>JAIOJX010000004.1:0-4800000 GCA_022376925.1 Tragulus kanchil
AAACTAAGTCAAAAACGGCAATGAGCATGAATTCTTCCCAGCTTCTTGATAGCAGGTTATAGTCTGAGATACTGCAGCGAATTCAGGAGAGCATACGCTGAAAAGCTTAGTTGAGTTTTCTGGCAAGAGCTCATTCTTGCTTACACATGGCTGAGGTGGACTCCAAGAGGGCTCTATGGGGAGAATACAGAAAGTAAGGTTTACAGGAACAACTCTTGTTGCGGAAAACTTACACTCGAAAACTTTCTAAATGTGCCTTGTCTTACGTATTCCATGCCATGAGGAATGCCTCGGCAGAGGCTTTTCTGGCCTGCAGTGCGACTCCCTGAAGAAAAATTGGTATATGTCACCACCACACGAGATACATTCAAAGTCAAAAATGGCAATGTGCATGAATTCTTCCCAGCTTCTTGATAGCAGTCTACAGTCTGAGATTCAGCAGCTAGTTCAGGTGAGAATACACTGAAAAGCTTAGTTGAGTTTTCTGGCAAGACCTCATTTTTGCTTCCACATGGCTGAGGTGGAAACCAAGAGGGCTCTAGGGGGCGAATACAGAAAGTAAGGATTAAAGGAAAAATAGTTCTTTGGGGAACATTTATACTGTGTAACGTTCTCAATGTGCCTCGTCTTAATATTCTAAGACCTGAAGAATGCCTCGGCAGAGGCTTTTCGGGCCTACACTGCGAATAAAGGTATGTAACGCCATAACGCGAGATACAACCTAAGTAAAAAAGGGAAATGATCATGAATTCTTCCCTGTTCTTGATAGCAGGCTACACTCTGAGACACAGCAGCTAATTGAGGTGAGCATGCATTGAAAAGATTAGTTGAGTTTTCTGGCAAGAGCTCATTCTTGCTTGCGCATGGCTGAGGTGGTGTCCAAGATGGCTCTGTGGGGCGAATACAGAAAGTCAGTTTTACAGGAAAAGCCATTCTTTGGTCAACATTTCCACTCCAAAACCTTCTCAATGTACCTTGTCTTATGTATACCAAGCCCTGAAGAATGCCTCGGAAGGGGCTTTCTGGGCCTACACTGCGACTCCTTGAAGAGAATCTGGTATCTAATGCCATAACTCGAGACACGCAGTAAGTCAAAATGCGCAATGATCATAAATTCTTCCCAGCTTCTTGATAGCAGTCTACAGTCTGAGATTCAGCAGCTAGTTCAGGTGAGAATACACTGAAAAGCTTAGTTGAGTTTTCTGGCAAGACCTCATTTTTGCTTCCACATGGCTGAGGTGGAAACCAAGAGGGCTCTAGGGGGCGAATACAGAAAGTAAGGATTAAAGGAAAAATAGTTCTTTGGGGAACATTTATACTGTGTAACGTTCTCAATGTGCCTCGTCTTAATATTCTAAGACCTGAAGAATGCCTCGGCAGAGGCTTTTCGGGCCTACACTGCGAATGAGGTATGTAACGCCATAACGCGAGATACAACCTAAGTCAAAAAGGGAAATGATCATGTAATTCTTACCAGCTTCTTGATAGCAGGCTACACTCTGAGACACAGCAGCTAATTGAGGTGAGCATGCATTGAAAAGATTAGTTGAGTTTTCTGGCAAGAGCTCATTCTTGCTTGCGCATGGCTGAGGTGGAATCCAAGAGGGCTCTATGGGGTGAACACAGAAAGTCAGTTTTACAGGAAAACCCATTCTTTGGGCAACATTTACACTCCAAAACCTTCTCAATGTGCCTTGTCATATATATTCCTAGACCTGTATAATGCCTCTGAAGAGGCTTTTTGGGCCTACCCTGCGACTCCCTGAAGAGAATGTGGTATCTAATGCCATAACTCGAGACACGCAGTAAGTCAAAATGCGCAATGATCATAAATTCTTCCCCGCTTCTTGATATCAGGCTACAGTCTGAGATACAGCAGCTAATTCATGTGAGCATATGCAGAAAAGCTTAGTTGAGTTTTCTGGGATAGCTCATTCTTGCTTACACATGGCTGAGGGGGACTGAAGGTGGCTCTATGGTGCAAATACAGAAAGTCCATTCTAAAGGAAACGCCCTTCTTTGGGGAACATTTACACTCCAAAACTCTCTCAATGTGCCTTGTCTTACATATTCCCGCCCGGAAGAATGCCTCAGAATAGGCTTTTCGGGCCTACATTGTGACTCCCTGAAGAGAAAGTGGTATGTAACACCATAACTTGAGACACGCCCTAAGTCAAAAAGGGCAATGATTATGAATTCTTCCCAGGTTCTTGGTAGCAGGCTACAGTCTGAGATACAGCAACTAATTCAGGTAAGCATACGCTGAAAAGCTTAGTTGAGTTTTCTGGCAAGAGCTCATAATTTCTTACACATGGCTGAGGTGGAATCCAAGAGGACTCTATGCAGTGAATAGAGAAAGTAAGTTTTACAGTAAAAACCCTTCTTTGGGGTTAATTAATAAAACAGAACTTTCTCAATGTGTTTTCTCTTACATATTCCAAGTCCGAAATCTTGCCTCGGAAGAGCCTTTTCCAGCCTACACTGCGACTCCCTGAATAGAAAGTGGTATGCAAGCCATAACACGAGATACGCCCTGAGTCAAAAAGGGCAATGATCATGAATTCTTCCCAGCTTCTGGATAGCATGCTACTGTCTGAGATACAGCAGCTAATTCATGTGAGCATATGCAGAAAAGCTTAGTTGAGTTTTCTGGGATAGCTCATTCTTGCTTACACATGGCTGAGGGGGACTGAAGGTGGCTCTATGGTGCAAATACAGAAAGTCCATTCTAAAGGAAACGCCCTTCTTTGGGGAACATTTACACTCCAAAACTCTCTCAATGTGCCTTGTCTTACATATTCCCGCCCGGAAGAATGCCTCAGAATAGGCTTTTCGGGCCTAAATTACGACTCCCTGAAGAGAAAGTGGTATGTAACACCATAACTTGAGACACGCCCTAAGTCAAAAAGGGCAATGATTATGAATTCTTCCCAGGTTCTTGGTAGCAGGCTACAGTCTGAGATACAGCAACTAATTCAGGTAAGCATACGCTGAAAAGCTTAGTTGAGTTTTCTGGCAAGAGCTCATAATTTCTTACACATGGCTGAGGTGGAATCCAAGAGGACTCTATGCAGTGAATAGAGAAAGTAAGTTTTACAGTAAAACCCTTCTTTGGGGTTAATTAATAAAACAGAACTTTCTCAATGTGTTTTCTCTTACATATTCCAAGTCCGAAATCTTGCCTCGGAAGAGCCTTTTCCAGCCTACACTGCGACTCCCTGAATAGAAAGTGGTATGCAAGCCATAACACGAGATACGCCCTGAGTCAAAAAGGGCAATGATCATGAATTCTTCCCAGCTTCTTGATAACAGGTACAGTCTCAGATACAGCAGCTAATTTAGGTGAGCATATGCTGAAAAGCTTAGCTGAGTTTTGCGGCAAGAGCTCATCCTTGCTTACACATGGCTGAGGTGGAATCCAAGGGGGCTCTATGAGTCGAATCCAGAAAGTCAGTTTTACAGGAAATGCCCTTCTTTGGGAAACATTTACACTACAAAACTTTTTCAATGTGCCAGGTCTTACATATTCTATGCCGTAAGGAGTGCCTCAGAATAGGATTTTCGGGGCTGCAGTCCGATCCCCTGAAGACAATGTGGTACTTAGCACCGGAATGCGAGACACGCCCTAAGTCAAAAAAGGCAATGATCATCATTCCATCCAGCTTCTCGATAGCAGGCTACAGTTGGAGATACAGTAGCTAATTGAGGTGAGCCTACGCTGAAAAGCATAGTTGAGTTTTCTGGCAAGAGCTCATTCTTGCTTACACATGGCTGAGGTCTAATCCAAGAGGGGTCTATTTGGCAAATACAGAAAGCAAGGTTTACAGTAAAGAACCTTCTTTCAGCAACATTTACACTCCAAAACTGTCTCAAAATGCCTGGTCTTACATATTTCAAGCCCTGAAAAACGCCTCTGCAGAGGCTTCTCAGGCCTACACTGCGACTCCATGAAGAGAAAGTGGTATATATCTCCACCACGCGAAACACACCCAAAGTCAAAAAGGGCAATGAACATGTATCCATCCCTGCTTCTTGATAGCAGGCTACAGTCTGAGATACAGCAGCTAATTCAGGTGAGCATACGCTGAAAAGCTTCGGGCCTACACTGCGACTACTTGAAGAGAATCTGGTATCTAACACCATAACTCGAGACACGCACTAAGTCAAAATGGGCAATGATCATAAAATCTTCCCTGCTTCTTGATATCAGGTTACAGTCTGAGATACAGCAGCTAATTCAGGTGAGCATATGCAGTAAAGCTTAGTTGAGTTTTCTGGGAAGAGCTCATTCTGGCTTTCACATGTCTTTGGTGGTGTCCAGGATGGCTCTATGGGGCGAATACTGAAAGTCAGTTTTACAGGAAAATCCTTTCCTTGGGCAACATTTACATTCCTAAACCTTCTCATTGTGCCTTGTCTTACATATTCCAAACCCTGAAGTATTCCTCGGAAGAGTTTTATCGAGCCTGCACTGTGACTCCCTGAAGAGAAAGTACTATGTTACGCCTCCACGTGAAATACATCCAGTCAAAAAGGGCAATGAACATGTATCCATCCCTGCTTCTTGATAGCAGGCTACAGTCTGAGATACAGCAGCTAATTCAGGTGAGCATACGCTGAAAAGCTTCGGGCCTACACTGCGACTACTTGAAGAGAATCTGGTATCTAACACCATAACTCGAGACACGCACTAAGTCAAAATGGGCAATGATCATAAAATCTTCCCTGCTTCTTGATATCAGGTTACAGTCTGAGATACAGCAGCTAATTCAGGTGAGCATATGCAGTAAAGCTTAGTTGAGTTTTCTGGGAAGAGCTCATTCTGGCTTTCACATGTCTTTGGTGGTGTCCAGGATGGCTCTATGGGGCGAATACTGAAAGTCAGTTTTACAGGAAAATCCTTTCCTTGGGCAACATTTACATTCCTAAACCTTCTCATTGTGCCTTGTCTTACATATTCCAAACCCTGAAGTATTCCTCGGAAGAGTTTTATCGAGCCTGCACTGTGACTCCCTGAAGAGAAAGTACTATGTTACGCCTCCACGTGAAATACATCCAGTCACAAAGGGCAATGAACAAGAATTCTTCCCAGCTTCTTGATAGCAGGCTACAGTCTGAGATACAGCAGCTACTTCAGGTGAGCATACGCTGAAAAGTTTAGTTGAGTTTTCTGGCAAGAGCTCATTCTTGCATACACATGGCTGAGGTGGAGTCCAGGATGTCTCTTTGGGGCGAAAACTGAAATCAGTTTTGCAGGAAAATCCTTTTTTAGGCAACATTTACATTCCAAAACATTCTCAATGTGCCTTGTGTTACGTATTCCATGCACAGACGAATGCCTCAGAAGAGGCTTTTCAGGGCTACACTGTGACTCCCTGAAGAGAAAGTGGTATATAACGCCATAACGCGAGATGGACCCTAAGTCAAAAAGGGCAATGAGCATGAATTCTTCCCCGCTTCTTGATAGCACGCTACAGTCTGAGATACAGCATCTAATTCAGGTGTGCATACGCTGAAAAGTTTAGGAGTGTTTTCTGGCAAGTGTTCATTCTTGCTTACACATGGTTGAGGTGGAATACAAGAGGGCTCCATGGGGTGAATACAGGAAGGCAGTTTTACAGGAAATGCCATTCTTTGGGCAACATTTACAGTCTAAATCTTTCTCAATGTGCCTTGTGTTATGTATTCCATGCTTGAGGAATGCCTCGGAAGAGGCTTTCCGGGGCTACACTGCGACTCCCTGAAGAAAAAGGTTATGTACCGCCATAACGTGAGAAACGCCCTAAGTCAGAAAGGACAATGATCATGAATTCTTCCCCGCTCTTTGATGACAGGCCACAATCTGAGAAACAGCAGCTAATTCAGGTGTGCATATGCTGAAAAGTTTAGCTGAGTTTTCTGGCAAGAACTCATTCTTGCTTCCACATGGCTGAGTTGGAATTTATGAGGTCTCTCTGGGGTGAATTCAGAAAGTCTGTTTTAAAGGAAAAACCCTTCTTTGGGGAACACTTACACTCTAGAACTTTCTTAATGTGCCTTGTCTTACGTATTCCACGCCCTGAATAATGCCTCGGCAGAGATTTTTCTGGCCTGCAGGGCAACTCCTTAAAGAGACACTAGTATGTAACACCATCACGCAAAGTACATCCAAAGTCAAAAAGGACCAGGAGCATGAATTCTTCCCAGGTTCTTGATAGCAGGGTACTGTCTGAGATACAGCAGCTAATTCAGGTGAGCCTACGCTGAAAATCTTAGTAGAGTTTTCTGGCAAGAGCTCATTCTTTCTTATACATGTCTTTGGTGGTGTCCAGGATGGCTCTATGGGCGAATACTGAAAGTCAGTTTTACAGGAAAAGCCCTTCTTTGGGCAACACTTACACTCTAGAACTTTCTTAATGTGCCTTGTCTTACGTATTCCACGCCCTGAATAATGCCTCGGCAGAGATTTTTCTGGCCTGCAGGGCAACTCCTTAAAGAGACACTAGTATGTAACACCATCACGCAAAGTACATCCAAAGTCAAAAAGGACCAGGAGCATGAATTCTTCCCAGGTTCTTGATAGCAGGGTACTGTCTGAGATACAGCAGCTAATTCAGGTGAGCCTACGCTGAAAATCTTAGTAGAGTTTTCTGGCAAGAGCTCATTCTTTCTTATACATGTCTTTGGTGGTGTCCAGGATGGCTCTATGGGCGAATACTGAAAGTCAGTTTTACAGGAAAAGCCCTTCTTTGGGCAACAGTTACACTCCAAAACCTTCTAAATGTGCCTTGTCTTACATATTCCATGCCCTGAAGAATGCCTCAGAAGAGGCTTTGCGGGCCTACACTGCGACTCCCTGAAGAGAAAGTGGTTTATAATTCCATAATGCGAGTTACACCCTAAATGAAAAAGTGCAATGACCCTGAATTCTTCCCAGCTTCATGATAGCAGGCTACAGTCTGAGATACAGCAGCTAATTCAAGTGAGCATATGCAGAAAACCTTGGTTGAGTTTTCAGGCAAGAGCTCATCCTTGCTTACACATGGCTGAGGTGGAGTCCAGGACGGCTATATTCGGCGACGACAGAATGTCAGATTTACAGGAAAAACCCTTCTGTGGGCAACATTGATACTCCAACTATTTCTCAATATGCCTCTTCTTAATATTCGAAACCTTGAAGAATGCTTCAGAAGAGGCTTTTCGGGCCTACACTGCGACTCCCTGAAGACAAAGTCGTATGTACCGCCATAACCCGAGAAACGCCCTAAGTCAAAAAGGACAATGATCATGAATTCTTCCCCGCTCCTTGATAACAGGCTACAATCTGAGAAACAGCAGCTAATTCAGGTGAGCATGCGCTGAAAAGCTTAGCTGAGTTTTCTGGCAAAAACTCATTCTTGCTTCCACATGGCTGAGGTGGAATTTAAGAGGGCTCTCTGGGGTGAATTCAGAAAGTCAGTTTTAAAGGAAAAACCCTTCTTTGGGGAACACTTACACTCTAGAACTTTTTCAATGTGCCTTGTCTTATGTATTCCACGCCCTGTATAATGCCTCAGCAGAGATTGTTCGGGCCTGCAGGACGACTCCCTGAAGAGACACTCGTATGTAATGCCACCACGCAAAGTACATCCAATGTCAAAAATGGCCATGAGCATGAATTCTTCCCAGGTTCTTGATAGGAGGCTACAGTCTGAGATACAGCAGCTAATTCAGGTGAGCACATGCTGAAAAGCATAGTTGAGTATTCTGGCAAGAGCTCATTCTTGCATGCACATGGCTGTGGTGGAATCCAAGAGCACTCTATAAGCGAATAGAGAAAGTAAGGTTTACAGGAAAATCCCTTCTTTGCAGAATAATTACACAGGAAAACTTTCTAAATGTGCTTTGTCTTCCATATTCCATGCCATGAGGAATGCCTCTGAAGAGGCTTTTCGGGCCTGCAGAGGTACTCCCTAAAGAGAAAGTGGTATATATGTAGCCACCACGAGAAATACATCCAATGTCAAAAAAGTCAATGAAAATGAATTCTTCCCAGGTTCTTGACAGCAGGCTACAGTCTGAGATAAAGCAGCTATTTCAGGTGAGCACATGCTGAAAAGCATAGTTGAGTATTCTGGCAAGAGCTCATTCTTGCATGCACATGGCTGTGGTGGAATCCAAGAGCACTCTATAAGCGAATAGAGAAAGTAAGGTTTACAGGAAAATCCCTTCTTTGCAGAATAATTACACAGGAAAACTTTCTAAATGTGCTTTGTCTTCCATATTCCATGCCATGAGGAATGCCTCCGAAGAGGCTTTTCGGGCCTGCAGAGGTACTCCCTAAAGAGAAAGTGGTATATATGTAGCCACCACGAGAAATACATCCAAAGTCAAAAAGGGCAACGATCATGAATTCTTGACAGCTTCTTGATAGCAGGCTACAGTCTGAGATACTGCAGCTAATTCAGGTGAGCATCCTCTGAAAAGTTTAGTTGAGTTTTCTGGCAAGAGCTCATTCTTGCTTACACATGCCTTTGGTGGAGTCCAGGATGGTTCTATGGGGCGAATACAGAAAGTCAGTTTTACAGGAAAAGCCCTACTTTGGGCAACATTTACACTCCAAAACCTTCTCAATGTGCCTTCTCTTACATATTCCAAGCCCCAAAGAATGCCGCGGCAGAGGCTTTTTGGGCCTACACTGTGACACCCTGAAGAGAAAGTGGTATATAACGCCATAACGCGAGATACACCCTAAGTCAAAAAGGGCAATGAGCATGAATTCTTCCCAGCTTCTTGATAGCAGGCAACAGTCTGAGATACAGCATCTAATTCAGGTGTGCATACGCTGAAAAGTTTAGGAGAGTTTTCTGGCAAGTGTTCATTCTTGCTTACACATGGTTGAGGTGGAATACAAGAGGGCTCCATGGGGTGAAAACAGGAAGGCAGTTTTACAGGAAAAGCCCTTATTTGGGCAATATTTACAGTCTAAATCTTTCTCAATGTGCCTTGTGTTACGTATTCCATGCTTGAGGAATGCCTCGGAAGAGGCTTTGCGGGCCTACACTGCGACTCCCTGAAGAGAAAGTGGTATATAACCACACAAAGCGAGATAAACCCTAAGTCAAAAAGGGCAATGAGCATGAATTCTTCCCAGCTTCTTGATAGCAGGCTACAGTCTGAGATACAGCATCTAATTCAGGTGTGCATACGCTGAAAAGTTTAGGGGGTTTTCTGGCAAGTGTTCATTCTTGCTTACACATGGTTGAGGTGGAATACAAGAGGGCTCCATGGGGTGAAAACAGGAAGGCAGTTTTACAGGAAAAGCCCTTATTTGGGCAATATTTACAGTCTAAATCTTTCTCAATGTGCCTTGTGTTACGTATTCCATGCTTGAGGAATGCCTCGGAAGAGGCTTTCGGCCTACACTGCGACTCCCTGAAGAGAAAGTGGTATATAACCACACAAAGCGAGATAAACCCTAAGTCAAAAAGGGCAATGAGCATGAATTCTTCCCAGCTTCTTGATAGCAGGCTACAGTCTGAGATACAGCAGCTAATGCAGGTGAACGTACACTGAAAGTCTTAGTTGAGTGTTCTGGCAAGAGCTCATTCTTTCTTAAACATATCTTTGGTGGAGTCCTGGATGGCTCTATGGGGTGAATACAGAAAGTCAGTTTTACAGGAAAATCCTTTCCTTGGGCAACATTTACACTTAAAGCCTTCTCATTGTGCTTTGTCTTACATATTCCAAGCCCTGAAGAATGCCTCGGAAGAGGGTTTTCGGTCCTACACTGGGACTCCTTGCAGACAAAGTGGTATGTAATGCCATAACCCGAGAAACGCCCTAAGTCAAAAAGGACAATGATCATGAATTCTTCCCCGCTCCTTGATAACAGGCTGCAATCTGAGAAACAGCAGCTAATTCAGGTGAGCATACGCTGAAAAGCTTAGCTGAATTTTCTGGCAAGAACTCATTCTTGCTTCCACATGGCTGAGGTGGAATTTAAGAGGGCTCTTGGGGGCAAATTCAGAAAGTCAGTTTTAAAGGAAAAACCCTTCTTTGGGGAACACTTACACTCCAGAACTTTCTCAGTGTGCCTTGTCTAACTATTCCAATCCCTAAATAATGCCTCGGCAGAGATTTTTCGGGCCTGCAGGGCGAATCCCTGAAGCGACACTTGTATGTAACGCCACCAAGCAAAATACGTCCAAAGTCAAAAAGGGCCATGATCATGAATTCTTCCCAGCTTCTTGATAACAGGCTACAGTCTGAGATATAGAAGCTAGTTCAGGGGAATATATGCTGAAAACCTTAGTTGAGTTTTCTGGCAAGAGCTCATTCTTGTTTATACTTGTCTTTGGTGGTGTCCAGGATGGCTCTATGGGGTGAACTGAAAGTCAGTTTTATAGGAAAAGCCCTTCTTTGGGCAACAGTTACATTCCAAAACCTTCTAAATGTGCCTTGTGTTACGTATTCCATGCCCTGAAGAATGCCTCGGAAGAGGCTTTTCGGGCCAACACTGCAACTCCAAGAAGACAAAGTGGTATGTAACGCCATAATGCGAGGTATACCCTAAGTCAAAAAGGGCTATGATCATGAATTCTCCCCAGCTTCTTGATAGCAGGCTACAGTCTGAGATTCAGCAGCTAATTCAGGTGAGCAGACGCTGAAAAAAATAGTTGAGTTTTCTGGCAATAGCTCATTCTTGCTTATACTTGTCTTTGGTGGTGTCCAGGATGGCTCTATGGGGTGAACTGAAAGTCAGTTTTATAGGAAAAGCCCTTCTTTGGGCAACAGTTACATTCCAAAACCTTCTAAATGTGCCTTGTGTTACGTATTCCATGCCCTGAAGAATGCCTTGGAAGAGCCTTTTCGGGCCAACACTGCAACTCCAAGAAGACAAAGTGGTATGTAACGCCATAACGCGAGGTATACCCTAAGTCAAAAAGGACAATGAGCATGAATTCTCCCCAGCTTCTTGATAGCAGGCTACATTCCTAGATACAGCAGCTAATTCAGGTGAGTATACACTGAAAAAGAAATAGTTGAGTCTTCTGGCAATAGCTCATTCTTGCTTACACATCGCTGAGGCGGAATACAAGAGCTCTTTATGGGATGAATACAGAAAGTAAGGTTTACAGGAATCAAACTTCTCAGGGCAACATTTACACTCCAAAACTGTCTCAACCAGTCTTGTCTTTCATATTCCAAGCCCTGAAGAATGCCTCGGCTGAGGCTTTCCGGGGCTACACTGTGACTCCCTGAAGAGAAAGTGGTATATATGCCCACCACGCGAAATACATCCAAAGTCAAAAAGGGCAATGAACATGAATTCTTCCCAGGTTCTTGTTAGCAGGCTACACTCTGAGATACAGCAACTAATTCAGGTGAGCATATGCTGAAAAGCTTAGTTGAGTGTTCTGGCAGAGCTCATTCTTGCTTACACATGTCTAGGTGGAATCCAATAGGGCTCTATGGGGTGAATACAGAAAGTAAGCTTTACATGAAAAACCCTTCTTTGCAGAATAATTACACAGGAAAACTTTCTAAATGTGCTTTGTCTTCCATATTCCATGCCATGAGGAATGCCTCCGAAGAGGCTTTTGGGCCTGCAGAGGTACTCCCTAAAGAGAAAGTGGTATATATGTAGCCACCACGAGAAATACATCCAAAGTCAAAAAGTGCAATGCACATGAATTCTTCCCAGGTTCTTGGTAGCAGGCTACACTCTGAGATACAGCAACTAATTCAGGTGAGCATATGCTGAAAAGCTTAGTTGAGTTTTCGGGCACTACCTCATTTTCGCTTCCACATGGCTGAGGTGGAATCCAAGAGGGCTCTATGGGGGGAATACAGAAAGTCAGTTTTACAGGAAAAGCCCTTCTTTGTGCAACATTTACACTTTAAAATTTTCTCAATGTGCCTTGTCTTACATATTCCATGCCCTGAAGATTGTCTCAGCAGAGGCTTTTTGTTCCTGCAGTGCGAATCCGTAATGGGAATGTGGTATATATCTCCACCACGTGAAATACACCCAAAGTCAAAAAGTGCAATGAACATGAATTCTTCTCAGCTTCTTGATAGCAGGCTGAAATGTGAGATACAGCAGCTAATTCAGGTGAGTGTAAATGGAAAAGTTGAGTTGAGTTTTCTAGCAAGAGCTCAGTCTTGCTTAAACATGGCTGACGGGGAATCCAAGAGGGCTCTATGGGGAGAATGCAGAAAGAAAGTTATACAAGGAAAACCCTACTTTGCAGAACATTTACACTTTAAAATTTTGTCAATGTGCCTTGTCTTACATATTCCATGCCCTGAAGATTGTCTCAGCAGAGGCTTTTTGTTCCTGCAGTGCGAATCCGTAATGGGAATGTGGTATATATCTCCACCACGTGAAATACACCCAAAGTCAAAAAGTGCAATGAACATGAATTCTTCTCAGCTTCTTGATAGCAGGCTGAAATGTGAGATACAGCAGCTAATTCAGGTGAGTGTAAATGGAAAAGTTGAGTTGAGTTTTCTAGCAAGAGCTCAGTCTTGCTTAAACATGGCTGACGGGGAATCCAAGAGGGCTCTATGGGGAGAATGCAGAAAGAAAGTTATACAAGGAAAACCCTACTTTGCAGAACATTTACACTCCAAAACGTTCTCAATGTGCCTTGCCTTACGTACTCCATGCCATCCGGCATGACTCGGAAGAGGCCTTTCAGGCCTGCAGTGTGACTCCCTGAAGAGAAAGTGGTATATATCTCCACCCCATGAGATACATCCAAATACAAAAAGGGCAATGAGCATGAATTCTTCCAAGCTTCTTGATAGCAGCCTACAGTCTGAGATACAGCTGCTAATTCAGGTGAGCATACGCTCAAAAGCTTATTTGAGTTTTCCAGGAAGAGCTCATTCTTGCTTACACATGGCTGATGTGGAATCCAAGAGGGCTTTATGGGGCGAATACAGAAAGTCAGTTTTACCAGAAAAGCCCATCTTTGGAATACATTTACTCTACAAAACCTTTTCAATATGCCTTGTGTTACATATTACATGTTATGAAGAATGCCTCGTCAGAGGCTTTTCGGGCTAGCAGTGCGACGCCGTAAGAGAAAGTGGAATATATCTCCACAACGCGAAATACATCCAAAGTCAAAATGGGCAATGAGCATGAATTCTTCCCAGCTTCTTGATAGCATCCTACAGTCTGAGATACAGCAGCTAATTCAGGTGAGCATATGCTCAAAGCTTAGTTGAGTTTTCCAGAAAGAGCTCATACTTGCTTACACATGGCTGATGTGGAATCCAAAAGGGCTCTATAGGGCAAATACAGAAAGTCAGTTTTCCCAGAAAAGCCCATCTTTGGAATACATTTACTCTACAAAACCTTTTCAATATGCCTTGTGTTACATATTACATGTTATGAAGTATGCCTCGGCAGAGGCTTTTCGGGCTAGCAGTGCGACGCCGTAAGAGAAAGTGGAATATATCTCCACAACGCGAAATACATCCAAAGTCAAAATGGGCAATGAGCATGAATTCTTCCCAGCTTCTTGATAGCATCCTACAGTCTGAGATACAGCAGCTAATTCAGGTGAGCATATGCTCAAAGCTTAGTTGAGTTTTCCAGAAAGAGCTCATACTTGCTTACACATGGCTGATGTGGAATCCAAAAGGGCTCTATAGGGCAAATACAGAAAGTCAGTTTTCCCGGAAAAGCCCTTCTTTGGAATACATTTACTCTCCAAAACCTTCTCAATATGCCTTGTCTTATGTATTCCATGTCATGAAGAATGCCTCGGCAGAGGCCTTCCTGGCCTGCAGTGCGACTCCGTGAAGATAAAGTGGTATATATCTCCACCACGCGAAATCCATCCAAAGTCAAAAAGGACAATGAGCATGAATTCTTCCCAGCTTCTTGATAGCAGTCTACAGTCTGAGATTCAGCAGCTAATTCAGTAAGCATGCGCTGAAAAACTTAGTTGAGTCTTCTGGAAAGAGCTCATTTTGCTTACACATGGCTGAGGTGGAGTCCAGGAGGACTCCATGGGGTGAATACACAAAGTAAGGTTTACAGGAAAAGCTCTACTTTGGACAACAGTTACACTCCTAAACCTTCTCAATGTGCCTACTCTTACATATTCCAAGCCCTGAAGAATACATCGGCAGAGGTTTTTTGGGCCTACGCTGCGACTCCCTAAAGAGAAACTGGTATACAATGCCATAACGCGAGATACACCCTAAGTCAAAATGGGCAATGAGCATGAATTCTTCCCAGCTTTTTGATAACAGGCTATAGTCTGAGATACTGCTGTTAATTCAGCAGCGCATACACTGAAAAGCTTAGCTAAGTTTTCTGGCAATAGCTCGTTCTTGCTTGCACATGGCTGAGGTGGAATCCAAGAGGGCTCAATCGGGGGAACACAGAAAGTCATTTTACAGGAAAAGCCCTTCTTTGGGCAACAGTTACACTCCAAAAACTTCTCAATTTGCCTTGTCTTACATATTCCATGCCATGAAGAATGTCTCATCAGAGACTTTTCGTGCTTGCAGTGTGAATCCCAGATGGGAACGTGGCATACATCTTCACCACGCAAAATCCATCCAAAGTCAGAAAGGGCAATGAGCATGAATCCTTCCCAGTTTCTTGATAACAGGCTATAGTCTGAGATACTGCTGTTAATTCAGCAGCGCATACACTGAAAAGCTTAGCTAAGTTTTCTGGCAATAGCTCGTTCTTGCTTGCACATGGCTGAGGTGGAATCCAAGAGGGCTCAATCGGGGGAACACAGAAAGTCATTTTACAGGAAAAGCCCTTCTTTGGGCAACAGTTACACTCCAAAAACTTCTCAATTTGCCTTGTCTTACATATTCCATGCCATGAAGAATGTCTCATCAGAGACTTTTCGTGCTTGCAGTGTGAATCCCAGATGGGAACGTGGCATACATCTTCACCACGCAAAATACATCCAAAGTCAGAAAGAGCAATGAACATGAATTCTTCTCAGCTTCTTGATAGCAGGTTACAATCTGAGATACAGCAGCTAATTCAGGTGAGTATAAGCTGAAAATTTGAGTTTAGTTTTCTAGCAAGAGCTCATTCTTGCTTCCACATGGCTGAGGGGGAATCTAAGAGGGCTCTATGGGGCGAATACAGAAATTAATGTTTACAGGAAAAGCCCTTCTTTGGGATACATTTACACTTCAAAACCTTCTCAGTGTGCTTTGTCTTACATATTCCGTGCTGTGTGGAATGCCTCGGAAGAGGCTTTTCGGTCCTGCTGTGTGACTCCCGGAAGAGAATGTGGTATATATCTCTACAATGCGAAATACATCCAAAGACAAAATTGGGAAATGAGCATGAATTCTTCCTAGATACTTGTTAGCAGGCTACAGCCTGAGGTACAGGAACTAATTCAGGTGAGCATATGCTGAAAATCTTAGATGAGTTTTCTGGCAAGAGCTCATACTTGCTTACACATAACTGAGGTGGAATCCAAGAGGCTCTAGGGAATGAATAGAGAAAGTAAGGTCTAAAGAAAAAACACTTCTTTGGGGAACACATATACTCCAGAACTTTCTCAACGTGCCTCGTCTTACATATTTGAAGTCTTGACGAATGCCTCGGAAGAGGCTTTTCGGGCCTACACTGCAACTCAGTGAAGAGTAATTGGTATGTAACGCAATAACATGAGATAAGCCCTAAGTCCGAAATGGCAATGATCATAAATTCTTACTAGCTTCTTGCTAGCAGGCTACAGTCTGAGATACAGCAGTTAATTCAAGTGAGCTTACGCTGAAAATCTTAGTTGATTTTTCTGGCGAGGGCTCATTCTTGCTTACACATGGCTGAGGTGGGGTCCAGGAGGGCTCTCTGCGGTGAATAGAGAAAGTAAGTTTAACAGGTAAAGCCCTGCTTTGGACAACATTTACACTCCAAAACCTTCTCAAAGCGCCTTGACATACATATTCCAAGCCCTGAGAAATGCCTCGGAAGAGGCTTTTTTGGGCTACAGCGCAACTCCCTGAAGAGAAAGTGGTATGTAACGCCATAATGTGAGATATAACCTAAGTCAAAATGGGCAATGAGCATGAATTCTTCCCAGCATCTTGATAGCAGGCTAGAGTCTGAAATAGAGCAGTTAATTCAAGTGAGCTTACGCTGAAAATCTTAGTTGATTTTTCTGGCGAGGGCTCATTCTTGCTTACACATGGCTGAGGTGGGGTCCAGGAGGGCTCTCTGCGGTGAATAGAGAAAGTAAGTTTAACAGGTAAAGCCCTGCTTTGGACAACATTTACACTCCAAAACCTTCTCAATGTGCATGTCTTATGTATTCCAAGCCCTGACGAATGCCTCAGAAGAGGCTTTTAGTGCCTACACTGCGACTCCCTGAAGAGAAAGTGGTATATAACGCCATAACGCGAGATACACCCTAAGTCAAAAAGGGCAATGAGCATGAATTCTTCCCAGGTTATAGACAGCAGGCTATAGTCTGAGATACTGCAGCTAATTCAGGTGAGCATACGCTGAAAATCTTAGTTGAGTTTTCTGGCAATAGCTCAGTCTTGCTTACACATGGCTTAGGTGGGTTCCAAGACAGTTCTATTGGGTGAATACAGAAAATATTGCTTACAGGAAAAGCTCATTTTTGGACAACATTTACACTCCAAAACTTTCTAAATGTGCCTTCTATTACGTATTCCATGCCCTTAAGATTGCCTCGGCAGACATTTTTCGGGCCTACACTGCGACTCCCTGAAGAGAAAGTTGTATATATCTCCACAACGTGAAATACATCCAAAGTCAAAAAGGGCAATGATCCTGAATTTTTCCCAGTTTCTTGAGAGCAGGCTACAGTCTGAGAAACAGCAGCTAATTCAGGTGAGCATACACTGAAATGTTTAGTTGAGTTTTCTGGCAAGTGCTCATTCTTGCTTACACATTGCTGATGTGGAGTCCTGGACGGCCCTATGGGGTGGATACAGAAATTATGGTTTCCAGGAAAAGCCCCTCTTTGGGATACATTTACACTCCAAAACCTTCTCAATGTGCCTTGTCTTACGTATTTCATGCCCTGAAGAATGCCTTGGAAGAGGCTTTTTGGGCCTACACTGCAACTCCCTGAAGAGAAAATGGTATATATCTCCACCAAGCGAAATACATCCAAAGACAAAAAGGGCAATGATCATGAATTCTTCCCAACTTCATGATAGCAGGCTACAGTCTGTGATACAGCAGGTAATCCAGGTGAGAATACACTGAGAAACTTAGTTGAGTTTTCTAGCAAGAGCTCAATCTTGCTTACACACGGCTGAGTTGGAATCCAAGAGGGGTCTATGCGGTGAATACAGAAAGTGACTTTGACAGGAAAAGCCCTTGTTTGGGTAATATTTACACTCCAAAACCTTCTCAATGTGCCTTGTCTTACGTATTTCATGCCCTGAAGAATGCCTTGGAAGAGGCTTTTTGGGCCTACACTGCAACTCCCTGAAGAGAAAATGGTATATATCTCCACCAAGCGAAATACATCCAAAGACAAAAAGGGCAATGATCATGAATTCTTCCCAACTTCATGATAGCAGGCTACAGTCTGTGATACAGCAGGTAATCCAGGTGAGAATACACTGAGAAACTTAGTTGAGTTTTCTAGCAAGAGCTCAATCTTGCTTACACACGGCTGAGTTGGAATCCAAGAGGGGTCTATGCGGTGAATACAGAAAGTGACTTTGACAGGAAAAGCCCTTGTTTGGGTAATATTTACACACGAAAACTTTCTAAATGTGCCTTGTGTTACGTATTCCATGACTTGTGGAGTGCCACCGAAGATGCTTTTCGGGCCTACACTGCGCATCCCTTTAGAGAAAGTGGTATATATCACCACCACGCAAAATACTTTCAAAGACAAAACGGGCAATGATCAGGAATTCTTCTCAGCTTCTTGATAGCAGGCTACAGTCTGAGATACAGCAACTATTTCAGGTGAGCATACGCTGAAAAGCTTATTTGAGTCTTCTGGCAAGAGCTCATTTTTGCTTAATTATGGCTGAGGTGGAATCCAAGAGGTCTCGATGGGGCGAATACAGAAATTCAGCTTTACAGGAAAAGCCCTTTTTTTGGATACATTTACACTCCAGAACCTTCTCAATGTGCCTTGTCTTAGTATTCCATGCCGTGAGAAATGCCTCGGATTAGGCTTTTCCGGCCTGTAGTGCGACTCCCTGCATGGAAAGTGGTATGTAACGCCATAACGCAAGATACATCCAAAGTCAAAAAGGGCAATGAGCATGATTCTTCCCAACTTCTTGATAGAAGACTACAGTCTGATATACAGCAGCTAATTCTGGGGAGCATACGCTGAAAACCTTAGTTGAGTTTTCTGGCAATAGCTCAGTCTTGCTTACACATGGCTGAGGTGAAGTCCACGATGGCTCTATGGGGCGATTACAAAAAGTCAGTTTTACAGGAAAAGCCTCTTTTTGGGGGCAATATTTGCACTCTAAAACTTTCTCAATGTGACTTGTTTTACATACTTCATGCCCTGAAGAATGCCTCGGAAGAGGCTTTTCGGGCCTACAGTGTGACACTCAGAAGACAAAGTGGTATGTATCACTATCAGGTGGAATATATTCACATTCAACAAGGGCAGTGAACATGATGCTTTGCCAACTTCTTGAAATCTGGATACCGTCTGAGACAAAGCAGCTAATTCTGCGATCATACGGTAAAAAGTTAGTTGAGTTTTCTGGCAAGAGCTCATTCTTGCTTACACATGGTTTAGATGAAGTCCAAGATGGCTTTATGGGGCGAAGCCAGAAGACAAGTTTTACAGGAAACGCCCACTTTTGGACACCATTTCCACCTCAAAACTTTCTCAATATGCCTTGATTTACATATTCCATGCCCTGAAGAATGCCTCGGAAGAGGCTTTTCGGGCCTACAGTGTGACACTCAGAAGACAAAGTGGTATGTATCACTATCAGGTGGAATATATTCACATTCAACAAGGGCAGTGAACATGATGCTTTGCCAACTTCTTGAAATCTGGATACCGTCTGAGACAAAGCAGCTAATTCTGCGATCATACGGTAAAAAGTTAGTTGAGTTTTCTGGCAAGAGCTCATTCTTGCTTACACATGGTTTAGATGAAGTCCAAGATGGCTTTATGGGGCGAAGCCAGAAGACAAGTTTTACAGGAAACGCCCACTTTTGGACACCATTTCCACCTCAAAACTTTCTCAATATGCCTTGATTTACATATTCCATGCCCTGAAGAATGCCTTGGATGAGGCTTTTCAGGCCTACAGTGCGACTCTCTGAAGACAAACTGATATGTATCACCATCAAGTGACATAGATTCACATTCAAATAGGGCAATGAACATGATGCTTTCCCAGCTTCCTGAAACCTGGATACATTCTGAGATAAAGCAGCGAATTCAGTGATCATCACTGAAGAGCATACTTGAGTTTTCCTCCTAGAGTTAATTGTTGCTTACACATGGCTGAGCTGCAGTCTTCGATGGCTCTATGGGGCGAATCCAGAAGGCAAATTTTACAGATAAAAATCTTCTTTGGGCACCATTTACACTCAAGGACTTTCTCAATGTGACCTGATTTATATATTCCATGCCCTGAATAATTCCTCGGAAGAGACTATTCCTGTCTACAGTGCTACACTCTGAAGACAAAGTGGTATGTATCGACCTCAGGCAGAATATATTCACATTCAAATAGGGCAATGAACATGATGCTTTGCCAGCTTCTTGAAAGCTGGATACAGTCTGAGATAAAGCAGCTAATCCGGCGATCATACGCTGAAAAGTTTCGTTGAGTTTTCTGGTAAGAGCTCATTCTTCCTTACACATGGCTGAGCTGAATTCCAAGGTGGCTCAATCGGGAGAATCCAGAAGGGAAGTTTTACAGGAAATTCCCATCTTTGGGCACAATTTACACTGCAAATCTTTCAAAACGCCCCATGTCTTACATATACCATGCCCTGAAGAATGCCTCGCAAGAGGCCTTTTCGGTCTATTGTGCAACTGTCTGAAGAGAATGTGTAATATGTCGCCATGAAGTGATAAAGATTCACATTCAAAAAGTCAATGAACATGATGTGTTGCCAGCTTTTTGAAAGCTGGATACATTATGAGATAAAGCAGCTAATCCGGCGATCATACGCTGAAAAGTTTCGTTGAGTTTTCTGGTAAGAGTTCATTCTTGCATACACATGGCTGAGCTGAATTCCAAGGTGGCTCAATCGGGAGAATCCAGAAGGGAAGTTTTACAGGAAATTCCCATCTTTGGGCACAATTTACACTGCAAATCTTTCAAAACGCCCCATGTCTTACATATACCATGCCCTGAAGAATGCCTCGCAAGAGGCCTTTTCGGTCTATTGTGCAACTGTCTGAAGAGAATGTGTAATATGTCGCCATGAAGTGATAAAGATTCACATTCAAAAAGTCAATGAACATGATGTGTTGCCAGCTTTTTGAAAGCTGGATACATTATGAGATAAAGAAGTTAATTCAGTGAACATACGTTAAAAAGCTTAGTTGAGTTGTCCTGTAAGATTTCATTCTGCTTAAACATGGTTGAGGTGAAGTCAACGATGGCTCTATGGGGCAAATCCAGAAGGCGAGTTTTATCGGAAAAGCCCTTCTTTGGGCACCATTTACACTCCAGAACTTTCTCAGTGTGGCTTGTCTTACATATTCAATGCCCTGAACAATGCCTCGGAATAGGTTTTTAGGTAGTACAGTGTGACTCTCTGAAGAAGAAGTGGTATGTATCGCCATCAAGCGAAATGGATTCACATTCATAAAGGGCAATGAATATGATGCTTTGCCAGCTTCTTGAAAGCTGGATGCAGTCTGAGATAAATGAGCCAATTCAGTGAGCATACGCTGAAAAGCTTAGTTGAGTTTTCTCGCAAGAACTCATTCTTGCTTACACATGGCTGAGGTGAAGTCCACGATGGCTCTATGTGGCAAATCCAGAAGGCAATTTTGACAGAAAAGCGCTTCTTTGGGAATCATTTGCACTCCAAAACTTTCTCATTGTGCCTTGTCTTACATATTCCATGCCCTGAAGAATGCCTCGGAAGAAGATTTTCGGGCTTACAGTGCAACTCTCTTAAGGCACAGTGGTATATATCGCCAACAAGTGAAATAGATTCGCATTCAAAAAGGACAATGAGCATGATGCTTTCCCAGCTTCTTGAAAACTGGATACAATCTGAGATAAAGCAGCGAATTCAGCGATCAAATGCTGAAATACTTTGTAGAGTTTCCTGGCAAGAGCTTATTGTTTCTTACAGATGGCTGAGGTGAAGTCCATGATTGCTCTATAGGGCGAATATAGAAGGCAAGTTTTACAGGGAAAGCCTTCCTTTGGTCAACCTTTACACTCCACGACTTTCTCAATGTGCCTTGTCTTACATATTACATGCTCTGAAGAATGCCTCGGAAGAGGCTATTAGGGCCTACAGTGCGACTCTCTGAAGAGAAAGTGATATGTATCAGGATCAAGTGAAATAGATTCACATTCAAAAAGGGCAATGAACATGTTGCTTTGACAGCTTCTTGAAAGCTGGATGCAGTCTGAGATAAAGAGGCTAATTCAGTGAGCATACTCTGAAAAGCTAAGTTCAGTCTTCTGTTAAGAATGCATTCTTGCTTACACATGGCTGAGGTGAATTCCAAGATGTCTCTGTGGGGCGAATCCAGAAGGCAATTTTGACAGAAAAGCGCTTCTTTGGGAATCATTTGCACTCCAAAACTTTCTCATTGTGCCTTGTCTTACATATTCCATGCCCTGAAGAATGCCTCGGAAGAAGATTTTCGGGCTTACAGTGCAACTCTCTTAAGGCACAGTGGTATATATCGCCAACAAGTGAAATAGATTCGCATTCAAAAAGGACAATGAGCATGATGCTTTCCCAGCTTCTTGAAAACTGGATACAATCTGAGATAAAGCAGCGAATTCAGCGATCAAATGCTGAAATACTTTGTAGAGTTTCCTGGCAAGAGCTTATTCTTTCTTACAGATGGCTGAGGTGAAGTCCATGATTGCTCTATAGGGCGAATATAGAAGGCAAGTTTTACAGGGAAAGCCTTCCTTTGGTCAACCTTTACACTCCACGACTTTCTCAATGTGCCTTGTCTTACATATTACATGCTCTGAAGAATGCCTCGGAAGAGGCTATTAGGGCCTACAGTGCGACTCTCTGAAGACAAAGTGGTACGTATCATCATCCAGCGAAGTAGATTCACATTCAAAGAGGGCAATGAACCTGATGCTTTGCCAGCTTCTAGAAAGCTGTATACAACCTGAGATAAAGTAGCTAATTCAGCGAGCAAACGTTGAAAAACTTAGTTGAGTTTTCTGGCAACAGCTCCTTCTTGCTTGCACAATTCTGAGGTGAAGTCCCCGACGGTACCATGTGGTCAATCCAGAAGCAAAGTTTTACAGGAAGACCCCTTCTTTGGGCACCATTTACACCCGAAAACTTTCTCAATGTGCCTTGTCTTAAATATTTCATGCCCTGAAGATTGCCTGGGAAGAGGCTTTTTGGGCCTACAGTGCAACTCTCTGAAGACAAAATGGTATGTATCGCCATCAAGCAAAATAAACTCACATTCAAAGAGGGCAATGAAAATGATGCTTTGCCAGCTTCTTGAAGGCTGGATACAGTCTGATATAAAGCAGGGAATTCAGCGATCATACGCTGAAAAGCAGAGTTGAGTTTTTTGTCGAGAGCTCATTCTGGCTTGCACATGGCTGAGAGGAAGTTCAAGATGCCTCTATGGAGCGAATCCAGAAGGCAAGTTTTACAGGGAAAGTCCTTCTTTTGGCACCATTTACACCCCAAAACTTTCTCAATGTGCCTTGTCTTAAATATTTCATGCCCTGAAGATTGCCTGGGAAGAGGCTTTTTGGGCCTACAGTGCAACTCTCTGAAGACAAAATGGTATGTATCGCCATCAAGCAAAATAAACTCACATTCAAAGAGGGCAATGAAAATGATGCTTTGCCAGCTTCTTGAAGGCTGGATACAGTCTGATATAAAGCAGGGAATTCAGCGATCATACGCTGAAAAGCAGAGTTGAGTTTTTTGTCGAGAGCTCATTCTGGCTTGCACATGGCTGAGAGGAAGTTCAAGATGCCTCTATGGAGCGAATCCAGAAGGCAAGTTTTACAGGGAAAGTCCTTCTTTTGGCACCATTTACACCCCAAAACTTTCTCAATGTGCCTTGTCTTACATATTCCATGCCCTGAAGAATGCCTCGGAAGAGGATTTTCGGGCCTTCAGTGCAACTCTCAGAAGAATAAGTGGTATATATCGCCATCAAGCGAAATAGATTCATATTCAAAAAGGGTAATGAACATCATGCTTTGCCAGCTTCTTGAAAGCTGTATACAATCTGAGATAAAGCAGAGAATTCAGTGAACATATGCTGAGAAGCTTAGTTGAGTTTTCCTGCAAGAGCTCATTCTTGCTTACACAATTCTGAGGTGAAGTCAATGATGGTTCAATGCGGCGAATCAAGGAGGCAAGTTATACAGGAAAATCCCATTTTTTGGGCACCATTTACACTCCAAAACGTTCTCAATGTGCCTTGTCTAACATATTCCATGCCCTGAATAATGCCTCGGAAGAGGCTTTTCTGGCCTACAGTGCCAGTCTCTAAGAGAATGTGTAATGTATCACCAACAAGTGAAGTAGATTCACATTCAAAAAGTTCAATGAACATGATGTTTTGCCAGCTTCATGAAAGCTTTATACAGTCTGAGATAAAGCAGTTGATTCAGTGATCAAACGCTGAAATACATAGTTGTGTTATCTGGCAAGAGTTAATTCTTTCTTACACATGGCGGAGTTCAAGTCCAAAATGGCACTATGGGGCGAATCCAGATGGTAAGTTTTACACGGAAAGCCTTCCTTTGGACAACCTTTACACTTCACTACTTTCTCAATGTGCCTTGTCTTACATATTACATGCTCTGAAGAATGCCTCAGAAGAGGCTTTTTGGGCCTTTATAGTGCGACTCTCTGAAGACAAAAATGTATGTATCGCCATCAAACGAAGTAGATTCACATTCAAAAAGGGCAATGAACATGATGCTTTGCCAGCTTCTTGAAAGCTGTATACACCTGAGATAAAGCAGCTAATTCAGCGATCAAATGCTGAAAATCTTAGTTGAGTTTTCTGGCAACAGCTCCTTCTTGCTTGCACAATTCTGAACTGAAGGCCACGATGGCACCATGGGGCCAACCCAGAAGGCAGGGTGTATAGGAAAAGCCCGTCTTGGGCACCGTTTACACCCAAAAACTTTCTCAATGTGCCTTGTCTTACATATTTCATGCCCTGAAGATTGCCTCGGAGGTGGCTTTTCGGGCCTTCAGTGCGACTCTCTGAAGACCAAGCGGTATGTATCGCCATCGAGCAAAATACATTCCCATTCAAAAAGGGCAATGAAGACGATGCTTTGCCAGCTTCTTGAAAGCTGGTTACAATCTGAGGTAAAGGTGCTAATTCAGCGCTCAAACACTGAAAATCTTAGTTGAGTTTTCTGGCAAGAGCTCCTACTTGCTTGCACAATTCTGAACTGAAGGCCACGATGGCACCATGGGGCCAACCCAGAAGGCAGGGTGTATAGGAAAAGCCCGTCTTGGGCACCGTTTACACCCAAAAACTTTCTCAATGTGCCTTGTCTTACATATTTCATGCCCTGAAGATTGCCTCGGAGGTGGCTTTTCGGGCCTTCAGTGCGACTCTCTGAAGACCAAGCGGTATGTATCGCCATCGAGCAAAATAGATTCACATTCAAAAAGGGCAATGAACATGATGCTTTCCCAGCTTCTTGAAGGGTGGGTACAGTCTTAGACAAAGCAGCTATTTCAAGGATCATACGCTGAAAAGCAGAGTTGAGTTTTTGGCAAGAGCTCTTTCATGCTTTCACGTGGCAGAGCTGAGGTCAAAGATACCTCTATCGGGGGAATCCAGAAGGCAAGTTTTACAGGGAAAGCCTTCCTTTGGTCAACCTTTAAACACCATTACTTTCTCAATGTGCCTTGTCTTACATATTCCATGCCCTGGAGAATGCCTCGGAAGACACTTTTTGGACCTACAGTGCAACTCGCTGAAGAGTAAGTGGTATATATCGCCAACAAGTGAAATGGAGTCACATTTAAAAAGGGCAATGAGCATGATACTTTCCCTGCTTCTTGAAAGCTGTATACAGTCTGAGATAAACCAGCGAATTCAGCGATCAAATGCTGAAATACTTAGTTGAGTTTTCTGGCAAGAGCTTATTGTTTCTGATAGATGGCTGAGTGGAAGTCCAAGATGGCACTATAGCGTGAATCCAGAAGGCAATTTTTACAGGGAAAGCCTTCCTTTGGTCAACCTTTACACTCTATTACTTTCTCAATTTGCCTTGTCTTACATACTACATGCTCTGATGAATGCCTCAGAAGAGGTTTTCCAGGCCTACAGTGCGACTCTCTGAAGAGAAAGTGGTATGTATCACCATCAGACGAAGTAGATTCACATTCAAAACGGACAATGAACAAAATGCTTTGACACCTTCCAGAAAGCTGTATACAGTCTGAGATAAACCAGCGAATTCAGCGATCAAATGCTGAAATACTTAGTTGAGTTTTCTGGCAAGAGCTTATTGTTTCTGATAGATGGCTGAGTGGAAGTCCAAGATGGCACTATAGCGTGAATCCAGAAGGCAATTTTTACAGGGAAAGCCTTCCTTTGGTCAACCTTTACACTCTATTACTTTCTCAATTTGCCTTGTCTTACATACTACATGCTCTGATGAATGCCTCAGAAGAGGTTTTCCGGGCCTACAGTGCGACTCTCTGAAGAGAAAGTGGTATGTATCACCATCAGACGAAGTAGATTCACATTCAAAACGGACAATGAACAAAATGCTTTGACACCTTCCAGAAAGCTGTATACAACCTGAGATAAAGCAGATAATTCAGTGATCAAACACTGAAAAACTTAGTTGAGTTTTCTGGTAACAGCTCCTTCTTGCTTACACAATTCTGAGGTAAAGTCCACGATGACACCATGGGGCCAATCCAGAAGGCACGTTTTACAGGAAAAACCCTTCTTTGGGCACCATTTACACCCGAAAGCTTTCTCAATGTGCCTTGTCTAACATACTTCATGCCCTGAAGGCTGCCTGGGAAGAGGCTTTTCGGGCATACAGTGCAACTCTCTGAAGACAAAGTTGTATGTATCACCATCAAGCACAATAGATTCACAATCAAAAAGGGCAATGAACATGATGCTTTGCCAACTTCTTGAAGGCTGGATATAGTCTGAGACAAAGTAGCTAATTCAGCGATCATACACTGAAAAGTAGAGTTGAGTTTTTGGAAAGAGCTACTTCTTTCTTACACATGGCTCAGCTGAGGTTCAAGATAACTCTATGGGGGGAATCCAGAAGGCAAGTTTCACAGGAAAAGCCCTTCTTTGAGCACGATTTGCACTCCAAAACTTTCTCAATGTGCCTTGTCTTGCATATTCCATGCCATGAAGATTGCCTCAGAAGAGGCTTTTTGGGCCTACAGTGCGACTCTCTGAAGACAAAGTGGTATGTATCGCCATCAAGCGAAATAGATTCACATTCAAAAAGGGCAATGAACATGATGCTTTCCTAGCTTATTGAATGCTGGATACAGTCTGAGATAAAACAGCGAATTCAGCAATCATACGCTGAAAAACAGAGTTGAGTTTTTTGGCGAGAGCTCATCCTTGCTTACACATGGCTGAGGGGAAGTCCAAGATGGCTCTATGGGACGAATCCAGAAGGCAAGTTTTTGCAGAAAAGCCCTTCGTTGGGCAATATTTACACTCAAAATCCTTCTCAATGTGGTTGTCAAACATATTCCGAACCCTGAAGAATGCCTCAGAAGAGGTTTTTGGGGCCTACAGTTCGCCTCTCTGAAGACAAAGTGGTATGTATCGCCATCAAGCGAAATAGATTCACATTCAAAAAGGGCAATGAACATGATGCTTTCCTAGCTTATTGAATGCTGGATACAGTCTGAGATAAAACAGCGAATTCAGCAATCATACGCTGAAAAACAGAGTTGAGTTTTTTGGCGAGAGCTCATCCTTGCTTACACATGGCTGAGGGGAAGTCCAAGATGGCTCTATGGGGCGAATCCAGAAGGCAAGTTTTCCATGGAAAGCCCTTCTTTGGGCAACAGTTACACTCCAAAGCCTTCTCAATGTGCCTTGTCTAACATATTCCATGCCCTGAAGAATGCCTCAGAAGAGGCTTTTAGGGCCTACAGTGCGACTCTCTGAAGACAAAGTGGTATGTATCGCCATCAAGCGAAATAGATTCACATTCATAAAGGACAATGAGCATGATGCTTTCCCAGCTTCTTGAATGCTGGATACAGTCTGAGATAAAGCAGTTAATTCAGCGATTATACTCTGAAAAGCAGAGTTGAGTTTTTTGGCTAGAGCTTAATCTTGAGTATACATGGCTGAGGGGAAGTTCAAGATGCCTCTATGGGGCGAATCCAGAAGGCAAGTTTTGCAGGAAAAGTCCCTCTTTTTGCACCATTTATACTCCATTACTTTCTCAATGTGCCTTGTCTTACACATTCCATGCCCTGAAGAACCTTTCAGAAGAGGCTTTTCGGGCCTACAGTGTGACTCTCTGAGGAATGAGTGGTATTTATCGGCAACAAGCGAAATGGAGTCACATTCAAAAAGGGCAATGAACATAATGCTTGGCAGTTTCTGATAGCTGGATACAGTTTGAGATAAACCAGTGAATTCAGCGATCAAATGCTAAAATGCTTAGTTGAGTTTTCTGGCAAGAGCTTATTGTTTCTGATAGATGGCTGAGTTGAAGTCCAAGATGGCAATATAGGCCGAATCCAAAAGGCAATTTTTACAGGGAAAGCCTTCTTTTGGTCAACCTTTACACTCCATTACTTTCTCAATGTGCCTTGTCTTGCATATTCCATGCCCTGAAGAACGCCTTGGAAGAGGCTTTTCGGGCTTTCAGTGCGACTCTCTGAAGAGTAAGTGGTATATATAGCCATCAAGTGAAATAGATTCACTTTTAAAAAGGGCAAAAAACATGATGCTTTGCCAGCTTCTTAAAAGCTGGATACAGTCTGAGACAAAGTAGCTATTTCAGAAATCATACACCGAAAAGCAGTGTTGAGTTTTGGCAAGAGCTCATTCTTTCTTACAGATGGCGGAAGTGAGGGCCACGATGCCTCTATGGGGGAATCCAGAAGGCAAGTTTTACAGGAAAAGCACTTCTTTGGGCACCTTTTACACTCCGAAACTTTCTCAATATGCATTGCCTTACATATTCCATGCCCTGAAAAATGCCTTGGAAGAGGCTTTATGGGCCTACAGTGCGACTCTCTGAAACGAAGTGGTACGTATCGCCATCAAGCGAAATAGAGTTACATTCAAAAAGGGCAAGTAACATGATGCTTTCCCAGCTTCTTAAATGCTGGATACAGTCTGAGATAAAGCGGCTAATTCAGCGATCATTCGCTTAAAAGCAGAGTTGAGATTTTTGGCAAGAGCTCATTCTTGCTTACACATGGCTGAGGGGAAGTCCAAGATGCCTTTATGGGGCGAATCCAGATCGCAAGCTTTACAGGGAAAGTCCTTATTTGGGCACCATTTACATCCCAAAACTTTCTCAATGTGCCTTGTCTTACATATTCCATGCCCGGAAGAACGCCTCGGAGGAGGCTTTTCGGGCCTACAGTGTGTCTCACTGAAGACAAAGTGATATGTATTGCCATCAAATGAAATAGATTCACATTTCAAAAGGACAATGATCACGATGTTTTGCCAGCTTGTTGAAAGCTGGATACAATCTGAGATAAAGCAGCTAATTCAGCGATCAAACGCTGAAAAACTTAGTTGAGTTATCTGGCAAGAGCTGATTTTTTCTTACACATGGCTGAGGTAAAGTACAAGATGGCACTATGGGGCGAATCCAGAAGGCAAGTTTTACAGGGAAAGCTTCCTTTGGACAACCTTTACACTGCACGTCTTTCTCAATATGCCTTGTCTTACATATTACATGCTCTGAAGAATGCCTCAAAAGAGGTTTTTTCGGGCCTACAGTGCGACTCTCTGAAGAGAAAGTGGTATGTATCACCATCAAACGAAGTAGATTCACATTCAAAAGGGCAATGAACATGATGCTTTCCCAGCTTCTTGAAAACTGCATACAACCTGAGATAAAGCATCTAATTCAGCGATCAAACGCTGAAAAACTTAGTTGAGTTTTCTGGTAACAGCTCCTTCTTGCTTACACAATTCTGAGGTGAAGCCCCGATAGAAACATGGGGCGATTCCAGAAGGCAAGTTTTACGGGAAGAGCCCTTCTTTGGGCACCATTTACACCCGAAAACTTTCTCAATGTGCCTTGTCTTACATATTTCATGCCCTGAAGCTTGCCTCGGAGGAGGCTTTTAGGGTCTACAGTGCGACTGTCTGAAGACAAAGTGGTATGTATCGCCTTCAAGCATAATAGGTTCACATTCAAAAAGGGCAATGGACATGATGCTTTGCCAGTTTCTTGAAAGCTGGATACATTCTGAGTTAAAGCAGTGAATTCAGTGAACATACACTGAAAAGATTTCTTAAGTTTTCTCCCAGGAACTGATTCTTGCTTACACAAGACAGAGCTGAGGTCCAATATAGCTTTATGGGGGGAATCCAGAAGGCAAGTTTTACAGGAAAAGCCCTTCTTTGGGTACCATTTAATCTCCAAAGCTTTCTCAATGTGCCTTGTCTTACATATTCCCTGCATCGAAGAATGCCTTGGAAGAGGCTTTTCGGGCCTACACTGCGAATATCTGAAGACAATGTGTTATATATCACCATCGAGTGAAATAGATTCATATTCAAAAAGGGCAATGAGCATGATGCTTTCCCAGTTTCCTGAAAGCTGGGTACAGTCTGAGATAAATTAGCTAATTCAGTGATCATAAGCTAAAAAGCTTAGTTGAGTTTTCTGAAAAGAGCTCATTGCTTACACATGGCTGAGCTGAGGTCCAAGATGATTCTATGGGGCGAATACAGAAGGCAAGTTTTACAACAAAAGCCCTTCTTTGGGTACCATTTAATCTCCAAAGCTTTCTCAATGTGCCTTGTCTTACATATTCCCTGCATCGAAGAATGCCTTGGAAGAGGCTTTTCGGGCCTACACTGCGAATATCTGAAGACAAAGTGTTATATATCACCATCGAGTGAAATAGATTCATATTCAAAAAGGGCAATGAGCATGATGCTTTCCCAGTTTCCTGAAAGCTGGGTACAGTCTGAGATAAATTAGCTAATTCAGTGATCATAAGCTAAAAAGCTTAGTTGAGTTTTCTGAAAAGAGCTCATTGCTTACACATGGCTGAGCTGAGGTCCAAGATGACTCTATGGGGGGAATCCAGAAGGCTAGTTTTAAAGGAAAAGCCCTTCTTGGGGACCATTTACACTCCAAAACATTCTCAAAGTGCCTTTTCTTAAATATTTCATGCCATGAAAAATGCCTCGGTAGAGGCTTTTCAGGCCTATAGTGCCACTCTGAAGACAAAGTGGTATGTATCGCCATCAAGCGATATAAGTCCACATTCAAAAAGGGCAATGAACATGATGCTTTGCCAGCTTCTTCAAAGCTGGATGCAGTCTGATAAAGCAGCGAAATCAGTGAACATACACTGAAAAACTTAGTAGAGCTTTCCTGCAAGATTTTATTCTTGCTTACCATGGCTGAGGTGAAGTCCACGATAGCTCTATGGGGCAAAACCAGAAGGCAAGTTTTACAGGAAAAGCCCATCTTTGGGCACAATTTATACTCCAAAACTTTTTCAATGTGTTTGTCTGACATATTCCTGGCCCTGTGAATGCCTCGGAAGAGGATATATGGGCCTACAGTGCGGCCCTCTGAAGACAAAGTGGTATGTATGTATCGCCATTAAAAGATGTAGATTCACATTCAAAAAGGGCAATGAACATGATGCTTTGTCAGCTTCGTGAAAGCTGGATACCATCTGAGATAATGCAGCGAATTCAACGATCATACGCTAAAAACCTTAGGTGAGTTTTCTTGCAAGAGCTCATTCTTGCTTCCACATGGCTGAGGTGAAGTCCACCATGGCTCTATGGGGTGAATCCAGAAGGCAAGTTTTACATGAAAAGCCCTTCTTTGGGCACCATTTACACTCCAATACTTTCTCAGTGTGCCTGGTTTTACATATTCCATGCCCTGAAGAATGCCTCGGAAAAGGCTTTGCGGGCCTACACTGCGACTCTCTGAAGACAATGTGGTATGTATCACCATCAGGCAAAATAGATTAGCATTCAAATAGGGCAATGAACATGATGCTTTGCCAGCTTCTTGAAAGCTGAATACAGTCTGAGATAAGCAGTGAATCGGTGAACATACGCTGAAAACTTTTGTTGACTTTTCTCGCAGGAGCTCATTCTTGTTTACACATGGCGGTGCTGAGGTCCAAGATGACTCTACGGGGGGAATCTGGAAGGCAAGTTTTAAAGGAAAAGCCCTTCTTTGGGCAGTATTTAAACTCCAGAACTTTCTCAATGTTCCTTTTCTTACATATTCTCTGCATTGAAGAATGCCTCAGAAGAGGTTTTTCGGGGCTACAGTGCGACTCTCTGTGACAAAGTGGTATGTTTCTCCATCAAGTGAACTAGATTCACATTCAAAAAGGGCAATGAACATGATGCTTTGCCAGCTTCTTGAAAGCTGAATACAGTCTGAGATAAGCAGTGAATCGGTGAACATACGCTGAAAACTTTTGTTGACTTTTCTCGCAGGAGCTCATTCTTGTTTACACATGGCGGTGCTGAGGTCCAAGATGACTCTACGGGGGGAATCTGGAAGGCAAGTTTTAAAGGAAAAGCCCTTCTTTGGGCAGTATTTAAACTCCAGAACTTTCTCAATGTTCCTTTTCTTACATATTCTCTGCATTGAAGAATGCCTCAGAAGAGGTTTTTCGGGGCTACAGTGCGACTCTCTGTGACAAAGTGGTATGTTTCTCCATCAAGTGAACTAGATTCACATTCAAAAAGGGCAAAGATCATGATGCTTTCCCAGCTTCGTGAAAGCTGGATACAGTCTGAGATAAAGCAGCTAATTCAGCGAACAAACGCTGAAATTCTTAATTGAGATTTCTGGCAAGAGTTCATTTTTGCTTACACATGGCTGAGGTGAAGTCCACGATGGTTCTTTGGGGCGAATTCAGAAGCCCAGTTTTACAGAAAAAGCCCTGATTTGGGCACCACTTATACTCCAAACTTTCTCAATGTGCCTTGTCTTACATATTCTATGCTCTGAAGAAGGCCTCGGAAGAGGCTTTTCAGGCCTACAGTGCGACTCTCTGAAGACAAAGTGGTATGTATCGCCATCAAGTGAAATAGATCCACATTAAAAAAGGTCAATGAACATGATGCTTTGCCAGCTTCTTGAAAGCTGGATATAGTCTTAGGTAAAGCAGCGAATTCAGTGAACATACGCTGAAAAGCCCAGATGAGTTTTCCTGAGTTTAGAGTTCATTTCTGCTTACACATGGCTGAGCTGAAGTCCACGATGGCTCTTTGGGGTGAATACAGAAGGCAAGTTTTACAGAAAAAGCCCTTCTTTTTGCACGATTTACACTCCAAAAGTTTCTCAGTGTTCCTTCTCTTATATATTCCATGTCCTGAAGAATGCCTCAGAAGAGGATTTTCGGCCCTACAGTGCGACTCTCTGAAGACAAAGTGGTATGTATCGCCATCAAGTGAAATAGATCCACATTAAAAAAGGTCAATGAACATGATGCTTTGCCAGCTTCTTGAAAGCTGGATATAGTCTTAGGTAAAGCAGCGAATTCAGTGAACATACGCTGAAAAGCCCAGATGAGTTTTCCTGAGTTTAGAGTTCATTTCTGCTTACACATGGCTGAGCTGAAGTCCACGATGGCTCTATGGAGCGAATCCAGAAGGCAAGTTTTACAGGAAAAGTCTTTCTTTGCGCACCATTTACACTCGAAGGCATTCTCAGTGTGCCTGGTCTTACATATTCCATGCCCTGAAGAAAGCCTCAGAAGAGGTTTTTTGGGCCTACAGTGCGACTCTTTGAAGACAAAGTGGTATGTATCACCATCAAGCGAAATAGATCCACATTAAAAATGGTTAATGTACATGATGCTTTGCCAGCTTCTTGAAACCTGGATACTGTCTGAGATAAAGCAGCTAATTCAGCGATCATACGCTGAAAGGCTTAGTTGAATTCAAATAGGGCAATGAACATGATGCTTTCCCAGCTTCGTGAAAGCTGGATAAGTCTGACATAAAGCAGCTAATTCAGTGATCATACACTGAACAGCAGAGTTAAGTTATCTGGAAAGAGCTCGTTCCTGGTTACACATGGCTGAGGTGAAGTCCACGATGTCTCAATGGGGGGAATCCAGAAGTCGAGTTTTGCTGGAAAAGCCCCTCTTTTGGCACCATTTACACTCCAAAACTTTCTCAGTGTGCCTGGTCTTACATATTCCATGCCCTGAAGAATGCCTCGGAAGTGGATTTTCGGGCATACACTGAGACTCTCTGAAGACAAAGTAGTATGTATCACCATCATGCGAAATAGGTTCACATTCAAAAAGGGCAATGAACATGTGCTTTCCTTGCTTCTTAAAAGCTGGATACATTCTGAGGTAAAGCAGTGAATTCAGTGAACATACGCTAAAAAGCTTAGCTGAGCTTTGCTGCGAGAGTTCATTCTTGCTTACCCATGGCTGAAGTGAAGTCTACGATGGCTCTATGGGGTGAATCCCGGAGGCAACTTTTAAAGGAAAAGACCTTCTTTGGGCATCATTTCCACTCCAAAACTTTTCCAATGAGCCTTGTCTTACATATTCCATTTTCTGAAGAATGCCACGGAAGAGGCTTTTCGGGCCTACCGTACGACTCTCTGAAGACAAAGTGGTACGTATCGCCATTAAAAGAAGTAGATCCACATTCAAAAAGGTCAATGATCATGATGCTTTCCCAGATTCTTTAAAGCCATATACAGTCAAAGATAAAGCAGTGAAATCAGTGAACCTGCACTGAAAAGCATAGTTGTATTTTCCAGCAAGAGTTCATTCTTGCGTACACATGGCTGAGCTGAATTCAACGATGGCTCTAGGGGCAAATCCAGAAGGGAAGTTTTACAGGAAAAGCCCTTTTTTGGGCACCATCTACACTCCACGACGTTCGGGGGGGGGGATATATCCCTCAGGCATTCAAAAGGGCAATGAGCATGTGCTTTCCAGTTTCTTGAAGGCTGTATACAGTCTGAGATAAAGCAGTAATTCAGTGAACATAGTTGAAAGCTTCTGATTCTGAGAGTCATTCTTACCTACCATGGTGAGGTGAGGTCCACAATGGCCTATGGGAATTCCGAGGCAAATTTTAAGGAAGCCTTCTTTGGGCACCTTTACTCCAAAACTTTTCAATGGCCTTGTCTTACATATCCATCCCTGAAGAATGCCTGGAAGAGGCTTTTCGGGCCTACGTGCGACTCTCTGAAGACAAAGTGGTAGTATTGCCTAAAAAATAGATTCACATTCAAAAGGGCAATGACATGATTTTCCAGATCCTTAAAGCTATACAGCAAGGTAAAGCAGTTAATTCAGGACATGCTGAAAACAAGTTGAATTTTCCGCAAAATTTCATTCTTGCTTACATGGCTGAGCGAATCCACGATGGCTCTTGGGAAATCCAGAAGGAGTTTTACAGGAAAAGCCCTTTTTGGGCAACATTTACACTCCAAAACTTTCTCACTGTGCCTTGCCTTACATATTCCCTGCCCTGAAGAATGCCTCGGGAGAGGCTTTTGGGGCCTTCAGTGCAACTCTCTGAAGAGAAAATGGTATATATCGTCAACAAGCGAAATAGATTCACATTCAAAAAGTGCAGTGAGCATGATGCTTTCCCAGCTTTTTGAAATCTGGATACCGTCCTAGGTAAAGCAGCTAATTCATTGATCATACGCTGAAATACTTAGTTGGGTTTTCTGGCAAGAATTCATTCTTGCTTCCACATGGCTGAGCAGAGGTCCAAGATGGCTCTATGGGGGAATCCAGAAGGCATATATTACAGGAAAAGCCCTTTTTTTGGCACCATTTATACTCGAAAACTTTCTCAATGGGCCGTGTCTTACATATTCCATGCCCTGAAGAATGCCTCAGAAGAGGCTTTTCGGTTCTACAGTGCGACTCTCTGAAGACAAAGTGTAATATATCACCATCAAGGGAAATTGATTCACATTCAAAAAGGGCAATGAACATAATGCTTTGCCAGCTTCTTGAAAGCTGCATACAGTCTGAGACAAAGCAGCTAATTCAGAGATCATATGCTGAAAACTTTGTTGAGTTTTCTCTCAAGAGTTAATTTTTGCTTACCCATGGCTGATCTGAAGTCCACGATAGCTCTAGGGGCAAATCCAGAAGGCAAATTTTACAGGCAAAGCCTAAAAAATGGCAGTTTTGGGTATATCACTTGAAGGTACACATTACGAAACAAGACGGAGTATTTTTATGTGAAAAATCAGGGATGGGAATGAACATATATTCAAAAAGGTTTTCCAATTGAAAACCTTTCTCCGCAATTTTCCATCTAATTGCTGAAAGTTTCCTTAGGTCTCTGGCAAGATATTATCGTTTCACCTGGGAAGAAAATCTTAATTGGCTCAACTGGCCAAGCCAATCAGTCATTCCGAAAACCATTTTCTCTTAGAATTTTGAACCAGCAAATGGACGAATATATCCTCTTTTGGAGATTTTCACACAATATGTTAGTTAGGCCTGGAAAGGCGGTTTTGACTGTATCACTTAAAGGTCCACATTACCAAACAGGAAGGAGTAACTGGAAGTGAAATCACTTAGGGATGAGGAGATGAACATGAATATATCAAAGAAGGTTTTCCAATTGAGGCAAAGCCTCTTCTCCACAGACAATTTTTCCATCTACATTGCTGAACAGTTTCCTTGAGGTCTCTGGCAGAGACTCATTATCGCTTTCACCTGGGAAGAGTAAAGTCTTAATTGGCTCAAAGAGGCAAATGAAAATGCAGCCCATTCCACGGAGAAACCATTTTCCCTTTGAATTTTGAACCAGCAAATGGACGAATATGTCCTCTTTCAGACTTTTTCTCACAATACGGTAGGCAGACCTGGAATGGCGGTTTTGGCTGCATCACTTAAAGACATCACAAAACAGGAAGGAGTAGCTGGAAGAGAAATCACTTAGGGATGAGGAGATGAACGTGAATATATCAGAGTAGGTTTTCCTATCAAGGCAAAGCCTCTTCTCACAGACGATTTTCCATCACTTGCTGACAGTTTCCTTGAGTTTCGGCAGCTCATTATGCTTTCATGGGCAGGTAAATTCTATTGGCTCAAGAGGAAAATGGAAATACATTAAGGAGAAACCATTCCTGTTTGAACCAGCCAATGGACGAACTGTCTTTTGGAATTTTCTACATACGAAGTGGAAGGTGGTTTGGGCTGTCATAAGGCAATACAAAGCAGGTAAGAATATCTGGAAGTGAATTCCATTAAGGATGAGGAGATGGACTTGAATATATAAAAGTTTTCCTTTAGGCAAAGCCTCTTCTCCACAGCATTTCCATCTCATTGCTGAACAGTTCCTTGAGGTTTCGAAGCTCATTATCGCTTTCACTGGGCAGGTATCTTATTGCCAACGAGGCAATGCCATCACCCATTCAGGAGAAACCATTTTCCCTTTGAATTTTGAACCAGCTAATGGACGAATATTTCCTCCATTGGACATTGTCTCTCCATACGGAAGGGCTAGAAAGGTCGTTTTGGCTGTGTCACTTCTAGGTCCACATTTTAAGCAGGAAGGAGAATCTGGAAGAAACATCACTTAGGGATGAGGCGATGGATTTGAATAGAACTCACAATGTTTTCATTTCGAGGCAAAGCCTCTCCTCCACAGACTGTTGTTCTGCCTTCATTGCTGAAGAGTTTGCTTGAGATTTCTGGCACAGACTCATTATTGCTTTCACCTGGGCGGAGTGAAATCTGAATTGGCTCAATGAGGCCAATGCCAATGCAGCACATTCGAGGGAGAAACCATTTCCTTGGTTTTGAACCAGCAATGGAAGGATTTCCTCCATTGGACATTTCTCTCCTACGGAAGGCAAGAAGGTGGTTTTCTGTGTTACCTCTAGGGCCACATTTAAAGAAGGAGAACCCGGAGAATCCTTAGGATGAGGGATGGATGAATAATAAAAGTTTTCTTTCGACAAAGCCTCTTCTCCACAGACGTTTCTCCTTCATTGCCGAAGTTCCTTGAGATTCCGCAAGCTCTTTATGCTTTCATGGGCATGAAATCTGTTGGCTCAAAAGGAAAATCCAATGCAAAATTGAGGAGAACCATTTTCCTTCGGTTTAACGGCAATGGAGGAAGTGTCTATTGGAATTCTCTCCAAAGGAAGGCAGAAAGTGGTTTTGCTGTGTATTCTGGCCACATTCAAAGAGGAAGAACGGAGTGAATTCCCATAAAGATGAGGAGATGGACGTGAATATAAGTAACAACGTTTAACTTTGGAGGCCAGGCTCTTCTCCACAAATGGCATATCTGTCTTCATTGTTGAACAGTTTCCTTGAGGTTTCTGGCACAGACTCATTATCGCTTTCACCTGGGCAGAGTGGAGTCTTAATTGGCTCAACAGCAATACAATGCAAATTCAGGAGAAACCATTTTCCTTTGAATTTTAACCGCAAATGGAGAATTTCCTCTATTGGACATTTCTCAAAAGGAGGCCTGGAAGGGGTTTTGGCTGTATCACTTCAAGGTCCACATTACCAAACAGGAAGGCGTAGCTGGAAGTGAAATCACCTAGGGATGAGGAGATGAACGTGAATATATCAGAGAAGGTTTTCCTATGGAGGCAAACCCTCTTCTCCACAGATGATTTTTCCATACACATTGCTGAACAATCTCCTTGAGGTTTCCAGCAGAGTATCACTATCGGTTTAATATGGAAAGTGTAAAGTCTGACTTGGCTCAACAAGGAAAATGCAATGCAACATTAAGGAGAAACATTCTTGTGTTTGAACCAGCAATGGACGAACGTTCTTATTGGAATTTCTCCATACGGAAGTGCTAGGAAAGTGGTTTTGGCTGTGTCAGTTCTGGTCCACATTCCAAAGCAGGTAAGAGTATCTGGAAGTGAATTCCCATAAAGATGAGGAGATGGACGTGAATATAAGTAACAACGTTTAACTTTGGAGGCCAGGCTCTTCTCCACAAATGGCATATCCGTCTTCATTGTTGAACAGTTTCCTTGAGGTTTCTGGCACAGACTCATTATCTCTTTCACCTGGGCAGAGTGAAGTCTTAATTGGCTCAACGAGGCCAGTGACAATCCAGCACATTCCACGGAGAAACCATTTTCCCTTAGAATTTTGAACCAGCAAATGGATGAATATGTCCTCTATTGGACGTTTTCTCACAATACAGTAGGTAGTTTGGAATGGTAGTCTGAGCTGTATCACTTCAAGGTCCACATTACAAAACAGTAAGTATTAACTGGAAGTGAAGTCACATACTCATGAGGAGATGAAGGTGAATATATAAAAAAAGATTTTCCAACCGAGGGATAGCCTCTTCCCAAAAGACACTTTTTCCGTCTTCATTGCTGTACAGTTTCCTTTAGGTTTCCAGCAGAGTCTCATTATCGCTTTCATATGGGCATTGTAAAGTCTGAGTTGGCTCAACATGGAAAATGCCAATGCAATACATTGAAGGGAGAAACCGATTTCCCTTCGTGTTTCAACCAGACAATGGATGAACATGTCATATATTGGAAGGTTTCTCTCCATACGGAAGTGCTAGGAAAGTGGTTTTGGCTGGTTCTGGTCCACATGACAACAGGTAAGATTCTGGAAGTGAATCCCATAAAGATGAGGAGATGGAGTGAATATATAAAACGTTTAACTGGAGGCAGCTCTTCCCAAAAGGCATTTTCGTCTTCATTGTTGAACAGTTTCCTTAGGTTTCTGCACAGACTCATTATCGCTTTCATGGGCAGATAGTCTTAGTTGGCTCAACATGCCAATGCCAATGCAGACATTCACAGAGAAACCATTTTCCCTTCAGTTTTCAACCAGCAAATGGAAGGAGTGCCTCATTTGACATTTTTCTCCATAGAAGTGCCAGAAGGTGGTTTTCTGTGTCACTTCTAGGTCACACATAAAAAGGATGGAGCACCCAGAATGAATTCCCTTAAGGATGAGGAAATGGATGTGAATATAAGTAACAACGTTTTCCTTTCGAGGGAAAGACTCTTCTTCACAGACGATTTTTCCGACTTCTTTGCTGAACAGTTTCCTTGAGGTTTCTGGCACAGACTCTGTATTGCTTTCAGCTGCGCAGAGTGAAGTCTTAATTGGCTCAACAAGGCCAATGCCAACGCAGACCATTCCACGGAGAAACCATTTTCCCTTAGAATTTTGAACCAGCAAATGGATGAATATGTCCTTTTGGACTTTTCCAACATAGGAGGCCTGGAAGGGGTTTTGCTGTATCACTTCAAGGTCCACTTACAAAACAGAAAGGAGTACTGGAAGTGAAATCACTTAGGGATGAGGAGTGACGTAATATATCAAAGAAGGTTTTCTATCGAGGAAAGCTCTCTCACAGAGATTTTTCCATCTCTTGCTGAACAGTTTTCTTGAGGTTTCTGGCACAGACTCATTATGCTTTCACCTGGGATAAGCTTAATTGGCTCAAAGGCCAATGCCAATGCAGCCCATTCCAGGAGAAACCATTTTCCTTAGAATTTTAACCAGCAAATGAACGAAATGTCCTCTATTGACGTTTTCAACAATACGGTAGGAGGCCTGAAATGGCGGTTTGGCTGTATCACTTCAAGGTCACATTACAAAACAGGAAGGAGAAGCTGGACGTGAAATCACTTAGGGATGAGGAGATGAACGTGAATATATCAAAGAAGGGTTTACTTTGAAGGCATAGCCTCTACTGCACTGATGATTTTTCCATCTACATTGCTGAACAGTTTCCTTGAGTTTTCCGGCACAGACTTATTATCGCTTTCACCTGGGCAGAGTGAAGTCTTAATAGGTTAAACGAGGCCAATGACAATGCAGCCCATTCCACGGAGAAACCATTTTCCCGTAGAATTTTGATCAAGCAAATGGACGAATATGTCCTCCATTGGACGTTTTCTCACAATACGGAAGGGCCAGAAAGGTCTTTTTGTCTGTGTCACTTCGAGGTCCACATTACAAGCAGGAAGGAGAAGCTGGAAGAAACATCACTTAGGGATGAGGCGATGGACTTGAATAGAAGTCAAAAGGTTTTCTTTAAGGCAAACCTCTCTCCACAGAGGTTTTCCATTTCATTGCTGAAAGTTCCTTAGGTTTCGGCACAGACTCATTATTGCTTTCACCTGGGCAGAGGAATCTAATTGGCTCAACGAGGCCATGCCATGCAGCCATTCAGGAGAAACCATTTTCCTCGGTTTGAACCAGCAAATGGAAGAATTGTCCTCCATTGGACTTTTCTCCAAGGAAGGCCAGAAAGGTGTTTTCTGTGTACTTCTAGGTCCACATTATAAAGAAGGAAGTGAAGAAAATCCTTAGGGATGAAGGATGGACTTGAATAGAACTAAAAGTTTTCTTCAGGAAAGCCTCTCTCACAGACGTTTTTCCATCTTCATTGCTGAAGTTTCTTGGGTTCTGGCACAGACTCATTATTGCTTTCACTGGGCAGTGAAAGTCTGAATTGGCTCAATGAGGCAATGCCAATGCAACACATTGAGGAGAAACCATTTCCTTTGTTTAGAACCAGCAATGGAAGAAGTGTCTCATTGGAATTTTTCTCCATACGAAGGCAGAAAGGTGGTTTCTGTGTCTTCTGGTCCACATTAAAAGAGGAAGAGTACGAATGAATTCCCTTAGGATGAGGAGTGGACGTGAATATAATAACAGGTTTTTCTTGGAGGCAAAGCCTCTTCTCCACAGAAGTTTTCCATCTTCATTGTTGAACAGTTTCCTTGAGGTTTCTGCAGCAGACTCATTATCGCTTTCACATGGGCAGTGTGAAGTCTCAATTGGCTCAATGAGGCAATGCCAATGCAACCATTCAAGGAGAAACCATTTTTCTTTGTTTGAACAGCAAATGGAGGAATTTTCCTCCATTGGACATTTTCTCCATACGAATGCTAGAAAGGTGGTTTGGCTGTGTCCTTCTGGTCCACATTGCAAAGCAGGAAGAGACTGGAAGAGAAATCACTTAAGGGATGAGGAGATGGACGTGAATAGTAATACAACGTTTTCCTCCGAGGCAAAGCCTCTTCTCCACAGAAGTTTTCCTCTTCATCTGCTGAACAGTTTCCTTGAGTTTCCAGCAGAGCTCATTATGCTTTCATATGGGCAGTGAAGTCTATTGGCTCAATGAGGAAATGCCAATGCACCATAAGGAGAAACCATTTCCTTTGATTTGAACCAGTCAAATGGAGAATTCTCATATTGGAATTTCTCCATACAAAGTGCTAGAAAGGTGGTTTTGGCTGTGTCAGTTCTGGTCCACATGACAAAGCAGGAAGTGTACTGGAAGTAATTCACTTAGGATGAGGAGATGGACGTGAATATATAACAGTTTTCTTTCGAGGCAAAGCCTTTTCTCAAACGACTTTTCCATCTTCATTGCTGAAGTTTCCTTGATGTTTCGGCACAGACTCATTATTGCTTTCATGGACAGATTAAAGTCTGATTGGCTCAAAGGCAATGCCAATGCAACACATTAAGGAGAAACAATTTTCCCTCGTTTAGAACCAGCAATGGAAGAAGTGTCTATATGGACAGTTTTCTCCATACGAAGTGCTAGAAAGGTGATTTTCTGTGTCATTCTGTCCACATTAAAACAAGGTAGAGTACAGAAGTGAATGTCCTTAGGGATGAGGAGATGGACGTTACAGAATAAAAACGTTTTCCTTTCGAGGCAAAGCCTCTTTCAAAGGCGATTTTCCGTCTTCATTGCTTGACAGGTTTCCTTGAGGTTTCTGGCAGAGCTCATTATCCTTTCATGGAGATGAAGTCTGATTGGCTCAACAAGGAAAATGCCAATGCAAACATTCAAGGAGAAACCAATTTTCCTTCGTGTTTGAACCAGCAATGGAAAAGTGCCTTCATTGTACATTTTCTCCATACGTATGTGCTAGAAAGGTGTTTTCTGTGTCACTTCTAGGTCCACATAAAACTCAGGTAAGAGTACCTGAAGTGAATTCCCTTAAGGATGAAGAGATGGTCGTGAATTTGAGTAACCAGGTTTTCCTTTCATGACAAAGCTTCTTTGCCACAAACGGCTTTTCCATCTTCATTTTTAAACAGTTTCCTTGAGGTTTCTGGCACAGAGCTCATTATCCTTTCACTGGGCAGAGTGTAAGTCTGAGTTGGCTCAACAAGGCAATGCCAATGCAGACATTCAGAGAAACCATATTTCCTTCAGTGTTTCAACCAGCAAATGGAAGAATGTGACCATCCATTTGAAGTTTTCTCCATACTGAAGTGCTAGAAGGTGGTTTTGGCTGTGTCACTTCTAGGTCCACATACAACCAGGAGGAGTATCTAGGAATGAATTCCCTTAAGGATGAGGAGATGGAGTGAATATAAGTAACAAGTTTTCCTTTCGAGGCAAAGCTCTTCTCACAGACGTTTTTCCGATCTTCATTTGCTGAACAGTTTCCTTGAGGTTTCTGGCACAGACTCTTATGCTTTCACCTGGGCAGATGAAGTCTTAATTGGCTCAACAAGGCCAATGCCAATGCAGACCATTCCACGGAGAAACCATTTTCCTTAGAATTTTGAACCAGCAAATGGATGAATATGTCCTCATTTGGACATTTTCTCCATATAGTAAGTGCCTGGAAGGCGGTTTTGGCTGTATCACTTCAAGGTCCACGTTACAAAACAGGAAGGAGTACCTGGAAGTGAATCACTTAGGATGAGGAGATGAAGTGAATATATCAAAGAAGGTTTTCTTCGAGGCAAAGCTCTTCTCACAGACGATTTTTCCACTACTTGCTGAACAGTTTCCTTGAGGTTTCTGGCACAGACTCATTATGCTTTCACCTGGCAGATTAAGTCTTAATTGGCTCAAGAGGCCAATGCCAATGCAGCCATTCCATGGAGAAACCATTTTCCTTAGAATTTTGACCCAGCAAATGGACGAATATGTCCTCTTTCAGACTTTTTCTCACAATACGGTAGGCAGACCTGGAATGGCGGTTTTGGCTGCATCACTTAAAGACATCACAAAACAGGAAGGAGTAGCTGGAAGAGAAATCACTTAGGGATGAGGAGATGAACGTGAATATCTCAAAGAAGGGTTTACTTTGAAGGCATAGCCTCTACTGCACTGATGCTTTTTCCATCTACATTGCTGAACAGTTTCCTTGAGTTTTCCGGCACAGACTTATTATCGCTTTCACCTTGGAGAGTGAAAGTCTAATTGGCTCAAACGAGGCCAATGCCAATGCAGCCCATTCCAGGAGAAACCATTTTCCCTTGAATTTTGAACCAGCAAATGGACGAAATGTCCTCTATTGGACGTTTCTACATACGGAGGCTGAAATGGCGGTTTGGGCTGTATCATGCAAGGTCACATTACAAACAGGAAGGAGTACTTGGAGTGAATCACTTAGGGATGAGGAGATGAACTGAATATATCAAAAGGGTTTTACTTTAAGGCAAAGCCTCTTCTCCACAGATGATTTTTCCATCTACATTGCTGAACAGTTCCTTGAGGTTTCTGGCACAGACTCATTATCGCTTTCACCTGGGCAGAGTGAGTCTAATTGAGTCAAACGAGGCCAATGACAATGCAGCCCATTCCACGGAGAAACCATTTTCCCGTAGAATTTTGATCAAGCAAATGGACGAATATGTCCTCCATTGGACGTTTTCTCACAATACGGAAGGGCCAGAAAGGTCTTTTTGTCTGTGTCACTTCGAGGTCCACATTACAAGCAGGAAGGAGAAGCTGGAAGAAACATCACTTAGGGATGAGGCGATGGACTTGAATAGAAGTCAAAAGGTTTTCATTTCAAGGCAAATCCTCACCTCCACAGACGGTTGTTCCATATTCATTGCTGAAGAGTTTGCTTGAGATTTCTGGCACAGACTCATTATTGCTTTCACCTGGGCGGAGTGAAATCTGAATTGGCTCAATGAGGCCAATGCCAATGCAGCACATTCGAGGGAGAAACCATTTCCCCTTCGGTTTTGAACCAGCAAGTGGAAGGATGTGTCCTCCATTGGACATTTTCTCTCCGTACGGAAGAGCAAGAATGGTGGTTTTCACTGTGTTACCTCTAGGGCCACATTAAAAGAGGAAGGGTACCTGGAAGTGAATTCCTTAGGATGAGAGATGGACTGAATAGAACTACAAGGTTTTCCTTTCGAGGCAAAGCCTCTTCTCCACAGACGTTTTCCATCTTCATTGCTGAACAGTTTCCTTGAGGTTTCTGGCACAGACTCATTATTCGCTTTCACCTGGGCAGAGTGAAGTTTTAAATTGGCTCAACGAGGCAATGCCAATGCAAGCACATTCAAGGAGAAACCATTTTCCTTTGTTTTGAACCAGCAATGGAGAATTGTCCTCCATTGGACATTTTCTCCATACAGAAGTGCTAGAAAGGTGGTTTGGGCTGTGTCAGTTCTGGTCCACATGACAAAGCAGGCAAGAGTATCTGGAAGTGAATTCCCTTAAGGATGAGGAGGTGGAAGTGAATATAAGTAACCAGGTTTTTCTTTGGAGGCAAAGCCTCTTCTCCACAAATGGCTTTTCCGTCTTCATTGTTGAACAGTTTCCTTGAGGTTTCTGGCACAGACATATTATCGCTTTCACATGGGCAGAGTGAAGTCTCAATTGGCTCAATGAGGCCAATGTCAATGCAGCCCATTCCACGGAGAAACTATTTTTTCTTTGAAATTTGAACAAGCAAATGGAGGAATATTTCCTCCATTGGACATTGTCTCCATACAAAGTGCTAGAAAGGTGGTTTGGCTGTGTCATTCTAGGTCCACATTCAAAGCAGGAAGAGTAGCTGGAAGTGAATTCCTTAGGGATGAGGAGATGGACGTGAATATAACTAAACGTTTTCCTATCGAGGCAAAGCCTCTTTCCAACAGACATTTTTCCATCTTCATTGCTGAACAGTTTCCTTGAGTTTCTGGCAAGACTCATTATGCTTTCACCTGGGCAGTGTAAAGTCTGACTTGGCTCAACAAGGAAAATGCCAATGCAATACATTGAAGGGAGAAACGAATTCCCCTTCGTGTTTGAACCAGCCAATGGACGAACGTGTCATATATTGGAAGGTTTCTCTCCATACGGAAGTGCTAGGAAAGTGGTTTTGGCTGTGTCAGTTCTGGTCCACATTCCAAAGCAGGTAAGAGTATCTGGAAGTGAATTCCCATAAAGATGAGGAGATGGACGTGAATATAAGTAACCAGGTTTTCCTTTGGAGGCCAGGCTCTTCTCCACAAGACGATTTTCCTCTTCATTTTTGAACAGTTTCCTTGAGGTTTCTGGCACAGACTCATTATCGCTTTCACCTGGGCAGAGTGGAGTCTTAATTGGCTCAACAGGCCAATGCCAATGCAACATTCCAGGAGAAAACCAAATTTTCCTTCGTTTTGAACCAGCAAATGGAAGAATGTGTCCTCTATTGGACAGTTTCTCTCCATACTGAGAGCTAGAAAGGTGGTTTTGAGCTGTGTACTTCTGGTCCACATTACAAACAGGAAGAGTATCTGAAGTGAATTCCTTAGGGATGAGGAGATGGACGTGAATAAGAACAAGGTTTTCCTTTACGAGGCAAAGCTCTTCTCCAACAGACAGTTTTCCATCTTCATTGCTGAACAGTCTCCTTGAGGTTTCTGACAAGACTCATTATCGCTTTCACCTGGGCAGGTGAAGTCTTAATTGGCTCAACAGGCCAATGCCAATGCATACATTCCAGGAGAAACCATTTCCCTTCGTGTTTGAACCAGCAAATGGAAGAATGTGTCCTCCATTTGAGTTTTCTCCATAGGAAGTGCTAGAAGGTGGTTTTGGCTGTGTCAGTTCTGGTCCACATGACAATCAGGAAGAGTATCTGGAAGTGAATTCCCTAGGATGAGAGATGGACGTGAATATAAGTAACAGTTTTCCTTTCGAGGCAAAGCTCTTCTCCACAGACAGGTTTTCCGTCTTCATTGTTGAACAGTTTCCTTGAGGTTTCTGGCACAGACTCATTATCGCTTTCACCTGGGCAGAGTGGAGTCTTAATTGGCTCAACGATGCCAATGCCAATGCAGACCATTCCACAGAGAAACCATTTTCCCTTCAGTTTTCAACCAGCAAATGGAAGGATGTGACCTCCATTTGACATTTTCTCTCCATATAGAAGTGCCAGAAGGGTGGTTTTCTCTGTGTCACTTCTAGGTTCACACTATAAAAAAGGATGGAGCACCCAGAATGAATTCCCTTAAGGATGAGGAGATGGACGTTAACAGAACTAAAAACGTTTTCCTACCGAGGCAAAGCCTCTTGTCAACAGGCAGATTTTCCGTCTTCATTGCTATACAGGTTCCTTGAGGTTTCCGGCAGAGTCTCATTATCACTTTCATATGTGGAGTGTCAAGTCTAATTGGCTCAACAAGGCAAAATGCCAATGCAATACATTGAAGGAGAAACCAATTTCCTTCGTGTTTGAACCAGCCAATGGACAATAGTGTCCTATATTGTAAGTTTTCTCCATACGAGGCTAGAAAGGTGGTTTTGGCTGTGTCAGTTCTGGTCCACATGACAACTCAGGTAAGAGTATCTGGAAGTGAATTCCCTTAAGGATGAAGAGATGGTCGTGAATTTGAGTAACCAGGTTTTCCTTTCATGACAAAGCTTCTTTGCCACAAACGGCTTTTCCATCTTCATTTTTAAACAGTTTCCTTGAGGTTTCTGGCACAGACTCATCGCTTTCACCTGGGCAGAGTGACGTCTTAGTTGGCTCAACAAAGCCAATGCCAATGCAGACCATTCCACAGAGAAACCATTTTCCCTTCAGTTTTCAACCAGCAAATGGAAGGATGTGACCTCCATTTGACATTTTCTCTCCATATAGAAGTGCCAGAAGGGTGGTTTTCTCTGTGTCACTTCTAGGTTCACACTATAAAAAAGGATGGAGCACCCAGAATGAATTCCCTTAAGGATGAGGAAATGGATGTGAATATAAGTAACAACGTTTTCCTTTCGAGGGAAAGACTCTTCTTCACAGACGATTTTTCCGACTTCTTTGCTGAACAGTTTCCTTGAGGTTTCTGGCACAGACTCTGTATTGCTTTCAGCTGGACAGATTGAAGTCTGAATTGGCTCAACAAGGCCAATGCCAACGCAGACCATTCCACGGAGAAACCATTTTCCCTTAGAATTTTGAACCAGCAAATGGATGAATATGTCCTCTATTGGACGTTTTCTCACAATACGGTAGGCAGGCCTGGAATGGCGGTTTTGGCTGTATCACTTCAAGGTCCACGTTACAAAACAGAAAGGAGTAGCTGGAAGTGAAATCACTTAGGGATGAGGAGGTGAACGTCAATATATCAAAGAAGGTTTTCATATCGAGGCAAAGCTTCACCTCCACAGATGATTTTTCCATCTACATTGCTGAACAGTTTTCTTGAGGTTTCTGGCACAGACTCATTATCGCTTTCACCTATGTGGATTAAAGCCTGAATTGGCTCAATGAGGCCAATGCCAATGCAGCCCATTCCATGGAGAAACCATTTTCCCTTAGAATTTTCAACCAGCAAATCAACGAAAATGTCCTGTATTGTACGTTTTCAAACAATACGGTAGGTAGGCCTGAAATGGCGGTTTGGGCTGTATCACTGCAAGGTACACATTACAAAACAGGAAGGAGAAGCTGGACGTGAAATCACTTAGGGATGAGGAGATGAACGTGAATATATCAAAGAAGGGTTTACTTTGAAGGCATAGCCTCTACTGCACTGATGATTTTTCCATCTACATTGCTGAACAGTTTCCTTGAGTTTTCCGGCACAGACTTATTATCGCTTTCACCTGGGCAGAGTGAAGTCTTAATAGGTTAAACGAGGCCAATGACAATGCAGCCCATTCCATGGAGAAACCATTTTCCCTTAGAATTTTAACCAGCAAATCAACGAAAATGTCCTGTATTGTACGTTTTCAAACAATACGGTAGGTAGGCCTGAAATGGCGGTTTGGGCTGTATCACTGCAAGGTACACATTACAAAACAGGAAGGAGAAGCTGGACGTGAAATCACTTAGGGATGAGGAGATGAACGTGAATATATCAAAGAAGGGTTTACTTTGAAGGCATAGCCTCTACTGCACTGATGATTTTTCCATCTACATTGCTGAACAGTTTCCTTGAGTTTTCCGGCACAGACTTATTATCGCTTTCACCTGGGCAGAGTGAAGTCTTAATAGGTTAAACGAGGCCAATGACAATGCAGCCCATTCCACGGAGAAACCATTTTCCCGTAGAATTTTGATCAAGCAAATGGACGAATATGTCCTCCATTGGACGTTTTCTCACAATACGGAAGGGCCAGAAAGGTCTTTTTGTCTGTGTCACTTCGAGGTCCACATTACAAGCAGGAAGGAGAAGCTGGAAGAAACATCACTTAGGGATGAGGCGATGGACTTGAATAGAAGTCAAAAGGTTTTCATTTCAAGGCAAATCCTCACCTCCACAGACGGTTGTTCCATATTCATTGCTGAAGAGATTGCTCTAGGCTTCTGGCACAGACTCATTATTGCTTTCACCTGGGCAGATGGAACTCTGAATTGGCTCAACGAGGCCATTGCCACTGCAGCACATTCGAGGGAGAAACCATTTTCCCTCCGGTTTAGAACCAGCAAATGGAAGAATGTGTCCTCCATTGGACATTTTCTCTTCGCAAGGAAGAGCCAGAAAGGTGGTTTTCATTGTGTTACTTCTAGGTCCACATTATAAAGAAGGAAGTTGTACCCAGAAATGAATTCCCTTAGGGATGAAGAGATGGACGTGAATAGAACTAACAACGTTTTCCTAGCGAGAGAAAGCCTCTTCTCAACAGACAGTTTTTCCATCTTCACTGCTGTACAGTTTCCTTGGGGTTTCCAGCAGAGTCTCATTATTGCTTTCATATGAGCAGTGTAAAGTCTGAGTTGGCTCAATGAGGAAAGTGCCAATGCAACACATTGAAGGGAGAAACCAATTTCCCTTTGTTTGAACCAGCAATGGAGAATGTGTCCTATTGGACATTTTCTCCATACAGAAGTGCTAGAAAGGTGGTTTGGGCTGTGTCAGTTCTGGTCCACATGACAAAGCAGGCAAGAGTATCTGGAAGTGAATTCCCTTAAGGATGAGGAGGTGGAAGTGAATATAAGTAACCAGGTTTTTCTTTGGAGGCAAAGCCTCTTCTCCACAAATGGCTTTTCCGTCTTCATTGTTGAACAGTTTCCTTGAAGTTTCTGGCACAGACATATTATCGCTTTCACATGGGCAGAGTGAAGTCTCAATTGGCTCAATGAGGCCAATGTCAATGCAGCCCATTCCACGGAGAAACTATTTTTTCTTTGAAATTTGAACAAGCAAATGGAGGAATATTTCCTCCATTGGACATTGTCTCTCCATACGAAACAGCTAGAAAGGTCGTTTGGTCTGTGTCCCTTCTAGGTCCACATTGCAAGCAGGAAAGAGAAGCTGGAAGAAAAATCACTTAGGGATGAGGAGATGGACGTGAATAGAACTATCAACGTTTTCCTACCGAGGCAAAGCCTCTTCTCAACAGACAGTTTTTCCATCTTCACTGCTGTACAGTTTCCTTGGAGTTTCCAGCAGAGTCTCATTATTGCTTTCATATGAGCAGTGTAAAGTCTGAGTTGGCTCAATGAGGAAAGTGCCAATGCAACACACTGAAGGGAGAAACCAATTTCCCTTTGTGTTAGAACCAGTCAATGGACGAACGTGTCATATATTGGAAGTTTTCGCTCCATACAGAAGTGCTAGAAAGGTGGTTTTGGCTGTGTCAGTTCTGGTCCACATGACAAAGCAGGTAAGTGTATCTGGAAGTGAATGTCCTTAAGGATGAGGAGATGGACGTGAATATAAGTAACAGCGTTTTCATTTCGAGGCAAAGCCTTTTTTCCAAAAACGACTTTTCCATCTTCATTGTTGAAGGGTTTCCTTGATGTTTCTGGCACAGACTCATTATTGCTTTCACCTGGACAGATTGAAGTCTGAATTGGCTCAACAAGGCCAATGCCAATGCAACACATTCAAGACCGAAACAATTTTCCCTCCGGTTTAGAACCAGCAAATGGAAGAATGTGTCCTTCATTGGACATTTTCTCTCCATACTGAAGAGCCAGAAAGGTGATTTTCATTGTGTTACTTCTACGTTCGCATTATAAACAAGGACGGAGTACCCAGAAGTGAATTCCCTTAGGGATGAGGAGATGGACGTTAACAGAACTAAAAACGTTTTCCTACCGAGGCAAAGCCTCTTGTCAACAGGCAGATTTTCCGTCTTCATTGCTATACAGGTTCCTTGAGGTTTCCGGCAGAGTCTCATTATCACTTTCATATGTGGAGTGTCAAGTCTGAGTTGGCTCAACAAGGAAAATGCCAATGCAATACATTGAAGGGAGAAACCAATTTCCCTTCGTGTTTGAACCAGCCAATGGACAAACGTGCCATATATTGTAAGTTTTCTCTCCATACGTATGTGCTAGAAAGGTGGTTTTGGCTGTGTCAGTTCTGGTCCACATGACAACTCAGGTAAGAGTATCTGGAAGTGAATTCCCTTAAGGATGAAGAGATGGTCGTGAATTTGAGTAACCAGGTTTTCCTTTCATGACAAAGCTTCTTTGCCACAAACGGCTTTTCCATCTTCATTTTTAAACAGTTTCCTTGAGGTTTCTGGCACAGACTCATCGCTTTCACCTGGGCAGAGTGACGTCTTAGTTGGCTCAACAAAGCCAATGCCAATGCAGACCATTCCACAGAGAAACCATTTTCCCTTCAGTTTTCAACCAGCAAATGGAAGGATGTGACCTCCATTTGACATTTTCTCTCCATAAGAAGTGCCAGAAGGGTGGTTTTCTGTGTCACTTCTAGGTTCACACTATAAAAGCATGGAGACCCGAATGAATTCCTTAGGGATGAGGAAATGGATGTGAATATAAGTAACAGCGTTTTCCTTTCGAGGAAAGACTCTTCTCCACAGACGATTTTTCCATCTTCATTGCTGAACAGTTTCCTTGAGGTTTCTGGCACAGACTCATTATCTCTTTCACCTGGGCAGAGTGAAGTCTTAATTGGCTCAACGAGGCCAATGCCAACGCAGACCATTCCACGGAGAAACCATTTTCCCTTAGAATTTTGAACCAGCAAATGGATGAATATGTCCTCTATTGGACTTTTTCTCACAATACGGTAGGCAGACCTGGAATGGCGGTTTTGGCTGCATCACTTAAAGACATCACAAAACAGGAAGGAGTAGCTGGAAGAGAAATCACTTAGGGATGAGGAGATGAACGTGAATATATCAGAGTAGGTTTTCCTATCAAGGCAAAGCCTCTTCTCCACAGACGATTTTTCCATCTACATTGCTGAACAGTTTCCTTGAGGTCTCTGGCAGAGACTCATTATCGCTTTCACCTGGGAAGAGTAAAGTCTTAATTGGCTCAACTAGGCCAATGCCAATGCAGTCCATTCCACGGAGAAACCATTTTCTCTTAGAATTTTGAACCAGCAAATGGACGAATATTTCCTCTATTGGACCTTGTCTTTCCATACGGTAGGTCTGGAATTGCGGTTTTGGCTCTATCAATGCTCGATTCACATTACAAAGCAGGAAGGAGTACCTTGAGGTGAAGCCATGTAGGGATGAGGAGACAAGCTTGACTAGATCTAACAATGATTTTACTTCAAGCAAAGCCTCTTCTCCACAGATGATTTTTCCATCTACATTGCTGAACAGTTTCCTTGAGTTTTCCGGCACAGACTTATTATCGCTTTCACCTGGGCAGAGTGAAGTCTTAATAGGTTAAACGAGGCCAATGACAATGCAGCCCATTCCACGGAGAAACCATTTTCCCTTTGAATTTTGAGCCAGCAAATGGACGAATATTTCCTCTATTGGACCTTGTCTTTCCATACGGTAGGTCTAGAAAGGTCGTTTTGGCTGTGTCATTCTGGTCCACATTACAAAGCAGGAAGGAGTACCTTGAGGTGAAGCCATGTAGGGATGAGGAGACAAGCTTGACTAGATCTAACAATGATTTTACTTCAAGCAAAGCCTCTTCTCCACAGATGATTTTTCCATCTACATTGCTGGACAGATTCCCTGAGGTTTCTTGCACAGACTCATTCTCACTTTCACCTGGGCGGAGTGGAGTCTAATTGAGTCAACAAGACAAATGCCAATGGAGCCCATTCCACGAAGAAACCATTTTCGCTTTCCATTTTAAACCAGCAAATGTACAAATATGTCCTCCATTGGACATTGTCTCTCCATACGGAAGGGCTAGAAAGGTCATTTTGGCTGTGTCACTTCTAGGTCCACATTACCAGCAGGAAGGAGAAGCTGGAAGTAAAATCAGTTAGGATGAGGCTATGGACTTGAATAGAACTCACAAGGTTTTCATTTTGAGGCAAAGCCTCTTCTCCACAGACGATTTTTCCATCTACATTGCTGGACAGACTCCCTGAGGTTTCTTGCACAGACTCATTCTCACTTTCACCTGGGCAGAGTGAAGTCTTAATGGGCTCAACGAGGCCAATGCCAATGCAGCCTATTCCACAGAGAAACCATTTTCCCTTAGAATTTTGATTCAGCAAATGGACGAATATGTCCTCTATTGGACGTTTTCTCACAATACAGTAGGCCCGGAATTTCGGTGTGGACTGTATCACTTCAAGGTCCACATTACAAAACAGGAAGGAGTAGCTAGAAGTGAAATCACTTAGGGATGATGAGATGAACGTGAATATATCAAAGAAGGTTTTCCTATCGAGGCAAAGATTATTCTCCACAGACGATTTTTCCATCTATATTGCTGAACAGTTTCCTTAAGGTTTCTGGCACAGACTCATTCTCGCTTTCACATGGGCAGAGTGAAGTTAGAATTGGCTCAACGAGGCTAATGCCAATGCAACACATTCGAGGGAGAAACTATTTTCCCTTTGGTTTTGAACCAGCAAATAGAAGGATATGTCCTCCATTGGACATTTTCTCTCCGCACTGAAGAGCCAGAAAGGTGGTTCTCACTGTGTTGCTTCTAGGTCCATATTGTAATGTAGGAAGGAGTACCCAGAAGTGAATTCCATTACAGATGAGGAGATGAATGTGAATAGAACTCACAGCGTTTTCCTACCGAGGCAAAGCCTCTTCTCAACAGACTGATTGTCCGTCTTCATTGTTGTACAGTTTCCTTGATGTTTCCGGCAGAGTCTCATTATCACTTTCATATGGGCAGTGTGAAATCTGAGCTGGCTCAACAAGGAAAATGCCAGTGCAATACATTGAAGGGAGAAACCAATTTCCCTTCGTATTTGAACCAACCAATGGACGCACGTGTCATATATTGGAAGTTGTCTCTCCATACGGAAGTGCTAGAAAGGTGGTTTTGGCTGTGTCAGTTCTGGTCCACATTCCAAAGCAGGTAAGAATATCTGGAAGTGAATTCCCTTAAGGATGAGGAGATGGACATGAATATAAGTAACAACATTTTCCGTTCGAGGCAAAGCCTCTTCTCCACAACGTCTTTTCCGTCTTCATTGCTGAACAGTTTCCATGTGGTTTCTGGCATAGACTCATTATCGCTTTCACCTGGGCAGAGTGAAATCCTAATTGGCTCAGTGAGGCCAACGCCAATGCAGGTCTTTCCACGGAGAAGCCATTTAACCCTTGAATTTTGAACCAGTTTATGGACGAATAGTTCCTCTATTGGAAGTTGTCGTTAGATGCGGTAGAGATGGAATTGTGGTTTTGACTCTAGGGATGCTAGATCCACATTACAAATCAGGAAGAAGTAGCTTGAAGTCAAACCAAGTAGGGATGAGTAGACGGACTTGAATAGAACTAACAATGATTTTATTTTGAGGCAAAGTCTCTTCTCCACAGACGATTTTTCCATCTTCATTGCTGAACAGTCTCCTTGAGGTTTCTGACAAGACTCATTATCGCTTTCACCTGGGCAGAGTGCAGTCTTATTAGACACAACGAGGCCAATGCCAGTGCAGCCCATTCCACGGAGAAACCATTTTCCCTTTGAATTTTGAACCAGCTAATGGACGAATATTTCCTCCATTGGACATTGTCTCTCCATACGGAAGGGCTAGAAAGGTCGTTTTGGCTCTATCAAGGCTAGATCCACATTACAAATCAGGAAGAAGTAGCTTGAAGTCAAACCAAGTAGGGATGAGTAGACGGACTTGAATAGAACTAACAATGATTTTATTTTGAGGCAAAGTCTCTTCTCCACAGACGATTTTTCCATCTACATTGCTGAACAGTTTCTTTGAGGTTTCTGGCACAGACTCATTATCGTTTTCACCTGGGCAGAGTGTAGTCTTAATTGGCTCAACGAGGCCAATGCCAATGCAGCCCATTCCACGGAGAAACCATATTCTCTTTGAATTTTGAACCAGCAAATGGACGAATATTTCCTCTATTGGACATTATCTTTCCATATGGTAGGGCTAGAATTGCCGTTTTGGCTCTATCAAGGCTAGATCCACATTACAAAGCTGGAAGGAGTATCTTGAAGTGAAACCAAGTAGGGATGAGTTGTTGGACTTGAATAGAACTAGCAAGGTATTCATTTCGAGGCAAAACACTTCTCCACAGACAGTTATTCTGTCTTCATTGCTGAAGAGTTTTCTAGAGGCTTCTAGAACAGTCTCATTATTGCTTTCACCTGGGTGGATTGAAGTCTGAATTGGATCAACGAGGCCAATGCCAATGCAGCACATTCCACGGAGAAAACATTTTCCCTTCGGTTTTTAAGCGGCAAATGAAAGGATGTGTCCTCCATTGGACATTTTCTCTCCATATGGAAGAGCCAGAAAGGTGGTTTTTGTTGTGTTACTTCTAAGTCCACATTATAAAGAAGGAAGGAGTACCCAGAAGAGAATTCCTTTAGGGATGAGGAGATGCATGTGAATAGAACTAACAACGTTTTCCTACCGAGGGAAAACCTCTTCTCAACAGACAGTTTGCCCGTCTTCATTGTGATATAGTTTCCTTGAGGTTTCCAGCAGAGTCTCATTTTCACTTTCATATGGGCAGTGTAAAGTCTGAGTTGGCTCAACAAGGAAAATACCAATGCAATACATTGAAGAGAGAAACCAATTTCCCTTCGTGTTTGAACCAGCCACTGGACGAATGTGTCATATATTGGAAGTTTTCTCTCCATACGGAAGTGCTAGAAAGGTGGTGTTGGCTGTGTCAGTTCTGGTCCACATTACAAAGCAGGTAAGAGTATCTGGAAGCGAATTTCCTTAAGGATGTGGAGATGGACCTGAATTTAAGTAACAAGGCTTTCCTTTCAAGTCAAAGCCTCATTTCCACAAACGGTTTTTCCGTCTTCATTGCTGAACAGTTTCCTTGAGGTTTCTGGCACAGACTCATTATTGCTTTCACCTGGGCATAGTGTAGTCTTAATTGGCTCAATGAGGCCAATGCCAATGCAGCTCATTCCACGGAGAAACCATTTTCCTTTTGAACTTTGAAGCAGCAAATTAAGGAATATGTCCTCTATTGGATGTTTTCTCACAATACGGTAGGGTTGGAACTACGTTTTGTCTGTATCACTCCGAGGTCCACATTAAAAAGTAGGAAGGAGTCACTGGAAGTGAAATCACTTAGGGATAGGAGATGGACCTGAATTTAAGTAACAAGGCTTTCCTTTCAAGTCAAAGCCTCATTTCCACAAACGGTTTTTCCGTCTTCATTGCTGAACAGTTTCCTTGAGGTTTCTGGCACAGACTCATTATTGCTTTCACCTGGGCATAGTGTAGTCTTAATTGGCTCAATGAGGCCAATGCCAATGCAGCTCATTCCACGGAGAAACCATTTTCCTTTTGAACTTTGAAGCAGCAAATTAAGGAATATGTCCTCTATTGGATGTTTTCTCACAATACGGTAGGGTTGGAACTACGTTTTGTCTGTATCACTCCGAGGTCCACATTAAAAAGTAGGAAGGAGTCACTGGAAGTGAAATCACTTAGGGATAGGAGATGAACCTGAATATATCTAACAGGGATTTCCTTTCGAGGCAAAGTCTCTTCTCCCCAGACGGCTATTCTGTCTTTTTTGCTGAATGGATTCCTTGAGCTTTCTGGCACAGACTCATTCTCACTTTCGCCTGGGCAGAGTGACGTCTTAATTGAGTCAATGAGATGAAGGCCAATTGAGCCCATTCCATGGAGAAACCATTTTCCCTTTGAATTTTGAACCATCAAATGGATGAATGTGTCCTCCTCTGGACGTTGTCTCTCCATACGGAAGGGCTAGAAAGGTCGTTTTGGCTGTGTCACTTCTAGGTCCACATTACCAGCAGGAAGGAGAAGCTGGAAGTAAAATCACTTATGGATGAGGCAATGGACTTGAATAGAACTCGCAAGGTTTTCACTTCAAGGCAAAGCATCTTCTCCACAGACGGTTGCTCTGTCTTCATTGCTGAAGTGTTTGCTTGAGGTTTCTGGCACAGACTCATTATTGCTTTCACCTGGGCAGATTGAAGTCTAAATTGGCTCAACGATGCCAATGCCAATGCAGCCCATTCCACAGAGAAACCATTTTCCCTTCGGTTTTGAACCAGCAAATGGAAGAATGTGTCCTCCATTGGACATTTTCTCTCCATACGGAAGAACCCGAAAGGTGGTTTTCGCTATGTTACTTCTAGGTCCACTTTATAAAAAATGAACGAGTACCCAGAAGATAATTCCCTTAAGGATGAGGAGATGGACGTGAATAGAACTCACAGCGTTTTCCTACCGAGGCAAAGCCTCTTCTCAACAGAGAGGTTGTGCGTCTTCATTGCTGTACAGTTTCCTTGAGGTTTCTGGCAGAGTATCACTATCGGTTTAATATGGGAAGTGTAAAGTCTGACTTGGCTCAACAAGGAAAATGCCAATGCAATACATTGAAGGGAGAAACCAATTTCCCTTTGTGTTAGAACCAGTCAATGGACGAACGTGTCATATATTGGAAGGTTTTTCTCCATACAGAAGTGCTAGAAAGGTGGTTTGGGCTGTGTCAGTTCTGGTCCACATGACAAAGCAGGCAAGAGTATCTGGAAGTGAATTCCCTTAAGGATGAGGAGGTGGAAGTGAATAGAACTCACAGCGTTTTCCTACCGAGGCAAAGCCTCTTCTCAACAGAGAGGTTGTGCGTCTTCATTGCTGTACAGTTTCCTTGAGGTTTCTGGCAGAGTATCATTATCGCTTTCATAAGGGCAGTGTAAAGTCTGAGTTGTCTCAACAAGGAAAATGCCAATGCAATACATTGAAGGGAGAAACCAATTTCCCTTCATGTTTGAACCAGCCAATGGATGAACGTGTCATATATTGGAAGTTTTCTCTCCATACGGAAGTGCTAGAAAGGTGGTTTTGGCTGTGTCAGTTCTGGTCCACATTAAAAATCAGGTACGAGTATCTGGAAGTGAATTCCCTTAAGGATGAAGAGATTGATGTGAATATAAGTAACAACATTTTCCTTTCGAGGCAAAGCCTCTTCTCCACAACGGCTTTTCCGTCTTCATTGTTGAACAGTTTTCTTGAGGTTTCTGGCACCGACTCATTATTGCTTTAACCTGGGAAGATTGAAGTCTGAATTAGCTCAATGAGGCCAATGCCAATGCAGCACATTTCATGGAAAATCGATTTTCCCTTTGAAAATAGAACCAGCAAATGGACGAATGTGTCCTCTATTGGACGTTTTCTCACAATACTGTAGGCCTGGAATTGCGGTTTTGGCTGTATCACTTCAAGGTCCACATTAGAAAACAGGAAGGAGAAGCTGGAAGTGAAATCACTTAGGGATGAGGAGATGAATGTGAATATATCAAAGAAGGTTTTCCTAACGAGGCAAAGACTCTTCTCCACAAACGGCTTTTCCATCTTCATTGCTGCACAGTTTCCTTGAGGTTTCTGGCACAGACTCATTATCGCTTTCACCTGGGAAGATTGAAGTCTGAATTAGCTCAATGAGGCCAATGCCAATGCAGCACATTTCATGGAAAATCGATTTTCCCTTTGAAAATAGAACCAGCAAATGGACGAATGTGTCCTCTATTGGACGTTTTCTCACAATACTGTAGGCCTGGAATTGCGGTTTTGGCTGTATCACTTCAAGGTCCACATTAGAAAACAGGAAGGAGAAGCTGGAAGTGAAATCACTTAGGGATGAGGAGATGAATGTGAATATATCAAAGAAGGTTTTCCTAACGAGGCAAAGACTCTTCTCCACAAACGGCTTTTCCATCTTCATTGCTGCACAGTTTCCTTGAGGTTTCTGGCACAGACTCATTATCGCTTTCACCTGGGCAGAGTGAAGTCTGAATTGGCTCAATGAGGTCAATGCAAATACAACCCATTCCATGGTCTTCATTGCTTTATTCCACGGAGAAACCTGTTTCCCTTTGAATTTTGAACCAGCAAATGGACGAATATGTCCTCTATTGGACGTTGTTTTTCCATATGGTAGGGCTGGTATTTCGGTTTTGGCTCTATCAATGCCAGATCCACATTACAAAGCAGGAAAGAGTAACTTGAAGTGAAACCACGTAGGGATGAGGGGATTGACTTGAATAGAACTAACAATGATTTTATTTCTAGGCAAAGCCTATTCTCCACAGACGATTTTTCCATCTACATTGCTGGACAGTTCCGTTGAGGTTTCTGGCACAGACTCATTCTCACTTTCACCTGGGCGGAGTGAAATCTTAATTGGGTCAACAATAACAATGCCAATGGAGCCCATTCCACGGAGAAACCGTTTACCCTTTCCATTTTGTTTTTGTTTTTTTTTGTTTTTTCTTATTTTTGTTTTGCCCTTTCCATTTTGAACAAGCAAATGTACGAATGTGTCCTCCATTGGACGTTGTCTCTTCATACAGAAGGTCTAGAAATGTCATTTTTTCTGTGTCATTTCTAGGTCCACGTTACAAACCGGAAGGAGAAGCTGGAAGTAAAATCACTTAGGGATGAGGCGATGAACTTGAAGAGAACTCACAAGGTTTTCATTTCGAGGCGAAGCCTCTTCTCCACAGACGGTTGTTCCATCTTCATTGCTGAAGAGATTTCTTGAGGTTTCTGGCACAGACTCATTATTGCTTTCACCTGGGCAGATTGAAGTCTGAATTGGCTCGAAAAGGCCAATGTCAATGCTGCCCATTCAATGGAGAAACCATTTTCCCATCAGTTTTGAACCAGCAGATTGATGACTGTGTCCCCCTTTGGACATCTTCGCTCCATACGGAAAGGCTAGAAACATGCCTTTGGCAGTCTGAAATCTATGTCCACTTTACAAAGCATGGAGGAGAGGCCAGAAATGAATTGCCTTAGGGATAATGAGTTGAATATGAATATATCAAAGAAGGTTTTCATTTCGAGGCGAAGCCTCTTCTCCACAGACGGTTGTTCCATCTTCATTGCTGAAGAGATTTCTTGAGGTTTCTGGCACAGACTCATTATTGCTTTCACCTGGGCAGATTGAAGTCTGAATTGGCTCGAAAAGGCCAATGTCAATGCTGCCCATTCAATGGAGAAACCATTTTCCCATCAGTTTTGAACCAGCAGATTGATGACTGTGTCCCCCTTTGGACATCTTCGCTCCATACGGAAAGGCTAGAAACATGCCTTTGGCAGTCTGAAATCTATGTCCACTTTACAAAGCATGGAGGAGAGGCCAGAAATGAATTGCCTTAGGGATAATGAGTTGAATATGAATATATCAAAGAAGGTTTTCCTATAGAGGCAAAGCCTAGTCTCCACAGAAGATTTTTCCATCTTCATTGCTGAACATTTTCCTTGAGTTTTCTGGCACAGATTCATTATCACTTCACCGGGGTGGAGAGAAGACTTAATTGGCTGAATGAGGGAAATGCCAATGCAGTACATTCGAGGGTGAAACAATTTCCCCTTCGGTTTTGTACCGGCAATTCAACGAATGTTCCTCCATTGGTTATCTTCTCTCCATACAGAAGGGATATAAAGGTGATTTTGACTGTGTCATTTCTAGGTCCACATTACACAGCAGGAAGGTGTAGCTGAAAGTGAATTCCCTTAGGGATGACGAGATGGACGTGAATAAAACTAAAAATGTTTTCTGTTCGAGGCCAAGCCTCTTCTCCACCGACCGTTTTTCCATCTTCACTGCTGAAGATTTTCCTTGAGGGTTCCAGCACAGACTCATTATCGCTTTCATCTGGGTGGAGCGAGCTCATAATTAGCTCAAGGAGGACCTTTCCTTTTAGTCCATTCCATGGAGAAACCATTTTCCCTTCTGTTTTGAACCAGCAAATCAACGAAGTCCTTCATTGGAGGTTTTCTCTCCATACCTAATGGCCAGAAAGGCAGTTTTGGCTGTGTGAGTTCTATTTCCACATGACAAAGCAGGAAGGAGTACCCAGAAATGAATCCCTTAGAGATGAACAGATGGACGTGAATAGAACTAACAACGTTTTCCTTTCGAGGCAAAGCCTCTTCTCCACAGACAGTTTTTCTGTCTTCATTGCTGAACAGTGTTCCCTACCCTTTGGAAGTAGCAAATGAATGAATGTGTCCTCCATTGGAAGTTTTCTCTCCATACCAAGGGCTCAAAAATTAGTCTTGACTGCGTCACTTCTATGTCCACATTACAAAGCAGGAAGGCGTACCCTGAAGTGAATTCCCTTAGGCATGAGGAGTTGGACATGAATACAACTAACAACATTGCCCTTTTGAAGCAAAGCCTCTTCTCCACAGGCATTTTATCCGTGAAGAGTTTCCTTGAGGATTCCGGCACTGACTAATTATTGCTATAACCTGGGCGCAGTGAAGTCTTAATTGGCTCAACAGGGCCAATGCAGCACATTTCACAGAAAAACCATTATCCCTTCAGTTTTCAAAAAGCAAAAGGACAAATGTGTTCTCCATTGGACGTTTTCTCTCCATACGGAAGTGCTAGAAATTTGGTTTTGGCTGTGTCACTTCTAGGTCCACATTACAAGCAGGAAGGAGAAGCTGGAAGTGAATCCCTTAGGCATGAGGAGTTGGACATGAATACAACTAACAACATTGCCCTTTTGAAGCAAAGCCTCTTCTCCACAGGCATTTTATCCGTGAAGAGTTTCCTTGAGGATTCCGGCACTGACTAATTATTGCTATAACCTGGGCGCAGTGAAGTCTTAATTGGCTCAACAGGGCCAATGCAGCACATTTCACAGAAAAACCATTATCCCTTCAGTTTTCAAAAAGCAAAAGGACAAATGTGTTCTCCATTGGACGTTTTCTCTCCATACGGAAGTGCTAGAAATTTGGTTTTGGCTGTGTCACTTCTAGGTCCACATTACAAGCAGGAAGGAGAAGCTGGAAGTAAAATCACTTAGGGATGAGGAGACGGACGTGAATATATCTAACAACGATTTCCTTTCGAGGCAAAGCCTCTTCTCCCTAGACGATTTTTCCATCTACATTGCTGATCAGTTTCCTTTAGGTTTCTGGCATAGACTCATTCTCACTTTCAGCTGGTCGGAGTGAAGTCTTAATTGGCTCAACCAGACCAATGCCAATGGAGCCCATTCCACAGAGACACCATTTTCCCTTTCAATTTTGAAAAAGCAAATGGACGAATGTGTCCTCAATTGGACGTTATCTCTCCATACAGAAGGGCTAGATAGGTGGTTTTGGCTGTGTCACTTCGAGGTCCACATTCCAAGCAGGAAGGAGAAGCTCAAAGTAAAATCACTTAGGGATGAGGAGATGGACCTGAATATAACTAACAACATTTTCCTATCGAGGCAAAACCTCTTCTCCACAGAAAGGTTTTCCATCTTCAGTGCTGAACAGTTTCCTTGAGGTTTCTGGCACAGACTCATTCTCACTTTCACTGGGGCGGAGAGAAGAATTAATTGACGAGGGAAATGGCAGTGCAGCACATTCGAATGAGAAACAATTTTCCCTTCAATTTAAACCAGCATATGGATAAATGTTTCCTCCTTTGGACATTTTCTTTCCATACGGAAGGGATAGAAAGCTGGTTTTGACCATGTCACTTCTAGGTCCACATTAAAAAGCAGGAAGGAGTAGCTGGAAGTGAAGTCCATTAGGGATGAGGAGATGGATGTGAATAGAACTAACAATGTTTTCCTACCGAGGCAAAGCCTCTTCTCCACAGATGGCTTTTCCATCTTCACTGCTGAAGAGTGTCCTTGTGGTTTCTTGCACAGACTCATTATTGTTTTCACCTGGGCAGATTGAAGTCTGAACTGGCTCAACAAGGCCAATGCCAATGCAGCACATTCGAGGGAGAAAGCATTTTCCCTTTGGTTTGGATCCAAATAAATGGAAGGATGTGTCCTCCATTGGACATTTTCTCTCCAAACAGAGGAGAGAAATGCGGTTGTGGCTCTGTTACTTCTAGGTCCACATTATAAAGAAGGAAGGAGTACCCAGCAGTGAATTCCCTTAGGGATGAGGAGATGGACATGAATAGAACTAACAACTATTTCCCACTGAGGCAAAGCCTCTTCTCCACAGACAGTTTTTCCATCTTCACTGCTGAAGAGTGTCCTTGTGGTTTCTTGCACAGACTCATTATTGCTTTCACCTGGGCAGATTGAAGTCTGAACTGGCTCAACAAGGCCAATGCCAATGCAGCACATTCGAGGGAGAAAGCATTTTCCCTTTGGTTTGGATCCAAATAAATGGAAGGATGTGTCCTCCATTGGACATTTTCTCTCCAAACAGAGGAGAGAAATGCGGTTGTGGCTCTGTTACTTCTAGGTCCACATTATAAAGAAGGAAGGAGTACCCAGCAGTGAATTCCCTTAGGGATGAGGAGATGGACATGAATAGAACTAACAACTATTTCCCACTGAGGCAAAGCCTCTTCTCCACAGACAGTTTTTCCGTCTTCATTGCTGAACAGTTTCCTTGAGGTTTCTGGCCCAGACTCATTATTATTTTCACCTTGGCGGAGTGAAGTCTTAATTGATTCAACGAGGCCAATGCCAATGCAACACATTGCCCAAAAAAACCGTTTTCCCTACCCTTTGGAACTAGCAAATGAACGAGTGTGTCCTCCATTGAAAGTTGTCTCTCCATACGGAAGGTCTGAAAAAGTACTTTTCACTGTGTCACTTCTATGACCACATTACAAAGCAAGAAGGCTTAGCCGGAAGTGAATTCCCTTAGGGTTGAGGAGATGGATGTGAATAGAAGTAAAAACCTTTCCCTTTCGAGGCAGAGCCTCTTCTCCACTGGTGTTTTATCCGTCTCCATTGCTGAAGAGTTTCATTGAGGTTTCCAGCACTGACTCATTATTGCTATCACCTGGGTGCAGTGTAGTCTTAATTGGCTCAATGAGGCCAATGCCAATGCAGGACATTTCACAGAAAAACCATTATCCCTTCGGTTTTGAAAAAGCAAATGAACAAATGTGTCCTCCATTGGACGTTTTCTTTCCATACGGAAGAGCTCGAATGGTGGTTTTGGCTGTGTCACCTCTAGGTCCACATGACAAAGCGAGCACCTACAAAACAAGTACGTAGTACCCGGAAGTGAATTCCGTTCGGGATGAGGAAATGGACGTGAATATAACTAACAGCATTTACCTTTCGAGGCAGAGCCTCTTCTCCACAGACTTTTTCCGTCTCCATTGCTGAAGAGTTTCATTGAGGTTTCCAGCACTGACTCATTATTGCTATCACCTGGGTGCAGTGTAGTCTTAATTGGCTCAATGAGGCCAATGCCAATGCAGGACATTTCACAGAAAAACCATTATCCCTTCGGTTTTGAAAAAGCAAATGAACAAATGTGTCCTCCATTGGACGTTTTCTTTCCATACGGAAGAGCTCGAATGGTGGTTTTGGCTGTGTCACCTCTAGGTCCACATGACAAAGCGAGCACCTACAAAACAAGTACGTAGTACCCGGAAGTGAATTCCGTTCGGGATGAGGAAATGGACGTGAATATAACTAACAGCATTTACCTTTCGAGGCAGAGCCTCTTCTCCACAGACTTTTTTCCATTTTCATTGCTGAACAATTTCCTTGAGGTTTCCGGCACTGAATCACTAGAGTTATCACTGGGGCCAAGAGAAGTCTTATTTGACTCCACGAAGCCAATGCCAATGCTGCCCATTCAACGAAGAAACCATTTTCCCATCGGTTTTTAACGAGAAAATGGATGAATGTTACCTCCACTGGACGTTTATGCTCCATACGGAAAGGCTAGAAAGGTGGCTGTGGCAGTCTCAAATCTATGTCCACATTAAAAATCAGGGAGGAGAGGCTGGAAGTGAATTCTCTTAGGGATAAGGAGATAAATGTGAATATATCAAAAAAGATTTTCCTATCAAGGCAAAGCCTCTTCTCCACAGATGGTTTTTCCATCTTCATTTCTGAACAGGTTCCTAGATGTTTCTGGCCCAGACTATTTATCACTTTCACCTGGGCAGAGTGAAGTCTTAATTGAATCAACGAGACCAATGCCAATGGAGCCCATTCCATGGAGAAACCATTTCCCCTTTCCATTTTGAACCAGCAAATGGAGGAATGTGTCCTCCATTGGACATTGTCTCTCCATACGGAAGGGCTAGAAAGGTCGTTTTGGCTGTGTCACTTCTAGGTCCAAATTACAAGCAGGAAGGAGAAGCGGGAAGTAAAATCACTTAGGGATGTGGAGATGAACGTGAATATAACTAACAACGTTTTCCTATCGTGACAAAGCCTCTTCTCCACAGACGGCTTTTCCATCTTCATTGCTGAGCAGTTTCCTTGAGGTTCCTGGCACAGAGGCATTATCACTTTAACTTGGGCAGAGTGAGCTCTTACAGAGCTCAACGAGGCCTTTGCCAATTCAGTCCATTCCACGGAAGAACCATTTTCCTTTCTGTTTTGAACCTGCAAATCGGTGAATGCGTCCTCCATTGGAGGTTTTCTCTCCATACCTAAGGGCCAGAAAGGCGGTTTTGGCTGTGTGAGTTCTATTTCCACATGAAAAACAGAAAGGAGTACCCAGAAGTGAATTCCTTAGAGATGACTAGATGGACGTGAATAGAACTAACAGCGTTTTCCTTTTGAGGCAAAGCCTCTTCTCCACCGATGGTTGTTCATCTTCATTGCTGAACAGTTTCCTTGAGGTTCCTGGCACAGAGGCATTATCACTTTAACTTGGGCAGAGTGAGCTCTTACAGAGCTCAACGAGGCCTTTGCCAATTCAGTCCATTCCACGGAAGAACCATTTTCCTTTCTGTTTTGAACCTGCAAATCGGTGAATGCGTCCTCCATTGGAGGTTTTCTCTCCATACCTAAGGGCCAGAAAGGCGGTTTTGGCTGTGTGAGTTCTATTTCCACATGAAAAACAGAAAGGAGTACCCAGAAGTGAATTCCTTAGAGATGACTAGATGGACGTGAATAGAACTAACAGCGTTTTCCTTTTGAGGCAAAGCCTCTTCTCCACCGATGGTTTTTCATCTTCATTGCTGAACAGTTTCCTTGAGGTTTGTGGCAGAAACTAATTATCGCTTTCACCTGGGCGGAGTGAAGTCTTAAATGGTTCTACGAGGCAAATGCTAAGGCAGCGTGTTATACCGGAAAGCACATTTTCATACACATTGGACTAATGAATAAAAAGCACCTGGACCTGAATAGCCCTGTCTGCCACTAGCAAGAAGGTCCACAAGGATGTTTTCATTGGCGTAAGATTCGTTACCCAATTGTATTTTAGAAATGAAGCTTTATTAACCAAATGAATTCCCTTGGGAGCAGAGTCGGAGAGTCTCAGCAACCACGTTTCAGTGTTGTGAGCAGTTCTCTGAGCTAGAGAGGCCCATTTAAAATTTCATAGGCAAAAAGGGTACTTGAGTTTTTGAAAAACCATCTCCTGATAGCCTACACATAAGTGGAGTTGAGTCTTAATTGGCTCAATGTGGTAAATGGTAATGCAGCGTGTTACAACTGAAGACACTCTTTCCAACCCTTGGACTCAGGACCGGAAACAATGGGACATGAATTGACCTGCTTCACACAGCAAAAAAGCTCTGCAAAGATACTTTCGTCGTCGTAATTTTCGCTACAGAATTGTAAGTCAGAAGGAAGCCTTTGGAAACGAAGGTATTCCCATAGGAGCAGACTGTGAACAATGTTGGCATTCACGATTCACATTTGTGGACAACTCTATGAACTGTAGAGGCCTGTTAGGGATTTCGTACACAAATACGGTACTTGAGGTTCCTGGAGCAAGTTCATTATTGCTTACACCTGGAAGGAGTGGAGTCTTCATTGGCTCAACTAGGCGAAAGCTATGGAAGAGTGTTACACCAGAAAAGAGTCATTCCAACAATTTGGACCCAGGAATGGGAAGAAGGTGACCTGAACTGACCCCTTTCACACTTGCAAGAATGTCTACAAAGATTCGTTCGTTAGCCCAAATTTCGCTATCATTGGATAAATTGGTATGAAAGCACAGGAAAAATGAATTTGCACTGGAGCAGAGTGTGGATGGTGTCAGCATCAGCGGTTCTCGTTTGTGGCCAATTAAAAGAGCTAGAGAGCATTGTTTGGGATTCCGAAGCTGAACAGTGCCCTTGAGGATTCTGCAAAAAGCTCATTATCACCTACACATAAGTGGAGTTGAGTCTTAATTGGCTCAATGTGGTAAATGGTAATGCAGCGTGTTACAACTGAAGACACTCTTTCCAACCCTTGGACTCAGGACCGGAAACAATGGGACATGAATTGACCTGCTTCACACAGCAAAAAAGCTCTGCAAAGATACTTTCGTCGTCGTAATTTTCGCTACAGAATTGTAAGTCAGAAGGAAGCCTTTGGAAACGAAGGTATTCCCATAGGAGCAGACTGTGAACAATGTTGGCATTCACGATTCACATTTGTGGACAACTCTATGAACTGTAGAGGCCTGTTAGGGATTTCGTACACAAATACGGTACTTGAGGTTCCTGGAGCAAGTTCATTATTGCTTACACCTGGAAGGAGTGGAGTCTTCATTGGCTCAACTAGGCGAAAGCTATGGAAGAGTGTTACACCAGAAAAGAGTCATTCCAACAATTTGGACCCAGGAATGGGAAGAAGGTGACCTGAACTGACCCCTTTCACACTTGCAAGAATGTCTACAAAGATTCGTTCGTTAGCCCAAATTTCGCTATCATTGGATAAATTGGTATGAAAGCACAGGAAAAAATGAATTTGCACTGGAGCAGAGTGTGGATGGTGTCAGCATCAGCGGTTCTCGTTTGTGGCCAATTAAAAGAGCTAGAGAGCATTGTTTGGGATTCCGAAGCTGAACAGTGCCCTTGAGGATTCTGCAAAAAGCTCATTATCACCTACACCTGGGTGGAGTGGAGTCTTAATTGGCTCAAAGAGGCAAATGCTAAGGCAGCATGTTACACCTGAAGTCACTCTTTCCTACCCTTGGACTCAGGACCAGTCGCAATAGGAGCTGAATTGCCCTGTTTAACACATCCAAAAAGCTCTCCAAAAAGCTTTCGTTGTAATTTTCACTACAGAATTGTAAGTGAGAAAGAAGCCTTTGGAAACGAATGAATTCCCATAGGAGTAGAGTACAGAGAGTGTTAGCATTCACGATTCGCATTTGTGGGTAACTGTATGAAATGTAGAGGCCTGTTAGGGATTTCGTAGACAAATAGGGTACTTTAGGTTCCTGTCACGAGCTCATTATTGCTTACACCTGGATGCAGTGGAGTCTTAATTGGCTCAACTAGGCGAACGCTATGGAAGAGTGCTACACCGGAAAACAGACATTCCAACATATGTGGACTCAGGAATGGGAAGAAGGTGACCTGAATTGACCTCTTTCACATTTGCAAGAATGTCTACAAAGATGCTTTCGTTAGCTCAAATTTAGCTGTCAGTGTATAAATTGGTTCAAAGGCCCAGGAAACAAATGAATTGGCATGGGAACAGATTGTGGACAGTGTCATCATCCACGGTTCTCGTTTGTGACCAATTCCCTGAGCTAGAGTGGCTTGCTTGGGATTCTGAAGCCAAGCAGGGTTCTTGAGGTTTCTGGAACTAATCCATTATCACCAACGCCTGGGTGGAGTGGAGTCTTAATTGGCTCAAAGAGGCAAATGCTAAGGCAGCATGTTACACCTGAAGTCACTCTTTCCTACCCTTGGACTCAGGACCAGTCGCAATAGGAGCTGAATTGCCCTGTTTAACACATCCAAAAAGCTCTCCAAAAAGCTTTCGTTGTAATTTTCACTACAGAATTGTAAGTGAGAAAGAAGCCTTTGGAAACGAATGAATTCCCATAGGAGTAGAGTACAGAGAGTGTTAGCATTCACGATTCGCATTTGTGGGTAACTGTATGAAATGTAGAGGCCTGTTAGGGATTTCGTAGACAAATAGGGTACTTTAGGTTCCTGTCACGAGCTCATTATTGCTTACACCTGGATGCAGTGGAGTCTTAATTGGCTCAACTAGGCGAACGCTATGGAAGAGTGCTACACCGGAAAACAGACATTCCAACATATGTGGACTCAGGAATGGGAAGAAGGTGACCTGAATTGACCTCTTTCACATTTGCAAGAATGTCTACAAAGATGCTTTCGTTAGCTCAAATTTAGCTGTCAGTGTATAAATTGGTTCAAAGGCCCAGGAAACAAATGAATTGGCATGGGAACAGATTGTGGACAGTGTCATCATCCACGGTTCTCGTTTGTGACCAATTCCCTGAGCTAGAGTGGCTTGCTTGGGATTCTGAAGCCAAGCAGGGTTCTTGAGGTTTCTGGAACTAATCCATTATCACAAACGCCTGGGTGGAGTGGAGTCTTAATTGGCTCCATGTGGCAAATCCTGAGGCAGTGCGTTTCACTGGAAAACAGTCTTTCCAACACCTTGGACTCAGGAACGGGAGCAAAGGGATCTGAATGGAACTGTTTCCCATTTGCAAACAGGTCCACAAAGATGCTTTCTTCAGCCTGATTTTCACTACCTATGTATGAATCAGTACGAAGCTTCAGGAATTCAATGAGATCCCATGTGGTCAGAGTGTGGACAGTGTCGACATCAGCCTTTCTCATTTGCGGGCTGCTTTCTGAGCTAAAGAGGTTTGTTGGGGAATGAAACTTGAAAAGGCTACTTGAGGATTCTGGAATAAGCTCATTATCGCTCTCGGGTGGAGTGGAGTCTTAACTGACTGAAAAAGGCAAACACTGCAGCAGCGTGTCACACAAGAAAACACTCTTTCCTACATCTTGGACTCAGGAACGGAAACAATGGGACCTGAATTAGCCTATTTCCCTCTTGAAAGAAGGTCCACAAAGATGCTTTCTTCAGCCTGATTTTCACTACCTATGTATGAATCAGTACGAAGCTTCAGGAATTCAATGAGATCCCATGTGGTCAGAGTGTGGACAGTGTCGACATCAGCCTTTCTCATTTGCGGGCTGCTTTCTGAGCTAAAGAGGTTTGTTGGGGAATGAAACTTGAAAAGGCTACTTGAGGATTCTGGAATAAGCTCATTATCGCTCTCGGGTGGAGTGGAGTCTTAACTGACTGAAAAAGGCAAACACTGCAGCAGCGTGTCACACAAGAAAACACTCTTTCCTACATCTTGGACTCAGGAACGGAAACAATGGGACCTGAATTAGCCTATTTCCCTCTTGAAAGAAGGTCCATAAGGATGTTTTCATCAGCCTGAGTTTCACTCCCTCTGTATGAATCAATATGAAGCCTCAGGAACCCAATAAGCTCCCATGGGATCAGAGTGTGGACATTGTCAACATCAGAGTTTCTCATTTGCGTACCACTTTATGAGCTAAAGACATTTGTGGGGGAATGACAACCAAACAGGCTACTTGAAGATTCTAGAACAAGCTCATGATCGCTCTCACCTGGGTGGAGTGGGGTCTTAATTGGCTCCACAAGGCAAAATGCTACGGCAGTGTGTTACACCAGAAAACACACTTTCCTCCACCTTGGACTCAGGAACGGAAAAACTGGGACCTGAATGGACCTGTTTCCCACTTGCAAGAAGGTCCAGAAGGATGCTTTCATCGGCGTAAGTTTTGCTACTGCATTCTAATTTAAAAATGAAGTCTTAATGAACGAATGAATGCCCATGGGAGCAGAGTGTGGACATTCTCGGCATCAATATTTCAGTGTTGTTGCCAGCTCTCTGAGCTAGAGAGGCCCTTTCGGGATTTCGTCGACAAACAGGGTACTTGAGGTTATGAAAAATCATCTCCTGATATCCTATGCCTGGATGGAGTGCAGTCTTAATTGGCTCAGCGAGGGAAATGCTAAGGCCTCGTGTGACACCTGAAGACACACTTTCCTACCCTTGGACTCAGGAACGGAAAAACTGGGACCTGAATGGACCTGTTTCCCACTTGCAAGAAGGTCCAGAAGGATGCTTTCATCGGCGTAAGTTTTGCTACTGCATTCTAATTTAAAAATGAAGTCTTAATGAACGAATGAATGCCCATGGGAGCAGAGTGTGGACATTCTCGGCATCAATATTTCAGTGTTGTTGCCAGCTCTCTGAGCTAGAGAGGCCCTTTCGGGATTTCGTCGACAAACAGGGTACTTGAGGTTATGAAAAATCATCTCCTGATATCCTATGCCTGGATGGAGTGCAGTCTTAATTGGCTCAGCGAGGGAAATGCTAAGGCCTCGTGTGACACCTGAAGACACACTTTCCTACCCTTGGACTCAGGACCGGGAACAGTGGGGCATGAATTGACCTGTTTCACACTTCCAAAAAGATCTACAAAGATGCTTTCCTCTTCGTAATTTTCGCAACAGAATTGTAAGGCAGAAAGAAGCCTTCGGAAACTAATGAATTCCCATAGGAGCAGAGTACGGCCAGTGTTGGCATTAACGATTCACATATGTGGGCAACTCTGTGAGTTGTAGAGGCCTGTTAGGGATTTCATAAACAAAAAGGGTACTTGAGGTTCCTGGAGTGAGTTCATTATTGGTTACACCTGGATGGGCTGGAATCTTAATTGGCTCAACATGGCGAATGCTATGGAAGAGTGTTACACGGAAAAACAGTAGTTCCAACACTTGGGACACAGGAATGTGAGAGTGGTGACTTGAATTGAGCTCTTTCACACTTGAAAGAATGTCTACAAAGATGTTTTTGTTAGCACAAATTTCACTGTCAGTGTATAAATTGGTACGAAGCCCCAGGAAACAAATGAAATGGCACGAGACCAGAGTGTTGACAGTGTCAGCACCCACGGTTCTCATTTATGGTCCATTTGCTGAGCTAGAGTGGCTTGTTTGGGATTCTGAAGCCAAACAAGGTTCTTAAGGCTTCTGCAATGAGCTCATTATCACCTACACCTGGGTGGAGTGGAGTCTTAATTGGCTCAACTTGGCAAATGCTAAGGCCACGTGTTACACTTGAAGACACTCTTTCCTACACTTGGACTCAGGACTGGAAACAATGGGACCTGAATTGACATATCTAACACACTGAAAAAGCTCTATAAAGATGCTTTCGTCTCCTCATTTTCGTTACAGAATTGTAAGTGAGAAAGAAGCCTTTGGAAACGAATGAATTCCAATTGGAGCAGAGTGTGGAGAGTTTTGGCATTCAGAATATGCATTTGAGGGCAACTCTGTGAATTGTAGAGGCCTGTTAGGGATTTTGTAGACAAAAAGGGTACCTGAGGTTCCTGGAGTGAGCTCATTATTGTTTACACCTGGATGGACTGGAGACTTAATTGGCTCAACTAGGCGAATGCTATGGAAGGGTGTTACACCGGAAAAAAGTAATTCCAACACTTTGTACTAAGGAACGGGAAGAAGATGACCTGAATTGAGCTCTTTCACACTTGCAAGAATATGTACAAAGATGATTTTGTTAGCGAAAATTTCACTGTCAGTGTATAAATTGGTACAAAGCCCCAGGAAACAAATGAAATGGCACGAGACCAGAGTGTTGACAGTGTCAGCACCCACGGTTCTCATTTATGGTCCATTTGCTGAGCTAGAGTGGCTTGTTTGGGATTCTGAAGCCAAACAAGGTTCTTAAGGCTTCTGCAATGAGCTCATTATCACCTACACCTGGGTGGAGTGGAGTCTTAATTGGCTCAACTTGGCAAATGCTAAGGCCACGTGTTACACTTGAAGACACTCTTTCCTACCCTTGGACTCAGGACTGGAAACAATGGGACCTGAATTGACATATCTAACACACTGAAAAAGCTCTATAAAGATGCTTTCGTCTCCTCATTTTCGTTACAGAATTGTAAGTGAGAAAGAAGCCTTTGGAAACGAATGAATTCCAATTGGAGCAGAGTGTGGAGAGTTTTGGCATTCAGAATATGCATTTGAGGGCAACTCTGTGAATTGTAGAGGCCTGTTAGGGATTTTGTAGACAAAAAGGGTACCTGAGGTTCCTGGAGTGAGCTCATTATTGTTTACACCTGGATGGACTGGAGACTTAATTGGCTCAACTAGGCGAATGCTATGGAAGGGTGTTACACCGGAAAAAAGTAATTCCAACACTTTGTACTAAGGAACGGGAAGAAGATGACCTGAATTGAGCTCTTTCACACTTGCAAGAATATGTACAAAGATGATTTTGTTAGCGAAAATTTCACTGTCAGTGGATAAATTGGTACAAAGTCCTAGGAAACAAATGAATTGGCACGGGAGCAGTGTGTGGACAGTGTCAGCATCCATGGTTCTCTTTTTTGGCCAATTCGCAGAGCTAGAAAGGCTTGTTTCGATTCCAAAGCCTAAAAGGGTCCTTGAGGTTTCTGGAATGAGTTCATTATCACCTACACCTGGGTGGAGTAGAGTCTTAATTGGCTCCACGTGGCGAATGCTAAGGCAGTGTGTTTCACTGGAAAACACTCTTTCCTACACCTTGGACACAGGAACGGGAACAATGGGACCTGAATTGACCTGTTTCCCATTTGAAGCAGGTCCAAAAAGATGCTGTCATCAGACTGAGTTTCATTACCTCTGTATGAATCAGTACGAAGCCTCAGGAATCCAGTTAGCTCCCATGGGATCAGAGTGTGGACAGTGTAGACATCAGCGTCTCTTATTGGTGGACCACTTTCTGAGCTAAAGAGGTTTGTTGGGGAATGTCATCCAAACAGGCTTCTTGAGGATTCTGGAATAATCTCATTATCGCTCTCAACTGGGTGGAGTGGAGTCTTAAATGGCTCAATGAGGCGAATGCTATGGAAGGGTGTTACACCGGAAAAAAGTAATTCCAACACTTTGTACTAAGGAACGGGAAGAAGATGACCTGAATTGAGCTCTTTCACACTTGCAAGAATATGTACAAAGATGATTTTGTTAGCGAAAATTTCACTGTCAGTGGATAAATTGGTACAAAGTCCTAGGAAACAAATGAATTGGCACGGGAGCAGTGTGTGGACAGTGTCAGCATCCATGGTTCTCTTTTTTGGCCAATTCGCAGAGCTAGAAAGGCTTGTTTCGATTCCAAAGCCTAAAAGGGTCCTTGAGGTTTCTGGAATGAGTTCATTATCACCTACACCTGGGTGGAGTAGAGTCTTAATTGGCTCCACGTGGCGAATGCTAAGGCAGTGTGTTTCACTGGAAAACACTCTTTCCTACACCTTGGACACAGGAACGGGAACAATGGGACCTGAATTGACCTGTTTCCCATTTGAAGCAGGTCCAAAAAGATGCTGTCATCAGACTGAGTTTCATTACCTCTGTATGAATCAGTACGAAGCCTCAGGAATCCAGTTAGCTCCCATGGGATCAGAGTGTGGACAGTGTAGACATCAGCGTCTCTTATTGGTGGACCACTTTCTGAGCTAAAGAGGTTTGTTGGGGAATGTCATCCAAACAGGCTTCTTGAGGATTCTGGAATAATCTCATTATCGCTCTCAACTGGGTGGAGTGGAGTCTTAAATGGCTCAATGAGGCAAATGCTAAGGCAGCGTGTTACACCGGAAAACACATTTTCCTCCACTTTGGACTCAGGAATGGAAACAATGGGACCTGAATGGACCTGTTTCCCACTTGCAAGAAGGTCCACAGTGATGCTTTCATTGGCGTAAATTTTGCTACTGCATTCTAATTTAAAAATAAAACCCAAGGGTTTCCCCTGGTGGTCCAGTGGGTAAGGACACCGCCTTGCAGTGCAAGGGGCTCCGGTTCGAGCCCTGACCTGGGAAGATCCAATGTGCCGAGGAGCGGTTGCACTGATGTGTCCAATTACCGAGCCGGAGCTCTGGAGCGCATGCGCCCAGAGCCGGCACTCTGCAATGACAGATGCCACCGAGATGGGAGGCCCACAGGAGCCAAAGAACAAAGACGGATGAACAGAGAGAAACTAAAGACCAAGCTCCCCTCCCTCCCCAACCCGACCCCCGCCCAAAAAAAATAAATAAACAAATCTTTAAAAAAAAAAAAAATGAAGCCTTAAGCAATGAATGAATTCCCATGGGAGGACAGTGTGGAAATTCTCAGCATCCACGTTTCGGTGTTGTGGCCAACTCTCTGAGGTAGAGAGGCCCTTTCGAGATTTCATAGAGAAACAGGGTACTTGTGGTTTCAAAAACCAACTCCTGATAGCCTACACCTGGATCGAATGGAGTCTGAATTGGTTCAACTAGGCAAATGCTATGGAAGAGTGTTACAATGGAAAACAGTCGTTCCAACACTTTGGATTCAGGACCGGGAAGAAGGCGACCTGAACTGACCTCTTCCACACTTGCAAGAATGTCTACAAAGATGCCTTCGTTCGCTCAAATTTCGCTGTTAGTGTATAAATTGGTAAGATGGCCCAGGAAACAAATGAATTGGCATGAGAGCGGAGTGCGGACAGTGTCAGCATCCATGGTTCTCGTTTGTGGCCCATTCGCTGAGCTAGAGTGACTTGTTTGGGATTCCAAAGCTGAACAGTGTCCTTGAGGTTCCTGAAACGAGCTCATTATCACCTGCACCTGGGTGGAGTGGAGTCTTAATTGGCTTAACATGGCAAATGCTAAGGCTGGGTGTTACACCTGAAGGCACTCTTTCCTACCAGTTGGACTCAGAACCAGGGACAGTGGGACATGAATTGACCTGTTTCACACTTCAAAAATGCTCTACAAAGATGCTTTCATCTTCGTGATTTTTGTTACAGAATTTTAAGTCTTAAAAAAGCCTTTGGAAATGAATTAATTGCCATAGAAGCAGAGTTCAGAAATTGTTGACTTTCATGATTCGCATATGTGGGTGACACTTTGAGTTGTAGAGGCCTGTTAGGGATTTCCTAGACAATGAGGTTACTTGAGGTTCCTGGAGAGAGCTCTTTATTGCTTACATCTGGAAGGACTGGAGTCTTAATTGGCTCAACTAGGCAAATGCTATGGAAGAGTGTTACACGGAAAAACAGTCGTTCCAACACTTTGTACTAAGTAACGGGAATAAGGTTACCTGAATTGACCTCTTTCACTTTTTCCAGAATGTCTACAAAGATGCTTTCATTGGCGCAAATTTCACAGTCAGTGTATAAATTGGAACGATGGCCCACGAAACAAATGAATTGACACAGGAGTGGAGTGTGGACAGTGTCAGCATCCACGGTTCTCATTTGTGGCCAATTCGCTCAGCTAGAGTGGATTGTTTGGGATTCCAAAGCTGAAGAGTGTCCTTGAGGTTTCTGGAACGAGCTCATGATCACCTACACCTGGGTGGAGTGGAGTCTTAATTGGCTCCACGTGGCGAATGCTAAGGCAGTGTGTTTCACTGGAAAACACTCTTTCCTACAACTTGGACTCAGGTTAGGGGAAAATGGGACCTGAATTGACCTGTTTCCCACTTGCAAGATGTCCATAAGGCTACTTTCATTGCCGTATGTTTTGCTTCAGCATTGTAATTTAAAAATGAAGTCTTAATAAGCGAATGAATTCCCATGGGAGTAGAGTGTGGACAATCTTGGCATCCACGTTTCGGTGTTGTGGCTAGCTCTCTGAGCTAGAGAGGCCCTTTCGAGATTTCATACACAAACAGGGTATTGAGGTTTCGAAAAACCATCTCCTGATAGCCTATACCTGGATGGAATGGAGTCTTAATTGGCTCAACTAATCGAATGCTATGGAAGAGGGTTACACCAGATAACAGTCGTTCCAACACTTTGGACTCAGGAATGGGAAGAATGTGACCTGAATTGTTCTCTTTCCCACATGCAAGAATGTCTACAAAGATGCTTTCATTAGGGCCAATTTTGCTATCATTGCATAAATTGGTACGAAGACCCAGTAAACATATGAATTGGCACAGAAGCGGAGTGTGGACAGTGTCAGCATCCACAGTTCTCCATTGTGGCAAATGCGCTGAAGTAGAGTGGCTTGTTTAGGATTCCAAAGTTGACAAGTGTCTTTAAGGTTTCTGGAACAAGGTCATTATCACCTACACCTGGGTGGATTGGAGTCTTAATTGGCTCAGGAAACAAATGAATGGCACGGGAGCATAGTGTGGACAGTGTCAGCATCCGCGGTTCTTGTTTGTGGCTAATTCGCTGAGCTAGAGAGGCTTGTTTGGGATTCCGAAGCCAAACAGGGTCCTGAGGATTCTGAAACAAGCTCATTATCGCTTACACCTGGGAGGAGTGAAGTCTTAATGGCTCAACTAATCGAATGCTATGGAAGAGGGTTACACCAGATAACAGTCGTTCCAACACTTTGGACTCAGGAATGGGAAGAATGTGACCTGAATTGTTCTCTTTCCCACATGCAAGAATGTCTACAAAGATGCTTTCATTAGGGCCAATTTTGCTATCATTGCATAAATTGGTACGAAGACCCAGTAAACATATGAATTGGCACAGAAGCGGAGTGTGGACAGTGTCAGCATCCACAGTTCTCCATTGTGGCAAATGCGCTGAAGTAGAGTGGCTTGTTTAGGATTCCAAAGTTGACAAGTGTCTTTAAGGTTTCTGGAACAAGGTCATTATCACCTACACCTGGGTGGATTGGAGTCTTAATTGGCTCAGGAAACAAATGAATGGCACGGGAGCATAGTGTGGACAGTGTCAGCATCCGCGGTTCTTGTTTGTGGCTAATTCGCTGAGCTAGAGAGGCTTGTTTGGGATTCCGAAGCCAAACAGGGTCCTGAGGATTCTGAAACAAGCTCATTATCGCTTACACCTGGGAGGAGTGAAGTCTTAATGGCTCAACGAAGCAAATGCTAAGGCAGCGTGTTACACCTGACAGCATCTTTCCTACCCTTTGCACTCAGGACCAGGAACAGTGGGATCTGAATTGACCTGTCTCACACTTCGAAATAGCTCTATAAAGATGTTTGCATCATCATAATTTTTGCGATCAAATTGTATTCAGAAAGAAGCCTTTGGAAACGAATGCATTTCCATAGGAGCAGAGTGCGGACTTACCCTTTGTATTCAGTCCATTGAGCCATTTTGGACTCTACTTCACCCAGGTGTAAGCGATAATGAGGTCTTTCAAGAAATCTGACTACCTGTACAGCCTAGGAACACAGAATAAATCTCTGTTGCTCAGCCTGTTTGCTGCTAACCAGAAACTGGTAGGGGAGTGTGTACATTACCCTTTTGCTCATTGGTCCTAATTGGCTTACAGCTGCTAGACACTGCTTTGTATTCTGAAACCCTCAGTGAAGGCCATCAAAACCTCTTCCTAGGCCTGATTTGTGGCATGGAAATTGTAAATCAAGGCACATTGTGGTTGGTTTTGAGTACAAATGTTTGAGAAAGAGGTTTTTTTCCCGTGTAAATCTAACCCTTAGCATTCACCCCATTGACCCATTCTGCACTCTACTTCACCCAGGTGTAAGAGATAATGAACTCTTCGCAGAGACCTCAAGTACCCAGTTCAGAATATGTACACAGAATAAACTTCTGTAGCTCAGGCTGTTTGCTATTAACAAGAAGCTGGTAGGGGAGCATGTACATCGCCATTTTGCACATTGGTTCTAATTGGCTTACTGCTGCTACATACTTGTTTGCATTCTGAGATCCACACTGAAGGCAGTCAAACCCTCCTCCTAGTCCTTCCTCCAGGCATGGAAATTGTAAAACAAGGCATGTTGTGCTTGTGGTTGGGAAGAAATGATTGTGAAAGAAGTGTTTTCCATGTAAATCTAACCCTTAGCATTCACCCCATTGACCCATTCTGCACTCTACTTCACCCAGGTGTAAGAGATAATGAACTCTTCGCAGAGACCTCAAGTACCCAGTTCAGAATATGTACACAGAATAAACTTCTGTAGCTCAGGCTGTTTGCTATTAACAAGAAGCTGGTAGGGGAGCATGTACATCGCCATTTTGCACATTGGTTCTAATTGGCTTACTGCTGCTACATACTTGTTTGCATTCTGAGATCCACACTGAAGGCAGTCAAACCCTCCTCCTAGTCCTTCCTCCAGGCATGGAAATTGTAAAACAAGGCATGTTGTGCTTGTGGTTGGGAAGAAATGATTGTGAAAGAAGTGTTTTCCATGTACATCTTGCCCTTTGTATTCAACCCATTGAGCCATTTTGGACTGTACTTCACACAGGTGCAAGTGAAAATGAGTACATAAACCTCAACTGCCTGGTTCAGCAAGCATAAACAGAATAAACTTGTGGAGTTCAGCCTGTTTGCTGCTAACAGGAAGCTGGTAGGGGAGCATGTGCATTACCCTTTTCTACACTGGTTCGGATTTGCTTACTCCTGTTAGATACTGCTTTGTCTTTGGAGACCCACACTGAAGGCCATAAAAGCCTCTTCCTAGGCCTTATTTTGGGCATGGAACTTGTAAACCATGGCACACTGTACTTGGTTTTGAGTACAAATGTTGGCGAAAGAAGTGCTTTCTGTATAAATCTTTCCCTCTATATTCAGCCCATACAGCCATTTCGGAGCAATAATGAGCTCTTTCCCAAAACCTCAACTTCCCTGTTCAGCCTATGAACATTGAATACGCTTCTGTAGCTCAGCCTGTTTGCTGCTAACAAGCAGCTGGAAGGGGAGAATGTACATTGTCCTTTTGTACACTGGTTCTAATTTGATGCTCCTGCTAGATACTGCTCTGTCTTTGGAAACGCGAACGGAAACCCGTAAAAGCCTCTTCCTATGTCTTATTCCGGGCATGGAACTTGTAAATCAGGGCACTTTGAGCATGTTTTTGAGTACAAATATTTGAGACAGAAGTGCTTCCCTGTAAGACTTACCCTCTGCATTCAGCTCATTTAGCCATTTTGGACTGTGCTTCACCTATGTGTCAGCGAAAATCAGCTGTTTACATAAACCTCAACTACCCGATTTAACATTTGTACACAAGATCAGCTTTAGTAGCTCTACCTGATTCCTGCTAACAAAAAACTGGTAGGGAGCCTGTACATTGCCCTTTTGCACATTGTTTCTAGTTGGCTTACAGCTGCTACATACTGCTTTCTATTTTGAGATCCGCACTGAATTCTGTCAAAGCCTCTTCCTAGGCCTGATTTGTGGCATGGAAATTGTAAATCAAGGCACATTGTGCTTGTTTTAGAATCCAAATATTTGGGAAAGAATTGTTTCTGTGTAAATATTTCCGTTTTTATTCAGCCCATTTTGCCATTTCGGACTGTACTTCACCCAGGTGTAAGTGAGAATGAGCACTTTCCAGAGACCTCAACTTCCCTGTTCAGCCTATGAACATTGAATACGCTTCTGTAGCTCAGCCTGTTTGCTGCTAACAAGCAGCTGGAAGGGGAGAATGTACATTGTCCTTTTGTACACTGGTTCTAATTTGATGCTCCTGCTAGATACTGCTCTGTCTTTGGAAACGCGAACGGAAACCCGTAAAAGCCTCTTCCTATGTCTTATTCCGGGCATGGAACTTGTAAATCAGGGCACTTTGAGCATGTTTTTGAGTACAAATATTTGAGACAGAAGTGCTTCCCTGTAAGACTTACCCTCTGCATTCAGCTCATTTAGCCATTTTGGACTGTGCTTCACCTATGTGTCAGCGAAAATCAGCTGTTTACATAAACCTCAACTACCCGATTTAACATTTGTACACAAGATCAGCTTTAGTAGCTCTACCTGATTCCTGCTAACAAAAAACTGGTAGGGAGCCTGTACATTGCCCTTTTGCACATTGTTTCTAGTTGGCTTACAGCTGCTACATACTGCTTTCTATTTTGAGATCCGCACTGAATTCTGTCAAAGCCTCTTCCTAGGCCTGATTTGTGGCATGGAAATTGTAAATCAAGGCACATTGTGCTTGTTTTAGAATCCAAATATTTGGGAAAGAATTGTTTCTGTGTAAATATTTCCGTTTTTATTCAGCCCATTTTGCCATTTCGGACTGTACTTCACCCAGGTGTAAGTGAGAATGAGCACTTTCCAGAGACCTCAAGTACCCTGTTCAGCATATGTACACTAAATATGCTTCTGCAGCTCAGTTTATTTCTTATTCCTCTCTGAGATGGATTCAAAAAGAATTTACAATAATGTTATCCAGGCCTGAAATGACCTTTTAGTTTCTATCATTGCGTATCCTGCCTGTATGCTTCTTAAGACTCTCAGAGAATCTCTCCTGACCTTTAGATGTCTATTATTTGGAGTGGATTTCATGTATGGTGTTAGAGAGCGTTCTAATCTCATTCTCATTTTCTTGGTTGTAATAACCTTGGCACTATCCTTCATATTGTCTGTTACCAATATTTATTCTCATCATCTGGACAGGATTCATCCCTTCCCTCCACACCTTCTCCATTGCTTGTCAGGTTTCTGATAATGGCCATTCTGACTGCTGTGAAGTGATTCCTTCCTTGTGGTTTTTATAGGGACAGAGTAGAATAAGTAGGTGGTTCTAGAGTCCTAGTAGGGGCCTGTAGGTAGAAGGGTGAAACGTGAGAAAGATTGGGAGGTCAGTGAGTTGATGATAACTCAGGAGAGCAGATACTTGTTTGGTATAGCAGGGTTGACTGGGTATAAACAGCTGATGAAGGAGGAGCTGGCAAAGAAGAAACTAATGATGTATGCCTTGTATCTGCATCTACTTGAAGAGGGTGGTCTTCTACCCATCCTATATATATTGCTGCCCACTCAGTCGAGAGGAGAGCAGAGCAGACCTTTCCTGCCTGCCCGCTTACACCTCTTACAAGTACCCTATCCTAATAAATCCTCTTGTCTATCACTCTACTTCTTGCTAAATTCTTTCTGCATTGAGACAGGAAGAACCTGAGCCTCAGTGGGTCCAGACGTTGGGTGAGTGCTGGATTAAGTACTTTCCACATGGATTCAAGTCCCAGACATGGTTTTGGCCAGATCTGAGTCCTGACTACATGGGTTCAAGTTCCAAGCAGGGCTTTGGGCTGGAGTTAAGCCTCAGCTATGTGTGTTGAAGTCCAAAGCAGGGTTTTAGGCTGGGGTTAAGCCTCAGCTACGTGAGTTGAAGTCCCAAGCAGGGTTTTGGGCTGGAGTTAAGCCTCAGCTACGTGAGTTGAAGTCCCAAGCAGGGTTTTGGGCTGGAGTTAAGCCTCAGCTACGTGGGTTCAAGTCCCAAGCATGGTTTTGACTGGGGTTAAGCCTTAGCCATGTGAGTTCAAGTCCCAAAGTGGGTTTTGGCTAGATTCAAGCCCCAGCCACATGGGTTCTAGTCTCAAACAAGGTTTTATCAGGTCTGGGCCCTGGGTTTAAGCCTAAAATTGAGATAAAACCCTTTCAGTTTCAATTTACATTTTTAATATTTTGCAAAATTGACCTATTTTCATGTGATTTCTTTTCAAGGGTGAATTCATGTTACCTCTCACGAAGTTGACTTGAAGTTACAAGAAGTCGGCTTATTGTAACTCAGCCCTGTTTTGAATTCTTTGGGATGACCACCCTGGGACATTGGCTGAGATCAACTATTCTGACTGCTGTGAAGTGATTCCTTCCTTGTGGTTTTTATAGGGACAGAGTAGAATAAGTAGGTGGTTCTAGAGTCCTAGTAGGGGCCTGTAGGTAGAAGGGTGAAACGTGAGAAAGATTGGGAGGTCAGTGAGTTGATGATAACTCAGGAGAGCAGATACTTGTTTGGTATAGCAGGGTTGACTGGGTATAAACAGCTGATGAAGGAGGAGCTGGCAAAGAAGAAACTAATGATGTATGCCTTGTATCTGCATCTACTTGAAGAGGGCGGTCTTCTACCCATCCTATATATATTGCTGCCCACTCAGTCGAGAGGAGAGCAGAGCAGACCTTTCCTGCCTGCCCGCTTACACCTCTTACAAGTACCCTATCCTAATAAATCCTCTTGTCTATCACTCTACTTCTTGCTAAATTCTTTCTGCATTGAGACAGGAAGAACCTGAGCCTCAGTGGGTCCAGACGTTGGGTGAGTGCTGGATTAAGTACTTTCCACATGGATTCAAGTCCCAGACATGGTTTTGGCCAGATCTGAGTCCTGACTACATGGGTTCAAGTTCCAAGCAGGGCTTTGGGCTGGAGTTAAGCCTCAGCTATGTGTGTTGAAGTCCAAAGCAGGGTTTTAGGCTGGGGTTAAGCCTCAGCTACGTGAGTTGAAGTCCCAAGCAGGGTTTTGGGCTGGAGTTAAGCCTCAGCTACGTGAGTTGAAGTCCCAAGCAGGGTTTTGGGCTGGAGTTAAGCCTCAGCTACGTGGGTTCAAGTCCCAAGCATGGTTTTGACTGGGGTTAAGCCTTAGCCATGTGAGTTCAAGTCCCAAAGTGGGTTTTGGCTAGATTCAAGCCCCAGCCACATGGGTTCTAGTCTCAAACAAGGTTTTATCAGGTCTGGGCCCTGGGTTTAAGCCTAAAATTGAGATAAAACCCTTTCAGTTTCAATTTACATTTTTAATATTTTGCAAAATTGACCTATTTTCATGTGATTTCTTTTCAAGGGTGAATTCATGTTACCTCTCACGAAGTTGACTTGAAGTTACAAGAAGTCGGCTTATTGTAACTCAGCCCTGTTTTGAATTCTTTGGGGATGACCACCCTGGGACATTGGCTGAGATCAACTATTTTGACTACAGACCCTTTGGCATTGAGAATGCTCAATGTCCCTTAGCACAGCTTTTCAGGTTGATTTTACAGTAGGTGACCACAAGGTGGTGGCATTATGCAGTCCCACACATTCTCCCCCACAAACTCCGTCATTTCCATGTTATTCTATATTGAAATAGAAGTCATTTCTGATCATATGTCTGTTTCAGGTGTACAGGAACTAGACATTAATGTAGGAACATTGATCAATTATCTTTCAAGTTCTTGTTCCCATCTATGTGATTACTGTGTATTCTGTACACCTCCATTTGCTATTCAGTAGGTAGGTCGTTTTTGATCATCTGTTTGATTCATAAGTGTGTGTCTATGTTTATTCAAATCTCTTACTTTATTTCACCTCTGTATAGAGATTGAGGGCTCTTGCAAGGGTAAGTTGAACTCCAGGAACATCGTGGGGTCACACTGCCTGCCACATCTCCCAGGATCCTGAACCCCACAACAATCCAGCCTTGGGGCCCAAGCCTGCCCAGTCTTCAGAGATGTGATACCAACTGTGGTAACCATGGGATGAGGGGAATAGAGTCAGCCTATGTTTCTGTATTTATTGTGCTTATCCAGTTATTTGAACTTGAGTGTGGCAGTGAATTACAATATAGTGGGTGTTTTTATTTAATTTTTTAAATTCATAGTAACTTGACTCACTCACACATAGATGTGTCTGTTATTTTGGGGACTGTTTCCACATAGGCTATTACAGAAAGTGGAGTATCATTTTTAGTGTTACCAAGGGCTTATTTTCTAAATGCTAGTGTGGATATGTTAAAGAAGTTCATTTCTATGTGCCCAACACCTTTCTTCTCTTTTCACAGTGAGTTCTTTTTTCTAAGTCTGTGAACTGTTTACCTTTGTTCAAGGAGCTTGCATGTGTTCATTTTTAGATTCCACCTAGAAGTTACATCATACTGTATCTCTCACTTCTGGTCTCTCTTACTTCACTGATTGTGATCATCTCTTCTTCCACGTGCCTGAACATGGCATTGTTTTGTCCTTCTTTGTGGCTGATGAATACACCATTGTGTGTATATATATCCCATTTTCTTGATTAATTTGTGTGTCCAGATACACTTAGGTGACAGCATTTTCTTTGTTGTGGAAAAGGATGGCATGGGTCCAGCAAGGATGATATGGGTGCCCTTGTCTTTGAAAATGTTGCTTTGCCCTGACTCTATGCCCAGACATGTGATTGCTCTTTCCTAAGGAACTTATAGGTTTTGTTTTTTAAAGATTTTCCATAGAGTGCTTTCTAGTGGATGAACCAATGAACCTTTTTAGTAAACTCATCCAAATTAATTTCTTGATGAGAATTTATATTCCTAAAATTTTCCCAATTTTATTTTGATAACTTTCACTCTTGATTATTGGTCATGTTGGTAGCTATCCATCCGCTATTTCTTTTTCAATTCAAGTACTGTGGACTAACATTAGCATATTTGCTTTGGGATACAATGAAGAGATACAAAATCTTATTTAAAGATATAAGAAAATTGTGACTATATTTTTCTCTGCTGTGTACTATATTCTATTAATTTTCTTACATTATACATAGTGAATTACATCTCTTAACCTCTTCCCCAATCTGGCAGTGCCCACATCAATCCCCACTGATTGGCAGGCATTAGTTTCTGGATTTGTGTATCTTTTTCTGTTTCATAGATAAGTTCATTTGTGGTTTTTATTGGATTCAAGCTAAACGTGATTTTACATGGCAGGTTTCTCTTTCAGATGATGCTGCCTTACTATGAGACTATGTAGTTGCACTCTTTGGAAAAGAGTATAATTTCAAATGGAATTTTCCATATTTTACACAGGAAAATAGCATGCATATTTTTTCTGACATGAAATATGAAAATTTCCATAGTTCATACTGGAAATTATAGGTGCAGGTTTTCTGAAATGAAATATGGATAAATCGAGACAGTATCATTGGCATATATGCACAGAGCCCAGCTCATGGCTCTGTGATGAGATAGAGAGGTGGAATTTGGGGAGAGGCGGGAGGGAGGCTCAAGAAGGGGATAGATATATATACATATAGCTGATTCAATTGCATAGAAGAAACTAACACAACATGGCAAGGCAATTGTACTTCAATTAAAAAACAAACAAAAAAATAGAAAACAAAACAAAAACAACTATTCTTATTGGCTGCAGAGAGGGGCCTTACTGAAGTGTGGGAAGAGAGGTAACAAAGTATAGGAAGTGGGAACGAGCATCTTAGAGCAATTGGGAAATCTTCAGAATCTCTCTAGGCTGCTGGAGGTCTTACATATTTCTTTGCAGTGCACCAATTCCAGTACCTATTTTGTACTTACTGTGTTGTTATTTTTGTTTGTTGTGTTGTGTTTTGCTGTTTTACCAACATGAAAGAGTGATTTCAAATTGTACAACCGAGATAAAGATAGGAGCTCTAATAGTGCATGTCTCTGTTAAATAGGAAGTACCCTGAATACTTTATTATAGTAAATATATTTCCCAAACACAAGTTAGGTACTCATATCTGATGAAGGATTCCTGTGTCATATTTGTTGGGGAGAAGCAGTCTGCTTGTTTAATGCTGAATAGAATAGACATCTTAAGGATATGATATTTAAATTTAGCTTCATATTGAAGTGGTCAACAGAAAGAAAAGGTAGCTTATGAAATGAGAGAAAATATTTGCAAATAATATATATAGGAAGGGATTAACTTCCAAATTAGGTAAGGAACTCATAGTTGATCAATAACATTCTTTTTTAATAAAAAATGAGGAAAGTATCTGAGGAGATATTTTTCCAAAGAAGACATAAACATAACTGATAAGTACATGAAAAGTTGCTCAAGATAATCAGGGCAAAGCAAAACAAGTCCAATACCTATAGAATGGCTATTATCAAAAGATAAGAGATACTGTCAAAAGATAAGAGTGCTGGTAAGGATGTGGAGAAAAGAGAAACCTTGTGCACTGTTGGTGTAATGTCAATTTTTACAGGCATAAATGAAAACAGTAAAGAGGTTCCTCACAAAAACAAACAAAAAAACTGCCATATGATTCACCAATCCTAAATCTGGGTATATTTCAAAAGAAATAAAATCACTATTCCAAGTAGATTTCTGTTACCTCCATATTAATTTCATCATTATTTATAAAATTAATAAGACATATATACAACATGTGACTGTCAGTGGACTAATGTATAAAGAAGAAATACTGTGATATATATATATACATATATATATATATAAATATGCATATAAAATAAAATGGAATATTGCTTAACTTAGAAAAGAAGGAAAACATGCAATTTGCTAAAATATAGATAAATTGTGACAAAGTTATGCTAAGTGGAGTAAGCTAGACAAGTAGTTATATAAGACCTCATATGTATATGACATCTTAAAACCTCAATTATGTGAAAACTTTATTTCATACTTATTATATGCATATTTGTATAAATATACACATATAATAAATATAAATGTATATATTTGTGTTATCCATAATATCATTATAAAGATTATGTTAAATAGGAAGTACCCTGAATACTTTATTATAGTAAATATATTTCCCAAACACAAGTTAGGTACTCATATCTGATGAAGGATTCCTGTGTCATATTTGTTGGGGAGAAGCAGTCTGCTTGTTTAATGCTGAATAGAATAGACATCTTAAGGATATGATATTTAAATTTAGCTTCATATTGAAGTGGTCAACAGAAAGAAAAGGTAGCTTATGAAATGAGAGAAAATATTTGCAAATAATATATATAGGAAGGGATTAACTTCCAAATTAGGTAAGGAACTCATAGTTGATCAATAACATTCTTTTTTAATAAAAAATGAGGAAAGTATCTGAGGAGATATTTTTCCAAAGAAGACATAAACATAACTGATAAGTACATGAAAAGTTGCTCAAGATAATCAGGGCAAAGCAAAACAAGTCCAATACCTATAGAATGGCTATTATCAAAAGATAAGAGATACTGTCAAAAGATAAGAGTGCTGGTAAGGATGTGGAGAAAAGAGAAACCTTGTGCACTGTTGGCGTAATGTCAATTTTTACAGGCATAAATGAAAACAGTAAAGAGGTTCCTCACAAAAACAAACAAAAAAACTGCCATATGATTCACCAATCCTAAATCTGGGTATATTTCAAAAGAAATAAAATCACTATTCCAAGTAGATTTCTGTTACCTCCATATTAATTTCATCATTATTTATAAAATTAATAAGACATATATACAACATGTGACTGTCAGTGGACTAATGTATAAAGAAGAAATACTGTGTATATATATATATACATATATATATATATACATATGCATATAAAATAAAATGGAATATTGCTTAACTTAGAAAAGAAGGAAAACATGCAATTTGCTAAAATATAGATAAATTGTGACAAAGTTATGCTAAGTGGAGTAAGCTAGACAAGTAGTTATATAAGACCTCATATGTATATGACATCTTAAAACCTCAATTATGTGAAAACTTTATTTCATACTTATTATATGCATATTTGTATAAATATACACATATAATAAATATAAATGTATATATTTGTGTTATCCATAATATCATTATAAAGATTATGTTATAGCATACATATACTATATACTATACATATTATATTACTATAACACAATGTGTAATATTATATATTACACAATACATATATGATAATAAATAAAAATAATATATATTAAATAATATATATATGTCACATGTATAATGTATAATATGATATGCATGATATGTAATAAATTATACTATATATCATATTAAACATATTACTTATATATGATATTATGCAAAATTCCACAAGATTAACTATTATACATATATTATATATTACATATGTAATATATGATATTCATAATATATACAACCTATAACAAACATTCTACATCAAATTATCCATATTATATCTAATATATTAAATATACTTTCTATGTAATATATATTTATAAGACATATATGCTGATGTACTATATACATAAAATATATATACTATAGATGATCTATTTTATATAATAGAATATATGAATATGTCATATATTATATTATTATACAACATGATACATTTTATTGCTTTTTTTGGTTTAATTCTTTATTTTAAAGGTTTTACAGAGTTTTGTTGTTCACAAAAATGCATGTTCCCAGATCAGTCATATGCATATCCCTGGTAGCCATCCCCGCCAATTCCCCCCATCCCACCCCTCCGGACCATCGCCGCATGCCATTGTGAGCACTCCTATTCCCTTAGCACAATGACAATAGCTATCTTTTGCACACACGACAGTATAGGCTTCCATGTTGCTCCCTCCATGCCTTCCCCTCCCTATTTCTTCCCCACAATGTCTCTAGTCTATGCTCTGTCTGTTTTTCCAGGAGTTCCCTGTGTGTGTTATCAAGACCATCCCACTAGATTCCATATATGTGTGTTACTATACTGTATTTGTCTTTCTCTTTTTGACTTACTTCACTTTTTATGCTAGGTTCTAGAGCCAGCCACTTCATTAGGACTGAGTCTTCTGCATTTCTTTTAACAACTGAGTACTATTCCATTGTATATATGCACCAGGGCTTCTGTATTCATTCATTCATCGATGGACATCTAGGTTGCTTCCATGTTCTGGCTATTGTATAGAGAGCTGCAATGAACATTGGGGTACAGGTGCTTCTTTCAGTTTTGATTTCATCAGGATATAAGCCTAAGAGTGGGATTTCTGGGTCATAGGGTGCTTCTATTTTTACTTTTTCAAGGAATCTCCATGCTGTCTTCCATAGAGGCTGTACCAATTTACAGTCTCACTAGCAATGCAAGAGGGTTCCCTTTTCTCCACACCCTCTCCAGCATTTATCGTCTGCAGATTTTTTGAAGATGGCCATTCTGACGGGTGTGAGGTGATATCTCATTGCAGTTTTGATTTGCATTTCTCTAATAATAAGCGAGGTTGAACATCGTTTCATGTGCTTTTGGGCCATTTGTATGCCCTCTTTGGAAAGGCGTCTCTTTAGATCTTTTTCCCATTTTTTGATTGGGCTGCTCGATTTCCCTGTGCTGAGTTGTCTGAGTTGCTTGTAGATTTTGGAGATGAATTCTTTGTCTGTTGTTTCATTTGCTATGATTTTCTCCCACTCTGTGGGCTGTTGGTTCAGCTTTTGTGTAATTTCTTTGGCTGTACAAAAGCTTTTAAGTTTCATGAGGTCCCACAGGTTCATTTTCCTTTTCAGTTCCATTATTCTAGCAGGTGGGTCAGAGAAGATCTTGCTTTGATTGATGTCCTTGAGGGTTTTGCCTATATTCTCCTTTAAGAGTTTGATGGTTTCTGGTCTTACATTTAGGTCTTGAATCCATTTTGAGTTGATCTTAGTGTATGGTGTCAGGGAATATTCCAGCTTCATTTTTTTGCATATAGCTGTCCAGTTTCCCAGCACCACTTGTTGAAGAGGCTGTCTTTGTCCCATTTTATAGTTTTGCCTCCTTGTCAAAAATTAGTTTCCTGTAGGTGCATGAATTTATCTCTGGATTCTCAATCTTGTTCCATTGGTCTATAGTTCTGTTTTTGTGCTTGTACCATACTGTCTTGATCACTGTTGCTTTGTAGTACAGTCTGAAGTTGGGGAGGCTGACTCCTCCAGCTCTGTTTTTCTTCCTCAGGATTGCTTTGGCTATTCGAGGTCTTTTGTGTTTCCACATGAAGTGTGTGATTCTTTGGTCTAGTTCTGTGAAAAATGTCAATGGCAGTAGAATGGGTATTGCATTGAATCTGTAGATGCTATTTGGTAGCATGGTCATTTTCACAAGATTGATTCTTCCGATCCAGGAACATGGAATATCTCTCCATCTGTTTAAGTCTTCTTTAATTTCGTTCATGAGGGTCTTGTAATTTTCTGTGTACAGTTCTTTTGTTCCTTTGGGTAGGTTTCTTCCTAGATACTTGATTCTTTTGGTTGCAATGGTGAAGGGGACTGCCTCTTTGATTTCGTTTTCTGATTTTTTCATTGTTTGTGTATAGGAATGCCAGTGATTTCTGTGTGTTGACTTTGTATCCTGTGACTTTGCTGAATTCGTTGATTAGCTCTAGTAGCTTTGTAACAATGTCTTTGGGATTTTCTATGTATACTATCATGTCGTCTGCAAAAAGAGAGAGCTTGACTTCTTCCTTTCCAATCTGGATTCCTTTTATTTTTTCTCTTCTCTTATTGCCATTGCTAGCACTTCTAGGGCTATGTTGAATAGTAGTGGTGAAAGTGGACACCTCTGTCTTGTTCCTGATTTTAGAGGGAATGCTTTCAGATTTTCACCGTTGAGGATAAGGTTTGCTGTGGGCTTCTAATATATGGCTTTCACTAAGTTTCATGAGGTCCCACAGGTTCATTTTCCTTTTCAGTTCCATTATTCTAGCAGGTGGGTCAGAGAAGATCTTGCTTTGATTGATGTCCTTGAGGGTTTTGCCTATATTCTCCTTTAAGAGTTTGATGGTTTCTGGTCTTACATTTAGGTCTTGAATCCATTTTGAGTTGATCTTAGTGTATGGTGTCAGGGAATATTCCAGCTTCATTTTTTTGCATATAGCTGTCCAGTGTCCCAGCACCACTTGTTGAAGAGGCTGTCTTTGTCCCATTTTATAGTTTTGCCTCCTTGTCAAAAATAAGGTACCTGTAGGTGCATGAATTTATCTCTGGATTCTCAATCTTGTTCCATTGGTCTATAGTTCTGTTTTTGTGCTTGTACCATACTGTCTTGATCACTGTTGCTTTGTAGTACAGTCTGAAGTTGGGGAGGCTGACTCCTCCAGCTCTGTTTTTCTTCCTCAGGATTGCTTTGGCTATTCGAGGTCTTTTGTGTTTCCACATGAAGTGTGTGATTCTTTGGTCTAGTTCTGTGAAAAATGTCAATGGCAGTAGAATGGGTATTGCATTGAATCTGTAGATGCTATTTGGTAGCATGGTCATTTTCACAAGATTGATTCTTCCGATCCAGGAACATGGAATATCTCTCCATCTGTTTAAGTCTTCTTTAATTTCGTTCATGAGGGTCTTGTAATTTTCTGTGTACAGTTCTTTTGTTCCTTTGGGTAGGTTTCTTCCTAGATACTTGATTCTTTTGGTTGCAATGGTGAAGGGGACTGCCTCTTTGATTTCGTTTTCTGATTTTTTCATTGTTTGTGTATAGGAATGCCAGTGATTTCTGTGTGTTGACTTTGTATCCTGTGACTTTGTTGAATTCGTTGATTAGCTCTAGTAGCTTTGTAACAATGTCTTTGGGATTTTCTATGTATACTATCATGTCGTCTGCAAAAAGAGAGAGCTTGACTTCTTCCTTTCCAATCTGGATTCCTTTTATTTTTTCTCTTCTCTTATTGCCATTGCTAGCACTTCTAGGGCTATGTTGAATAGTAGTGGTGAAAGTGGACACCTCTGTCTTGTTCCTGATTTTAGAGGGAATGCTTTCAGATTTTCACCGTTGAGGATAAGGTTTGCTGTGGGCTTCTAATATATGGCTTTCACTATGTTGAGATAGGTTCCTTCTCTGCCCATTTTCTCATAAATGGGAGTTTTTATCATAAATGGGTGCTGTATGTTGTCGAAGGCTTCTTCTGCATCTATTGAGATGAGCATGTGATTTTTGTCTCTCAATTTGTTGATGTGGTGTATCACATTGATTGATTTGCGGATATTGAAGAATCCTTGCATGCCTGGGATGAACCCAACATGATCGTGATGTATGAGTTTTTTGAGGTGTCATTGAATTCTGTTTGCTAGGATTTTGTTGAGGATCTTGGCATCTAAGTTCGTCAGTGAAATTGGCCTATAATTTTCCTTTTTTGTGTTGTCTTTGCCTGGTTTGGGTATCAGGGTGATGGTGGCCTCCTAGAATGTGTTTGGAAGTTTTCCTACCTGTGCGATTTTTTTCGAAGAGTTTTAGAAGGACAGTCATTAGTTCTTCTTTAAATGTTTGGTAGAATTCGGCTGTGCAGCCATCTGGCCCTGGGCTTTTATTTTGCGGTAGATTTTTAATCACAGATTCGATTTCTGAGCTTGTGATTAGGTTGTTCAAAGTTTCTGTTTCTTCGTGACTCAGTCTTGGGAGATTAATCTTGCCCAAGAAACTGTCCATTTCTTCCAGGTTGTCCAGTTTGCTGCCATAGAGTTTTTCATAATAGTCTCTTATAATCATTTGGATTTCTGGATTCTCTGTTGTAATCTCTCATTTTTCATTTTTGATTTTGTTGATCTGGTTCTCCTATCTCTTTTTCTTGATGAGTCTGGCCAGTGGCTTGTCAATTTTGTTTAAATTTTCAAAGAACCAGCTTTTCGTTTTGTTTATCTTTACTATAGTTTCTTTCATTTCTTTCTGATTTAATTCTGCTCTAGTCTTCATAATTTCTCTTCTTCTGCTGGCTTTGGGGCGTTTTTGTTCTTCTTTTTCCAATTGTTTTTAGCGAAGGGTAAGTTCATCTGCTTCATATTTTCCTAGTTTCTTGAGGTGAGTTTGTATTGCTATAAATTTCCCTGTTAGAACTGCTTTTGCAGTATCCCATAGTTTTTGCATGGTTGTATGTTCATTGTCGTTTTCTTCTAGGAATTTTTCAAATTCTCCTTTGATTTCCTTCGTGATCAGTTGGTTTTTTAGGTATGTGTTGTTTAATCTCCATGTGTTTGTGTTTTTAGCGGTTTTTTTTTTTTTTTCCTGTATTTCATCTCTAGTTTCATTGCATTGTGGTCCGAGAAGATGGTTGATATAATTTCAGTTTTCTTGAACTGACTGAGGTTTGATTTGTGGCCCAAGATGTGGTCTATCCTGGAGAATGTTCCATGAGCACTTGAGAAGAAAGTGTACTCTTCTGCTTTTGGATCGAGTGCCCTAAAGATATTGACAAGGTCCGTGTTTTCTAGTGTGGCATTTAAGACTTGTGTTTCTTTATGAATTTTCTGTTTGGATGATCTATCCATTGGTGTGAGAGGAGTGTTAAAGTCTCCAACTATTACTGTGTTATTATTGATTTCTTCTTTTATGTCTGAAAGTATCTGTCTTATGTATTGAGGTGCCCCTATGTTGGGTGCGTAGATATTCACGACTGTTATGTCTTCCTGTTGGATAGATCCCTTAATCATGATGCAGTGACCTGCCTTGTCTCTTAGAATCTTCTTTACTTTAAAATCTATTTTGTCTGATATGAGGATTGCATCTCCAGCTTTCTTTTGATTTCCATTTGCAAGGAATATCTTTTTCCAGCCTCTCACTTTCAGTTTACAAGTGTCTCTAGGTCTGAAGTGGGTCTCTTGTAAACAGCACATATATGGGTCATGTTTCTGGATCCATTCAGCCAGCCTGTGTCGTTTGGTTGGAGCATTTAGCGCATTTACATTCAAAGTAATTATTGATATGAATGTTCCTATTGTCTTCTTCTTAGAAGTCTGGGGTTTGATTTGTGGGACTTCTCCTCCTCTTATATTTATTGGCTATATCAGGCCCTTTAACACTTGTTGTAGGGCTGGTTTTGTGGTACAGAATTCTTTTAGTTTTTGTCTGTCTGTGAAGTTCTTGACTTCTCCATCGATTCTGAATGAGATTCTTGCTGGGTAGAAAATTCGTGGTTGCAGGTTATTCTCTTTTAGCCGTTTAAATGTGTCTTGCCATTCTGTTCTGGTCTGCAGGGTTTCTGTTGAGAGATCCGCAGTTAGACGTATGGGGTTTCCTTTATATGTTTTTTGTTGTTTGCTCCTAGCTGCTTTAAATGTTCTGTCTTTATATTTAGTCTGGGTTAGTTTGATTAGTATGTGCCTTGGTGTGTTTCTTCTGGGGTTTCTCCTGTATGGAACTGTTTGTGCTTTGTGGACTTGGTTGACTATTTCCTTTCCCATGCTGGGGAAGTTTTCAACTATAACCTCTTCAAGAATTTTTTCATAGCCTCTCTTCCCCTCTTCTTCTTCTGGAACTCCTATAATTCTAATATTGGTGCGTTTGATATTGTCCCATAGGTCCCTGAGGCTATCTTCAGTTCTTTTAATTCTTTTAGCTTTGTTCTGTTCTTCGGCACCTATTTCCACCATTCTGTCTTCCAGCTCACTTATCCGTTCTTCAGCCTCTAATACTCTACTGTTGAGACCTTCTATAGTATTTTTGAGTTCAGCAGTTGGGTTGGTGGTCTCTATTTGCTTACTTTTCATTTCTTGCATGTCTCTTCTCAGTGCACGAATTTCCTCTAATATTCTGTTTTTGGTGTTTTGCATCCTCGTTAGTATAGCTTTTCTGAATTCTCTTTCAAATAATTTGTGTATCTCCTCCTCTGTCATTTGGAGCTGTGTTTCTCTAGCTTGGTCCTTCATTTGTGCAGTGTTTCTCTCTCATTTCATTATTAGGTTAGTTTTTGTTTCTTTGTGGGTGTCTGTGTGTATGGAGTTCTTTTCCCCACCAGGCTTCTTGGTTGACTTCTCCCTTCCTTTGGGTTTCTGTCCTTCTAGAAGGGTTCAATGGTTTGTGTCTTGGGTGGTGTTCGGTCTTGTTTACAGGTGAACAATCTCTAGTTTTTTATGTTCTTTGATAGTGTGGGGTCTTGGAATCAAGGCTTGCACTCCGAGGATCCTTGGTTTGGTGATTGGTCAGGGGGTGTAGGCTCAATGTCTGGTTTGCTATGTTGTTCTGTGATATTAGTTCAGATACTAGCATCTGAGGAGCAAGAGGTGTGTTCCTAATGGGTGACAGTCATAAAAGCATGCAGATGTTTTCTAACATAGTCATAAGATATACATACATACACAGCAATAACCACATCTAACCAGTCTTACAGAGATAAAGCATAGGAAATTTTTCTGGCAAACGATGCAATCAAAGATGGTACTTGCCCATTAAGCTCTGAATTAATTAAAATAGTGCCTGGAAAAATAGATCCGGGGCAAGGTCCTGGCTTGTACTATTTCACTGAAAGCAATTTTTAACTAAGACATGTGTTGAGGGTGAGGAGGAGGAGAGTGTATGGGTAATGAGAAGGAATAGATTCTTCTTGGAAGGATTTTGTAGAGTTATGTAGCCAAGATTATTGTGTTGTATTGTTTAGTGCAGGTGGAAGAGAATAGTGGAGACAGGAAGGTAGGAAATATTTATCTAGAGGATAGTGGTAGATAGGAGAAAGTTTTGCATTTAGAACACAGAGGGAGGAAGCAGTGGCTAAGAGGAAAGAAAATCATATGTTTCCAAGAATTAAACTTTACAAAAATAATTAAAAATTAAAAATTAAAAAAAAGAAATTAAATATTAAAAAGGGAAGAAAAACTTAATAAGAAGAGACAAAAAAACAAACAAACCCAAACCTGGCCAATCAATCAAATAAACAAAACCATCCACAACAAACAAACTAACAAAAAATCTAAATACTGTCCCTGGTTTTTATCCTCTCATCTGTCTGGTGGAAGCCAATCTGCTCTCAATGGTGTTGTCTTGATGATGTAACCTTTCCCTTATGGCACCGGTTGCTATGGTGTCTGTTTTTTCAGCAAAATAATGGCTTTGCTGCACGCTCAGGAGCTGGCCAGGGCGGTGGGCTGATCCCCATCCGTCGGGCGGGGGGCCGTGGCATGTCCATTCCCGTGTTGGAGGGGGCACCCTGGCTCTGCAGCGTACCCGCTGGTAGCCTCCAATACCTGCCCTTCTCCCGGCTTCCTCCGCTATGGGTGTAGCTATGGGGGTGCACAGGCCCCTCTGCCACTGGCGCGTGCTCACTGCCAGTTACGCGTCCAAGTCCCAAAGGCAGGCACAAGCTTTCCCGTCTGGCTAGAGCCCGGTGCCTGGTCAGCAATTTGTGGGCGACTTCCCTTCTCTGTTCAGTCAGCCCCCCACTAGGACTGTTTGAACTTACCTGGTGCCAGGTGAAAAGTCATGATTTTTGCCCAGCCAAGCGATGCAATTTTCGCACTGGGTGCTCCCTTCTGGCTCCAGGTCTCTAGGCAGCACTCCCCGGGGAACTTCCCAATTGCGTTCCGCCTGGCCTTGCTCCAGTATCCTATCTTTGCATTGTCTTAATTTCTGCCGGTGATTCGACAGATTCTTGGAATTTTCGCGCTGAGCACTGCCCTCTCTCCCGCAACGCTCCACTCAGGCCCCCTTTTTGGGCACTTGCTGGTGAGCTCTCCATTGGTCCGGTCTGGCGTGGCTGTTAGGATAGAGTGTTCTCAGAACAGTAGCTCCGGAAAAGTTCTGGCTGTTTACTCTTCTACTCTTGCGGACGTAAGGAGTTCTTCTGTAGTCTAGCGGCTGGTTTGTTGGTGGTGTTTCATTTCTTGATTAGTTCTGGTGATTCTGTTGGGGAGCTGGTGAAAAATAATTAAAAATTAAAAATCAAAAAAAAGAAATTAAATATTAAAAAGGGAAGAAAAACTTAATAAGAAGAGACAAAAACAAACAAACCCAAACCTGGCCAATCAATCAAATAAACAAAACCATCCACAACAAACAAACTAACAAAAAATCTAAATACTGTCCCTGGTTTTTATCCTCTCATCTGTCTGGTGGAAGCCAATCTGCTCTCAATGGTGTTGTCTTGATGATGTAACCTTTCCCTTATGGCACCGGTTGCTATGGTGTCTGTTTTTTCAGCAAAATAATGGCTTTGCTGCACGCTCAGGAGCTGGCCAGGGCGGTGGGCTGATCCCCATCCGTCGGGCGGGGGGCCGTGGCATGTCCATTCCCGTGTTGGAGGGGGCACCCTGGCTCTGCAGCGTACCCGCTGGTAGCCTCCAATACCTGCCCTTCTCCCGGCTTCCTCCGCTATGGGTGTAGCTATGGGGGTGCACAGGCCCCTCTGCCACTGGCGCGTGCTCACTGCCAGTTACGCGTCCAAGTCCCAAAGGCAGGCACAAGCTTTCCCGTCTGGCTAGAGCCCGGTGCCTGGTCAGCAATTTGTGGGCGACTTCCCTTCTCTGTTCAGTCAGCCCCCCACTAGGACTGTTTGAACTTACCTGGTGCCAGGTGAAAAGTCATGATTTTTGCCCAGCCAAGCGATGCAATTTTCGCACTGGGTGCTCCCTTCTGGCTCCAGGTCTCTAGGCAGCACTCCACGTGGAACTTCCCAATTGCGTTCCGCCTGGCCCTGCTCCAGTATTCTATCTTTGCATTGTCTTAATTTCTGCCAGTGATCCGGGTGGATTCTTGGAATTTTCGCACTGAGCATTGCCCTCTATCCCCCAAGGCTCAGCTCAGGCCCCCTTTTTGGGCACTTGCTGGTGAGCTCTCCATTGGTCCGGTCTGGCGTGGCTGTTAGGATAGAGTGTTCTCAGAACAGTAGCTCCGGAAAAGTTCTGGCTGTTTACTCTTCTACTCTTGCGGACGTAAGGAGTTCTTCTGTAGTCTAGCGGCTGGTTTGTTGGTGGTGTTTCATTTCTTGATTAGTTCTGGTGATTCTGTTGGGGAGCTGGTGAAATCTTCCCCTCATTCCTCTGCCATCTTGGCTCTGCCCCTCCAGTATCGATACATTGAAGATTGACAAATTTTGTAAATTATTTTGTACATTATATACTATATTACATATTATATATGCATTGTGCTATATATATATTATGCTATAGAACATATAATATATACTTATTATTTTATGTACTATCAGTATATATATTATACTAGTCATGCAATACATATATGTGATATATATGCATATATTATACACTACTAATATATAGAGTGTACTAGTTATTCTACTAACTATATAGTAACTATAGCTACTAAATATATAACTACTTCTAGATAATCTATGTTATATATAATATTACATATTATATTATATATAACATGTAGATTATATATATAATATTGCTATATGTAGCTATATATAATTATATATAATATAAATGATATTTATTTATATATAACATTAACTATATATGTAATATATAAATTTATGATAGTATAATATATTATATATAATACATTTAATACATGTAATACAGATAATATGATATAAATAATGTATATATACAATGTATGTATTATATTATGTTATATATTTCACACTACACATGAAATAGATATTTAGATATCATATGTATATGTAACATTTAAATATTATTTTACGTTATCATTAATGTTACTGCTATTATCTTATTATATCATGATACATATCTTCTATGATATATAATACATTATGCATATACAATAAGTTCAATATATATAAAATTTATAATATATGTATATAATATATCATATATATGTTTTATTATATATTATCTATTATTATATATTTGTGTTAATATAATAGTGTTAGTATTAATATCTATATAATATAAACATATCATTATGTAAATATACAGTATATACAAATATTGTTATATTGTATATATGTATTATCAGTATTTATATTTTATACACTTAATGTATATTATATACATCATTGTATTATGTATCTTATATATTTTATGTATAATGCATATCTGTCATATAAAATATATATTTATATATTATATATAACATATTGTATGTATTTATATATAATAGTAAATATATAATATGTAAGTATGCAATAGTATAATCTGATAGATTATATTATTAAATATCTGTATGTTACCATTGTAAGTATTATTATCATATATATTATATGTATGATTATTTATTTATTTATACAGAGGTATATATTGTATGTATTAGTCATATATATTTATGTTATATTTTATGCATTATATGTGTTATGTATATATATTTTCAACATTATGCATTACATATGTGTATAATAGATAATATATATAATATATGCATTCATATATGTATTATACAGTAGAGTACATAATATTTTATAAATATATAAAAATAAAATATATAACATATACTATAAAGTTTGTAATATATAATATATATATTGTATGTTATATACATTATATCTGATATAACATATAAATACATATTATGTATTTTATAATATTTGTATACATATTTAATGATGTTTAATATATATAATAAAATTTACTATTACTATCATTATGCTAATATAAATATATAAAATATACATGTCATATATAACAATGTATTTTATAATATAAATAATGTAATATATATGTAACATATCATATATGTAATTCTATATGTGAAATTTATATGTTATATATTGTATATTACATATTATGGTTAGATTATATAGCTTATATATACATTATACATTATATATATCATAGTATATATTAATATATGTGATATAGTATATTAATAAATTTTATAACAATATAATAATAATAATAGTGATATAATAGAATATTTTTCTATATATTTTTATATTACTTATGAATAACATATTAAAATATATATTCTATATTTTTATATATTCATATATTATATGTAATATGTATCATTTATATATTTTGCATATCATATATATTATATATCATATATTATGTGAGATATACACTATATATTTTTATATAATGTATGTGTATATAAATGTATATTTATCTCATATATTTGTATTTATATATGAAGAAAAGGAAGTCATTGATGTAGAGAATAGACTGGTTTTTGGCAGGGGCAGAAAAGTTGGTGGTTGAAATTGGTGAACCTCATTAAAAGTTAGAAATTTCCAGTTATACAATCAGTAAGTGGTGTTCTAATACATGCCATCATGACTATAGGTAATAATACTATATTGTGTACTTGAACACTGTAAAGAAAGTAGATTTTAAAAGTTCTCAGTATCTGGACTTCCCTGAGAGCCCAGTGTTTAAGACCACACTTCCATGGTATGGAGTGCAGGTTTGTTCCTTGGTCAGGGAACTAATATCCCATATGCCATGATGGGCAATAAATAAAGAAATTAAAATGTAAACATTTCCCACTACAGAAAAAAAAGGTAAGTTTGTGAGGTGATGAATGTAGTAACTAAGCTTGTCACAGCAATCATTTTGCAATATACATGTATATCAAACCATCACATTGTGTGTCTTAAATTTACAGTGTTACATGTCTACCAAATTTCAATGAAGTTGGGAATAAAATGAAACTGGAAGTCTCTTGAAAATGCAGAGGGTGGATTATCTAAATTTATTGCAAAATTGCATATTGCAATATACTTTCTCAATATTTAATAGGGCTTCTCTGGTAGCTCAATCAGTAAAGAAGCTGCCTCCAATGCAGGAGACCTGGGTTTGACTCCTGGCTCAAGAGGATCCTGTGAAGGGAGAAATGACAACCCACTCCAATATTCTTGCCTGGAAAATCCCATGGACAGAGGAGCCCGGCAGGCTACAGTCCATGGGGTCACGAGAGTCTGACAGGACTGAGTGATTAAACCACCACCACTTTTAGTTTAACTATCTGCATTATTAAAGGCTATTTGTATTGCATGCAAACCTATCCTGGATTAGAGGAAGACAAACAAGCAAAAGATTTATTGAAAATACACTGAAGCTGCTTTCAGAGTCAATTGCTTGGGAAGAACAGGATCCAGGACAGAGGCACACAGATCTTTTATTTTAGACTAATGTGCTATATGCTATAGTGCTGTCGAGTGCCATTAATGTCTTATGGCATTCATGCTTTATGGTTTATTGTCATTGTGCTTTACAATTTCAGTCTTGTCTTACTGTCCACATTAAATAATTCTGGGAGAATCTTCCTGGCTCAGATGGCTCAGGTTTACAATGGGTCAATCCTTTATCAACAAGTGGTCAAGAACCACACCACTGCCCACTGATGACCCACATCTGTGTAACAATGAAAAGGCTACACTAGATCTGTCAAAAATCTTCCATTCACCCTTTCCAAGTATCTTCAAGGACACCCTGCTATTCCATGAGAATAATAGGGGCTGGTGTTGGTGATTTAGTGCTCAGTCCTGTCTGACTTTTTGACCCCCAATGGACTGTAGCCCACCAGGTTCTTCAGACCCTGGGATTTTGCACGCAAGAATACTGGAGTTAATTGCCATTTCCTTCTCCAGGGGATCTTCCTGACTTGTGTCTACTGCACTGCAGATGGATTCTTTACTGCTAAGCCACCAGGGAAGCCTAGTAAAGACTGTGGAACACCAGTAACAATGTTAATTTGTGTTAAAGCTCAGTTTTGTTCATAAGCCCTCAGATTTTTGGAAAGACTTTTCCAAAAAGGATTCATGAAACTTTTAACTTTGAAACTTCATGTATATTTAGGGGTTAAAGGCTTGTTCTTTGAAATCAGGTTCAAATCCTCTTATTGTCATTTACTGGTTCTATAACTTTGGATTTATGTTATCTGAACCTTAGTTCTCTTAATTTGAGATGTTCTCCAATTATTCTGGACAATAATAATAATGTTTATATATTTCATATTTTTACATTATTAAAAACTTTAAGTATGTTCAGGAAAAATTACTTCCACCAACAAAAACCTTAGCAAACTAAGATTTGTGACTCCAAGGAAGGCATATTTATTTTGACTTCTTGAAGCAAAATTGCAAAGTCAGCATATTCTGAATAAGCTGTATTTGGCTTGAAGCCGGAGCTGAATTCTGAGCACTTGCTGGGAGCTGATTTGAGGCCTTTGTCCTGGAGAACTTGTGAAACAGAAGAACTGGAAAAACAGGATTTGATTGTCCTTGGTTTATTCTGGAGCCATATAGGTGTGTCCTTAGAAACACAAGCCAGAAACAGGGAAATAATTACCAGCTAGAGAGGGCTTAAGACCTGAGAAAAATACCAACGTTTTTAGGTATCTGGACTATAAAACCTGAGACAATTTATAGTAAGGAAATAAACTATAATATATATTTGGAAAAAGTAGCAGCAACAAAAAATGAAAATGCAATATATCTGAGGCAATCAACAACAGGGATGAAGGGAAGAGACAGATATGTTAAACTCTGAGATAGACTGAGTCATAAGTTTTTCTTTGAGTTTCTGAATAGACAAGAAAAATAAAGAAATAAAACAGACCAAGCTATATAAATCTTATAACCAGAAATGGAGAAGCAGTCCTTACAGAAGGCACATATTTTTCTTGGTCTAAATGCTGAAAGCAGCATTTCTGATCAGATTTCCCATCAGACTTCAAGGAGCAGATATTGAGTGGTATCATGCCAATCTGCTGTTTTGTTTATTAGTTACTCGAGGATTTCTTATTAAATTTACTTATTCCAGCTCCCTCCCAAAAAAGTTCTGACTCAGAAAGTAGAAACATGCCATCTAGTGTGTCAGGTCCACTTTTTTTCTTAGTTAAAAATACATAGATGTTAAGAATTTACAAAATGTTTTCCCATCTTCTCTTATAATTTTAGTGAGATTCATCAAATTCTTATTTTAATACATAATAAAGGTAATTTATGCTTTAAAATATGTCAATTGACCTAAGACACTGGGAGACATGAATCCCCATGATTTCAGGTGATGTAGGACATTAGAAGGTAAGACCGTAAATCTTTTACCATAAGGAAATTATGCTAATGTGTTTAAGCAGAGGTTGGGAGAATCTTAGATTAATGAGTTGTCCAATTATTAGACAATTTGTTTTTGAGAACTTGCCCCTTTCTGCTTATCATCTGAGACTATACATGAACATTCACCTTCTTTGTAAAGCTTGCTTAATGTCCACCCCTTCCTTCAAGTCTTCCTTTTTATATACTTTCTTCAAGGCATATCCATGACACTTGTACATAGAACTTTATTGCTTTCCTGCACAGTCCTGGGTTGTAGTGTACTAGGTGATAGTCCAAATTATAAATTTCTTAATGATGTGACTGTGTTATTTATCTGGGTAGCATTGGCAAAACCTGACACATAGTAGGCTTGGGTCAAATGAGCATTAAAGACTGTGTAGGGAAGATGTACATATTATAGAAGAAAGATTATTTATTTGTATATCTATTTATCTACCCTATCTGAATTTACGAAATAATTAGAACCATGGCCAAGGTTTCTATACTGGAGGAACAGGCATTTCTGTGAATCACTGATTCTAAAGTGATGACTTGCTTTTGATTAAATAAAGCAATTATCATTCAAAGGCAGCTTTTAAAACTGTTTATTATTAAATAGTTGTGGGTTGTGAAGAGACATCCTTGATCAATCTATCCAAAATTTAATCTCTAAATTTTTTTTCTTGGTCTAAATGCTGAAAGCAGCATTTCTGATCAGATTTCCCATCAGACTTCAAGGAGCAGATATTGAGTGGTATCATGCCAATCTGCTGTTTTGTTTATTAGTTACTCGAGGATTTCTTATTAAATTTACTTATTCCAGCTCCCTCCCAAAAAAGTTCTGACTCAGAAAGTAGAAACATGCCATCTAGTGTGTCAGGTCCACTTTTTTTCTTAGTTAAAAATACATAGATGTTAAGAATTTGCAAAATGTTTTCCCATCTTCTCTTATAATTTTAGTGAGATTCATCAAATTCTTATTTTAATACATAATAAAGGTAATTTATGCTTTAAAATATGTCAATTGACCTAAGACACTGGGAGACATGAATCCCCATGATTTCAGGTGATGTAGGACATTAGAAGGTAAGACCGTAAATCTTTTACCATAAGGAAATTATGCTAATGTGTTTAAGCAGAGGTTGGGAGAATCTTAGATTAATGAGTTGTCCAATTATTAGACAATTTGTTTTTGAGAACTTGCCCCTTTCTGCTTATCATCTGAGACTATACATGAACATTCACCTTCTTTGTAAAGCTTGCTTAATGTCCACCCCTTCCTTCAAGTCTTCCTTTTTATATACTTTCTTCAAGGCATATCCATGACACTTGTACATAGAACTTTATTGCTTTCCTGCACAGTCCTGGGTTGTAGTGTACTAGGTGATAGTCCAAATTATAAATTTCTTAATGATGTGACTGTGTTATTTATCTGGGTAGCATTGGCAAAACCTGACACATAGTAGGCTTGGGTCAAATGAGCATTAAAGACTGTGTAGGGAAGATGTACATATTATAGAAGAAAGATTATTTATTTGTATATCTATTTATCTACCCTATCTGAATTTACGAAATAATTAGAACCATGGCCAAGGTTTCTATACTGGAGGAACAGGCATTTCTGTGAATCACTGATTCTAAAGTGATGACTTGCTTTTGATTAAATAAAGCAATTATCATTCAAAGGCAGCTTTTAAAACTGTTTATTATTAAATAGTTGTGGGTTGTGAAGAGACATCCTTGATCAATCTATCCAAAATTTAATCTCTACCTTAGAGACTTCCTTCTCTCTTGTCCATTTGATTTATATCCCTATGTGCTATTTGCTCAGTCGTGTCTGACTCTTTGTGACCCCATGGACTGTTATCCCACCAGGCTCTTCTGTCCATGGGATTTCCCAGACAAGAATACTGGAGTGGGCTGTCATTTCTATCCCTAGACAGAAAAATTCTTCTATACCTAGTGGGGCATCTACTGCTGGTACATGAATTCACTTGAAGTATTTTTTTTTTTTTTAGTGCAGTTAGAAAACTCTGGCATTAGAGTCTGAAAAAATTCCTAACATCTTCAATAGCAATAAAGAGTAAATTGAGACTCAAGGAGACTAACTGACTTCCCCAAGGTCACACAACCAATAAGAGGCCAAGACAGAAGCTGAACTTACATCTTTTCTATGCCTTTTGATCTTTCTAACATTCCATGTTGCTTTGCCTATTGGACTGTCTCATTGAGCCTCTATGGTGGCACTCCAAAGATTCAGGGTGTGAGCACAAGTGATCCTGAATGAAGTCTGTACCAATAACTTTAATGAATGCAAAGTGTTAGGACACTTTCAACAAGAGGAAGGCTGTTTCCTGAGAAGATGAGAATGGGAAAATGCAAACATAAGGGAGCTTTTTTAGAAGCTTGGTTGGCTTTGTGGTGATATTCAGGTGTGTCTGAGTTGGGCACATCTTGATTTCAATGGCTAAGCCTGATTTCCATCCTTAGACGCTTGGGATTCCAGGATGATATAATAGTTTTTTTCCAAAACCTGACACATAGTAGGCTTGGGTCAAATGAGCATTAAAGACTGTGTAGGGAAGATGTACATATTATAGAAGAAAGATTATTTATTTGTATATCTATTTATCTACCCTATCTGAATTTACGAAATAATTAGAACCATGGCCAAGGTTTCTATACTGGAGGAACAGGCATTTCTGTGAATCACTGATTCTAAAGTGATGACTTGCTTTTGATTAAATAAAGCAATTATCATTCAAAGGCAGCTTTTAAAACTGTTTATTATTAAATAGTTGTGGGTTGTGAAGAGACATCCTTGATCAATCTATCCAAAATTTAATCTCTACCTTAGAGACTTCCTTCTCTCTTGTCCATTTGATTTATATCCCTATGTGCTATTTGCTCAGTCGTGTCTGACTCTTTGTGACCCCATGGACTGTTATCCCACCAGGCTCTTCTGTCCATGGGATTTCCCAGACAAGAATACTGGAGTGGGCTGTCATTTCTATCCCTAGACAGAAAAATTCTTCTATACCTAGTGGGGCATCTACTGCTGGTACATGAATTCACTTGAAGTATTTTTTTTTTTTAGTGCAGTTAGAAAACTCTGGCATTAGAGTCTGAAAAAATTCCTAACATCTTCAATAGCAATAAAGAGTAAATTGAGACTCAAGGAGACTAACTGACTTCCCCAAGGTCACACAACCAATAAGAGGCCAAGACAGAAGCTGAACTTACATCTTTTCTATGCCTTTTGATCTTTCTAACATTCCATGTTGCTTTGCCTATTGGACTGTCTCATTGAGCCTCTATGGTGGCACTCCAAAGATTCAGGGTGTGAGCACAAGTGATCCTGAATGAAGTCTGTACCAATAACTTTAATGAATGCAAAGTGTTAGGACACTTTCAACAAGAGGAAGGCTGTTTCCTGAGAAGATGAGAATGGGAAAATGCAAACATAAGGGAGCTTTTTTAGAAGCTTGGTTGGCTTTGTGGTGATATTCAGGTGTGTCTGAGTTGGGCACATCTTGATTTCAATGGCTAAGCCTGATTTCCATCCTTAGACGCTTATGGAAAATGGAGGGCTAAGTTCCAGGATGATATAATAGTAGTTTTTGAGGCTTACATTATTCACTCCCTTATTAAGAAATGAAGCTGAAAGGGGAAAGGACCACTCAAGATGGGATACAAGATACAATTTGGGAAAGGTCACGCTTCCTGGATATGCATATAACTCAACCAAACAAAGGAGTAGTGTTTTATTTCTATGGGCACCTTGAAACATGTCTAAGATCACAGAGCTTAGTCCCTATTCTCTACTGCCTCCTTCTATACTATTCTCTGTTCTCTAGCATCTCTATTGCTTAGTGGTAGAGCACACACTCTGGGTTCAGGCTGCTTGAACTCAAATCCACTGCTATTCCCTTATTAAACTTGGCTGCATTAATTAAACTTCCTGAGCATTGGTTTCCCTATTTTAAAATTTAAGAATGTCAATACCTATTTTTTCATAGAGAATGTTATAACTAAATTAGATAATACATACACAACACTTAACCTTATGCCCAAAACAGAAGTTCACACTGGTGACCTTTAGAATTCCTCTCTCAGGTCTAACATTTCTATATTTATATTTCAATATCCATTCTCAGGAGAGGACTGGATAAGGAAATAGCACATCTCTCTGAGCACTCAAACAAGACTGCCTGAGCATAAATTAGAGAGCTTACTAGTTCTTCCTCCTGGAATTAGGTTCAGTAAATCTTATTCTTCTCATGAGTAACTAACTGCATAGTTATACCAGTCTTTAGGCTTTAGTGAAAATTTTAAGGCTAACTGTCAATATCGTTACTTACATCTTTTCTATGCCTTTTATTTCAAGAGCCATGCTATGGTGGCACTCCAAAGATTCAGGGTGTGAGCACAAGTGATCCTGAATGAAGTCTGTACCAATAACTTTAATGAATGCAAAGTGTTAGGACACTTTCAACAAGAGGAAGGCTGTTTCCTGAGAAGATGAGAATGGGAAAATGCAAACATAAGGGAGCTTTTTTAGAAGCTTGGTTGGCTTTGTGGTGATATTCAGGTGTGTCTGAGTTGGGCACATCTTGATTTCAATGGCTAAGCCTGATTTCCATCCTTAGACGCTTATGGAAAATGGAGGGCTAAGTTCCAGGATGATATAATAGTAGTTTTTGAGGCTTACATTATTCACTCCCTTATTAAGAAATGAAGCTGACAGGGGAAAGGACCACTCAAGATGGGATACAAGATACAATTTGGGAAAGGTCACGCTTCCTGGATATGCATATAACTCAACCAAACAAAGGAGTAGTGTTTTATTTCTATGGGCACCTTGAAACATGTCTAAGATCACAGAGCTTAGTCCCTATTCTCTACTGCCTCCTTCTATACTATTCTCTGTTCTCTAGCATCTCTATTGCTTAGTGGTAGAGCACACACTCTGGGTTCAGGCTGCTTGAACTCAAATCCACTGCTATTCCCTTATTAAACTTGGCTGCATTAATTAAACTTCCTGAGCATTGGTTTCCCTATTTTAAAATTTAAGAATGTCAATACCTATTTTTTCATAGAGAATGTTATAACTAAATTAGATAATACATACACAACACTTAACCTTATGCCCAAAACAGAAGTTCACACTGGTGACCTTTAGAATTCCTCTCTCAGGTCTAACATTTCTATATTTATATTTCAATATCCATTCTCAGGAGAGGACTGGATAAGGAAATAGCACATCTCTCTGAGCACTCAAACAAGACTGCCTGAGCATAAATTAGAGAGCTTACTAGTTCTTCCTCCTGGAATTAGGTTCAGTAAATCTTATTCTTCTCATGAGTAACTAACTGCATAGTTATACCAGTCTTTAGGCTTTAGTGCATTCAAGCTCATTCTCTCATAGGCAGAACTTGTGCAAATCAAGTCACTCAAGTTCTAAGTGGAGTTGTGAAAAGACCAGCTCTCCTGACTTCCAGTGCTTGCTTGTTTCAACAACTGTGCTTCTTCCCTTAACAGAATCTTACTAACTCAATGATTTTGAGATGATAAAAACAATCTATTTTAAAACATTTTAAAAAATGCAAGAACAAAGCAAAAACATGCACACAAAAACACATATTGTTGACTTATGTCCAATATACTCTTTTTTTGTTGAGCTTTTAAGGTAAAATCACCTGGGAAAGTCACTTTGATGAATGTTCTCCTTGTTTATCACCATGTTCCCAAAATTCCCTTGAAAAAATAGAGAAAAAAAAATGAATTGTGATTTAAATTGATCAAGAATGTTAAAAAGATCACTAAGTTATAATATATGAGCAATTATTTTCTTCTCCAGGTTTTCCTATGACTCTGTAAAATCATAAGATCAAAGATTTCCATGATAGTTGATATTTTACAAGCCATTCATGCATAATTATCTAAGTCTGCCAACAAATCTATTAGTTTGGTGTCTAGTGCTATATAAGCTCTATAAAGACAGGTATTTACATATATTTGTTTCATAATATGTCCCTAATACCTAGAACAGTGCCTGACATATAATATGAGTTAATAAATATTTATTGTATAGATAAGTGAATAAACTTTAATCTTTTTAAATATGAAAAAGCTTCTGAAGCTCAAAGAGATTAAACAACCTGTTCAAGTCACATGGCTAGTAAACTGCAAAGCAAAGTCTAAAACCTAGGTCTCCAGAAGCATGAGCTAATGCCAGAGGCCACTACACTGTTTAACAAGTATAAAAGATAAAGAAAATATGATCTGTGAGGAGATTCTTATCTAGTGGATAAAATAATTAAAACACTGAGGTAAAAAAAAAAAAAAAAAAAACATTATGCCTTCCTAATGTCTTTGGAGCAATTTGCCTTCCTACAAAGCATTATGAAATCCCAGCATCTCAATACCTGAATTTTCTAATGTAGGAGTCTGTAATGTATTCACAGAGCTTATCTTTGGATTGGATTTTAGAAATTTATTAGGCTTAGCAAGTAAACCGAGTAGAGCTGGGATTTGAGGGTCAGGCACTTATGACATAAGAAGCCATGTGCAAAGATAACTGGAGATTTAAACAAACATGATCTGCCTTGAAACAGAAATCACTTGTCACTGGAGCATCAGGTGTTCAGTTTCAGAAATGAGAGATGTGACTGAAAGATGTATTGTCATCAGGGAAGGCCCTTTAATATTTATTCTGATTTTGTAGACAATGCAAATTCACTGAAAGGGCTTCAAGCATGGCAGTAATAGAATCAAATTTGTTTCTATTATATAACTTTGGTAGTAGATAGAGGATGGGTTACAGTGAGGAAAGACAGAAACAGTGTAACTAATGATAGATCAAAAGGGAAGTGCTCTGTAAAGAGGTGATGAAAATCCCAACTAGTACTGCTAGTCAGTGGAGTTGAAGAAAAGGAATGGTATAGGAAGAAAAACGTGTTAAGCAGCTAAGTTATGTCTGAATCTTTGCAACGCCATGGACTGTAGCCCACCAGACTCCTCTGTCCATAGGATTTCTCAGGGAAGAATACTGGAGTGGGCTGCCATTTCCTTCTTCCAGATTCTTCTTTAGCCAGGAATCAAATGTGCATCTCCTGCAAGAAGATGAATTCTTTACCACTGAGCACCTGGAAGCCCTGAAAAATCTTAGATGTAGAAACTTCAGGGCTTCCACTGGTGGTCCAGTGGATAAGGACACAGCCTTGCAGTGCAAGGGGCACTGGTTAGATCCCTGGCCTGGGAAGTTCCCATGTGCCACGGAGTGACTGGACTGATGTGTCCAATCACTGAGCCGGAGCTCTGGAGTTCATGCTCCCAGAGCTGGTGCTCTGTGACAACAGATGCCACCGCGATGGGAGGCCCGCAGGAGCCAAGGAAAAAAGACGGATGAAAATAGAGAAATGAAAGACCAATAGAAGTGACCCGCCCGCTCCCCTCCCTCCCCAACCCGACCTGCCCAAAATAAATAAATAAATAAATCTTTAAAAAAAAACAAAAAAAAAGAAAATTCAGCAACTAGATGGAAGTGGTCATGAGCAGGAAGAATCAAAGAATTAAAAAATTCAAAAAATCAGATCAAAGTTGTCTCAATTCTGCATAGATGGAGATGTGACTTACTGAAATAAGAAAAAAAGAGGAGGTGGTTTGTGAGATGATGGGATTGTATTTAGACCAGTTGAATTTGATGAATTGATGAAAAGTTGGTTTTGTAGCAACCAAGGAATTGTTACATTCTATAGCTCAGGAGAAAGAAAGCAATAGACATCTGAATTTGAAGACACATCAGAGTGTAAGTAATATTCCCAATACGGAATCTGTGATGTAAAAACCAGGCAGATTCTGCATTTGGAAACTTGAGAAACAATGATGTTTAAGGGGTAGAAGCATGAAAAGTCAAATAGAATGATCAAGGAAGAAAGATTTGACATAGAGAGAGAACAAGAAAGATACTGTGTCATGGAAACTTTAGGGTCAGGATGAAATTCACAAGGATTGGAGGCTTCCCAAAAGGCCAGAGGGATTAAGAACAAGGATATTTTCAGACCAATGGTGACAGGAGTGCGGTTCATATTAACCCTAAGTTTATCCAGAGGGAAAGGCTGAACTTATCTATTCACTGTCGTGAAATCATATACCCAGTATTTGCCACATGCTTGACATGGTACATAGGCATCAGATACATAGGACAAATAAAGAAAAATTTCTGTCTTTATGAAGTTCCATCATTCTTGTCATCCTCTTTTCTAATCAAATCTTTCAGACCTTTAAGACCCAAAAGTGCATCTCATTTTTGCCAGAAACATTACCCTAAGCATCCTTGCCCTGAGACAGCTCCTATCCTTAGACATTCACTGTGAGGTTTGACTGCCATTTACCTAAACATTTAGTTATCATTAGATATGCTCTGAGGCCCAGGGGGACAACAGATGCCACCGCGATGGGAGGCCCGCAGGAGCCAAGGAAAAAAGACGGATGAAAATAGAGAAATGAAAGACCAATAGAAGTGACCCGCCCGCTCCCCTCCCTCCCCAACCCGACCTGCCCAAAATAAATAAATAAATAAATCTTTAAAAAAAACAAAAAAAAAGAAAATTCAGCAACTAGATGGAAGTGGTCATGAGCAGGAAGAATCAAAGAATTAAAAAATTCAAAAAATCAGATCAAAGTTGTCTCAATTCTGCATAGATGGAGATGTGACTTACTGAAATAAGAAAAAAGGAGGAGGTGGTTTGTGAGATGATGGGATTGTATTTAGACCAGTTGAATTTGATGAATTGATGAAAAGTTGGTTTTGTAGCAACCAAGGAATTGTTACATTCTATAGCTCAGGAGAAAGAAAGCAATAGACATCTGAATTTGAAGACACATCAGAGTGTAAGTAATATTCCCAATACGGAATCTGTGATGTAAAAACCAGGCAGATTCTGCATTTGGAAACTTGAGAAACAATGATGTTTAAGGGGTAGAAGCATGAAAAGTCAAATAGAATGATCAAGGAAGAAAGATTTGACATAGAGAGAGAACAAGAAAGATACTGTGTCATGGAAACTTTAGGGTCAGGATGAAATTCACAAGGATTGGAGGCTTCCCAAAAGGCCAGAGGGATTAAGAACAAGGATATTTTCAGACCAATGGTGACAGGAGTGCGGTTCATATTAACCCTAAGTTTATCCAGAGGGAAAGGCTGAACTTATCTATTCACTGTCGTGAAATCATATACCCAGTATTTGCCACATGCTTGACATGGTACATAGGCATCAGATACATAGGACAAATAAAGAAAAATTTCTGTCTTTATGAAGTTCCATCATTCTTGTCATCCTCTTTTCTAATCAAATCTTTCAGACCTTTAAGACCCAAAAGTGCATCTCATTTTTGCCAGAAACATTACCCTAAGCATCCTTGCCCTGAGACAGCTCCTATCCTTAGACATTCACTGTGAGGTTTGACTGCCATTTACCTAAACATTTAGTTATCATTAGATATGCTCATGGCATCTTATACAGTAAGGACTGCAAATTCTTTGAGGAGGTGCTTACTATCCAGATTTTTTCCTTCAGAATTCATCTCTCTACTTTCCTAAGCATGCATTAATTTCTTAGGAATACTAATGATGGTTTCTCTCTGCTCCCCATCCTCTGTTGCATTTATGGTTTTTTCTTGGACAGAAAGAAGATAGCTAGATTTGTTCCCTTGAGCAAGGGCTGTTGTATCTTTCAATAAAGATCTCTCAACTTTGAGTTAATAGAAAAAGCAAGTGCTATTTGATAATATAATCTAGAGAGTTTCCCTAGGAAGGAAGGAATAAAAGGAATTATTATTGTTCTGATTGTTTGCATTGCTCTTATTGTGATTTATAACAGAGTGAATTCAACTGGAGTCTAACCTCTACTTTGTATGTAAAGTGTGTTACTCTTATTTTTTTTGCTTGTCAGTTTTTTCCATGTTTACACCAACAGTTGTGGGAACTCAACAATTGCAAAAGCAACAACGATAGGAAAAATAAAAACACAAGATAAACATCTGTGTGTTTTAACAGTTTGTTCTTGATTGTACGCTTAATCTTGCCCAACTACTTGGTTGTAATATATCAATTTAAGCAGATTGGGGATTACAAAATGGCCTCTGATCACTTCTTCATAGATATGTCTCTTAATCTGTCACTGATCATAGGCTATTTTGAGAATCTTATGAAGTCAGAATAACTTTCCCTAGAAAAATACAAAGATTCACATCTAAATACAAAATGTGAATACAAATTTAAAAGTAATGTGGACCTTTAAGGTCCATGCAGCTCAGAGCATCCAATCAAGGGCTGTATATTAGAATCACGTGAAAGCTTGTTAAACTGCAAGCCTGTATGTAGCCTTGCCCCTGGAAGGTGCAACATGGGATGAAGGGCTCAGCATTTTGTTAGATTTCTGCAGGTGATTCTGAAGCAGGAAAGTGATGGACTATACTTTTCAAGCTCTGTTTATGGTGTTGTGAGGAAAGAATTAGCAGAATTTCAGAGAAGCGTGAAGAAATTCAAAAGAGATAAGACCCTGGAGAGCTGAGCTGGGGGAAGTTAATTTCAGGAGAACGAAGAACAGGTGAAATGGTGCAAAAAAAAATCAGAGCTATGTGAACCTGGGTAGGATTTATTAGGAGTTGGGCTCAGATGCTTGGAAGCAGGCTGAAAATAAAGGGAAGGTTCTGGGTTGTGGAATTTGCCAGCAAGTCAATCTCTCATTATCAAAACAGACCCTCTCAAAAGAAGTTATCTGGATTGCCTTGGAGGAGTGATGAGCTACTGTGTCTGATAACTTTCCTGAATTACTCAAACTAGAAAATAAAGACTGGATTCTTTATACCTCTCACTACTGAGCACATTCCTTCCCACCACCTTCACTCGCTAATTCCTGTGTCTTCACTGGGTGGGTCCTTCATTCATTTAACATTACAGATTGGCAAACTGAGACACTCAGAGAGGAGAGCCTAATCCCAGATCACCGGATTAACCTCTACTTTGTATGTAAAGTGTGTTCCCACTTGTCAGTTTTTCCATGTTTACACCAACATTTGGGGAACTCAACAATTGCAAAAGCAACAACGATAGAAAAATAAAAACACAAGATAAACATCTGTGTGTTTTAACAGTTTGTTCTTGATTGTACGCTTAATCTTGCCCAACTACTTGGTTGTAATATATCAATTTAAGCAGATTGGGGATTACAAAATGGCCTCTGATCACTTCTTCATAGATATGTCTCTTAATCTGTCACTGATCATAGGCTATTTTGAGAATCTTATGAAGTCAGAATAACTTTCCCTAGAAAAATACAAAGATTCACATCTAAATACAAAATGTGAATACAAATTTAAAAGTAATGTGGACCTTTAAGGTCCATGCAGCTCAGAGCATCCAATCAAGGGCTGTATATTAGAATCACGTGAAAGCTTGTTAAACTGCAAGCCTGTATGTAGCCTTGCCCCTGGAAGGTGCAACATGGGATGAAGGGCTCAGCATTTTGTTAGATTTCTGCAGGTGATTCTGAAGCAGGAAAGTGATGGACTATACTTTTCAAGCTCTGTTTATGGTGTTGTGAGGAAAGAATTAGCAGAATTTCAGAGAAGCGTGAAGAAATTCAAAAGAGATAAGACCCTGGAGAGCTGAGCTGGGGGAAGTTAATTTCAGGAGAACGAAGAACAGGTGAAATGGTGCAAAAAAAAATCAGAGCTATGTGAACCTGGGTAGGATTTATTAGGAGTTGGGCTCAGATGCTTGGAAGCAGGCTGAAAATAAAGGGAAGGTTCTGGGTTGTGGAATTTGCCAGCAAGTCAATCTCTCATTATCAAAACAGACCCTCTCAAAAGAAGTTATCTGGATTGCCTTGGAGGAGTGATGAGCTACTGTGTCTGATAACTTTCCTGAATTACTCAAACTAGAAAATAAAGACTGGATTCTTTATACCTCTCACTACTGAGCACATTCCTTCCCACCACCTTCATCAGATAATTCCTGTGTCTTCACTGGGTGGGTCCTTCATTCATTTAACATTACAGATTGGCAAACTGAGACACTCAGAGAGGGAGAGCCTAATCCCAGATCACCCAGTAAGTAGCACCTGCGTTAAGACCGGACCTTGGCTTTCTGCCCCTTGGTTCTGTGTTCTTCTTCCTCCCTACTTGATACTGAAACAAAAAAATGTTTTATGCATACCCTTGTTCCATAAATTCCTTAGAAATGTGTTCATCTCAAAAGAGTTCAGGGAAATCCATGCAGATGCAAATATATGTCAAGGTAGGCGACAAGTTTCAATTAAAACAATATATTGGCATGGATGCAGTTTTGTTTCTCATTTATTTTAATGCAGTGTAGTCATTACCAACATCCCACTGGACAAAAGCAAGATTTGTCTCGGTGCTTACGTGCTCCTCATCATGGAGCGGAGGATGAACTCCACTGCGTTCTCAAGGATCTCTGACCCCAAGAGATTAAGGAAGCTTGGCAGCTCTGGTTGTGTGTTTTTGCCTGAGTCATGTGGATTCTCGTCTGGCTTGCCATCTGGTTTGTCATCTGAAAAGCAAAACCGAATCTCAGGGGTGATTCTCAGCAAAGGGATAAAAAGGAAATTTCTTTCATTGTAAGGAATGCTGGGGCCCTTTATAACACCTTCACTAATGATATATCCTCATATAGTTATATTTATGGCATATCTAACACCTGCCTGACCAATGTCGTTATGTGCATTAGGTCATTTATTCCTAAATCTAAACAGATCCCAATATATTGATCTTAAGTAGACATTGGTTCTCTCTTTCTGGATGAGGAAACGGAAACTCTCAGAGGTTAAGTAACTTAGAGTTAAAGCAGCTAGTAAACACCATGCTGGGACTGAAATACAGAATGCTTGGTTTTAATGTATTTTTCTCATGAGCCTCTGGAACTGATAATCAGGAGGATAATATAATAGGCAGCATTGGCTGAGCACATACCCAGAACAGGCAATCTACATGCATTATCTCATTTTATTCACTCAGAAATCCTACAAGGGAGGCAACATTATATCCAAAGTTAAAGGTAAAGGAATGGAATTTGAGAGAGGTTTGGAAGGTCAGAGTCACAGTGCTGAAGTGGCACAATAAGAATTCAATCTCAAGTTTATATGATATTAAAACCTGAGTTCTTAAGTGTTCTGCAATGAACTGTACAATCTTGGGACAGAAAAAGAAGGATCAAACCACAAGAATGTTATAAGATCGAAAGTAGTGTGATGATGGCTTTCTGCCCCTTGGTTCTGTGTTCTTCTTCCTCCCTACTTGATACTGAAACAAAAAAATGTTTTATGCATACCCTTGTTCCATAAATTCCTTAGAAATGTGTTCATCTCAAAAGAGTTCAGGGAAATCCATGCAGATGCAAATATATGTCAAGGTAGGCGACAAGTTTCAATTAAAACAATATATTGGCATGGATGCAGTTTTGTTTCTCATTTATTTTAATGCAGTGTAGTCATTACCAACATCCCACTGGACAAAAGCAAGATTTGTCTCGGTGCTTACGTGCTCCTCATCATGGAGCGGAGGATGAACTCCACTGCGTTCTCAAGGATCTCTGACCCCAAGAGATTAAGGAAGCTTGGCAGCTCTGGTTGTGGGTTTTTGCCTGAGTCATGTGGATTCTCGTCTGGCTTGCCATCTGGTTTGTCATCTGAAAAGCAAAACCGAATCTCAGGGGTGATTCTCAGCAAAGGGATAAAAAGGAAATTTCTTTCATTGTAAGGAATGCTGGGGCCCTTTATAACACCTTCACTAATGATATATCCTCATATAGTTATATTTATGGCATATCTAACACCTGCCTGACCAATGTCGTTATGTGCATTAGGACATTTATTCCTAAATCTAAACAGATCCCAATATATTGATCTTAAGTAGACATTGGTTCTCTCTTTCTGGATGAGGAAACGGAAACTCTCAGAGGTTAAGTAACTTAGAGTTAAAGCAGCTAGTAAACACCATGCTGGGACTGAAATACAGAATGCTTGGTTTTAATGTATTTTTCTCATGAGCCTCTGGAACTGATAATCAGGAGGATAATATAATAGGCAGCATTGGCTGAGCACATACCCAGAACAGGCAATCTACATGCATTATCTCATTTTATTCACTCAGAAATCCTACAAGGGAGGCAACATTATATCCAAAGTTAAAGGTAAAGGAATGGAATTTGAGAGAGGTTTGGAAGGTCAGAGTCACAGTGCTGAAGTGGCACAATAAGAATTCAATCTCAAGTTTATATGATATTAAAACCTGAGTTCTTAAGTGTTCTGCAATGAACTGTACAATCTTGGGACAGAAAAAGAAGGATCAAACCACAAGAATGTTATAAGATCGAAAGTAGTGTGATGATGACAAGGAGAACTTCTAGCACTTGTGTCAAGGAATGTGATAGTTTTGTAAATGATGATTTTACATCTACTGAGTAATTTTAAGCTTGACTAATATTATGGAGTATGAGAATGTTAGCCCTTTGAACTCAGAAATTGAGAACACTGAGTGACTTTCAGGAGATCTTACAAATTGCAGGAGAAAAATTCAACTGTTATTGCAAGTCTCTTTTTGGAAAACTGTTTTTAATCAGACGATAATTGTTTTACAATGTTGTGTTGATTTCTGACATATAACAACCTGAGTCAGTCATGACTCCCTCTTGAACCTCCCTCCCATCCTCCACCCCATCCCATCCCTCTGAATCATCACAGAGTGCCAGGATGAGCTCCCTGTTTTATATAGCTATCTATTGTACATATGATTATATATATATATATATTTCTATGCTACTCTCTCAATTCATCTCACCCTCTCCTTACCCTGTTGTGTCCACAAGTCTATTCTCTATATCTGTGTCTCTATTCCTGCCCTACAGATAGCTTCATCAGTACCATTTTTCTGGATTCCTCTTGTATGTGTTAATATACACTATTTGTTTTCCTCTTTCTGACTTCTTCACTCTGTATTACAGTTTCTAGATCTCTTACTTCTGATATTTTAGAATGAAGACTAAGATCTCTGATTCTTTTTAAAAGTATTTTTCTCACTGGGACTGAAATACAGAATGCTTGGTTTTAATGTATTTTTCTCATGAGCCTCTGGAACTGATAATCAGGAGGATAATATAATAGGCAGCATTGGCTGAGCACATACCCAGAACAGGCAATCTACATGCATTATCTCATTTTATTCACTCAGAAATCCTACAAGGGAGGCAACATTATATCCAAAGTTAAAGGTAAAGGAATGGAATTTGAGAGAGGTTTGGAAGGTCAGAGTCACAGTGCTGAAGTGGCACAATAAGAATTCAATCTCAAGTTTATATGATATTAAAACCTGAGTTCTTAAGTGTTCTGCAATGAACTGTACAATCTTGGGACAGAAAAAGAAGGATCAAACCACAAGAATGTTATAAGATCGAAAGTAGTGTGATGATGACAAGGAGAACTTCTAGCACTTGTGTCAAGGAATGTGATAGTTTTGTAAATGATGATTTTACATCTACTGAGTAATTTTAAGCTTGACTAATATTATGGAGTATGAGAATGTTAGCCCTTTGAACTCAGAAATTGAGAACACTGAGTGACTTTCAGGAGATCTTACAAATTGCAGGAGAAAAATTCAACTGTTATTGCAAGTCTCTTTTTGGAAAACTGTTTTTAATCAGACGATAATTGTTTTACAATGTTGTGTTGATTTCTGACATATAACAACCTGAGTCAGTCATGACTCCCTCTTGAACCTCCCTCCCATCCTCCACCCCATCCCATCCCTCTGAATCATCACAGAGTGCCAGGATGAGCTCCCTGTTTTATATAGCTATCTATTGTACATATGATTATATATATATATATATTTCTATGCTACTCTCTCAATTCATCTCACCCTCTCCTTACCCTGTTGTGTCCACAAGTCTATTCTCTATATCTGTGTCTCTATTCCTGCCCTACAGATAGCTTCATCAGTACCATTTTTCTGGATTCCTCTTGTATGTGTTAATATACACTATTTGTTTTCCTCTTTCTGACTTCTTCACTCTGTATTACAGTTTCTAGATCTCTTACTTCTGATATTTTAGAATGAAGACTAAGATCCTGCAAGTGAACTTGGTGACATGCAATGTCCTTTGGTGGGTTTGACTTTGCTTAGTGGCCTAATGAGTTCAGGGATTAAGAGCAATAGGAGAGTGTCATTTAGAAGGTACGAATGGCCTCCCCTTTGGACCCTGATGCCAGGATGAGGTAGGACTTTCATATTTTGGGTTTAGTCTAGCCTCACAAGTAGTGTTGGCAGATTTGGTAAATAAAAGGAGAAGATATCCAGTTAAATCTGAATGTCAGATGAACAATGATGCTTTTTTAGTATAAGAATGACCCATAAAATATTTAGGACATACTTAAAGCTAAAAATGTATTTATTACTTATCTAAAATTTAACTTTGATTAGGTGGCCTGCATTTTATATGTCAATTTTACCACAAATTTTGGCTCAAGAAGCCCCAGCTTCTAGACAGTGTGCCCCATAACTCTGAATGAAGGAAATGTAGCCAGGTTTTTGTGTGGAGGCTGTCAATTAGTGAGAAGAGTTGCATTTATATTACAGCCTAAAATAGAGATGTTTAATAAAAGCAATGGCTTTCAATTCCGCAACCTTTTTTTTTTCAATTCTGCAACCATTTATTTTTCGCTTTACCACAAAAAAAGATTCAATAGGAGCACTACCAGTCTGAGACCTATAACCAAGATCAATATACTGACCACCAAGTATTCATTTATTCAGCAGTAGGTTTTCTTTATTCAACAAGTGTTTTTGAGCCTACTATATGTACATAGCATATGTTGCTAAGAGTTAAGGCAAAAATGGGCTTATATGGACATGATCCTTACATAAAGCGCAGGGCAACCATGGAGACCAGAGTTCTTTTGTTTTCCTTACAGGGAGGGGAATGAAGGAGAAGGAGAAAGAAGGCATATTTGTGAGGCTCAGGTATCAGAATGTGCCTTCATCAGCTTCTTAATCTCTATTCAGTTCAGTGATAGGACTGCAGTTTTACAGGAGAAAAAACAGACCCTTAGAGACATAAAATGACTTACCTAAATTAATACATCTAGAAAGTAGCTGAGTGAGAGCTTGAATCTAATATTTTTTCCATATTTCACAGAACGTGGTCCTTATATGATACACTGCCTTCAAGCAGCTGTTCCTCATAGATGTTTACCAGATGCAAACTGGAAACACTTTCCATGAAAAGTGGATTTATTCCTCTGTATTCCTATCTTCCTGCTTGCACAACAATTTAGATTTATTTATTGTAACATTATTTTAATATGATGTTAAATGCTAACTTTTAAAAATGCGAGGAACCCTGGCTTAGAGTGTATGTGAGGATCAAATCCCTGGCTCTGCCCTAGGGTCACATATATAAGAGGTATTACAGTGTCATGGTTGATGTTTTGAAGTCTTATGTGCCTGAATTTTATTCTTGTCTTCAGCAAAAAATGCACCATGTAACCAATATTTAACTAGCTCTGTCTCTTAGTTTCTTCATTGTGTTATTGTCAGGATGGAAGGATACTTGATACATCTGTGATGTATATCATATATGTGTGTATATTACTGGAGTGGGCAGCCATTCTCTTCTCCAGGGTATCTTCTCAGGAGAAACTGCATCTCCTGCATTGCAGGCTGATTCTTTATCGTCTGGAAGCACCAAGTAAGTCTAAGTAAAAGCTATCCTATATTATATTTGAAAGGAGAAAATACTAAACTGTTGGCTCAAATTTCTTAATTTTTATTTTCCAACATTTTCAAGTTTCTCAATATTTTAGTAGCATTTATTTATGTTAGCTACCTGATTAAGTTTCTTAGTCAATATAGTCATAAAGTTCTGAAAAAAAGTAATGCTGATACTTATACAGTTTTTTATTTTTTAAAGATTTATTTATTTATTTATTTTGGGCGGGGGTCAGGTTGGGGAGGGAGGGGAGCAGACGGGCCACTTCTATTGGGCTTTCATTTCTCCACTTTCATCCATCTTTGTTCTTTGGCTCCTGTGGGCCTCCCATCGTGGGGGCGTCTGTCGTCGAGAGCACCGGACTCTGGGCACATGCGCTCAGAGTTCCGGCTCGGTAATTGGACACATGGGTCCAGCCGCTCCGTGGCACGTGGGATCTTCCCAGGCCAGGATCGAACCGGCGCCTTGCACTGCAAGGCGGTGTCCTTACCCACTGGACCACCAGGGAAGCCCCTATACAGTTTTTATAGCATACAAAATGATTACAAAGCCTGCTCATTTCATCTGATGAAGTTGGTAATTATCCCACTTTACAGACAAAGAAACTGTGGTTTAAAGCAGGAAACTAATTTAACCAGTTTCAGAGTTCATGACAGACAAATCTGGGACTGGTCTCTAGGATATAAATCTCATTTTTTACTTTACCACAATGATTTGAGGTAGGAGGACACAGTGAGCATCCTGGGTAACTCAGTGGTAAAGAAATGGAGACATGCATTTAATCCCTCAGTCAAAAGGAAACATATATAAGAGGTATTACAGTGTCATGGTTGATGTTTTGAAGTCTTATGTGCCTGAATTTTATTCTTGTCTTCAGCAAAAAATGCACCATGTAACCAATATTTAACTAGCTCTGTCTCTTAGTTTCTTCATTGTGTTATTGTCAGGATGGAAGGATACTTGATACATCTGTGATGTATATCATATATGTGTGTATATTACTGGAGTGGGCAGCCATTCTCTTCTCCAGGGTATCTTCTCAGGGAGAAACTGCATCTCCTGCATTGCAGGCTGATTCTTTATCGTCTGGAAGCACCAAGTAAGTCTAAGTAAAAGCTATCCTATATTATATTTGAAAGGAGAAAATACTAAACTGTTGGCTCAAATTTCTTAATTTTTATTTTCCAACATTTTCAAGTTTCTCAATATTTTAGTAGCATTTATTTATGTTAGCTACCTGATTAAGTTTCTTAGTCAATATAGTCATAAAGTTCTGAAAAAAAGTAATGCTGATACTTATACAGTTTTTTATTTTTTAAAGATTTATTTATTTATTTATTTTGGGCGGGGGTCAGGTTGGGGAGGGAGGGGAGCAGACGGGCCACTTCTATTGGGCTTTCATTTCTCCACTTTCATCCATCTTTGTTCTTTGACTCCTGTGGGCCTCCCATCGTGGGGGCGTCTGTCGTCGCAGAGCACCGACTCTGGGCACATGCGCTCCAGAGTTCCGGCTCGGTAATTGGACACATGGGTCCAGCCGCTCCGTGGCACGTGGGATCTTCCCAGGCCAGGGATCGAACCGGCGCCCCTTGCACTGCAAGGCGGTGTCCTTACCCACTGGACCACCAGGGGAAGCCCCTATACAGTTTTTATAGCATACAAAATGATTACAAAGCCTGCTCATTTCATCTGATGAAGTTGGTAATTATCCCACTTTACAGACAAAGAAACTGTGGTTTAAAGCAGGAAACTAATTTAACCAGTTTCAGAGTTCATGACAGACAAATCTGGGACTGGTCTCTAGGATATAAATCTCATTTTTTACTTTACCACAATGATTTGAGGTAGGAGGACACAGTGAGCATCCTGGGTAACTCAGTGGTAAAGAAATGGAGACATGCATTTAATCCCTCAGTCAGGAAGATTCTCTGGAGAAGGAAATGGCAACCCACTCCAGTATTCTTGTCTGGAAAGTCCCATGGTCAGAGGAGCCTGGCTAACTACCATCCTTGGGGTCACAAAGAGTCAGACATGGCTTAGTGACTAAAACTAAAACCAAAAAGCCAGATGTACACAATAGTCTCTAAGGCCAGCCCTGCTGTAGCTCTGCTGGTGTCTACCTGTGTTTGGTGCCTGTGGACAGTGGGTGACTGAGGCTGTGAGTTCTGTGAAATTATACTTAGATCAGCTCAAAAGGTTCTGTTACTATTATCACTGTCTGTATTTTCTGACCTATCATTCTGAATGGAGACAGGTTGAGCTCAACCTGTCTTCTATAGACCAAAAATGAGTTAATGAGAATTCTCCATGCTACCTGGTGTGTGCTTGGAACAGACAGGAAGGAAATAGATGCTTTATAATAGAATGAATTAGAAGACTTGGTGTCAGTCCCAAGTGTGCCACTTCAGCCTGTGTCAGTGCTCAAATGACTCCCTCTGCAAGCCTGGTTTATTTACCTGCAAAAAGGGAAAGGATAAACCTACATATCTACTTTAAAAAAGTATGAGAATCAGATGAGATAATACATAACAATAACAGTTAATGTTGCTGTTTTTAATGGACCATTCTGTTTTGTCTTTAATTTTCATGATGGCTAAATGAGAAATATGAACGGGTCCAGCCGCTCCGTGGCACGTGGGATCTTCCCAGGCCAGGGATCGAACCGGCGCCCCTTGCACTGCAAGGCGGTGTCCTTACCCACTGGACCACCAGGGGAAGCCCCTATACAGTTTTTATAGCATACAAAATGATTACAAAGCCTGCTCATTTCATCTGATGAAGTTGGTAATTATCCCACTTTACAGACAAAGAAACTGTGGTTTAAAGCAGGAAACTAATTTAACCAGTTTCAGAGTTCATGACAGACAAATCTGGGACTGGTCTCTAGGATATAAATCTCATTTTTTACTTTACCACAATGATTTGAGGTAGGAGGACACAGTGAGCATCCTGGGTAACTCAGTGGTAAAGAAATGGAGACATGCATTTAATCCCTCAGTCAGGAAGATTCTCTGGAGAAGGAAATGGCAACCCACTCCAGTATTCTTGTCTGGAAAGTCCCATGGTCAGAGGAGCCTGGCTAACTACCATCCTTGGGGTCACAAAGAGTCAGACATGGCTTAGTGACTAAAACTAAAACCAAAAAGCCAGATGTACACAATAGTCTCTAAGGCCAGCCCTGCTGTAGCTCTGCTGGTGTCTACCTGTGTTTGGTGCCTGTGGACAGTGGGTGACTGAGGCTGTGAGTTCTGTGAAATTATACTTAGATCAGCTCAAAAGGTTCTGTTACTATTATCACTGTCTGTATTTTCTGACCTATCATTCTGAATGGAGACAGGTTGAGCTCAACCTGTCTTCTATAGACCAAAAATGAGTTAATGAGAATTCTCCATGCTACCTGGTGTGTGCTTGGAACAGACAGGAAGGAAATAGATGCTTTATAATAGAATGAATTAGAAGACTTGGTGTCAGTCCCAAGTGTGCCACTTCAGCCTGTGTCAGTGCTCAAATGACTCCCTCTGCAAGCCTGGTTTATTTACCTGCAAAAAGGGAAAGGATAAACCTACATATCTACTTTTAAAAAGTATGAGAATCAGATGAGATAATACATAACAATAACAGTTAATGTTGCTGTTTTTAATGGACCATTCTGTTTTGTCTTTAATTTTCATGATAGCTAAATGAGAAAGTTAACTATTGATATTCTGTGCTTAGTGTAAGGCCCATAGAGGTTAAATAGCACTCCTGAGTCACATTTCTGATTAGTGTTGGAGCCAGGCCCAGGAGTTTTATTCTAGACCCTTCACCTTTGAATATTATTAGTTATAATCATCAAAAAAAAAAAAAAACCCAGCAAATGTCCTCAGCACTCAAGGAATAGTACAATAGTATTGCTATATCATGTGAGGATACAAGAAAAACAGAATTCTAAACTTCATACCTCCAAATGTAGCTCCTTAGAATAAAAGTGCTTCTTTATTTTTGGTAGAAGATCTGTCTCTGTCTCCCAGCCCAATGCTTTCTCTGCCGTGCCCTAAATTCCCCTCTGTCCCTTTTATGTTTCAGATTAGTGCCACTGACTGTCTCCAGTCATGGCTCACTACTGCATAAGACATGAGCTGCGACTGGAAGTACTTACCTGCCTGGCAAGTCAGGATTAAGACAAGCAGTCCCCAAACAATTGTCAGTCGAAGCATTGAGACAGCCATGTTTGTAGTAATGGGTATCGATGCAGATAAATTGTTCAGATACATCCGAAGTCTTGCTCCATTTATAGGATATTTATAGCTGACATCATCTTCTATGGAATTTAGGCTGTTGCATAAGATATCAGTACAGCTTGCTCTTGGATCTCTACAGACGAGCCCTGCCCTATCTTGCAAAGCAAGAACTTTTGTTTGTTTTGTTTTTGAAGAAAAGAAAGGGCAGAAAAGTCTTCTTGGTTTTTTAAATATGTGTTTATAAATGGAACTGCAATTATGCCTTTTTTTAAATTCTTTATTTTAAAGGTTTTACATGCAATTATTCTTTTGGAGTTATTTCCATGCCAGTGCTGACACCTAGGTGGGGATCAGGCAGAATTGCTTTTCAGTGCTAAGGAACAAGCAACAAACCGGTTGATAAGGTGTGCCTACTCACCTTCCTCTGCACTCTGCTTCTTTCCCATGCTCTGAAGTAGTGACTTTGTCCCCATGTGGGCTTGCCCATTCACACCCATGGGCTGTGCTCATGCCCTTTATTTTTCCTATGATAACATCCCTATTATCTCCCATTACTGCATCCCCACTTATTCCTCAGGCTCAGATTCAGATGCCCACTCTATGCAAAATCTCCATCATGGGCATTCCACCCCATATCTCATGATTGCTCTATCACCTGTCATACCCCTCCTTGGGAACTTGGTTTCTTTGGGAACTAAATACTTTAATAGCTCTCTTCTCTGTTTAGCCTACAGATCTCTTAAGGGCAGATTATTTTCTTCACTTTCAAATTTTCATGGAGCCTAGGATAGTACTGGGCATTAGTCTCAGCTTTGATTTCACTTCCCTGGGAAGACTGTTCTGTTTCTCCCAGGAAGAGCTGACTGTTCTTATGTACCTAATAGGTACCCGCTTAAGCATATCCTATAACCATTTGTGTGCATACTCCTTGAGAGCAAGATTATCTTTTTCAGAGTTGAATATGTATTAATCAAGGTCTATAGAGAAAAAATTAAATTATGGCATTCAGTGAAAAGGAATATTGGTTTGAGATGCTATTATGTATCTCAGGCATGAAATACCCCTTCTTTCCTTTTGGAGAAAATAAAACTTGGTTCAAGTCTAGACGATACTGCTTATCCTGAGGAATACAATAAAACAGTTACCTGGAATAAAGACTTGGGGATGTTCCCTAAACTTACAGATTAACCAAAATGTATACATTGTGAGTGTCAGAGGATCCTTTTGCTAAATGGTGAAATTAACTGAGGTATAAAAGAAAAGGCATGTCCAGTGTCACGGGGCCAAGGCTAGGTCCTCTTACATTTCCATTTAGTACTTGAAAGTCATCAAGAAGCTCTTCTTGGATTCTTCCAGGACTTCTCAACCTATCCTCTGATTCTGTCTCTCCTATAAGAAGGGTTGGGACCTGGAGACAGTGTTCACAGTAGGAATATTTCAGCAAGTTAGATTTATGCCATCAGGGTCATTGCTTAAGACTGAACACTGTGTTGTCCAAGAGGTTAATGGGGACATAACATTCAAGTTAGCCTGACATGGACCCTAACATGTGTCTGTATTTTCCTATGATAACATCCCTATTATCTCCCATTACTGCATCCCCACTTATTCCTCAGGCTCAGATTCAGATGCCCACTCTATGCAAAATCTCCATCATGGGCATTCCACCCCATATCTCATGATTGCTCTATCACCTGTCATACCCCTCCTTGGGAACTTGGTTTCTTTGGGAACTAAATACTTTAATAGCTCTCTTCTCTGTTTAGCCTACAGATCTCTTAAGGGCAGATTATTTTCTTCACTTTCAAATTTTCATGGAGCCTAGGATAGTACTGGGCATTAGTCTCAGCTTTGATTTCACTTCCCTGGGAAGACTGTTCTGTTTCTCCCAGGAAGAGCTGACTGTTCTTATGTACCTAATAGGTACCCGCTTAAGCATATCCTATAACCATTTGTGTGCATACTCCTTGAGAGCAAGATTATCTTTTTCAGAGTTGAATATGTATTAATCAAGGTCTATAGAGAAAAAATTAAATTATGGCATTCAGTGAAAAGGAATATTGGTTTGAGATGCTATTATGTATCTCAGGCATGAAATACCCCTTCTTTCCTTTTGGAGAAAATAAAACTTGGTTCAAGTCTAGACGATACTGCTTATCCTGAGGAATACAATAAAACAGTTACCTGGAATAAAGACTTGGGGATGTTCCCTAAACTTACAGATTAACCAAAATGTATACATTGTGAGTGTCAGAGGATCCTTTTGCTAAATGGTGAAATTAACTGAGGTATAAAAGAAAAGGCATGTCCAGTGTCACGGGGCCAAGGCTAGGTCCTCTTACATTTCCATTTAGTACTTGAAAGTCATCAAGAAGCTCTTCTTGGATTCTTCCAGGACTTCTCAACCTATCCTCTGATTCTGTCTCTCCTATAAGAAGGGTTGGGACCTGGAGACAGTGTTCACAGTAGGAATATTTCAGCAAGTTAGATTTATGCCATCAGGGTCATTGCTTAAGACTGAACACTGTGTTGTCCAAGAGGTTAATGGGGACATAACATTCAAGTTAGCCCTGACATGGACCCTAACATGTGTCTGTATTTGCCTGGGAAAAGCTATCTATTTATCTTACTTTGCACAAGCTTCAGGTCTGCAAGGCTTAATCAGCCCAGAGGGTGATATGTTTTTCTAATTCTTCACAAGAGCATTGTAGAGACAAAAAATCTGAACATTACAACCCAGGGGCTGCTGGTTTATCAAGGTTATCAGCTAAATGGGGCAGGCAAACAAGCCCATATGGCTCATTTAATGAAAAAATCAATGGCTATCAGGTGTCAGGTGTCAAAGAAATAGCAGTGCTTCTTTTTTTAAAATTCATTCCTGTTGAAGTATAGTTGATTTATAACATTGTGTTAGTTTTTGCTGTATAGCGAAGTGATGTTTCATTGCAATGAATCAGTTATACATACACATATATCCAGTCTTTTTAGATTCTTTTTAGATTCCACCATATGGGTTATCACAGAGTACTGATTAGAGGTCCCTGTGCTATTAAGTAGGTCCTTACTGGTTATCTATTTTATATATAGTAGTGTGTATTTATGTCAATCCCTATATTCCAAATTATTCCTCTACCCTTTCCTTCAATGATAACCATAAACTTGTTTTCTACATCTGGGACTCAATTTCTATTTTATAAATAAGTTCATTTGTATACTTTTTATTAGATTCTATAAATAACATCATGTATTTATCTTTCTCTGTCTGATTTACTTCACTCATTAGGCCAATCTTGAGAACCATCCATGTGAATTGCACTCTTTCATTCTTTTTTATGGCTGAGTAATACTCCATTGTAAATTATATTTATACACACACACACACACATATACACACCACATCTTCTTTATCCATTCCTCTGTTGATGGATATTTAGCTTGCTTCCATGTCTTGGGTATTATAAACCATGCTCTAGTGAACATTGGGCTGCATGAACTTTTTGCATTATGGTTTTCTCCAGATTTATGTCCAGGAATGGAATTGCTGGATCATACAGTAGTTCACTTATAGTTTTTTATGGAACCTCTATACTGTTCTCCATAGTGCTTAACTGACTGTGTTGTCCAAGAGGTTAATGGGGACATAACATTCAAGTTAGCCCTGACATGGACCCTAACATGTGTCTGTATTTGCCTGGGAAAAGCTATCTATTTATCTTACTTTGCACAAGCTTCAGGTCTGCAAGGCTTAATCAGCCCAGAGGGTGATATGTTTTTCTAATTCTTCACAAGAGCATTGTAGAGACAAAAAATCTGAACATTACAACCCAGGGGCTGCTGGTTTATCAAGGTTATCAGCTAAATGGGGCAGGCAAACAAGCCCATATGGCTCATTTAATGAAAAAATCAATGGCTATCAGGTGTCAGGTGTCAAAGAAATAGCAGTGCTTCTTTTTTTAAAATTCATTCCTGTTGAAGTATAGTTGATTTATAACATTGTGTTAGTTTTTGCTGTATAGCGAAGTGATGTTTCATTGCAATGAATCAGTTATACATACACATATATCCAGTCTTTTTAGATTCTTTTTAGATTCCACCATATGGGTTATCACAGAGTACTGATTAGAGGTCCCTGTGCTATTAAGTAGGTCCTTACTGGTTATCTATTTTATATATAGTAGTGTGTATTTATGTCAATCCCTATATTCCAAATTATTCCTCTACCCTTTCCTTCAATGATAACCATAAACTTGTTTTCTACATCTGGGACTCAATTTCTATTTTATAAATAAGTTCATTTGTATACTTTTTATTAGATTCTATAAATAACATCATGTATTTATCTTTCTCTGTCTGATTTACTTCACTCATTAGGCCAATCTTGAGAACCATCCATGTGAATTGCACTCTTTCATTCTTTTTTATGGCTGAGTAATACTCCATTGTAAATTATATTTATACACACACACACACACATATACACACCACATCTTCTTTATCCATTCCTCTGTTGATGGATATTTAGCTTGCTTCCATGTCTTGGGTATTATAAACCATGCTCTAGTGAACATTGGGCTGCATGAACTTTTTGCATTATGGTTTTCTCCAGATTTATGTCCAGGAATGGAATTGCTGGATCATACAGTAGTTCACTTATAGTTTTTTATGGAACCTCTATACTGTTCTCCATAGTGCCTGCATCAGTTTACATTCCCACTGGCTGTGTAGGAGAATTCCCTTTCCTGTAGACACTCTCCAGCATCTATCATTTGTAGAATATTTTGATGATAACTATTCTGACATGCATGAGGTGATACCTCATTTTAGTTTTGATTGGCATTTATCTGATAATTAGTCATGCTGAGCATCTTTTCATGTATTTTTTAGCTATCTGTATGTCCTCTTTAGAGAAATGTCTACTATTTAGGTCTTCCATCCATTTTTTTGAATTTTTTTTTGATATGGAGTTGTAGGAGCTTTTTTTATATTTTGGAGATTAATCCTTTGTTGGTTGCTTCATTTGAAAATGTTTTTTCCTACTCTATGGATTGTCTTTTCATTTTTATGGTTTACTTTGCTATGCAACAGTTTTTAAATTTAATTAGGTTCTATTTGCTTATTTTGGCTTTTATTTTCTTTACTCTAGGTGGTAGATCAAAACAGATCTTGCCATAATTTATGTCAGAGACAATAGCTGACTTCTATTCCTGGCACTACCTCTGATTAGATGCTCTCTGGGCCTGATACTATTTTCTCTTTTGTGTTTTTATCACTTCTCTTCTTTCAGTTGATTCCTTTTACTATCAAAGTTCAGCTAAAATGCCTCTCTCTCTTGTCTCTCTCTCTCTTTTTTTTGGTGAAAACTTTTCATAATCCTCTAATCCAATTTATATTCTTCTGTTAGAATCTTTTATACATTCTATATTCTTCCTTCTTAGCACTAAAACATTTTTTGTTTATTTTAATGACTCTCTTCCCACAAAATGTTAAAATCTGGTCTATGCTGTTCTCTGAGATCTAATTTTTTTTCTTTTTTTAAAAAGAGAACTGTGCAATGTGTGTGTGTGTGTGTGTGTGTGTGTGGCCATTTCTATTGGTCTTTCATTTATTTATTTCTATCCATCTTTGTTCTTTGACCTGTGTGGGCCTCCCATCACTGCAGCCCCTCTTGCCACAGAGCGCTGGCTCTGGGTGCATGTGCTTCAAAGCTCTGGCTCAGTAGTTGGATACATCGAGTCAGCCGCTCCACTGCATGTGGCATCCTCCCAGGCCAGGTATCGAATGGGAGTCCCTTGCAGTGCAAGGCGGTGTCCCCACCAACTGGACCACCAGGGAAGCCCTGAGATCTGACTTTTAGGATAGTGCCTTACACATAAAAGATACCCACCAATATTTACTGAATATATGAATTAATAATTTTCAGAAAAGCATGGATTCATGTAATATTCCTATCAGTTATCTGTGGGACCCCCCAGGTGACTGAAATTGCTCTGTCTCATATTCTTCATATGTGGCATTGAATCATAACTTCCTGCCTATTTATCTGTACTATCTTAAGGACGTAACAGATAAAATGCCTGGTAAACTGTAAAGAACATTTAATGTGTGCAATATTAAAAGCATTTAAGAAATTGTGACTTAACCTCTACTGGCATAAACAAATGAATCTGACTTTAGGTAGAGGGGAAATTGAGATCTTGAAAGACAGTTCCACCCAAGCTGGAAACAGGTTATGGGGACTTTCTTCTAGAATACTGTTCTAGTTTGACATGAGATATGACAATACAAGGAATACAGCATGATTCAGTTCTTGTGAATATTTCCATGCATAAGTGAAAATCAGAATTCTTTATTTTGGTTTGAAAACAAATAGCTGACTTCTATTCCTGGCACTACCTCTGATTAGATGCTCTCTGGGCCTGATACTATTTTCTCTTTTGTGTTTTTATCACTTCTCTTCTTTCAGTTGATTCCTTTTACTATCAAAGTTCAGCTAAAATGCCTCTCTCTTGTCTCTCTCTCTCTTTTTTTTGGTGAAAACTTTTCATAATCCTCTAATCCAATTTATATTCTTCTGTTAGAATCTTTTATACATTCTATATTCTTCCTTCTTAGCACTAAAACATTTTTTGTTTATTTTAATGACTCTCTTCCCACAAAATGTTAAAATCTGGTCTATGCTGTTCTCTGAGATCTAATTTTTTTTCTTTTTTTAAAAAGAGAACTGTGCAATGTGTGTGTGTGTGTGTGTGTGTGTGTGGCCATTTCTATTGGTCTTTCATTTATTTATTTCTATCCATCTTTGTTCTTTGACCTGTGTGGGCCTCCCATCACTGCAGCCCCTCTTGCCACAGAGCGCTGGCTCTGGGTGCATGTGCTTCAAAGCTCTGGCTCAGTAGTTGGATACATCGAGTCAGCCGCTCCACTGCATGTGGCATCCTCCCAGGCCAGGTATCGAATGGGAGTCCCTTGCAGTGCAAGGCGGTGTCCCCACCAACTGGACCACCAGGGAAGCCCTGAGATCTGACTTTTAGGATAGTGCCTTACACATAAAAGATACCCACCAATATTTACTGAATATATGAATTAATAATTTTCAGAAAAGCATGGATTCATGTAATATTCCTATCAGTTATCTGTGGGACCCCCCAGGTGACTGAAATTGCTCTGTCTCATATTCTTCATATGTGGCATTGAATCATAACTTCCTGCCTATTTATCTGTACTATCTTAAGGACATAACAGATAAAATGCCTGGTAAACTGTAAAGAACATTTAATGTGTGCAATATTAAAAGCATTTAAGAAATTGTGACTTAACCTCTACTGGCATAAACAAATGAATCTGACTTTAGGTAGAGGGGAAATTGAGATCTTGAAAGACAGTTCCACCCAAGCTGGAAACAGGTTATGGGGACTTTCTTCTAGAATACTGTTCTAGTTTGACATGAGATATGACAATACAAGGAATACAGCATGATTCAGTTCTTGTGAATATTTCCATGCATAAGTGAAAATCATCAGAATTCTTTTCTCAGGTTGGACATGCTTGTAGTCTAGGTTGGAAATCTCAGAGAGATATCTTGATGTATGTGACTAAAAGCATGAACTTTGTGATCAGATGACTGGATTAGAGTTTCAGATGGCCACTTACAAGTTGTATGTCTGTGTGATCTTCAAGAATATTTAGTTTTTTTATGCTTTGGATCCAGTGTCTACAAAATGGGAACACTGTTATCTCTCAGGGTTGTTATGAGGATTGGATGAAGAAACACATGCAAACAGCACAGTATCTTCTATATACTAGGTTAAAAATAAATGGCAAACCTTGGATTGTCCTAGAGGAGGAGTGACAGCCATAGAATCAGTATTAGGGATAATAATAAAACACCAACAACAATAGTAATAGTAGTAGGCTAATTTTGTTAACTCTGGCCAGGTATCAAATTAGATGAACTGTATCAGCAGAGCTATTGAGAGGCTACCATTATTATCCTAACTTTATATAAGGAATTTCAAGCTTGGAGAAGTTAAGTAATTTTCCTAGCATTATAAACCATGTATGAGCCAGAGCAAGGGACTGAACTCAAGGACATGTGATTTCTAAGTCTGTACACGTTTTTTAAGCACAATTTTTATGGGAGTATATTTGATTTACAATGTTGTGTTAGTGTCTTCTGCACAGCGAAGTGAATCAGTTATGCATATATGTGTATCCACTTTTTTAGATTCTTTTCACATATAGGTCATTACAGAGTACTGAGAGAGTTCCCTGTCAAAGTCTGTGCTTTGAACTATTAGATTATTTGTGACTGAAATTGCTCTGTCTCATATTCTTCATATGTGGCATTGAATCATAACTTCCTGCCTATTTATCTGTACTATCTTAAGGACGTAACAGATAAAATGCCTGGTAAACTGTAAAGAACATTTAATGTGTGCAATATTAAAAGCATTTAAGAAATTGTGACTTAACCTCTACTGGCATAAACAAATGAATCTGACTTTAGGTAGAGGGGAAATTGAGATCTTGAAAGACAGTTCCACCCAAGCTGGAAACAGGTTATGGGGACTTTCTTCTAGAATACTGTTCTAGTTTGACATGAGATATGACAATACAAGGAATACAGCATGATTCAGTTCTTGTGAATATTTCCATGCATAAGTGAAAATCATCAGAATTCTTTTCTCAGGTTGGACATGCTTGTAGTCTAGGTTGGAAATCTCAGAGAGATATCTTGATGTATGTGACTAAAAGCATGAACTTTGTGATCAGATGACTGGATTAGAGTTTCAGATGGCCACTTACAAGTTGTATGTCTGTGTGATCTTCAAGAATATTTAGTTTTTTTATGCTTTGGATCCAGTGTCTACAAAATGGGAACACTGTTATCTCTCAGGGTTGTTATGAGGATTGGATGAAGAAACACATGCAAACAGCACAGTATCTTCTATATACTAGGTTAAAAATAAATGGCAAACCTTGGATTGTCCTAGAGGAGGGAGTGACAGCCATATAATCAGTATTAGGGATAATAATAAAACACCAACAACAATAGTAATAGTAGTAGGCTAATTTTGTTAACTCTGGCCAGGTATCAAATTAGATGAACTGTATCAGCAGAGCTATTGAGAGGCTACCATTATTATCCTAACTTTATATAAGGAATTTCAAGCTTGGAGAAGTTAAGTAATTTTCCTAGCATTATAAACCATGTATGAGCCAGAGCAAGGGACTGAACTCAAGGACATGTGATTTCTAAGTCTGTACACGTTTTTTAAGCACAATTTTTATGGGAGTATATTTGATTTACAATGTTGTGTTAGTGTCTTCTGCACAGCGAAGTGAATCAGTTATGCATATATGTGTATCCACTTTTTTAGATTCTTTTCACATATAGGTCATTACAGAGTACTGAGAGAGTTCCCTGTCAAAGTCTGTGCTTTGAACTATTAGATTATTTGCACTGGCCCATGTTCAGTGTTTCTGGTGAAAACCATGACTCAGGCAAGGAGTCCTGCAGTCATTAGCCTGTTTCTGTAAATTCATCTGTATCTGCTCTGTTTTCCCCATTAATCTCTAGACTTCCCATTGACCTGCATCATTCATTTCTGAGTACCTCAGTTTGATGTATTAACAATACAGGCTACAGAGTACCTTCTCATTGCTTGGCAGAAAGCGAACTGAAGATAAGGCTGCAGAATTAAATACAGGATGCCTCATTAAATTTGATCTTCAGATAAAGAGTGAGTAATTACTTTTACTATAAGTATGTCTCAAATATTCCACAGGACATATATTACTAAGAGAAATTTTGTTGCTTATCTGAAATTTAAATTTAGCTAGGTACCCTGTAGTTTTGTTTTTTAAATCTGGTAACTCTACCTAGAGAGGCCCTCATCAGTGCTTTCTTACATTAAACCTCAGATCAGAGAGTAAAGGATAGAATGGAGAAGGAATCAAAGAAATGATTAGAAGATAGTATGTGAGATATTAAAATCATATATGGAGGGGCTTCCCTGGTGGTCCAGTGGGTAAGGACACTGCCTTGCAGTGCAAGGGGCACCCGTTTGATCACTGGCCTGGGAAGATCCCACATGCTGTGGAGTGGCTGAATTCATGTGTCCAACTACCAAGTCGGAGCTCTGGAGTGCATGCACCCAGAACTGGTGCTCTGCAACGAGAGAGGCCACTGGGATGGGAGGCCCACACAGGCCAAAAAACAAAGATGGAAATGAATGAAAGATCAATAAAAGTGGCCCTCCCCTAAAAAAATCATATATGGAAAGTGGAAGTTACTGAAAAGCCCCAGTTCCCCTTTAATATCATTTCTCCAGCATATTTAACCCCTGTGTTCCTTATAAGGAAATTATTAGCCACTCTGTTCTTGGTTCAGTCTACCTAAAGTTTCAGACCAGCCCCAGGGGATGCACATGGCTGCAGGAAGGGCTCTCGCTCCCATGGTATCCATATGCCGAGGAGTGGCTGCAGTTCTGTCGCCCTAGTCACCTTTCTATATGTACCTTATAACTTACTCAGTCCTCATATCACCCATCAATTTATTAATTTCTTATTCAATGGACTCATCTGGGCTTTCCCTGTTTTCCAGGTGCTCTGCAAGAATGCCAGGACCAAAAAAAAAAAAAAAAAAGCAAAGCATCAGTCCTTGACCTTGTCTTTACTGAGGAGGCAAACAAGTAACCCAAGAACTGCAATTTAAATATGAGAACTGCTGATGGAGGAATGCACAGCTATGGAAGACTATCAGGGAGTATTAGTGTTGCCCAAGGAGGCAGTCATAGGTGTACATTTGTGTGGAACTTGGAAAAGTGGGTTTGTATATGTTCATTATGCAAGCAATGTATGGAGCAGACACTTCAGGTAGGAGGATGGCATCTGCAAAGACAACTAAGCATGAGAGCCGAGCATTTCTAAGAATTAACCCTCAAATTCATGAGTGTTTATATCAGAAATGAAGATTGCAGGGAGCTAACTGAGTCTTAAAATGTGTTTTCTAAAAAAATGTTCATTTTTGTCTGTATTGAGTCTTGGTTGCAACAGGAGGTTTCTTTGTTGTGGCATGTGGGCTTTTCTCTAATCCTGGCATGTAGACTTAGTTGCCTCATATTATATGCAATCTTAGTTTCTCCACCAGGGGTCCAGCCCACGTTGCCTGCATTGGAAGCATGGAGTTAGCCATTGGACTGCCAGGAAAGCCCCTGTGTGCTTTAAATGTGTGCAGTTTATTATATATCAGGTAATCCTCAATAAATTTATAAAAAGTTACTCATGCGCACTGAAACACACATCTAAGCTCATTTTTGTCAATACAATGTCAATTTAGGTCAGTAAGAGAACTGCTACCTTTTGAAGGTTTTTGGCAATATCATTTCTCAGTTTACCCTTTTAAAAAACCACTCTGTTCTTGGTTCAGTCTACCTAAAGTTTCAGACCAGCCCAGGGGATGCACATGGCTGCAGGAAGGGCTCTCGCTCCCATGGTATCCATATGCCGAGGAGTGGCTGCAGTTCTGTCGCCCTAGTCACCTTTCTATATGTACCTTATAACTTACTCAGTCCTCATATCACCCATCAATTTATTAATTTCTTATTCAATGGACTCATCTGGGCTTTCCCTGTTTTCCAGGTGCTCTGCAAGAATGCCAGGACCAAAAAAAAAAAAAAAAAAAGCAAAGCATCAGTCCTTGACCTTGTCTTTACTGAGGAGGCAAACAAGTAACCCAAGAACTGCAATTTAAATATGAGAACTGCTGATGGAGGAATGCACAGCTATGGAAGACTATCAGGGAGTATTAGTGTTGCCCAAGGAGGCAGTCATAGGTGTACATTTGTGTGGAACTTGGAAAAGTGGGTTTGTATATGTTCATTATGCAAGCAATGTATGGAGCAGACACTTCAGGTAGGAGGATGGCATCTGCAAAGACAACTAAGCATGAGAGCCGAGCATTTCTAAGAATTAACCCTCAAATTCATGAGTGTTTATATCAGAAATGAAGATTGCAGGGAGCTAACTGAGTCTTAAAATGTGTTTTCTAAAAAAATGTTCATTTTTGTCTGTATTGAGTCTTGGTTGCAACAGGAGGTTTCTTTGTTGTGGCATGTGGGCTTTTCTCTAATCCTGGCATGTAGACTTAGTTGCCTCATATTATATGCAATCTTAGTTTCTCCACCAGGGGTCCAGCCCACGTTGCCTGCATTGGAAGCATGGAGTTAGCCATTGGACTGCCAGGAAAGCCCCTGTGTGCTTTAAATGTGTGCAGTTTATTATATATCAGGTAATCCTCAATAAATTTATAAAAAGTTACTCATGCGCACTGAAACACACATCTAAGCTCATTTTTGTCAATACAATGTCAATTTAGGTCAGTAAGAGAACTGCTACCTTTTGAAGGTTTTTTGGCAATATCCATCATAGTTTTTTAAAAACATTCTTTGAGCTAGAAATTCAGATTTTAGAAATCTTTTGTAAAGAAAGAAAAACATCAGTGCACGTATATAACGATGATTAATGCAACATTCTATAAGAGCCAAAAACATGTATCATGAATGCCTGTTAATAGGGAAATTATGTCAAATTGTGAGCTATCAGGTAGCTTTTTAAGGTTCACATCTAGTTAAAAATGCAAATACAATGAGATGTTGTTAAATAAGAAAGGCAAGCTACAGAGTACAGGGCACATACAGATCTCCTTCTACATTTCTATGTACATTTGAACAGGAGAATGAAATCAACTATTGGTTGCCTGAAAGGCTGATTGAGAATGATGGTGTTTTGACTGGGAAATGGATAACTTTTAAAATGTATACATTTGCCCACTTTCCCCCTCATTTTCCCCTTTAGAGTGAGTATGCATGAGTGCCTGATTTTGCAACCCTATGAACCCATAGTATATGCTACTTTAATCATTTTTGAAGAGCAGCTTTGAATAAATCATCTTCAAGTATCATATCCCTCAAAAAATATCATGGTAATATCCATGAGCTAATTCATGGCTGAATTTAGCACTTCTGCTGTGGGCCCACACTGCATACACTTCTATTGTACCATGTATTGTTTTTGAATCATAAGTTATTGTTTTATTTCTGGCACGTTCATTAAGCTACAGTTTCCTCAAATGTTAGCCATGCCTTATTTATCCTCCAATACCATTTGCCTACAATGTGACTGGCAAATAGACAGTGATAAATAAACTTGATAGTCGCTCATTAGATGTGTAAATGGACAATTGGAGTCATTGGGAGAGGTGATTCAGGAGCTAGACTGGAATGAGAACCCAAGCTAAGAGACCAGGTGTCAACAAGGAACATTATTTAAGAGTAGGGTGGCTTTGGCTTTTCTAACAGCTAGAGCTATGGCCAAGGATAGAAGCAACATGCTAGAAGAGTTTCTTGATCATCCCTTTGGCTAATGGGGTGGAACAAAAAGGAGTTAACAACAACAACAACAAAAATGGAGCATAAATTAATCACATGGAACTAGTGAACTTTTCCCAAATTATGAAGGCCCTAGCATTAAATTCACAGTGTAAACATTTCTATGCCCGTCATATATAATTTGGACAGATTAATGATTGCCTAAGGCTGGAGGGGAAGGACTAAGGAGAGATAAGGAGTGGCTGCTACTAGGTATAGGTTTCTTTGGTGAGGAGGCAATGAAAAAAATGAAAAAAAATTGATTATGATAACTCCATGAATACACAAAACAGTATTGAACTATACACTTCATATGGTTGAATTCTATGCTATGTGAATTATATCTCAAAGCTCTTAATACAATTAGTAGAGAACTGTTCCTTCTTCTACATTTTAAAAATGTTTCTTTTATTTACCTATGTATTTATGTGACTGTGCTTGTTTTTTTTTGGGAGGGGGACACTTCTATTGGTCCTTCATTTGTCCATTCTCGTACATCTTTGTTCTTTAGCCTGTGTGGGCCTCCCATTTCAGTGGTCTCTGTCGCTGCAGAGCACTGGCTCTGGGCACATGCACTCCAGAGCTCCAGCTCGGGAGTTGGACACATCGGTCCAGCCGCTCTGCGGCATATGGGATCTTCCCAGGCCAGGGATCAAATCAGTGCCCCTTGCACTGCAAGGCAGTGTTCTTACTCACTGGACCACCAGGGAAGCCCTGTGCTTATTCTTATTTGTGGCAGGCAAGATCTATAATTTTCATTGAGGCATGTGAGATCTTTAGTGGCATCATGTGAGTCCTTAGATGCAGCTTGAAAATTCTTAATTGCAGCATGTAGGATGTAGTTCCCTGAACAGTGATGGAACCCAGGCCCCCTGCATAGGGAACATGGAGACTTAGCCATAGGAGGAGCCACCAGGAGGTACCATATTCTACATTGTACAGAATTCTGCATTCTACAGACTATTCTGTAGTCTGTAGTCTGTAGAACAGAGTGAGTTTTCTGTGGATCCATTATTATTTGTTCCCTGATAGAATTTACATGTGAAATTGTCCTAGAGTTTCTTCTCTTGGAAAGTTTTAAAATTTGGATTTTATACTTTAATGGATACATTGTTTTAGTTGCCAAATTGCGTCTGACTGTTTGCAATCCCATTTAATTGTCGTGTCTGAGTCTTTGTGTCTGACTGTCACTCTCCAGGCTACTAAGTCCATGGGATTCCTCAGGCAAAAATACCGGAATGGATTGGGATTTTCCTGGTGGTCCAGTGGTTGAGACTCCACACTCTCAATGCAGGGAGCATAGGTTCTATCCCTGGTTAGGAAACTAAGATTCTAAGATCCCACATGCCCAAGACCATGAGCTAAAATAATAAGAAGAAGAAGAAGAAGAAGAATCATTAAAAAAAATACCAGAGTGGATTGCCATTCTCTGCTTATACTTAACATGATGTATTCAGGATTCAGTCATGCTGTAGCATGTATTACACTTCATTAAGTTTTATTACCAAATAGTATTACATGTGGATGTACTGAATTTTATTTATTCAGTCATTAGTTGATAGAAATATGGGTTGTTTCCACTATTTGACTATTATGGATAATGGTGCTATGGATATTCTTGTACAATGCTTAAAAGGATGTACGTTTTTATTTCTTGTAAGTAAATATATAGGTAGGAATGGAATTGCTGGGTTATGTACTAACCCTATGTTTAATCTTTTAAGGAACTGCCAGATTCTTCCAAAACAGCTACAGTCTACATTTTTACTAGCAATATATGAAGGTTCTAGTTTCTCCATGACATAACTAACCATTGCTATTATATCTCATTTTATTCTAGTCATCCTAGTAGGTATAAAGTGTTATTTAATTTTGATTTTAATTTCCTTAACAACCAATAATAATGAATGTCTTTTGTTGTGCATATTGGTAAGGCCCTCACATTTTATGAAGCTAACATAGTTTTGCTAACAAAACCTAAAAAACAAACTATAGTACAAGAAAATTGCATATCACTATCTCTCATGAACATAAGCATAACACTCCCTTCAAAAAAAGTATTATCAGATCAAATTGGTAAGGCTTGTAACTGGAAGATTAAAGAGGAAAAACCGTGTGTTCGTAATAATAGATACCAAAATCATTTCACAAAATTCCATATTTATTCATTTATTTATTTGGACATTTAGCATGAAGAATCTTAGTTCCCTGACCAGGACTTGAACCTGTACCCCCTGCAGTGGAAGCACAGAGGCCTAACCACTGTACTGCCAGGGTAGTTAGTCTTTCCATATTTATTACATATATATACTCCTCAACAAACCAGGAATAAAAGGAAAATTCCTCAACTTAATAAAGAATATGTATAAAATGTCCTCAGCTAATGTCATGCTTAATGTTGAAAGATGAATGTTTTCCCTCTTAGATCAGAGACAAAACATAGATATCTTCTGTCATTACTTCTTTTTGATATTGAACTGGAGGTCCTTACCAGTGTAATACAGCTTGAAAAAGAATTTAAAAGGAATATTGATGGGAGAGGAAGATATAAAACTGTTTCTATTCACAGAACTGTTTCTATTCTATTATTTAGGATTTTGTAGTAAATCCTAAATAATCTGAGAAAATGCTGTTAAAATGGATAATTTCATTTAACCATATGGTAGAATGCAAGACTGAGGTACAAAAATCAATTGCTTGTTTCTGTGCTTGCAAAGAACAAGTAGAGATTGAGTTAAATATGTATCATTTCTAAGAGCACCAGAAAACATAAAATACTTTCATATATATCTAACAAAATATAGGCATAGTGTACATGCTGATAGCTTTACACTTTCATTAAAAGAAATTTTAAAGTGGCCAAAATAAATTGAGACATTATGTTCTTATTTGGGAATACTGAATTTATTCTAAGATGCCAATTCTTCCTAAAGCAATTTTGTATAGAAACTGCAACAACTATAGTACAAGAAAATTGCATATCACTATCTCTCATGAATGTCTTTTGTTGTGCATATTGGTAAGGCCCTCACATTTTATGAAGCTAACATAGTTTTGCTAACAAAACCTAAAAAACAAACTATAGTACAAGAAAATTGCATATCACTATCTCTCATGAACATAAGCATAACACTCCCTTCAAAAAAAGTATTATCAGATCAAATTGGTAAGGCTTGTAACTGGAAGATTAAAGAGGAAAAACCGTGTGTTCGTAATAATAGATACCAAAATCATTTCACAAAATTCCATATTTATTCATTTATTTATTTGGACATTTAGCATGAAGAATCTTAGTTCCCTGACCAGGACTTGAACCTGTACCCCCTGCAGTGGAAGCACAGAGGCCTAACCACTGTACTGCCAGGGTAGTTAGTCTTTCCATATTTATTACATATATATACTCCTCAACAAACCAGGAATAAAAGGAAAATTCCTCAACTTAATAAAGAATATGTATAAAATGTCCTCAGCTAATGTCATGCTTAATGTTGAAAGATGAATGTTTTCCCCTCTTAGATCAGAGACAAAATATAGATATCTTCTGTCATTACTTCTTTTTGATATTGAACTGGAGGTCCTTACCAGTGTAATACAGCTTGAAAAAGAATTTAAAAGGAATATTGATGGGAGAGGAAGATATAAAACTGTTTCTATTCACAGAACTGTTTCTATTCTATTATTTAGGATTTTGTAGTAAATCCTAAATAATCTGAGAAAATGCTGTTAAAATGGATAATTTCATTTAACCATATGGTAGAATGCAAGACTGAGGTACAAAAATCAATTGCTTGTTTCTGTGCTTGCAAAGAACAAGTAGAGATTGAGTTAAATATGTATCATTTCTAAGAGCACCAGAAAACATAAAATACTTTCATATATATCTAACAAAATATAGGCATAGTGTACATGCTGATAGCTTTACACTTTCATTAAAAGAAATTTTAAAGTGGCCAAAATAAATTGAGACATTATGTTCTTATTTGGGAATACTGAATTTTTATTGCTAAGATGCCAATTCTTCCTAAAGCAATTTTGTATAGAAACTGACAAAAGTAATTTTAAAATTTATATGGGGGTTTTCCTGGTGGTCCAATGGGTAGGGAGTCCACCTTGCAGTGGCAGGAGGCACCAGTTCAATCCCTGGCCCAGGGGATCCCTCGTTCTGCAGAGTGGCTGGACTGGTGTGTCCGGTTATGAGTGGGTGGTCTGAAGCATGTGAGTCCAGAGCCAGAGCTCTGTAACGAGAAAGGCCACTGCAATGGGAGGTCCACACATGCCAAAGAATAAACATTGATGAAAAATAAATGATGCAGAAGCAAAAACAAACAAAAAAGGAGTAGTTAGAAATTTTAAAAAATTATATGGAAGGGCAAAGACCTAAATAGCTAAAACAATTTGGTGAAAAAATGAACAAAAATTTTTGGAATCACAGTTCAATAATTAAGATAATATTTTGTTGGAGAAAGTATAGGTATATCAATGAGACAAAACAGGGTTGAGAAATATGCTCACACTTATATGGTCATCTGATCTTTAGCTAAGATGAAAAGATCATCCAACAGAGAAATGATAGTCTTTTCAATGTTTGATGCTAAAACAATTGAACATCTCTATAAACACATACACACACACACAAGGAAAAGAATAAATTTGCATCTCTACCTGTACAGTATGAAAATTAACTCAAAGTGTATCCCAGACCTACATGTGAAAACTCCAAAATTTCTAGAAAATATATAGAGGAAAATCCTTTTGTCCCTTGATTAGACAAAGATACCTCAGATACCACACTAAAACCTGATCTATACACATACAAAGACACTATTAAGGAAAAAACAAAATCAATTGCTTGTTTCTGTGCTTGCAAAGAACAAGTAGAGATTGAGTTAAATATGTATCATTTCTAAGAGCACCAGAAAACATAAAATACTTTCATATATATCTAACAAAATATAGGCATAGTGTACATGCTGATAGCTTTACACTTTCATTAAAAGAAATTTTAAAGTGGCCAAAATAAATTGAGACATTATGTTCTTATTTGGGAATACTGAATTTTTATTGCTAAGATGCCAATTCTTCCTAAAGCAATTTTGTATAGAAACTGACAAAAGTAATTTTAAAATTTATATGGGGGTTTTCCTGGTGGTCCAATGGGTAGGGAGTCCACCTTGCAGTGGCAGGAGGCACCAGTTCAATCCCTGGCCCAGGGGATCCCTCGTTCTGCAGAGTGGCTGGACTGGTGTGTCCGGTTATGAGTGGGTGGTCTGAAGCATGTGAGTCCAGAGCCAGAGCTCTGTAACGAGAAAGGCCACTGCAATGGGAGGTCCACACATGCCAAAGAATAAACATTGATGAAAAATAAATGATGCAGAAGCAAAAACAAACAAAAAAGGAGTAGTTAGAAATTTTAAAAAATTATATGGAAGGGCAAAGACCTAAATAGCTAAAACAATTTGGTGAAAAAATGAACAAAAATTTTTGGAATCACAGTTCAATAATTAAGATAATATTTTGTTGGAGAAAGTATAGGTATATCAATGAGACAAAACAGGGTTGAGAAATATGCTCACACTTATATGGTCATCTGATCTTTAGCTAAGATGAAAAGATCATCCAACAGAGAAATGATAGTCTTTTCAATGTTTGATGCTAAAACAATTGAACATCTCTATAAACACATACACACACACACAAGGAAAAGAATAAATTTGCATCTCTACCTGTACAGTATGAAAATTAACTCAAAGTGTATCCCAGACCTACATGTGAAAACTCCAAAATTTCTAGAAAATATATAGAGGAAAATCCTTTTGTCCCTTGATTAGACAAAGATACCTCAGATACCACACTAAAACCTGATCTATACACATACAAAGACACTATTAAGGAAAAAACAAAATAAGATTTCTGGTGGGAATATAAAATGATAAAGCAGTCTCTTGTAAAAACAAACAAAAAAACCCAAACAAACATGCTTAACCATATGACCCAGCAATCCCACTCCTAGGTATACTCAAGTGAAATAAATATTTAGGTTCACACAAAAATATACATGAATATTTGTAGTGACTTTACCGATAATAGCCCCAAACTGAAAAGAATCCAATGTTTGTCAACTGGTGAATAGACAAACCAACCATGGTACATCTACATAAAGGAAGATTACTAGGAGTGACCTGTTGATACATGCAACAGTATGCTGTATAATTCTAATTTCATTTATATGACATTTTGAAAATGGCAAAACTATAAAAGCAAACAAAACTCTGGTTGATCAAGGGAAGAAGGGCTTACTATAAGTGGATATAAGGGAATATTCAGGGTGGTGAAAATTTTCTGTTATGAGTATGGTTATAGCTATCAATTTTTTTCTTTGGTACAATTTGTAGAACTTCTTGTTAAAAAGGTAAATTTAAGCTTTATAAATTATCCCTTAATATTTTACTCGATATAAATTATATCTGAATAAAGGAAAACAAAAATTATTAGCATGTTTATGGTGGTGGTAGTAGGGTAGTTAAGATGTATAGGGAGTGGTAACATACATTTGTATTCCAACTATGCAGCTTAACTTATTTTTACCCTCTCTGGACTCAGTCATATTTCTCCATTTTTTTTCCAATAAGAATGTTGAATGTGAAAATAACTGGAATACAGTGTCTTCTACTCTTGGCATTCTATGATGCCTGAAGATTTGATTTCCCTAGTTGCTCTGTATACCTTCAGTCTCTGAGACCAGTCACTTTGGTTGAGGTCTGGACTAGAACCATCTTAAGAATCATTACCAGAAGATGGGGGAGGAATGAGGGGAAGATATCACCACTCCCCAACAGAATCACCAGAACTAATCAAGAAATGAACCACAACCAACAAATCAGCCACTAGATGACAGAAGAATTCCATAGGTCCGCGAGAGTAGAAGAGTGAATAGCCAGAAATTTCCCAGAGCTACAGTTCTAAGAATCCTCTATCCTAACACACATGCCAGACCGCACAGACAGAGAGCGCACCAGCAAGTGCCCTAAAAGGGGGACCTAAGTGGAGGCTCGAGGGAGAGAGGGCAGCAATCAGCGTGAAAACTCCAAAAATCCGCCCGGATCACCGGCAGAAATTAAGACACTGTGAAGATAGGATACTGGAGCAGGGCCAGACGGAATGAGTGCTGCCTAGCGACCTGGAGAAGGGAGGGAGCGCCCAGTGTGAAAATCGCGCCGCTCGGCCGGGCGAAAATCGCGACTTTCTGCCTGGCACAGGGTGCGTTCAAACACTCCTAGTGGGGGGCTGGCTGAAGGGGAAGTCGCCCACAGATTGCTGACCAGGGACAGGGCTCGAGCCAGACAGGGAAACTTGTGCCTGCCTTTGGGACTTGGATGCGTAACTGGCAGTGTGCATGCGCCAGTGGCGGAGGACTCCGTGCACCCCCATAGCTACACCCGCAGCAGAAGAAGCCAGGAGAAGGGCAGGTATCAGAGGCTACCGGGGGATGGGAGGTGGGGGGTGGGGAGGGTGGGGGTGTTGGTGCGTGGCAGAGCCAGGGCGCTTCCTCCCAACATGGGATTGTGCCTGCACCGTGGGCCCCCGCCCGAAGGACTGGGATCAGCCCACCTTCCCAGCCAGCACCTGAGCTTGTAGACCGGTGCCATAAGGGAAAGGCTACATCATCAAGACAACACCATCAAGAGCAGACTGGCTTCCACCAGACAGATGAGAGAATAAAAACCAGGCACAGTATTTAGCTTTTTTGCTTATCTGTTGCAGATGGTTCTGTTTATTCGTTTGATCGGTCAGGTTTGGGGTTGTTTTGTTTTTTCTTTTTTCTCTTTTATCTCTTCTTATTAAGTTTCTCTTCCCTTTTTTAACTTTTAATCTATTTTTTAATTTTTAATTATTAATTTATACGTTTTTTTTTAAATTTTAATTCTTGAACATCTAATTTGCTTTCCTCTTTCCCACTCCTTCCTCCTTCTATGTTCTAAATCTAAAACTTTCTCCTATCTACCACTATCATCTAGATAAATGTTTCCTACCTTCCTGTCTCCACTATTCTCTTCCACCTGCACTAAACAATACAACACAATAATCTTGGATACGTAACCCTATAAAATCCTTCCAAGTCGAATCCATTCCTTCTCATTACACATACACTCTCCACCTCCTCACCCCCAACACATGTCTTAGTTAAAAATTGCTTTCAATGACGAAATAGTCCAAGCCAGGATATGTTCCAGATCTATTTTTCCAGGCATTATTTTAATTAATTCAGAGCTTAGCGGGCAAGTACCATCTTTGATTGCATCATTTGCCAGAAAAATTTCTTATACTTTGTCACTGTAGGAATGGTTAGATGTGGTTATTGCTGTGTATGTATGTATATCTTATGACTATGTTAGAAAACATCTGCATGCTTTTATGACTGTCACCCATTAGGAACACACCTCTTGCTCCTCAGATGCTAGTATCTGAACTAATATCATGGAACACAATAGCAAACCAGACATTGAGCCTACACCCCCTGACCAATCATCAAACCAAGGATCCTCGGAGTGCAAGCCTTGATTCCAAGACCCCACATTATCAAAGAACATAAAAAACTAGAGATTGTTCACCTGTAAACAAGACCGAACACCACCCAAGACACAAACCATTGAACCCTTCTAGAAGGACAGAAAACCAAAGGAAGGGAGAAGTCAACCAAGAAGCCTGGTGGGGAAAAGAACTCCATACACACAGACACCCACAAAGAAACAAAAACTAACCTAATAATGAAGCGACAGAGAAACACTGCACAAATGAAGGACCAAGCTAGAGAATCACAGCTTCAAATGACAGAGGAGGAGATACACAAATTATTCGAAATAGAATTCAGAAAAGCTATACTAACGAGGATGCAAAACATCGAAAACAGAATATTAGAGGAAATTCGTGCACTGAGAAGAGACATGCAAGAAATGAAAAATAAGCAAGTAGAGACCACCAACCCAACTGCTGAACTCAAAAATACTATAGAAGGTCTCAACAGTAGAATATCAGAGACAAAATAAGGGTAAGAAACTGTGAAATAAGTAACAGAACAAAGCTAAGAAAGAACTGAGGATAGCCTCAACCCTGGAACCTCTGTCCCCCCACTATTCTCTTCCACCTGCACTAAACAATACAACACAATAATCTTGGATACGTAACCCTATAAAATCCTTCCAAGTCGAATCCATTCCTTCTCATTACACATACACTCTCCACCTCCTCACCCCCAACACATGTCTTAGTTAAAAATTGCTTTCAATGACGAAATAGTCCAAGCCAGGATATGTTCCAGATCTATTTTTCCAGGCATTATTTTAATTAATTCAGAGCTTAGCGGGCAAGTACCATCTTTGATTGCATCATTTGCCAGAAAAATTTCTTATACTTTGTCACTGTAGGAATGGTTAGATGTGGTTATTGCTGTGTATGTATGTATATCTTATGACTATGTTAGAAAACATCTGCATGCTTTTATGACTGTCACCCATTAGGAACACACCTCTTGCTCCTCAGATGCTAGTATCTGAACTAATATCATGGAACACAATAGCAAACCAGACATTGAGCCTACACCCCCTGACCAATCATCAAACCAAGGATCCTCGGAGTGCAAGCCTTGATTCCAAGACCCCACATTATCAAAGAACATAAAAAACTAGAGATTGTTCACCTGTAAACAAGACCGAACACCACCCAAGACACAAACCATTGAACCCTTCTAGAAGGACAGAAAACCAAAGGAAGGGAGAAGTCAACCAAGAAGCCTGGTGGGGAAAAGAACTCCATACACACAGACACCCACAAAGAAACAAAAACTAACCTAATAATGAAGCGACAGAGAAACACTGCACAAATGAAGGACCAAGCTAGAGAATCACAGCTTCAAATGACAGAGGAGGAGATACACAAATTATTCGAAATAGAATTCAGAAAAGCTATACTAACGAGGATGCAAAACATCGAAAACAGAATATTAGAGGAAATTCGTGCACTGAGAAGAGACATGCAAGAAATGAAAAATAAGCAAGTAGAGACCACCAACCCAACTGCTGAACTCAAAAATACTATAGAAGGTCTCAACAGTAGAATATCAGAGACAGAAGAACGGATAAGCGAGCTGGAAGAAAGACTGGTAGAAATAACTGGTGATGAACAGAACAAAGCTAAAAGAATTAATAGAACTGAGGATAGCCTCAGAGACCTCTGGAACAATATCAAACGCACCAACATTAGAATTATAGGTGTTCCAGAGGAAGAAGAGGGGAAGAAAGGCTATGAAAAAATTCTTGAAGAGGTTATAGTTGAAAACTTCCCCGGCATGGGAAAGGAGAGAGTCAACCAAGTCCAGGAAGCACAAAGAGTTCCATACAGGAGAAACCCCAGAAGAAACACACCAAGGCACATACTAATCAAACTAACACAGACTAAATATAAAGACAGATTACTAAAAGCAGCTAGGAGCAAACAAAAAATAACATATAAAGGAAACCCCATACGTCTAACTGCGGATCTCTCAACTGAAAACCTGCAGGCCAGAAGAGAATGGCAGGACATATTTAAACAGCTAAAAGAGAGTAACCTCCAACCAAGAATTTTCTACCCAGCAAGAATCTCATTCAGAATCGATGGAGAAGTCAAGAACTTCACAGACAGACAAAACTAAAAGAATTCTGTACCACAAAACCAGCCCTACAAGTGCTAAAGGGCCTGATATAGCCAATAAATACAAGAGTAGAAGAAGTCCTACAAATCAAACTCCAAACTTCTAAGAAGATGAAAATAGGAAAATTCGTATCAATAATTACTTTGAATGTAAATGTGCTAAATGCTCCAACCAAACGACACAGGCTGGCTGAATGGATCCAGAAACAAGACCCATATATATGCTGTTTACAAGAGACCCACTTCAGACCTAGAGACGCTCGTAGACTGAAAGTGAGAGGCTGGAAAAAGATATTCCATGCAAATGGAAATCAAAGGAAAGCTGGGCTATCATTCCTCAAATCAGACAAAATAGATTTTAAAGTAAAGAGGATTCTAAGAGACAAAGCAGGTCACTACATCATGATTAAGGGATCCATCCAAGAGGAAGACATAACAGTCATGAATGTCTATGCACCCAACATAGGGGCACCTCAATACATAAGACAGATGCTTTCAGACATAAAAGAAGAAATCAATAATAACACAGTAATAGTAGGAGACTTTAACACTCCTCTCACACCAATGGATAGATCATCCAAACAGAAAATTCATAAAGAAACACAAGCCTTAAATGCCACACTAGAAAAGATGGACCTCGTCAATATCTTTAGGGTGCTCGATCCAAAAGCAGAAGAATACACTTTCTTCTCAAGTGCTCACAGAACATTCTGCAGGATAGACCACATCTTGGGCCACAAATCTAACCTCAGTCATTTCAAGAAAACTGAAATTCTATCAACCATCTTCTCAGAGCACAATGCAATGAGACTAGAGATGAAATACAGGAAAAAAAAAAAAAAAACCGCTAAAAATACAAACACATGGCGATTAAACAACACATACCAAAAAAGCCAACTGATCACTGAGGAAATCAAAGGAGACATTAAAAAATTCCTAAAAGAAAATGACAATGAACATACGACTGTGCAAAACCTATGGGATACCGCAAAAGCAGTTCAAAGATAGAAATTTATAGCAATACAATCCCACCTCAAGAAGCTAGGAAAATATGAAGCAGCTGACTTAACCCTCCGCTTAAAGCAATTGTAAAAAGGAGAACAAAACTAAAAGAATTCTGTACCACAAAACCAGCCCTACAAGTGCTAAAGGGCCTGATATAGCCAATAAATACAAGAGTAGAAGAAGTCCTACAAATCAAACTCCAAACTTCTAAGAAGATGAAAATAGGAAAATTCGTATCAATAATTACTTTGAATGTAAATGTGCTAAATGCTCCAACCAAACGACACAGGCTGGCTGAATGGATCCAGAAACAAGACCCATATATATGCTGTTTACAAGAGACCCACTTCAGACCTAGAGACGCTCGTAGACTGAAAGTGAGAGGCTGGAAAAAGATATTCCATGCAAATGGAAATCAAAGGAAAGCTGGGCTATCATTCCTCAAATCAGACAAAATAGATTTTAAAGTAAAGAGGATTCTAAGAGACAAAGCAGGTCACTACATCATGATTAAGGGATCCATCCAAGAGGAAGACATAACAGTCATGAATGTCTATGCACCCAACATAGGGGCACCTCAATACATAAGACAGATGCTTTCAGACATAAAAGAAGAAATCAATAATAACACAGTAATAGTAGGAGACTTTAACACTCCTCTCACACCAATGGATAGATCATCCAAACAGAAAATTCATAAAGAAACACAAGCCTTAAATGCCACACTAGAAAAGATGGACCTCGTCAATATCTTTAGGGTGCTCGATCCAAAAGCAGAAGAATACACTTTCTTCTCAAGTGCTCACAGAACATTCTGCAGGATAGACCACATCTTGGGCCACAAATCTAACCTCAGTCATTTCAAGAAAACTGAAATTCTATCAACCATCTTCTCAGAGCACAATGCAATGAGACTAGAGATGAAATACAGGAAAAAAAAAAAAAAAAACCGCTAAAAATACAAACACATGGCGATTAAACAACACATACCAAAAAAGCCAACTGATCACTGAGGAAATCAAAGGAGACATTAAAAAATTCCTAAAAGAAAATGACAATGAACATACGACTGTGCAAAACCTATGGGATACCGCAAAAGCAGTTCAAAGATAGAAATTTATAGCAATACAATCCCACCTCAAGAAGCTAGGAAAATATGAAGCAGCTGACTTAACCCTCCGCTTAAAGCAATTGTAAAAAGGAGAACAAAATCATCCCAAAGCCAGCAGAAGATGAGAAATTATAAAGACCAGAGCACAAATAAATGAGAAAGAACATGAAAGAAACTCCAGTACGGGTAAATAAAACAAAAAGCTGGTTCTTTGAAAAGGTAAACAAAATTGACAAGCCTCTGGCCAGACTCATCAAGACAAAGAGAGAGAAGAACCAGATCAACAAAATCAAAAATGAAAAAGGAGAGATTACAACAGAGAATGCAGAAATCCAAAGGATTCTAAGGGACTATTATGAGCAAGTCTATGGCAGCAAACTGGACAACCTGGAAGAAATGGACAGTTTCATGGGCAAGATTAATCTCCCAAGACTGAGTCACAAAGAAACAGAAACTTTGAACAACCCAATCACAAGCTCAGAAACTGAATCTGTGATTAAAAATCTACCCAAACATAAACGCCCAGGGCCAGATGGCTGCACAGCCGAATTCTACCAAACATTTAAAGAAGAACTAATGCCTGTCCCTCTAAAACTCTTTCAAAAAATTGCACATGAAGAAAAACTTCCAAACACATTCTAGGAGGCCACCATCACCCTGATACCCAAACCAGGCAAAGACAACACAAAAAAGGAAAATTATAGGCCAATTTCACTGACGAACTTAGATGCCAAGATCCTCAACAAAATCCTAGCAAACAGAATTCAATGACACCTCAAAAAACTCATACATCATGATCATGTCGGGTTCATCCCAGGCATGCAAGGATTCTTCAATATCCACAAATCGATCAATGTGATACACCATATCAACAAACTGAGAGACAAAAATCACATGAGCATCTCAATAGGTGCAGAAAAAGCCTTCGACAAAGTACAACATCCATTTATGATAAAAACTCCCATTTATGAGAAAATGGGCAGAGAAGGAACCTATCTCAACATAGATGAAAAGCCCACAGTGAACCTTATTCTCAACAGTGGAGATCTCAAAGCATTCCTCTAAGATCAGGAACAAGACAGGGTGTCCACTTTCACCACTACTATTCAACATAGCCCTAGAAGTGCTAGCAACGGCAATAAGAGAAGAGAAAGAAATCAAAGGAATCCAGATTGGAAAGGAAGAAGTCAAGCTCTCTCTTTTTGCAGACGACATGATAGTATACAAAGAAAATCCCAAAGACATGGTTACAAAGCGCCTAGAGCTAGTCAACGAATTCAGCAAAGTCGCAGGACACATAGTCAACACACAGAAATCACTGGCATTCCTATACACAAACGATGATAATAATCAGAAAACGAAATCAAAGAGGCAGTCCCCTTCACCATTGCAACGAAAAGAATCAAGTATCTAGGAAGAAACCTACCCAAAGAAACAAAAGAATTGTACACAGAAAATTACAAGACCCTCATGAACGAAATTAAAGAAGACTTAAACAGATGGAGAGATATTCCATGTTCCTGGGTCAGAAGAATCAATATTGTGAAAATGACCATACTACCAAATAGCATCTACAGATTCAATGCAATACCCATTTTACTGCCATTGACATTTTTCATAGAACTAGACCAAAGAATCACACACTTCATGTGGAAACACAGAAGACCTCGAATAGCCAAAGCAATTCTGAGAAAGAAAAACGATGCTGGAGGAATCAGCTTCCCTAACTTCAGACTCTACTACAAAGCAACAGTCACCAAGACAGTATGGTACTGGCGCACAAACAGAACTATTGACCAATGGAACAAGATCGAGAACACAGAGATAAACCCATGCACCTATGGGTAACTTATTTTTGACAAAGGAGGAGAAACTATAAAATGGGACAAAGACAGCCTCTTCAACAAGTGGTGCTGGGAAAATTGGACAGCTACATGCAAAAAAAGAAGTTGGAACATTTCCTGACACCATACACTAAGGTCAACTCAAAATGGATCCAAGACCTAAATGTAAGACCAGAAATCATCAAACTCTTAGAGGAGAATATAGGCAAAACCCTCAAGGACATCTATCGAAGCAAAGTCTTCTCTGACCCACCAACTAAAATAGCGGAAAATGGGCAGAGAAGGAACCTATCTCAACATAGATGAAAAGCCCACAGTGAACCTTATTCTCAACAGTGGAGATCTCAAAGCATTCCTCTAAGATCAGGAACAAGACAGGGTGTCCACTTTCACCACTACTATTCAACATAGCCCTAGAAGTGCTAGCAACAGCAATAAGAGAAGAGAAAAAATCAAAGGAATCCAGATTGGAAAGGAAGAAGTCAAGCTCTCTCTTTTTGCAGACGACATGATAGTATACAAAGAAAATCCCAAAGACATGGTTACAAAGCGCCTAGAGCTAGTCAACGAATTCAGCAAAGTCGCAGGACACATAGTCAACACACAGAAATCACTGGCATTCCTATACACAAACGATGATAATAATCAGAAAACGAAATCAAAGAGGCAGTCCCCTTCACCATTGCAACGAAAAGAATCAAGTATCTAGGAAGAAACCTACCCAAAGAAACAAAAGAATTGTACACAGAAAATTACAAGACCCTCATGAACGAAATTAAAGAAGACTTAAACAGATGGAGAGATATTCCATGTTCCTGGGTCAGAAGAATCAATATTGTGAAAATGACCATACTACCAAATAGCATCTACAGATTCAATGCAATACCCATTTTACTGCCATTGACATTTTTCATAGAACTAGACCAAAGAATCACACACTTCATGTGGAAACACAGAAGACCTCGAATAGCCAAAGCAATTCTGAGAAAGAAAAACGATGCTGGAGGAATCAGCTTCCCTAACTTCAGACTCTACTACAAAGCAACAGTCACCAAGACAGTATGGTACTGGCGCACAAACAGAACTATTGACCAATGGAACAAGATCGAGAACACAGAGATAAACCCATGCACCTATGGGTAACTTATTTTTGACAAAGGAGGAGAAACTATAAAATGGGACAAAGACAGCCTCTTCAACAAGTGGTGCTGGGAAAATTGGACAGCTACATGCAAAAAATGAAGTTGGAACATTTCCTGACACCATACACTAAGGTCAACTCAAAATGGATCCAAGACCTAAATGTAAGACCAGAAATCATCAAACTCTTAGAGGAGAATATAGGCAAAACCCTCAAGGACATCTATCGAAGCAAAGTCTTCTCTGACCCACCAACTAAAATAGCGGAAATGAAAAGAAAAATGAACCTGTGGGACCTCATGAAACTTAAAAGCTTTTGTACAGCCAAAGAAATTACAAAAAACCTCAAGAGACACCTCACAGAGTGGGAGCAAATCATAGCAAATGAAATAACAGGCAAAGAATTACTCTCCAAAATCTACAAGCAATTCAGACAACTCAACAAAGGGAAAACGAACAACCCAATCAAAAAATGGGAAAAAGATCTAAAGAGACGCCTCTCCAAAAAGGACATACAGATGGCCCAAAAGCACATGAAATGATGCTCAGCCTCGCTGATTATTAGAGAAATGCAAATTAAAACTACAATGTGATATCACCTCACACCCATCAGAATAGCCATCATCAAAATTCTGCAGGCAATAAATGCTGGAGAGGGTGTGGAGAAAAGAGAACCCTCTTGCATTGCTGGTGGGAATGTCAATTGATACAGCCTCTATGGAAGACAGTATGGAGATTCCTTAAAAAACTAAAAATAGGAGCACCCTATGACCCAGAAATACCACTCTTAGGCTTATATCCTGATGAAAGCAAAACTGAAAGAAGCACCTGTACCCCAATGTTTATTGCAGCTCTCTATATAATAGCCAGAACTTGGAAGCAATCTAGATGTTCATGGACGAATGAGTGTATACAGAAGCCCTGGTACATATGTACACTGTAATGCTACTCAGCTGTTAAAAGAAATGCAGAAGACTCAGTCCTAATGAAGTGGCTGGCCTTAGAACCTATCATAAAAAGTGAAGTAAGTCAAAAAGAGAAAGACAAATACAGTATAGTAACACACATATATGGAATCTAGTAGGATGGTCTTGATAACACATGCAGGGAACTCCTGGAAAAACAGACAGAGCATAGATATAGGGACACAGTGGGGAAGAAATAGGGAAGGGAAGGCATGGAGGGAGAAACATGGAAACCTATACTGTCATGTGTGCAAAAGATAGCTATTGTCATTGTGCTAAGGGAATAGGAGTGCTCACAATGGCATGGGGCGATGGTCCGGAGGGTGGGATGGGGGAATCTGTGGGAGTGGGGACCAGGGATACCCATATGACTGATCTGGGAACATACATGTCTGTGAAGAACAAAACTTTTTAAACCTTTAAAATAAAGAATAATAATCAAACTCTTAGAGGAGAATATAGGCAAAACCCTCAAGGACATCTATCGAAGCAAAGTCTTCTCTGACCCACCAACTAAAATAGCGGAAATGAAAAGAAAAATGAACCTGTGGGACCTCATGAAACTTAAAAGCTTTTGTACAGCCAAAGAAATTACAAAAAACCTCAAGAGACACCTCACAGAGTGGGAGCAAATCATAGCAAATGAAATAACAGGCAAAGAATTACTCTCCAAAATCTACAAGCAATTCAGACAACTCAACAAAGGGAAAACGAACAACCCAATCAAAAAATGGGAAAAAGATCTAAAGAGACGCCTCTCCAAAAAGGACATACAGATGGCCCAAAAGCACATGAAATGATGCTCAGCCTCGCTGATTATTAGAGAAATGCAAATTAAAACTACAATGTGATATCACCTCACACCCATCAGAATAGCCATCATCAAAATTCTGCAGGCAATAAATGCTGGAGAGGGTGTGGAGAAAGGAACCCTCTTGCATTGCTGGTGGGAATGTCAATTGATACAGCCTCTATGGAAGACAGTATGGAGATTCCTTAAAAAACTAAAAATAGGAGCACCCTATGACCCAGAAATACCACTCTTAGGCTTATATCCTGATGAAAGCAAAACTGAAAGAAGCACCTGTACCCCAATGTTTATTGCAGCTCTCTATATAATAGCCAGAACTTGGAAGCAATCTAGATGTTCATGGACGAATGAGTGTATACAGAAGCCCTGGTACATATGTACACTGTAATGCTACTCAGCTGTTAAAAGAAATGCAGAAGACTCAGTCCTAATGAAGTGGCTGGCCTTAGAACCTATCATAAAAAGTGAAGTAAGTCAAAAAGAGAAAGACAAATACAGTATAGTAACACACATATATGGAATCTAGTAGGATGGTCTTGATAACACATGCAGGGAACTCCTGGAAAAACAGACAGAGCATAGATATAGGGACACAGTGGGGAAGAAATAGGGAAGGGAAGGCATGGAGGGAGAAACATGGAAACCTATACTGTCATGTGTGCAAAAGATAGCTATTGTCATTGTGCTAAGGGAATAGGAGTGCTCACAATGGCATGGGGCGATGGTCCGGAGGGGTGGGATGGGGGAATCTGTGGGAGTGGGGACCAGGGATACCCATATGACTGATCTGGGAACATACATGTCTGTGAAGAACAAAACTTTTTAAACCTTTAAAATAAAGAATAATAATAATATAATAGATGGGGTTCATATATATAATTGGATATTATTCAACCATGAAAAGGAATTAAATAGTGCCATTTCCAGAATAGGGATGGACCTAGAGATTGTCATCCAGAGTGAAATAAGTCATAAAGAGAAAAACAAACAGTACAATATTGCTGTATGTGTAACCTAGAAAAATGGTACAGATGAACTAATCTGCAAAGCAGAAATAGAGTCACACGTGTAGAGAACAAACTTATGGTTACCAAGTGGGGAAGGTGCGATGGGAAACATTGAGAAATTGGGATTGACATATATATGCTACTGTGTAGAGTAGGTAACTAGTGAGAACCTATAATATAAGAAACTCCAGTCAATACTTTGTGATGGCCGGTATGGTAAAAGAATCTACAAAATGGTGAATATATGTATAACTGATTCACTTTGTTGTTAAGTAGAAAATAACACATTGCAAATTGACTGTACCCTAAGAAAATTTTTAATTAAAAAATAAGCTTTATTAAACTGTTGTGTGTGGAGAAAATTTTTCATTGATCTCCTTGTCAAATTTCCAAGAAATTTATTTAGAATCTTAAGTTTTCTCATTATATATATTTTAGTCATTATTAATCATTAACTAAAACAGGATTTATTTTACATGTTCAATATAGCACAGTTTTCATAATTTGTTAAACATTTTTAAATAATAAAAGTTACAGTAATATTAAAGGGCATCATGGGGCTTCCCTGGTCGTCCAGTAAGGACACCGCCTTGCAGTGCAAGGGGCACTGGTTCGACCCCTGGCCTGGGAAGATCCCACGTGCCACGGAGCAGCTGGACCCATGTGTCTAATTACCGAGCTGGAGCTCTGGAGTGCATGTGCCCAGAGCCGGTGCTCTGTGACAACAGAGGCCACTGTGTTGGGAGGCCCTGAGGGGCCGAAGAACAAAAATAGATGGATGAAAATAGACAAATGAAAAACCAATAGAAGTAGCCCACCAGCCCCCCTCCCAGCCTCCTCCCACAAAAATAAAAGGCATCAGATTTTCCTTTTGAATAGAAAGTTGATTACTTTAAAACTGACCCAGAGATCTCTAGATTGAAACTTAAAAAAGTATTTTAAAAATGGGGTTCATATATATAATTGGATATTATTCAACCATGAAAAGGAATTAAATAGTGCCATTTCCAGAATAGGGATGGACCTAGAGATTGTCATCCAGAGTGAAATAAGTCATAAAGAGAAAAACAAACAGTACAATATTGCTGTATGTGTAACCTAGAAAAATGGTACAGATGAACTAATCTGCAAAGCAGAAATAGAGTCACACGTGTAGAGAACAAACTTATGGTTACCAAGTGGGGAAGGTGCGATGGGAAACATTGAGAAATTGGGATTGACATATATATGCTACTGTGTAGAGTAGGTAACTAGTGAGAACCTATAATATAAGAAACTCCAGTCAATACTTTGTGATGGCCGGTATGGTAAAAGAATCTACAAAATGGTGAATATATGTATAACTGATTCACTTTGTTGTTAAGTAGAAAATAACACATTGCAAATTGACTGTACCCTAAGAAAATTTTTAATTAAAAAATAAGCTTTATTAAACTGTTGTGTGTGGAGAAAATTTTTCATTGATCTCCTTGTCAAATTTCCAAGAAATTTATTTAGAATCTTAAGTTTTCTCATTATATATATTTTAGTCATTATTAATCATTAACTAAAACAGGATTTATTTTACATGTTCAATATAGCACAGTTTTCATAATTTGTTAAACATTTTTAAATAATAAAAGTTACAGTAATATTAAAGGGCATCATGGGGCTTCCCTGGTCGTCCAGTAAGGACACCGCCTTGCAGTGCAAGGGGCACTGGTTCGACCCCTGGCCTGGGAAGATCCCACGTGCCACGGAGCAGCTGGACCCATGTGTCTAATTACCGAGCTGGAGCTCTGGAGTGCATGTGCCCAGAGCCGGTGCTCTGTGACAACAGAGGCCACTGTGTTGGGAGGCCCTGAGGGGCCGAAGAACAAAAATAGATGGATGAAAATAGACAAATGAAAAACCAATAGAAGTAGCCCACCAGCCCCCCTCCCTCCCAGCCTCCTCCCCACAAAAAATAAAAGGCATCAGATTTTCCTTTTGAATAGAAAGTTGATTACTTTAAAAACTGACCCAGAGATCTCTAGATTGAAAGCGTTTGGGTTTTTGTTTGCTTTTATTTTTTAATTTGTTTACCTGTTTGTGTTTAATTGTTTTGTCACATGAGTAGGTTTTGAAGGTAGCATTAAAAAATAAAAATTATACCCAGCAACACAGTGCATGGATTGATTTCACATTCTTTGCATAAGACTACACACAGATACACACACACATACACATATATATATGCACAAATGGGAAGCCCAAGTGGCCCAACAGTAAAGAATTCACCTGCAATGCAGGAGACCTGGGTTTGAAGAGTGGGTTGGGAAATCATCTGTATAAGGAAATGGCAACCCACTCCAGTATTCTTGCCTGAAAAATCCCATGGACAAAGGAACCTGGCAGGATCCTTTGGAGTCACATAAGGACCCCATGGCAGTCCATGGGGTTACATAAGAGTCGGATAGGAATGCTGCCTAAATAAAAACATATACATACACACAGACATTACACACAGACTATGTGTGTGTGTACATAGATATAGTGCTAAATTCCTCATGAATCTCTCCTTGAAACTTTGAAGTTACTACTTTTTTTGCAACCATAATCTTTACTGAAGCATAATTGACAACTCAAGGTCATGTATATGCAAACTATACAACTTAATGATTTGATTTACAAACACATTGTGAAATAATAACCATGATCAACCTAAATAACATTTCCATCATGTCACATAATTACCATCATTTTTGTGGTGATGAACAATTAAGATGCTGTAGACCTCACATGTCAATAGAGTTTTTTTTGTAGGGTTTCATGGGGCTTCCTGGTCGTCCAGTAAGGACACCGCCTTGCAGTGCAAGGGGCACTGGTTCGACCCCTGGCCTGGGAAGATCCCACGTGCCACGGAGCAGCTGGACCCATGTGTCTAATTACCGAGCTGGAGCTCTGGAGTGCATGTGCCCAGAGCCGGTGCTCTGTGACAACAGAGGCCACTGTGTTGGGAGGCCCTGAGGGGCCGAAGAACAAAAATAGATGGATGAAAATAGACAAATGAAAAACCAATAGAAGTAGCCCACCAGCCCCCCTCCCTCCCAGCCTCCTCCCCACAAAAAATAAAAGGCATCAGATTTTCCTTTTGAATAGAAAGTTGATTACTTTAAAAACTGACCCAGAGATCTCTAGATTGAAAGCGTTTGGGTTTTTGTTTGCTTTTATTTTTTAATTTGTTTACCTGTTTGTGTTTAATTGTTTTGTCACATGAGTAGGTTTTGAAGGTAGCATTAAAAAATAAAAATTATACCCAGCAACACAGTGCATGGATTGATTTCACATTCTTTGCATAAGACTACACACAGATACACACACACATACACATATATATATGCACAAATGGGAAGCCCAAGTGGCCCAACAGTAAAGAATTCACCTGCAATGCAGGAGACCTGGGTTTGAAGAGTGGGTTGGGAAATCATCTGTATAAGGAAATGGCAACCCACTCCAGTATTCTTGCCTGAAAAATCCCATGGACAAAGGAACCTGGCAGGATCCTTTGGAGTCACATAAGGACCCCATGGCAGTCCATGGGGTTACATAAGAGTCGGATAGGAATGCTGCCTAAATAAAAACATATACATACACACAGACATTACACACAGACTATGTGTGTGTGTACATAGATATAGTGCTAAATTCCTCATGAATCTCTCCTTGAAACTTTGAAGTTACTACTTTTTGTGCAACCATAATCTTTACTGAAGCATAATTGACAACTCAAGGTCATGTATATGCAAACTATACAACTTAATGATTTGATTTACAAACACATTGTGAAATAATAACCATGATCAACCTAAATAACATTTCCATCATGTCACATAATTACCATCATTTTTGTGGTGATGAACAATTAAGACCTGCCTTGTCAGCAACCATCAAGTGTACAACACAGTATTATTAACTACAGTCACAATATTGTACATCAGATCTCCAGAACATATCTTGCACAGATGAAATTTTGTATAAGTTGGCCAATGCCTCTCCATTTCTATTACCAGCAGCCCCTGACAACCACCAGTTTATTCTCTGCTATGTTCATTAAGGATCTTTTTTGCTTTATGTGTTTTGGTCTGATTTTGATATAAGGGTGATCATGGTCTCATAGAATTAGTTTGGAAGCCTTTTTGCTCCTTCAATTTTTTATTAGAATTTAAGGATTGATACTAATTCTCTTTGAATAGTTTGGTAGAATTCACCCATGAAGTCATTTGGTCCTGAGATTTTTGTTGCTGGAAAGTTTTAGATTACTGATAAGATTGCCTTGTTATTGGCGTGTTCAGGCTTTCTATTTCTTCTTGATTGAGTTTAATACATTGTTAAGTTTCCAGGAATTTGTCCATTTCTAACAGGTTATCCAACTTGTTGGCCTATTAGTCTCTTACGATCTTTTTGATTTTTGAGGCATTAATTTTAATATCCTCTTTCATTCTTGATTTTTATCAAGTCTTCTCTCTTTCTTTCTCAGTGTAGCTAAGGATTTGTCCATTTTTGTTTCTCGGAAAGAAAAAAAGACAAAACTCAGTTTTTTCTGATTTATATTGTATATGTAATTATTTCTACTCTATTTTTTCTTTTTCATATTTTTAATTTTTATTTGTTTTTTGCTGTGCTCGGTATTTGTTGTTGTGTTGACTTTTTTTTCAGTTGTAGTGAGCAGAGGTTACTCTCTAACTGTGGTGTGAGAGCTTCTCATTGCCTTGGCTCTCTCTTGTTGCAGAGCGTGGCCTCAAGGGTATTCTGGCTTCAGCAGTTGTGGCGTATGGGCTCAGTAGTTGTGGATCCGGGGTTCTAGAGCCTGGGCTCAGTAGTAGTGGCTCAAGGGTTACATGTTCTCCGGCTTAAGATCTTCCTGGACCAGGGGTTGAACTCATGTCTCCTGCATTGGCAGGTGGATTCTTTACCACTGAGCCACCAGGGAAGCCCTTGCTCAATTTTTTTTTCTTTTTTCTAATTGGGATCTTAGCTTGCTCTTTTTTTTCTTGTTCCTTGAGGTTGAAGTTAGGTTGTTTGAGACCTCCTTCTTTCCTTTTTTTTTTATTCTTTATTTTAAAGGTTTTACAGAGTTTTGTAGTTCACAGACATGTAGAGACCTCTTTCTTTTTTAATGTAAGTGTCTATCATCATAAACTCTCAGGACCACTTCTGCTTCATCTCATATTACTTTCAAAGTAATGAACAAAAATGACTGTGTGACCATGGCTCACACTCACCACAGAAACACTGAAGGAGCTTGGTGGTCAGCTGAATACAATTAATTCCTTAGACAAGCATTTAGCCTCTCCTTGATCTGACCCCCTAACCTATATCCTAAAGCTTAACTTTAAATACTTCTCATCCCAGAGCTTCATTCCACCTTAACTCTTCACTGTCTCTGAACATATCTCCAAAGCTTCCACTTGGTAATTTGCTTGCTGTTTCCTCAGCCAGCAAAGACCCCTTGCCCACCTGTTCCCCCCATTCCCAGCCACACTTCTAGATTATGTCTTCTACTATTAATAATTTTTCAACTCTCAGTTCAAATGTCACTATCTCCACTCTGAAGGAATAGGAACACTTTGGAGTAGATTGAAAAAAAAATAGCAACAAAGATGGAAAGGGGCTTTAAAAACATGGCTTTTGAGGAAAGTTTGAAGACATTGGAATATTTACTGAGAAGGAGAAAATATTTAATGATGAAGGATTATTATAAGAAAATATATTAGATTCTACTGCTGCTCAGACCCAAGAGCAAAAACTAGAGCCAATGTTTGGAAATTAGAGGAAAATATTTTAGGCCAAAACAATGAAGAGACATCCCACCAGTAAAAAAATGTCAACAAGAAAACAAAAGAATATCATTGTTTAAAACATAGTCTTTGTGCCAGAGAATGTGTTATTTGCTTTCCAAGTGTAATTTCACTTGAGTCTTTTAAGAATTCTGAGAGTTAAGTATCAATATTACAATCTCCATTTTACAGATAGAAAAACTGAGGTTTAGAAAGTTTACATAACTTGCCCATGTTATCATTGGTAGAGAAGCCCCCAAACGTATTTCTGTCTAACTTCAGAGTCTAGACTAGAGCAGATCCCTACAGTCTCCCCAACCCTCAAGTTCCAAGGTTTCTCCATGTTCCCAGCTTATTGTTTACCAAAAAGTTGAACTCTCCCAGGCTTCCCTGAGTCACTAAAGTGCAGGCTAAAGCAGTTCATGATGTGAACAAAAGAGTCACAAAGTCAGTGTCTGATGCACATTCCTGAGTCATTTCACAGATGCTACAGCTGCCACCAGAGAAAAAACTAAGTGTGTGTTGACCTGACTGTGGCTATGACATAACCCACTCCATCTTCAAAGCAGTACTGAACCTATAGTTAGCACAACTCCAAGAACCAGCCTCAAGAAATGGGATTAACCTTGCTGCTCATCGTAATCTGTAATCTTTGTGGCACAAAATGTATATTCAAGCAGGCAACTATAATTGTCAGCAAAGAGATGTGACAGACCCTGTCAACATCTTCCATGCTAGGAACATGGCACCTTGTGTTAGCATGAAGAAGTTACAGAAGAGGAACCTTTGTTTCTAATCTCATAGAAATGGAGTGATGCCCTAAAAAGTGGAGCTTTGTAAGCAGCTTTCAGCAGGAAAGTATTCTCTGTGGGAGGCCCCTTCCCTCTCATCACTTTAGAAGATCTATATTGTAACTAACCTTAAATGAGGTAACTACATGCTTTACTCATCTCTTGCCCAAGCACACATTTCAGATCTTTTGCTCACACAATACCTTGTCTAACCTGTTGCTTCTTTTATGAATCCAAAAACTAAAAATGAAGAAAAAGTAATTAACAGATGACCAGATCTCCTCCCTAGCTTCCCCTTCAGTAATCTCAAGAACAAACCATGTGAACAAAACACGTGACAGAGGTAGTATCTAAAGAAAGACCACAAGAAGTTGACAAGCATGCACACTGTATGGCATGGAGGGTTGACAAGAGTTCTGATCTCCTATCTCAATAATTAACTGACATTACTTCCCTCTTTCCCTTTAAAAACTTTTATGACTGTAAGGAATCTTGGGAGTTGGTTTTTGGAAACCCTGAGTCTGCTTTCTCCCCAGATTACTGGATTTCAGATTAAAAGCAACACTTTCCATTTCTACTAAGACTTGCCTTTCAAGTACTGATTTTTGAGCTTCAGTGACAGTCCTGTGCTATGGAGCAACCACTATTTTGCCTGAAGAAGTAGTGAACTGTCTGTCTTTACATGTGTACAAGCAGCGTCTAGATGCACAGTTGAGGGAGAAACAGAATCAGGCTCTAAGCAGCTGATGAGCTGCATGAGGCCTTTGTGAATAATTCAGATTCTGATTTTATCCTTCCCAATCACATGAAGCTTATAATTTTAAATAGTTGTATAATATTCAATGATGAATTCAAGAAATTTAATATTTTAATACTTTAAGATAAATTTAAGCAGTAGAATTAGAAACAGCAGAGTATGATTTCTCTCTCTTTTCTCTCTATGCCAAGATTATGACTTCCTCATATTCTGCTTTATATTAACATTCTTTACATTTCACATACTTCTGAAATGAAGTGGGGCTGTCAACACCTGTGTTTCACAGATAAGGAAACCAGCTCTGGGTGATGTTTGTTCTCATGGAATCTACTTCCTGGGTTCTGTCACAACAAGTATTGAAGACTATCACCACCACTCCACTGGCACTCCTACAAGTGAACAGAGGCCTCCTTGCTTCTGGATTTATAAAATCTCATGACACTTATCTCCCTTAATCTTGGAGCCACATCCAACAGAACAGAACAGCGCCCCTTTCCATTAAGCCTCTCTTCCCTTAGTTCTGCAATATATAGATATCATCATTATTTCTTCTTTCTTTCTGTAAGCTTTTTCTAAATTTCTCCTACAGGACCTTCTTGCTTTGTGGGGTCCTTACATGACATTTCTCAAATTTCTGTGTAAAGTGCTCTTCTAACTCTATCCACGATCCTTGAAGAATCTCAACTATTCCCTGGTTTTATTTTTCAGTGATAACTCTTAAATCTATATCTTATGTGAATCCCTCCCTTCTGAATAAGGTCAGAAAGTATCTATTGATAAATTAGTGAATGCAGGGATTAATACATAAGTTAGTGAGAAGTAACCAGGTTCCCATATTTCAGGCTAGAAACAAGTAAAACATATTCTTACCCCTGGTTTTGCACCAGATTCACATCTAAGCTCTCCTTTTACTAGTACTGTGACATGAGATTAATCAATGAAAAGACCTATACCTTAGTTTGTGTTACTTTGTCATTGTTGCTGTTTTGGTTTTTTTCCTTTTTAATAATTTTTGAAATGAGGATAATTATATATACCCATACTGACCTAGATTTCAGGTAGGGTAATTGTGAGGAATATATGAGTTCTGACATGGGACAGAGCTTTAGAAATAGGAATTAGTTTTACTAAACTATATTGTAACTACTCTATCAAGAGAGACACAAAACAGGATGCCAACTGTTGTGTGAAACAGGTAATTTGCTTTGTTTTGTTTATTCCAAGACTGTGGGTAACTATTGACGGTAGCTATTCACAGTTCATTCATAAGCAGCCTGATAAAGGAAGAATCTGAAGGATAAAGGGTAGTGGCTAGATTAACAGCAGCCCTAGATATCCACAACACACATCTGCCTGTAGTGCATGTTAATGATTCTTTTTTTTAAATTTTATTCTTTATTTTAAAGGTTTAAAAAGTTTTGTTCTTCACAGACATGTATGTTCCCAGATCAGTCATATGGGTATCCCTGGTCCCCACTCCCACAGATTCCCCCATCCCACCCCTCCGGACCATCGCCCCATGCCATTGTGAGCACTCCTATTCCCTTAGCACAATGACAATAGCTATCTTTTGCACACATGACAGTATAGGTTTCCATGTTTCTCCCTCCATGCCTTCCCTTCCCTATTTCTTCCCCACTGTGTCCCTATATCTATGCTCTGTCTGTTTTTCCAGGAGTTCCCTGCATGTGTTATCAAGACCATCCTACTAGATTCCATATATGTGTGTTACTATACTGTATTTGTCTTTCTCTTTTTGACTTACTTCACTTTTTATGATAGGTTCTAAGGCCAGCCACTTCATTAGGACTGAGTCTTCTGCATTTCTTTTAACAGCTGAGTAGCATTACAGTGTACATATGTACCAGGGCTTCTGTATACACTCATTCGTCCATGAACATCTAGATTGCTTCCAAGTTCTGGCTATTATATAGAGAGCTGCAATAAACATTGGGGTACAGGTGCTTCTTTCAGTTTTGCTTTCATCAGGATATAAGCCTAAGAGTGGTATTTCTGGGTCATAGGGTGCTCCTATTTTTAGTTTTTTAAGGAATCTCCATACTGTCTTCCATAGAGGCTGTATCAATTGACATTCCCACCAGCAATGCAAGAGGGTTCCCTTTTCTCCACACCCTCTCCAGCATTTATTGCCTGCAGAATTTTTGATGATGGCTATTCTGATGGGTGTGAGGTGATATCACATTGTAGGGACAGAGCTTTAGAAATAGGAATTAGTTTTACTAAACTATATTGTAACTACTCTATCAAGAGAGACACAAAACAGGATGCCAACTGTTGTGTGAAACAGGTAATTTGCTTTGTTTTGTTTATTCCAAGACTGTGGGTAACTATTGACGGTAGCTATTCACAGTTCATTCATAAGCAGCCTGATAAAGGAAGAATCTGAAGGATAAAGGGTAGTGGCTAGATTAACAGCAGCCCTAGATATCCACAACACACATCTGCCTGTAGTGCATGTTAATGATTCTTTTTTTTAAATTTTATTCTTTATTTTAAAGGTTTAAAAAGTTTTGTTCTTCACAGACATGTATGTTCCCAGATCAGTCATATGGGTATCCCTGGTCCCCACTCCCACAGATTCCCCCATCCCACCCCTCCGGACCATCGCCCCATGCCATTGTGAGCACTCCTATTCCCTTAGCACAATGACAATAGCTATCTTTTGCACACATGACAGTATAGGTTTCCATGTTTCTCCCTCCATGCCTTCCCTTCCCTATTTCTTCCCCACTGTGTCCCTATATCTATGCTCTGTCTTTTTTTCCAGGAGTTCCCTGCATGTGTTATCAAGACCATCCTACTAGATTCCATATATGTGTGTTACTATACTGTATTTGTCTTTCTCTTTTTGACTTACTTCACTTTTTATGATAGGTTCTAAGGCCAGCCACTTCATTAGGACTGAGTCTTCTGCATTTCTTTTAACAGCTGAGTAGCATTACAGTGTACATATGTACCAGGGCTTCTGTATACACTCATTCGTCCATGAACATCTAGATTGCTTCCAAGTTCTGGCTATTATATAGAGAGCTGCAATAAACATTGGGGTACAGGTGCTTCTTTCAGTTTTGCTTTCATCAGGATATAAGCCTAAGAGTGGTATTTCTGGGTCATAGGGTGCTCCTATTTTTAGTTTTTTAAGGAATCTCCATACTGTCTTCCATAGAGGCTGTATCAATTGACATTCCCACCAGCAATGCAAGAGGGTTCCCTTTTCTCCACACCCTCTCCAGCATTTATTGCCTGCAGAATTTTTGATGATGGCTATTCTGATGGGTGTGAGGTGATATCACATTGTAGTTTTAATTTGCATTTCTCTAATAATCAGCGAGGCTGAGCATCATTTCATGTGCTTTTGGGCCATCTGTATGTCCTTTTTGGAGAGGCGTCTCTTTAGATCTTTTTCCCATTTTTTGATTGGGTTGTTCGTTTTCCCTTTGTTGAGTTGTCTGAATTGCTTGTAGATTTTGGAGAGTAATTCTTTGCCTGTTATTTCATTTGCTATGATTTGCTCCCACTCTGTGAGGTGTCTCTTGAGGTTTTTTGTAATTTCTTTGGCTGTACAAAAGCTTTTAAGTTTCATGAGGTCCCACAGGTTCATTTTTCTTTTCATTTCCGCTATTTTAGTTGGTGGGTCAGAGAAGACTTTGCTTCGATAGATGTCCTTGAGGGTTTTGCCTATATTCTCCTCTAAGAGTTTGATGATTTCTGGTCTTACATTTAGGTCTTGGATCCATTTTGAGTTGACCTTAGTGTATGGTGTCAGGAAATGTTCCAACTTCATTTTTTGCATGTAGCTGTCCAATTTTCCCAGCACCACTTGTTGAAGAGGCTGTCTTTGTCCCATTTTATAGTTTCTCCTCCTTTGTCAAAAATAAGTTACCCATAGGTGCATGGGTTTATCTCTGTGTTCTCGATCTTGTTCCATTGGTCAATAGTTCTGTTTGTGCGCCAGTACCATACTGTCTTGGTGACTGTTGCTTTGTAGTAGAGTCTGAAGTTAGGGAAGCTGATTCCTCCAGCATCGTTTTTCTTTCTCAGAATTGCTTTGGCTATTCGAGGTCTTCTGTGTTTCCACATGAAGTGTGTGATTCTTTGGTCTAGTTCTATGAAAAATGTCAATGGCAGTAAAATGGGTATTGCATTGAATCTGTAGATGCTATTTGGTAGTATGGTCATTTTCACAATATTGATTCTTCTGACCCAGGAACATGGAATATCTCTCCATCTGTTTAAGTCTTCTTTAATTTCGTTCATGAGGGTCTTGTAATTTTCTGTGTACAATTCTTTTGTTTCTTTGGGTAGGTTTCTTCCTAGATACTTGATTCTTTTCGTTGCAATGGTGAAGGGGACTGCCTCTTTGATTTCGTTTTCTGATTATTATCATCGTTTGTGTATAGGAATGCCAGTGATTTCTGTGTGTTGACTATGTGTCCTGCGACTTTGCTGAATTCGTTGACTAGCTCTAGGCGCTTTGTAACCATGTCTTTGGGATTTTCTTTGTATACTATCATGTCGTCTGCAAAAAGAGAGAGCTTGACTTCTTCCTTTCCAATCTGGATTCCTTTGATTTCTTTCTCTTCTCTTATTGCCGTTGCTAGCACTTCTAGGGCTATGTTGAATAGTAGTGGTGAAAGTGGACACCCCTGTCTTGTTCCTGATCTTAGAGGGAATGCTTTGAGATCTCCACTGTTGAGAATAAGGTTCACTGTGGGCTTTTCATCTATGTTGAGATAGGTTCCTTCTCTGCCCATTTTCTCATAAATGGGAGTTTTTATCATAAATGGATGTTGTACTTTGTCGAAGGCTTTTTCTGCACCTATTGAGATGATCATGTGATTTTTGTCTCTCAGTTTGTTGATATGGTGTATCACATTGATCGATTTGTGGATATTGAAGAATCCTTGCATGCCTGGGATGAACCCGACATGATCATGATGTATGAGTTTTTTGAGGTGTCATTGAATTCTGTTTGCTAGGATTTTGTTGAGGATCTTGGCATCTAAGTTCGTCAGTGAAATTGGCCTATAATTTTCCTTTTTTGTGTTGTCTTTGCCTGGTTTGGGTATCAGGGTGATGTCGAGGTCTTCTGTGTTTCCACATGAAGTGTGTGATTCTTTGGTCTAGTTCTATGAAAAATGTCAATGGCAGTAAAATGGGTATTGCATTGAATCTGTAGATGCTATTTGGTAGTATGGTCATTTTCACAATATTGATTCTTCTGACCCAGGAACATGGAATATCTCTCCATCTGTTTAAGTCTTCTTTAATTTCGTTCATGAGGGTCTTGTAATTTTCTGTGTACAATTCTTTTGTTTCTTTGGGTAGGTTTCTTCCTAGATACTTGATTCTTTTCGTTGCAATGGTGAAGGGGACTGCCTCTTTGATTTCGTTTTCTGATTATTATCATCGTTTGTGTATAGGAATGCCAGTGATTTCTGTGTGTTGACTATGTGTCCTGCGACTTTGCTGAATTCGTTGACTAGCTCTAGGCGCTTTGTAACCATGTCTTTGGGATTTTCTTTGTATACTATCATGTCGTCTGCAAAAAGAGAGAGCTTGACTTCTTCCTTTCCAATCTGGATTCCTTTGATTTCTTTCTCTTCTCTTATTGCCGTTGCTAGCACTTCTAGGGCTATGTTGAATAGTAGTGGTGAAAGTGGACACCCCTGTCTTGTTCCTGATCTTAGAGGGAATGCTTTGAGATCTCCACTGTTGAGAATAAGGTTCACTGTGGGCTTTTCATCTATGTTGAGATAGGTTCCTTCTCTGCCCATTTTCTCATAAATGGGAGTTTTTATCATAAATGGATGTTGTACTTTGTCGAAGGCTTTTTCTGCACCTATTGAGATGATCATGTGATTTTTGTCTCTCAGTTTGTTGATATGGTGTATCACATTGATCGATTTGTGGATATTGAAGAATCCTTGCATGCCTGGGATGAACCCGACATGATCATGATGTATGAGTTTTTTGAGGTGTCATTGAATTCTGTTTGCTAGGATTTTGTTGAGGATCTTGGCATCTAAGTTCGTCAGTGAAATTGGCCTATAATTTTCCTTTTTTGTGTTGTCTTTGCCTGGTTTGGGTATCAGGGTGATGGTGGCCTCCTAGAATGTGTTTGGAAGTTTTTCTTCATGTGCAATTTTTTGAAAGAGTTTTAGAGGGACAGGCATTAGTTCTTCTTTAAATGTTTGGTAGAATTCGGCTGTGCAGCCATCTGGCCCTGGGTTTTTATTTTTGGGTAGATTTTTAATCACAGATTCAGTTTCTGAGCTTGTGATTGGGTTGTTCAAAGTTTCTGTTTCTTTGTGACTCAGTCTTGGGAGATTAATCTTGCCCATGAAACTGTCCATTTCTTCCAGGTTGTCCAGTTTGCTGCCATAGACTTGCTCATAATAGTCCCTTAGAATCCTTTGGATTTCTGCATTCTCTGTTGTAATCTCTCCTTTTTCATTTTTGATTTTGTTGATCTGGTTCTTCTCTCTCTTTGTCTTGATGAGTCTGGCCAGAGGCTTGTCAATTTTGTTTACCTTTTCAAAGAACCAGCTTTTTGTTTTATTTACCCGTACTGGAGTTTCTTTCATGTTCTTTCTCATTTATTTGTGCTCTGGTCTTTATAATTTCTCATCTTCTGCTGGCTTTGGGATGATTTTGTTCTCCTTTTTACAATTGCTTTAAGCGGAGGGTTAAGTCAGCTGCTTCATATTTTCCTAGCTTCTTGAGGTGGGATTGTATTGCTATAAATTTCTATCTTTGAACTGCTTTTGCGGTATCCCATAGGTTTTGCACAGTCGTATGTTCATTGTCATTTTCTTTTAGGAATTTTTTAATGTCTCCTTTGATTTCCTCAGTGATCAGTTGGCTTTTTTGGTATGTGTTGTTTAATCGCCATGTGTTTGTATTTTTAGGATTTTTTTTCCTGTATTTCATCTCTAGTCTCATTGCATTGTGCTCTGAGAAGATGGTTGATAGAATTTCAGTTTTCTTGAAATGACTGAGGTTAGATTTGTGGCCCAAGATGTGGTCTATCCTGCAGAATGTTCTGTGAGCACTTGAGAAGAAAGTGTATTCTTCTGCTTTTGGATCGAGCACCCTAAAGATATTGACGAGGTCCATCTTTTCTAGTGTGGCATTTAAGGCTTGTGTTTCTTTATGAATTTTCTGTTTGGATGATCTATCCATTGGTGTGAGAGGAGTGTTAAAGTCTCCTACTATTACTGTGTTATTATTGATTTCTTCTTTTATGTCTGAAAGCATCTGTCTTATGTATTGAGGTGCCCCTATGTTGGGTGCATAGACATTCATGACTGTTATGTCTTCCTCTTGGATGGATCCTTAATCATGATGTAGTGACCTGCTTTGTCTCTTAGAATCCTCTTTACTTTAAAATCTATTTTGTCTGATTTGAGGAATGATAGCCCAGCTTTCCTTTGATTTCCATTTGCATGGAATATCTTTTTCCAGCCTCTCACTTTCAGTCTACGAGCGTCTCTAGGTCTGAAGTGGGTCTCTTGTAAACAGCATATATATGGGTCTTGTTTCTGGATCCATTCAGCCAGCCTGTGTCGTTTGGTTGGAGCATTTAGCACATTTACATTCAAAGTAATTATTGATACGAATTTTCCTATTTTCATCTTCTTAGAAGTTTGGAGTTTGATTTGTAGGACTTCTTCTACTCTTGTATTTATTGGCTATATCAGGCCCTTTAGCACTTGTAGGGCTGGTTTTGTGGTACAGAATTCTTTTAGTTTTTGTCTGTCTGTGAAGTTCTTGACTTCTCCATCGATTCTGAATGAGATTCTTGCTGGGTAGAAAATTCTTGGTTGGAGGTTACTCTCTTTTAGCTGTTTAAATATGTCCTGCCATTCTCTTCTGGCCTGCAGATTTTCAGTTGAGAGATCCGCAGTTAGACGTATGGGGTTTCCTTTATATGTTATTTTTTGTTTGCTCCTAGCTGCTTTTAGTAATCTGTCTTTATATTTAGTCTGTGTTAGTTTGATTAGTATGTGCCTTGGTGTGTTTCTTCTGGGGTTTCTCCTGTATGGAACTCTTTGTGCTTCCTGGACTTGGTTGACTATTTCCTTTCCCATGCTGGGGAAGTTTTCAACTATAACCTCTTTCAGTTTTCTTGAAATGACTGAGGTTAGATTTGTGGCCCAAGATGTGGTCTATCCTGCAGAATGTTCTGTGAGCACTTGAGAAGAAAGTGTATTCTTCTGCTTTTGGATCGAGCACCCTAAAGATATTGACGAGGTCCATCTTTTCTAGTGTGGCATTTAAGGCTTGTGTTTCTTTATGAATTTTCTGTTTGGATGATCTATCCATTGGTGTGAGAGGAGTGTTAAAGTCTCCTACTATTACTGTGTTATTATTGATTTCTTCTTTTATGTCTGAAAGCATCTGTCTTATGTATTGAGGTGCCCCTATGTTGGGTGCATAGACATTCATGACTGTTATGTCTTCCTCTTGGATGGATCCCTTAATCATGATGTAGTGACCTGCTTTGTCTCTTAGAATCCTCTTTACTTTAAAATCTATTTTGTCTGATTTGAGGAATGATAGCCCAGCTTTCCTTTGATTTCCATTTGCATGGAATATCTTTTTCCAGCCTCTCACTTTCAGTCTACGAGCGTCTCTAGGTCTGAAGTGGGTCTCTTGTAAACAGCATATATATGGGTCTTGTTTCTGGATCCATTCAGCCAGCCTGTGTCGTTTGGTTGGAGCATTTAGCACATTTACATTCAAAGTAATTATTGATACGAATTTTCCTATTTTCATCTTCTTAGAAGTTTGGAGTTTGATTTGTAGGACTTCTTCTACTCTTGTATTTATTGGCTATATCAGGCCCTTTAGCACTTGTAGGGCTGGTTTTGTGGTACAGAATTCTTTTAGTTTTTGTCTGTCTGTGAAGTTCTTGACTTCTCCATCGATTCTGAATGAGATTCTTGCTGGGTAGAAAATTCTTGGTTGGAGGTTACTCTCTTTTAGCTGTTTAAATATGTCCTGCCATTCTCTTCTGGCCTGCAGGTTTTCAGTTGAGAGATCCGCAGTTAGACGTATGGGGTTTCCTTTATATGTTATTTTTTGTTTGCTCCTAGCTGCTTTTAGTAATCTGTCTTTATATTTAGTCTGTGTTAGTTTGATTAGTATGTGCCTTGGTGTGTTTCTTCTGGGGTTTCTCCTGTATGGAACTGTTTGTGCTTCGTGGACTTGGTTGACTATTTCCTTTCCCATGCTGGGGAAGTTTTCAACTATAACCTCTTCAAGAATTTTTTCATAGCCTCTCTTCCCCTCTTCTTCGTCTGGAACGCCTATAATTCTAATGTTGTTGCATTTGATATTGTTCCAGAGGTCTCTGAGGCTATCCTCAGTTCTATTAATTCTTTTAGCTTTGTTCTTTTCTTCAACACTTATTTCCACCATTCTATCTTCCAGCTCACTTATCCATTCTTCTGCCTCTGATACTCTACTGTTGAGACCTTCTATAGTATTTTTGAGTTCAGCAGTTGGGTTGGTGGTCTCTATTTGCTTATTTTTCATTTCTTGCATGTCTCTTCTCAGTGCACGAATTTCCTCTAATATTCTGTTTTTGGTGTTTTGCATCCTCGTTAGTATAGCTTTTCTGAATTCTATTTCGAATAATTTGTGTATCTCCTCCTCTGTCATTTGAAGCTGTGATTCTCTAACTTGGTCCTCCATTTGTGCAGTGTTTCTCTGTCGCTTCATTATTAGGTTAGTTTTTGTTTCTTTGTGGGTGTCTGTGTGTATGGAGTTCTTTCCCCACCAGGCTTCTTGGTTGAAATCTCCCTTCCTTTGGTTTTCTGTCCTTCTAGAAGGGTTCAATGGTTTGTGTCTTGGGTGGTGTTCGGTCTTGTTTACAGGTGAACAATCTCTAGTTTTTTATGTTCTTTGATAATGTGGGGTCTTGGAATCAGGGCTTGCACTCCGAGGATCCTTGGTTTGATGATTGGTCAGGGGGTGTAGGCTCTATGTCTGGTTTGCTATGTTGTTCCATGATATTAGTTCAGATACTAGCATCTGAGGAGCAAGAGGTGTGTTCCTAATGGGTGACAGTCATAAAAGCATGCAGATGTTTTCTAACATAGTCATAAGATATACATACATACACAGCAATAACCACATCTAACCAGTCTTACAGAGATAAAGCATAGGAAATTTTTCTGGCAAACGATGCAATCAAAGATGATACTTGCCCTTTAAGCTCTGAATTAATTAAAATAGTGCCTGGAAAAATAGATCTGGAACAAATCCTGGCTTGGACTATTTCGTCATTGAAAGCAATTTTTAACTAAGACAGTGTGTAATGAGAAGGAATGGATTCGTGAGGTTAGGTGAGAGTGTATTTTTGGGAAGAATTTTTTCATAGCCTCTCTTCCCCTCTTCTTCGTCTGGAACGCCTATAATTCTAATGTTGTTGCATTTGATATTGTTCCAGAGGTCTCTAATGCTATCCTCAGTTCTTTTAATTCTTTTAGCTTTGTTCTTTTCTTCAACACTTATTTCCACCATTCTATCTTCCAGCTCACTTATCCATTCTTCTGCCTCTGATACTCTACTGTTGAGACCTTCTATAGTATTTTTGAGTTCAGCAGTTGGGTTGGTGGTCTCTATTTGCTTATTTTTCATTTCTTGCATGTCTCTTCTCAGTGCACGAATTTCCTCTAATATTCTGTTTTTGGTGTTTTGCATCCTCGTTAGTATAGCTTTTCTGAATTCTATTTCGAATAATTTGTGTATCTCCTCCTCTGTCATTTGAAGCTGTGATTCTCTAACTTGGTCCTTCATTTGTGCAGTGTTTCTCTGTCGCTTCATTATTAGGTTAGTTTTTGTTTCTTTGTGGGTGTCTGTGTGTATGGAGTTCTTTTCCCCACCAGGCTTCTTGGTTGACTTCTCCCTTCCTTTGGTTTTCTGTCCTTCTAGAAGGGTTCAATGGTTTGTGTCTTGGGTGGTGTTCGGTCTTGTTTACAGGTGAACAATCTCTAGTTTTTTATGTTCTTTGATAATGTGGGGTCTTGGAATCAGGGCTTGCACTCCGAGGATCCTTGGTTTGATGATTGGTCAGGGGGTGTAGGCTCTATGTCTGGTTTGCTATGTTGTTCCATGATATTAGTTCAGATACTAGCATCTGAGGAGCAAGAGGTGTGTTCCTAATGGGTGACAGTCATAAAAGCATGCAGATGTTTTCTAACATAGTCATAAGATATACATACATACACAGCAATAACCACATCTAACCAGTCTTACAGAGATAAAGCATAGGAAATTTTTCTGGCAAACGATGCAATCAAAGATGATACTTGCCCTTTAAGCTCTGAATTAATTAAAATAGTGCCTGGAAAAATAGATCTGGAACAAATCCTGGCTTGGACTATTTCGTCATTGAAAGCAATTTTTAACTAAGACATGTGTTGGGGGTGAGGAGGTGGAGAGTGTATGTGTAATGAGAAGGAATGGATTCGTCTTGGAAGGATTTCACAGGGTTACGTAGCCAAGATTAGTGCGTTGTATTGTTTAGTGCAGGTGGAAGAGAATAGTGGAGACAGGAATGTAGGAAATATTTATCTAGAGGATAGTGGTAGATAGGAGAAAGTTTTAGATTTAGAACATAGAGGGAGGAAGCAGTGGCAAAGAGGAAAGAAAATCATATGTTTCCAAGAATTAAAATTTTTAAAAATTAGAAATTAAAAATAAAAAAAGATTAAAAATTAAAAAGGGAAGAGACTTACTAAGAAGACAATAGAAAAGAAAAAAAACAAAAAAACAAGAAACCTAAATCTGACTGATCAATTAAATAAACAGAACCGTCCACAACAAATAAACAAACAAAAAGTCTAAATACTGTCCCTGGTTTTTATCCTCTCATCTGTCTGGTGGAAGCCAATCTTCTCTCAATGGTGTTGTCTTGATGAGTAGCCTTTCCCTTATGACACTGGTTGCTATGGTTTGTTTTCAGCCAAATAATGGCTTTGCTGCATGCTCAAGAGCTGGCGGGGCGGTGTACTGACCCCATTCCGTCGGGTGGTGGGCCGCGGCCCGCGCATTTCCCTGTTAGAGGGGGGTGTCCTAGCTCTGCTGCAAACCGGTAGCCTCCAATACCTGACCTTCTCCCGGCTTCCTCCTCTGCGGGTGTAGCTATGGGGGTGCACGTGCCCCTCTGCCACTGGCATGTGCTTACTGCCAGTTATGCGTCCAAGTACCAAAGGCAGGCACAAGCTTCCCCGTCAGGCTCAAGCCCGGTGCCTGGTCAGCAATCTGTGGGCGACTTCCCCTTCAGCAAGTCCCCCACTAGGAGTCTTTGAACTTACCCGATGCCAGGCCGAAAGTCGCGATTTTTGCCCAACCAAGCGGCCTGATTTTTGTACTGGGTGCTCCCTTATAGCTCCAGGTCTGTAGGCAGCACTCTGTGGGGAACTTCCTAATTGCGTTCCGCCCGGCCCTGCTCCAGTATCCTATCTTCGCAGTGTCTTAACTTCTGACAGCGATCTGGGTGGATTCTTGGAATTTTCGTGCTGAGCGCTGCCCTCTCTCCCCTGAGGCTCCCCTCAGGCCCCGTTTTAGGGTGCTTGCTGGTGCGCTTTCCTTAGGTGCAGTCCGGTGTGGGTGTTAGGATAGAGGGTTCTCAGAACAGTAGCCCCAGGAAAGTTCTGGCTGTTCACTCTTCTACTCTCACGGACCTATGGAATTCTTCTGTCGTCTTGCAGCCGGTCTGTTGGTGGTGTTTCATTTCTTGATTAGTTCCAGTGATTCTGTTGGGAAGCTGGTGAAATCTTCCCCTCATTCCTCCACCATCTTGGCTCCGCACACCACATCTTTTTTATTCATTCCTCTGTTGATGGACATTTAGGTTCTTTCCATGTTCTAACTATTGTATTGCATAGTGCTGCAGTGAACATTGGGATGCATGTATCTTTTCTAATTATGATTATCTCTGGATATATGCCCAGGAGAGAGATTGTTGGATAATATGGTAGCTCTATTTTTCATTTTTCTAAGTAACCTCCTTACTCTTCTCCATAGTGGCTTTTGTTTATGCTACAGAATGTTTTGCCTGTTTTCCTCTAAGAGTTTTATAGCATCTGGTTTTACACTTAGGTCTTTAATCCATTTTGAGTTTATTTTTGTGCATGGTGTTACAGTGTATTCTAATTTAATTATTTTACATGTAACTGTCCAGTTTCCCAGCATCATTTATTGAAGAGACTGCCCCTTTCCCATTGTATATTCTTGCCTCCTTTGTTATAGATTAAGTATGACTATAGGTGTTTGAATTTACCTCTTGACTTTCTATCTTGTTTCATTGATCTTTATTTCTGTTTTTGTGCTAGCACCATACTATTTAGTATGGTATTCAATAAAGCTTATTTCTTTATGAAATAAAGCTTATTTTAAATAAAGACAATGTGAAAATAGCAAAATACATTCTTCCTATGAAATGTAACATGTCACTTACTTTCTATAGAAATAACTGTAATGATCATTCCCACTCCTTTGCATTAGGGCTTGTGGTTTTAGAACAATGTGGTCATCTTTTCCTCTATTTCATCCTTTAAATATTTTTTCTCTTTCCCTTGAAGATCTCCTTTGTCCTCTCCTCTCTCCTTGTCAACATAGTCATTGAAAAATTCTTCTTTCAGTCATCCTGAAATTTTTCTCTCTTTGAATGTGAGGTCTGTTTCCTCTGCTCCTTTCCCAATTCTGAGCTTGATTCACCTGCCTTCATTCTCCTCTTTCTCTTCCTCCTCATACTCTTCCTCTTCCTCATAGTCTTTGGGTGGACCAGTTCCATCCTCCACATTATCTTTATTATCTTTGTTTTCATCCTCTTCCTCTTCAGAGAGGGTGTTTATTATCTTTACTACCAACTCCCTGTAAGAATGTATTGCTGCAGCAGTTAAAAAATACTTTAACTTTTAGGATTGTGATCTAGCCAAATGAGTCATGATTTTTCCATTTTTTAATATCTCATAGATCATCATACCTTCTTTTAAATGTGCATTGCAGGGCTTCCCTGGTGGTCCAGTGGGTAAGGACACTGCCTTGCAATGCAAGGGGCGCTGGTTCGATCCCTGGCCTGGGAAGATCCCACGTGCCGCAGAGTAGCTGGACCCATGTGTCCAATTACCGAGCCAGAGCTTTGGAGTGCATTTGCCCAGAGTCGGTGCTCTGTGACAACAGAGGCCATTGCGATGGGAGGCCCACATGGGCCAAAGAACAGGGATGGATGAAAATAGATAAATGAAAGAAAAATAGAAGTGGCCCGCCCATCCCCCTACCTCCCCAACCCGCCCCCCCCCCGCAAGTATTTAAAAAAAAAAAAAACAACCCATGTGCATTGCAAAGCCCAAGTCATTTTAACTTTCTGAACACTGCAGATGGGGTCCTAAGAATATCGGGCTATAAATTAACATATAGGGAATTCTGCTTCTTAAAACACCAATCATGTGTGCTTCACCATGGAGAAAATAAAAAGATAGCAAATTAAGTTGGCACACTCATTTCTCTATCAGGAGATCATGATACACTCTTATCATAGTAAAAGGGTTCGAGAATTTCTAAGTCATCCAAACTCCTTTTTGAAATACTTATTCATCCTTGGGCTTGTGGTTTTAGAACGATGTGGTCATCTTTTCCTCTATTTCATCCTTTAAATATTTTTTCTCTTTCCCTTGAAGATCTCCTTTGTCCTCTCCTCTCTCCTTGTCAACATAGTCATTGAAAAATTCTTCTTTCAGTCATCCTGAAATTTTTCTCTCTTTGAATGTGAGGTCTGTTTCCTCTGCTCCTTTCCCAATTCTGAGCTTGATTCACCTGCCTTCATTCTCCTCTTTCTCTTCCTCCTCATACTCTTCCTCTTCCTCATAGTCTTTGGGTGGACCAGTTCCATCCTCCACATTATCTTTATTATCTTTGTTTTCATCCTCTTCCTCTTCAGAGAGGGTGTTTATTATCTTTACTACCAACTCCCTGTAAGAATGTATTGCTGCAGCAGTTAAAAAATACTTTAACTTTTAGGATTGTGATCTAGCCAAATGAGTCATGATTTTTCCATTTTTTAATATCTCATAGATCATCATACCTTCTTTTAAATGTGCATTGCAGGGCTTCCCTGGTGGTCCAGTGGGTAAGGACACTGCCTTGCAATGCAAGGGGCGCTGGTTCGATCCCTGGCCTGGGAAGATCCCACGTGCCGCAGAGTAGCTGGACCCATGTGTCCAATTACCGAGCCAGAGCTTTGGAGTGCATTTGCCCAGAGTCGGTGCTCTGTGACAACAGAGGCCATTGAATGGGAGGCCCACATGGGCCAAAGAACAGGGATGGATGAAAATAGATAAATGAAAGAAAAATAGAAGTGGCCCGCCCATCCCCCCAACCTCCCCAACCTCCCCCCCCCCCCCCAAGTATTTAAAAAAAAAAAAAACAACCCATGTGCATTGCAAAGCCCAAGTCATTTTAACTTTCTGAACACTGCAGATGGGGTCCTAAGAATATCGGGCTATAAATTAACATATAGGGAATTCTGCTTCTTAAAACACCAATCATGTGTGCTTCACCATGGAGAAAATAAAAAAGATAGCAAATTAAGTTGGCACACTCATTTCTCTATCAGGAGATCATGATACACTCTTATCATAGTAAAGGCTTCGAGAATTTCTAAGTAAAACACTTCTTCAACTTGGAATAATCCACATTTCTAGAACTTATGACAAAGACTTCTTTCTTTCCTCCTTCCTTATGTTCCCTTTTTCCTTCCTCCTTTTCCTTCCTGTCCCCACCTCTCTCTTTCTTTCCTTCTTTCCTTCTTTCTCTCTCTCTGTCACAATAATTTGGAGTGATATAATACTGACTTTTAAAGGCCATTTGTCACTATCAAAGTCTGTGGATCTATCTTAGAAAAGTCAAGAAGGAAGGAGGATTTTGTCAAGAGTAATCCTCCATAGATGCTGGTCAAGAAATTCCCAGTGGGTATCAGATTTCCCAGGTGGAGGCATCAAGATTTAATTAAAGAGCAGGGGAATGGGGCTTCCCTGGTGGTCCAGTGGGTAAGGACACCGCCTTGCAGTGCAAGGGGCACCTGTTCAATCCCTGACCTGGGAAGATTCCACGTGCCGTGGAGCGGCTGGACTGATGTGTCCAATTACCGAGCTGGAGCTCTAAAGCACATGCGCCCAGAGCTGGTGCTCTGCGACAATAGAGGCCACTGCGATGGGAGGCCCACACGGGCCAAAGAACAAAGATGGATGAAACTGAATAAATGAAAGACCAATAGAAGTGGCCCACCAGCCCCCCTCCCTTCCCAATCCACACCCCATCTCCCCCATAAAAAGAGCAGGGGATGAGGAACACAGTCTGTAGGAGTTGTCTGACACTGAGCAAGTCTCTGGCCCTCAATTTCTCCCTCTCTGTAGAGGGTGTGGGATCAGCCTGATGGCTCTGTCATGGGTTATGTCTGAGCTGTGTAGGAAAGGCCTACATCCCTGTGGGTGAGGAGAGGACCATGCGTTTATGCTTATCAAGTTAAGAGGTGAACTCCAGTGTTCTTCTTTGACTTGGAGATAGGGTTTTCCTGAGTGAAAGCTGGGCTTCCTCTCCCAGTATAAATATTTGGAGAGTCCTACATTTTGTTTGAAGAGGGCCTACTGACATAGATTAAGTGCCTAAACCTGTTCCACTTGTTTGGCCCTGCGTTTCAAAAAGATGGCCACAATCCAGAACAGAGTCCAAAGCTTGTGTCAACAGGTATTTGGACATTGTCTATCCTCCTATATCCACCTACATAAAGTTCCCAAGCTTTTATGGTGAGGAAAGAATGATTTCTTATCAAGTTCCTAAAGTCTCCTTTCCTGTAAACTGATAAATAGAAACTGTATAAGCCAGTAGATCCTGGGTTGATGCAGTGAAAAGGAAAGCAGATAGTCATACACTAGCAATTTTGACAGGAATTTCAACCAATGAGAGGAACAGGCATGGAGAAAGGGTCCTGAGGTCATGGAAGAGAAAATACTGGTCACACTCAAAGAGATTCTTCTGAACATCTAGATTCAAAGCAGAGGCTTGGGTCTAAGAACCACACGAAAGTTCCACGTATCTAGACAGTGCAGTGTCCTTTTTGAGAACATCAATTCAGAGAAAGGCAAACCCAGATCCAAACCTGGTAAAGGATGTCTTCGTAAGGATATGACTACTGGTTGACCTGAGAGGTGGACCCAGACAATTGAAGGCTCATCACCCTGTCCTTCCCTGGATATATCTGTTCTGTCCACCAGTCCTATAGTGGGCTTTCAAGTACCTTGAGAGCGTGGGGGCTACCAATTACCGAGCTGGAGCTCTAAAGCACATGCGCCCAGAGCTGGTGCTCTGCGACAATAGAGGCCACTGCGATGGGAGGCCCACACGGGCCAAAGAACAAAGATGGATGAAACTGAATAAATGAAAGACCAATAGAAGTGGCCCACCAGCCCCCCTCCCTTCCCAATCCACACCCCATCTCCCCATAAAAGAGCAGGGGATGAGGAACACAGTCTGTAGGAGTTGTCTGACACTGAGCAAGTCTCTGGCCCTCAATTTCTCCCTCTCTGTAGAGGGTGTGGGATCAGCCTGATGGCTCTGTCATGGGTTATGTCTGAGCTGTGTAGGAAAGGCCTACATCCCTGTGGGTGAGGAGAGGACCATGCGTTTATGCTTATCAAGTTAAGAGGTGAACTCCAGTGTTCTTCTTTGACTTGGAGATAGGGTTTTCCTGAGTGAAAGCTGGGCTTCCTCTCCCAGTATAAATATTTGGAGAGTCCTACATTTTGTTTGAAGAGGGCCTACTGACATAGATTAAGTGCCTAAACCTGTTCCACTTGTTTGGCCCTGCGTTTCAAAAAGATGGCCACAATCCAGAACAGAGTCCAAAGCTTGTGTCAACAGGTATTTGGACATTGTCTATCCTCCTATATCCACCTACATAAAGTTCCCAAGCTTTTATGGTGAGGAAAGAATGATTTCTTATCAAGTTCCTAAAGTCTCCTTTCCTGTAAACTGATAAATAGAAACTGTATAAGCCAGTAGATCCTGGGTTGATGCAGTGAAAAGGAAAGCAGATAGTCATACACTAGCAATTTTGACAGGAATTTCAACCAATGAGAGGAACAGGCATGGAGAAAGGGTCCTGAGGTCATGGAAGAGAAAATACTGGTCACACTCAAAGAGATTCTTCTGAACATCTAGATTCAAAGCAGAGGCTTGGGTCTAAGAACCACACGAAAGTTCCACGTATCTAGACAGTGCAGTGTCCTTTTTGAGAACATCAATTCAGAGAAAGGCAAACCCAGATCCAAACCTGGTGAAGGATGTCTTCGTAAGGATATGACTACTGGTTGACCTGAGAGGTGGACCCAGACAATTGAAGGCTCATCACCCTGTCCTTCCCTGGATATATCTGTTCTGTCCACCAGTCCTATAGCTGGAGCAGCTTTCAAGTCACAGCCTTGAAAGGGTAGTAAGCTCTTAAGACCATCTGGACTAGATACATGACTGAACCCTTTTCAAGGCTTCTATATAAATGTTTAAGATGCTGGCAGGCAGGTGCAGAGATCTACTCATCTTGTGGTATCCAAGACAAGCCTCCCACCTACCAATTTAGAGTGACCTGATTCTTTTGCAATCACTCATTTACTTTTATAATTCAGCAAGATATTTTGAAACTAATTGTACCTTGAAAAAAAAAAATCTGTTTGGTCTCTCTGTTCAAATCCTGACCCTCCTACTTACCACTTTGGGAAAGTTAGTTTAACCTCTCTGAAACCTTCTAATGTCATGAAGATTAAATGGATAACAAATTCACATACCTGTTATTAGGGTCTCCCTTCTATAAGCTTTCAGTAATAGCACCTATTTTCATTCATTGAGATATAGAATATCGGAGCTCTTAAATACAACTGGATGAAGAAGTTGATAAACATAGGCCCAATCTGGAAAAATGACTTATCCAATATTACAGAATTGTAGAGACTAAAAACAAGTCCTCCAAGCTCTAAGCCAAGTGATTTTGCCTTACATATCAGTGGTTTCCATTACATAGCATTTGATGCACTTGTTTGAACACTGTAGAAGCATGGTGACAAGTCCCATGAAACACTGTAGACTTCAGTTCAGAGGTCAAAATTAAAATCCAGTTTTGCTGCATATGGGTGGTGTGATCTTGTAAGAAAGGCAGATAGTCATACACTAGCAATTTTGACAGGAATTTCAACCAATGAGAGGAACAGGCATGGAGAAAGGGTCCTGAGGTCATGGAAGAGAAAATACTGGTCACACTCAAAGAGATTCTTCTGAACATCTAGATTCAAAGCAGAGGCTTGGGTCTAAGAACCACACGAAAGTTCCACGTATCTAGACAGTGCAGTGTCCTTTTTGAGAACATCAATTCAGAGAAAGGCAAACCCAGATCCAAACCTGGTAAAGGATGTCTTCGTAAGGATATGACTACTGGTTGACCTGAGAGGTGGACCCAGACAATTGAAGGCTCATCACCCTGTCCTTCCCTGGATATATCTGTTCTGTCCACCAGTCCTATAGCTGGAGCAGCTTTCAAGTCACAGCCTTGAAAGGGTAGTAAGCTCTTAAGACCATCTGGACTAGATACATGACTGAACCCTTTTCAAGGCTTCTATATAAATGTTTAAGATGCTGGCAGGCAGGTGCAGAGATCTACTCATCTTGTGGTATCCAAGACAAGCCTCCCACCTACCAATTTAGAGTGACCTGATTCTTTTGCAATCACTCATTTACTTTTATAATTCAGCAAGATATTTTGAAACTATTTGTCCCTTGAAAAAAAAAAATCTGTTTGATCTCTCTGTTCAAATCCTGACCCTCCTACTTACCACTTTGGGAAAGTTAGTTTAACCTCTCTGAAACCTTCTAATGTCATGAAGATTAAATGGATAACAAATTCACATACCTGTTATTAGGGTCTCCCTTCTATAAGCTTTCAGTAATAGCACCTATTTTCATTCATTGAGATATAGAATATCGGAGCTCTTAAATACAACTGGATGAAGAAGTTGATAAACATAGGCCCAATCTGGAAAAATGACTTATCCAATATTACAGAATTGTAGAGACTGAAACCAAGTCCTCCAAGCTCTAAGCCAAGTGATTTTGCCTCTACATACTCAGTGGTTTCCATTACATAGCATTTGATGCACTTGTTTGAACACTGTAGAAGCATGGTGACAAGTCCCATGAAACACTGTAGACTTCAGTTCAGAGGTCAAAATTAAAATCCAGTTTTGCTGCATATGGGTGGTGTGATCTTGTGAAAGCCATGAAACTTCTATGACCGCCTTTCCCTCATCTTGTAAAGTAGTGGTAATGACCCTTTCTTTCTTTCTAGGAATGTGGTGAAGTTCAAATGAGATGAAAAAGGAAGCTGCCAAGAATAGTGTGTGTATAAGAGGTTTGTATTTGTGTGACATACTTAAAATTGGCCAGGGAGCATAATTTGCTTCATATCAGTTTATCAGTATTTTGAAAATAATTTCTATGAATAGTTTGGCTTTGGAGCAGAGTAACAAATGGGGTTAGAATTGTACATTCCAGAAAGGTGGGTGCCTCTGACAAGTATTGCTCTAGCCAGAATAAACCTGAGGACTCCAGGAGGCTTAAGTTCTCCGTTCATTTATCTCCAAAGAAACCAAGTTCAATATCCAAGTGAATGAAAGTAATTCAATCTTTACTTGAATTTCCTGGCAAACATTTATAAGGATTCAATTCATACTTAGTCCCCCTACAGTCCTGCTCTGTCCCTGCTCCTCCCAGTCTTCACCTCTCTTACATTCTTCCAAGTACTTCAATCTTCCATAAAACTCATCTTGATAAAAATAATAAAGAAACAAAAAACAAAGCTAAGCCTTAGTAACTCTTTGTTTATCTCAACTGGAGCACAAAGAATATCTCTTTGAATAAAGCAGAATTTTTTAATACAGTGAGGAAGGGTAAAAGGTAATGAACAAAGAATGAATATATACATAATCTTATTATAGTTTGTTTTCATCTCACCAAGGATGACTGAATTAATAGTGCAGATATGAGGATGTGAAATTGATGGTAGAGATGTATAGTAGGTCTCCTTTTTTATAAGCTTTCAGTAATAGCACCTATTTTCATTCATTGAGATATAGAATATCGGAGCTCTTAAATACAACTGGATGAAGAAGTTGATAAACATAGGCCCAATCTGGAAAAATGACTTATCCAATATTACAGAATTGTAGAGACTGAAACCAAGTCCTCCAAGCTCTAAGCCAAGTGATTTTGCCTCTACATACTCAGTGGTTTCCATTACATAGCATTTGATGCACTTGTTTGAACACTGTAGAAGCATGGTGACAAGTCCCATGAAACACTGTAGACTTCAGTTCAGAGGTCAAAATTAAAATCCAGTTTTGCTGCATATGGGTGGTGTGATCTTGTGAAAGCCATGAAACTTCTATGACCGCCTTTCCCTCATCTTGTAAAGTAGTGGTAATGACCCTTTCTTTCTTTCTAGGAATGTGGTGAAGTTCAAATGAGATGAAAAAGGAAGCTGCCAAGAATAGTGTGTGTATAAGAGGTTTGTATTTGTGTGACATACTTAAAATTGGCCAGGGAGCATAATTTGCTTCATATCAGTTTATCAGTATTTTGAAAATAATTTCTATGAATAGTTTGGCTTTGGAGCAGAGTAACAAATGGGGTTAGAATTGTACATTCCAGAAAGGTGGGTGCCTCTGACAAGTATTGCTCTAGCCAGAATAAACCTGAGGACTCCAGGAGGCTTAAGTTCTCCGTTCATTTATCTCCAAAGAAACCAAGTTCAATATCCAAGTGAATGAAAGTAATTCAATCTTTACTTGAATTTCCTGGCAAACATTTATAAGGATTCAATTCATACTTAGTCCCCCTACAGTCCTGCTCTGTCCCTGCTCCTCCCAGTCTTCACCTCTCTTACATTCTTCCAAGTACTTCAATCTTCCATAAAACTCATCTTGATAAAAATAATAAAGAAACAAAAAACAAAGCTAAGCCTTAGTAACTCTTTGTTTATCTCAACTGGAGCACAAAGAATATCTCTTTTGAATAAAGCAGAATTTTTTTTAATACAGTGAGGAAGGGTAAAAGGTAATGAACAAAAGAATGAATATATACATAATCTTATTATAGTTTGTTTTCATCTCACCAAGGGGATGACTGAATTAATAGTGCAGATATGAGGATGTGAAATTGATGGTAGGAGATGTATAGTAGTTAGCTGTGAGAAGTTTCCTATATTTTGGTTATCACTCAGAAAGTGTTCCCTTCATATTTTCTTCAAGCATTTTAAGTGCCTAGCTTTCCCTGGAGAAAGGAATGGCTACCCACTACAGTATTCTTGCCTGAAGAATTCCATGGACAGAGGAGCTAGCCAAGCTGCAATCCATAGGGTTGCAGAGTTGATGACTGAGTGACTAACACACACACACTTGTGCCCTAAATTTGTGCTACTGATCAAACTACCTATACAATCTTTTTTTTTAATTTTACTTTTTCTCTCTTAGTAATTTTCAAATATACAGTACAATATTATTGTTTATAGTCACATTGCATATTATATCTGCATGGTGATTTACTTTCCTTAAAAACTAACTTAAAGTCTTGCCCTTGGAGGGAAAAAATGCCTTTGTTGAAAATATTAATTACTAACTTACCACCAGGGGGCCTCATTTTTAGTTGCTTTTCATTATCTTGAGAGGGCTTAGCCAAAAACACCATGCTGTGTTGCTGAGCGACACCTTGTGGATACATAATGAGGTATACTGGTATAACCAGTACAATACAACAATATTGGGGTCAAAACTCTGGATTCAAAGTCTTACTCTGCCATATTTCAGTATCAGCTGGGTTACATGGGCAAACTACTTAAACTATGTGTCAATTTACTCTATAAAAGGAGATGTTCTGTCAATCCTATGGTACCTGGTTCATATGGTCAAAGTTATGGTTTTCCTGCCATTTGTTCTAACCTTTGAAATTTATAAGGATTCAATTCATACTTAGTCCCCCTACAGTCCTGCTCTGTCCCTGCTCCTCCCAGTCTTCACCTCTCTTACATTCTTCCAAGTACTTCAATCTTCCATAAAACTCATCTTGATAAAAATAATAAAGAAACAAAAAACAAAGCTAAGCCTTAGTAACTCTTTGTTTATCTCAACTGGAGCACAAAGAATATCTCTTTTGAATAAAGCAGAATTTTTTTTAATACAGTGAGGAAGGGTAAAAGGTAATGAACAAAAGAATGAATATATACATAATCTTATTATAGTTTGTTTTCATCTCACCAAGGGGATGACTGAATTAATAGTGCAGATATGAGGATGTGAAATTGATGGTAGGAGATGTATAGTAGTTAGCTGTGAGAAGTTTCCTATATTTTGGTTATCACTCAGAAAGTGTTCCCTTCATATTTTCTTCAAGCATTTTAAGTGCCTAGCTTTCCCTGGAGAAAGGAATGGCTACCCACTACAGTATTCTTGCCTGAAGAATTCCATGGACAGAGGAGCTAGCCAAGCTGCAATCCATAGGGTTGCAGAGTTGATGACTGAGTGACTAACACACACACACTTGTGCCCTAAATTTGTGCTACTGATCAAACTACCTATACAATCTTTTTTTTTAATTTTACTTTTTCTCTCTTAGTAATTTTCAAATATACAGTACAATATTATTGTTTATAGTCACATTGCATATTATATCTGCATGGTGATTTACTTTCCTTAAAAACTAACTTAAAGTCTTGCCCTTGGAGGGAAAAAATGCCTTTGTTGAAAATATTAATTACTAACTTACCACCAGGGGGCCTCATTTTTAGTTGCTTTTCATTATCTTGAGAGGGCTTAGCCAAAAACACCATGCTGTGTTGCTGAGCGACACCTTGTGGATACATAATGAGGTATACTGGTATAACCAGTACAATACAACAATATTGGGGTCAAAACTCTGGATTCAAAGTCTTACTCTGCCATATTTCAGTATCAGCTGGGTTACATGGGCAAACTACTTAAACTATGTGTCAATTTACTCTATAAAAGGAGATGTTCTGTCAATCCTATGGTACCTGGTTCATATGGTCAAAGTTATGGTTTTCCCAGTAGTCATGTATGTACATTAGAGTTGGACCATAAAGAAGGCTGAGTACCTAAGTATTGATGCTTTCAAACTGTGGTGTTGGAGAAGACTCTTGAAAGTCCCTTGGACAGCAAGGAGATCAGACTGTAAGGGTTAGGGAAAGGGGCAGGGAACAATTTTGAAAGAATGAACATAGCCCAAGGACACAGCATAAACCTATTAGAATCAAGTGGGTCCAAGATAGCAGGCTAGACCTTGATCCTCAGTTAATAAGCTAAATGACACACCCAGAGGCGCCATGACAGTTCTGCCCTTTCCCCAAAAGAGCTCCATAATCCTCCCACTCATTAGCATATGGAATTACCCAGTCCATAAAAGCTAAGAATGCCATGTTTTTGGAGTCTCTGGATTTGTTCTGCGATGGCCCATGCTCTGTCTGTGGAGTGTGCTGTTCTCTGAATCTACATAAATCCATTTCTTAGTTATCACTTTGTCTCTTACTGAATTCTTTTCTGCAAAGAGACATGAAGAACCTGATCTCTGTTAGATCCTAAAACCGCATATGGTGGGGTTTGGCTGGGTTCGAGTCCCAGTCACGTGGTTTCGAGTCCCAAACTGGGTTTTGGGTTTAAGTCCCAATCTAAGGTAGAACACTTTGGAAACAAGTCAAACCTAAAGAAAATCAGGGCTTCCCTGGTGGTCCAGTGGGTAAGGACACTGCCTTGCTAATTTTTGGGGAACATCAGGGCATTCCCCTGGGTGGTTCCATTATTTTTTTGGAGGAAAAATGCCTTTGTTGAAAATATTAATTACTAACTTACCACCAGGGGGCCTCATTTTTAGTTGCTTTTCATTATCTTGAGAGGGCTTAGCCAAAAACACCATGCTGTGTTGCTGAGCGACACCTTGTGGATACATAATGAGGTATACTGGTATAACCAGTACAATACAACAATATTGGGGTCAAAACTCTGGATTCAAAGTCTTACTCTGCCATATTTCAGTATCAGCTGGGTTACATGGGCAAACTACTTAAACTATGTGTCAATTTACTCTATAAAAGGAGATGTTCTGTCAATCCTATGGTACCTGGTTCATATGGTCAAAGTTATGGTTTTCCCAGTAGTCATGTATGTACATTAGAGTTGGACCATAAAGAAGGCTGAGTACCTAAGTATTGATGCTTTCAAACTGTGGTGTTGGAGAAGACTCTTGAAAGTCCCTTGGACAGCAAGGAGATCAGACTGTAAGGGTTAGGGAAAGGGGCAGGGAACAATTTTTGAAAGAATGAACATAGCCCAAGGACACAGCATAAACCTATTAGAATCAAGTGGGTCCAAGATAGCAGGCTAGACCTTGATCCTCAGTTAATAAGCTAAATGACACACCCAGAGGCGCCATGACAGTTCTGCCCTTTCCCCAAAAGAGCTCCATAATCCTCCCACTCATTAGCATATGGAATTACCCAGTCCATAAAAGCTAAGAATGCCATGTTTTTGGAGTCTCTGGATTTGTTCTGCGATGGCCCATGCTCTGTCTGTGGAGTGTGCTGTTCTCTGAATCTACATAAATCCATTTCTTAGTTATCACTTTGTCTCTTACTGAATTCTTTTCTGCAAAGAGACATGAAGAACCTGATCTCTGTTAGATCCTAAAACCGCATATGGTGGGGTTTGGCTGGGTTCGAGTCCCAGTCACGTGGTTTCGAGTCCCAAACTGGGTTTTGGGTTTAAGTCCCAATCTAAGGTAGAACACTTTGGAAACAAGTCAAACCTAAAGAAAATCAGGGCTTCCCTGGTGGTCCAGTGGGTAAGGACACTGCCTTGCAATGCAAGGGGCACTGGTTTGACCCCTGGCCTGGGAAGATCCCATGTGCCATGGAGCAGCTGGACTGATGTGTCCAATTACCCAGCCGGAGCTGTGGAGCGCATGTGCCCAGAACCAGTGCTCTGTAACAATAGAGGCCACTGTGATGGGAGGCCCACATGGGCCAAAGAACAAAGATGGATGAAAATAGATAAATGAAAGACCAATAAAAGTGGGCCACCCGCTCCCCTCCCTCCCCAACCTGCCCCCTAGGGCAAAAAAAAAAAAAAACCCTAAAGAAAATCAACCCTGAATATTCATTGGAAAGACTGATGTTAATGCCGAAGCTCCATTACCTCATCACCTGATGCAAAGAACTGACTCATTGGAAAAGACCCTAGTGCTGGGAAAGATTGAAGGCTAAAGGAGAGGGTGGAAAAAGATGAGGTGGTTATTTAGCATCACTGACTCAATGGACATGAACATGAACAAACTCCAGGAGATAGTGGAGGACAGGAAAGCATGGCATGCTGCAGTTTTATGGGTAGTAAAGAGTTGAACATGTTTTAGCAACTGAAGAACAGAGACCTACAAAAAGGATTTCTTGTATATCAATTATCAAATCAAATAAGATTGCTAGATAAGAACAATCAAAATAGCAAGTATTCATTTTGTTAATAAGATGATAATAACATTACTGAATGTCTATTTGTGGCAGTTGCTGAGCTATTTTATTTATTCCTCACAATAGTCCTCTTTTCATTCTTGATTTGTTACCAAGTTAAACTCACTCTGCTCACCACACTACAGGCCAATCAATCTGAAAGATGAGGTATTGAGGCAAGGAAAACGACTTTATTTGGAAAGCAGTTGACAGAGAAGATGGCAGGCTAGCACATTGGAAAAAGACCATCTTATTGGGGTTTGGATGCCATAGCGGGAGGTGAGGAAACAAAGCAAAAGGCATTAATCTCGCAAACATCTCTTAGAATGTCAAGCGTTGGGCAGAGGAAGTGTTAACTTCCCTCTTTCTGCCATCTACAGGTGGACAGGATTCTGGAAAAAAATGTATTTTACCTCACAATCAGGCAGAGAATCAGGGTCCTCAAGGCAAGCCATTAAGCATGATTATAATAATAATAGCAAATAAAGAAAGCCAAAGAAACAGTTTGCAACATGGAGCCAGAATGGATTTTCTCCCTGCACCAAAGGTAACTGATGTGTCCAGAGTTACACATCAGGAAAGGCAGAGTTGTTCTACAATATTGTGACAAGAGTAGGCAAGGAAATAATAATATATACAGGGAGAACGCTGTGTCTTTTGTGTTACACAAAGGAAGGAGGGGAAAAGGAGCAAGGTGGAGATATGGTCTTTGTCTTCAAATTGCTAATAGTTGCCATAGGAATAGAAAGTGATAGATTACAGTAGATAGTTTACCATGAACGATGTCAGATTCTTGATCTCCAAAGGAGAAGATTTCACACTGGGACCAAAAAGACTTGGCTTTGGTCACTCAGAGCTTCATGCAGAAAAAATTTTATTAAAAAATAGGCAGTTGATAGAGAAAGATTCCAGCTAAAGGAATTGTCAGGGGGATAGAAGAGTACCCCCAGAAGCCAGTTTAGACAAGGCATTTTGTACTTTCCATTTGGTTATTAAGAATAGATCAAAAAAATACTTTAAGGCTGTGAAGGTCTTCCTAGGCCCACACCCACAACATTAACATAAGATTAGCCTCAGGATGGTCTATCCATCAGGACTAAATGAGACATTCCAGTGCAAAATAGTTTGCCCCCATGACAATGAAGTTAGTTTCAGAGTAGATCTTTATCATCCTAAACATTTTAGGCTAGAAAATGTTTGTTCCCCCTTCTCCTCCTTGGAACCCTTTGGCCTCCATATCAAGTCTTCCTCTTCACTCCTTTCAGAAAGCTTGTGTTTTCTTTCCAAATGACTCTAAATGTCATAATATTTTGGGTGAACAAACTTCTACCCACTTACACAGAATAATTTTTTATTAGTCAGAGTTGCTTAAATATGGAGTGATCTTTCCTTGGAGATAATAAGTCTTCCTGAGTTAGCTTTTCTAAAGAAGAGTCTGTGGATAACTGGAAGAGATAGTGTAGGGGTTCTGTCTCATTAAAGAAAGAAAGAAAAAAAAAAACCATTAAACCATTAAAAAAGAAGAAGAAGAAGAAGAACCATTAAGGTATTTTCAAGTCTTAAGAGTCAACATTTCTATAATAAATTTCAAAATGCAGTAATTTCTCTGGTTCACAGTAGACTTCATGGCAGAAATAACCCTTTACCTGAGTTTGTGCATTAGATGGGATATTTGTGATTATAAGTGGTAGAATAAAAACTCTGAAAAGAAAAGTTAATCATAAATATCAGGAACTATATCAAGAAGTTCATAGGCAGAAGAAAAAACTGAAACTAGGATCTGTAATATCATCTGTCTCCTCCCACCAACTGAATTTTTGCTTCTGCTTATATTTTTTCTCATTTAGTAATGTTGTCTTTTTACTTTCTTAATAGTATCCTGTGTTAACCCGAAATAGAAAAGACTGTCAGCTATTTCTCCAGCAAAAATGGATTTATTTGGGATCAGAAAGGCTTGGACTTTAGGGTCTGCAACCTGAACCACCACAAGTCCTTGCAGAGCACGGAAAAAACGAAATCTTTTAAAGAAAGAAATTGAGAGGGCTATTGTAAACAAAAAGTCCATGGCTTTTCATTGATTGAGTCTTTGCCAGAAAAAAAGGTCTTTACTGTTGGACTCTTTTGCAGAGCACGAGAACTCCCCTTTCTGATCTCCTGATAGTTTAATTGATAGTTTTCTTTATTAATTTTTTTCACGTTTTCCTCTTTTGATTGGGATCTTTCTTTGAAGCATCACTGATCAAATCAGGGTTCCCATTTGTAGTTGTTTTTTCTCTCTCATGCCATGAAGGACCCTTCTGTGGCATGGTGTCTCATGTCAGTGCACAGATGGGAAACTTATTGTGGTCACACTCAGGTGAGGAAGAAGGGGAGGAGGGAGAACTCTTAAGCACTTTTTGTCCAAAGTGGATACATTATCAACTCATAGATACTGGAGATCATCTGAAGTCTTATGTCATCATCAAAAATTTGGTGACAAACTTCCAACAGGTCTGTTCTGAATAACCTGGGTAAGTTATCTCATTAATGTGGTCTGCTTTAATTCAAGGAAATCTTTACTTTCAGGCACCAAATGACATGTAAGTCTAGTCAGGTTTTTCAGTGCTTTCTTAAGTTATGAATCCAAGAGTCTACTCCCGTGAATTTGGAGGCACAAGGGTTGATAATAGGGCATGATAAAGACCTTTCCAGTGAGGCTGAAGAGAGTCCTTCTAGACCTGTCTTTTCCAATAGATGAAATCTCCAGGTTACAATGTATTCTTCTTAAGGTCTTTATCTCTTGAGAGTATACTGTGAAAAAACTGCTCCACCAGAACATAATTGTTTTTAATAGAAGCAATTAGACTTTTGCAATAGTGGAGTATCTTTCCTTTTATCAATGTGAGTCACAAGATGCAGGGGCCAAGTGTATAGGATGTTCTGTGACCGTCTCAAAGGGTGAAAGCTTACAAACTACAAAAGAGGTAAATCTAGGATTTAGAAGGACCAATGACAGTGCTTTAGGTCAAGATATTTGGAGGATCTTCACAAATTTTACCAGCTGATTCTTAATTATCCTTAGTGTGTTAAACTAAGGTAGCAGATTTGAGGGTGTTAAGAACAGTGAAATTCTAAAACCAGTCAAATGATGTAGATTGTTGAATTCTGACAGTTAAATGAGTTCCTTGAACATTATAAAGTTGAAGAGAAGTTCATCAGGTAAGGGTAGTCTTTTCCAAGAGGATTTACCCACAGAAGAGGCAGTTGTCTTATCTGTAAGAGAAGGCTTCAGCCCAGTGTGAAACTATGCAGACCATGACTAAAACATATTTATATCCATGAGATGGATGAAGTTGTATGAGATCCATTTGCCAGACCATGAATGAATGATCCATTAGGCAGTTTAGCATCTCGGCAAGTAGTACCAACTTGTTTCCTTGGGTTGTATTTTAGACATGTGGAACAAGCACTTTTTTGTGTGATTTTGTTCATTTTCCCTACAAATACTCATTCATGAACGCTATTATTCTGGCAATTGACCAATAGTTTAATGCATGTAGAGTGGTGAGGAGTGGTAATTTTAGTAGAAACTTCCAACAGGTCTGTTCTGAATAACCTGGGTAAGTTATCTCATTAATGTGGTCTGCTTTAATTCAAGGAAATCTTTACTTTCAGGCACCAAATGACATGTAAGTCTAGTCAGGTTTTTCAGTGCTTTCTTAAGTTATGAATCCAAGAGTCTACTCCCGTGAATTTGGAGGCACAAGGGTTGATAATAGGGCATGATAAAGACCTTTCCAGTGAGGCTGAAGAGAGTCCTTCTAGACCTGTCTTTTCCAATAGATGAAATCTCCAGGTTACAATGTATTCTTCTTAAGGTCTTTATCTCTTGAGAGTATACTGTGAAAAAACTGCTCCACCAGAACATAATTGTTTTTAATAGAAGCAATTAGACTTTTGCAATAGTGGAGTATCTTTCCTTTTATCAATGTGAGTCACAAGATGCAGGGGCCAAGTGTATAGGATGTTCTGTGACCGTCTCAAAGGGTGAAAGCTTACAAACTACAAAAGAGGTAAATCTAGGATTTAGAAGGACCAATGACAGTGCTTTAGGTCAAGATATTTGGAGGATCTTCACAAATTTTACCAGCTGATTCTTAATTATCCTTAGTGTGTTAAACTAAGGTAGCAGATTTGAGGGTGTTAAGAACAGTGAAATTCTAAAACCAGTCAAATGATGTAGATTGTTGAATTCTGACAGCTAAATGAGTTCCTTGAACATTATAAAGTTGAAGAGAAGTTCATCAGGTAAGGGTAGTCTTTTCCAAGAGGATTTACCCACAGAAGAGGCAGTTGTCTTATCTGTAAGAGAAGGCTTCAGCCCAGTGTGAAACTATGCAGACCATGACTAAAACATATTTATATCCATGAGATGGATGAAGTTGTATGAGATCCATTTGCCAGACCATGAATGAATGATCCATTAGGCAGTTTAGCATCTCGGCAAGTAGTACCAACTTGTTTCCTTGGGTTGTATTTTAGACATGTGGAACAAGCACTTTTTTGTGTGATTTTGTTCATTTTCCCTACAAATACTCATTCATGAACGCTATTATTCTGGCAATTGACCAATAGTTTAATGCATGTAGAGTGGTGAGGAGTGGTAATTTTAGTCTCCAGTAAGACTGCATTGTTATTTGGTCCATGAGCTTTTTATCAAACCAAAAGCTGTTGAATTTCCAATCTTGTTTTTTTTTTCCCCTCTGATGTCAACCATTAGGCTTCTCAAGTCAATTTTTCTAAGTCATTATTTGAGGAAATACTCTTTGGACAACTGCAGAAGTTTGGCTGCTGTTGGTCTTGTTAAGGGCAACATTCTTTGCAGAAACATCAGCTAGGTGATTTCCTTTAGCTCCCAGAGATTTATGTTTAGAATGTCTTAAGATCTTCGTAACAGTAGAAGCAGCAGGTGAAAGTATTGGATCTACTAATTCCTGAAAATAGAGTCCATTTAAATTTTTATTTCTGTTGAAAATAAGGAAGCCATATTGTTTCTTCAACATTCAAAAACTGAGCTGCAGTACCAAAAATGTATTTCTCATCCACAAAATATTGACAGTTTTGCCCTTAACTAAAGTGAAAGCCCACATTTTTCTTGTTTAGTTGCCAAGTCATGTCCAACTCTTTTGCAACTCCGTGGACTGTAGGCCACCAAACTCCTCTGTCCATGGAATTTCCCAGGCAAGAATACTGAAAGAGATTGCCATTTCTTTCTCCAGGGAATCTTCTCGACTAAGAGGATATAATTCAACCTGCTTGCCTGTAGTAGCCATAGGTAAAGATGCTGAAATTGAAGATTAAGAATTGTGTATGTCTTGATAAATGCATAAAGATATGGTATGTGTGTGTGTATGTGTGTTTGTGTGTGTAGTATGAATAGTAGTATAGTAGCAGGAATACTGTTCAGCCATAGAAAAGAATTAATGTCATTTGTGGCAACATGGAAAACCTAGAGATTATTGTATAATGTGAAGTCAAACAGAAAGGAGGGAGGAGTTCTATATGATATCACTTATATGTGGAATCCAGATTGTGGTATAAATGACTTCTTTACAAAACAGGCCCCGATATCAAATTTACAGTTACCAAAGGGAAAGGAGGTGGATAAATTCATTTTCCCTACAAATACTCATTCATGAACGCTATTATTCTGGCAATTGACCAATAGTTTAATGCATGTAGAGTGGTGAGGAGTGGTAATTTTAGTCTCCAGTAAGACTGCATTGTTATTTGGTCCATGAGCTTTTTATCAAACCAAAAGCTGTTGAATTTCCAATCTTGTTTTTTTTTTCCCCTCTGATGTCAACCATTAGGCTTCTCAAGTCAATTTTTCTAAGTCATTATTTGAGGAAATACTCTTTGGACAACTGCAGAAGTTTGGCTGCTGTTGGTCTTGTTAAGGGCAACATTCTTTGCAGAAACATCAGCTAGGTGATTTCCTTTAGCTCCCAGAGATTTATGTTTAGAATGTCTTAAGATCTTCGTAACAGTAGAAGCAGCAGGTGAAAGTATTGGATCTACTAATTCCTGAAAATAGAGTCCATTTAAATTTTTATTTCTGTTGAAAATAAGGAAGCCATATTGTTTCTTCAACATTCAAAAACTGAGCTGCAGTACCAAAAATGTATTTCTCATCCACAAAATATTGACAGTTTTGCCCTTAACTAAAGTGAAAGCCCACATTTTTCTTGTTTAGTTGCCAAGTCATGTCCAACTCTTTTGCAACTCCGTGGACTGTAGGCCACCAAACTCCTCTGTCCATGGAATTTCCCAGGCAAGAATACTGAAAGAGATTGCCATTTCTTTCTCCAGGGAATCTTCTCGACTAAGAGGATATAATTCAACCTGCTTGCCTGTAGTAGCCATAGGTAAAGATGCTGAAATTGAAGATTAAGAATTGTGTATGTCTTGATAAATGCATAAAGATATGGTATGTGTGTGTGTATGTGTGTTTGTGTGTGTAGTATGAATAGTAGTATAGTAGCAGGAATACTGTTCAGCCATAGAAAAGAATTAATGTCATTTGTGGCAACATGGAAAACCTAGAGATTATTGTATAATGTGAAGTCAAACAGAAAGGAGGGAGGAGTTCTATATGATATCACTTATATGTGGAATCCAGATTGTGGTATAAATGACTTCTTTACAAAACAGAAACAGACCCACAGATATAGAGAACAAATTTACAGTTACCAAAGGGGAAAGGAGGTGGATAAATTAGGAGTTTGGGGTTAGTATTATAAACTACACTATATAAAATAAATAAACAAGGTCCTACCATTTATATTACAGGAAACTATGTTCAATATCTTGAAGTAACTTTAAGCTGTCTTCATTTAAGGTAATTCATCCTCTGTGCAAGGGAGCTGGCTTACCAGATTAATTAAAACTGGAATGGAGGTCTTCCCTGGTGGTGCAGTGGGTAAAGAGTCTGTCTTGCAGTACAAGGGACACCAGTTTGATCACTGGCCTGGGAAGATCCCATGTGCCACGGAGTGGCTGGACCAGTGTGTCTAATTACTATCCAGCACTCTGGAGCACATGTGCCCAGAGCCAGTGCTCTGTAACGAGAGAGGCCACTGCAATGAGAGACCCACACATGACAAAAAATAAAAAGATCAATGAAAATAAATATAAATTTAAAAAGAGGCATGATGGGGAAAAAGGAAAAAAAAAAACTGGAATGGACATAGTTTTCCATTCCATCTTGCTAGTTTTCCCTAGGAGGGCAAGGTCCTGGTTTAGCCCATAATAACCCATTTTTAACATAAAGTTAAAAACTACTTAGGTGGAATCAGTGTCTGAAGGAAGACCAACATTTTCTTTAAAAATTATTTCAAATTGATGCTCCTTCATTTGGAAGAGGGATGCAAAGGAAGGAATCCAGAAAGAAGATCCCTGGGGAGATGCCTGTTGTCTCTAGTAGCCTCCACTGCAGCAAGACCAGTGCAGAGGATGGCCAGCACCCACCTTTCAGATTCTCACACACTGTCTTCAGCTGCCCCAGAGGCAGAGGTTTCTTAGCCCCAGCCCTATCTCACTGCCCAGACATTTCCTTGCCCAGTATTCCTTGCCTCCATTTGACATTTCTGACTTCTCTATCTCATCCAACGCTCAGATGACTCTACCCACTTTCTCCTCTTGCCCTAATGTGCCCCTACTCTCCCAACCTGCATATCCAGACTGCCTTGGTGAACTGAAAAAATTAATCTGCAGTTGATTGTAATAGTCATGACAAGATTCATTGTATTTTTATGTGCAAGCCTGAGTTTTGTTTTAGTCAATAGGCTTTGGAAAAGCCCTAAAAATTACTGAATGAAAGCACCCAGTCATTGCCTTAGCCTAATCACATGATAAGCTAGTAGTCTGGTCTCTCTGTTGTTATCTTAGAGTACCTTGCAAAATGTTCCTAGATATTCATCCAGTGCTGGACTGGCCTTCAATGGCAAGCGTATAAGCCAACTACATAAGTCAGAGATACCAGGCTAATAGGTTTGAAGGACTGTGTTAAATTCCTCTGAAAATCTGTGAGAATCTTTAATTACTTTGAGAAAATCTTTGACTGTGACTCACAGTTTAGCTTAAGTCCAGAAAATATGAGAAATTAAGAATTAGCCTCTGGATCTCAGAAAGCTTAGATTTTTTTAACTTTAGGCTTTTTACTTTGTATTTAGGTAGAACCAATCAACAGTGTTATGGTAGTTTCAGGTGAACAGGAAAGAGACTTAGCCTTGTATACATTTATATCCATTCTCCCCCAAATTCCTCTCCCATCCAGGCTGCTACATAGCATTGAGCAGGGTTCCGTGCGCTATGCAATAGGTCTTTGTTGGTTATCCATTTTAAATATAGCAATGTGTATATGACCTTCCCAAAGTCCCTAACTATTCCTTGCTCCAAGCAACCATGTTTGTTTTCTAAATCTGTGATTGTCTTTCTGTTTTGTAAGTTCATTTGTATAAATTCTTTTTGAATTCCACATATGAGGGGTAGCACATGATTTTTTTCTGTCTTCTCTGTATTTGTCACATTCAATATTGTATGGCCAGCACCCACCTTTCAGATTCTCACACACTGTCTTCAGCTGCCCCAGAGGCAGAGGTTTCTTAGCCCCAGCCCTATCTCACTGCCCAGACATTTCCTTGCCCAGTATTCCTTGCCTCCATTTGACATTTCTGACTTCTCTATCTCATCCAACGCTCAGATGACTCTACCCACTTTCTCCTCTTGCCCTAATGTGCCCCTACTCTCCCAACCTGCATATCCAGACTGCCTTGGTGAACTGAAAAAATTAATCTGCAGTTGATTGTAATAGTCATGACAAGATTCATTGTATTTTTATGTGCAAGCCTGAGTTTTGTTTTAGTCAATAGGCTTTGGAAAAGCCCTAAAAATTACTGAATGAAAGCACCCAGTCATTGCCTTAGCCTAATCACATGATAAGCTAGTAGTCTGGTCTCTCTGTTGTTATCTTAGAGTACCTTGCAAAATGTTCCTAGATATTCATCCAGTGCTGGACTGGCCTTCAATGGCAAGCGTATAAGCCAACTACATAAGTCAGAGATACCAGGCTAATAGGTTTGAAGGACTGTGTTAAATTCCTCTGAAAATCTGTGAGAATCTTTAATTACTTTGAGAAAATCTTTGACTGTGACTCACAGTTTAGCTTAAGTCCAGAAAATATGAGAAATTAAGAATTAGCCTCTGGATCTCAGAAAGCTTAGATTTTTTTAACTTTAGGCTTTTTACTTTGTATTTAGGTAGAACCAATCAACAGTGTTATGGTAGTTTCAGGTGAACAGGAAAGAGACTTAGCCTTGTATACATTTATATCCATTCTCCCCCAAATTCCTCTCCCATCCAGGCTGCTACATAGCATTGAGCAGGGTTCCGTGCGCTATGCAATAGGTCTTTGTTGGTTATCCATTTTAAATATAGCAATGTGTATATGACCTTCCCAAAGTCCCTAACTATTCCTTGCTCCAAGCAACCATGTTTGTTTTCTAAATCTGTGATTGTCTTTCTGTTTTGTAAGTTCATTTGTATAAATTCTTTTTGAATTCCACATATGAGGGGTAGCACATGATCTTTCTCCTTCTCTGATTACTTCACTCAGTATAGTACTCTCTAGGTCCATCCATGTTGGTGCAAATGGGATTATTTTTTATTATTTTTTGATGATTGAGTAATATTCCATTATATACATATACCACATCACAGTGTTTCAGTGAACATTGGGGTGCATGTATCCTTTCTGATCACAGTTTTCTCCAGATATATGCCTATGACATGTGGTGGCTCTGTGTTTAGTTTGTTCTTTTTCTTTCTTTTTTTAATGTTTAGTTTTTTAAGGAACCTCCATACTGTCCTCCATCATGGCTGTACAAATTTACATTCCTGCCAACAGTGCAGAGGAGTTCCCTTCTCTCCATAACCTCTCCAGCATTTATTATTTGTGGACTGTGTGTTGATAGCCATTCTGATCAGTGTGAGGTGATATCTCATGGTAGTTTTGATTTAAATTTCTCTAATAACTAGCAGTGTTGAATATCTTCATGTGCCTATTGGCCATCTGTGTGTCCTCTATGGAGAAATATCTATTTAGATCTCTCAGAATGCTTAATTATAAAGTAACATTTCTGATAAGTTCAGTGGAAAAGAAAGTGATGTAATTTTCTGAGAAAAAGAAAAGTTTAGCGAGAGAATTATTATAAAGGAACTGAGGGTATACAGGTGTAGGTGGCATAGAAGGAAAGGAGGAGGATGGGACCAGAGTCAGGGCTTGGAAGGAGTTGAGGGAGAGAGAGAGGGCTGTGTTGGCACTAGAGGTGGATCCAGGGGCAGAGGAGCCAGTGAGGAAAGGCTTGTAGCTTTTGGAGCCATGTTCACATTCTTTAATCCTTTCTTTGCATAGAAGGAACAGGAAAGGAAAAGGAATTGTTTGAGAAACCTAGAGTCAGGGCTTGAACGGAGTTGCCCCAAAAGCGGTGCTACATAGCATTGAGCAGGGTTCCGTGCGCTATGCAATAGGTCTTTGTTGGTTATCCATTTTAAATATAGCAATGTGTATATGACCTTCCCAAAGTCCCTAACTATTCCTTGCTCCAAGCAACCATGTTTGTTTTCTAAATCTGTGATTGTCTTTCTGTTTTGTAAGTTCATTTGTATAAATTCTTTTTGAATTCCACATATGAGGGGTAGCACATGATCTTTCTCCTTCTCTGATTACTTCACTCAGTATAGTACTCTCTAGGTCCATCCATGTTGGTGCAAATGGGATTATTTTTTATTATTTTTTGATGATTGAGTAATATTCCATTATATACATATACCACATCACAGTGTTTCAGTGAACATTGGGGTGCATGTATCCTTTCTGATCACAGTTTTCTCCAGATATATGCCTATGACATGTGGTGGCTCTGTGTTTAGTTTGTTCTTTTTCTTTCTTTTTTTAATGTTTAGTTTTTTAAGGAACCTCCATACTGTCCTCCATCATGGCTGTACAAATTTACATTCCTGCCAACAGTGCAGAGGAGTTCCCTTCTCTCCATAACCTCTCCAGCATTTATTATTTGTGGACTGTGTGTTGATAGCCATTCTGATCAGTGTGAGGTGATATCTCATGGTAGTTTTGATTTAAATTTCTCTAATAACTAGCAGTGTTGAATATCTTCATGTGCCTATTGGCCATCTGTGTGTCCTCTATGGAGAAATATCTATTTAGATCTCTCAGAATGCTTAATTATAAAGTAACATTTCTGATAAGTTCAGTGGAAAAGAAAGTGATGTAATTTTCTGAGAAAAAAGAAAAGTTTAGCGAGAGAATTATTATAAAGGAACTGAGGGTATACAGGTGTAGGTGGCATAGAAGGAAAGGAGGAGGATGGGACCAGAGTCAGGGCTTGGAAGGAGTTGAGGGAGAGAGAGAGAGAGATGATGGCACTAGAGGTGGATCCAGGGGCAGAGGAGCCAGTGAGGAAAGGCTTGTAGCTTTTGGAGCCATGTTCACATTCTTTAATCCTTTCTTTGCATCAGTTAGTTAATCCTTTTTTTGCAGAGAAAGACAGTTTTAGACTCCTAATATAGTTCTGAAATCCTCAAAATACACATTGAAAGAGACATTCTATTTAGTTTGAGAAACTGTAGAGCTATGGTAGTTCAATTTAGTTTTAAGAAAGCTAAGTGTGGGAAATTCCCTGGTGGTCCAGTGGCTAAGACTCCACACTCTCAATGCAGGGGCCCGGGTTTGATCCCTGGTAACTAGATCCCAAATGCCACGTGAAGATCGAAGAGTCCATGTGCTGTAAAATAAGACTCAGCAAAGCCAAACAAATAAATTTTAAAAAAGAAAAATAGATTTGAGTATTTTAATAGTTCCTCTTAATGACCACTGATATTCTAAATTGCCTTTGGTTACGTTGGTCCATTTAGTTACTGTGGTTTTTAAACATAAAATTAACTCAAATCCCTGAAAAGGGAGGGCCTACAAAGTACTTAGACAACTGGGATGCAATTTTCAGAGCTATTTCTCTAGAGTAACAGAATGATTTTCAAACCACCTAAACAGTCTATAGTTCAAGCGGTGATAATTCAAACAATTCAGATATCTCTAATATCCTGTAGGCTTAATACTAGCCATTTCCAAGAGAGCAATCTGGAACTTAACTGAAAGCGTCTCAGTTCAGTCCCCATAGAACAGCCTTCACTCCAAAAATCATATGTCACGAAGGCCAAACCAGTCCCAAACCAGTCCCAACTGGAACAATCTGATTTCAAAGTGCCAAATGAGTGCTTTCATATAGATCAGGGCCTTAACTAGACAAGATGAAACCTGAAAATAGACCTTAAATAAAACCAAGTGAACTTCAAAATGTAAAGAGAAGCTTGGATCCAAAAGAGACATCTCTTTAAATTCTGGGATCAAGGAGAAAAGCCATGAGGAATGCTGGGCTCAGTATGTATAATGCACCTGTTTTTCACCAGCCCTGGAGTTACTGAAAATAGTCTCTAAATTCCTGTACATACCACCAAAATGTTGACCTAAAATAGACTGATAGCTATTTCCCCAGCAAAAATGGGTTTACTGGGGATTAGAATTGCAATTTGGGGTCTGAATCCATGGCTAGCAAGCCATGTGCAAATGCCCACACAGCAAGGAGAGGCAAATCTTTTATAGAGGGGGAAAGGAGGAAGAGAGGCTGGTAATAAACAGTGTCCATGGATTTTAATGGACTGGGTTGTTGCTAGGAATGAAGAGGAGTCTTTCTTCTCTATGTTGGGCTCTGCTATTGTTGCAGAGCGTGATAGCTTCCCTTCTGTTTTCCCAACTCCATTTAATTGATGTGTTGGTTTATTAATTTTTTACACCTTTGATCCATCAAAGTTGTATTCCTTAGGATGATACCTTAGATTTTATTAGACATCCCTAATACTCAGCAGTGGTTCCCAGGTGGCTGTGTGGTAAAGAATCCACCTTCCAATGCAGGAGATGCAAGCTCTATCCCTGGGTCAGGAAGATCCCATGGAAAAGGAAATGGCAACCCACTCCAGTATTTTTAAACATAAAATTAACTCAAATCCCTGAAAAGGGAGGGCCTACAAAGTACTTAGACAACTGGGATGCAATTTTCAGAGCTATTTCTCTAGAGTAACAGAATGATTTTCAAACCACCTAAACAGTCTATAGTTCAAGCGGTGATAATTCAAACAATTCAGATATCTCTAATATCCTGTAGGCTTAATACTAGCCATTTCCAAGAGAGCAATCTGGAACTTAACTGAAAGCGTCTCAGTTCAGTCCCCATAGAACAGCCTTCACTCCAAAAATCATATGTCACGAAGGCCAAACCAGTCCCAAACCAGTCCCAACTGGAACAATCTGATTTCAAAGTGCCAAATGAGTGCTTTCATATAGATCAGGGCCTTAACTAGACAAGATGAAACCTGAAAATAGACCTTAAATAAAACCAAGTGAACTTCAAAATGTAAAGAGAAGCTTGGATCCAAAAGAGACATCTCTTTAAATTCTGGGATCAAGGAGAAAAGCCATGAGGAATGCTGGGCTCAGTATGTATAATGCACCTGTTTTTCACCAGCCCTGGAGTTACTGAAAATAGTCTCTAAATTCCTGTACATACCACCAAAATGTTGACCTAAAATAGACTGATAGCTATTTCCCCAGCAAAAATGGGTTTACTGGGGATTAGAATTGCAATTTGGGGTCTGAATCCATGGCTAGCAAGCCATGTGCAAATGCCCACACAGCAAGGAGAGGCAAATCTTTTATAGAGGGGGAAAGGAGGAAGAGAGGCTGGTAATAAACAGTGTCCATGGATTTTAATGGACTGGGTTGTTGCTAGGAATGAAGAGGAGTCTTTCTTCTCTATGTTGGGCTCTGCTATTGTTGCAGAGCGTGATAGCTTCCCTTCTGTTTTCCCAACTCCATTTAATTGATGTGTTGGTTTATTAATTTTTTACACCTTTGATCCATCAAAGTTGTATTCCTTAGGATGATACCTTAGATTTTATTAGACATCCCTAATACTCAGCAGTGGTTCCCAGGTGGCTGTGTGGTAAAGAATCCACCTTCCAATGCAGGAGATGCAAGCTCTATCCCTGGGTCGGGAAGATCCCATGGAAAAGGAAATGGCAACCCACTCCAGTATTTTTGCCAGGAGAATCTCATGGACAAAGGAACCTGATGGGCTACAGTCCATGGGGTCATGACTTATGTGACTGAACAATACATAACAGGGTTACTGTTATTACTAATTATGGACACAAGAGGGAGCTAAAAGATCTTGCTTTTGGTTCTTTAGGCCCAAATGTAGACTAATAATGTTGCTTAATGCCATTTCCATTTTCAGAAAAGAACTTTGAAGACCTAACTCAGGAAAATCTTGAGAGAAAGAATGGAAATGCAACCTAATATCAAATGTTTAGATTGTAAGGTTAATTGAGGTATAGTCCCAGTGCTACTGATGATTTAGTATCATTTTAGATGAATGTAATAGAATTTCATTTCTGGAAAGAACATGTGTTATTATCTTTCCTTTTCTTCTTTCCTGCTCCCCTCACTCCTCTCCCTCCTCCCTTCCTTCCTATGACCAGGAACACTTGTTACACACAATCTTTTCCACTCAGAAAAAGTAGACACAACATAAGCAGAACTGTTTTTATTGAAGTGGAAATAAGATGCTGTTTACTATTTGATCCTTTACAGAAAAAAAGTTTTCTAATTCTTATTCTAGATGCTTTTGTTGACTCATTGAAATGAAGCTAATATATTAACATTTTGATTACTATTTAGAAAGTCTAATTATTTAGAAACTTTTTTGTGGTATGCTTTATGCTGTATATAATATATTCAGGTTGAATATTTGGGTTTCCCAGGTGGCTCGGCAGTAAAGAATCTGCCTGTCAATGCAAGAGATGTGGATTCAATCCCTGGGTCAGGAAGATTCCCTAGAGAAGGAAATGTCAACCTACTCCAGTATTCTTTCCTTTGAAATCCCATGAACAGCGGGGCCTAGTGGGCTACAGTCCATGGAATTGCAAGAGTTGAACATGACTTAGCGACTAAACAACAACAACGAATGTATTCTTTATAAAAAAAATAAAATAAAAATAGACATAATTTTGTATTAATTCTTTTGGAAACCACTCTAGTTTAACTGTATTGTTTTACATATGAGAAGAATAAAATCTGGAGTGGTAAATGATTGTTTAAGCACCCAAAGCAAGTTACTGGCCAATCAGCTACAGGCTTCTGCCCCTTTCACTGTATCATTTTAGAAACATGCACACCCCATCTTTTGCTGTCCTTCAGCTTGGGCTTTCTGAAGTAAAGCTCACCTGTGGTGACTTCAGATTCTATTTATCACTAGATATACTTCTGGGTAATACATTCACAAGCCTTTTTCCTTGTCTTATGGATTTTGGTATACTCTGGTTACATGAGTGCTTTCTGGGCTCCAGCAAAAGGTGGAAGTATATCCTAAATTTATCCCAGATGTCTTCTCTGAGCTTGTGAATATGCCAAATACAGATGAAGTAGAGATCTGCACACACACTGCATGGTAAAGGTATCTTTTGCTTTAGGAATGTGTTGCTGGGAACATGATCAGAAAAGTTTAAGTGGTTGACTTTGGACTTTCCTAGTTGTGATGACACAGCTTATTTAGGAAAGTCATTATGTCAAGAGGGACACACAAAAATTGTACACATTCAAAAAGAGGTCCAGGTCCATGACTGTAAAGAAGAGTAGAAGGAACTGTGTTGTAACCTAGCTTTGGAACCCAAATAATTCTCTTCAGATACCTTAATGACTGTCCTGGGAAAGGTGGAACTTTTAACTATTTCATAAGTCCACATCTAAGACTTATGGGTAGAATTTGCTGGCATTTAGGCTTGGATTCACTAGTTAGAGATGTCTAATGATGAACTGGATATTCTTTAGACTTCAACATCAGAGAGATATGGGTATAATTCCTAGCTTCATCTACTATTGCCTGGGAATTGTGGTCATGGAGGACAATAGTATATTGCAATATTGTATATATAATTGTATACATATGTATATGTATGTATATATATATATATATATATATATATATCTTTTTTTTCCCTACATCCCTTAAACCTCATGCATCCACTTCCAGTTCATACTGTCAGGATTCTGAAAATCAAGGCTGTTAAAAGACTTTGAGAGACAGGGTTTTGAGTCTGGCTTTTAGAATCAAAGGCCAGAATGTCTGGAAGAAAACAGAAAATAAAGTATATGTTGAAATAGTAGGTTTGGAAATATAGAGTAAGGGTCAAAGAGCACTGAACCCTATTATCAAATAGAAATGCCTAGAACTTAAGGTGTGGAGGCCAGGCAGTGTTGAGGGAGGAGATTTGTGGAGCCTAGCTTTCCTAGAGCTCACCTAAGGGAATGAGATGGGGCACTGTGGAATTGGCATTAAGACCCATCAACTAACAACAGGTAGACATCAGCTGTCCCAAGATGAAAGTCAGATCATTAATGCACATCATGAGTTTACATTAGGCATTTGGACCAGTGTTGTCAATGATCAATGCCATAGTATCCTCATTACATCTTATTAAGACCTCCTAATGAAACACTAGAAGAGTTATGGTCATTGTCCTCTGAGAGTTACAGTTCTTTGGGTCCAAAACTTTGCTTAGATCTATTCTACTTTCCTTCTGTGGAAACAGCTCTTGTTTACCAGGTTTATTCTAAGATGTTGCTGAGATGGCAAGAGGTCTTCTGACACCCATAGGAGAGATGGTATGGAAGGGAAGCCTCACATCAGTACCTTGGTAGGAATGAATAGAACTGGTTTGAGACCCCGTCTACTCCACCTCAGTTGCATTAAAAACAATTTCAGTTGCATGTTTTTTCCTTCCATGTGATACCTTAATGACTGTCCTGGGAAAGGTGGAACTTTAACTATTTCATAAGTCCACATCTAAGACTTATGGGTAGAATTTGCTGGCATTTAGGCTTGGATTCACTAGTTAGAGATGTCTAATGATGAACTGGATATTCTTTAGACTTCAACATCAGAGAGATATGGGTATAATTCCTAGCTTCATCTACTATTGCCTGGGAATTGTGGTCATGGAGGACAATAGTATATTGCAATATTGTATATATAATTGTATACATATGTATATGTATGTATATATATATATATATATATATATATCTTTTTTCCTACATCCCTTAAACCTCATGCATCCACTTCCAGTTCATACTGTCAGGATTCTGAAAATCAAGGCTGTTAAAAGACTTTGAGAGACAGGGTTTTGAGTCTGGCTTTTAGAATCAAAGGCCAGAATGTCTGGAAGAAAACAGAAAATAAAGTATATGTTGAAATAGTAGGTTTGGAAATATAGAGTAAGGGTCAAAGAGCACTGAACCCTATTATCAAATAGAAATGCCTAGAACTTAAGGTGTGGAGGCCAGGCAGTGTTGAGGGAGGAGATTTGTGGAGCCTAGCTTTCCTAGAGCTCACCTAAGGGAATGAGATGGGGCACTGTGGAATTGGCATTAAGACCCATCAACTAACAACAGGTAGACATCAGCTGTCCCAAGATGAAAGTCAGATCATTAATGCACATCATGAGTTTACATTAGGCATTTGGACCAGTGTTGTCAATGATCAATGCCATAGTATCCTCATTACATCTTATTAAGACCTCCTAATGAAACACTAGAAGAGTTATGGTCATTGTCCTCTGAGAGTTACAGTTCTTTGGGTCCAAAACTTTGCTTAGATCTATTCTACTTTCCTTCTGTGGAAACAGCTCTTGTTTACCAGGTTTATTCTAAGATGTTGCTGAGATGGCAAGAGGTCTTCTGACACCCATAGGAGAGATGGTATGGAAGGGAAGCCTCACATCAGTACCTTGGTAGGAATGAATAGAACTGGTTTGAGACCCCGTCTACTCCACCTCAGTTGCATTAAAAACAATTCCAGTTGCATGTTAACCATACTTTTTATCCTTTCCATGTGATACAGTTAAATTTTCTAGATCTTTTTTGATGCTGTTGTAAATTAGAGTACTGATAATTATTTTATAAGGTTGCTCTGAGATTAAATGAGATAATGCATAAGATATTAGCACATTGATTGTCCTAGGATGCATTCATAAATGGAAGTGGTGAGTATTACTCAAGGGGTGATGACACCATATTCTCTTTGTTTTTATGAAACTGAGTGACCCCTTGGTATTTATGTGATAAAGAATGTTCATTTCTGAATGTGATTGTGGTCTCAGAGACTTATCTGTCAGTTTAGATTTAGTGTTTTTCAACATGTTGCACATGAGCTAGTGTAGGCTGACTGTATAGCATAGCCTGGATAGTGTGAAAATACATAAGTCTGGGCTCAAATACAGATAATCTAATTTAGTAGATCTAGAGAAAGGCTTAAGATTCTATGTTATTAGCAAATTGCTTCCCTCTGGAGGCTTTAGGAGAGAATGCTTTTCCTTGTCTTCTTCAGGTTCTAGAAGATACCCAAGTTCTTTGGTTCACAGCACTACCTCATTTCCCTTTCCATTGACATAGGACCTTAGGACCCTTATAATTGCACTGGATCCTTCAGGTTATACCAGGTTGTCTTTCCATCTCAAAATTCTAAATGTTATTATATCTGCAAAGTCTCTTTTGTCATGTAAAGGAATAAATTCAGAGATTCTAGGGATTAGAATGTAGGTATTTTTGAGGCTCATTAGTTAACCTTTTTTGCTTGTTTGTTTGGACTGTCAGCTATACAAGAAATCCCTATAAGACTTTCTTCATTCCCAACTAGTAAGTCCATGTATTGGGAAATTTTTCTTCTAAACAACCACTCCTCTAAGTATCTATTTCTTTGGTATACAAGTGTATAAGGAGATTGCTGTAGACTTGAAAATTTTATATTTAAATACTCTACAGGTATGCAAATTACAATATAAATGTGGGAATTACTCTGGAGCAACAGAATATCTTTACTTCTTTAGAGCATTTGTTCCCACTGGAAACACTCTTGTAGGAAGGGAATAAAACCCCCCTGGGAATTTGAGACCCACGTCTTAAAATTTTCCCACCCTCAGTTGCATTAAAACAATTCCAGTTGCATGTTAACCATACTTTTTATCCTTTCCATGTGATACAGTTAAATTTTCTAGATCTTTTTTGATGCTGTTGTAAATTAGAGTACTGATAATTATTTTATAAGGTTGCTCTGAGATTAAATGAGATAATGCATAAGATATTAGCACATTGATTGTCCTAGGATGCATTCATAAATGGAAGTGGTGAGTATTACTCAAGGGGTGATGACACCATATTCTCTTTGTTTTTATGAAACTGAGTGACCCCTTGGTATTTATGTGATAAAGAATGTTCATTTCTGAATGTGATTGTGGTCTCAGAGACTTATCTGTCAGTTTAGATTTAGTGTTTTTCAACATGTTGCACATGAGCTAGTGTAGGCTGACTGTATAGCATAGCCTGGATAGTGTGAAAATACATAAGTCTGGGCTCAAATACAGATAATCTAATTTAGTAGATCTAGAGAAAGGCTTAAGATTCTATGTTATTAGCAAATTGCTTCCCTCTGGAGGCTTTAGGAGAGAATGCTTTTCCTTGTCTTCTTCAGGTTCTAGAAGATACCCAAGTTCTTTGGTTCACAGCACTACCTCATTTCCCTTTCCATTGACATAGGACCTTAGGACCCTTATAATTGCACTGGATCCTTCAGGTTATACCAGGTTGTCTTTCCATCTCAAAATTCTAAATGTTATTATATCTGCAAAGTCTCTTTTGTCATGTAAAGGAATAAATTCAGAGATTCTAGGGATTAGAATGTAGGTATTTTTGAGGCTCATTAGTTAACCTTTTTTGCTTGTTTGTTTGGACTGTCAGCTATACAAGAAATCCCTATAAGACTTTCTTCATTCCCAACTAGTAAGTCCATGTATTGGGAAATTTTTCTTCTAAACAACCACTCCTCTAAGTATCTATTTCTTTGGTATACAAGTGTATAAGGAGATTGCTGTAGACTTGAAAATTTTATATTTAAATACTCTACAGGTATGCAAATTACAATAAATGTGGGAATTACTCTGGAGCAACAGAATATCTTTACTTCTTTAGAGCATTTGTTCCCACAATGGGTAGAAATACTTTGAGTTCAGCCTGGGGAAAACTGGCCCCTGAAGTCTTAATGCAGAGTTGGGATTCGGACATGGAAAACCTTGAATGGCTGAAAGAGACCATAGGTAGTAATTGTGTGAGTCTGCCACTTTAGTTTCTTTAGCAGCAAACATGACTCATTCACTGTTTGTTCTTCAATCACCCCAAAGAGTGTGATAGCATTATTGATCTCTCCCTTTGCCAGCCATAGTATCTTAATGCATTATAGACAATATGCCTACATATTCTCTGCTATTTGACTACAGCAATCATAACAAAAAAAACATGTTTAAAAGTGCTAGCAGGTGAACTTAGATGCCAAGATCCTCAACAAAATCCTAGCAAACAGAATTCAACGACACATCAAAAAACTCATACATCATGATCATGTCGGGTTCATCCCAGGTATGCAAGAATTCTTCAATATCTGCAAATCAATCAATGTGATACACCATATCAACAAACTGAGAGACAAAAATCACATGATCATCTCAATAGATACAGAAAAAGCCTTCGACAAAGTACAACATCCATTTATGATAAAAACTCTTCAGAAAATGGGCATAGAAGGAACCTATCTCAACATAGTGAAAGCCATATATGAAAAGCCCACAGCGAACCTTATTCTCAACAGTGAAAAACTCAAAGCATTCCCTCTAAGATCAGGAACAAGACAGGGGTGTCCACTTTCACCACTACTATTCAACATAGCCCTAGAAGTGCTAGCAACGGCAATAAGAGAAGAGAAAAAATCAAAGGAATCCAGATTGGAAAGGAAGAAGTCAAGCTCTCTCTTTTTGCAGATGACATGATAGTATACATAGAAGATCCCAAAGACACTATTACAAAGCTACTAGAGCTAATCAACGAATTCAGCAAAGTCACAGGATACAAAGTCAACACACAGAAATCACTGGCATGTCTATACACAAACAATGAAAAATCAGAAAATGAAATCAAAGAGGCAGTCCCCTTCACCATTGCAACCAAAAGAATCAAGTATCTAGGAAGAAACATACCCAAAGAAGCAAAAGAACTGTACACAGAAAATTACAAGACCCTCATGAACGAAATTAAAGAAGATTTAACAGATGGAGAGATATTCCATGTTCCTGGGTCGGAAGAATCAATATTGTGAAAATGACCATACTACCAAATAGCACCTACAGATTCAATATAATACCTATTCAGCTTCCATTGACATTTTTCACAGAACTAGACCAAAGAATAACACAGTTCATATGGAAACACAAAAGACCTCGAATAGCCAAAGCAATTCTGAGAAAGAAAAATGGAGCTGGAAGAATCAGCCTCCCTAACTTCAGACTCTACTACAAAGCAACAGTCATCAAGACAGTATGGTACTGGCACACTAACAGAAGTATAGACCAATGGAACAAGATCGAGAACACAGAGATAAACCCACGCACTTATGGGTACCTTATTTTTGACAAAGGAGGAGAAACTATAAAATGGGACAAAGACAGCCTCTTCAACAAGTGGTGCTGGGAAAATTGGACAGCTATATGCAAAAAAATGAAATTGGAACATTCCCTGACACCATACACTAAGACCAACTCAAAATGGATTCAAGACCTAAATGTAAGACCAGAAACCATCAAACTCTTAGAGGAGAATATAGGCAAAACTCTCAAGGACATCAATCAAAGCAAGATCTTCTCTGACCCACCTACTAAAATAGCAGAACTGAAAAGAAAAATGAACCTGTGGGACCTCATGAAACCGAAAAGCTTTTGTACAGCCAAAGAAATTACAGAAAAGCTGAACCGACAGCCCACAGAGTGGGAGAAAATCATAGCAAATGAAACAACAGACAAAGAATTCATCTCCAAAATCTACAAGCAACTCAGACAACTCAGCACAGGGAAAAGGAAAAAAACTAAAGAGATGCCTCTCCAAAGAGGACATACAGATGGCCCAAAAGCACATGAAACGATGCTCAACCTCGCTTATTATTAGAGAAATACAAATTAAAACTACAATGAGATATCACCTCACTCCTGTCAGAATGGCCATCTTCAAAAAATCTGCAGACACTAAATGCTGGAGAGGGTTCGGAGAAAAGGGAACCCTCTTGCATTGCTGGTGGGAATGTCAATTGATGCATCCTCTATGAAAGACAGTCTGGTGATTCTTTAAAAAGCTAAAAATTGAAGCAACCTCTGACCCATGAATCCCACTCCTAGGCTTATATCCTGATGAAATCAAAACTGAAAGAAGCACCTGTACCCCAATGTTCACTGCAGCTCTCTATAAAATCTAGCTTCCATTGACATTTTCACAGAACTAGACCAAAGAATAACACAGTTCATATGGAAACACAAAAGACCTCGAATAGCCAAAGCAATTCTGAGAAAAAAAAAAAATGGAGCTGGAGGAGTCAGCCTCCCTAACTTCAGACTCTACTACAAAGCAACAGTCATCAAGACAGTATGGTACTGGCACACTAACAGAAGTATAGACCAATGGAACAAGATCGAGAACACAGAGATAAACCCACGCACTTATGGGTACCTTATTTTTGACAAAGGAGGAGAAACTATAAAATGGGACAAAGACAGCCTCTTCAACAAGTGGTGCTGGGAAAATTGGACAGCTATATGCAAAAAAAATGAAATTGGAACATTCCCTGACACCATACACTAAGACCAACTCAAAATGGATTCAAGACCTAAATGTAAGACCAGAAACCATCAAACTCTTAGAGGAGAATATAGGCAAAACTCTCAAGGACATCAATCAAAGCAAGATCTTCTCTGACCCACCTACTAAAATAGCAGAACTGAAAAGAAAAATGAACCTGTGGGACCTCATGAAACCGAAAAGCTTTTGTACAGCCAAAGAAATTACAGAAAAGCTGAACCGACAGCCCACAGAGTGGGAGAAAATCATAGCAAATGAAACAACAGACAAAGAATTCATCTCCAAAATCTACAAGCAACTCAGACAACTCAGCACAGGGAAAAGGAAAAAATCTAAAGAGATGCCTCTCCAAAGAGGACATACAGATGGCCCAAAAGCACATGAAACGATGCTCAACCTCGCTTATTATTAGAGAAATACAAATTAAAACTACAATGAGATATCACCTCACTCCTGTCAGAATGGCCATCTTCAAAAAATCTGCAGACACTAAATGCTGGAGAGGGTTCGGAGAAAAGGGAACCCTCTTGCATTGCTGGTGGGAATGTCAATTGATGCATCCTCTATGAAAGACAGTCTGGAGATTTCTTAAAAAACTAAAAATTGAAGCACCCTATGACCCAGGAATCCCACTCTTAGGCTTATATCCTGATGAAATCAAAACTGAAAGAAGCACCTGTACCCCAATGTTCACTGCAGCTCTCTATACAATAGCCAGAACTTGGAAGCAACCTAGATGTCCATCGACAAATGAATGGATACAAAAGCCCTGGTACATATATACAATGGAATACTATTCAGCTGTTAAAAGAAATGCAGAAGACTCAGTCCTAATGAAGTGGCTGGCTCTAGAACCTATCATAAAAAGTGAAGTAAGTCAAAAAGAGAAAGACAAATACAGTATACTAACACACATATATGAAATCTAGTAGGACGGTCTTGATAATACACGCAGTGAACTCCTGGAAAAACTCCTGGACAGGGCATAGACATAGGGACACTGTGGGGAAGGAACAGGGAGGGGGAGGCATGGAGGGAGTAACATGGAAACCTATACTGTCATGTGTGGAAAAGATAGCTACTGTCGTTGTGCTAAGGGAATAGGAGTGCTTACAATGGCATGGGGCGATGGTCCGGAGGGGTGGGATGGGGGGAACTGGGGAGGTGGGACCATGGATATGCATATGACTGATCTGGGAACATACATGTCTGTGAAGAACAAAACTTTATAAACCTTTAAAATAAAGAATAATAAAAAAAAAGAAACTCTAAAAAAAAATGCTAGCAGGTATTTCTAATAAAAGATTTGGTCTGCATTATTCAACAGAAGTGCTATGCATATAAAAAGAAAACAGTTACAGAGTTTATGGAATATTTAATTTTTTACTTTTAGTTTTGGGTATTCTGGGTTTTCACTTCTGCCACAGACTCTTCTCTAGTTGCAAGTACTAGGGACTACTCTCTAGTGGAGGCAAGCGGGCTTCCTGTTGCAGTGACCTCTCTTGTTGTGGAATTCGGGCTCTAGGGCACACGGGCTTCAGTAATTGCAGCACAAGGGCTCAATAGTTGCAGTTCCAAGGCTCTAGAGCACAGGCTCAATAGTTGTGGCTCATGGACTTAGTTACTCTGCATCATGTAGGATCTTCCCAGATCAGGGATGGAACCCATGTCTCCAGAGCATTAGCAGGTGAACTCTTCACCACTGAGCTACCAGGGAACCCTGTTGAATGGTTTATATGTTAACTTTGATAGGGCTCAGAAAAAGCTGAGGGAATATGAATCAGTGCTAGTGAATGATTTTTTCATGGTGGCTTGTCTTGAGGATTTTGTTGAAAATGCCCAACTCTATATTTGAGATTTTTTGTCTCAAAATACACTGCATCCATCAGTGTACCACCATTAACATGTTGGCAGGTAAACTGAATGTGACTCCAAAAGAAACTGGATTATAACTTTGATTAGCAATGCAAAACTGAATGTCAAGACTGATTCTGAATTAGATTATATGGTTAGGGGTAACAATGCAGTCTTCCCCTATCAGTGATTGAAAAGACCAAAATTTAGTCTTTATTTTAGTGTGTATAGTCTGTTTCATTTAGAAGACAGATGTTGGCCATGAATATTGAGAAGAAACATAATCAGAAGCTCTTAACCAGGCAACTCAGGACTCTGGCTTCTATTCAAGAATTGTATGGAAAAGATACAAAAACTGTAAAAGAAAGATGAAATAATAAAACCACTTTATAAAGGTGGAACATACTGAAAACAACATGTTGAATAAAAAATTTTGGAGAATTTGAATAAAATTGGCTCTGCTTCACTTTCAAAATTCCTTGACAAATTTAGGATATGAACAGAACAAGCTTACGGGTCAGGGTGTAAACAGTTTTCACTCCTGCTTGATTATCAATGCACTAGATGCTAACTTCTGATAAAGAAAGGACCTTCTTATAGCTTCTCAATACAGAGACAGCATATAAGACTTCACATCTGAAAACAGTAGCTTCTATTTCTGAGCTCTGGCTACATATGATCATGCTCAGATGGATGTTGGTCGTTTTCAAATGTTAACTTAATACTATTCTTATGGTTTTTCTGGCTATTTCTCCTGATTCTTTGTCCAAGTGTCTTCTAAGTCTCTTTTATATTTTTATTCTCAGTCTATGGAATCCATCTTTTGCCTTCAAGATAAACTTTCTCTTATCAAATATATCATCATCATATCATGTATCTCTCAAAATCTCATCCATATATAGCTGAGGCATACTATGTGGATTGCTAAACTCAAAATCAGTAACTGACTCTCTTTGTTTTTTTGTCTTCCTCCTGTCAGTTCACCTCCAAGACAATGATGGAGAATGCTTAGCTGATTGAATGTGGAAAGAAAAAGGAGTGAAGCAAAATTCTGGCAGAAATAATCTCTTCACCACTGAGCTACCAGGGAACCCTGTTGAATGGTTTATATGTTAACTTTGATAGGGCTCAGAAAAGCTGAGGAATATGAATCAGTGCTAGTGAATGATTTTTTCATGGTGGCTTGTCTTGAGGATTTTGTTGAAAATGCCCAACTCTATATTTGAGATTTTTTGTCTCAAAATACACTGCATCCATCAGTGTACCACCATTAACATGTTGGCAGGTAAACTGAATGTGACTCCAAAAGAAACTGGATTATAACTTTGATTAGCAATGCAAAACTGAATGTCAAGACTGATTCTGAATTAGATTATATGGTTAGGGGTAACAATGCAGTCTTCCCCTATCAGTGATTGAAAAGACCAAAATTTAGTCTTTATTTTAGTGTGTATAGTCTGTTTCATTTAGAAGACAGATGTTGGCCATGAATATTGAGAAGAAACATAATCAGAAGCTCTTAACCAGGCAACTCAGGACTCTGGCTTCTATTCAAGAATTGTATGGAAAAGATACAAAAACTGTAAAAGAAAGATGAAATAATAAAACCACTTTATAAAGGTGGAACATACTGAAAACAACATGTTGAATAAAAAATTTTGGAGAATTTGAATAAAATTGGCTCTGCTTCACTTTCAAAATTCCTTGACAAATTTAGGATATGAACAGAACAAGCTTACGGGTCAGGGTGTAAACAGTTTTCACTCCTGCTTGATTATCAATGCACTAGATGCTAACTTCTGATAAAGAAAGGACCTTCTTATAGCTTCTCAATACAGAGACAGCATATAAGACTTCACATCTGAAAACAGTAGCTTCTATTTCTGAGCTCTGGCTACATATGATCATGCTCAGATGGATGTTGGTCGTTTTCAAATGTTAACTTAATACTATTCTTATGGTTTTTCTGGCTATTTCTCCTGATTCTTTGTCCAAGTGTCTTCTAAGTCTCTTTTATATTTTTATTCTCAGTCTATGGAATCCATCTTTTGCCTTCAAGATAAACTTTCTCTTATCAAATATATCATCATCATATCATGTATCTCTCAAAATCTCATCCATATATAGCTGAGGCATACTATGTGGATTGCTAAACTCAAAATCAGTAACTGACTCTCTTTGTTTTTTTGTCTTCCTCCTGTCAGTTCACCTCCAAGACAATGATGGAGAATGCTTAGCTGATTGAATGTGGAAAGAAAAAAGGAGTGAAGCAAAATTCTGGCAAGAAATACATATTAATTAATATTTCAAAATATTATCAATTTTCATAATTTGTTTCATCATTGAAATTCAAAGATGCATTCTCCTAAGGTTGTACCAAACCACACCCCATCACGCTGTATTCATTTCAATAAATTTTTCAACAACTTCAAGACCTTGGATTTCCAAATTGACATATTTCCCCTTCACCAGGATACATCCCACTCTCTAAACCTCCACTCTCTCTGTGGTGCAAGCATGCTGCTCTCCAGCTCCTGGGAAAGACTGAATAGCAAGAGACCTGCACCACCCTCTCTGTGTTAAGCTGCCAGTCTGCCTTTTCTGACAGTTGCCTTAGCCAACTGTCTCTGACTCAGCTCTATGCCAGGTGAAGACTTGTAGAAAACATCCCCTACTGCTGCTCTTCTCCCAAGGAGTAAAGGATTAGCATTCAGTACACCTGAGCACAGGGCAGCTCCTTCTCGGTTTGTTTGTCTGGTATTAAAAGGGGATGGGAACTAGCTTAAGGTCTGAAATTAGTTCCTTCCCACAGATACCTTCCACCCTCTAATACCCATGTACATAGCAAGAATGTGGACTCTGCTGTCTGCTCAACTGGTTCAGCTTCCTTAATACAAGTGGCTGCTTGTCTAACTCTGTCTCACCATTCCAGCTCTTTCAACTCTGTAATGCAGTAGTACAGAGAAGCAGCCAAGATTTGTGTGTAGGTTATTCCAAGTTTGCATCAGAAAGAAAAATGTGAATTCAGTATCTTTTCTGCTACTCACCAAGTATGTGACCTTGGGCAAGCTGTTTAACTTCCTTAAGCTTCTATCTGCTACTCTGTAAAAAGACACCTACATCACTGGATTGCTAAAAGGATAAAATAAAATGGGTAAAACAGTTAGCATCATGCCTGGAACATGTTTCTCCAAAAATTGAAGTCATGGTTATATTTTGTGTTATTTAATAAAGATGGGCTAAGTACTTATTATGAAAAATGCCATGCTTGATACTGTGAAAGTAGGGAAAGGAGAAGACATGGTCCCTGAAAAGAACATTGCAGACTATTGGAACAGAGAAAATATCCAAGTTAGCAAAGGGAATATGTGAAGGTGGGGTAAAGCTATGGGGAGAAAATTGTTGAGGATAAAGTTGGACCTATACAGCATGCAAGAGGGTCCAGAGGAAACTCCATTGCAAATGTGTGGGAAAGGCCACCTTGACATAAATTCCATCCTGTGGACAACAGCATTTCCTCATGTTTTTGAGATTCTCCTATCCAATAGTGCTGTATAACAACCATAAAGATGTATGCCTCTATTACTTTGTAATTTTTGGATATCCATGGGTATTGTAATTTCCAACTAATTATCTCTGTGGCTAAGATGGTAAAGAATCTACCTGCAATACAGAAGACCTAGGTTCAACCCCTGAAGATCCCTTGGAGAAAGAATGGACAAAGGAGCCTGTTGGGCTAAAGTCCATGGTGTCTTTAAGTGATGGAAATGACTGAACAATTAACAGTTATGGGTAAGCTCAGGGTATCTAAAAATAAACAAGCAAACAACTCTTTCATCCTCATTTACCTCTCTTTCCCTCACACCACTATGATCACCTGGGTCATCTTTAAAAAATTTAGATTTTTTTGGAACTGGGTGGCAGTTCAGTTGTCACACAGTCCTGTCTGACTCTTTGTGACCCCACAGACTGCAGCACCTCAAGCTTCCCTGTTGTTCACCATCTCCCTGAGCTTGCTCAAACTCATGTCCATTAACTCAGTGAGACCATCCAACCATTTCATCCTCTCTCATCCCCTTATTCTGCCTTCTATTTTTCCCAACATCAAGATCTTTTCCAATGAGTTATCTCTTCTCATCAGGTAGCCAAAGTATTGAAACTTTTGCTTCAGCATCATTCCTTCCAATGAAAATTCAGGGTTGATCTCCTTTAGGGTTGACTGGTTTGATCTCCTTGCAGTCCAAGGGACCCTCAAGGGCCTTTTTCAACACCACAGTTCAAAGGCATCCATTCTTTGGTGCTCAGCCTTCTTTATGGTCCAATTCTCACATCCATACATGACTACTGGGAAAACGATAGCTTTAACTATATAGACTTTTCCTGGCAAAGTGATGTCTCTGCTTTTGAATATGCTGTTTAGGTTTGTCATAGATTTTCCCATGTTTTTTTGGCCGCTTCTATTGTTCTTTCATTTATGTCCATCTTTGTTCTTTGGCCTGTGTGGGCCTCCAATCACAGTGGCCTCTCTCGTCACAGAGCACTGGCTCTGGGCGCATGCACTCCAGAGCTCTGGCTGGGCAATTGGACACATCCATCCAGCCGCTCTGCAGCACTTGTGATCCTTTCAGGCCAGGGATCGAACTGGCACCCTCTGCACTGCAAGGTGGTGTCCTTACCCACTGGACCACCAGGGAATCCTGGTCATAGCTTTTCTACCAAGGAGCAAGTGCCTATTAATTTCATGGCTGCAGTCAGCATCTGCAGTGATTTTGGACCCAATAAAATAGTCTGTCACTGTTTTCATTGTTTGCCCATCTACTTGCCATGAAGTGATGGGACCAGATGCCATGGTCTTTGCTTTTTGACTGTTGAGTTTTAGGCCAGCTTTTTCACAATCTTCATTCATCTTCATCAATAGGCACTTTAGTTCCTCTTCATTTTCTGTCATAACTGTGGTGTCATCTGCATACCTGAAGTTAGTATATTTCTCCTGGCAATCTCGATTCTAGCTTCTGCTTAATCCAGACCTGGGTCATCTTTAAAAAATTTAGATTTTTTTGGAACTGGGTGGCAGTTCAGTTGTCACACAGTCCTGTCTGACTCTTTGTGACCCCACAGACTGCAGCACCTCAAGCTTCCCTGTTGTTCACCATCTCCCTGAGCTTGCTCAAACTCATGTCCATTAACTCAGTGAGACCATCCAACCATTTCATCCTCTCTCATCCCCTTATTCTGCCTTCTATTTTTCCCAACATCAAGATCTTTTCCAATGAGTTATCTCTTCTCATCAGGTAGCCAAAGTATTGAAACTTTTGCTTCAGCATCATTCCTTCCAATGAAAATTCAGGGTTGATCTCCTTTAGGGTTGACTGGTTTGATCTCCTTGCAGTCCAAGGGACCCTCAAGGGCCTTTTTCAACACCACAGTTCAAAGGCATCCATTCTTTGGTGCTCAGCCTTCTTTATGGTCCAATTCTCACATCCATACATGACTACTGGGAAAACGATAGCTTTAACTATATAGACTTTTCCTGGCAAAGTGATGTCTCTGCTTTTGAATATGCTGTTTAGGTTTGTCATAGATTTTCCCATGTTTTTTTGGCCGCTTCTATTGTTCTTTCATTTATGTCCATCTTTGTTCTTTGGCCTGTGTGGGCCTTCCATCGCGGTGGCCTCTGTTGTTGCAGAGCACTGGCTCTGGGCGCATGCACTCCAGAGCTCTGGCTGGGCAATTGGACACATCCATCCAGCCGCTCTGCAGCACTTGTGATCCTTTCAGGCCAGGGATCGAACTGGCACCCTCTGCACTGCAAGGTGGTGTCCTTACCCACTGGACCACCAGGGAATCCTGGTCATAGCTTTTCTACCAAGGAGCAAGTGCCTATTAATTTCATGGCTGCAGTCAGCATCTGCAGTGATTTTGGACCCAATAAAATAGTCTGTCACTGTTTTCATTGTTTGCCCATCTACTTGCCATGAAGTGATGGGACCAGATGCCATGGTCTTTGCTTTTTGACTGTTGAGTTTTAGGCCAGCTTTTTCACAATCTTCATTCATCTTCATCAATAGGCACTTTAGTTCCTCTTCATTTTCTGTCATAACTGTGGTGTCATCTGCATACCTGAAGTTAGTATATTTCTCCTGGCAATCTCGATTCTAGCTTCTGCTTAATCCAGACCTGCATTTTACATGATGTACTCTGCATATAAATTAAATAATTAGGGTGACAATATACAGCCTCAACATATGCCTTTTCCAATTTGGAACCAGTCCATGATTTCATGTCCAATTTCAACTGTTGTTTCTTGTCCTGCATACAGAGATTTCACAAGAGGCAGGTAAGGTGATCTGGTATTCCCATCTCTTTCAGAATTTTCCACAGTTTGTTGTGATTCACACAGTCAAAGGCTTTAGCTTAGTCAATGAAGGAGAAACTGATGTTTTTCTGGAATTCCCTTGTTCTTTCTATGATCCGATGGATGTTAACAATTTGATCTCTCATTCCTCTGCCTTTTCTAAATTTAGTTTGTACATCTGGAAATTATCAGATCATGTATTGTTGAAGCTCATCTTGGAGAATTTTAAGCATTACTTTGCTGGTGTGTGAAATGAGCACAATGATGAGGCAGTTTGAACATTCCTTGGCATTGCTCTTCTTTGGGATTGGAATGAAAATGGACCTTTTTCAGTCCTGAGGTCACTCCTGAGTTTTCCAAATTCTCTGGCATATTGAGTACAGCACTTTAATAGCATCACCTTTTAATATTTGAAATAGCTCAGCTGGTATTCCATCATCTCCACTAGCTTTGTTTGTAGTAATGCTTCCTAGGGCACATGTGACTGCACATGAAGATGTCTGGCTCTAGGTGAGGGATCATACTATCATTATTATCCAGTTTACTAAGATCTTTTTTGTATAGTTCTTTTGTGTATACTTCCCACCTCTTCTTAGTATCTTTTGCTTCTATTAGGTCCATAACATTTCTGTGCTTTATAGTGCTTATCTTCACTTAAATTGCTCCCCTGGTATCTCTAATCTTCTTGTAGAGATCTCCAGTTTTTCCTATTCTCCTGTTTTCCTCGATTTCCTTGCATCATTCACTTAAAAATGCTTTCCTATATTTCCTTGCCCTTCGATGGAATTCTGAATTCATATGGGTGTATCTTTCCTTTTCTCCTTTGTCTTTCCTCAGCTGTTTGTAAGGCCTCCTCAGACAACCATTTTGCCTTTCTGTATTTCTTTTTCTTGGGGATGGTTTTGATCACTGCTTCCTGTACAATGTTATGAATCTCCATATAGAGTTCTTCAGGCATTCTTTCCATCAGATCTAATCCCTTAAATCTATTTGTCATTTGCTGTCTATCATATCTAATACCATAAATCTATCCATCACTTCCACTGTATAATCATAAGGGATTTGATTTAGGTCATACCTGAATGGCGTAGTGGTTTTCCCCACTTTCTTCAACTCAAGTCTGAATTATGCATTAAGGATTTCATGATCTGAGCCACAGTCAGCTCCAGGTCTTTTTTTTTCTTTTTTTTAACTTATTTGGATGCTCCAGATCTTATCTTAGCTGCAGTATGTGGACCCCTGACCAGGGATCAAACCTTGCCCTCCTAGCATTGGGAGTTTGAACATTCCTTGGAAGCTTTGGGGCATCTTTGCTGGTGTGTGAAATGAGCACAATGATGAGGCAGTTTGAACATTCCTTGGCATTGCTCTTCTTTGGGATTGGAATGAAAATGGACCTTTTTCAGTCCTGAGGTCACTCCTGAGTTTTCCAAATTCTCTGGCATATTGAGTACAGCACTTTAATAGCATCACCTTTTAATATTTGAAATAGCTCAGCTGGTATTCCATCATCTCCACTAGCTTTGTTTGTAGTAATGCTTCCTAGGGCACATGTGACTGCACATGAAGATGTCTGGCTCTAGGTGAGGGATCATACTATCATTATTATCCAGTTTACTAAGATCTTTTTTGTATAGTTCTTTTGTGTATACTTCCCACCTCTTCTTAGTATCTTTTGCTTCTATTAGGTCCATAACATTTCTGTGCTTTATAGTGCTTATCTTCACTTAAATTGCTCCCCTGGTATCTCTAATCTTCTTGTAGAGATCTCCAGTTTTTCCTATTCTCCTGTTTTCCTCGATTTCCTTGCATCATTCACTTAAAAATGCTTTCCTATATTTCCTTGCCCTTCGATGGAATTCTGAATTCATATGGGTGTATCTTTCCTTTTCTCCTTTGTCTTTCCTCAGCTGTTTGTAAGGCCTCCTCAGACAACCATTTTGCCTTTCTGTATTTCTTTTTCTTGGGGATGGTTTTGATCACTGCTTCCTGTACAATGTTATGAATCTCCATATAGAGTTCTTCAGGCATTCTTTCCATCAGATCTAATCCCTTAAATCTATTTGTCATTTGCTGTCTATCATATCTAATACCATAAATCTATCCATCACTTCCACTGTATAATCATAAGGGATTTGATTTAGGTCATACCTGAATGGCGTAGTGGTTTTCCCCACTTTCTTCAACTCAAGTCTGAATTATGCATTAAGGATTTCATGATCTGAGCCACAGTCAGCTCCAGGTCTTTTTTTTTCTTTTTTTTAACTTATTTGGATGCTCCAGATCTTATCTTAGCTGCAGTATGTGGGACCCCTGACCAGGGATCAAACCTTGCCCTCCTAGCATTGGGAGTGTGAAGTCTTAGCCACTGGACCACCAGAAAAGTCCCCATGTCTTGTTTTTGCTGACTGTACAGAGATTCTTCATCTTTGGCTGCAAAGAATATAATCAATCTGATTTTGGTATTTACCATCTGGTGATGTTCATGTGGAGAGTTGTCTCTTGTGTTGTTGAAAGAGTATGTTTGCTAGACCAGTGTGATCTCTTGGAAAAACTCTGTTAGCCTTTGCCCTACTTCATTTCATACTCCAAAGCCAAATTGGACTGTTACTCCAGGTATCCCATGACTTCCTACTTTTGCATTCCATTCTCCAATGATGAAAAGAACATCTTTTTTGTTGTTAGTTCTAGAAAATCTTGTAAATCTTCAAAGAACCCTTCAAATTCAGCTTCTTCAGCATTGGTGGTTGGGCCATATACTTGGATTACTGTGATTTTGAATGGTTTGTCTTGGAAACAAACCGAGATCATTCTGTCATTTTTGAGATTGCATCCAAGTACTGCATTTGGAACACGTCTGGACTATAAGGTCTACTCCATTTCTTCTAAGGGATTCTTGTCCATGGTAGTAAACATAATGGTCATCTGAATTAAAGTCACCCATTCATGTCCATTTTAATTCACTGATTTATAAAATATCATTGTTTCCTCTTTCCATCTCCTATTTGACCACTTCCAACTTATCTTGATTAATGGATCTAACGTTCCAGGTTCCAATGTAATATTGTTCTTTGCAGCAGCATCAGACTTTACTTTCACTACCAGACATATCCACAGATGGGTGTTGTTTCTTATTTGACTCAGCCTTTTCATTCCTTCTGGTGCTATTTCTCTGCTCTTCTCCAGTATCACATTGGGCACTCACCAACTTGGGGAGTTCATCATTCAGTGTCACATCCTTTTGTCTTTTCGTACTGTTCATGGAAATCTCAAGACAAGAATACCAATGTAGTTTGTCATTCCCTTCTCCAATAGACCACATTTTGTCAGAACTCACTCTTCATCATGACCCATGTGTCTTGGATGGCGCTACATGGCATGATTTGTGGTTTCACTGAATTATACATGGCTGTGATCCATATGATCAGTTTTAATCATGTTCAATGATTAAATCACATTTAAATGTGATCACAGACTTCAATCGCAGATAATTTTCTGGGAAGATTTTAGCCATTTCTAAAATTTAGAGTGAAAATTAAGTGAAGTGTATGTATGCTAAACCAAATGCATGTACACCTTCTCTGCATTAGATAAAGCAAACAGGCTGTTGAATGCCTGACCAGATATTCATCACATGTGTGGGCTGAAAAGTACATGGGGAACTGGCTGTGTCATTCTTCAGCTGACTTGCACAAAAGTTACAAAATTCTCCTGTTCCCCAATATCACAAGGAAATAATAGAGTATTATAATGAGAATCAGGGCACCTGTATTCTAGTCTAAGCCAGCAGTGATATTTGCATGTAAAATCAGGGAAGTTTTCTTGACTGCTTTTTCAATAAGCAAAATAGGTGAAATCCCAGTCAATGGCTCTGTAGAGCACAGATATAATTTTCTTTGTAGTATATGATACTTCTTACCTATAAAATGGTGAGAAATGATAACTTCTACTGAAACATGGCTATTTTGGAAATCAGAATGTAGAAAGAAAAATATTGTATATACATATCACATCTTCTTTATCTATTCATCCATCAGTGGATATCTAGGCTATTTCCATGTCTTGGCTACTGTGAATAGTGCCGCTGTGAACATAGGAATACATTCATGTCCATTTTAATTCACTGATTTATAAAATATCATTGTTTCCTCTTTCCATCTCCTATTTGACCACTTCCAATTTTGTTTCACTAGGTTCCAATGTAATATTGTTCTTTGCAGCAGCATCAGACTTTACTTTCACTACCAGACATATCCACAGATGGGTGTTGTTTCTTATTTGACTCAGCCTTTTCATTCCTTCTGGTGCTATTTCTCTGCTCTTCTCCAGTATCACATTGGGCACCCACCAACTTGGGGAGTTCATCATTCAGTGTCACATCCTTTTGTCTTTTCGTACTGTTCATGGAAATCTCAAGACAAGAATACCAATGTAGTTTGTCATTCCCTTCTCCAATAGACCACATTTTGTCAGAACTCACTCTTCATCATGACCCATGTGTCTTGGATGGCGCTACATGGCATGATTTGTGGTTTCACTGAATTATACATGGCTGTGATCCATATGATCAGTTTTAATCATGTTCAATGATTAAATCACATTTAAATGTGATCACAGACTTCAATCGCAGATAATTTTCTGGGAAGATTTTAGCCATTTCTAAAATTTAGAGTGAAAATTAAGTGAAGTGTATGTATGCTAAACCAAATGCATGTACACCTTCTCTGCATTAGATAAAGCAAACAGGCTGTTGAATGCCTGACCAGATATTCATCACATGTGTGGGCTGAAAAGTACATGGGGAACTGGCTGTGTCATTCTTCAGCTGACTTGCACAAAAGTTACAAAATTCTCCTGTTCCCCAATATCACAAGGAAATAATAGAGTATTATAATGAGAATCAGGGCACCTGTATTCTAGTCTAAGCCAGCAGTGATATTTGCATGTAAAATCAGGGAAGTTTTCTTGACTGCTTTTTCAATAAGCAAAATAGGTGAAATCCCAGTCAATGGCTCTGTAGAGCACAGATATAATTTTCTTTGTAGTATATGATACTTCTTACCTATAAAATGGTGAGAAATGATAACTTCTACTGAAACATGGCTATTTTGGAAATCAGAATGTAGAAAGAAAAATATTGTATATACATATCACATCTTCTTTATCTATTCATCCATCAGTGGATATCTAGGCTATTTCCATGTCTTGGCTACTGTGAATAGTGCCGCTGTGAACATAGGAATACATGCATATTTTTAAATTAGAGACTCATCTGAATATATGCCCAGGAGTGGAATTGCTGGATCATATGGTAATTCTATTTTTAGTTTTCCGAGGAACCACTGTTTTGTTTTCCATAGTGGTTGCACCAATTTACATTCCCACCACCAGCGTAGGAGGGTTCCCTTTTTCCACACCCTTTCCAGTGTTTGTTACTTCTAGACGTTTTAATGATGGCCATAATTTGCTGTATAGCAATAATTAACATAACATTTTAAATCAACTACTCTTAAAAAAGAAAAGAAAAAAGAAAGGAAAACATTTGGCAACTTTGTCTCTTAGGCTGTTTTTTAAGTGTCTAAGAAGATTATGTTCCTGTTAAGATTTCTTAAGGTTGGTCTTTTGCTGTTCTTTCAAGATTGCAAGACAAGTTTTCTGGGTCTATCTAATTTCCCTCCTAAATTGTTCCCAGATTCTAAGCTGATGAATTTGTTATTATCTACCATATATACATCCATCAAATCATTCATCAGCCTCAGGTTTTGCAATTGTAGTTGAGAGATAATAGGAAGCAAAGTATCTTCTGAGATCTGATTTTCTCAGAATCAAGCATTTTATAAATATGATAACCACATTTCAATGTTCTTGAATTATTTAATGACTTCTCTTCACTTAGAGTAAAACACAGACTTGTTACCAAAGTCTGCCTGTACTCATATGCTCTTGCACTGGCCTGCTTTGGGCAACACTCATTGTGATCTAATTACATGGGCTTTCTCTCTCTTCTTCATATATGCCAAACCCACTCCTGCTCCAGGGCTTTGTCTCCATTTTGTGACTCTACATAAGCAAAATAGGTGAAATCCCAGTCAATGGCTCTGTAGAGCACAGATATAATTTTCTTTGTAGTATATGATACTTCTTACCTATAAAATGGTGAGAAATGATAACTTCTACTGAAACATGGCTATTTTGGAAATCAGAATGTAGAAAGAAAAATATTGTATATACATATCACATCTTCTTTATCTATTCATCCATCAGTGGATATCTAGGCTATTTCCATGTCTTGGCTACTGTGAATAGTGCCGCTGTGAACATAGGAATACATGCATATTTTTAAATTAGAGACTCATCTGAATATATGCCCAGGAGTGGAATTGCTGGATCATATGGTAATTCTATTTTTAGTTTTCCGAGGAACCACTGTTTTGTTTTCCATAGTGGTTGCACCAATTTACATTCCCACCACCAGCGTAGGAGGGTTCCCTTTTTCCACACCCTTTCCAGTGTTTGTTACTTCTAGACGTTTTAATGATGGCCATAATTTGCTGTATAGCAATAATTAACATAACATTTTAAATCAACTACTCTTAAAAAAGAAAAGAAAAAAGAAAGGAAAACATTTGGCAACTTTGTCTCTTAGGCTGTTTTTTAAGTGTCTAAGAAGATTATGTTCCTGTTAAGATTTCTTAAGGTTGGTCTTTTGCTGTTCTTTCAAGATTGCAAGACAAGTTTTCTGGGTCTATCTAATTTCCCTCCTAAATTGTTCCCAGATTCTAAGCTGATGAATTTGTTATTATCTACCATATATACATCCATCAAATCATTCATCAGCCTCAGGTTTTGCAATTGTAGTTGAGAGATAATAGGAAGCAAAGTATCTTCTGAGATCTGATTTTCTCAGAATCAAGCATTTTATAAATATGATAACCACATTTCAATGTTCTTGAATTATTTAATGACTTCTCTTCACTTAGAGTAAAACACAGACTTGTTACCAAAGTCTGCCTGTACTCATATGCTCTTGCACTGGCCTGCTTTGGGCAACACTCATTGTGATCTAATTACATGGGCTTTCTCTCTCTTCTTCATATATGCCAAACCCACTCCTGCTCCAGGGCTTTGTCTCCTACTCTTTTCTCTGCCCAAAATGCTCTTCCTCTAGATCTCTACATAGCTGGCTTTCACTCCTTCTTTCCTATTCCTGTCAGAGGACAAATGTTACTTCTTCAAGAAGACCTTTCCTGATCTTGCTTATCTGAGGTCCACCCTCTGTTCCACCCTCCCTACCATCTCATTTCCTTATAGCTCTTATCACAATATGTAATTGAATTATACATTTATTAGTTCATAGTTTACTCTGTATCTTCTTAGTAGAAAGGCACCTATTTTCTCAGAGTGATATTCCAAATATTTAACAACCAGTGATGCATGGCACTAATCATTAAGGAATATTACTCAGCTATAAAAAAAAAGAAAACATTTGAATCAGTTCTAATGAGATGGATGAAATTGGGGCCTGTTATACAGAGTGAGGTAAGTCAGAAAGAGAAAGACAAATATTGTATATTAATGTGTATATATATAAAATTTAGAAAGATGGTAATGGTGATCCTACTTGCAGGACAGCAAAATAGACGCAGATGTAAAGAATAGACCTTTGGATTCAGTGGGAGAAGGAAAGGGTGGAATAATTTGAGAAAATGGCACTGAATCACGTGCATTACCATATGTAGACAGATGAGCAGTTCAAGTTCAGCGCATGATGCAGGGCACCCAAAGCCAGTACTCTAAACAACCCAGAGGGATAGGGTGGGTAGGGAGGACAGAAGGGTACTCAAGATGGGGGAACACATATATGCCTGTGACCAGTTCATGCTGATGTATGACAATATCCATCACAATATTGTAAAATAATTATCCTTCAATTAAAATAAATAATTTAGTTGAAAAAAATAAAGAAGTGATACTGGCCAAAATCCTGGAACAAGGTCCAGGAGGCCCTTGACCTTTAAGCTGTTAGGGAGACCTAGGAGTCCAGAGGAAGGGGTTGGAGTCGATAAACAGTGCATGTTAGCTAGGAGACTCAAGAAAATGTCTATACAGCCACTGTTGCAGAAACATTTCACTGTCTTAGTAATCAGTATGACCATTAGTTTGTACTGGTTGAACATCCACCCTACTTGTCTCATATATTCAACACTATCTCAGGTCTGGAACAATGATTAGAATACTAGAATATAGCAACTCCTCACACGGTGGCTTACTTGACTGCCTAAATGGTCCAACTTACTTCTGGACCACTATCAACTGTGGTCCGCAACACTAAGTTGATATTTTCTAGAAGAACTATAAGGTAACCTGCTTTCAAAAGTCATTCATATGGTTAAATAATGGTGTATTTATGCCATGCACTTTGCTTTCTTTCTTTTTTTTAATGGCTATAATTGTGGTATACAGGATCTGAGCCCCCTGCAGTGGAAGCATTCACTGAAGTCCATGTGGTCTTCTATAGTGATGACTAATGTCTTTAACTCTCTACTGTTTACAAAATTTGCATATCAATTGTCTCATTTTATCCTCTCAACCATGTTGAGAGGTTGACATTTACTGAATAAACTCAGGCTCCTATAAATCAAGTGATAGCCAGATGGTGAGCTTAGCTATGAAACAGGTCAAGTCTTCTGGGCTGGGATAATGTTATTTCAAGCAAGCTACAAGTTCTGTCTCCAGCCACAGATTGGTCTAAACATGAGCACAGAAGCACCTACTAGATATAGGTATAAAGATTCTAGGCTCTACAACTAGGGTTGTATATGGTCTTATATGAAAACAACAAGTGGTTGTTTTACAACATAGGCTAGTTCAAGCAAGAGTGGGTTAACAGGGTTAGAAGAACCTAGAAACCCTGTCCAAAAGTTGGGGAAACAGGAAATGACCAACCTGGAGAAGCTGACCATGGAGCTAGTGTCTTCTCAGACACTTAAAAGCCAGTCTTGAAGACCAGATTGTCATGATTTTCTCTGTAAGTTCACAGGGAAGAGTTAATACCAACAGTGAAAAATAATTGCAAAAATCAAATTTTTAGTTCAAAAATACATATTTAAAAATTTAGAAGTAATGTAGCCAGGGCTTCCCTAGTGGCTCAGATGGTAAATAATCTGCCTCCAATGAGGGAGACCTGAATTCAATCCCTGGATTGTGAAGATCCCTTGAAGAAGGGAAAGGCTAACCCACTCCAATATTCTTGCCAGGAGAATTCCATGGCTCATCCATGGGTCACAAAGAGATAGGACCGAATGACTTTCAATCCAGTAGCCTAGAGTAACATTTACCGGATGACTCTAGTGGTAACAAGCCTACCTGCCAATGCAGGAGACATGAGAGACCTGGTTTTGATCCCTGCTTCAGGAAAATCCCTTGGAGAAGGGCATGGCAACTCACTCCACTATTCTTGACTGGAGGATCTCATGGACAGAGGAGCCTGGTGGACAACAATCCATCTAATGGAAAAGAGTCAGATACAATTGAAGTGATTTAGCACACACAATGTTTACCAAAATATGGTATATACAAAATGGTGCTAAGAAAGATGTTTTTATCTAGGACACAATTAAACATTTTGAAAAATTGTGTTACTTATGGGTTTATTTTAATGCATACTAAAGAAATGCATACTTATTAGATAATTATGTGATTCCAGATATATACCAAGTTAAGTAAATATTTAACTTTTCCAAAAAAAATGGAACAAAGTCATTTAAAGTGAATTTTTTTGCTGTATAACAGTAAAGATGATTCTCAGACATGTTACAATTGAAATGAATGATGAGTGATTGAGACTTGTGAAAATCATATTCTTTGAAGCTAGCTCTATCACTTTTCATGGCATTAAATATTCCTAACATGATGCTAAATTTCCTCATCTGTGTAATAAGTTTGTGGCAAGAACTAATGATTTAATGAGTGGAAAGTATTCAACCTAGTTTAACACAGAACTCTTCAGTCTAGCTCTTGCCATTGTTTTTATTTTTATCAATAACAATGGGAACTAATGAACCCATGGACAGGTATCTTGTGAAGCAGAAAGATCCTCATTGTTGAAGGTGTATAAACAGGACTAGGCAGAGATTTGTCAAAGACTCTGCAAAGGAGATGCCTACACGGGTGGAAGCTCAGCTAGAAATCTGAGATGGGTCCAGTTGGGAGATTTCTCTGAGTCTGCCTTTTAGTGAATTCTTAAATGCAAGAGACTTGGCTAAGTCTGAAGGGATTTCCCTTGAGGGAGACCTGAATTCAATCCCTGGATTGTGAAGATCCCTTGAAGAAGAAAGGCTAACCCACTCCAATATTCTTGCCAGGAGAATTCCATGGCTCATCCATGGGTCACAAAGAGATAGGACCGAATGCCTTTCAATCCAGTAGCCTAGAGTAACATTTACCGGATGACTCTAGTGGTAACAAGCCTACCTGCCAATGCAGGAGACATGAGAGACCTGGTTTTGATCCCTGCTTCAGGAAAATCCCTTGGAGAAGGGCATGGCAACTCACTCCACTATTCTTGACTGGAGGATCTCATGGACAGAGGAGCCTGGTGGACAACAATCCATCTAATGGAAAAGAGTCAGATACAATTGAAGTGATTTAGCACACACAATGTTTACCAAAATATGGTATATACAAAATGGTGCTAAGAAAGATGTTTTTATCTAGGACACAATTAAACATTTTGAAAAATTGTGTTACTTATGGGTTTATTTTAATGCATACTAAAGAAATGCATACTTATTAGATAATTATGTGATTCCAGATATATACCAAGTTAAGTAAATATTTAACTTTTCCAAAAAAAATGGAACAAAGTCATTTAAAGTGAATTTTTTTGCTGTATAACAGTAAAGATGATTCTCAGACATGTTACAATTGAAATGAATGATGAGTGATTGAGACTTGTGAAAATCATATTCTTTGAAGCTAGCTCTATCACTTTTCATGGCATTAAATATTCCTAACATGATGCTAAATTTCCTCATCTGTGTAATAAGTTTGTGGCAAGAACTAATGATTTAATGAGTGGAAAGTATTCAACCTAGTTTAACACAGAACTCTTCAGTCTAGCTCTGGCCATTGTTTTTATTTTATCAATAACAATGGGAACTAATGAACCCATGGACAGGTATCTTGTGAAGCAGAAAGATCCTCATTGTTGAAGGTGTATAAACAGGACTAGGCAGAGATTTGTCAAAGACTCTGCAAAGGAGATTCCTACACGGGTGGAAGCTCAGCTAGAACTCTGAGATGGTTCCATTTGGGAGATTTCTCTGAGTCTGCCTTTTAGTGAATTCTTAAATGCAAAGAGACTTGGAACTAATTTCTCTCCTACATCTTTAGAGAAAACTTAAGGCACTGATTGACAGGACTCAAAGATCAATTGCTCTGTGAGCACTATTGTTGGCCTTTCCATAACCCATGTCACAGTTGAGGAGAACTGTCTGAGAACCACACAGCTACTGTCCAACCAGGAAAAATACCTTTTCTGTCCTCACAACCTTCCTCACAACCATGGGAAAGGCTGTGAGAGTGTCTCATGGATACAGAGGGGAAACCATCCTGTCTAACCCTCAAATGGAACTTGGCTTTTACCCGGTAGAGGCTGCTGACAGGCAACCAGGCCCATCTTGAGAGTTCTAGCTATGGGAAATATTTATTTAAGCAAATTGAAATAAGCTGTTACCCACATGTCCTAGTTTCATCTCATTCAGCCACAAAGAACAAGTCTCCTCATTGTCTCCCATGGAAATCCTTCAAAAGGTTGCAGACTAATGGAGTGTTTTCCCTGTGGTTATTGATTTCCATGCCATTCTGCATTTTTCCCACAGCAACACTGTTTCTACCATAGTTTCCAGTTCTCTTTCCTCCCTAGTCATTGACATCATGTTCTAATATAGTTTGTCTCTGCTGTTTTTTGAAGACAAAAGATTGTGGAATCTGAGCCCCTTTTTCCATTATAAAGGGAGATGCTCTCAGTAGCAGTTCAGTTATACAGGATCCAGTCACTGTACTTATGTGACACCATTAACAACAGATCATGGTGTATCTTGTGTTCTCGTGAGCTCTTGCCCCACTTTTAACTCTGCAGATGGTTGTAAGAGATCTCCTGCCCTGAGTGGAAAATTTTAAATTTTTGGTGGAAAGTATTCAACCTAGTTTAACACAGAACTCTTCAGTCTAGCTCTTGCCATTGTTTTTATTTTATCAATAACAATGGGAACTAATGAACCCATGGACAGGTATCTTGTGAAGCAGAAAGATCCTCATTGTTGAAGGTGTATAAACAGGACTAGGCAGAGATTTGTCAAAGACTCTGCAAAGGAGATTCCTACACGGGTGGAAGCTCAGCTAGAACTCTGAGATGGTTCCATTTGGGAGATTTCTCTGAGTCTGCCTTTTAGTGAATTCTTAAATGCAAAGAGACTTGGAACTAATTTCTCTCCTACATCTTTAGAGAAAACTTAAGGCACTGATTGACAGGACTCAAAGATCAATTGCTCTGTGAGCACTATTGTTGGCCTTTCCATAACCCATGTCACAGTTGAGGAGAACTGTCTGAGAACCACACAGCTACTGTCCAACCAGGAAAAATACCTTTTCTGTCCTCACAACCTTCCTCACAACCATGGGAAAGGCTGTGAGAGTGTCTCATGGATACAGAGGGAATCCATCCTGTCTAACCCTCAAATGGAACTTGGCTTTTACCCGGTAGAGGCTGCTGACAGGCAACCAGGCCCATCTTGAGAGTTCTAGCTATGGGAAATATTTATTTAAGCAAATTGAAATAAGCTGTTACCCACATGTCCTAGTTTCATCTCATTCAGCCACAAAGAACAAGTCTCCTCATTGTCTCCCATGGAAATCCTTCAAAAGGTTGCAGACTAATGGAGTGTTTTCCCTGTGGTTATTGATTTCCATGCCATTCTGCATTTTTCCCACAGCAACACTGTTTCTACCATAGTTTCCAGTTCTCTTTCCTCCCTAGTCATTGACATCATGTTCTAATATAGTTTGTCTCTGCTGTTTTTTGAAGACAAAAGATTGTGGAATCTGAGCCCCTTTTTCCATTATAAAGGGAGATGCTCTCAGTAGCAGTTCAGTTATACAGGATCCAGTCACTGTACTTATGTGACACCATTAACAACAGATCATGGTGTATCTTGTGTTCTCGTGAGCTCTTGCCCCACTTTTAACTCTGCAGATGGTTGTAAGAGATCTCCTCCAGGTGTGCTGCCCTAGTTTCCATCCATAGACTGAGAATTCTAATGTCTAATTCAAATGTCATTATTTTCCTGAATTCTAGGATCATGTACAGCAGCCTTGTGGATATCTATGCATGATTGTCCTACAGGTGTTTTAATCTTACAGAGATCAAACTGAACCCGCTCACTTTCTCTCTATGCTCCATCACTACATTGAGGATAGTAATAGTATTTACTTCACAGGGTTGCTCTAAAGTTGAGGATAGTAATACTTCTAAGGAGTAAATGAATGAATGTGCATAAAGCACTTAGTAATTGATGAATTTGCTTATGTATATTGCTATTATTGAAGGATATAAAAAACAAAATATTATATTTGAAGAGTGAATGGTTATGTGGAAAAAATGAAACATCTGAGATTGAGAAGTGTTAGTAGAAACATGAAGGTGCTACAGTAGTTTTGGGAAAATGACTGTATGTTCCTCAGTGTCTTTCTGTGGGAAATAAATGTCTGAAGAAATTAGTGTATTCTTAGACATTGATCATACTGAGTATTTTTCAAACTGATCAAAATGCTCAGGATGAGAGGTCTTCTTTCCTATGGCTGAAGTCACTATTAGATCCATGATTTCTCTGGACTCCTCAGAGGAAGTGAGTTCATGATGAGGTTAATTTCTAAGGAACAAAGATTGCATTTGGAGATGGCAACAGCCTGCTTTTGTAAAGATTTTTGCAGATCAAGTGTCAACTTGCTCCCTAGGAGGAGCTTGTGAAGGTTATTGGTTAGGCGTAACATGCAGAGTACTGTTCCTCAAAGTGTAGTCTGCAGATCTGTGCTGGTCTTCAAGCTGCTGCTGCTCTGCATGTGATAATTATGGGATAGAGAATAAGCATTTAAACAAAAGTGTATCCATCTTACAGAGTGCCTTTATGTCTGTTAAATCTGCCAGTAGAGAAATGTAGATTCACATTTGATGCATATGTGGTCAAGGACTTGAGTATCTGTGGATTTTGCTGTTCACAAGGAGTCCTAGCACCCAGAAGGCAGGCTGTGTATGTTTTATTTAATTTAAGGCATTGGTTTGTGATGAATAGAACACAAACAAGGAAGACAAGAAAGAAAAAGAAGCTGGTTCTTTATGACAAATTGTTTGAAAGCACTGGGCATTGCGGAGTGATGGGTTCCAGTCTTGGCTCTGACACCAGCTCACAGGTTTTCCTCATCCTAAGCTATCTCTTCACTCTGCAGTTGCTGATAATTGGTCATCTTGTGCAATTAAGTATTTTGGCAACTCATTCTTTTTGGGAAATACTCTCCTCATTCATGGATTAAAGGTCTTAGAATAGCTGACTTTTAGTTTCCATTTCAGTTTCACAGATACCGTAATCTCAAGAATCTTTAGAAAAAATTTTTAAATAAAAATTCAACAGGGCTTCCCTGATGGTCCAGTGGGTAAGGACACTGCCTTGTGATACAAGTGGCGCCGGTTCAATCCCTGGTCTGGAAAGATCCCCCGTGCCGCAGAATGGCTGGACCGACATATCCAACTAGCAAGCCAGAGTTCTGGAGCGCATGCACTCAGAGCCGGTGCTCTGCAATGAGAGAGGCCACTGTGGTGGTAGGCCCACACAGGCCAAAGAACAAAGATAAATGAATGAAAGATCAATATAAGTGGCCAAAAAAAAAAATCAACAAAGCTCCATTGCTTGATTTGAAGCTAAATAATCTTGCCTTCTGATAAAAACCTAAGTACTGCATAGATTCTGAATGCTTCCTTCTTTTCAGAACCCCATAAGAAGCACACTTTGTCTTTTGGTGGTTCTCTCTCAGTCTGTCATTTTCATTCTAAAGGTCTCATTTTCTTCTGCTCTCAGATTTACCTCATGAATTCCAGTATTGTATAGGGAAACCCATAAACCTATCACTCAGCTGGGTGCTCATAGACTGACTATCATCTTGAATATTCCAGGAGTCCCTCTGAGAAGGTTCTCTGAATAAAATGTAGCCAATATTTTAAGGAGTTTGTATATTTTTCTGTGACTAAGAAGAAATCATAAGATGGTGATAGGAAGGGGAATAATGTATGTTTTCAGATATCACACACACGATATAATTTATGTTTTCAAATATCATACTGGCTGATCTTTAATTAAACTGTAAGGGTACAAGGCTATAAACCCAGCATAGTCCAAAGGATATTGCAAATGGTGTAGGTAGGCCATAATTATGGTTTGGCCTATGAGATGTAAAGAATAGGTTGTACAATCTAATTTCTTTATTAGCCTTAATGGTGAAATGCTATAGAATTATTTATAAACTATACAAGTGACTTTTTTTACCCAGATTGTTTTGTTTATGGTCTTATGGTTAGTAGTTTGTAGGAATTAACTCACAGAAATTCCTTTCTTAGATTATTGCTGAAAGTCCTTTCCATATGAGTGTATGTTGTGCAATTAAGTATTTTGGCAACTCATTCTTTTTGGGAAATACTCTCCTCATTCATGGATTAAAGGTCTTAGAATAGCTGACTTTTAGTTTCCATTTCAGTTTCACAGATACCGTAATCTCAAGAATCTTTAGAAAAAATTTTTAAATAAAAATTCAACAGGGCTTCCCTGATGGTCCAGTGGGTAAGGACACTGCCTTGTGATACAAGTGGCGCCGGTTCAATCCCTGGTCTGGAAAGATCCCCCGTGCCGCAGAATGGCTGGACCGACATATCCAACTAGCAAGCCAGAGTTCTGGAGCGCATGCACTCAGAGCCGGTGCTCTGCAATGAGAGAGGCCACTGTGGTGGTAGGCCCACACAGGCCAAAGAACAAAGATAAATGAATGAAAGATCAATATAAGTGGCCAAAAAAAAAAAAAAAAATCAACAAAGCTCCATTGCTTGATTTGAAGCTAAATAATCTTGCCTTCTGATAAAAACCTAAGTACTGCATAGATTCTGAATGCTTCCTTCTTTTCAGAACCCCATAAGAAGCACACTTTGTCTTTTGGTGGTTCTCTCTCAGTCTGTCATTTTCATTCTAAAGGTCTCATTTTCTTCTGCTCTCAGATTTACCTCATGAATTCCAGTATTTTATAGGGAAACCTATAAACCTATCACTCAGCTGGGTGCTCATAGACTGACTATCATCTTGAATATTCCAGGAGTCCCTCTGAGAAGGTTCTCTGAATAAAATGTAGCCAATATTTTAAGGAGTTTGTATATTTTTCTGTGACTAAGAAGAAATCATAAGATGGTGCTAGGAAGGGGAATAATTTATGTTTTCAGATATCACACACACGATATAATTTATGTTTTCAAATATCATACTGGCTGATCTTTAATTAAACTGTAAGGGTACAAGGCTATAAACCCAGCATAGTCCAAAGGATATTGCAAATGGTGTAGGTAGGCCATAATTATGGTTTGGCCTATGAGATGTAAAGAATAGGTTGTACAATCTAATTTCTTTATTAGCCTTAATGGTGAAATGCTATAGAATTATTTATAAACTATACAAGTGAATTTTTTTACCCAGATTGTTTTGTTTATGGTCTTATGGTTAGTAGTTTGTAGGAATTAACTCACAGAAATTCCTTTCTTAGATTATTGCTGAAAGTCCTTTCCATATGAGTGTATGTTGTCCGAAAATGTGCAGGTATTGACTAACTATAAATGCAGAGTTTCAAGTGAGAGAGAGTTTCTAACTTTCTATCTCATCCACTTGGAAAACAGAGTTCACAAAGAAAGGTGCTGCAATGTAGAAGTCTTCCTAGCCCAAGTGCTGGCTTGTTGGGTTTTTAACCCTGGGGCTACCCAAAAGATAAAGAGGCCTGTCTTTGGAGACAAACTGTCTTCAGTCACGCAGACCCCACTTTAGCTGACTCAGCAGTAGAGGGCATGGAGCCATTCAACTCATTTTACTTTGGACTGTATCCAGTCATTTCATTGGGAAGTAGAAGACTGAGGAAGAAATAAGGAGTCCACCCAGGTAAAAGCATTCTGGTATAATACGGATACAACTGATCAGAGATTTCCCTCTGGGGAAGTATTTGACTCCACAAGACATCCAATATCAACAACTGCAGAGTGAAGAGAGTTTAGGACAAGGAAATAATCCATGAAACCCATGAGGCAGTGGGAAGTGATGCAAAGAACCTAGGCTTTGGGGTTTGAGATGAGATTAAATTCCCTACTCTTTCCTCCTCTGCTAGTCTCTAATTTCAGGTTGTTATCTAATTATCAGAAGCTGCACTACCTTCTGCAAAATGAGATAACTGCACATTTTATAAATGATGAATCCCAAGTGAGAACTAGAAAAAAGATTATAACCTACAAAAAAGCCTCAGACAGTTTTGTTATAATACTAAGGCTTCCACTAAATTGCATCAGGATAGCAATACTATGTGCGGAATTCATGTGACTTTCTAGGTCACAATGCTGCTAAGTGAAACTTGAAAGACACTGTGAGAAAATACCTGTAGGTATGGAATTGCATAATGTATAAATATGGTGATTCTGTGTGTATGCATGTATGAACTTGTTTGAACTACATCAGTGCTATATTTATGCTCAAATATGAACTGTATTTTGACGGGATGGGATCAGATGTAATATGGGACAAGCTTTGGAGTCAGAAAGAACAGTGTTCATCTTCCGGCTTACAGGCTTCATGGCAAAATTATTTACTTTGCATAAACTTTAGTATCATCAATTGCAAAATGGTGATGGTAATACTGACTTCAGGGTGTGGAAATGAGAATGAAATAGGGTAAGGAATAAGAAATATTTAGCAAATACTGAGAAAAATAGAAGACTCTATAAAATGTTAATTGTTGTCATTCTTATTAAGAATAAAACCTGATGTATATGTGTGGAAGGATGGAAACTCTTACCTGAGTGACGGTCCATGGAATAGGACAACTCAGCAGAGATGATCACACATGAGGAGGAAACATCATTTCTGGAGTGTATACTTCCCTGGTCTGTGGAGGGAGTTTCCAGAATCAGAGTAAGGATTTGATTCTCTATTCTCTTCCTCTCGAGCTTCTTGAAAATGAAAGAAACTTGTGGGTTCTGGGAATTATACATGAGGAAAAACAAAAGAAAAAAGTTTTGTCTATATCCTTTTCCAAAATCATTCAGTAAAATAAGTTAGATGAACAAAGAGAGAAGCAAGGAAGTGATAGTATTGATTTAGTAAAGAGGCTAAAGAAGAAATGGCATACAGGCAGATTTGGGACATTTGATGGAACTGTCTTTAGGGTCAAGGACTTGGGAGAGTCAGTAAAACATAGTGGCTACAAGACTAACATTAACATCAGGCAAACTGGGTTCTCACTCCAGTTCTATCACCAACTGTGTGTAGTTGGGCAAAATATTTAAATTTTCTGTAAATCACACACTGGAAATAAAAAGTAACATACTTCTTTTGCAATGAGGCAATATAGGTAAAATGTTTATCAAACTGGTAACTGGGGGCTACTCTTAATAGTTAAGAACCTGAAGCTTCTCCTTTAGAAACTCGCTATTTACTAAAATGATTACCGTGTTTTTCCATTTGGCAGAGACTGATAGAGATGTTCATTTCAGAAGTGCCCAGCCAGCTTGTGACCTATGGAAATCAGTGCTATATTTATGCTCAAATATGAACTGTATTTTGACGGATGGGATCAGATGTAATATGGGACAAGCTTTGGAGTCAGAAAGAACAGTGTTCATCTTCCGGCTTACAGGCTTCATGGCAAAATTATTTACTTTGCATAAACTTTAGTATCATCAATTGCAAAATGGTGATGGTAATACTGACTTCAGGGTGTGGAAATGAGAATGAAATAGGGTAAGGAATAAGAAATATTTAGCAAATACTGAGAAAAATAGAAGACTCTATAAAATGTTAATTGTTGTCATTCTTATTAAGAATAAAACCTGATGTATATGTGTGGAAGGATGGAAACTCTTACCTGAGTGACGGTCCATGGAATAGGACAACTCAGCAGAGATGATCACACATGAGGAGGAAACATCATTTCTGGAGTGTATACTTCCCTGGTCTGTGGAGGGAGTTTCCAGAATCAGAGTAAGGATTTGATTCTCTATTCTCTTCCTCTCGAGCTTCTTGAAAATGAAAGAAACTTGTGGGTTCTGGGAATTATACATGAGGAAAAACAAAAGAAAAAAGTTTTGTCTATATCCTTTTCCAAAATCATTCAGTAAAATAAGTTAGATGAACAAAGAGAGAAGCAAGGAAGTGATAGTATTGATTTAGTAAAGAGGCTAAAGAAGAAATGGCATACAGGCAGATTTGGGACATTTGATGGAACTGTCTTTAGGGTCAAGGACTTGGGAGAGTCAGTAAAACATAGTGGCTACAAGACTAACATTAACATCAGGCAAACTGGGTTCTCACTCCAGTTCTATCACCAACTGTGTGTAGTTGGGCAAAATATTTAAATTTTCTGTAAATCACACACTGGAAATAAAAAGTAACATACTTCTTTTGCAATGAGGCAATATAGGTAAAATGTTTATCAAACTGGTAACTGGGTGCTACTCTTAATAGTTAAGAACCTGAAGCTTCTCCTTTAGAAACTCGCTATTTACTAAAATGATTACCGTGTTTTTCCATTTGGCAGAGACTGATAGAGATGTTCATTTCAGAAGTGCCCAGCCAGCTTGTGACCTATGGAAATCAATATGATGTTTACATGCCTTAGTTGCTGCATTCGTCAAATAAATTTTAGGGATATTAATAACTGTTAGAGTGGCTGGAAGGATTAGGTCATCAATGTGACATTACTAGCATGGAGCTGGAACATTGTAAGCCCTAAGTATAAGTAGTTATTATTATTTGTTCATTCTGTATTATTCTTAAGGAGACAAAAGGGAATGTTTTGTTTGCTATAAGATTTATTATAAGGAGCTACCTTGGAGGTCCAGTGATAAAGAGCTCACCTTCTAAATGCAGGAGATATGAGTTCAATCCTTGGTCTGGGAGCTAAAATCCCACATGCCTCTCTGGCAGAAAACCAAAATACAAAACAGAAACAATATTGTAAAACTGTCCATAAAGACCTTAAAAATGGCTCACATCAAAAAATCTTAAAAAAAAAATGTTGATTTCACGGTGCATACCTGTTTATTAAGACTTAAACTAAAAACTTTTCTCAGATCGCACAACAGATCCTTATAAAATATGACTTGAATCTCAGTTTTTCTTTGCACATGTGGAATTTCTGCCTCTACATCTGTTGTATTATGAACCCACAAAATATATCTCATATGATGTTAATGAAAAAGAGAACAGTACCATCATGTTAATTTAAATTCAGTAAAATAATTTAAATTCCAGTGGACTTTTCTCTTCTACTTTATTTCAGTCAAACGGTGTTTCTTCCAAGCCTGATACGATCTTTCTCTTGAATTTGTTTCTGGTAAATTTTGTAGCCATTTTTCTCTTTTAAAAACATTTATTTGGGCTTCACTGGTGGTCCAGTGGGTAGGGAAACTGCCTGACAGTGCAGGGGACACTGCCTTGTAGTGCAGGGGACACCGGTTCGATCCCTGGCCTGGGAGGATTGCATGTGCTGTGCCGTGGCTGAACTGCTGTGTCCAACTACCGAGCCAGTGCTCTGGAGCTCATGTGCCCAGAGCCGGTGCTCTGCAGCAGCAGAGGCCACTGCGATGGGAGGCCCACACAGGCAGAGACTGATAGAGATGTTCATTTCAGAAGTGCCCAGCCAGCTTGTGACCTATGGAAATCAATATGATGTTTACATGCCTTAGTTGCTGCATTCGTCAAATAAATTTTAGGGATATTAATAACTGTTAGAGTGGCTGGAAGGATTAGGTCATCAATGTGACATTACTAGCATGGAGCTGGAACATTGTAAGCCCTAAGTATAAGTAGTTATTATTATTTGTTCATTCTGTATTATTCTTAAGGAGACAAAAGGGAATGTTTTGTTTGCTATAAGATTTATTATAAGGAGCTACCTTGGAGGTCCAGTGATAAAGAGCTCACCTTCTAAATGCAGGAGATATGAGTTCAATCCTTGGTCTGGGAGCTAAAATCCCACATGCCTCTCTGGCAGAAAACCAAAATACAAAACAGAAACAATATTGTAAAACTGTCCATAAAGACCTTAAAAATGGCTCACATCAAAAAATCTTAAAAAAAAAATGTTGATTTCACGGTGCATACCTGTTTATTAAGACTTAAACTAAAAACTTTTCTCAGATCGCACAACAGATCCTTATAAAATATGACTTGAATCTCAGTTTTTCTTTGCACATGTGGAATTTCTGCCTCTACATCTGTTGTATTATGAACCCACAAAATATATCTCATATGATGTTAATGAAAAAGAGAACAGTACCATCATGTTAATTTAAATTCAGTAAAATAATTTAAATTCCAGTGGACTTCTCTCTTCTACTTTATTTCAGTCAAACGGTGTTTCTTCCAAGCCTGATACGATCTTTCTCTTGAATTTGTTTCTGGTAAATTTTGTAGCCATTTTTCTCTTTTAAAAACATTTATTTGGGCTTCACTGGTGGTCCAGTGGGTAGGGAAACTGCCTGACAGTGCAGGGGACACTGCCTTGTAGTGCAGGGGACACCGGTTCGATCCCTGGCCTGGGAGGATTGCATGTGCTGTGCCGTGGCTGAACTGCTGTGTCCAACTACCGAGCCAGTGCTCTGGAGCTCATGTGCCCAGAGCCGGTGCTCTGCAGCAGCAGAGGCCACTGCGATGGGAGGCCCACACAGGCCAAAGAACAAAGTTGGACCATTATTACATCCATTTTACCAATGAGGAAACTGCAGCCCTGTAAGAAATGCATATTTTTTCCCCAGCGCAAAACAAAATGTGTTTCTAGGCTGAGAGATTTTTGCCATAAAATTAAATGATATAATACTGTTTTTATATAATTATAAATTTAATTTTTATTTAAATATAGATTTTTTTTTGGTTAATTAACTGGGATTCTTTGCTATAGTGTGAACATATGTGAAAAAGAGTGTTTACAGCCTAAGCATGAAAGACAGAAAACAGAACAACAACAGAAAATAAGCCTAAGCATGAAAAGAGATGAGTAATTGTTTTACTGCTTCGGCCATGGAAATTTGGGTAGGAATATGCTACCATCTTCACATTCTTGAAGACTGAGAATCCTTAGGCAGGTTGACTCCCAGACATGTCACTTTGAATGTGGCTCTAGTCTGATTACACCAAATGTAGCAATATGAGCACTGACTTTTATAATTTTTTTGCCCCTAACAGAATAATGTGAAAGTACGCATGGGGCAAGTACTTCCTCAGTCCTTAAGCTTGTTAATGGTAGGTATTAGTACTTTATACATTAAATGATGTGTTTATTGTTGAGTGATATTCTGAAAATTTCTATATAATGACAGTGAAAGAATCTGTGATATTTAGTCATGGTGGGAACAGAATGACTCATGAGTGTGGAATGTTGAGTCAAGCAAAAAATACCAGCAATGTGTAAAATCTTGTGTAAGTCAACTTTATATTATTAATAGAATAATTTCTTCACATAGTTTTCATTTTCATACTTTCGACTAAATAAGAATGTTACTTCTTAAATGTATATTATTTCATCAAGTTGAGTAATCTTTTAGTAGTTATCTTTTGGGGGAGGAGGAATATTTGTCAAACACCAACTACATGGGATCTATTTGTCTAGGAGTTGGGGGCCCACCACAAAATGAGACAGACTTAATTCTTGACGTGAAAATCTAACAGAGAAGACAGACAATAAAATAAATGATTTTAGATCAAGAGTATAGAAGGATCATATCACAGGGAGCATTTGTCTAATTGATCATGAAGGACCTTGCCTAAGGAAATCATATGGAAGTCAATATCTAAAAAATCAACAAAAATTAACTACATCATAAGGCAGGTGTGGCTCTGTACATTCATTTATACATTCATTCACTCATCCTTTTTTAGGTCTAATGTGTGTTGTTGAATGAATATGCACTCCATTTCTAAAACATAGGAATAAATAAACAAATTCAAAAGATAATTACAGGTATTGGCAAAGAATAAAAATAAGGAGGAGAAGGAAGGAGGAAAAGATAATTATATAGGAAAATGTGTTAGGGGAAGATATCTGGGAAGGTTGTTCTGGGGAAATGACCCTTACACAAGGAAGAACCAGCCATGCAAAGAGCCTTTTAAAGTTATTCTCAGTATTTTACCTCCCTTTTGTTACTCACAAAACTTCAGTACATTCTAGTCAAAAAGTAGAACCTTTGTTCATGGATGTTTTGAAGAGCAAAACAAAATAGTTTAGGGAAACCACTTTCTCCACTTGACAGCAGAAGAGAGTAGCAGTGCTGATCTCCCTTGGATAACAATGTAACCAACAAAATAATTAATTCCAAGGGTCACCAGCCACAGAAACTTCAGAATGGTGGCTTGATAAAGAACTTAGGGCAGAAGAACTAGAAGATCTATTACCTAACTAAAGAGCAAGAATGGGGGAAACTATCTCAGAAATATCTGAGGAACCTTTGAGATTGGATTATTTTTGAACAGAGGATCATTGATCCATCACAATTTGATTATGAAAAGGAAGTATGTTCTCACTTTATTTTCACATCCTGTTGAAGCCTGGAATATGTACATTTAAAATTGTTTTTTATTGGAGTATACTTGATAAATAATGTGTTAGTTTCTGCTGTACTGCAAAGTGAATCAGTTATGCATATACATGTATTTACTCTTTTTTTAGACTCTTTGCACATGTAGGTCATTATAGGGTATACAGTATTTCTCACTAGTTATCTATTTTATAGTGTTAAAGCTTATATACATAGTATGTGTGTGTGTGTGTGTGTGTATACATATAAGTATATGTATATATATGTGTGTGTGTATATATATGTGTGTGCGTGTGTGTCAGTCCCAACAGCTATAGACGTTTTATTCAACATCTATTCAAAGACTACTTATGCTATAATAATTGCTAACAGTCTGGGAACTATGTGTCACTCTCCCCTCTAAGTGCTAGGATGTGAGCTCATGTGGTAGCCGTAACGGTTCTAGGAGGGAGCTACTATGATTATTATTTTCTTTCTTTTTTGTATATCGTATCTGAGAAAGGACTTAGCAGAATTTGGCCAAGTTCACATTACTTGTTCAGGAGTCCAGTGCAAGCAGTTCAGGTCCAGGGCTCTTAATTATTTTGCAAGCCTGTTTCTTACATGATAGGTCCTGTGTTCTTTCTCCTCTCAACAGCTGCTAGAGAAGCATTAGAGTGGTATTCTTCACATGATGAGGAGTGGATTGTGGGGAAAAGAGACAGAGAAAGGATGAGAAAGCATGTGAGTAGAATTACTCTGTAAAAGAAAAAAATTCTAAAAAAGAAAAGCACAGTTTTCCAGATCCAGTTCTTATTTCTCTCATGTCTCAAAGAAAACAAACAAGATATTTTTTCGTCCTGTTGTACAGGTGAGGAAATCAAGCTCAGAGATGTTCAGCAGCTAGGCTTTGTCTCTCAGGTCAAGTTTCTCTTCCTTATGGTTTTGTTCCCTAGGCATGTTTATTAAAGAAGAAAGAAGAGCAAAACTAAAGCATTATCTAACCTGACCTCTAGTCCTAGATCTGTGGTATGGAAATAGGCTTTCACACATAAAGGAAAAAGGAAGGAAGCTTTTAAATTTTTTTCAAATTGAAATAAATTGACTTACTTACAATGTGTGTTAGCTTCAGGCATACAGCAAAGTGATTCAGTTGTACATATATATGTATATATATATACACACACATATATATTCTTTTTTATATTCTTTTCCATTGTAGGTTATTACAAGATATTGAGTAGAACTCCCTGTGTTCTATAGTTGGTCCTTTTTGGTTGTCTATTTTACATATAGTAGTGTGCATATTTTGATCCCAAACTCCTAATTTATCCACCCCCCATCCCTTTTTGGTGATCATAAGTTGGATTTCTATGTCTATGAGTCTATTTCTATTTTGTAAATAAGTTCATTTGAATCATTTTTTTAGATTTCACATGTAAGCAATATCATGTAATATTTGTCTTTTTCTATCTGACTTACTTCACTTGGTATGATCATTTCTAGGTCCATTCTTATTGCTGCAAATATAATTATTTCATTCTTTTTATGACTAATATTCCATTGGGCATATATTCATCACATCTTTATACATTCATCTGTTGATGGACGCTTAGCTTGCTTGAACAAGCTTTTATTTATGGCTACCTAGTGGACAGAGGAGCTTGATGGGTTAGAGTCCATAGAGTCACAACGATCAGACACAACTGAGCAACTAGAGCCGAGTTATATCATCTACTACCCTTTGATGGGTTGCTAGAGAGGCATTAGAGTGGTATTCTTCACATGATGAGGAGTGGATTGTGGGGAAAAGAGACAGAGAAAGGATGAGAAAGCATGTGAGTAGAATTACTCTGTAAAAGAAAAAAATTCTAAAAAAGAAAAGCACAGTTTTCCAGATCCAGTTCTTATTTCTCTCATGTCTCAAAGAAAACAAACAAGATATTTTTTCGTCCTGTTGTACAGGTGAGGAAATCAAGCTCAGAGATGTTCAGCAGCTAGGCTTTGTCTCTCAGGTCAAGTTTCTCTTCCTTATGGTTTTGTTCCCTAGGCATGTTTATTAAAGAAGAAAGAAGAGCAAAACTAAAGCATTATCTAACCTGACCTCTAGTCCTAGATCTGTGGTATGGAAATAGGCTTTCACACATAAAGGAAAAAGGAAGGAAGCTTTTAAATTTTTTTCAAATTGAAATAAATTGACTTACTTACAATGTGTGTTAGCTTCAGGCATACAGCAAAGTGATTCAGTTGTACATATATATGTATATATATATACACACATATATATTCTTTTTTATATTCTTTTCCATTGTAGGTTATTACAAGATATTGAGTAGAACTCCCTGTGTTCTATAGTTGGTCCTTTTTGGTTGTCTATTTTACATATAGTAGTGTGCATATTTTGATCCCAAACTCCTAATTTATCCACCCCCCATCCCTTTTTGGTGATCATAAGTTGGATTTCTATGTCTATGAGTCTATTTCTATTTTGTAAATAAGTTCATTTGAATCATTTTTTTAGATTTCACATGTAAGCAATATCATGTAATATTTGTCTTTTTCTATCTGACTTACTTCACTTGGTATGATCATTTCTAGGTCCATTCTTATTGCTGCAAATATAATTATTTCATTCTTTTTATGACTAATATTCCATTGGGCATATATTCATCACATCTTTATACATTCATCTGTTGATGGACGCTTAGCTTGCTTGAACAAGCTTTTATTTATGGCTACCTAGTGGACAGAGGAGCTTGATGGGTTAGAGTCCATAGAGTCACAACGATCAGACACAACTGAGCAACTGAGCATGTTTGCACACAACATATATTTGACCTTATAAAAGTTTATATCATCTACTACCCAAATACATTTCGTGAAGAAGTGAGGACACTTCAGCCTTCTCAATGCAATGCTGGAAGCTCTGCTAGTATCACACTGAGGATGCTGGAGTGTCCTTATTTGGTTCCAAGTATACACACACACTGGAGGGGATAATGAAAATGCTTTTGAAGCATATACACAAAAAAGGAACATACATATAAGTAAGAGTTTTAAGAAAAGTATAAAACATGTAAAAGGCTTAACCCAAAAGTAGCCTTTCACTACTTTAGGAAGGTCTCTAAATATGACTACTGCTTCTATCTTAAAACATAAAAAAATAAAGAAGAGAGAGAGAATCATCTTGATTAAGTTACACCTTATTATTATTATTATTATTATTATTATTATTAGTCTCAGGCCTGTTCATCTTTTTGCATTGTATTTTTGCTATCTTAATATAAAGTTGTCTGTGTGGATGGCATTATATTAAAAACCCATACTCCTTTAAACAATCAGTTTACTAATGGGTTTTCCCTTCCATAGTACAAAGTTTATGCAACTGATTTTTTCTTTATTAAGATTCCATGATTCTTTTTGTCTATAGTGATATCAATATTTAAGGACCTTGTCTTGATTAAGTGTGCTTCTAATTTCTTATTTGATATAACAGCTTATAGGTAATAGATTTTTAAAATCTATTTTCTTATAGTACAGTTTTATTTTTCTCTGAGTAATTTTAATTTTAAATACTTTTTTCCCCTATTTGGAATCATTTTGTAAATAAGTTCATTTGAATCATTTTTTTAGATTTCACATGTAAGCAATATCATGTAATATTTGTCTTTTTCTATCTGACTTACTTCACTTGGTATGATCATTTCTAGGTCCATTCTTATTGCTGCAAATATAATTATTTCATTCTTTTTATGACTAATATTCCATTGGGCATATATTCATCACATCTTTATACATTCATCTGTTGATGGACGCTTAGCTTGCTTGAACAAGCTTTTATTTATGGCTACCTAGTGGACAGAGGAGCTTGATGGGTTAGAGTCCATAGAGTCACAACGATCAGACACAACTGAGCAACTGAGCATGTTTGCACACAACATATATTTGACCTTATAAAAGTTTATATCATCTACTACCCAAATACATTTCGTGAAGAAGTGAGGACACTTCAGCCTTCTCAATGCAATGCTGGAAGCTCTGCTAGTATCACACTGAGGATGCTGGAGTGTCCTTATTTGGTTCCAAGTATACACACACACTGGAGGGGATAATGAAAATGCTTTTGAAGCATATACACAAAAAAGGAACATACATATAAGTAAGAGTTTTAAGAAAAGTATAAAACATGTAAAAGGCTTAACCCAAAAGTAGCCTTTCACTACTTTAGGAAGGTCTCTAAATATGACTACTGCTTCTATCTTAAAACATAAAAAAATAAAGAAGAGAGAGAGAATCATCTTGATTAAGTTACACCTTATTATTATTATTATTATTATTATTAGTCTCAGGCCTGTTCATCTTTTTGCATTGTATTTTTGCTATCTTAATATAAAGTTGTCTGTGTGGATGGCATTATATTAAAAACCCATACTCCTTTAAACAATCAGTTTACTAATGGGTTTTCCCTTCCATAGTACAAAGTTTATGCAACTGATTTTTTCTTTATTAAGATTCCATGATTCTTTTTGTCTATAGTGATATCAATATTTAAGGACCTTGTCTTGATTAAGTGTGCTTCTAATTTCTTATTTGATATAACAGCTTATAGGTAATAGATTTTTAAAATCTATTTTCTTATAGTACAGTTTTATTTTATTTTTCTCTCTGAGTAATTATTTGAGCAGATTTTTTAAATACTAATATGTAGGATTTAAACTTTCATTATTTTAGATGTTTTTAAGTGGTCATCTTTGGTAACAAGTTTCTGTTTCATCTGAAATAGATTCATTTGTTGCACTCATTTAAATATGAATAACGCATTAGACTTTATACATTCCTTTCACTTATATTTTTTATATTCTAAAATTATTATTACTTAATTATAAATTAAGCCTCTGAAACTTGGTTACTATATTCTTTCTTTTTGTCTGAAGTTAACACTGGCAGCCTTGTTCTTCCTTTGTTTAAACATGAATTTAAAAAATGTTCTACAGTCTTTTAAATTAAATAATTAATTTGTAATTTTATCTTAGAAGTGTCTCTTAAAAGCAGTTGCTAAATTTCAGATACAGTTGGAGACTTCTTATGGTCAATCAGGAATATTTACCCTTTATATTCTATGAATTTTTCATAATTTAACATTTGTTACCTGTTTATTTCCTTGGGTTACTTTATTGATTCTTTTTAAGTTTTGTTTTTGTTTTTGTTTTGTTTTGTTTGTTTATTTTGCCTCTAAGTCATAATTTTATTTTTCATCCTTCTTTATTCTTTGGCATGTGTGGGCCTCCCATCGCAGTGACCTCTCTTGTCACAGAGCACCGGCTCTGGGTGCACTCGCTCCAGAGTGCTGACCCATAATTGGACATACCGGCCCAGCAGTCCCTGGGCACGTGGGATCTTCCTGGGCCAGGGATCGAACCAGCACCCCCTGCACTGTAAGGCAGACTCTTTATCCACTAGACCACCAGGGAAGCCCTAAGCCCTAATTATTTCTTTAATAGTACTTAAACTATCTGGTTTTTTTAGTTTTTACTTAAAATTTTGTGTCAGGAAAAATTTTTTTTCTATACAATTTAGTATTTCCTAGTATACTTTCACACATTGTTAACCTTAAAAGTATGCTCATATAAAATATATTTTAAACTGAATTTTATCAGGAAAAAAAGGTCATTCTGATTGGTACTTTCTTGGTTTGTTTATTCTCGAGAATAAGGTCATCTTTCATTTGTTTTCAAAAAATTTGATCATCATGACTTAAACTTCTCCAAAACATTACATTAATTTGAAATATTTATTAGCTCCAACTATTCCATTTGCGGTTCATGCTCTATTTCTTTCTCTAGAGTTAGTTGGTTTCTTTGATCATTGTAAGATTATCTTTTTTATCCTTATTACTTAATGCATCAGTTTTCTTCCTCTGAGGAACAAATTATCACCAACTCACTGCTAAGGAGGACTTCTTTCTCTGTCAAGATGTTCTGTGATGTTTAAAAAGAAATTCTTGAGACATTACTTCTCTCTAAAAATTTTAGAAAAGTACTGTCTGTATATGTAGATAAATATAGAAGAAAAATATATTGGACAATATTGTTAACTTTGTAATGAAATGTGTGTTCTAAAACATTAACTCTAATACCACTTGACATCATTATAAATTATTATGACATTATAAAAAATTAAGTGGCCTTAAGTTGGTTATGCTTTTTTGGGTCATAATCCCACACATGAAAATCCGTAGAAAAAACAAGGGAAAATTCTTATGTACAAAAATGTATAGGGGCTGAGGGAGAGGAGCCGGGAAGATGGCGGCGGTGGTGGAGAATGTAGTGAAGCTCCTCTGGGAGCAGTATTACAAGGACGCCATGGAGCAGTGCCACAATTACAACGCCCGCCTCTGCGCCGAGCGCAGCGTGCGCCTGCCGTTCTTGGACTCACAGACAGGAGTCACGCAGAGCAACTGCTATATTGGGATGGAAAAGAGACACCGGGGTCCAGGATTGGCCTCTGGGCAGCTGTACTCCTACTCTGCCCGGTGCTGGCAGAAAAAGCGGCGAGCCTACCCTCCTGAGGATCCAAGGCTTTCTTTCCCATCTATTAAACCAGACACAGACCAGACCCTGAAGAAGGAGGGGCTGATCTCTCAGGATGGCAGTAGTTTAGAGGCTCTGTTACACACCGACCCCCTGGAGAAGCGAGGTGCCCCAGACCCCCGAGTTGACGATGACAGCCTGGGCGAGTTTCCTGTGACCAACAGTCGAGCACGAAAGCAGATCCTAGAACCCGATGACTTCCTGGATGACCCTGATGATGAGGACTATGAAGAAGACACTCCCAAGCGTCAGGTCAAGGGGAAGTCCAAGAGTAAAGGTGTGGGCAGTGCCCGTAAGAAGCTGGACGCTTCCATCCTGGAGGATCGGGACAAGCCCTATGCCTGTGACATTTGTGGAAAACGTTATAAGAACCGATCAGGCCTCAGCTACCACTATGCCCACTCCCACTTGGCTGAGGAGGAGGGCGAAGACAAGGAAGACTCGCAGCCACCTACCCCGGTGTCCCAGAGGTCCGAGGAGCAGAAATCCAAGAAGGGTCCCGATGGATTGGCCCTGCCCAACAACTACTGCGACTTCTGCCTGGGGGACTCCAAGATCAACAAGAAGACCGGATAGCCCGAGGAGCTGGTGTCCTGTTCCGACTGTGGCCGCTCAGGGCATCCGTCCTTCCTCCAGTTCACCCCAGTGATGATGGCAGCCGTGAAGACCTACCGCTGGCAGTGCATCGAATGCAAGTGCTGCAACATCTACGGCACCTCCGAGAACGACGACCAGCTGCTCTTCTGTGACGACTGAGATCGTGGCTACCACATGTACTATCTCACGCAGTCCATGTCCGAGCCTCCTGAAGGAAGCTGGAGCTGCCACTTGTGTCTGGACCTGTTGAAGGAAAAAGTTTCCATCTACCAGAATAAGAACTCCTCCTGATGCGGCCACCCCGATCCCTCATACATCTAGGGCTGTTTCTCCCCTCTCTCTGTTTCACGCCCACTTTCTCTTCCCCTTTTCTTTCACAAGTGCAGAGAACCACGGGGTGGTCGTGCCAGCCTGTCTGTGGCAGCAGCATGCTGAGGTGGTAGCTCTGACCACCTCTGGTCCCAGATCCTCAGGGAGAACGGAGCAGCGCACTGCCCCAAGGCGAACCTGTGGCCCCAGCTTCTCCCTGGTCTCCCTGTAATGCATTCACTCTGTCTGCCTTGGGCCCGCGCGCGGCTCTGATGATCACAGGGTTCAAACAGTGTCCTCCGGGAACAAGTGGGAGTGCAGCTCACTGCTCTCAGCTCTGCCTCCACTCTGGTCCCCAGGGTTTTCCCTTCCTGTGGAGGTGAGCAGGCTGGGACGTCTGCCAGAGCAGCTGGGAGTGAGAACTGAGCAAGCTGGCGAGGAGCTTCCCATGCCCTCCGTGCTGCTTAGCCTCACTGCCTCCTCCCCTGAGAGTGGCTTTCTGTGGCCTCTGTTCCTGTGGCCCAGGATCCTTTGCGTGAGCCAGGATGCTCTTGGTCCCCCTCCTGGCTCTGCCCCGTGTCTAGCACCCACCCCAGGGGGAGTAGCAGCCTCATGTGATTCTCCTTGTGCTTGCCTGGCTCACTCGCACAGGCCTGGTCTCTAGTGACTGAAGCATTCCCCACCCTTGTTATTTCCTGTCTTCTGCCTCCCCTCCTTATTCTCTTTGGTTTTGTAGGGAGAGGGGAAGCATCAGGGGGCCAGGCCAGAGGCTTGGTGGCCACTGGGAGATGTTGGATAATGTGCCTGTTTTTTAACTCGATGAAAAAGCCTACCTCCGAAATCCCCTTTTTGTTCTTCCTGGACCTGGGCATTCAGCTCCTGCCCGTAACTGAATTGGGAGCCTGTGCCACCTGCTCTGTGGCTCCTGGCTCCTGGGTCATTGGGAAGCCACACAGACATCCCTTTCCTCCCTCGCATACTTGCTAGCAGCTGGTAAGGTCATCACACCCTGACTCTTTAATTTTCTGCCTTGGTGACACTGGCACTAGGGAATGGGAGGGGGACAGTCCATGCCAGGACACCCTGGAGTGTCCTACCCCTTGGCTGTGGGCAGGCTCGAGTTCACTGTCACTTTGGAGTTGAGGTGTCTTTTTTTCTTTCTTTCCTTAGTTCCTATATTCTAAGCATTAGTACAAATAAACATTTTTACGCAGAAAAAAAGAAAAAAAAAGTTTAACATTCTATCATAGTGAATGTTTTAAGTAAGACCAAATTACAGAGCTGGGGAAATGTTAAGGAGCTTCGTGTGAACTCCCTGAATATATATTGTATGATAAATAGGAATGCCATAAGAATATGAAAGATGTATACAGCCTCTGTGAAATAAGGAACGTAACATTGTATCTGTAGTATGACTACAGCTAGGTAAATATGTAAGTGATTGCTGTTGGACCATAATAATGTATGAGAAAACAGTAGCAGTTGATGAAATAGGTTGGCATAACACCTGCACATTTTTAAACAATTTATTCAATGCCAGAAAGAGCTTTACCCAAAGTATAAAACAAAACTAGATCAGTTTCCCATGTGTCTGGGAAAAGGTAGGTGTGGACCTCTTTGACTTCTGATTCTCTTTCATCTGAAATCTGCTGAGTCTTTACTAATTGAAGGGTGAAATCTTATATTGCAACTGATGAGAACTAAGTGAATTATATTGGGAGTAGACAGACCTGGCCCTTCCTCAAGATGATGACTAATTGACAAACCTTTCTGATGGGGGTGTGACCTAGACCTGACCCTTGATGACAGGGGATGAATTACATACAGAATTGTCAGTTTTCCCTGCCTTTTCTATGGGGTTTCAAATGAGATGGGGTTAATGTGAGCAAGAAGAAATTATTAGATTCTCTTCATAAAGGCATCATCACTAAAGGGTGTAGTGATCATAGTTAACAGTTCTTTGATGCAGTGTGAAAATCAGTGTACGTGTGAGGGGATTATCACCCTTCTGCTCGTATAACATGTTTTTCTTTTAAACATTTATTTTATTTATTTATTTATCTTTTGGGTGGTGGGATAGGGAGGGAGGGGAACGGGCGGGTCACTTCTATTGGTCTTTTATTTCTCAATTTTTCATCCGTCTTTGTTCTTTGGCTCCTATGGGCCTCCCATCGCAGTGGCCTCTGTCGTCGCAGAGCCCCGGCTCTGGGCGCATGCGCCCGAGAGCTCCAGCTCGGTAATTGGACACATCAGTCCAGCCGCTCAGCAGCACGTGGGATCTTCCAAGGCTAGGGATCGAACTGGCGCCTCTTGCACTGCAAGGTAAGTCATTGACCCAAATTCTAAGCATTAGTACAAATAAACATTTTTACGCAGAAAAAAAGAAAAAAAAAAGTTTAACATTCTATCATAGTGAATGTTTTAAGTAAGACCAAATTACAGAGCTGGGGAAATGTTAAGGAGCTTCGTGTGAACTCCCTGAATATATATTGTATGATAAATAGGAATGCCATAAGAATATGAAAGATGTATACAGCCTCTGTGAAATAAGGAACGTAACATTGTATCTGTAGTATGACTACAGCTAGGTAAATATGTAAGTGATTGCTGTTGGACCATAATAATGTATGAGAAAACAGTAGCAGTTGATGAAATAGGTTGGCATAACACCTGCACATTTTTAAACAATTTATTCAATGCCAGAAAGAGCTTTACCCAAAGTATAAAACAAAACTAGATCAGTTTCCCATGTGTCTGGGAAAAGGTAGGTGTGGACCTCTTTGACTTCTGATTCTCTTTCATCTGAAATCTGCTGAGTCTTTACTAATTGAAGGGTGAAATCTTATATTGCAACTGATGAGAACTAAGTGAATTATATTGGGAGTAGACAGACCTGGCCCTTCCCTCAAGATGATGACTAATTGACAAACCTTTCTGATGGGGGTGTGACCTAGACCTGACCCTTGATGACAGGGGATGAATTACATACAGAATTGTCAGTTTTCCCTGCCTTTTCTATGGGGTTTCAAATGAGATGGGGTTAATGTGAGCAAGAAGAAATTATTAGATTCTCTTCATAAAGGCATCATCACTAAAGGGTGTAGTGATCATAGTTAACAGTTCTTTGATGCAGTGTGAAAATCAGTGTACGTGTGAGGGGATTATCACCCTTCTGCTCGTATAACATGTTTTTCTTTTAAACATTTATTTTATTTATTTATTTATCTTTTGGGTGGTGGGATAGGGAGGGAGGGGAACGGGCGGGTCACTTCTATTGGTCTTTTATTTCTCAATTTTTCATCCGTCTTTGTTCTTTGGCTCCTATGGGCCTCCCATCGCAGTGGCCTCTGTCGTCGCAGAGCCCCGGCTCTGGGCGCATGCGCCCGAGAGCTCCAGCTCGGTAATTGGACACATCAGTCCAGCCGCTCAGCAGCACGTGGGATCTTCCAAGGCTAGGGATCGAACTGGCGCCTCTTGCACTGCAAGGCAGTGTCCTTACCCACTGGACCGCCAGGGAAGCCCATTGAATGTCACCTATGTTTTTGATAAGCATCAAATTTCTTTGACCACTTTTTCATGGAACACATCCTAGCTGCACTGTCTCCAGGACCATAATTTCAGAAAGATTGAATTATAAATAATCCTTTTATTTTTGTACAAAGAGCCATGTCGAATAAAAAATCTTGAGATATAAAAGGGGAATTATATTTATCTTTCAAGGGCCCAAGAAGATTAAAACTTGACTAAAAATGTAAAAGTATATAATGAGTTGGATAACTATAGAAAAAGATGCTTTTGTTCTGGAAGTCAGGCTTCCTGTTTCTAGCAGTTCTCAAACATGGATTTGATAATCATTTGCTTTGACTATTATAGATAGGATTCAAGAATCACGCCAGAAGTTAGAATTTGGAAGATTTGTGATTTTTCAATCCTGTCTGAGCATTAGGATCTTCTCACAATTTAGCTACCAAAAAAAAAGAAAGCCAGGACGGAAGTATGGAAAGGCAGAAGTACCTGAGCCCCATCTAAGTTCTATTGAGTTGGAATATCTACGTTTTGGGACAAAAAATTTGAATTTGTAATAAGTTGCCTTGGTGACTGTTATGTATACAGTTCAAGGGACTAACCATTGAAAATCAATGGACCAAATCGCTTCTGAAGGATACCCATTAAGGTCTGATTTTATGAAAGGATCATCACTAAATGGGGTGTAGCAAGAAGAAATTATTAGATTCTCTTCATAAAGGCATCATCACTAAAGGGTGTAGTGATCATAGTTAACAGTTCTTTGATGCAGTGTGAAAATCAGTGTACGTGTGAGGGGATTATCACCCTTCTGCTCGTATAACATGTTTTTCTTTTAAACATTTATTTTATTTATTTATTTATCTTTTGGGTGGTGGGATAGGGAGGGAGGGGAACGGGCGGGTCACTTCTATTGGTCTTTTATTTCTCAATTTTTCATCCGTCTTTGTTCTTTGGCTCCTATGGGCCTCCCATCGCAGTGGCCTCTGTCGTCGCAGAGCCCCGGCTCTGGGCGCATGCGCCCGAGAGCTCCAGCTCGGTAATTGGACACATCAGTCCAGCCGCTCAGCAGCACGTGGGATCTTCCAAGGCTAGGGATCGAACTGGCGCCTCTTGCACTGCAAGGCAGTGTCCTTACCCACTGGACCGCCAGGGAAGCCCATTGAATGTCACCTATGTTTTTGATAAGCATCAAATTTCTTTGACCACTTTTTCATGGAACACATCCTAGCTGCACTGTCTCCAGGACCATAATTTCAGAAAGATTGAATTATAAATAATCCTTTTATTTTTGTACAAAGAGCCATGTCGAATAAAAAATCTTGAGATATAAAAGGGGAATTATATTTATCTTTCAAGGGCCCAAGAAGATTAAAACTTGACTAAAAATGTAAAAGTATATAATGAGTTGGATAACTATAGAAAAAGATGCTTTTGTTCTGGAAGTCAGGCTTCCTGTTTCTAGCAGTTCTCAAACATGGATTTGATAATCATTTGCTTTGACTATTATAGATAGGATTCAAGAATCACGCCAGAAGTTAGAATTTGGAAGATTTGTGATTTTTCAATCCTGTCTGAGCATTAGGATCTTCTCACAATTTAGCTACCAAAAAAAAAAAAAAAAAAAAACCAGGAAGGAAGTATGGAAAGGCAGAAGTACCTGAGCCCCATCTAAGTTCTATTGAGTTGGAATATCTACGTTTTGGGACAAAAAATTTGAATTTGTAATAAGTTGCCTTGGTGACTGTTATGTATACAGTTCAAGGGACTAACCATTGAAAATCAATGGACCAAATCGCTTCTGAAGGATACCCATTAAGGTCTGATTTTATGATACCAACAAACAATATGGCAAATCAGGTAACTTGGAATGCTACACAGGTAGCATTGCTTATCTTCTGAATATTGGAAAATAGAAACCCATTTTCTGATATTCCAGTCCAAGTGCTGGAACATGTCTGTGCTACTGAATTTCTTATTCTAAGAAGCAGAAGGGCAGATGAGACCTAGGGAAAGAGGAGGTTGCCTGGGAAGGCAGTTTTCTCCACCCATGTATGCTCCCTTTTTGCACTCTACTATGCAAACCTAAGATTTTGATTTCTTGCAATCTGGTTATTGCCTCATGGAGTGTAATAAGGTTCATCCCATTCAGAGAAGTTATAGGACTTCCCAGATGGTTGACGTAGGGAGTGGCTTCTTGGATCAGAGAAATTCATATAATCCCTCTTTTGTTGACGTGAGTCTGGCAGGATGTGTCTACACTGCCAGACTTCCCATTCTAATAGTGCCAGCTGGTTTTGCCCCAAACAAGGGAGGAACCTTAGACAGAGTTTGCCACAAATTTAAGTTGTAGTTGGAACACTTAGTTCTGCCTAGTGTTATATAGTGATCTAGGAAAAGAGGCGGCCACTTGAGAAGTACATCTAGGCACAGGGTCTGGATGTGGCTAGGAAACCTGGACACCCCTTCCAGACATCCTGTGCTCTTGACCCAGACACATGAGAGAACACTTCTCAGAGATGCCTAAAATCTGGGCATCTGGAAGGTATTTGCTAAATCTGTTTATTTAATCGATTATCTATATTTGTCAAATGTCCAAGGTATGTCTTCATTATGTATACAATAGGTACTGAAGATTAAATAATTGGTAAAAAGTCAAGAATTTGCAGTCTGGTTAAACTTCTGTTCTTGCTCTGACTGGAAATCAATGAGCTCTTCTTGGGGAGCACTACCTCCTTGTTAACATTACAGTAGTTATACTTTAAGGACCTGGCACCTATGTACTCAAAACTTTTTAATAGTCTATTTCTAACAAGATGAGCATTCTTATTATAACCATTTTTCAGCTGAGAAAATGGAGATACATAGATAAGGATCAACATTTATAGCCTCCATTCATCCTGAGGGTGGGCAGGAGAAAGTGGAGACTTAGGACTCCTTCACACATTCTAGGAAGAGAGGGTCTTGCTGGCTCTTGATGGCCACGGTTAGGGTCTGAATCATGCCAGGCTCTGTTAGTATTGCATTAGTACTATGCAGTCTCCAAATCCAATGAGGAGCATTCTGAGGAATGGGGATTATGTTCAGGCCTTGATTAAAAAAAAGAAATAAAGTGCACTGTAGCTAACTTTGAATCTCAGGGGACTATAGGGGCTCAGGAGAGGAAGGGAGATTTTCAGAGTTTGCACATGGCTGAAGTTTTCCTTTGGAGCGGACCAGAGGGTGAGGCTCAGTGATGGATCCTGGGAAGGCAGTTTTCTCCACCCATGTATGCTCCCTTTTGCACTCTACTATGCAAACCTAAGATTTTGATTTCTTGCAATCTGGTTATTGCCTCATGGAGTGTAATAAGGTTCATCCCATTCAGAGAAGTTATAGGACTTCCCAGATGGTTGACGTAGGGAGTGGCTTCTTGGATCAGAGAAATTCATATAATCCCTCTTTTGTTGACGTGAGTCTGGCAGGATGTGTCTACACTGCCAGACTTCCCATTCTAATAGTGCCAGCTGGTTTTGCCCCAAACAAGGGAGGAACCTTAGACAGAGTTTGCCACAAATTTAAGTTGTAGTTGGAACACTTAGTTCTGCCTAGTGTTATATAGTGATCTAGGAAAAGAGGCGGCCACTTGAGAAGTACATCTAGGCACAGGGTCTGGATGTGGCTAGGAAACCTGGACACCCCTTCCAGACATCCTGTGCTCTTGACCCAGACACATGAGAGAACACTTCTCAGAGATGCCTAAAATCTGGGCATCTGGAAGGTATTTGCTAAATCTGTTTATTTAATCGATTATCTATATTTGTCAAATGTCCAAGGTATGTCTTCATTATGTATACAATAGGTACTGAAGATTAAATAATTGGTAAAAAGTCAAGAATTTGCAGTCTGGTTAAACTTCTGTTCTTGCTCTGACTGGAAATCAATGAGCTCTTCTTGGGGAGCACTACCTCCTTGTTAACATTACAGTAGTTATACTTTAAGGACCTGGCACCTATGTACTCAAAACTTTTTAATAGTCTATTTCTAACAAGATGAGCATTCTTATTATAACCATTTTTCAGCTGAGAAAATGGAGATACATAGATAAGGATCAACATTTATAGCCTCCATTCATCCTGAGGGTGGGCAGGAGAAAGTGGAGACTTAGGACTCCTTCACACATTCTAGGAAGAGAGGGTCTTGCTGGCTCTTGATGGCCACGGTTAGGGTCTGAATCATGCCAGGCTCTGTTAGTATTGCATTAGTACTATGCAGTCTCCAAATCCAATGAGGAGCATTCTGAGGAATGGGGATTATGTTCAGGCCTTGATTAAAAAAAAGAAATAAAGTGCACTGTAGCTAACTTTGAATCTCAGGGGACTATAGGGGCTCAGGAGAGGAAGGGAGATTTTCAGAGTTTGCACATGGCTGAAGTTTTCCTTTGGAGCGGACCAGAGGGTGAGGCTGTTTCTACTGAACTCTTACACTGTAAGGAGTCAACAGGATGCCTAAATCTGACTTCCTGGATCCTGAGGGTCAGCTGGACCTAGCCCCAGTGGGTCAAGGAGACTTGCCAAACCTGAAGAGCTGGGACAGGACAGGTAGCTCATATTTAGTTTTGGTCAAGCAATACTGAAAAAGCCTTATGGATGTGATTCATTTTAAAAAGATTTAGGTGTAGTGCCATAGAGTTTAGCTACCTGCAAACTGTGAACTATGAACTAATTTACAACAACAATATAATATAAATCAAGTCTCTTTTAGAAACTAGATTTTTCCTCTTAAGTTATTTACTTTTTTTTTTTTTTTTGCTGTTCCTGCAAAGGATATTTACCATATTCTTATTTATAGCTTATAAATGTCTCTTCTCCAAGCCAAGGATGGCATTCCCTTTGCAGCTGCAGTCATATATTCACTGGCAACTTTTTCAAACCAAGTTGGAATCATCATACTACATATGATTTTTGTATTATTTTTCTCTCTTAACATTTTCAAAAATATTCCTAAACATTTCCTTCTGTCAGTCAATAGTTTATTATTCATACTGTTTTGGAGGGGTGAATGATAGCCTGTCCTTCAGATAGAATGTAATTATCTAGCACTTTCTCTCCTATTATTCCAAGTTTTCCTTCTGTCATTTTACCATTCATATCACCAAGGGAAAAATCAGGAACAATCTGAATGCTCACAGTGTTTTGAACACAATTGTCCATGAATCTTTTCAGTAAGTTGTTATACTAATCAAGTCCAATTTTGATACTTGAAATTTTCTTGTTGTATAGAAGATCGGTAATCATCCGAATGGTTGTACTACTTTAATTAGCATCTAGGAAAGTTACTTAAAGTTTCCATGCTTCAGCTCCCTCATCTCTAATACAGGAATCACAACAATATCTACCTCATGAAGTTGAGGCGACATATGGGAAGTAATGCACATTGTGTGGAACTGTTTGCAGATTTTTTTGTTGTTTTATTTTGCTCACGCCAATGATGTACATTATTGCCATTTTCATGGCAAGTTTGACAGCTCTTCTTTTTGTTCTATAGTAGAGAGAATACTAGCTTAATGGAGAAATGTGTGTTCTTAGTCACTCAGTCGTTTCCATCTCTTTGCGATGCTATGGACTGTAGCCCACCAGGCACCTCTGTCCGTGGGGACTCTCCAGGCAAGAATACTGCAGTGGGTTGCCATGACCCTTCTCCAAGGGATCTTCCCAACCCAAAGACTGAACCCAGGTATCCAGCATTTCAGACAGATTCTTTACTATCTGAGTCACCATGGAAGTCTAAGAATACTGGAATGGGTAGCACATGCCTTCTCCATACGTGCCCTCATTAGTTGGGGTCATACTAATCAGGAAGAACAGGTGAGAGATTGGCTGTGGAGTTAGGAACATCAGGTCAGTGCACATTAGAACACCGTATGCACACGCAGAACAGACTCCTTAGCTTCTTGCTGGTCTAGTTGACCTCCACCTGAAGTAAGCCCTTTTCATTAAGGAGATAATCTAAACAGCTTAAGAGTCACGAGGGTAATTATTGACTAAGGCTGTGAGTGAGTTCCAGCCTGTGCTAACTGTCTAGTTCCCTGCAAACACCTGGATGCTTAAGCTCTCAATAAAAGTGGACTGGAGAAATGTGTTCAGGACTCTTGACCTAAGAGGTCTTGAGCCCTCCCTTTCCTTCCTTTCTCTCTGTCTCTCTGTGTATGTGTGTATATTTCTTAATGTCTTGCCACACCTGCTGTTCTCTATGCACCAGGCTAATGTGCTGCTGCAAGGCATGTGGTGGGAAGGGAGTCTGGCCAGAGCTGAGGTTACATATTTGAAACTCAGTGGCAGAGATGGTGACTTCCACTAAGCTGAAATTTTTCATCATGAATTCATTTATTGCCCCTTAATTTTCTTATTTTTGAAAAAAAAAAGTGATGATATTCAAGGGATTTATTGAGCACTTACCATATAATAAATACTTAACCAGAACCTTATTTAATCTTGTCATAAACCCAATAAAGGAGATGTTATTACTCTTACAGCTGCACTTTACAATGAGAAAGCAGGATCATCTTTCCCAATTTCCATCACATTCCTGGTAGTCATTTAAAGCAGGCCTAGATCTCAGCACTGCTGTTGTCTTTGGCTGGGTAATTGTTTTGTTGAGGAAGGGTTTGGGGAAGCTGTCCTGTCTTTGTAAGATGTTTAGCAGCATCCCTGACCTCTCCCCCTCCAGCTGTGACAATAAAATAGGTCTATAGACACAGTCAAAGTTCCCCTGGTTAAGCTCAATTAACCTCCTCTACTAAAAATATTCCCCAGAAGTTTCAATCTTAGTTGATATATTCTCCCTCTGTATTCTTATGCCATTTATTGCCAAAATTTAAATAATACTTTTGATTTTGTTTTTTGTACATCTTATCTTCCCAAGAAGCTTATAAAGTTTTGAAGACAGTCTTTTACATTTAATACAGTGTTAAAAGTGAGCATCTTTCATCTTTGTTCTCTTCTCCTTTCCTAATGTCATCCCCTGTTCCCCACCCCAGTTCAAACCCTCATAAGTCTTGCCTAAACGATTGAAATAACTTAGCTCATCTCCCAGTCTATTTCTTTCTCTCTTCAAACTACACCATTCATTCCCTACTTGAAGACTCTCCCCAAAACACAAATATGATAATGTCAGTCCTGCAAACAGCCTGGATGCTTAAGGCTCTCAATAAAAGTGGACTGGAGAAATGTGTTCAGGACTCTTGACCTAAGAGGTCTTGAGCCCTCCCTTTCCTTCCTTTCTCTCTGTCTCTCTGTGTATGTGTGTATATTTCTTAATGTCTTGCCACACCTGCTGTTCTCTATGCACCAGGCTAATGTGCTGCTGCAAGGCATGTGGTGGGAAGGGAGTCTGGCCAGAGCTGAGGTTACATATTTGAAACTCAGTGGCAGAGATGGTGACTTCCACTAAGCTGAAATTTTTCATCATGAATTCATTTATTGCCCCTTAATTTTCTTATTTTTGAAAAAAAAAGTGATGATATTCAAGGGATTTATTGAGCACTTACCATATAATAAATACTTAACCAGAACCTTATTTAATCTTGTCATAAACCCAATAAAGGAGATGTTATTACTCTTACAGCTGCACTTTACAATGAGAAAGCAGGATCATCTTTCCCAATTTCCATCACATTCCTGGTAGTCATTTAAAGCAGGCCTAGATCTCAGCACTGCTGTTGTCTTTGGCTGGGTAATTGTTTTGTTGAGGAAGGGTTTGGGGAAGCTGTCCTGTCTTTGTAAGATGTTTAGCAGCATCCCTGACCTCTCCCCCTCCAGCTGTGACAATAAAATAGGTCTATAGACACAGTCAAAGTTCCCCTGGTTAAGCTCAATTAACCTCCTCTACTAAAAATATTCCCCAGAAGTTTCAATCTTAGTTGATATATTCTCCCTCTGTATTCTTATGCCATTTATTGCCAAAATTTAAATAATACTTTTGATTTTGTTTTTTGTACATCTTATCTTCCCAAGAAGCTTATAAAGTTTTGAAGACAGTCTTTTACATTTAATACAGTGTTAAAAGTGAGCATCTTTCATCTTTGTTCTCTTCTCCTTTCCTAATGTCATCCCCTGTTCCCCACCCCAGTTCAAACCCTCATAAGTCTTGCCTAAACGATTGAAATAACTTAGCTCATCTCCCAGTCTATTTTTTTCTCTCTTCAAACTACATCATTCATTCCCTACTTGAAGACTCTCCCCAAAACACAAATATGATAATGTGATAATGCATTTATTTCCTGCATAAAACTTAATTCAGAAACCATCCTTAGCTTAATATTAAACATATCCCACATTCTGGTCTCAGTATTTTTCGAAAGAGATTTTTTTCATCACTTGTCTATGTGGAAGCTTGGCTCTAGTCAGAAATGAAGATGTTCACTTTACATGTCCTTTGATTTCCTATCTCCATGCTCTTTTATTTCACTCACAGCCCTTTGATTTCTATCCATCCTTCAATGCTAGCTCAAATATCAAAGGTGCACATTCCCACTTTCTCTCCTTAAGCAGGAACAAGTTTCATTCTTCCTTATATACCTACAGTCTTATATCAATGCTACTCTTATACTGCTTAACAATACCTATCTGTGTCAAACCGGGCGTGTCTGTATATAGTTTCATCCTTTTGATTTGTGGCTTTGAATGTCAAACAGACCAGTGTTTGAATTCTAGTGCTTCCTAACTAACCATGCTACCTTGAATGAATTAATTTAACTAGTTTAACTCTCTAGTATTCTGTTTTATTTCTTCACTCTTAAAATGGGGATGAAGTACTAGCTACCTCCTAGAGTAGTTTGAGAATTAAATAAAAATTAGGGAATTGTGTTTGACATAGAGCTTGGCAGATAGGAAAAAGTGCAAGTGTTCGGTAAGTATAACTTACTAATTTTCAGCATAATCATTATCATCATTGTCACCTTTCTCTGAAAGAGGCAGGTTACATCAATTCATTCTATATTTTGCTTGGTGATGCGAAGTAAGAGATTTACTTGTAAAGACTGACAAGGGAAGTGTCAGGATTTTTGTACTTTTTAAAAATTTAAATAATACTTTTACATTTAAGAAAAAACATTTTTTGTTAAAAGTGAGCATCTTTCATCTTTGTTCTCTTCTCCTTTCCTAATGTCATCCCCTGTTCCCCACCCCAGTTCAAACCCTCATAAGTCTTGCCTAAACGATTGAAATAACTTAGCTCATCTCCCAGTCTATTTTTTTCTCTCTTCAAACTACATCATTCATTCCCTACTTGAAGACTCTCCCCAAAACACAAATATGATAATGTGATAATGCATTTATTTCCTGCATAAAACTTAATTCAGAAACCATCCTTAGCTTAATATTAAACATATCCCACATTCTGGTCTCAGTATTTTTCGAAAGAGATTTTTTTCATCACTTGTCTATGTGGAAGCTTGGCTCTAGTCAGAAATGAAGATGTTCACTTTACATGTCCTTTGATTTCCTATCTCCATGCTCTTTTATTTCACTCACAGCCCTTTGATTTCTATCCATCCTTCAATGCTAGCTCAAATATCAAAGGTGCACATTCCCACTTTCTCTCCTTAAGCAGGAACAAGTTTCATTCTTCCTTATATACCTACAGTCTTATATCAATGCTACTCTTATACTGCTTAACAATACCTATCTGTGTCAAACCGGGCGTGTCTGTATATAGTTTCATCCTTTTGATTTGTGGCTTTGAATGTCAAACAGACCAGTGTTTGAATTCTAGTGCTTCCTAACTAACCATGCTACCTTGAATGAATTAATTTAACTAGTTTAACTCTCTAGTATTCTGTTTTATTTCTTCACTCTTAAAATGGGGATGAAGTACTAGCTACCTCCTAGAGTAGTTTGAGAATTAAATAAAAATTAGGGAATTGTGTTTGACATAGAGCTTGGCAGATAGGAAAAAGTGCAAGTGTTCGGTAAGTATAACTTACTAATTTTCAGCATAATCATTATCATCATTGTCACCTTTCTCTGAAAGAGGCAGGTTACATCAATTCATTCTATATTTTGCTTGGTGATGCGAAGTAAGAGATTTACTTGTAAAGACTGACAAGGGAAGTGTCAGGATTTTTGTACTTTTTAAAAATTTTAATTGGAGGATAATTGCTTTACAGTGTTGTATTAGTTTTTGCCATACATCTACATGAATCAGTCATAAGTATACATATGACTCCCTCCTCTTGAATTGTTCTCCCACCCACTCATTCCACCCAACTAGGCTGTCACAGAGCACCAGGTGTGAGTTCCCCATGTTATACAGCAAATTCCCACTGGTTACCTATTTTTTACATATGATATGTAAATATGTTTCAGTGTTAATCTTTCAATTTGTCCCACCCTCTCCTTCCTACATTATGTCCACCAGTCTGTACTCTATGTCTGTGTCTCCATTGCTGTCCTGCAAACAGTTTCATCAGTACCATCTTTCTAGATTCCATGTATGTATATAAATATATATGCATTAATATATGACATTTTTTTTTTCTTTCTGAGAAGTGTCGGAAATTTAAAGTTACTGATTACAGAACTTATACAAAAATAGTACATGTCAATTCTAACCCCTCAGAGGAAAATAGCTTTTGAAAGGATTTTGCAATAGAAATTTGGGGATTTAGTGGATAATGAGGCTAGCCCTACAGAGAGTTCTCATAGGAGCTGACTGGAAGTTTCCCATGGCACAGAAAGAAGGCTATGAGCTAAAGCAGATGGCACAACATCAGAGAGCAGTAGGTGGATAAAGAGCATGTAGCTGAAATGCAGAAGACTGAATGGAGATGCATGGTTCAGGGAACAAGAAACGAAAGTCTGGTATTTCAATCTGAAGTAGAAAGTTCCACTTGGCTGCCAGAGTCTGTTTCTGTACAAAGCCCAGTTTGTCAAACAGACAATGTCAATTTGTGGTCAAAGTCATTACCAGGAGCCCAGTTGATGGATCCATCATGGGTGTATGTCAGAACCAAGTCTAATGCTCTCAGGGTGGAACACAAAGAGGTGAGATTTGGGGACTGAATACATCTATGAGGACTTAGATACACAACCTAGTAATGTTCTAAAGGCAGTGTAAAAGAGGGCTATGAAATGTCTAGGTAGCTCTGGCCCCATACAGGGCGTAACCTATACTCAGTTTTGCGGGTGGCTTCAGAAAAGAGACCTAACCTGTATGAATTGATATTTAAGGGCAAGCCCCTGGAGAAAAGGTAAATGTAACATTCATAGTGGGTAACATATATTGCATAAATACTACACAACAATTGCTCTGCTAAGAGCTGTGTATGTGTTGTGTCTTTTAACCTATATATTAACGTTATGAAGTATGCGCTATTGTTATCTTTATCTTAAAGATGTGTGAAGCAGAGTGTAGAGATTCAATGATTTGCCCACCTTCGGATTTGCAGTAAATAGCAGGGTTAAAGTTTGAATCCAGGTTGTTTTTGTTTTTTTTTTTAACTGTATCATATATGTTCTTAACTTCTAGAATTGTTGCAATTGAGAAGAGACTGAAAGACCATGTGATACAGTCTTCTGATTCTATAGAAAAGCTAAATAAAGTTCAAAGGCCAGAGTTACTCTCCCAAATTCCTTGGGAAGCCAACAAATGGCAGAACTGAAGTGGGAGGCTCAGACTTCCCTGATTTTATGCTCCACTAGAAGGGAGGCCAGAGTTTGAGAGGCAAGAAGGCTCACATGACTACTTAGCCTTATAGCTTATACATCTATTTCCCACCCCACCATCCCCTCCCTTTTTTTTCTCTGCACTGAGTCTTCATTGAGGCATACTATGGCTTCTCTAGTTTTGGAGTTGTGGAGTATGGGTTCTAGACTGCTCGGGCTCAGTATTTGTGGTGTTTGGTTATGGTTTGTAGGCTTAGTTGCCCTGAGGCATATTGGATCTTAGTTCCACAACCAAGGATCAAACCTGCATCCCCTGTGTTAGAAAGTGGATAGTTAATCACTGGACCACCAGGGAAGTCCCTCCAGCCTTAAACTTCTCTTGACTAGGCCCAAGGTTGTCCCAGAGCCCGTGCAGTATAAGCCTGAAAGATCAGGAAATACAGATTTAAGGGCTTTTTAAAAATATTTCTTTTTTTTTCTTTTGTTTTATATATATGTGTGTGTGTGTGTGTGTGTGTGTGTGTGTGTGTGTGTGCATATATATATTCCTTTTAAAATTTATTTATTTTTACACCAAAAACATTTTTATTGGGGTATCACCAATTAACAATTTTGTGCTAATTTCAGGCAAACAATGAAAGGGCTTGGCCATACATATACATGTATCTATTCTCCCCCAAACTCCCTTCCCATCCAGGCTAGTACATAAAAATAAGGAGAGTTCCATGTGCTGTACAAAAGATTTTTGTTGGCTATCCATTTCAAACATAGTAGTGTGTATTTGACTTTTCCAATGTCCCCAACCATCTCCCTCTGTGTATGTGTTGTGTCTTTTAACCTATATATTAACGTTATGAAATATGCGCTATTGTTATCTTTATCTTAAAGATGTGTGAAGCAGAGTGTAGAGATTCAATGATTTGCCCACCTTCGGATTTGCAGTAAATAGCAGGGTTAAAGTTTGAATCCAGGTTGTTTTTGTTTTTTTTTTTAACTGTATCATATATGTTCTTAACTTCTAGAATTGTTGCAATTGAGAAGAGACTGAAAGACCATGTGATACAGTCTTCTGATTCTATAGAAAAGCTAAATAAAGTTCAAAGGCCAGAGTTACTCTCCCAAATTCCTTGGGAAGCCAACAAATGGCAGAACTGAAGTGGGAGGCTCAGACTTCCCTGATTTTATGCTCCACTAGAAGGGAGGCCAGAGTTTGAGAGGCAAGAAGGCTCACATGACTACTTAGCCTTATAGCTTATACATCTATTTCCCCCACCCCACCATCCCCTCCCTTTTTTTTCTCTGCACTGAGTCTTCATTGAGGCATACTATGGCTTCTCTAGTTTTGGAGTTGTGGAGTATGGGTTCTAGACTGCTCGGGCTCAGTATTTGTGGTGTTTGGTTATGGTTTGTAGGCTTAGTTGCCCTGAGGCATATTGGATCTTAGTTCCACAACCAAGGATCAAACCTGCATCCCCTGTGTTAGAAAGTGGATAGTTAATCACTGGACCACCAGGGAAGTCCCTCCAGCCTTAAACTTCTCTTGACTAGGCCCAAGGTTGTCCCAGAGCCCGTGCAGTATAAGCCTGAAAGATCAGGAAATACAGATTTAAGGGCTTTTTAAAAATATTTCTTTTTTTTTCTTTTGTTTTATATATATGTGTGTGTGTGTGTGTGTGTGTGTGTGTGTGTGTGTGTGCATATATATATTCCTTTTAAAATTTATTTATTTTTACACCAAAAACATTTTTATTGGGGTATCACCAATTAACAATTTTGTGCTAATTTCAGGCAAACAATGAAAGGGCTTGGCCATACATATACATGTATCTATTCTCCCCCAAACTCCCTTCCCATCCAGGCTAGTACATAAAAATAAGGAGAGTTCCATGTGCTGTACAAAAGATTTTTGTTGGCTATCCATTTCAAACATAGTAGTGTGTATTTGACTTTTCCAATGTCCCCAACCATTCCCTCCCTCCTGCAATCTTGAGTTAGTTTACTAAGTTTGTGAGTTTCTTACTGTTTTGTAAATAAGTTCATTTGTATCATTTCTTTTTAGAATCCACATAGAAGGGATGTTATATGATATTTCTCCTTCTCTGTCTGACTTACTTCACTCAGTATGACACTCCCTAGGTTCGTTCATATTGCTTCAAATGGCCTTATTTCATTCTTTTAATGGTTGAGTAATATATATATATATATATATATATATATATATATATATCATATCTTCTTTATCCATTCCACTGTCAATGGACATTTAGGTTGTTTCCATATCTTGGCTGTTGTAAACAGTGCTGTAACAAACATTGGGGAGCATGTAACTCCTAGGACCGTGCTTTTCTTTGGATATATGCCCAGGAGTGAGATTGCAGTGTCATATGGTAGCTCTATGTTTAGTTTTTTAAGGAACCTCCACACAGTTCTCCATAGTGACTGTACCAATTTACATTCCCACCAACAGTGCACAAGGGTTCCCTTCTCTCCGCACCCTCTCCAGCATTTGTTGTTTGTGGAATTTTTGATGATAGCCATTCTGACTTGTGTAAGGTGGTATCTTATTGTAGTTTTAATTTGCATTTCTCTAATAACTAGCAATTTTGAACATCTAGGAAAACATTTCCTAATGTTTAGTTTCACTAGTGAATACCAGATATAGTACTTGGATGTCTATTTTCCAAGTGTCTATATGAATGGTCATAGAGAAATATTCCTTATAATATTTTTGCTCTATTGATCTATTTCTTTATAATATTTTCTATAGATATTGATATTTCAGTATGCTGTATTATAATCCTGATGATAATTCTATTTAATTACATATCTTCAACTCTCAGCAACTGCAAGCTGCATCAGGGGCAGAGCCAGGTCTCTTTTTCTCCTACAAAAAATGAAGTTAATCTTCAAAATCCATCTCTAAGTTAACCTATACTGTGATGTCTCATCAGATTTTGCTTGATTTAATTGGTACCTCTCCTTGTTTATATTGCACTTTGTTCTGTTAAAGTAGTACTATTTATCTGGTATTAGAGATAATTAGAACCAGACATAGAAAACAAAATTGGTTCCAAGTTGCGAAAAGAGTATGACAAGACTGTATACTCTCACCCTGCTTATTTGTTTGCCTTCTATGCAGCGTACATCATATGAAGTTCTGCTATGGATGAAGCAGAAGGTGGATTCAAGATTACCAGGAGAAATATCAATAACCACAGATATGTATACGATACCACCCTTATGGAAAAAAGCAAAGAGGAACTAAAGAGCCTCTTGGTGAAGGTGAAAGAGGAGTGTGAAAAACCTGGTCTGAAACTCAACACTCGAAAAACAAAGATCATGGCATCTAGTCCCATCACTTTAAAAGGCAAACAGAATTTTGGGGAGCATGTAACTCCTAGGACCGTGCTTTTCTTTGGATATATGCCCAGGAGTGAGATTGCAGTGTCATATGGTAGCTCTATGTTTAGTTTTTTAAGGAACCTCCACACAGTTCTCCATAGTGACTGTACCAATTTACATTCCCACCAACAGTGCACAAGGGTTCCCTTCTCTCCGCACCCTCTCCAGCATTTGTTGTTTGTGGAATTTTTGATGATAGCCATTCTGACTTGTGTAAGGTGGTATCTTATTGTAGTTTTAATTTGCATTTCTCTAATAACTAGCAATTTTGAACATCTAGGAAAACATTTCCTAATGTTTAGTTTCACTAGTGAATACCAGATATAGTACTTGGATGTCTATTTTCCAAGTGTCTATATGAATGGTCATAGAGAAATATTCCTTATAATATTTTTGCTCTATTGATCTATTTCTTTATAATATTTTCTATAGATATTGATATTTCAGTATGCTGTATTATAATCCTGATGATAATTCTATTTAATTACATATCTTCAACTCTCAGCAACTGCAAGCTGCATCAGGGGCAGAGCCAGGTCTCTCTTTTCTCCTACAAAAAATGAAGTTAATCTTCAAAATCCATCTCTAAGTTAACCTATACTGTGATGTCTCATCAGATTTTGCTTGATTTAATTGGTACCTCTCCTTGTTTATATTGCACTTTGTTCTGTTAAAGTAGTACTATTTATCTGGTATTAGAGATAATTAGAACCAGACATAGAAAACAAAATTGGTTCCAAGTTGCGAAAAGAGTATGACAAGACTGTATACTCTCACCCTGCTTATTTGTTTGCCTTCTATGCAGCGTACATCATATGAAGTTCTGCTATGGATGAAGCAGAAGGTGGATTCAAGATTACCAGGAGAAATATCAATAACCACAGATATGTATACGATACCACCCTTATGGAAAAAAGCAAAGAGGAACTAAAGAGCCTCTTGGTGAAGGTGAAAGAGGAGTGTGAAAAACCTGGTCTGAAACTCAACACTCGAAAAACAAAGATCATGGCATCTAGTCCCATCACTTTATGGCAAACAGATGGGCAAGCAACGGAACTGACAGAATTTATTTTGTTGGGCTTCAAAATCACTGTGGATGGTGACTGCAGCCATGAAATTAAAAGATGCTTGCTCCTTGGAAGAAAAACTATGACAAACCTAGACAGCATATTCAAAAGTAGAGACATCACTTTGTTGACAGAAGTCTGTATAGTCAAAGTTATTATTTTCCCTGTAGTCATGTATGGACATGAGAGTTGGACCATAAAGAAGGCTGAGAGCTGAAAAATTAATGCCTTTGAACTGTGGTGTTGGAGAAGGCTCTTGAGAGTCCTTTGTATTGCAAGGAGATCAAACCAATCAATCCTAAAGTATATCAATCCTGAATATTCACTGGAAGGAATGGTGCTGAAGCTGAAGCACCAATATTTTGGCTACGAGATGCAAAGAGACAACTCATTGGAAAGAGACCCTAATGTTGAAAAATAGAAAGCAGAAGAAGGGTAAGAGAGAGAATGAGTTGGTTAGAGTCAATGAATATGAGTTTGAGCAATCTCCGGCAGATGGCAAAGGACAGGGAGGCCTGGCATGCTGCAGTCCATGGGGTCGCAAAGAGTAGGACATGACTGAGCGGCTGAACTGATTGAACTGAGAGGTAATTGAATGTGTCATGCTTTTTGACATATATTAAAGTCATTTTAAGTGAAATCGTTCCCTTTTCACATTCCTAGTATAGCGTAGTGATAAGTTGGTGTTTTGGACTTGGTAATTAGGCTATCTCAGAAATCTGTCATGCAACTTTTTCAAAATTGATAGTGATTTTATCCTTAAAATACGCTCCTCCTTTTTTATTACTAGTGTTATTGACGAATCTTCATCTACTCATTTTCATATGTCAGAACTCTGGAAATTAATCCTTCCTACCTTTCCCGGAAACACTTATATCCAATTAATCACTAAATTCTATTAAATTTGCCTTCTGAATAACCACTGTCTCTGTTCCTTCCATTTCCATGGTTACTTGACTTAATTGAACATACTGGTTTTCACCTGAGTCTCCAGAATCATCTTTCCTCTTTAAGCCCTATTTGGCAAAGTTGTTGAAGTTAAACTCTAAAAATAAAATTAGGTATTATTATTATTATTATTTTGCTTACATTTCTTAAGCACTCCAAATGCCAACCCATTACCTGCAGAATGCACCCATTACTTTCAGGTGTTTCAAATAAAGATCATTATAGTTCAGATAGTTTTTTCAATTAATGCCATGGGCCCCATTTTTTCATTTCACAAAAATTCATTGTCTGTTTTCTTGTATTCCTTGATTGTTAGCCACTAGGCAAGGCACTGTGAATAACATATATTGGATCCATATAATACTACAAATATTGCATATCATATATATTGGGAAAGTGATGAAAAGGACATGGTGAAGACTTGGAGAAGCTAATGCTAATAGAGAAGACCTCTATATAAACTCATATGTGAATAATTGTCATATGACTAATATCACACCAGAGAAAATAATTTTCTGGGCATGAAAGAAGTGATGCCTCTACTTCAGAAAGTCCAAGAAGACATTTGAGTAGTGAAGCATAAATTTGTCAAATGGACAGAGGAGAGGGAGTCCCTCTAAGCACAGGTGATGCCACAAAGACAAGACCCATAGGAACTTACTCTATTGGGGGAATGACTACTGTGAGGGTGTTGACTGTTCTAGTGAGGGGCAGCTACTGGAGAAGAGACTGGCAAAGTCTGCCAAGCTGGATTTAGAGGAATATTTATGCAACCCTGATGATTATGAACTTTCCCTTACTTAAAGACCTTCCCAGTCCTTTATTACTCAATCAGTGAAAAAATAATATTTGCGTGTCAAATAGATGACCCTGTGTGTGCTTCTGTGTGTACTGAGAAGGAGGGGAGAGAGACTTGAAACAAAGAAATCAATAGAGAAACGATGGAAATGACCTGGGTCTGAGAAGAATGAGAATGTGAATTAATTGTAATGAAGAGTAGATGCTGCATTCCAAAGAGAATCTTCAGTCTGAGTTAACAGGACTTTGTTAAATTGAGGTGTGCTCAAATCAAAAGGAAGGAAAGAATGCAATATGGTAGGTGAATGAAACTGGTGACCAACATAAAAGGGAGGCACGATTCTTCACCAGTATCCACTAGCCCTGAAGGTCCCTGACATTCAGTTCAATAAGTGAGAATTTTAGTTTTTGAACAATGAAGCAAAACAAAATGAAAAACAAAATTCAGCAAATAAAAAGGGAAGGCTGTCTTCTCTTTTTAGTATTCCTTTATAATGACAGATAAATAAGAATTACCATGAACTATTTCAAGAGCATTCCAGAAATATTAAGTGGAGAATTCCATAAATAAACAATTCACAAGCTTAAAGCTGGATGTTCTTCTGAGTTGTGTGATGAAATTTCACAGTTCTGCTCCATCATGCCTTGAGTGTGAATCAGCCCTTGAACTTACATGGGACATCATGCCTTAGCACCTCTGTGTAAAGTGTAACGACTATAGCAGAGCCTTGTCACTTCTAGGTTGAGCATTTCATTGCGTTTCCCTCCAGAACACCCTGCCTGAGGATTACCTAGCAGCATTAAGTATTGTTAGTACTCTGCAGCCTGGGTTATTGAGTTATATAATGAACAAAATCCATGATCTACAATGGATATGTGATGTTTTAAGAAACAGCTTTTGTAGTTGAAAGATACTGAGACTTTAAGGCCATTTGCAAGGCAGCACCACCTACCATATTATATACCCATTGATACATTTGGGTCCTATATAATATAAAAAGCAAGAGTGTTAGTAACAAACGTATGAGACAAGTTCTCAATAAAAATTAAAGGCTTTTTAACTGGCTGTGGATCAGTTGTTTTATTTTAAGAACTTGACTGAGGTATAAATGACAAAGTGCACTGGCTTGATAATTTTTGCGTGTCAAATAGATGACCCTGTGTGTGCTTCTGTGTGTACTGAGAAGGAGGGGAGAGAGACTTGAAACAAAGAAATCAATAGAGAAACGATGGAAATGACCTGGGTCTGAGAAGAATGAGAATGTGAATTAATTGTAATGAAGAGTAGATGCTGCATTCCAAAGAGAATCTTCAGTCTGAGTTAACAGGACTTTGTTAAATTGAGGTGTGCTCAAATCAAAAGGAAGGAAAGAATGCAATATGGTAGGTGAATGAAACTGGTGACCAACATAAAAGGGAGGCACGATTCTTCACCAGTATCCACTAGCCCTGAAGGTCCCTGACATTCAGTTCAATAAGTGAGAATTTTAGTTTTTGAACAATGAAGCAAAACAAAATGAAAAACAAAATTCAGCAAATAAAAAGGGAAGGCTGTCTTCTCTTTTTAGTATTCCTTTATAATGACAGATAAATAAGAATTACCATGAACTATTTCAAGAGCATTCCAGAAATATTAAGTGGAGAATTCCATAAATAAACAATTCACAAGCTTAAAGCTGGATGTTCTTCTGAGTTGTGTGATGAAATTTCACAGTTCTGCTCCATCATGCCTTGAGTGTGAATCAGCCCTTGAACTTACATGGGACATCATGCCTTAGCACCTCTGTGTAAAGTGTAACGACTATAGCAGAGCCTTGTCACTTCTAGGTTGAGCATTTCATTGCGTTTCCCTCCAGAACACCCTGCCTGAGGATTACCTAGCAGCATTAAGTATTGTTAGTACTCTGCAGCCTGGGTTATTGAGTTATATAATGAACAAAATCCATGATCTACAATGGATATGTGATGTTTTAAGAAACAGCTTTTGTAGTTGAAAGATACTGAGACTTTAAGGCCATTTGCAAGGCAGCACCACCTACCATATTATATACCCATTGATACATTTGGGTCCTATATAATATAAAAAGCAAGAGTGTTAGTAACAAACGTATGAGACAAGTTCTCAATAAAAAATTAAAGGCTTTTTTAACTGGCTGTGGATCAGTTGTTTTATTTTAAGAACTTGACTGAGGTATAAATGACAAAGTGCACAAAGTTAAGAGAATATAACTTGATATGCTTTGACACATGCATATGCCCTTCAAACCTTGACCTCGATCAAAGCAATGAACATTTCCATAACTTTCAAACTTTCCTTTACAACCCATATAACTGATTTCTCCCACTCCTCCCTCCCTCCCCAGATTACTAATACTTTCTATTACTATATGGGATTTTGCATTTTCTTAAATTATACATAAGACCATGCAGTATGTAATCTTTGGATAATTTGTTCCCCTCAGCATGATTACTTTGGGATTCACTCATATCATTGCATGTATGAATATTTCATTACTCTTTTTATTACTCAGTAGTGTCCTGTTGTATGGCTTTGACACTGTGTGTTTGCTATTCACCTGTTGTTGGACGCTTGAGTTGGTTCCAATATTTGGTTATTACAATAAAACTGCTTTGAACATTTCAGTACAAGTTTTTGCATAAAAATAGGCTTTCATTTGTCTTGGGTACCTAGGAGCAGAATGGCTGGGTTAAATAGTAAGTCTAAGCTCAACTATTTAAAGAAACTGCAAATTAATTTTTAAGTGGTGTTCCATTCTACAGTACTATTATATGCATCCAGCTGCATATGAGAGGTCCAATTCTTTCACATCTTCTCCAACACTCAGTATGATCAATCTTTTTAATTAATCTCATTCTATTAGGTATTTAAGTATCTACCTGTGGCTGTACTTTCATTGCTCCAATAACTAATGATGCCAAGCATCTTCTCCTGTACTTGAATGCTAGTTCTTTCTTTTTTGGTTGAACAACTGTTCGAATATTTTGCCCATTTTTTAATTTTGTCTTGAAATCCTGTACTTACTATTGAGCTTTGAGAATTTTTTGCAAAGAGATATTATAAAAATTGAGAGGTAATGAACATGTTTTTTTTCATTGATAGTGGCAGTGGGCTTATATATGTATACATATGTTCAAAGCTATATAATTATACATTTGAACTATTTAGATATACCAATTACAAAAGAAAGAATGAGGTATGCATATTTATAATTTCATATATTTATAATGAACAAGGACTCTTAGTTAATTGAAATTACAACCTTTTAAATAAATTTGAAGTGGATACTTGAGTAATAGATTTACAATCTATTGCAATTTTGCAATTTTGTGGTTGCAATTTTGTTATGTTATTCTCAGTATTACAGTATCTAAGATAGGCTTATTGACTTTACTAAATTTATGAAAATTTATTATTACAGAAAAATTATTTGATAAACAATGAAAATACTTGAAAGGGAAATTAAGTTTGTAAATGCTGTTTAAAAAGGTTTATGGTAGGCCACTGGATTTGCTCTACCATGGCCCACACTCTGTCTGTGGAATGTGCTTTCTCTAAATTTGAATAAATCTATTTCTTACCTATCACTTTGTCTCTCGCTGAATTCTTCTCTGCAAAGAGACATGAAGAACCTGAGCCTCAGTGGGTCCAGATGTTGGAATACTAAAAGTACTTTACGGATCTAAGACACAAGCACCTGCGATGCCACTCCCCGCTCCTACTCACGGAATTCATTTTGTATTAAAGGAAAAAAGCCCTCAACTGCAGTTTCTTCAGGGTGATACAGAACAGCAGCTCCTCTCTAGCTCTCATCTCACAGGCCGTGGAGTCACATGCTACCTGCTACTGGCAACATCACCAGGAGTTTCCCTAACTTCAGTGACTCCAAGACAGGACGGAGTTGCTGACCTTTGGGTCCATGTGTCCACATTCAGTCATTCTTAGGTTGTTGTGCTGTAAGTTTTCCAGAATGAAACATAAGACTTGCTGTTAATACTGTTGCCTTATACTTTTGTTTTTAGCTGAGTCTTTATATCTGAATAAAATATGTACTCTTCTAGGAAAAAAAAAAAAAAAAGGTTTACAGTATTGACTATGCTTTAAAAACACACTAAATATTTTCAGAGGCTGCTTAAAAGTTGTAAAATAAAGAATGTTGTCCACCATCCAGTTCTACAAAGATTAAGTCTTTAACTATGGTAGTCATTGATGTACACAGGACCCTGAAAGGAATTTAAAACAAAAATCAAAATAGGACACAGTGTGCTTTGGAAAAACAGGTCCCTTAGATAGATGTACATCTCAGAAAGGATTTTTAATAGACCTGAATTCTTGCATCTTCCAATATATTAGTAAATCATTAAAATCAATAACTGAGATATCTGTTCCTTGTGACCAGAAGACCTCTTTTATCAAGATATGTGCTTGACTGCACATATTGCCCAATCAAAACTCATATTTAGGGCTTCCCTGGTAGTCCAGTGGGTAAAGAGTCTGCCTTACAATGCAAGGGCACTGGTTCAATCCCTGGCCCGGGAGGATCCTGCGTGCCCAAGAGCAGCTGCACTGGTGTGTCCAATTACAAACCAGTGCTCTGGAGCGCATACACCCAGAGCCGGTGCTCTGCAACGAGAGAAACCGCTGCAATGGGAGGCCCACCCATGCCAGAGAATAAAGATGGATGAAAATAAATAAATAAAAAAATATATAAGAGGTCAACATTTTTCAAAAAAGAATCATATATAAACTGACTTGCCTTGGAGCAGTTCCCTCAGAGCTACTAAGAGGATATTTCCCAGACTATTGTCCTCAGTAAGGTTCCTGAACAAAATCAAAGCCTATTTGTATTATGTTTTTTCTTTTTCAGCTGATCAAGTGATATTTTTGAATTTATTTGTTTATTTTTGCCCATGCCTCATGGCCTGCAAGATCTTAGATTCTGAGCCAGGGATCCAACCTGCACCCCTCCAGTGGAAGTGTAGAGTTTTAACCACTGGGCCACCAGGAAAGTTCCAACAAAGTGATTTTTTTCTTAATTTAAGTTTATAAAATTTTTTAATTTCACTGTTGCCTTATACTTTTGTTTTTAGCTGAGTCTTTATATCTGAATAAAATATGTACTCTTCTAGGAAAAAAAAAAGGTTTACAGTATTGACTATGCTTTAAAAACACACTAAATATTTTCAGAGGCTGCTTAAAAGTTGTAAAATAAAGAATGTTGTCCACCATCCAGTTCTACAAAGATTAAGTCTTTAACTATGGTAGTCATTGATGTACACAGGACCCTGAAAGGAATTTAAAACAAAAATCAAAATAGGACACAGTGTGCTTTGGAAAAACAGGTCCCTTAGATAGATGTACATCTCAGAAAGGATTTTTAATAGACCTGAATTCTTGCATCTTCCAATATATTAGTAAATCATTAAAATCAATAACTGAGATATCTGTTCCTTGTGACCAGAAGACCTCTTTTATCAAGATATGTGCTTGACTGCACATATTGCCCAATCAAAACTCATATTTAGGGCTTCCCTGGTAGTCCAGTGGGTAAAGAGTCTGCCTTACAATGCAAGGGCACTGGTTCAATCCCTGGCCCGGGAGGATCCTGCGTGCCCAAGAGCAGCTGCACTGGTGTGTCCAATTACAAACCAGTGCTCTGGAGCGCATACACCCAGAGCCGGTGCTCTGCAACGAGAGAAACCGCTGCAATGGGAGGCCCACCCATGCCAGAGAATAAAGATGGATGAAAATAAATAAATAAAAAAATATATAAGAGGTCAACATTTTTCAAAAAAGAATCATATATAAACTGACTTGCCTTGGAGCAGTTCCCTCAGAGCTACTAAGAGGATATTTCCCAGACTATTGTCCTCAGTAAGGTTCCTGAACAAAATCAAAGCCTATTTGTATTATGTTTTTTCTTTTTCAGCTGATCAAGTGATATTTTTGAATTTATTTGTTTATTTTTGCCCATGCCTCATGGCCTGCAAGATCTTAGATTCTGAGCCAGGGATCCAACCTGCACCCCTCCAGTGGAAGTGTAGAGTTTTAACCACTGGACCACCAGGAAAGTTCCAACAAAGTGATTTTTTTTTTATTTACTTAATTTACAATGTTTCATAAATGGAATAATTGATTTGCAAATTCATTTAACTGCTTAAAAGATAATCTCTAAGATTTTCCTGCTTGACACACTTTAATTGAGAGAGAAAAGCTGTTACTCTGTGGCTTCTACAGCAGATCTCACGGTACTGCAAATTAAGGTTTGAGGACAGAACAAAAAACCTCAGGGCTTGTGATACTGATCATGAAAACCGCAAATCTAATAGCACCAAGGCAGATGGTTTTTCTTCATTTTTTACTATGTCCGTTCTTTCCCATCGTCCCTGGAAGAGAGCAAAATTTGCCACCCCAAATTGTATTCTTTGGCATGGAGATTAATTTAGGCTGATTATTTTTAAGAAACAGAAGACTGAGGAAGTCTTTCTTTTTATCTCTCCCTTAGCTAACTAAAGAATTTAGATAAAAGACCTATTCTAGAAACAGAACTATCATCAGAAAAATCTGCAAAGAATATAGGCTTGATGTGGGGAGGGGAAACTCAGGAAAACCTAGAGATCAGAATCCACTCTGTGTTCCATTGTCTCTGCATGGCCCAGCAAACATTTTTACCAGACATTTTCTTCTCTATGACTGTGTGAATTACATTCCTACCCATTGAATTGCCAAAAAATTAGCCCCAACATGTTCTTCTGACTTTTGTTTAAAACAGTATTTAAGTTGAGGTCTTGGATCATTTGGCCAAGTTACTCATTTTTCCTGGATCTCTCCTGTATATTCATTTAATTAAACTTTTGTTTGATCTTCCCCTGTTAATCTATCAATCAGGCAGAAAAACCTAGAAGGGAGAATTTATTCCTCTCTGACACATGCAGACTCATGAAATACAGTCAATTCTTTGTTGATTTCAAGGAGAAAAGCAAAATCCTAGAAATGAGATTGAGAAATATATTGCTTGAATGCCTGATTAAAAGTTTGGGCTTTAAAGGAGATATATTGAAGGTATTTAAGTAGAGAAACCTTATCAGAGCTATTTTTAGGAATACTGACATGACTAGAATTAGGAGGGACCATACACTGATGAGAAATGTGACAAGAACTGTTAATAGTCTGAACTGGAATGATGTCATGGAATAGGATAGGTTTAAGAAATAACTCAGAAGGAAACCCTAGAAATATTTGGCCACTGATTGAATCTGGATACCAGAGATTGGAGAGATTCTCAAGGCTTCATGCTTTGGTGATTGGTCCCTAAGAGAATTCAGGAGGCAAAGGAAGATCTGACTCAGATATATATACCATCACTATAAAATATATAGTCTAGTGAGTATATAGATGTGAACATGTTACTGTATATCCACAGACTGGTGAATCAAAGATAAACAAATCAGTCCATCAGTTTGCAGATTATATGACAGTGCCTTTCATCAATAATAAGGGTGGGGGTGATTGAGGTGCTGGAGATTAAAGTCTCAACTAAAGGTATCCTTTATGAATATACTTAATCCTTAAATGGTGTAGGTGCCATTCCTAGCATTGTTGAAAATTTATTTATAACTTTATAATTGACCCCTTGTATTCATGGTTCTGCATAGGCAGATTCAACCAACCTCAGACTGTGTAGTATTGTAATACATATTTAGCCAAAAAAAAAAAAAAATCCATGTATAAGTGGTTCCATGCAATTCAAATCCTTATAGTTCAAATCCTTAAGTTCAAGGGTCAACTGAAATATAACCCCTTTTAGATCATATACTTTAACTAGACAAATTCACAATTTCTTCCAAATGAGTATTGTCAGCAACCTCTCCAAGTACCTCTTTAAAATTTGCTGCTTATGGCTGCATAGTCCACCTTCCTCTTTCTTTACCCAGTGTTATGTGATTAAGGCCTGTTCTCACCTGTTTGTAAAAAGACAGTATCAAAGGAGTATTTATAATTGTGTATGAAAGTAAGCCTACAACTTATATATTTTAAGAAACTCAGATGAGGTGATTGGTTCTTATCCCTGACTGGTAAGCACTGATTTTCTTTCTCTCATCAAAGCAGTTACAAATAGTTAATATATGTACCACATCTTCTTTATCCATTCATCTGATGATGGACATTTAGGTTGCTTCAATGTTCTTGTTATTGTAGGTATTGAACATGACTAGAATTAGGAGGGACCATACACTGATGAGAAATGTGACAAGAACTGTTAATAGTCTGAACTGGAATGATGTCATGGAATAGGATAGGTTTAAGAAATAACTCAGAAGGAAACCCTAGAAATATTTGGCCACTGATTGAATCTGGATACCAGAGATTGGAGAGATTCTCAAGGCTTCATGCTTTGGTGATTGGTCCCTAAGAGAATTCAGGAGGCAAAGGAAGATCTGACTCAGATATATATACCATCACTATAAAATATATAGTCTAGTGAGTATATAGATGTGAACATGTTACTGTATATCCACAGACTGGTGAATCAAAGATAAACAAATCAGTCCATCAGTTTGCAGATTATATGACAGTGCCTTTCATCAATAATAAGGGTGGGGGTGATTGAGGTGCTGGAGATTAAAGTCTCAACTAAAGGTATCCTTTATGAATATACTTAATCCTTAAATGGTGTAGGTGCCATTCCTAGCATTGTTGAAAATTTATTTATAACTTTATAATTGACCCCTTGTATTCATGGTTCTGCATAGGCAGATTCAACCAACCTCAGACTGTGTAGTATTGTAATACATATTTAGCCAAAAAAAAAAAAAATCCATGTATAAGTGGTTCCATGCAATTCAAATCCTTATAGTTCAAATCCTTAAGTTCAAGGGTCAACTGAAATATAACCCCTTTTAGATCATATACTTTAACTAGACAAATTCACAATTTCTTCCAAATGAGTATTGTCAGCAACCTCTCCAAGTACCTCTTTAAAATTTGCTGCTTATGGCTGCATAGTCCACCTTCCTCTTTCTTTACCCAGTGTTATGTGATTAAGGCCTGTTCTCACCTGTTTGTAAAAAGACAGTATCAAAGGAGTATTTATAATTGTGTATGAAAGTAAGCCTACAACTTATATATTTTAAGAAACTCAGATGAGGTGATTGGTTCTTATCCCTGACTGGTAAGCACTGATTTTCTTTCTCTCATCAAAGCAGTTACAAATAGTTAATATATGTACCACATCTTCTTTATCCATTCATCTGATGATGGACATTTAGGTTGCTTCAATGTTCTTGTTATTGTAGGTATTGTAGATATATATGTCTTTTTGAATTATGGTTTTCTCAAGGTATATGCCCAATAATGGGATTGGTGGGTCATATAGTAGCTCTCTTTTCACTCTTTTAAGGTACCTCTATACTGTTCTCCACAGTGGCTTTGTCAGTTTACATTCTCACCAACAGTGAAGGAGGGTTTCCTTTTCTCCACTCCACTCCAACATTCATTGTTTGTGGATTTTTTGATGACGGCCATTCTGACCAGTGTGAGGTAATACGTCATAGTTTTGATTTGTTTCTCTCTAATAATTTGTGATGCTGAGCATCTTTTCATGTGCCTCTTGGCCATCTGTATGTATTCTTTGGTGAGAAATCTATTTAGGTTTTCAGTCAATTTATTGATTTGAGTTGTTTGGGGTTCTTTTGATATTAAATTAGATGAACTGATTATATATATGTTGGAGATTAATCCTTTGTTGGTTGTTTTGTTTTCTCCCAGAGTTATTTTTTGTCTTGTCTATGGTTTCTTTTGCTGTGCAAAAGCTTTTAAGTTTAATTAGGTCACAATTGTTTATCTTTATTTTTATTTTTATTACTCTCAGAGGTGGGTAGGCAAAAATGATCTTGCTGCAGTTCATGTCAAAGTGTGTTTTTCCTAACAGTTTTACAGTGTCCAGTCTTCCATTGATTATATGGTCTTTACAGTATACAGTCTTTAGTCAATTTTGAGTTTATTTTGCTTATGGTGTTAGGCTCTAAACTGAAACTCTACGTAGTTTAGCAACATAAAGTAAATTACGGGGGCTGTTTTAATTTAATGAAGAAAAAAGAAAAAAACTACTCTGCTTGGGACCTATGACAAGGGATTTCCATTGTGCTGACATCAACTATTTCATCTGGGCAAAAAGAGGACAAAGGAAAAATTAAACACCATCATTCCTTGACCCTGATAAAGAAAACATAGCTGTACAGGGAAGAAGGGTGCCTAGCAATTATAAATCCCTTTAGAGATTCTCAAATTGGTAGAGAGCAAAATAGGGTAGAAATTTGAGATCTCCATGAATGAAATAACCTAAATGACTAATTATGAACACCTTTTTGGACCTGAAGTCTATCCACTACAAGAGACAGACTACTCTCTTGCTAAGGAAATTGTTTTGTTTTTACCTTAAACTAGCAAAACTAAGATTTGGAAGGTCACATTTTACCAATAAATCTTTACCTTTTTGACTAAGACTCCTAAGGATACAGGAAACTTATTCAGTCTCCCTAAGTGATTTAGCCTTGAAGTTTAGTTCTAGTCACAAGTTCAACACACTTTCATTTTTAAAGGACTTGTAGTAAATACGTTTGGGTCTATGATTTGCAATTACTCAACTCTTTCATCTTGGCACTAAAGCAACCATCATAAATACATAACCAAACAGTTTTGGCTGTGTTCCAATAAAACTTTATTTACAAACCAGACATCAAGTCAAATTTGGCCCATGGGCCATCCGTTTAATAATCTAAGGGGATTGAAAGAGCATTGGCATAAAAATCAATTGAATGGTGATCTGGTCTAAACCTTGCTCTCAGACAAGTTTATGACTTCAAGAAATGTCCTTTCCTCCAGCAGAACTTGTAGTTAATATAGATTTAATATGTCTTATGTTGCCATACTTTATAAGCCTCATCTATTTAATATAGCAATCTAATATGCCAGTATTATTATCAGCCTAGAGCATCACTAGTGGGTTTCAGAGTGACAATTTAAACCCAAGTTTATTTGTCTCTAAAGTGCATATTCTTAACTGTAACCAAGTGTCTCCTAAAAAAGTGATAGATTTGATCTTAATGTTCCCTAACTGTTCTTTTGTAGTAAGTTTGTAGTGGAAATAAGAGAATTCTGTGTAGGATGTTTGCATTTTTTTCTAGTCAGGTAATGTGGGGATTTTTCTAAAGAGATTTGCTGAATTTCTTTTGTATGTTAGCTCTAAGCCTGTTTTTAAACTTAGTCAGCCACTGGAAAGACAGGCTTTGAGGAGGTACTTATGCTTAGAGGAGGGTAATCGAGGCACTCCACCTCTGCAGAATGCCTTGCCTATCATGTGCTGCCTGTTCCTAGTAATGGCACTTGAAGTTTAACTCAGAACTTTCGTGTTCCATTTTTAAAGAAAGGGCATTCCACTTTTTTTTTTTTTTCAGCATACATTTTTATATTTCTACACTAATTAGGGATAAGGCAAAAACAATCTTAAAGAAAGTCACTCAGAGACCTCTATGAGGTCACACAAAAATTTTCTATCCAAGACTATAGGTATTCAAGGTTAAATAAAAGGAAGGAAAAATGCCCATGCTCTAATTAACCTGTGCTCATTTAAAACCCATGTTTCCCATGAAACATCTTTAGAAATCATATTACTTGTAAAGATAGATAGAAAAATCAAGGGCTTTAGAACTTGAGTAATATATTGAGCAATGTGTACAAAGTAGATGTTCAAGAAATGACAAGATTGATTTTTTGTGTGTGCAATTGCTTGTTAGGCTTTAATTTAAAGAGAACTATGTTTGATGAGAGTATCCACTTAGGAAATAGGCCACATTTATAAAGCTAGCTGGAGAATAGTTTGCAAGATGACATTCTTCAAAGCGAAAGTCACTCAGCTGTGTGTGACTCTTTGCAAACCATGGACAACCCATGGAATTCTCCAGACAAGAATACTGGAGTGGGTAGTCTTTCACTTCTCCAGGAGATCTTCCAAACCCAGGGATTGAAGCCATGTCTCCCACATTGCAGGCAGATTCTTTGTCATCTGAACCACATTACTATGTATGTAATACATTTAAAGCTATTGCTTTTAGATTAAATAAATCATTTTGCTGTTTATTTGAAAGGTCTCTTGGGGAAAATGTGCGCTACAGAAAATTTTTTCCATTAAAAAAGAAATTGAAGGAGTTGGATGTCAGAAAGTAAATGATACAGAAGGATAAAATTTGAAGGATAAAGAAGTACGACCAAGTAAAAAGGAGAAAAATAGTGTTAAAGATAAAGGCAATTCTTCTAGAACCTAGTTAAGAAACACGGGGATAGGAATGCACCAGAAGAAAACAGTTTCAGAGAGACAGAGATCATGGAACAATTCAAAAGACAAAAAAAAAGAGGAAATGGTAAGGGGAGGTCGAAAGTGAAAGAGAGGAGGGTAATCGAGGCACTCCACCTCTGCAGAATGCCTTGCCTATCATGTGCTGCCTGTTCCTAGTAATGGCACTTGAAGTTTAACTCAGAACTTTCGTGTTCCATTTTTAAAGAAAGGGCATTCCACTTTTTTTTTTTTTTCAGCATACATTTTTATATTTCTACACTAATTAGGGATAAGGCAAAAACAATCTTAAAGAAAGTCACTCAGAGACCTCTATGAGGTCACACAAAAATTTTCTATCCAAGACTATAGGTATTCAAGGTTAAATAAAAGGAAGGAAAAATGCCCATGCTCTAATTAACCTGTGCTCATTTAAAACCCATGTTTCCCATGAAACATCTTTAGAAATCATATTACTTGTAAAGATAGATAGAAAAATCAAGGGCTTTAGAACTTGAGTAATATATTGAGCAATGTGTACAAAGTAGATGTTCAAGAAATGACAAGATTGATTTTTTGTGTGTGCAATTGCTTGTTAGGCTTTAATTTAAAGAGAACTATGTTTGATGAGAGTATCCACTTAGGAAATAGGCCACATTTATAAAGCTAGCTGGAGAATAGTTTGCAAGATGACATTCTTCAAAGCGAAAGTCACTCAGCTGTGTGTGACTCTTTGCAAACCATGGACAACCCATGGAATTCTCCAGACAAGAATACTGGAGTGGGTAGTCTTTCACTTCTCCAGGAGATCTTCCAAACCCAGGGATTGAAGCCATGTCTCCCACATTGCAGGCAGATTCTTTGTCATCTGAACCACATTACTATGTATGTAATACATTTAAAGCTATTGCTTTTAGATTAAATAAATCATTTTGCTGTTTATTTGAAAGGTCTCTTGGGGAAAATGTGCGCTACAGAAAATTTTTTCCATTAAAAAAGAAATTGAAGGAGTTGGATGTCAGAAAGTAAATGATACAGAAGGATAAAATTTGAAGGATAAAGAAGTACGACCAAGTAAAAAGGAGAAAAATAGTGTTAAAGATAAAGGCAATTCTTCTAGAACCTAGTTAAGAAACACGGGGATAGGAATGCACCAGAAGAAAACAGTTTCAGAGAGACAGAGATCATGGAACAATTCAAAAGACATGAGGAAATGTAAGGTGGAAGTTTTTGAGAAGGAAAGATGGTAGAGGAGAAATGGAGATAGGGAGAAGGGAGGTCAGAAAAGTGAACAGAGAAGAAACAAGAAGCTGGAACAGATAGACAAGAGGGAGAACAATCATGGAGAGAATCAGTAAGAAGGAAACAGAAGAAGCTCCAGGGAATAAAGGAAAGAGGAGGAAGTGGGATGTGAGAGCACACTACAGCAGGCCCTCCCTGGCCTCCTCTTTTAAAGTTTCCTCTCCCACATAGCTCCCTCACTTCCTTTTCCTGCTCCTCTTCACTACTCTCAGTTTCAGTGCTGACAACCAAAAGGGAGCAAGCTGGTGAGCTACTTGAAAGTAGGGCAGAAAGACTTCTGGGAAGAAGGCAGCAGTCAGCAGTCGCTGTGTCTCATGACCTCCTCCAGGTTGGCAAATGAGTTTCAGTTTATAGGGGTCTTTCATTGTTGACAGTGATGTTGTCTTGGAGGAGTCTCCTAGGCTCAGCAAAACAGGGTACAGAGATCAAACCTGGAGGCTCTTGGTAATAGGTAGGAGTGCCATCTGAATAAGTGTTTGTCATCTTTTGGCTAGAGCCAGAATATAAAAAAAACCCTAGTTTTATATCTTTTTTTTCCATTAAATTCTTTTATGGTTTGAGAATGATTTCCCTAATTCCTGGTATCTCACCTCTGAATATAAATAAACTGAAACTCATATTTTTCGAGAATTTTATTCCTTGGGACCTTCTTAATTCTGTCATTCACCATATTCCTTTACCATGTACTGATCCAGGTCAGACACATGGTAGAGAATGGTGTCAACAGAATAAAAAATGAGGAGTTTCTGCACCTGAGTAGTTTGTAATCAAATAACATAATCTGGCCAGTAATAGGCCAATTACAACACTGCCTTGGGAGGGGAAAGCCTGGTGTGCGATGGTTGTGCAACAGTGGTCGAGGGTAGAGGAGAGTAAATATCTCGCTCAGGCTTACAAGGATAAAGTTACAAGGCAATGAAGGTTAGGAAGAAAGTCATACAATGATTAATACTTGAAATGTCCATGGGATTAGAGTCAGGGAAAGAGGAAATGGAAAACAGTGTTCTAAGCAAAGGAATATTATGGCTTATTAGGGAACAGAAGTTAGTTCAGCATGGTTGAAAAGAAGAGAAAGAGAAAAGGGTGTGTTCAAATGATGTGTGCTATGGGGCAGCAGTGTACTGTAAATTTGTTCTCAAAAAAAAAAAAAGGAGATCATTCATTTGTAATTTTTCCCAATTTCTGTGGTGTCAACATTCTCATCAATGACAAATTCAAGCTATCAATAGCTTATAAACTAACTTGAAAACCTGTATTTAATGGTTGTTTATCAAAGTTCAGTGGAGCCAGTTCTAGTAGAGTGGAAGCAACCAGTAGCCAGATCAAGATGTATTTTTAAGTCCTGGACTTTCTCTCTAAAGTTTCTGAAAGATAATGAATCTGAAAGTGGCATGGTCAGACTTTTCTTTTAGAAAGATTGTGCTACAAGCTCTGAAAGGAAATGGATTGAGGCAGGGCAAGGCCAAGGTCAGAGGCAGCCTCTTAACTAGCCATTCTGAGCTGTCCTTGATCTACTCCTTTTGTCTATATGAATTTGAACAAATTACTTAACCTCTCTGGTCTCTTGTTTCTTTAACAAAAACTGTTGATAATATTACACAAAGTTTGGGGGAGAGCATGAAAAGCAAGTCTATGGAAACACTTTCTTTGGAGGGGTGGTGGGTCGGGTTGGGGAGGGAGAGGGGCGGGCAGGCCACTTCTATTGGTCTTTCATTTATCTATTTTCATCCGTCTTTGTTCTTTGGCTCCTATGGGCCTCCCATCGCAGTGGCCTCTGTTGTCGCAGAGCACCAGCTCTGGGCACATGTGCTCCAGAGCTCCGGCTGGGTAATCAGACACATGGATCCAGACGCTCCGCAGCACGTGGGATCTCCTCAGGCCAGGGATCGACCCAGCACCCCTTGCACTGCAAGGCGGTGTCCCTACCCACTGGACCACCAGGGAAGCCCTGGAAACACTTTGTAAATGTAAAATTATTAATTTATTCTTCTTTTCTCTCTCTCTGTCTACCTACCATTCCCTTTTCCTCTGCCTCTGAGTGCTAGAGAGGGAGAGGCATTAGATGGGAAGCAGGAATGCCTTGCATCTGTACATTGCTCTACCACCAACCTAACTCTCTAGTCCTTTGTTATGCCATGAATTAGGTAGCTGCCTCCTAATTTTTTTAAAAAACATTTATTTATTTATTTATTTATTTATTTATTTATTTATTTATTTATTATTTTTTTTTATTTATTTGGCTGCACCTGGTCTTAGTTGCAGCATGCAGGCTGCTTACTTTTGGCAGCATGTGGTATCTAGTTCCCTAATCAGAGATCAAACCAAGGCCCTGCATTAGAAGCACAGTCTCAGCCAATGGACCTCCAGGGAAGTTCTGTGCCTCCTAATTTTGAAGATATAAAAACATTTGCTGAAAAAGTGAAACAAAGGTGATGTAATTGCCTACATGTCTTTTGCAGAAAAGGTGGGTTAGCTAAAATGACTGAAAGCTGGTGCTTCCCCCACCCTACTTTTTGTTGTTGTTAGCAAGGCAAGTGATGTGTGAGCAGTGTTAACTCTGACTTAGTGGGTAAGAAAGTGGCTTGTAGACAAAGTATGCTATAAAATAGAATGAAAACCTACTACTTTTATTCACTAGGTGATATAAATCTTGGAAATTCATCTACCTATGCTAGTATTTTTCTTAGCTGGTAAATCGAATACTTTTACAAGGCATCTGTCAGAATTAGTTTACGCTTTTTCTAAACTTTGTTTTAGCAGAGTGGTTTCTGGTTTTTCCATCACCGACTGGAATTTGTTGTCTGTGGTTTTAAGGGCTCACCAGAACAGGTATGAACTGATTTTCTCTGGAGGTGGGGAATCTCCTGAGGGGTGCAAGTAGAGTGCAAGGACTTTTATTGGCAAGGTGATAGAACAAGGAGTCTTTAAACATTTTGTGTGTGCTATAGACAGCTGAGGCAGTGCAATAATACCGGTGGCTTTCTTCTCAGAATGCTTGACCATGCCACTTTCAGATTCATTATCTTTCAGAAATCTTTGGGAAAAGGTCTATGGTTTAGGCATCCATCTTGGTCTGGCTACTGAATAATATAAAATACATAGACCACCAGGCGGTGTCCTACCCACTGGACCACCAGGGAAGCCCTGGAAACACTTTGTAAATGTAAAATTATTAATTTATTCTTCTTTTCTCTCTCTCTGTCTACCTACCATTCCCTTTTCCTCTGCCTCTGAGTGCTAGAGAGGGAGAGGCATTAGATGGGAAGCAGGAATGCCTTGCATCTGTACATTGCTCTACCACCAACCTAACTCTCTAGTCCTTTGTTATGCCATGAATTAGGTAGCTGCCTCCTAATTTTTTTAAAAAACATTTATTTATTTATTTATTTATTTATTTATTTATTTATTTATTTATTATTTTTTTTTATTTATTTGGCTGCACCTGGTCTTAGTTGCAGCATGCAGGCTGCTTACTTTTGGCAGCATGTGGTATCTAGTTCCCTAATCAGAGATCAAACCAAGGCCCTGCATTAGAAGCACAGTCTCAGCCAATGGACCTCCAGGGAAGTTCTGTGCCTCCTAATTTTGAAGATATAAAAACATTTGCTGAAAAAGTGAAACAAAGGTGATGTAATTGCCTACATGTCTTTTGCAGAAAAGGTGGGTTAGCTAAAATGACTGAAAGCTGGTGCTTCCCCCACCCTATTTTTTGTTGTTGTTAGCAAGGCAAGTGATGTGTGAGCAGTGTTAACTCTGACTTAGTGGGTAAGAAAGTGGCTTGTAGACAAAGTATGCTATAAAATAGAATGAAAACCTACTACTTTTATTCACTAGGTGATATAAATCTTGGAAATTCATCTACCTATGCTAGTATTTTTCTTAGCTGGTAAATCGAATACTTTTACAAGGCATCTGTCAGAATTAGTTTACGCTTTTTCTAAACTTTGTTTTAGCAGAGTGGTTTCTGGTTTTTCCATCACCGACTGGAATTTGTTGTCTGTGGTTTTAAGGGCTCACCAGAACAGGTATGAACTGATTTTCTCTGGAGGTGGGGAATCTCCTGAGGGGTGCAAGTAGAGTGCAAGGACTTTTATTGGCAAGGTGATAGAACAAGGAGTCTTTAAACATTTTGTGTGTGCTATAGACAGCTGAGGCAGTGCAATAATACCGGTGGCTTTCTTCTCAGAATGCTTGACCATGCCACTTTCAGATTCATTATCTTTCAGAAATCTTTGGGAAAAGGTCTATGGTTTAGGCATCCATCTTGGTCTGGCTACTGAATAATATAAAATACATAGCATTACATACTATTATTACTACTATATTATTACATATATACTATTACTATTAACACTATTACATAGTATTAGGAAGTTTATTATATTGAAATGCAGTTATCAAAATATTACACATTTATGATGTAGTAATAAATTTGCTTCTTTTTAATATGCTTATAATCAGAAGGACTGATGCTTCATTGGAAGGACTTATGCTGAAATTGAAGCTCCAATATTTGGCCACCTGATGTGAAAAGATGACTCATTGGAAAAGACCCTGATGCTGGGAAAAATAGAAGGCAAAAGGAAAAGGGGACAACAAAAGATTAGATGGTTGGATGACATCACTGAGTCAATGGACATGAGTTTGAGCAAGTTCCAGGAGATTGGACAGGGAAGCCTGGCCTGCTGCAGTCCATGGGGTTGCTACAGAGCTGGACTGAGCAACTGAACTTAAGTGAACTGAACACAATTGGATGCTCTAATAACTATCATAAATCTCTAAGTTCCAAAGAATATGAATATTTCATGAGAGATAATGTGAAAATGGCTGTGATTTCTATTAGTGACAATGTTAGTGTACTGCTCATACTATTGCTTATATCATAATTAAAATATATGATGAATTTTAATTTGAGATTAATAGAAACATTAAAATATTTAAAACAAATTATTAGAAGTCATAAATTAAAGAAGTTAAAAACTCCTTTAGAGGAAATTTAAGTCTCAGGTGGTGGGGTCTGGGGAAAGTTAGATTAGATAAACTTTAGAGATTTTTGTTTGCTTTTTAGAGTTTTCAAACAAATTCTATTTTTGTAATCATTTAATAGTATTGTATTAGGAGATGCACAGCAAACTGAATAAATTTTATACATATATACATCTTCTTTATCCATTCCTCTATCAATGGACATTTAGGGTGTCTGCATGTCTTGGCTATTGTAAAGAGTGCTGCAATGAGCATTGGGGTGTATATACATATATATATATATATATATATATATATATATATATATACACATTATATATGCATTATATATATACACACACATATAATAGAACACTACTTAGCCATAAGAAGAATGAAAGAATTCCGTTGGAGCGATGTGGATGTGCCTAGAGATTATCACACTAAGTGAAATAAGTCAGAGAGAGACACTCAAATATCATATATCACTTATATGTGGAATCTAATAAAAATGATATAAACTTATTTACAAAACAGGAACAGACTCACAGATCCTGAAAAGAAATTTATGGTTTCCAAAGAGGAAATGTGGGGGAAAATTATAAATTAGGAGATTGGGATTAACATATACATACTACTATATATAAAATGGATAACTAAGAATGACCTACAGTAAGGCACAGGGAACTCTACACAATACTCTGCAATAACCTATGTGGGGAAATCTGAAAAAGAATGAATATTATATATTACCCATTCCTCTGTTGATGGACATTTAGGGTATCTGCATGTCTTGGCTATTGTAAAGAATGCCGCAATGAGCATTGGGATGCATATATCTTTTCAAATATGATTTTCTCTGGATCTATGTACAGGAGTGGGATATAATGGAACTGATGGATCATATGGTAGTTCTATATTTAGATTTTAAAGGAACTTCCATAATGATTGTACCAACTTCCATTCCCACCAACAGTATAGGAGAATGTTCTCTTTCCTCCATACCCTTAGGTGGCGAGGCCTGGGAAAGGTTAGCTTAGATATACTTTAGAGGGTTTTTTATTATTATTATTATTTCCTAGATTTTATAACCTGTGATTCTAGGATATAAAATATATCAACATTCTTTGGCCAAGGTTATGGTGGTCCTGGCACAGCTGATAAAACAGCAGTCGGCATTTGCTGACCACTCGCTATAAGCCAGGGACTGTGCTAAGAATTTAATAATAATCATTTTGTTAATCCTCACAGCAAACATGGGTAGGTTCTACAAATATTCTCATTTTGCCAACAGTAAGTGTGAATCACTGAAAGGTTATATTAGCTGCTCCACATCTCATACATGTACAAGTTTCATTGGAATTCCATGTGTATTTGATTCCAGAGTCTGCGTTTTGAAACATTTCCTCATTTTAAAATCATTCCTATGAATTTTTATGAATTTTTTTCCTGTCAATTACCCTATTACTTGCTTAATATTTTTCAGTGGATTTTTTAAAAGAAAAAATCATAAATACCATGTTTGGAAAGCTTACTGACTTGCCATAAAGAAAAAATGCCCATGAGAATATAAATTCAATCAAACTAAACAAAACTGCCTACTTTGAATTTCTTAAAAAGGGAGATTGCCAAGTCACAGAGCTACTAAGGCTATATTAGAACAAACCTGAGACTTTCTTTTGAAAGTTCAGTAAAAATACTTTTTAAATTGATGAGGGAGTTATTTTTCTATCATGTGAAGTAAATCTTCTTGGAGTTGACCAGAGTAGGGCATTCCAAACTTTGAAAACTGCTGCCCTACTCCAGGGCCACAGACTGAGGTTGCTTTTGTAGAAAACACACAGCAGCCATAGCAACACCTGCACTGCTCTGAGGAAGTAGAGACTAAAAGTATAATCATTCATTAGGTGGAGTGGAATAACAGGTGGGTCCACTGGGTCCATTCATAGGCTGGTTTTATCATCTATAAAAATCAAAGGTTTAAAATAAATATTTTTAAGGTCCCTTCTTTGTCACTATAAATAATTTGGGGAAGCTTATTGAACTTGTTACTTTTGTGGCCATCTGAAAAAAATTACAAGCGGCATTTATTTGCATCCTATATTCAGTTTTGTTCCTAAAAGAACATAAGGATAACAGGAAATCATAACAGGAAAATGTTTTCAAGGATCTTGAAACAGAGCAGTGAAAAGTGGTGTTTTGTTACCTATCTTTAGTGAAGAAGTTTTTGTCTTGAGCTATAGAAATCTTGGAGCACTTGACTGAGTTATGGAGTCTAGGAAAGTTTCCTCTCGAGTGGACCTTGGGATCATTTTCGTGAAGGATAGCTCAGCTCACCAGAACTAACAACAAGGAAACCAATACTCAGGCAGAAAAAAATCACCTCTTTAAAATCAGAGAGCAAGCTGGAATTGCCAAGGAGGGGAAACTTCAGAATTCTCAGATATCAGTGAGCATTCCCACTCATAGTGTAATTTGGAGATTCTTCCATAAAGTTTAGATCCTATACTTCCAAGACATTGGATTTTCCTATCTACTCAATGAAAGTTTCTAGATGGAATAACCTTCAGAAGGTCTTTGGTCATATGCACTTAATAATAAAATTTTAATCTCTTTGCCATAAACGATACCTTAAATGTCAGAAGGCAGACTAGCTTACCAATGTCTTCACAGGCAGTAGGCAAAAAATAATAATAATAATAATAATAATAATAATAAGGAAATGCAAATTGTTGACTCCATCCCAGTAATACCGATGCAGTGGATCTGAGTGGAACAAAAGAGTTTGCATTTTTAATCAGAAACTCAGGCAATGTTTATGTAAGTATGCTATGGACCACATTTTGGGGGTAAAAAAAGAAAAGGTTGAATCCTGAATGGTATAGGCTTTGGAGACAAAAGAATCTGAGATCAGTCCTTTTATCTGTCATTACTTATATATATACCTGCAGCAAATTGCTTAACCTCCTCTGAGTTTCAGTTTCCCAATTAGTAAAATGGTAGCAATAATACTACTACTAGTAGTAGTCATAGTAATAATACTTATTCAGGGGCTTTCTGATAATTAAATAAGATTGTATTTGTCATGTGTACTTACAACTTAGATTCATATTATGATTATTACTTTTAAACTAAGATTTGATTTTCACTTTTAAATGACTATTTTAAAATTAATTTTGATTGGAATACAGTTACTTTACAATGCTGTGTTTCTGCTGTACAGCTAAATGAATCAGTACAGGTATACAGGCATCCCCTCTTTGGGGAATTTCCTCACCATTTAGGTCATGATAGAGCATTGAGTGTGCTATACAGTAGGCTGTCATTAGTTATTTATTTTATTTTATTTTATACATAGTATTAATGGTGTATATATGTCAATTCTAATATCCTAATTCTTCCCACCCTGTCTTCCCTGCTTTGGTGTCCATACATTTGTTCCCTATGTCTGTGTTGCTATTTCTGCTTTGCAAATAAGATTATCTGTACCATTTTTCTAGATTCCACATATATATGTTAATATGTTATTTTTTTAATTTATTTTTCTCTTTCTGACTTACTTCTCTCTGTATGACAGTCTCTACAGCCATCCAGTCTCTACAAATGACCCTATTTCATTGTTTTTTATGGCTGAATAATATTCCACTCCATATATGTAACACATCTTTATCCATTCTACTGTTGATGGACATTTAGGTTGATTCTATGTCTTGGCTATTGTGAATAGTGCTGTAGTGAACATTGAGTTGTGTGTGTCTTTTGGAGTTATGGCTTTTTATAGAGAACTGGCTGTCATATTTTTAGCAAATACAGTTTATAGTTAAACTGTCAGTCTGCTGGACTTGTTAGAGGATTACTTGGAAAACTAGCCATGCTACCTGCCTATATCTTTATGGAATTTCATTTTGTGAGTGGAATATCACACTTGCAATACTTAGGGTCTATGTAACAGGGTCAACAATAAAAATTCTCCATTTTACTGATACTAAGATGAAAGTTTGCATATGCTTGTGTATTATATTTATTATTTCTCATCATGTATGTATATACTTGACCCAGTGTATTGAACCATCTTCCCATTCTACCTTGCAAAGAATAAGAGAAAAATGCTGCATTGTGATCTTACATCTGTCTCCACCTCCACCCCCAACACACACACTCTGATGAATTTATCTTACAATGCTCACTGGTCTTCCTAGATAGGTCAGTGGTAAAGAATCTTCCTGCAGTGCAGGAGACCAAGAGACATGAGTTTGACTCCTAGGTCAAGAAGATCCCCTGGAGGAGGAAATGGCAATGCACTCTAGTATCTTTGCCTGGAAATCCCATAGACCGAAGTGTTTAGTGGGATATAGTCTATGGGGTGGCAAAGAGTCAGACATGACCTAGCACGCACACACACACACTCACTGTCTTGGTAAGTGACAACTTATTAAAATAATTAGTGAATTTTGTGAATGAATGAATGACAGAAAATAGCATGCAGCTACTTTAATACTTGCATCTTTTATAAATGGTTATTTTCTGTCATTCAAGTTAATGAACAATACAAATCTATGCATTTGTATTATATTGTCACTCTAAAATGCCAAGTACTGGTTTTTTTTTCTTTTTTAAAATAGGGTTATAATTCTTTACAATATTGTGTTAGTTTCTGCTGAACAAGGAAATGACAACTATATGTATACACATATTCTTTCTTCCTTAGACCTCTCTCCTACCCCATACCACCCACTCCTCCACCATCTCATTCATCTAGGTCACCTCAGAGCACTGAGCTGAGCTCCCTGTTGCTATATAGAAGGTTCCCATTAGCTATCTATTTTACACATGGCAGGCTTCCCTGATAACTCAGCTGGTAAAGAATCTTCCTTCAATGCAGGAGACCCTGGTTCAATTCCTAGGAATTGAAGATTCCCTCGGAAAAGAATAAGATACCCATTCCAGTATTCTTGGGCTTCCCTGGTGACTCAGCTTGTAAAGAATCCACCTGCCATGTGGGAGACCTGGGTTCAATCCTTGGGTTGCCAAGATCCCCTGGGAGTAGGGCATGGAAACCCACTCCAGTGTTCTTTCCTAAAGAATTCCATGAACATAGGAGCCTGGTGGGCTTCAGTTCATGGGTCTCAAAGAGTTGGACACTACTGAGTGACTAACACTTTACTTCACACTTCTACATATATATCAATCTCCAAGTTCACCCCACTCCTTTTTCACTATCTTTCTCATGTCCACACGTCTTGTTTTCTATGTCTTCTGCAAATAGGTTCATCTGTACTGTTTTAATACATTCACATATGTATGTTAACATGTTGTTTTCTTCTTTCTGTCGGACTTCACTGTGTATAACAGTCTCTAGGTCCATCCATGTTTCTATAAACAACCCAAATTCTTTACTTGTAATGGCTGAGTAATATTCTACTGTGAATTTGTAAAGCCAGTACTGTCATCTAATCTTATGACTTTGATGAAGCAGTCCTTCAAGTGGGTCCTGTTTCCACACTGAAGATAAGCCCATGTGTTGGACTCTAGTGACCAGTGTTAATTTGTCCTCACCATGTGTTCCATGCTCTTCCTAAAAAAAGTCTGACTGTGTTCTCTACTCATCTCCACAGAGAGCCCTGTGCCTCTCTAGAAGCTGACCTTATGCACAATTCTAGGCTGGACTTTACCGATGGGAGGGAAATACTATACTATTGTTTAATCAGGGATTAATTCAGGAGTAACCTGAGCTCAGTCCAGGCTAAGGCAGCATCTGTTAGGGGCTTCTGGCAAAGCCTTCTCTCCTTGTCAGGATGCCTGAGGATGAGATGGTCTTTTTCTTCTCTGGCTCCATGCCTGGAACTGCTGTAGCCAGTTGAACTCCTGCCTGAGGATGATGAAAAACATGCTACTGAATCACCCAGTCTTAAGGCCCACTCCACCTCTGGACTTCCTGTTATGTGAAATAACGACTCCCTTTCTGACTAAGATATTATAATTGAGACAATCCTAACCATATTAACATAGTGGTTCCCAGTGAAAAGGAATCGAGTTTCTGTGGCGAGGTGGGGTCCTTGAGGTTTTGCAAGCTGCTTATTCAGGAAATGCAGGTTCTATCCATGGGTCATGAAGATTCCTTGGAATAGTAAATGGCAACTCACTCCAGTATTCTTGCCTGGAAAATCCTATGAACAGAGGAGCTTGGTGGTCTACAGTCCATGGGATTGCAAAAGTGTCAAATACGACTGAGTGACTGAACACACATGCAAAGAGTCCGTGCACATATTAGACATTATGTATATTGTTGAAGATAAAATTTCTGACTTGTGGAATCCAAAAAATAAAAAATAATATGCTCTGAGAATATCAGAGAGTAATGAAACAACTAATATTCAGCTCTGAGAAATAAAATGCATGTTTCAGAGAAAGTCCTTAATTTGTAGTGTGAGCTTCTCCAATCCCTGTACAAGAGACTCAGGCAATATACTTAGCCTCCCCAAACTTTAGATTTTTGTTGTTTAGTCACTAAGCTGTGTCCGACTCTTTGTGACCCCATGGACCATAGCCCAACAGGTTCCTCTGCTCATGGGATTTCCCAGCCAAGAATACTGGAATTGCTTGCCATTTCCTTCTCCAGAGGGTCTTCTTGACCCAAAGATTGAACTCTCATTTCTTGCACTGGAAGACAGATTCTTTACACTGAGCCACCAGGGAAACCCAAACTTTAGATATTTGTCTGTGGATTGAGAAAAATATATCACTGACTTGTCTTCCTAGCAGTGTTGTTGTGAGGATAAAATGAGATACAACAAATAAAAGGGCATTGTAAATTTAAAAAGCACAGTCTGCATGGAAGAGGTGTTTTTTGTTGTGGTATCACTACTAAAGCTAAAAATTTACTCATTCCCATGCCCCCCAATTCCCACCATTTCCAGATTGGTTCTTTGCTACAGCTTGCCAGGTAGTAATTGAAGCATTTTTCCCTTTTTAAAATTTATTAATTTTTTCATTAACTTTCAATGACAATACTTAGGCAGGAAAACGCCACTTAATCAATGACCTCCTAGCTTATACCAGACATTGTATACACCTAGAAGGTTATAGTTGATTATTCCTGCCCTATCTATAAGTTAAAGATTCAGTAAAGTAGCCACACCTTCAGTTCAAAGACTTCTAATTCCCAGATTTTGTGTATCTAGGACTGGTCCTTGAATCTCACAAGGGAACCATGTAAACACATTCCCTACAGAAAATACTGCAAGATCTAGGAAAAATAAAGCAGAAAGAAAACTTACTTGATCTTTTTAAAAGGTAACTTAAAACATAAATCACAAAACAGAATATTGAAAAAATAGAATCCTAAGCCTTATCACCCATAGGAGTTATGAATGCATGAATACCAGATGTGTGAATCTTGGCAGATACAAGCAGGAAGAAGTAGGAAAAGGTGGATTTTCATAGGAAGCAAAATTAGGAGGTAGGAAGTACTCAGGTATGCAGATGACACCACCCTTATGTCAGAAAGCGAAGAGGAACTAAGGAGCCTCTTGATGAAGGTGAAAGAGGAGAGTGAAAAAGCTGGCTTAAAACACAACACTCAGAAAGCAAAGATCATGGCATCACTTCATGGCAAATAGATGGACAAACAATGGAAACAGTGACAGACTTTATTTTATTGGACTCTAAATTCACTGTGCATGGTGACTGTAGCCATGAAATTAAAAGACACTTTATCCTTGGAAGGAAAGCTATGATAAATAAACCTAGACAACATATTCAAAAGCAGAGACATCGCTTTGCCAACAAAAGTCCATATCTGGTCAAAGCTATGGTTTTCCCAGTAGTCATGTATGGATATGAGCATTGGACCATAAGGAAGGCTGAGCAACAAAGAATTGGTGCTTTTGAACTGTGGTGTTGGAGAAGACTCTTGAGACTGCAAGGCGATCAAACCAATCAATCCTAAAGGAAATTGACCCTGAATATTTATTGGAAAGAAAGATGCTGAAGCTGCCACCATTTCCGGGTCTTTGCTACAGCTTGCCAGGTAGTAATTGAAGCATTTTTCCCTTTTAAAATTTATTAATTTTTTCATTAACTTTCAATGACAATACTTAGGCAGGAAAACGCCACTTAATCAATGACCTCCTAGCTTATACCAGACATTGTATACACCTAGAAGGTTATAGTTGATTATTCCTGCCCTATCTATAAGTTAAAGATTCAGTAAAGTAGCCACACCTTCAGTTCAAAGACTTCTAATTCCCAGATTTTGTGTATCTAGGACTGGTCCTTGAATCTCACAAGGGAACCATGTAAACACATTCCCTACAGAAAATACTGCAAGATCTAGGAAAAATAAAGCAGAAAGAAAACTTACTTGATCTTTTTAAAAGGTAACTTAAAACATAAATCACAAAACAGAATATTGAAAAAATAGAATCCTAAGCCTTATCACCCATAGGAGTTATGAATGCATGAATACCAGATGTGTGAATCTTGGCAGATACAAGCAGGAAGAAGTAGGAAAAGGTGGATTTTCATAGGAAGCAAAATTAGGAGGTAGGAAGTACTCAGGTATGCAGATGACACCACCCTTATGTCAGAAAGCGAAGAGGAACTAAGGAGCCTCTTGATGAAGGTGAAAGAGGAGAGTGAAAAAGCTGGCTTAAAACACAACACTCAGAAAGCAAAGATCATGGCATCACTTCATGGCAAATAGATGGACAAACAATGGAAACAGTGACAGACTTTATTTTATTGGACTCTAAATTCACTGTGCATGGTGACTGTAGCCATGAAATTAAAAGACACTTTATCCTTGGAAGGAAAGCTATGATAAATAAACCTAGACAACATATTCAAAAGCAGAGACATCGCTTTGCCAACAAAAGTCCATATCTGGTCAAAGCTATGGTTTTCCCAGTAGTCATGTATGGATATGAGCATTGGACCATAAGGAAGGCTGAGCAACAAAGAATTGGTGCTTTTGAACTGTGGTGTTGGAGAAGACTCTTGAGACTGCAAGGCGATCAAACCAATCAATCCTAAAGGAAATTGACCCTGAATATTTATTGGAAAGAAAGATGCTGAAGCTGAAGCTCCAATACTTTGACCACCTGATGAGAAGAGACGACTTATTGGAAAAGACCCCAATGTTAGGAAAACTAGAAGGCAGAAGGAGAAGGGCATGACAGAGAATGAGTTGGCTGGATGGCATCACTGAGTCAATGGATATGAGTTTGAGCAATCTCCAGGAGCTGGTGAAGGACAGGTAAGCCTGGCATACTGCAGTCCATGGGGTCTCAAAGAATAAGACACAACTGAGTGCCTGAACTGAACTGAAAATTGGGATGGTTATGGTAAACTGTGGAGGCTGATCTGGTAAAAGGCTAAAACTAAAGCAAACAGCACAGAGAGCTAAACTAGCAATGTACCGAACCAAACTAGAAATTTCCATGCACACACACATACATACATGTATGCAACCATATTAATCCATGCATGTATATACATATATTTGTGCATCCCTATACATATACATGCGTGCACATATGAACACACACAAACATACAGCACCTCCTATTCTAGTAATTTTAGATTAATATTAATAACACTCATGTAAACTATAACTAAATACATGATCTCATATGTTCCCTATAAATCTAAGACTCAGATACAGATTATTAATATTTTCCTATGAATGACAGAACTGAAGTTCAGAAAGTTTAACTGATTTATCTAAGATTATAGAATGTGTCAGTTAGAATTAGAATTTTAACTGATATTTCTGGACTCAGAGTTCAAGGTTTATTCTACTCTATTTGGATTATAGAGTCTCAAATGTTTCTAGCAATCTTAAGAGTGATTTAGATTAGTCCCCCTTTAATTTGAGGACTAATTCTATATTTGATTAATTAGTTGACCAGTTCATTGTTTTATGCTCTAAATAAAATGAAGACAGAAATACAGTTACTGAAGCCAATGGGACATAAAATTTTTTTATAACCTCCTTCCTCTCACAAAAAAAAGAAAAAAAATTAAAAAATGTTCACAATGCTAAGAATACAAAAATCATCCTAGTATCTTGTTTTCAAGTTCTGTACCATACTAATAAAATAAAATGTAAAATAATAACAAGAACTTAAATTATATAATATCCGTGTGGAAGGCATACAATGTGTGCTTATGCCCCACACATAAGCACACATTGGATAGTGACTCACTGTGCAACCTTAGACAAGTCGTTTATTCTTTCTGTGCATCACTTGCATCATCTGTAACCCGAAGGAGTTACAAGGAATGATCTTTAAGACCCATTCTACTCAAATATTCTATAACATTCTGAAAAGCTAAATGGAGGTGAGTGTGTCTCCAAGTAAGGATGCACAATGACTTCTAAAGGTTTCATGTTTCCTTATAATTTTTCAAAAAAAAAAAAAAAAGAAACAAGAATGGATAGAAGACTCCATATGTATCATCCTCTTCAATCAATGGTGTTGGCTGGTTATGTTTCATCCTCTTCAACGGTGTTGGTTGGTTATGTTTCTCTGGCAAAATGTCAAATGTTACCATGGCTCAGCCAAAACTAGTTTGGGAAACCTAGGCTACCCTTGGAGGATTGTTTATTTTATTGCATTTGTTCCAGTCCCATGAACAAAATCTTCCTTTCCTGATTCCTGTCTAGATCTACCCACTGATGTTACTCATTTCACTGTTACTCTATTCTTTGTTTTTCTCCTTCCATCGATTATATAAATTCATTCAAATCTACTGGTCATGGGTTCTGGAGCACTGAATGTGACTGTATCATACAATGAATGGATCATTGTTCTAGCAGATGGACTAATGTAGTACAGGAGGTGGTGAGTAAAGTTTAAGAGCCTGGTAACATTTGAGCCTCAAGCAATCATGTTACTACAAAACTGAATTTCTCTGTACTTCAACATTGTGATGGATTATACTCTGTGCATATTGTTTTCCACATTCCTAATTTAAGTGCATTTGAGGTAACTTTATTGTACAGTGCTTTGGTATTTGAGTCAGAAAACCTGGGTCTGGTCATGGTTTATGTACATGCCAGTTATATACAACACAGATTTGTTATTCAGTTGGGAAGCCATGTCTGACTGCAACCCCATGGACTGCAGCATGCCAGGCTTCCCTGTCCTTCACCATCTCCCACAGTTTTCTCAAACTTATGTCCACTTGTCAAAGTGTGTGCCTCAGTCACCTTCATCTAGAGAATGGGTCTTATGTTCCTTATGACGTCAATTTCACAGAGCCTTTGGGAGGATCAAATAGATGATGTGTCATACAATTTCAAACACAGCCTGGTTAACTTCAGTGGGATTTAATAACTGGGAGAGGCTGAAAGCAGAAACTCCATCCACCCACTTGGATGTGACAGTGCAGGCAGGGACTCAGCTACAGATGGTGCAGTTAGGTACTAGACACCAACCAACAGTTCACTGTTTGCAAGAAGAATATGATGAGAGGCAAGTGATGCTTCAAGTAGACTGCCTAGCTGACTAGTTAAGAGCCTGGCTTTTAAAGTTTCATAGACCTGATTTCAAAGCTTCTTTTTATTAGGTATGCAACTTGGTAAATATTTTCTTTGTTTCCCAGAGTCTCAACTCAATTATTTGTAAAATGAAAATGTTAATATTTTTCCTATAGTACTGTTGTGAGACAGTACAAATAAAGCACTTAGCAATCTCCTGGACACAGTAAATTATACTGCTATTGTCATTAAGCTGTTAGCATTAGGGGAGTTTAGTATTAAATTTGGGGGAAGTGATTCTCCTGGAGGAGGCTAGGCATTATGGCAGTAAGTTGAGAGCACATAACTTGGGCATCTGGTCAATTGATAGCATCAGAGAACTCTATTAGCAAGTGGCTGGACTCCACCTAAGACTCTGGGACTGAGGAAAGATATGGGGAAAGCAATACAGATCTTGTAACTTAGAGAGACTGAGACTTTATTTGGATAAATAATATCAGGGATGTAACAGTAGCTAGGCCAGCTGCACTGGCCACAAGGGATAAAGGACAATATTAAGAAAAGTGCCTTATGTGAGTCCTAGGCTGGAATGGATCTAAATGGGAGCCCCTAAACTTCTATAACTAGTAGAAGGAAACATGGCAACCAAGAACTAGCCTATCCGGTGTCTGATGAAAAGTATCTGAAAACTTTTTCAAATCAATGGAGAACTAAACTTTATATAAAACAGTATCAGTGTTAGAAGGAATGGGGATTCAGTTTTCTTCCCAGGATAAAGAGGACAGTTGGCCCACTTTAAAGTCAACCTGTGACTTCATGCAAAGAACCATATAATGGGAAAAGGATTTGTATAGGCACATTCCAGTCATGGGAGTAAGTTCTTGAAGCACCAAATATTGAATTGTCAGAGGGTACTCTTCTCTAAGACAATTTCTGGGTCTCAGTCTGATGAGAGATACTTGGCCTTTATTTTTTTCTCTGCTTTCTTAATGGAAACATTGATTCTGGCCCTGCAATGAATTAAACCACAGAGAAAGGTACTGTCCTATTTCTCACACACAATAAGAGAATTTCAAATTTCATCAAGTACAATTCCTTTATTTGATAGGTGAGGAAACTGTGATGCAATTGAAAAAAGTTTGCCCTTGTTTCTTAGATCTGTGACCTCCTGTAAGCCACTTAACCGACCTGAACCACATTCTTCTGATAGGAAAAAAAGAGGCAATTGTAGATATTACATGTGAAAGTGCATGTAACAACATTTAGGTATACTTTGTAGGTAAATGGTTAATCAGTTGCTGTGACTCTAGCATATTGTCAATCTAGACTGAAGGGTCAGTTTCTTTCCTACTTCTGGGAATATATTGGCTAGTATTGGCCATTTGCCTTCCTGTTGTTTTTATTTAATTGCTCAGTCACGTCCAATTCTTCTGCAACCCCATGGAGTATAGCCAGCCAGGCACCTCTGTTCATGACATTTCCCAGGCAAGAATACTGGAGTGGGTTGTCATTTCCTTCTCCAGTGGATCTTCCTGATCCAGGAATGAACCCATGATTCCTGCACTGGAAGGTGGACTCATTACCACTGAGTCACCAGGAAGCCCATTAGCCTGCCTCAATTCAATATAAAATCTAAATCCTTGCTTTTTCCTTTCCTTTCTTCAGAATTGTGCCCCTCAAACTTCTATAACTAGTAGAAGGAAACATGGCAACCAAGAACTAGCCTATCCGGTGTCTGATGAAAAGTATCTGAAAACTTTTTCAAATCAATGGAGAACTAAACTTTATATAAAACAGTATCAGTGTTAGAAGGAATGGGGATTCAGTTTTCTTCCCAGGATAAAGAGGACAGTTGGCCCACTTTAAAGTCAACCTGTGACTTCATGCAAAGAACCATATAATGGGAAAAGGATTTGTATAGGCACATTCCAGTCATGGGAGTAAGTTCTTGAAGCACCAAATATTGAATTGTCAGAGGGTACTCTTCTCTAAGACAATTTCTGGGTCTCAGTCTGATGAGAGATACTTGGCCTTTATTTTTTTCTCTGCTTTCTTAATGGAAACATTGATTCTGGCCCTGCAATGAATTAAACCACAGAGAAAGGTACTGTCCTATTTCTCACACACAATAAGAGAATTTCAAATTTCATCAAGTACAATTCCTTTATTTGATAGGTGAGGAAACTGTGATGCAATTGAAAAAAGTTTGCCCTTGTTTCTTAGATCTGTGACCTCCTGTAAGCCACTTAACCGACCTGAACCACATTCTTCTGATAGGAAAAAAAGAGGCAATTGTAGATATTACATGTGAAAGTGCATGTAACAACATTTAGGTATACTTTGTAGGTAAATGGTTAATCAGTTGCTGTGACTCTAGCATATTGTCAATCTAGACTGAAGGGTCAGTTTCTTTCCTACTTCTGGGAATATATTGGCTAGTATTGGCCATTTGCCTTCCTGTTGTTTTTATTTAATTGCTCAGTCACGTCCAATTCTTCTGCAACCCCATGGAGTATAGCCAGCCAGGCACCTCTGTTCATGACATTTCCCAGGCAAGAATACTGGAGTGGGTTGTCATTTCCTTCTCCAGTGGATCTTCCTGATCCAGGAATGAACCCATGATTCCTGCACTGGAAGGTGGACTCATTACCACTGAGTCACCAGGAAGCCCATTAGCCTGCCTCAATTCAATATAAAATCTAAATCCTTGCTTTTTCCTTTCCTTTCTTCAGAATTGTGCCCCTCAAATTTCATGTTAATGAGAATTAGATAAATACAGTTTTCATAACCCTTCCCCCAAGACAGTCTGACCTGGTAGGTCTAGATAAGGGCCCAGGATTCCACAACTGGTGGACTAAGGACCTCAGTTACAGATATAGGAACTGAAATTAGTTTTTGATAAATTAATTTATATTAAAGCTTGCTTGCACACATTGTTGAAGAAGAGTCCAAAGTTGGGGTTCTGAAGACCTGGAATCTATTCCTGGTTCAGATACCAAACCAGTATTTCAGACAAGGTAGGAGTTCAGTGAGTCTTAGTGCGTGAATCAAATGACTTGTGCTGCAACTTTGGATAAGTATCCCTACCCTCCGCCCAGGCTTTAACCTCCTCATCAGTACAATGAATGGTTTGAACTACATAATCTCTAATATCCTTTCCAGCTTTGAATATTGTTGACCCTTTCAACTCTGAGGTCTACCAACTGAGGAACAGCTTCCTAGAAATCATTCAAACATCTTGAGAAGCTGTACTTAGCTTTTCCAGCAAATAAAAGTTTTCAGTGGTATAACTGAACTGTCAAGTTGGCATCCTGTTGACCTGAGTTTATGTAATTTATGTGACTCATTAATTTCATAGAATATCTGGAGCTAAAGGAAAATATTATGGTTAATTTCTTAAGATATTATATTTATTTTTAGAAAATTAAAGATAGCTCCTTTAAAAATTCCCATGTATTTTTCATGCTACTGGTAAATGAGCATGTTCTATCTTAAGTTAATCTGCAGCTTTGGGATTTAGTAACTAAGGCATACTTAATAATTTAATAATGACAAATACAGGAGAGATAAAAGGCACCTAATTTTTTTTTTTTTGGCCACTTCTATTCATCTTTTATTTATTTATCTTTGTTCTTTGGCCTGTGTGGGCCTCCCATCGCAGTGACCTCTGTCGCTGCAGAGCATCGACTCGGCATTGCAAGGTGGTGTCATTACCCACTGAGTCACCAGGAAGCCCATTAGCCTGCCTCAATTCAATATAAAATCTAAATCCTTGCTTTTTCCTTTCCTTTCTTCAGAATTGTGCCCCTCAAATTTCATGTTAATGAGAATTAGATAAATACAGTTTTCATAACCCTTCCCCCAAGACAGTCTGACCTGGTAGGTCTAGATAAGGGCCCAGGATTCCACAACTGGTGGACTAAGGACCTCAGTTACAGATATAGGAACTGAAATTAGTTTTTGATAAATTAATTTATATTAAAGCTTGCTTGCACACATTGTTGAAGAAGAGTCCAAAGTTGGGGTTCTGAAGACCTGGAATCTATTCCTGGTTCAGATACCAAACCAGTATTTCAGACAAGGTAGGAGTTCAGTGAGTCTTAGTGCGTGAATCAAATGACTTGTGCTGCAACTTTGGATAAGTATCCCTACCCTCCGCCCAGGCTTTAACCTCCTCATCAGTACAATGAATGGTTTGAACTACATAATCTCTAATATCCTTTCCAGCTTTGAATATTGTTGACCCTTTCAACTCTGAGGTCTACCAACTGAGGAACAGCTTCCTAGAAATCATTCAAACATCTTGAGAAGCTGTACTTAGCTTTTCCAGCAAATAAAAGTTTTCAGTGGTATAACTGAACTGTCAAGTTGGCATCCTGTTGACCTGAGTTTATGTAATTTATGTGACTCATTAATTTCATAGAATATCTGGAGCTAAAGGAAAATATTATGGTTAATTTCTTAAGATATTATATTTATTTTTAGAAAATTAAAGATAGCTCCTTTAAAAATTCCCATGTATTTTTCATGCTACTGGTAAATGAGCATGTTCTATCTTAAGTTAATCTGCAGCTTTGGGATTTAGTAACTAAGGCATACTTAATAATTTAATAATGACAAATACAGGAGAGATAAAAGGCACCTAATTTTTTTTTTTTGGCCACTTCTATTCATCTTTTATTTATTTATCTTTGTTCTTTGGCCTGTGTGGGCCTCCCATCGCAGTGACCTCTGTCGCTGCAGAGCATCGACTCGGCATTGCAAGGTGGTGTCATTACCCACTGAACCACCAGGGAAGCCCAAGGAACCTAATTAGTGTGATCAAGCTACTTTCTTAGTCCAGATCCTTCTGTCTCTTCCCATACTCTCTAAATCATTTTCCCTACTCTCTGTTCTAATCTATCCTTTATTCTTTTTTCATGGTTCTTTTCCCAAAACATCTTTTTTTCTTTTCTTTTTCCTTTTAATGGTACAAATCTTCAGTGGCTCTCTTATTAGGATAAAAAGTTCTTATTAGGATATTGGGATAACATTTGAAATGTTGCTATCTCTATAAACTTCTAACTCATCCTCTTCTGTTCTTACTCTTCAGCCTTACTGGAATCTTTGAGCTTTTTATTATCTACTGTGTTTTAGTTCAAGCTATTTCCCCTGTCCCAAATAACCTTTCTTTGACTCTGTTTATACTTCTCAAAGTTTTACGGCTAGTTTAAATGTCACTTGCACTTTGTGAGCTTTCTTTGTTACTTGTCCTGAATTAAACATCTCCCTCTGAACTTCAATAGTTCTTTTTAAAAAGTGTCCACTAAGTGGAAAAGGAAGGAGGTCATTTCAGGCAAAAACAACAAATAAATATAAAGAAATATATTGTATAAATTTAAAACATTTCTGCATATAAATAATAGTTTATTTATTTATTTGGTCATTCTGTATTGAATGTGGAATCTTATTTCCTTAACCAGGGATGGAACCAACGTTTTCTGCAGTGGAAGTGCAAAATAGTAACCACTAGACCACCGAAAAAGCACCTCATATAAATAATAATAATAATAATAATAATAACAATGTATAAATGTGTGTGCTTAGTCACTTCAGTAAGGTCCAACTCTCTGTAATCCTAACAACTAGCCCGCCAGAAGCCTCTATCCATGGGGAGTCTCCAGGTAAGAATACTGGAATGGGTTTCCAAGTCCTCCTCCAAGGGATGTTACCAATCCTTCTCAAATCCATGTCTCTTATGTCTCTTGCATTGGAGGGCAGTTTCTTTAACTTCAGTGCCAACTGGAAAGTCCAATGAATACATAGACAGAGCTTATATAAAATAAAAAGAGTACTATAATGAAGACTTATATACCCACATTTCATCTTAAAATATAGTATATTACCAAATATACTGAAGATTATGGATTAATGGCCTTCTTTTCCCACTAGTGGTTATGATTGTTTTGCTTTATTTTAAACACAAGTTTATGTCTTAAATATGGGCATCTAAATAATTTATTTAGGTATCTATATGTTTTGAACTGCCTACCAGTGTTGTTATATGCTATTTATTTTCACACCACTTGCATTTTTCTTAATGTTATACTTTTGAGACTTTGTCTATGTTGACATGTATATTTCTGTGCATATCATATTTTAATTGCTGTGCATTTTCTCATTGTATAAATAAGCCACAGCTCATTTATCTAAATCTTTTGCTGGCAGATTTTTATATTGATTTCTCTCTTTTCTTTTCTCCTGTTGCACAAAAATGGTGTGTGAGTATTTCTATATACATCTCCTAGTAAAGGGGCACAAGACTATCTCTGAGATTTACACCTAGGACTCACATTGCTTGCCCACATGGTACATGTCTTCTCAACTTTGCTGGAGAGTGGATTGTTTTCAAAGTATTTTTGGAAATCAGCATTTTGTAATTAGTAATTGATAATTGGTCAAATTGAACTTTTGTGTTTAGGAAGACTATTTGGAAATAAAGTTGGAAAGGAAGGGTGGAATCAGATTGTGCAGTAAGTTGACATGCCCAGATATTTGGATTTTATTCTCCAGGTGAAAAGGAAGACATAAGTTGTAAGACTCTGTAGGTTATGTATTTTCTCTGAATCTTAGTTTCCTTTTCAGTAAAATGGGAACAACACCTTTGCCAGAAGATTATCATGAAAACCCTGGCATGGAGTGATTACTCAGTAAATTTGTACATATTATAATAATATCAGAAAAATTATGAACAAGGTATGATATGAATAAATTTATATTTTAGAATTGGGTATAAATGGTAACCCTAATTCAGCATTTCTCAAGCTTGGCCAATTTGAAATTTTGAGCTGGATAACTTATTCTTTGGAGTTTGCTGTTATGTTCATTGCAGGATGATCTCTGGTCTTTATCCATCTGTTATCAATAGCAATCCCCCTCTTTTCCAGTTGTGATGACCAAAATGTCTCCAGAAATTGCCAAATGTCCTTGGAAGCAAAATTGAGACCTTTTGAAAAACCTCTCATCTAATTTCAATGTCAGCTTCTCAATGAAACCTTCCTTACCTCCTTTAGAAAAACCAAATTGTCTTTTTCTTATCAATGCCTCTTTATGGAATCTCCCACAGAATGTTTCATTTGTCTACTTCTATACAAGAATGCCAGTTCTTGCAAGCCACATTAATCATTTTTGTATTTCAAGTACTTGGAATATTGTAGAAACTACTGTAGATTTTCAAATGTGAATTATCCAGTACATGATTTAGCAGTTATTATTGTATAAATAAGCCACAGCTCATTTATCTAAATCTTTTGCTGGCAGATTTTTATATTGATTTCTCTCTTTCTTTTCTCCTGTTGCACAAAATGGTGTGTGAGTATTTCTATATACATCTCCTAGTAAAGGGGCACAAGACTATCTCTGAGATTTACACCTAGGACTCACATTGCTTGCCCACATGGTACATGTCTTCTCAACTTTGCTGGAGAGTGGATTGTTTTCAAAGTATTTTTGGAAATCAGCATTTTGTAATTAGTAATTGATAATTGGTCAAATTGAACTTTTGTGTTTAGGAAGACTATTTGGAAATAAAGTTGGAAAGGAAGGGTGGAATCAGATTGTGCAGTAAGTTGACATGCCCAGATATTTGGATTTTATTCTCCAGGTGAAAAGGAAGACATAAGTTGTAAGACTCTGTAGGTTATGTATTTTCTCTGAATCTTAGTTTCCTTTTCAGTAAAATGGGAACAACACCTTTACCAGAAGATTATCATGAAAACCCTGGCATGGAGTGATTACTCAGTAAATTTGTACATATTATAATAATATCAGAAAAATTATGAACAAGGTATGATATGAATAAATTTATATTTTAGAATTGGGTATAAATGGTAACCCTAATTCAGCATTTCTCAAGCTTGGCCAATTTGAAATTTTGAGCTGGATAACTTATTCTTTGGAGTTTGCTGTTATGTTCATTGCAGGATGATCTCTGGTCTTTATCCATCTGTTATCAATAGCAATCCCCCTCTTTTCCAGTTGTGATGACCAAAATGTCTCCAGAAATTGCCAAATGTCCTTGGAAGCAAAATTGAGACCTTTTGAAAAACCTCTCATCTAATTTCAATGTCAGCTTCTCAATGAAACCTTCCTTACCTCCTTTAGAAAAACCAAATTGTCTTTTTCTTATCAATGCCTCTTTATGGAATCTCCCACAGAATGTTTCATTTGTCTACTTCTATACAAGAATGCCAGTTCTTGCAAGCCACATTAATCATTTTTGTATTTCAAGTACTTGGAATATTGTAGAAACTACTGTAGATTTTCAAATGTGAATTATCCAGTAAATGATTTAGCAGTTATTATTGTGTGTATCCAATGTTCTGGGACAGTATCAAGTGCTAAAGCTACAACGTTGAGAGGAAAGGCATGGTGTTTGATTTTGTAGAATTTATAATGCATTGGAAGAGAAGCAATGGACAAATAATAAGTTAACAAATTAGTTATAGATATAATAAATGCCATAAAGGAAATTAAAATGGTGCTTTGACAGAAAATAATGAGGTCCTTAACTTTAGATATATTTTTCATGGAAAATAGTAACAATTGAGATATGAAGGTTGAGATAAGAAGTCAGTCTGGGGATGACTTAGAACAGTTTTCCAGGTGAAAGAACTAATAGGAGCAACATCCCTGAGTTAGGAGAGAGCTTGTGATACCTCATAAACAGAGAGAGGGTAGTGCAATCAAAGCTAGGTGAGCAGAGATAAGAAAAAGTGAAGTAAGTCAAAAAGAGAAAGACAAATACAGTATACTAACACATATATATGGAATCTAGTAGGACGGTCTTGATAACACACGCAGGGAACTCATGGAAAAACAGACAGAGCATAGACATAGGGACATTGTGGGGAAGAAATAGGGAGGGGGAAGCATGGAGGGAGTAACATGGAAACCTATACTGTTATGTGTGGAAAAGATAGCTAGTGTCATAGTGCTAAGGTAATAGGAGTGCTTACAATGGCTTGGGGCAAAGGTCTGGAGGGGTGGGATGGGGGGATCTGGGCAGGTGGGGACCATGGATATGCATGTGACTGATCTGGAAACATACATGTCTGTGAACAACAAAACTCTGTAAAACCTTTAAAATAAAGAATAAAATAAATAAAAAAAAATCACATGATGAAAAGAAGAGCTAGGCAGGAAGGAGATTATGCAGGGCATTGTTGGCCACAGTGAACAATCTGTGTTGCTGGATTGGAAGAATCTTTTTATCAATGCATCTTTTTCCAGTTGTGACCAAAATGTCTCCAGAAATTGCCAAATGTCCTTGGAAGCAAAATTGAGACCTTTTGAAAAACCTCTCATCTAATTTCAATGTCAGCTTCTCAATGAAACCTTCCTTACCTCCTTTAGAAAAACCAAATTGTCTTTTCTTATCAATGCCTCTTTATGGAATCTCCCACTGAATGTTTCATTTGTCTACTTCTATACAAGAATGCCAGTTCTTGCAAGCCACATTAATCATTTTTGTATTTCAAGTACTTGGAATATTGTAGAAACTACTGTAGATTTTCAAATGTGAATTATCCAGTAAATGATTTAGCAGTTATTATTGTGTGTATCCAATGTTCTGGGACAGTATCAAGTGCTAAAGCTACAACGTTGAGAGGAAAGGCATGGTGTTTGATTTTGTAGAATTTATAATGCATTGGAAGAGAAGCAATGGACAAATAATAAGTTAACAAATTAGTTATAGATATAATAAATGCCATAAAGGAAATTAAAATGGTGCTTTGACAGAAAATAATGAGGTCCTTAACTTTAGATATATTTTTCATGGAAAATAGTAACAATTGAGATATGAAGGTTGAGATAAGAAGTCAGTCTGGGGATGACTTAGAACAGTTTTCCAGGTGAAAGAACTAATAGGAGCAACATCCCTGAGTTAGGAGAGAGCTTGTGATACCTCATAAACAGAGAGAGGGTAGTGCAATCAAAGCTAGGTGAGCAGAGATAAGAAAAAGTGAAGTAAGTCAAAAAGAGAAAGACAAATACAGTATACTAACACATATATATGGAATCTAGTAGGACGGTCTTGATAACACACGCAGGGAACTCATGGAAAAACAGACAGAGCATAGACATAGGGACATTGTGGGGAAGAAATAGGGAGGGGGAAGCATGGAGGGAGTAACATGGAAACCTATACTGTTATGTGTGGAAAAGATAGCTAGTGTCATAGTGCTAAGGGAATAGGAGTGCTTACAATGGCTTGGGGCAAAGGTCTGGAGGGGTGGGATGGGGGGATCTGGGCAGGTGGGGACCATGGATATGCATGTGACTGATCTGGAAACATACATGTCTGTGAACAACAAAACTCTGTAAAACCTTTAAAATAAAGAATAAAATAAATAAAAAAAAATCACATGATGAAAAGAAGAGCTAGGCAGGAAGGAGATTATGCAGGGCATTGTTGGCCACAGTGAACAATCTGTGTTGCTGGATTGGAAGAATCAATATTGTGAAAATGACCATGCTACCAAATATCATTTACAGATTCAGTGTGGTTCTGTCAACTACAATGAATGGACAAGGGCATTTGCCATCTGCCTATGCAGAGACTGAACACTGTGCCTTAGGAGCTGCTGACATTTCAACACCCTCTGAAGGAAATCAGGGGGGCAAGGCACTCTGTGCTCTGGGAAATCCAGTGGAGCAGGTCTTTAGATAGGTAAATGTCTTTTAGGAACAGCTTTTATTATTTTATTAACAGCTTTTATCTCAATCATTGCATCTCCTCACAACTAGAAAAGGCAAAAATCCTTCATGAAGATATCACATCCTCATGACAGGCACAAGCCATTTGTAAAACAAAAGCCTCTGAAAAACCCTTTGTTTGACAGAGTTTGGACTTCCCGACACCAAAATCCTTATATTGGCTTTCCCCTCTGCCTCTTTGGAGCAGTCTCTCACAGCTATCTGGGATGCTGCCTCCCAGGCTGCAGTCCTAATTATTCCCCAAATAAAACTTAACCAACAACTCTCAAGTTGTTCATCTTTTTTAGTCGACAGTTTCTATCGAGTTACTAATGGCATTCTTTGTAGAACTATACCAAAAATAACACAATTCATATGGAAAAACAAAAGACCCCAAGTAACGAAAGCAATCTTCAGAATAATGTATTTAATTATAAATTTAAAGGAGATCTGTTGCTACGTTGCTGAGAAAGAAGATAAACCACCTGATTTCAATTAGGGTTTTTGTTTTAAGCAAGTCTTGGACTTCATAGACATTTGAAAATAAAGTTATTATATGTAAAACACTTAAACAGAGCTTGGAATGTATTAGATGGGTCTGTTAATAATAATGTATTTTTAAAAAGGAAAGCTTACATTTTAAATACTTCTTTTATTGGAGAATTGTTACCAAGTTAAGCTTGTGTTGTACCCAAGTCATAGAATCCCCCCGAACGCACCACAGGAGTCAGGCCCGATGCAAAAACAAGAGGAACTGTTTATTCAAGCTTGAGCAGGGACCCCCATTCACACCAACGCAGCGGCTGTGGGATGGGAGCCCTGAACAAAGTTGGGCGCAGGCTTTCATTACAAATTTCTGCAGGGAGGGGGTAGTTGGGGATTTCCAGTCGTGGGCACACTTCATAGGTTAACTGTTGGCTTAGGCTCGTGTGTCTTACTTTGATTGGTTGCAGTGTATAGGTCAGCGCTCTGGAATTCTAGGCACTTCCCTTCTTTTTAGTGATTGGTTCCTCACATCAGGTGAGGAGTGGTCTTGGCTCTGGTGGTTTTTGAGGGAATTCCTGGATGTCTAAAATGGAGGGCTTTTTCAAAATGGAGTCACTTAGGTATCACATTTGCTCTGCTTGCCCCACGACAGGCCAATGAATTAAAGACATGAGGTGTTGAAGGCAAGGAAAACAACTATGTTCAGAAAGCAGCTGACCAAGAAGATGGTAGACTAATGCCTCAGAAAAGAACATCTTCTTGGGGTGTGGATGCCACCTTATTTTACAGATCAGAGATAGGGTGAGGGGGCAGTGAGGAAGCAAAGCAAAAGGGCCCTTAATCCTGCAAACATCTCTTAGGATGGCAAGCCTCAGGCAGGGAAAGTATTAACTTCTCTCTTCTTGCCATCTGAAGGTGGACAGGATTCTTGAACAAAAGTATTTTACTTTGACACTCAGGCAGAGGGGCAGGGTCCATTAAGCATGACTATAATAATAATAACAATGGAAAGCAAGTCAAAGAAACAGTTTGCAACATGGAGCTAGAATTGAGTTTGTAAGGTCTGGTCCCGAGGCTCCTTTCCCCCACTTCCTACCTCCCTGACACAAGAAAGACCTTGACTAGAAGGCCCCTCACGCCAGATTGAACAAGGCCAATGAGAAACAGCCATGACACCAAAGGAGGACCACTCTGCCCCCGCCAGAAGTTCTCACTGGACAAAGGAAAGATGAAACTGCCCCATCTGCGAACGCCCCAACGCCTGGCCTCAACCAATTAGGTCGACGGTGCCCCAACCTGGCCAGGGACTCTGCTGACCACGTCACCTTACCTATAAAGGGGGCCCTCCCAGTCTTTGTGTGTGCTTTTCCTCACTCCCTCTCTCCTCTCCTCCCCGTGAGGGACGCCCGAGAGCGCCTGTCCAATAAAGCCTGCTCTGCCTCACCAATTCCGATCCTCCTCTCTCATTTTAAAACACCTGGCGGGGACCAACCTCACAGAGTTTCTCCCTGCAACAGTACAATTGATTTACAATGTTTTGTTAGTTTCTGCTGTACAGGAAACTGAATCAGCCACACGTATGCATATATCCACTCTCTTCTAGACTCCATTCCAATATATGTCATTACAGAGCACTGAATATAGTTCCATATGCCATACAGTAGTTGTCATTTTTGTATGTTGTATGTGCAGGTTAAGTCACTTCCATGCTTTTTACAGACATATACCCAAGAGTGAGAAGACTGAATCATAATTTAGCTCTCTGTTTAGTTTTTTAAGGAATCTCCAGATAGTTCTCCATTCTGGCTGCACTCATTTACATTTCCACCAACAGGAGAGAATACAGGAGGATTCCCTTCCACCACACCCTCTCCAGCATCTATTGTTTGTAGATTTTTTAATGATGGCCATTCTTACTGGTGTGAGGTGATATCTCATTATAGTTTTGATTTGCATTTCTGTAATAACTAGCAGTGCTTCCCTTCTGGGTCAGAATCAGTGATATTGAACCTCTTTACAAGTGCTCCTTTCCTTGGCTACCTGTATTTCTTCTTTGGAGAAATGCCTATTTAGATCTTCTACCATTTTTTTTCTTTCTTTCTTTTTTATTTTTTAATTGAAGGATAGCTGCTTTACAGATTTTGTTGTTTCTGCCAACCTTAACATGAATGAGCTATAGGTACACATATTAAATCTTCTACCCAATTTTGACTAGGTTGTTAATTTTGGGTTTTTTTTTTTTGATATTGAACTGCATGAGCTGTTTGTTTATACATTTTGGAGAGCAACCGATTGTCATTCATTCACTTGCAAATATTTTTGCCCATTTTATGGGGTTTTGTTTTATTTATGGTTTCCTTTGGTGTGCCAAAACTTTGATATTTGGTCCAATAAAGCCTGCTCTGCCCCATCTGCAACCCAATTCACGGTCGACGGTGCCCAACCTGGCCAGGGACTCTGCTGACCACGTCACCTTACCTATAAAGGGGGCCCTCCCAGTCTTTGTGTGTGCTTTTCCTCACTCCCTCTCCTCTCCTCCCCGTGAGGGACGCCCGAGAGCGCCTGTCCAATAAAGCCTGCTCTGCCTCACCAATTCCGATCCTCCTCTCTCATTTTAAAACACCTGGCGGGGACCAACCTCACAGAGTTTCTCCCTGCAACAGTACAATTGATTTACAATGTTTTGTTAGTTTCTGCTGTACAGGAAACTGAATCAGCCACACGTATGCATATATCCACTCTCTTCTAGACTCCATTCCAATATATGTCATTACAGAGCACTGAATATAGTTCCATATGCCATACAGTAGTTGTCATTTTTGTATGTTGTATGTGCAGGTTAAGTCACTTCCATGCTTTTTACAGACATATACCCAAGAGTGAGAAGACTGAATCATAATTTAGCTCTCTGTTTAGTTTTTTAAGGAATCTCCAGATAGTTCTCCATTCTGGCTGCACTCATTTACATTTCCACCAACAGGAGAGAATACAGGAGGATTCCCTTCCACCACACCCTCTCCAGCATCTATTGTTTGTAGATTTTTTAATGATGGCCATTCTTACTGGTGTGAGGTGATATCTCATTATAGTTTTGATTTGCATTTCTGTAATAACTAGCAGTGCTTCCCTTCTGGGTCAGAATCAGTGATATTGAACCTCTTTACAAGTGCTCCTTTCCTTGGCTACCTGTATTTCTTCTTTGGAGAAATGCCTATTTAGATCTTCTACCATTTTTTTTCTTTCTTTCTTTTTTATTTTTTAATTGAAGGATAGCTGCTTTACAGATTTTGTTGTTTCTGCCAACCTTAACATGAATGAGCTATAGGTACACATATTAAATCTTCTACCCAATTTTGACTAGGTTGTTAATTTTGGGTTTTTTTTTTTTGATATTGAACTGCATGAGCTGTTTGTTTATACATTTTGGAGAGCAACCGATTGTCATTCATTCACTTGCAAATATTTTTGCCCATTTTATGGGGTTTTGTTTTATTTATGGTTTCCTTTGGTGTGCCAAAACTTTGAAATTTAATTAGGTCCCATTTGTTTATTTTTGTTTTTATTTTCATTACTCTTAGAGATATATCAAATAATGTCTTGCTGCAAATTATGTCAGAGTTTTCTGCATATGTTTTCTTCCAAGGGTTTTATAGTATCTAGTGTTACATTTAGGTTTGTAATTCATTTTCAATTTATTTTTTATTTTTTTAAAAGATTTATTTATTTATTTATTTTGGGCAGGGGTCGGGTTGGGGAGAGAGGGGAGAGGGCGGACCACTTCTATTGGTCTTTCATTTCTCTGTTTTCATCTGTCTTTGTTCTTTGGCTCCTGCGGGCCTCCCATCGCGGTGGCATCCGTTGTCGCAGAGCACGGGCTCTGGGCGCATGCGCTCCAGAGCTCCGGCTCGGTGATTGGACACATCAGTCCAATCAGTACTATTTTTTACATAGTATTAGACAGTGCTCTAATTTCTTTCTTCTATGTATAACTGTCCAGTTTTCCCACAGGGAGAAAATCAATTCTAGCTCCATGTTGCAAACTGTTTCTTTGACTTGCTTTCTGTCACTATGGTTATTATAATCATACTTAATGACTTGCCTTGAGGGCCCTGCCTCTCTGCCTGATTGTGAAGTAAAATACCTTTGTTCCGAAAATCCTGTCCACCTGAAGAGAGAAGTTAACATTTCTCCTGCTTGGGGCTTCCCATTCTAAGAGATGTTTTCAAGATTAATGGCCTTTTTACTTTGCTTCCTCATCTTCCCCATCTCTGATCTATAAAAGAAACCGGTATCCAACCTCAGTAAGACGGTTTTTTTCCAAGGTGCTAGCCTGTCATCTTCTCAGTCAGCTGTTTCCAAATAAAGTCATTTTCCTTGCCTCAACAGCTCCTCTCTTGGATTCATTGGCCTATCATGGGGAGCAGAGCGACCTTGGATTCAGTAACACAACCACTTATTGAAGAACCTAACTTTTTCCATTGTATTTTATACTCTTGGGAAAAATTGTCATTCATTCACTTGCAAATATTTTTGCCCATTTTATGGGGTTTTGTTTTATTTATGGTTTCCTTTGGTGTGCCAAAACTTTGAAATTTAATTAGGTCCCATTTGTTTATTTTTGTTTTTATTTTCATTACTCTTAGAGATATATCAAATAATGTCTTGCTGCAAATTATGTCAGAGTTTTCTGCATATGTTTTCTTCCAAGGGTTTTATAGTATCTAGTGTTACATTTAGGTTTGTAATTCATTTTCAATTTATTTTTTATTTTTTTAAAAGATTTATTTATTTATTTATTTTGGGCAGGGGTCGGGTTGGGGAGAGAGGGGAGAGGGCGGACCACTTCTATTGGTCTTTCATTTCTCTGTTTTCATCTGTCTTTGTTCTTTGGCTCCTGCGGGCCTCCCATCGCGGTGGCCTCCGTTGTTGCAGAGCGCCGGCTCTGGGCGCATGCGCTCCAGAGCTCCGGCTCGGTGATTGGACACATCAGTCCAATCAGTACTATTTTTTACATAGTATTAGACAGTGCTCTAATTTCTTTCTTCTATGTATAACTGTCCAGTTTTCCCACAGGGAGAAAATCAATTCTAGCTCCATGTTGCAAACTGTTTCTTTGACTTGCTTTCTGTCACTATGGTTATTATAATCATACTTAATGACTTGCCTTGAGGGCCCTGCCTCTCTGCCTGATTGTGAAGTAAAATACCTTTGTTCCGAAAATCCTGTCCACCTGAAGAGAGAAGTTAACATTTCTCCTGCTTGGGGCTTCCCATTCTAAGAGATGTTTTCAAGATTAATGGCCTTTTTACTTTGCTTCCTCATCTTCCCCATCTCTGATCTATAAAAGAAACCGGTATCCAACCTCAGTAAGACGGTTTTTTTCCAAGGTGCTAGCCTGTCATCTTCTCAGTCAGCTGTTTCCAAATAAAGTCATTTTCCTTGCCTCAACAGCTCCTCTCTTGGATTCATTGGCCTATCATGCGGCGAGCAGAGCGACCTTGGATTCAGTAACACAACCACTTATTGAAGAACCTAACTTTTTCCATTGTATGTTATTACCTCCGTTGCCATAGACCGGAGGTGTATTCTGCTGTTTTGCATGGAATGTTCTAGAATGTCCCATGGATCTCTATTGTCTATCTGGTCTGAAATATTTATCTTTAAATGTTAAATGATTTTCAGTAAGGGTGAGAAGAAAAGCCAATTTCAATTTTGAGAATGATGAATCAAAAATGAGAGGTAAAGAAGCAGAAGCCGTAAATAGACACTGCTCTTTAGAGAACCCTTGCACGATGAGAGATAAAGGAGAATGGAGGGAGCAAACCACAAGAGAAAGATAAAGCATACTGTAAGAATCGCAAAGACACGACAGGCTGCAAGCTGTTAGGGAAGAAGTTTATTTGGGAAGAGTTCCCGGGTGAGATCCACAGGTCCGAGTGATGGGCCAGGGAAATCGCACCCCAGAGATGGGACGAGGAGGTTTTATTAGGGAGGAAAGGGGAGCAGGAGAAAAGGGGAGTGGGATTCCTCAGAGCAGGTGCAGAAACGAGTTCTTTGTTTAAGCTTGGCGGGAAGTCCAGTGATGAGTCCTTGAGGTGTCCGCGGGCTGGGGGTGTGAAGTTCTTGACACTTTCCAGATGCAGTGAGGAATCTTTATGGCCAAGGCCATCTCCTTATCACAGGTCTAAGGAGACTCTCAGGCGCCAGCAGGCAAGCAACTGACCCCCTGATTTAGTGCTGGGGAGTCTCTGGTCGTGGTGTTAACCCTAACAACTGGCCCTTTCTTATGACTATTTAGTGCTGGGGAATCTCTTGTAGGGAGTCTCCGGTTACCATGTTACCCCTAGCAACAGGTCCTTTCTTGTGACTCTTTCAGGGCCAGGGAATCTCCGACCCGCTGTGTTAACCCTTTAATAGCCTACTACCCTAACACATACCATCTGTGTGGGTTAAAGGAAAATCATCCTGCTGTGATGAGGGTACAGTAAGGAAATTTGATAAGGCAGTGCTTTGAAGAGGTAGCAATACTGGGAATATAGCAGAGAGTTTAAGGGTTAGTTCTGAGAATTATCTCCATTTTCCCCTTCAGACTGAATGTACAAAGAAAAGGTTGCCTGAAGCTGTAGATCTATTTTGAAGTAAAAGAAAGGGATATTATGTGGAAGTAACCTTTTTCAGTTCTTTAAGGAGGGTCACATTCATTTTCATTCAAGAAATACTTATTTGGGGCTTCCCCTGGTGGTTCAGTGGATAAGGACACCGCCTTGCAGTGCAAGGGGCGCCGGTTCGATCCCTGGCCTGGGAAGATCCCACATGCCGCGGAGCGGCTGGGCTGATGTGTCCAATCACCAGAGCCGGAGCTCTGGAGTGCATGCGCCCAGAGCTGGTGCTCTGAGACAACAGACGCCACTGCGATGGGAGGCCCGCAGGAGCCAAAGAACAAAGACGGATGAAAATAGAGAAATGAAAGACCAATAGAAGTGGCCCACCCACTCCCCTCCCTCCCCAACCTGACCCCCGCCCAAAAAATAAATAAAAAATAAAAATAAACCTTTAAAAACAAAAAAATAAATACTTATTCTGCATCTGATTTCTGTCAAGGTATATATAGCACACATGTGGAACTGAGGCACAAAGAAGCTAAATAAATGCCCATAAGTCATAGAAATCCTAAGTGGCAGAATTGGAATTCAGCATTAGTTGCACCTGAATGCAGAGCTTAATTTCTGAAATATTAGCTATGTCCCCATAGGAAAATATCTGGCCTTTGCCTTTTTTTTTTTAAGATCAATTAATTTATTTTTTACTGCATTGAGTCTTGATTGCTGTGCGCAGGTTTTCTCTAGTTGCAGCTAGTGGGGGCTATTCTCTAGTTGTGATGTGTGCGCTTCTCATTGCGGTGACTTCTCTTGTTGTAGAACATGGATTCTAGGTATGTGCTCAGTACTTGCAGCACACGGGTTCAGTAGTTGTGGTGCATGGCCTTAGCTGTTCTGCAGCAGTAGGGATATTCCTGGACCAGGGATTGAACTGGTGTTCTCTTCATTTTAAGGCAGATTCTTCACCAGTGGAGCCCTCGCATTTGTTGTTTGGGCTTGGGATTTGCAAAGAGGGGCCCTGGTAGCTAAAGATTATGTGATCCGGAAGATGAGAGGGGATTTGGTATATTCAGTCTTGAATTTAGGTCGAAACAAAGAGGGGAAAAAAAGCTAAAAATGTATATTCAACCATAGATAACACAAAAGGGAGAAGGAAGTTTGGATGTGATTAACGTGAAAAGCAGTTTTTGTGGGAGTTAGCAGGAAAAACAGAAAGAAGGTGATCTGATCAGAAAGGGAACTTAAATTTTGTTTCTTGGGGAAAGAGGATTTCTACGTCATTTTGAGGCCAAGGGTGTGGCTATGTTTTATCAAGTTTCTAAGGTAGAAAATTCCACAACGGAACCTTATAGGAGAACTCAGAGAACACATAAATTAGGGGACAAAAGAGTACAGGCCAAAGAACTCACTTAATAAAGGCAAGACAGTATTAACTGTGTTTTATATGGTTGTCGTAAGTAAGATCTCGGCGCAACAAGAGACAGGCAAATTGGCCAATTATAAGCAAAAGGTTAAGTTTTATTGGGATCCTCCTCCCAGGCGAGGTTCATGCAGGGCCTGTGAAGTCGTGCCCAGAGTCGGGGCAAGGGGCTTTTATCTGCTCAAGGTAAAAAAATGTAAGTCAGGGGAGGGGTAAGGTCTTGCACCTGCACAGAGGCAATATCTTTGTTTGAGCTGTGCTTGGTCTGGGCTGGAAAATTCCAGATGCAGCTGGAGCCAGTGATGAGTCAGCAGGAAATCTTTTGAGACAACTGCCTCCTGGAATGGCTAGACCCCATGGCTCCCATCAACCTAACATCGCAGCCTTTTTGGTGTAATAGGGAACCTAGTCTGTTCTGGTTACTTCCTGCTGAGAAGGGGTGTGGTAAAAGGGGCTTAAGCCTTGTCTGTAGGTGGGGGGCCAGTGGGCAGCTGAGAGTAAGGATGGAGAAGCATTTGGTTTATAGCGACTCGGGAAATTTCTTGCATGTGGCTTTGTAGGAACCTGAGAAAGCAGGAATATGAGCAACAGTGTTATAAGTATGAGTGGCCCCAATAAGCGGACCATCCAGATCGTTAATGGGGACTGCCACCATTCTGCAAAATGAGATGATGGCTGTCCCCCAGAGTGGAGTTCTTTCCCCAGTTGAATTTAGGTCGAAACAAAGAGGGGAAAAAAAGCTAAAAATGTATATTCAACCATAGATAACACAAAAGGGAGAAGGAAGTTTGGATGTGATTAACGTGAAAAGCAGTTTTTGTGGGAGTTAGCAGGAAAAACAGAAAGAAGGTGATCTGATCAGAAAGGGAACTTAAATTTTGTTTCTTGGGGAAAGAGGATTTCTACGTCATTTTGAGGCCAAGGGTGTGGCTATGTTTTATCAAGTTTCTAAGGTAGAAAATTCCACAACGGAACCTTATAGGAGAACTCAGAGAACACATAAATTAGGGGACAAAAGAGTACAGGCCAAAGAACTCACTTAATAAAGGCAAGACAGTATTAACTGTGTTTTATATGGTTGTCGTAAGTAAGATCTCGGCGCAACAAGAGACAGGCAAATTGGCCAATTATAAGCAAAAGGTTAAGTTTTATTGGGATCCTCCTCCCAGGCGAGGTTCATGCAGGGCCTGTGAAGTCGTGCCCAGAGTCGGGGCAAGGGGCTTTTATCTGCTCAAGGTAAAAAAATGTAAGTCAGGGGAGGGGTAAGGTCTTGCACCTGCACAGAGGCAATATCTTTGTTTGAGCTGTGCTTGGTCTGGGCTGGAAAATTCCAGATGCAGCTGGAGCCAGTGATGAGTCAGCAGGAAATCTTTTGAGACAACTGCCTCCTGGAATGGCTAGACCCCATGGCTCCCATCAACCTAACATCGCAGCCTTTTTGGTGTAATAGGGAACCTAGTCTGTTCTGGTTACTTCCTGCTGAGAAGGGGTGTGGTAAAAGGGGCTTAAGCCTTGTCTGTAGGTGGGGGGCCAGTGGGCAGCTGAGAGTAAGGATGGAGAAGCATTTGGTTTATAGCGACTCGGGAAATTTCTTGCATGTGGCTTTGTAGGAACCTGAGAAAGCAGGAATATGAGCAACAGTGTTATAAGTATGAGTGGCCCCAATAAGCGGACCATCCAGATCGTTAATGGGGACTGCCACCATTCTGCAAAATGAGATGATGGCTGTCCCCCAGAGTGGAGTTCTTTCCCCAGTTGAATTAAGACCTCCACATTCTCCTGTATGAGGCCTGACTTGTTGATGTAGTGGCAGCATTCTTCGTGCAGGAAGAGGCAGGTTCCTCCTTTGTTTGCAGTAAGGAGATCTTACAACAGCCATATAAAACACAGTTAATCTAGGGCTCGCCGATTTTGAAGGGCCACTCTGGTGACAGAGGTGATCTGCCGTTGGAGAGACACTATAGATGCAGCGGAGGCTTCTACTGCCACTCCCAGTTTTTCTTCAAGGTTTCGGGTGGTGGAGATGCTATGTCCCAGGGCACCACTTCCCAACTCGGCAGCAGCCAGAGAGGAGGCGATTGAGATCCCAACCACAACTGGGAGGAACAGAGCCCATTTCTGGTGATAGAAGGTATGCTGTAGCAGGGAAAATTCAGCCTGACTGTATAGCATGAGCTGGGGGACCAGGGTAACTGGAACACAAGGGCACGTTGAGGAGGAATTTATAGTCTTGAACACGGTCCCGTTACACCAAAAGAAAGTGCCTGGAGGTGCAGTGATGGTCATGGTCACATTCTTGGAGAAAGTGCAGATGGGCATAGGGCCTTGGTTAGTGTAGCAAGCATAACTCGAGTTTGGGTTGGGTTGGAATAGAGGGATGTAAGGAATGGTGAAATCAGATTGAGTCTTGCTGTTAGAACTGTTGAAGAGGTGGGGAAGGGGATCAGTGGCCAGGAGGGGATGGCTGAGAGGGGTGCATAGAAAGCAGTCAGAGATGTTACTGATTCCTGTTTTGTAGCTAGAACCTGAGAATGAGTCTGATCCTGATCTTGATATGTCTCTGGAGGTAGAAACGCCAAATAAAAGAAGTAATAGGTTTAAGTGTGGGGTGGATTGTCTATAGAGGTTGTGGAAAAAGAAGGAGGAGGAGGGGGAGGAAGAGGTATATGGGTGAGCCGTACCTTGGTGAGCCCTAAGGGTTCGACCAAGAATTGATCGACCTGACTGGGGGCCCATTTGAGGCAGGAGGCATGGTGCCAGGAGGGATCTCCTAGGAGCTTAACAGCAGTTGGAGTGGCAAGGATTACCAGATGTCGTCCCATCCACCAAGGCACTAAGGACCAAGGGCGGAGGGTTTTGAGCAGGACGCTGTCTCCTGGCTGTAGAGGAGTGGCCATTGAAGGATCACCTTCATCCGGTTTTGGAAGGAAGCGGTCAGCGTGTTCTCACAGCAAATTCCTAATTAAAGTCAGGTTAGGGAGGTATGATTCAAGAGGAGGGGAGTCAGTTGGCAGGTTGTGGTTGAGGAGGAAGGGTCTTCCAAATAGGAGTTTGAAGGGGCTGAGAAAGGTCAGGGCTCCTGTGGTTGGGAAGGCCTGATTTGTAGCCTGAGATAAGTGAAGCAGGCAGAGTAGAGAGGGATTATGAAATTTGAAAAGACTAATTAGTCAGAAAATGTCTGATTTAGGCATTTTGGTAATAGGATTGACAAGGGGATGGTCTGGTAGAGGATTCTATGGTAAGTTTGAAGAGGCTGGGAGAAGACATTAGGGGGGGAGAAGAGGTTTAGGAAGTTACTGGAGGAGGGGCTTAGGTTTATAGTCTTGAACACGGTCCCGTTACACCAAAAGAAAGTGCCTGGAGGTGCAGTGATGGTCATGGTCACATTCTTGGAGAAAGTGCAGATGGGCATAGGGCCTTGGTTAGTGTAGCAAGCATAACTCGAGTTTGGGTTGGGTTGGAATAGAGGGATGTAAGGAATGGTGAAATCAGATTGAGTCTTGCTGTTAGAACTGTTGAAGAGGTGGGGAAGGGGATCAGTGGCCAGGGGGGGATGGCTGAGAGGGGTGCATAGAAAGCAGTCAGAGATGTTACTGATTCCTGTTTTGTAGCTAGAACCTGAGAATGAGTCTGATCCTGATCTTGATATGTCTCTGGAGGTAGAAACGCCAAATAAAAGAAGTAATAGGTTTAAGTGTGGGGTGGATTGTCTATAGAGGTTGTGGAAAAAGAAGGAGGAGGAGGGGGAGGAAGAGGTATATGGGTGAGCCGTACCTTGGTGAGCCCTAAGGGTTCGACCAAGAATTGATCGACCTGACTGGGGGCCCATTTGAGGCAGGAGGCATGGTGCCAGGAGGGATCTCCTAGGAGCTTAACAGCAGTTGGAGTGGCAAGGATTACCAGATGTCGTCCCATCCACCAAGGCACTAAGGACCAAGGGCGGAGGGTTTTGAGCAGGACGCTGTCTCCTGGCTGTAGAGGAGTGGCCATTGAAGGATCACCTTCATCCGGTTTTGGAAGGAAGCGGTCAGCGTGTTCTCACAGCAAATTCCTAATTAAAGTCAGGTTAGGGAGGTATGATTCAAGAGGAGGGGAGTCAGTTGGCAGGTTGTGGTTGAGGAGGAAGGGTCTTCCAAATAGGAGTTTGAAGGGGCTGAGAAAGGTCAGGGCTCCTGTGGTTGGGAAGGCCTGATTTGTAGCCTGAGATAAGTGAAGCAGGCAGAGTAGAGAGGGATTATGAAATTTGAAAAGACTAATTAGTCAGAAAATGTCTGATTTAGGCATTTTGGTAATAGGATTGACAAGGGGATGGTCTGGTAGAGGATTCTATGGTAAGTTTGAAGAGGCTGGGAGAAGACATTAGGGGGGGAGAAGAGGTTTAGGAAGTTACTGGAGGAGGGGCTTAGGGAGTGGATGACTTGTGTGAGGCTCAATTTGTGTAAGAAATATAACAGCTGAATTTGAGGGGGGAATGATATGTTTTAGTAGGGCTGACGTTACAGTGTCGGCCATCTCATGAGCCATGAGGAAGGCCTCAACCCATCCTGTAAACATGTCTACCATGGTGAGAAGATAGAGAAAATTCTTACAAGTGGGCATATGGGTGAAATCGATTTGCCTATCTTCACCAAGGAGATGTGAGGGGGTGGGGTTCTTGGGTAATCAGAGGCAGGAGGGAGGGAGTAGAGGGGTCAGGGGAAAGCTGGATGATGGCTTTAATATGTATGAGGATATTGTGACCAAGGAGAGGAACACAGCATGAGAGGATGACTAGGAATGAGTGAGTGAATAGAGTGGAATCTAGGAGGCAGGGCAGTGCTTCTGTGTAAAAAGGGAGGGTAGGGCAAGCATCGATACCCATAACTGAGATCTGGGAGGGAGTTAGAGTCCCTGATTGGCTCTGCAGTACAGAGAAGGTAGCCCCCGTGTCTATTAGAAAGGAAATAGACTTACCCGCTACCTGGAGTGTTCCCCTGGGCTCGTCGAGGGTGATGAGGGTCCTCGAGTCCAGGCAGTGTCAATCGTAGGTTATCCCCAGCAGCTCCAGAGTTGGAAGAGCTGGGCTGGTAGGACCCTCACATGGAGGTGCCGGGGATGCACGTGGCTGGTTTGGACAGTCGCTCTTCCAGTGGCCCATTTGGCCGCAGGTGGAGCAAGGCTTGTTGGGTGTCCATGGATCAGGGCAAATCTGGCCGTGGCCTTCTTTGCAGGGAGTCAGTTGGCAGGTTGTGGTTGAGGAGGAAGGGTCTTCCAAATAGGAGTTTGAAGGGGCTGAGAAAGGTCAGGGCTCCTGTGGTTGGGAAGGCCTGATTTGTAGCCTGAGATAAGTGAAGCAGGCAGAGTAGAGAGGGATTATGAAATTTGAAAAGACTAATTAGTCAGAAAATGTCTGATTTAGGCATTTTGGTAATAGGATTGACAAGGGGATGGTCTGGTAGAGGATTCTATGGTAAGTTTGAAGAGGCTGGGAGAAGACATTAGGGGGGGAGAAGAGGTTTAGGAAGTTACTGGAGGAGGGGCTTAGGGAGTGGATGACTTGTGTGAGGCTCAATTTGTGTAAGAAATATAACAGCTGAATTTGAGGGGGGAATGATATGTTTTAGTAGGGCTGACGTTACAGTGTTGGCCATCTCATGAGCCATGAGGAAGGCCTCAACCCATCCTGTAAACATGTCTACCATGGTGAGAAGATAGAGAAAATTCTTACAAGTGGGCATATGGGTGAAATCGATTTGCCTATCTTCACCAAGGAGATGTGAGGGGGTGGGGTTCTTGGGTAATCAGAGGCAGGAGGGAGGGAGTAGAGGGGTCAGGGGAAAGCTGGATGATGGCTTTAATATGTATGAGGATATTGTGACCAAGGAGAGGAACACAGCATGAGAGGATGACTAGGAATGAGTGAGTGAATAGAGTGGAATCTAGGAGGCAGGGCAGTGCTTCTGTGTAAAAAGGGAGGGTAGGGCAAGCATCGATACCCATAACTGAGATCTGGGAGGGAGTTAGAGTCCCTGATTGGCTCTGCAGTACAGAGAAGGTAGCCCCCGTGTCTATTAGAAAGGAAATAGACTTACCCGCTACCTGGAGTGTTCCCCTGGGCTCGTCGAGGGTGATGAGGGTCCTCGAGTCCAGGCAGTGTCAATCGTAGGTTATCCCCAGCAGCTCCAGAGTTGGAAGAGCTGGGCTGGTAGGACCCTCACATGGAGGTGCCGGGGATGCACGTGGCTGGTTTGGACAGTCGCTCTTCCAGTGGCCCATTTGGCCGCAGGTGGAGCAAGGCTTGTTGGGTGTCCATGGATCAGGGCAAAGTCTGGCCCAGTGGCCTTCTTTGCCACATTTGAAACAGGCCCCTGGCGGGGTCTGATGTTGCAAGGAGCCCTCTGCCCTCTTATCCTGCGGGACCACCGGGACCAGCCGGGACCACCGGCTGCAAGGCTGCAACCAAGGCTTGGGTCTGGAGTGCAATCTTTTTCTGCAGCCAAGTCTGGAGAGTAGCCTCAGCCAGCTCTTCATGGGTATTAAAGACTTTAAAGGCCATGTTAACCAGATCTCGGATAGGGGTTTTGTGGACCATCTTTTGTCCATTTTTTCCAGATATCTGGAGCTGACTGGGTGATGAAATGAGTAGCCAGGATCATAGACTCTGTGTGGAAGGTTGGGTCTAGGTGGGGGCATAGGAGAGAAGGGTGATTGGCTTGAGCTGGGGTTGGGTCTCAAGAGTGTGGGTGGGAGCCAACCAGTCCTGGACTGGAGGACTGGAGGAATGGAAGCCCAGTGGGGGAGGGAGTCGACCAGTCCCGAACTGAAGGGCTGGAGGAACGGGAGGGAGAGTGACGTCAGAAGAGTGAAAGGGAGAGCAGGAGGGAGGGAAAAGGCTTGTAGGTGGGTCAGTGACTGGGGAAGAGGTGATTTTCAGAACGAGACCCCGGGCAACAGAGCGCCGCTGCAAGTGATGGGGTTAGCAGAAGACTGGTGACCCCTACAGTGGACAACAGCCACTGTGGAGGGTAGCCAGCTGAGGTGGAGGGCGGGTCCTGAGAGTGAGCGCGGGACCCCTTGGGGGACTCTGGTGGTGAAGGAGTTGACGGGGCAGAGGGCAGGGCAGAAGGGGTGGAGGGCCGGGCCAGAGGGAGAGATGGACCTGGTCCATTTCCCATTTCTATGGCAGAAATTATCCAAACTAGTGAGAGTATTAAAATCAAAAGTCATGTTTTTTGGCCAATTTGATTGGTTATCTAAAACATAATATATAGAGTGGGATTAGTTGAGAAAGACCTTTATCTCTGGAACCACCCCTGTAGCACCAGAGACCTCTCAGAGGGGACAGAGAAGAGTAGGAGGCTCTGTTGAGCTGGAATCTGGAATTTGAGAATGAGTGTGAGAGCTGATGGGGGATCCCAGTGGAGAGGGGTGTGGAGTGCTCGCTTGGTGAAGAATAGAGCCGGGGTGCCTGAAGGGAAGGAGGAAGAATCTTGGAGCCATGGTGGAGAGGGAGGGCTGGAAGAGCTGGCTCAAGTAGGTGGGGCGAATGGCTGGGAGGCAGGAGAGGGAGGGGTGCATCCCTGATAGGGTGGGGGCGGGTAGATGAGAAGGGTCTTCAGGTGGGTCAGAAAGAGAGAAGGGATTGGCTTCGGGCAAAGTGCGGTGAGGGGTGAGGGTGGTTAGGTCTGGGAGAGCTCTCTCTGGCAAGGAGGACTTGGGTGGTGGGGCAGCCAGAGCAGAGGGAGGGGCGGGAACAGGATCCCAAAAGGCCTGTACATAGGGAATTTCAGACCATTTTCTGTTCCCGTGGCAGAAGTTATCTAAGCCAGTGAGGATACTAAAATCGAAAGTCCCAAAAATATAAGCCGTTTAAGGCGGAGATCCTGAGAAAGGCTCAGTTTGGAGAAGTTGCACGTAAGACAGCCCAGCGGAGTCTGGGAGTCGGTTTGGACTCCTGATTTCGCATGTCGTCACCTGGGGTGGCCGAGAGAGTGAAGCTAGATAGAGACTGGCGTCCCAAGTATCTACAGAGGATCACTGAATGGACAGAGACTATTGGGACATCTCCACAGCAGTCCTGGAGGCCGGAGTGGAGACCTCAAGACTATCGGGACGTCTCCATGATAGTCTTGGGGGCCAGAGGCCTTACCTGGTAAGGTGGACGGAGGGTTCCCTGACGTGGCCATGATTTTGAACAGGTACCTGGACTCGGCACCCCAAGTGAGGACCGGGAAGGAGGAGGGGACTTAACCACTCACAGCCGCTGGATTCGGTGGGAGACTGGTGTTTCCCTGCTGTGTCCGAGGATGGAGGGGATGGAGAGGCCGTCACAGGGACCATGGGGCACAATCTCCTCCCGGGTTTCAGCACCAGATGTTAAGATCTTGGTGCAGCAAGAGACAGGCAAATTGGCCAAATTATAAGCAAAAAGTTAAGTTTTATTGGGATCCTCCTCCCAGGCGAGGTTCACAGGTCCCTGAGCAGGGCCTGTGAAGTCGCGCCCAGAGGCGGGGCAAGGAGCTTTTATCTGCTCAAGGTAAAAAAATGTAAGTCAAGGGAGGGGTAAGGTCTTGCACCTGCACAGAGGCATTTTCTTTGTTTGATCTGTGCTTGGTCTGGGCTGGAAAACTCCAGATGCACCTGGAGCCAGTGATGAGTCAGTGGGAAATCTTTTGAGACAACTGCTTCCTGGAATGGCTAGGCCCCATGGTCCCCATCAACCTAACAGTTGTCATAAAACTACTCTATATAAACTACTCTTTATAAAAAGTAGTTAAAGTTATGTGAATTATTTTTTATTTAGGAAGGCACAATGCATATGCATTGATACTTAGAATATTTCTCCCCTACATAAGGATAAGCCATATGGCACATAAATGGTCCATTATCAGATTTTTCAGAAATCTTCCCCATATTGAATAATGCATTCTCTATGGTATTAGCTTATGAATATTCTTTATTTAAAATTATTTCCACCACCATAAGGCTTACTAGTTGTGCTGGCCCCAACTGTCCTTTTACACATGGCTAAGTTGGTTGTGTATCCATCAGGCACAGACAGCACCAGTTGGTGGAGGTGTCCTCAGATTCCTAGGAGCCTTCTCGGTTTGGTGAGAGTACCTCAAGTGAGTTTCCCTTCCCTCACGTTCAATAAGTTCTTCCCTGCTTCAGATCACATCCCTGGAAATTCCCACCCACATCCCAGCTGCTTCCTTCCCACTCAGGTATTTCTGATAGCTCCTAAAATAGCTCCTGTCATCTAGTTTTCCTGTCTTCTTTCTGATACAAGTAAGATTCTTCAAGTAATAAGAACAATAACAAATATACGTATGGCCTAATTTTCAAAATGTTTCTGTACATGTTTGTCCCCACTTCAGTCATGTGAGAAAGCTGAAATTAGCTGCAATTTACTGACTAATGAGAGATGCTAAATTTCTTGTCCAAGGTTGCTTCTTCTAGTAAGTAAAGGGAACAATGTGAGAACCTTGGTCTTAAATAAAATCTCACCCACAAGGGCTTCATCCTTTTTAAAAAAGAGACAGTATTAACATTGGAAGAAAAATATTTTAGGCATCATCAATTGCAATTTTCCATTTATTGCTAATATTCCATCCTCAATATTTTTGCAAAAATAGATATGTATTATCTCTTGTGGCAAATTAGTCCATCTTGGATTATACTGGCCTTTCCTTTCCAACTAGAATTGGTCTCATAATTTCTATTTATGGATCCCAATTCACATTCTGCAGCTACAAGGACTAAAGGAATCAGCACCCACTTTTCCCAGACAGCCTTTCAGTATTTTCAGATACTCTTCTTTGGGTACAATGTCACTAATTTTTTCTATTATTTATAATACATATTTCACATACTCTCCTCTGAAAATAACCCACCTCTAGAGATGTCTAATTTTCTTAACTGAGTCTATAATTGAGCATACTACTTAATTTTATTTTATGTTTTTTAGCACACTACTTTATTTCTTATTTACTTTTGACTGTCCTGGGTCTCCAATCATTTTGCATGGGCTTTCTCTACTTGCAGCGAGAGAGGGTTTTGCTCTTCATTGCACTGTGTGGGTTTCTCACTGTGGTGGCTTCTCTTGTGGAGCATGGACTCTAGGCACACATGGCTAAGTTGGTTGTGTATCCATCAGGCACAGACAGCACCAGTTGGTGGAGGTGTCCTCAGATTCCTAGGAGCCTTCTCGGTTTGGTGAGAGTACCTCAAGTGAGTTTCCCTTCCCTCACGTTCAATAAGCTCTTCCCTGCTTCAGATCACATCCCTGGAAATTCCCACCCACATCCCAGCTGCTTCCTTCCCACTCAGGTATTTCTGATAGCTCCTAAAATAGCTCCTGTCATCTAGTTTTCCTGTCTTCTTTCTGATACAAGTAAGATTCTTCAAGTAATAAGAACAATAACAAATATACGTATGGCCTAATTTTCAAAATGTTTCTGTACATGTTTGTCCCCACTTCAGTCATGTGAGAAAGCTGAAATTAGCTGCAATTTACTGACTAATGAGAGATGCTAAATTTCTTGTCCAAGGTTGCTTCTTCTAGTAAGTAAAGGGAACAATGTGAGAACCTTGGTCTTAAATAAAATCTCACCCACAAGGGCTTCATCCTTTTTAAAAAAGAGACAGTATTAACATTGGAAGAAAAATATTTTAGGCATCATCAATTGCAATTTTCCATTTATTGCTAATATTCCATCCTCAATATTTTTGCAAAAATAGATATGTATTATCTCTTGTGGCAAATTAGTCCATCTTGGATTATACTGGCCTTTCCTTTCCAACTAGAATTGGTCTCATAATTTCTATTTATGGATCCCAATTCACATTCTGCAGCTACAAGGACTAAAGGAATCAGCACCCACTTTTCCCAGACAGCCTTTCAGTATTTTCAGATACTCTTCTTTGGGTACAATGTCACTAATTTTTTCTATTATTTATAATACATATTTCACATACTCTCCTCTGAAAATAACCCACCTCTAGAGATGTCTAATTTTCTTAACTGAGTCTATAATTGAGCATACTACTTAATTTTATTTTATGTTTTTTAGCACACTACTTTATTTCTTATTTACTTTTGACTGTCCTGGGTCTCCAATCATTTTGCATGGGCTTTCTCTACTTGCAGCGAGAGAGGGTTTTGCTCTTCATTGCACTGTGTGGGTTTCTCACTGTGGTGGCTTCTCTTGTGGAGCATGGACTCTAGGCACACAGGCTTAGTAGTTGCAGTGTGTGGTCTCAGTAATTGTGGCACACAGGCGTAGTAGCTCCATGGCACATGGAATCTTCCTCTATCACTGATCGAAATGATGTCCCCAGTATTGGCAAGTGAATTCCAATCCAGTGGACCACTAGGGAAGTCTGAATGTCGTACTTTAAATGTGTTCTGTTTAATGAATTAATGCAGCTATCATCTTTTTGTTCATATAATATGCTGCTGAGAATAGTCCAAAGTTCATGTTGACATTTTAGGGTACACACTGATTATATATAATGAAGAAAATGAAATTTGTACATGATTATGATAAGAGGTTGGAGAAAGGTGTAGCAACCCACTCCAGTATTCTTGCCTGGAGAATCTCATGGACAGAGGTGCCTGGCAAACTATGGTCCCTGACTCCACAAAGAGTCAGAAACGATTGAAGCAACTTAGCATGCATATATGTGATAGTCTATATTGAGCTTAGAGCCAATAAAAAATTTGGATGAGTGATTTTATTGATATTTAATAGTAATCTAATAGTCATTGTATCTCTAAATCCGTAGATGAATGGTAGAGTTCATCAAGGACTTTGTAATAGATATTACCGAACTAAGAAGCATAACACAGTGTCTTTGAAGTTTACAAGTTGAAACATGTTCATATGACTTACAGTAATACTAAAAGATGTCCATTATTAGCTATTCAGTTTTATTTGATTTTAAGAAAACCTAATAAACATTTCATATTTCTCCACTTTTAATTTTCTATTTATTTATATTTTCAATTAAAAACAAAATTATTACTATGCCATGAGAGAAAAATTAACGTTTGACATTCTTCTATCATAACAACTATCCAAGTTCTCTTTATATCAAATCACTTGCAGCAGTGCAAGTGGGATCAATTTGTCATCAATAATGTAGATACAGAGAAATAGTTATGATTTTACTATATACATATATAATACATATCTTATAATTAATATGTTATGTATATATAATGTATATTGAATATGCATAAACATAGTGTAATGTGTATAAAAGGCAGCGAGAGGGTTTTGCTCTTCATTGCACTGTGTGGGTTTCTCACTGTGGTGGCTTCTCTTGTGGAGCATGGACTCTAGGCACACAGGCTTAGTAGTTGCAGTGTGTGGTCTCAGTAATTGTGGCACACAGGCGTAGTAGCTCCATGGCACATGGAATCTTCCTCTATCACTGATCGAAATGATGTCCCCAGTATTGGCAAGTGAATTCCAATCCAGTGGACCACTAGGGAAGTCTGAATGTCGTACTTTAAATGTGTTCTGTTTAATGAATTAATGCAGCTATCATCTTTTTGTTCATATAATATGCTGCTGAGAATAGTCCAAAGTTCATGTTGACATTTTAGGGTACACACTGATTATATATAATGAAGAAAATGAAATTTGTACATGATTATGATAAGAGGTTGGAGAAAGGTGTAGCAACCCACTCCAGTATTCTTGCCTGGAGAATCTCATGGACAGAGGTGCCTGGCAAACTATGGTCCCTGACTCCACAAAGAGTCAGAAACGATTGAAGCAACTTAGCATGCATATATGTGATAGTCTATATTGAGCTTAGAGCCAATAAAAAATTTGGATGAGTGATTTTATTGATATTTAATAGTAATCTAATAGTCATTGTATCTCTAAATCCGTAGATGAATGGTAGAGTTCATCAAGGACTTTGTAATAGATATTACCGAACTAAGAAGCATAACACAGTGTCTTTGAAGTTTACAAGTTGAAACATGTTCATATGACTTACAGTAATACTAAAAGATGTCCATTATTAGCTATTCAGTTTTATTTGATTTTAAGAAAACCTAATAAACATTTCATATTTCTCCACTTTTAATTTTCTATTTATTTATATTTTCAATTAAAAACAAAATTATTACTATGCCATGAGAGAAAAATTAACGTTTGACATTCTTCTATCATAACAACTATCCAAGTTCTCTTTATATCAAATCACTTGCAGCAGTGCAATTGGGATCAATTTGTCATCAATAATGTAGATACAGAGAAATAGTTATGATTTTACTATATACATATATAATACATATCTTATAATTAATATGTTATGTATATATAATGTATATTGAATATGCATAAACATAGTGTAATGTGTATAAAAGGTATATTATCATATCTACCATATTTTATTCTATTATATGATATTAATTACTTATATACCTACATATGAAACATAAAATATATACTGCAATACAATTTCTATTGTTACATTATACATATCATAAGATATATATAAATTATATATGGTATATATGAATTATGAAATTCAAAATGTATATGCAATATACATGATATGATATAATATATATTACCATGAGCTATATACTAGTATGTTATATAATTACATATGTTATATTATACATATATATGTATATATGTATTATTGCATCATATTATAATGTTATATACATAATATGCTTATGCATATTATAAATTGATATATATTATATATGCTTATATATAATAATATACTTATATATTTCTATACTTATATATTATAATATACTTATACATATCATATAATATGTTTATATATTATATAATATGCTTTTATATATTATATATGCATATATATTATTAGTATATACAATTAGATATATATACTTATATATTAATGTACAGTTATATATATTATTATATTAATTATGTATTGTCATATATATATTCAGTAAAGATATATTTATTTCTATTATATCATATGTATGTATGTATATATATGTATATAAATATAATATTATATAGATTGCAATTTATACATAATATATGCTTATAATATATGTATATAATTATATATACCATAACTACGTGATATGTACTAATTTTATATATGCTATATAATGGTATATTATATAATTATACATTATATATAGACTATATTACATATTATTATATCTGGCATATATGTGTATACATAATATGCTTATGCATATTATAAATTGATATATATTATATATGCTTATATATAATAATATACTTATATATTTCTATACTTATATATTATAATATACTTATACATATCATATAATATGTTTATATATTATATAATATGCTTTTATATATTATATATGCATATATAATATTAGTATATACAATTAGATATATATACTTATATATTAATGTACAGTTATATATATTATTATATTAATTATGTATTGTCATATATATATATACAGTAAAGATATATGTATTTCTATTATATCATATGTATGTATGTATATATATGTATATAAATATAATATTATATAGATTGCAATGTATACATAATATATGCTTATAATATATGTATATAATTATATATACCATAACTACGTGATATGTACTAATTTTATATATGCTATATAATGGTATATTATATAATTATACATTATATATAGACTATATTACATATTATTATATCTGGCATATATGTGTATACATGATATGTTATACATTATGTATATGAACTATATATGATATACATATAGAACATAGAATATAGAATATACACTATCCAAATAAATTATATGTACTATGCATATTGATATCTTAAATATATATCATCGATTGTATCTGTTATATATTATACATATTATAGACATAATATATATATATATATACATTCTATTATTTGCACAGTGCATATATATGCATACGTTTTAAATATGTAATATGTATGTATTATAGTATAACACACATATATATTATATATACAGTATGATGTCATATGATATATATATGTATTATTACATTTTATCATTATATTCTATAATTATTATTAGTGTTAATGTATTATCTAGCAGCATAAATGTTATATATTGTATTATATATTAAATGATATATATCATGTATATTATGTTTATGTGTTTGTGCATATATTGTATATATTGTGTATCATCATATATGTATTATCATATATATTATATATTCTTAATCTATAAAATATTATTGAGTTAATGATATATTCACTGTATATATTATTTATAATAATAGCAATATATTGTACATAAATATATCTATTATATAGTATATAATGTTTTATGTATTGCATATATTATACATGTGTATATTATACATTGATATTATTATACATTGCTATATATCATGCATATTATCATGTATACTGTATATGTTATACATTATGTATATGAACTATATATGATATACATATAGAACATAGAATATAGAATATACACTATCCAAATAAATTATATGTACTATGCATATTGATATCTTAAATATATATCATCGATTGTATCTGTTATATATTATACATATTATAGACATAATATATATATATATATACATTCTATTATTTGCACAGTGCATATATATGCATACGTTTTAAATATGTAATATGTATGTATTATAGTATAACACACATATATATTATATATACAGTATGATGTCATATGATATATATATGTATTATTACATTTTATCATTATATTCTATAATTATTATTAGTGTTAATGTATTATCTAGCAGCATAAATGTTATATATTGTATTATATATTAAATGATATATATCATGTATATTATGTTTATGTGTTTGTGCATATATTGTATATATTGTGTATCATCATATATGTATTATCATATATATTATATATTCTTAATCTATAAAATATTATTGAGTTAATGATATATTCACTGTATATATTATTTATAATAATAGCAATATATTGTACATAAATATATCTATTATATAGTATATAATGTTTTATGTATTGCATATATTATACATGTGTATATTATACATTGATATTATTATACATTGCTATATATCATGCATATTATCATGTATACTGTATATATAATACACTATGGAATGTGTATAATATATAATATAAATTTTATATCATATACATTATAGAAATATATTGTATACTATATATGTTATATTGATGCAATATGATATGTAATATAATATAATGCAATATATATGTTCTATTATAGCAACATGTTATATATTTAATAATAATAATTTATGATAACTATATATATGATATAATAAAAATATATAAGATTTACTAATAATATATGAGATATGCTAATAATATGTAATGTATATAAGATACAGATTATAAGTACTATATATACACATATATGCACAAATATATATATACTATATATTTGTGTGTTATACCTATATATACACTTATATAATATATTGTGCATATATATAACATATATCTTATCTATATAATGTATACACTTTACAATATTATTTTTATATATTATTATACATATTATACATTTAATACATCATAGAATTATGTAATATATACTTTACATTTGGAGTTATATAATATATATGAGCTATACAATATTTTTACATAACTCAATATTAATAATATATGATATATATTAGGAATATCCAACATATAATAATAGATAATATGTATAATTACATATAGAGTAGATATATAGTATGGATACTATATACATATACATATACTGCACAAATATATATATACTATATATTTGTGTGTTATACCTATATATACACTTATATAATATATTGTGCATATATATAACATATATCTTATCTATATAATGTATACACTTTACAATATTATTTTTATATATTATTATACATATTATACATTTAATACATCATAAAATTATGTAATATATACTTTACATTTGGAGTTATATAATATATATGAGCTATACAATATTTTTTACATAACTCAATATTAATAATATATGACATATATTAGTAATGTCCAACATATAATAATAGATAATATATATAATTACATATACAGTAGATATATAGTATGGATACTATCTACATATACATGTACTGCATATATACATATATACATATTTACATATATATTATACAAATATGTACATGTGAAAAATATGTACACACATATATAATATATAATATGTTATATAATTTATATTTATATGAATATATATTTCATCATACATTTCTGTAATGTGTTATATAATACATGTTATATAGTATAATATATTACATGTTATATCATAATCATGTATAAGATATTCAAATATTGCATATTGACATATACTAGTATTCTGCATAGTTGTATCAAATGTTATATATATTAATATGTTATTCATATATTAGCTTATTATATGAAGATAGTACAGTGTACTATTATATTAACATATTAGTATAATCTATTAGTATGTCATATCAGTATAATAGTATTATATATTTATCAAATATACTTATAATGAATACATAATATATCATAGATATTTACGTGCATATTAGCACTTTAAAGAAGTCCTAGAATCAACCAAAGTTAATTTGTTTAAAGCAAATTTACTAAACAATATTCGACTTTAAAATGATTTTTCAAGTGATACATTGTACTTAGTCTTCTATAGAATATATTTTTAAGGTTACTCTTTTAGAATATATAAAAGATCTTTCCAACTCAACACTGAAAAACCAAACAACCCAATCAAATAATGGGAAAAGTACCTAAAGAGACATTTCTCCAAAGAAGACGTACAGATAGCCAAAAAACACATGAAAAGATGCTCAGCATAGCTTATTGTTAGAGAAATGCAAATCAAAACTACAATGAGATATCACCTCACACCAGTCAGAATGGCCTTCATCAAAAAAATCTACAGGTAATAAATGCTAGAGGGGGTGAGGAGAAAAGGAAACACTCTTACATTGTTGGTGGGATGTAAATTGATACAACCACTAAGGAAGACAGTATGAAGATTCCTTAAAAAACTAAAAATTGATGCACCATATGACTCAGCAATACCACTATTAAACTTGTACCCTGAAGAAATCAAAATTGAAAGAGACATGTGTGCCCCAATGTTCATTGCAGCACTCTATGCAATAGCTAGATCGTGGAAGCAACCTAGATGTCCATCGAAGAATGAATGGATTAAAAAAACTCTGGTACATATATACAATGGAATATTTCTCGCCCATAAAAAGAAATACAGAAGAATCAGTCCAAATGAGATGGATGAATCTAGAACCTACTATATGAAGTGAAGTAAGTCAAAAATAGAAGAACAAATACAGTATATTAACACATACATATAGAATCTAATAAGATGGCACTGATAAATACACATGCAGAGCAGCAACACGAAAACAGACATAGAGAACAGAACTATGGGCACTGAGTGTAGGGACAGGTGGGTGAGAGGTACAGGAGGAGTAACATGGACACCTATACTATCTTAAGTAAAAGAGATAGTTATTGTCAATATGCTGTGGACTGAAGGATCTTACACGGGGACCAAGTGACGACCTGGAGGCATGGGATGGGGGTACTAAGCGGGGGACACAGCAGAGAGGGATCAGGGATATACCTATGACTGACCTGGAATTACACATATCTGTAAACAACAAAACTTAGTAAAAGCAAAATAAAAATAACTAAGTAATAATTTTAAAAAGTCTTCATTTTTAGTATCCCTAAATTCATAGAAGTTAAATGGTTTAGCCTATTTCATTCAATCATCCTTTCACACTGGTTTCACAAATAAATTGAATGCCTAACATGTGACAGACTTTATAATTTATACAAATAATGGTAAAGTTGACTTTTGAATACAAATTAGTCTCAGCATAGCTTATTGTTAGAGAAATGCAAATCAAAACTACAATGAGATATCACCTCACACCAGTCAGAATGGCCTTCATCAAAAAATCTACAGGTAATAAATGCTAGAGGGTGAGGAGAAAAGGAAACACTCTTACATTGTTGGTGGGATGTAAATTGATACAACCACTAAGGAAGACAGTATGAAGATTCCTTAAAAAACTAAAAATTGATGCACCATATGACTCAGCAATACCACTATTAAACTTGTACCCTGAAGAAATCAAAATTGAAAGAGACATGTGTGCCCCAATGTTCATTGCAGCACTCTATGCAATAGCTAGATCGTGGAAGCAACCTAGATGTCCATCGAAGAATGAATGGATTAAAAAAACTCTGGTACATATATACAATGGAATATTTCTCGCCCATAAAAAGAAATACAGAAGAATCAGTCCAAATGAGATGGATGAATCTAGAACCTACTATATGAAGTGAAGTAAGTCAAAAATAGAAGAACAAATACAGTATATTAACACATACATATAGAATCTAATAAGATGGCACTGATAAATACACATGCAGAGCAGCAACACGAAAACAGACATAGAGAACAGAACTATGGGCACTGAGTGTAGGGACAGGTGGGTGAGAGGTACAGGAGGAGTAACATGGACACCTATACTATCTTAAGTAAAAGAGATAGTTATTGTCAATATGCTGTGGACTGAAGGATCTTACACGGGGACCAAGTGACGACCTGGAGGCATGGGATGGGGGTACTAAGCGGGGGACACAGCAGAGAGGGATCAGGGATATACCTATGACTGACCTGGAATTACACATATCTGTAAACAACAAAACTTAGTAAAAGCAAAATAAAAATAACTAAGTAATAATTTTAAAAAGTCTTCATTTTTAGTATCCCTAAATTCATAGAAGTTAAATGGTTTAGCCTATTTCATTCAATCATCCTTTCACACTGGTTTCACAAATAAATTGAATGCCTAACATGTGACAGACTTTATAATTTATACAAATAATGGTAAAGTTGACTTTTGAATACAAATGATCTAGCTTCAGTCTCAATGCTCTTTGTACTGTTGTTTCTCACAATATTACAGGAGACTTCATTAAAAACTTAAGATTTCAGGCATTTCTAAGTGAGTACGGCATGAAATGTAAAAATCCAAGCTCAGTCTTTTCCTTATTACATGATCTTGAGTAAACTTCCCTGCTGTACAGAGTATTTATATATATACACATATATACATATATATATGCAGTGCTAGCTGTATTCTAACTATACCATGAAATGGTCTCTGGGTAGTATTAAGAGAAAGATGACGAAACACCTAAGTATGATGTAAGAACAGGACAAGCATCTTAGTATCTCGGCTTTTATCTTCTTTAATTTTCTTTTGTAATAGAATTCTCGTACACTAAAATTTGCAAATCTTAAATGCACAGTTGATGCATGTTTATGTATGTATATATCTGTGCAATCACCATTCAGATCAAAGTATAGAAATACTTTCACTGTCTTAAAGGTTTCTTTGTGCTTTTTTAAAGCAACTTTCTCTTCCCCCCAGTCACAGAGGTTACCCATACTTTGAATTCCTATCATTGCAGATTTGTTTGTCCATCTGGAATTATATATAAAAGAAATTATGTATCATGCAGCTTAAAAAAAAAAAACAGGCTTTATTTTTCCCATAAAAATTTACATGGTGGCCCACGTCTTTTATATCTGATTTCTGTCACTCCATGTATTGTCTTTATAATACATCCAAGTTGCTACCTCATGTTTTAACATCAGTTGGGATTCCATTTCTTAATCTGTACAATGTATAGGTTGGGTTAAATGAACTCTAAGGAGTTTTTGAGTTCTGACAGTAAGTGAGACATTCTTTCCACTGGTTGGCAAGAATTATAACGCAAGAATTCTGCCCTGAATCAGTTGCCATGATACCAAAATAATATTGGGAATGATGGCTACGGATGTGTAATCCAGTGAGAGCACTGACATTGTATGTCTGGGGTGGAAACATTTTACACACCTGTGTTATGTAAGAACAGAAGCTTTGTTCTATCTCAGGATGCCCTCATTCACCTCTGAGCCCTCCCTTAGTCAGCATTCTTCCTGTGTGAATTACTAAGTTGAATTGTTCGTATTGCAATTTAAAAAGTCATTGATAATAAACAGGCTTAAAATAGGACTCTGGTACAAAACTCCTTCCCAGTTTTGTTTAGGAATTCATATGGGTAGTGTTTAAGAGTAGTCAATAGTGTTAGAGAAACTCATATTCAAATCCTGGTGCTTTGCTTCTACCTGTAAGGTTATGGGAGGAATGGAAAGCAGGAGATGGCTGGGCTGCCAGAACAAACCAGGTTTATTCAGGAAAACAGCCGGGCTGCCTCTAAGGGAGAGAACAGACCCCGGTGAGTTTTATGGAAGGATGTCATATACCTTATCCAGGCAGGAAAAGCTAGGCAAGGTGGAGAAAGTTAGGGCGGAAAATTTTTTTTTTTCATAGGTCAGGTGGCATCATTTTAGGAAGGGAGTCTCTTCAGAATCAGGAGCTTGGTCATGGTGCTTCATCAGGATGTGCACCACCAGCTCAGTTGTGATGCGCTGTTGCCCTTCTTATCAGAGCTTCACAGGGACATGTAGTCTTGCAAGAGCGGATGGGGCCTCAGCAGCGGGATGGGACCTTAGCAAGAGTATACAAGTTTTGCAAGGGTGCTGGCGGTCCCCTGGCATTCCTGACACTACCCTTGTGCATGACCTTAACTCTCTGTTTCCTCATCTGGAAATGAAGATAATGATAGCTACCTTATAGGGTTAGTATGAAGACCAGAATGAGATAATACATACCAAGTGCTCAGAGTCCCTGGAATACAGACAGCACTCCATCCAGGACACTTATTAGTGCTGGTGCTTCTTAGTCAAGTTGGCCAATCTGAGCTCCTGATGCCAGTCCCATTGAATGCGGGGCCACCCCAAAAACTTCTTTCCACTGGTTGGCAAGAATTATAAGGCAAGAATTCTGCCCTGAATCAGTTGCCATGATACCAAAATAATATTGGGAATGATGGCTACGGATGTGTAATCCAGTGAGAGCACTGACATTGTATGTCTGGGGTGGAAACATTTTACACACCTGTGTTATGTAAGAACAGAAGCTTTGTTCTATCTCAGGATGCCCTCATTCACCTCTGAGCCCTCCCTTAGTCAGCATTCTTCCTGTGTGAATTACTAAGTTGAATTGTTCGTATTGCAATTTAAAAAGTCATTGATAATAAACAGGCTTAAAATAGGACTCTGGTACAAAACTCCTTCCCAGTTTTGTTTAGGAATTCATATGGGTAGTGTTTAAGAGTAGTCAATAGTGTTAGAGAAACTCATATTCAAATCCTGGTGCTTTGCTTCTACCTGTAAGGTTATGGGAGGAATGGAAAGCAGGAGATGGCTGGGCTGCCAGAACAAACCAGGTTTATTCAGGAAAACAGCCGGGCTGCCTCTAAGGGAGAGAACAGACCCCGGTGAGTTTTATGGAAGGATGTCATATACCTTATCCAGGCAGGAAAAGCTAGGCAAGGTGGAGAAAGTTAGGGCGGAAAAGTTTTTTTCATAGGTCAGGTGGCATCATTTTAGGAAGGGAGTCTCTTCAGAATCAGGAGCTTGGTCATGGTGCTTCATCAGGATGTGCACCACCAGCTCAGTTGTGATGCGCTGTTGCCCTTCTTATCAGAGCTTCACAGGGACATGTAGTCTTGCAAGAGCAGATGGGGCCTCAGCAGCGGGATGGGACCTTAGCAAGAGTATACAAGTTTTGCAAGGGTGCTGGCGGTCCCCTGGCATTCCTGACACTACCCTTGTGCATGACCTTAACTCTCTGTTTCCTCATCTGGAAATGAAGATAATGATAGCTACCTTATAGGGTTAGTATGAAGACCAGAATGAGATAATACATACCAAGTGCTCAGAGTCCCTGGAATACAGACAGCACTCCATCCAGGACACTTATTAGTGCTGGTGCTTCTTAGTCAAGTTGGCCAATCTGAGCTCCTGATGCCAGTCCCATTTGTTCATATATGCTGGGACAAAAGTGGATATAACAGTGAATAGCGAATACCACAAGATTTTTAATCAGCTCAATGAAGAAGGAAACTTTCAATAGAGAATGAACAAGCAGTGATCTGGGGAGCAAGAAGTTGGTTCTGACAGTTTCTATCATCATGAAACACTTCATTATCTTGACTGATGCAACAAATATCTTTGGAATAGACAGAATAGTTTTATAGATTAGTAGAGTATGTGTTTTTTTTTTAATTAAAATCATGTTCTGGGGCTTCCCCTGGTGGTCCAGCGGGTAAGGACACCACCTTGCAGTGCAAGGGGTGCCAGTTCAATCCCTGGCCTGGGAAGATCCCACGTGCTGCGGAGCGGCTGGACCCATGTGTCCAATTACCGAGCTGGAGCTCTGGAGCACATGCGCACAGAGCTGGTGCTCTGAGACGACAGAGGCCACCGTGATGGGAGGCCCACAGGAGCCGAAGAACAAAGACAGATGCAAATAGAGAAATGAAAGACAATAGAAGTGGCCCGCCCATTCCCCTCCCTCCCCACCCTACCCCCCAAAAAGATAAAAAAAAAAAAATCATGTTCTGTCACTCTCAAATTCCTCAAACTCAAATGAAATTTCTTCATACATGAAAGTAATATAATATAGAAGAATAGTTAAGAAAGGAAATGCATACGTATCTATGGAAATATATATATATATATATAAATGGAAATATATATATATAATGAAGAAGTTAATATATGTTTAAATCAACATACTGTAGAAGTTAAGAAAAGGATATATGGAGTCAGATGAATTAGGTTTGAGTTCTGATGTTGCCATTAACAATACCTGCAAAATATCAGACAAGTAATTAATTTCTTTGCTCCTTAGCATCCTGATCTGTGAAATGTATTGTTAGCTGTTATGAAGATTGGTTAACATAAGAATATATTTAACAGTGTCTGTGTTAAGTGGTAAATTACTTGTCATGTCTGACTCTTTAGACCCTACGGACCATAACCTTTTAGGCTCCTCTATCCATGAGATTCTCTAAGCAAGATTACTGGGTTGCCAGGCCCTCCTCCAGGGGATCTTCCCAACTCAAGGATCGAACCCATGTCTCTTATGTCTCCTGCATTGACAGGCAGGTTCTTTACCACTAAGTCAACAAATGTTAACTCTTACTAACAGATATAATGTTACCTATCTCTTCAGATCTTTGAAGATAATTAAATAAAATAAGGAAGGTTAAGTGACTTACACAGTTTTTAATGACACTTCAAATCCTATTATTGTATGTAAATGAGATAATTTATAAGAACACTGTGTTGAGATTCAAGAAAAAATAACAATCATCAGCACCAAATTAATGGATTCAATATTTTTAAAATGGGAGTGCAAGAAAAAATGAGTGGGAGAGGCTATGTTTATAGTGTAAGAGATCTTTGTAAAGAAATGCTCTTGTTTTCCTCTGGAATAGTGAAAAACATATAGAGGTTCTTAAGTCAGACAATAAACAATAATGATGATAGTGATAATAATAACAATAATCATGAAATAACTTCCATGGAATAAAATCTGAGAAATAACCCAGAGTTCTCTCTTAGGTAATGTCCTTGCTTTATGGGGCCTATAGTCTAGTGGAAAAGACAAGTAGGAAAGAAGTAAACAGATTAATAGCAAGGGGATTCGGATAACAAGTGTTCCACAAAGAAAAGAAAATAAACTGTGTCATGAAAATGACTTGTGATGGGGATAAAGTAGATGGAGGGGCTACATTAGATTTGGTTGTGAAGAAAGCTCTGTCTTAAAAGAAATATTTAAGTTGACCCTGTAATAGTCATTCACAGATCTAGAGGAGAGACTTTCCAGGCAAAGGGTTAAACTGCTATAAGATTCTAAGGTAAGAATGAGCTTTGCACATTGGAGAAACTGTAGGAGGGTTGATGGTATTGGAATACAGTAAGTGAGGAGGGATTGACCAATGAATCTCTTATGTCTCCTGCATTGGAGTGCCACCCGAGAAGTTTGAATGAGTGCCTGCTATGTGTCAGGTCCTAAGTTATAAATACTGTGGATATTATCGGGCTTTCAAGGTGGTGTTAGTGGTGAAGAACCCTCCTGCCTATATAGGGGATGTAAGAGTTGTGGGTTTGATTCCTGGGGAAAGATCCCCCTGGAGAAGGTAATGGAAACCCACTCCAGTATTCTTGCCTGGAGAATCTCATGGACAGAGGAGTCTGGGGAGATAGGGAGATTGGTAGGGTCCAGAGGGTCATAAACAGTTGGGCATGGCTGAAGCAACTCAGCATGCATGAACATGGGTATTATCAGCAACCCCATGTTACCATCACCTTTCTTCAGACAGAGCTCAGTAAAATGAAATGTGTAGGGTCCCATGGGTATGAAGTAACAGAACCTGGATTCAGACTCAGTTCATGTCTATCTTTAAAATTCTTACTCTTTCTATAGTAACAAGTAGAAGAATAAGATATATTCATAAGTCAAGATGTTGTCAAGGCCAAGAACTCACATAGATCCCAATAGTAAGTAATAGCCAAATTATGTGAATTTTGAAAAGCAGAAATGAGTAGGAAGATTTTGATGAAGTTGGGAGGAGTCTTTGGAAGGCTTTTGAGGATGGAAAATTTGAAAACAGAATTAAATTAGGACTTAATTTTTTAGAGCAGTTTTAGAAACTGAGGGGGAAATACAGGTAAACTTTGGTTTTCTACAGCTTATCAATATTTCTTTCATGTATAATTCCTTTGGTGTTATGTTTAAAAAATCATCACTGTACCCAAATTCATCTAGTTTTTTCCAGTATCTTCTAGGAGATTTATAGTTTTGTATTTTGAGGTAATGTCTCCATTGAGTTAATCTTTGTGAAGGGTGTAAAGTAGATAAATCCAAATGGATTTATTTATGTTTTGCTTGTGGACATTCATTATTCCCAGCATCAGATATTTAAAATATTATGTTTGTTTAATTGTACTGCCTTTTCTCCTTTGTCAAAGATAGTTTGACTACATGTATGTGAGTCTATTTCCAGGCTTATTATTTTATTCTATTGATCTGTTTGGAATACGAGGGGGGCCTGTTTATGTCTCCTGCATTGGAGTGCCACCGAGAAGTTTGAATGAGTGCCTGCTATGTGTCAGGTCCTAAGTTATAAATACTGTGGATATTATCGGGCTTTCAAGGTGGTGTTAGTGGTGAAGAACCCTCCTGCCTATATAGGGGATGTAAGAGTTGTGGGTTTGATTCCTGGGCAAAGATCCCCCTGGAGAAGGTAATGGAAACCCACTCCAGTATTCTTGCCTGGAGAATCTCATGGACAGAGGAGTCTGGGGAGATAGGGAGATTGGTAGGGTCCAGAGGGTCATAAACAGTTGGGCATGGCTGAAGCAACTCAGCATGCATGAACATGGGTATTATCAGCAACCCCATGTTACCATCACCTTTCTTCAGACAGAGCTCAGTAAAATGAAATGTGTAGGGTCCCATGGGTATGAAGTAACAGAACCTGGATTCAGACTCAGTTCATGTCTATCTTTAAAATTCTTACTCTTTCTATAGTAACAAGTAGAAGAATAAGATATATTCATAAGTCAAGATGTTGTCAAGGCCAAGAACTCACATAGATCCCAATAGTAAGTAATAGCCAAATTATGTGAATTTTGAAAAGCAGAAATGAGTAGGAAGATTTTGATGAAGTTGGGAGGAGTCTTTGGAAGGCTTTTGAGGATGGAAAATTTGAAAACAGAATTAAATTAGGACTTAATTTTTTAGAGCAGTTTTAGAAACTGAGGGGGAAATACAGGTAAACTTTGGTTTTCTACAGCTTATCAATATTTCTTTCATGTATAATTCCTTTGGTGTTATGTTTAAAAAATCATCACTGTACCCAAATTCATCTAGTTTTTTCCAGTATCTTCTAGGAGATTTATAGTTTTGTATTTTGAGGTAATGTCTCCATTGAGTTAATCTTTGTGAAGGGTGTAAAGTAGATAAATCCAAATGGATTTATTTATGTTTTGCTTGTGGACATTCATTATTCCCAGCATCAGATATTTAAAATATTATGTTTGTTTAATTGTACTGCCTTTTCTCCTTTGTCAAAGATAGTTTGACTACATGTATGTGAGTCTATTTCCAGGCTTATTATTTTATTCTATTGATCTGTTGGTCTTTTTTTGCCAAAACCACATTTTCTGGATTACTGTAGCCTTATAGTATGTCTTAAAGTCAGGTAACATCACTACTTCAACTTGATTTTATTTATTCATCTTTGTATTGACTATTCTAGGTCTTTTGCCTCTTTATATAAACTTTAGAATCAGTTTGTCAATATTCACAAGTAAAGGAAAATAGATTAGGTATTTTTCTTCACTTGTGCATCCCTGCTTGTAAAATATTATGGAAATATAGATTATGGAAAATCTATGTGTCCCTCCTTATAAAATATTATGAAAATATAAACAAAACTGTGTATGATCTGAGATTATTGGAGGCATCAAATAATGAAAGTGCAGGGATTTTATTGTTATGATGTCTGAGATCAATATTAATGACAGAAAATATTATGTGTGAATCCCAAACATTCATAATTATAAACTGATTCAAGGAATTATAATATTTAACTTAAGGAGAAAAAAGTTTCCCTTATCAGCAAGTATCCACTATTATTTGACACTTTATTAGTATTATGGTTATGAAAATATACAAGATACTGACTCTGTTCTGTTAGATATACAGCTATGAAAACAAAAGCAAATCATAATTATTTGCTTTTAATTTTAATTTTTAACCATTAAAATTATGTCAAATGGGTGATGAAATCCACATATATATGTACATATATGTATATATACTAGAGGAGGTCAGAGATAGGTGGACACCAGGTGGACAGGAGAGGCTGTTTGTAGCAGCTGGAACTCCTCTGCACTTCAGGTCTGAGATACTGGGCAGAATCCCTAATCAATACTCTTTTCCCATAATGAGATTATCATAAAAACAAGAAGCAAATACAAGACCTAATAATCTCACTTCCTCATATCCCATGTGGAAATTAGTGCTCAGAACAGACAAATTTTAAACAGTTGATTTGTTTAATTGTCCATTTTTGTGAAGGGTGTAAAGTAGATAAATCCAAATGGATTTATTTATGTTTTCTTGTGGACATTCATTATTCCCAGCATCAGATATTTAAAATATTATGTTTGTTTAATTGTACTGCCTTTTCTCCTTTGTCAAAGATAGTTTGACTACATGTATGTGAGTCTATTTCCAGGCTTATTATTTTATTCTATTGATCTGTTGGTCTTTTTTTGCCAAAACCACATTTTCTGGATTACTGTAGCCTTATAGTATGTCTTAAAGTCAGGTAACATCACTACTTCAACTTGATTTTATTTATTCATCTTTGTATTGACTATTCTAGGTCTTTTGCCTCTTTATATAAACTTTAGAATCAGTTTGTCAATATTCACAAGTAAAGGAAAATAGATTAGGTATTTTTCTTCACTTGTGCATCCCTGCTTGTAAAATATTATGGAAATATAGATTATGGAAAATCTATGTGTCCCTCCTTATAAAATATTATGAAAATATAAACAAAACTGTGTATGATCTGAGATTATTGGAGGCATCAAATAATGAAAGTGCAGGGATTTTATTGTTATGATGTCTGAGATCAATATTAATGACAGAAAATATTATGTGTGAATCCCAAACATTCATAATTATAAACTGATTCAAGGAATTATAATATTTAACTTAAGGAGAAAAAAGTTTCCCTTATCAGCAAGTATCCACTATTATTTGACACTTTATTAGTATTATGGTTATGAAAATATACAAGATACTGACTCTGTTCTGTTAGATATACAGCTATGAAAACAAAAGCAAATCATAATTATTTGCTTTTAATTTTTAATTTTTTAACCATTAAAATTATGTCAAATGGGTGATGAAATCCACATATATATGTACATATATGTATATATACTAGAGGAGGTCAGAGATAGGTGGACACCAGGTGGACAGGAGAGGCTGTTTGTAGCAGCTGGAACTCCTCTGCACTTCAGGTCTGAGATACTGGGCAGAATCCCTAATCAATACTCTTTTCCCATAATGATATTATCATAAAATCAAGAAGCAAATACAAGACCTAATAATCTCACTTCCTCATATCACCAATGTGGAAATTAGTGCTCAGAACAGACAAATTTTTAGGATGTAGCTTTTTTGATGGTGAAATCAGTTGTCATTGTTCAATTGCTAAATCATGTCAGATATATTGTGACCCCAGAGACTTTAGCACATCAGGTTCCTCCACTGTCTCACAGATGAAGTCGTGCTCAGCTCTAACTGTGTGTGACTTTCAAATTTTTGTACTTTATCACTTCTTTACTTTTCCATAGGTGTTTCCTAGGTAGACCTCAGGAAGAATGAGCTCTTATATGTTTATATCACTATTTATGTCCAGGAAATTTGATTTAGGAGTTGTCTCCCTCAAATACTTTTTAGAGGAAGGTGGGGTGGAAATAAATTAGCAAATGAGCATTAATAGACATGAGTAGTCCTGAATAAAATGACATTCTTTAAATCTAAGGAAATCCTGTATGATGAATCATACTTCATGCATTTCACATTATAACTTGACCTTGGAGAGTCTGATGGCTATTAAGGACAGTGTGATTTAATTCTTGAAAAGAATCGGTGGGTGGGATCTGGAATGGAAGAGGAAGAGAACAATCATTTACTGGACACTTTTTATTTGCTAGTTATTGAGCTAGATTTCGTTTAACATTAATCCTCACATTATTCTGAGAGATCAGTGTCATTATTTCTCTTCTCTTAAAGAGGTACATTAGTTAGTATACCTGGTATGTGTAGCAGGTTGACTCTAAAGCATGTGTCTTGTCCTCTGAAGTAGCTTGCTTTATATAGTCTCCAGAATCTTAGGTTTTCTCATCTGTAAAATGAGAATGTTATTACCTTTCTCATTTATCTCCCTCATAGGAATGAGTAAAACAATCTTATTATTCACCGAGCTAAAGATATGTCAGTATTTTGAAAAAATATTATAGTATTATTTTCACTTAGAAGTATGGGATCATAGCCTGCTGGCATCAAAATTTTTTATTTAAGTATAGTTGATATAAAACATTGTGCTAGTTTCTATATAGAGCAAAGTAATTTAGTTACACATGTAATATTATTTTTTATATTCTTTTCATTATAACCTATTACAGGATATTAAATATAGTTTCCTATGCTATACAGTGCTATATACATAATGCCCTTGTTGTTTACTTTATATATAATAGCTGTATTTGCTAATCTTAAACTCCTAATGGTTCCCTCCTCCACCCCATTTCCCCTTTGGTGAACAAACATAAGTTTTCTATATCTGTGTTTCATAAATAAGTTCATTTGTATGATATTTTAGATTCTACATATAAGTGACATCATATGGTAGTTCCTTCTCTGCCTGACATATTTCACTTAGCATGATAATTTCTAGTTGCATCCATGTTGCTGCAAATGGCATTATTCTATTCCTTTTTTTTTTATGGCCAAGTAGTATTGCATTGAATATATGTTGGGCATTAGGTTGTCTGAGGAAGGTGGGGTGGAAATAAATTAGCAAATGAGCATTAATAGACATGAGTAGTCCTGAATAAAATGACATTCTTTAAATCTAAGGAAATCCTGTATGATGAATCATACTTCATGCATTTCACATTATAACTTGACCTTGGAGAGTCTGATGGCTATTAAGGACAGTGTGATTTAATTCTTGAAAAGAATCGGTGGGTGGGATCTGGAATGGAAGAGGAAGAGAACAATCATTTACTGGACACTTTTTATTTGCTAGTTATTGAGCTAGATTTCGTTTAACATTAATCCTCACATTATTCTGAGAGATCAGTGTCATTATTTCTCTTCTCTTAAAGAGGTACATTAGTTAGTATACCTGGTATGTGGAGCAGGTTGACTCTAAAGCATGTGTCTTGTCCTCTGAAGTAGCTTGCTTTATATAGTCTCCAGAATCTTAGGTTTTCTCATCTGTAAAATGAGAATGTTATTACCTTTCTCATTTATCTCCCTCATAGGAATGAGTAAAACAATCTTATTATTCACCGAGCTAAAGATATGTCAGTATTTTGAAAAAATATTATAGTATTATTTTCACTTAGAAGTATGGGATCATAGCCTGCTGGCATCAAAATTTTTTTTTATTTAAGTATAGTTGATATAAAACATTGTGCTAGTTTCTATATAGAGCAAAGTAATTTAGTTACACATGTAATATTATTTTTTATATTCTTTTCATTATAACCTATTACAGGATATTAAATATAGTTTCCTATGCTATACAGTGCTATATACATAATGCCCTTGTTGTTTACTTTATATATAATAGCTGTATTTGCTAATCTTAAACTCCTAATGGTTCCCTCCTCCACCCCATTTCCCCTTTGGTGAACAAACATAAGTTTTCTATATCTGTGTTTCATAAATAAGTTCATTTGTATGATATTTTAGATTCTACATATAAGTGACATCATATGGTAGTTCCTTCTCTGCCTGACATATTTCACTTAGCATGATAATTTCTAGTTGCATCCATGTTGCTGCAAATGGCATTATTCTATTCCTTTTTTTTTTATGGCCAAGTAGTATTGCATTGAATATATGTTGGGCATTAGGTTGTCTCCATGTTTTGGCTATTGTAAATAATGCTGGTATCAACATTAGGGTGTGTGTATTTTTTTAAAGTATAGTCTTCTCCAAATATAGGTCCAGGAGTGGGATTGATGGTTCATATACTAGCTCTGGTTTTAGGTTCAGGTTCTTGGCTTCATTTTCTAATTTTAAAATGGAGATAAAATGTATCATAGGTCTATCAGAAACATTAAATCAGATGACAGGTGAGAAACAAAGCTCTCTAGGCTTTGAAGAAAAGAGGTTTTACCCAAGCTACTGCTAGTAATGGAAATGCATTGTGAGGATAACATGCAGCAATACAAAGAAGGATAACAGATGGAAAGTGGAACAGATACATAAATGGGATGCTATTCAGTCATAGAAAAGAAGGAAATCCTATAACATGCTGCAACATAGATGAACCTTGAGGATACTATGCTAAGTGAAACAAGACAGACAGGAATGTTCCAGGATTCCACTTTATCTGCAGTAGTCAAAGTCATTGAAATGGAAAGTAGGATGATGGGTGCCAGAGGCTAGTGGAAGGGAGAACTGGGGAGCAGTTGTTTAATCAGTTTAGACTTTTAGTCATGCAAGATGAAAAAAATCTTACAGATTGGATATACAGTTTTGTGCTTATGGTTAATACTGTACAGTATGCTTAAGCTTTTTTAAGAGGGTAAATCTGAAATGATGTAGTTCCTACCCAATTTGAATAAAAAAAGAAAGAAAGAAGGACACTAGGGGAACCCTCAAAAGGCTTTGACTGAAGACTGAAAACAGTTCAAATAAGTGATCAGACAAAAAAACTGACAATGTACTTAAGGCACCTAGAAATCTGAGGCATCAGAGTTTTATTTTTTAGGGTTTTGATACTACATTACAATCAGTGCATAGTCACAAAGATAAAATTCAAGTGTGTTGAACTACTATAGACAGGTTTTAGCATTTAGTAATTTTATAATTTTGAATTCCACATTCAAATTTTAAAGAAAAGAATCCCTGCCTTGGACATATAGGTTTTTTTCCAAATTTTGTTTTTGCATCCATGTTGCTGCAAATGGCATTATTCTATTCCTTTTTTATGGCCATGTAGTATTGCATTGAATATATGTTGGGCATTAGGTGGTCTCCATGTGTTGGCTATTGTAAATAATGCTGGTATCAACATTAGGGTGTGTGTATTTTTTTAAAGTATAGTCTTCTCCAAATATAGGTCCAGGAGTGGGATTGATGGTTCATATACTAGCTCTGGTTTTAGGTTCAGGTTCTTGGCTTCATTTTCTAATTTTAAAATGGAGATAAAATGTATCATAGGTCTATCAGAAACATTAAATCAGATGACAGGTGAGAAACAAAGCTCTCTAGGCTTTGAAGAAAAGAGGTTTTACCCAAGCTACTGCTAGTAATGGAAATGCATTGTGAGGATAACATGCAGCAATACAAAGAAGGATAACAGATGGAAAGTGGAACAGATACATAAATGGGATGCTATTCAGTCATAGAAAAGAAGGAAATCCTATAACATGCTGCAACATAGATGAACCTTGAGGATACTATGCTAAGTGAAACAAGACAGACAGGAATGTTCCAGGATTCCACTTTATCTGCAGTAGTCAAAGTCATTGAAATGGAAAGTAGGATGATGGGTGCCAGAGGCTAGTGGAAGGGAGAACTGGGGAGCAGTTGTTTAATCAGTTTAGACTTTTAGTCATGCAAGATGAAAAAAATCTTACAGATTGGATATACAGTTTTGTGCTTATGGTTAATACTGTACAGTATGCTTAAGCTTTTTTAAGAGGGTAAATCTGAAATGATGTAGTTCCTACCCAATTTGAATAAAAAAAGAAAGAAAGAAGGACACTAGGGGAACCCTCAAAAGGCTTTGACTGAAGACTGAAAACAGTTCAAATAAGTGATCAGACAAAAAAACTGACAATGTACTTAAGGCACCTAGAAATCTGAGGCATCAGAGTTTTATTTTTTAGGGTTTTGATACTACATTACAATCAGTGCATAGTCACAAAGATAAAATTCAAGTGTGTTGAACTACTATAGACAGGTTTTAGCATTTAGTAATTTTATAATTTTGAATTCCACATTCTGTAGAGAATTGTGTCAATATACTTGCAATACTTAGAATCCCTGCCTTCATCTCTGGGAAAAATAGATTTTCTTGCCACCCCTTTCATTAATTCTTGAAGTCACTAATACCCTAGCCTTAGCTACTTTTTACGTCTTATTTCTTTTTCTGTTTGTCAGTATTTTGATTCTCTCCATATTGTACCCCTCAAATTTAATCAGGGGAATTAAGTTAAAATAATATCCATTGCTTGTCTTATGCAGTAGTCTTTGGGCAAAGTATTCCAATCTATGAACTGACTGCCCTGGGACTATATGTCTACCTTTTTCCAGTTAGTGTCCATGTCTTCCCATACTCAAAAAATAGCCTAGAGCTTCCTTTTCCTCAAATGAATAGGGTGGGGCAATTTTCTCATAGACATGCCATGCATCATGGAAGAAAAAATTACTAATATTGTCATTATTTAAAATTAGAAGATATTTGGTCTAGTCTCTTATGTGGCATAATTGACTAATCTTTGTTCTAAGAGGACAATGTAGCTTGTCCAAGGCCAGATGACTTGTAATTAGGAACCAATGTTTCAATGTTTCTCCTATACCAGGCATTTTCAGCATCATAATCAGCATAGTTAAGGAAAATTGTCATATGGCAACAATTTTTCTTAGTAACATCAATCTGTTATTGCATTTACAATAGTAACTGTTATCGTGACTGAATGCTTGGATAGATATAGTTAAAGATAGATACAAATATATAGATATATGTTTTAAAACAACAGCTGGTAATATTCTTTTCAAACAGCATTGATAATTTTCATTTTACATTTTTTCAAAATATTACTCATAAAACTTAACTCATTTCCAGTAAAATAGCTTTTTCAATCCATTATAAAATGTCATTTGTGCTAATATGGGATTATACATATCTGTAAACAACAAAACTCTGTAGTCTGTAAAAATAAAAAGTAAAAAGAAAATGTTATTTGTGTTAACTTTGGCCAAGTTTTAAAATAATATGTCCTTATTGATTATATGCAGGTAATAAAAGCTTCCATTTATTATCTTCTCTAATTTATGAAGGAATATCAGTTTACTCTTCAATTGGCACGCCAAAATTTGTCTATACACAGCAGATATTTAAAGCAGAATGAATAATAAAGATGTTTCTTTTAATAGAACATTAATCCAACATACAGACTTCCTGCAAAATGTGAAGTGAAAGTCATTCAGTAGTGTCTGACTCTTTGAGACCCATGGACAACCAATGGAATTCTCCAGGCAAGAGTACTGGAGTGGGTAGCCATTTCCTTCTCCAGGGGATCTTCCCAACACAGGGATCAAATCCAGGTCTCCCTCATATTTGGTATTTCAAAATATCAAAAAAAAAAAAAAAAGCCATGAAAGATAAAGTAGAATGAGTCCTGAGATCCAGGTATTGAATCCTTTATGTTTTGATACCCATACCCTTTTTTTTTTTTTAAATGGATTCATTATTTTTATTTTACCTTTTGCATTTACAGAGTTTTGTTGTTTAGAGACATGTATAATCCCAGATAGCCATATATATCATGTATAGTTGTGTATATCCCTGACTCCTCCTTCTTCCATCACCTTTGCTGTTCCCCTCATCCTACCCCTCCAGGCCTTAGCACAGCCCCCCTGACAATAGCAATCTCTTTCACATACAATAGTATAGGTTTCCAGTTTACCATGCCTCTCACTCACTGTTCACTCTCCACAGTGTCCATACATCAGTTCTCTGTCTGTTTGTCTATCACTTCTCTCTGTGTGTTATGATTACCATCTTACTGGATTTCATATATGTGTGTTAGTATACTGTACTTGTCTTTCTCTTTTTGACTTACTCTTTATAATAGGTTTTAGATTCATCCTTCTCTTTAGGACTGATTCTTCTGTATTTCTTTTTAAAGCTAAGGAGTACTCCATTGCATATATGTACCAGAGCTTTTTTATCCATTCATTCATCGATGGACATCTAGGTTGCTTCCATGATCTAACTATTGCATAGAGTGCTACAATGAACATTCTTCTTTCAGTTTTGATTTCCTCAGGGTATAAACCTAATAGTGGGATTTCTGGGTAGTATGGTACTTCTATTTTTAGTTTTTAAAGGAATCCTCATACTGTCTTCCTTAGTGGTTGTATCAATTTAGATTGCCACCAGCAATGCAAGAGTGTTTCCTTTTCTCCACACCCTCTCCAGCATTTATTGTCTGTAAATTTTTTGATGAAGGCCATTCTGACTGGTGTGAAATGTTATCTCATTATAGTTTTGGTTTGCATTTCTCTAATAATAAGTGACTCTGAGTATCTTTTCATGTGTTTTTTGGCATCTGTATGTCTTCTTTGGACAGATGTCTCTTTAGATCCTTTTCCCATTTTTTCATAGGGTTATTCCTTTTTTCAGTGCTGAGTTGTCTAAGTTGCTTGTAGATTTTGGAGATTAATTCTTTGTTGTTTCATTTGCTATTATTTTCTCCCATTCTGTGGATTGTCTGTTCACCTTGTTTGTAGTTACTTTTGTTGTGCAAAAGCTTTTAAGCTTCATTAGGCCCCACATGTTAATTTTTGCTTTTAGTTCCATTATTCTAGTAGGCAGGTCATAGAAGATCTTGCCTTTTTTTTTTTTTTTTTTTCACAATCACAAGATTTTTATTTTGCTTTTTTGATTTTAGAGAAGTTTATTGTTTACAGATGTGCATAATTCAAGATTAGTCATATGTATATCCCATTTCCCTCAACCCCACATCTGACACCTCTAGGACATCACATAGCCCCCATACATGATCTCTTAGTCCCAAAGAGCATTGACAGTAGTTAACCCTTTTACATAAGATAGTATAGGGTTCCATGATGCTCTTTCCATATCTCTGACCTACTTTTCCCTCTCCCCAATGATCATAAGTCTGTTCTTTCAGTTCATTTTGTGTGTTATGATTACCATCTTACTGGATTTCATATATGTGTGTTAGTATACTGTACTTGTCTTTCTCTTTTTGACTTACTCTTTATAATAGGTTTTAGATTCATCCTTCTCTTTAGGACTGATTCTTCTGTATTTCTTTTTAAAGCTAAGGAGTACTCCATTGCATATATGTACCAGAGCTTTTTTATCCATTCATTCATCGATGGACATCTAGGTTGCTTCCATGATCTAACTATTGCATAGAGTGCTACAATGAACATTCTTCTTTCAGTTTTGATTTCCTCAGGGTATAAACCTAATAGTGGGATTTCTGGGTAGTATGGTACTTCTATTTTTAGTTTTTAAAGGAATCCTCATACTGTCTTCCTTAGTGGTTGTATCAATTTAGATTGCCACCAGCAATGCAAGAGTGTTTCCTTTTCTCCACACCCTCTCCAGCATTTATTGTCTGTAAATTTTTTGATGAAGGCCATTCTGACTGGTGTGAAATGTTATCTCATTATAGTTTTGGTTTGCATTTCTCTAATAATAAGTGACTCTGAGTATCTTTTCATGTGTTTTTTGGCATCTGTATGTCTTCTTTGGACAGATGTCTCTTTAGATCCTTTTCCCATTTTTTCATAGGGTTATTCCTTTTTTCAGTGCTGAGTTGTCTAAGTTGCTTGTAGATTTTGGAGATTAATTCTTTGTTGTTTCATTTGCTATTATTTTCTCCCATTCTGTGGATTGTCTGTTCACCTTGTTTGTAGTTACTTTTGTTGTGCAAAAGCTTTTAAGCTTCATTAGGCCCCACATGTTAATTTTTGCTTTTAGTTCCATTATTCTAGTAGGCAGGTCATAGAAGATCTTGCCTTTTTTTTTTTTTTTTTTTCACAATCACAAGATTTTTATTTTGCTTTTTTGATTTTAGAGAAGTTTATTGTTTACAGATGTGCATAATTCAAGATTAGTCATATGTATATCCCATTTCCCTCAACCCCACATCTGACACCTCTAGGACATCACATAGCCCCCATACATGATCTCTTAGTCCCAAAGAGCATTGACAGTAGTTAACCCTTTTACATAAGATAGTATAGGGTTCCATGATGCTCTTTCCATATCTCTGACCTACTTTTCCCTCTCCCCAATGATCATAAGTCTGTTCTTTATGACTGTTTTTCCATCAATGCTCTGTGTGTATATTTATCAGTACTAACTGACTAGATCCCATATACATGTGCTAGTATACTTTATCTGTCCTCCTTTTGCCTCACTTCACTGTGTACAATAGGTTCCAAATTCATCCATCTCATTAGGACTGAATCATCTGCATTTCTTTTTATGGGTGAGAGATAGTCCATTGTATGTATGTAGCAGAGCTTTTTTATCCATTCATTCATCGATGGACATCTAGGTTTGCTTCCATGATCTAGCTATTGTAAAGAGTGCTGCAATGAACATTGGGGTACAGGTGTCTTTCAATTTTGGTTTATTCAGGGTATAAGCCTAATAGTGGGATTGTTGGGTCATAGGGTACTCCTATTGTTAACTTTTTGAGGAATCTCTGTACTGTCTTCCATAGTGGTTGTATCAATTTGCATTGCCACCAGCAATGCAAGAGTGTTCCCTTTTCTCCTCACCCTCTCCAGCATTTATTGTCTGTAAATTTTTTGATGATGACCATTCTGACAGGTGTGAGGTGATATCTCACTGTAGTTTTTTTTTTTTTTTTTTAAAGATTTATTTATTTATTTATTTTTGTGGGGGTGGGGTGGGGAGGGAGGAGAGCAGACGGGTCACTTCTATTGGTCTTTCATGTATCCATTTTCATCCATCTTTGTTCTTTGGCCCATGTGGGCCTCCTATCGCGGTGGCCTCTGTTGTCACAGAGCACCAGCTCTGGGCACATGTGCTCTGGAGCTCTGGCTTGGTAATTGGACACATGGGTCCAGTCGCTCCGCGGCACGTGGGATCTTCCCAGGCCAGGGGTCGAACTGGTGCCCCTTGCACTGCAAGGCGGTGTCCTTACCCACTGGACCACCAGGGAAGCCCTCACTGTAGTTTTGATTTGTATTTCTCTAATAATAAGTGACATTGCAAATTCAAGATTAGTCATATGTATATCCCATTTCCTCAACCCCACATCTGACACCTCTAGGACATCACATAGCCCCCATACATGATCTCTTAGTCCCAAAGAGCATTGACAGTAGTTAACCCTTTTACATAAGATAGTATAGGGTTCCATGATGCTCTTTCCATATCTCTGACCTACTTTTCCCTCTCCCCAATGATCATAAGTCTGTTCTTTATGACTGTTTTTCCATCAATGCTCTGTGTGTATATTTATCAGTACTAACTGACTAGATCCCATATACATGTGCTAGTATACTTTATCTGTCCTCCTTTTGCCTCACTTCACTGTGTACAATAGGTTCCAAATTCATCCATCTCATTAGGACTGAATCATCTGCATTTCTTTTTATGGGTGAGAGATAGTCCATTGTATGTATGTAGCAGAGCTTTTTTATCCATTCATTCATCGATGGACATCTAGGTTTGCTTCCATGATCTAGCTATTGTAAAGAGTGCTGCAATGAACATTGGGGTACAGGTGTCTTTCAATTTTGGTTTATTCAGGGTATAAGCCTAATAGTGGGATTGTTGGGTCATAGGGTACTCCTATTGTTAACTTTTTGAGGAATCTCTGTACTGTCTTCCATAGTGGTTGTATCAATTTGCATTGCCACCAGCAATGCAAGAGTGTTCCCTTTTCTCCTCACCCTCTCCAGCATTTATTGTCTGTAAATTTTTTGATGATGACCATTCTGACAGGTGTGAGGTGATATCTCACTGTAGTTTTTTTTTTTTTTTTTTTAAAGATTTATTTATTTATTTATTTTTGTGGGGGTGGGGGGGGGGGGGAGGAGAGCAGACGGGTCACTTCTATTGGTCTTTCATGTATCCATTTTCATCCATCTTTGTTCTTTGGCCCATGTGGGCCTCCTATCGCGGTGGCCTCTGTTGTCACAGAGCACCAGCTCTGGGCACATGTGCTCTGGAGCTCTGGCTTGGTAATTGGACACATGGGTCCAGCCGCTCCGCGGCACGTGGGATCTTCCCAGGCCAGGGGTCGAACTGGTGCCCCTTGCACTGCAAGGCGGTGTCCTTACCCACTGGACCACCAGGGAAGCCCTCACTGTAGTTTTGATTTGTATTTCTCTAATAATAAGTGACATTGAACATCTTTTCATGTATTTTTTGGCCATCTGTATGTCTTCCTTGGAAAGATGTCTCTTTAGGTCTTTTTCACATTTTTTGATTAGATTTTTTATTTTTTCAATGTTGAGCTGTCTGAGCTGCTTGTGTATTGTGGAGATTTAATTAGTTTTTGTTGTTTCATTCGCGATTATTTTCTTCTATTCTGTGGGTTGTTTGTTCACCCTGTTTGTAGTTTCTTTCGCTGCACAGAAGCTGTCGATAGGTGTTAGATGATGGCAAGTTATCGTGAATGGTATCAGATTCTTGATCTCCAAAGAAGAAGAATTCACGCTGGGATCAAAAAGATGGCAATGGTCACTCAGAGCTTCATGCAGTGAAAAGTTTATTAAAGCAAGAAAGGATAGGGAAAAGCTTCCAGGACAGGCACTGGAAAGACATAGAAGAGAACTTCCGAAGCCACTTTAGGCGTGGCATTTTATACTTTTTCAGTTGATTATTAACAGTACAGAACATATTAACAGAAGAACATATTGAGGTGATAAAGGTCTTACCAGACACACACCCACAACATACTTCTTTAGATAACATAGGTACAAGTTAAGAAGGAGAAATATGGCCTCTAGGAAAATACATTGTTATAAACATTAGTTCTGATCTTAAAGTACAGTCTTAGGGTAAATGGATTATTGTCATAGGTGTGGCAATCAAGGTGAAGGCATCTTGGCTAAAAATGTTTGTTCCTTCCCCTTCTCCTCCTTGGTACCTGCTGGCCTCCTTATCAAATATACCTATTAAATTCTTTCACTTTTAAGTTTCATTAGGCCCCACACATTTATTTTTGTTTTTATTTCTGTTATTATAGAGGGTGGGTCATAGAAGATCTTGCTTTGGTTTATGTCACTGAGTGTTTTGCCTGTATTCTCCTCCAAGAATTTTATGGTCTCTTATTTAGGTCTTTAATCCATTTTGAGTTTATCTTTGTGTATGGTGTCAGAGAATGTTCCAACTTCATTCTTCTGCATGTAGCTGTCCAGTTTTCCCAGCAATATTTGTCGAAGAGGCTGTTTTTGTCCCATTTTATATTTTCCCTTGTTTTGTCAAAAATAAGGTACCCATAGGTGCGTGGGTTTATCTCTGGGTTCTCTATCTTGTTCCATTGGTCGATATTTCTGTTTTTGGACCAGTACCATACTGTCTTGATGACTGTTGCTTTGCAGTATAGTCTGAAGTTACGGAGGTTGGTCCCTCTGGCTCCATTCTTCTTTCTCAGGATTGCTTTGGCTATCTGGCGCCTTATGTGTTCCTTTATGAATTGTGGGGGTTTTTTTTTGGTCTAGTTCTGTGAAGAATGTGATTGGTAATTTGATAAGAATCACATTGAATCTGTAGATTATATTTGGTAGCATAGTCATTTTCACAATATTGATTCTTCCGACCCAGGAACATGGAATATCTTTCCATCTGTCTAAGTTGTCTTTGATTTCTTTCATTAGTGTCCTGTAATTTTCTGTGTACGATTCTTTTGTCTCTTTAGGTAGGCTTATTATTAGATATTTTATTCTTTTGGTTGCAATGGTGAATGGGATTGCATCTTTGATCTCACTTTCTGATTTTTCATTGTTTGTATATAAGAATGTCAGTGAATTGTGTATTGATTTTGTATTCTGTGACTTTGCTGAATCAAAAAATTCATACATCATAATCAAGTTCGGTTTATCCCAGGTATGCAAGGATTCTTCAGTATCCTCAAATCAATGTGATACACCATATCAGCAAATTGAGAGACAAAAACCATAGGAAAATTTCAATAGATGCAGAAAAAGCCTTTGACAAAATCCAATACCCATTTATGATAAAAAAAAAAAATTCTTCAAAAAATAGGCATAAAAGGAAGCTACCTCAACATAGTGAAAGCCATATATGAGAAGCCCACAGTCAATATTATTCTCAGTGGTGAAAAACTGAAAGCATTTCCTTTAAGATCAGGAACAAGACAAGTGTATTCACTTTCACCACTATTATTCAACATAGTCCTGGAAGTTCTAGCAACAGCAATAAGAAAAGAAAAAGAAATAAAAGCAATCTAGATTTTTTTTTCTTTATATGGAACACTTGATGAATTTATCTCTCATTCTTGGGCAGAGGCCATGCTAATACTCTCTGTATCATTCCAATTTTAGTATACATGCTGCTGAAACAAGCACACAGTATCTTTTCCTAATTGTGTCTGTCATTATTTTAATTCACCTTTTGTCACCTTTTGCTCTTCATCTCTTAAGACTTTTTTTCAAATTTCATATGTCCTATAAATCTTTTCTTAATACTTCAGCTGATAGTACATTTTTCTATTCTAAATTCCCATGCCACTTTATTGCTCATCAATTATCACTTTTTGCTTCAAAATAGAGCTACATTGTACATGTGATTGGTAATTTGATAAGAATCACATTGAATCTGTAGATTATATTTGGTAGCATAGTCATTTTCACAATATTGATTCTTCCGACCCAGGAACATGGAATATCTTTCCATCTGTCTAAGTTGTCTTTGATTTCTTTCATTAGTGTCCTGTAATTTTCTGTGTACGATTCTTTTGTCTCTTTAGGTAGGCTTATTATTAGATATTTTATTCTTTTGGTTGCAATGGTGAATGGGATTGCATCTTTGATCTCACTTTCTGATTTTTCATTGTTTGTATATAAGAATGTCAGTGAATTGTGTATTGATTTTGTATTCTGTGACTTTGCTGAATCAAAAAATTCATACATCATAATCAAGTTCGGTTTATCCCAGGTATGCAAGGATTCTTCAGTATCCTCAAATCAATGTGATACACCATATCAGCAAATTGAGAGACAAAAACCATAGGAAAATTTCAATAGATGCAGAAAAAGCCTTTGACAAAATCCAATACCCATTTATGATAAAAAAAAAAAAATTCTTCAAAAAATAGGCATAAAAGGAAGCTACCTCAACATAGTGAAAGCCATATATGAGAAGCCCACAGTCAATATTATTCTCAGTGGTGAAAAACTGAAAGCATTTCCTTTAAGATCAGGAACAAGACAAGGGTATTCACTTTCACCACTATTATTCAACATAGTCCTGGAAGTTCTAGCAACAGCAATAAGAAAAGAAAAAGAAATAAAAGCAATCTAGATTTTTTTTCCTTTATATGGAACACTTGATGAATTTATCTCTCATTCTTGGGCAGAGGCCATGCTAATACTCTCTGTATCATTCCAATTTTAGTATACATGCTGCTGAAACAAGCACACAGTATCTTTTCCTAATTGTGTCTGTCATTATTTTAATTCACCTTTTGTCACCTTTTGCTCTTCATCTCTTAAGACTTTTTTTCAAATTTCATATGTCCTATAAATCTTTTCTTAATACTTCAGCTGATAGTACATTTTTCTATTCTAAATTCCCATGCCACTTTATTGCTCATCAATTATCACTTTTTGCTTCAAAATAGAGCTACATTGTACATGTGCCTTGCCTGTTCTATTATATTATAAGATATATATTATATCTTATAAGATATAAGATATTATGTCTTGTCTTAAAGGCAAGACATATATCTAATTCATCTTCAGTAACTTCCACTAACTTTGAAATTTGAAATTTATATTCAGTAATGACTCAGTCAATCAGTGAATGAATAGTTTCACTCTGTGTGCTGCTGAAACAAGTACAGTGAATGAATGACAGATACAATGGAAAGTGAGAAGTGGTTTTTATTTTTTTATTATTTTTATTTTGTTTTCTACTTTTACAGAGTTTTGTTGTTTACAGACATGTATGATCCCAGATTAGTCACATGTATATCCCCCCCCCCATCCCTCTTGGCCATAGCACAGCACCCCTACAGGATCTCCTTTTCTTGCAGCACAATGGCAATAACTATTTTTTTCACATATGATAGTATAGGTTTTCATACTACTTCCTTTACACCTCCCACCCACTGTTCATTCCCCACAGTGTCCATATGTCTACTGTCCATGTCTGTTTTTCCATCTCTTCACTGTGTGTATTATCATTACCATCTTACTAGATTCCATATATATGTGTTAGTATATTGTACTTGTCCTTCCCTTTTTGAATTAAGAAGTGGTCTTTATAAATGAAGAGAATGAGCAGCAGATCTGAATCATGTGTTCAATGATGAACAATACAATTCTTCTTAATGTGAGGAATATTTAGCATATCTCCAAACAATAGAGATATAGTAGAAAAAGAGGGAGAAAAGTATGTACTTGACATCTGTCCGGGACCGCGGAGCGGACCGGCCATACTCTGTAGCCTCCCGCGCATGAATGCTGCCGTGCGCCACTTGGGATGGCGCCTAGCGGAGCCTTTCACGCATGAGCCCTAGCCGCGCTTTGCAGCTTCCAGTTTAGGAGCATCGTCATGTTTGCACAAAGATGGCGCTTGGTGGATGTAACAGGGTGTGGTTTAAGGCGTGTGCACATTGCTCTGATAGGTAGTTCCTAGTTTCCGTGTTCGTGATCAGTGCATGCTTCCATTGCATTCCTATGGGGTCGGAAGCGTGTGTGCATCTGACCTTTTACACGATTGGCTTATGAGTAGCTCCTTCCTGTTTCTGTGTAGCATAAATACCCCCTTGTTTTTGCAATAAAACGAGACTTGATCAGACGCCTGTCTTGTCTGCATTTCTCGTGTCTCTTGTCCTCTCAATTCCCACTCCCCCCCTTTAGGGCCTGCGTTGACGAATCCTAGGTCTGCGCTGACGAAGCCCGCGGGTCGGGACAAGTGGCGCCCAACGTGGGGCTCGAAGTACGGGAGACTCCATGAGGAAGCGGTGCCAGGAGCCGGCGAACAGATAAAGAAGGGTGAATTGCCTCTCAGCTGCTGCGGGAACCTGCCGCGCCGAGATTGAGGTAAGTTAGGCACCAAAATGGGGACAAGCATAATATAGTTGTAAAATAGTAGAGAAAGGTTTTAAAGAAAGAGTAAATGTAAAATGGGACAGGAATTAAGTCAACATGATGTATATGTAAAGCAATTAGGAAAGGCTTTAAAGACACGAGGAGTAAAGGTAAAGAGTCAAGATTTATTCAAATTTTTTGATTTTGTTAAAGATATCTGCCCCTGGTTCCCACAAGAGGGGACTATTAATCTAGGCAGATGGAAGCGAGTAGGAGATGCGCTGAAGGATTATTATGATGCTTTTGGACCAGAGAAAGTTCCCGTGACTGCTTTTAGTTACTGGAATTTAGTTAAGGAACTCATAGATACTAGAAATAGGCCTCAAGAAATAGTAACTGCTATTGCTCATACAGAAGAAATCTTAAAGACTAGTTCTCAAGCTGATCTTAGGAAGCCCCCCTTAGAAGCAGAGACAGATTTAATATCTTTAGAAAGTGATGATGAGGAGCCTGCTGCCACTCCTGTTAAGAAACAGCAAGAAGTTAAAGAAGAACCCCCTAAGGCAGAATTAAAGGGAGAGGTTCCAAAAATATATCCCAGGCTGCAAATAGAGGGTGAGGATCAGAGTAAGCATGGTTCTGGCCCTTTAGAGGTTGATTGGGATGACTTAGCAAAAGAGGCTGCTAAATGCCACAAGTTGGATCAGTCTCCACCATTTTCATGCCCTCCCCCCTACAAAATGGCCTCTGCACCCACGGTCATGGCAGCCATGGGTGAGAGAGAGGATATCAATCCTAGAGAGGAATTGAAAAATAAGATTGCCTTGTTAGAAGAGCAAATAAAGCGAGGAACTACATCAGTCACTAATCACCAAATTGCAAAGATTGAGAACTGGAAATGAGCAGGTTGATGACGTAACGAAAGAAAGTCCTACCGCACGTCAACACCAGCGGCCTGGCGGGCATGTCCCTAAAGGCAAAGCAGCTGCTTACCCAGAAGAAAGGGATTATGACTGTAAAGTCGCCTTTCCAGTCACAGAGACCACAGACAATCAGGGAACGGCATGGAGGCATCACAGTGGTTTTGACTTTGCCGTTATTAAAGAATTGAAAACTGCAGTTTCCCAATATGGGGCCACTGCACCTTATACCCTTGCCATATTAGAATCTGTGACAGAGAGTTGGCTTACACCTGGAGACTGGAATACTTTAGTCAGAGCAGTTCTCACAGGGGGTGATCATTTGTTATGGAAATCAGAGTACTTCGAGGCATGTAGGGAAACAACACAGAAGAACTTCCAGGCAGGAAACGGGTGGACTCTTGATATGCTGACAGGATCTGGTCGCTATGGTAATAGTAATGCACAAATGCAATATGATCCTGGATTGTTTGCACAGATTCAGACAGCCGCCACTAAAGCTTGGAGAAAACTCCCAATGAAGGGGGATTTAGGAGCCTCACTTACAGGGGTCCATGGTCCCCTCCCTCCTAAAACTTTTGGGTTACTCCTAGGGCGTAGCAGTGTCATTGTGAAGGGTCTCCAGGTTTTCCCAGGAGTTACTGATAACGATTATACAGGAGAAATTAAGATTATGGCCCAAGCCAATGGGAATATTACAACTATTGAGCAAGGAGAGAGAATAGCTCAATTGATATTAATACCTTTGGTTATGACTGACCATACTGTGCAATCAAAAGAAAGAGGAGCCAAGGGTTTTGGATCCTCGGATGCATATTGGGTATAACAGATCACAATAATAAGCCTTCGTTGACCCTCTGGTTAGATGGAAAATTATTCACTGGGCTAATAGATACAGGAGCTGATGTAACCATAATCAGAAAAGAGGATTGGCCGTCTAGTTGGCCAACTTCAGAAACAATGACAAATTTGAGAGGCATTGGGCAAAGTACCAATCCCAGTCAAAGTTCCAAGTATCTTATTTGGAAAGATAAAGAAAATAATTCTGGAATGATCAAACCGTTTGTTATTGCTCACCTACCTGTAAATTTATGGGGTCGAGATTTGTTGTCACAAATGAAAATGATTATGTGTAGCCCAAACGATATAGTTACAGCACAAATGTTGGCACAAGGATATACCCCTGGAAAAGGTCTAGGAAAGAGAGAGGATGGGATAGTGAAACCTGTCCAACCTGTAGGCAAGGTGGATCGTGGTGGTTTGGGAAGTTTTTAGGGGCGGCCATTGACTTGCCTGTATCCCAGAGATGCGCGGACCCTATAACTTGGAAGTCCTCGTCGCCTGTCTGGGTTGCTCAATGGCCGCTAACCACTGAGAAATTGCAAGCTGCCCAGCAGTTAGTACAGGAACAACTGGAGGCTGGACATATAACGGAGAGTATTTCTCCCTGGAATACCCCCATCTTTGTTGTAAAGAAAAAGTCTGGTAAATGGAGGCTCTTACAGGATCTGAGAGCCGTTAATGCCACCATGGTAGTGATGGGAGCCTTACAACCAGGATTGCCCTCTCCAGTGGCTGTCCCTAGAGGTTACTTTAAAATTATCTTAGATCTTAAAGATGGTTTCTTTACCATTCCATTACATCCTGATGATCAGGAACGGTTTGCATTTAGTTTACCTTCCATAAATTTTCGAGAGCCTGTGAGACGCTATCAATGGAAAGTGTTGCCTCAAGGCATGGCTAATAGTCCAACATTGTGTCAGAAGTTTGTGGCAACAGCACTACAGCCTATACGAGAAGCCTGGAAACAGATGTACATAATCCACTATATGGATGATATCCTAATAGCAGGACGTATAGGAGCAGAAGTTTTGCAATGCTTCCATCAGCTCAAAAGTAGTTTAAATGCTGCTGGACTACAAATAGCACCAGAAAAGGTACAATTAAAAGACCCCTAAACCTATTTAGGTTTTGAATTGCAGGGACCAAAAGTTATTAATCAAAAAGCAACCATTCGCAAAGACCAACTGCGAACGCTCAATGATTTTCAAAAGCTCTTAGGAGATATAAACTGGTTTCGTCCATATTTAAAAATACCTACTGGAAACTTGAAGCCTTTATTTAACATATTAAAAGGAGACCCAAATCCAAAATCTCCGCGATCTTTAACTCCAGAGGCTCTAGATGCCCTTGCTGAGGTAGAGACAGCAATTGCTAAGCAATTTGTGACTTATATAGATTACCACAAGCCTGTAACCTTTATAGCCTTTAATACAAAGGTAACCCCTACGGGCCTTTTTTGGCAAGATAATCCTATCATGTGGGTTCATCTCCACTCTTCCCCTAAGAGAATCTTAGTACCTTATTATGATGCTCTTGCTGATTTAATTATCATGGGAAGAGAACAGAGTAGGAAGTATTTTGGGCTTGAACCATCAAAGATAATTCAACCTTATACCCGAGATCAAGTTACTTGGCTCCTACAAAACAGTGATTCTTGGCTTCTTGCACTGGCTTCTTTTGCAGGAGATCTAGATAATCATTATCCACCTGATAAGTTTGTTCAGTTTAGTAGATTACATGCCTTTGTTTTTCCACGTGTTGTTAGCACAGAACCATTAGACAACGCCTTAGTAGTGTTTACTGATGGATCCTCTTCAGGTATTGCTGCTTATGCTTATAATGATACAGTAGTAAAGTTTGAAACTAAATATAGTTCAGCACAATTAGTCGAATTACAGGCTATAATTGCTGTTTTGTGTGCCTTCCCGAACCAACCTGTCAATATATACACTGATAGTGCTTATGTAGCTCATTCGGTGCCTCTTTTAGAGACAGTTGCCCAGATCAAATCAATATCAGAAGCTGCCACGTTATTCTTACAATGCCAACAAACCATTCAACGTAGGTCACACCCTTTCTTTTTAGGTCATGTCAGAGCTCATTCTGGTCTTCCAGGACCATTGGCCAACGGTAATGCCATAGCTGACATGGCTACCAAACTGGCAGCAACTGTAACTGTAGACAATTTACAACAAGCGCAATGTGCTCATGCTTTACATCATTGTAATGCTCAAACTTTAAGACTTCTATAGAAAATTACCAGAGAACAAGCTCGCCAGATTGTTAAAAGTTGTACTACCTGTGTCCAACATTTGCCTACACCTCACTTGGGAGTAAACCCAAGAGGACTCCTACCTAATGTGTTATGGCAGATGGATGTTACCCATTATAATGACTTTGGTACTATGAAATATATTCATGTCTGTATTGATACTTACAGTGGCTTTCTTATGGGCTCACTTCAGTCAGGAGAAGCCGCTAAACATTTTAAGGCACACCTTTTACATTTCTTTACCCTTGCAGGCATACCCACACAAATCAAAACGGATAATGGCCCTGGATATACTTCGAAAGCTTTTCAAGATTTCTGTAATGCTTTACGCATTAAACACACCACAGGCATCCCCTATAATCCTCAAGGCCAAGGCATGGTAGAACGTGTTCATTTATCCATTAAAATTACCATTGAAAAAATAAAAAAGGGGGATTGGTACCCTACGAAGGGTACCCCAAGAAATATACTAAACCATGCCCTCTTTATTTTAAATTTTCTAAATTTGGATGCCCAAGGAAAATCTGCGGCTGATCGATTCTGGCATTCAACAACAAATAAAAATTTTGCCATGGTCAGGTGGAAGGATCCTCTTGACAATTCCTGGCATGGTCCAGATCCAGTGTTAACCTGGGGACGAGGATCAGTCTGCGTGTTTGCACGTGAATATGATGCCGCACGATGGCTGCCTGAACGTCTTGTGAGACAAGTAGATAATTAATAAACCAGGGAAGAAGTGTCTCCCTGAGAAGCTTTCTCTTCTCTTTTCTACAGGATGCTTGCTGTCAAGGTGTTGGCTTATTCCTGATGCTGTATAAGCGACTGACAGAAACGGAAGCGGGTTTTGGTGATCCGTCAGACGCCCGTAAGCTGTTGCAATGAAGGAGACATGCTGTTTCTATGTCAACAAGTCTGGCATAGTCAGAGACAAGGTGAAGCAACTACAGGAAGAACTTGAACAACGAAGACGGGACCTCGCTGCCAACCCCTTCCTGACGGGGTTAAATGGACTATTGCCTTACCTAATGCCCCTACTTGGACCTTTAATCACTTTGCTCCTTGTATTGGCTTTTGGCCCCATGCTGTTTAATAGGCTCATTGCATTCATCAAGCGGCAGATTGAGGCTATTCTGGCTAAACCAATCCAGGTCCACTATCATCGCCTTGAGATGGCAGAACAAGGTGACACTTATCTCTCTGTTAACAGAGATTAGCCACCTCCCCCTGTGAGTTGAACTGGTCAGCCAGAGACGGGTAAGAGGACATCATTACAGAGCAAACCTAAGACAGGAGGGCCGCCATAGCTGCTGTCTGATCCTATGATGGGTAATGCCTGTATAATGTTATGTCCTAACCTAAGACAGGCGCAGTTCCCGAGGGGTTCCTCTTGGCTTTGATAAAAAAGGGGGACCTGTCCGGGACCGCGGAGCGGACCGGCCATACTCTGTAGCCTCCCGCATGAATGCTGCGGTGCGCCGCTTGGGATGGCGCCTAGCGGAGCCTTTCACGCATGAGCCCTGGCCACGCTTTGCAGCTTCCAGTTTAGGAGCATCGTCATGTTTGCACAAAGATGGCGCTTGGTGGATGTAACAGGGTGTGGTTTAAGGCGTGTGCACATTGCTCTGATAGGTAGTTCCTAGTTTCCGTGTTCGTGATCAGTGCATGCTTCCATTGCATTCCTATGGGGTCGGAAGCGCATGTGCATCTGACCTTTTACACGATTGGCTTATGAGTAGCTCCTTCCTGTTTCTGTGTAGCATAAATACCCCCTTGTTTTTGCAATAAAACGAGACTTGATCAGACGCCTGTCTTGTCTGCATTTCTCGTGTCTCTTGTCCTCTCAATTCCCACTCCCCCCCTTTAGGGCCTGCGTTGACGAATCCTAGGTCTGCGCTGACGAAGCCCGCGGGTCGGGACAGACATCATTGTGATTTCCAAACTACTTATATATTTTTCTTTCATTTTGATTAATAAAATAAGTATATATTTCTTGGCAGGTACCCCATCCTAGATATGTAAGGATGATTTAAAAAGTTATGATCTCTGTACTTGGCCACCTGATGCAAAGAGTCAACTCACTGGAAAACACTCTGATGCTGAGAAAGATTGAGGGCAAGAGAAGAGGGCAACAGAGGATGAGATATTTGGATGACATCACTGAATCAACAGACATAAGTTTGAACAAACTCTGGGCTATAGTTAAAGACAGAGAACCCTGACCTTCCGCAGTTCACAAAATTGCAGAGCCAGACAAGACTTAGTGAATGAACAGCTGTATTTGTAATAAAGTGGGAGGCCAGATGAGCCATACTGGGCCTCCCACCTCTGCTTGAAAATAAGACGTCTCTATTATGTATGTTATGAGATTTTGTGGGCTCAGATGATAAATAATAAAAACCTGAGGGCCGCCATAGCTGCTGTCTGATCCTATGATGGGTAATGCCTGTATAATGTTATGTCCTAACCTAAGACAGGCGCAGTTCCCGAGGGGTTCCTCTTGGCTTTGATAAAAAAGGGGGACCTGTCCGGGACCGCGGAGCGGACCGGCCATACTCTGTAGCCTCCCGCGCATGAATGCTGCGGTGCGCCGCTTGGGATGGCGCCTAGCGGAGCCTTTCACGCATGAGCCCTGGCCACGCTTTGCAGCTTCCAGTTTAGGAGCATCGTCATGTTTGCACAAAGATGGCGCTTGGTGGATGTAACAGGGTGTGGTTTAAGGCGTGTGCACATTGCTCTGATAGGTAGTTCCTAGTTTCCGTGTTCGTGATCAGTGCATGCTTCCATTGCATTCCTATGGGGTCGGAAGCGCATGTGCATCTGACCTTTTACACGATTGGCTTATGAGTAGCTCCTTCCTGTTTCTGTGTAGCATAAATACCCCCTTGTTTTTGCAATAAAACGAGACTTGATCAGACGCCTGTCTTGTCTGCATTTCTCGTGTCTCTTGTCCTCTCAATTCCCACTCCCCCCCTTTAGGGCCTGCGTTGACGAATCCTAGGTCTGCGCTGACGAAGCCCGCGGGTCGGGACAGACATCATTGTGATTTCCAAACTACTTATATATTTTTCTTTCATTTTGATTAATAAAATAAGTATATATTTCTTGGCAGGTACCCCATCCTAGATATGTAAGGATGATTTAAAAAGTTATGATCTCTGTACTTGGCCACCTGATGCAAAGAGTCAACTCACTGGAAAACACTCTGATGCTGAGAAAGATTGAGGGCAAGAGAAGAGGGCAACAGAGGATGAGATATTTGGATGACATCACTGAATCAACAGACATAAGTTTGAACAAACTCTGGGCTATAGTTAAAGACAGAGAACCCTGACCTTCCGCAGTTCACAAAATTGCAGAGCCAGACAAGACTTAGTGAATGAACAGCTGTATTTGTAATAAAGTGGGAGGCCAGATGAGCCATACTGGGCCTCCCACCTCTGCTTGAAAATAAGACGTCTCTATTATGTATGTTATGGTTTTATTCAGACTTCCTTGTGGGCTCAGATGATAAATAATTAGCCTGCAGAGCAGGAGACCCTGGTTGGATCCCTTGACTGGAAAGATCCCCTGGAGAAGCGAACATCTACCAAACTCAGTATTCTTGCCTAAAGAATTCCATGGACAGAGGAGCCTGACAGGTGATAGTCCATGTGGTTGCAAAGAGTCAAACATGATTGAGTGTCTGAGTGACTTCATTTTTTCTCTTGAATATGGTTATATTCAAGATTATATTTGAACAAATTTTGCTGTTTAAACATTGAACTACACATAGCAAAGACAGAAATGTTGCAACCTACAAAGAAAAAATGGAAGACACTTAGGAAAGGTCTAAAGAAGCAGGAAGAATAGAAGTAAGGAAAGCAACCTTTGGAATGCAAATTCAAAGTAGACATAGTTTAACAATGAAGAGAATCAGAAATATAAATAAACTTTAGCATGTGATCAGCTGTGAATCCCTAGGTAGCTTGACAAAATTTCATCAAAGGTGAAAAGTCACTCAAAAAAGATCCTTGGAAGGAAAGGGTCTTGATATTGGATCAAAAAGAGTTCAAGGTGCCCCTGGTAGCTCAGTGGTGAAGAGTTCACCTGCCAATGCAGGAGACATGGGTTCAATCCCTTATCCGGGAAGATCCCACATACTGAGGAGCAACTAAGCCCATGAGCCACAACTATTGAGCCTGTGCTCTAGAGTCTCAGAGCTGAAATATTAAGCCCACGTGCTAACTATTGAAGCCTGTGTGCCCTAAAGCCTGAGTTCCACAACAAGAAAAGTCACTGCAACAAGAAGCCTGCTCACCTCAACTAGAGCGTAACCCCCATTCCCTGCAACTAGAGAAGAGCCAGCAGCAGCAGTGAAAACCCAAAATAGCCAAAAACAAATACATAAATAAAATTTTTTTAAAAAATAAAAGGAGTTCAGTTCTTTAAAAGGAGATGCTTATGACAAAATAATGATTGGAAACCATGGAGGAAACAGAAAGACCAAAGCAAAGGTCCAGTATTCGACATATATTTTTGAAAATGTTTCTTTGTCCGTCACAAATGGGTCATTGACAGATTTAGATTTGTTCATGCATTCTGCACTCAGGAGGATCCGATTTTTGAAATAACAAATTGGCCAATCCTCTAAAACGTTCAAAAAAAGTATCACTTGATTTTTCTATAAATACATTATACCCTCTCTGTGGTATAGCAGAATCTCTTGTTCCAGAATCAACTGTATCATCACTAAAGTAATAAATGTAGCTTTTAAGTTAATTTTGGTTAATAGTTTTAGAGCAGAGTTTCTGAACATCTTTATTGGCATTTTAGACTCGATAATTCTTTGTTGTGGCGGGGAATGTTGTCTTGTGCATTTCAGAATGTTTACCAGCATTCCCAGCCACTATCTACTAGAGGCCATAGGTTATCCCTAACTATAATAATCAAAAACATCTCCATACATTGCTAAGTGTCCCCAGTGGGCCAAAATTGCCTCTATTTAAAATACATTAAAAGTATTAAAAATGAAGAGAATCAGAAATATAAATAAACTTTAGCATGTGATCAGCTGTGAATCCCTAGGTAGCTTGACAAAATTTCATCAAAGGTGAAAAGTCACTCAAAAAAGATCCTTGGAAGGAAAGGGTCTTGATATTGGATCAAAAAGAGTTCAAGGTGCCCCTGGTAGCTCAGTGGTGAAGAGTTCACCTGCCAATGCAGGAGACATGGGTTCAATCCCTTATCCGGGAAGATCCCACATACTGAGGAGCAACTAAGCCCATGAGCCACAACTATTGAGCCTGTGCTCTAGAGTCTCAGAGCTGAAATATTAAGCCCACGTGCTAACTATTGAAGCCTGTGTGCCCTAAAGCCTGAGTTCCACAACAAGAAAAGTCACTGCAACAAGAAGCCTGCTCACCTCAACTAGAGCGTAACCCCCATTCCCTGCAACTAGAGAAGAGCCAGCAGCAGCAGTGAAAACCCAAAATAGCCAAAAACAAATACATAAATAAAATTTTTTTAAAAAATAAAAGGAGTTCAGTTCTTTAAAAGGAGATGCTTATGACAAAATAATGATTGGAAACCATGGAGGAAACAGAAAGACCAAAGCAAAGGTCCAGTATTCGACATATATTTTTGAAAATGTTTCTTTGTCCGTCACAAATGGGTCATTGACAGATTTAGATTTGTTCATGCATTCTGCACTCAGGAGGATCCGATTTTTGAAATAACAAATTGGCCAATCCTCTAAAACGTTCAAAAAAAGTATCACTTGATTTTTCTATAAATACATTATACCCTCTCTGTGGTATAGCAGAATCTCTTGTTCCAGAATCAACTGTATCATCACTAAAGTAATAAATGTAGCTTTTAAGTTAATTTTGGTTAATAGTTTTAGAGCAGAGTTTCTGAACATCTTTATTGGCATTTTAGACTCGATAATTCTTTGTTGTGGCGGGGAATGTTGTCTTGTGCATTTCAGAATGTTTACCAGCATTCCCAGCCACTATCTACTAGAGGCCATAGGTTATCCCTAACTATAATAATCAAAAACATCTCCATACATTGCTAAGTGTCCCCAGTGGGCCAAAATTGCCTCTATTTAAAATACATTAAAAGTATTAAAAATGTAAACTAACAGTCAAATTCTATTGCATAAAATGCTATGTCTGAGTTTGTTGCCTGGCACAGAGGGTGACAAAAAAGGAGTCAATCCCCAAATCAGGCATGAATAAATGATTGAAAAAGTGGTGATTGGGTAAAGTCCATGAAGCTAAGAGTCAGGAGAAGTGAAATGAATTCCAGCTCTGCCAGTTTCTAGCTATTTGTTCTTGAATCTAAGGCTTCCACTTGTCAGGCCTTACTGATAAAATGAAGATATTTTAATATACTAGAATATACCACAACCCATTCCTGTTCAAAGACTATGATATATTTGTGACTATTCATAAACTAATATATTAATACACCTGGTTCTTTGGGAATTGAACTCTCTCAAATTCTGGTAACACAAGAAGGCCGAGTGTTCCCTTGTCAGGGCCTGACTTGAAAATTCAGTCTATCTCTTTTACTTTTGTGACAGGATTCACTCCATATCTACTCTCACTGTTTACTTCAGTGAGAAATGAAAGAAAAAAGTGAGCTCTGGCAAAGGCATTTATTTGGCCCTAAAAAGATATTCATTTTCTTCACCTCTGGAGAAGAGGCCTGGAGATAGGCTGTGTGGGTTATGCAAGCACCTTCTGCTGAGTTCAGAGACACAGGTCAGGTAGTCTAGGAATCAAGAGTGAACCTCCATGGAACTGCAGGGTCCATTTCTCTCAACTTACCTCCCTTCCCAGAAACCTAGCTTCGGAGATTTCCTGCATTTCCGCCCTAAGCTGGCTGCCATTTTCCCATTGCATCACAGCTCTAAGATGAGAGATTATTCTGACTCCCAAGACTTGTTTTCAGAGCACACCAGTTAATTAGGTGACAAGACAACAGGGTGGAGTGATACTTTATTAAGCTGGATATCTCCACACCCACAACGGATTTGGCTTGGTGCCACAGCCAGCCACCCTCACAGCGGTGGCATTTTACAAGGCAACCACACTCAGATGACAACAAATTGTATTTTTTAAGGACTAACTTTAATTTTAAAATTGCATATAATTGTTCATCTATGGTCAAAGAAAAGAAAATGTCAGCACTTTTGTCTCTTCTTTCCCAAACTCCACATGCTTGTTTGAGATTTTGAGATGTGATAAGGCTAGACTTGCAAGTGAGAATATAAAGACAGATGCTGAGGCAGCATGAGGCACACAGTACTGTTACCAAGTCCAAGGTCGATCTGCTCGCTGCATGACAGGCCAATGAATCCTAGAAAGGAGGTGTTGAGGCAGGGAAAACGACTTTATTCAGAAAGCAGCTGACCGAGAAGATGGCAGGCTAGTGCCTCAGAAAAAACCGTCTTACTGGGGTTTGAGGTTCTTTTATAGATCAGAGATGGGGGAAGATGAGGAAGCAAAGTAAAAAGGCCATTAATCTTGAAAACATCTCTTAGAATGGCAAACCCCAAGCAGGAAACATGTTAACTTCTCTCTTCCTGCCATCTACAGGTGGACAGGATTCTCGGAACAAAGGTATTTTACTTCACAATCAGGCAGAGAGGGTCCTCATGGCAAGCCATATGATTATAACAACCAAAGCGACAGAAAGCAAGTCAAAGAAACAGTTTGCAACATGGATCTAGAATTGATTTTCTCTTTACAACAGTACCAGTTTACACCAAGAGCAACAACTGTCTTCTGCTTAGCACCTTATAGCTGGGGAAGTCCTTCCACTTGTATTGTTTGATTATATCTTCATTACGGTTCCCTCTTTTGTTTCTTTCTACTTTTGTTTTTAGAAAAAAACATTTAATGTTATATTGGAGTATAGTCAGTGAACAATGTTGTGATAATTTCAGGTAGACAGCAAAGGGACTCAGCCATACATATATATATACACACACATATTAGGGTTCACTCTTGATATTGTACGTTCTATGGGTTTGGACAAATGTATAAGTGTATAATGACAAGTTTACACCATTATAGTATTATGCAGAGTAGTTTCATTATCTTAAACATCCTCTATGAAAACAGTATTTTTCTTGTATTGGTTGATATATTTCATTATTACAGTTTGATTGGTCTACCTTCTTTTCATCCCCTTTGTTCATTTCCCAGTGTGCCTCATCCCATTAGTAATTCAGGAATTTAAGCTATCTCACTTCAAAAGTGAGGACTGAGATTAAAACACAGACTTCCTAAATAATTACACATCAAACACTATTTTGACTTCATTCATGAATTTGCAAATGGGCTAAAGATAAGAGGGCTGGGTAATTGGAAGAAAAGGCCATCCCATATAGCACTGACCTAGTTACCAAGTCCAAGGTCGATCTGCTCGCTGCATGACAGGCCAATGAATCCTAGAAAGGAGGTGTTGAGGCAGGGAAAACGACTTTATTCAGAAAGCAGCTGACCGAGAAGATGGCAGGCTAGTGCCTCAGAAAAAACCGTCTTACTGGGGTTTGAGGTTCTTTTATAGATCAGAGATGGGGGAAGATGAGGAAGCAAAGTAAAAAGGCCATTAATCTTGAAAACATCTCTTAGAATGGCAAACCCCAAGCAGGAAACATGTTAACTTCTCTCTTCCTGCCATCTACAGGTGGACAGGATTCTCGGAACAAAGGTATTTTACTTCACAATCAGGCAGAGAGGGTCCTCATGGCAAGCCATATGATTATAACAACCAAAGCGACAGAAAGCAAGTCAAAGAAACAGTTTGCAACATGGATCTAGAATTGATTTTCTCTTTACAACAGTACCAGTTTACACCAAGAGCAACAACTGTCTTCTGCTTAGCACCTTATAGCTGGGGAAGTCCTTCCACTTGTATTGTTTGATTATATCTTCATTACGGTTCCCTCTTTTGTTTCTTTCTACTTTTTTTTTTAGAAAAAACATTTAATGTTATATTGGAGTATAGTCAGTGAACAATGTTGTGATAATTTCAGGTAGACAGCAAAGGGACTCAGCCATACATATATATATACACACACATATTAGGGTTCACTCTTGATATTGTACGTTCTATGGGTTTGGACAAATGTATAAGTGTATAATGACAAGTTTACACCATTATAGTATTATGCAGAGTAGTTTCATTATCTTAAACATCCTCTATGAAAACAGTATTTTTCTTGTATTGGTTGATATATTTCATTATTACAGTTTGATTGGTCTACCTTCTTTTCATCCCCTTTGTTCATTTCCCAGTGTGCCTCATCCCATTAGTAATTCAGGAATTTAAGCTATCTCACTTCAAAAGTGAGGACTGAGATTAAAACACAGACTTCCTAAATAATTACACATCAAACACTATTTTGACTTCATTCATGAATTTGCAAATGGGCTAAAGATAAGAGGGCTGGGTAATTGGAAGAAAAGGCATTCCACCCAGTCTCATTCCTGCTGCATAATGAGCCACTTCTCTTTTAAAGAGGGGATATGTTTGAAAATTTAAAAGTTTAGAGCAAGCTGTTTAATTTTCTGAGCTGTTTGAAAACGTGTTGCTTCTTGATGGCTCAGATGACCTGTCAGTCCATGCAACCTGTTCAGCTATTGCTTGCTGAAGGTGACCCAATTCCTTGCAAAAGCTACAGCAGCTGGAGTACAATAAGTCGTCCAAAGCAAAGAGCACCAATAAGGACAAGAGTCCTTTACCCTGTAGGCTATTAGGTGTGCCCCTAAAATTAAGCACTAATTTGAGCATTTCCCACAGAATAATCAATACTTTAAAAGATCCAGAAATAAATTTCTCAGGTGTGAGCTCTAATTCAATGTAGTTCACACGCTAACAAGACCTTTGGAACAACAGGTAACACTGGGCCCTCTCCATATTCCAGGTTCTATCTAAAGATGTTACATAAATTACCTCATGTAATCCTCATGGCAATCATGTTAGTGGTGAAGAAATTGAGACAGACAGTTTAGAAAAAGTCCCTGGTCACACAGTAAAAAAAAAAATAACAGTCAATTTTTAAATTTAGGTAGCATCAATCCAAAGTCTAATACTTCTGTCTCCATTGACTCTCAAGTAGGCTTCAGCATGTAAAATTTGAACTGCTACCAATAGTAATAGCTGTTTTCGCCTTTTCACACAATCATGTCAGTCCCTTCAACAACTTTGTCAAGTTGCATGTTTGCCTGAAGCTTTTGCAAGTCACTCCTTTCCAAAACAATGCCAAAGTCTCCAGACAATTCAAAACACTTCCTTTGCAAGTTTATTATCCATTCCCTTAGTATTCATTTCCCTCTCTATGAAAACAGTATTTTTCTTGTATTGGTTGATATATTTCATTATTACAGTTTGATTGGTCTACCTTCTTTTCATCCCCTTTGTTCATTTCCCAGTGTGCCTCATCCCATTAGTAATTCAGGAATTTAAGCTATCTCACTTCAAAAGTGAGGACTGAGATTAAAACACAGACTTCCTAAATAATTACACATCAAACACTATTTTGACTTCATTCATGAATTTGCAAATGGGCTAAAGATAAGAGGGCTGGGTAATTGGAAGAAAAGGCATTCCACCCAGTCTCATTCCTGCTGCATAATGAGCCACTTCTCTTTTAAAGAGGGGATATGTTTGAAAATTTAAAAGTTTAGAGCAAGCTGTTTAATTTTCTGAGCTGTTTGAAAACGTGTTGCTTCTTGATGGCTCAGATGACCTGTCAGTCCATGCAACCTGTTCAGCTATTGCTTGCTGAAGGTGACCCAATTCCTTGCAAAAGCTACAGCAGCTGGAGTACAATAAGTCGTCCAAAGCAAAGAGCACCAATAAGGACAAGAGTCCTTTACCCTGTAGGCTATTAGGTGTGCCCCTAAAATTAAGCACTAATTTGAGCATTTCCCACAGAATAATCAATACTTTAAAAGATCCAGAAATAAATTTCTCAGGTGTGAGCTCTAATTCAATGTAGTTCACACGCTAACAAGACCTTTGGAACAACAGGTAACACTGGGCCCTCTCCATATTCCAGGTTCTATCTAAAGATGTTACATAAATTACCTCATGTAATCCTCATGGCAATCATGTTAGTGGTGAAGAAATTGAGACAGACAGTTTAGAAAAAGTCCCTGGTCACACAGTAAAAAAAAAAAAAAAAGTCAATTTTTAAATTTAGGTAGCATCAATCCAAAGTCTAATACTTCTGTCTCCATTGACTCTCAAGTAGGCTTCAGCATGTAAAATTTGAACTGCTACCAATAGTAATAGCTGTTTTCGCCTTTTCACACAATCATGTCAGTCCCTTCAACAACTTTGTCAAGTTGCATGTTTGCCTGAAGTCAAAATTCTAGCAAGTCACTCCTTTCCAAAAACAATGCATTGCCTGTGATTCAAGTTGGAGAACTGATCTCTGTCCAGACAATATCGGGATCTCCCTGCAAGAAGATGGGCCAGGAAAAAATCTCGAAACTCTTTCCTTTGCATTATGAAGTAGGAGTCTGGAAGGATTAAAATTGCTCTCCTGACCTTCAAAATAAATCATGACATTTGCAGTTAGATCATATGGCTGAGGGGGTGAAGACATTGTGAATGTCTTTAAACTTAAATTAGAAAAAGTCATTCTACTGTCTTTGCCCTTGTATCTTCATCTGTAAACTAAAAGGGAGAGCAGCTGGATGACTTTCAATGTCCTTATCAAGCCATAAAAGTACCTAAGTAATTTTTTTAAATAGCATTTTTAGTCTTAAAAATAATACTTACTCAGCGCAAAAAACTTATCGGATAAGAAAAATGAAAGAAAAATGAAGAAGCATGAGCAATTCTATCAGATGTAATAAATATTAGGATATTTTTGTAAATCCATTTCTATCTTCCTTGGCATATAATTATATAAATAGTTTTAAAATAGTATGATATTGAATGTCAATGTTTTTGCTAAAGTCAAGTTTGTTGAAGTGAAGCTTATAAACACAAAATTCAATATTTTGGGTGTACAATTATACAAGTTTTGTCAAACAGTCACTTGTATAACAAACTTCGCCACAAAGTATTTTCATGTGCACCTATGTGGTCAATCCTTTATCCTCTCCTTTGGTTCATAGCCCCTGGCAACCTCTGACCTTCTTTCTGCTCTTGTAATTTTGTCACTTTAAAAATGTCACATGAATGGAATTTTTGTATCTGGCCGCCTCCCTTGTGGCGCAGACAATAAAGAATCCCCCTGCAATGTGGCAGACATGGGTTTGATCCCTGGGTTAAGAAGATCTTTTGGAGAAAAGAATGACTACCCACTCCAGTATTCTTGCCTGGATAATTCCATGGACATAGAACCTGGCAGGTCATAGTCCATGGGGTTGAAAAGAGTTGGACATTGTGGGGCTCTGAATTGAAAGAGGACCGTTGCAAGCATAAGGAAGCTTAAGCATGTGTTTGTGGTTTGGAGCTAAAATGGTGCCTACAGGAAGGGACATGGGCGTGAAAGGAAGCTTAAGCACATTGTTGCAGTTTGGAGCTAAGATGGCGCCTACAGGAAGAGAGGAGGGCGTGATCTAAATTGTTAAGTGATGGTCAAAATTTCTGATTGGTTCCCCTGGTTTCCGCACTCGTGGATGATTGCTTGACCTTTAGCTTGATTGGTATAGGAAGCCCCGTGCAAACCCCTCTTCACTTGCCTATAAACGCTGTGAGTCTGTACTAATAAAACGGAACTGCTTTGACAGAACCCCTTTCGCGTCTGATTGTCTCCCGCGCTTGCCCGGGGGGCTGGGGGGCAGGCAGAAGACTCACCTCTCTCTGAGATCTCCTGGTTCAGCTGGGGGCAATCCCCCTGCCTTCCTTTCTGCGGAAGGTCCCCTCAGGATATGACTGAGGGACTTTCACTTTTCTTTCACTTAGAATGATGTTCTTGATGTTCCTCCATGTTGAAGCAGGTATAGTAGTTCATTTCTTTATATTCTTGAATAGAAATCCACTATAAGGATGTATAATTTTTTTTTTATCCATTCACCAACTGATGTACATTTGGATCATACCTGTTTCTCAGTGATTAAGAACAAAGTTACTATAAATATTTTTGTAAGTTTTACATGAACATAGGTCATAATTTTCTTTTGAGTAAATACTTAAGTGAGATTTCTGGATCGTATGCTAAGTATATGGTTAACTTTATAGAATGAACATAGGATTTTATAAACTACACTTTTTCAAACTTTTTTTTTAGAATTTTGCAAAGATAGTACAATACGATGAAGACCTGTATATCTTTTACCCAGTTTCCCTTGTCAACTACAAATTGGCATTTACTGATTGCATTGCCAATGACTGGACAACAAAGACATTTGCCCTCTGCCTCTGCAGAGACCAGACCCTGTGCTGTTGAGAGCTGCTGACCTTCAGTACCCTCTGATGGAGATCAGGATGGGGCAGAGGCATTCTGTACTCCAATGAATCTGGTGGGGCAGGTCTTTAGATAGGTGGATGCTTTTAGGAAAAGATTTTATTATCTCAATCCTTGCATCTCCTCATATTTAGAAAAGCACTAAATCTCCTTATGGTGACATCAGATCTTCGTGACTAACTGAACACCCTTTGTAAAATGACTGCTTAATGATATTGAAATCCCCCATCTCAAAATTTTGCATATTGTACTTCCTCCTGCTGCCTCTTTGGAGCAGTCTCTCAGAGGTATCTGAGGCGCTGCCTCCCAGGCTGCAGTCCTAATTATGCCCCCAATGAAACTTAACTCACAAAATCAAAACTAGGAATTTGATTTTGATGAAAAGTATGTGTCAGGTTTCATGTTATTTTATCAAATGCTTGGTTTTCTGTAATTAACACATCAATCAGGGTATAGAGTTTTCCATCACCACAAAGATCTTCCTCATGTTACCTAAGTAGAGTCGCAAGTACACACCCTATTCCCCTCCAAAAGCCATCCTTAACCTTTGACAAACATGTTTTCTATGTCTGTAATTTTGAATGTTATTTAAATTGGATTATAGTATGTGCATTTTGGAGATAGCCTTCCTTCATTTAGTACAATGACCCTTGAAATCCATCCAAGCGGTTACATGTATACATAATTCATTCCTTTCTTTGCTGAATAGGATTTCATGGTGCAGTGTACTAAACCTTGGTTAGATGCTCAGTCTCTTCAGTTGTGTCCAACTCTTTGTGACTCCATGGACTGTGGCCTGCCAGGATCTTCTTTCCATGGGATTTCTCAGTATAGAATACTGGAGTGTTACCTCCTGCAGGAAATCTTCTCAGCCGACCCAACGATCCAACCTGTGTCTCCTGCATTGACAAATTCTTTAGCACTGAGTCACCAGGGAAACCCAAAGTTTGTTCAACCATTCACCTTTATCTTTTACCCAGTTTCCCTTGTCAACTACAAATTGGCATTTACTATTGCATTGCCAATGACTGGACAACAAAGACATTTGCCCTCTGCCTCTGCAGAGACCAGACCCTGTGCTGTTGAGAGCTGCTGACCTTCAGTACCCTCTGATGGAGATCAGGATGGGGCAGAGGCATTCTGTACTCCAATGAATCTGGTGGGGCAGGTCTTTAGATAGGTGGATGCTTTTAGGAAAAGATTTTATTATCTCAATCCTTGCATCTCCTCATATTTAGAAAAGCACTAAATCTCCTTATGGTGACATCAGATCTTCGTGACTAACTGAACACCCTTTGTAAAATGACTGCTTAATGATATTGAAATCCCCCATCTCAAAATTTTGCATATTGTACTTCCTCCTGCTGCCTCTTTGGAGCAGTCTCTCAGAGGTATCTGAGGCGCTGCCTCCCAGGCTGCAGTCCTAATTATGCCCCCAATGAAACTTAACTCACAAAATCAAAACTAGGAATTTGATTTTGATGAAAAGTATGTGTCAGGTTTCATGTTATTTTATCAAATGCTTGGTTTTCTGTAATTAACACATCAATCAGGGTATAGAGTTTTCCATCACCACAAAGATCTTCCTCATGTTACCTAAGTAGAGTCGCAAGTACACACCCTATTCCCCTCCAAAAGCCATCCTTAACCTTTGACAAACATGTTTTCTATGTCTGTAATTTTGAATGTTATTTAAATTGGATTATAGTATGTGCATTTTGGAGATAGCCTTCCTTCATTTAGTACAATGACCCTTGAAATCCATCCAAGCGGTTACATGTATACATAATTCATTCCTTTCTTTGCTGAATAGGATTTCATGGTGCAGTGTACTAAACCTTGGTTAGATGCTCAGTCTCTTCAGTTGTGTCCAACTCTTTGTGACTCCATGGACTGTGGCCTGCCAGGATCTTCTTTCCATGGGATTTCTCAGTATAGAATACTGGAGTGTTACCTCCTGCAGGAAATCTTCTCAGCCGACCCAACGATCCAACCTGTGTCTCCTGCATTGGCAAATTCTTTAGCACTGAGTCACCAGGGAAACCCAAAGTTTGTTCAACCATTCACCTATTGAGGAATATTTGGTGTGTTTCCAATTTGAGGTTATTATAAATAAAGCTACTGTGGATAATTGTGTGTGGGTTTTTGTGTGGGTATAAATTTCCTTTTTACTGGGATAAATGCCCAGGGAGTGCAGCTACTTGGCAGTATAATTAGTGTTTGTTTACTTTTTTAAACAGCTGCATACTTACTTTCCAGATTGGTTATACCATTTTATATTACTACCAGCAATATATGAGAGATATGGTCTCTCCAAATACTTGCCAGCATTTGATGGACACTATTTTTTTTGCCCTTTTTTTGGCCTCTAAGTCATCATTTGTTTTCATCCATCTTTATTCTTTGTCATGTGTGGGCCTCTCATTGCAGTTGCCTCTCTCTTTGCAGAGGACTGGTTCTGGGTGCATGTGCTCCAGAGTACTGACTCGTTATTGGACACACTGACACAGCTGTTCTGTGGTAGGTGGGATCCTCCTGAGCCAAGGATTGAACCAGTGCCCCTTGCAATGCAAGGTGGACCCTTTACCCACTGGACCACCAGGGAAGTGCTGGATACTATTTTTTATTTTAGACATTCTGACACCCCACTTTTCTAGAATTACTTTCTACACTTTCCTTCCTCACGTTACCAATGCAGTCAAAATGTATCCTACATATTCTTTCATGGAGACCCCACATCATTTTGCTCCTGGAACCTGGTGTATATCATTCTGCTGAAAAGTCAGTTACATTTGCATCCCCACATGTTCAAATATTCTTAAGCCTCAAGGCCCAACTCAAAGGCTATGCCTTTTGAAATATTATTACTATCTTCTGTATAAAAATAATATATGTTTCCTGGACACTTCATTTGTACTTCTTTTATGACACTTTAGTATTTTATGTTCTCTTGAATCACTTCTGAGTCAAGTATTGTCTTCTTTACCAGAGTACTAGATTCCTTAGTGTAGAGATTTTCCTTTTTTTTTTTCTCCTCAGTGTCAGCACCTATGATTTTCAAGCTTTCAATTAATAAAATTCCACATGACTTCTTCCACTAGACTATATTTTATTAGAGATTAGAGACCACAATTTTTATTCACGAGTTTAATACTGGACTCTCACATGATACAGAATAAATGAATATGTGCTGTGTTCATGTGAGGAATATTATGGAATCTATTGGAATACCATAGCATGTAATTTTGACTTGCATTTTTAACTTTTATTTCCCTCTAAGTCATTGTTTATTTTTCATCCATCTTTATTCTTTGGCATATGTGGGTCTCCCATCACAGTGGCATCTCAACTTGCAGAGCACTGCTTCTGGGTGCATGTGCTCCAGAGTGCTGGCTCATAATTAGACACACCAGAATGGCCATTCCTCAGCATTTGGGATCTTCTCAGGCCAGGGATCGAGCTGGTACATCTTGCACCGCAAGGCAGACTCTATTGGATCACCAGGAACGCCCTATTTTTAACTTTTTAAGTCACATTTTGGTCCCATACTTGACAGTTCTCTGATTATTTATTCTTACTCCTCTTCTCTAATGAATCAAGACTGTGATATGAGAAAATAGTTGGTGCTATTTAACTGCTCCATACACACCATGTGTACCGGTGTAAGCCACTGTGCACAGGCATCCCTGCTGTCTCTCTCTGTGCTCTAATTTCCTCTTACAAAGACACCAATCAATTGGGCTAGGCTCAACCTTAATGCCCTCATTATAACTCGATCACCTTTTGAAGGGCCCTTTCCTCAAATACAGTCATGTCCTAGAGATACTAGGTGTTGCTTAAGACTTAAAAGTATGAATTTTGGAGGCACATAATTTAACCTCTAACAAAGATTGCCTGAGATAAATTAGTTATAGGTGCACATAGTGTGGTCACTACAGTGTGCGGTATTTAGGAGCTTGGGCTCTGCCTTTATTTGTATTGACTCTTAGCATTTACAACAGCTGCTGTTAACAGGCTATATGACTTTGGGAAAGTTATAGAGTCAGTCTCACTAAACCTCATTTTTTAACCCGTTTAAAAAAAAAAGGACAAAATGCTACTTATTGTTGTTCCTGTCACTTTGTAAGTGTATTGTATGCAGGGCAAGCCATTTCAGTCATGTCCGACTCTTATCAGCCCTTTGGACTGTAACCCATCAGGCTCCTCTGTCCATAAATTTTATATTTATTATCAAATAACTTAATAAAGATATACCATCTTTTCCTAATTTTGCTCATAAATCTGACAATTTTCTTTTTGTATATTTCACTGTAAAATGTGTACTACTTTTTTTTACCAAAACAGAGTATACCAACTATTTCAGAATTAATTCATTGTGACTTTTCCCCCGAAAAGACTACAACTGCATAAGCCTTTGTTTTCTACAGTCATAATAAATCCTAGGCGACTTCAGAATATATAGAATTTCCAGATGATGGATAATGTAAGATCATGGAATCAGAGGTTTCAGTAGCCTCAACTGTAGGGGAAAGCTGGACATTGTATTTAAGAACTAAATATAGCCCCAATACATGAAATTTAATAGAGTTAAACATTAGATATTGAATCATCCCTGTTTTCTTAATCCTAATCTAACAAAAGCAACAATTATATCTATAAATAGTAAGGTAAAATAATGCACATCTCATCCTGTTCTTAGATAAAATGATATGCTTATTTCTAGAGTACCTCAACCTTTCTAGACAAACAGAAAATAATCCTCAGAAAGGGAGCAAATGTACTGGTAGAGACAGAGTGAAGGGACAATGTAGGTGATTAAATAGATAATCCCACTAAGGGATTGTAAGTAGAAATACGAGACCCCTGTAAATTAATGAATTACTCAGAAAAGCAGCTCTGCTTAGCAACATGCAGCAGAAGCATGAGACATGCTCCCAACAATAAAACCACGGTGGCATGCAACCCACATCCTGTCCAGCAAACTCAGGAAGTCAGTGATCCCTAGAACATGCTCTGTGCACATATAAAAAACAATGACTTGTAAACCTAGTTTGACCAGGCAGGGACAAGAAAACTCCCCCACCTAACCTGAAGGAGGAGCTTATGATGGAAGCATGACATCTACTTAAAAGAGACAAAGAAGTTCTTCTCGTTCTCCCACTTTCCCTTTGATTATAAAACTGTAGCCCAGTAATTTTTCAGAGCATGGCATTTATCACTTGAAAAAACACTTCTTATTTTTCACTTTGCTCTCCTCTCCTAAATTCTTCTCTGGACTAAGACATAAAGAACTACAGTAACAGAACTCTTCAGAGCCCCCCAAAACACTCAGTTCTAGGACTTCACCCCAATTTTTACTTTTTCTTTTTAATTTTGCTCATAAATCTGACAATTTTCTTTTTGTATATTTCACTGTAAAATGTGTACTACTTTTTTTTACCAAAACAGAGTATACCAACTATTTCAGAATTAATTCATTGTGACTTTTCCCCCGAAAAGACTACAACTGCATAAGCCTTTGTTTTCTACAGTCATAATAAATCCTAGGCGACTTCAGAATATATAGAATTTCCAGATGATGGATAATGTAAGATCATGGAATCAGAGGTTTCAGTAGCCTCAACTGTAGGGGAAAGCTGGACATTGTATTTAAGAACTAAATATAGCCCCAATACATGAAATTTAATAGAGTTAAACATTAGATATTGAATCATCCCTGTTTTCTTAATCCTAATCTAACAAAAGCAACAATTATATCTATAAATAGTAAGGTAAAATAATGCACATCTCATCCTGTTCTTAGATAAAATGATATGCTTATTTCTAGAGTACCTCAACCTTTCTAGACAAACAGAAAATAATCCTCAGAAAGGGAGCAAATGTACTGGTAGAGACAGAGTGAAGGGACAATGTAGGTGATTAAATAGATAATCCCACTAAGGGATTGTAAGTAGAAATACGAGACCCCTGTAAATTAATGAATTACTCAGAAAAGCAGCTCTGCTTAGCAACATGCAGCAGAAGCATGAGACATGCTCCCTAACAATAAAACCACGGTGGCATGCAACCCACATCCTGTCCAGCAAACTCAGGAAGTCAGTGATCCCTAGAACATGCTCTGTGCACATATAAAAAACAATGACTTGTAAACCTAGTTTGACCAGGCAGGGACAAGAAAACTCCCCCACCTAACCTGAAGGAGGAGCTTATGATGGAAGCATGACATCTACTTAAAAGAGACAAAGAAGTTCTTCTCGTTCTCCCCACTTTCCCTTTGATTATAAAACTGTAGCCCAGTAATTTTTCAGAGCATGGCATTTATCACTTGAAAAAACACTTCTTATTTTTCACTTTGCTCTCCTCTCCTAAATTCTTCTCTGGACTAAGACATAAAGAACTACAGTAACAGAACTCTTCAGAGCCCCCCAAAACACCAGTTGGATTCAGTTCCTGTTAATGGGGCACTTCAAAATTAGAAGAGGGAATAAAAGCTATTTTCCAGTTAGTATCTTCAAAAAAAGAATACAGACATGTTAAATTAACTGAGAAAACGTGAGTATCCTAGGAAAGGAAATTTAAAAATAAGAAAATATAAAGAAACCAATTCATCTTCTAAGAACTGTTGGGACATAAACTCTGTCAATAATGGTCACAACATACTTCTTTTTGTCATTATGGGCTTATGATTATATGTGTACATGAGTGTGTTAGAGCAGCTGATAAACACCAAGGACTGCATTAGCAGTAGAATGTTGTACCTAATTTAAAGCACTATAACATCTGGATTCTTACTGAATGTCTGAAAGACTACACAGCAACCACATAGGGTGTAAAAGGTGAGAAAGTGTCAAGACTGGGACTTCCATCCAGGCTAGTTCCTACTCCGAGATTTATTAAGGGCACCAGTTTGGGCAGGTAAGGAAAGGGTAATGACATCTGCTCTCCTGCCTCATAGCATTGTATAAACAAATCAAGAAAGCTAATGGATGACTGTTTGGAAAGATGAGGAAGGTGATCTAATTGTAAGGGACTATATACAGTTTATTTATTAAACTGTTGTAATCATCGAGGGAATTTCATCATTAAAAAAGAAAACATCTGAACAGAGATCTGTTAACTTTGGGTTTTGGAAATAACCTTTGTCTTTAGTAACAGGGCTGATCTACAAAATCTTATTTCCTTTATCCATTTGCAGCAAATCTGCCAAAAACAAAACCTCCCCCATCCTGTCCAGCCCAGGAAGTCTATCCAGAACATGCTCTGTGCACATATAAAAAACAATGACTTGTAAACCTAGTTTGACCAGGCAGGGACAAGAAAACTCCCCCACCTAACCTGAAGGAGGAGCTTATGATGGAAGCATGACATCTACTTAAAAGAGACAAAGAAGTTCTTCTCGTTCTCCCCACTTTCCCTTTGATTATAAAACTGTAGCCCAGTAATTTTTCAGAGCATGGCATTTATCACTTGAAAAACACTTCTTATTTTCACTTTGCTCTCCTCTCCTAAATTCTTCTCTGGACTAAGACATAAAGAACTACAGTAACAGAACTCTTCAGAGCCCCCCAAAACACCAGTTGGATTCAGTTCCTGTTAATGGGGCACTTCAAAATTAGAAGAGGGAATAAAAGCTATTTTCCAGTTAGTATCTTCAAAAAAAGAATACAGACATGTTAAATTAACTGAGAAAACGTGAGTATCCTAGGAAAGGAAATTTAAAAATAAGAAAATATAAAGAAACCAATTCATCTTCTAAGAACTGTTGGGACATAAACTCTGTCAATAATGGTCACAACATACTTCTTTTTGTCATTATGGGCTTATGATTATATGTGTACATGAGTGTGTTAGAGCAGCTGATAAACACCAAGGACTGCATTAGCAGTAGAATGTTGTACCTAATTTAAAGCACTATAACATCTGGATTCTTACTGAATGTCTGAAAGACTACACAGCAACCACATAGGGTGTAAAAGGTGAGAAAGTGTCAAGACTGGGACTTCCATCCAGGCTAGTTCCTACTCCGAGATTTATTAAGGGCACCAGTTTGGGCAGGTAAGGAAAGGGTAATGACATCTGCTCTCCTGCCTCATAGCATTGTATAAACAAATCAAGAAAGCTAATGGATGACTGTTTGGAAAGATGAGGAAGGTGATCTAATTGTAAGGGACTATATACAGTTTATTTATTAAACTGTTGTAATCATCGAGGGAATTTCATCATTAAAAAAGAAAACATCTGAACAGAGATCTGTTAACTTTGGGTTTTGGAAATAACCTTTGTCTTTAGTAACAGGGCTGATCTACAAAATCTTATTTCCTTTATCATTTTCTCGTCATTTCCTTCTGTGTCAGTATCCTTTATACGAATTCAGATTCTGGGCCACTTGATACATGTGTTGAATTGTAAAGTCTATACATTTTACAATCTAACTCCATTCCTTTTTTATGAGAAGGAAAAGAGTTTTATATATTTGATGAAAAATTGAGTTGGCAAAAAAAAAAAAAAAATGGAATTTAAGGAAAATATTCTGATAACCTAATACGAAAGTACTCTATTAATGCCAAACTCAGTTCTCTAAAAACTTTAGTTCCATTCATTAAAATTTTAAGCCTATGGTTTTCAAAATAAAAAGTGATTAACAGAGTGTATATCAATCACCTCTGGATTTACATTTCTAAAATAAAATGAAGTAGCTCTGATGATGAGAACCAACTGACTTTACTTCCAGTGTTGGAGTGCTCACTGAATCTTCTCTTGGCTATCTTATTCTCCTGGAAGAGGTTATATCTTTCAGTCCTCTTATGCATCATTTCATAAGGTTCTGGGTGTCAGTGAGGAACTCTTTTCCAGTAAGAAGGAAACTAGCTCCTTCAACCCTTCCTCATAGCAGGGATATTTCAGAGACACAATCATCTTCTAGTTCTTTTGTTACACCCTCTCAACACTTCCACTCCTGGGAATACTGTTCACTTGGGCTAGATTTGATTTTCATCAGAGCATATAGCACCGTCATCAATTTTACTGTAAGTCATTAAACTTTCCTATCGTCAATAATGGTGGCTCAGCCTGCCAATTCAGGAGACTTGGGCTGGACCCTTGGGTGAGAAATTTACTGGGACTTCCATCCAGGCTAGTTCCTACTCCGAGATTTATTAAGGGCACCAGTTTGGGCAGGTAAGGAAAGGGTAATGACATCTGCTCTCCTGCCTCATAGCATTGTATAAACAAATCAAGAAAGCTAATGGATGACTGTTTGGAAAGATGAGGAAGGTGATCTAATTGTAAGGGACTATATACAGTTTATTTATTAAACTGTTGTAATCATCGAGGGAATTTCATCATTAAAAAAGAAAACATCTGAACAGAGATCTGTTAACTTTGGGTTTTGGAAATAACCTTTGTCTTTAGTAACAGGGCTGATCTACAAAATCTTATTTCCTTTATCATTTTCTCGTCATTTCCTTCTGTGTCAGTATCCTTTATACGAATTCAGATTCTGGGCCACTTGATACATGTGTTGAATTGTAAAGTCTATACATTTTACAATCTAACTCCATTCCTTTTTTATGAGAAGGAAAAGAGTTTTATATATTTGATGAAAAATTGAGTTGGCAAAAAAAAAAAAAATGGAATTTAAGGAAAATATTCTGATAACCTAATACGAAAGTACTCTATTAATGCCAAACTCAGTTCTCTAAAAACTTTAGTTCCATTCATTAAAATTTTAAGTCTATGGTTTTCAAAATAAAAAGTGATTAACAGAGTGTATATCAATCACCTCTGGATTTACATTTCTAAAATAAAATGAAGTAGCTCTGATGATGAGAACCAACTGACTTTACTTCCAGTGTTGGAGTGCTCACTGAATCTTCTCTTGGCTATCTTATTCTCCTGGAAGAGGTTATATCTTTCAGTCCTCTTATGCATCATTTCATAAGGTTCTGGGTGTCAGTGAGGAACTCTTTTCCAGTAAGAAGGAAACTAGCTCCTTCAACCCTTCCTCATAGCAGGGATATTTCAGAGACACAATCATCTTCTAGTTCTTTTGTTACACCCTCTCAACACTTCCACTCCTGGGAATACTGTTCACTTGGGCTAGATTTGATTTTCATCAGAGCATATAGCACCGTCATCAATTTTACTGTAAGTCATTAAACTTTCCTATCGTCAATAATGGTGGCTCAGCCTGCCAATTCAGGAGACTTGGGCTGGACCCTTGGGTCAGGATGATGCCCTGGAGAAAGAAATGGCAACTCACTCCAGTATTTTTGCCTGGGAAATCTTATGGACAAAGGAGCCTGGAAGGCTACAGTCCATAGGATTGCAAAGAGTCAGACATGACTGAGCACACACCCACATGCACACCATGAATAAGAGTGTATGGTTATGACAGATTTCACATGGTCTACCAGAGCAAATGGAAGATTAAAAAATTAGGCATGTCATTATGCAGAAGAGGATTTTACAGGAATCAATGATGACCAAAATCTAACAACAGCTTTAGCGAATTTTAGATGGCTACTGCTTTGTTTTAGGTATCAGATTTAGAGCACAATGATAGCATGAAACGTTGACTTTTTATTTTACTTCAGAACATTTGAGGATTGTTATTTCTATGCTGAGCAAACAAATCTGTCATTGTGGATCACATTTAAGAGATGCTAACTTTTCCTGGAGTCTTAAAAATTATCTAGGATACCACATCATTATAATGAAACAAAAATGCAAGATCAGCTATAATTAACTATGAATCTTATCACAGGTACTTGAAATTGTTCTAAATATTACACACACACACACACACACAATTTACCTCTAACTCTTCTAACAATTTTACAATATAGTTTCACTATTCTTGTTTTACATATTAGGAAATATTTCTAATCAAATATTAGAAAATAAGTGATTTGCCCAAGGCAACATGGCTCGTAGCTCATCATCAAGATTTGGACCCAGATCTTATTCTCCTGGAAGAGGTTATATCTTTCAGTCCTCTTATGCATCATTTCATAAGGTTCTGGGTGTCAGTGAGGAACTCTTTTCCAGTAAGAAGGAAACTAGCTCCTTCAACCCTTCCTCATAGCAGGGATATTTCAGAGACACAATCATCTTCTAGTTCTTTTGTTACACCCTCTCAACACTTCCACTCCTGGGAATACTGTTCACTTGGGCTAGATTTGATTTTCATCAGAGCATATAGCACCGTCATCAATTTTACTGTAAGTCATTAAACTTTCCTATCGTCAATAATGGTGGCTCAGCCTGCCAATTCAGGAGACTTGGGCTGGACCCTTGGGTCAGGATGATGCCCTGGAGAAAGAAATGGCAACTCACTCCAGTATTTTTGCCTGGGAAATCTTATGGACAAAGGAGCCTGGAAGGCTACAGTCCATAGGATTGCAAAGAGTCAGACATGACTGAGCACACACCCACATGCACACCATGAATAAGAGTGTATGGTTATGACAGATTTCACATGGTCTACCAGAGCAAATGGAAGATTAAAAAATTAGGCATGTCATTATGCAGAAGAGGATTTTACAGGAATCAATGATGACCAAAATCTAACAACAGCTTTAGCGAATTTTAGATGGCTACTGCTTTGTTTTAGGTATCAGATTTAGAGCACAATGATAGCATGAAACGTTGACTTTTTATTTTACTTCAGAACATTTGAGGATTGTTATTTCTATGCTGAGCAAACAAATCTGTCATTGTGGATCACATTTAAGAGATGCTAACTTTTCCTGGAGTCTTAAAAATTATCTAGGATACCACATCATTATAATGAAACAAAAATGCAAGATCAGCTATAATTAACTATGAATCTTATCACAGGTACTTGAAATTGTTCTAAATATTACACACACACACACACACACAATTTACCTCTAACTCTTCTAACAATTTTACAATATAGTTTCACTATTCTTGTTTTACATATTAGGAAATATTTCTAATCAAATATTAGAAAATAAGTGATTTGCCCAAGGCAACATGGCTCGTAGCTCATCATCAAGATTTGGACCCAGATCGACTATGAGCCAAAGCCAGGTTCATTTTCATTATGCTCGATAGTTACAAAGACAGTAATAGAAAAATTTTCTGGTTCCCTGTCTGGTTTTCTTTCCATTAAGCTGTGACAGATGTCAATTTTCTATCCCATACCACTAATGCAATGTGAACTTGCTTTCCATAGTCATTAAGTCTATTAAACCATGGGAAAGAAATACAGCTAAGAGCACGACTTTGAAGATCAATGATTGTATTTTTTTTAAATGTAAAACAGTCTTTATTTCACTAAAAAACATGGATAGTGTTCTTTGTATAATGATGATTTAGTAAAGAACACAGCTATGACAAAATGGTAAAACTTTGTAAAACATCAACTTTATCATTAATGAATTAGACATGCTGGACATCTAAAAAAAATGAATTTGTAACAGACAATATTAAATCATGTTAACTTAATTAACTAAAACATAGAACTATATGATTATCATTCAATTCAGTCTCTGTGGGGTATTTTTCTTTTGTTTATTCCATGGCTATAGATGGAGCTCCAGGCAATTGTCCTTAAAATGTAAGCCTATGTGTATCTTAGCACAGACAGAAGAGCATGGCTACAGAATGCACTAGTGCCATATTTCTGCAAATCAAAAATGCATCTTAATATTTTATCTTCCTAAATATATTTTTTACATGAGTCAATTATTAGTCTTTCTAAATGAAGTCTAGTGATTTTTATTTTTAAGGTGCACTTTCTGCAATGTATTTTATAGGAAAGAAATTATTTCACAAAAGACAGAAAATATTCTGGTTTTGACAGTGACATGATTTCAGTGTTGGCTGACCTTAGATCAGTTTTCTGGACCAATCTTTAAAAGAGCTTCAATCCCATTGAAGCCAAAGCTTCCCATCTATAGATGTGGAGGTGTGTAGAATACCAGAATCCAACCATTAGACTTTGGTTTCTGTCATCTTGCACACTTCTTCAGGTGCTTTATTGAGCCGAGTAATATAAGCAGTAGGCAAAAAGCATTACTTGAGGAATGGAAAAAAGAACTAACGAGAAGATACTTTTTCTAGAAAAGTTGCAGTTGCACGTAGGTATCCATACTTTAAAATATTTTATTTATTCTTTACTTCCTGAGAGACTAAATAATGAGGTATTACAGGAGCAAACTCAATGTAAGGGGAAACTGATTGAGTGAAAATTTCCAAACAGTAATTTGGAAAGTGATGAGCTGTGTAAAGTTAAACCCGACATCTCTAATGTTTATCATTATGATGTTTGGCTGGACTATAGATAAGGCTTGAGAATTTAAAATGTCCTTCAGACTGAAAAACTTTAAAAGTAGTTGTGTGCAAGCTTATTTTTTGGTAGAATATGTGAAAGGTTTGATTTCACATAATTTCTGCCTTTACTAATATATAATACTGAAGAAGGGTATGGAGTTGAAAAAAATGTTGAAATTGTCGTCTTTCCATCTCAACCATGCACTCTTGAGAAAGGCATAGCTTGTTCTTTTTGCTTCGATTTCCCTATGTTTTCAGTGTTAGAATTTCAGTAGTTATCCCTCAGAGCCATTTTTTAACTTATATATGAATCTGTGACTTTGAATTGAGACACTTTATAACAGATACAGATGAAAGCGAAAGGAATCCTAGGGTCTCTTGATCTGAATAGCTTTCTCCAGATGTCTTTAAATCTTTACCTGACAATCCATCAGCCTTCCTTTCCCCTCCCCTCCCGCTTAGGAAGGGAACTGAGTTAGAAACACATTTGTGTGCAAGTAAACACATTTTTGTTGATGAGGAATTCAGTTCTCATACAGCGAGTGTTAAACTTTGACTGGGGTCCTTGGACATAACCTATTACCTTCTAGGCTTGCTATCTTGAAAACGCATTAGAACTTCTTCTTTAGAAATACTTCTGTTGAAGTCTGCTGCCTTGACAGGATGCTAAAAGATGGAAACTAAATTGCTGTGTTGTATTAAGTTTAGCATGACCTTGACCAACTGGTTTTGTATTGTTGGCTCTTGTGGGTGTCACCCACAATTGTACTATAAAAGTGAGCTGCATCTCCACAGCTGCAGTCTTAAAGCACCAGCTGGTGAGCAATGCAAGGAGCAGACTTGTAACCAACTTACATCATCTTCAACATGAAGATAACCTCAGTGCCAATGCTTCTAACCCTGGCTCTTTGCCTCATACAAGGTGAGCAATTCGCCTGTAATCTAAGCCTCTTGCCACACATTCCAAAGCTCTGGGTACAGACTTGTCTCTCTCCTTCCCTCCTTAGTATATATGTATGTATGTATGCATGTATATAAATATACATATACCTGAAATATATTGCCAGATAATAAAGTTTTGAAGAATTATATATATGGCTTGGTAACTATGGTAGGTTTAGAAGTGACATGTAGATAATCCAAATTTTTATCCATCAGAAATTCTTCCATTAATTCAACATTAATTCTGAAAAACTAATTGATTCTTCTTTATATTCCCATCACCAAACATATAAGTTTGTAATGATAAGAATTATATGTGTTATTCATATATTGTCTATGAAATATACTGATATAAATTATGTATATAGCAAATATTTAAAACTTAGATGTACTTAATATGTCTACTTTGACACTACACTTACAAATAAAATGTTAAGAATTCAAATTCAATCATCTGTTTTTATTTTAAAGTAGTATGTTTTCTAGCAAATTTAATTTTTGTGTTTTTAAATCCTAAATGAATTGGAAATATTTCTTCTAAATGGTAAGGGACTTCTATAGGTGCCAGAAGGTAGATTTTTGCTTTTGCTATTTGAATTTGGACAGAACACAAGATCACCTAGATTTAACTTTCTATGAATCATTTACATATTTTAAAATGAAACTTCAGATATGGAGAATGAGGAGACCATTATACCCAAATGATGCCCACTTTCCTATAAGTGTTTCCTATAAGTGTTTGTTTCCTATAATCTGTTAATGCTGTGATTTTAATTAATCTTAATATTTATCAGATCTCTAATATTTGTGGTTACAATAGGAGACAGTTACCCAAATTCAGAAAATTTAATTTTATGTGTATAGGATATAAACTTTATGATACATTGTACTTTAAATGTATAATTTACATATTTTATATGTGTGCTATAATTTAAAAAGAAGCCTACAATACTTTGTTCTGAAAGGATTTTGTAGGGAGTTAGATATGTTGAGGGGATCAGAAAGTATATGAGTATTATTTTTCAATAATACTTCATAAAGTAATTGGCTCTTTATAAGCAAGAGACCTTTGTGACTGTCTATACTGCTATAGACAAAAAGTGAGGGTGCAATGCCCTCACTTTATTTGACATAGTACATTGTTATGTGTGCCAATCAATTTTCAGTTTTAAAATATATTGTTGTTAAAATAAGCAAGACAACACACAACTGAATTGTTCAATTCACTTTTTAAAGATTGTACATTCCCTTAACTTTGGTTTCTGTACTTTTGTCCCAGATGCTGCCAGTGAAGATGTAAATCAGGTTAGTCCCACTTTTTCTGTTCATTGAGTTCATTCCAAGGTCCCTGAAGAAAAATGTTCTGTGGCCAACACCTTCATATTAATAATATAGACATATTATATTGATAGGCACTAATAGCTTTTGTTAAAAATACAGAAACAGGTCTTTATGAATCAAGACATAAATCACACACACACACACACACACACACACACACACACACACCAGTCAATGCATTAATGGTAATAGATGTAGGCAAGAGGCAATCTATCATACTAAAGGAGTGCTTTAAAATTCCACAAATACACTAGTGAATTATTGTTGTTCAATTTAACAGCTGAAGAAGTCATGACACACACTGGAAGTTGAAATAAGTTTTCTTGTGACCATTATGCACAACAGGGTTGTCTTTACCTTGTATATATTCAGTGTATATGTTTCATTCAATACATATTTACTGAGAATCTTTTATATGTCAGATCCTGTTTGAGATGCCGGGGATATTAAGACAAAAAAGAACCCTGCTGTCATTGCAGGGGAAGAAACAGACAAGTTAATAAGCAAATTAGTAAAATATAGACTACATTAAATAATGCTTAGAGCTAGAAGAATAGAAGATAGGAATTTCAGTGGATAGAAATGCTATCAGTTATCGAGATGGTCAGGTAAGTTCTCTTTTAGAAGATAGCTTAGAACACATCTAAGATGTGGAGAGAGTGAACTGTGAAGATTCCTGCCACTCACAGCAAACAAGGCAGGAGCACCTGTGATAGCATAGGCCCTGACTTTGGAAGGGTCTGTACCAAGTCTTAGAGGTCTTTGGATTGTAAATGAAGGAATCATTCTCTACAGAAATTAAATATTTTTTAATATATTTGAAAGTCACATTGAAAGAGTCAATTATACACACACACACACAATTGTGCCATTATTTCAGATTTAAAATAGTTCTGGTTATGTAGCAGATATTTGCTATGTCTCTCAGAGACCTTGAACATTAAAGAATAAGATAGTACAAAGATAATTTTCTACACCAAAACTCATAAACATGATCAGAATATTCTTGCTGTATTTTATTGTCACACTTTTTTTTTTTAAAAAAAAGTAAGCTTCCTTGAAGAAGGACATGGCAACTCACTCCAATAGTCTTGCCTGGGAAGTCTCATGCACAGAGAAGGCAGGTGGGCTTCAGTCTGTGGGGTTACACAACTGAGCATGCATGCATGAGGTGGGTGGAGGGAGATGGGTTGGTAGCAATAAACAGGTAGACCCAAAACCAAAACAAAACAAAAAACAAAAAAGAAACCCAGGAAGCTTCTTACAGGAATAGTCTAGAGAATTCCATTATAGTCTCTATTATTTCATTGATGTTTGCTGATTAAAGAGGCACAGAAACTTCCATTGCATAAGCAGAGTGGGATGGTAAGGTAGGGAAAAAGATTGTGCCTCAAGAATCAAAAAGCATGCTTGTTTGGATATTTTATACTGGACAAAGAGGAATAGTGTGTAAATCTCACTATGCATGAGGAAATAATTTTCTTTTTCAGTGTTTATGATAGTAGGTGGTAGTTTCCAGTGGGTATTTCAAATTTTGCACTTTCTCATACTATTAAACTCTATATTGCTGAAAAACATTTTTAAAATTGAAATGAAGCCACCTTTTAGACTGGCAAAGGCAAAAAAAGAATATGAAAAGTAATTATTTATCTGGAAATATTTCTGATTATCATAGTTTTTGAATATTTTCTTAGAAATGAAAACTATTGATTTATTCTTTCTTAAAATGCTAGAGTTTTTATTTTCCAAGTTCAGTAGCTCAAGGTCTTTCTAGGACTGTAAAAGCATGTTGAATATTACAAACATGAGCCAGAGCAGCTCAGAAAAACGTTGGTATGATCTGTAAGGATCTTTATCATATACTTACATTTGTCATCACAGAAGAGTGATTAGGAGACAGAGCAGGGGTAATGCCAGCTCCTGGGGGGTTTATTATGATGTCTGGGAAGAAACAGTGGATGCTAGTGAGATGGCGTCACAGGTAGTGGAAGAAAATAGAGCTTGATCCTACATGGCTCCAGTTTTTCTGAGACAAGTGGAGAAAACACAAAGAGCAACCAACACAACAACAGCAAAAAAAATGATTCAGAAATGTGAAATTACAGTGCAAGTAAACAGTTGCTGGGAAGTGATCTAACCACCTCAGTGTCCTTTATGGTCTAGACCTGTTCCTGTTTCAGCCCTCTCCACTATGGTCATTGGGAAGCTATTGCACTTTTCTCACAGAAAAACACAACTGTTGCTTTCCGTTTTTATGGTCTTTCCATTTTTCTCAAGAGAATTCAGGATAGCCTCATAACTTAGAAAATAGCAATGAGTTCCATCAATTATTACAAACTGTGAACAAATTTCTTAACCTATTTTTAGGGACTCTGTTGTTCATTCATATGAAAAAAATAAGAAAATGGTTCTTTCTCTGATTTAGGTATTTATCTAAATGTGACTTGGAGAACTCTGTTCTTTTTTTATTATAATATCATACTGAGTTTTTGTTTTCAAAAGTTTTTTAAGACCTACCTCACACGGGGTATATTTCTATTACAAAGACAACAGGCTCTTCTCCGATTCCATGACAAGGTTTTTATCTGGAGTTTATAGAATCAGTTTCATCTGGCCAGCTCAGCAGTAACTTTCAAATTTTGCACTTTCTCATACTATTAAACTCTATATTGCTGAAAAACATTTTTAAAATTGAAATGAAGCCACCTTTTAGACTGGCAAAGGCAAAAAAAGAATATGAAAAGTAATTATTTATCTGGAAATATTTCTGATTATCATAGTTTTTGAATATTTTCTTAGAAATGAAAACTATTGATTTATTCTTTCTTAAAATGCTAGAGTTTTTATTTTCCAAGTTCAGTAGCTCAAGGTCTTTCTAGGACTGTAAAAGCATGTTGAGTATTACAAACATGAGCCAGAGCAGCTCAGAAAAACGTTGGTATGATCTGCAAGGATCTTTATCATATACTTACATTTGTCATCACAGAAGAGTGATTAGGAGACAGAGCAGGGGTAATGCCAGCTCCTGGGGGGTTTATTATGATGTCTGGGAAGAAACAGTGGATGCTAGTGAGATGGCGTCACAGGTAGTGGAAGAAAATAGAGCTTGATCCTACATGGCTCCAGTTTTTCTGAGACAAGTGGAGAAAACACAAAGAGCAACCAACACAACAACAGCAAAAAAAATGATTCAGAAATGTGAAATTACAGTGCAAGTAAACAGTTGCTGGGAAGTGATCTAACCACCTCAGTGTCCTTTATGGTCTAGACCTGTTCCTGTTTCAGCCCTCTCCACTATGGTCATTGGGAAGCTATTGCACTTTTCTCACAGAAAAACACAACTGTTGCTTTCCGTTTTTATGGTCTTTCCATTTTTCTCAAGAGAATTCAGGATAGCCTCATAACTTAGAAAATAGCAATGAGTTCCATCAATTATTACAAACTGTGAACAAATTTCTTAACCTATTTTTAGGGACTCTGTTGTTCATTCATATGAAAAAAATAAGAAAATGGTTCTTTCTCTGATTTAGGTATTTATCTAAATGTGACTTGGAGAACTCTGTTCTTTTTTTATTATAATATCATACTGAGTTTTTGTTTTCAAAAGTTTTTTAAGACCTACCTCACACGGGGTATATTTCTATTACAAAGACAACAGGCTCTTCTCCGATTCCATGACAAGGTTTTTATCTGGAGTTTATAGAATCAGTTTCATCTGGCCAGCTCAGCAGTAACTTACAATAATGGCACAAAATGCTACAGAATTAGAGATGAGACACCAATCTCCAGAGACACAGTTGTCAATCTGTTGCCAGAAATTGTTGCCGTGTTACTCAGATAAGATCACTGGTTGGTGATGATAATCTTAGAGATGTCTTAGGTTACTCTTAGCAAAATTTCCCAGGGCTGGTCTCTGAAATTATGTGCTTTTCCTTGCTATTTATCATTCTTCACTCTGCAAGTGCTACCACTGCCTCCCATGTGTAGGATACTAGGTTAGGTACGTCATTATCCATTAGATAGTAAGCACCACTTAGGCAAGGATCCTTCTGCTTTGTTTACTACTCTATCCATGCCACCTAAAAAAGTATAGCATTGTCATGATATCTGTTTGTTGATTGACTGAATGACTATGATCAAGATCCTATAGGAGGCTGAATAGAGTTCTATAATGAGGCCTTTGGAGCAAAGGCTTGATTTGTTATTTTCTTCTGATACAAGAATATTGAAGCTTTTAATTTTCAAAGTCAAAACATATATTCCAAAGGCTTTAAAAGACCAGTGGATTTCCTAAGCTAATAGGTAGTATAACACTTTAAATTAATACTTCACTAGGTAATGTAAATGCAACATTAATACTAAGCTCCTAGAAAAAAAGTGGGTGACATATAGCAGGTCTTCATTAAATATATTGAATTAATCTTCTCAGAAGTCTTTTCATATACCTTTTAATGACAATTATTATTGAACTATGATATTAGATGTTTTATATGTGTGACCTTAGCATCTTCCAATAATAATAATGGCAACAACAACAGCTATAATAATAAAGCAGGAAGAAAAGATGAGGTAGAGAATCTAATTATTGAATATGTATAACATATTAGGCCCTCTTCGAGGGATTTACATGCTTATCTGCATAAACTTTACAAAACGTGAATACCTACGTCCTCTGTTTTTAAGACTGGATAAGTGAGCCTTTGCAAAGTTCATTTGCTATGACTATTGGACTTGTAACTGAGAAGCCTGGAACATAACTGCAGATCTTTTGACTGCAAGTCCCTGTTCTTTCCATTTCACTAATGGTTTTATTTTTTGGGGGGGAGGGATGAGGTTGCAGGGGGAGGAGGGGGGTGGATGGGCCACTTCTATTGGTCTTTCATTTGTCTATTTTCATCCATCTTTGTTCTTTGGCCCCTGTGGGCCTTCCATCGCAGTGGCCTCTGTTGTCGCAGAGCACCAGCTCTGGGCACATGCGCTCCAGAGTTACAGCTCGATAATTGGACACATCAGTCCAGCCGCTCCGCGGCACTTGGGATCTTCCCAGGCCAGGGATTGAACCCGTGCCCCTTGCAATGCAAGGCGGTGTCCCTACCCACTGGACCACCAGGGAAGCCCTCACTAATGGTTTTAGATGAATGTCTTAGGTAAATTTTCAGTTTCCAGCAGACAATCGAGATTCATTTTTATTTGTATTATTTATATCGAGTGAGTGAATATCTTTCATACAGAGTGGGTAGTGGTTATGAAATAATACTGTTTTTAGGAGGTAAAGTCTTGCTTTGATGAAGTTTCTGTAAACACTTTTTCCCCCCATATTTTCCTAAGGAAACATGCAGTGAATATCAAGCTTTGATGAAAAATGGAAAGCTGTTCTGTTCCCAAGATAAAAAACTTTTTCAAAGCACTGATGGAATAGTGTTCAACAAATGTATCACATGCAAAATGATACTGTGAGTAAAGTTTATCTTTCTTTCAAGTGTTTTGAGTTATTTTGGGAACTACTGAATATGTTATTCTTACTTTCTGTCAAGTATATTTTTCTAAATCCAAGTGGGTAAATAATAATGCTAAGCAAATGATACCTTTCATCAAGTAAATCAAGATAAGTGCTACCCACCTGGAAAGATTTTAATAATCACTCATGGTTTTCAAAAATATCCCTAAGGGCCCACTATCAATACTTAATAGTCTTCTGAGGATGTAGTTCCAAGTTGAGTTGTCTAACCTGTGAGACAAGAATTCTTGGTCTTGTAATAATGTACCCGTGATGCAATACGTCCTCTGTTTAAGACGGGGCCAAGTCCCTATTGGACTTGTAACTGAGAAGCCTGGAACATAACTGCAGATCTTTTGACTGCAAGTCCCTGTTCTTTCCATTTCACTAATGGTTTTATTTTTTGGGGGGGAGGGATGAGGTTGCAGGGGGAGGAGGGGGGTGGATGGGCCACTTCTATTGGTCTTTCATTTGTCTATTTTCATCCATCTTTGTTCTTTGGCCCTGTGGGCCTTCCATCGCAGTGGCCTCTGTTGTCGAGAGCACCCGCTCTGGGCACATGCGCTCCAGAGTTACCGCTCGATAATTCGACACATCAGTCCAGCCGCTCCGCGGCACTTGGGATCTTCCCAGGCCAGGGATTGAACCCGTGCCCCTTGCAATGCAAGGCGGTGTCCCTACCCACTGGACCACCAGGGAAGCCCTCACTAATGGTTTTAGATGAATGTCTTAGGTAAATTTTCAGTTTCCAGCAGACAATCGAGATTCATTTTTATTTGTATTATTTATATCGAGTGAGTGAATATCTTTCATACAGAGTGGGTAGTGGTTATGAAATAATACTGTTTTTAGGAGGTAAAGTCTTGCTTTGATGAAGTTTCTGTAAACACTTTTTCCCCCCATATTTTCCTAAGGAAACATGCAGTGAATATCAAGCTTTGATGAAAAACGGAAAGCTGTTCTGTTCCCAAGATAAAAAACTTTTTCAAAGCACTGATGGAATAGTGTTCAACAAATGTATCACATGCAAAATGATACTGTGAGTAAAGTTTATCTTTCTTTCAAGTGTTTTGAGTTATTTTGGGAACTACTGAATATGTTATTCTTACTTTCTGTCAAGTATATTTTTCTAAATCCAAGTGGGTAAATAATAATGCTAAGCAAATGATACCTTTCATCAAGTAAATCAAGATAAGTGCTACCCACCTGGAAAGATTTTAATAATCACTCATGGTTTTCAAAAATATCCCTAAGGGCCCACTATCAATACTTAATAGTCTTCTGAGGATGTAGTTCCAAGTTGAGTTGTCTAACCTGTGAGACAAGAATTCTTGGTCTTGTTAAGACCTGACTCTATTGTACCCCTGAGAATGATGTGACAACCAGCCAGAATAAGCAGGATACAGCCTGACTCTGTGAGCTGCCAGCGCCTTCAGACACTCATGGTTATGCTGATGTGAATGGGCTCTAGAATTGACTTTGGCTTCCAACTGCCTGCAACTCAGAATTAATATCCAGAAGTTTACTGGCATCTTGCAATGCTTATTAACTTGATTTCCTTCTTTCCAATGACATTCCAAAAAGCTTGAGTTGGAAAATCACTTCAGTTGTCCATTGCAAATCCTCAAATAAAAGAAACTTAATTTGCTTTTTTTTTTTTTTTTTTTATAAATTTGTACCCAGATTCTTAATTGTATTTTATTTTTTAAATTTTTATTTATTTTTTTTGGCGGGGTGGGAGGCAGGGGGTGGGCGGGTCACCTCCACTGGTCCCTCACCTGTCCAGTTTCATCCATCCTTGTTCCTTTAGCCCGTGTGGGCCTCCCATCACGGTGGCATCTGTCGTCGCAGAGCACCGGCTCCAGGCGCACGCACTCCAGAGCCCCGGCTCGGAAACGGGACACATCGGTCCAGTCGCTCTGCGGCACGTGGGATCCTCCCAGGCCAGGGATCGAACCGGCGCCCCTTGAACTGCAAGGCGGTGTCCTTACCCACTGGACCACCAGGGGAAACCCATAAAAGAAACTGAATTTGCTTTTGAACAGGGGATTCATCCTCAGTTTCTGATCATCAAAACTTCAAATCTGATATCAAGATTAAGCTAGCCCATGGAAGATGATTATGTTATAACTAGTTTTTACTATGCCAAGTTGGGATTGTGTCAAGGGATTTTATCTGATATAGTCATTAATATTGTGATAGTAAAGTTCTGATCACATGTGATTCTTATGAAGATGCCTTTTTAAGTTGAAAGAAGCGAGGGCAAAATTTTGGAAAGGGAGACTCTGGGGCAAGATGAAGAATGCTTTCTTAGTCTCTTGAAAACTGACTATAAAGAAGCAGGTGTATTATTTATTAAAGTGTTTCCTACTTGTTACATGGAAAAAGGAGACTGAAGCATGTAGTTCCAAGTTGAGTTGTCTAACCTGTGAGACAAGAATTCTTGGTCTTGTTAAGACCTGACTCTATTGTACCCCTGAGAATGATGTGACAACCAGCCAGAATAAGCAGGATACAGCCTGACTCTGTGAGCTGCCAGCGCCTTCAGACACTCATGGTTATGCTGATGTGAATGGGCTCTAGAATTGACTTTGGCTTCCAACTGCCTGCAACTCAGAATTAATATCCAGAAGTTTACTGGCATCTTGCAATGCTTATTAACTTGATTTCCTTCTTTCCAATGACATTCCAAAAAGCTTGAGTTGGAAAATCACTTCAGTTGTCCATTGCAAATCCTCAAATAAAAGAAACTTAATTTGCTTTTTTTTTTTTTTATAAATTTGTACCCAGATTCTTAATTGTATTTTATTTTTAAATTTTTATTTATTTATTTTGGCGGGGTGGGGAGGCAGGGGGTGGGCGGGTCACCTCCACTGGTCCCTCACCTGTCCAGTTTCATCCATCCTTGTTCCTTTAGCCCGTGTGGGCCTCCCATCACGGTGGCATCTGTCGTCGCAGAGCACCGGCTCCAGGCGCACGCACTCCAGAGCCCCGGCTCGGAAACGGGACACATCGGTCCAGTCGCTCTGCGGCACGTGGGATCCTCCCAGGCCAGGGATCGAACCGGCGCCCCTTGAACTGCAAGGCGGTGTCCTTACCCACTGGACCACCAGGGAAGCCCATAAAAGAAACTGAATTTGCTTTTGAACAGGGGATTCATCCTCAGTTTCTGATCATCAAAACTTCAAATCTGATATCAAGATTAAGCTAGCCCATGGAAGATGATTATGTTATAACTAGTTTTTACTATGCCAAGTTGGGATTGTGTCAAGGGATTTTATCTGATATAGTCATTAATATTGTGATAGTAAAGTTCTGATCACATGTGATTCTTATGAAGATGCCTTTTTAAGTTGAAAGAAGCGAGGGCAAAATTTTGGAAAGGGAGACTCTGGGGCAAGATGAAGAATGCTTTCTTAGTCTCTTGAAAACTGACTATAAAGAAGCAGGTGTATTATTTATTAAAGTGTTTCCTACTTGTTACATGGGATATTTTAATAGGAGACTGAAGCTATGGGTAGAATAATTTAAATTAAAAAATAATTTAAAAGAAAAATAAATTGCCTTTAGATATACAAGGCAAGATATTTATCACTTTGAAGTCACTCAATTATTTTTGTTACTTATGCAAATTATGTTGGAATAAACTTGGCTTCTTAACTTGGAAAGAAGGAGACTGTGTGAAACATTATTTATAAATTGCTCAATTTGCTCTGTGGGTCCTTAAGAGGTTAAAACATAAGACCAAGACAGGTATGTAAATCTGGGGTTTATATGAATATAGTCTTTTAAAGAGAGCATCCTAAAAATAATACAAATGACTTCTAGAGCTGGTGACCACCTGGATGTTGTAAGTATTTAAGGCAGGTAGTGTGTTATGCAGTTAACAGTAGAGATTCTTGCCTTCAATAGAACCACATTTAAGATGTATTTCAGGACTGAGGAAAGATTTGTGGTACTGGTGGTCATTTCTGGAAATATTTCCACTTTCGACAGGCTTGATTAGGCTAAGAACAGCCAAAATTAAATTTACCATGTATGATGTTAGTCCTAAAACTTGGGCAAGTATGTCTGAGCTATTCCATTCTTTGCTATCTTCCAGGGAAAAAGAAGCAAAATCCCAGAGAAGGACCAGGTCTTTAGCCAGAGCCACCAGGGCTACTACCGCAGGAAAGGTGAGACTATTTTGAGTCAACCTGTCATGTTTGCTTTGGAGATTATGTTCAAGTCTATTCAGATCTCTTTGTTGTCTAATTGCTAGTTCATCATCTGACGTGAAGCCAGCTACTTAGAAGGGAGGTAACATGGCTTAGTCCAGGGTGGGCTAAATATCTGATACAACTTGTCCAACCCATGACCCAACTCTCTGAAAACATTTTGAGCACTAACAGATGTTAAGAGGTGGAGTAAGCCAGTGTGATGACTGTCTTGCATGGTCATTTCTCATTCCTACCATCCTGAAAGTTCTGATCACATGTGATTCTTATGAAGATGCCTTTTTAAGTTGAAAGAAGCGAGGGCAAAATTTTGGAAAGGGAGACTCTGGGGCAAGATGAAGAATGCTTTCTTAGTCTCTTGAAAACTGACTATAAAGAAGCAGGTGTATTATTTATTAAAGTGTTTCCTACTTGTTACATGGGATATTTTAATAGGAGACTGAAGCTATGGGTAGAATAATTTAAATTAAAAAATAATTTAAAAGAAAAATAAATTGCCTTTAGATATACAAGGCAAGATATTTATCACTTTGAAGTCACTCAATTATTTTTGTTACTTATGCAAATTATGTTGGAATAAACTTGGCTTCTTAACTTGGAAAGAAGGAGACTGTGTGAAACATTATTTATAAATTGCTCAATTTGCTCTGTGGGTCCTTAAGAGGTTAAAACATAAGACCAAGACAGGTATGTAAATCTGGGGTTTATATGAATATAGTCTTTTAAAGAGAGCATCCTAAAAATAATACAAATGACTTCTAGAGCTGGTGACCACCTGGATGTTGTAAGTATTTAAGGCAGGTAGTGTGTTATGCAGTTAACAGTAGAGATTCTTGCCTTCAATAGAACCACATTTAAGATGTATTTCAGGACTGAGGAAAGATTTGTGGTACTGGTGGTCATTTCTGGAAATATTTCCACTTTCGACAGGCTTGATTAGGCTAAGAACAGCCAAAATTAAATTTACCATGTATGATGTTAGTCCTAAAACTTGGGCAAGTATGTCTGAGCTATTCCATTCTTTGCTATCTTCCAGGGAAAAAGAAGCAAAATCCCAGAGAAGGACCAGGTCTTTAGCCAGAGCCACCAGGGCTACTACCGCAGGAAAGGTGAGACTATTTTGAGTCAACCTGTCATGTTTGCTTTGGAGATTATGTTCAAGTCTATTCAGATCTCTTTGTTGTCTAATTGCTAGTTCATCATCTGACGTGAAGCCAGCTACTTAGAAGGGAGGTAACATGGCTTAGTCCAGGGGTGGGCTAAATATCTGATACAACTTGTCCAACCCATGACCCAACTCTCTGAAAACATTTTGAGCACTAACAGATGTTAAGAGGTGGAGTAAGCCAGTGTGATGACTGTCTTGCATGGTCATTTCTCATTCCTACCATCCTGTCTTAGTTCCAACAAGAGTCTTCATGGTACTGTAGAACTAACTTCAAAATCTCAGAATTTGGACAATTTATGTATCTCTGGGTCTCAATTTTTTCACTTCTGAGATGGAATGTGAATCAGTGAGAAACTAAGTTTAAAATGTCTGCTATAATGTTTACCATGTGCTAGCAGGCATGTGACTCATTTTATTTCCTTTCTCTTTTCTTTTTCTCTGAACATAATTTCTAATTCTTGAAGATTTCCCCTAATTCAACTTGCTTATTTATATCTATTTTGCAAACTGGAATTCAGGCTAATATTTGTTGGAGAAATCTGTCTTGTAGTCAAAAATGTAGGAAACTAAAAACCAAATAAAATGAAAGAAACTATATAGATGCAACCCAACACACAACCATTTCCCTTTATAAATAATATTTTATTATTCAGAACTTTTATTTATATAAAAAATTAAAATTATAGACCCTGATTGGGCAAAACCTCTGGTCTACAACATCTCACAATAAGGTATTGACAAAGCTAGGACTATTTCAGGGTGTTCTAACAGCTACTTATATTATTCCAGGCTTCCTTTGTGGCTTCTTCTCCAAAGTCTTTCTCTTCCTCCTCCCATGCCTCTGACACACAATTAAAATGATCAGTCAGGGAAGGCACACCCAAATTACCTCAATATCCTGGTCTAACCAAGCTATCATTTTCCTTGTCATTGTTACACAGGACTGTCTGAGTACCTCAACCTCCACAGCAGACCTAGGCAACAAAAGTTCTTTGCCTGGGCTCAAGTAGTCTCACTTTGAAAACAATAACACAGTTACCAAACTATTGGTCAATAACAACGAACTGAGGAAAAGGGGGCTGCTTTTGTGCTCGCCTAAATCCATGAGGGTCAGGAAGGTTTACTTGTATTTTTCAAATCAGTCTTACTTTGTCACATTTAGAAAGATGCTTATAATGTAAAATCCAGTCTTCTCCTCCTCTTCTTCTTTATGAAAATATGATATATCCATGGTGTTAAACATTACAAAATACAAGCAAGTGACAAATAAAAATCCCCTAAATACATATCATGCACACATATACACCCATATCATTCTTAATCCTACTATTTTAAACATTATTAGTGATATGTTTTCATATATAGATATACATTTACTGTTTTAATAAAATATTTAAGAAATAAAATTATAGAATATTGAGACATTATATTTCTGTTATCATGTCTAAATTTAATTTCAACCTCTAGATAAAGTTCTTATGGTTACATATTTTGCTACCTAAGAAATGATTTACTTATAAATTAAGGGAGTTAATATTTGACTGAGTGCCTTCAAGTAATTTCTGTCTAGATTTTTGCATGTCTATGTTTGAATAGATTAGTGTACTAATGCAACTATACAGTTTTTATTGTTACCATTTTTCTCTTTACTATAAAAGAAAATAGTCTACTTTCTCTGCTTAGACTTCTCTCATAAAAAATTAATCTTACCTTTTACTCTCATAATAAGATGCTCTTCCTTTACAAAGAATTTCCTCTTACAGATATCCTGTCTCTTGAGTCTATTTATTCTTCATTAAAATATCCATCATTCTTTAACCCTGTCACTCTGATATCCATTCCATTAACAAGCCTTGATGGTTTTGCCTCCAATCAATATTCCAATTTGACTCCTTTTCATGATTTCCATTCTTATCACCCAAGTTTTCTGAACTTTCATAATTTCTGCTCACTAACATCTTTGGTCTATGTAGCAACTTTTGTTTTTTAATTGACTGATTCATTCAGTCAGTATTTCTCATTGATTTTGGTTGCCAATTTTGTAGTGTTTTAAGTTCATAGGGGTGCATGTATATATTTCTAAGTTTTCTTTTTTCTTCACATTAATTCATTTCTTTAAAAACTAATGAGGCAAATCCTCTTTCTCATTTTTTCAAAGTTGACTTACATACGCACACATATGTATTTTCCATATATATATTTAAAGTAACAAGTAACTAAGTTTATAAAGGCATTGTCAAAGGCATAGAATATCATATCAGTAATTCATACAATTTTTGTCTGTCATACAGAATCCATAAAATATTCTCCAGGTATTTTTATGTTTTTTCTAACACCTAGAATGTTGGTACTTTTATTGCACTTTTGAGTGGTATTTTTATTGAATCCCTAAATACATATCATGCACACATATACATTCTTAATCCTACTATTTTAAACATTATTAGTGATATGTTTTCATATATAGATATACATTTACTGTTTTAATAAAATATTTAAGAAATAAAATTATAGAATATTGAGACATTATATTTCTGTTATCATGTCTAAATTTAATTTCAACCTCTAGATAAAGTTCTTATGGTTACATATTTTGCTACCTAAGAAATGATTTACTTATAAATTAAGGGAGTTAATATTTGACTGAGTGCCTTCAAGTAATTTCTGTCTAGATTTTTGCATGTCTATGTTTGAATAGATTAGTGTACTAATGCAACTATACAGTTTTTATTGTTACCATTTTTCTCTTTACTATAAAAGAAAATAGTCTACTTTCTCTGCTTAGACTTCTCTCATAAAAAATTAATCTTACCTTTTACTCTCATAATAAGATGCTCTTCCTTTACAAAGAATTTCCTCTTACAGATATCCTGTCTCTTGAGTCTATTTATTCTTCATTAAAATATCCATCATTCTTTAACCCTGTCACTCTGATATCCATTCCATTAACAAGCCTTGATGGTTTTGCCTCCAATCAATATTCCAATTTGACTCCTTTTCATGATTTCCATTCTTATCACCCAAGTTTTCTGAACTTTCATAATTTCTGCTCACTAACATCTTTGGTCTATGTAGCAACTTTTGTTTTTTAATTGACTGATTCATTCAGTCAGTATTTCTCATTGATTTTGGTTGCCAATTTTGTAGTGTTTTAAGTTCATAGGGGTGCATGTATATATTTCTAAGTTTTCTTTTTTCTTCACATTAATTCATTTCTTTAAAAACTAATGAGGCAAATCCTCTTTCTCATTTTTTCAAAGTTGACTTACATACGCACACATATGTATTTTCCATATATATATTTAAAGTAACAAGTAACTAAGTTTATAAAGGCATTGTCAAAGGCATAGAATATCATATCAGTAATTCATACAATTTTTGTCTGTCATACAGAATCCATAAAATATTCTCCAGGTATTTTTATGTTTTTTCTAACACCTAGAATGTTGGTACTTTTATTGCACTTTTGAGTGGTATTTTTATTGTTCATGATGTTTATATCTGATTATTGTTGGTATAGACAAATTCTACTGATTTTTATAGGTTGATCTTATATTAAAAGCCTTTGTGATATCTTATTAACTCTTATTTTTTACCTGTTAATTCCCTTGTCTTTTCCTTGGAAGTTGATCACATTATCTGCAAATAATAGAAGTTTTATAGCTTCCTTTTCAATTTCATCATTTCTTTATTACTTTTTCTTTCTTATATCATTGCCAAGGATCTAGAGCTCAATATAGTAGTTCAATGGTAAAAATGATAATGAACTTCAAACTGTGTTTCCTCTGCCTATATCAAATGCAATATATCTAAAGTTTCTCCATTACATATTATTATCTTTATCATAGGTTTTTTTCTATAAACTCTAGTAAGTTTAGCAAGTTGCTTTCTGTTTTTATCTTTCTGAATATGTTTTAATCATTATCACATGCCTTCTCTGCAATTACTGAAATAGTTTTATGAGAAAACTAGTATAATATATTTCTGGATAACCATGCAAATGTTAAATCATTATTATTTTCTTAGAGCAAATCATACTAATCACAATGCACTTTTCATACATTGTTGTATTTGTCTAGTTAATGTTTAGAAAATCTGAAGCTATTTTTATAAGGAAAATGAATCTATACTTTTCTCTATTCTTATCTGGTTTGGGAATCAATGTAAAATTATCATGAGGGGTGTCACTTAAAACTATTGTTGAATCAGGAAGTCAGCAAATTCCATCCCCAAAGATCAACTATAAGGCTATGCAAAATTGAGCAAAACAACCATTTTAGCACTCTGAAAACTGACCAGAAGCCTATGTCAATCTGACAATGTTATACTAAAGAACTGTTGAACTTTGGGTAGGAACAACAGGAGTCTAAAGTATTCTTGCTTAATGATAGCCCCATCTCACTCCCATGGCTTGGTGGTACAGAGTGTCTATCAAAGAAGAGAAGGCTCTCTGAATCAGTAATTGCATCACCAATATTGAAAAAAGTTTATTTAATTTGACAGTTGAGGGCAGCTGTCATATCCAGAGATTTCATTGATTACTTCAGTAAGAGAATGATCTTAGGGTTGTAGCAATAATCATATTTTTGTCTAAGTCTTCATAAAGGGACAGCAGAGGCAAAAATGGACTAAGCAGTTCATAAAGTCCTAGCCAATCATGAGTTTATGTGCAAACACTTAGAAAACACAAGAATATATTCAAGAAAAGCAAATGCTGGGGTAGATATAATAATAGCCTGAGTTTTAGCTATCGTTTCATACATACACAAGTCCATCTGTGGAGGATGGAAATTTTACTGCCTTTGAGTTGTTTCAAGATAAGTTGTGTCCAATAATTGGCCTGCTGCTAAGGTACACAGATCCAGGGCAAAGCAGCTCTGAGACTGCATTAAAAAATAATTCACAGGGGACTTCTCTTGTGGTCCATTGGCTGGGAATCTGTGCTCCCAGTGCTTGGGGCCCTGGTGCAATCCTGGTCGGGGAGTTACATCCCCCATGCCGTGGCTAAGAGTCTGCATGCTGCAACAAAGAGTCCTCATGCTGAAGCTAGGAGTCTTGCACACCCCTGCTAAAGATCCTGCATACTGCAATGAAGATTGAAGAACCTGTGTCCTGCAGCTGGGAGCCAGCACAGACAAATAAATAAACAAATGTCAAAAAGATTAGTAGACTTGAAGATAGATGAAATTTACAGAAATAGTACAGAAGGAAGAAATATTAACTAAAATGCACAGTCACAAAATCTAAAAAAAAACTTTTCTCTATTCTTATCTGGTTTGGGAATCAATGTAAAATTATCATGAGGGGTGTCACTTAAAACTATTGTTGAATCAGGAAGTCAGCAAATTCCATCCCCAAAGATCAACTATAAGGCTATGCAAAATTGAGCAAAACAACCATTTTAGCACTCTGAAAACTGACCAGAAGCCTATGTCAATCTGACAATGTTATACTAAAGAACTGTTGAACTTTGGGTAGGAACAACAGGAGTCTAAAGTATTCTTGCTTAATGATAGCCCCATCTCACTCCCATGGCTTGGTGGTACAGAGTGTCTATCAAAGAAGAGAAGGCTCTCTGAATCAGTAATTGCATCACCAATATTGAAAAAAGTTTATTTAATTTGACAGTTGAGGGCAGCTGTCATATCCAGAGATTTCATTGATTACTTCAGTAAGAGAATGATCTTAGGGTTGTAGCAATAATCATATTTTTGTCTAAGTCTTCATAAAGGGACAGCAGAGGCAAAAATGGACTAAGCAGTTCATAAAGTCCTAGCCAATCATGAGTTTATGTGCAAACACTTAGAAAACACAAGAATATATTCAAGAAAAGCAAATGCTGGGGTAGATATAATAATAGCCTGAGTTTTAGCTATCGTTTCATACATACACAAGTCCATCTGTGGAGGATGGAAATTTTACTGCCTTTGAGTTGTTTCAAGATAAGTTGTGTCCAATAATTGGCCTGCTGCTAAGGTACACAGATCCAGGGCAAAGCAGCTCTGAGACTGCATTAAAAAATAATTCACAGGGGACTTCTCTTGTGGTCCATTGGCTGGGAATCTGTGCTCCCAGTGCTTGGGGCCCTGGTGCAATCCTGGTCGGGGAGTTACATCCCCCATGCCGTGGCTAAGAGTCTGCATGCTGCAACAAAGAGTCCTCATGCTGAAGCTAGGAGTCTTGCACACCCCTGCTAAAGATCCTGCATACTGCAATGAAGATTGAAGAACCTGTGTCCTGCAGCTGGGAGCCAGCACAGACAAATAAATAAACAAATGTCAAAAAGATTAGTAGACTTGAAGATAGATGAATAAAGTTTAACAGAAATAGTACAGAAGGAAGAAATATTAACTAAAAATGCACAGTCACAGAATACTTGAGACAGCAGATATGCCAGTACATGTGAAATAGGGATGCCAGAAAGAGAAGAGAGAGACTGGATAGAAAATATATTTATTTGAAGGAATAATGGTTTAAAATGTATCAAGTTCGATGAAAAACAAATTATCTTTAAAGTCAAAGATTTCAACAAACTCTAAATAGGATGAAAGAGATCTACAGCTAGATTTAGGCTTCCCTAGCAGCTCAGTAGTAAAGAATTCACCTGCCTATTCAGGAAATGTGAGTTCCAGCCCTGAGCTGGGAAGATCCCCTGGAGAAGGAAATGGCAACCCACTCTAGTAATCTTGACTGGAAAAGCCCATGGACAGAGGAGCCTGGTGGGCTGCAGTTCATGGGGTCACAAAGAGTCAGGCATAACTTAAAAACTAAACAATATCACCATCACCACCTAAGCTCACCATGATCAAAATGCTGAGATCAAGAGAGAATTTTAAAAGTAGCAAAAGAAAAATGACTCATTATATATTCAGGTTATAACTGATGACTAGCTTCTCATTTAGAATAATGAAGTTCAGAAGGCAATGGAATGAGATGCTCAAAGTGCTGAAAGAAAAAAAAAAGTTAACCAATATTCTATATACACAAAATCTATCCTATAAAATTTAGGCAAAATAAAGATATTACCATATCAATGAAACCTGAGAGAATCTGTTGCCTATAGATCTGTCTTACAAATAATAACATAGTTCTGTAGTTTAAATGAATGCCCACCCAATGGTCACCTTTAATTAGAGAAAGAAATAAAAACCACCAGAAATGGTAAATTGATGTACTCTATAAATATAGGTTCCTTATTTTCACCTAGCTTCTTTTGAATAAATAGTATTGTATACAGCAGTGATTATAATGCTGTTTTGTTTGGTGTACAAGTGGTATATAATATATATAATAATTATAGTACAAAAAGGGATAGAAAAAAATGGAACTACTATTAGGGAAAAGTTTCTTCATTTCACTAGAATTAAGTAATAATCAGTAGTAGATTTTGATCAATTAGCATGCTTATTGTAATCACTAGAATATCCAATCAGAACCAACATGTAAGCTTCCAATTAAAAATAAAAAGAAATGACGTCCATAATAAATACATAAAATCAATAGGGGAGTGAAAAAGACACATTAGTAATATTTAACCCAAAAGAAGGCAGTAGTGAAAGAATCAAGAAGTAAAAAGATAAGAGTATATTGAAAACAAATAGAAACATAGCATATATAAATATTATCCTATGTATAATTATATTAAGTGCAAATGGTTTTAATATCCCAGTCAAAAGACTGAGTGTTATATGCTCCCTAGCAGCTCAGTAGTAAAGAATTCACCTGCCTATTCAGGAAATGTGAGTTCCAGCCCTGAGCTGGGAAGATCCCCTGGAGAAGGAAATGGCAACCCACTCTAGTAATCTTGACTGGAAAAGCCCATGGACAGAGGAGCCTGGTGGGCTGCAGTTCATGGGGTCACAAAGAGTCAGGCATAACTTAAAAACTAAACAATATCACCATCACCACCTAAGCTCACCATGATCAAAATGCTGAGATCAAGAGAGAATTTTAAAAGTAGCAAAAGAAAAATGACTCATTATATATTCAGGTTATAACTGATGACTAGCTTCTCATTTAGAATAATGAAGTTCAGAAGGCAATGGAATGAGATGCTCAAAGTGCTGAAAGAAAAAAAGTTAACCAATATTCTATATACACAAAATCTATCCTATAAAATTTAGGCAAAATAAAGATATTACCATATCAATGAAACCTGAGAGAATCTGTTGCCTATAGATCTGTCTTACAAATAATAACATAGTTCTGTAGTTTAAATGAATGCCCACCCAATGGTCACCTTTAATTAGAGAAAGAAATAAAAACCACCAGAAATGGTAAATTGATGTACTCTATAAATATAGGTTCCTTATTTTCACCTAGCTTCTTTTGAATAAATAGTATTGTATACAGCAGTGATTATAATGCTGTTTTGTTTGGTGTACAAGTGGTATATAATATATATAATAATTATAGTACAAAAAGGGATAGAAAAAAATGGAACTACTATTAGGGAAAAGTTTCTTCATTTCACTAGAATTAAGTAATAATCAGTAGTAGATTTTGATCAATTAGCATGCTTATTGTAATCACTAGAATATCCAATCAGAACCAACATGTAAGCTTCCAATTAAAAATAAAAAGAAATGACGTCCATAATAAATACATAAAATCAATAGGGGAGTGAAAAAGACACATTAGTAATATTTAACCCAAAAGAAGGCAGTAGTGAAAGAATCAAGAAGTAAAAAGATAAGAGTATATTGAAAACAAATAGAAACATAGCATATATAAATATTATCCTATGTATAATTATATTAAGTGCAAATGGTTTTAATATCCCAGTCAAAAGACTGAGTGTTATATGCTAAGAAAAAAAGCAACTATGTCTCCAGTACATACTCTTTAAATTCAAAGTTTCAGAAAAATGGATTTTAAATCTATTTGAGGGACATCCCAGAGGTCCCGCAGCTAGCTCCACGTGCTCCCAATGCAGGGCATTTGGGCTCAATCACTGGTCAGGAAACTAGGTTCCACATGCCCCAACTAAAAATTTGCATGCTGTGACTAAAATCTGATGCAGCCAAATAAATTAATTAAAAAGAAAATATATTCAAACTGACCCATATATCAGTTAGTTAAAACTTACTCATCTGTACAACTTTCCTCCCACTCTTTACCCCAATGTAAATATTTTATATGTTTTTTTATATCCATGTCTCCCTTTTGATATCCATATGGGTACTCACAATGAGCTTTAACTGTGTTTATTTCTCAGTGTTGATACAATTATTTCTAATATCATTGTGCATGCACACTAAGTTGCTTCAATCATTATATCCTTAAATTGTCATCTTCTCTTTCTTTCTCTTTTATCACTTATATGAGAAAACTATAACATTAACTTTTTAAAAATGATTTATTTACTTATTTATGGCTGTGCCAGGCCTTCATTGCTGTGCGGGCTCTTTTCCAATTGCTGTGAGCAGGGACTACCATTGAGTTGCGGTGTGTCTTCTCTTGTTGCGGAGCACAGGCTTTAGGGTGTACGGGCTTTAGTAGTTCACCACTGAGCCACCAGACAAGCCCAACATTTAGCTTTATTTTAAATGATATTCTCTAGACTTTCTATTTTTTATCATCCATTCCTATTTATGTCTGCTTTGCTGCTCATTTTACAATGAGTTTAGCAATACATAGTTTTTTTAAGTTTACATTTTGATGCTTCATGACAAGAGTATTTGAAGCTATTAGTGATTACCTCACATCTGTACTTGAAATGTTTTTGTTTGTCATTTTTTTTGCCAAACATTTCTTAACTTCCCTCTCTCCCAAAAGTATTTAGTAATACATTATTATTTAGTAATACATTATTTGATTTTTAAATGAATGATGCTTTTTCCATTTAAAATCGACTTTTAATTTTATTGAGTTGTGGTCAAAGAAGATATGCCATTTAACTTCAATCTTCTGGAATTTCCTAAGATTTTATGGCCTGATATTCTGCTTCCAAATGTTTTATATGTTCTGAAAAAAATGTTTATTTTCTGCTTCTTTAGATGTAGTTCTCTATTAAAACCTAATAACTTAAGAATCTTTATTTTTTCCTTCAATATGTAAGTTTCTGAAAAGTGTATGCTAAATCCTCAAACACCAATTATTGATTTATGTAGTTCTATTACATTCTACTGGTTATTGACATATTTAGAGCCTGTATTATTGAATATATTCTCATGATTGTAATGCCTTATTGTTCTTTTCTTCCTTTATGTAATGTCCTTCTTTGTTACTTATGATGCATTTTGGACTGCATTGTATATATTAAGTATTATTATTGTTGCTTCTGCTGTCTTCTTAATCATTTGTGTCTTGTATTTTTTTCTGTTCCTTTTATAATATTTGTGTATCTTTTAACTTTAACTTTTTAGTTATTTTTTTTTCTACTCAAGTGACTAGAAAATATTCAAGGCTAAGTTTCAGCCCCTGCCTCTCCTGGTTACTCTCTGGAGAGGTTAATGGAAAGGGCCCAGAGCCAAAGGTTCTAGAACAAGTGTTGCCTCTTTACCAGGTCAGGAATCCATCTGTAAGCTGTTAGAAATTGTCAGCATCAGGAAGACGTGTTCTCTGTAGGTTGTGCTCCACAAGCCCTTGGCATTTGGAGGAGGAGGAGGTGGAGTAGTTAATGCTTGCACCTGTTCTCATGGCCTCCCAGCTGGGCTTTTCATCCGCCCATCTCCGTGCCACACCTGTGACTTCGTATGCTGCTATGGAGTTCACTGTTGAAGGGGAGAGGAAGGAGGGACCCAGGTTAATTTCTTGGATCCTTATCCTCTTGCTTCTTCAGTTTCTCCAGAAATGATTTGTGAGAGAAAATCAGCAGCTTTTCTTTACATTCCTGCTTTTTCCTTATGCTCCAGACACACTTCTTTCTGCTTCTAGAAATCCTTTGCAATTGCAGTTCTCCATGTCTGGAAAGTCCTTCCCATGGACCTTTAACGCATGGCTCTCCCTCATTGATCTCATGTCACCCTAAATGTTACATTTGCAAAAAGATCTTTCTTGACACTATATTTAAAACAGCCACCATTCGGGATGCTATTTTTATTTTTTTAGCACTTTTTATAATTTAAAATGGCTGTATTTACTATCTCTTGCCGTCAGAAGGTAAATCCCTTACAGTATGTATTCCTTTCTCTTTTTTGCTATGCTTGGGTCACAATCTAGTGGAATGCCTGGGAAATGTTTAATAGGTCTTAAGGAATAAACAAACAACCAAGTGGATGAGATAGCACATCTGGCCATGACTTACCCTGTTTTCATTCTATTTTTAGCTTCTTCCTAAACATATGCAGTGAAGAGTGGGTTATATTTGATAGATTTTCTTTTCTACTTTAAATTCACTTTCCTTTTTAATTGTCTTCTAGGAGAGTTCCTCAATGTAATCTTTGGGTTCATAAGTGTATTTTACATGTGTGTCTATTCTATTTTTGTTTTGGTATTATGTGCATGCTAGCTCACAGGTCCATATTCTTAGTTTTCCATATTTATAATTAAAACATTTTGTTGTGACCATAATGACAACAGGTTTTTTTTGCAATGTTATATCATATTCTTTGGTTTTAGATAGAGACTAAATGCAAGTTAACCCTGTGTCTTCTTTAGCTAGCTTATGTCACAATAATGAGTTGCCAAATAATGTTTCACAACTCTTCATTTCTTTCCCACCACAAGCCTGGACTGTGGATAGGGTGTGAATTCCAACTTTTCAGATGAGGAAAGTGAGGTTCAAAGAGGCGAAGTGAGTGGGTAGCAGATCTGAGATCCGAATACTAGTCTTCGGTTATTATCTAGTGTAGTTGTTATTCTCACCAAACTGCTTTTACTACATTATAATATTAGAACAGAGATTTGGGGATTTCTTTTATCATTCCTAAAAGGTGTTTAGCTTTACTGACTTTATCAGTACCGAAAACATTTAAAATTTTCTTTACATTCCTGCTTTTTCCTTATGCTCCAGACACACTTCTTTCTGCTTCTAGAAACCTTTGCAATTGCAGTTCTCCATGTCTGGAAAGTCCTTCCCATGGACCTTTAACGCATGGCTCTCCTCATTGATCTCATGTCACCCTAAATGTTACATTTGCAAAAGATCTTTCTTGACTCTATATTTAAAACAGCCACCATTCGGGATGCTATTTTTATTTTTTTAGCACTTTTTATAATTTAAAATGGCTGTATTTACTATCTCTTGCCGTCAGAAGGTAAATCCCTTACAGTATGTATTCCTTTCTCTTTTTTGCTATGCTTGGGTCACAATCTAGTGGAATGCCTGGGAAATGTTTAATAGGTCTTAAGGAATAAACAAACAACCAAGTGGATGAGATAGCACATCTGGCCATGACTTACCCTGTTTTCATTCTATTTTTAGCTTCTTCCTAAACATATGCAGTGAAGAGTGGGTTATATTTGATAGATTTTCTTTTCTACTTTAAATTCACTTTCCTTTTTAATTGTCTTCTAGGAGAGTTCCTCAATGTAATCTTTGGGTTCATAAGTGTATTTTACATGTGTGTCTATTCTATTTTTGTTTTTGGTATTATGTGCATGCTAGCTCACAGGTCCATATTCTTAGTTTTCCATATTTATAATTAAAACATTTTGTTGTGACCATAATGACAACAGGTTTTTTTTGCAATGTTATATCATATTCTTTGGTTTTAGATAGAGACTAAATGCAAGTTAACCCTGTGTCTTCTTTAGCTAGCTTATGTCACAATAATGAGTTGCCAAATAATGTTTCACAACTCTTCATTTCTTTCCCACCACAAGCCTGGACTGTGGATAGGGTGTGAATTCCAACTTTTCAGATGAGGAAAGTGAGGTTCAAAGAGGCGAAGTGAGTGGGTAGCAGATCTGAGATCCGAATACTAGTCTTCGGTTATTATCTAGTGTAGTTGTTCTTCTCACCAAACTGCTTTTACTACATTATAATATTAGAACAGAGATTTGGGGATTTCTTTTATCATTCCTAAAAGGTGTTTAGCTTTACTGACTTTATCAGTACCGAAAACATTTAAAATAACAATAACCACCACAAAATAAATGATCAAGATATGTCAGGTACTGCTCTAAGAGCTATACATTTAAATATCCTTATAGTCTTGTGAAATTGAGAATATTACATGCATTTTACAAGTGACACTATAGCCTACAAGTGGTCAAGTAACTTTCCCAAATCACACAGCTAGTAAGAGGCAGATTTAAAATTATAAACCCAGCAATCTACTCTTGATCATTAATCAATAATGCTATAAACTTTATTGTAGCTTATGACTTACAGAGAGCTTTCATATCCACTGTCTACTGTACTTTATGACTGCTCTATTGAAAAGGCAGGCAGGCTTTGACAGTTAGCCCACCTCACCCTGAAAAGCAAGTATTTGAAATCTTACTAAAATAATTTCTTCTGAAATCTGATTATATCTCTCTGTTCTTTATCATCCATGATTTTCTTAAGATCTCTGCATTCTCCTCATTATGTCTTCCCTTCCCATTGCATTATATTGATCTGGGCTTAAAATATTAATCTATTTGTGTATCCAAGGAATATTTTCTTTATGTTTTGATGGCTCTTGATTATGTCTCTTGCAGTTGAATTGCGATGATTTCAAGAAAGGAGAAAGAGATGGGGATTTTATCTGTACACTTGATAATAGAGCTGTCTGTGGCACAGATGGGAAAACATACAGTAACAGATGCATGCTGTGTGCTATGAATGCGTGAGTATTCTCCAAAGGAGATTTTCTTCCTAAAGCATATTCTCTGTATAATTACAACACATTTTTTCATACATCTTTAAGGTAACAATTCATTTTGTGGAAGTTAGCCACCTGTTAATTATTAGGATCACTTCTTTTACTATTCTTAGAAGAAAAAAACATGTATGTAATATAATATTCTATATTTTACAAAGCACACTTGTGTGCAAATTATCAGATGGTTATCACTTTCTCTGAAGTAGACTGACAAATGATATATCTGAATCTTATACACACACACACATATATTGATTCATACATACACATACATACTTCTAGCTATCTGTTTTCTTTCTACCTATCTATTTAGGAGACTACCTCTTTTCATAGAGAATTATTTAATCATCAAAAGATATTTATTAAATGTTCAGTCATTTATAACAATAGGGTAATAGATGGTTAATACTTCCCACCTACTCAGTGTTCACCATATATGGCTAGAGCATCTCACTGCCCTATATTTGGAAGCAAGGCCTCAAAAAATTGGATAAAGACTCAGAATTGTTCCTCTACATGGAAATCTTTAGTAAAATTGAAAGATTTGTATGATCTGAAGAGAAACCAGAGTATGGTGTATGACTTTTTAATTATACAATGAGGATCATCTGGCTCATTGCATTTCCTTCTGTCTGCTAGAAAACTCTGTAGTATCACTGGAATTCAATTTTTATATTTTTTTCCTCAGCCGATATATTTTGGTATAATTTTTTCCTTAACACTTTTAGCTACTTATCTTTTTCTTTCTTTCTCTTATTTTTCTTATATTTTTACGGGTGTATAAATGCTAAAGATCTTTTTAAAGAGCAGAAAGTATATCTTATATTTATGCTACTATATTTTCAGGCTACTATGATTTTAATGCTCTGTTGGGCTGAACAATATTAATTAGGGCAGAACAATATTAATTAATTAATATTAATTAACAATATTAATATACTTCCCATAGGAAAAAATAATATAGTATCATAGCCCTAAAGAAGACTGGTATAATAGTATGCTGGGCACTATAAACTTGAATTTGATTATTTAAAGTAAAATCATCAACAACAAAGCTGCTTAGGTGGCATCTAATATCTCATTGCAAGATTTACTTCTTACCTACTCTTCTGATATGGATCCTCTTTGGAAACAGGGGAAAAAAAATATGGAAATAACATTTAAAAGTCTGAGTGTTATCACAAACATGCTCTCCAAATTTATCTGACTGTAATTTATAGAGATGGCCTTCATTAGAAAGAGTAAGTAAAGAATGCAGTGTTTTCAAACCTGTTTTCAAAAGCAAAGGAGAATCACAATACAATGAAGAGACATTACATTTGGTGGGAAGTTCCATGATATTAAACTGCTATGATATACATACATACACACACATACTTCTAGCTATCTGTTTTCTTTCTACCTATCTATTTAGGAGACTACCTCTTTTCATAGAGAATTATTTAATCATCAAAAGATATTTATTAAATGTTCAGTCATTTATAACAATAGGGTAATAGATGGTTAATACTTCCCACCTACTCAGTGTTCACCATATATGGCTAGAGCATCTCACTGCCCTATATTTGGAAGCAAGGCCTCAAAAAATTGGATAAAGACTCAGAATTGTTCCTCTACATGGAAATCTTTAGTAAAATTGAAAGATTTGTATGATCTGAAGAGAAACCAGAGTATGGTGTATGACTTTTTAATTATACAATGAGGATCATCTGGCTCATTGCATTTCCTTCTGTCTGCTAGAAAACTCTGTAGTATCACTGGAATTCAATTTTTATATTTTTTTCCTCAGCCGATATATTTTGGTATAATTTTTTCCTTAACACTTTTAGCTACTTATCTTTTTCTTTCTTTCTCTTATTTTTCTTATATTTTTACGGGTGTATAAATGCTAAAGATCTTTTTAAAGAGCAGAAAGTATATCTTATATTTATGCTACTATATTTTCAGGCTACTATGATTTTAATGCTCTGTTGGGCTGAACAATATTAATTAGGGCAGAACAATATTAATTAATTAATATTAATTAACAATATTAATATACTTCCCATAGGAAAAAATAATATAGTATCATAGCCCTAAAGAAGACTGGTATAATAGTATGCTGGGCACTATAAACTTGAATTTGATTATTTAAAGTAAAATCATCAACAACAAAGCTGCTTAGGTGGCATCTAATATCTCATTGCAAGATTTACTTCTTACCTACTCTTCTGATATGGATCCTCTTTGGAAACAGGGGAAAAAAAATATGGAAATAACATTTAAAAGTCTGAGTGTTATCACAAACATGCTCTCCAAATTTATCTGACTGTAATTTATAGAGATGGCCTTCATTAGAAAGAGTAAGTAAAGAATGCAGTGTTTTCAAACCTGTTTTCAAAAGCAAAGGAGAATCACAATACAATGAAGAGACATTACATTTGGTGGGAAGTTCCATGATATTAAACTGCTGTGTCTACTAACTTTCACTTCCAGTAAAACCAGAGCTCAAGTTGGCCTAAAGAGTGAAGGAGAATGTGAGGACAGTAAGCCAGAAAAGGTGAGGACAAATGTCTGACTTGGGGGTAACACTGTCGTGGGGACTGACTTTGAAAAGAAAGAAGATGCTTTCCTCTTCCTTCTCTGATGTGGGTGCTTGGAAAGAAGTAATTCTCACCACACCCAAAGTGAAATGCTGCTCATTTAGATGAAAATTAGCTGATAGTTCTTGAAACTGGAACGGGTTACTTTGATAGACCTTTCATCCGTATTTCTGGCTTTTAAGAAAAAAAAAAAAAAAAAAAAAAGGAAAGGAGAGAGGGAAGGAAGGAAAGAAAGGAAGCTACATATGTTGTAGAAAGGGAACTACTTGAATTCCGAGCCTGAGTAGAAACACCTGACTGTCACAGTCAAGGTCTTGGCGGATTACTCCACCCCGCTTTATCAGTGTTTCCATATCTGCAAATGAGAACTGGACTACATACCTTCTTTCAATACTAAAATTCTATGAGCATGTCATAACAGGGAGAAAGTGAGAGTCTCATACACATCATGCTTGAGTTATTCTGATTGAATGATTTTATTAAGCCAAAGTTTGGTGCCTTTCCTGTATGCAACTACAGCACCTAAGGTTACCTCCACCAAGGCATTTAACATGCATTTTTTTTTTTCAAATTTATTTAAACTATATTCTTTGTCTTTTTAAAATTGAAGTCTAGTTGATTTACAATGTTGCATCAATTTCTGCTGTACACCACAGTGATTCAGTTATATATACACACGCATTCTTTTTTATATTCTTTTCCATTATGGTTTATCATAGGATACTTAGTACAGTTCTCTTGTCTTTTAAATGTCTCTTAGCATCACCCAGTGGATTATGAGCAAGTTAAGGGCAAGGAATGCATTCTACCTTGGTTCTAGCATATCACAGGTTATCCATGTTTACTAACAAATGAACAAACAAGTAAATGGGGTCTATAGTTAACCATGTGTATCACACAACACTTCCTGACCTACTTCTACAGAACTGGCACAGATCTAGGTAACTAGTGCACTCTGGGCCGAGGACCACTGAGTTCTATAAAATTTCTGAAAATAGTGTTGTAAACATTACCATCAGGATGGTAACAACAAGTTCCTTTCTCTATTCTTCAGGATTTATGTAGTGATTTTCGGCCTTATGTGAAGAATGGAAGACTTGGATGCACAAGGGAAAATGACCCGATTCTTGGTCCTGATGGAAGGATGCATGGCAATAAGTGTGCAATGTGTGCTGAGCTATTGTAAGTCTCCTCATCCCCCGCAGGCCAGCCGGTGGGCCTGAGGAGGATGCACTTGGTGACTGTCCTGAGAACTCCACAGAGATACACTGCTCTTCCTGAAGCATGTTACCCTTTGCCCACTACAGTGGCTTCTTCACTTTTTAATTCATCTTATCTGATAAAGTTTCTTAAAAGGAGTGGATAAAGTGGTTATGCTAGTTATTTAATTCAAGACTCTTAATTTATTTAATTATAATGACAAAAATTCACAGTGCTCTTTAAGGCACAATATTTAAAAATTTAAAAGGTACTCTTCTGGACTCATCTAGGTCAGTCATTTGACATGCTTTATTCAGGCATGTGTAGATAGTCTTACTGAAAATGACAATCTAAAGTAATAATAGTTTGGTGCCTTTCCTGTATGCAACTACAGCACCTAAGGTTACCTCCACCAAGGCATTTAACATGCATTTTTTTTTTTCAAATTTATTTAAACTATATTCTTTGTCTTTTTAAAATTGAAGTCTAGTTGATTTACAATGTTGCATCAATTTCTGCTGTACACCACAGTGATTCAGTTATATATACACACGCATTCTTTTTTATATTCTTTTCCATTATGGTTTATCATAGGATACTTAGTACAGTTCTCTTGTCTTTTAAATGTCTCTTAGCATCACCCAGTGGATTATGAGCAAGTTAAGGGCAAGGAATGCATTCTACCTTGGTTCTAGCATATCACAGGTTATCCATGTTTACTAACAAATGAACAAACAAGTAAATGGGGTCTATAGTTAACCATGTGTATCACACAACACTTCCTGACCTACTTCTACAGAACTGGCACAGATCTAGGTAACTAGTGCACTCTGGGCCGAGGACCACTGAGTTCTATAAAATTTCTGAAAATAGTGTTGTAAACATTACCATCAGGATGGTAACAACAAGTTCCTTTCTCTATTCTTCAGGATTTATGTAGTGATTTTCGGCCTTATGTGAAGAATGGAAGACTTGGATGCACAAGGGAAAATGACCCGATTCTTGGTCCTGATGGAAGGATGCATGGCAATAAGTGTGCAATGTGTGCTGAGCTATTGTAAGTCTCCTCATCCCCTCAGGCCAGCCGGTGGGCCTGAGGAGGATGCACTTGGTGACTGTCCTGAGAACTCCACAGAGATACACTGCTCTTCCTGAAGCATGTTACCCTTTGCCCACTACAGTGGCTTCTTCACTTTTTAATTCATCTTATCTGATAAAGTTTCTTAAAAGGAGTGGATAAAGTGGTTATGCTAGTTATTTAATTCAAGACTCTTAATTTATTTAATTATAATGACAAAAATTCACAGTGCTCTTTAAGGCACAATATTTAAAAATTTAAAAGGTACTCTTCTGGACTCATCTAGGTCAGTCATTTGACATGCTTTATTCAGGCATGTGTAGATAGTCTTACTGAAAATGACAATCTAAAGTAATAATAGTGTCATGTGGCCAAATGTATTAGCTGTATAGAATGTGGGGCTTTCTATAACACTTGGGTTAATCTTTCTCTCAGTGCCTGATGCTACCCTGAGTCCTGAGCCCCAGATATGGATAAGAGCCAATGAGTCTCCCATATTCTGGCTGTTAAACAAAGCATAGACTCTAATCTGTGAGTCAGTAAACCCTAAAGTGCTCTGTTTAGATTGTTGGATCTTTAAAATCAGGACAGAGGAAGATTTAACAGATTAAAGAACTTTGCAGGTGTCTTTGAAAATTACAGTATGCTACTGTAGAATTCAAGAGCACATCATTTCAGGTTTACAAAATAGTGATTAACTGGTTTCCAGAAAGGAAATCATCCTCATTTCCACTTATCTGCAAGGCACACACTTCCAGTGCTCAAACCTGCCCTAATTTTGTGATTTTTGTGCCTCTTTTTGTGCACTACCTTAAAAAGGGAATTTGACCTCCCTGACTCCTGGTTGGCTTCTTACTCTGTAGAACTAAGATAGTCATGCCTATTTCCAAGTTGAGACTGCAATTATATAATAGATCTGAAAGGATTTCTAAGCTTTGTTCACTGTAACTTTTCATTGACAAGGGTACTTCTACATGAACACAAATGCTTTACAAGGTATAAAAAGCTATACATAAGGGTGTGCTTGACAACACATACTTCAAATGCTTAGTTTGGTTTCACTCTCGTCACAGTATTGTTTTAAAGCTCTCGGTTCTGCCTGTTAAAGTGAATTTGCCTGACAATCTTCTGCTTGTTAATCAAGGAGTCACACCTATTGAAACAGTCCAAACAGGTTGGAAAAGAATTTCCAGACACAGAGCATTTCAGAAGGGAGTGAGTTTATTCAGAACAAAGAGCAGAGATAAAGTGGGCAATATGAGCACAGCAGGTCCACCTCCTGACAGACCAGGGTAGCCATCAGTTTGCATGGGTTAATATCCAGTTTTTATAGTCTCAACACAAAGATAATTCCTGCTAGACAGTTTCATTAGGTGATTGATTGGAGTGCTTTTGGGTTTACTGGAGTAGGCATCTTTGTCTAACTGGGAGTCAGGAAGCTTGTTAGTGATTATCAGGGGGTTTTTGGCAAGGTTGCAAAGGGACTCAGTCAGCTTCAAAGGTGTCCATAGTTCTGGGCTACGCTTCTGAGGCCTTTGTGCAAGACTTCACACCTGTGGCCTTGGGGACAGGACTGAGCAATACCCATCCAGTTTTACAGAACAAAGCTTCTAATTGACTGTAAGTGAGTCAGGTTCACACCCATTCTTATCCCCGGCAATTTTCTGGCTCAGACATTCAAGACAGGAAAACTGGTCTCCTGTGAGGGGATGGGTTTATTGACAAGCTAAAGCACAGGGTATAGAAGTGATTAGCACAGAACAGGACACTGAAAATATGATCAAGTCATAAACTGATCAACTATTCTTTTAACAGCTTAAAAGAAGCTGAAGAAAATGCCAAGCAAGAAGATGAAATTATAATTCGACGTAGTATTGAAAAGGTAAATTTCTCATAAATATAATTTGGTTACTGTGGGCATAGATACTAACAACTTATGCTTGAAATCTTTATGATAATTCAGTAATGTCAGTGTTCTTTATTATTACATTAAGCTTTTCTCCTTAAATTTCTCCATGTTACATTCCTACTATATTACTCCTTCCTAGTATATTAATCACTAGATTCAAAGTTTAAGCAGCATTTCTCACCTAAAGCTCAAAACATGGTATATTTCTCCTTGCATAAAAAAACAAGAGAACATAAGACAAAGTTTATGCAAATTAAATTCTATATAGTTTCTACCAGACTTCTGTTTGACTTAAATTATTTTTGCTTTGAACATGTTAGTTTAAAAAGTAATATTATATAAATTAGACAGGAATAACTTTAAGACAATTCCAGAGTCTTTTAAACAGTATATTCACTGGTGTATTTTATATATAATCCCACTGATGCAATTCATTTTTCCATTATGGTTACTATGTTCAGAGAAGCCTGCATTCATAAAGGTCATGCTTCTAATTTTTAAAAAAGACCCTCAAATACTAATATTGTGGTTTTTAAAATACCCTTAAGGTTTTTCAAATGATTTGATTTTTCACTTTAGTATAAAGAAATTATTATTTTTGTTAATTGACTATACATTGTATGTAATGCAGCCTGAATTTCTTAAACCACCAAGGTTAAACTCTACTTTCAATGAAAGCAATAGTAGTTACTTTGGTAATAAGGCTTCCCTGGTGGCTCAGTGTTAAGCAATCTTCTTGCCAATGCAGGAGACATGGGTTCAATTCCAGGGTTGGGAAGGTACCCTGGAGAAGGGAATGGCAACCCACTCCAGTATTCTTGCCTGGAAAATCTCATGGACAGAGGAGTCTGGCAAGCTACAGCCTGTGGAAGTTACAGGGTCATACATGACTGAGTTACTAAATAACAGCAAAGCCATTTGCTGAAAAGTGAGAACACTTGAGTTTTAGTCTTGCTCTAGGTATGTGAAACTGAGTAACTCATTTTTTCTGTCCAAGTCACAACTTTCTTAATGGTAAAATACATAGGCTGGGTAAATGATCTCAACTGTACTCTCCTTTTGGATTCTGATTCTGTGTCCTGCACTCTTTCCTGATAATATAAAGTTACTGGGTTTTTTTTTGTGGGTTATAGCAACATTTTCCTAAGGGAAGATGCAAGTCCAATTCTTAGTAGTTAAGAGCTGAACTTAGCACTTCATAATGTAAATCAGTGAAACAAATGCTCCATCCTAAATAGAGCTTGCAGAGTTTTTTTTTTTTTTCAGAGTTTTTAAATTAAGAAACAAGAGCATTCATAATTATCAATAATTCATTCTGCACTCACTGAGATTTGAAAAGCAGTTCTTTTGTGGTAGTTATTAAATTTCAGAACACTTTGGATCATCTTGTGATACCAACATTTTATTATTTCATCAACAGAGTTTTTTTTCTCCTGTCCTTCATCTTGTCTCAACTACTTTTCCTTCTTTTCTCCTGTGACTGGAGTCATTGTTTTGGTGGAGGTCATTGGATATGATTTTGTTGAATAGGACTGCATTAGAGTGATGGCTCAATATCTGTCCCATGACTAAGCTGTCAGTGGGTCAATCAAACAGTGTTTCTTTAGCCTCTCCTTGGATAAATTATAACATAAAATGAAATTATCATTGTTTCTTTTATGGAAACCATCAAGCGTTAATTTTGCTACCACACTATGATTATCAGGTGACTGTCTTCTCTGTCTATATTCCTTGACTGTTACAGCCAGGAAGTTGGGAGCACACCCATTACTCATCCAAAAACAAATATCTTCTCACTAGATTCTCTTTTAAAGTATCTTAATGAAATATGAATTATTTTATTAAAGCAGATAATACTAAATCTAGGAAAGATCTTAAAGAGCAGATATTCTGAAAGCCCCCTGTGTGTTGGTAGTGAGACTGAAGTCTCAAAGGTGATGGGACTTTGCTAAGGTTTCCAGTGAGTTAGAACCACAGGTTAATTTCAATTCTGAATCCAAATCATGCTCTTTTTTTAAAAAAGGCTTTTAAACTGAAGTATACTTGACATACAATATCACATTATTTTCATGTATACATCATAGTCATTTGATATGTATGTCAAATATAAATATGTATTATATAATGGTATATATTTCAAAATGGTCATCATAATAAGTCTAGTTATCATGTGTCACCATACAAAGTCTTAGAAGATTATTGACTATATTCCCTATGCTGTACACTACATCTCCATTACATTTACTTTATAACTGTAAGTCTGTACCTATTAAGCCCCTTCACCTATTTCACCCCCAGCCCCACCCCACAGCAACCACTGTTTGTTCTCTGTGTTTTCTGTTTTGCTTTGTTTTGTTTGTTCCTTTCTTTTTTTTCAGATTCCACATATAAGGGAAGTCATAATTGCCTTTCTCTGTCTGACCTGTTTCAGTTCACTAAGCGTAATGCCCTCTACGGCCTATCCATTCTGTCACAAATGCCAAGATTTCATTCTTTTTCACGATGGAATTGCATTCCATACCTACATACACTGTCTATATGTATCTATTGACAAAATATTATATGCCCTCCATCAAATACAATATATCCTTTATCAAATAGAATTTTTGAGACAGAAAGAAATAAGAAAATGCTAAATCAAAGCATCAATCAAGAAATTTGTGTATATAAACCTCTTCTGAATTTTGGGAGGAAGTTGTAATCTTTTTAGGTTTTCTTAATAAAGATTAGTCTTGGTGATCTGCATTTATAAATGAGAAATAAAGAGAATTAGGTTCACTCTCTGAGGTTTCCACCTGCAGTATTAGAAATGAACACTGATAAAGGAGACAGACTATATTAAAATTATCTACAGGTCCACAGAGTAAGGAAATAGAGTAAGCATAATACATTGGATATAATCATATTCTTTTCCCTTGCAAATTAAGTAGATTGTTTTGACTTGTTCATATAATTCTTATGTATCCCATCTCATGGATTCTAAATTCTTCGAAAGCCCCCTGTGTGTTGGTAGTGAGACTGAAGTCTCAAAGGTGATGGGACTTTGCTAAGGTTTCCAGTGAGTTAGAACCACAGGTTAATTTCAATTCTGAATCCAAATCATGCTCTTTTTTTAAAAAAGGCTTTTAAACTGAAGTATACTTGACATACAATATCACATTATTTTCATGTATACATCATAGTCATTTGATATGTATGTCAAATATAAATATGTATTATATAATGGTATATATTTCAAAATGGTCATCATAATAAGTCTAGTTATCATGTGTCACCATACAAAGTCTTAGAAGATTATTGACTATATTCCCTATGCTGTACACTACATCTCCATTACATTTACTTTATAACTGTAAGTCTGTACCTATTAAGCCCCTTCACCTATTTCACCCCCAGCCCCACCCCACAGCAACCACTGTTTGTTCTCTGTGTTTTCTGTTTTGCTTTGTTTTGTTTGTTCCTTTCTTTTTTTTCAGATTCCACATATAAGGGAAGTCATAATTGCCTTTCTCTGTCTGACCTGTTTCAGTTCACTAAGCGTAATGCCCTCTACGGCCTATCCATTCTGTCACAAATGCCAAGATTTCATTCTTTTTCACGATGGAATTGCATTCCATACCTACATACACTGTCTATATGTATCTATTGACAAAATATTATATGCCCTCCATCAAATACAATATATCCTTTATCAAATAGAATTTTTGAGACAGAAAGAAATAAGAAAATGCTAAATCAAAGCATCAATCAAGAAATTTGTGTATATAAACCTCTTCTGAATTTTGGGAGGAAGTTGTAATCTTTTTAGGTTTTCTTAATAAAGATTAGTCTTGGTGATCTGCATTTATAAATGAGAAATAAAGAGAATTAGGTTCACTCTCTGAGGTTTCCACCTGCAGTATTAGAAATGAACACTGATAAAGGAGACAGACTATATTAAAATTATCTACAGGTCCACAGAGTAAGGAAATAGAGTAAGCATAATACATTGGATATTATCATATTCTTTTTCCCTTGCAAATTAAGTAGATTGTTTTTGACTTGTTCATTATTGAGTAATTCTTATGTATCCCATCTCATGGATTCTAAATTCTTCAAATTGGCAACTTTTAGTTTATTTTTTTGGTCTTGGGTGCTGTTTTGTTATGCTTTTGTTGGAACTCCATGACAAATATTTATTTTCTTTCATAGATTTGAATGTTACCAATAACTGTCTGATTTTAGAAAATATTTGGTTAGCCTAGTCTTCCCTAGGTTTTTTACCTCTTAAGAAGTACACCACATAGTTGATACAGGTACTGAGAAGTCTGACACGTAGTTACTATTTTCTCACTAATTCTCACTAACATGTGTTTATGAACACCTTCTGGATATGACATTCTTTGACTATAAATCCATGATTTAATTTTCTAGGCTAAACAATAAAAAAGTACTAAACATAATCACTTGTCATTTTAAAGGATTTTTGCAAGGAATATGAAAATCAAGTGAGGAATGGAAGACTTTTCTGCACACGGGAGAGTGATCCCATCCGTGGTCCTGATGGCAGGATGCATGGCAACAAATGTGCTCTGTGTGCTGAAATTTTGTAAGTAATTCAAAAGGTGAAGTGGTGATTGACTAATACGGTGAATAAAAACAATGTTCTTTGGAAGATTTACCGTTGAGAATTTCTGAGCAGTTTTATGCCCTCTACAAATCGTAATACCATCTGATAAATAAGCTCTAATGCTGTTTATTTCTTTTTCTAGTGCAAATGGATTCTAGTCTCCAGTAGGAAGACTGGGTCACAAAATACTTGTTAGCATTTCCTCCCATGACCTTTGTAAGCCTTCTCATCAGCTAGTCATAGTAGGTGTGCATTCAGTCATGTCTGACTCTCTGTAACTCCATGTACAAAAGGCATCAAGACTGATTTTTCCCTTCAGTAATCACCCCAGTAGGGTTTCCCTAGTAGCACAGTGGCAAACCTTCTGCCTGCGGATTTGATCCCTGGGTCAGGAAGATCCCCTGGAGTAGGAAATGGCAATTTGCTCCAGTACTCTTGCTAGGAACCTATGGACACAGGGGAGCCTGGCAGTATTTATCGGATATTATCATATTCTTTTCCCTTGCAAATTAAGTAGATTGTTTTTGACTTGTTCATTATTGAGTAATTCTTATGTATCCCATCTCATGGATTCTAAATTCTTCAAATTGGCAACTTTTAGTTTATTTTTTTGGTCTTGGGTGCTGTTTTGTTATGCTTTTGTTGGAACTCCATGACAAATATTTATTTTCTTTCATAGATTTGAATGTTACCAATAACTGTCTGATTTTAGAAAATATTTGGTTAGCCTAGTCTTCCCTAGGTTTTTTACCTCTTAAGAAGTACACCACATAGTTGATACAGGTACTGAGAAGTCTGACACGTAGTTACTATTTTCTCACTAATTCTCACTAACATGTGTTTATGAACACCTTCTGGATATGACATTCTTTGACTATAAATCCATGATTTAATTTTCTAGGCTAAACAATAAAAAAGTACTAAACATAATCACTTGTCATTTTAAAGGATTTTTGCAAGGAATATGAAAATCAAGTGAGGAATGGAAGACTTTTCTGCACACGGGAGAGTGATCCCATCCGTGGTCCTGATGGCAGGATGCATGGCAACAAATGTGCTCTGTGTGCTGAAATTTTGTAAGTAATTCAAAAGGTGAAGTGGTGATTGACTAATACGGTGAATAAAAACAATGTTCTTTGGAAGATTTACCGTTGAGAATTTCTGAGCAGTTTTATGCCCTCTACAAATCGTAATACCATCTGATAAATAAGCTCTAATGCTGTTTATTTCTTTTTCTAGTGCAAATGGATTCTAGTCTCCAGTAGGAAGACTGGGTCACAAAATACTTGTTAGCATTTCCTCCCATGACCTTTGTAAGCCTTCTCATCAGCTAGTCATAGTAGGTGTGCATTCAGTCATGTCTGACTCTCTGTAACTCCATGTACAAAAGGCATCAAGACTGATTTTTCCCTTCAGTAATCACCCCAGTAGGGTTTCCCTAGTAGCACAGTGGCAAACCTTCTGCCTGCGGATTTGATCCCTGGGTCAGGAAGATCCCCTGGAGTAGGAAATGGCAATTTGCTCCAGTACTCTTGCTAGGAACCTATGGACACAGGGGAGCCTGGCAGGCTACAGCCCATAGGGTCACAAAAGAGTTGGACATGACAACTACTGAGTGCACACACACACACACACATACACTGCAAGATGAAAACACAGGTGAAAAATATAGAACATATTTCCACTTCGAGGTATGGAATGTCTTCCAAAAGAAGACAGAATTTAAGCTGGGGAGATTTTAAAGAGAAGATGCTGGAAAAAAAAAAAAAAAGAGAAGAAGAAGACAAAAGGATTGTTACAATGGAAGGAAATGGCAAATGGCAAACTTGAAGGCAAAATGAGAGGGATTGGGCTTCCCTGGTGGTCCAGTGGGTAAGGACACCACCTTCCAGTGCAAGGGGCGCTTGTTCTACCCCTGGCCTGGGAAGATCCCACGTGCTGCGGAGCGGCTGGACTGATGTGTCCAATTACCGAGCCAGAGCTCTGGAGTGCATGCTCCCAGAGCTGGTGCTCTGCAACGACAGACGCCACCACGATGGGAGGCCCACAGGAGCCAAAGAACAAAATAGACAAATGGAAGACCAATAGAAGTGGCCCGCCCACTCCCTCCCTCCCCAACCCACCCCCCAATAAATAAATAAATGTTTTTAAAAAATGAGAGGGATTCTTTGGGGAAATACTAAAGATTTGAATTTAATCAGAGGCTTTAGGCTGATTTGAAAATGTTTGTTCTAAAACTCAGGAACATTTAGCTGTTTCTTTCCATCTGCATGTAAGTGACTATTTTGTACCTTGAAGATTCAAAACATCTTTATTCACTTCCTTATTATTGTTTCTTTCTCCAGCCAACAACGTTTTTTAGAAGAAAAAGATAAAGCAGAAAAGGCTAAAAATGAAGTTAAAAGAGATACTGAGGTAAAAATTAGTTTAATCAATTTAGTTATGACTTTTCTAGGGTGTGTGTGTGTGTATTTTCCTCTAGAATGCCCATTTTTCCCTTCAGTAATCACCCCAGTAGGGTTTCCCTAGTAGCACAGTGGCAAACCTTCTGCCTGCGGATTTGATCCCTGGGTCAGGAAGATCCCCTGGAGTAGGAAATGGCAATTTGCTCCAGTACTCTTGCTAGGAACCTATGGACACAGGGGAGCCTGGCAGGCTACAGCCCATAGGGTCACAAAAGAGTTGGACATGACAACTACTGAGTGCACACACACACACACACATACACTGCAAGATGAAAACACAGGTGAAAAATATAGAACATATTTCCACTTCGAGGTATGGAATGTCTTCCAAAAGAAGACAGAATTTAAGCTGGGGAGATTTTAAAGAGAAGATGCTGGAAAAAAAAAAAAAAGAGAAGAAGAAGACAAAAGGATTGTTACAATGGAAGGAAATGGCAAATGGCAAACTTGAAGGCAAAATGAGAGGGATTGGGCTTCCCTGGTGGTCCAGTGGGTAAGGACACCACCTTCCAGTGCAAGGGGCGCTTGTTCTACCCCTGGCCTGGGAAGATCCCACGTGCTGCGGAGCGGCTGGACTGATGTGTCCAATTACCGAGCCAGAGCTCTGGAGTGCATGCTCCCAGAGCTGGTGCTCTGCAACGACAGACGCCACCACGATGGGAGGCCCACAGGAGCCAAAGAACAAAATAGACAAATGGAAGACCAATAGAAGTGGCCCGCCCACTCCCTCCCTCCCCAACCCACCCCCCAATAAATAAATAAATGTTTTTAAAAAATGAGAGGGATTCTTTGGGGAAATACTAAAGATTTGAATTTAATCAGAGGCTTTAGGCTGATTTGAAAATGTTTGTTCTAAAACTCAGGAACATTTAGCTGTTTCTTTCCATCTGCATGTAAGTGACTATTTTGTACCTTGAAGATTCAAAACATCTTTATTCACTTCCTTATTATTGTTTCTTTCTCCAGCCAACAACGTTTTTTAGAAGAAAAAGATAAAGCAGAAAAGGCTAAAAATGAAGTTAAAAGAGATACTGAGGTAAAAATTAGTTTAATCAATTTAGTTATGACTTTTCTAGGGTGTGTGTGTGTGTATTTTCCTCTAGAATGCATTTTCAATACTTATTTTTCCTCCACTGCTAATGGATTTTTGGAGACTAATTTTTAGTTATTATTTTATAAAACTTAGAAGAATACTTATGGCATTCCAATTCTTAGCTCTATGTGGAGGGAATTAAGGCATATTCACAAAAAATAGTTCCACACTACCGAATGAAGATGATATATCAAAGCTTTATCTGAATTCAAAGTTTGATATATATATTATTCTTGAAATGTGGGATAGTTGTTTTGGAGGTTTTCATTTTGAAAGCAGCAGCAATGCAAAATTTTAACATGCTCTTTTAAAATTATACTGCATTCTACTTTAAAAACACATCTTAACTAGTCATTTGCCTTTTTGCCACTGCTACCATCTTATCTCAGATACCTAATAGTTTTCCTTTGTATTGACTCATTAGCATCCTGCCTGGTCTCTAAACTTCTAGACAGCATCTTCATCAGTCCTTAAGATTTATCTTCCCTGTTGTTTTCAGAGTAGAAAAGATTTCCATGAACAAATTGCACTATGAAAATCTAATGCTTGAAATATAGGATCATTTCATTCCATCAAGATACCCTATATAAATTAAAATAGCTCACTTAGTCTACCTTTTGTCTTCATGTAACTCGTTGCTAAGGTCTTAGTTTCAACTGCTTTCTTCCCTTCAATCCTACCAAATGCTCCTCAACTATCCTTTTATCTTTCATTTTCTTCCTTTCTCTCCCTTCGTTCTTCTCTTTTCCTTCTTTCTCCACACATCTGACTGGATAATTTTTCTAAACAAAGAATTGATTAAATCTTTCTCTGCAAAAATATTGTTTTTTTGTTTCCTAAGAATAAACTGCAATGCCTTTTCAAAGTTTAGTGGTCTGATTTTGACTTATCTTTAAGGTCTTTTCGCCAGTTCCCAAACCTTCCTCTTTATGTCCTGATAATTCTTTAGTCACTATACTTATGGCCATAACGGATTATCTCAACCTGCTCTTTTACACCTCGATGTCTTTGCATATCATATTTCCTCCTGGAGCACAGTTTTCTGCTAGGTGCATTCTATTGTGCCTATTGTTTTCCTAGGCATATTCTAAAGATACAACTCATATGCAAATTCTTCTGTGAACTTCCTTGAATCATTCTTTCCATTATGCTGGTACACACTTAATAGACATGTGTCATATACCTTAGCTTTTCTCTTTTTTTTTCACGTTATAATTTTTCTCTCTTTTTTTCTTTATTTTAAAGGTTTTACAGAGTTTTGTTGTTCACAAAAATGTATGTTCCCAGATCAGTCATATGCATATCCATCGTCCCCACCCCCACAGTTGCCCCTTTCCTACCCCTCCAGATCATCACCCCATGCCATTGTAAGCACTCCTATTCCTTAAGCACAATGACAGTAGCTGTATTTCCACACATGACAGTATAGGTTTCCATGTTACTCCCTCCATGCCTCCCCCTCCCTACTGCTTCCCCACAATGTCTCTATGTCTATGCTCCGTCTGTTTTTCCATGAGTTCTCTGCATGTGTTATCAAGACCGTCCTACTAGATTCCATATATGTGTGTTAGTATACTGTACTTGTCTTTCTCTTTTTGACTTACTTCACTTTTTATTATAGGTTCCAGAGCCAGCCACTTCATTAGGACTGAGTCTTCTGCATTTCTTTTAACAGCTGAGTAGTATTCCATTGTATATATGTACCAGGGCTTCTGTATCTATTCATTCATCGATGGAAACCTAGGTTGCTTCCATGTTCTGGCTATTGTATAGAGAGCTGCAATGAACATTGGGGTACAGGTGCTTCTTTCAGTTTTGATTTCATCAGGATATAAGCCTAATAGTGGGATTTCTGGGTCGTAGAGTGCTTCTATTTACAGTTTTTCAAGGAATCTCCATACTGTCTTCCATAGAGGATGCATCAATTGACATTCCCACCAGCAATGCAAGAGGGTTCCCTTTTCTCCACACCCTCTCCAGCATTCAGTGTCTGCAGATTTTTTGAAGATGGCCATTCTAACGGGTGTGAGGTGACATCTGATTGTAGTTTAAATTTGCATTTCTCTAATAATAAGCGAGGTTGAGCATCGGTTCATGTGCTTTTGGGCCATCTGTATGTCCTCTTTGAGAGGCGTCTCGTTAGATCTTTTTCCCATTTTTTGATTGGGTTGTTCGTTTTAGTTGTGCTGAGTTGTCTGAGTTGCTTGTAGATTTTGGAGATGAATTCTTTGCCTGTTGTTTCATTTGCCATGATTTTCTCCCACTCTGTGAGCTGTCAGTTCAGCTTTTCTGTAATTTCTTTGGCTGTACAAAAGCTTTTAAGTTTCATGAGGTCCCACATGTTCATTTTTCTTTTCAGTTCTGCTATTTTAGTAGGTGGGTCAGAGAAGATCTTGCTTTGATTGATGTCCTGAGAGTTTTGCCTATATTCTCCTCTAAGAATTTGATGGTTTCTGGCCTTACATTTAGGTCTTGAATCCATTTTGAGTTGATCTTAGTGTATGGTGTCAGGGAATGTTCCAGCTTCTTTTTTTTTGCATGTAGCTGTCCAATTTTCCCAGCACCACTTGTTGAAGAGGCTGTCTTTGTCCCATTTTGTACTTTCTCCTCCTTTGTCAAAAATAAGGTACCCATAGGTGCGTGGGTTTATCTCTGGGTTCTCAATCTTGTTCCAATGGTCTATAGTCCTGTTTTTGTGCCAGTACCATACTGTCTTGATGACTATTGCTTTGTAATAGAGTCTGAAGTTAGGGAGGCTGATCCCTCCAGCTCCGTTTTTCTTCCTCAGGATTGCTTTGGCTATTCGAGGTCTTTTGTGTTTCCACATGAACTGTGTTATTCTTTGGTCTAGTTCTGTGAAAAATGTCAGTGGAATTTGAATAGGTATTGCATTGAATCTGTAAATGATATTTGGTAGTATGGTCATTTTCCCAATATTGATTCTTCCAACCCAGGAACATGGAATATCCCTCCATCTGTTTAAGTCTTCTTTAATGTCTCTCATGAGGGTCTTGTAATTTTCTGTGTACAGTTCTTTTGTGTCTTTGGGTAGGTTTCTTCCTAGATATTTGATTCTCTTGGTTGCAATGGTGAAGGGGATTGCCTCTTTGAGAGGCGTCTCGTTAGATCTTTTTCCCATTTTTTGATTGGGTTGTTCGTTTTAGTTGTGCTGAGTTGTCTGAGTTGCTTGTAGATTTTGGAGATGAATTCTTTGCCTGTTGTTTCATTTGCCATGATTTTCTCCCACTCTGTGAGCTGTCAGTTCAGCTTTTCTGTAATTTCTTTGGCTGTACAAAAGCTTTTAAGTTTCATGAGGTCCCACATGTTCATTTTTCTTTTCAGTTCTGCTATTTTAGTAGGTGGGTCAGAGAAGATCTTGCTTTGATTGATGTCCTGAGAGTTTTGCCTATATTCTCCTCTAAGAATTTGATGGTTTCTGGCCTTACATTTAGGTCTTGAATCCATTTTGAGTTGATCTTAGTGTATGGTGTCAGGGAATGTTCCAGCTTCTTTTTTTTTTGCATGTAGCTGTCCAATTTTCCCAGCACCACTTGTTGAAGAGGCTGTCTTTGTCCCATTTTGTACTTTCTCCTCCTTTGTCAAAAATAAGGTACCCATAGGTGCGTGGGTTTATCTCTGGGTTCTCAATCTTGTTCCAATGGTCTATAGTCCTGTTTTTGTGCCAGTACCATACTGTCTTGATGACTATTGCTTTGTAATAGAGTCTGAAGTTAGGGAGGCTGATCCCTCCAGCTCCGTTTTTCTTCCTCAGGATTTCTTTGGCTATTCGAGGTCTTTTGTGTTTCCACATGAACTGTGTTATTCTTTGGTCTAGTTCTGTGAAAAATGTCAGTGGAATTTGAATAGGTATTGCATTGAATCTGTAAATGATATTTGGTAGTATGGTCATTTTCCCAATATTGATTCTTCCAACCCAGGAACATGGAATATCCCTCCATCTGTTTAAGTCTTCTTTAATGTCTCTCATGAGGGTCTTGTAATTTTCTGTGTACAGTTCTTTTGTGTCTTTGGGTAGGTTTCTTCCTAGATATTTGATTCTCTTGGTTGCAATGGTGAAGGGGATTGCCTCTTTGATTTCGTTTTCTGATTTTTCATTGTTTGTGTATACACATGCCAGTGATTTCTGTGTGTTGACTTTGTATCCTGCGACTTTGCTGAATTCATTGATTAGCTGTAGTAGCTTTGTAATAATGTCTTTGAGATTTTCTAAGTATACTATCATGTCGTCTGCAAATAGAGAGAGTTTGACTTCTTCCTTTCCAATCTGGATTCTTTTTATTTCTTTCTCTTCTCTTATTGTTGTTGCTAGCACTTCTAGGGCTATGTTGAATAGTAGTGGTGAAAGTGGACACCCCTGTCTTGTTCCTGATCTTAGAGGGAATGCTTTCCGTTTTTCACCGTTGAGGATGATGTTTGCTGTGGGCTTCTTATATATGGCTTTTATTATGTTGAGATAGGTTCCTTCTATGCCCATTTTCTGAAGAGTTTTTTATCATAAATGGGTGTTGTACTTTGTCGAAGGCTTTTTCTGCATCTATTGAGATGATCATGTGATTTCTGTCTCTCAGTTTGTTGATATGGTGTATCATGTTGATTGATTTGCGGATGTTGAAGAATCCTTGCATGCCTGGGATGAACCCGACATGATCATGATGTATGAGTTTTTTGATGTGTTGCTGAATTCTGTTTGCTAGGATTTTGTTGAGGATCTTGGCATCAAAATTCATCAGAGAAATTGGTCTCTAATTTTCCTTTTTTGTGTTGTCTTTGCCTGGTTTTGGTATCAGGGTGATGGTGGCCTCTTGGAATGTGTTTGGAAGTTTTCCCTCCTGTGCAATTTTTTAAAAAATGTATTTATTTTTATTTTTATTTTGTGCCAGGGTCGGGTTGGGAAGGAAGGAGAGCGGGCAGTCCACTTCTATTGTCTTTCATTTCTCTATTTTCATCTGTCTTTGTTCTTTGGCTCCTGTGGGCCTCCCATCGCGGTGGCGTCTGTCGTTGCAGAGCGTGGGCTCTGGGCGCATGCGCTCCAGAGCTCCGGCTCGGTAATTGGACACATCGGTCCAGCCGCTCCATGACACGTGGGATCTTCCCAGGCCAGGGGTCGAACTGGCGTCCCTTGTGCTGCAAAGCGGTGTCCTTACCCACTGGACCACTAGGGGAAGCCCCCTGTGCAATTTTTTGAAAGAGTTTTAGAAGGACAGGCATTAACTCTTTTTTAATTATTTGGTAGAATTCGGCTGTGAAGCCATCTGGTCCTGGGCTTTTATTTTTGGGTAGATTTTTAATCACAAATTCGATTTCTGAGCTTGTGATTGGGTTGTTCAAAGTTTCTGTTTCTTCGTGGCTCACTCTTGGGAGATTAATCTTCTCTAAGAAACTGTCCATTTCTTCCAGGTTGTCCAGTTTGTTGCCATAGAGTTGTTCATCATACTCACTTTGAATCCTTTGGATTTCTGCATGATCTGTTGTAATCTCTCCTTTTACGTTTTTGGTTTTGTTGATCTGGTTCTTCTCTGTCTTTGTGTTGATGAGTCTGGCCAGTGGCTTGTCAATTTTGTTTACCTTTTCAAAGAACCTGCTTTTTGTTTTATTTATCCGTACTATAATTTGTTTTATTTCTTTCTCATTTTTTTCTGCTCTGGTCTTTATAATTTCTCTTCTTCTGCTGGCTTTGAGTTGTTTTTGTTCTTCTTTTTCCAATTGTTTTAAGTGGAGGGTTAAGTCATCTGCTTCATATTTTCCTAGTGTCTTGAGGTGAGGTTGTACTGCTATAAATTTCCCCCTTATGTGGTATCCCACAGGTTTTGTGCTTTTGTGGTATCCCACAGGTTTTGCACGGTCATGTGTTCATTGTCATTTTCTTCTAGGAATTTTTAAATTTCTCCTTTGATTTCCTCAGTAATCAGTTGGTTTTTCAGGTATGTGTTGTTTAGTCTCCATGTGTTTGTGTTTTTAGCGTTTTTTTTTTTTTTCCTGTAGTTCATCTCTAGTCTCATTGCTTTGTGATATGAGAAGATGATTGATATAATTTCCATTTTCTTTAGTTGACTGAGGTTATATTTGTGGCCCAAGATGTGGTCTATCTAGGAGAATGTTCCATGAACACTTGAGAAGAAAGTGTATTCTTCTGCTTTTGGATGGAACGTCCTAAAGATATCGATGAGGTCCATATTTTCTAGTGTGGCATTTAAGGCTTGTATTTCTTTATTAATTTTCTGTTTGGATGATCTATCCATTGGTGTGAGAGGAGTGTTAAAGTCTCCTACTATTATCCTTTATCTTCTTCACTCAACGTAAAAAGGCTAAATCACATTTATATTAAATCCCTTTCACTTAAGACATTAGTTGAATACTTAAATGGATGAATCTTACAAGGAGAAATCACAAAAGTTTTAGAAAATTATAAATCTTAAAAGTTTTATTTTTTATCCATATTCTTCTCTTCCAATATCTATGATAAAGAGTATCTCATGTTTATGAAGAGAACCATCTCCATGCTCTCTCATTTTCATTATTCAGAAACTCTGCAGTGAATATCAAGATCGTGCAAAGAATGGAATACTTTTCTGTACCAGAGAAAATGACCCGTTTCGTGGTCCAGATGGGAAGATGCATGGCAACCTGTGTTCCATGTGTCAAGCCTTCTAGTGAGTACAATGTTTGTAGAAGAGTGAATGTTGAGAAGGGAAGGGATCCTACAGTAATCTAATAGAACTAGCTTATTTCACAGATGGGCACACTGTGACTCAGAACTGGTGAGGGAGCTGAAGAGGTTACACAGAGAATGCCAGTAAAACAGTTGGCAGGAAGCACCTAGAGCTATTTATGCTAAGATGTCTGTTTCTCCAGACAATCATTCCTTAGCACCGGAACCTCCTTACAAATATCAAGTTCTCCCTACTACTGAAGCTTCACATTGTGAACCTATTGTACAAGCTCATAGGCATTTCATCTTCCACAAATTAACACTTACTGCAGAAACTGGTTATTAAAGTTGGCCATGAAAGAACAGTGAACTCATAAAATAACAGTAAATTTTACTTTATATAATGTGACATTTCTCAGTAAGTTATAATTGAATTTGGTTTGAAAATCTGGGATTGTGTGCAGATTATTTGATTGAGTTCAGATTAAGTTGACTACATTTAGAATCTTTGGTCTTTTGCTTTGATTGACAACAACATATGGTTAAAATATTATTAGTTATCTATACCATGAGGTTCTATTGTACAAAGCAAACTGAGGCTCACTTGGCTTATCAAATATGGAAATTATTAATCTTTTTCCACCCATCCTACATTTCCTTATAGATAACACAGCTATGATTATACAGTACATATAAATTGAATTAATAAAGCTAGTTTTCTGTTTGGATGATCTATCCATTGGTGTGAGAGGAGTGTTAAAGTCTCCTATTTAAAAGAAAAGGCTAAATCACATGTATATTATATCTCTTTCACTTAAGACATTAGTTGAATACTTAAATGGATGAATCTTACAAGGAGAAATCACAAAAGTTTTAGAAAATTATAAATCTTAAAAGTTTTATTTTTTATCCATATTCTTCTCTTCCAATATCTATGATAAAGAGTATCTCATGTTTATGAAGAGAACCATCTCCATGCTCTCTCATTTTCATTATTCAGAAACTCTGCAGTGAATATCAAGATCGTGCAAAGAATGGAATACTTTTCTGTACCAGAGAAAATGACCCGTTTCGTGGTCCAGATGGGAAGATGCATGGCAACCTGTGTTCCATGTGTCAAGCCTTCTAGTGAGTACAATGTTTGTAGAAGAGTGAATGTTGAGAAGGGAAGGGATCCTACAGTAATCTAATAGAACTAGCTTGTTTCACAGATGGGCACACTGTGACTCAGAACTGGTGAGGGAGCTGAAGAGGTTACACAGAGAATGCCAGTAAAACAGTTGGCAGGAAGCACCTAGAGCTATTTATGCTAAGATGTCTGTTTCTCCAGACAATCATTCCTTAGCACCGGAACCTCCTTACAAATATCAAGTTCTCCCTACTACTGAAGCTTCACATTGTGAACCTATTGTACAAGCTCATAGGCATTTCATCTTCCACAAATTAACACTTACTGCAGAAACTGGTTATTAAAGTTGGCCATGAAAGAACAGTGAACTCATAAAATAACAGTAAATTTTGCTTTATATAATGTGACATTTCTCAGTAAGTTATAATTGAATTTGGTTTGAAAATCTGGGATTGTGTGCAGATTATTTGATTGAGTTCAGATTAAGTTGACTACATTTAGAATCTTTGGTCTTTTGCTTTGATTGACAACAACATATGGTTAAAATATTATTAGTTATCTATACCATGAGGTTCTATTGTACAAAGCAAACTGAGGCTCACTTGGCTTATCAAATATGGAAATTATTAATCTTTTTCCACCCATCCTACATTTCCTTATAGATAACACAGCTATGATTATACAGTACATATAAATTGAATTAATAAAGCTAGGGTATACATGATGTGGTAGATAGAACATAGACTTGAGACAAGAGATCCTGATTAGTTGTGGTCATATTGTGAAATTATAATAAAAGCCCTCACAGCTTCACCTTGTCTCTGAAACCAGGGGACTAGTCAATGTGCTTTGTTAAGGCCACTTTCAGTCTCTAGACATAATGTCAACAAGGTATTAGCTTTACTATCTCCTTGATGAACACTGATGATGTTTCTTTTCTGACCATAGTCAAGAAAGGTAATTTATGGAAAGCAAGTCTCACAGCTCCACGAGCATTACCATCTTTATTTCAATGCTAAACAGAAACTATGAAGAAGTTATGGTACTTTACCACATTGAAGGCAGTTGTGCTGCTTCTCATTATGTAGAGATAAAGGGGCCATGCTGTTCCTTCCTAAGGAAGGAGGAGAGGTTAAAAATGCAAAACTGTGGAGAAACCATTTGTGTTTGGTTCTATGGATTTGTCCTCCCCCTGCCCCCTATCCAGCCAAACAGAAGCTGAAGAAAAGAAAGAGGCTGAAGCAAAAGCAAGAAGTAAAAGAGAATCTGGAAAAGCACCCTCATATGCAGTAAGTAGAATGTAGAACCCTGGGTTGGTAAGATCCCCTGCTGAAGGAAATGGCTACCCCTCCAGTACCCTGCCTGGGAAATCCCATGGACAGAAGAGCCCAGTGGGCTACAGTCTATGGGGTCACAAAGAGTTGGATACGACTGAGCAACTAAGCGCATATAAGCACAGACTGTAATATGAACACACTTTTAAGAGCCTAAAGGCTGAAATACTGCCCTGCAAAAATCCCCAGAAAATCTTAACCTTTCAATCTAGAGATGACGTTGATAGGAATGCTATGGGAGATTGACCAATTTTTGCTGCTTTGGAAACTAACTCTGTATAATAAAAAGGACTTATTTGCAGTCTGGAACAAAATGACTGCTGGTTCTAGTTTCATCATGTACAGACTGCACTAGCTTTTACTAATCAGTTTCCAGAGACATTTGGTGTATATGGAAATTATTAATCTTTTTCCACCCATCCTACATTTCCTTATAGATAACACAGCTATGATTATACAGTACATATAAATTGAATTAATAAAGCTAGGGTATACATGATGTGGTAGATAGAACATAGACTTGAGACAAGAGATCCTGATTAGTTGTGGTCATATTGTGAAATTATAATAAAAGCCCTCACAGCTTCACCTTGTCTCTGAAACCAGGGGACTAGTCAATGTGCTTTGTTAAGGCCACTTTCAGTCTCTAGACATAATGTCAACAAGGTATTAGCTTTACTATCTCCTTGATGAACACTGATGATGTTTCTTTTCTGACCATAGTCAAGAAAGGTAATTTATGGAAAGCAAGTCTCACAGCTCCACGAGCATTACCATCTTTATTTCAATGCTAAACAGAAACTATGAAGAAGTTATGGTACTTTACCACATTGAAGGCAGTTGTGCTGCTTCTCATTATGTAGAGATAAAGGGGCCATGCTGTTCCTTCCTAAGGAAGGAGGAGAGGTTAAAAATGCAAAACTGTGGAGAAACCATTTGTGTTTGGTTCTATGGATTTGTCCTCCCCCTGCCCCCTATCCAGCCAAACAGAAGCTGAAGAAAAGAAAGAGGCTGAAGCAAAAGCAAGAAGTAAAAGAGAATCTGGAAAAGCACCCTCATATGCAGTAAGTAGAATGTAGAACCCTGGGTTGGTAAGATCCCCTGCTGAAGGAAATGGCTACCCCTCCAGTACCCTGCCTGGGAAATCCCATGGACAGAAGAGCCCAGTGGGCTACAGTCTATGGGGTCACAAAGAGTTGGATACGACTGAGCAACTAAGCGCATATAAGCACAGACTGTAATATGAACACACTTTTAAGAGCCTAAAGGCTGAAATACTGCCCTGCAAAAATCCCCAGAAAATCTTAACCTTTCAATCTAGAGATGACGTTGATAGGAATGCTATGGGAGATTGACCAATTTTTGCTGCTTTGGAAACTAACTCTGTATAATAAAAAGGACTTATTTGCAGTCTGGAACAAAATGACTGCTGGTTCTAGTTTCATCATGTACAGACTGCACTAGCTTTTACTAATCAGTTTCCAGAGACATTTGGTGTATATTTTGTATGTATGAATTCCTGAAATTTCACATCTGTGTTGGGTTAAAAATACCTTATACCCATGCAGAAAAAGAATATATGGTTTTTACCTTTGAAATGTTTCAGTATTCATTTTCACAGCCTTATGCAAGTTATTGTAACTTCTTGTTTAGATCATGTCTCTTAATCCTCCCTGTAGGTTCTACTTTCTCTTGTCCAATGATCCTCCCTAACACAGCCAGTATAAAGTTTAATATCAACCAGAACACAACATTGCTCTACCTGAAATGCACACATAACTCATGATCAACTAAAGGCTGCATTTAAATCTCCTTAGTGCCTCTTCTTATTTGGTTCCTTACTGTCATGTGGAATTCTGCTATATGCCATGTAGTTTCCAATATGTGCCCTTCAGCTTATTTTACCAATCTAAAACGAATATTTCTCAATTCGTTTCTTAACCGGGTAAACCCTACATACTCTTCAAAGTCTCACTCAAATTATTCTAGTTTGGATATCTTCTGTGATTTCTACGATCAAACTTCATGGCCCTAGTTTCTGAGTTCTCAGATTTTCTTGTATCTGTATGTTTGCACTTATTTTATTCTATTTAGATTACAGGGGAGTTCACTTGTCCTCCTCTTGTATTCTACATCCTATTATGTCTTACTTGTTTCCACCTTTTAGCAAATCTTGAACTTTGTTCATTGAGTTGAATTTTATATTTGAGAAAAACACAACTAAAATCCTGGGCTCGGGTGCTTTAAACTTCTGCCTTGAATGGGAATGAAATGTGTGTCTAGATTACCTTCTCTATCTTGGCAGGAGTTGTGCAATGAATACCGTAAGCTTGTGAGAAATGGGAAACTCCCATGCACCAGAGAGAACGACCCCATCCAGGGCCCAGATGGTAAAATGCACGGCAACACCTGCTCCATGTGCGAGGCCTTCTTGTGAGTAGAGCTGCTGCTGGGGAAATGAGAGAGAAACTAACTCTGTATAATAAAAAGGACTTATTTGCAGTCTGGAACAAAATGACTGCTGGTTCTAGTTTCATCATGTACAGACTGCACTAGCTTTTACTAATCAGTTTCCAGAGACATTTGGTGTATATTTTGTATGTATGAATTCCTGAAATTTCACATCTGTGTTGGGTTAAAAATACCTTATACCCATGCAGAAAAAGAATATATGGTTTTTACCTTTGAAATGTTTCAGTATTCATTTTCACAGCCTTATGCAAGTTATTGTAACTTCTTGTTTAGATCATGTCTCTTAATCCTCCCTGTAGGTTCTACTTTCTCTTGTCCAATGATCCTCCCTAACACAGCCAGTATAAAGTTTAATATCAACCAGAACACAACATTGCTCTACCTGAAATGCACACATAACTCATGATCAACTAAAGGCTGCATTTAAATCTCCTTAGTGCCTCTTCTTATTTGGTTCCTTACTGTCATGTGGAATTCTGCTATATGCCATGTAGTTTCCAATATGTGCCCTTCAGCTTATTTTACCAATCTAAAACGAATATTTCTCAATTCGTTTCTTAACCGGGTAAACCCTACATACTCTTCAAAGTCTCACTCAAATTATTCTAGTTTGGATATCTTCTGTGATTTCTACGATCAAACTTCATGGCCCTAGTTTCTGAGTTCTCAGATTTTCTTGTATCTGTATGTTTGCACTTATTTTATTCTATTTAGATTACAGGGGAGTTCACTTGTCCTCCTCTTGTATTCTACATCCTATTATGTCTTACTTGTTTCCACCTTTTAGCAAATCTTGAACTTTGTTCATTGAGTTGAATTTTATATTTGAGAAAAACACAACTAAAATCCTGGGCTCGGGTGCTTTAAACTTCTGCCTTGAATGGGAATGAAATGTGTGTCTAGATTACCTTCTCTATCTTGGCAGGAGTTGTGCAATGAATACCGTAAGCTTGTGAGAAATGGGAAACTCCCATGCACCAGAGAGAACGACCCCATCCAGGGCCCAGATGGTAAAATGCACGGCAACACCTGCTCCATGTGCGAGGCCTTCTTGTGAGTAGAGCTGCTGCTGGGGAAATGAGAGAGGGTTTTGTCCTTTCTGCTTCTCACTCTTCTGGCATTTTATTATACTTTGTTTCTTTTCAATGACATTTTTCTTGTGACACATTTTTGCACAATGTCATTATTGTCCAAGATTGATTCCTGCATATCACAATGCATAGGAGTGTAAACAAGCTAAAACAGGATCATACCCTTGTAGAGTGGGATATGAAATCATCTGAAATCATGTGACAGAGCACTAGCAAATATATCAATATGCCCAACAGTTCCTCAGTTCATACACAGTTTATAATTATATAACATTATATATATAAACTGTGATAAACATTTGAGTACTTTAGATCACTTTCAACCTGAAGATTCTAGCATTCTTACTTATTTCCTTTTGAATTGCTCTCTTTTAGCCAATCAGAAGAAAAAGAAAAGAAAATGAAGGAAGGTGAATCAAGAAATAAGAGAAAATCACCTTCCTTTGAGGTAAGGGGACCTTCTGCAACAACTCAGAGGCATAGGACATAGGATCCATGGGTGGCATTCAGAGTATTCATAAATTCTCTAAAACTATGTGAAACATGGATACAGTTTGTTTACATGTGTGCATGCACACATATGCATAGGTAACTATTTCTAAGTTGAGGGTTGATAACTTCTATCATTTAAAAATATTAGTGTCTTCAAAATTAAGAACTAGTCTTGTTGCAGAAATCAGACTGCTGAGAAACCAAACACCACACTCGGAGGGCCGGAGAACTTCATGGGGGCAAAAGGAACTTTATAGTTAATCATTATTGAGCATGAGCCTCAGTTTCCTTCTTCAGTCTAAAATTTGCCAATTGCTGACTCAATTTAAGCAGTTTTTGCAATTTGATCCAACTCGTGTTCAGCACCTCAAACTTCCCTCCTTGGTCTCACAGGAGTTGTGCAGCGAATACCGCAAATTCAGGAAGAATGGACAGCTTCTTTGCACCAGAGAGAATGACCCCATCCAGGGCCCAGATGGGAAGATGCACGGTAACACCTGCTCCATGTGTGAGGTGTTCTTGTGAGTAAAGCCCGGGGCTTCTGAGGTGGCGGGTGTCAGGGAACTGCTAAGGGAAGTTTTCAAACAATTATTAATAATGCATTTTTCTTTTCAGTACAGCTAGTCTTCTTTTCTATATCACATTTAAATGAACTATAAAAACAAAATCAAAAATTAAAAAGCAAGTGGTTTTGAATGATACTTTCTGTGACACAAAGAATGCAGAATTATTTCAGGACATTCCAGAAATAATTCAGTCTTTTTTCAGAGAAGAGAATATACTTTGAAAACCCTAATAATTACTTATACTTTTCTGAAGGATTATCATCTGAAAGAAGAAATGCATGAGATTGCATATAATATATTGATATTCTTATGCTGCATGGCTGATTGTAGACAGTTTTTTTTTTTGGTTCACTATTTTTCTTTCTACTGATTCTGTGTGACCTCAAGCAACAGGATTAAAACTGATGAAAGATACAGGGAGATTTGAGTACAACATGAAGATGAATTCTGCACTAGTTAGAGAAAGGCTGCTTCAGAAATGACGATTTTTTCTGCAGAGCTGAGTACCCCATTTGCAAGGGGTTAAAGTATGACTTGAGAATAGACAGCATGGTGCATCATCTTAAAGCCGTGTCTATAATATTCCTTAAGCTCTTTATCCCAAGGGATAGCCTAACTTATTTTCTGTATGGCTAGAATTTCTGAAAGGACTTGATCATTCCATCTTTCTTGGTGGAGAGCAATATAATCCAGGAGATTTGTTCCATAGTGTAAGTGAACCATGGAAGCACTAAAAGAATCTGTTAGGTAGAAGTTGCAACAATGACCATATAATTATCATAACCAACACTTACTGAATGTATATAATTGGTATATACTTTCTAAGGGCTTTGCTGCCCAATCTCATTTAATCTTCACAACAACCTTATGAAATGAGTTTGGTATTATTACAAATTACAGATGAAAAAAATTAAGGTCCAGAGAAAATGAGGATGATGTAAATTTTGGAACAGTAATAATGAATAAATGATAATATTTCCCACTGTAGGGTGAAGACAGGGTATAATTATTTAGCAAAGCCATTATCAACTTTTGGTAGTACCATTTGCCAGTATTCAGGCTTGTTTCAGTCCCTTTTTCTTGACATTTATCTTTTAGAGAGAAGGCTATAAGACTGCCACCTAGTGGTCATCTTTACTGTTTCCCGTAACTTTATTATGAAAAGAAAATGCGTCTTAAATTTTAGTCAACTTAAGACTCATAGTATAGCCTGGATCAGTTTCCATATAGAAAAGTATAAGGAACCCCACAGTTTTGGAGATATTTTATTTAGTTTATTCCATCAATATAAAAATTCCTTATCCATTTGTTACCATGTTTTAAGGCTATGTTAGCAGAGGTTATATTGTCTTTTTCTTTTTTTATATTACCTTTCTTAAGAATTATACTTCCTTCCACAGTCATTTCTTGTACACTTTAATAGAATAGACAAATAGTGCTCTCAACTTTAAAAAGAAAAAACAAAAAAACTTTAATTTGATCATTAAGAAACTCATGCGCCCTCGCCAGGCGTCCTCCTGTGAGTGACATCGTCTTTAAACCCTGCGTGGCAATCCCTGACGCACCGCCGTGATGCCCAGGGAAGACAGGGCGACCTGGAAGTCCAACTACTTCCTTAAGATCATCCAACTTCTGGATGATTATCCAAAATGCTTCATTGTGGGAGCAGACAACGTGGGCTCCAAGCAGATGCAGCAGATCCGCATGTCTCTCCGCGGGAAGGCGGTGGTGCTGATGGGCAAGAACACGATGATGCGCAAGGCCATCCGAGGGCATCTGGAAAACAACCCAGCTCTGGAGAAACTGTTGCCTCACATCCGGGGGAACGTGGGCTTCGTGTTCACCAAGGAGGACCTTACTGAGATCAGGGACATGCTGCTGGCCAACAAGGTGCCAGCTGCCGCCCGTGCTGGTGCCATAGCACCGTGCGAAGTCACTGTGCCGGCCCAGAACACCGGTCTGGGGCCCGAGAAGACCTCCTTCTTCCAGGCTTTAGGCATCACCACCAAGATCTCCAGGGGCACCATTGAAATCCTGAGCGATGTGCAGCTGATTAAGACCGGAGACAAGGTGGGCGCCAGCGAAGCCACACTGCTGAACATGTTGATCAACTTTTGGTAGTACCATTTGCCAGTATTCAGGCTTGTTTCAGTCCCTTGTTCTTGACATTTATCTTTTAGAGAGAAGGCTATAAGACTGCCACCTAGTGGTCATCTTTACTGTTTCCCGTAACTTTATTATGAAAAGAAAATGCGTCTTAAATTTTAGTCAACTTAAGACTCATAGTATAGCCTGGATCAGTTTCCATATAGAAAAGTATAAGGAACCCCACAGTTTTGGAGATATTTTATTTAGTTTATTCCATCAATATAAAAATTCCTTATCCATTTGTTACCATGTTTTAAGGCTATGTTAGCAGAGGTTATATTGTCTTTTTCTTTTTTTATATTACCTTTCTTAAGAATTATACTTCCTTCCACAGTCATTTCTTGTACACTTTAATAGAATAGACAAATAGTGCTCTCAACTTTAAAAAGAAAAAACAAAAAAACTTTAATTTGATCATTAAGAAACTCATGCGCTCTCGCCAGGCGTCCTCCTGTGAGTGACATCGTCTTTAAACCCCGTGTGGCAATCCCTGACGCACCGCCGCGATGCCCAGGGAAGACAGGGCGACCTGGAAGTCCAACTACTTCCTTAAGATCATCCAACTTCTGGATGACTATCCAAAATGCTTCATTGTGGGAGCAGACAATGTGGGCTCCAAGCAGATGCAGCAGATCCGCATGTCCCTCCGCGGGAAGGCCGTGGTGCTGATGGGCAAGAACACGATGATGCGCAAGGCCATCCGAGGGCATCTGGAAAACAACCCGGCTTTGGAAAAACTGTTGCCTCATATCCGGGGGAACGTGGGCTTTGTGTTCACCAAGGAGGACCTCACTGAGATCAGGGACATGCTGCTGGCCAACAAGGTGCCAGCTGCCGCCCGTGCTGGTGCCATAGCCCCGTGCGAAGTCACCGTGCCGGCCCAAAACACTGGTCTGGGGCCCGAGAAGACCTCCTTCTTCCAGGCTTTAGGCATTACCACTAAGATCTCCAGGGGCACCATTGAAATCCTGAGTGATGTGCAGCTCATTAAAACCGGGGACAAAGTGGGAGCCAGCGAAGCCACGCTGCTGAACATGTTGAACATCTCCCCCTTCTCCTTCGGGCTGGTCATCCAGCAGGTGTTTGACAACGGCAGCATCTACAACCCTGAAGTGCTTGACATCACAGAGGAAACTCTGCATTCTCGCTTCCTGGAGGGTGTCCGCAATGTTGCCAGTGTCTGCCTGCAGATTGGGTACCCGACTGTTGCATCTGTACCCCATTCTATCATCAATGGGTACAAACGGGTCCTGGCTTTGTCTGTGGAGACTGATTACACCTTCCCACTTGCTGAAAAGGTCAAGGCCTTCTTGGCTGATCCATCTGCCTTTGTGGCTGCTGCCCCAGTGGCAGCTGCCACCACGGCCGCTCCTGCCGCCGCCGCCGCCCCAGCCAAGGTGGAAGCCAAGGAAGAGTCGGAGGAATCGGACGAGGATATGGGATTCGGTCTCTTTGACTAATCACCAAAAAGCAGCCAAAACCTCGCCAGCTTTATTTGTGAAAAAAGGAAATAAAGGCTACTTCTCTTACGAAAAAAAAAAAAAAAAAAGAAACTCATGCTGATTGTAACATATGAAAATATTTTAGCAAATTATTTTTATCTTTACAACATGACTGGATTATTTGCATTATAGATCCAATTATGCTCTAGACTGTACATATTAAACCCAATTCACACCACTGTTATTTATCCAAAATGGTTAAGAACTACTACTATCATTTCAACATATGCCTGTTCTTAGAGGGCTAATTTTCAATAATGCTGACAATGCTGATGATACCTACCACTTTTATCAATCACTTCATTATGTTCCAGATACTTGTTCCAATTGCTTTACATACGCAATTCATTTAATGCTCACAACAGTCCTACGAGAGAAGTATTCTTATTACTTTTCCTATCCTTCCACTCCATTCCCCTCACTTAAAGAAGTGCTTAAAGACTTTTCTGCAGTTTTTCTTCTGAATCACCTGTTATACTCCTTCCAGACACTAAATATTGCCACTTTATAAAGAGTTTTACGGCTGTTGCAAATACAAAAGCATCAGCAAGTAAGAAAGTCCTATTGCAGATTCCTTAAAACCGGGGACAAAGTGGAGCCAGCGAAGCCACGCTGCTGAACATGTTGACACCCCCCCAAGCAGGTGTTTGACAACGGCAGCATCTACAACCCTGACGTGCTTGACATCACAGAGGAAACTCTGCATTCCCGCTTCCTGGAGGGTGTCCGCAATGTTGCCAGTGTCTGCCTGCAGATTGGGTACCCGACTGTTGCATCTGTACCCCATTCTATCATCAATGGGTACAAACGGGTCCTGGCTTTGTCTGTGGAGACTGATTACACCTTCCCACTTGCTGAAAAGGTCAAGGCCTTCTTGGCTGATCCATCTGCCTTTGTGGCTGCTGCCCCAGTGGCAGCTGCCACCACGGCCGCTCCTGCCGCCGCCGCCGCCCCAGCCAAGGTGGAAGCCAAGGAAGAGTCGGAGGAATCGGACGAGGATATGGGATTCGGTCTCTTTGACTAATCACCAAAAAGCAGCCAAAACCTCGCCAGCTTTATTTGTGAAAAAAGGAAATAAAGGCTACTTCTCTTACGAAAAAAAAAAAAAAAAGAAACTCATGCTGATTGTAACATATGAAAATATTTTAGCAAATTATTTTTATCTTTACAACATGACTGGATTATTTGCATTATAGATCCAATTATGCTCTAGACTGTACATATTAAACCCAATTCACACCACTGTTATTTATCCAAAATGGTTAAGAACTACTACTATCATTTCAACATATGCCTGTTCTTAGAGGGCTAATTTTCGATAATGCTGACAATGCTGATGATACCTACCACTTTTATCAATCACTTCATTATGTTCCAGATACTTGTTCCAATTGCTTTACATACGCAATTCATTTAATGCTCACAACAGTCCTACGAGAGAAGTATTCTTATTACTTTTCCTATCCTTCCACTCCATTCCCCTCACTTAAAGAAGTGCTTAAAGACTTTTCTGCAGTTTTTCTTCTGAATCACCTGTTATACTCCTTCCAGACACTAAATATTGCCACTTTATAAAGAGTTTTACGGCTGTTGCAAATACAAAAGCATCAGCAAGTAAGAAAGTCCTATTGCAGATTACTTGCTGAGGAGCTAATTTGGTTTCCTCATTAATTAAGTGATTATTTCTTGAACACCATTCTCTTGAGATTATTACCCAATAAAATAGCACCTCCTATGAGTGGCTCTTTGGAGTTGCTTGAGAACAATGAAAGCAATGAATGATCAACCTGCGAGTGTTAAGAATTTACTATATTAAGATCTCTTTCTTCTTTTCCTGTTTCTTACAGTCAACAAGAAGATAGAGCAAAAGCAAAGGCTAAAAGAGAAGCTGAAAAGGTAATTTTCTAAAAAAACTTCTTATATTATGCTCTCACATTGTTTCTCTACAATACCACTCTAGATATTCCATTAGCATAAATTTTTCCCTGTTTAAATTTTATGGGACACAGAAAGACAAATATCATATGTTATCACTTGTATGTGGACTCTACAAAAGTGGTAGAAATGAACCTATTTCAAAAGCAGAAATAGGGTCACAAATGTAGTAATGCATAGATACCAAGAGGAAAAGTTGGGGGAGTTGAATTGAGAGATTAGGACTCACATATACACACAGTGTAAAATGGATTATTAATAAGAACCTACTGTATAGCACAGGGAACTCTACTCAGTATGCTGTAATGATCTTTTTGAGATAAAAATCGAAAAAAGAGTGGATATATATGCATATATATAGATATGTAGATGTATCTATATATATCCAACTCACTTTGCTGTACAGCAGAAACTAACACAACATTGTAAATCAACTACACTCCACCTATCCACATTAGTTCAATTTACAAAACAAAGTACACATATATTATCATATTGGATCTTGTCAGCATCCATCTATGGAGGAATACTAGCAGTCCCACCTTCAATTATGATTATTAAGTAAATCCTTTGACTCTCTAATTATTTTTAATCTACTTTACATTATTTTATAATTTTACAGTTTTACAAGTAGCAGAGCAAATTCTGTTGGATTACTCTTGCATAGTCTTATCGAAGGTTTATTGTTCTTTATTCTTTTTCCTAACAACAGTTTCAAAATATAAGCCTAATAGTTTTGGGTGGGGGAAGTCAACATAGATTAAATGTTTGTCTATCTACTGACATTTTCTCAATAACTCTGTTACTTAGAACCATTTTTCATTAATGTTAGTAATTCAGAATAGAAAGTTTGTTTTACTCATGATGTCAGATCAGTTTATAAAATCCTCTAAGTTTTTCTAATGGTCTTAACACACTTCTCCTTTTCTCTACTCTCATTGTTATTCTTCTGTTTCAAATATACATCCCCCAACTCTGGACTCTATCAGGTCACTCCCAGAAAGGTGTCAGTTTCTCCAGGAATCATACTTTTGTATTTGTTCTTCCCAGATATTTATTCCAGATGTTATTTCTTAGCTTGAGAATGTCTTATTTCTTAGCTTGAGAATGTTTTTTCTCAGTCTTTTAAAGACAGATGGAAGCTCATAATATTCTTTCCAGGGGGATTAATTTTAAAATGTCCAGGTTTACTGAGATATGATTGAATTACAACATTGGGCAAGTGGAAGGTATATAGCTTGTTGATTTGACACACTCAAAAAGTGGTAGAAATGAACCTATTTCAAAAGCAGAAATAGGGTCACAAATGTAGTAATGCATAGATACCAAGAGGAAAAGTTGGGGGAGTTGAATTGAGAGATTAGGACTCACATATACACACAGTGTAAAATGGATTATTAATAAGAACCTACTGTATAGCACAGGGAACTCTACTCAGTATGCTGTAATGATCTTTTTGAGATAAAAATCGAAAAAAGAGTGGATATATATGCATATATATAGATATGTAGATGTATCTATATATATCCAACTCACTTTGCTGTACAGCAGAAACTAACACAACATTGTAAATCAACTACACTCCACCTATCCACATTAGTTCAATTTACAAAACAAAGTACACATATATTATCATATTGGATCTTGTCAGCATCCATCTATGGAGGAATACTAGCAGTCCCACCTTCAATTATGATTATTAAGTAAATCCTTTGACTCTCTAATTATTTTTAATCTACTTTACATTATTTTATAATTTTACAGTTTTACAAGTAGCAGAGCAAATTCTGTTGGATTACTCTTGCATAGTCTTATCGAAGGTTTATTGTTCTTTATTCTTTTTCCTAACAACAGTTTCAAAATATAAGCCTAATAGTTTTGGGTGGGGGAAGTCAACATAGATTAAATGTTTGTCTATCTACTGACATTTTCTCAATAACTCTGTTACTTAGAACCATTTTTCATTAATGTTAGTAATTCAGAATAGAAAGTTTGTTTTACTCATGATGTCAGATCAGTTTATAAAATCCTCTAAGTTTTTCTAATGGTCTTAACACACTTCTCCTTTTCTCTACTCTCATTGTTATTCTTCTGTTTCAAATATACATCCCCCAACTCTGGACTCTATCAGGTCACTCCCAGAAAGGTGTCAGTTTCTCCAGGAATCATACTTTTGTATTTGTTCTTCCCAGATATTTATTCCAGATGTTATTTCTTAGCTTGAGAATGTCTTATTTCTTAGCTTGAGAATGTTTTTTCTCAGTCTTTTAAAGACAGATGGAAGCTCATAATATTCTTTCCAGGGGGATTAATTTTAAAATGTCCAGGTTTACTGAGATATGATTGAATTACAACATTGGGCAAGTGGAAGGTATATAGCTTGTTGATTTGACACACTCAAAAATTGGATAATGTTTGCCACCAAGAGCAACTCCATCATGTCACACAGTTGACATTTGTTAACTTTTACATATATAATACAGTAATACAGTAGTGGTAACTATAATCATCATGAGCTAGAACCTGTAACTGCAAGATTGTATCCTTTGATTACTGTCTGTCTCTTTCTCTCTCTGTCTCTCTCTCTCTCTCTCTCTCTATTTCTCTCTCTCTCTCTCTCTTTCTCATACACACACACACACACAACCAACATCTGCTTTCTAGTTCCATGAAGTTGGTTTTCCAGGATTCCACAGATAAATTTTACTATACAGTATTTGTCTTTCTCTGACTTATTTTAATTAGCATAATATACTCAAGTTTTGTCAAAACTGTAAAAGACAAGATTTCCTTTTTTCTAACGAAGGCTCAGTAATCATCTCAGTTTTTCCAGGAAACCTCCTCTTCTAGGCCTCTTGTATCTCCTCCCCTTTAACCTTTACTAGCTTTTATAGACTGTTATGTGTGACACATCATAAATGTATATATTTTATTCTGGTCTCCACCAATTGTTATCACTCTTACTCTGCACCTATATTGGAGTACCCTCAAGAGAATGGTGCCATTAAACATTTTCAGATCCACTACAGATCCAGTATAAGAGAGGCCTCTTAAATGCTTGCTGATTCACTCCTACATGCAATCACTTGTCTTCTTTCTTCTTACTCTATATTATTCTTCATAACATACAGAAGTGTAGGGAGGGAAGAAAACCACTCTGAGAAAATATTTTCTTCATTTTCCAGGATATCTGCAGTGAGTTTCGGAACCAGATGAGGAATGGAATGCTCATATGCACCAGGGAGAGTGACCCTGTCCGTGGCCCAGATGGCAAAATGCACGGAAATAAGTGTGCCATGTGTGCAAGCCTGTTGTGAGTGTACACACTATTCTCTCCCCTTCAATCTCTTCGCCATTTATCAGCCCAGAGTTTCATTTCTTCATAAGTGTGTAGAACAGAGATTATGGTTTGGATGCTGGACAATTTTGAAAGCAAACAGACAGGGCACTAAGTAATACTGAATCATACAGTGACAATGTTATTCTCTATTTAGCTATCTATTTTCTAGCTCTGTCATGGGAAGAGTCTTAATTTAGTGCTAATACATTTCTAGCAACTGACAATCATCATTCATCACAAAAAGAGCAGAAGTTTGATGATCTAGGTGGGATTGTATCTTTGGTTCCTCTCCCACTCCTGACATTTTATGATTCTGTGAGTAAATTCAGATACCCATTAAGGAAAACACAGCTGAACAGAGGTCTCTGGGGCCAGGGAATATGAATAAACTCTTCTAAAATAGCCTGAACAAGAAATGGAATAGAAAGGATTGCATTTATCCTTCCCGCAACATTACTATATGCAGGTGAAATAAATACTTTGATAAGTGGCTTACTGTAAGAGAGTAAAATCCCTAGGAGACAAGTAGGAGGCTGACCCCTATTACAGATGTTTACTAAAATGGCTTCTTCTTTTTGGGTGGGGGTCGGGTTGGGGAGGGAGTGGGGTGGGCGGGCCACTTCTATTGGTCTTTCATTTCTCTATTTTCATCCGTCTTTGTTCTTTGGCTCCTGTTGGCCTCCCATCGCGGTGGCCTCTGTCGTCACAGAGTGTTGGCTCTGGGCGCATGCACCCCAGAACTCCGGCTTGGTAATTGGACACATGGGTCCAGCCGCTCCGCGGCACGTGGGATCTTCCCAGGCCAGAGATCGAACCGGCAACCCTTGCACTGCAAGGCGGTGTCCTTACCCACTGGACCACCAGGGGAAGCCCAAATGGCTTCTTCTTTAGCCATGTACAAGTCCCTATGGGTCACTGTTTTGTTGAGTGGGGCCAGAGCTCTATTGGGGATGATAATACAGAAGTGGATTATTACCACCTCTACTTCTCCTCCTCCTCAGATTCTCAATCCCCTAAGTGAGCCTCACACTAAAATAAATACTGAGAAAAATATTTAAGCAATATTTGTTTAAAGAAGTGCAGTGTTACTTGTCCCTTACCTTTCATATGTCTTGGCCTAAAGTATATTCACATAGTTCCTTAGAGGAGAGGTCGACTAAACAGTGCCTGAGATTCAAGAAATTGGGGCTCTCCTCTCACCCTCTTGATTTGTTAGAGCTGTATTAGACGACTATACTATGTGCAAAAAATGCTAACAATTTTTCCAGCTCTGATATGCTGCTACATGTCAGTAGAAAATAACAAGAATGTCAGAATCTTTGTCTCATGATTGACTTCACAATATTAGATGTTGAATTTTTGTGGATGTGAATCATTATATACTCTAAAACTTGAATTTCAATATTAATTCCATTAAGTTGTAAATTTTAATTTTATATTGAAAAATGGTTGATTTCCATTAGGAGCCCCTCATCTGACATGGCATCACCACTTGCTCTCATCTTTAACATAATAATTATTTAGATAGAAAAAGCTTCACAATTTAAAAAAAAAATCAGAACAACTGTGATTTTTTTTTACAGATCACTGGTTGAAATCACTGACTTGCAGAAAAAATTACTACCCAAGGTCACATATTGATAAAAAAAAAAAAAAGCCTACCAGTTTTATTTTTTTAAGGATGATTGTAAACTACTGAATTTATCTGCATTATTGAGCAAAGTATTAGTACCTCTTGATTGGCTAAATTTGTACTGAAGACTGAATCCTACCTTTGGTCTGGAAGATCCTCATTCATTTTTGAAATATATTTCCCAAGAGTATGGGAAATTGCATTTAGCTGGTATCTTCTTTTTTATTGCAGCAAACTTGAAGAAGAGAAGAAAAATAATGGCAAGGAAGAAAAGAAGAAAGCTGAGTCTAAGAAAGTTAAGAGAGAAGCAGCCCAGGTAATTGTCTCACATCATCAGAGCCACATGCATATCCCATTCTCTGGGCAAGGCTCTGTTCCTGCAGTCCTCAGGGACATTGAAGACTGAGGAGGTATATCTGGATCCTCATATTTAAGATATCTTCTTCTTTACTTGGCTTATCTACCTCATGTCTTACACAGTGCTTTTGCATTTAAGAAGATAACAACCCTTTCCTTCACTGATCATGTGAATTATGGTATCCCAGGAGAGATGTGTCTGAATGCAGAGGTATATTTTAGACTTTCTCCACATCATCCGGTATTAGCATGTTTAGTTTTTTTAAAATCCCAGGTATTTCTCTGTAAGATTTTGAGAAAATTACTTAAAAGCATCTTTAAGCCTTGAGTTTGCATTCTGTAATATCTCACATGATGATGATGGTGGCGGTGGTGGTCATGGCTATTAATTACAGTAGTAGCTACTGTATGACAAATTGTATAACAATTTTTTAAAATGTATTTGGCTTTTTAAACATTTTATTTATTTATTTATTTTTGGCTATCCTGAGTTTTCTTTGCTGCCACAAGCTCTTCTCTAGTTGCAGGGAATGGGGGTTACTCTCTAGTAGAGGTGAGCAGACTTTCTGTTGCAGTGATTTTTCTTATGGAACTCAGGCTCTAGGGCACATGGGCTTCAGTAGTTGTGGCACATGGGCTCAATAGTTGAGGCTCCGAGGCCCTAGAGCACAGGCTCAATAGTTGTGACTCACAGGCTCAGTTGTTCTGCAGTATGTGGGATCTTCCCGGATCAGTGATTGAACCAGTGTCTCCTGCATTGGCAGGTAAACTCTTCACCACTGAGCTGCCAAGGAACCCCTGTAGAACAATTTTATAACTGATCTTTGTAGTAACCATTCAAGGTATATATCTTCCTCTTTATTAAAAAAAAAAAAAAACAACCAAGGAACTGGAGGATTAGATAACAAGTTAGGAAATAAATATTTAATGACTGTATATATGTATGTGTACATATACATACAAATATTTAGCCACTAAGTCATATCTGACTCTTTGTGACCCCATGGACTGTAGTCTGCCAAAGTTCCTTGGTCCATGAGATTCTCCAGACAAGAATACTGAAGCGGGTTGCCATTTCCTTCTCCAATATACATACCTACATAAACACGGACACAATAACTTCAGAACTAACAACTGAACCACAAGTTCTGGCTTTGAAGCCAAGGATACTCTTGAGATGTTACCCCCAACCTCCGTGTGTGGTATTCCTGCAGGCTGTACATCTGATCTTTGTTATTCCTTTCCTTGATCCTGTCTAACTTGGAAGATCTCATTTCTTACTGTTTTCTTTGCTCTCATCTTTGGTCTCTACTTTGAAGCCAAAATAATTATTTACAAATGTAAGGCAGGTTATGCCACCCCGTGGCTTCTCATCTCACTCAGAGTAAGAACCAAGGTCCTTCTGGTGATTGACAATGACATATGGAATCGGACCTCTGTCACCTCTCAGACTCAGTTTCCTATTCTATCTAGTGCCGTACTTGTCATCTGGGTGCTTTGAAGGCACGCCAAAGCATTGATTTATGGCTTCCCAGCCTGTGAACTCAATAACACTGTGGTTAGAGACCTGGTCTCTGGATTCAGACTGTCAGGGTTCAATACTGGCTCCATCTCCCTACTAGTAAAGTCAGACAGTTCGTATCTTTGCATCATAGTCTCTTTATTTATAAAATAATAAGAGATATTATATCTATATTGTGCTTATGAAGTCCCAAGAAACTTACCCATGTGTAACAGCATAATCTTGCACTCTTTATACATACAATGAACTCTACCTTCTATGTAGATTTATTCCTACTCAGTCATGAGTGTTCATTTCCTCTAGCTGTCAAAATTCTGACCATTTTTCATCACTCAGATTAAATATTTCCTATGCCTTAAAGATTTTCCCCATTTATGCCATATGCTTAATAGTCCTATTATCTGTTATGCCAACAATGTTTCTTTATTCCTCCATTATACCATTATAAAATTGTAACTTATGGATGTTTCTGTATATTTTCTCCAAAGAAACTAAAACCTATATTCTAGTTTTTTTATGTTTTTTTTTTCCCCTGAGATATTATCACAAACAGTGGATTAAAACAGCACACACCTATGATTTTATGATTCTTAAGGTAACAATCTGATATGGATCCTAAGGGACTAAGTCATAGGGTTGACAAGGTTACCTTCCTTCCTGGATTCTTTCTGAAAGGTCCTGTCTCCTTACTTTTTCTAGGTTCTAGAGGCCATTCATGTTCCTTGGCTCCTGGACTCTTTCTATCATCTTTAAAGTCAACAAGCCTGCATTTCCAACTGTTCTTCTGAAGTCACGTCTCTCTCCACTCTCCAATCTAACCCTTCCAGTTTTAAGGATTGACCCTTTTGATTTCATTGTACACATTAAGATTATCCAGGATAATATTAATCTGATATAAAAACTAATTAAAAAAATTGAGTAAATATAACCCTTAACCCGAAAAAAAGTCATAATTACAAGTTTACTGAGTATCAACTTTATTTCATGATAATTCAAAATCTGAGATTTACTTCCCAGGCTATTACTATCAATTTTTACAATTTACTAACTTCAGTTTATAGAATTTCTACCTCTAATTTATTTCAAAGAGAGGATACACGAGCCCTACCATTCACATTAATTTATGAAACAAAGTACACATATATTGTCATATTTGATCATTGTCAGTGGCTGGCAATGGAGAAATTCTAGGATTGCCACCTTCATTATAATTATTCAGTAAATCCTTTGACTCTGTATTTTAAATTGAATTCACATTATTTTATATTCCTACTCAGTCATGAGTGTTCATTTCCTCTAGCTGTCTTATGAAGTCCCAAGAAACTTACCCATGTGTAACAGCATAATCTTGCACTCTTTATACATACAATGAACTCTACCTTCTATGTAGATTTATTCCTACTCAGTCATGAGTGTTCATTTCCTCTAGCTGTCAAAATTCTGACCATTTTCATCACTCAGATTAAATATTTCCTATGCCTTAAAGATTATCCCCATTTATGCCATATGCTTAATAGTCCTATTATCTGTTATGCCAACAATGTTTCTTTATTCCTCCATTATACCATTATAAAATTGTAACTTATGGATGTTTCTGTATATTTTCTCCAAAGAAACTAAAACCTATATTCTAGTTTTTTTATGTTTTTTTTTTTCCCCTGAGATATTATCACAAACAGTGGATTAAAACAGCACACACCTATGATTTTATGATTCTTAAGGTAACAATCTGATATGGATCCTAAGGGACTAAGTCATAGGGTTGACAAGGTTACCTTCCTTCCTGGATTCTTTCTGAAAGGTCCTGTCTCCTTACTTTTTCTAGGTTCTAGAGGCCATTCATGTTCCTTGGCTCCTGGACTCTTTCTATCATCTTTAAAGTCAACAAGCCTGCATTTCCAACTGTTCTTCTGAAGTCACGTCTCTCTCCACTCTCCAATCTAACCCTTCCAGTTTTAAGGATTGACCCTTTTGATTTCATTGTACACATTAAGATTATCCAGGATAATATTAATCTGATATAAAAACTAATTAAAAAAATTGAGTAAATATAACCCTTAACCCGAAAAAAAGTCATAATTACAAGTTTACTGAGTATCAACTTTATTTCATGATAATTCAAAATCTGAGATTTACTTCCCAGGCTATTACTATCAATTTTTACAATTTACTAACTTCAGTTTATAGAATTTCTACCTCTAATTTATTTCAAAGAGAGGATACACGAGCCCTACCATTCACATTAATTTATGAAACAAAGTACACATATATTGTCATATTTGATCATTGTCAGTGGCTGGCAATGGAGAAATTCTAGGATTGCCACCTTCATTATAATTATTCAGTAAATCCTTTGACTCTGTATTTTAAATTGAATTCACATTATTTTATAAATTTACAATTTTACAAGTAGCAGACAAAACTCTGTCTTTACACAGATGTTGGATTCCTCTCATATAGTCTTACACAAGATATGCCTTTATTTGCATCACAGAAAGTATTCTTGCCTGGAGAAGCCCATGAATACAGGAGCCTGGAAGGATACAATTCATAGGTCAGACATGTCTGAAGCGACTTAGTACAGTTCACATTCAATTTCCTAACAATAGCTGCCAAAGTATAGGTGTAATAATTTGGGGGAATAGTTGACATAGTTTAAAAGTTTGTCTTTAAGCTGACACATTTTCCTATTTTTAAAATTAATTATTTTTATTTTGCTTTTACAGAGTTGTGTTGTTTACAGCTATATATAGACCCAAATCCTTCATAGGTATATCTTTGACTCCTTCCACCTGAGCTCCCCTCCTACTCCCCACCATCCCAGGTTGTTGCATAGTTCCCATGTAATAGTCCTTAGTCCCACAGTCCATTCACAATGGTTATCTCATTTACATATGATAGTTAAGGTTTCCATATTACTCTTTCCATATCTCTCACCCACTTGTCTCCCACCAATATCCATAGGTCTGTCCTCTATGCCTTTTCCTCCATCACTGCTTTGTATGTGTACTTATCAGTACCATCTTACTACATTTCATATATATGTGTTAGTATGCTGTGTTTGTCGTTCTCTTTTTGATGTACCTCACTTTGTATAATAGGTTCTAGACTCATCCACCTCATTAGCACTGATTCTTCTGCATTTTTTTTATAAATGAGAAATAGTCCATCGTATATACATACCATAGATTTTTTTTAAAGTTTTTTATTTTAAAGGTTTTACAGAGTTTTGTTGTTAACAGACTTGTGTGTTCCCAGATCAGTCATATGCATATCCCTGGTCCCCACCCCCTTTGTTCCCCCCATCCTACCCCTCCGGACAATAGCCCCAAGCCATTGTGAGCACTACTATTCCCTTAGCACAATGACAATAGCTATCTTTTCCACACATGACAGTAGAGGTTTCCATGTTACTCCCTCCATGCCTCCCCCTCCCTATTTCTTCCCCACAATGTCCACATGTCTACGCTCCGTCTGTTTTTCCATGAGTTCACTGAGTGTGTTATCAAGACTGTCATACTAAATTCCATAAATGTGTGTTAGTATAATGTACTTGTCTTTCTCTTTTTGACTTACTTCACTTTCTATTATAGGTTCCAGAGCCAGCCACCTCATTAGGACTGAGTCTTCTGCATTTCTTTTAACAGCTGAATAGTATTCCATTGTATATATGTACCAGGGCTTTTGTATCCATTCATTCATCGATGGACATCTAGGTTGCTTCCAAGTTCTGGCTATTGTATAGAGAGCTGCAATGAACATTCAGGAACAGGTGCTTCTTCAGATTTGATTTCACCAGGGTATAAGAATAAGAGTGGGATTGCTGGGTCAAAGGGTGCATCTATTTTTAGTTTTTGAAGAAATCTCCATACTGTCTTCCATAGAGGCTGCATCAATTTACATTCCCACCAGCAATGCAAGAGGGTTCCTTTTCATCCGCACCCTCTCCAGCATTTAGTGTCTGCAGATTTCAAGACGATGGCCATTCTCATGGGTGTGAGGTGATATCTCATTGTAGTTGTAATTTGCATTTTTCTAAAGATAAGTGAGGTGGAGCATTGTTTCATGTGCTTTTGGGCCATCTGTATGTCCTCTTTGGAGAGGCGTCTCATTAGATCGTTTTCCCATATTTTGGTTGGGTTGTTGGTTTTTCCGGTGCTGAGCTATCTGAGTTGCTTGTAGATTTTGGAGATGAATTCTTTGTCTGCTGTTTCATTTGCTATGATTTTCTCCCACTCTGTGGGGTGTCTGTTGAGCTTTTTTGTAATTTCTTTGGCTGTACAAAAGCTTTTAAGTTTCATGAGGTCCCACATGCTCATTTTTCTTTTCAGTTCCACTATTTTAGTAGGTGGGTCAGAGAAGATCTTGCTTTGATTAATGTCCCTGAGAGTTTTGCCTATATTCTCCTCTAAGAGTTTGATGTTTTCTGGCCTTACATTTAGGTCTTGAATCCATTTTGAGTTGATCTTAGTGTATGGTGTCAGGGAATGTTCCAACTTCATTTTTTTGCATGTAGCTGTCCAATTTTCCCAGCACCACTTGTTGAAGGGGCTGTCTTTGTCCCATTTTACAGTTTTGCCTCCTTTGTCAAAAATAAGGTACCCATAGGTGCATAGGTTTATCTCTGGGTTCTCAATCTTGTTCCATTGGTCTATAGTTCTGTTTTTGTGCTTGTACCATACTGTCTTGATGACTGTTGCTTTGTAGTAGAGTCTGAAGTTGGGGAGGCTGACTCCTCCAGCTCCGTTTTTCTTCCTCAGGATTGCTTTGGCTATTCGAGGTCTTTTGTGTTTCCATATGAAGTGTGTGATTTTCTTTGTATATATGTACAGGGCTTTTGTATCCATTCATTCATCGATGGACATCTAGGTTGCTTCCAAGTTCTGGCTATTGTATAGAGAGCTGCAATGAACATTCAGGAACAGGTGCTTCTTCAGATTTGATTTCACCAGGGTATAAGAATAAGAGTGGGATTGCTGGGTCAAAGGGTGCATCTATTTTTAGTTTTTGAAGAAATCTCCATACTGTCTTCCATAGAGGCTGCATCAATTTACATTCCCACCAGCAATGCAAGAGGGTTCCTTTTCATCCGCACCCTCTCCAGCATTTAGTGTCTGCAGATTTCAAGACGATGGCCATTCTCATGGGTGTGAGGTGATATCTCATTGTAGTTGTAATTTGCATTTTTCTAAAGATAAGTGAGGTGGAGCATTGTTTCATGTGCTTTTGGGCCATCTGTATGTCCTCTTTGGAGGCGTCTCATTAGATCGTTTTCCCATATTTTGGTTGGGTTGTTGGTTTTTCCGGTGCTGAGCTATCTGAGTTGCTTGTAGATTTTGGAGATGAATTCTTTGTCTGCTGTTTCATTTGCTATGATTTTCTCCCACTCTGTGGGGTGTCTGTTGAGCTTTTTTGTAATTTCTTTGGCTGTACAAAAGCTTTTAAGTTTCATGAGGTCCCACATGCTCATTTTTCTTTTCAGTTCCACTATTTTAGTAGGTGGGTCAGAGAAGATCTTGCTTTGATTAATGTCCCTGAGGGTTTTGCCTATATTCTCCTCTAAGAGTTTGATGTTTTCTGGCCTTACATTTAGGTCTTGAATCCATTTTGAGTTGATCTTAGTGTATGGTGTCAGGGAATGTTCCAACTTCATTTTTTTGCATGTAGCTGTCCAATTTTCCCAGCACCACTTGTTGAAGGGGCTGTCTTTGTCCCATTTTACAGTTTTGCCTCCTTTGTCAAAAATAAGGTACCCATAGGTGCATAGGTTTATCTCTGGGTTCTCAATCTTGTTCCATTGGTCTATAGTTCTGTTTTTGTGCTTGTACCATACTGTCTTGATGACTGTTGCTTTGTAGTAGAGTCTGAAGTTGGGGAGGCTGACTCCTCCAGCTCCGTTTTTCTTCCTCAGGATTGCTTTGGCTATTCGAGGTCTTTTGTGTTTCCATATGAAGTGTGTGATTCTTTGGTCTAGTTCTGTGAAAAATGTCAATGGCAGTAGAATGGGTATTACATTGAATCTGTATATGATATTTGGTAGTATGGTCATTTCCACAATATTGATTCTTCTGACGCAGGAACATGGAATATATCTCCATCTGTTTAAGTCTTCTTTAATTTCGTTCATGAGGATCTTGTAATTTTCTGTGTACAGTTCTTTTGTTCCTTTGGGTAGATTTATTCCTAGACATTTGATTCTCTTGGTTGCAATGGTGAAGGGGATTGCCTCTTTGATTTCATTTTCTGATTTTTCATTGTTTGTGTATACACATGCCAGTGATTTCTGTGTGTTGACTTTGTATCCTGTGACTTTGCTGAATTTGTTGATTAGCTTTAGTAGCTTTGTAATAATGTCTTTGGGATTTTCTATGTATACTATCATGTCGTCTGCAAATAGAGAGAGTTTGAATTCTTCCTTTCCAATCTGGATTCCTTTTATTTCTTTCTCTTCTCCTACTGCTGTTACTAACACTTCCAGGACTATGTTGAATAGTAGTGGTGAAAGTGGACACTCCTGTCTTGTTCCTTATCTTAGAGGGAATGCTTTCAGTTTTTCACCGTTGAGGATGATGTTCGCTGTGTGCTTCTCATAAATGGCTTTTATTATGTTGAGATAGGTTCCTTCTATGCCCATTTTCTGAAGAGTTTTTTTTTTTTATCATAAATGGGTGTTGTACTTTGTCGAAGGCTTTTTCTGCATCTATTGAGATGATCATGTGATTTCTGTCTCTCAGTTTGTTGATATGGTGTATCACATTGATTGATTTGCAGATATTGAAGAATCCTTGCATGCCTGGGATGAACCCGATGTGATCATGATGTATGAGTTTTTTGATGTGTCACTGAATTCTGTTTGGTAGGATTTTGTTGAGGATCTTGGGATCTAAGTTCATCAGTGAAATTGGCCTATAATTTTCCTTTTTTGTGTTGTCTTTGCCTGGTTTGGGTATCAGGGTGATGGTGGCCTTGTGGAATGTGTTTCGAAGTTTTCCTTCCTGTGCAATTTTTTGGAAGAGTTTTAGAAGGACAGGCATTAGCTCTTCTTTAAGTGTTTGGTAGAATTTGGCTGTAAATCCATCTGGTCCTGGGCTTTTATTTTTGGGTAGATTTTTAATCACAAATTCAATTTCTGAGCTTGTGATTGGGTTGTTCAAGGTTTCTGTTTCTTTGTGACTCAGTCTTGGGAGAGTAATCTTCTCTAAGAAACCGTCCATTGCTTCCAGGTTGTCCAGTTTGTTGCCATAGAGTTGTTCATCATACTCTCTTTGAATCCTTTGAATTTCTGCATTATCTGTTGTAATCTCTCCTTTTTCGTTTTTGATTTTGTTGATCTGGTTCTTATCTCTCTTTCTACTGATGAGTCTGGTCAGTGGCTTGTCAATTTTGTTTACGTTTTCAAAGAACATGCTTTTTGTTTTATTTATCTTTACTACTGTTTCTTTCATTTCTTTCTCATTTATTTCTGCTCTAGTCTTCATGATATTTCTTCTTCTGCTGGCTTTGGGGTGGTGTTGTTCTTCTTTCTCCAATTGTTTTAAGTGGAGGGTTAGGTCATCTGCTTCACATTTTCCTAATTTCTTGAGGTGGGATTGTATTGCTATAAATTTCCTCCTTAGAACTGCTTTTGCGGTACCTCATAGCTCTTGCACGGTCATGTGTTTTTATCTTAGAGGGAATGCTTTCAGTTTTTCACCGTTGAGGATGATGTTCGCTGTGTGCTTCTCATAAATGGCTTTTATTATGTTGAGATAGGTTCCTTCTATGCCCATTTTCTGAAGAGTTTTTTTTTTTATCATAAATGGGTGTTGTACTTTGTCGAAGGCTTTTTCTGCATCTATTGAGATGATCATGTGATTTCTGTCTCTCAGTTTGTTGATATGGTGTATCACATTGATTGATTTGCAGATATTGAAGAATCCTTGCATGCCTGGGATGAACCCGATGTGATCATGATGTATGAGTTTTTTGATGTGTCACTGAATTCTGTTTGGTAGGATTTTGTTGAGGATCTTGGGATCTAAGTTCATCAGTGAAATTGGCCTATAATTTTCCTTTTTTGTGTTGTCTTTGCCTGGTTTGGGTATCAGGGTGATGGTGGCCTTGTGGAATGTGTTTCGAAGTTTTCCTTCCTGTGCAATTTTTTGGAAGAGTTTTAGAAGGACAGGCATTAGCTCTTCTTTAAGTGTTTGGTAGAATTTGGCTGTAAATCCATCTGGTCCTGGGCTTTTATTTTTGGGTAGATTTTTAATCACAAATTCAATTTCTGAGCTTGTGATTGGGTTGTTCAAGGTTTCTGTTTCTTTGTGGCTCAGTCTTGGGAGAGTAATCTTCTCTAAGAAACCGTCCATTGCTTCCAGGTTGTCCAGTTTGTTGCCATAGAGTTGTTCATCATACTCTCTTTGAATCCTTTGAATTTCTGCATTATCTGTTGTAATCTCTCCTTTTTCGTTTTTGATTTTGTTGATCTGGTTCTTATCTCTCTTTCTACTGATGAGTCTGGTCAGTGGCTTGTCAATTTTGTTTACGTTTTCAAAGAACATGCTTTTTGTTTTATTTATCTTTACTACTGTTTCTTTCATTTCTTTCTCATTTATTTCTGCTCTAGTCTTCATGATATTTCTTCTTCTGCTGGCTTTGGGGTGGTGTTGTTCTTCTTTCTCCAATTGTTTTAAGTGGAGGGTTAGGTCATCTGCTTCACATTTTCCTAATTTCTTGAGGTGGGATTGTATTGCTATAAATTTCCTCCTTAGAACTGCTTTTGCGGTACCTCATAGCTCTTGCACGGTCATGTGTTCATTGTCATTTTCTTCTAGGAAATTTTTTATTTCTCCTTTGATTTGCTCAGTAATCAGTTGGTTTTTTAGGTATGTGTAGTTTAATCTCCATGTGTTTGTGTTTTTAGCGGTTTTTTCCCTGTATTTGATCTCTAGTCTCATTGCATTGTGGTCCGAGAAGATGGTTGATATAATTTCAGTTTTCTTGAGTTGACTGAGGCTAGATTTGTGGCCCAAGATGTGGTCTATCCTGGAGAATATTCCGTGAGCACTTGAGAAGAAAATGTTTTCTTCTGCTTGTCGATGGAACGTCCTAAAGATATTGATGAGGTCCATCTTTTCTAGTGTGGCATTTAAGGCTTGTGTTTCTCTATGAATTTTCTGTTTAGATGATCTATCCATTGGTGTGAGAGGAGTGTTAAAGTCTCCTACTATTATTGTGTTATTGTTGATTTCTTCTTTTATGTCTGAAAGTATCTATCTTATGTATTGAGGTGCCCCTGTGTTGGGTGCGTAGATGTTCATGACTGTTATGTCTTCCTGTTGGATAGATTCCTTAATCATGATGCAGTGATCTGCCTTGTCTCTTAGAATCTTCTTTACTTTAAAATCTATTTTGTCTGATTTGAGGATTGCGACTCCAGCTTTCTTTTGATTTCCATTTGCATGGAATATCTTTTTCCAGCCTCTTACTTTCAGTCTATGGGTGTCCCTAGGTCTGAAGTGGGTCTCTTGTAAACAGCATATATATGGGTCTTGTTTCTGGATCCATTCAGCCAGCCTGTGTCGTTTGGTTGGAGCATTTAATCCATATACGTTCAAAGTAATTATTGATACGAATGTTCCTATTGTCATCTTCTTAGAAGTTTGGGGTATGATTTGTAGGACTTCTTCTACTCTCGTATTTATTGGCTATATCAGGCCCTTTAACACTTGTTATAGGGCTGGTTTTGTGGTACAAAATTCTTTTAGTTTTTGCTTGTCTGTGAAGCTCTTGACTTCACCATCAATTCTCAATTAAATTCTTGCTGGGTAGAGAATTCTTGGTTGGAGGTTATTCTCTTTTAGCCATATAAATGTGTCTTGCCATTCTCTTCTGGCCTGCAGGGTTTCTTAGATCCACAGTTAGGCATATGGGGTTTCCTTTATATGTTATTTGTTGTTTGCTCCTAGCTGCTTTTAGTATTCTGTCTTTGTATCTAGTCTGTGTTAGTTTGATTAGACTGTGCCTAGGTGTGTTTCTTCTGGGGTTTCTCCTGTGTGGAACTCTTTGTGCTTCCTGGACTTGGTTGACTATTTCCTTTCCCATGCTGGGGAAGTTTTCAACTATAACTTCTTCAAGAATTTTTTCGTAGCCTTTCTTCCCCTCTTCTTCTTCTGGAACGCCTATAATTCTAATGTTGGTGCGTTTGATATTGTCCCAGAGGTCTCTGAGGCTATCCTCAGTTCTTTTAATTCTTTTAGCTTAGTCCTGTTCCTCACCAGTTATTTCTACCAGTCTATCTTCCAGCTCGCTTATCCATTCTTCAACCTCTGATACGCTACTGTTGAGACCTTCTATAGTATTTTTGAGTTCAGCAGTTGGGTTGGTGGTCTCTATTTGCTTATTTTTCGTTTCTTGCATGTCTCTTCTCAGTACACTAATTTCCACTTATATTCTCTTTTCGTTGTTTTGCATCCTCATTAGTATAGCTTTTCTGAATTCTCTTTCAGGTAAGTTGTCTATCTTCTCCTCTGTCATTTGTGTTTCTCTAGCTTTGTCCTTCATTTGTGCAGTGTTTTTCTCTGTCGTTTCATTATTAGGCTAGTTTTTGTTTCTTTGTGGGTGTCTGTGTGTATGGAGTTCTTTTTCCTATGAGGATTCTTGGTTTATTTCTCCCTTCCTTTGTGTTTCTGTCCTTCTAGAAAGGTTCAATGGTTTGTGTCTTAGGTGGTGTTAGGTCTTGTGTACAGGTGAACAATCTCTAGTGTTGTATGTTCTTTGATAGTGTGGGGTTTTGGAATCAGGGCTTGCACTCCGAGGATCCTTGGTTTGATGATTGGTCAGGGGGTGTATGTTCTATGTATGGTTTGCTATGTTGTTCCGTGATATTAGTTCAGATACTAGCATCTGAGGAACAAGAGGTACATCCCTGATGGATGACAGTCATAAAAGCATGCAGATGTTTTCTAACATAGTCATAAGATATACATACATACACAGCAATAACCACATCTAACCAGTTTTACAGAGATAAAGCATAGGAAATTTTTCTGGCAAACGATGAAATCAAAAATGATACTTGCTCATTAAGCTCTGAATTAATTAATATAGTGCCTGGAAAAATAGATCTTGGGTAAGGTCTTGACTTGGACCATTTCACTGAAAGCAATTTTTAACTAAGACATGTGTTGGGGGGGGGAGGAGGAGAAGAGTGTATGGGTAATGAGAAGGAATAGATTCATCTTGGAAGGATTTTATAGGGTTACATAGCCAAGATTAGTGTGTTGTATTGTTTAGTGCAGCTGGAAGAGAATAGTGGAGACAGGAAAGTAGGAAATATTTATCTAGGGGGTAGTGGTAGATAGGAGAAAGTTTTAGATTTAGAATATAGAGGGAAGAAGGAGTGGCAAAGAGGAAAGAAAATTAGAAGTTTCCAAGAATTAAAATTTTTAAAAATTAAAAATCAAAAAAATTAAAAATTAAAAAGGGAAGAAAAACTTAATAAGAAGAGACAAAAGAGAAAAAAAAAAAAAAAAACCAAACCTGACTGATCAAATAAATAAACAGAACCATCCACAACAAATAAACAAACAAAAAAAGCTAAATACTGTCCTTGGTTTTTATCCTCTCATCTGTGTGGTGGAAGCCAATCTGTTCTCGATGATGTTGTCTTGATGATGTAGCCTTTCCCTTACAGCACCAGCTGCTATGGTGTCTGTTTTTGTTTTCAGTAAAACAAAGGCTTTGCTGCAAGCTCAGGTGCTGACCGGGGCAGCGGGCTGATCTCAGTCCGTCGGGCGGGAGGCCGTGGCGGGCGCTGTCCCGTGTTGGAGGGGAGTGACCTGGCTCTACCGTGCCCTCGCCGGTATCCTCCAATACCTGCCCTTCTCCCGGCTTCCTCCGCTGCGTGTGTAGCTATGAGTGTGCATCGGCTCCTCTACCACTGGCGCAGACGCACTGCCAGTTATGTATCGAAGTCCCAAAGGCAGGCACAAGCTTTCCCATCTGGCTCAAACCCGATCCCTGGTCTGCAATCTGTGGGTGACTTCCCCTCTCCATTCAGCAAGCCCCCCACTAGGAGTGTTTGAACTTATCCGGTGTCAGGCGGAAAGTCGCGATTTTTGCCTGACCAAGCGGCGCGATTTTCGTGATGGGCACTCCCTTTTCAGCTCTATCCAGGTCCCTAGGCAGCTCCCTAGGCAGCTCCCTGTGGGGAACTTCCTAATTGCGTTCTGCCTGGCCCCACTGCAGTATCTTATCTTCGCAGTGTCTTAATTTCTGCTGGCAATCCAGCTGGATTCTTGGAATTTTTGCACTGAGCGCTGCCCTCTCTCCCCCGACGCTCGACTCAGGCCCCCTTTTAGGGCTTGCTGGCACGCTCTCCGTCGGTGCAGTCTGGCGTGGGGGTTAGGATAGAGGGTTCTCAGAACAGTAGCTCCAGGAAAGTTCTGGCTGTTCACTCTTCGACCCTCGCGGAGCTAAGGAGTTCTTCTGTCGTCTAGCAGCTGGTTTGTTGGTGGTGTTTCATTTCTTGATTAGTTCTGGTGATTCTGTTGGGGAGCTGGTGAAATATTCCCCTCATTCCTCCGCCATCTTGGCCCCCCTACGATAGCTTCCTCATCCATTCAATCATTGATGGACATCTAGAATGTGCTTCCATGCTCTAACTATTGTCAAAAATGCTGTAATAAACATTGGGGTACAGGTGTCTCCATCAGGGTATATGCCTAATAGCGGGATTGTTGGTCTTATAGTGTTTCTATTCCTAGTTTTTAAAGGAGTTTCCATACTGTCTTCCAAAGTGGTTGTATCAACTTACATTCCCACCAGCAGTGCAAGAGTGTTCCTTTTCTCTACACCCTCTCCAGCATTTATTGTCTGTAGATTTTTTGATGATGGCCATCCTGACTGGTGTGAGGTGATATTGTAGTTTTGATTGCATTTCTCTAGTAATGAGTGACATTGAGCATCTTTTCACATATTTTTTTGGCCAATCTGTATGTTTTCTTTGGAGAGATGTCTTTTTCTCATTTTTTGATTGGGCTGTTTGTTTTTTCAGTGTTGAGTTGTGTGAGCTGCTTGTATACTTTGGAAATTAATTCTTTGTCGGTTATTTCATTTGCTATTATCTTCTTCCACTCTGAGGGCTGTCTTTTCACGTTGTTTGTAGTATCTCTTGCAGTTATGTATCAAGTCCCAAAGGCAGGCACAAGCTTTCCCATCTGGCTCAAACCCGATCCCTGGTCTGCAATCTGTGGGTGACTTCCCCTCTCCATTCAGCAAGCCCCCCACTAGGAGTGTTTGAACTTATCCGGTGTCAGGCGGAAAGTCGCGATTTTTGCCTGACCAAGCGGCGCGATTTTCGTGATGGGCACTCCCTTTTCAGCTCTATCCAGGTCCCTAGGCAGCTCCCTAGGCAGCTCCCTGTGGGGAACTTCCTAATTGCGTTCTGCCTGGCCCCACTGCAGTATCTTATCTTCGCAGTGTCTTAATTTCTGCTGGCAATCCAGCTGGATTCTTGGAATTTTTGCACTGAGCGCTGCCCTCTCTCCCCCGACGCTCGACTCAGGCCCCCTTTTAGGGCTTGCTGGCACGCTCTCCGTCGGTGCAGTCTGGCGTGGGGGTTAGGATAGAGGGTTCTCAGAACAGTAGCTCCAGGAAAGTTCTGGCTGTTCACTCTTCGACCCTCGCGGAGCTAAGGAGTTCTTCTGTCGTCTAGCAGCTGGTTTGTTGGTGGTGTTTCATTTCTTGATTAGTTCTGGTGATTCTGTTGGGGAGCTGGTGAAATATTCCCCTCATTCCTCCGCCATCTTGGCCCCCCTACGATAGCTTCCTCATCCATTCAATCATTGATGGACATCTAGAATGTGCTTCCATGCTCTAACTATTGTCAAAAATGCTGTAATGAACATTGGGGTACAGGTGTCTCCATCAGGGTATATGCCTAATAGCGGGATTGTTGGTCTTATAGTGTTTCTATTCCTAGTTTTTAAAGGAGTTTCCATACTGTCTTCCAAAGTGGTTGTATCAACTTACATTCCCACCAGCAGTGCAAGAGTGTTCCTTTTCTCTACACCCTCTCCAGCATTTATTGTCTGTAGATTTTTTGATGATGGCCATCCTGACTGGTGTGAGGTGATATTGTAGTTTTGATTGCATTTCTCTAGTAATGAGTGACATTGAGCATCTTTTCACATATTTTTTTGGCCAATCTGTATGTTTTCTTTGGAGAGATGTCTTTTTCTCATTTTTTGATTGGGCTGTTTGTTTTTTCAGTGTTGAGTTGTGTGAGCTGCTTGTATACTTTGGAAATTAATTCTTTGTCGGTTATTTCATTTGCTATTATCTTCTTCCACTCTGAGGGCTGTCTTTTCACGTTGTTTGTAGTATCTCTTGCTGTGCAAAAGTTAATCTGACACATATTCTTTTTTTTTTAAAGATTTATTTATTTATTTATTTTGGGCTGGCGTGGGGTTGGGGAGGGAGGGGAGCAGGCGGGCCACTTCTATTGGTCTTTCATTTCTCTATTTTCATCTGTCTTTGTTCTTTGGCTCCTGCGGGCCTCCCATCGTGGTGGTGTCTGTTGTCGCAGAGCACCAGCTCTGGGCACATGTGCTCCAGAGCTCCGGTTCAGTGATTGGACACATCCGTCCAGCCACTCCGCGGCACGTGGGATCTTCCCAGGCCAGGGATTGAACCGGCACCCCTTGCACTGCAAGGCGGTGTCCTTATCCACTGGACCACCAGGGGAAGCCCTGGCACGTATTATTTTTTTTTTTTAAAGATTTATTTATTTATTTATTTTGGGCTGGCGTGGGGTTGGGGAGGGAGGGGAGCAGGCGGGCCACTTCTATTGGTCTTTCATTTCTCTATTTTCATCTGTCTTTGTTCTTTGGCTCCTGCGGGCCTCCCATCGTGGTGGTGTCTGTTGTCGCAGAGCACCAGCTCTGGGCACATGTGCTCCAGAGCTCCGGTTCAGTGATTGGACACATCCGTCCAGCCGCTCCGCGGCACGTGGGATCTTCCCAGGCCAGGGATTGAACCGGCACCCCTTGCACTGCAAGGCGGTGTCCTTATCCACTGGACCACCAGGGGAAGCCCTGGCACGTATTATTTTTTTTTTTTTAAAGATTTATTTATTTATTTATTTTGGGCGGGGGTCGGGCTGGGTAGGGAGGGGAGCAGGCGGGCCACTTCTATTGGTCTTTCATTTCTCTATTTTCATCCGTCTTTGTTCTTTGGCTCCTGTGGGCCTCCCATCGTGGTGGCATCTATCGTTGCAGAGCGCCGGCTCTGGGCGCATGCGCTCCAGAGCTCTGGCTCAGTAATTGGACACATCAGTCCAGCTGCTCCGCAGCACGTGGGATCTTCCCAGGCCAGGGCTCGAACTGGCGCCCCTTGCACTGCAAGGCGGTGTCCTTACCCGCTGGACCACCGGGGGAAGCCCGGCACGTATTCTTAATAACTTTTTGTTACATGGAACTTTTTTTTTTTTTTTGTAGTAATTCAGAATGAAATCCTGTTTTATGCATTATGTCCTATAAGTTTCTAAATCTGCATTTTTTTTAATGGAACATGAGCCTCCTTCTCTCTACTTCCATTGTCTTTCTTCTTTTTCAAATATTCATCTCCCATCTCCAGACTTTATCAAGTAACTCCCAAAAAGGTGTCAGTTTCTCTAGGTATCATATCTATATTTGTTCTCTCCCCATATCTCTGCTTCAGACATATCTTCCTTTCTTAGCATAAGAATATCTTTTCTTTCTAAGCCTTTTAAGACAAAAGAAGGTTCATAATATTCTTTTTTGTGTGTGTCACATTAAAAATATCCAGCTTTATTGAGATATAATTGAGCTATAACATTGGGTAACTTGAGGTATATACTTGGTACACTTATAAATTGCAAAATGTTTGCCACCACAGCACTAGTGAATTAGTCATACATGTATGGAGAATATGGAATCTCTTAGGAACTTTTAAGTATATAATACAGCAATGTTAATTGTAGTCACTGATTTACTGCTACATTGTAATCACTTTTTTCCTTCTTACTCTGCATTATTTATTTTCCATAAGAGACAAAAGTGTAGGGAGGGAAGAAAACCACTCTGAGAACTTATTTTCTTCGTTTTCCAGGATCTCTGCAGTGAGTTTCGGAACCAGGTGAGGAATGGAATGCTCATATGCACCAGGGAGAGTGACCCTGTCCATGGCCCAGATGGCAAAATGCACGGAAACAAGTGTGCCATGTGTGCAAGACTGTTGTGAGTGTCTATATTCTTCCCTTCTCTTCAGTCTCTTCATCATTTACCAGCTCTGAGTCTTGGTTTCTTCATAAATGTTAGACTATAGACCATGGGTTGAATGCTAGGCACTTTTAAAAGCACATAGACAAGACACTGAGTCATACTGAAATACGCATTGCCAATGTTATTCTCTATTCAGCTATCTGAATAGATAAGTTATGGGAAAAGTCATAATTTAGTGTGTGTGTGTGTGTGTGTGTGTGTTTCAACAATTGAAAATCCTCATTCATCACAAAAAGAGCAGAATTTTGATGATCTGGGTGGAATTACCCCTTTGGTTCCTCTCCCATCCGTGACATTTTATGATTCTGTGAGTACATTCACATATCAGTTAAGGGACAGTAAGCTGAACAGAGGTCTCTGGGATCAGTGCATAAACACTTCTAAAATAGCCTCAAAAAGAAATGGAGTCAAAAGGATTGTATTTAGCCTTTCAAGGGCATTACCATATTCAGGTAAAATAAATATTTGTGTGAGTTACTGTAAAGATTGAAATCCCTAAGAGTTAGAGCCACATTATAGACATTTACTAAAATGTCAGCCACACTCAGGTCCCTCTGGGCCACTGTTTTGCTGAGTAAGGCCAGAACTTCAATGTGTGGGACAACAAAGAAGTGGATTATTACCATTTCCACTTCTGCCCTTTCTCAAGATTCTCAATCCCCTAGGGAGTCTCACACTAGAATAAATGCTGAGAAAAATGTTTAAATAACATCTGTTTAAAGAGGCATAGAGTTATTGCACCTAAACTTTCACATGCCTTGGTCTAATCTGAAGTATAATCACATAGATCCTTGGAGATTAGTAGGGCAGCCAGTAGACTTGACAGTGCCTGAGAGTCAAGAAATTGGGACTCTCCTCTCACCTCTTGATTTGCCACTGCTGTATTAGATGATTCAACTATTTGCAATGCATGCTAAGAACTTACCAGTTCTAATAATGGTACATGTCATTAGAAAATAAAAATAATGGCAAAATCTTAGGCTTACAATAAACCTCAAAATATTAGTTATTGTTGAATCTTGTTGGACTTGAATCATTATTACACTCTAAAACTTGAATTTCAGTTTGAATCATAATGCCATTGAAATAATCTTTAAATTTTAATTTTATATGCAACATACTCTATTTTGTTACAGATCTGAGTGGTATCACCCCTTACTCTCATCATTAATACTATAGTTACCTAGATGATAATTTTTAAAAAATCAAGGCAATTGTGGCTTTTTTCAGATCACTGATTCAAGACACTGACTCATATAGAAAAAAAGTCTATGCAAGGGTCACATAGTGATAAAAAATATGCATGCTTGTTTTACTTTTTAAGGGCAATTGTTAATTACTGAATTTATCTGCTTTGCTGGGTAAAGAAAGTATTAGCACCTCTGATTGGATAAATTTGTACTGAAGACTGAATCTGATTTTTTGGTCTGAAAGATCCTCATTCCTTCTAAAAATATATTCCCAAAGAAAATAGAAAATTGAATTTATTTAGTATCTTCTTTTCTTACTGCAGTAAACTTGAAGAGAAGAAAAATAATGGCAAGGAAGAAAAGGAAAAAGGCGAGACTGAGAAGATTAAGAGAGAAGTAGCACAGGTACCTGTTTCAAGTCCTTGGAGTCATGTGAATAATACCCCATTCTCTCTGGGAAAGGGAGACAAAAAATCTATGTATTAGGTTTTTTTGTTTGTTTGTTTGTTTTTATGGTTTCTCTGACAAATTACCAAAACTTATTGGTTTAACGAATTGCAAATTTATGATTGTTCAGGTTATAACCTAACCTGACATGGTTAGCCCCATGGTTAGGTCTGATATGGACCTCAAGGAGCTAAGTCACAGGGTTGGCAGGGCTGCGTTTCCTTCTGGAATCTCTATAGTAGGCCCTGTCTCTTTGCTTTTCCTAGCTTCTTTTCCTCACTTCATGTCTCCTGGCTCCTGGACTCTTGCCATCATCTTGAAAGGCAACACCACCACATCTCTCCTTTGCCCTGTAACATATTCACAGGTTCTGAAAATCAAGACTCAGACAGATTTCAGGTCAGGAGCTATTATTCTGCTGACCACAAACTGCTTTACAAAAAGGACAATAAATTATTCCTTTTTATTTTAATCTCCCACAGTGCCTAACATTTGAATTGAATTGAAGGTTTTAGAATGAGATGTGACAGCAATCTTCCAAATCTTACCTTCTGAAAACCGTCTTGGCTAATATCGATCTCCTACATCACCATCCTGATTCATTCATTACGTTTGGGGTGTTATATCCTGGTTTTCAAAGGGGTTATGTGGAGGAAGCTTTCAACATTTCATTACCTGATTCTTATGTACTCCCTCATTCGGCAGGAGCTGTGCAGTGAATATCATAACTACATGAGGAATGGACGTCTTCCATGCACCAGAGAGAATGATCCCATTGAAGGCCCTGATGGGAAAATCCACAGCAACACCTGCTCCATGTGTGAGGCCCTGTTGTGAGTAGAACTGAAGTCACTGCTCCTCCTGAGTGTTGGAAAAATAGGCATCTGGTGGGCAAGAGAGGGGATGTTGACGGTTTTCTCTTGGAGATAAACAATGAAGGCTACCTTTTGAATGAGTCTACCAATTTACTATTACAAAGCTATCTCCTTTGTGCATTTCTCTGTAGTGTTTTCAAGTGTTCTGAAAGGTATTCGAATTGCCATTATGGGAGGACCATGCATGAAAGGGAACCTCCCCCCCAGTGTTAATGGCATAGGGTTGGGATTTTTTGTTCCTTGTGTACATACTGTCATGAATAACCTGAAGAGGTAATCATTGGGTGCTCAGAAATTGAAAGTTTGCTATCATCTAGTCAACTTTTTACATATCCTTGTTGATTTCTGGGAAAAAGGACAACACTTTGGCCACAGCACCTGTGTCTTATTCTTTAGATAACACTGAAAACAAGAGGCATAGAAGTAATGGAATCCATCTATCTAGAGGGATTCCCCCTTTAGGATAACATGTTTTGGGTAGTAGATGTTCCCCCTGCCTTTCTCTTTTTTTAATTTTTTTTAATTTATTTTTTTATATATTTTATTTATATTTATTTGGCCGCATTGGGTCTCAGTTGTAGCATGTGGGCTCTAGTTCCCTGACCAGGGATCGAACCAAGGCCCCTTGCATTGGGAGCACAGAGTCTTAGCCACTGGACCACCAGGGAATCCCCCTGCCTTTCTCTTATAGCCTGCAAGAAGCAAAAGAAAAAGCAGCAGCTGCAACCAGAAAAGCTAAGAGAGAAGTTAAAAAGGTAATTACTCTCTGGAAGCTTCATACCACAATGAAATTTCACAGTTTCTCTTTAAAAATAACTCATGGAATCACTGAAGGCCTATGTGAGAGAAAACTCACGGTTCACTTAGTCCAGGAATTAATAAAATTTTCTTAAAGGGCCAGATACTAGATATTTTAGGCTGTGGCCATTCGGGTTCTGTCCTGACTACTAAACTCTACTATTGTATCTCTAAAACAGCCATGGATGATATGCAAACCATTGGGCATGGCTGTGTTCCCATAACACTTTATTTATACAAAAAGGTGGTACACCAGCCTTTGCTCACAAGTCAGAGACTACAAACCTCTAATTTACTCTATGCCCTATTTTTAAATGAAGATATAAATCCAGAGAGGAAGAACTTGCTTACAAAAGTGGTGAGAGTATTAGTATCACAATCTTCACATTTTTCCAAAGTCCTCACACTTCAAAAATAGGAATAACAGATTTTAAACTTAGACTTCATGGCACCAAATCTAGCATTATTCCTATACACCGTGAAGTTTTGAATGAGCACATTTGGTCAAACCAGATGTGTCCCTTGCTTTAATTATTCCTGGGGCCAGCATTTGGGCAAAAAATAGAAGAACAACACTTTCAAATAATATTTTCTTTCTTTCAAATTATTGACTCCAGGTAGATTTTTTTTTCACATTTGGTCACTTTCTTGGCCCCCATCAAAAACTATTGATATTAAAAATAATCTTTAATGAAATATCACTTGGAATTCTGAGTGATATGTTTTGTTTACAGCTGTATTTCCCACAGTTGAGAGTTTGAATTTAAAAATATTAGTTTACACACTTTCCTTTTCAACATCATCAAGACATTAGTCTTTAGTATCAGACAACTTCCGGTTTTACATTAGCTACTACCAATAAACTATCCTCTAGTTTCATATTTCTTTTGCTAACTATGACCATTTAGGGAATCTAGAAGTGAACCCTGAAGCAGAGCTAGGAAAAACTCACTCTTGTATTCACTGAGTTTTGACTTGAACTAAAAGATACAGAAAAAAACCCCACAAAATCAATCTTACTTGCCACTAGTAATTAATTATATGCTCTTGAGTATTTGCTTATTCTATCTCAATTTCTCGTAAATTTACTGAGTACTTCTGAGATGTCAGTCATTGTAACTATATGTAGAAATATATTATCTCCATTACTGCCATAACAATTCAACATATGTACTGAATACTTACTATGTATTGGCCACTATTATTTTAACTGTGTGGAATTGATATTATTGTTATTTCCATTAGAGGCAGCTGAAGCACAGAGAGGCAACACCCCTCACCCAAGGTTTCCGGGTGACAGAATAGAATTTTTTTTTTTTTTTTAAGATTTATTTATTTATTTTGGGCGGGGGTCGGGTTGGGGAGGGAGGGGAGCGGGCGGGCCACTTCTATTGGTCTTTCATTTCTCTATGCTCATCCATCTTTGTTCTTTGGCTCCTGTGGGCTTCCCATTGCGGTGGCGTCTGTCGTTGCAGAGCGCCGGCTCTGGGTGCATGCACTCTAGAGCTCCGGCTCAGTAATTGGACACATCAGTCCAGCCGCTCTGCCTCACAAGGGATCTTCCCAGGCCAGGGATGGAACCGGCGCCCCTTGCACTGCAAGGCGGTGTCCTTACCCACTGGACCACCAGGGGAAGCCCAGATTAGAATTTTAACTAGAAATATTAAATAGCTGTCAACACATTGAGCTTGTCTGGACACACCTGGAATATTATATTAAATTCTTTAGGACGGGAGAAGAAATTAAAATGAGAAATGGTGCAAATGACTGAAAAAGACTGGAACAGAAGGTGTAAAGTGTCTGGAGGTGCTTTGAAAGGTGCTTGAAAAACAACAACAACAACAACAAACAAACAAAGAGAGCTATGGGAGAAGGACCAGAAAGCTTTCTCCAAGTATTTGAAGGACTCTCTGTGGGGAAGAAAAAAAAATCCTCACTTTTTCTGAGGGAAGTAAGATATCCTGACTTTGTCCACTGGTTGAAGGAACATACTCATCCTACTTGCAATAGCATCTCAAAAAAAACATAAAATAAAATAAAACCCTAAGAATAAAGACCATATAGGAGTGATTAGAGTTCCTTTCCAAGATTATCCTAAGTCACACATGGCTAATTTGTGAGGGTGATATAATGGGAATTTTGGAAGGAACTATCTGTAGGGCAAGGAACTACTGATAGTGCACTGCAGGTGTTCCAGTGCAATTTAGATGACTACTTGGCAGGCATGCCATAAAGGGGATAACCAGGTGAACTTCCAAGCTCTACCTAAACCTTAATTCTTTAAAATTCTATGTCATATACAGTGTCCTTATTGCATTATAATATAATAGAGATGAACAATAAAATCTTGATTAAGGACTGTGTCCAATCCACTGAGAACCTAGTTTATTAAGAGATTCTAGATTATGCGTGATTGCCAATCTCTGTCTGAATTTGGAAGCTAAATCTCAAAGAAAAAAGAAACAGAAACCTTTCCGTAAGTTCCGTGTGCTTATTAGGAATCAAACAAAACAGTTGCCAGAAAGAAATATTCACAGGTCATTTTCATTTACCCTTTTCTTTTTCCCAGGAAGCACTTAGTAAGGACCCAACAGAGTAATTCCCAAGAAAATACTCAAGTTCTTACCTTTTCTCCTCCTTTTAGGATGAATGCAGTGAATTCCGGAGCCTTTTACAAAATGGAAATCTTTTCTGTACTCGAGAAAATGATCCTGTGCGTGGTCCAGATGGCAAGACCCATGGCAACAAGTGTGCCATGTGCAAAGCAGTCTTGTGAGTGCACAGATGAAGATCATGCTGGGGCTGGTAGGACTGGGGGCCAAACAGCTGGAATGATAATATTTACTGTTTGTCCTTCCCTTACATGTACTGTAAAAGCAACAAATGATGACACGTAAAGCATTTTAGGGTGCCTCTTTCTTTATAGAGGCTAAGAGTCACAAGTTTAGAAACAGGCAATAGATAACCAAGTTATCACAGTACACTCTCCTTAGCTCCAGGGCACCACCTCACAATGGACTACACTATCTTAAAAAACTTCTAAGTACATTGTAATCAGGTGGATCCCTTTTCTGGATTATTTTGTAATCCCCATCAGGAAGAACACACAATCAATCTAACTCCTCTACATACATTTTTTTTAAATCCCATTTTTAGGAAATTAAAAATAGCTCTTTACACAAGGTTTGAAAGGACATCTAAAATATTTGTCATTCAACAGTCATTTGTGAACATCTAGAATGTATAAAGTATATAATGGTTATACTATGATAAAGGAAATAGTATTACCAGAAATCATATGTTCAGTAAGGATTGAACAGGGGTGTAAGTTAATATAATACAAAGGAGTAATTGATAAATGGAAAATAATATATACAATGTGTCACAGTATTTCGGGAAAAGGATAGTTAATAGAAAGTTTTATGGGGGAATAGGGCTGGATCTGGCAATTTGGATAATATGTGAACAGTACAGAAAAGAATGAAGAGAAAAGAGGGAACAGCATAGATAAAATCTAAAATTAAGGGAGATAATTTTAGAGTTTAATGTACATAAAAGAGCAAGTCAGGGCTCCCCTAGTGATCCAGGGCTCCCCTAGTGATCCAGGGCTCCCCTAGTGATCCTAGTGATCCCCTAGTGATCCAGAGGACATTTGCAGTGCAAATGGCACCGGTTCAATCCCTGGCCCAGGAGGATCACACATTCTACTGAGTGGCTGGACCAGTGTATCCAATTACAAGCCAGCACTCTGGAGTTCATGTGCCCAGAGCCAGTGCTCTGCAAGGAGAGAGGCCACTGCAATGGGAGGCCCACACAAGCCAAACAGTAAAGATGGATGAAAATAAATAAATAAAAAGCAATAGAGGCCAAAAAGAAAGAGATGATACATATAATTCTTTAAAAGAAAAAAAAGAGCAAGTCATTTTAGTTTAGTTAGAATTTACCCTCTTCACAAGCCTTGAATGCCCAATTATGGATTTTGAAGTCAATTCTATATACAGTGGCAAGCTGCTAAAAAATTTTTCATCTGGGAGAGTAAGTGGCATAAGTGTGGCTCCTTTTTTGGAAGATTCATATGTCAACAGTAAAATGAAGAGAAGGAAGGGACAAACTACAGAATGCTGCTGACGGTAGTGGGGGATTACAGTAATACAGCGAGAGGTAATAAGAGCTAGGGAGCTAGAGGAGAAGGCCAGTGTGTCAGCATGGGAGACACTGGAAAAGTGAAACCAGTGCAAACAGCCATGTGAGCTGAAGGAGAGTGAGCAGTTAGGGATAGCTCCAATGTTTTGTTCTTTTGGGAAAGAGAACCCTGAGGAAGACTACATTTGGGAAAGCCCCCGAAGGAGAGTTGAGCTGAGCATTTAGGGATTTAGGGGTCCAATGTTTTGTATATTACTATGATAAAGGAAATAGTATTACCAGAAATCATATGTTCAGTAAGGATTGAACAGGAGTGTAAGTTAATATAATACAAAGGAGTAATTGATAAATGGAAAATAATATATACAATGTGTCACAGTATTTCGGGAAAAGGATAGTTAATAGAAAGTTTTATGGGGGAATAGGACTGGATCTGGCAATTTGGATAATATGTGAACAGTACAGAAAAGAATGAAGAGAAAAGAGGGAACAGCATAGATAAAATCTAAAATTAAGGGAGATAATTTTAGAGTTTAATGTACATAAAAGAGCAAGTCAGGGCTCCCCTAGTGATCCAGGGCTCCCCTAGTGATCCAGGGCTCCCCTAGTGATCCTAGTGATCCCCTAGTGATCCAGAGGACATTTGCAGTGCAAATGGCACCGGTTCAATCCCTGGCCCAGGAGGATCACACATTCTACTGAGTGGCTGGACCAGTGTATCCAATTACAAGCCAGCACTCTGGAGTTCATGTGCCCAGAGCCAGTGCTCTGCAAGGAGAGAGGCCACTGCAATGGGAGGCCCACACAAGCCAAACAGTAAAGACGGATGAAAATAAATAAATAAAAAGCAATAGAGGCCAAAAAGAAAGAGATGATACATATAATTCTTTAAAAGAAAAAAAAGAGCAAGTCATTTTAGTTTAGTTAGAATTTACCCTCTTCACAAGCCTTGAATGCCCAATTATGGATTTTGAAGTCAATTCTATATACAGTGGCAAGCTGCTAAAAAATTTTTCATCTGGGAGAGTAAGTGGCATAAGTGTGGCTCCTTTTTTGGAAGATTCATATGTCAACAGTAAAATGAAGAGAAGGAAGGGACAAACTACAGAATGCTGCTGACGGTAGTGGGGGATTACAGTAATACAGCGAGAGGTAATAAGAGCTAGGGAGCTAGAGGAGAAGGCCAGTGTGTCAGCATGGGAGACACTGGAAAAGTGAAACCAGTGCAAACAGCCATGTGAGCTGAAGGAGAGTGAGCAGTTAGGGATAGCTCCAATGTTTTGTTCTTTTGGGAAAGAGAACCCCTGAGGAAGACTACATTTGACAGAGGAGATAATTATACTGCACCCTCTTTACTATGAGATGTCAGAGAGAAATCACTCTGGAGATTCACATGAGCATTTAGGAAATGCTAATCACTTACCGAGTCTTGCCTGTAAATGCTGGGTTTCTTCGGCTCCAATAAGAGTTTTCCAGGCCAAAGGATGCAACAAAATTCATCTTTCTATTTTCAAGAAGAGGGCCTGTAATGTAATAGATATTCAATAAATGCTGGTGGATTCCATACAAATCTAATTTGGTTATAAGATGAGAAACTGATAGAAATGCATTCCACTCTCTATAACCTACTGTCTCCTACTTCCCACTTTCTAATTTCCAGCCAGAAGGAAGATGAAGAAAGAAAGAGAAAAAAGGAGGAAGATCAGAGGAATGCTGCAAGGCCTGGCTTCAGTGGTGGTGGAGGAGGGACTGCTCAGGTGAGGGCATAGCCAGAGTGGGCTCAACTCCGTGGCCCTGCGGCCCTGGCGCAGCCAGTGGCCAAAGCCTAGGAAGGGCCACAGTGCTGAATGGGAAAGCATCCTTGGAAGGACAGGAGATTTCCCCCTTAGGACTGCAGAGCATATCTGAGCAGTTTTTAGTTTCTCTAGGGCTCAGTCTGACTTCTCTGAACTTGGAAATAATTAACATGATGACCTGATCCCATTTTCCTGACTCCTCTTTCTGTCATCTAGCTTTGAAGCCAATAAATGATCCTAGAAGAGTAAGTGGCATACATGTAGAGATATTCCACATCAGCAACACGCACTCTTCAGTTCCTTTCATTATGCACTCTTTCTGATAGGAGCTACTTTTTGGAGGTATCTTTTCTCATGTTCCAAGGCAGGATAATATGGTGACAGAGCATAGGTTTTAATTATTTTTTTTTCCTTTATTTTAAAGATTTTACATTTTTGTAGACAGAGATCATTCCTGGAAGCGAAAAGAGCGGAGTAAGGGGCCAGTGTGTCAGCATGGGAGACACTGGAAAAGTGAAACCAGTGCAAACAGCCATGTGAGCTGAAGGAGAGTGAGCAGTTAGGGATAGCTCCAATGTTTTGTTCTTTTGGGAAAGAGAACCCCTGAGGAAGACTACATTTGACAGAGGAGATAATTATACTGCACCCTCTTTACTATGAGATGTCAGAGAGAAATCACTCTGGAGATTCACATGAGCATTTAGGAAATGCTAATCACTTACCGAGTCTTGCCTGTAAATGCTGGGTTTCTTCGGCTCCAATAAGAGTTTTCCAGGCCAAAGGATGCAACAAAATTCATCTTTCTATTTTCAAGAAGAGGGCCTGTAATGTAATAGATATTCAATAAATGCTGGTGGATTCCATACAAATCTAATTTGGTTATAAGATGAGAAACTGATAGAAATGCATTCCACTCTCTATAACCTACTGTCTCCTACTTCCCACTTTCTAATTTCCAGCCAGAAAGAAGATGAAGAAAGAAAGAGAAAAGAGGAGGAAGATCAGAGGAATGCTGCAAGGCCTGGCTTCAGTGGTGGTGGAGGAGGGACTGCTCAGGTGAGGGCATAGCCAGAGTGGGCTCAACTCCGTGGCCCTGCGGCCCTGGCGCAGCCAGTGGCCAAAGCCTAGGAAGGGCCACAGTGCTGAATGGGAAAGCATCCTTGGAAGGACAGGAGATTTCCCCCTTAGGACTGCAGAGCATATCTGAGCAGTTTTTAGTTTCTCTAGGGCTCAGTCTGACTTCTCTGAACTTGGAAATAATTAACATGATGACCTGATCCCATTTTCCTGACTCCTCTTTCTGTCATCTAGCTTTGAAGCCAATAAATGATCCTAGAAGAGTAAGTGGCATACATGTAGAGATGTTCCACATCAGCAACACGCACTCTTCAGTTCCTTTCATTATGCACTCTTTCTGATAGGAGCTACTTTTTGGAGGTATCTTTTCTCATGTTCCAAGGCAGGATAATATGGTGACAGAGCATAGGTTTTTTTTTTTTTTTTTTTCCTTTATTTTAAAGATTTTACAGAGTTTTGTTGTTCACAGACATGTATGTTCCCAGATCATTCATATGCATATCCCTGGACCCTCCCCCCACCCAGTTCCCCCCCTCTCCAGACCATCGCCCAAGTGGTTGTAAGCACTCCTATTCCCTTAGCACAATGACAATAGCTATCTTTTCCACACATGACAGTATAGGTTTCCATGTTACTCCCTCCAGAGCATAGGTTTTTGAGTCAGACAGTTCAGGGCTCTAATCCAACCCTTGCCACCTGGACTTGTCAGGCACCAAATAAATCATTCCATCTCACTCAATTCTCTAGTTTCTCTTACTAAGCAGTACTCTTATAGGGCTATGATACTTTAGGTGAGTGTTGCCACATTTCCTGAGACATTTTTAAGTGTCAACATGACAGTGTTGTATGCAAGCCCGCTCCTCAGGGGTGTGAACACAACTGCCTATGATCACAGCTGCCTCGTTACCTAGGGATGCCAAGACTATCTCTTTGGTTCCAGCTCTGACACAGGCCCCATTTTTGCCTTTGAAAAATTTTGGCTTTTCTGTCTGTTCATATTTTCTCCTGTAGGAGCCAGAATACTCACCCTCAAGTATAGAGTTGAAAACCTGTACTATCATATGGGAAGAAATTAGCTATACCCATTGCTCTGTGAGAAAAGGGGATCCTGCAGGTGTGCTGTGTGATGGTCTGGAGGGGTGGGTTGGGGGGTATATAAATATGACTAATCTGGGAACATACATATCTGTAAACAACCATGTAAGGCATCCTTGGAAGGACAGGAGATTTTAGTTTCTGAGCAGTTTTTAGTTTCTCTAGGGCTCAGTCTGACTTCTCTGAACTTGGAAATAATTAACATGATGACCTGATCCCATTTTCCTGACTCCTCTTTCTGTCATCTAGCTTTGAAGCCAATAAATGATCCTAGAAGAGTAAGTGGCATACATGTAGAGATATTCCACATCAGCAACACGCACTCTTCAGTTCCTTTCATTATGCACTCTTTCTGATAGGAGCTACTTTTTGGAGGTATCTTTTCTCATGTTCCAAGGCAGGATAATATGGTGACAGAGCATAGGTTTTTTTTTTTTTTTTTTCCTTTATTTTAAAGATTTTACAGAGTTTTGTTGTTCACAGACATGTATGTTCCCAGATCATTCATATGCATATCCCTGGACCCTCCCCTCCACCCAGTTCCCCCCCTCTCCAGACCATCGCCCAAGTGGTTGTAAGCACTCCTATTCCCTTAGCACAATGACAATAGCTATCTTTTCCACACATGACAGTATAGGTTTCCATGTTACTCCCTCCAGAGCATAGGTTTTTGAGTCAGACAGTTCAGGGCTCTAATCCAACCCTTGCCACCTGGACTTGTCAGGCACCAAATAAATCATTCCATCTCACTCAATTCTCTAGTTTCTCTTACTAAGCAGTACTCTTATAGGGCTATGATACTTTAGGTGAGTGTTGCCACATTTCCTGAGACATTTTTAAGTGTCAACATGACAGTGTTGTATGCAAGCCCGCTCCTCAGGGGTGTGAACACAACTGCCTATGATCACAGCTGCCTCGTTACCTAGGGATGCCAAGACTATCTCTTTGGTTCCAGCTCTGACACAGGCCCCATTTTTGCCTTTGAAAAATTTTGGCTTTTCTGTCTGTTCATATTTTCTCCTGTAGGAGCCAGAATACTCACCCTCAAGTATAGAGTTGAAAACCTGTACTATCATATGGGAAGAAATTAGCTATACCCATTGCTCTGTGAGAAAAGGGGATCCTGCAGGTGTGCTGTGTGATGGTCTGGAGGGGTGGGATGGGGGGTATATACATATGACTAATCTGGGAACATACATATCTGTAAACAACAAAACTATGTAAAAGTTAAATGTAAAATAAAAGTTTTTTTTTTTTAAAAAGACCCTTTATCTATCTTATCTATAATTGACTCTAGCCTGTCTCCCTTGCCATTTCTTATGATGTTATGCTTACTCTACTCTCTTCTATCTAAAAAAAAAAAAAAAACCAAAAAAACAAAAAAAAACTTTTCTTTTGTAAAAAGCCAGACAGCAAATATTTTAGGCAATGCGGGTCACATGGTTTCTGTTAAAACTCTTCAACTCTGCCACTGCTATGTGAAAGCAGTCATAAACAATACTTAAATGAACAAGTGAGTTTGTGTTTCAAGTTTTATATATAATACTTCCTATGTAAGAACAAATAGCAGAATATTTTATAGGCTTTAGTTTGCTGACCTTTGATCTAGGTGATTAGATCCCGGACAGCTTTGTAATTTCCTTGTGTATAACATTAAAAAGCAACAGTCCCCATGACAACTGACCTCTAAGAATATGGATACTTCCAGCCCTCTTCTGTTGACAGCAATTTGAAGTGTTATATGCTGTAAGAGAGGAGAGAGACGAGAACTTCTTACTCAATTTATTTAAAAAACTTAATAACAAGATAACAGTTCAAGGCATCCAGGAGGCTCACTCTCTTTTCTCTTTTCAGGACAAGTGTTCTGAGTATCGGGAGAAAATGAAAGATGGGAAATTCAGCTGCACTCGGGAGAGAGATCCTGTACGTGATGCAGATGGAAAAACATACAACAATAAGTGTGCCATGTGTAAAGAAATACTGTAAGTACTTCTCTCAACCTAACTTGTCTAAAAGATAGCCACGCATTCCTCTTGAAGTAATGGCTATTTCTCCTTTGCCTATAGTTCCTTTCATGAAAAGTACCCTTTCTGTTCATTCTCAAATATTATCTCCTCCTGCATCCCCTAAGAAACAATGAGCAAGGGCAGCTAACCAGTGGCGGATTCTTTGTTGTTCAGTCACTCAGTCATATCCATGTCTTTGTGACCCCGTAGACTGCAGCCCACCAGGATCTTCTCTCCATGGGATTTCCCAGGCAAGAATATTGGAGTGGGTTACCATTTCCTTCTCCAATACTTAGTGCTAAATTTGATTATTTTTGCATATATCAAATTAGCACAATGTCTTTTTTGAGTACTTTTCATTCAGAATGATTAGAAATGTTGTGTTACCTCAACAAAAAAAGTTGAAGTTACGGTGTGGTGTTATTAATATTAGTGCCAGACAACTGTGTCCCCCAAGCAAATCAGAACTAACATATAAAGTTCATAAGACATTTCACCACTGAAGATAAAATGCAATACTCAATATTTTTGCTCTCTGAGGCAATCTTCTTTTTGTTTTCTTAATCTAGTACCTTAATGCTTAGCTTTTCTTGAAATGTCCTGAACTGTTTCTGGCTATTTGACAAGACAATAAGCTGATTCCGACTCTATCATTATTCTGTGAAGTATAAGCCACTGGAGATTTTTGAACAGACCCATGAGGGTAAATTGCATTCCACCAGACTTAATCATTATAGGTGGTCTCTTTTTTTCTAGTGTTTGTTAAAGTTCCATGACTTCATATTTGTTTGAATCTTCATTATACATTTACTACCACTTCCCCATTATATATGAAAAGCAAACTCCCTAAACACACATTTCTCTTAAGTATCAAGCCAAATTAAACTTTGAAGGAAAAATACATGTACTAGAGTTCTGTACTATTTGGATCTTGGACCAACTGCATCAGAACCACTTGGCCTTCTTATTAAAAATCAGATTACTGGATCTCAGTGTAGATCCTCAGATTAAATGGTTGGGATTGACAGTGAATATGATTTTTAAAATCTTATAGGTGATTGTTAATTTACATAAAAACCAATGGCATAAATATTTTATCAGGTAAAAGATTAAAGAAAAATCATGACCCTAAGGTACTTCCTCCAGTCTTCTTTCTATCCTGGGTTCCAATGATATCCTAATGAATTAAAATGATACTAAAATAGGTTGATCTGTAAATCAAGGAATAAGAATGGTGAATTGGTAAGAAATTAAAACCATAACTATGATATAAAGGTGAAAGAATTGAGAAATCTGGACTTGGAGACATGAAGCTTGCTTTTAACTATCTGAAAGGTTAATATCAGGAAGAGGTAATAGATTTAGCAGGCTTATTCCATGTTTTCCTGAGGATGTTAAGTAAGGATGAAAGCTGTAGGAAGACAAGTTTGGATACAAATAAAGAAGATTTTGGGATTAACTTGAGTCAATCTCCCTAGAATACCTACCGTGTAATGGGGAGCTTCTTGTTAACTGAGGTGACTGTCTGTGAGAAGTGCTGAGAGATTCTCTGTGAAGGAGGTTAGGACACATAAACTCTTTCAAACCTTAGTATGTGTTAGCAATACGACTACTGATTCTTTTCTTTTTCAGGCAAAGAGAAGTGGAGGAAAAAAATAAACATTCTGGCTACAGATCAAATCGGACTGAATCAGCATCAGGAAAGGTGAATGATTAGGTCTGGGCATGAATTGTCTTTCTGTAAATTATCACTTGACTATCAAAAATGCGGAAAGAACATGCCACTGTTACCAGTAAAGATCCTGTCCTCAGAAGGTCAGAAGTCATCATGAACATGAGCATCACTGGACCAGTGCAGAAATTTAACACCAAATGAAAATCCTTCCATCTAACACTTTATAAAACACTTTTGCAAAGAGTAGTTTATTTAATTAATCTCAATAGCCTGGTCAACTAAGTTTCTTTCAGCTTCATTTTATTATGGACAGAATGAGGTCCGGCTGCTGTTAAACTTTGAAGGAAAAATACATGTACTAGAGTTCTGTACTATTTGGATCTTGGACCAACTGCATCAGAACCACTTGGCCTTCTTATTAAAAATCAGATTACTGGATCTCAGTGTAGATCCTCAGATTAAATGGTTGGGATTGACAGTGAATATGATTTTTAAAATCTTATAGGTGATTGTTAATTTACATAAAAACCAATGGCATAAATATTTTATCAGGTAAAAGATTAAAGAAAAATCATGACCCTAAGGTACTTCCTCCAGTCTTCTTTCTATCCTGGGTTCCAATGATATCCTAATGAATTAAAATGATACTAAAATAGGTTGATCTGTAAATCAAGGAATAAGAATGGTGAATTGGTAAGAAATTAAAACCATAACTATGATATAAAGGTGAAAGAATTGAGAAATCTGGACTTGGAGACATGAAGCTTGCTTTTAACTATCTGAAAGGTTAATATCAGGAAGAGGTAATAGATTTAGCAGGCTTATTCCATGTTTTCCTGAGGATGTTAAGTAAGGATGAAAGCTGTAGGAAGACAAGTTTGGATACAAATAAAGAAGATTTTGGGATTAACTTGAGTCAATCTCCTAGAATACCTACCGTGTAATGGGGAGCTTCTTGTTAACTGAGGTGACTGTCTGTGAGAAGTGCTGAGAGATTCTCTGTGAAGGAGGTTAGGACACATAAACTCTTTCAAACCTTAGTATGTGTTAGCAATACGACTACTGATTCTTTTTTTTTTCAGGCAAAGAGAAGTGGAGGAAAAAATAAACATTCTGGCTACAGATCAAATCGGACTGAATCAGCATCAGGAAAGGTGAATGATTAGGTCTGGGCATGAATTGTCTTTCTGTAAATTATCACTTGACTATCAAAAATGCGGAAAGAACATGCCACTGTTACCAGTAAAGATCCTGTCCTCAGAAGGTCAGAAGTCATCATGAACATGAGCATCACTGGACCAGTGCAGAAATTTAACACCAAATGAAAATCCTTCCATCTAACACTTTATAAAACACTTTTGCAAAGAGTAGTTTATTTAATTAATCTCAATAGCCTGGTCAACTAAGTTTCTTTCAGCTTCATTTTATTATGGACAGAATGAGGTCCGGCTGCTGTAACAAATTCCTGTGAACAGGGGCTTAACCCCTATTCAGCCTCATATGTTTCTGGAGTTGAGTGTTCCTAAACGGGTCTCTTTGTGTTAAAGCCGAGATTTTATATGGGCTGCTTTCCTTATGGAGGTTCTGGGGAAGAGCCTTCTTCTTTGCCTTATTCTTAACTTCTAGAAATGCCTGCATTCTTGTCTGCTTGTGATCATCTTTAAAATCAGCAGAGGGCAGCTGAGTTACTTTTTTTTTTTAACAATTATTTATTTATTTATTTTGGCGGGGGTGGGGAGGGAGCGGGTGGGCAGGCCACTTCCACTGGTCTTTCATTTGCCTAGTTTCATCCATCTTTGTTCTTTGGCCCGTGTGGGCCTCCCATCGCCGTGGCATCTGTTGTCTCAGAGCACCGGCTCTGGGCGCATGCGCTCCAGAGCTCTGGCTCAGTAATTGGACACATCGGTCCAGCTGCTCCGTGGCACATGGGATCTTCCCAGGCCAGGGCTCGAACAGGCGCCCCTTGCACTGCAAGGCGGTGTCCTTACCCACTGGACCACCAGGGAAACCCAGCTGAGTTACTTTTAATATCGCATCATTCTGACACTGTGGTTTTCCTACCTTCCTCTTTTACTTGTAAGACTCTTTGTGATTGCATGGGCCCCACTCAGGTAATCCAGGATAAACTCTCCATTCTGAAATCACCTGGTTGCAAAAGCCACCTAACCTTGTTGTGAGAGATTCTATACTGAACCACAGAGGTGTCCAAGTGATAATTTCTGGAATATGTAGCCTTACATGGCAAGCAGGAATGAAGGCTGAAGATGGAATTCATCTTTAGAAATTACCACATGGACACCTCTGTGGTCCAGTTATAGAGCCTCCCACAGCAAAGTTAGGTAACTGCTCAACTCCTGAGTCAAAATCTTCAAATTTTGAAGCTTAAATACTATGTGAAAAATAATACTTTCCAATGTAATCATTCCTTCTTTTCAGGATATATGTGATGAGTTTAGAAGTCAAATGAAAAATGGACAACTTATTTGCACCCGAGAAAGCGACCCTGTCCGGGGTCCAGATGGCAAGACACATGGCAACAAGTGTGCTATGTGTAAGGAAAAATTGTGAGTATTTTTCAGAAAAGAGACTTTTAACTGTTGAGCTTTAAAAAAAATCATTTCATCAGTCTGAGACAACAACATTTTTTTAAAAGCATACCTGAGGTGTTTGTTCACTTTGGTTGAAACATTTTATCTCATTTTCTTCTTCAAGGGAAAAGGAAGCAGCTGAAAACAAAAAGAAAGAGGAAGACTACATGAGAAACACAACCGGAAAGAACAATGACAAAGAGGTAATATATGTTAGACATGCAGTGTGTTCAATCGCTCAGTTGTGTCTAACTCTTTGTGACCCCATGGGCCACAAAAAAATTCTGGCAACTTTTAAAATGATAGCTATGAGACATTTAATAGGTTGATCAGGTATTTGATTCCAACTCCTCTACCCATGGGGCTTTCCAGGCAAGAATATTGGAGTGGTTTACCATTTCCTTCTCCAGGGGATCTTCCTAACCCAGGGACCAAATCTGCATCTCTTGTGTCTCCTGCATTGGCAGGAGGATGCTTTACCACTAGTGTGACATGGTGAATCAGAGGGTGAAGAATCTTCCTGCATTGTGGGAGAACTTGGTTCAATCTCTGTGTTGGGAAGATCCCTGGTGAAGGGAAGGTCTTCCTCACTCCAGTGAGCTGCGTTGGAAGAATCTTCCTGCATTGTGGGAGAACCTGGTTGAAAGCCACCTAACCTTGTTGTGAGATTCTATACTGAACCACAGAGGTGTCCAAGTGATAATTTCTGGAATATGTAGCCTTACATGGCAAGCAGGAATGAAGGCTGAAGATGGAATTCATCTTTAGAAATTACCACATGGACACCTCTGTGGTCCAGTTATAGAGCCTCCCACAGCAAAGTTAGGTAACTGCTCAACTCCTGAGTCAAAATCTTCAAATTTTGAAGCTTAAATACTATGTGAAAAATAATACTTTCCAATGTAATCATTCCTTCTTTTCAGGATATATGTGATGAGTTTAGAAGTCAAATGAAAAATGGACAACTTATTTGCACCCGAGAAAGCGACCCTGTCCGGGGTCCAGATGGCAAGACACATGGCAACAAGTGTGCTATGTGTAAGGAAAAATTGTGAGTATTTTTCAGAAAAGAGACTTTTAACTGTTGAGCTTTAAAAAAAATCATTTCATCAGTCTGAGACAACAACATTTTTTTAAAAGCATACCTGAGGTGTTTGTTCACTTTGGTTGAAACATTTTATCTCATTTTCTTCTTCAAGGGAAAAGGAAGCAGCTGAAAACAAAAGAAAGAGGAAGACTACATGAGAAACACAACCGGAAAGAACAATGACAAAGAGGTAATATATGTTAGACATGCAGTGTGTTCAATCGCTCAGTTGTGTCTAACTCTTTGTGACCCCATGGGCCACAAAAAAATTCTGGCAACTTTTAAAATGATAGCTATGAGACATTTAATAGGTTGATCAGGTATTTGATTCCAACTCCTCTACCCATGGGGCTTTCCAGGCAAGAATATTGGAGTGGTTTACCATTTCCTTCTCCAGGGGATCTTCCTAACCCAGGGACCAAATCTGCATCTCTTGTGTCTCCTGCATTGGCAGGAGGATGCTTTACCACTAGTGTGACATGGTGAATCAGAGGGTGAAGAATCTTCCTGCATTGTGGGAGAACTTGGTTCAATCTCTGTGTTGGGAAGATCCCCTGGTGAAGGGAAGGTCTTCCTCACTCCAGTACTCTTGCCTGGAGAATTCCATGCCTGTCTATGGGGTCACAAAGACCATCTATGAGACCTTCGTTTTCAGTAGTTCATCGCTACGTGGGCATGCTACACTTAAATTGGGATGAGTGGATGCAAGATTGGTTTATTCAACAAATAAATAGAATGCATACTTATGAAATGCATGCTCTGTCCCAGTCATTGTGAATATGATGAGGAACAAGAAAACCTATACTGTCATATGTGAAAAAAATAGCTATTGTCATTGCACTATGAGAAACAGGGATCCTGCAAGGGCACTTGCAATGGCTTGGAGGGGTGGGATGCAGTGGATACACATATGACTAATCTGGGATCATACATATCTGTAAACAACAAAAATGTAAAAGTAAAACTAAAATACATTTTTTTTGATACTTTATTTTAAAGGTTTTACAGAGTTTTGTTGTTCACAGACTTGTATGCTCCCAGATCAGTCATATGCATATCCCTGGTCCCCACCCCCACAGTTGCCCCCATCCCACCCCTCCGGACAATCGCCCCAAGCCATTGTGAGCACTCCTATTCCCTTAGCACAATGACAATAGCTATCTTTTCCACACATGACAGTATAGGTTTCCATGTTACTCCCTCCATGCCTCCCCCTCCCTACTTCTTCCCCACAATGTCCCTATGTCTATGCTCTGTCTGCTTTTACAGGAGTTCACTGTGTGTGTTATCAAGACCGTCCTACTAGATTCCATATATGTGTGTTACTATACTGTACTTGTCTTTCTCTTTTTGACTTACTCCACTTTTTATGATAGATTCTAGAGCCAGCCACTTCATTAGGACTGAGTCTTCTGCATTTCTTTTAACAGATAAGTAGTATTTCATTGTATATATGTACCAGAGCTTCTGTATCCATTCATTCGTCGATGGACATCTGTGTTGTTTCCAAGTTCTGGCTATTATATAGAGAGCTGCAATGAATAAAAGTGCTTCTTTTTTTTATTGGCAGGAGGATGCTTTACCACTAGTGTGACATGGTGAATCAGAGGGTGAAGAATCTTCCTGCATTGTGGGAGAACTTGGTTCAATCTCTGTGTTGGGAAGATCCCCTGGTGAAGGGAAGGTCTTCCTCACTCCAGTACTCTTGCCTGGAGAATTCCATGCCTGTCTATGGGGTCACAAAGACCATCTATGAGACCTTCGTTTTCAGTAGTTCATCGCTACGTGGGCATGCTACACTTAAATTGGGATGAGTGGATGCAAGATTGGTTTATTCAACAAATAAATAGAATGCATACTTATGAAATGCATGCTCTGTCCCAGTCATTGTGAATATGATGAGGAACAAGAAAACCTATACTGTCATATGTGAAAAAAATAGCTATTGTCATTGCACTATGAGAAACAGGGATCCTGCAAGGGCACTTGCAATGGCTTGGAGGGGTGGGATGCAGTGGATACACATATGACTAATCTGGGATCATACATATCTGTAAACAACAAAAATGTAAAAGTAAAACTAAAATACATTTTTTTTGATACTTTATTTTAAAGGTTTTACAGAGTTTTGTTGTTCACAGACTTGTATGCTCCCAGATCAGTCATATGCATATCCCTGGTCCCCACCCCCACAGTTGCCCCCATCCCACCCCTCCGGACAATCGCCCCAAGCCATTGTGAGCACTCCTATTCCCTTAGCACAATGACAATAGCTATCTTTTCCACACATGACAGTATAGGTTTCCATGTTACTCCCTCCATGCCTCCCCCTCCCTACTTCTTCCCCACAATGTCCCTATGTCTATGCTCTGTCTGCTTTTACAGGAGTTCACTGTGTGTGTTATCAAGACCGTCCTACTAGATTCCATATATGTGTGTTACTATACTGTACTTGTCTTTCTCTTTTTGACTTACTCCACTTTTTATGATAGATTCTAGAGCCAGCCACTTCATTAGGACTGAGTCTTCTGCATTTCTTTTAACAGATAAGTAGTATTTCATTGTATATATGTACCAGAGCTTCTGTATCCATTCATTCGTCGATGGACATCTGTGTTGTTTCCAAGTTCTGGCTATTATATAGAGAGCTGCAATGAACATTCAGGAACAGGTGCTTCTTTCAGTTTTTATTTCATCAGGGTATAAGCCTAAGAGTGGGATTGCTGGGTCATAGGGTGCTTCTATTTTTAGTTTTTTAAGGAATTTCCATACTGTATTCCATAGAGGCTGTATCAATTGACATTCCCACCAGCAATGCAAGAGGGTTCCCTTTTCTCCGAACCCTCTCCAGCATTTAGTGTCTGCAGATTTTTTGATGATGGCCATTCTGACGGGTGTGAAGTGATATCTCATTGTAGTTTTAATTTGCGTTTCTCTAATAATAGGTGAGGTTGAGCATCGTTTCATGTGCTTTTGGGCCATCTGTATGTCCTCTTTGGGGAGGCATCTCTTTAGATCTTTTTCCCATTTTTTGATTGGGTTTTTCGTTTTTCCTGTGCTGAGTTGTCTGAGTTGCTTGTAGATTTTGGAGATTAATTCTTTGTCTGTTGTTTCATTTGCTATGATTTTCTCCCACTCTCTGGGGTGTCTCTTGAGCTTTTTTTGTAGTTTCTTTTGATGTACAAAAGCTTTTAAGTTTCATGAGGTCCCACATGTTCATTTTTCTTTGCAGCTCTGCTATTTTGGTTGGTGGGTCAGAGAAGATCTTGCTTTGATTGATGTCCTTGAGGGTTTTGCTTATATTCTCCTCTAAGAGTTTGATGGTTTCTGGCCTTATATTTAAGTCTTGAATCCATTTTGAGTTGATCTTAGTGTATGGTGTCAGGGAATGTTCCAGCTTCATTTTTTTGCATATAGCTGTCCACTTTTCCCAGCACCACTTGTTGAAGAGGCTGTCTTTGTCCCATTTTATACTTTCACCTCCTTTGTCAAAAATAAGGTACCCATAGGTGCGTGGCTTTATCTCTGGGTTCTCGATCTTGTTCCATTGGTCTATACTTCTGTTAGTGTGCCAGTACCATACTGTCTTGATGACTGTTGCTTTGTAGTAGAGTCTGAAGTTGGGAGTCTTTTAACAGATAAGTAGTATTTCATTGTATATATGTACCAGAGCTTCTGTATCCATTCATTCGTCGATGGACATCTGTGTTGTTTCCAAGTTCTGGCTATTATATAGAGAGCTGCAATGAACATTCAGGAACAGGTGCTTCTTTCAGTTTTTATTTCATCAGGGTATAAGCCTAAGAGTGGGATTGCTGGGTCATAGGGTGCTTCTATTTTTAGTTTTTTAAGGAATTTCCATACTGTATTCCATAGAGGCTGTATCAATTGACATTCCCACCAGCAATGCAAGAGGGTTCCCTTTTCTCCGAACCCTCTCCAGCATTTAGTGTCTGCAGATTTTTTGATGATGGCCATTCTGACGGGTGTGAAGTGATATCTCATTGTAGTTTTAATTTGCGTTTCTCTAATAATAGGTGAGGTTGAGCATCGTTTCATGTGCTTTTGGGCCATCTGTATGTCCTCTTTGGGGAGGCATCTCTTTAGATCTTTTTCCCATTTTTTGATTGGGTTTTTCGTTTTTCCTGTGCTGAGTTGTCTGAGTTGCTTGTAGATTTTGGAGATTAATTCTTTGTCTGTTGTTTCATTTGCTATGATTTTCTCCCACTCTCTGGGGTGTCTCTTGAGCTTTTTTTGTAGTTTCTTTTGATGTACAAAAGCTTTTAAGTTTCATGAGGTCCCACATGTTCATTTTTCTTTGCAGCTCTGCTATTTTGGTTGGTGGGTCAGAGAAGATCTTGCTTTGATTGATGTCCTTGAGGGTTTTGCTTATATTCTCCTCTAAGAGTTTGATGGTTTCTGGCCTTATATTTAAGTCTTGAATCCATTTTGAGTTGATCTTAGTGTATGGTGTCAGGGAATGTTCCAGCTTCATTTTTTTGCATATAGCTGTCCACTTTTCCCAGCACCACTTGTTGAAGAGGCTGTCTTTGTCCCATTTTATACTTTCACCTCCTTTGTCAAAAATAAGGTACCCATAGGTGCGTGGCTTTATCTCTGGGTTCTCGATCTTGTTCCATTGGTCTATACTTCTGTTAGTGTGCCAGTACCATACTGTCTTGATGACTGTTGCTTTGTAGTAGAGTCTGAAGTTGGGGAGGCTGACTCCTCCAGCTCCGTTTTTCTTCCTCAGGATTGCTTTGGCTCTTCGAGGTCTTTTGTGTTTCCATATGAAGTGTGTGATTCTTTGGTCTAGTTCTGTGAAAAATGTCCATGGTAGTTGAATAGGTATTATATTGAATCTGTAGATGATATTTAGTAGTATGGTCATTTTCACAATGTTGATTCTTCCGACCCAGGAACATGGAATATCTCTCCATCTGTTTAAGTCTTCTTTAATTTCGTTCATGAGGGTCTTGTAATTTCCTGTGCACAGTTCTTTTGTTTCTTTGGGTAGGTTTCTTCCTAGATACTTGATTTTTTCGGTTGCAATGGTGAAGGGGATTGCCTCTTTGATTTCGTTTTCTGATTTTTCATTGTTTGTGTATAGGAATGCCAGTGATTTCTGTGTGTTGACTTTGTATCTGCGACTTTGCTGAATTCATTGATTAGCTCTAGTAGCTTTGTAATAGTGTCTTTGGGATTTTCTATGTATACTATCATGTCATCTGCAAATAGAGAGAGTTTGACTTCTTCCTTTCCAATCTGGATTCCTTTGATTTCTTTCTCTTCTCTTATTGCCATTGCTAGCACTTCTAGGGCTATGTTGAATAGTAGTGGTGAAAGTGGACACCCCTGTCTTGTTCCTGATCTTAGAGGGAATGCTTTGAGTTTTCAACCGTTGAGGATAAGGTTCACTGTGGGCTTCTCATATATGGCTTTCACTATGTTGAGATAGGTTCCTTCTATGCCCATTTTCTGAAGAGTGTTTATCATAAATGGGTGTTGTATGTTGTCAAAGGGTTTTTCTACATCTATTGAGATGATCATGTGATTTTTGTCTCTCAGTTTGTTGGTATGGTGTGTCACATTGATTGATTTGCAGATATTGAGGAATCCTTGCATGCCTGGGATGAACCCGACGTAATCGTGATGTATGAGTTTTTTGATGTGTCATTGAATTCTGTTTGCTAGGATTTTGTTGAGGATCTTGGCATCTAAGCTCATCAGAGAAATTGACCTATAATTTTTCTTTTTTGTGTTGTCTTTGCCTGGTTTGGGTATCAGGGTGATGGTGGCCTCACGGAATGTGTTTGGAAGTTTTCCTACTTGTGCAATTTTTTGAAAGAGTTTTAGAAGGACAGGCATTAGCTCTTCTTTAAATGTTTGGTAGAATTCAGCTGTGAGGCCATCTGACCCTGGGCTTTTATTTGGGGGTAGATTTTTAACCACAAATTCGATTTCTGAGCTTGTGATTGGGTTGTTCATAGTTTCTGTTTCTTCCTGGCTCAGTCTTGGGAGATTGATCTTCCCCAAGAAACTGTCCATTTCTTCCAGGTTGTCCAGTTTGTTGCCATAGAGTTGTTCATAATAGTCTCTTTGAATCCTTTGGATTTCTGCATTATCTGTTGTAATCTCTCCTTTTTCGTTTTTGATTTTGTTGATCTGGTTCTTCTCTTGCTTTTTCTTGATGAGTCTGGCCAGTGGCTTGTCAATTTTATTTATGTTTTCAAAGAACCAGCTTTTTGTTTTATTTATCTTTACTACTGTTTCTTTCATTTCTTTCTCATTTATTTCTGCTCTAGTCTTCATGATATTTCTTCTTCTGCTGGCTTTGGGATGTTTTTGTTCTTTTTCCAATTGTTTTAAGCGGAGGGTTAGGCCATCTGCTTCATATTTTCCTAATTTCTTGAGATGGTATTGTATTGCTATAAATTTCCCTCTTAGAACTGCTTTTGTGGTATCCCATAAGTTTTGCACGGTCATGTGTTCATTGTCATTTTCTTCTAGGAATTTTTTAATTTCTCCTTTGATTTCCTTAGTGATCAGTTGGTTTTTTAGATATGTGTTGTTGAATCTCTGTGTGTTAGTATCTTTAGTGGTTTTTTTCCTGTAGTTGATTTCTAGTCTCATTGCATTGTGGTTTGAGATGATGGTTGATATAATTTCAGTTTTCTTGAGTTGACTGAGGCTAGATTTGTGGCCGAAGATGTGGTCTATCCTGGAGAATGTTCCATGAGCACTTGAGAAGAAAGTGTTTTCTTCTGCTTGTGAATGGAACGTCCTAAAGATATAGATGAGGTCCATCTTTTCTAGTGTGGCATTTAAGGCTTGTGTTTCTCTATGAGTTTTCTGTTTGAATGATCTATCCATTGGTGTGAGAGGAGTGTTTAAGTCTCCTACTATTATTGTGTTATTGTTGATTTCTTCCTTTATGTCTGAAAGTATCTGTCTTATGTATTGAGGTGCCCCTGTGTTGGGTGCGTAGATATTCATGACTGTTATGTCTTCCTCTTGGATAGATTCCTTAATCATGATGCAGTGATCTGCCTTGTCTCTTAGAATCTTCTTTACTTTAAAATCTGTTTCTTCCTGGCTCAGTCTTGGGAGATTGATCTTCCCCAAGAAACTGTCCATTTCTTCCAGGTTGTCCAGTTTGTTGCCATAGAGTTGTTCATAATAGTCTCTTTGAATCCTTTGGATTTCTGCATTATCTGTTGTAATCTCTCCTTTTTCGTTTTTGATTTTGTTGATCTGGTTCTTCTCTTGCTTTTTCTTGATGAGTCTGGCCAGTGGCTTGTCAATTTTATTTATGTTTTCAAAGAACCAGCTTTTTGTTTTATTTATCTTTACTACTGTTTCTTTCATTTCTTTCTCATTTATTTCTGCTCTAGTCTTCATGATATTTCTTCTTCTGCTGGCTTTGGGATGTTTTTGTTCTTTTTCCAATTGTTTTAAGCGGAGGGTTAGGCCATCTGCTTCATATTTTCCTAATTTCTTGAGATGGTATTGTATTGCTATAAATTTCCCTCTTAGAACTGCTTTTGTGGTATCCCATAAGTTTTGCACGGTCATGTGTTCATTGTCATTTTCTTCTAGGAATTTTTTAATTTCTCCTTTGATTTCCTTAGTGATCAGTTGGTTTTTTAGATATGTGTTGTTGAATCTCTGTGTGTTAGTATCTTTAGTGGTTTTTTTCCTGTAGTTGATTTCTAGTCTCATTGCATTGTGGTTTGAGATGATGGTTGATATAATTTCAGTTTTCTTGAGTTGACTGAGGCTAGATTTGTGGCCAAAGATGTGGTCTATCCTGGAGAATGTTCCATGAGCACTTGAGAAGAAAGTGTTTTCTTCTGCTTGTGAATGGAACGTCCTAAAGATATAGATGAGGTCCATCTTTTCTAGTGTGGCATTTAAGGCTTGTGTTTCTCTATGAGTTTTCTGTTTGAATGATCTATCCATTGGTGTGAGAGGAGTGTTTAAGTCTCCTACTATTATTGTGTTATTGTTGATTTCTTCCTTTATGTCTGAAAGTATCTGTCTTATGTATTGAGGTGCCCCTGTGTTGGGTGCGTAGATATTCATGACTGTTATGTCTTCCTCTTGGATAGATTCCTTAATCATGATGCAGTGATCTGCCTTGTCTCTTAGAATCTTCTTTACTTTAAAATCTATTTTGTCTGATTTGAGGATTGCGACTCCAGCTTTCTTTTGATTTCCATTTGCATGGAATATCTTTTTCCAGCCTCTTACTTTCAGTCTATGGGTGTCTCTAGTTCTGAAGTGGGTCTCTTGTAAACAGCATATATATAGGTCTTGTTTCTGGATCCATTCAGCCAGCCTGTGTCATTTGGTTGGGGCATTTAATCCATTTACGTTCAAAGTAATTATTGATACAAATGTTCCTGTTGTCATCTTCTTTGCAGTTTGGGGTTTGATTTGTAGGGCTTCTCCTACTCTTGTATTTCTTGGCTATATCAGGCCCTTTAACACTTGTTGTAGGGCTGGTTTTGCGGTACAGAATTCTTTTAGTTTTTGCCTGTCTGTGAAGCTCTTGACTTCACCATCAATTCTGAATGAGATTCTTGCTGAGTAGAGTATTCTTAGTTGGAGGCTATTCTCTTTTAGCCATTTAAAAGTGTCCTGCCATTCTCTTCTGGCCTGCAGGGTTTCTGTTGAGAGATCCATAGTTAGATATATGGGGTTTCCTTTATATGTTATTTGTTGTTTGCTCCTAGCTGCTTTTAGTATTCTGTCTTTGCATCTAGTCTGCGTTAGTTTGACTAGAATGTGCCTTGGTGTGTTTCTTCTGGGGTTTCTCCTGTGTGGAACTCTTTGTGCTTCTTGGACTTGGTTGACTATTTCCTTTCTCATGCTGGGGAAGTTTTCAACTATAACCTCTTCAAGAATTTTTTCATACCCTTTTTTCCCCTCTTCTTCTTCTGGAACTTCTATAATTTTAATGTTGGTGCGTTTGCTATTGTCCCATAGATCTCTGATACTATCCTCAGTTCTTTTAATTCTTTGGGCTTTGTTCTGTTCTTCGGCACTTATTTCCACCATTCTATCTTCCAGCTCACTTAGCCGTTTTTCTGCCTCTGATACTCCACAAAAAAAGGGAAAAAAAAGAAAGAAAGAAAGACATGGCTAGATTTTCAAAGAACAGTGTGAAATCTAATTGCCCTAAAAGCAACCCTGATGTAGTTACCACACCTTGTCGAAAGAATGGCAATTGTTCTGTTATTGTTATTATCAACTGGATTTCTCCTCTGAAGTTTAAAAACAATGATGCAAGTAGATGCCAAAATTACAAATATGAAGAAACAAACCCAAACCTTGGTGCTCCAGATGATAAATTCTTGACTTGGCCCTCTAGTGCCAACCTGTGTTCACTTTGGTGGCTAAAAATAAGTTTCAGTGCTTTACACTACCAACACATAGACTAAGACACAGTGCAACCTCTTCTTATCCATCTATTTGAAAAGTAAAACAGTGAAATTTCCCCAGGAATGTTTTGTCATTAATTAGGCAACTTTTCATTAGCTTTATACTGACCAAACAAAATGAAACGTTAATAGTAATGGTAATGGTGAAAAATATGTTGGGAGTATCTGTTACTAATATTGGTATCTGTTACTCATGTTGGTAATCGTTTAGAAAAGACTACTGTACAACTTCAAATGATCTCTTTGAGACATCTATTCTAGATTGGTCAAATTCTTTCAAGTTTGAAAACATCTATTTTAGGAATTTCAAACAATGAAAAGTCTATATGTATGTACAGAAAATACCCAAATACTTTTTTGTGTGTCTGTGGTGAAAAGAAAGCTACAGTCTTATCTATATATGTAAAACAAAATAAGCTTTAACAACGTATATGTACCATCATATTTAAATCTACCCCAAATCTATGTAGCAGGTGGTATTGTTCCAATTTTACAGTTGAGGAAGTAACCCAGAGAAGTTAAGTACATAAAGATAACAAATAGAAGAGCCAGAGATTTGCACCCAAAGAACAAAGGTTGCAATATGCTCAGATGGTTCCTGTCATAAATGCAGATATATGTGGTATTTTGGGAACCTAGAGGAGGAAAAAAAATTCTAGCAAATTTTTAAAATGATCACTATACATCATTGAATATGTTAATCAGGTATTTGGTTCTAGAGAATTGTTAAAATGCTATTAGATAGATATAGATAAAAGTAGGTCTGGAGTTGTTCATGGTACTGCAATTTAAAGTGATAAGGGTAACTTCAATATAGGTTGCTGGCAGTACTTTTTAAAATAATCTTTACATTGATTATAACTCTTTGGGCTTAAAAAACTGTTTAAGACCATCTTTTATGGACGTCCAAAAATTTCACATCCTCTGGGCCCAGTTTCACTGCCTTCTTTTTAAGGTTCTTATGTTTCAATGAGAACAAAAGACATCTCCATGTTTTAGAGATGTACAAGGAGTCTTATCTTCTTCTATGTAAAGGTAAAGTAGGCAGTGCTTTACACTACCAACACATAGACTAAGACACAGTGCAACCTCTTCTTATCCATCTATTTGAAAAGTAAGACAGTGAAATTTCCCCAGGAATGTTTTGTCATTAATTAGGCAACTTTTCATTAGCTTTATACTGACCAAACAAAATGAAACGTTAATAGTAATGGTAATGGTGAAAAATATGTTGGGAGTATCTGTTACTAATATTGGTATCTGTTACTCATGTTGGTAATCGTTTAGAAAAGACTACTGTACAACTTCAAATGATCTCTTTGAGACATCTATTCTAGATTGGTCAAATTCTTTCAAGTTTGAAAACATCTATTTTAGGAATTTCAAACAATGAAAAGTCTATATGTATGTACAGAAAATACCCAAATACTTTTTTGTGTGTCTGTGGTGAAAAGAAAGCTACAGTCTTATCTATATATGTAAAACAAAATAAGCTTTAACAACGTATATGTACCATCATATTTAAATCTACCCCAAATCTATGTAGCAGGTGGTATTGTTCCAATTTTACAGTTGAGGAAGTAACCCAGAGAAGTTAAGTACATAAAGATAACAAATAGAAGAGCCAGAGATTTGCACCCAAAGAACAAAGGTTGCAATATGCTCAGATGGTTCCTGTCATAAATGCAGATATATGTGGTATTTTGGGAACCTAGAGGAGGAAAAAAAATTCTAGCAAATTTTTAAAATGATCACTATACATCATTGAATATGTTAATCAGGTATTTGGTTCTAGAGAATTGTTAAAATGCTATTAGATAGATATAGATAAAAGTAGGTCTGGAGTTGTTCATGGTACTGCAATTTAAAGTGATAAGGGTAACTTCAATATAGGTTGCTGGCAGTACTTTTTAAAATAATCTTTACATTGATTATAACTCTTTGGGCTTAAAAAACTGTTTAAGACCATCTTTTATGGACGTCCAAAAATTTCACATCCTCTGGGCCCAGTTTCACTGCCTTCTTTTTAAGGTTCTTATGTTTCAATGAGAACAAAAGACATCTCCATGTTTTAGAGATGTACAAGGAGTCTTATCTTCTTCTATGTAAAGGTAAAGTAGGCAAGGAGTATAGCCTGGTCATTAGTAGGTTTCTGACCACTGTTCCAACATTGATTTTAGTTACTTCATCTCTGTGAACCTCATTTCTCTCATCTGTAAAATGGGGATAAAGTGTGGTTATTTTGTAGGGTTTTGGTTTGTTTTTTTTTTTAATGACAACTAAAAGAAATCCATTAGAGCACACAAAATGTCTAGAATATACATTTGATGAAACAAAAAAGTTTTGTTCTTGAGGAGCGAAGCTAAAACTTTTACATGCTTATTTGTCTTGCCCAAAGAGAGTCTTTCAGTTCATTCCGGGGCTTTTAGGTGGGTGGAGTAATGAGTTGAGGTACAGTGCAACAGGTTTGGGGTGCAGCCTAATGAATACTGTATAAAAATGGCACAGGCTGACTCACATGGTTGTGGAATTCCACTGGGGCAGACAATTATTTGAGAGGGATGCTGTGGAGAGGGTTCAGACTTCTTAAGCAGATATTGAACACAGGGCATTTGAAACAGGGGTCCCCAACCTCTGGAATCTAATGCCTGTTAATCTGAGGTGGAGTTGATGGAGTAATAATAGAAATAAAGTGCATAATAAATGTAATGTGCTTGAGTCATCCCAGAACCATCCTCTGAGCCCCAGTTCATGGAAAAATTGTCTCTCGTGAAATCAGTCCCTGGTGCCCAAAATGGTTAGGGACCATTGCTTTAAAATACATTCCATGTCTAAAATTTTATTTTCTCTAGGTTTTTATTTTCTTCCTCAAGTGTTATGAATTTACATAGAACCAACCAACCGTGTTTTCTGTTAAAGGTCAGGAGATGATGGAAACATGTGTCTTGCTTTTCCTATTGGCAGGATCCATGTCATGAATTCCGGAACATGGTGAAAGATGGAAAGCTTGTCTGTACCAAAGAAAACAACCCAGTTCGAGGTCCATATGGCAAGATGCATGCCAACAAATGTGCTATGTGTCAGACTCTCTTGTGAGTAAAGAGGTTTATGGATCAGTTTGGTACACTGTGCCTGCTTCCCAGAAACTAGTTCCTCTTAATTTAAAACTTAAGGTGTTTGGCATCACACATCGAAAATATACTAATAGATCCTCCTTTTAGAAGAGGACAGTAATTTCCAAAACACTTCTATAAGGAATTTCTATTTTAATTATTATGGGAAGCATGATCATGCCTGGTGCAGCTAGGATAGGAGAACTCACTGCTGTATCACTCCAGCATCACTGACCTCCAAGAGGATGTGTCTCAGATATGTGACATGGGACAAGCACTAAAAGAAATCCATTAGAGCACACAAAATGTCTAGTTTGTTTTCTTGAGGAGCGAAGCTAAAACTTTTACATGCTTATTTGTCTTGCCCAAAGAGAGTCTTTCAGTTCATTCCGGGGCTTTTAGGTGGGTGGAGTAATGAGTTGAGGTACAGTGCAACAGGTTTGGGGTGCAGCCTAATGAATACTGTATAAAAATGGCACAGGCTGACTCACATGGTTGTGGAATTCCACTGGGGCAGACAATTATTTGAGAGGGATGCTGTGGAGAGGGTTCAGACTTCTTAAGCAGATATTGAACACAGGGCATTTGAAACAGGGGTCCCCAACCTCTGGAATCTAATGCCTGTTAATCTGAGGTGGAGTTGATGGAGTAATAATAGAAATAAAGTGCATAATAAATGTAATGTGCTTGAGTCATCCCAGAACCATCCTCTGAGCCCCAGTTCATGGAAAACTTGTCCCCGTGAAATCAGTCCCTGGTGCCCAAAATGGTTAGGGACCATTGCTTTAAAATACATTCCATGTCTAAAATTTTATTTTCTCTAGGTTTTTATTTTCTTCCTCAAGTGTTATGAATTTACATAGAACCAACCAACCGTGTTTTCTGTTAAAGGTCAGGAGATGATGGAAACATGTGTCTTGCTTTTCCTATTGGCAGGATCCATGTCATGAATTCCGGAACATGGTGAAAGATGGAAAGCTTGTCTGTACCAAAGAAAACAACCCAGTTCGAGGTCCATATGGCAAGATGCATGCCAACAAATGTGCTATGTGTCAGACTCTCTTGTGAGTAAAGAGGTTTATGGATCAGTTTGGTACACTGTGCCTGCTTCCCAGAAACTAGTTCCTCTTAATTTAAAACTTAAGGTGTTTGGCATCACACATCGAAAATATACTAATAGATCCTCCTTTTAGAAGAGGACAGTAATTTCCAAAACACTTCTATAAGGAATTTCTATTTTAATTATTATGGGAAGCATGATCATGCCTGGTGCAGCTAGGATAGGAGAACTCACTGCTGTATCACTCCAGCATCACTGACCTCCAAGAGGACGTGTCTCAGATATGTGACATGGGACAGGCCAGTTCACTCAGCACAGCCTCAGTTCCTCCTGTATACAAAGAGAATAATGTCACAATAGAGTTTTTGTAGGGACCCAATGACATTAAAGAGGTTTATTAACTTTAAAGTATAAAAGCAATGTAAATAACAAACAATACAGGAGGGTTTCATTGTAACTCAATAAGAAAATAAAAAGGAGAAATGAAACAACTCTCTGTGACACATACATTATATTAAGGAAAAAAGTTATGACTCTATAGAGTGATATCACTCTGGATGATAGTAGAAACTGGGTTTATGAAAGTTTTGACAGCATTGTCATAAATGAATTATGAAAATCTCAATGATCAGAAGTGACTAGTTAAAAAACTATCTTATATATATATTTTACTAGAAAACAGTGTTAGGTATTCTAATGTTTAGAACTGGAGAAATATTTGGTTAGACAATTCAACATAACTCTGGAAAAAAAACTACTCTATCCCTTTTTTTAAATTCTGCAGTGAGCGAGAAGCTAATGAAAGAAAAAAGAATGAAGAAAAGTCAAGAGCCAAGCCATCAAATGATGAAAAGGTTATTTCTTAAAATATATGAAGACAACTATTTTGTTTTTCACCCTCAGAGTCTTCCCTTCTCCTTCACTATTTTGGGATAATAAAGTTGCTAATCTTCTGCTTCAAAGAAAATTGATTTTGCCAGTATTGTCACTTTAGGTTATAATAAGATTGATCTTCGGGCTTTGAGGTTTAATGTTTTTTTCTCAGTTTTATAGAGAATTCTCCTGCAGTGTGTGTCAATTATTGATTTGGTCTCTCCTATTTGGGAGAAATGTGGATTGAAAAAAAGTGGGTAAAATGCTTTACCACCTCAACAGCATGCTTATGACTGACACTTTAAATGTAAAATGAAGCTTCATGTTGCTTGCTGACATTGACTTTAATAATTCAGGTAAAATAAACTAGTCTCAAAATCTTTCTTTTAGTGTCTCTCCTTGATGCTTGATGTCGTTTCCGTTTCCTCCAGGTGGTTTTCTGAGCATCAGTGAATCAGTAGTGCACATGCATGGTGCTGCCTTTTCTATTTGCTTTTCAAGATCACAAAGAAGACACCTTCAGTCAGTCTTTTACCAGTGATAATGGCATTTGTAGAGTTAGAAAGCTGTGGAATTGTCCTGTGCTCAAGAGTGTATCACGTGTGAAAAGTGGGGAAAAGGAAGAAGGGTGGAAAAAGTGAGGGAGACAAAGAGGTCTACCAAGTATTGTCTTATGTTTCCCTACATTTCCAGGACCAGTGCAGAGAGGTTCTGAATGAAGAGGATGGAAAGGTTAAAGAGTCTGGGCGTCCCTTGGCCTTCGGACAGTAGGACTCATAGAGTGATTCAGATAGTAGAACTGGGTTTATGAAAGTTTTGACAGCATTGTCATAAATGAATTATGAAAATCTCAATGATCAGAAGTGACTAGTTAAAAAACTATCTTATATATATATTTTACTAGAAAACAGTGTTAGGTATTCTAATGTTTAGAACTGGAGAAATATTTGGTTAGACAATTCAACATAACTCTGGAAAAAAAACTACTCTATCCCTTTTTTTAAATTCTGCAGTGAGCGAGAAGCTAATGAAAGAAAAAAGAATGAAGAAAAGTCAAGAGCCAAGCCATCAAATGATGAAAAGGTTATTTCTTAAAATATATGAAGACAACTATTTTGTTTTTCACCCTCAGAGTCTTCCCTTCTCCTTCACTATTTTGGGATAATAAAGTTGCTAATCTTTTGCTTCAAAGAAAATTGATTTTGCCAGTATTGTCACTTTAGGTTATAATAAGATTGATCTTCGGGCTTTGAGGTTTAATGTTTTTTTCTCAGTTTTATAGAGAATTCTCCTGCAGTGTGTGTCAATTATTGATTTGGTCTCTCCTATTTGGGAGAAATGTGGATTGAAAAAAAGTGGGTAAAATGCTTTACCACCTCAACAGCATGCTTATGACTGACACTTTAAATGTAAAATGAAGCTTCATGTTGCTTGCTGACATTGACTTTAATAATTCAGGTAAAATAAACTAGTCTCAAAATCTTTCTTTTAGTGTCTCTCCTTGATGCTTGATGTCGTTTCCGTTTCCTCCAGGTGGTTTTCTGAGCATCAGTGAATCAGTAGTGCACATGCATGGTGCTGCCTTTTCTATTTGCTTTTCAAGATCACAAAGAAGACACCTTCAGTCAGTCTTTTACCAGTGATAATGGCATTTGTAGAGTTAGAAAGCTGTGGAATTGTCCTGTGCTCAAGAGTGTATCACGTGTGAAAAGTGGGGAAAAGGAAGAAGGGTGGAAAAAGTGAGGGAGACAAAGAGGTCTACCAAGTATTGTCTTATGTTTCCCTACATTTCCAGGACCAGTGCAGAGAGGTTCTGAATGAAGCAGAGGATGGAAAGGTTAAAGAGTCTGGGCGTCCCTTGGCCTCCATTGCCAGGATCAGTTCAGTGAGTCTGAGACCAGAACCAAGAAAGGAATTCCTAAAACCAAGTTTGAGAAAACCACCAAGTTACAAAGAGAAAAAGCCATGCTCCTTTCCTTTTCTTATTTTCTAGGATGAGTGCAGTAACTTTCGGCAGCCCGTGAGGAATAATGAGCTGATGTGCACTCAAGAGAATGACCCCGTGCTTGGTGCTGATGGAAAATTATACAAAAACAAGTGCTACCTGTGCAGAAGTATCTTGTGAGTAAGAGGACCCCGTAACCCCTTCAGTTAGTGGGATAACTGTATTTTTAGAGGCTGTTGATATGGGGCTTGAACCGAGTCTTCAGATGCAAGGTTTATAAGCTGAGAACACTAGGTACAGGAGAAAGAACACCTGGACTTGAAGAAAGGAAATCCGGGTGAAAGTTTTAATCATGATATTACCTAGCTATGCCATTTAAAAATATTTTCAGACCCTCAGGACTATAATTAAAAGAAATTATTACAAATCTGTTCTACAAATAGATCACACTTAAAAGATGCCTCAAACACACATGCACACACATGAGATTTTAGTACCTCAAAATTAATTACTCTTTCCAAGGTTGGTGGTTTAGTTCCTAAATTGTGTCTGACTCTTGTGAACCCTCTCCTCTTTTCATGGGATTTTCCAGACAAGAATACTGGAGTTAGTTATCATTTCCTTCTCCAGGGGATCTTCCAGACCCAGGAATCAAACCAAGGTCTCCAGGCAGATTCTTTACTGACTGAACTATGAGAGGAGCGCTCTGCAAGGCTAAGGACTTTGTTTTTTGGAAAGGGTTTCTAGATTATTCTGATGGACAACCATATTTTGGGATCAATGGATATGATGGATATTAGTGGTTGTGTAAAAAAAAAACCCACTGTGAACACAACAGTATCTATCTATCTATCTACCTATCTATGTATCTATCTATCGAGAGAGAGAGAGAGAGAGAAAGGGAGGGAAAGCTCCTCATAGTACATTCCCTGAGGATGGAATTACCAATACTGTCATCTTTTTATGGAGCTCTCCTGGGAGCTCAGATGGTAAAGAATATGCCTGCAATGCAGGAAACCCAGGTTGGATCCCTAGGTCAGGAAGATCCCCTGGAAAAGGGAGTACTCTAGGAAGTCTGAGTCCAAAAAATTGAAACAACTTGTCCAGGGCCACACATCTGTTAAGTGTTGGACTGCCAAGCCAGCTCCCAGTTGTGTGCTTTTCTTTGCATGTTATCCTGGTCACTTTCTCATTCAGTGTTCTGTGGCTCCATCATATCTTATTAGAAATGTTTACCAATTAGAAACTACAGGAGCTATTCTTTGTGGATGTCAATTTAAAATACTTTTGCTTTCTTTCCCAGTCAAAAAGAAGCTTTGGAAAGGATAAGATTTCATGACAAACCATTGCACTTTACATCTTCTGAAGAGGAAGGCAGCCCAGAATCCTCCATTTCTTCTCTGGTAAGAATTACTATTTCTAAAAAGTTACTTATTAACTTAATTCACTTGTTCTGGGGAGGTGGGGGGCCCATTGCCACTTGCCCTCCATAAACTTCATTTTGTGTAAAGGTCTAGATAAGACTGCTTCGCTACAGCCTCAAGTACTTTCAAGGACTACACGAAGTTCATGATTAGGAGGAATCTCGAGATTACTCACTGGTGCAGTAATCTCTGCTCTTTGAGATTATTAGCCCTGTTCTATGAATTTAATATATTCTGAAATTTTAAAAAGTGAGTCTATAATGCATCTAACTTCTGGCACATGCAGTCAAATAAGTGGTTAGGAGTCTTAACTCTATCATTTCAGCAGACGGGAAAACTCCTCACCCAACCACTTCCTACACCCCCTCCAAACCTAGTCCTTTGCCCAACAGTCTGGAATACTATGCTGAACATATTGATACTTATTATATATTTATACAAGTATAAAATGACATATTTATACTTACATATTTACATTGAACCTATTGGGATTGCTCTTTTAGAGCTTTGTCAAGGTCAGGAGTAGAGAGAAGAGGATGTGACAGCATAAAGTATATTCATTCATAAAGTGCAGCCTCAAATTGGGCCCTAGAAGGGAGACTTTAGCACTTAACTTGATGACCCAAAGAAGTAGAAAAGTATCAGACATGAATTTTATTTATTTTCCCAAATCAAGTAGAATAATAGATGAATTGTACTAGCAAAATGCATACTAATTACAAGTTTCTAGTAAATCAGACTAGGGAGCCCTAAAGATGAGCTAGCCACAAAGTCTGCTATTTTCCCCTCAGCTTTATTGTGCTATGTGTGTGTGTGCTTAGTTGCTCAATCATGTCCAACTCTGCAACTCGTTGGATTGTAGCCCACCTGGCTTGTCTGTCCATGGGATCTTTCAGGCAAGAATACTGAAGTAGATTGCCATTTCCTTCTCCAGGGGATCTTCCTGATCCAGGAATCAAAACTGCATCTCCTTCATTGCAGGTGGATTCTTTACCTGCTGCACCACTGGGGAAGCCTTTAGTGTGCTATAGATGACATGCAACAATATGTAAATTTGTGTACAATATACTGACTTGATAGACTTACAGACCATAAAATGATTACCACTATAGTGTTAGCTAACACCTCTATCACCTCACACAATTACTATTTCTTTTTTGTAGTGAGAATATTTAAGGTCTACTCACCAACTCTGAGTATATCAGACAATATTATTACCCATAATCTCCATACCATATATTAGAATGCCATAACTTGTAACTAGAAGCTCACGCCTTGGACTGAGATTACTCACTGGTGCAGTAATCTCTGCTCTTTGAGATTATTAGCCCTGTTCTATGAATTTAATATATTCTGAAATTTTAAAAAGTGAGTCTATAATGCATCTAACTTCTGGCACATGCAGTCAAATAAGTGGTTAGGAGTCTTAACTCTATCATTTCAGCAGACGGGAAAACTCCTCACCCAACCACTTCCTACACCCTCCAAACCTAGTCCTTTGCCCAACAGTCTGGAATACTATGCTGAACATATTGATACTTATTATATATTTATACAAGTATAAAATTACATATTTATACTTACATATTTACATTGAACCTATTGGGATTGCTCTTTTAGAGCTTTGTCAAGGTCAGGAGTAGAGAGAAGAGGATGTGACAGCATAAAGTATATTCATTCATAAAGTGCAGCCTCAAATTGGGCCCTAGAAGGGAGACTTTAGCACTTAACTTGATGACCCAAAGAAGTAGAAAAGTATCAGACATGAATTTTATTTATTTTCCCAAATCAAGTAGAATAATAGATGAATTGTACTAGCAAAATGCATACTAATTACAAGTTTCTAGTAAATCAGACTAGGGAGCCCTAAAGATGAGCTAGCCACAAAGTCTGCTATTTTCCCCTCAGCTTTATTGTGCTATGTGTGTGTGTGCTTAGTTGCTCAATCATGTCCAACTCTGCAACTCGTTGGATTGTAGCCCACCTGGCTTGTCTGTCCATGGGATCTTTCAGGCAAGAATACTGAAGTAGATTGCCATTTCCTTCTCAGGGATCTTCCTGATCCAGGAATCAAAACTGCATCTCCTTCATTGCAGGTGGATTCTTTACCTGCTGCACCACTGGGGAAGCCTTTAGTGTGCTATAGATGACATGCAACAATATGTAAATTTGTGTACAATATACTGACTTGATAGACTTACAGACCATAAAATGATTACCACTATAGTGTTAGCTAACACCTCTATCACCTCACACAATTACTATTTCTTTTTTGTAGTGAGAATATTTAAGGTCTACTCACCAACTCTGAGTATATCAGACAATATTATTACCCATAATCTCCATACCATATATTAGAATGCCATAACTTGTAACTAGAAGCTCACGCCTTGGACTGATATTTCCTTATTTCCTCCAGTCCCCTGATAATTACCATTTTCTTTTCTGTTTCTGAGTTTTGGCTTTTCTAGATTCCACATTTGTAAGTGATATCATAGAGCATTTGTCTTTCTTTGTCGGACTTATTTAACTCAGCTTAGTGCCCTCAGGGTTCATCCAAGTTTCATTAATGGAAAGATTTTCTTCTTTCTCATAGCTGAATAATCTTCTATTGTCTTTCTGTGTGTGTCTCTGCATCTTGACTATTCTAAATAATAAAACCTGTTATTTAACATTTTATTGAAGTATAACAGTCATAAAAAGTATACCTATCATAAGTATACAACTAGATGAAATACTACAAAGTGGCCATATCTGTGATATAAACACCTAGGTCAAGAGATAATGTATTACTAGCAGACTAGAAATCTCATCATGCTTCCTCTTGTATAACCTGGTTTTGAGCTGAGCTTTCTCTTGGAGAAGAGAACAATATTTATTATTCAGTCTGTCATTTAGTCATCATTTATGCATGCTACAAATAATTATTGAGCACTTGCTATTTTTCAAGCATTACTATGTATGATTAAAAGGGCATTGATGGTTTATTCGCTAAGTTGTGTCTTACTCTTTTGCAACCCCATGGACTGTAGTCCACCAGGCTCCTCTGATCATGGGATTTCCCAGGCAAGAATACTAGATTGGGTTGCCACTTTTTCCTCCAGGGGATCTTCCTGGAGAACCCAAGTCTCCTGAATTGGCAGGCAGATTCTATGGGTTATAAGAATAATAGCCATAAACAAAACAGACAAAACTCTCTATACTCATGGAGTTTATATTGGAAGAACCTAGACCACAGATGATGTCCATCAATAGAAAAATGACATAGTAAATGGTGGAATACAATTTTAAGTAGATTGTACAGAACTCTCTGAGAACATGACTTTTGCACCTGCTAAGGAGATGCATTCCATACACATAAGTGAGGGAAGAACATTCTAAGAAAAGGAACAGTGAAGTCTTGAGGCAGAGCTCATAGTACAGCTAGGAGCCCAGTACAGCTGACACATTGACCTCAGTGAGAGTTACACAGGAAGTCACTGAAGTAACAGGAGGCCCTGTTATGTACGTATGTGTAGACCATTTTAAGGATGTAGACTGTTAGTCTAGATGAAGCTTTTGAAAGCAGGAGTGACATGATGTATGTTTTAAAAGAATGATTCTGTCTGCTGTATTGCAAATAAACTGCAAGGGGGCAAAAGCAAAAGCTGGACAGGCAATTAACCACAACAGTCTCCATAAAAGCTGGTTCATACATTGTAGTAGTGGTGGAGGTCATGAGAGGTGGCCAACTCCTAGGTCTATTTTGAGGGTGGAGAAACTGTTCAGAGTTGATGCACCGTGTAAGCAAAGAGGGGCATAATTTTGACTTTGTTTCTTCTTTATCATCCATTATTTTAGTAGTTTTCAATGCTGGAGTAGCAGATACTTGAAAAATACTAAGGATATACCTGGTTCTGTCCTACCTTTGCTAGTGATTCGCAGAAGGTGCTTGTTTAACTCTCCCTGAATATCTCTATCGATATGGAACTCACCACGATCTAAAGCAGTCCCTATAGATGTTTAAATTATTTTACAAAACAAATTAGCAAATGCTTCTTTATGCCTCTCAAATTACTTATCAATAGATATATTACTGTTAAATGATCTATTTCTTCCCTGTGACTATTTCAGTAAGTGACTTTCAAGAAATTTAAGTTGTCAAATTTATTGGCATACAGTTCTTCATAACATTTCTACATTATCCATTTAATATCTGTGTTTAGGACACCCCCCAAAAAAAAAAAATTTTTTTTTTTTTCCCATTTTGTTAATTTCATAAACAAAACAGACAAAACTCTCTATACTCATGGAGTTTATATTGGAAGAACCTAGACCACAGATGATGTCCATCAATAGAAAAATGACATAGTAAATGGTGGAATACAATTTTAAGTAGATTGTACAGAACTCTCTGAGAACATGACTTTTGCACCTGCTAAGGAGATGCATTCCATACACATAAGTGAGGGAAGAACATTCTAAGAAAAGGAACAGTGAAGTCTTGAGGCAGAGCTCATAGTACAGCTAGGAGCCCAGTACAGCTGACACATTGACCTCAGTGAGAGTTACACAGGAAGTCACTGAAGTAACAGGAGGCCCTGTTATGTACGTATGTGTAGACCATTTTAAGGATGTAGACTGTTAGTCTAGATGAAGCTTTTGAAAGCAGGAGTGACATGATGTATGTTTTAAAAGAATGATTCTGTCTGCTGTATTGCAAATAAACTGCAAGGGGGCAAAAGCAAAAGCTGGACAGGCAATTAACCACAACAGTCTCCATAAAAGCTGGTTCATACATTGTAGTAGTGGTGGAGGTCATGAGAGGTGGCCAACTCCTAGGTCTATTTTGAGGGTGGAGAAACTGTTCAGAGTTGATGCACCGTGTAAGCAAAGAGGGGCATAATTTTGACTTTGTTTCTTCTTTATCATCCATTATTTTAGTAGTTTTCAATGCTGGAGTAGCAGATACTTGAAAAATACTAAGGATATACCTGGTTCTGTCCTACCTTTGCTAGTGATTCGCAGAAGGTGCTTGTTTAACTCTCCCTGAATATCTCTATCGATATGGAACTCACCACGATCTAAAGCAGTCCCTATAGATGTTTAAATTATTTTACAAAACAAATTAGCAAATGCTTCTTTATGCCTCTCAAATTACTTATCAATAGATATATTACTGTTAAATGATCTATTTCTTCCCTGTGACTATTTCAGTAAGTGACTTTCAAGAAATTTAAGTTGTCAAATTTATTGGCATACAGTTCTTCATAACATTTCTACATTATCCATTTAATATCTGTGTTTAGGACACCACTTTTTAATAAAGTTAATGTGTGTTTCTTGCTTTTTGTCAATTTTAGTTTATTCATCTTTTCAAATAACCATTTGTCCTTCTGTTTTCTATTTCAAAATTTGTTTTATTCTATTTTCTTTGAGCCTATTTTGCTTATTATTTGCTAGCTTCTTTTTTTTTTAAAACCTTTATTTTACTTTTAACTTTTACAGAGTTTTGTTGTTTACAGATATGCATGTTCCCAGATTAGTCATATGTATATCCCCCCCACCTCCCCTCACGACCATCACACAGCACCCCTGAAGGATCCCCTTTTCTCACAGAGCAATGACTAGAGCTATTTTCTTCACTTATGATAGTACAGGCCTTCATGCTACTTCCTTTACGCCTCTCACCCACTGTTCCTTCCCCACAATGTCCATATGTCCACTGTCCATGTCTATCTTTCTGTCGCTTCACTGCATGTGCCATCATCACCATCCTACTAGATTCGATATATGTGTGTTAATATACTGTATTTGTCCTTCTCTTTCTGACTGACTTCACTTTTGATGATACGTTCTAGATCCAGCCACCTCATTAGGGTTGATTCTTCTGCATTTCTCTTTACAGCTGTGTAGTATTCCAATGTATATATGTACCAGAGCTTTTGGATCCATTCATTCGTCAATGGGCATCTAGGTTCCTTCCATGTTCTAGCTATTGTATAGAGAGCTGCAATGAACATTGGGGTACAGGTGCTTCTTTCAGTTTTGATTTCGTCAGGGTATAAGCCTAAGAGTGGGATTGCTGGGTCATAGGGTGCTTCTATTTTTAGTTTTTTAAGAAATCTCCAGACTGTCTTCCATAGAGGCTGTATCAATTTACACTCCCACCAGCAATGCAGGAGTGTTCCCTTTTCTCCGCAGCCTCTCCAGCATTTGTCTGTCGATTTGTGGATGATGGCCATTCTGACGGGTGTGAGGTGATATCTCATTGTAGTTTTGATTTGCATTTCTCTAATTATTAGTGAAGTTGAGCATCGTTTCATGTGTTTTTGGGCCATCTGTATGTCACCGTTGGAGAGGTGTCTGTTTAGGTCCTTTTCCCATTTTTTGATTGGGTTTTTCGTTTTTCCAGTGCTGAGTTGTCTGAGTTGCTTGTAGATTTTGGAGATTAATTCTTTGTCTGTTGTTTCATTTGCTATGATTTTCTCCCACTCTGTGGGCTTTGTTTTTTTTGTTCAAAACTTTTTTTGTAATTTCTTTAGCTGTACAAAAGCTTTTGATAGTTTTTCAAATTGAGGTGCCCACATGTTCATTACTCTTTTACCAGATATGCATGTTCCCAGATTAGTCATATGTATACCCCCATCCCTCACGACCATCACACAGCACCCCTGAAGGATCCCCTTTTCTCACAGAGCAATGACTAGAGCTATTTTCTTCACTTATGATAGTACAGGCCTTCATGCTACTTCCTTTACGCCTCTCACCCACTGTTCCTTCCCCACAATGTCCATATGTCCACTGTCCATGTCTATCTTTCTGTCGCTTCACTGCATGTGCCATCATCACCATCCTACTAGATTCGATATATGTGTGTTAATATACTGTATTTGTCCTTCTCTTTCTGACTGACTTCACTTTTGATGATACGTTCTAGATCCAGCCACCTCATTAGGGTTGATTCTTCTGCATTTCTCTTTACAGCTGTGTAGTATTCCAATGTATATATGTACCAGAGCTTTTGGATCCATTCATTCGTCAATGGGCATCTAGGTTCCTTCCATGTTCTAGCTATTGTATAGAGAGCTGCAATGAACATTGGGGTACAGGTGCTTCTTTCAGTTTTGATTTCGTCAGGGTATAAGCCTAAGAGTGGGATTGCTGGGTCATAGGGTGCTTCTATTTTTAGTTTTTTAAGAAATCTCCAGACTGTCTTCCATAGAGGCTGTATCAATTTACACTCCCACCAGCAATGCAGGAGTGTTCCCTTTTCTCCGCAGCCTCTCCAGCATTTGTCTGTCGATTTGTGGATGATGGCCATTCTGACGGGTGTGAGGTGATATCTCATTGTAGTTTTGATTTGCATTTCTCTAATTATTAGTGAAGTTGAGCATCGTTTCATGTGTTTTTGGGCCATCTGTATGTCACCGTTGGAGAGGTGTCTGTTTAGGTCCTTTTCCCATTTTTTGATTGGGTTTTTCGTTTTTCCAGTGCTGAGTTGTCTGAGTTGCTTGTAGATTTTGGAGATTAATTCTTTGTCTGTTGTTTCATTTGCTATGATTTTCTCCCACTCTGTGGGCTGTGTGTTCAGCTTTTTTGTAATTTCTTTAGCTGTACAAAAGCTTTTAAGTTTCATTAGGTCCCACATGTTCATTTGTCTTTTGAGTTCCGCTATTCTAGTAGGTGGGTCAGAGAAGATCTTGCTTTGATTGATGTCCTTGAGGGTTTTGCCTATATTCTCCTATAAGAGTTTGATGGTTTCTGGCCTTACATTTAAGTCTTTAATCCATTTTGAGTTGATCTTTGTGTATGGTGTCAGGGTATGTTCCAACTTCATTTTCTTGCATGTAGCTGTCCAATTTTCCCAGCACCATTTGTTGAAGAGGCTTTCTTTGTCCCATTTTATATGTTCGCCTCCTTTGTCAAAAATAAGGTACCCATAGGTGAGTGGCTTTATCTCTGGGTTCTCGATCTTGTTCCATTGGTCGATATTTCTGTTTTTGTGCCAGTACCGTACTGTCTTGATGACTGTTGCTTTGTAGTAGAGTCTGAAGTTGGGGAGGCTGATCCCCCCAGCTCCATTCTTCTTCCTCAGGATTGCTTTGGCTATTCGAGGTCTTTTGTGTTTCCATATGAACTGTGTTATTCGTTGGTCTAGTTCTGTGAAGAATGTTACTGGAAGTTTGATAGGGATCGCATTGAATCTATAGATGACATTTGGTAGTATGGTCATTTTCACAATATTGATTCTCCCGACCCAGGAACATGGAATATTTCTCCATCTGTTTAACTCTTCTTTAATGTCTCTCATGAGTGTCTTGTAATTTTCTGTGTACAGTTCTTTTGTTTCTTTGGGTAGGTTTATTCCTAGATATTTGATTCTTTTGGTTGCAATGGTGAAGGGGATTGTCTCTTTGACTTCATTTTCTGATTTTTCATTGTTTGTGTATAGGAATGCCAGTGATTTCTGTATATTGATTTTGTATCCTGCGACTTTGCTGAATTCGCTGATTAACTCTAGTAGTTTTGTAATAGTGTCTTCGGGATTTTCTATGTATAATATCATGTCATCTGCAAATAGAGAGAGTTTGACTTCTTCTTTTCCAATCTGGATTCCTTTGATTTCTTTCTCTTCTCTTATTGCTGTTACTAGAACTTCCAGGACTATGTTGAATAAGAGTGGTGAAAGTGGACACCCTTGTCTTGTTCCTGATCTTAGAGGGAATGCTTTGAGTTTTTCACCATTGAGGATAATGTTCGCTGTGGGCTTTTCATATATGGCTTTCACTATGTTAAGATAAGTTCCTTCTATGCCCATTTTTTGAAGAGTTTTTATCATAAATGGATACTGTACTTTGTCAAAGGCTTTTTCTGCATCTATTGAGATGATCATGTGATTTTTGTCTCTCAATTTGTTGATATGGTGTATCACATTGATTGATTTGCGGATGTTGAAGAATGCTTGCATGCCTGGGATGAACCCAACTTGATCGTGATGAATGAGCTTTTTGATGTGTTGCTGAATTCTGTTTGCTAGGATTTTGTTGAGGATTTTGGCATCTAGATTCATCAGTGAAATTGGCCTATAATTTTCTTTTTTTGTGATGTCTTTGCCTGGCATTGGTATCAGGGTGATGGTGGCCTCGTAGAATGTGTTTGGAATTGTTCCTTCCTGGGCAATTTTTTGGAAGAGTTTTAGAAGGACAGGCATGAGCTCATCTTTAAATGTTTGGTAGAATTCACTTGTGAAACCATCTGGCCCAGGGCTTTTATTTTTGGGTAGATTTTTGATCACAAGGTCGATATCTGAGCTTGTGATTGGCTTGTTCATAGTTTCTATTTCTTCCTGGTTGAGTCTTGGGAGATTAATCTTCTCTAAGAAACTGTCCATTTCTTCCAGGTTGTCCAGTTTGTTGCCATAGAGTTGTTCATAATTGTCTCTTATAATCCTTTGGATTTCTGCATTATCCGTTGTAATCTCTCCTTTTTCATTTTTGATTTTGTTGATCTGGTTCTTCTCTCTCTTTTTCTTGATGAGTCTGGCCAGTGGTGTGTCGATTTTATTGACTTTTTCGAAGAACCAGCTTTTTGTTTTATTTATCTTTACTATTGTTTCTTTTGTTTCTTTTTCATTTATTTCTGCTCTGATCTTTATGATTTCCCTTCTTCTGCTGGCTTTGGGGTGTTTTTGTTCTTCTTTCTCCAGTTGTTTTAAGCGTAAGGTAAGGTCGTCTGTTTGAGATTTTCCTAGTTTCTTGAGGTGGGATTGAATTGCTATAAACTTCCCTCTTAGAACTGCTTTTGCAGTATCCCATAGGTTTTGCACTGTCGTGTGTTCATTGTCATTTTCTTCTAGGAATTTTTTTATTTCTCCTTTGATTTCCTCAATGATCAGTTGGTTTTTTAGCTATGTGTTGTTTAATCTCCATGAGTTTGTGTTTTTAGCAGTTTTTTTCCTGTAGTTGATCTCTAGTCTCACTGCATTGTGGTCCGAGAAGATGGTTGATAGAATTTCAGTTTTCTTGAATTGACTGAGGATTGATTTGTGGCCCAAGATGTGGTCTATCCTGGAGAATGTTCCGTGAGCACTTGAGAAGAAAGTGTATTCTTCTGCTTTTGGATGGAAAGTCCTAAAGATATCAATGAGGTCCATTTCTGCTAGTGTGGCATTTAAGGCTTGTGTTTCTTTATTAAGTTTCTGTTTGGATGATCTGTCCATTGGTGTGAGAGGAGTGTTAAAGTCTCCTACTATGATTGTGTTGCTGTCAATGTCTTCTTTTATGTCTGAAAGTGTTTGTCTTATGTATTGGGGTGCTCCTGCATTGGGTGCATAGATATTTATGATTGTTATGTCTTCTTCTTGGATGGATCCCTTAATCATGATGTAGTGACCTGCCTTGTCTCTTAGAATCTTCTTTACTTTAAAATCTATTTTATCTGATATGAGGATTGCTACTCCAGCTTTCTTTTGATTTCCATTTGCATGGAATATCTTTTTTCAGCCTCTTACTTTCAGTCTATGAGTGTCTCTAGGTCTGAAATGAGTTTCCTGGAGGCAGCATCTGTATGGGTCATGTTTTTGGATCCATTCAGCCACTCTGTGTCTTTTGGTTGGGGATTTAGTCCATATTGTTCATAATTGTCTCTTTAATCCTTTTTTCTCATTTCCGTTGATCTTCCTTTTCATTTTTGATTTTGTGATCTGGTTCTTCTCTCTCTTTTTTCTTGATGAGTCTGGCCAGTGGTGTGTCGATTTTATTGACTTTTTCGAAGAACCAGCTTTTTGTTTTATTTATCTTTACTATTGTTTCTTTTGTTTCTTTTTCATTTATTTCTGCTCTGATCTTTATGATTTCCCTTCTTCTGCTGGCTTTGGGGTGTTTTGTTCTTCTTTCTCCAGTTGTTTTAAGCGTAAGGTAAGGTCGTCTGTTTGAGATTTTCCTAGTTTCTTGAGGTGGGATTGAATTGCTATAAATTTCCCTCTTAGAACTGCTTTTGCAGTATCCCATAGGTTTTGCACTGTCGTGTGTTCATTGTCATTTTCTTCTAGGAATTTTTTTATTTCTCCTTTGATTTCCTCAATGATCAGTTGGTTTTTTAGCTATGTGTTGTTTAATCTCCATGAGTTTGTGTTTTTAGCAGTTTTTTTCCTGTAGTTGATCTCTAGTCTCACTGCATTGTGGTCCGAGAAGATGGTTGATAGAATTTCAGTTTTCTTGAATTGACTGAGGATTGATTTGTGGCCCAAGATGTGGTCTATCCTGGAGAATGTTCCGTGAGCACTTGAGAAGAAAGTGTATTCTTCTGCTTTTGGATGGAAAGTCCTAAAGATATCAATGAGGTCCATTTCTGCTAGTGTGGCATTTAAGGCTTGTGTTTCTTTATTAAGTTTCTGTTTGGATGATCTGTCCATTGGTGTGAGAGGAGTGTTAAAGTCTCCTACTATGATTGTGTTGCTGTCAATGTCTTCTTTTATGTCTGAAAGTGTTTGTCTTATGTATTGGGGTGCTCCTGCATTGGGTGCATAGATATTTATGATTGTTATGTCTTCTTCTTGGATGGATCCCTTAATCATGATGTAGTGACCTGCCTTGTCTCTTAGAATCTTCTTTACTTTAAAATCTATTTTATCTGATATGAGGATTGCTACTCCAGCTTTCTTTTGATTTCCATTTGCATGGAATATCTTTTTTCAGCCTCTTACTTTCAGTCTATGAGTGTCTCTAGGTCTGAAATGAGTTTCCTGGAGGCAGCATCTGTATGGGTCATGTTTTTGGATCCATTCAGCCACTCTGTGTCTTTTGGTTGGGGCATTTAGTCCATTGACATTCAAAGTAATTATTGATACAAATGATCCTATTGTCATCTTCTTAGATGTTATGATGGGTTTGTTTCGTGGATCTTCTCCTTTTATACTTGTTTTCTATATATGTCCCTTTAACACTTGTTGTAAGACTGGTTTGGTGTGACTAAATTCTTTTAATTTTTGCTTGTCTGTAAAGCTTTTGATTTCTCCATCCATTTTGAAGGGTAGAGAATTCTTGGTTGCAGATTATTCTCTTTCAGCCGTTTAAATGTGTCCTGCCATTCCCTTCTGGCCTGCAGAGTTTCTGTTGAAAGATCAGCTGTTAAACGGATGGGCTTTCCCTTGTATGTCACTAGTTGCTTTTCCCTTGCTGCTTTGAGGATTCTATCTTTGTGTTTAATTTGTGTTAACTTCATTAATATGTGTCTTGGTGTGTTTCTTCTCGGATTGATTCTGTATGGTACTCTTTGTGCTTCCTGGACTTGACTGACTATTTCTTTTCCCATGTTGGGGAAATTTTCAACTATAATCTCTTCAAAAATTTTCTCATAGCCTTTCTTTTTTTCTTCTTCTTCTGGAACCCCTATAATTCGAATATTGGTGCGTTTGATGTTATCCCAGAGGTCTCTGAGGCTGTCCTCTGCTCTTTTCATTCTTTGAGCTAGAGTCTGTTTTTCAGCAGTTACTTCCACCATTTTATCTTCCAGCTCACTTATCCGGTCTTCTGTCTCAGATACTCTGCTCTTGATTCCTTCTACAGTGTTTTTCAGTTCAGCAATTGAGTTGTTTGTCTCTGTTACTTTTTTGGTAAGTTCTTGTATTTCTTTATTCAGTGTGTTAGTTCTATCTTGCAATTTCTCTGAAATTCTGTTTTCAGTGTCTTTGATCATCTTTACTATCATTCCTCTGAAATCACTTTCAGAAAGTTTGTCCAAATTCTCTTCATTAATTTGATCTTGTGTGTTTGTGGATTGTTCCTTCACTTGTGTGGTATTTCTCTGCTGTTTCATTGTTATTATTAATTTTTTAAAACTGACTCTGTTTGGGATTTCCTTTTCCCAGACTTTGAGTTACGTCTGTTGGCGTTTGTTGTTTGGATGGGGCTTCTATTCTGGGTGATGCTGGTGATTGGGTGATGTCAGGACTTGCATACAAGTGATTACCTTTGTTGGCATTCTCACTTGTATACTGCTCTTTAGTGTTAGGCGTTCTCTAGTATTGTAGAGTTTTGGAGTCAGTGCACCCTCCTTAAAACCCCGGGGCTTGTTGCCTGACCAGGGAATGAAGATTTCACGGCTGGTTTGTTATGGCATTAAATGATATTAAAACATATATGCAAATGAGAAACAGAAGGTATACCTTTGACAAATGGCAATTTAAAAATTATGCAAGTACTATCTAGCGTATTGAATTATACACATAAACATATACAGCTATAACATAACCCAAGCATTCCAATCAAAAATACAGTACAATACGTTAGCATGGCGAATAGAGAAATCCGAGAATGTTATCCACCAGTTAATAAGCAAACTAAGTAGAGTACCAATTGGAGAATAATGCTAGAGCAGGATCCCCGTTGGGGATAAGGCAATGAGGACAGAACAGACTAAGAAATATAGTGGGGAAAGGGAAAAAGAGAAAGGGAGGATAGAAGAGAAATATAGAATAATATTGCAAAGTTAAATATAGGGAGATAAAGATTTGTATGTATTAGAATTTAGTGCTATAGGAAAGGAACTTCAGAGAAAGCAAAGAATTATAGAGGAAGTAGTAGTACAAATGAAAAATTATGAAAAATTAAAAGATCTAAATTTTATAGAAAAACAAAGCAAAAATAATAAAAACAAACAAAACCCCCACAGAACCTTAATAGGCCAATGGGGAACCAGAAGTTTATACCAAAATAAAATGTGTGGTTTAAAAGGTAAAAGAAAAAAATGAAATTATGTAAACTTGAATATATTCACTCTTACTGATAAGATTAGTAGCTTCAATAGAATTCAGTGAAGGAAATGAACACACCCACTCTCTCTCTCACACACACCCCCAAGAAAAGAAAAAAAAAAAAAAAAAAACGGTGGGTTTGGAAAAAAGAGAGAAAAAAAAATTGAAACAAAGTAATACAATACAAAAAATGAAATTTCAAAGTCCAGCAGTAACTCCAGCTTCAGAGAAAACGTGAAAATAGTGCTTATGTTCTTCTGTCTCTTGCTGACTATTCAGGAATTATCAGTCTTTTTCTTGCCTCTGGCAGTGGTTGGATCTGAAGACCTTTTTGACTGCTTGTTTGTTTTGGCCTATTCCAGAATTAAAAGGCCCGCCCAGACTGGCCCTGGGAGTTTCTTAATCCAAATCCCTTTTCTTGCTGGGTGGAGCTAAATTCCCTCCCTGTAGCTTGACCAGCAGCCCTGCAGTTTGACCAGCAGCCAAACTACAGTAGGGAAAATGGCGTCTGTCTCACAGAGGATTTATTCCCACACGTTCTATGGGAAGCACTTCCACAGTGCCCCCGACCCTGCTGCAGGCCACCGTCGACCCCCGCCACCGCGGGAGATGTCAGGTTACTCAGAGGTGGATCTGGCTCAGTCTCATGCAGGATCGCTATTCCTCTCTCCCTGATCACAGTGCGCAGAGACTTTCCAGTCCTCCTCGGCGGCTCTGTGATCGGGTTAATGGTAACCTCCTCCAAAGGGAACTGAGTGCCGCCCTTCTGAGGCCTGCTCAAGGGCACTTCTAGCTCAAGGGGACACCTGGACCCTCCAAAGCAGGTCTGGCTCAGTCCCTTGTGGGTGTCAGTGCTCCTCTCCCGGGTTTTGATCTGCAACAGGCTTTGCTTATTTGGCCCGCCCAGCCTCTCCGGCGGGTATGAGGTTTGACTTTTAAAAGTGCGATTGCACCCCTCCTACCATCTTGATGCGGCTTCTCCTTTGTTCTTCGATGTGGGGTGTCCTCTCTGTGATCAGATCCAACCTCCTTTCGTCGATGGTTTCCCAGGAACTCGTCGCCTTGCTAGCTTCTTAAGATGGAAGTTTAGATTGATTTTAAGACTTTTTTCTGTTTACATATCTACTTAAAACTTTCCTTCAGATCACTGCATTATCTACTGAGACATTTTATATTTTCATTATCATTCAGTTCAAAACATTTCTATATTCCATTATGAATACTTTAGAGTCATGAGTTATTTAGAAGTGTGACCTAACTTCTAAATACCTAGGATTTTTATAGCTATTATATTTATTACTATTATTTCACATTGACCCAAAAACTTACATTTTATGACATCAGTTATCAAACTTATCAATCCTGGCTTTAAGTTCCAGGATGAGATCTATTTTGGCAACAATTTCATGTCCATTTGAGAAGAATGTACAGTCACTGTTGTTGTATACAGACTTCCAAAAAACTACTAAGAACAAGTATGTTCCTTCTTCTACATGTAAAAGCTATGTACTTTTCACCTTGGGAAACAAACTGACAACTACATATCAAGTACTTAGTTTGGGCCGAGCACTATATTATCTATGCATATAAATGCATTATCTGATCTGATATATAACAATATAAGGCAAGAGCTATTACTGTTGTTCATGTTTTTCAGATGTGAAGCTAAGGCCCGAAGAAGGCAGCTAAATCACTACTCTAGTTAGTGGCAGAGCTGGAACTTAAAAACCCACCTACCATTTACTTTGAGTCTTTCCTGTCTAGATTGTATATAATCAGTGTCCTCATTTAATAAAAAGGCATTATTTCCTGCATGGTAGTTTTCCCCTTATGGGCATATTGCAGTTTATCTGTGTCTGTTATCTTATAGGATTTCTGCTTGCTTACTGCTTTGTTCTTCCTCATATCTTGGTTTAGCTACTTCCTGAATAAAAAAGAAGCCAAACTTCAGAGGTTACCTAACAGTGGTGTGAAATGAATGTATGAGTTTGTGTAGCCTATGCTACAGTTCCTTTATTGCCTATTTAGTTACACATGATTGAGGAAATCTGAAAATTTTCACCAAGTCCTTATCTCTTCAGTGTCATTGAGCAAACCCACTTTATGTTTTGCTTGTTCAGAATTCTGAGATGTGCAAACACTACCGCATATTGCCCAGGATGGGTTACCTTTGTCCAAAGAATTTACAGCCTGTCTGTGGTGATGATGGCCAGACATACAACAATCCCTGCATGCTCTGTCATGAAAATCTGTAAGTATATGAGTCCATTGAGTCCATATTCTAGGGTAGAGGTTCTGGACGACAGTAAAGATCCACAGTAGAGTACTGATATGAAAGTGAAGTGTTGCGGTCAGTTTACTAATTGTTCAAAACATTTCTATTATATTTATCAAAAACTATTAATACCTAGGATTTTATAGCTATTATATTTATTACTATTATTTCACATTGACCCAAAACTTACATTTTATGACATCAGTTATCAAACTTATCAATCCTGGCTTTAAGTTCCAGGATGAGATCTATTTGGCAACAATTTCATGTCCATTTGAGAAGAATGTACAGTCACTGTTGTTGTATACAGACTTCCAAAAAACTACTAAGAACAAGTATGTTCCTTCTTCTACATGTAAAAGCTATGTACTTTTCACCTTGGGAAACAAACTGACAACTACATATCAAGTACTTAGTTTGGGCCGAGCACTATATTATCTATGCATATAAATGCATTATCTGATCTGATATATAACAATATAAGGCAAGAGCTATTACTGTTGTTCATGTTTTTCAGATGTGAAGCTAAGGCCCGAAGAAGGCAGCTAAATCACTACTCTAGTTAGTGGCAGAGCTGGAACTTAAAAACCCACCTACCATTTACTTTGAGTCTTTCCTGTCTAGATTGTATATAATCAGTGTCCTCATTTAATAAAAAGGCATTATTTCCTGCATGGTAGTTTTCCCCTTATGGGCATATTGCAGTTTATCTGTGTCTGTTATCTTATAGGATTTCTGCTTGCTTACTGCTTTGTTCTTCCTCATATCTTGGTTTAGCTACTTCCTGAATAAAAAAGAAGCCAAACTTCAGAGGTTACCTAACAGTGGTGTGAAATGAATGTATGAGTTTGTGTAGCCTATGCTACAGTTCCTTTATTGCCTATTTAGTTACACATGATTGAGGAAATCTGAAAATTTTCACCAAGTCCTTATCTCTTCAGTGTCATTGAGCAAACCCACTTTATGTTTTGCTTGTTCAGAATTCTGAGATGTGCAAACACTACCGCATATTGCCCAGGATGGGTTACCTTTGTCCAAAGAATTTACAGCCTGTCTGTGGTGATGATGGCCAGACATACAACAATCCCTGCATGCTCTGTCATGAAAATCTGTAAGTATATGAGTCCATTGAGTCCATATTCTAGGGTAGAGGTTCTGGACGACAGTAAAGATCCACAGTAGAGTACTGATATGAAAGTGAAGTGTTGCGGACAGTTTACTAATCATAGCAGTTTAAAATTCAGAGGTTGTGAGTGATCTTGTCCATGCATAAAATAGAGAGTGTCTAAGGATACCCTTTAATACCTTTAATAAAAGTGTTCGTATACTTTGCTGAATGGAAGAGAAAAAGAAAAAGTGGTAGGGTTACAATGTAATTAGAGAAAATCTCTCTAAGCCCCTGTTCACTCATGGGAGTGTGAATATCATCTATCTGTAAAGAGAAAAAAGTTGAGGATCATTGCTGTACAGAGTCAGCCCAGCTTCTAATCTCTAATATGCTTATGACTAGCTTTTACTCACAGATTTCCCTCCAGTCACAATCTGCACCTTTTTTTCCAGCCTTCAGTTAGACTGGCTTTAAATAAGGGCATGGTGGCAAATCTAGCCTTCTCTGCCCTACCCAACCTCAGACTTATATTGCAGGCCCTGTATGTTCCCTCTGTCCTTCTTAGAACACTGTAAGATGGGCTTAATATCCTGCTTTTCAATTCTGGAAAAATATTTGAAATTACATTTATTTCTTTAAAATCAACTAACTCATGAAAGAAAAAGCCATTGTGCAGTTCATATATGTAGATTAAAATCTGAATAACAGTGCTTTATGTGTTATATCTATAAGTAAGGCACTTTCAAGTTCTCAGTTTCACTGAATCCTCACTACAGTGGTATTATTTTCACTGTACAGCAGATTAATCTGAGGCTCAGAGGCAAGGTAATTTATTTAAAATGACAAAGCTTTGGAAGTAGATCAGATAGGATTATAACCTTATTGATTTGGGTCTAAATACAGATTTCTTTTCTTTCTACTACACTACTCATATTGCCCAGGATGGGTTACCTTTGTCCAAAGAATTTACAGCCTGTCTGTGGTGATGATGGCCAGACATACAACAATCCCTGCATGCTCTGTCATGAAAATCTGTAAGTATATGAGTCCATTGAGTCCATATTCTAGGGTAGAGGTTCTGGACGACAGTAAAGATCCACAGTAGAGTACTGATATGAAAGTGAAGTGTTGCGGACAGTTTACTAATCATAGCAGTTTAAAATTCAGAGGTTGTGAGTGATCTTGTCCATGCATAAAATAGAGAGTGTCTAAGGATACCCTTTAATACCTTTAATAAAAGTGTTCGTATACTTTGCTGAATGGAAGAGAAAAAGAAAAAGTGGTAGGGTTACAATGTAATTAGAGAAAATCTCTCTAAGCCCCTGTTCACTCATGGGAGTGTGAATATCATCTATCTGTAAAGAGAAAAAAGTTGAGGATCATTGCTGTACAGAGTCAGCCCAGCTTCTAATCTCTAATATGCTTATGACTAGCTTTTACTCACAGATTTCCCTCCAGTCACAATCTGCACCTTTTTTTCCAGCCTTCAGTTAGACTGGCTTTAAATAAGGGCATGGTGGCAAATCTAGCCTTCTCTGCCCTACCCAACCTCAGACTTATATTGCAGGCCCTGTATGTTCCCTCTGTCCTTCTTAGAACACTGTAAGATGGGCTTAATATCCTGCTTTTCAATTCTGGAAAAATATTTGAAATTACATTTATTTCTTTAAAATCAACTAACTCATGAAAGAAAAAGCCATTGTGCAGTTCATATATGTAGATTAAAATCTGAATAACAGTGCTTTATGTGTTATATCTATAAGTAAGGCACTTTCAAGTTCTCAGTTTCACTGAATCCTCACTACAGTGGTATTATTTTCACTGTACAGCAGATTAATCTGAGGCTCAGAGGCAAGGTAATTTATTTAAAATGACAAAGCTTTGGAAGTAGATCAGATAGGATTATAACCTTATTGATTTGGGTCTAAATACAGATTTCTTTTCTTTCTACTACACTACTCTTATAGCCAAGGCAGTAGCCCTTAAACATTAGAGAATTCACAGACTCCCTTGTTAATATGGAGAAAGTTACCTCTTTCTACAAAAGAAATAATAAACATTAAGAAAATTTATGCATAATATCTGTGGGCATATAAATTTCTCAAAATCCATCCATAGATCTTGCACAATTTTAATCATTAAGGAAGCCTAACTCTTAAATGTCTTGAACAATTAAGGAATGGGTACAACCATTCATGAATCAGTGACTATAAATGTCTTGTTTTCATTACAGAAATCCTTCAGTTTCTCTTTACTGTAAATGCCAGGCTCCAAATTATCCATCCAATACTCTTCAAGCATTGGACTAACTGTATAAACTCATAATGAGTTTTACTTTACTCAAAAGAACTTTAGAAATTACAGAAATGACCATGATAAAAAATACTGATAAAGGATGCCTCAAGATGGGTTATTTAGCTAAAGAACTGGGAGTATACACTATGAAGATTCAGGCTATCCCAGGCAACATGGAACGTTACTGGTTTCTGGGGTCTTAGAGGAAAGCTGCAGGAAGAAATTTCAACTTGCACAATTTTTAAAGACAGGATGAGCTGTCTCTTATGGCCAAAGCAAACAAGTAGATGTTTGTTATATAATATTTCTTATGAGAAAGGCATTAAAATTCATATATCTTAAGATTCTTTCCAACTACAAAGTTCACACTGTAAGATCATATATTGTCATATTTTATAACATGTATAGAATTTATACATATATGTGTAAAACATTTTTTAAAGCATATCCTATTTTCTAATCCATAAGTCACATTATAAGTATCCCCAATAAAGTCAAATTTCTCTCTAGGATCCAGTTCTCCCATCTATAAAATAACGTCTTTTGTGTGAGATGATCACGTTCATTTCTATCATTCAACAATTCCATGAGTATGCACTGTATAGGAGAATAAAATATGGTGAACTAGATCCAAGCTTGGGGTGTAAATCTGAAGCTAAATCAGAAGAGGGAGAATAAACCTGAATAATGCCTGCTAGAAAACAGATGCTGGCCCCTACCCCTTAATTTCAGTTCTGATTTGATGCTCCAGTGTCACTCATACTGATCCGTGGTTGTGTTTTCCTTTTTCATTATAACTGTGCGTTTCCTCAGTTTTGAAACTTCCTGTTCTGTTTTAGAATACGTCAAACGAATACTTACATACGCAGTGAAGGAAGGTGTGAGGAGAATAGCATCACAAAAGCAACACCTCTCAGTGTGCCAGTGTCTGTGAGTACTCGAGTGTTCACAATTACAGTGTCAGGACCAGGTGGTTTGCTTCTGTTCTCCTGTACTGAGTGACGGACATTTCTCTGGCCAGGGAAATGACACTAGGTCAGGTAACCCTAGAATTATCTTCTTTGTGAAGATAATTACTAAAAGATGTCAGAATAAAAATATCATAATTAACATTTTTAAATGTTTATAGTTAACTGGGATTGTTAACAGACTGTTTATGAACCATGTAACTAACACTTCTGCAGAGTTGCTTTTATTTTCTGAGATCTACAATATGAGAAGAAGGCCAAGAGAAGTCACACAGGGACAGAAACAGACTTAAACCTTGTATCCTTGTACTTTGTATTAAGCTGTTTCCCAACATGAAAGAACATTTTGAGTTGACTTTTTCATTTAAGTTCCTCCAAGGATGTTTCAACACACCTCACAATAATCTATTTCACCTTATTGGAGGCTTTATTTGCCATGGTTTTATTTATCCTAAATCTACAAATACTAAATGGGAAATTGCAAAATAATTCATAAGTTTTAAGTTGGTTGCTGTTGTGGCTAACATGATGAAATCCTGCCCTGTCCTGCTCCATCTCACCCAGGAGGTTAATTAGTCTTTGTCTAGCATATCTCATTTCTTAGTCACTTAGTAGCCATTTAGGTAATCAGATCCACTGTTGTGATATCATCATCTTTTATTCCAGTGACCCTTACTTTGCTGAATAATGCCCCTCAGGGTACAAGTATAGTGACACTGACCATTTATATATGCCAAACAGAAGCCAAAAAGTTCTTTTATTGTGCAGACAGAAAGTTCTCAATAAGGAAAGAAAAAATCATGTGCTAAGATTGCTCAGATCTTTGATAAAAATGAATCTTCTATCCATGATATTGTGAAGGAGAAAGGAATTTATTTTAGTTTTGCTGCTCCATCTCAAACTGTAAAAGTTATACATTGTGTGGTAAGTGTTTAGTTAAGATGGAAAAGACATTACCTTTATTGGCTGGAAGACATGAACAGAAAATGTGTTCTGACTGGTGACAAGGTCAGAAAGCATCAAGCCCATAATGAGATTTAACCAAGGGATTCCCTGAAATCAGTGACACCAAGCCATTTGCTGTAAGTAAAGTGTGATTACACAGATTCAGGAATAGATTGAGACTCAAAAATATAAAAATGAGTGGAGTGGCTGTGTCTGTCAGTGAAGAAGCTGCTGCCTCATTTCTAGCAGAGTGGAAAGGTAGATTAGGAAAAAAGAAAGAAAATACTCAATAGAACCTGCATTTGTCAAAAAGTGCGAAGGAGGCACCGATGTGCCTCCTGTACCGAATGTGTGTAGGTACAGGAAAAAACATAGTATGTATGAGGTTCAGTATACACTTAGTGTGTCTATGGTTTCAAGTATCCATGGGGGTCTTGGAATGTATATACCTGAGGGTAAAGAGAACTGCTGCATTGAGTTTGACATTCTGCCTGGTAATGGCATTTGAGGAATCTCCTCCTCAGGCAAGAGAATATTTGACTTGAGGAGAACAAATCTATTTCACCTTATTGGAGGCTTTATTTGCCATGGTTTTATTTATCCTAAATCTACAAATACTAAATGGGAAATTGCAAAATAATTCATAAGTTTTAAGTTGGTTGCTGTTGTGGCTAACATGATGAAATCCTGCCCTGTCCTGCTCCATCTCACCCAGGAGGTTAATTAGTCTTTGTCTAGCATATCTCATTTCTTAGTCACTTAGTAGCCATTTAGGTAATCAGATCCACTGTTGTGATATCATCATCTTTTATTCCAGTGACCCTTACTTTGCTGAATAATGCCCCTCAGGGTACAAGTATAGTGACACTGACCATTTATATATGCCAAACAGAAGCCAAAAAGTTCTTTTATTGTGCAGACAGAAAGTTCTCAATAAGGAAAGAAAAAATCATGTGCTAAGATTGCTCAGATCTTTGATAAAAATGAATCTTCTATCCATGATATTGTGAAGGAGAAAGGAATTTATTTTAGTTTTGCTGCTCCATCTCAAACTGTAAAAGTTATACATTGTGTGGTAAGTGTTTAGTTAAGATGGAAAAGACATTACCTTTATTGGCTGGAAGACATGAACAGAAAATGTGTTCTGACTGGTGACAAGGTCAGAAAGCATCAAGCCCATAATGAGATTTAACCAAGGGATTCCCTGAAATCAGTGACACCAAGCCATTTGCTGTAAGTAAAGTGTGATTACACAGATTCAGGAATAGATTGAGACTCAAAAATATAAAAATGAGTGGAGTGGCTGTGTCTGTCAGTGAAGAAGCTGCTGCCTCATTTCTAGCAGAGTGGAAAGGTAGATTAGGAAAAAAGAAAGAAAATACTCAATAGAACCTGCATTTGTCAAAAAGTGCGAAGGAGGCACCGATGTGCCTCCTGTACCGAATGTGTGTAGGTACAGGAAAAAACATAGTATGTATGAGGTTCAGTATACACTTAGTGTGTCTATGGTTTCAAGTATCCATGGGGGTCTTGGAATGTATATACCTGAGGGTAAAGAGAACTGCTGCATTGAGTTTGACATTCTGCCTGGTAATGGCATTTGAGGAATCTCCTCCTCAGGCAAGAGAATATTTGACTTGAGGAGAACAAACTAGGAAATTTCAAGTAAGAGGAAAATTTTGTTACTAGGTAAGTATGGGCTCAGAGTTTTTGATGCTTTTCATCTATGAAGCTTTTGGCAAATCACATAAATATATAAACCAAAGTTCTCACCAAATTATTGAAAAATATTTAGTAAATACTTTTAAACATTTGGCAATACACTTTGGCAATAATGGAATTAAAAACAATCTTACCACATTTGAGGATCTTAAGCAACACTAGAAGAGACCATATCCAAAAGAACTATTCAGTAAGCACTGATAGGGGAAAGCAGAAAAACAAGAAGCTAAATGTTTCTGGTTTCACACTGGCAGCTAGAAGGCAGGGGTCTGGAATGAGATCAGGAGACCTTTGCTGTTTCTTCTGGTGGGTTAAAAAAGTCATTAATCTACCCTGGGCCTTTACACATATGTAAAGAGAGGTTTAAAACTTTTGCCCTAGTCACTATATGGTGTTTGCAATCTTATTACATATAAATTGTTGGTGGTTTCCTTCTCATTTTATTGCCAGAATATACTGTCTCCCCATCTTGCAAACACACCTGGTCACAGAGACTTCAAAACAGGGAGGTAAAAATTATCTTTATGTAACTCCTACAGACCACACCTTAGACCATGCCTTGCTGTAACCTCATGTAGACAACTTGATGGAAATTCCTGTTTGAGGAATCTTCCATAAAATAATACTCAGATTTATTTATTCAAAAAATGAAGTGTCTTGCCAAAGCTAGGAGCAAAAGGTTTTATAAGTTCCTTCCTTTCATTTGAGGGTGTTTTCTTTCCACTAGAGTCATATAATGGGCATTATAATAAGTAATTAACCATAAGTATGGTTTTATGTGATGGAACAAATCTTTAGTGCAAGAGGTGTCCTGAGCATGGGTTCAATTCAGGCTGTATGACTGTTATATGATCTCAGATACAACAAGGTGGTATAGGTGGGTCATGGCCAAGCACTGCTCTAATAACCATCATGGGTGCAAATCCTAGATGTTGGAACCTATTGCCTGAACCTTGGTCCTGGGTAGATGATTCTCTGAGAGAATCTGGAATCCTGAGAATGAATAAAAGGCCTGACAGTTACACCTGGAAAAAGAGACTGAAAACCCTACTTTGTCTTCCTATTCTAAGAAATACTTTTCATTATATGGTAACTTTTAAGATTTATGTAACTCTAGAGTTTCTTGGGCTCTTTCCTTTTGCACCTCCACAGTAGATCTATATTTAGCACAGGGGTCATTATCTTTCACATTTTAAAGAAAATCAGCCTGTACGATATTCTGCCATTTACCAAAAATCCATCAGTATAAAGTTCTGGGTCCACTGTAGACTTGACTTCATTCCTTGTGCTCTGCTGCCACCTTTTAAGTTGTCAGGAGATTCTGAAAACCAACAGCTCTGGAAAAGGAATTATCTCAAATAAGAAATTACAAAAAGCTGAACTGACAGCCCACAGAGTGGGAGAAAATCATAGCAAATGAAATAACAGACAAAGAATTAATCTCCAAAATCTACAAGCAACTCAGACAACTCAGCACAGGAAAAACGAAAAACCCAATCAAAAAATGGGAAAAAGATCTAAAGAGACACCTCTCCAAAGAGGACATACAGATGGCCCAAAAGCACATGAAATGATGCTCAACCTCACTTATTATTAGAGAAATGCAAATCAAAACTACAATGAGATATCACCTCACACCTGTCAGAATGGCCATCATCAAAAAATCTGCAGACACTAAATGCTGGAGAGGGTTCGGAGATAAGGGAATCCTCTTGCATTGCTGGTGGGAATGTCAATTGATACAGCCTCTATGGAAGACAGTATGGAGATTCCTTAAAAACTTGTACTTTTCAATTCCATAAAATAATACTCAGATTTATTTATTCAAAAAATGAAGTGTCTTGCCAAAGCTAGGAGCAAAAGGTTTTATAAGTTCCTTCCTTTCATTTGAGGGTGTTTTCTTTCCACTAGAGTCATATAATGGGCATTATAATAAGTAATTAACCATAAGTATGGTTTTATGTGATGGAACAAATCTTTAGTGCAAGAGGTGTCCTGAGCATGGGTTCAATTCAGGCTGTATGACTGTTATATGATCTCAGATACAACAAGGTGGTATAGGTGGGTCATGGCCAAGCACTGCTCTAATAACCATCATGGGTGCAAATCCTAGATGTTGGAACCTATTGCCTGAACCTTGGTCCTGGGTAGATGATTCTCTGAGAGAATCTGGAATCCTGAGAATGAATAAAAGGCCTGACAGTTACACCGGGAAAAAAGAGACTGAAAACCCTACTTTGTCTTCCTATTCTAAGAAATACTTTTCATTATATGGTAACTTTTAAGATTTATGTAACTCTAGAGTTTCTTGGGCTCTTTCCTTTTGCACCTCCACAGTAGATCTATATTTAGCACAGGGGTCATTATCTTTCACATTTTAAAGAAAATCAGCCTGTACGATATTCTGCCATTTACCAAAAATCCATCAGTATAAAGTTCTGGGTCCACTGTAGACTTGACTTCATTCCTTGTGCTCTGCTGCCACCTTTTAAGTTGTCAGGAGATTCTGAAAACCAACAGCTCTGGAAAAGGAATTATCTCAAATAAGAAATTACAAAAAGCTGAACTGACAGCCCACAGAGTGGGAGAAAATCATAGCAAATGAAATAACAGACAAAGAATTAATCTCCAAAATCTACAAGCAACTCAGACAACTCAGCACAGGAAAAACGAAAAACCCAATCAAAAAATGGGAAAAAGATCTAAAGAGACACCTCTCCAAAGAGGACATACAGATGGCCCAAAAGCACATGAAATGATGCTCAACCTCACTTATTATTAGAGAAATGCAAATCAAAACTACAATGAGATATCACCTCACACCTGTCAGAATGGCCATCATCAAAAAATCTGCAGACACTAAATGCTGGAGAGGGTTCGGAGATAAGGGAATCCTCTTGCATTGCTGGTGGGAATGTCAATTGATACAGCCTCTATGGAAGACAGTATGGAGATTCCTTAAAAAACTGAAAATAGAATCACCCTATGACCCAGCAATCCCACTCTTAGGCTTATATCTTGATGAAATCAAATCTGAAAGAAGCACTTGTACCCCAATGTTCATTGCAGCTCTCTATACAATAGCCAGAACATGGAAGCAACGTAGATGTCCATCGACGAATGAATGGATACTGAAGCCCTGGTACATATATACAATGGAATACTACTCAGCTGTTAAAGGAAATGCAGAAGACTCAGTCCTAATGAGGTCGCTGGCTCTAGAACGTATCATCAAAAGTGAAGTCAGTCAAAAAGAGAAAGACAAGTACAGTATAGTAACACACATATATGGAATCTAGTAGGACGATCTTGATAACACACGCAGTGAACTCATGGAAAAACAGAGCATAGACATAGGGACGCTGTGGGGAAGAAATAGGGAGGGGGAGGCATGGAGGGAGTAACATGGAAACCTATACTGTCATGTGTGGAAAAGATAGCTATTGTCATTGTGCTAAGGGAATAGTAGTGCTAACAATGGCTTGGGATGATGGTCCGGAGGGGTGGGATGGGGGGAACTGAGGGGGTGGGGACCAGGGATATGACTGAGCTGGGTACATACAAGTCTGTGAACAAAAAAACTCTGTAAAATCTTTAAAATAAAAAAGTTAAAAAAAAAAGAGATAGTGGCACTGGAAGAAGATTCCTATATTAAGAGAAATACCATGCTATTTTGAGACTAATAACTGATTATTCTCAATTTCATGAAAGATTTTCCAGGATTCAACAAGACTGTAACTTGCCAACTCAAATCAAAGGAAGCCTGATGGGTTTAATGTGAGAACTAAAATGGAGGTTTGAGTTTGTAATAATAATTCTGCTAGTGTTCTAGGTAGTACCAGCAGACAATGCACAATTACCTTTATAGAAACTTTAAAAAAATTACAAAATTGTATCGCAGGACCCCCCTGTCAGAATGGCCATCATCAAAAAATCTGCAGACACTAAATGCTGGAGAGGGTTCGGAGATAAGGGAATCCTCTTGCATTGCTGGTGGGAATGTCAATTGATACAGCCTCTATGGAAGACAGTATGGAGATTCCTTAAAAAACTGAAAATAGAATCACCCTATGACCCAGCAATCCCACTCTTAGGCTTATATCTTGATGAAATCAAATCTGAAAGAAGCACTTGTACCCCAATGTTCATTGCAGCTCTCTATACAATAGCCAGAACATGGAAGCAACGTAGATGTCCATCGACGAATGAATGGATACTGAAGCCCTGGTACATATATACAATGGAATACTACTCAGCTGTTAAAGGAAATGCAGAAGACTCAGTCCTAATGAGGTCGCTGGCTCTAGAACGTATCATCAAAAGTGAAGTCAGTCAAAAAGAGAAAGACAAGTACAGTATAGTAACACACATATATGGAATCTAGTAGGACGATCTTGATAACACACGCAGTGAACTCATGGAAAAACAGAGCATAGACATAGGGACGCTGTGGGGAAGAAATAGGGAGGGGGAGGCATGGAGGGAGTAACATGGAAACCTATACTGTCATGTGTGGAAAAGATAGCTATTGTCATTGTGCTAAGGGAATAGTAGTGCTAACAATGGCTTGGGATGATGGTCCGGAGGGGTGGGATGGGGGGAACTGAGGGGGTGGGGACCAGGGATATGACTGAGCTGGGTACATACAAGTCTGTGAACAAAAAAACTCTGTAAAATCTTTAAAATAAAAAAGTTAAAAAAAAAAGAGATAGTGGCACTGGAAGAAGATTCCTATATTAAGAGAAATACCATGCTATTTTGAGACTAATAACTGATTATTCTCAATTTCATGAAAGATTTTCCAGGATTCAACAAGACTGTAACTTGCCAACTCAAATCAAAGGAAGCCTGATGGGTTTAATGTGAGAACTAAAATGGAGGTTTGAGTTTGTAATAATAATTCTGCTAGTGTTCTAGGTAGTACCAGCAGACAATGCACAATTACCTTTATAGAAACTTTAAATGTTAACTTAATGTTTTAAATGTTTATTTCAAGAATATATGACTAATGGATAAGTCCAGCAGAAAGACAGCTGATTAAATGTTCACGGCCTAAAACAAGCTATAACAGGATTGCATTCATTGTTAGAGAAATTAGGCTTAAGTCCTGACCAAATGTGAGACCTTGGCAAGTCAGTGAACTTCACTGAAGTTCATTTTCTTCCTTTGAGAAAATATGTGAATGATATCTTCCTTCTCTCACATGTAATCAAGAGGGCCACATGCAATCAATAGCAGAGTTCATTTTTGCACCCACGTCAACAAGTAATAGGTACTAAATACTCAAATACTCACTAAATCAACTGAATACAATGTACAAGAGATTTGAAATTGTATATTCTTCCCAAAATGCAGGAATCTATGAATATCTTTGACTATGTTACCATCATAAACATATAACCTGCATTTCTACAGTGTTCTGTAAGTTTCTAACATCTAATCTGCTCATTTTCTCTTCTAGGTCAATTGATGCAAAAGTTGGTAAAAACCATGTGGGAAAATGTGTACCCTGATTCTGAACTGCCTACCTTCACCATCTGTATATACAAGGAATTTTTCAGAGCTCATCTTCTGTACTATGAAGGACAACACAGAGCTCTTGGGGGAATGGATTCACTGACTTTCAGTCTTTTCCATCTCTTTCCTCCTAGATTTTGTGATCTGAGGGCACAGAGACCTCTTCACCAATCTGTGCTGTGGAAACCTATTGATCACAATGCTGTCTATTCAACTGTTTGTTCAATAAAAGTAAACCCAGCACAATGCCATTTCTCTGATTTCTTTGTCACTGCCTGGATACTAGAAACTTGTTTTTGAAGAGACGCCATTAAACTCTACCATTTTGTCTTTCTAAGCCTATAGGTGCTCTTTTCAAATTCAAGTTGCTCTCACAGTTGTGAAGGAATGTCTAGAAAAGAAGTGAGGAGGTGAGGGTTCCCAGACAGCCAACAGCTATCCCAAGTCACACAAACTAGCTATGAATTGACCTCACCTTCACTGTTACTTTACCAGTTCCTCAATCTAGCTTCTGTATTTCCATGGATAGCATAACCAACTGTTTCATGGGTCTCATCCATTACCTTTAGAAATGTTAATATTTTTTTCAAGAATATATGACTAATGGATAAGTCCAGCAGAAAGACAGCTGATTAAATGTTCACGGCCTAAAACAAGCTATAACAGGATTGCATTCATTGTTAGAGAAATTAGGCTTAAGTCCTGACCAAATGTGAGACCTTGGCAAGTCAGTGAACTTCACTGAAGTTCATTTTCTTCCTTTGAGAAAATATGTGAATGATATCTTCCTTCTCTCACATGTAATCAAGAGGGCCACATGCAATCAATAGCAGAGTTCATTTTTGCACCCACGTCAACAAGTAATAGGTACTAAATACTCAAATACTCACTAAATCAACTGAATACAATGTACAAGAGATTTGAAATTGTATATTCTTCCCAAAATGCAGGAATCTATGAATATCTTTGACTATGTTACCATCATAAACATATAACCTGCATTTCTACAGTGTTCTGTAAGTTTCTAACATCTAATCTGCTCATTTTCTCTTCTAGGTCAATTGATGCAAAAGTTGGTAAAAACCATGTGGGAAAATGTGTACCCTGATTCTGAACTGCCTACCTTCACCATCTGTATATACAAGGAATTTTTCAGAGCTCATCTTCTGTACTATGAAGGACAACACAGAGCTCTTGGGGGAATGGATTCACTGACTTTCAGTCTTTTCCATCTCTTTCCTCCTAGATTTTGTGATCTGAGGGCACAGAGACCTCTTCACCAATCTGTGCTGTGGAAACCTATTGATCACAATGCTGTCTATTCAACTGTTTGTTCAATAAAAGTAAACCCAGCACAATGCCATTTCTCTGATTTCTTTGTCACTGCCTGGATACTAGAAACTTGTTTTTGAAGAGACGCCATTAAACTCTACCCTTTTGTCTTTCTAAGCCTATAGGTGCTCTTTTTCAAATTCAAGTTGCTCTCACAGTTGTGAAGGAATGTCTAGAAAAGAAGTGAGGAGGTGAGGGTTCCCAGACAGCCAACAGCTATCCCAAGTCACACAAACTAGCTATGAATTGACCTCACCTTCACTGTTACTTTACCAGTTCCTCAATCTAGCTTCTGTATTTCCATGGATAGCATAACCAACTGTTTCATGGGTCTCATCCAATGACACAAACTAGTAATTTCTCATAGTAATAATGCTACCTCTTGATAAAATTTCCTATATCAGAGCCTTGAACCCATGCATAGTCTGGGGGAAGACCAAGGCAACAAGAGTTTCCAATGTGTGCAAGTCTGAGTAGCACTGACTATCAGAACTATAGTAGTAGTTACATATGTAATTTCAAATTTTCTAGTAGCTACAAAAGAAATAGGTAAAATTAATTTTAGTAATATATTTTATTTAGCCCTATATATCAAAACTATTATCTTTCAAAATATAACATATAAAACATTACAGTCATAATATAATCATATAAAAAAAACTCTTGTCACTAAGTCTTTGATATTCATATGTATTTTAGATTTATAGCATGTTTACATCAGACACATTTCAAGTACTTAAGAGCTACATGTACATGCTCAATAGCTACATGTAACTAGAAGCTACTAAATAGTGACTTAATAAACATGAGAAATCCACCAAGGAAAGTAAGCACTAGACAGGGTGGGATAGAACAAACATACGTTCCAGTCACCATGCTGAAACACCATCAAGCCCAGAATCTTGCTACTGCTTGTACCTAGTTACGCTCTTCACTTTCAGATTCTGGGCTGATGCTGAACACACCATAGATGGAAGAAAGTGAAAGTGTGTGTCACTCAGTCAGTGTCTGACTCTTCAGGACCCTATGGACGGTAGCCTGCCAGACTCCTCTGTCCATGGTATTTCCCAGGCAAGAATACTGGAGTGGCAACAGCTTATGACACACAATAGCATCAAAACAAACAACGAACTCAAAAAGTGGGCAGAAGACCTGAATAGACACTTCTCTAAGAGGACATGCAGTTGGCCAACAGGCACATGAAAAGACATTTAGAATGACTAGTTATTAGAGAAATGCAAATTAAAACTACAGTGAGATACCACTTCACACAAGTCAGAATGGCTATCATCAAAAATTCCACAAACAAGTACTGGAGAGGGTGCAGAGAAAAGGGAACCTTCGTGCACTGTTGGCAGGAATGTAAATTGGTACAGTCACTATGGAGAACTGTGTGGAGGTTCCTTAAAAAACTAAACATAGAGCTACCGTATGACCCTGTAACCCCACTCCTGGGCATATATTCACAGAAAAGCATGGTCCTAAGAGTTACATGCTCTCCAATGTTTCATGGGTCTCATCCAATGACACAAACTAGTAATTTCTCATAGTAATAATGCTACCTCTTGATAAAATTTCCTATATCAGAGCCTTGAACCCATGCATAGTCTGGGGAAGACCAAGGCAACAAGAGTTTCAATGTGTGCAAGTCTGAGTAGCACTGACTATCCGAACTATAGTAGTAGTTACATATGTAATTTCAAATTTTCTAGTAGCTACAAAAGAAATAGGTAAAATTAATTTTAGTAATATATTTTATTTAGCCCTATATATCAAAACTATTATCTTTCAAAATATAACATATAAAACATTACAGTCATAATATAATCATATAAAAAAAACTCTTGTCACTAAGTCTTTGATATTCATATGTATTTTAGATTTATAGCATGTTTACATCAGACACATTTCAAGTACTTAAGAGCTACATGTACATGCTCAATAGCTACATGTAACTAGAAGCTACTAAATAGTGACTTAATAAACATGAGAAATCCACCAAGGAAAGTAAGCACTAGACAGGGTGGGATAGAACAAACATACGTTCCAGTCACCATGCTGAAACACCATCAAGCCCAGAATCTTGCTACTGCTTGTACCTAGTTACGCTCTTCACTTTCAGATTCTGGGCTGATGCTGAACACACCATAGATGGAAGAAAGTGAAAGTGTGTGTCACTCAGTCAGTGTCTGACTCTTCAGGACCCTATGGACGGTAGCCTGCCAGACTCCTCTGTCCATGGTATTTCCCAGGCAAGAATACTGGAGTGGCAACAGCTTATGACACACAATAGCATCAAAACAAACAACGAACTCAAAAAGTGGGCAGAAGACCTGAATAGACACTTCTCTAAGAGGACATGCAGTTGGCCAACAGGCACATGAAAAGACATTTAGAATGACTAGTTATTAGAGAAATGCAAATTAAAACTACAGTGAGATACCACTTCACACAAGTCAGAATGGCTATCATCAAAAATTCCACAAACAAGTACTGGAGAGGGTGCAGAGAAAAGGGAACCTTCGTGCACTGTTGGCAGGAATGTAAATTGGTACAGTCACTATGGAGAACTGTGTGGAGGTTCCTTAAAAAACTAAACATAGAGCTACCGTATGACCCTGTAACCCCACTCCTGGGCATATATTCACAGAAAAGCATGGTCCTAAGAGTTACATGCTCTCCAATGTTCATTACAGGAGTGTTTACAATAGCCAAGATATGGAAACAGCCTAAATGTTCATTGACAGTGGAATGTATAAAGATGTGATATATATATAAAATGAAATTGTGATATTTCATATAAAATGAAATATTACTCAGCCATTAAAAGAATGAAATAAGGTCATTTGAAGCAATATGGTTGAACCTAGAGAGTGTCATACTGAGTGAAGTAAAGTCAGACAGAGAAGGAGAAATATCATATAACATCCCTTTTAAGTGGATTCTAAAAAGAAATGATACAAATGAACTTATTTACAAAATAGAAAGAGATTCACAAACATAGAAAACAAATGTATGTTTTGCAGAGGGGAGGGGATTCTTGGGCTCTTTGGGAAATTCACATACACACTGCCATGTTTGAAACAGATACCCAACAAAAATCTATTGTATAGCACATGGGGGAAAAAAGATTATAATTGAAAGTATGGGGTGGAACTTTTCATATATGTATTTGTGGAAGTATAGAAAATAGCCATTCTCACTACCCTTTAACAAATGGTGGGGAAGAGAGGGATGTGAGGTGATGCTTTACTTTCCACTTTGATACTCTGCTATATTGTTTTAATGTGATACAGTAAGCATATATAGTTTTTCTAATTTAAAAAATAAATAGTAAATTAATTAGTAAAATTAATAGTAAAAAGAATACTGGAATGGGTTGCCACTGCTTTCTCCAGGGGACCTTTCCAACCCAAGGACTTGGGATTCCCTGGTGGCTCAGATGGCAGATTGATGAAGCTGTGGGGAATCCATTGGGTTTCAAACAGTCCTCAGCTCTAGTGATATGCCAGGAGTGGTGGACTTATCTGGATTTGGAAGTCAATTTTGTTAGTCATTATGCTGTCCCTTTTCTTTTAGATAAGTTGTCACTAAGTCGATTATAGCAAAATGTTGTGGTCTTTGTCCTTTTTAATGGGATAAAGATAAACCATTCCCTATGTGTTCTTTTAACCTATGATATCAATAAGAGAAAGAAAGAAGACTTATATATCATTCTTCAAGCATGAAAAACACAGAGCAACTTCAGGGGGAAAAAGGTAAGAAAACAACATTGCTGTTTTCTTTGGTAATTCCAGGACATACAGAATGGGTTTAGAAATTCTATAGCATATGAGATTGTATCTTCTTGGTTATGTCTAGGAAACCCGGAAACACTCTTTTCCTGGTCAAGATATATGAGTTTTTGAGAACTAATTACTTTGTTATATCACTTTGAATATTTTGCCAAGATAATAATAGCAAACCCCTTGCACTGCTTTGATTATTACCTTGATCATGGTCATTAGGTTACATGCACAAAAGACTATGTAAAGGTACATTCAAGACTGAAGCAACCCTTGATAATCACTTTGAGCACCAGGGAAAGAGTGTAGCTAGGGATACTGGGAAGTGAAGGATAGGCTGGTCTAGAGCAGGAAGTGGCACAGGAATGGAGAAACACCCAAGGACTCAGTGACGCTCAAGAATGAAGTGGGGACACAGAGTTCAGGAATAGTAATGGGGACCAAGGAGCCTCAGGGATGGGGATTAAGAATGTGAATCTGTTGAGCACATTACTTGAGATTAAAAAAAAATAAAGTTGTTTATTTTGGAGACACAACCTTGGTGCAAATATAAAGTGACATCTGTCTCAAAATGGTCACATGAAAGCAGCTGCCTAACTATCAAGTAAACTAATGTTTAAGTTGTTTCTTGAGTTATATCTTGATACCCAGACCCATCTCACTGATGATGTTTCACAAACCAACCCTAAAATTCTAAACCAGGAAGAGAAAAATGATCCTGAAATGAAACTAATGAAAGCCAAACTATTTCTGTCTTCTATTCTTGGTCACTACCATGGATTTATGCATTTCTCTATACAAACAGTCCTCAGCTCTAGTGATATGCCAGGAGTGGTGGACTTATCTGGATTTGGAAGTCAATTTTGTTAGTCATTATGCTGTCCCTTTTCTTTTAGATAAGTTGTCACTAAGTCGATTATAGCAAAATGTTGTGGTCTTTGTCCTTTTTAATGGGATAAAGATAAACCATTCCCTATGTGTTCTTTTAACCTATGATATCAATAAGAGAAAGAAAGAAGACTTATATATCATTCTTCAAGCATGAAAAACACAGAGCAACTTCAGGGGGAAAAAGGTAAGAAAACAACATTGCTGTTTTCTTTGGTAATTCCAGGACATACAGAATGGGTTTAGAAATTCTATAGCATATGAGATTGTATCTTCTTGGTTATGTCTAGGAAACCCGGAAACACTCTTTTCCTGGTCAAGATATATGAGTTTTTGAGAACTAATTACTTTGTTATATCACTTTGAATATTTTGCCAAGATAATAATAGCAAACCCCTTGCACTGCTTTGATTATTACCTTGATCATGGTCATTAGGTTACATGCACAAAAGACTATGTAAAGGTACATTCAAGACTGAAGCAACCCTTGATAATCACTTTGAGCACCAGGGAAAGAGTGTAGCTAGGGATACTGGGAAGTGAAGGATAGGCTGGTCTAGAGCAGGAAGTGGCACAGGAATGGAGAAATACCCAAGGACTCAGTGACGCTCAAGAATGAAGTGGGGACACAGAGTTCAGGAATAGTAATGGGGACCAAGGAGCCTCAGGGATGGGGATTAAGAATGTGAATCTGTTGAGCACATTACTTGAGATTAAAAATATATAGTTGTATCTTTTGGAGACACAACCTTGGTGCAAATATAAAGTGACATCTGTCTCAAAATGGTCACATGAAAGCAGCTGCCTAACTATCAAGTAAACTAATGTTTAAGTTGTTTCTTGAGTTATATCTTGATACCCAGACCCATCTCACTGATGATGTTTCACAAACCAACCCTAAAATTCTAAACCAGGAAGAGAAAAATGATCCTGAAATGAAACTAATGAAAGCCAAACTATTTCTGTCTTCTATTCTTGGTCACTACCATGGATTTATGCATTTCTCTATAATTGATATTTCAGATTCCATTTACAGAATGTGGGCTTTCAGAGAACAACCACTGTAAAACTATTTCTTTTTCCTGTAAGCAACTCACCTGGAGTCTCTCTTTCTATCTCAAGGCTTCAGAAACAAGTACAGAAAGCACTTACCTAGACTACAGACCAACAAACTTTTTCACTTAAAAGTCAGACAGACTTTATGAGATATATAGTCTCTGCCACAACCACTCAATGCTGCTGTTGCATATATATATATATATATGTAAATTTATATTATGTAAGTTAATATGCACAGCTGTGTTCCAATAGAACTGTATTTACAAAGATAGGTGGTGGTCCAAGTTTGACCTATGGGCTGTAACTCAGAAATTGTTAAGAATCTGTTTCTTTAGCTACATGTAAATCAATGAAATTAGAACAGTCCCTCACACCTTACACAAAAATAAACTCACAATGGTTTAAAGACTTAAATATAAGATACAACACCATAAAACTCCCAGTGGAGAACACAGGTAAAACATTCTCTGACATAAATCATAGAAATATTTACTTAGATCAGTCTCCCAGGGAAAAGAAATAAAAAATAAACAAACAGGACCTAAAACCAAGCTTAAAAGATTTTACACAGCAAAGGTAATTATCAACAAAACAAAATGACAGCCTACAGAGAGAATATATTTGGAGGCATTGTGATGGACAAGGAATTAATTTCTAAATATAAAAGCACCTCATACAACTCAATATTACAGAAACAAACTCAATTAAAAAGTGGGCAGAAGATCTAAGCAGACAGTTGACCAAAGAAGATTGCCAACAGGTACACAGAAAGATGTTCAACATCACTAATTATTAGGGAAATGCAAATCAAAATCACAATGAATTATCGCCTCATGCTGGCTAGAATGGCTATTATCAAAAAGTACACAAATAAAAAGCGTTGGCAAGGATGTGGAGAAAAGGGAACACTTGGACAATGTTGATGGGACTGTAAACTGGTGCAAGCACCATGGAGAACAGTATGAGCTTCCTTAAAAATGAAAAACAGAACCACTATATGATTCAGTGATTTCACTCCTTGGTATATAGACAGAAAAGACAAAAATGCTAATTCAAAAAGATACATGAACCCCCAAGATTCACAGCAACACTGTTTACAATTGTCAAGACATAGAAGCAACCTAAGTGTATATCAATAGATGACTGGTTTAAGAAGATATGGAATATATCACACACACACACACACACACAGGAATATTACTCAGCCATAAACAGTATGAAATACTGTCATTTTCAACAACATGAATGGAATTAGAGAATATCATACTAAGTAAAGTCAGACAAAGAAATAAGTATTACATGATATCACTTATATGTGAGATCTAAAAAAAAGAATATAAATGAATCTATATACCAAACAGAAACAGACTCACTGACATAGTCAAAACAATGGTTTAACCTATGGGCTGTAACTCAGAAATTGTTAAGAATCTGTTTCTTTAGCTACATGTAAATCAATGAAATTAGAACAGTCCCTCACACCTTACACAAAAATAAACTCACAATGGTTTAAAGACTTAAATATAAGATACAACACCATAAAACTCCCAGTGGAGAACACAGGTAAAACATTCTCTGACATAAATCATAGAAATATTTACTTAGATCAGTCTCCCAGGGAAAAGAAATAAAAAATAAACAAACAGGACCTAAAACCAAGCTTAAAAGATTTTACACAGCAAAGGTAATTATCAACAAAACAAAATGACAGCCTACAGAGAGAATATATTTGGAGGCATTGTGATGGACAAGGAATTAATTTCTAAATATAAAAGCACCTCATACAACTCAATATTACAGAAACAAACTCAATTAAAAAGTGGGCAGAAGATCTAAGCAGACAGTTGACCAAAGAAGATTGCCAACAGGTACACAGAAAGATGTTCAACATCACTAATTATTAGGGAAATGCAAATCAAAATCACAATGAATTATCGCCTCATGCTGGCTAGAATGGCTATTATCAAAAAGTACACAAATAAAAAGCGTTGGCAAGGATGTGGAAAAAAGGGAAACACTTGGACAATGTTGATGGGACTGTAAACTGGTGCAAGCACCATGGAGAACAGTATGAGCTTCCTTAAAAATGAAAAACAGAACCACTATATGATTCAGTGATTTCACTCCTTGGTATATAGACAGAAAAGACAAAAATGCTAATTCAAAAAGATACATGAACCCCCAAGATTCACAGCAACACTGTTTACAATTGTCAAGACATAGAAGCAACCTAAGTGTATATCAATAGATGACTGGTTTAAGAAGATATGGAATATATCACACACACACACACACACACACACAGGAATATTACTCAGCCATAAACAGTATGAAATACTGTCATTTTCAACAACATGAATGGAATTAGAGAATATCATACTAAGTAAAGTCAGACAAAGAAATAAGTATTACATGATATCACTTATATGTGAGATCTAAAAAAAAGAATATAAATGAATCTATATACCAAACAGAAACAGACTCACTGACATAGACAACAAAATTATAATTACCAAAGGTGAAAAGATGGGATGGAGGGAAAGATGAGGAATACAAGATTAACAGACACAGACTGCTTTATATAAGGGCTTCCCAGGTGGCCCAGGGGTAAACAATCTGCCTGTCAATGTCAGAGACACAAGAGACACAGGTTCATTCCCTGGATTGGGAAGATCCCCTGGAGGATAAAAATGGCAAACCATCCTAGTATTCTTGTCTAAAAAATTCCATGGATGGACAAGAAGAGCCTGGGTGGCTACAGTGCATGGGGTTACAAAGAGTCAGAGACAACAGAGTGACTAGACCCAGATACACATCCACATATACTTTACATAAAATAGATAAGCAACAAGGATTTATAGAAGTTCAGGGCGCTATATTCAATACCTCATAGTAACATACAATAAAAAAAAAACTAAAAATATATACCTATATAATTAGATAACTAAGTCACTTTGCTGTACCCCTGAAACTAACACAATATTGTAAATTAACTCCATTTCAATCAAAAAAAAAGAATCTCTCTTGTATGTCTCTGTAAGTTATTAATAGTTGTCTTCTCTTTTCTCCATTCTATACATTTAAATATCAACCACACTTCTTATTATATGATAATAATAATAGAAAGTAACACATGCTGACATTTTTTAAATGTGCTTGAAACTGAGACAAGCACATAGCAAGACTTTTGGGCCCCAATTCAACACACTTTGTGGCCTTGCTGGTTGGTTTTGACCAAGGCCAGTCTCATGTATAACACAGATTATGGTCAATGAAGTGAACATGCCCTCAGATAATACTCCTTGTTGCCTTTAACAGTAATGGATAATACTTCTCTCATAGTAAAGAGTGTAACAAGACATCTTGGTCTTTCCCTGATATCATCCTGGCACACAAGTCCCTTTTTCTTTCCAATATTGAAATTAAAGTTCAACATAAGTAATATGTGACTATAAATCATTCTTCAAGCATGAAGGGAGAACAGAGAGAAATACTTGGTCATTTGAAAATCAGTCATAGGGGAAAAACTCTAATAAAGCATTTGGGTTTCATTTCCTTGAGGGATTTTAAAAAGAATAGAATCTATATACCAAACAGAAACAGACTCACTGACATAGACAACAAAATTATAATTACCAAAGGTGAAAAGATGGGATGGAGGGAAAGATGAGGAATACAAGATTAACAGACACAGACTGCTTTATATAAGGGCTTCCCAGGTGGCCCAGGGGTAAACAATCTGCCTGTCAATGTCAGAGACACAAGAGACACAGGTTCATTCCCTGGATTGGGAAGATCCCCTGGAGGATAAAAATGGCAAACCATCCTAGTATTCTTGTCTAAAAAATTCCATGGATGGACAAGAAGAGCCTGGGTGGCTACAGTGCATGGGGTTACAAAGAGTCAGAGACAACAGAGTGACTAGACCCAGATACACATCCACATATACTTTACATAAAATAGATAAGCAACAAGGATTTATAGAAGTTCAGGGCGCTATATTCAATACCTCATAGTAACATACAATAAAAAAAAAACTAAAAATATATACCTATATAATTAGATAACTAAGTCACTTTGCTGTACCCCTGAAACTAACACAATATTGTAAATTAACTCCATTTCAATCAAAAAAAAAGAATCTCTCTTGTATGTCTCTGTAAGTTATTAATAGTTGTCTTCTCTTTTCTCCATTCTATACATTTAAATATCAACCACACTTCTTATTATATGATAATAATAATAGAAAGTAACACATGCTGACATTTTTTAAATGTGCTTGAAACTGAGACAAGCACATAGCAAGACTTTTGGGCCCCAATTCAACACACTTTGTGGCCTTGCTGGTTGGTTTTGACCAAGGCCAGTCTCATGTATAACACAGATTATGGTCAATGAAGTGAACATGCCCTCAGATAATACTCCTTGTTGCCTTTAACAGTAATGGATAATACTTCTCTCATAGTAAAGAGTGTAACAAGACATCTTGGTCTTTCCCTGATATCATCCTGGCACACAAGTCCCTTTTTCTTTCCAATATTGAAATTAAAGTTCAACATAAGTAATATGTGACTATAAATCATTCTTCAAGCATGAAGGGAGAACAGAGAGAAATACTTGGTCATTTGAAAATCAGTCATAGGGGAAAAACTCTAATAAAGCATTTGTCATCCTTGAGGGATTTTCCACTAGACGCTAGTTCCTTGTGGACTGTTCTGAGAAATGATGTGCTGTCTTCCTCCAGGCTACTCTCTGCACCCTATCCTAATCTGTTACAGTCCTTGTGAATATCTTTCAAGCCTAAAGATAATTTACTTTTTAACTTTTATTCCTTTAATGAATTTTAGACCTTCTTTCTTTTCAGCGGGTTTTTTCATTACCTAACAGACATGCTGGTCTCCAACCTTTACAGCCCTCTCTTTTTAAAGGAAAATCTCCAAATGATCATTTTGAAACACATATCTATTTAATTCCCCAGTTTTATTTTTTTTTTGAAAAAAAAAAATGACTACTAAGCAGTCATGCTGCATAAAACACAGTAAAACTAGATGAACCTGAAATGGAGGGGTTATCTTCCCCATCCCCTTTTATCTTCTATACAGGTATCACTATGTCTATTAACTCTTTGATTTAAGCCACTGTCATCCTTTCATGATTGACTGTCCCAACATTATACATGATCTCCGTGCTACTCTTCTCCCTTCCACTGCATTTTCCACTGTAGGCAGAGTAATGATCTGAAATTTGAATTTGATAGTATTATGCACAAGATTTTGAAGTGGTTTCTCTAGCCACCAAGATGAATGTCAAACTCCCCCTGACAGGTAGGGCCTCTGTCCACCTATTTAGTCTCAGCTCTTATACTGTGCTTTTTCCTTTTACACTTGAACAGTTTCCTTAAACTTATTTCTATATGTCCTCTCTTCCTAACATATCCTTTTTATGCACCTCTGGTGCTTACGCCCATTTTACCCTTCTATCTCACAAGGTTCATTCCTTTATAATCTAGGATAAATTTGTTCTCATCTAATTAAAGGTGTAGTTTTTTTTCTAGAAACTTTTCACAACTTCTTTCCCCTCCAAATGTGAATTAGTTATTCCTTTCTTATGCTCCATAACATCTTTTCCATACACCTATATTACCAGCTGTTATTGTTTCCTAGTTGCTTATTTACAAGTCTGTGTCTCTCACTAGACTGTAACTGCTTTAAGAGAAGAGATGGCTTAACGCTCTTATTTTTATTTACAGTTTTTACATACTGTGCTTGGAGCTCTTGCTTATGAAAGCTGTTGAGTAAGACTAGAGTTGAAGAGTTTTAAAAAGGAAATTTAGAACAGGCAAAGCCTATAGAGACTTTTGTTTTCAAAGATTTCTGGCAGTGATGTTGGAAACAAGCTAGTAAAATGAAAACATGAATTTATAAGATGTATCTCCTCCTCGTACAAAGGCTAGATCCAGAAGGTGTTTCTCAGAAATATTAGAAAAGCCTGCAGCTAAAGAGGAATGCAAAAGAAGTATGAGCTCAGGGAAAATATGCTGTGAAGTGTATTGTTATAATTAACCTTACTTTCAACTAATTAACTGCTCTTAATCAGCTAAACATATAACATGTAGTGATAAAGAAAATCTCAATCAGGGAAAGATTATTTTATTTCACATTGATAAACCCTAGGTTGGCAAAGCTAAAAGAAAACTAGAGATGATTTATCCAGCATGTTAAATATATAGGAACCTTGAAGCCAATAGAGGGGAAGTGATTTTCTGAGTTTACCCAGATAGGTGCAAATGAAAAATACAAATTCAAGTAAGTGTTTATTTATTTATTTATTTTGGTGGGGGTGAGGTGGGGAGGGAGGGGAGCAGGTGGGCCACTTTTATTGGTCTTTTATTTGTCCATTTTCATCCATCTTTGTTCTTTGGCCCGTGTGGGCCTCCCATCACAGTGGCTTCTGTTGTCACAGAGCACCGGCTCTGGGCACATGCACTCCAGGGCTCCCGCTCGGTAATTGGACACATGGGTCCAGTCAATCTGTGGCACGTGGGATCTTCCCAGGCCAGGGATCAAACCAGCGCCCCTTGCACTGCAAGGCTGTGTCCTTACCCACTGGACCACCAGAGAAGCCCAAGTAAATGGTTTTTAATCTCATGTCCTTTACACCACTCTTTTTGGTCTCATGAACCACAGTTTCACACTTCTCATTGCAAATTCATCTGATTATGTTTTCAGACCAAAGGGTGAATTTTATATCCAGTGATCCTAGAAGAGTGTTCATTATCTATAGAAATGGTCACTTCTGTTCATTTGTGGAATACTTGAGTTCCAAACCTAGGGTCATGTGGCAGGACAAAGTACAGATGCAGATTTGTTACCAGAGTAATGGAATTAACAATGAAAAGAAAATTCTAATAACCTAGAAGTTCTGGGAACAGTAATAAATGGAAAACTGCCAGCTAGTATATTCACATCTGGATTCCTTTTTGCTCGTAAAATTTTAAGTGAGAAAAGTTGTCAAAACTCCACTGCCTAAGCCTCTAAAAATGAGTTATTGACAACTGTGCTTACAAAGGATATTTGTTTAGATTCCAGCCTCTGGTCACAAGAGAGACACTGATGACTCAAGCAGGAAGTGCCACGTCTGTCTCTGCCCAGAGGCCATGCCCAGACACTCAGAAGATGTGTAGGCAGCTGGATAACCTCCAGTTCCAAGTGTCCACTGAATAGCTTCTGGTATAACTGTTTCAGTTCAGTCACTCAGCTGTGTCCGACTCTTTAGGCTTCCCTGTCCATCATCATCTCCCAGAGCTTGCTCAAACTTGTATCCATTGACTCAGTGATGCCATCCAATCATATAAGTGCTAACATAGGGGGTAGAGCTGTTTACCCCCTATATTAGCAATTAACTGGAAGCACAAGATAAGACTCTAAAGAAGAATGGAATTTTGATAATCATTTTAATGTCTGTATGTCAAACAAAGACAGCATCAGGAACTAAAGCAGCAGTTAAGTAAAGGGAACCATGAACAGACTAAAGAAGAAACATAAAGGGACTTGTAAGAGTTAATCACATCTAGCTTTACTTCAGCTGCTACTAACCTGTAGTCTGTATTTCACAAAACTAGCCTGACAACTATGCAAATTACATCCTTAAACCTACCACCGCTTAACTCTATGCAAATTGCATCCTGTACCTGGTGCTTGCCCTCCCTGCACTCCTGTGCTGACCTTGTAGCTTTGTCCATTTCAGAAAAAAGGATGAATCAGATAAAGCAGAGACAAATACACCTAATTACCAAGGCTACCTGATGACGCCAGCTCTGACTGTTTTGAACAAATGTAAGAAGAAGACTGCAAGACTCCTACTACTTTGTTCCTTTTCACATACCCCAGATTTCAATCCCCAGCTATATGAACTCCTCAGATTCCCCATGTGCCAGGGCTAGGGAGAGGCATAGTTCTTGAGGCACTAGCCTCAAACCACCTTTCTATTCCTCCAAACTCTGTCAGTGTATTATTTACTTGACATCTGAAGGCAGAGAAAGACAAGATTTGGCTGGTAACAGTAATAAATGGAAAACTGCCAGCTAGTATATTCACATCTGGATTCCTTTTGCTCGTAAAATTTTAAGTGAGAAAAGTTGTCAAAACTCCACTGCCTAAGCCTCTAAAATGAGTTATTGACAACTGTGCTTACAAAGGATATTTGTTTAGATTCCAGCCTCTGGTCACAAGAGAGACACTGATGACTCAAGCAGGAAGTGCCACGTCTGTCTCTGCCCAGAGGCCATGCCCAGACACTCAGAAGATGTGTAGGCAGCTGGATAACCTCCAGTTCCAAGTGTCCACTGAATAGCTTCTGGTATAACTGTTTCAGTTCAGTCACTCAGCTGTGTCCGACTCTTTAGGCTTCCCTGTCCATCATCATCTCCCAGAGCTTGCTCAAACTTGTATCCATTGACTCAGTGATGCCATCCAATCATATAAGTGCTAACATAGGGGGTAGAGCTGTTTACCCCCTATATTAGCAATTAACTGGAAGCACAAGATAAGACTCTAAAGAAGAATGGAATTTTGATAATCATTTTAATGTCTGTATGTCAAACAAAGACAGCATCAGGAACTAAAGCAGCAGTTAAGTAAAGGGAACCATGAACAGACTAAAGAAGAAACATAAAGGGACTTGTAAGAGTTAATCACATCTAGCTTTACTTCAGCTGCTACTAACCTGTAGTCTGTATTTCACAAAACTAGCCTGACAACTATGCAAATTACATCCTTAAACCTACCACCGCTTAACTCTATGCAAATTGCATCCTGTACCTGGTGCTTGCCCTCCCTGCACTCCCTGTGCTGACCTTGTAGCTTTGTCCATTTCAGAAAAAAGGATGAATCAGATAAAGCAGAGACAAATACACCTAATTACCAAGGCTACCTGATGACGCCAGCTCTGACTGTTTTGAACAAATGTAAGAAGAAGACTGCAAGACTCCTACTACTTTGTTCCTTTTCACATACCCCAGATTTCAATCCCCAGCTATATGAACTCCTCAGATTCCCCATGTGCCAGGGCTAGGGAGAGGCATAGTTCTTGAGGCACTAGCCTCAAACCACCTTTCTATTCCTCCAAACTCTGTCAGTGTATTATTTACTTGACATCTGAAGGCAGAGAAAGACAAGATTTGGCTGGTAACATTAGTGGCTTGTGTACTTTAGAAAGGAACCAGAACAGAAGAAATGAAATTTTCAAGAGAAATCAAGAGTACCGAGTTCTAACACTGATCAAGACTGCTGTTGGCAACTTCCTGAAGAAGCAGAGACTGCTGAGTGTATGCGTATGCCTGTACAAAGTGGATCTGCTGAACCCTAGATTCAGGGGCTTCTCAATCTCAGTCAAAAATCACCCTGTCTCTGGTGTGGTACAGAACAGGGAGCCGCCTCAGTGAAGGAAGCCATTTAAGGCTGGTGTGCAAGGCTGAGATACAGGCGGCAGCCATGGCTGTCCAGAGATAAAAGAGAGCATGCTCTCATTTTTTTGTGCACTGTTACACATCTCAGATCCTCATAAACTTCAATAATGAATGAAACTAAATCTCCTCAAATCCAAGCAGAATGAAGAGTTCAGAATCAGATGTAATTTTATTTAGAGAAATAGACAAATAATATTGTATATCTACATTTATTGATTAAAGGTGACACTTACCCTGTGTGGAACCATGTTGGTAATTGCTAGGAATTCATGTGCAGTGCATGTCTGTATCAAGGCCTGGCTGCCCCAGAATCACAGTCAACCTATCAGTTTTAAAAGAAAACCTTGAGCCTGTTAAGGAACTGGTAATAGAAATGAGTGTGGATTTACTGATTTTATTTTAAGTTGGGCAATGTATTATGATGATATTGAGGCTAATTAACTTGCCCTCCTGCACTCCCTGTGCTGACCTTGTAGCTTTGTCCATTTCAGAAAAAAGGATGAATCAGATAAAGCAGAGACAAATACACCTAATTACCAAGGCTACCTGATGACGCCAGCTCTGACTGTTTTGAACAAATGTAAGAAGAAGACTGCAAGACTCCTACTACTTTGTTCCTTTTCACATACCCCAGATTTCAATCCCCAGCTATATGAACTCCTCAGATTCCCCATGTGCCAGGGCTAGGGAGAGGCATAGTTCTTGAGGCACTAGCCTCAAACCACCTTTCTATTCCTCCAAACTCTGTCAGTGTATTATTTACTTGACATCTGAAGGCAGAGAAAGACAAGATTTGGCTGGTAACATTAGTGGCTTGTGTACTTTAGAAAGGAACCAGAACAGAAGAAATGAAATTTTCAAGAGAAATCAAGAGTACCGAGTTCTAACACTGATCAAGACTGCTGTTGGCAACTTCCTGAAGAAGCAGAGACTGCTGAGTGTATGCGTATGCCTGTACAAAGTGGATCTGCTGAACCCTAGATTCAGGGGCTTCTCAATCTCAGTCAAAAATCACCCTGTCTCTGGTGTGGTACAGAACAGGGAGCCGCCTCAGTGAAGGAAGCCATTTAAGGCTGGTGTGCAAGGCTGAGATACAGGCGGCAGCCATGGCTGTCCAGAGATAAAAGAGAGCATGCTCTCATTTTTTTGTGCACTGTTACACATCTCAGATCCTCATAAACTTCAATAATGAATGAAACTAAATCTCCTCAAATCCAAGCAGAATGAAGAGTTCAGAATCAGATGTAATTTTATTTAGAGAAATAGACAAATAATATTGTATATCTACATTTATTGATTAAAGGTGACACTTACCCTGTGTGGAACCATGTTGGTAATTGCTAGGAATTCATGTGCAGTGCATGTCTGTATCAAGGCCTGGCTGCCCCAGAATCACAGTCAACCTATCAGTTTTAAAAGAAAACCTTGAGCCTGTTAAGGAACTGGTAATAGAAATGAGTGTGGATTTACTGATTTTATTTTAAGTTGGGCAATGTATTATGATGATATTGAGCTAAATGTAATTCTATATACTATTTTTAAGCCCTTAGCTACTGAGTAAATAAAAAAAAAAAAAAGAAGACGAAGAAGAAGAAAGGGAGGGTTTCCCTGGTGGTCCAGTGCGTGGAGAGTCTGCCTTGCAGTGAAAGGGGCACTGGTTTGATCCCTGGTCTGGGCAGATCCCACATACCTCAGAGTGGCTGTACCTGTGTGTCTAGTTAAGAGCCAGCACTCTGGAGCACATGTACCCAGAGCTGATGCTCTGTAAGGAGAGAGGCTACTGCAGTCGGGGGCCCACACAGGCCGAAGAACAAAGATGGATGATGGTGAATGAATAAAGAACCAATGAAAGAGGTCAAAATTTAAAAATAAAGAAAGAAAAGAAAAATAGTCTTATTAGTTTGTTGAGCAGATTCATTTTTCCTATGAAGATTTCCAGAAAAAGCATAGGAGATAAATTCATAGGTCATCCTTCTTAAACTTTGAATTTAAAGAAATGAATCAATGAAACAAAGTTTAAAAGAATTTTTCATGGAGAGGAAGGCGCACACACACAAATTTAAACAACTGTTGAGAGATTAGACGAGTGTGAAAATTAGACAGGAAATGAAGACTCCTAAATTTTCCTGGATTGGACTACTACCGACAGCTATTGGCATAGTGAAACTGTAGAAAAACCTAAAAATGAGATTTAGTAGCAAGGTTTTTGCAAAGCAAGTTGACCTGGAATATCCTACAGGATACCCAGAACGTGCTACACAGTAAACTGTAGAGAGCTAAGTCTAGGACTCACATATCAGATTCTCCCTCACCTTCTCTGAGAAAGTAAGTCAGAGCAGACATATTGACTTGGAGCTGTGTACTCACGAGAAGATATGGAATACCAGGAAAAATCCTATATTCAAATCAGCAGATATGATTCAGTGAATGGCCTCATCATGGTACTCTTACTCTCAGGACATCATTTCCTTTTTTTTTTTAATGGGTTTCAAGGTGGCCTTGAGGTACATAGTAGAAGTGCAAGTACTTATGAGCCCTATATTGTTTCCATTTAAATTACCTTTAGGGGGAGGGAACCAAGATGGCGGAGGAATGAGGGGAAGATTTCACTAACTCCCCAAGAGAATCACCAGAACTAATCAAGAAAAGAACCACCACCAACAAACCAGCCACTAGACGACAGAAGAATTCCATAGGTCCGCGAGAGTAGAAGAGTGAATAGCCAGAAATTTCCCGGAGCTAGGGTTCTAAGAATCCTCTATCCTAACCCCCACGCCGGACCGCACCTACGGAGAGCGCGCCAGCAAGTGCCCTAAAAGGGGACCTAAGCAGAGCCTGGGGGAGAGAGGGCAGCGCTCAGTGTGAAAACTCCAAGAATCCGCCTGGATCACCGGCATAAATTAAGACACTGCAAAGATAGGATACCGGAGCAGGGCCTAGCAGAGCACACTTGCTGCCTAGCGACCAACCGGGAGACGGGAAGGAGCACCCAGTGTGAAAATCGCGCAGCTTGGCTGGGCGAAAATCACGACTTTCCGCCTGGCACCGGGTGAGTGGGGGACTGGCTGAAGGGGAAGTCGCCCACAGATTGCTGACCAGGGACTGGGCTCGAGCCAGACGGGGAAGCTTGTGCCTGCCTTTGGGACTTGGAGGCACAACCGGCAGTGCACGTGCGCCAGTGGCGGAGGAGCCCGTGCACCCCCATAGCTGCACTTCTATAGCTACACCCACAGCAGGAAATGAAGACTCCTAAATTTCGATACTCCAGTATTCATGCCTAAAATGAGATTTAGTAGCAAGGTTTGCAAAGCAAGTTGACCTGGAATATCCTACAGGATACCCAGAACGTGCTACACAGTAAACTGTAGAGAGCTAAGTCTAGGACTCACATATCAGATTCTCCCTCACCTTCTCTGAGAAAGTAAGTCAGAGCAGACATATTGACTTGGAGCTGTGTACTCACGAGAAGATATGGAATACCAGGAAAAATCCTATATTCAAATCAGCAGATATGATTCAGTGAATGGCCTCATCATGGTACTCTTACTCTCAGGACATCATTTCCTTTTTTTTTTTAATGGGTTTCAAGGTGGCCTTGAGGTACATAGTAGAAGTGCAAGTACTTATGAGCCCTATATTGTTTCCATTTAAATTACCTTTAGGGGGAGGGAACCAAGATGGCGGAGGAATGAGGGGAAGATTTCACTAACTCCCCAAGAGAATCACCAGAACTAATCAAGAAAAGAACCACCACCAACAAACCAGCCACTAGACGACAGAAGAATTCCATAGGTCCGCGAGAGTAGAAGAGTGAATAGCCAGAAATTTCCCGGAGCTAGGGTTCTAAGAATCCTCTATCCTAACCCCCACGCCGGACCGCACCTACGGAGAGCGCGCCAGCAAGTGCCCTAAAAGGGGACCTAAGCAGAGCCTGGGGGAGAGAGGGCAGCGCTCAGTGTGAAAACTCCAAGAATCCGCCTGGATCACCGGCATAAATTAAGACACTGCAAAGATAGGATACCGGAGCAGGGCCTAGCAGAGCACACTTGCTGCCTAGCGACCAACCGGGAGACGGGAAGGAGCACCCAGTGTGAAAATCGCGCAGCTCGGCTGGGCGAAAATCATGACTTTCCGCCTGGCACCGGGTGAGTGGGGGACTGGCTGAAGGGGAAGTCGCCCACAGATTGCTGACCAGGGACTGGGCTCGAGCCAGACGGGGAAGCTTGTGCCTGCCTTTGGGACTTGGAGGCACAACCGGCAGTGCACGTGCGCCAGTGGCGGAGGAGCCCGTGCACCCCCATAGCTGCACTTCTATAGCTACACCCACAGCGGAGGAAGCCGGGAAAAGGGCAGGTATCAGAGGCTACCGGCGGGTGCGCGGCAGAGCCAGGAAGCCCCTGGCCCAACACGGGATTGCGCGCATGCCGCTGTTCCCCGCCCGGCAGACTGGGATCAGCCCGCGCCCCCGCCCACCCCAGGACGGTGCCTGCGCTGCGGTCCCCCTCCCGACGGACTGGGATCAGCCCACCATCCCGGCCAGCACCTGAGCTTGCAGACCGGTGCCATAAGGGAAAGGCTACATCATCAAGACAACACCATCAAGAGCAGACTGGCTTCCACCAGACAGATGAGAGGATAAAAAACCAGGGACAGTATTTAGCTTTTTTGCTTATCTGTTGCAGATGGTTCTGTTTATTCGTTTGATCGGTCAGGTTTGGGTTTTTTTTCTTTCTTTCTTTCTTTTTTCTTTTTTTCTCTCTTTTGTCTCTTCTTATTAAGTTTCTCTTCCCTTTTTTAATTTTTAATTTCTTTTTTTTTTGATTTTTAATTCTTAATTTTTTTTTTAATTAAATTCTTGAACTTCTAATTTTCTTTCCTCTTTCCCACTCCGTCCTCCCTCTATGTCCTAAATCTAAAACTTTCTCCTATCTACCACTATCCCCTAGATAAATATTTCCTATTTTTCTGTCTCCACTATTCCCTTCCAGCTGCACTAACCAATACAACACACTAATCTTGGCTTCATAACCCTATAAAATCCTTCCAAGTCGCATCTGTTCCTTCTCATTACCGATATACTCTACACCTCCTCACCCCAAACACATGTCTTAGTTAAAAATTGCTTTCAATGAAATAGTCCAAGCCAGGACATTACCCAAGATCTATTTTTCCAGGCATTATTTTAATTAATTCACAGCTTAACAGGCAAGTACCATCTTTGATCGCGTTGTTTGCCAGAAATATTTCCTATGCTTTGTGACTGTAAGACTGGTTAGATGTGGTTATTGCTGTGTATGTATGTATATCTTATGACTATGTTAGAAAATATCTCCATGCTTTTATGACTGTCACCCATTAGGGACACACCTCTTGCTCCTCAGATGCTAGTATTTGAACTAATATCACAGAACGCCATAGCTAACCAGACATAGAGCCTACACCCCCTGACCAATCACCAAACCAAGGATCCTCGGAGTAGAAGCCCTGATTCCAAGACCCCACTCTATCAAAGAACATACAACACTAGAGATTGTTTACCTGTAAACAAGACCTAACACTACCCAAGACACAAACCTTTGAACCCTTCTAGAAGGACAGAAACTCAAAGGAAGGGAGAATTCAACTAAGAAGACGGTGGGGAAAAGAACTCCGTACACACAGACACCTACAAAGAAACAAAAACTAACCTAATAATGAAACGACAGAGAAACACTGCACAAATGAAGGACCAAACTAGAGAAACACAGCCTCAAATGACAGAGGAGGAGATAGACAAATTATCTGAAAGAGAATTCAGAAAAACTATACAAATGAGGATGCAAAACACCAAAAACAGAATATTAGAGGAAATTAGTGCACTGAGAAAAGACATGCAGGAAATGAAAAATAAGCAAATACAGACCACTAACTCAATTGTTGGACTCAAAAATACTATAGAAGGCCTCAACAGTAGAGTATCAGAGGCAGAAGAACGGATAAGTGAGCTGGAAGATAGACTGGTAGAAATAACTGATGAGGAACAGAACAAAGCTGAAAGAATTAAAAGAACTGAGGATAGCCTCAAAGACCTATGGGACAATATCAAACGCACCAACATTAGAATTATAGGAGTTCCAGAGGAAGAGGAAGGAAAGAAAGGTTACGAAAAAATTCTTGAAGAGGTTATAGTGGAAAAGTTCCCCAGCATGAGAAAGGAAATAGTCAACCAAGTTCAAGAAGCACAAAGAGTTCCATACAGGATAAACCCCAGAAGAAATACACCAAGGCACATTCTAATCAAACAAACGCAGACTAAATATAAAGACAGATTACTAAAAGCAGCTAGGAGCAAACAACAAATAACATACAAAGGAAACCCCATATGTCTAACTATGGATCTCTCAACAGAAACCCTGCAGGCCAGAAGAGAATGGCAGGACATTGGCTAAATGTGGCAATGGCTAAAAGAGAATAACCTCCAACCAAGAATTCTCTACCCAGCAAGAATCTCATTCAGAATTGATGGAGAAGTCAAAAACTTCTCAGACAGACAAAAAAAATTCTGTACCACAAAACCAGCTCTACAACAAGTGCTAAAGGGCCTGATATAGCCAAGAAATACAAGAGTAGAAGAAGTCCTACAAATCATACCCCAAACTTCTAAGAAGATGACAATAGGAACATTCGTATCAATAATTACTTTGAACGTATATGGATTAAATGCTCCAACCAAACGACACAGGCTGGCTGAATGGATCCAGAAACAAGACCCATATATATGCTGTTTACAAGAGACCCACTTCAAACCTAGAGAAACCCATAGACTGAAAGTGAGAGGCTGGAAAAAGATATTCCACGCAAATGGAAATCAAAAGAAAGCTGGGGTAGCAATCCTCAAATCAGACAAAATAGATTTTAAAGTAAAGAGGATTCTAAGAGACAAGGCAGGTCACTACATCATGATTAAGGGATCTATCCAAGAGGAAGACATAACAGTCATGAATATCTACGCACCCAACACAGGGGCACCTCAATACATAAGACAGGTACTTTCAGACTTAAAAGAAGAAATCAATAATAACACAATAATAGTAGGAGACTTTAACATTCCTCTCACACCAATGGATAGATCATTCAAACAGAAAATTAATAAAGAAACACAAGTCTTAAATGCCGCACTAGAAAAGATGGACCTTATCGATATCTTTAGGACATACCACCCAAAAGTAGAAGAATACACTTTCTTCTCAAGTGCTCATGGAACATTCTCCAGGAGAGACCGCATCTTCGGCCACAAATCAAACCTCAATCCATTCAAGAAAACTAAAATTATATCAACCATCTTCTCGGACCACAATGCAATGAGACTAGAAATCATCTACAGGAAAAAAACCGCTAAAGATACAAACACATGGCAATTAAACAACACATACCTGAAAAACCAAATGATCACTAAGGAAATCAAAGGAGAAATTAAACAATTCCTAGAAGAAAATGACAATGAACACACGACCATGCAAAACCTATGGGATACCGCAAAAGCAGTTCTAAGAGGGAAATTTAGAGCAATACAATCCCACCTCAAGAAACTAGGAAAATATGAAGCAGATGGCCTAACCCTCCGCTAAAAACAATTGGTAAAAGAAGAACAAAAACATCCCAAAGCCAGCAGAAGATGAGAAATTATAAAGACTAGAGCAGAAATAAATGAGAAAGAAATGAAAGAAACTATAGTACGGATAAATAAAACAAAAAGCTGGTTCTTTCAAAATTGACAAGCCTGTGGCCAGACTCATCAAGAGAAAGCAAGAGAAGAACCAGATCAACAAAAACAAAAACGAAATAAGAGAGATTACAACAGATCATGCAGAAATCCAAAGGATTCAAAGAGAGTATGATGAACAACTCTATGGCAACAAACTGGACAACCTGGAAGAAATGGACAGTTTCTTGGGGAAGATCAATCTCCCAAGAGTGAGCCACGAAGAAACAGAAACCTTGAACAACCCAATCACAAGCTCAGAAATCGAATTTGTGGTTAAAAATCTACCCCCAAATAAAAGCCCAGGGCCAGATGGCCTCACAGTCATGAATATCTACGCACCCAACACAGGGGCACCTCAATACATAAGACAGGTACTTTCAGACTTAAAAGAAGAAATCAATAATAACACAATAATAGTAGGAGACTTTAACATTCCTCTCACACCAATGGATAGATCATTCAAACAGAAAATTAATAAAGAAACACAAGTCTTAAATGCCGCACTAGAAAAGATGGACCTTATCGATATCTTTAGGACATACCACCCAAAAGTAGAAGAATACACTTTCTTCTCAAGTGCTCATGGAACATTCTCCAGGAGAGACCGCATCTTCGGCCACAAATCAAACCTCAATCCATTCAAGAAAACTAAAATTATATCAACCATCTTCTCGGACCACAATGCAATGAGACTAGAAATCATCTACAGGAAAAAAACCGCTAAAGATACAAACACATGGCAATTAAACAACACATACCTGAAAAACCAAATGATCACTAAGGAAATCAAAGGAGAAATTAAACAATTCCTAGAAGAAAATGACAATGAACACACGACCATGCAAAACCTATGGGATACAAAAGCAGTTCTAAGAGGGAAATTTAGAGCAATACAATCCCACCTCAAGAAACTAGGAAAATATGAAGCAGATGGCCTAACCCTCCGCTAAAAACAATTGGTAAAAGAAGAACAAAAACATCCCAAAGCCAGCAGAAGATGAGAAATTATAAAGACTAGAGCAGAAATAAATGAGAAAGAAATGAAAGAAACTATAGTACGGATAAATAAAACAAAAAGCTGGTTCTTTCAAAATTGACAAGCCTGTGGCCAGACTCATCAAGAGAAAGCAAGAGAAGAACCAGATCAACAAAAACAAAAACGAAATAAGAGAGATTACAACAGATCATGCAGAAATCCAAAGGATTCAAAGAGAGTATGATGAACAACTCTATGGCAACAAACTGGACAACCTGGAAGAAATGGACAGTTTCTTGGGGAAGATCAATCTCCCAAGAGTGAGCCACGAAGAAACAGAAACCTTGAACAACCCAATCACAAGCTCAGAAATCGAATTTGTGGTTAAAAATCTACCCCCAAATAAAAGCCCAGGGCCAGATGGCCTCACAGCCGAATTCTACCAAACATTTAAAGAAGAGCTAATGCCTGTCCTTCTAAAACTCTTTCAAAAAATTGCACAGGAAGGAAAACTTCCAAACACATTCCGCGAGGCCACCATCACCCTGATACCCAAACCAGGCAAAGACAACATAAAAAAGGAAAATTACAGACCAATTTCTCTGATGAACTTAGATGCCAAGATCCTCAACAAAATCCTAGCAAACAGAATTCAGTGACACATCAAAAAACTCATCCATCATGATCAAGTCGGGTTCATCCCAGGCATGCAAGGATTCTTCAACATCCACAAATCAATCAATGTGATACACCATATCAACAAACTGAGAGACAGAAATCACATGATCATCTCAATAGATGTAGAAAAACCCTTTGACAACATACAACACCCGTTTATGATAAACACTCTTCAGAAAATGGGCATAGAAGGAACCTATTTCAACATAGTGAAAGCCATATATGAGAAATCCACAGCGAACCTTATCCTCAAAGGTGAAAAACTGAAAGCATTCCCTCTAAGATCAGGAACAAGACAGTGGTGTCCACTTTCACCACTACTATTCAACATAGCCCTAGAAGTGCTAGCAATGGCAATAAGAGAAGAGAAAGAAATCAAAGGAATCCAGATTGGAAAGGAAGAAGTCAAACTCTCTCTTTTTGCAGACGACATGATAGTATACATAGAAAATCCCAAAGACACTATTACAAAGCTACTAGGGCTAATCAACAAATTCAGCAAAGTCACAGGATACAAAGTCAACACACAGAAATCACTGGGATTCCTATACACAAACAATGAAAAATCAGAAAACGAAATCAAAGAGGCAATCCCCTTCACCATTGCAACCGAAAAAATCAAGTATCTAGGAAGAAACCTACCCAAAGAAACAAAAGAACTGTGCACAGGAAATTACAAGACCCTCATGAACGAAATTAAAGAAGACTTAAACAGATGGAGAGATATTCCATGTTCCTGGATCGGAAGAATCAATATTGGGAAAATGACCATACTACCAAATATCATTTACCCAAATAAAAGCCCAGGGCCAGATGGCCTCACAGCCGAATTCTACCAAACATTTAAAGAAGAGCTAATGCCTGTCCTTCTAAAACTCTTTCAAAAAATTGCACAGGAAGGAAAACTTCCAAACACATTCCGCGAGGCCACCATCACCCTGATACCCAAACCAGGCAAAGACAACATAAAAAAGGAAAATTACAGACCAATTTCTCTGATGAACTTAGATGCCAAGATCCTCAACAAAATCCTAGCAAACAGAATTCAGTGACACATCAAAAAACTCATCCATCATGATCAAGTCGGGTTCATCCCAGGCATGCAAGGATTCTTCAACATCCACAAATCAATCAATGTGATACACCATATCAACAAACTGAGAGACAGAAATCACATGATCATCTCAATAGATGTAGAAAAACCCTTTGACAACATACAACACCCGTTTATGATAAACACTCTTCAGAAAATGGGCATAGAAGGAACCTATTTCAACATAGTGAAAGCCATTTTGAGAAATCCACAGCGAACCTTATCCTCAAAGGTGAAAAACTGAAAGCATTCCCTCTAAGATCAGGAACAAGACAGTGGTGTCCACTTTCACCACTACTATTCAACATAGCCCTAGAAGTGCTAGCAATGGCAATAAGAGAAGAGAAAGAAATCAAAGGAATCCAGATTGGAAAGGAAGAAGTCAAACTCTCTTTTTGCAGACGACATGATAGTATACATAGAAAATCCCAAAGACACTATTACAAAGCTACTAGGGCTAATCAACAAATTCAGCAAAGTCACAGGATACAAAGTCAACACACAGAAATCACTGGGATTCCTATACACAAACAATGAAAAATCAGAAAACGAAATCAAAGAGGCAATCCCCTTCACCATTGCAACCGAAAAAATCAAGTATCTAGGAAGAAACCTACCCAAAGAAACAAAAGAACTGTGCACAGGAAATTACAAGACCCTCATGAACGAAATTAAAGAAGACTTAAACAGATGGAGAGATATTCCATGTTCCTGGATCGGAAGAATCAATATTGGGAAAATGACCATACTACCAAATATCATTTACAGATTCAATGTAATACCCATTCTACTGCCATTGACATTTTTCACAGAACTAGACCAAAGAATCACACACTTCATATGGAAACACAAAAGACCTCGAATAGCCAAAGCAATCCTGAGGAAGAAAAACGGAGCTGGAGGAGTCAGCCTCCCCAACTTCAGACTCTACTACAAAGCAACAGTCATCAAGACAGTATGGTACAAGCACAAAAACAGAACTATAGACCAATGGAACAAGATTGAGAACCCAGAGATAAACCTATGCACCTATGGGTACCTTATTTTTGACAAAGGAGGCAAAACTGTAAAATGGGACAAAGACAGCCCCTTCAACAAGTGGTGCTGGGAAAATTGGACAGCTACATGCAAAAAAATGAAGTTGGAACATTCCCTGACACCATACACTAAGATCAACTCAAAATGGATTCAAGACCTAAATGTAAGACCAGAAACCATCAAACTCTTAGAGGAGAATATAGGCAAAACCCTCAAGGACCTAAATCAAAGCAAGATCTTCTCTGACCCACCAACTAAAATAGCAGAGCTGAAAAGAAAAATGAACATGTGGAAGCTCATGAAACTTAAAAGCTTCTGTACAACAAAAGAAATTACAGAAAAGCTGAACAGACACCCACAGAGTGGGAGAAAATCATAGCAAGTGAAACAACAGACAAAGAATTAATCTCCAAAATCTACAAGCAACTCAGACAACTCAGCACAGGAAAAATGAAAAACCCAATCAAAAAATGGGAAAAAGATCTAAAGAGATGCCTCCCCAAAGAGGACATACAGATGGCCCAAAAGCACATGAAACGATGTGCTACCTCACTTATTATTAGAGAAATGCAAATTAAAACTACAATGAGATACCACCTCACACCTGTCAGAATGGCCATCATCAATAAATCTGCAGACACTAAATGCTGGAGAGGGTTCAGAGAAAAGGGAATCCTCTTGCATTGCTGGTGGGAATGTCAATTGATACAGCCTCTATGGAAGACAGTATGGAGATTCCTTAAAAAACTATAAATAGAAGCACCCTATGACCCAGCAATCCGACTCTTAGGCTTATATCCTGATGAAATCAAAACTGAAAGAAGCACCTGTACCCCAATGTTCATTGCAGCTCTCTATACAATAGCCAGAACATGGAAGCAATGTAGATGTCTATCGATGAATGAATGGATACTGAAGCCCTGGTACATATATACAATGGAATACTACTCAGCTGTTAAAGGAAATGCAGAAGACTCAGTCCTAATGAAGTGGCTGGCTCTAGAACGTATCATCAATAGTGAAGTCAGTCAAAAAGAGAAGGACAAATACAGTATACTAACACACATATATGAAATCTAGTAGGACGGTCTTGATAACACATGCAGGAACATGAAAAAAGAGCATAGACATAGGACACGTGGGAAGAAGTGGTGCTGGGAAAATTGGACAGCTACATGCAAAAAAATGAAGTTGGAACATTCCCTGACACCATACACTAAGATCAACTCAAAATGGATTCAAGACCTAAATGTAAGACCAGAAACCATCAAACTCTTAGAGGAGAATATAGGCAAAACCCTCAAGGACCTAAATCAAAGCAAGATCTTCTCTGACCCACCAACTAAAATAGCAGAGCTGAAAAGAAAAATGAACATGTGGAAGCTCATGAAACTTAAAAGCTTCTGTACAACAAAAGAAATTACAGAAAAGCTGAACAGACACCCACAGAGTGGGAGAAAATCATAGCAAGTGAAACAACAGACAAAGAATTAATCTCCAAAATCTACAAGCAACTCAGACAACTCAGCACAGGAAAAATGAAAAACCCAATCAAAAAATGGGAAAAAGATCTAAAGAGATGCCTCCCCAAAGAGGACATACAGATGGCCCAAAAGCACATGAAACGATGTGCTACCTCACTTATTATTAGAGAAATGCAAATTAAAACTACAATGAGATACCACCTCACACCTGTCAGAATGGCCATCATCAATAAATCTGCAGACACTAAATGCTGGAGAGGGTTCAGAGAAAAGGGAATCCTCTTGCATTGCTGGTGGGAATGTCAATTGATACAGCCTCTATGGAAGACAGTATGGAGATTCCTTAAAAAACTATAAATAGAAGCACCCTATGACCCAGCAATCCGACTCTTAGGCTTATATCCTGATGAAATCAAAACTGAAAGAAGCACCTGTACCCCAATGTTCATTGCAGCTCTCTATACAATAGCCAGAACATGGAAGCAATGTAGATGTCTATCGATGAATGAATGGATACTGAAGCCCTGGTACATATATACAATGGAATACTACTCAGCTGTTAAAGGAAATGCAGAAGACTCAGTCCTAAAGAGGTGGCTGGCTCTAGAACGTATCATCAAAAGTGAAGTCAGTCAAAAAGAGAAGGACAAATACAGTATACTAACACACATATATGGAATCTAGTAGGACGGTCTTGATAACACACGCAGGGAACTCATGGAAAAACAGACAGAGCATAGACATAGGGACACTGTGGGGAAGAAGTAGGGAGGGGGAAGCATAGAGGGAGTAACATGGAAACCTATACTGTTATGTGTGGAAAAGATAGCTAGTGTCATAGAGCTAAGGAAATAGAAGTGCTTACAATGGCTTGGGGCAAAGGTCTGGAGGGGTGGAATGGGGGTAACTGGGGGAGTGGGGACTATGGATATGCATATGTCTGATCTGGGAACATACATGTCTGTGTACTACAAAACTCTGTAAAACCTTTAAAATAAAGAATAAAAACTAAATAAATAAATTACCTTTAGAGAAACCTGTTTATTTGTCACTTGCCTCATAAAATTACATTTGAGTGTGGGAAAAAGTTTCCTCTTTAAATTTAACAAAAATGACAAACCTAGACAGCATATTAGAAAGCAGAGATATCACTTTGCTGACAAAAGTTTATATAGTCAAAGTAATGGCTTTCCCAGTAGTCATGTATAGATGTGAGAGCTGGACCATAAGGAAGGTAGAGCGCCAAAGAATTGATGTCTTTGAACTGTGGTTTTGGAGAAGACTCTTGAGAGTCCCTTGAACAATGAAGAGATCAAATCAGTCAATCCTAAAGGAAATCAACCTTGAATATCCTTTGGAAAAACTGATGCTGAAGTTGAAGCTCCAATATTTTGGCCACCTGATGCAAAGTGTTGACTCATTTATATTAACTCTATCTTCTAGAGAACTTATGTGAAGACCACATGAGATAGTAGAGGTGAAAATGCTAAGTAATTGAAAATCAGTCTGAATAAACAGAAATACTGGTGCAGGGAAATGCATCACCCAGAATATCATGGTATAATCTTTTATTTTTTGGCCACTTCTATTGAGTTTTCATTCATTTCCATCTTTGTTCTTTTGGCCTGTATGGGCCTTTCATCACAGTGGCCTCTCTTGCTGCAGAACACTGGCTCTGGGCTTATGCACTCCAGAGCTCTGGCTTGGTGGCTGGACACATTGATCCAGTGGCTCTGCAGCACATGGGATCTTCCCAGGCCAGGGATCGAACCAGCATGCCTTGCACTGCAAGGCAGTATCCTTACCCACTGGACCACCAGGGAAGCCCAATCATGGTACAATCTTAAAAGGGGTGAGATTGCATGCCAAAATATGGGGTTTTATTATATATGTCCATTTTAGTAGCCAAAATAGCATATCCTAGGGTTTATTCTTCTTCTTCTTTTTTTTTTTTTTTTTTGTATAGGCCTAGAATTAGGAGGGACTGATTCTCCCAACTGTTAAGCCTGTGACTAAAAAGAATATACTTAATCTTTCTGATTTTGTTCTTCTATTTACAAAATAGCAATAATACTGGTATTCACATTTCATAAGGTTAATCATTTAACAAGCCTTTCCTGAATGTTGTAAAGTGTGTTAATACTCTAGAAAAGAATAAAAACTAAATAAATAAATTACCTTTAGAGAAACCTGTTTATTTGTCACTTGCCTCATAAAATTACATTTGAGTGTGGAAAAAAGTTTCCTCTTTAAATTTAACAAAAATGACAAACCTAGACAGCATATTAGAAAGCAGAGATATCACTTTGCTGACAAAAGTTTATATAGTCAAAGTAATGGCTTTCCCAGTAGTCATGTATAGATGTGAGAGCTGGACCATAAGGAAGGTAGAGCGCCAAAGAATTGATGTCTTTGAACTGTGGTTTTGGAGAAGACTCTTGAGAGTCCCTTGAACAATGAAGAGATCAAATCAGTCAATCCTAAAGGAAATCAACCTTGAATATCCTTTGGAAAAACTGATGCTGAAGTTGAAGCTCCAATATTTTGGCCACCTGATGCAAAGTGTTGACTCATTTATATTAACTCTATCTTCTAGAGAACTTATGTGAAGACCACATGAGATAGTAGAGGTGAAAATGCTAAGTAATTGAAAATCAGTCTGAATAAACAGAAATACTGGTGCAGGGAAATGCATCACCCAGAATATCATGGTATAATCTTTTATTTTTTGGCCACTTCTATTGAGTTTTCATTCATTTCCATCTTTGTTCTTTTGGCCTGTATGGGCCTTTCATCACAGTGGCCTCTCTTGCTGCAGAACACTGGCTCTGGGCTTATGCACTCCAGAGCTCTGGCTTGGTGGCTGGACACATTGATCCAGTGGCTCTGCAGCACATGGGATCTTCCCAGGCCAGGGATCGAACCAGCATGCCTTGCACTGCAAGGCAGTATCCTTACCCACTGGACCACCAGGGAAGCCCAATCATGGTACAATCTTAAAAGGGGTGAGATTGCATGCCAAAATATGGGGTTTTATTATATATGTCCATTTTAGTAGCCAAAATAGCATATCCTAGGGTTTATTCTTCTTCTTCTTTTTTTTTTTTTTTTTTGTATAGGCCTAGAATTAGGAGGGACTGATTCTCCCAACTGTTAAGCCTGTGACTAAAAAGAATATACTTAATCTTTCTGATTTTGTTCTTCTATTTACAAAATAGCAATAATACTGGTATTCACATTTCATAAGGTTAATCATTTAACAAGCCTTTCCTGAATGTTGTAAAGTGTGTTAATACTCTAGAAAAGAAAGGTTTATGGTGCTATTCATGTTGTCTACTGCAGTACATTTAAAAGAAATGTCCTCAATCCTTCTCTGATCTATTTCAACTTTCCTGCATTTCACATAACCTTAAAATCCTTTACAGATGTGATTTAAATGTGTGTTTGTTCTTCACTACTCCTATGACTTTATTTGTTCTCAAACATAGTCATGCCATTGCACCTGCTGGAGATCAAAGGATAATTATGAAAAACATCTGGTAGAAGGGCTTCAGGATGTAACTATTCCACTGTCTGTAACTCAAGATAATAAGGAAGCATTCTTTGACAGATGAAAGAGACACTCTTGCTTGGATTAACAACCAATCATCACAGCAAAGGCCAATTTTAATGAGTAGGACCTAGCCCAAAGTATATATACATGTGTATTTAGCAGGCTGTTTGTTCTCTCTTTCTGAGCTTCTTGACTCAGAGCAGCAGCTCTCAAATACCCTCACTCATCATCAATATGAATAGCATCACTGCTTTCGCCATCCTTGCTCTGGCAGCCACAACATGGGCTGTCATTTCCCCTGGTGAGTTAGAATTCCTTTTCAATATTCTTGCCTTTATGTTAACTGCACTATACTCTGCCTTAGTAATTACAAAATGTTAAAGTCAAGAGAAAATTTAGAAGTCTATTTAGATTGGTTTGATCAACAGTAGGAATAAATTAGATCTTCAGAAAGAGGAAGAGAGACTGAGAAGAATAAAAGGATTGTGAACTTTCTATTTAGTTCTTCATCAGAATCAGGTTTCTGATTTGCCCTTTTAGAAATTACCTATGCAACTTTGAGACCATAAATGCACCTCTACTCTGGGCTTGCCCACAGTATCTCCTATATCCCTCTCCAGTCCTTTCTCCAGTGATCAGAGATTCCTGCCCCAACCTCATTTTTTTTTTTTTTGTCCAGAGGAGAGTGGTGGTTGGACTTGAACACCTCTGACTTCACCCTGAGATGGCCCTGAGAAAAGAATTGACCTCTCCTAGATCTGGCTTGGGCAAGGGATGTTGGGAAATGTATTTTAGGGACTGTGAACAATGAATTCAGGTTTGCATTTCTAACTGTTAAATTTACTATTTCTCCAATTCCTTCCCTTGAAATGCATCTCATCCTAATTGCTTCTGGTGATCAAGAAGTTGGGATAGAGGTGAGTACCTTTTTGGCATGCTCTTTGTAAAAATAAAATCAAGGTGAATGTGTGAATGAGTCACGCAGATACCCAAACTGACTCACAGTGGGCTGAAATAATTCCCTGGGAGGTAAAACTGTTCCTCCTTTGCTCCTGGTGGTGTTTCTTTCTTCAAAGGAATCTCCTTGAAAAGGAGAACAGGAGATAAAGGAAGCTTTTACCTTTGGTAGTATTTTAAACTTTTCTCAGTACTTTTCACATTCATTATCCTACTAAACTCTTATTAGAACCCTGAAATTTTTCTAAACTTCTTCTCAAAGGAATCTACACTTGTCCACAAAAGACCTTCTAGACACGTTTGCTGAAAAGCTGAGCAGCTGTTTGTTCTCTCTTTCTGAGCTTCTTGACTCAGAGCAGCAGCTCTCAAATACCCTCACTCATCATCAATATGAATAGCATCACTGCTTTCGCCATCCTTGCTCTGGCAGCCACAACATGGGCTGTCATTTCCCCTGGTGAGTTAGAATTCCTTTTCAATATTCTTGCCTTTATGTTAACTGCACTATACTCTGCCTTAGTAATTACAAAATGTTAAAGTCAAGAGAAAATTTAGAAGTCTATTTAGATTGGTTTGATCAACAGTAGGAATAAATTAGATCTTCAGAAAGAGGAAGAGAGACTGAGAAGAATAAAAGGATTGTGAACTTTCTATTTAGTTCTTCATCAGAATCAGGTTTCTGATTTGCCCTTTTAGAAATTACCTATGCAACTTTGAGACCATAAATGCACCTCTACTCTGGGCTTGCCCACAGTATCTCCTATATCCCTCTCCAGTCCTTTCTCCAGTGATCAGAGATTCCTGCCCCAACCTCATTTTTTTTTTTTTTTGTCCAGAGGAGAGTGGTGGTTGGACTTGAACACCTCTGACTTCACCCTGAGATGGCCCTGAGAAAAGAATTGACCTCTCCTAGATCTGGCTTGGGCAAGGGATGTTGGGAAATGTATTTTAGGGACTGTGAACAATGAATTCAGGTTTGCATTTCTAACTGTTAAATTTACTATTTCTCCAATTCCTTCCCTTGAAATGCATCTCATCCTAATTGCTTCTGGTGATCAAGAAGTTGGGATAGAGGTGAGTACCTTTTTGGCATGCTCTTTGTAAAAATAAAATCAAGGTGAATGTGTGAATGAGTCACGCAGATACCCAAACTGACTCACAGTGGGCTGAAATAATTCCCTGGGAGGTAAAACTGTTCCTCCTTTGCTCCCTGGTGGTGTTTCTTTCTTCAAAGGAATCTCCTTGAAAAGGAGAACAGGAGATAAAGGAAGCTTTTACCTTTGGTAGTATTTTAAACTTTTCTCAGTACTTTTCACATTCATTATCCTACTAAACTCTTATTAGAACCCTAAAAAAAGAGAGACTAATATTTCCTTCTTAAACTTCTAATTCTCATTTGAAGACTGTTCTAGGTCTGATTTACCTCTGCAGCACAGCACTTGGTCCACAAAAGACCTTCTAGACACGTTTGCTGAAAAGCTGAAGGGGCTAATAATCTTCCTTACTCTCTTCTCCCTCTTCACCACGTTGGTATGAAAATGATGGCAGAATTGAAGGAAGAGAATGCGGAGTATTATTTTTGTTCCAATTGCAGGTGGACTGCACCAAATACAACAGGACTGCATGCACAAAGGAATGGGAACCACTGTGTGGCCTAGATCAGAAAAACTACAGTAATGAATGCATGTTCTGTTTCCTAAATCAGTAAGTTTAATACTCAATTTGGAGCCCTGTTTCATTTTGCTTAACAATCACAAAATTCACATTGGTCAAAATCTGATTGGTTTTTGAAAACATGGTTTGACACATCTTACCTTCTGCCATGTTCCTCTAGTACTTGGTGGACATTGCTTTGTTTTAAAAAACCCTAGCTATATTAGGGATGTATATGTAAATATATTTCTTTGTTCTCCAGTCAAATTTTCATTTATATATTATATTATGCAATGTCCCTTGGGCATTTAGTTGTTGTATATAGACATTTTTATTCCCACATTACATTTAAGGGAACTGGGGCTCAGGCAGGACATGTTTTCTTGGTCAAAGTTATATGAATCTCCTGTGTTACATCTTCTTTATCAGTTAATGGAAACTCAGAAGTGAGCTGTCACTATCTGGGCTATTAACCATGGACACTATTATAACACTTTGATCTATCCTTCATACCCAAGAGGAAAATCCTGTTGCTTTTCTTATTGTCTGGAAGAGTTTAGGGAAGAGAATGAAAGTACAAAATGATAGTTGGAATTAGAATCCTCACCAGCACCAAGCCCCACACATTAAATATTAAGGCCTCACTATAAACAATATTTTGACTTCCAGGAGACTTGGAGAATGATTATTACCAGCCACTCAAGCAACCTGAACTCACTGCTTTCGGACTAGTAATTGAAATCATGGGCTTTCATGTCAGACATCTGGATTAGAATCCAGACTGCACTTAATAGATCTGTGACATTAGGCAAATACCCAGTCTACTATATAGTTCTGTAGTCAGTAAAGCAGAAATTATAATAGTGTTCAGAATTCATTGTGGTAAGACATGAAATTTAGCAGCAGACACAGAATGACTATTCAAAGAAATGAGCTCTTTGTCCAATTTCGTTGGTATGAAAATGATGGCAGAATTGAAGGAAGAGAATGCGAGTATTATTTTGTTCCAATTGCAGGTGGACTGCACCAAATACAACAGGACTGCATGCACAAAGGAATGGGAACCACTGTGTGGCCTAGATCAGAAAAACTACAGTAATGAATGCATGTTCTGTTTCCTAAATCAGTAAGTTTAATACTCAATTTGGAGCCCTGTTTCATTTTGCTTAACAATCACAAAATTCACATTGGTCAAAATCTGATTGGTTTTTGAAAACATGGTTTGACACATCTTACCTTCTGCCATGTTCCTCTAGTACTTGGTGGACATTGCTTTGTTTTAAAAAACCCTAGCTATATTAGGGATGTATATGTAAATATATTTCTTTGTTCTCCAGTCAAATTTTCATTTATATATTATATTATGCAATGTCCCTTGGGCATTTAGTTGTTGTATATAGACATTTTTATTCCCACATTACATTTAAGGGAACTGGGGCTCAGGCAGGACATGTTTTCTTGGTCAAAGTTATATGAATCTCCTGTGTTACATCTTCTTTATCAGTTAATGGAAACTCAGAAGTGAGCTGTCACTATCTGGGCTATTAACCATGGACACTATTATAACACTTTGATCTATCCTTCATACCCAAGAGGAAAATCCTGTTGCTTTTCTTATTGTCTGGAAGAGTTTAGGGAAGAGAATGAAAGTACAAAATGATAGTTGGAATTAGAATCCTCACCAGCACCAAGCCCCACACATTAAATATTAAGGCCTCACTATAAACAATATTTTGACTTCCAGGAGACTTGGAGAATGATTATTACCAGCCACTCAAGCAACCTGAACTCACTGCTTTCGGACTAGTAATTGAAATCATGGGCTTTCATGTCAGACATCTGGATTAGAATCCAGACTGCACTTAATAGATCTGTGACATTAGGCAAATACCCAGTCTACTATATAGTTCTGTAGTCAGTAAAGCAGAAATTATAATAGTGTTCAGAATTCATTGTGGTAAGACATGTCAAACCTTATCTAAGCAGCAGACACAGAATGACTATTCAAAGAAATGAGCTCTTTTTTTCTTTTATCATTTTCCTTCTTGTTTTCTAGTCCTTCTGAAAATGTATAGTCTAACATAAAATGTTCTTCAAATAAAACCACTCTGGGTATGCAAAACTAGAGATTAAAGACTGAGTTTGGATTGATTATATTTTTTCATACATTCTTTTTAGAAAGAAGAAATCTAATACTCAGAAGTGACTATAACAAAATTACACAGTCTACAAGTGCCAGAGATGGATATGTGCATATTTTCTTTTAAAACTACAAAAATACTTGCACACTTTATTATGCCTTTGATTCCCATCTGAATATTCATGGAGTATTTCAGAAGTGCTCAATCCAATATCCTTTGAATGTTGATTTTATTTTTTATGTTTTTGTTTGCAAAATGATCATCTATCATGTTAATGATGATGATCATGTTAATGGCAAATATTAACTAATGAGGGAAGGATATTGACCAGAACTCCTCATCTTCAGTGGAGGTCAGACAACAGAGAATACATTTCACTACGTTTTACTCTGTAGATTATTAAATATCAAATAACTGAATCATCTAATCAATAAAATCTTCCTTTCCAGAGAGGAAGGATCTCAACTCAGGAAACTTCATGATGGTACATGCGTAAGTATACACAGAAATTTCATGTATTTTTAATATAAAATGTTTCAAAAATCCTGTTGCTTTTCTTATTGTCTGGAAGAGTTTAGGAAGAGAATGAAAGTACAAAATGATAGTTGGAATTAGAATCCTCACCAGCACCAAGCCCCACACATTAAATATTAAGGCCTCACTATAAACAATATTTTGACTTCCAGGAGACTTGGAGAATGATTATTACCAGCCACTCAAGCAACCTGAACTCACTGCTTTCGGACTAGTAATTGAAATCATGGGCTTTCATGTCAGACATCTGGATTAGAATCCAGACTGCACTTAATAGATCTGTGACATTAGGCAAATACCCAGTCTACTATATAGTTCTGTAGTCAGTAAAGCAGAAATTATAATAGTGTTCAGAATTCATTGTGGTAAGACATGTCAAACCTTATCTAAGCAGCAGACACAGAATGACTATTCAAAGAAATGAGCTCTTTTTTTCCTTTTTATCATTTTCCTTCTTGTTTTCTAGTCCTTCTGAAAATGTATAGTCTAACATAAAAATGTTCTTCAAATAAAACCACTCTGGGTATGCAAAACTAGAGATTAAAGACTGAGTTTGGATTGATTATATTTTTTCATACATTCTTTTTAGAAAGAAGAAATCTAATACTCAGAAGTGACTATAACAAAATTACACAGTCTACAAGTGCCAGAGATGGATATGTGCATATTTTCTTTTAAAACTACAAAAATACTTGCACACTTTATTATGCCTTTGATTCCCATCTGAATATTCATGGAGTATTTCAGAAGTGCTCAATCCAATATCCTTTGAATGTTGATTTTATTTTTTATGTTTTTGTTTGCAAAATGATCATCTATCATGTTAATGATGATGATCATGTTAATGGCAAATATTAACTAATGAGGGAAGGATATTGACCAGAACTCCTCATCTTCAGTGGAGGTCAGACAACAGAGAATACATTTCACTACGTTTTACTCTGTAGATTATTAAATATCAAATAACTGAATCATCTAATCAATAAAATCTTCCTTTCCAGAGAGGAAGGATCTCAACTCAGGAAACTTCATGATGGTACATGCGTAAGTATACACAGAAATTTCATGTATTTTTAATATAAAATGTTTCAAAAATTCCTTACTTTCATTGAGAAAACTTATTTTAAAACATTTATTCTAGAAATTATCTATGACTATGACTAGTCACAGGTAAGTCACCTAGCCAGCCTAAGCAGAAAACCTGGAAGTATAATTTATTTGCCCAGAGGAAGACTCCAGAAACTTTATTCATAACTCTTAACTGGGGCAGACTGACATACATGTGGTTATTTTCTAATACTGCATCTAATTATCAGATTAAGAAGAGAACATTAGGGACTTAAAAGCACTCTCATAACAGTAAAAAAGAGTCATTCAAAAAATCAGAGGCCAACACAATATTGTAAAACAATTATCCTCCAATTAACCAAAAAAAGAGATGAAAAAAGGCACACAAAAATTCAAGAATACAAATGTAGAGATAATTTAAGGGCAAAGAACATGGTGAATGGAAAGTCAGTTGTTTTAATAGAGCTTGAAATGTGATACAAGAGGATGGCAAACATGAGGTTGTGATAAAGACAGTTCATTTTAAGAAGGGGAACCTAACCCATTATGATGAGTGAGGAAGAAAAATGTCACCATGAAACTGTCAAGTAACATGAACAAGGAGTAGGGATTCAGTGGGTAAATTCATGCAAAATAGGTTAAATTCAAGAAGCAAAAGCACAGGAATGTACAGGAGCAGGAAACACTGGGGCTTCAGTCCTGAAGTTCAGCTGGGATAGAAGGCAGAGTAGAGGAGATGGCAAAGATAAGCATGGGTCACGAGGGCACTTTCTGTGGAGAAGATCAGTTAAATATCTGAACAAGATCAGATTTGGTTTCTAAAAATAAAATCACTCTAGCGTCAATGTAGAGTATCAAATAACCATGGGGGCTCAGCAGTAAATAGGCAGGCAGAACAATTGTGACGGCAAAACCTAGTAAAGACCTGAATTAAGTGGATGACAGCACAGTGAGCAGAGACTAATTCAGAAATTAAGAACAAGATAGGATCCACAGGATGGATTCTGCTCACCAAGCAGACGTGGAGAATGAGTGAGAGGGCAGCTGCACTTGGGCTGAACTATCACCTTGCTAGGATGGATTCTCACCACTGTTGGGTCAGATAATGTCAACTGCAGAAGATACATATTTCTGAAAGTGGGATTTTGAACTAACAATACCTCAAGGCTTTTAAAAGTTTCTTTCCTATGATTTAATGGTTTGATTTTTTTTTTTTGAACAGAGGCAAGTTGAGTGCACCACATATTCAGAAATATGCACCATGGAGTACGTGCCTCACTGTGGATCTGACGGGACAGTATATGGCAACAAATGTTCATTTTGCAATGCTCTTATGTAAGTGCTTAATTCAATATTTTGTTTGTAGAAAGAGTTCCTCCCACAGAACCAGAAACCATCTTAGCTACATAAGCCAGATGCTACTATGAAGCATAAGAGACGCCTGACTGATAGTCATAATATTTTATAAAAAGAAGAAAACAGACATAAAATGAGAGAGAGAAAAAATGCACAAGAATAAGAACTAAAGTTAGGGAAAGAGAAACTTGATCAACATTATTAAGTAACAGATAAAAGAGAAACGTATAGAAATTTTGGCTCCTAACACACTGGCTTTTACTAGTACACTGAATTCCTCTTTTTCTCCCACCGTGCTGAAGCTTAGCAATTAATTGCTCCTTTTTCATGTTGTGTATTCATCTGGCTGGCTTAATCTAAGACTGTGCAACTTTTAATATAAGGTCTCCACAGTTTCCCTTTTAAAAATATAATTTCTCTTATAGGGAGAGCCATGGCGCACTTTATTTTGTCAACTATGGACCATGCTCTGAATCTCCCTGATGCTGAAAGGCACCAAGTTTCATTTGGCAGTGAACCAGTTTCTCTAGGATGGCTGTGGGGACAAGCACATGGAATTTGATTCTTCAATAAAAGATTCTTAGCAGAAGCACTATCACACTTGTCTCTGTAGATGTGATTCTTCTCTTACTTATGGTCCTTTCCCAAAACTGTAAGTCACACAAAAATACTTCCTCTATTTCTACTCAAGTTGGAAGTTAGAGAGACTTTATACACAGTTGTGAGAAAAGAGTCTGCTCTCAGCATCCCATTTAAAAATTTTTTTTTGGTAAACATGGACCAAAGGGTGGATTTGACCATTAGTATTATTTTATCTTAGCCACACTAATGAAAAGTGGAAAATCCAGATTTGGAGAAAGTCAGACTGAGACCCAAAAATCTTAAAGAATCAGGTGGGATTTTGAACTAACAATACCTCAAGGCTTTTAAAAGTTTTTGTTAATGGTTTGATTTTTTTTTTTTGAACAGAGGCAAGTTGAGTGCACCACATATTCAGAAATATGCACCATGGAGTACGTGCCTCACTGTGGATCTGACGGGACAGTATATGGCAACAAATGTTCATTTTGCAATGCTCTTATGTAAGTGCTTAATTCAATATTTTGTTTGTAGAAAGAGTTCCTCCCACAGAACCAGAAACCATCTTAGCTACATAACATAAGCCAGATGCTACTATGAAGCATAAGAGACGCCTGACTGATAGTCATAATATTTTATAAAAAGAAGAAAACAGACATAAAATGAGAGAGAGAAAAAATGCACAAGAATAAGAACTAAAGTTAGGGAAAGAGAAACTTGATCAACATTATTAAGTAACAGATAAAAGAGAAACGTATAGAAATTTTGGCTCCTAACACACTGGCTTTTACTAGTACACTGAATTCCTCTTTTTCTCCCACCGTGCTGAAGCTTAGCAATTAATTGCTCCTTTTTCATGTTGTGTATTCATCTGGCTGGCTTAATCTAAGACTGTGCAACTTTTAATATAAGGTCTCCACAGTTTCCCTTTTAAAAATATAATTTCTCTTATAGGGAGAGCCATGGCGCACTTTATTTTGTCAACTATGGACCATGCTCTGAATCTCCCTGATGCTGAAAGGCACCAAGTTTCATTTGGCAGTGAACCAGTTTCTCTAGGATGGCTGTGGGGACAAGCACATGGAATTTGATTCTTCAATAAAAGATTCTTAGCAGAAGCACTATCACACTTGTCTCTGTAGATGTGATTCTTCTCTTACTTATGGTCCTTTCCCAAAACTGTAAGTCACACAAAAATACTTCCTCTATTTCTACTCAAGTTGGAAGTTAGAGAGACTTTATACACAGTTGTGAGAAAAGAGTCTGCTCTCAGCATCCCATTTAAAAAATTTTTTTTGGTAAACATGGACCAAAGGGTGGATTTGACCATTAGTATTATTTTATCTTAGCCACACTAATGAAAAGTGGAAAATCCAGATTTGGAGAAAGTCAGACTGAGAATCCTTAACACTATTAATGTTCTATAAATGAATCAGAACAGGCTAGGAAGAACGTAATGCTTCAGGTATCACCATTTAAAGAGAACTCAATCACATGTGTACATGTACAAAGGAAGGCATCTGGTAGTTCATGCTGGGGAAGAGATAAAAAAAAAAAAAAAAAAAAACAGCATATTCTAATTGAAAATTGAAATACTACCAAAGCATTAGGAATATTGAGTCATGTGCTGGATTCTCAGGAGGCAGAGACAGGAGGACTTTCTTTTGGCTATGTCTCCACAAAGAGCGCTCAGCTGAATACAGTAAGCAGAGGTAAATATTTAACTTGCTACAGAATTTTTTAATACTAAGTATGCAAACAGGCATTAGTGACACCCTGTACACTCATATGTCCAAAGAGCAATGCTTTTTTAGCAAAGAGGTAAATGCTTGCCAGCTATGCTGTAAAGATTTGTGTCCTTTTTCTAACACATATAGAAAAGTAACTACAGGTTAAGCAATGTGTTGTGTGTGGATAGGCAATAACAATGAGGCAAAAAGATGAATCTGTGTCATTAAGGAATTTGTAGACTAGTCAAAGAGACACACTTTTTAAATAAATGATTACTAAACATAAAAGCAGTACACTTCATAATTAATAAAATTTCAGTAAGAACTGAAGGGAGACAGTGCTAGTCACATGATATGCTTGTATATTAGTATGCCCAGGTTCCCAGAATAAAATACAGATCTCCCTCCACTTAGGATGGTGTTACATCCAAACAAACCCATAATAAACTGAATATACACCTAGTCTACCAGCCTTACCTACTTTAAATGTGCTCAGAATACTTACATTAGGCTACAGGTGGTGAAAATCATATAACACAAAGCCTATTTTATAATAAGGTATTGAATATCCCTCATCAATAAAGAATCCAGCTGCCAATGCAAGAAACACAGGCTTGATCCCTGGGTTGATCCTTGGAGAAGGAAATGACAGCCTACCCCAGTGTTCTTGCCTGAGAAATCCCATTGACAGAGGAGCCTGGTGGGCTACAGTCCATGGTATTGCAGAGTCCGACACTACTAAGTGACTAAACAACACTGAATATCTCATGTAATTTACTGAATATTGCAAAAGTGGAAATCAGAATGATTGTGAGGGTATGGAATGGTTGTCAGCATATGGGTTGTTTACCCTGGTGGTTGTGTGGCTGACTGGGAGCTGTGGCTCCCTTTCCAGCATCTCAAGAAAATACTGTGTTACTTACCACGAGCTCGGGAAAAGATAAGGTTCACAGTATAGCTTCTACTAGACATGTATTGCTTTCACATCATCATAAAGTCAAAAAATTGTAGGAAATTGTCTATAGGAAATTATACTCTCACAGTTCTAGAAGCTGGGAAGTCCAAGATCAAGGTAGAAGAAGATTTGGTGTCAGGTAAGAGCCCACTTCTAGGTTCACAGTCTACAGTCTTCTTGCCATGTCCTCCTGTGGTAGAAGGGGTCAGGGTGTTCTCTAGACTCTGTTTCTTTGGGGCACTAGTTATATTTATTCATTAAGTCTATGCCTTCATAACTTAATCCTCTCCAAACAGTTCTCCCAACAGTTCTAATACTGTCACATTGAGGATTAGTCTTCCACATATGGATCTGGAGGGTTCACAGAAACAGGCAATAGGTTTAGGTTGATGGCCATTCTTGCTCATGACTGGAGTGGTGGGCACATGGGTGTTGGCCCTATAATAACAAATCATTTACAAACAATCATAAGACAAAGTCTATATATTGTAGAGTGGATATATCAGAGTACATTGTATAACTTATATTTTAAAGTATGTAATTAAATAGTAATTATGTATGAACCTGTAAGTCAAAAAAAGTGAGTTTACCTACATAAACTCTGTGTCTAAACAAAATTTTTCTAGGCAGATATTCAAGTTTGGGCAATGTCCTATGGCTTCCTTAAAACATCAGAGAAGGGAAAGACATTATCCTATGGCCAGGGAGAGACTGATCACATGTGTGGTAGCTTTTCTGTGATGGAGGAAAACCTTTGGGAAACTAAAGAAAGACACCTTAGTTCTGAGGTGGAGTTATAATTAATTAAAGAATTGGCTAGATGGTGAAAATTCCATGGTTTAGACGGTGGAATTGAGACATCCTTAAAGGTGGTAAGAATCTGTTTTGACCACACACTTATGATCAATTAATCTTCAACAAAGGAAGCAAGAATGTACAATGGAGAAAAGACAATTGCTTCATTAAGCGATGCTGGGAAAATTATAGAGCTACATGTAAAAGTATGAAATTAGAACATTCTCTAACATCATATGCAAAAATAAGTTCAAAATGAATTAAAGACCTAAATGTAAGACTGGATACTATAAAACTCACAGAGGAAAACATAAGCATAACACTCTTTGACATAAATCACAACAGTATTTTTTGAACCCATCTCCTACAGTTATGGAAATAAAACAAAAAAACCAAAAAACATACAAGACCTAATTTAACTTAAAAGCTTTTGCACAGCCAAGAGAAGCATAAACAAAAAGACAACCTGTAGAATGGAAGAAAATATTTGCAAATTATGTAACAGACAGGGATTAATATACAAAACACAAAGTTCATACAGCTTTATGTGTGTGTATATATACATATATATGTATATGTATATGTATATATGCACACATATATACATATACATATATACCTGAAACAACTAAATCAAAAGATGGGCAAAGACCTAAACAGATGTTTCTCCAGAGAAGACACACAGATAGCCAACACGAACATGAAAAGATGATCAACATGTTAATCACTAGAAAAATGTAAGTCAATCAGAAGTACAATGAGCTATCACCTCACACCAGTCTGAATAGCCATCATTAAAAACTCTACAAACAATAAATTCTGGAGAGGGGCTGGAGATAGAGTGGAGAAAGAAGATTCCTCTTACACTGTTGTTGGGGATGCAGACTTGTTCAGTCACTATAGAGAAGGAAAGAATTATAACCTGTAAGTCAAAAAGTGAGTTTACCTACATAAACTCTGTGTCTAAACAAAATTTTTCTAGGCAGATATTCAAGTTTGGGCAATGTCCTATGGCTTCCTTAAAACATCAGAGAAGGGAAAGACATTATCCTATGGCCAGGAGAGACTGATCACATGTGTGGTAGCTTTTCTGTGATGGAGGAAAACCTTTGGGAAACTAAAGAAAGACACCTTAGTTCTGAGGTGGAGTTATAATTAATTAAAGAATTGGCTAGATGGTGAAAATTCCATGGTTTAGACGGTGGAATTGAGACATCCTTAAAGGTGGTAAGAATCTGCTTTGACCACACACTTATGATCAATTAATCTTCAACAAAGGAAGCAAGAATGTACAATGGAGAAAAGACAATTGCTTCATTAAGCGATGCTGGGAAAATTATAGAGCTACATGTAAAAGTATGAAATTAGAACATTCTCTAACATCATATGCAAAAATAAGTTCAAAATGAATTAAAGACCTAAATGTAAGACTGGATACTATAAAACTCACAGAGGAAAACATAAGCATAACACTCTTTGACATAAATCACAACAGTATTTTTTGAACCCATCTCCTACAGTTATGGAAATAAAACAAAAAAACCAAAAAACATACAAGACCTAATTTAACTTAAAAGCTTTTGCACAGCCAAGAGAAGCATAAACAAAAAGACAACCTGTAGAATGGAAGAAAATATTTGCAAATTATGTAACAGACAGGGATTAATATACAAAACACAAAGTTCATACAGCTTTATGTGTGTGTATATATACATATATATGTATATGTATATGTATATATGCACACATATATACATATACATATATACCTGAAACAACTAAATCAAAAGATGGGCAAAGACCTAAACAGATGTTTCTCCAGAGAAGACACACAGATAGCCAACACGAACATGAAAAGATGATCAACATGTTAATCACTAGAAAAATGTAAGTCAATCAGAAGTACAATGAGCTATCACCTCACACCAGTCTGAATAGCCATCATTAAAAACTCTACAAACAATAAATTCTGGAGAGGGGCTGGAGATAGAGTGGAGAAAGAAGATTCCTCTTACACTGTTGTTGGGGATGCAGACTTGTTCAGTCACTATAGAGAACAATATGGACTCCTTAAAAAACTAAAAATAGAGCTATCATATGAGTTAGCAATCCCACTTCTGATCATCTATCCCCCCAAAGACTATAATTCAAAAAGATATATGCACCTTTATGATCACAGCAGCACTGTTCACAGTTGCCAAAACATGGAAACAACCTAAATGTCCATTGACAGATGAATGAGTAAAGAAGGTGTGGTATATATACAGTGGAATACTTGCAGCCATAAACAGTAATGAAATAATACCATTTAGAGCAACTAGATGTACCTAGAGTTATCACACTGAAAGAAGTAATCAGATAGCAAAAGATAAATATCAGATCAATATAATAAGTGTCATTTGCATGTGAAAACTTAAAAATATATACAAATGAACTCATTTTAAAAAGCAGAGACACATGTAGAAAACAAACTTACTGTTACCAAAGGAGAAGGAAGGATAAATAAAAATAATGGCAGATGTAACATTTGAGCTAAGACAACATTGTAAGTCTATTATACTCCAATTAAAAAATAAATAAATCCCACAAATCCAGTACATTGACTAGGTACAAGTGAATCAAACTTTCCTAAGACAATGCTGTGTTAGTGTGGAACTTATTGTTTGATTTCTCACTGCTGATACGGATGAGAATCAGAGGGGCCATGATTAGTACTGAAATGTTACAAAATTCAGGGAAACTCAAATATTAAATCTGCTTCCTCAAGTCTGCCTTCCAGGCATGATTATTTGTTTAATGACATTCTCCTCTCAAGGTATAAGCCCTATGAGGGTCAAGAAGATGCCATTCTTTTTCACTCCTGGACTTCTAGTCCCCACACTACTCCTAGCAAACCAGAATCCCAGACAGTAGAAGGTCTGCGGGAACTCATTTAACCAGTGATGTCCTACTAACAACAAAACCTGTGACATGGGATTTCTCTAGAGGTCCAGTGGTTAAGAATCTGCTTTGCAATGCAGGGGCTCAGGTTTGATCTCTGGTCCAGGAAGATTCCACATGCCTGAAGCAACTAAGCCTGTGTGCCTCAACTACTGAGCCTGTGTGCTTCCAACTTACTTAAGAAATAACAAGGCATTATCTGTTCTATATTAGAGTTACAAGAACAGAGTCCACAGATTGGATGAAAACCACTTCTTTCATATTCTAGGCTACCCAGGTCCTTTCTGAAAGTTTCCAGTGGGTTTACTTTTAAGTATTTATTGAAATAAAGTAATAAAATAAATTAAAAGGTAAATAAAATTTTTTTTCATTCCATCATTGTTAATAATAATGAAATTGGAATCAATCTAATTGAGCAAGCATGAAAGAATATTAATATAATAAAAATCTATGTAAGTGACATAATATGCCACTAGGCATCTAAATTCATGTTCTGCATGACTATATTTAAACATAAAGAAAATGTTCTCAGTATATTTTTAAGTCAAAAAAGGCACAAATCAATGTATACTACACAAATTTGATTAAATACAAGAACATATATACATGTGCATATCTATGTATGTATTATATATATATTTTTTTAAAATTGGAATGGTATAATTAAATATATATGTTTCAAAATTTGTGAGTTTTAAGGTTTCATGTCTTTTATTTCTTTTCCAATATTTCAATTTTTTTGAAGTTTTTAGAGTAAACTTGTATTTCCTTGATATAGGAATTGTTTGTTTGTTTGTTGTTTAACAAAACATAACCTTGAGGCACAGAGTTCAAAAAACAAGAGGAAACCCACCATGACAAGGTATATTTCCTATTGCAAAGCTGCAAAGGTCTGGAACGATGAGAATCAGAGGCCATTTCAGGGAAACTCAAATATTAAATCTGCTTCCTCAAGTCTGCCTTCCAGGCATGATTATTTGTTTAATGACATTCTCCTCTCAAGGTATAAGCCCTATGAGGGTCAAGAAGATGCCATTCTTTTTCACTCCTGGACTTCTAGTCCCCACACTACTCCTAGCAAACCAGAATCCCAGACAGTAGAAGGTCTGCGGGAACTCATTTAACCAGTGATGTCCTACTAACAACAAAACCTGTGACATGGGATTTCTCTAGAGGTCCAGTGGTTAAGAATCTGCTTTGCAATGCAGGGGCTCAGGTTTGATCTCTGGTCCAGGAAGATTCCACATGCCTGAAGCAACTAAGCCTGTGTGCCTCAACTACTGAGCCTGTGTGCTTCCAACTTACTTAAGAAATAACAAGGCATTATCTGTTCTATATTAGAGTTACAAGAACAGAGTCCACAGATTGGATGAAAACCACTTCTTTCATATTCTAGGCTACCCAGGTCCTTTCTGAAAGTTTCCAGTGGGTTTACTTTTAAGTATTTATTGAAATAAAGTAATAAAATAAATTAAAAGGTAAATAAAATTTTTTTTCATTCCATCATTGTTAATAATAATGAAATTGGAATCAATCTAATTGAGCAAGCATGAAAGAATATTAATATAATAAAAATCTATGTAAGTGACATAATATGCCACTAGGCATCTAAATTCATGTTCTGCATGACTATATTTAAACATAAAGAAAATGTTCTCAGTATATTTTTAAGTCAAAAAAGGCACAAATCAATGTATACTACACAAATTTGATTAAATACAAGAACATATATACATGTGCATATCTATGTATGTATTATATATATATTTTTTTAAAATTGGAATGGTATAATTAAATATATATGTTTCAAAATTTGTGAGTTTTAAGGTTTCATGTCTTTTATTTCTTTTCCAATATTTCAATTTTTTTGAAGTTTTTAGAGTAAACTTGTATTTCCTTGATATAGGAATTGTTTGTTTGTTTGTTGTTTAACAAAACATAACCTTGAGGCACAGAGTTCAAAAAACAAGAGGAAACCCACCATGACAAGGTATATTTCCTATTGCAAAGCTGCAAAGGTCTGGAACGATGCAGGACAAAGCTGGACCCTCTGTATCCACAGACCTCATCTGTCACTGCAGCCTCCTCTCTTTCTCAGCTGTTCCCACATTTTTAATTCTGGCCAAAGGTGTTGATTACTGCTGTTAAACATCCTATACTTTTTCTGCTATGCTCTTTCCTTCTGCGGTATGTTCCTTCTGCTCTTGTTTCTTTGGATTGCCTGTCCAAGGCTGCCCTGGCCAGCCATCGGATCTCAGCCCCCATGTCTTGTACACATTTCAATGCTCCCTTCCCCAGTACCTCCTGCTGAGTGTGCCTTTGATTCACACTAAATGTTTGACCTCCCAGGGTCTGCTCAGCCCAGCACACAATGCATCAGTGCCTTCCCTCTCCTAGACAGCTAAGCTATCCCCCTCTGGAGGCTCTAAAGTGTTTATCTTAAAGGAGAGGCCTAAGCCACAAAGGAGCTCATTACATCTTTCTTCCTTTCGGAGGTGAGTCAACCAGGGTACATGCTGTAGGGAGTGTGGGCATCTGGCATTGTGCTCTAGTGCAAATGGATATTCTTCTGCTGAAGCTCCATTCCTGGAGGAATCTAGGGAAGATGTCAGGAAGAACTGGGGGTATGCTTAACAGCAGAAACGTGGAGTCATAGATTGTCTCAGTCTCAGTAGCAGGCCGAGTAGACAGCTCCAGAGGAAGTGCCAAGAACCTCCAGCCATGCTGGAGAGTAGAGTACTCTGGAGGCATTTCAGTGTTTTAGATGACAAATAATCACACCTTAGCATAAAGGCAAACAGTCTATGTAATTATCTCATCAACATGTGCTACAGAGCAGAAATAAAGGCCTCAAGTACACAGAGAGGACCAAGTTGCTTCTGCAGAATTATGAAGATGGGGAGAGTTCAGTGTGGTCCCTGGTCAGCCCTGGAACTTCCATACACCATACTCTGGGGCTGGAAAGCTGCTACAAAGACAGGAAACCCCAAGGGAGAATGCTCACTGCATTCTCTCTTGTGTTTGGATGAAAACAACTTTGAAACTCCCGTGGGAATATTTCTCTTTTTTTCTCATTATGCACTCTCTCAGAATGCTGCAAGAGCGTAGCTTTCTAAGTCAGAAGATTCTCAGCACAGTCAAGTAGGTCTGGATATGCTGTTTTATATACCTTTCTCTTAATCCCAAGAGGCAATATCTGCTTCATGACCAAGTACAGACCTTCTTCTTCTACTGAGAAGCTCTTGTTATCTAAAAGTCTCTAGCGGCCTCATTTCCTTTGTATTCCCTCAAACACAAAAACATTTTGAGAGAATCATCAGGTAAAGTGTCTTTTCACGCCACTTAAAATACCTCCATTATTAAAATAATACAATGATTTCCTAACAGCAACCTCTGTCACTAAGAGTTATATGTTTATTTATGACTAACCAAAGTTTAATTTTTCCTGGGCATTTGTTCTCAGGGAAGGAACATACAATGGGTAGACTGGAGATGAATATTCACTTCAAAAGTGGTCTCAGTATCTTGATTACTTCTTTTTTGGTGACTGGATCAAAAGGTAACAACAACATTCTCAAGCAGTATCTCAGAACATCACTTCCTTTCGGAGGTGAGTCAACCAGGGTACATGCTGTAGGGAGTGTGGGCATCTGGCATTGTGCTCTAGTGCAAATGGATATTCTTCTGCTGAAGCTCCATTCCTGGAGGAATCTAGGGAAGATGTCAGGAAGAACTGGGGGTATGCTTAACAGCAGAAACGTGGAGTCATAGATTGTCTCAGTCTCAGTAGCAGGCCGAGTAGACAGCTCCAGAGGAAGTGCCAAGAACCTCCAGCCATGCTGGAGAGTAGAGTACTCTGGAGGCATTTCAGTGTTTTAGATGACAAATAATCACACCTTAGCATAAAGGCAAACAGTCTATGTAATTATCTCATCAACATGTGCTACAGAGCAGAAATAAAGGCCTCAAGTACACAGAGAGGACCAAGTTGCTTCTGCAGAATTATGAAGATGGGGAGAGTTCAGTGTGGTCCCTGGTCAGCCCTGGAACTTCCATACACCATACTCTGGGGCTGGAAAGCTGCTACAAAGACAGGAAACCCCAAGGGAGAATGCTCACTGCATTCTCTCTTGTGTTTGGATGAAAACAACTTTGAAACTCCCGTGGGAATATTTCTCTTTTTTTCTCATTATGCACTCTCTCAGAATGCTGCAAGAGCGTAGCTTTCTAAGTCAGAAGATTCTCAGCACAGTCAAGTAGGTCTGGATATGCTGTTTTATATACCTTTCTCTTAATCCCAAGAGGCAATATCTGCTTCATGACCAAGTACAGACCTTCTTCTTCTACTGAGAAGCTCTTGTTATCTAAAAGTCTCTAGCGGCCTCATTTCCTTTGTATTCCCTCAAACACAAAAACATTTTGAGAGAATCATCAGGTAAAGTGTCTTTTCACGCCACTTAAAATACCTCCATTATTAAAATAATACAATGATTTCCTAACAGCAACCTCTGTCACTAAGAGTTATATGTTTATTTATGACTAACCAAAGTTTAATTTTTCCTGGGCATTTGTTCTCAGGGAAGGAACATACAATGGGTAGACTGGAGATGAATATTCACTTCAAAAGTGGTCTCAGTATCTTGATTACTTCTTTTTTGGTGACTGGATCAAAAGGTAACAACAACATTCTCAAGCAGTATCTCAGAACATCACTCTAAGGACATGCCAGGAGGAAAAATGGCCATATCCTTCCAAGTACTCTGCTCACTTCTGTTGTTTCTCCTGATACCTTTTGCATTACTTTCTGGTAAGTAAGGCATCTATTTTTGGGCAGGGATGCAAAAACTTGACAGCTTAGCTCTGATATTATCATCTGAAAGAGAATGTTTTGAAATTCTTACTTAAATATGTTTCATATTAGTCTATCATTTTATTATGTTTATATATCTGTATCTAGAGAGAAAGAAAGACAATGGAATGTGATTTTTAAAAAAGGGTTGGGGCACCTGTGCCAAAGGCACAGATTATGAGACCTAATTCATGGAAGGAGGTGCATGGGTGACTGGGTGAAGTAACAGGTGAAAGTGACAGGCAATAAGCCTCCACCATATTACATTACAAAAATTCAGAACTTTTGAAAATGTTTTGTCAATATATTTGAGTGGGTCATTATCTTTTTAGAGAAGTCATATCGGGAAACCTGGCTTATAGTACTGAAGAGCTTGGTTCTTTTCCGTATCTGCCATGAATTCTTAGGTGTTTCATAAGATATGAGGATGGGGTTAAAAGAGCTAGAATTCCAGTATTTATTAATTTCTTTCATATACTGACTGTCAGCTCTAAATCCTCTCAAGTCCAGGCTAATTACTGTTAGTCAAAAAATGTCTGTGGTACACTGCATTGGCAGTGATGCATCCATATAGTCCTCTGCTGATTATCTGCCAGGAGTAAAAGAATTAGCCTACATTTTTAAAAACTGAATGAATATATGTATAAATAATGTTTTCAATTATTAAACAATGCTTTCAATTATTGCTAGCTTTCTTGGTATTACATTAGGACTCTTTTATTCTGTCAATAGATTAAGCCATGATTAATCAGATACTAAATTCTGTAACTATTTTCATTTGTTATGGTTTCAGGTCCTCCACGCTGGTGGCCACCACATGGAAATATTAAGGTAATTTTTCTCTAAATTTACTAGAAATGAGACTAAGTTTTCTTTGGAGTTACTATTTTAGAATCTTAATGAGACAAGTGAGGTTCTTTAAGGTTCAGACAAATGAATATGGCAGGTATGCTGTAGTTATGGGAGCCCAGACGAGAGGAATCCAGACTGGGACCCAAGGTGAAACTTGGCCATGGGTATACCACAGAACCCTCTGTAGTGCCTGGAAAATGCTTATGGACACTGGCGGTTGTCAGGGGGCAGGGCAGGTTCTTACCTGCCCACAAATTGGGACATAACATGGTTTCTGCTCTGGAGGGACTCACAGTTTGGTGGAGAGGATGCTCCTAATTGCCCTGCATACAGAGAATGCCTATGGGAGTGGTGAATGGCAAACACCAACTCTGAGACACAGACTGAGGAGACATGAAGGAACAGGTCCTCTCTGAACAGAGCCTTGGATTCTGTTTCCAACGTGTATGAGGGCGAAATGATGGAGGCACCTTTTTCATTTTCAGATTTACCTCTGAGCACTGAATATATTGTGAAGTAAAATAAAAGTCTCGTAAATGGGGAAAAAGGACAAATGAAAGATTATTTTGTTTTTTCAAGATGGGTTTCTGTCCCTGTATTCCTCCATTTTAGGAGCATTTGCACTTCAAGCTTTTGTCTCATTAGTGAATTTTAAATTTTGCTTCTTAAAAAAAATTCATGAGTTGGCTGGTGAGAAAGATGTTTTGAAGGTGGCTTGGCCTTCAAGGGACACATAGATCAGAGTGTAGAACCTGTCAGGGGCTAACCCTTCAGTCATATTCCCTTCTCTCTTGAAGCCTACAAATAGCCAGAAAATAGGAAGACAGGGAGTATTATTTGTAGTAAATTCTGCAAATAAAAGAAATAGGATGGTACAAGAGAGAATATTTATTGAAAGTAGAGATAATACTGTCAACAATGTGATTGCAGTGAAGGCTTCTTGGTCATGGAAATATCAGATGTGAAGGGAGGATAGGAGTCACCCAGGTGGAAAGCAGTAAGGATTTACCTACATGAGTCACTGAAGACCTGTGTGACTGGAACACAGAGCAAGGAGTGGCTGCAGCAGATGCTATCATTACACAGCAGATGAATGCATAGCCTACTCACTATGAATATATACTCACCTCCTCACCATGAAGAGGTTCAGCATTCTCTGTAGAGTAGGAGAAATATATATTCTACTCTAAAGAGGAAAAAGAGCTACATTTACAGATGATACTATCTGTTCGTGTTATTTTTGAATATATTCATTCCATTTGAGACTTATTTATTTTGTACTTATTATAGGGCAATGACTAAATGGCAATACATTACATATATATATATATATATGCTGTTCACACAGAGATTAGTCTAATCAAACAGAGACCTTACTGTTAAGGGCTTATAATTCTTTGAGTCATGGAATTAGTCAAATAATTATATAAATGTTTTATTATACACTGATTAGAGGTATTATAAAAGAATAGAAAGTTGGAATTGTATTTTGAGAAGTATCTCTGGGAACGTAGGTCATAATCTGAGCTCTGAAGGTATATGAGTTTGCTGTTGCCATTTGGTCAGTCTAACTCTTTGTGATCCCATGAATTGCCACCTACCAGGCTCCTTTGTCCATGTTTCCCAGTCAAGAACACTGCAGTGGGGGCTTCCCTGGTGGTCCAGTGGGTAAGGACATCGCCTTGCAGAGCAAGGGGCGCCAGTTTGATCCCTGGCTTGGGAGGATTCTACATGCAGTGGAGCAGCTGGCTCAATGTGTCCAACTGCCAAGCCATAGCTCTAAAGCACATGGGCCCAGAGCCAGTGACCAGCAACGACAGAGGCCACTGCGATGGGAGGCCCACATGGGCCAAAGAACACAGATGGATGAAAATAGATAGATGAAAGATCAATAGAAGTGGCCCCCTGCAAAAAAAAAAAAAAAAAAGAATACTGCAGTGAATTGCCATTTCCTTCTCCAGAGGATTTTTCCAACCCAAGGAGCTAACCTTTGTCTCCTGAATTGGCAGACAGCTTCTTTACCACAGAGCCTTGGGAAGCCCAAGGATAAGTTGGACACCCAGTTGTGTCCAACTCTTTGTGACCCCATGCACTGAGCATGCCAGGCCTCCCTCTCTCTCAGCATCTCCCAAACTTTGTCCCAAGTTTGTGTCCATTGCAACAGTTATGCCATCCAGCCATCTTCTTCTCTGATGCCCTCTACTCCTTCTGATCTCAATCTTTCCCAGCATCAGGGACTTTTCCAATGAAGTGGCTGTTCACATCAGATGACCAAAATATTGAAGCTTCAGTTTCAGCATCAGTCATTAAAATGCATATAACGGAAGGAATTTAGGTTCAGGGAACAAGACAATGCATTTGATGGAAGTAGTCATGACAAACCACAAGGCTCTGAGATGGAGAGACTATGGAGCATTTGAAGCAAAAAAGGGGGGCAAAGAGCAAGGTGGTATAAGCAAGGTTGGAAAAGTCAGGAGGGTACAGATCACAGAAGGTCTTTTAGCCCATACTAAAAAGAAAGTTTTTTTCTGTGCAGTGAAATGCACTCAAAAGAGAATAATTACAGAAACAAAATGATTTAATTGACATTTTAAATTATGGAAATGAGAGGCCACTGAGGAATGGAGGAAGTGGAAGGATTAGCTGGGTGACAGACCTATAGGAGGTATATGGTGGTGGCCTGGCCACAGTGATGCTGTTGGATAAGGGAATACAGAAGAAGAGTTTCTAAGCTCAAATATGATCCATTGTTTCTTGGGGTACTGGAGGTACTTTATCTACCTATCTCATGGTAATCACAGCACCCCTGAGACTACCATCCTTGAGTTCAATCGCTCAAAAGTCACTGCTTTCTAGTCATCACTGATACCAACATTGCAAGCAGATGTGGGTTCTGATCCCACTGAGACATGACCCTTCCTTTGTTTTCAGTTTTCCCTACAAAATCAGGGAGTTATTCTAAATGATCTCATGTTTCACAACTTCAAGATAAGAGTTAGCTTGGAGATATTTTTAGCAGATGTAATAAATATATTAATTCAAGACGTATAGATTTCAGTGAAACGTTTTTTCTCCAACTATGGGTCTTCAGTTTCCTTAGCTGAGTGGTTACAGAAAATATCTAAGACTATACTCCCAGGTTCAATAGTCTGGGAATATAGGAGATTGAGAGAGAAGCTAAATTTCCCAAACCTGTCCTGTTTAAACACACTTCCATTTCCCACTAGAGCCCACTAGGCCTCCTTTTCTATGCTGTTGTCAGAAGGTCCTGACAAGGAGGGCATCCTGTTGTTAGCTGATAGCACATACGTAGGTTCTGTTTACCTTGCTTTGCAGAGTGGTGAGCTAGAGAGCTGCTGTCAGACTGGGCTATGCACAGCCTTCATGACCCCCCACATCAGATGACCAAAATATCAAGGCTTTCTTTAACGGAAGGAATTTAGGTTCAGGGAACAAGACAATGCATTTGATGGAAGTAGTCATGACAAACCACAAGGCTCTGAGATGGAGAGACTATGGAGCATTTGAAGCAAAAAAGGGGGGCAAAGAGCAAGGTGGTATAAGCAAGGTTGGAAAAGTCAGGAGGGTACAGATCACAGAAGGTCTTTTAGCCCATACTAAAAAGAAAGTTTTTTTCTGTGCAGTGAAATGCACTCAAAAGAGAATAATTACAGAAACAAAATGATTTAATTGACATTTTAAATTATGGAAATGAGAGGCCACTGAGGAATGGAGGAAGTGGAAGGATTAGCTGGGTGACAGACCTATAGGAGGTATATGGTGGTGGCCTGGCCACAGTGATGCTGTTGGATAAGGGAATACAGAAGAAGAGTTTCTAAGCTCAAATATGATCCATTGTTTCTTGGGGTACTGGAGGTACTTTATCTACCTATCTCATGGTAATCACAGCACCCCTGAGACTACCATCCTTGAGTTCAATCGCTCAAAAGTCACTGCTTTCTAGTCATCACTGATACCAACATTGCAAGCAGATGTGGGTTCTGATCCCACTGAGACATGACCCTTCCTTTGTTTTCAGTTTTCCCTACAAAATCAGGGAGTTATTCTAAATGATCTCATGTTTCACAACTTCAAGATAAGAGTTAGCTTGGAGATATTTTTAGCAGATGTAATAAATATATTAATTCAAGACGTATAGATTTCAGTGAAACGTTTTTTCTCCAACTATGGGTCTTCAGTTTCCTTAGCTGAGTGGTTACAGAAAATATCTAAGACTATACTCCCAGGTTCAATAGTCTGGGAATATAGGAGATTGAGAGAGAAGCTAAATTTCCCAAACCTGTCCTGTTTAAACACACTTCCATTTCCCACTAGAGCCCACTAGGCCTCCTTTTCTATGCTGTTGTCAGAAGGTCCTGACAAGGAGGGCATCCTGTTGTTAGCTGATAGCACATACGTAGGTTCTGTTTACCTTGCTTTGCAGAGTGGTGAGCTAGAGAGCTGCTGTCAGACTGGGCTATGATCCTGTGTTCAAATTTTCCTAGTAAAGTCCAGAGGGCTCTATGAGTGTGATTCTAATCGTATGATTCTTTTCAACTCAATTTCAGGTGAAATGTCCATATAAGAAAGTAGGCTTGAGTTGGTTCCAGGAAACAGCAAACCCCTGCCCTGGTTTATATCAACCCATCTGTGGCAACAATTTGATAACCTACAACAACCCGTGCATCTTGTGTGTTGAGAGCATGTGAGTACTACTGGGAGAAAAGAACAACGAAAAAGCTTAGTTCAAGGAGATTACCATCTACCTTTTCTACTAAGTACAACAGCCTTCAAGCCAGGAATTTGTGCCAGTTCACTCAGATAATAATCAGACCATACTCAGGGGAACATGTGGTAACACAAAGCCCTCTGGAGTAGGAAGGAGATTTACTGTGCTCAGGAGTGTCTGTCAGGCTCTTTCTTCTCTCAGCCTTTGCATTTCCATAGCCCAACTGATAGATATTTTTTCACCTGAAGCTTCAAATATCCCTTTGAGTCCTTGAAATTCTCTGGTTTTAAGATGAATTGTAGTTTTTCCATCTCTCAGATCTCATCAACCTCATGTGTCTGAAACTCTGAGGTAGGATAAGGTGACTATCAAGTTTGGGTCCTTTGGCGTCCTTCAGCTAAGTGTCTATGCTTAGTTTTTGGATTTATGGGACATGATCCCCAGTGATTAGACCCTTAGCTTTCACAAACCTGGGGCTTCAGGACTAACCTCTGTATAAGGCAATATAGTTTCCAGAGAGAAAAACTCTTCCCATGGCATCAAACTGGAACCCTCTGCCCAAAAATCATTTTGTAATTTTCACAAAGAGCAATGATAGGAATGAGTAAACTTCAGGACATCCCCACTAATGAGGAATTCAGTCAAAGTGTATGAGTACTGATAGAATAAGGTGAAGATTAATAGGTCTCATATATACAACTTCAAGCCTGATTAACTTGTTTATAGAGAGATTATAGTATAGGTCATAGTATCTTTAGTGGCATCTTAGAATCATACAAGGATAACAAGGTAGGAAATCCAATTACCTGATTTTTGTGTGTAGTCAATTTCCTTTATGATCTTGGTCTCCCCATACATAAAATAAAGGTGATAGATAATTCTGCCAGCATTTTGGGGGGCTCTGACATTCTACTAATAAAATACTTATCTGATTCTTCCTTTAGGAAATCTCAGGAAAATTAGATTTCTACGTGATGGACAATGCTAGTTGAGTGGACTTGGAGGTGAAAAGAAGAACCTTCTTTTCTTTACATTAAGAAAGCAACTCAGCTTCTTTTTTTACATATCAACCCATCTGTGGCAACAATTTGATAACCTACAACAACCCGTGCATCTTGTGTGTTGAGAGCATGTGAGTACTACTGGGAGAAAAGAACAACGAAAAAGCTTAGTTCAAGGAGATTACCATCTACCTTTTCTACTAAGTACAACAGCCTTCAAGCCAGGAATTTGTGCCAGTTCACTCAGATAATAATCAGACCATACTCAGGGGAACATGTGGTAACACAAAGCCCTCTGGAGTAGGAAGGAGATTTACTGTGCTCAGGAGTGTCTGTCAGGCTCTTTCTTCTCTCAGCCTTTGCATTTCCATAGCCCAACTGATAGATATTTTTTCACCTGAAGCTTCAAATATCCCTTTGAGTCCTTGAAATTCTCTGGTTTTAAGATGAATTGTAGTTTTTCCATCTCTCAGATCTCATCAACCTCATGTGTCTGAAACTCTGAGGTAGGATAAGGTGACTATCAAGTTTGGGTCCTTTGGCGTCCTTCAGCTAAGTGTCTATGCTTAGTTTTTGGATTTATGGGACATGATCCCCAGTGATTAGACCCTTAGCTTTCACAAACCTGGGGCTTCAGGACTAACCTCTGTATAAGGCAATATAGTTTCCAGAGAGAAAAACTCTTCCCATGGCATCAAACTGGAACCCTCTGCCCAAAAATCATTTTGTAATTTTCACAAAGAGCAATGATAGGAATGAGTAAACTTCAGGACATCCCCACTAATGAGGAATTCAGTCAAAGTGTATGAGTACTGATAGAATAAGGTGAAGATTAATAGGTCTCATATATACAACTTCAAGCCTGATTAACTTGTTTATAGAGAGATTATAGTATAGGTCATAGTATCTTTAGTGGCATCTTAGAATCATACAAGGATAACAAGGTAGGAAATCCAATTACCTGATTTTTGTGTGTAGTCAATTTCCTTTATGATCTTGGTCTCCCCATACATAAAATAAAGGTGATAGATAATTCTGCCAGCATTTTGGGGGGCTCTGACATTCTACTAATAAAATACTTATCTGATTCTTCCTTTAGGAAATCTCAGGGGAAAATTAGATTTCTACGTGATGGACAATGCTAGTTGAGTGGACTTGGAGGTGAAAAGAAGAACCTTCTTTTTCTTTACATTAAGAAAATCCTTCTCCTGCAACTCAGCTCTCCTTACATGTGTTCTTAGTGACAGAGAACTGCATCCACTGAGCTTGTATCAGATAGCTAGAGTCCTTTAGATCTCTCCCCTCATGGATTTATTGCCTTTCATGTATTTCCTAATAAACTCCTCTCAAAGTCTCATTTAACTTGGGTCACAGTTCTGTGTCTCAAGCCTCAATAGCAGAACAAAATGAACATTTGAGCTAAAGGCCAATAACAAGCATAGGGCTTAATCAGATTACTGATATTGTAAACTATGGAGTAATCTATGTAAAAGCTCCTGGTTATATCCCAAGGAGCACAATAGAAATTTCTTCCATATTAAAAATAATTAATAGGGAATATGGAGTTCTGTACTCTTCATGCTTTTAACTTTTTTAATATCTGGAATTAAGTTATAAGAACTATTTTTATGACTTGATCAGCCAGTTCTAAATATCTGTGCCCATTCTGTGCTAGCTACTTGTTTAAAGTTTATTTTAAGATATTACACATTATGAATTTTATATTGTTTGATTCTAAATATTTTGGTGTTTCTAGAAATATCCTTGAGCTTTCATCTGAGGCATAGCTTAGTTACACAGAAATACTATGATCCTCTGGAATTCTGCTTTTAAGAGTTAGATGGGGTCAGTGCAGGATTCACTAAGCAGACTACTTAGTCATTACTGAGACTAGATTCTCTGGAGTACTCTACTCAGTGAACTATAGCTATGGACTATAACATTTTCTGGTTTGACTAGTAGGAACAACCATAATTACCAGCCATGTATGAGACCAGAGCTCTGTTATATCTAGTTATTCTGATGGTTCTTTTTCAGTCTTGGGTAGTTTCCTCACAGACAAGCACAAATAAGTAATCTGCTATGCTTTCTGTCCAGCTCTCCGGTGCTGTGGTCCCACAAACTATAGCTAATTTGGAATCCTCTCAGCTGAATTTCCCCCCTCTTCAATTAAGTGATAAGTGGATCCTATTCCTAGGATCTCTCACAATGCACAAACCAAGGCCAACCACAGAGCTTACCATCTCTCAGGAATCAGAATCCTTTGCCTGTCTATACAGTGTCATTGTTTCATATGCATTATCTAATTTTTTGTCTTTTCAGGTAGATTTCTCTTTCAAGTGGTTTCTCTTACTCTATATTATCTGAAAATAGAAGTCAGCTTTATCTTTATCATGTCACTGCATTTATGTTTTCTTCTAATAATTTATAAAGCCTAGTCATTATTTTACTTTTTCTAAGGACTCTGAAGGATAAGATTGTGTTCTGTAATGGTCTCCCCCTGAGTGAATAACAACACATTTACTTAAATATGTTATACACAACAGTAAAAAGAACTTCCACAGTAATATTTTTTCTGTTATTTGATAGTAGGCATTTTTAAGAATGTGATTGCAAGGCTTTCTTCCTTTCAGTACAACCCCTAAAAGATGATCATTTCCACAACTATTTTGCCATTATCAATATGAAAGTGTTTTATTTCAATGGTTTGGAATTTTTAAATCAATCTATCAAATATAAGTGCTATTTTTTCCCTATCTAAATGTATTCCTCCATATGCTTTGAGTCAATGAAAATTAATGTTATTACTGAGTCCTTCCTCACTTGAATTCAATTTCAATATATAATTTCTATACAGTCCTTATTTCATCTTAAATATAAAGTAAATCTATAAACATATATTTAGTCCAAGTATTCATAACGTTTCATGGATCACTTTTATATTTTTATTAACTATTATCTCAGCCTCCATTCTCTCTTCCCGTACATAATTCTGCCTCCATTTTATAATGATTTAAATATGACCTGTTTTTAAAAGCACTTCTTTTTTGAGTTATAATACAAACATTTCAGCATAACTTATATGACATTCTTTGCATGTACTACAGGTACTGTATGCTCAACTTTGACCATAACTGTTAAAGTACTTTAAACAAACTCTATTTGCCCATAAGGTGGCAGTAAAGTACTGTACTGCCATTTAAATCAATAACTTTGACCAAACCTATGGCTAATAGATGGCTCAAATGGTAAAGAAATCTGCCTGTAATGCAGGAGACCAGGTGGGTTCATTTTCTGGGTTGGAAAGATCCCCTGGAAAAAGGAATGGTAACCCATTCCAGTATTCTTGCCTGGAGAATTCCATGGAGAGAGTCTGGCAGGCTACAGTCCGTCGGGTCACAAAAAGTTGGACATGACTCGAGCAACCAACACACACATGGCCAATTCATACCTAACCAACAATGTGATTTGGGGGCAAGTTACTAATGTTCAGTGAGCTACATATACAGAGCTCCAATCAGGATGTTCAACTAGAAGGACATGGCACTCACCTCCTCCCACAAATACATCAAAAAATAAACCTACAAGTAGCAATTCTTACAGAACACGTACTGAACACGAACAGATCTTAAAACCCTGAAAGAATAAGAAAAAGCTCCATGTACCCAGGAAGGATGAATTGGAAAAAAAAAAAGGAAGCAGGACAAGATCTGTACCCCTGGGAGGGAGCTTAAAAAGAAGAAAGGTTCATGTATCCCAGAGAGCCCCCTCACCTCCAGAAAGATAAGCTAGGACAGACAGGGAGCTTCAGAGGCTCAGATAAGAGCACAGCCAGTTTGTGGAAGGCAGAAGACAGACAGACCTACAAAAAGTCATGCCACTGCTCAGTGTACCCCAACCAGAGCCATGCATCTCTTTGTAAGGGAATGGACTAGGAGTTGAAATTTGGGGTTAAGATGACAGACTGAGGGAGAAAACTGTGCTGACTGTGGGAAGATAGGCTGAAGAGGCTGCAGTGTTTTATGTCTAAAACCAGAAGTCTGGGCAGAAGCGGCCCAGGACTGTCATAGAGGCAAAGCAGCATTGTAAAGTGGCATGCAGAGGGGTGAAGTTGCCTTAGCAGCTTCTTTCTCCACACGTCAGTCTTTCCTCCAAGGGCTCTGGGAGAGCACACATCAATCAGTGCCTTAAGGGCTCCCACTCCAGCAGTCTCCAGCATTCCAGATGTCACCTTGGCAGGACCTTGAAGCAAGTTGCTCATGCTCAGAGGCAGGGTTAAAACCACGCCTGAGCTCCAGGCACTGCAGGACCTAGGAAGCAAGGCCAAAATGTCTCTCCATGACTGCATAAGCCTCAAATTTACACCTCCACCACAGGCTTTGTAAATTCAGTACCTGCAAGAAATCCAAGTGGACATGGGGTGCTCTAGTAGCTGGTATGGGTCTGCCTTTGGCAGCTGTGGGCCATAGCAGGGCCACATGCATCATTAGCACAGTCCTGGGATCTGACTTGGGATCTGCACTGATGGCCTTGTGAAAACAATCCCTAAGGGACACCAGGGCCAAATGCTGGTGCTCTCATGGTTGAATCAAGGGTAAAGGGCAGTACCAACAAAACTGTACTTTGTGAGCCTACACCATGCCTGAAAGGTGACACCACAGAACATACTTATCAGTGAACAGCTGTGGCAGAGGAATAAACAGTGGCTCCTCCCCCATGGGAGCACTTCAATCCCACCTACCTCCCACCACAGCTCAGAAACAGATCTGGAGGCTCCTACTCCAACAGCTAGAGAACAGACCCAGCCCCTCACAAGGCAGTGACGAACACAGAACAAAGAGGAGGCTCTGCTAGATAACCAGAGAAGGCTTTGGTCAGCACTACCCCAGTCACATCACCTATCAAGAAGATAACAGCCAGGAGACCCTGAGGAAAGAGGTGGCAAGCATCCACTCTAGAAGTGGTCCTTGGACAAAAATATGAAATCCACACAGGCTACACAGAAATACTCCCGAAAAAATATAGCTCTCTAGCACCACAGTAAATAACTGTTTCTCCCAAACTCATAGAGTAAGAGATGCTTAAGTAAAGTGAAAAAGCAGAGAAACCCACTCCTAATTAAAAGATAAAAAGAATTTCCAGGGAACCCGCCCGCCGCGAGGAGCCGCCAGAAACCCGCCCGCCGCGAGGAGCCGCGGACGCCGCGAGGAGCCGCGGACGCCGCGAGGAGCCGCGGACGCCGCGAGGAGCCGCGGACGCCGCGAGGAGCCGCGAGGCAGATGCTAGTGTGTGAACCAGACATAGAGCCTACACCCCCTGACCAATCATCAAACCAAGGATCCTCGAAGCGGAAGCCCGGATTCCAAGACTCCACACTGATTATCAAAGAACATACAACACTACAGATTATTCACCTGTAAGCAAGGTCTATCACCACCCAAGACACAAACCACTGAACCCTTTTACAAGGACAGAAACCCAAAGGAAGAGAGAATTCAACCAAGAAGCCTGGTGGGAATAAGAACTCCATACACACAGACACACACAAAGAAACAAAAATTAACCTAATAATGAAACATCAGAGAAACACTGTACAAATGAAGGACCAAGCTAGAGAAACACCACTTCAAATGACAGAGGAGGAGATAGACAAGCTATCTGAAAGAGAATTCAGAAAAACTATACTAATGAGGATGCAAAACACCGAAAACAGAATATTAGAGGAAATTCGTGCACTGAGAAGAGACATGCAAGAAATGAAAAATAAGCAAGTAGAGACCACCAACTCAATTGCTGAACTCAAAAATACTATAGAAGGTCTCAACAGTAGAGTATCAGAGGCTGAAGAACGGATAAGTGAGCTGGAAGACAGAATGGTGGAAATAAGTGCTGAAGAACAGAACAAAGCCCAAAGAATTAAAAGAACTGAGGATAGCCTCAGAGACCTATGGTACAATATCAAACACACCAACATTAGAATTATAGGAGTTCCAGAAGAAGAAGAAGAGAAGAAAGACTATGAAAAAATTCTTGAAGAGGTTATAGTTGAAAACTTCCCCAGCATGGGAAAGGAGATAGTCAACCAAGTCCAGGAAGCACAAAGAGTTCCATACAGGAGAAACCCCAGAAGAAACACACCAAGGCACATACTAAACAAACTAACGCAGACTAAATATAAAGACAGATTACTAAAAGCAGCTAGGAGCAAACAACAAATAACATATAAAGGAAACCCCATACGTTTAACTGCGGATCTCTCAACAGAAATCCTACAGGCCAGAAGAGAATGGCAAGATACATTTAAACGGCTAAAAGAGAATAACCTGCAACCACGAATTTTCTACCCAGCAAGAATCTCATTCAAAATCGATGGTGAAGTCAAAAGCTTCACAGACAAGCAAAAACTAAAAGAATTCTGTACCATAAAACCAGCCCTACAACAAGTGTTAAACGGCCTGATATAGCCAATAAATACAAGAGTAGCAGAAGCCTTACAAATCAAACCCCAAGCGTCTAAGAAGATGACAATAGGAACATTCGTATCAATAATTACTTTGAATGTAAATGGACTAAATGCTCCAACCAAACGACACAGGCTGGCTGAATGGATCCAGAAGCAAGACCCATATATATGCTGTTTACAAGAGACCCACTTCAGACCTAGAGACACTCATAGACTGAAAGTAAAAGGCTGGAAAAAGATATTCCATGCAAATGGAAATCAAAAGAAAGCTGGAGTAGCAATCCTTATATCAGACAAAATAGACTTTAAAGTAAAGAAGATTCTAAGAGACAAGGCAGGTCACTACATCATGATTAAGGGATCTATCCAAGAGGAAGACATAACAGTCATGAATATCTATGCACCCAACACAGGGGCACCTCAATACATAAGACAGGTACTTTCAGACATAAAAGAAGAAATCAACAATAACACAATAATAGTAGGAGACTATAACACTCCTCTCACACCAATGGACAGATCAACAAAACAGAAAATGAATAAAGAAACACAAGCCTTAAATGCCACAGTGGAAATAATGGACCTCATCGATATCTTTAGGACATTCCATCCAAAAGCAGAAGAATACACTTTCTTCTCAAGTGCTCACGGAACATTCTCCAGGATAGACCACATCTTGGGCCACAAATCTAACCTCAGTCAGTTCAAGAAAACCAAAATTATATCAACCATCTTCTCGGACCACAATGCAATGAGACTGGAGATCAACTACCAGAAAAAAAACCCTAAAAACAGAAACACATGGAGATTAAACAATACATACCTAAAAAACCAACTGATCATTGAGGAAACGTGTTAACTTTGCTAAAAGAGATTACTAAAAGCAGCTAGGAGCAAACAACAAATAACATATAAAGGAAACCCCATACGTTTAACTGCGGATCTCTCAACAGAAATCCTACAGGCCAGAAGAGAATGGCAAGATACATTTAAACGGCTAAAAGAGAATAACCTGCAACCACGAATTTTCTACCCAGCAAGAATCTCATTCAAAATCGATGGTGAAGTCAAAAGCTTCACAGACAAGCAAAAACTAAAAGAATTCTGTACCATAAAACCAGCCCTACAACAAGTGTTAAACGGCCTGATATAGCCAATAAATACAAGAGTAGCAGAAGCCTTACAAATCAAACCCCAAGCGTCTAAGAAGATGACAATAGGAACATTCGTATCAATAATTACTTTGAATGTAAATGGACTAAATGCTCCAACCAAACGACACAGGCTGGCTGAATGGATCCAGAAGCAAGACCCATATATATGCTGTTTACAAGAGACCCACTTCAGACCTAGAGACACTCATAGACTGAAAGTAAAAGGCTGGAAAAAGATATTCCATGCAAATGGAAATCAAAAGAAAGCTGGAGTAGCAATCCTTATATCAGACAAAATAGACTTTAAAGTAAAGAAGATTCTAAGAGACAAGGCAGGTCACTACATCATGATTAAGGGATCTATCCAAGAGGAAGACATAACAGTCATGAATATCTATGCACCCAACACAGGGGCACCTCAATACATAAGACAGGTACTTTCAGACATAAAAGAAGAAATCAACAATAACACAATAATAGTAGGAGACTATAACACTCCTCTCACACCAATGGACAGATCAACAAAACAGAAAATGAATAAAGAAACACAAGCCTTAAATGCCACACTGGAAATAATGGACCTCATCGATATCTTTAGGACATTCCATCCAAAAGCAGAAGAATACACTTTCTTCTCAAGTGCTCACGGAACATTCTCCAGGATAGACCACATCTTGGGCCACAAATCTAACCTCAGTCAGTTCAAGAAAACCAAAATTATATCAACCATCTTCTCGGACCACAATGCAATGAGACTGGAGATCAACTACCAGAAAAAGAACCCTAAAAACAGAAACACATGGAGATTAAACAATACATACCTAAAAAACCAACTGATCATTGAGGAAATCAAAGGAGAAATTAAACAATTCCTAGAAGAAAATGACAATGAACACACGACCGTGCAAAACCTATGGGATACTGCAAAAGCAGTTCTAAAATGAAATTTATAGCAATACAATCCCACCTCAAGAAACTAGGAAAATATGAAACACATGACCTAATCCTCCGCTTAAAACAGTTGGAGAAAGAAGAACAAAAACATCCCAAAGCCAGCAGAAGAAGAGAAATCATAAAGATCAGAGCAGAAATAAATGAGAAAGAAACAAAAGAAACAATAGTAAAGATAAATAAAACAAAAAGCTGGTTCTTTGAAAAGGTAAACAAAATTGACAAGCCACTGGCCAGACTCATTAAGAAAAAGAGAGAGAAGAACCAGATCAACAAAATCAAAAACGAAAAAGGAGAGATTACAACAGATAATGCAGAAATCCAAAGGATTCTAAGAGACTATTATGAGCAACTCTATGGCAACAAACTGGACAACTTGGAAGAAATGGACAGTTTCTTGGACAGGATTAATCTCCCAAGACTGAGCCAGGAAGAAACAGAAACTATGAAAAACCCAATCACAAGCTCAGAAATCGAATTCGTGCTTAAAAATCTACCCAAAAATAAAAGCCCAGGACCAGATGGCTTCACAGCCGAATTCTACCAAACATTTAAAAAGGAGCTAATGCCTGTCCTTCTAAAACTCTTCCAAACAATTTCACAGGAAGGAAAACTCCCAAACACATTCTACGAGGCCACCATCACCCTGATACCAAAACCAGGCAAAGACAACACAAAAAAGGAAAACTATAGGCCAATTTCCCTGATGAACTTAGATGCCAAGATCCTCAACAAAATCCTAGCAAACAGAATTCAACGACATGTCAAAAAACTCATCCATTATGATCAAGTTGGGTTCATCCCAGGCATGCAAGGCTTCTTCAACATCCGCAAATCAATCAACGTGATACACCATATCAACAAGTTGAAAGACAAAAATCACATGATCATTTCAATAGATGCAGAAAAAGCCTTCGACAAAGTACAACATCCATTTATGATCAAAACTCTTCAGAAAATGGGCATAGAAGGAACCTATCTCAACATAATAAAAGCCATCTATGAGAAGCCTACAGCGAACATTATCCTCAATGGTGAAAAACTGAAAGCATTCCCCCTAAGATCAGGAACAAGACAGGGGTGCCCACTTTCACCACTACTATTCAACATAGTCCTGGAAGTCCTAGCAACAGCAATAAGAGAAGAGAAAGAAATCAAAGGAATCCAGATTGGAAAGGAAGAAATCAAGCTCTCTCTTTTTGCAGATGACATGATATTATACATAGAAAATCCCAAAGACACGGTTACAAAGCTACTAGAGCTAATCAATGAATTCAGCAAAGTTGCAGGATATAAAGTCAACACACAGAAGTCACTGGCATTCCTATACAGAAACAATGAAAAATCAGAAAACGAAATCAAAGAGGCAATCCCCTTCACCATTGCAACCAAAAGAATCAAATGTCTAGGAATAAACCTACCCAAAGAAACAAAAGAATTGTACACAGAAAATTACAAGACACTCATGAGAGACATTAAAGAAGACTTAAACAGATGGAGAGATATTCCATGTTCCTGGATTGGAAGAATCAATATTGTGAAAATGACCATACTACCAAATATCATCTACAGATTCAATGCAATACCTATTCAACTACCACTGACATTTTTCACAGAACTAGACCAAATAATAACACAGTTCATATGGAAGCACAAAAGACCTCGAATAGCCAAAGCAATCCTGAGGAAGAAAAAATGGAGTTGGAGGGATCAGCCTCCCTAACTTCAGACTCTACTACAAAGCAATAGTCATCAAGACAGTATGGTACTGGCACAAAAACAGAAATATCGACAAATGGAACAAGATCGAGAACCCAGAGATAAACCCACACACCTATGGGTACCTTATTTTTGATAAAGGAGGAGAAACTATAAAATGGGACAAAGACAGCCTCTTAAACAAGTGGTGCTGGGAGAATTGGACAGCTACATGCAAAAAAATGAAATTGGAACATTCCCTGACACCATACACTAAGATCAACTCAAAATGGATTCAAGACCTAAATGTAAGACCAGAAACCGTCAAACTCTTAGAGGAGAATATAGGCAAAACCCTCAAGGACCTAAATCAAAGCAAGATCTTCTCTGACCCACCAACTAAAATAGCAGAACTGAAAAGAAAAATGAACATATGGGACATTATGAAACTTAAAAGCTTTTTGTACAGCAAAAGAAATTACAAAAAAGTTCAACAGACACCCCACAGAGTGGGAGAAAATCATAGCAAATGAAACAACAGGCAAAGAATTAATCTCCAAAATCAACACACAGAAATCACTGGCATTCCTATACAGAAACAATGAAAAATCAGAAAACGAAATCAAAGAGGCAATCCCCTTCACCATTGCAACCAAAAGAATCAAATGTCTAGGAATAAACCTACCCAAAGAAACAAAAGAATTGTACACAGAAAATTACAAGACACTCATGAGAGACATTAAAGAAGACTTAAACAGATGGAGAGATATTCCATGTTCCTGGATTGGAAGAATCAATATTGTGAAAATGACCATACTACCAAATATCATCTACAGATTCAATGCAATACCTATTCAACTACCACTGACATTTTTCACAGAACTAGACCAAATAATAACACAGTTCATATGGAAGCACAAAAGACCTCGAATAGCCAAAGCAATCCTGAGGAAGAAAAAATGGAGTTGGAGGGATCAGCCTCCCTAACTTCAGACTCTACTACAAAGCAATAGTCATCAAGACAGTATGGTACTGGCACAAAAACAGAAATATCGACAAATGGAACAAGATCGAGAACCCAGAGATAAACCCACACACCTATGGGTACCTTATTTTTGATAAAGGAGGAGAAACTATAAAATGGGACAAAGACAGCCTCTTAAACAAGTGGTGCTGGGAGAATTGGACAGCTACATGCAAAAAAATGAAATTGGAACATTCCCTGACACCATACACTAAGATCAACTCAAAATGGATTCAAGACCTAAATGTAAGACCAGAAACCGTCAAACTCTTAGAGGAGAATATAGGCAAAACCCTCAAGGACCTAAATCAAAGCAAGATCTTCTCTGACCCACCAACTAAAATAGCAGAACTGAAAAGAAAAATGAACATATGGGACATTATGAAACTTAAAAGCTTTTTGTACAGCAAAAGAAATTACAAAAAAGTTCAACAGACACCCCACAGAGTGGGAGAAAATCATAGCAAATGAAACAACAGGCAAAGAATTAATCTCCAAAATCTACAAGCAACTCAGACAACTCAGCACAGGAAAAACGAAAAACCCAATCAAAAAATGGGAAAAAGATCTAAAGAGACGCCTCTCCAAAGAGGACATACAAATGGCCCAAAAATACATGAAACGATGCTCAACCTCGCTTATTATCAGAGAAATGCAAATTAAAACCACAATGAGATACCACCTCACACCTGTCAGAATGGCCATCATCAACAAATCGACAGACAACAAATGCTGGAGAGGGTGTGGAGAAAAGGGAACCCTCTTGCATTGCTGGTGGGAATGTAAATTAATACAACCTCTATGGAAGACAATATGGAGATTCCTTAAAAAACTAAAAATAGAAGCACCCTATGACCCAGCAATCCCACTATTAGGCCTATATCCGGATGAAATCAAAACTGGAAGAGGCACCTGTACCCCAATGTTCATTGCAGCTCTCTATACAATAGCCAGAACATGGAAGCAACCTAGATGTCCATCGACATATGAATGGATCCAGAAGCTCTGGTACATATATACAATGGAATACTACTCAGCTGTTAAAAGAAATGCAGAAGACTCAGTCCTAATGAGGTGGCTGGCTCTAGAACCTATCATAAAAAGTGAAGTAAGTCAAAAAGAGAAAGACAAGTATAGTATACTAACTCATATATATGGGATCTAGTAAGATGGTCATGATAGCACACGCAGTGAACTCATGAAAAAACAGAGAATAGACATAAAGACATTGTGGAGACTGAACAGTGGGAGGGAGTAACATGGAAACCTATACTGTCATGTGTAGAAAAGATAGCTATTGCCATTGTGCTAGGGGAATAGGAGTACCTACAACCACTTGGAGCGATGGTCTGGAGGGATAGGAGGGGGGGAACTGGGTGGGGGGAGGGTCAAGGGATATGCATATGAATGATCTGGGAACATACATGTACAAAAATAAATAAATAAATGAAGTAATTAAAAAAAAAATAAAAAAAATAAAAAAGAATTTCCCTAAGAGAACATACAATGAAATTGACCTCTAACAGATACAGACGCCAAAAAGGAGATAATGAAAATACTGAAGGAAATAAGGACTATCAATAGAAATGCAGATTACTATAAAAAGGAACTAGAAGCTATAAAAAGGAAGCAAGAAAAACTAGAGAACTCATTTGCAGAGATAAAAGTTGAGCTAAATGCAAGAATAACAGACTGAATAATACAGAAGAATAAGTTAGTGATCTGAAAGATAGAGTAACAAATTACAGTAGACATGAAGTAAAAAAATATATATGAGACCTATGGGATAATTTAATGAGTGGCAGTCTACACATAATAGGGGTCCCAGAAGGAGAAAAAAGATAAAAGGGGATTGAAAATGAGTTTGAAGAAATTATGGCCAAAAACTTTACAAACCTAAAGGAGGAAACAGGTATCCGGGTACAGGAAGCGTAGAGGGTCCCATGACAAGATAAAGCCAAGCAGACCTACATCAAGACAAATTATAGGAAAAATGGGAAGCATTAAGCACAATGAGGATACCAAAGGCAACAAGTGAAAAACAAGGAGTTAATTACAAGGGAACCCTTATGAGGTTATGAGAGACAGAAGGAACTAGCAAGATAAGATTGTCGAAAATTTGGAATACTACTCAGCTGTTAAAAGAAATGCAGAAGACTCAGTCCTAATGAGGTGGCTGGCTCTAGAACCTATCATAAAAAGTGAAGTAAGTCAAAAAGAGAAAGACAAGTATAGTATACTAACTCATATATATGGGATCTAGTAAGATGGTCATGATAGCACACGCAGTGAACTCATGAAAAAACAGAGAATAGACATAAAGACATTGTGGAGACTGAACAGTGGGAGGGAGTAACATGGAAACCTATACTGTCATGTGTAGAAAAGATAGCTATTGCCATTGTGCTAGGGGAATAGGAGTACCTACAACCACTTGGAGCGATGGTCTGGAGGGATAGGAGGGGGGGAACTGGGTGGGGGGAGGGTCAAGGGATATGCATATGAATGATCTGGGAACATACATGTACAAAAATAAATAAATAAATGAAGTAATTAAAAAAAAATAAAAAAAATAAAAAAGAATTTCCCTAAGAGAACATACAATGAAATTGACCTCTAACAGATACAGACGCCAAAAAGGAGATAATGAAAATACTGAAGGAAATAAGGACTATCAATAGAAATGCAGATTACTATAAAAAGGAACTAGAAGCTATAAAAAGGAAGCAAGAAAAACTAGAGAACTCATTTGCAGAGATAAAAGTTGAGCTAAATGCAAGAATAACAGACTGAATAATACAGAAGAATAAGTTAGTGATCTGAAAGATAGAGTAACAAATTACAGTAGACATGAAGTAAAAAAATATATATGAGACCTATGGGATAATTTAATGAGTGGCAGTCTACACATAATAGGGGTCCCAGAAGGAGAAAAAAGATAAAAGGGGATTGAAAATGAGTTTGAAGAAATTATGGCCAAAAACTTTACAAACCTAAAGGAGGAAACAGGTATCCGGGTACAGGAAGCGTAGAGGGTCCCATGACAAGATAAAGCCAAGCAGACCTACATCAAGACAAATTATAGGAAAAATGGGAAGCATTAAGCACAATGAGGATACCAAAGGCAACAAGTGAAAAACAAGGAGTTAATTACAAGGGGAACCCTTATGAGGTTATGAGAGACAGAAGGAACTAGCAAGATAAGATTGTCTCCTCAGTAAGTAATAATTCAGAATAGGTAGATAAATTCCAAGACCAGCAAAACCTAAAAGAATACAGCAATACTAAACCAATCCTAAAACAAATACAAAAAGATCTTCTCTAAACAGAAAAGAATCTATTGAAAAATAATCATACAGTTGAAAAGCAAATCACTCAAGCTAGTGCACAGATTCTTTTAAAATAAAAAATTTCTATAAAAGTGATAACAATGAACAGAAAAAAAAACTGAACATGAAGATACGTGAGGACATCAAAATGATAAAATGTGGGGGAAAAGAATAAGAAAATATACATTTTTTTCTAAAATATGTTTGAGCTTATATGACTACCAGTCCAAAGCAACTGGATCTAGGAAGGGATTAATATACTGAAAAATAGGGTAATCACAAATTGAAAACCTATAATCGATTCACAAAACCAAAAAGAACACAAGCATTCATACAAAAGAAACTCATCAACAAAGGGACAAAGAAGAAATATAAAATCAATAGGAAAACAAAATGACAGTAAACAAATGCTTATTAATAATTACCCTAAATGTCAATGGTAAATGCTTCAGTCAAAAAATACAGAGAAACAGAAGCCGAGCGGTAGTCTGGACTGTTGGGCGTAGAGGGTCCTTGCCTGGGCTGGGTGGAGGCACCGTGATACCTTAAGACACCGACTGTGCATCAGAAATAGAACTTTTTGAAGATGGTGGCGTAGAAGGACATGCAACTCATCTACTCCTGCAAAAAGGCCAGAATTGCAACAGATTGTTGAAAAATTGTAGACAACAGGAGTCGGATGCGACTATAAAAAAAAAAAGATACGCCACATCCAAGAGCAAAGGAGAAGCCATGACAAGACATTCTCAACAGAGTGGTAGCCCCGTCTAGGGAGTGCAGAGCAAGAGACGAGCGCCTCAGCCCCAGAAGCATTGGAACGCAGAGCAAGAGACCCGCGCGTGACTCCAGTGGCGAGAGACCCGCGCGGGACCCCGGCACTGGCGGGAAGCGGAGTGAGAGACTTATGTGGCTACCACAGAGGTGGAGCGAGAGATCATCAGAGCAGTCAGCCTGGAATCGAGGAGTGAACGCTGGCAGTGATCCTAACACAAAAGAGGAGATAAGGTCACAACTGAGAACTAGGAACAGACTTTCTTTTTTTTTTTTTTTTTTTTGCTTTATCTTGAAATGTTTGATTTTTTTTCCATTTCTTTTCTTTTCATTTTGTTTGATGTTGTTGTCTTTGTCCTCTTTCCTACTTATTATTTTTGCTTTTGTAATTTTTTCATTAACCACAATTCTTTCTCTTCACATTAACTCATAAATTATAATGTCTACTGCTAATCTCTTTTTAACTATTCCCTGCCTTGATCTCTCTACTGCTTTCTCACTGATATAATAAAACTTCTTATATACAAATCTTCACTATCTTTCCCTGCATAACCCTGCAACACTACCCCATGTTTCCTCAATACCTATCCATTCTCCTCCTTCCTTTCCCCACTATATTTGCTAGTAAATAACTGCTTTAATTAATACTTCTCCAGTGGAGATTTTGTTCTAATTTTGTTAGCAGGAAGTAATTCAGTTAGGTTATATCTTAACAAATGGGTATTAGCTTAGGTTGCATTGTTTGCCAGGATAATCTTCTGTACATTATCTCTCTTAGATCGTCTGGATTTAGTTATGGATATGTATGAATATATGTCTTTTCATTGTGTTTGATTATAGTAGCACAATTTTATAATTTCAGGTTATCAGGGGTACACCTTTTGTCTCTTACACATTTATATTTGGACTAATACCTCTGAATGCCATAACAAATCAGAGATGGACTCTCCACACACTAGCCAAAGATCAAAACTAGGAATCCCCAGAGAGAAAACACTGACCCCAAGGCTCAAACATAAAACATCAAAAAACACATAAAAATGAAGAGACAGAGAAACACCGCACAGATGAAGGAACAACCTATAAACATACAGACCCAAAGGACCAAAGAAGAAATAGGCAATCTATCAGTAACAGAATACAGAACAGTGATAGTAAAGATGATTCAAAACTCTGAAAATAGAATAATAGAGAGAATCAACACATTGGGGAAAGACATGCAGGAACTTAAAAAACAAATAAATGAGACAAACAGCTCAATTTATGAACTTAAAAAACAACAAATAGGGCTTCCCTGGTGGTCCAGTGAGTAAGGACACCGCCTTGCAGTGCAACAGGCGCCGGTTCGAGCCCTGGCCTGGGAAGATCCCACGTGCCATGGAGCGGCTACACTGATGTGTCCAAACTACCGAGCCGGAGCTCTGGAGTGCATGCACCCAGAGCCAGTGCTCTGTGACAACAGAAGCCGCCGCAAGGGGAGGCCCACACGAGCCAAAGAAAAAAGACGGATGAAAATGGACAAATGAAAGACCAATAGAAGTGGTCTGCCTGCTCCCACCCTACCCACCCCCACCCTCACCAAAATAAATAAATAAATAAATCTTTAAAAAAAACAACCACAAATAGAGACAAAAAACTCAATTGCTGAGCTTAAAATTACTATGGAAAGGCTTAATAGTAGAGTATCTGAGGCAGAAGAACAGATAAACGAGCTGGAAGACAGAATGGTGGAAATAATGGCTGAGGAACAGAAAAAAAGAACAAAGAATGAAAAGAAAAATTAATAAAGAAAGACAAGTCCTAAATGACACACTAGAAGAGAGGCACCTCATTGATATCTTTAGGACTTTCTATCCAAAAGCAGAAGAACACACTTCTCAAGTGCTCATGGAACATTCTCCAGGATAGACCACATCTTGGGCCACAAATCAAACCTCAGTCAATTCAAGAAAACTGAAATTATATCAACCATCTTCTCGGACCACAATGCAATGAGACTACAGATCAACTACAGGAAAAAAACCGCTAAAAACACAAACACACGGAGATTAAACAACACAAAAAAGAAACAAACTGATCACTGAGCAAATCAAAAGAAAAATTAAAAAATTCCTAGAAGAAAATGGCAATGAACAAAGGACGGTGCAAAACCTATGGGATACTGCAAAAGCAGTTCTAGGAGGGAAGTTTATAGCAATACAATCCTACCTCAAGAAACTAGTAAAACATCAAACAGTTGACCTAATCCTACATTTAAAACAACAAAACCTCAAAGTTAGCAGAAGAAGAGAAATCATAAAAATCAGAGCAGAAATAAATGGAAAAGAAATGAAAGAAAAAATAGTAAAGATAACTAAAATAAGAAGCTGGTTCTTTGAAAAGATAAACAAAATTGACAAACCACTGGCTAGACCCATCAAGAATAAAAGAAGAACCAGATCACCAAAATCAAAAATGAAAAAGAAGTGATTACAACAGATAATGCAGAAATCCAGAGGATTCTAAGAGACTATTATGAACAACTCTATGGCAACCAACTGGACAACCTGGAAGAAATGTACAGCTTTTTGGACAAAACTAATCTTCCAATACTGAACCAGGAAGAAATAGAAACTATGAACAACCCAATCACAAGCTCAGAAATCAAATTTGTGATCAAAAATCTACCCAAAAATATAAGCCCAGGGCCAGATGGCTTCACAAGAGAATTCTAACAAATATTTAAAGAAGAGCACATGCCTGACCTTGTAAAACTCTTCCAAAAAATCGCACAGGAAGTAAAACTTCCAAACATTCTATGAGGCTTCCATCACCTTGATACCAAAACCAGGCAAATAAAACACAAAAAAATAACTTTATATGCCATTATCACTGATGAATTTAGAAGCAAAAATTCTCAACAAAATTCTAGATCTCAACAATACATCAAAAATTCATACATCATGATCAAGTAGGGTTTATCCCAGGCATGCAAGGATTCTTCGATATCCGCAAATCAATCAACGTGATACACCATATCAACTAACTGAAAGAAAAAAATCACTTGATAATCTCAACATGCAGAAAAACCCTTTGACAAAGCATAGCATCCATTTACAATTAAAATAAAAACTCTTCAAAAAACGGGCATAGAAGGAAGCCATATATGAGAAGCTGACAGAGAACATTATCCTCAATGGTGAAAAACTGAAAGCATTCCCTCTAAGATCAGGAACAAGATAAGGGTGTCCACTTTCACCACTATGATTCAACCTAAGCCTGGAAGTTCTAGCAACAGCAATAGAGAAGAGAAAGAAATCAAAGGAATCCAGACTGGAAAGGAAGAAGTCAAGCTCTCTCTATTTGTAGATGACATGATATTATACATAGAAAACCCCAAAGACACTATTACAAATCTACTAAAGTTAATCGGTGAATTCAGCAAAGTCACAGGATACAAAATCAATATACAGAAATCACTGGCATTCCTATATACAAACAATGAAAAATCAGAAAATGAAATCAAAGAGACAATCCCCTTCACCATTGCAACCAAAAGAATCAAATATCTAGGAATAAACCTACCTAAAGAAACAAAAGAACTGTACACAGAAAATTATAAGACACTCATGAAAGAAATTAAAGAAGACTTAAACAGATGGAGAGATATTCCATGTTCCTAGGTCAGAAGAATCAATATTGTGAAAATGACCATACTACCAAATATCATCTATAGATTCAATGTGATCCTTATAAAACTACCATTGACACTCTTCACAGAACTAGACCAAAGAGTAACACAGTTCATATGGAAACACAAAAGACCTCGAAAAGCCAAAGCAATCCTGAGGAAGAAGAATGGATCTGGAGGGATCAGCCTCCCCAACTTCAGACTCTACTACAAAGCAACAGTCATCAAGACAGTATGGTACTGGCACAAAACGGAACTATAGACCAATGGAACAAGACAGAGAACCCAGAGATAAACCCACGCACCTGTGGGAACCTTAATTTTGACAAAGGAGATGAAAGTATAAAATGGGACAAAGACAGCCTCTTCAACAAATGGTGCTGGGAAAATTGAACAGCTGCATGCATAAAAATGAAGTTGGAACATTCCCTGACACCATACACTAAGATCAACTCAAAATGGATTCAAGACCTAAATGTAAGGCCAGAAATCATCAAACTCTTATAGGAGAATATAGGCAAAACCCTCAAGGACATCAATCAAAGCAAGATCTTCTCTGACCCACCTACTAAAATAGCAGAACTAAAAACAAAAATGAACATGTGGGACCTAATGAAACTTAAATGCTTTTGTACAGTCACAGAAATTACCAAAAAAAGGTGAAGAGACACCCCACAGAGTGGGAGAAAATCATAAGAAATGAAACAGCAAAGAATTCATCTCCAAAATCTGCAAGCAACTCAAACAACTCAGCACCAGAAAAACCAACAACCCAATCAAAAAATGGGAAAAAGACCTAAATAGACATCTCATCTCACCAAAGAGGACATATAGATGGATTAAAAGCACATGAAACAGTGCTCAACCTCGCTTATAATTAGAGAAATGCAAATCAAAACTACAATGAGATATCACCTCACACCTGTCAGATGGCCATCATCCACAAATCAACAGACAATAAATGCTGGAGAGTGTGCTGAGAAAAGGTGGGAATGCAAATTGATACAGCTGCTATGGAAGACAGTATGGAGATTTCTTAAAAAGCTAAAAATAGAAGCACTGCATGACCCAGAAATCCCACTACTAGGTTTACACCCTGATGAAATCAAAACTGAAAGAGGTACCTGTACCCCAGTGTCCATTGCAGCTCTCTATACAATAGCCAGAACATGGAAGCGACGAGATGTCCATCGACGAATGAATGGATACAGAAGCTCTGGTACATATATACAATGGAATACTACTCAGCTGTTAAAAGAAATGCAGAAGAATCAGCCCTAATGAGGTGGCTGGCTCTAGAACCTATCATAAAATGTGAAGTAAGTCAAAAGAGAAGGACAAATACAGTATTGTAACACACATATACAAAATCTAGTAAGATGGTAATAACACACACAGTGAACCCACGGAAAAACAGACATAGAGAAGTGATGTATGGACATTGTGGGAAATGAACAGTGGGTGGGAGGCATACACGGAGTTACCTGGAAACCTATACTACCATATGTGAAAAAGATAGCTATTGTTATTGTGCTATGGAAATAGGGGATCCTTCAGGGGCACGTTTTGATGGCCTGGAGGGGTGGGATGGGGGAGATTGGAATTAAAGAGGATGGGGGATGGGACCAGGGATATGCGTATGACTAAGGCCAGAAATCATCAAACTCTTATAGGAGAATATAGGCAAAACCCTCAAGGACATCAATCAAAGCAAGATCTTCTCTGACCCACCTACTAAAATAGCAGAACTAAAAACAAAAATGAACATGTGGGACCTAATGAAACTTAAATGCTTTTGTACAGTCACAGAAATTACCAAAAAAAGGTGAAGAGACACCCCACAGAGTGGGAGAAAATCATAAGAAATGAAACAGCAAAGAATTCATCTCCAAAATCTGCAAGCAACTCAAACAACTCAGCACCAGAAAAACCAACAACCCAATCAAAAAATGGGAAAAAGACCTAAATAGACATCTCATCTCACCAAAGAGGACATATAGATGGATTAAAAGCACATGAAACAGTGCTCAACCTCGCTTATAATTAGAGAAATGCAAATCAAAACTACAATGAGATATCACCTCACACCTGTCAGATGGCCATCATCCACAAATCAACAGACAATAAATGCTGGAGAGTGTGCTGAGAAAAGGTGGGAATGCAAATTGATACAGCTGCTATGGAAGACAGTATGGAGATTTCTTAAAAAGCTAAAAATAGAAGCACTGCATGACCCAGAAATCCCACTACTAGGTTTACACCCTGATGAAATCAAAACTGAAAGAGGTACCTGTACCCCAGTGTCCATTGCAGCTCTCTATACAATAGCCAGAACATGGAAGCGACGTAGATGTCCATCGACGAATGAATGGATACAGAAGCTCTGGTACATATATACAATGGAATACTACTCAGCTGTTAAAAGAAATGCAGAAGAATCAGCCCTAATGAGGTGGCTGGCTCTAGAACCTATCATAAAATGTGAAGTAAGTCAAAAGAGAAGGACAAATACAGTATTGTAACACACATATACAAAATCTAGTAAGATGGTAATAACACACACAGTGAACCCACGGAAAAACAGACATAGAGAAGTGATGTATGGACATTGTGGGAAATGAACAGTGGGTGGGAGGCATACACGGAGTTACCTGGAAACCTATACTACCATATGTGAAAAAGATAGCTATTGTTATTGTGCTATGGAAATAGGGGATCCTTCAGGGGCACGTTTTGATGGCCTGGAGGGGTGGGATGGGGGAGATTGGAATTAAAGAGGATGGGGGATGGGACCAGGGATATGCGTATGACTGTTCTGGGAACATACATGTATGTGGACAACAAAACTCTGTAAAAATATTTTAAAAGTTAATGAAAAAAATACAGAGAAACAGATTGAGTTAAAAAAAAAAAAAACAACAAAGATCTGGTCTCAGGAGAGACCAGAGGCACTGCAAGCAGAGGCCCAGGGCAAAATGTAGTGCACCATGCGTGGGTCATAGTTCCAGGGTGGGCGTCTGGAGAGCTGACACGGCAGTGGGGCCTAGGGCTGATGAGTGCCCCCTTTCCCATGCCACCAGCTGTCAGTACTTGAGCCACTCTCCTGCCACATCCTCTGACTGCTGCCACCAGCATATGTTTAATCTCCATTCCCTGGTCAAATATTAAACCCAGGAGCCTCGGAAAGAAGGCACTAACTCCAAGGCTCAAACCTAAAAATCAAAAAGTAACAATAATAATAAAAGGCAGAAAAATATGGCACAAATGAAGTAACAAACTAGAAACATACAAGCCCAAATGACCAAAGAAGAAATAGACAAACTATCAGAAAGAATTTAGAAAAGTGATACTAACTAATGATCCAAAAGTCTAAAAATAGAATAATAGAGAATTGATGCACTGCAGAAAGACTTACAAGAAATTTAAAAAAAAGAGAGAGAGAGAGAGAGAGACAAACAACTCAACTGCTGAACTTAAGAATACTATGGAAAGACTCAATAGTACAGTATCCGAGGCAGAAGAATGTATAAGCAATCTAGAAGATAGAATGATGGAAATAACTGTTGAAGAACAGTAAAAAGAACAAACAATGATGAGAACTAAGGAGAGTCTCAGAGGCCTCTGGGATAATATCAAATGCACCAACATTCAAATAATAGGGATCCCAGAAGAAGAAGAGAAAAAGAAAGCATGTGAAAAGAGTTTTGAAGAGATTATAGTTCAAAACTTCCCCAATGTGGGAAAGTAAATAGTCAATCAAGTCCAAGGAGCAGAAAGAGTCCTATACAGGATAAATCCTAGGAAAAACATGCCAAGGCACATATTAATCTAGCTTACACAGACTAAGCACAAAGACAGTATACTGAGAGCTGCAAGGGACAAACAGCATGTAACATACAAGGGAAATCCTATACGACTAACTGCTGACCTCTCAATGGAAACCCTGCAGACCAGAAGAGAATGTCAAGACACATTTAAAGCTCCAAAGAGAAAAATCTACAACCAAGAATGCTCTACTTGGATCTCATTCAAAACTGATAGAGAAATCAAAAGCTTTACAGACAAGCAAAAACTAAGAGGATTCAGTCCTACCAAACCAGTCTTATCACAAGTGTTAAAAGGACTTATATGGACGATGAATGCAAGAGAAGAAAAAAATCTACAAAACAAATACATCATACCATTTAAGAAGATGACAATAGGATCATTTATATCAATTATTTTAAATGTAAATGTAACTTTGCCCCAACCAAAAGATACAGACTGGCTGAATGGATACAAAAACAAGACTCATATATATGCTGCCTACAAGAAATCCACTTCAGATCTAAAGACACTTATAGACTGAAAGTGAGAGGATGGAAAAATATATTCCATGCAAATGGAAATCAAAAGAAAGCTGGAGCAGCAATCCTCATATCAGAAAAAATATAGACCTTAAAATAAATAAGATTATAAGACACAAGGCAGTAACTACATAATGATCAAGGGATCGATCCAAGAGGAAGACATAACAATCATAAGTATCTATGCACCCAACACAGGAGCACCCCAAAACACAAGGCACACACTTTCAGATGTAAAAGAAATTGACAATAACACAATAATAGTAGGAGACTTTAACACCCTTCTTACACCAATGGACAGATCATCAAACCAGAAAATTAATAAAGGAACACAAGCCTTAAATGACACATTAGAAGAGATGGAAGTCATTTATATCTTTAGCACCTTCCACCCAAAAGCAGAATACACTTTCTTTTCAAATGCACATGGAACATTCTCCAGGATAGACCACATCTTTGGCCACTGATCAAACCTCAGTAAATTCAAGAGAATTGAAATTATATCAGTCATCTTCTCTGATCACAATGCAATGAGACTAGAGATAAACTACAAGAGAAAAACGTCTAAAACACAAACATATGGAGATTAAACAACACATACCTAAATAACAGATTACCAAACAAATTAAAAGAGAAATAAAAAAAAAATCCTAGAAGAAAATGACAATGAAAACAGGACAACACAAAACTTATGGTATACTGCAAAAGCAGTTGTAAGAGGGAAGTTTATAGCAATACGATCCTACCTCAATAAACAAGAAAAACACCAAAAAGACAACCTAACTGTACACTTAAAACAACTGGAAAAAGAACAAAAAAGAAAAAAAAAACTGGAAAAAAAATAACAAAAACACATTAAAGTTAGCAGCAGAAGAGAAATCATAAACATCAGAACAGAAATAAATGAAAAAAGAAATGAAAGAAACAATAGCAAAGATAAATAAAATGAAAAGCTGGTACTTCAAAAAGATAAAATTGACAAACCACTAGCCAGACTAATCTAGAAAAAAAGAGAAGCAGCAGATCAACAAAATTAGAAATGTAAAAGGAGAGGTTACAATGGATAATACAGAAACGCAAAGCATTATAACAGACTATTATTTATGCATGACTATATGGCAACAAACTGGAGAACCAGGAAGAAATGGACAGTTTCCTAGAGAATTTCAATCTTCTGGAATAACAAAATATATTCCATGCAAATGGAAATCAAAAGAAAGCTGGAGCAGCAATCCTCATATCAGAAAAAATATAGACCTTAAAATAAATAAGATTATAAGACACAAGGCAGTAACTACATAATGATCAAGGGATCGATCCAAGAGGAAGACATAACAATCATAAGTATCTATGCACCCAACACAGGAGCACCCCAAAACACAAGGCACACACTTTCAGATGTAAAAGAAATTGACAATAACACAATAATAGTAGGAGACTTTAACACCCTTCTTACACCAATGGACAGATCATCAAATCAGAAAATTAATAAAGGAACACAAGCCTTAAATGACACATTAGAAGAGATGGAAGTCATTTATATCTTTAGCACCTTCCACCCAAAAGCAGAATACACTTTCTTTTCAAATGCACATGGAACATTCTCCAGGATAGACCACATCTTTGGCCACTGATCAAACCTCAGTAAATTCAAGAGAATTGAAATTATATCAGTCATCTTCTCTGATCACAATGCAATGAGACTAGAGATAAACTACAAGAGAAAAACGTCTAAAACACAAACATATGGAGATTAAACAACACATACCTAAATAACAGATTACCAAACAAATTAAAAGAGAAATAAAAAAAAAATCCTAGAAGAAAATGACAATGAAAACAGGACAACACAAAACTTATGGTATACTGCAAAAGCAGTTGTAAGAGGGAAGTTTATAGCAATACGATCCTACCTCAATAAACAAGAAAAACACCAAAAAGACAACCTAACTGTACACTTAAAACAACTGGAAAAAGAACAAAAAAGAAAAAAAAAACTGGAAAAAAAATAACAAAAACACATTAAAGTTAGCAGCAGAAGAGAAATCATAAACATCAGAACAGAAATAAATGAAAAAAGAAATGAAAGAAACAATAGCAAAGATAAATAAAATGAAAAGCTGGTACTTCAAAAAGATAAAATTGACAAACCACTAGCCAGACTAATCTAGAAAAAAAGAGAAGCAGCAGATCAACAAAATTAGAAATGTAAAAGGAGAGGTTACAATGGATAATACAGAAACGCAAAGCATTATAACAGACTATTATTTATGCATGACTATATGGCAACAAACTGGAGAACCAGGAAGAAATGGACAGTTTCCTAGAGAATTTCAATCTTCTGGAATAACGAAGAAATAGAAGAAATAGAAATTATGAACAGCCCAATCACAAACTCAGAAATCAAACCTATGATCAAAAATCTACCCAAAAATAAAAGCCCAGGGCCAGATGGCTTTACAGATGAATTCTGTGGGAGACGAGTCAGCAGAAGTCTTCCTAGCCTTGGCCAAGCCATGAGAAAGATGGTTTGAAAGGAGAAAAGAACAGTTAAAGATAAATATAACAGCGAGGATTGAGACAAAATATGGGCTCATTAGCTGGGGTCACGCTGGTCTGGAAGAACAGATAGGAGTGCTGCTATGGACTTAGGAACGCTGGGTCAGCACATGTTAGAATGCTGCATGTGCACACAAACCAGACTCCTTTGAACTTCTTACAGGTCTAGTTGACCCCCAGCTTCAACAATCCCTTTCCCTTAAAGAAATAACATAAACAAGATGTAGTCTCAAGAATAGTTGTTGACTGGGGACATTACTGAATCCCAGTCTGCATTGATTGGAAACATTTTCTGGATGCTTAAGCTATCAATAAAAGAGGATTGAGTGAATGTATTAGGGCTCTCTATCTATAAGATCAGGAGTCCCCCATTCCCATCCTTTCTGCTTATCTCTGTCTATGTGTGTGTTTCTTAATGTCTCACCACACCCACTATTCTCCCTACACCTGGCTGAAGTGCTATGGCAAACTCTATGAAACATTTAAAGAAGAGCTATTGCCTATCCTAAAACCCTTTCAAAAAATTGTATAAGAAGGAACACTTACAAACACATTCTATGAGGCCACCATCACTCTGATACTGAAATCAGGCAAAAACATCACAAAAAAATAACTTTATAGGCCATTATCACTGATGAATTTAGATGCAAAAATACTCAACAAAATTCTAGAACTCAACAATACATCAAATATTCATACATCATCATAAAGTAGGGTTTATCCCAGGCATGCAAAGATCTTCAATATCTGCAAATCAATCAATTTGACACACCATGTCAACAAACTGATAGACAAAAATCACATGATAATCTCAATAGATGCAGAAAAAGCCTTTGACAAAAGTTAGCACCAATTTCTGATTTTAAAAATCTTCAAAAAATGGACATAGAAAGCATCTACTTCAACATAGTGAAAACCATATATGAGAAGCCCACAGAGAACATTATCCTCAATGGTGAAAAGAGCTGTTTTGTTTTATTTTTTTTTGAAAACATAAACATAACTGACAAACCAAGCTCACTAAGAAAAAAAGAGAGAAGACCCAAATAAACAAAGTAAGAAATGGAAGAAGAGATATTATGACTAAGAACACAGAAACAAAGAAAAGCCAATAAGGGAATACTATGAATAATTATATGCCAACAAATTTGACAGCCTGGAAGTAATAAACTCTCTAGATACAACCCACCAAAAGCTGGTCTGGAAGAACAGATAGGAGCTGCTATGGACTTAGGGCTGGGTCAGCACATGTTAGAATGCTGCATGTGCACACAAACCAGACTCCTTTGAACTTCTTACAGGTCTAGTTGACCCCCAGCTTCAACAATCCCTTTCCCTTAAAGAAATAACATAAACAAGATGTAGTCTCAAGAATAGTTGTTGACTGGGGACATTACTGAATCCCAGTCTGCATTGATTGGAAACATTTTCTGGATGCTTAAGCTATCAATAAAAGAGGATTGAGTGAATGTATTAGGGCTCTCTATCTATAAGATCAGGAGTCCCCCATTCCCATCCTTTCTGCTTATCTCTGTCTATGTGTGTGTTTCTTAATGTCTCACCACACCCACTATTCTCCCTACACCTGGTTGAAGTGCTATGGCAAACTCTATGAAACATTTAAAGAAGAGCTATTGCCTATCCTAAAACCCTTTCAAAAAATTGTATAAGAAGGAACACTTACAAACACATTCTATGAGGCCACCATCACTCTGATACTGAAATCAGGCAAAAACATCACAAAAAAATAACTTTATAGGCCATTATCACTGATGAATTTAGATGCAAAAATACTCAACAAAATTCTAGAACTCAACAATACATCAAATATTCATACATCATCATAAAGTAGGGTTTATCCCAGGCATGCAAAGATCTTCAATATCTGCAAATCAATCAATTTGACACACCATGTCAACAAACTGATAGACAAAAATCACATGATAATCTCAATAGATGCAGAAAAAGCCTTTGACAAAAGTTAGCACCAATTTCTGATTTTAAAAATCTTCAAAAAATGGACATAGAAAGCATCTACTTCAACATAGTGAAAACCATATATGAGAAGCCCACAGAGAACATTATCCTCAATGGTGAAAAGAGCTGTTTTGTTTTATTTTTTTTTGAAAACATAAACATAACTGACAAACCAAGCTCACTAAGAAAAAAAGAGAGAAGACCCAAATAAACAAAGTAAGAAATGGAAGAAGAGATATTATGACTAAGAACACAGAAACAAAGAAAAGCCAATAAGGGAATACTATGAATAATTATATGCCAACAAATTTGACAGCCTGGAAGTAATAAACTCTCTAGATACAACCCACCAAAACTGAATCAAGAGGAAGTAGATAACCTGAACAGGCCAAATGCTAGATGCAAAATAAACTTTGTAAAATGAAACAAAACAAAAACTCCCTCAAAAGTCCAATTCTGATGGAATTCACTGGAAAATTCTACCAAAAATATAAAGAATAACTTTTACCAGTCTTTCTCAAACTCTACCAAAAGATCAGGAGGGAACACTCGCAAAGACATTCTATGAAGTCAGCATTGCCCTGATACCAAAACCAGACAAAGACACTTCCAAGAAAGAAAATTATAGGCCAATATCTTTGATTAACATAGATGCAAAATTCTCAACAAAATATTAGCAAAGTTAATCCAACAACACACTAAAACAGTTATACACTATAACCAAATTGGATTCAACCCAGAGTTACAAAGATGGTTCAATATTCACAAATCAGTCAGTGTGATATGTCACATTGGCAAAAGACAAAAATCACATGATCATATCTATATATATAAGAAACAGCATTTGATAAACTTCAATATACATTTGTGATTAAATACTCTTACCAAAGTGGGCACAGAGGAAATGTCTCAATATAATAAAAAATATTTATAATGAACCCACAACCAATATAATACTCAACAGAGAAAAGCTGAAGCCTTCCTGCTAAAATCTGGAAAAACGAGGATGTTCATTCTAACCTCTCTTGTTCAATATGGTATTGGTAGTCTCAGTCACAGCATTCAGACAACAAAGGGAAATAAACAGTATTCAAATTGGTAAGGAAGTGGTAAGATTATCACTATATGTAGATAACATGATATTATATATAGAAAATCCTGACGACTCCACATAAAAAGATACTAGAACTGATAAACAAACTCAGCAAGGTAAAAGGAAACAAGATTAAAATAAGAAACTTGTTATATTTCTTTATACTAGCAATGAAATTATCCTCAATGGTGAAAAGAGCTGTTTTGTTTTATTTTTTGAAAACATAAACATAACTGACAAACCAAGCTCACTAAGAAAAAAAGAGAGAAGACCCAAATAAACAAAGTAAGAAATGGAAGAAGAGATATTATGACTAAGAACACAGAAACAAAGAAAAGCCAATAAGGGAATACTATGAATAATTATATGCCAACAAATTTGACAGCCTGGAAGTAATAAACTCTCTAGATACAACCCACCAAAACTGAATCAAGAGGAAGTAGATAACCTGAACAGGCCAAATGCTAGATGCAAAATAAACTTTGTAAAATGAAACAAAACAAAAACTCCCTCAAAAGTCCAATTCTGATGGAATTCACTGGAAAATTCTACCAAAAATATAAAGAATAACTTTTACCAGTCTTTCTCAAACTCTACCAAAAGATCAGGAGGGAACACTCGCAAAGACATTCTATGAAGTCAGCATTGCCCTGATACCAAAACCAGACAAAGACACTTCCAAGAAAGAAAATTATAGGCCAATATCTTTGATTAACATAGATGCAAAATTCTCAACAAAATATTAGCAAAGTTAATCCAACAACACACTAAAACAGTTATACACTATAACCAAATTGGATTCAACCCAGAGTTACAAAGATGGTTCAATATTCACAAATCAGTCAGTGTGATATGTCACATTGGCAAAAGACAAAAATCACATGATCATATCAATATATATAAGAAACAGCATTTGATAAACTTCAATATACATTTGTGATTAAATACTCTTACCAAAGTGGGCACAGAGGAAATGTCTCAATATAATAAAAAATATTTATAATGAACCCACAACCAATATAATACTCAACAGAGAAAAGCTGAAGCCTTCCTGCTAAAATCTGGAAAAACGAGGATGTTCATTCTAACCTCTCTTGTTCAATATGGTATTGGTAGTCTCAGTCACAGCATTCAGACAACAAAGGGAAATAAACAGTATTCAAATTGGTAAGGAAGTGGTAAGATTATCACTATATGTAGATAACATGATATTATATATAGAAAATCCTGACGACTCCACATAAAAAGATACTAGAACTGATAAACAAACTCAGCAAGGTAAAAGGAAACAAGATTAAAATAAGAAACTTGTTATATTTCTTTATACTAGCAATGAAATATCAAAAAAGGAATGTCAAAATATCCTTTACAATCATATAAAAATAATAAAATACTTAGGAATAAACCTCACCAAGAAAAAGAAAAATCAGTATATAAATTCTCAAATTATAAAACATTAATTTACTGAAGATGATTCAAAGAAATGGAAAGATATTCCATGCCCTTGGAATCAAAGAATTAATATTATAAAAAAGTCATACTACCAGAAGTAATCAACAGATTTAATGTGCTACCTATAAAATTACCCACGAGTTTTCATAAAAATGGAACAAATAATGTTAAAATTTATGTGCAACCACAAAAGACTCTGAATTTCCAGAGCAATCCTGAGGAAAAACAACAAAGAAGGAAGCATAACACCCTCCAGACTTTAGACAATATTGCAAAGCTACAGTAATCAAAAGACTGTTGTTGTTTACTCTCTAAGTCATCTCCAACTCTTTTGAGACCCCATGGAATATAGCTCTCCAGACTCCTCTGTTCATGGGATTTTCCAGGCAGGAATACTAGAGTGGGCTGCCATTTCCTTCTCCAAATCAAAATGGTGTGGTATTATACAAGAATAGACATATGGATCAGTGGGACAGAATAGGGAGTCTAGAAATAAATTCACACACCTATGGACAATCTTTCACAAAGGAAGTAAGAATATACGCTGAGGGAAAGACAGTCTCAGTCACTTCAACAAGTAGAAAAGTTGGACAGCCACAATGTAAATCGATGCAGTTAGTACACACTCTCCAATACTCTAAATCAGAGAAAAAAAAAAGCCCACAACCAATATAATACTCAACAGAGAAAAGCTGAAGCCTTCCTGCTAAAATCTGGAAAAACGAGGATGTTCATTCTAACCTCTCTTGTTCAATATGGTATTGGTAGTCTCAGTCACAGCATTCAGACAACAAAGGGAAATAAACAGTATTCAAATTGGTAAGGAAGTGGTAAGATTATCACTATATGTAGATAACATGATATTATATATAGAAAATCCTGACGACTCCACATAAAAAGATACTAGAACTGATAAACAAACTCAGCAAGGTAAAAGGAAACAAGATTAAAATAAGAAACTTGTTATATTTCTTTATACTAGCAATGAAATATCAAAAAAGGAATGTCAAAATATCCTTTACAATCATATAAAAATAATAAAATACTTAGGAATAAACCTCACCAAGAAAAGAAAAATCAGTATATAAATTCTCAAATTATAAAACATTAATTTACTGAAGATGATTCAAAGAAATGGAAAGATATTCCATGCCCTTGGAATCAAAGAATTAATATTATAAAAAAGTCATACTACCAGAAGTAATCAACAGATTTAATGTGCTACCTATAAAATTACCCACGAGTTTTCATAAAAATGGAACAAATAATGTTAAAATTTATGTGCAACCACAAAAGACTCTGAATTTCCAGAGCAATCCTGAGGAAAAACAACAAAGAAGGAAGCATAACACCCTCCAGACTTTAGACAATATTGCAAAGCTACAGTAATCAAAAGACTGTTGTTGTTTACTCTCTAAGTCATCTCCAACTCTTTTGAGACCCCATGGAATATAGCTCTCCAGACTCCTCTGTTCATGGGATTTTCCAGGCAGGAATACTAGAGTGGGCTGCCATTTCCTTCTCCAAATCAAAATGGTGTGGTATTATACAAGAATAGACATATGGATCAGTGGGACAGAATAGGGAGTCTAGAAATAAATTCACACACCTATGGACAATCTTTCACAAAGGAAGTAAGAATATACGCTGAGGGAAAGACAGTCTCAGTCACTTCAACAAGTAGAAAAGTTGGACAGCCACAATGTAAATCGATGCAGTTAGTACACACTCTCCCATTATACACAAAAACAAACTCAAAATTGCTTAAAATGTTAAATATAAATCTCTTTCAGGAATTCTTTTGAGGTGAAACAGGCATACAGAAAAAAACACAAAAAAGTCTCTGGCATAAGTCATATTAATGTTTTTCAGTCAGTGTCCCAATGCAAAAGAAATGAAACCAAAAATAAACAAATGGACCTAATCACACTTAAAAGTGTTTACACAGCAAACAAAACAATAAACAAAACAAAAAGACTAACTATGGACTGGGAAAAAATATTTGCAAATGATGTGCCTGACAAGAGCTAAATTTCCAAAGTACATAAAGAGCTCACAAAACTCAAAAACAAAACAAGGAAATAAACAAACAAGCAAACAAAAAAAAAATTAAAAAGGGGGACAGGAGACCGAAAAAAAGATACATATTTTCCAAAGAAATACAGAAGGCAATAGGCACGTGAAAAGATGCTCATCATCAGTAATTATTAAAGTGTAAATCAAAACTACAGTGAGATACCACTTCACACTGAAGAGAATGGCCATAATTGAAAAGTCCACAAGTAATAAATGTTAGAGACAGTGTGAAGAAAAAGGAATCTTCCTAAACTGTTTCTGGTAATGTACATTGGTACAGCCACTGTGGAAAACAATAGAGAGGATTCTCAATAAGCACATGAAAATACAGTTATCATATGATCCATATATCCCATTTTTAGGCATATACCCAGACAAAACGGTAATTCAAAAAGACACAGGACTTTCCCTCTAAGATCAGGAACAAGACAAGGGTGTCCACTTTCACCACTACTATTGAACATTGTTCTGGAAGTGCTAGCAATGGCAATAAGAGAAGAGAAAGAAATCAAAGGAATCCAGATTGGAAAGGAAGAAGTCAAACTCTCTCTTTTTGCAGATGACATGATAGGATACATAGAAAATCCCAAAGACACTATTATGAAGCTACTAGAGCTAATCAACAAATTCAGCAAAGTCACAGGATGCAAAGTCAACACACAGAAATCACTGGCATTCCTATACACAAACAATGAAAAATCAGAAAACGAAATCAAAGAGGCAATCCCCTTCACCATTGCAACCGAAAGAATCAAATACCTAGGAATAAACCTACCCAAAGAAACAAAAGAACTGTACACAGAAAATTACAAGACACTCATGAAAGAAATTAAAGAAGACTTAAACAGATGGAGAGATATTCCATGTTCATGGATCGGAAGAATCAATATTGTGAAAATCACCGTACTACCAAATATCATCTACAGATTCAATGCAATACCTATTCAACTACCATTGACATTTTTCGCAGAACTAGAGCAAAGAACCACACAGTTCATATGGAAACACAAAAGACCTCGAATAGCCAAAGCAATCCTGAGAAAGAAAAACAGAGCTGGAGGAATCAGCCTCCCTAACTTCAGACTCTACTACAAAGCAACAAAGCAACAGTCATCAAGACAGTATGGTACTGGCACAAAAACAGGACTATAGACCAATAGAACAAGATTGAGAACCCAGAGATAAACCCACGCACCTGTGGGAACCTTAATTTTGACAAAGGAGATGAAAGTATAAAATGGGACAAAGACAGCCTCTTCAACAAGTGGTGCTGGGAAAAGTGGACAGCTATATGCAAAAAAATGAAGCTGGAACATTCCCTGACACCATACACTAAGATCAACTCAAAATGGATTCAAGACCTAAATGTAAGGCCAGAAACCATCAAATTCTTAGAGGAGAATATAGGCAAAACCCTCAAGGACATCAATCAAAGCAAGATCTTCTCTGACCCAACTACTAAAATAGTGGAACTGAAAAGAAAAAAGAACATGTGGAAGCTCATGAAACATAAAAGCTTTTGTACAGCCAAAGAAATTACAGAAAAGCTGAACTGACAGCCCACAGAGTGGGAGAAAATCATAGCAAGTGAAATAACAGACAAAGAATTAATCTCCCAAATCTACAAGCAACTCAGACAACTCAGCACAGGAAAAACGAAAAACCCAATCAAAAAATGGGAAAAAGATCTAAAGAGACGCCTCTCCAAAGAGGACATACAGATGGCCCAAAAGCACATGAAATGATGCTCAACCTCTCTTATTATTAGAGAAATGCAAATCAAAACTACAATGAGATATCACCTCACACCCGTCAGAATGGCCATCTTCAAAAAATCTGCAGACAATATATACTGGAGAGGGTGCGGATGAAAGGGAACCCTCTTGCATTGCTGATGGGAGTGTCAATTGATACAGCCTCTATGGAAGACAGTATGGAGATTTCTTAAAAAACTAAAAATAGAATCACCCTATGACCCAGCAATCCCACTCTTAGGCTTATATCCTGATGAAATCAAAACTTAGAGCAGTACCTGTACCCTAATGTCTATTGCAGCTCTCTATACAATAGCCAGAACATGGAAGTAACATAGATGTCCATCGACGAATGAATGGATACAGAAGCTCTGGTACATATATACAATGGAATACTACTCAGCTATTAAAAGAAATGCAGAAGACTCAGTCCTAATGAGGTGGTTAGCTCTAGAACCTATCACAAAAAGTGAAGTAAGTCAAAAAGAGAAAGACAAGCACAGTATACTAACTCATGTATATGGTATCTAGTAATATGGTCATGATAAGACACACAGTGAACTCATGGAAAAACAGAGAACAGACATAAGGACATTGTGGAGACCGAACAGTGAGAGGGAGGCATAGAGGAAGTAACATCGAAACCTATACTGGCACGTGTGGAAAGGCTAGCTATGGCCAAATATATGGCCATATAGCTATGTGCTAAGGGAATAGGAGTACCTACAATCACTTGGGGCGATAGTCTGGAGGAGTGGGAGGGGGGGACTGGGTTGGGGGAGGGTCCAGGGATATGCATATGAATGATCTTGGAACATACATGTTGGTGAACAACAAAACTCTGTAAAATCTTCAAAACAAATAATAATAATAATAAAAATCTCAATAAACATAAGAGAAAGTAGAAAAATATTCTACATATAAATAGTGTGGAAAGACCAATTAGGCAGAGAGCAGTGCTGATCCAGTATCAGAGAGGCCACATCCTGCTAACCCCTAGCACTGGTGTGAATGAGGTAAAGCCTACAGTAGGAGGTCAGCTCTGATTAGTCGCCAAAGAATCCACTAAAACAACTCCTTGCCAAAATATTTGGTGACAACCTCAAGTAGAATTCAGAATTTTTTTTAATTGAGACAAAATGTTTCTTAAACTTCTTTATTTAAAGAATGTGAGAGATACTGCATTGAAAAGTTGTTTAAAGATCATAAATACTGGAAAGTTGAGAATTTGGAAAAATAAACATCAACAACAACAACAAAAAGTCTCCTTTCAGCTTCTTGTAACATTTTTGTCAGAAAATAAAGATTACTCAGGAGTCTAGTGGAATATGATTCTGATGTTTGAAAAGGAAACTAGGAGATAAAATTAAGACAGAAGCTATGCCAGTTTACAGAATGACTGCTAAGCTAAAGCTCTTATCTCTATTGGCTAAGCTTTGTAAGCAATGGGGAGGCACACCCATGTTCAGTTTCACTCGAGTACTCCTCTGGACCAGAGCTGACAGACATGGCAGAGATTTGTGTAGCAGAAATAATGGTATTATTGAACTTAAAAATTTTGCAGAGGCTTTTCTCTAGAGTTTAGTTCAAACCTAACAATGGCTTATTCAAATTAAATCACTTTACCTGTGAAAAACTGCTTCATCATGAATTTAGAAGACTGGCAAACTTTCTCCCCACGTAGAGTATGTTAGCACACTTTTAAGAGGCTTCCTCTAATGGTTATAATTAAACTTCAAAGGGAACAGGCAAAGTCAGACACTGAGTGGGGCTGAAACTAGTTCCTTTTGCCCATTGCTAGCAAGATGCCATTTACCCTAGCTTGCTTTCCATCACATTTTCCAGACGGTGAATAAATGTTCCAATTTAGGATGGTAGGACACTCAGTAATCCAGCAAGAATTTTTATTGCTATACAGTTCAGAGCTAGGTGAATCACCCTGGCCCACTGAACACTCTATAAGCAGCATGACACTCCAGGAAGTTTTGGGTGCTGGCCTATTTTTAGGCTCCTTTTCAACTATCCTTACCAGATAGCCTATATTTCCATGTGCTGAATTAATTGGTGCTCATACAGTCGATAGTTTTCACACATTCATATCTGTTCTCATAGATTTCAGCTTGCTTTTATATATTCCTGTGTGCCCTGTTCTACTCTTTCAGCATCCTGTCTTTGCTACAGAACTTTCATTTATCCTTTATGATTCACAGCTGTGCAAGTATATTTTTTGAAGACTTCAAGGACGACACTATCACTAGAAAAGATGTATAAGATGATATTAGAAAAATTATTATTTTAATTGGATCTTTCTGCATTCACAACACTTTGAAAAATATATTTCCAGGAACATTATCATATTTAAATTGCATCATCTATATTTGGCTGGCGAAATTGTGAGCTCCTTGAGTATTAAGACAACACAGACGTGCTAAATTCAAGACCTGCAAATTGTTATGGAAAGCTAAAGGAAGCAAGGCCAAATTAATCTATAGAAACCATTCAAAAACCTCAAAGAATGATACTGGAAATCAGGAGGCAGTTTACATAAGGTGACAAAAACATTAATAAAAAAATAAATATGAAAACAGTTTTCATTTTTTCATTCAAAAAATATCAAGAAGAGACTTTAGAAAAGTAAGATAAATGCTTGTCTTGGCCTCCATATCATTTTACTCTTACATTGTGGACAAAGCTATCAAACAATAAATAATCAGTTAAAAGTGGAAAAGCAATTCAGTACCAACCACTTTGCAACGAATTTCTAGAAGTTCTAAAAAAAAAAAAAAAAAGAAAAGAACGATAAATTCTATTCTCTAGGAATAGAATTCAGCCTTATTATCTTGAACTGATTTATTGATAAATTTGATGAAATCACTGAAGGTGAGATTTATGTCAGAAGTTAAGCAGAACTCTACACATTGGGAGTGAGGACTGGCCAAAATGAACAAGAGGGAAAGCTCTCTATGTAAGTCAAGACAACGAACCCCCAAGGGAGAGGATGGCAGAGATATGACTCTGTATTTAAAACATGTGTTCTCCTTTAAGCTCATTACAGAATTAACAACTGTGACAGTATGCTATTCCTTCTAGTTATGTTAATTCACCCATTATCACCTTTTTGTTAAGCTATTCAAAGAGTCATAGGAGTCTACCCATGTACCTTGATTCTTTGACAATTGCAGCAGGAGAGACATCGTCTAATGGCTTGCTGATGTTCCACCGATGGTTTCTAGTATAACACCTTAGACCTACAATCTAGTTACTAGGACAAAGGAGAGAAGAAATAAGGCATGTAAGTGTGTGGGTTTACCTCTGGGCTCTCAATCTTATTCCAATGGTCTGTATTTCTGCTTTTGTGCCAGTACCATAGGGTGTCTTGATGACTGTTGCTTTGTAGTATAGTCTGAAGATAGGAAGGTTGATCCCTCCAGGTCCATTCTTCCTTTTCAAAACTGCTTTGGCTATCTAGGGTCCTTTGTATTTCTTCCTGAATTGTGCTATTTTTTTAGTCTAGTTCTGTGAAAAATGCCATTAGAAATTTGATAGGGGTCACGATGAATGTGTAGGTTATATCTGGCAGCATGGTCATTTTCACAATATTGGTTCTTCCAACCCAGGAACATGGAATATCTCTCCATTTGTTTAAGTCATCTTTGATTTCTTTCATTAGTGTCTTATAATTTTCTGTGTATAGTTCTTTTGTCTCTTTAGGTAGGTTTATTCCTAGATATCTTATTCTTTGTGTTGCAATGGTGAATGGGATTGCTTCCTTGATTTCTCCTTCTGATTTTTCATTGTTTGTGTATAGGAATGTAAATGAATTCTGTGTATTGATTTTATATCCTGCAACTTAGCTAAATTCTCTGATTAGTTCTAATAATTTTCTGATAGTGTCTTTAGAGTTTTCTATATATAGTATCATGTCATCTACCAACAGTGAGAGTTTTACTTCTTTTCAATCTGGATTTTTTTCTTTTTCTTCTCTAATGGCTGTAGCTATAACTTCCAAAGCTATGTTGAAGAATAGTGGTGAGGGTGGGCACCCTGTCATTTTCCTGATCTTAGATGGATGGTTTCAGTTTTTTCACCATTGAGAATAATGTTTTCTGTGGGCTTATCACAAATAGCTTTCACTATGTTAAGATAGGTTCCTTTTAGGTCCATTTTTTGAAGAGTTTTTTTTTTTAATCAGAAATGGATGCTAAATTTTGTCAAAGGCTTTTTCTGCATCTATTAATATGATCATATGATCTTCATCTTTCAATGTGTCTATAAGGAGTCTACCCATGTACCTTGATTCTTTGACAATTGCAGCAGGAGAGACATCGTCTAATGGCTTGCTGATGTTCCACCGATGGTTTCTAGTATAACACCTTAGACCTACAATCTAGTTACTAGGACAAAGGAGAGAAGAAATAAGGCATGTAAGTGTGTGGGTTTACCTCTGGGCTCTCAATCTTATTCCAATGGTCTGTATTTCTGCTTTTGTGCCAGTACCATAGGGTGTCTTGATGACTGTTGCTTTGTAGTATAGTCTGAAGATAGGAAGGTTGATCCCTCCAGGTCCATTCTTCCTTTTCAAAACTGCTTTGGCTATCTAGGGTCCTTTGTATTTCTTCCTGAATTGTGCTATTTTTTTAGTCTAGTTCTGTGAAAAATGCCATTAGAAATTTGATAGGGGTCACGATGAATGTGTAGGTTATATCTGGCAGCATGGTCATTTTCACAATATTGGTTCTTCCAACCCAGGAACATGGAATATCTCTCCATTTGTTTAAGTCATCTTTGATTTCTTTCATTAGTGTCTTATAATTTTCTGTGTATAGTTCTTTTGTCTCTTTAGGTAGGTTTATTCCTAGATATCTTATTCTTTGTGTTGCAATGGTGAATGGGATTGCTTCCTTGATTTCTCCTTCTGATTTTTCATTGTTTGTGTATAGGAATGTAAATGAATTCTGTGTATTGATTTTATATCCTGCAACTTAGCTAAATTCTCTGATTAGTTCTAATAATTTTCTGATAGTGTCTTTAGAGTTTTCTATATATAGTATCATGTCATCTACCAACAGTGAGAGTTTTACTTCTTTTTCAATCTGGATTTTTTTTTCTTTTTCTTCTCTAATGGCTGTAGCTATAACTTCCAAAGCTATGTTGAAGAATAGTGGTGAGGGTGGGCACCCTGTCATTTTCCTGATCTTAGATGGATGGTTTCAGTTTTTTCACCATTGAGAATAATGTTTTCTGTGGGCTTATCACAAATAGCTTTCACTATGTTAAGATAGGTTCCTTTTAGGTCCATTTTTTGAAGAGTTTTTTTTTTTTAATCAGAAATGGATGCTAAATTTTGTCAAAGGCTTTTTCTGCATCTATTAATATGATCATATGATCTTCATCTTTCAATGTGTTTATATGGTGCATCTCATTGATTGATTTTTGGAAACTAAACAATCCTTGCATGCCTGGGATAAACCCAACTTTCATAGTGTATTAGTTTTGGGATGTGTTGCTGAATTGTATTTGCTAGAATTTTATTGAGGATTTTTATGTCTATATTCATCAGTGATATTGGCCTATAATTTTCTTTTTCTGTGTTGTCCTTGCCTGTTTTGGAATCAGGGTGAGGGTGGCCTCATAGAAAGAGTTTGGAAGTGCACCTTCCTGTGAAATTTTTTGAAAGAGTTTTAGAAGGATAGGTATTAGTGCTTCTCTAAATGTTTGGTAGAATTCACCTGTGAAGTCATCTGGCCCTCGGCTTTTTTTTTTTTTTTTCGGGGAAGATTTTTGATCACAGATTTGATTTCTGAGTTTGTAACTGGGTTGTTCATACTATCTATATCTTTCTGGTTAAGTCTTGTAAGATTCAGCTTATCTAAGAATCTGTCCATTACTTCCAGGTTGTCCAATCTATTGCCATATAGATAGAGAGTCCAGAGATAAACCCACACACCTATGGGTACCTTATTTTTGACAAAGGAGGCAAGAGTAAGCAATAGGGCAAAGACAGCCTCTTCAACAAAGGGTGCTGGGAAAGCTGGATAACTACATGTAAAAGAATAAAGTCAGAACACTTCCTAACACCATACACAAAGGAAACTCAAAATGGATTAAAGACCTAACTGGAAGACCAGAAACCATAAAACTCTTAGAGGAAACCATAAGCAGAACACTCGATGACAGAAATCAAAGCAAGATCTTCTATGACCCACCTCCTACAGTAATGAAAATAAATAAATAAGTGGACCTAATTAAAATTTTAAAAACTTTTGCACTGCAAAAGAAATTATAAACAAGGTGAAAAGACAACCCTCAGAATGGCAGCAAAACATAGCGAATGAAACACCCAACAAAGAATTAATTTCCAAAATATACAAGTAGCTCAGACAACTCAACACTGAAAAAACAAACATCCCAATCGAAAATGAGATAAAGGATATGGAATCTAGTAGGATGGTGATGATGGCACATGCAGTGAAGCGACAGAAAGACAGACATGGACAGTGGACATATGGACATTGTGGGGAAGGAACAGTGGGTGAGAGGCGTAAAGGAAGTAGCATGAAGGCCTGTACTATCATAAGTGAAGAAAATAGCTCTAGTCATTGCTCTGTGAGAAAAGGGGATCCTTCAGGGGTGCTGTGTGATGGTCGGGAAGGGAGGGAAGGGGGGGATATACATGTGACTAATCTGAGAACATGCATGTCTGTGAAATTAGTTTTGGGATGTGTTGCTGAATTGTATTTGCTAGAATTTTATTGAGGATTTTTATGTCTATATTCATCAGTGATATTGGCCTATAATTTTCTTTTTCTGTGTTGTCCTTGCCTGTTTTGGAATCAGGGTGAGGGTGGCCTCATAGAAAGAGTTTGGAAGTGCACCTTCCTGTGAAATTTTTTGAAAGAGTTTTAGAAGGATAGGTATTAGTGCTTCTCTAAATGTTTGGTAGAATTCACCTGTGAAGTCATCTGGCCCTCGGCCTTTTTTTTTTTTTTTCGGGGAAGATTTTTGATCACAGATTTGATTTCTGAGTTTGTAACTGGGTTGTTCATACTATCTATATCTTTCTGGTTAAGTCTTGTAAGATTCAGCTTATCTAAGAATCTGTCCATTACTTCCAGGTTGTCCAATCTATTGCCATATAGATAGAGAGTCCAGAGATAAACCCACACACCTATGGGTACCTTATTTTTGACAAAGGAGGCAAGAGTAAGCAATAGGGCAAAGACAGCCTCTTCAACAAAGGGTGCTGGGAAAGCTGGATAACTACATGTAAAAGAATAAAGTCAGAACACTTCCTAACACCATACACAAAGGAAACTCAAAATGGATTAAAGACCTAACTGGAAGACCAGAAACCATAAAACTCTTAGAGGAAACCATAAGCAGAACACTCGATGACAGAAATCAAAGCAAGATCTTCTATGACCCACCTCCTACAGTAATGAAAATAAATAAATAAGTGGACCTAATTAAATTTAAAAGCTTTTGCACTGCAAAAGAAATTATAAACAAGGTGAAAAGACAACCCTCAGAATGGCAGCAAAACATAGCGAATGAAACACCCAACAAAGAATTAATTTCCAAAATATACAAGTAGCTCAGACAACTCAACACTGAAAAAACAAACATCCCAATCGAAAATGAGATAAAGGATATGGAATCTAGTAGGATGGTGATGATGGCACATGCAGTGAAGCGACAGAAAGACAGACATGGACAGTGGACATATGGACATTGTGGGGAAGGAACAGTGGGTGAGAGGCGTAAAGGAAGTAGCATGAAGGCCTGTACTATCATAAGTGAAGAAAATAGCTCTAGTCATTGCTCTGTGAGAAAAGGGGATCCTTCAGGGGTGCTGTGTGATGGTCGGGAAGGGAGGGAAGGGGGGGATATACATGTGACTAATCTGAGAACATGCATGTCTGTGAACAACAAAACTCTGTAAAAGTTAAAAGTAAAATAAAGGTTTAAAAAATAATAATAAAAAAATAAAATAAAATAAAAACCCAAAAAAAAAAAAAAAGAAAATGAGATAAAGGGTCTTCCCTGGTGGTCCACTGGGTAAGGACATCACCTTGCAGTGCAAGGGCTGCCAGTTCGATCTCTGGACTGGGAAGATCCCACCTGCCGTGGAGTGACCAGACTGGTGTGTCCAACTACCGAGCCAGTGCTCTGGAGTGCATGCACCCAGAGCTGGTACTCTGTAATGAGAGTGGACAGCATGGTGGGAAGCCCACACAGGCCAAAGAACAAAGATAAATAAATGAAAGATCAATAGAAGTGGCCAAAAAAAAATGTGAAAAAGACTTAAGCATACATCTCTCCAAAGAAGACATACATGTGGCCATAAAACATGAAAAGATGTTCACCGTCACTCATTGTTAGACAAATGCAAATCAAACTTACAATGAGATATCACCTCACACCAGTCAGAATGACCATCATCAAAATATCGACAATAAATGCTGGAGAGGGTGTGGAGAAAAAGAAACACTCTTGCATCACTATTGCTGGGAATGTATGTTGATACAGCTGTTATGGAAGACAGTATAGAAATTCTTTAAAAAAAAAAAAGGAATACAATCACTATATGACCCCACAGTTCCACTATTAGGCATATACTCTGAGAAAATCAAAATTAAAAGAGACACAGTGTTCATTGTAGTACTTTTTACAATAGCTAGAACATGGTAGCAACCTAGATGTCCACCAACAAATGAATGGATGAAGAAGCTGTGGTACATGTATACAATGAAATACTTCTCAGCCATAAAAAGAAATGCATTTGAGTTAGTACTAGTGAGGTGGATGAATTTAGAACCTATCGTACAAAGTGAAGTATGTCAGAAAGAGAAGGATAAATATAGTATACTAACACACACACACATATACACGGAATCTAGAAAGATAGTATTGATAAATGCAGACACAGAGCAGCAATGCAGACACAGACATAGAAAACAGACATATGGACATTGGCACGAGGGAGAAGTGTTTGAGAGGTATAGAAAGAATAACATGGAAACCTACCTACCATATGTAAAAGAGACAACAAATGTGAATATGCTATAAGACTAAAGGAACTTACACAAGATTTATGCTATAACCTAGAGGGGTGGAAGGGGAGACCCAAGGGAAGTTTAAGTGGGAGGGTATTTGTATAACTATGGTTGATATAGGTTTATGCATAGCAGGAAATAGCAAAACTCTGTAAAAATTAAATTAAAATAAATTAAAACCAAACAAAACTATGGGCTTCCCTGGTGGTTCAGTGGGTAAAGGGTCTGCCTTGCAGTGCAAGAGGCACTGGTTTGACCCTTGGCCTGCGAAGATCCCATGTGCAGAGGAATGGCTTGACCAGTGTGTCCAATTACGAGCCAGTGCTCTGGAGCACATGCTCCCAGAGTTGGTGCTTTGCAACAAGGGAAGCCACTGTCATGGGAGGTCCACACAGGCCAAGGAATAAAGATGGGTGAAAATAAAGGGAAAACCAACAAAGGAGGCCAAAATTCAAGATAAAAAATTCTGTGATGTCTGGGATTTGATTTATAATACTCCAGATAAAATGCTGGTAATTATTGAAGTTGAGGAATGAGTACATGGGTATTCACAGTATTATTCTATTTTTGTATTGAAATGTTTCCTAATAAAGTACTGTTTTCTAAGTTTAGTTCAATCCAATCTCATATGTCACTCTCATATGAAGGGGTGCACTGGTAAATTTCAAAGTCAGTTGTATGTATGTTGGGATTACACTCTATTGTCTCTATAAAAACCATGACTTTTATTTGTCTCCTATGACTCCTTTCATTTATTGTGTGTGTATATGACTCAACTCATTGAAATTTACCCTTAAATTAACTGCCATTTTTATAATATACCAACAAATGAATGGATGAAGAAGCTGTGGTACATGTATACAATGAAATACTTCTCAGCCATAAAAAGAAATGCATTTGAGTTAGTACTAGTGAGGTGGATGAATTTAGAACCTATCGTACAAAGTGAAGTATGTCAGAAAGAGAAGGATAAATATAGTATACTAACACACACACACATATACACGGAATCTAGAAAGATAGTATTGATAAATGCAGACACAGAGCAGCAATGCAGACACAGACATAGAAAACAGACATATGGACATTGGCACGAGGGAGAAGTGTTTGAGAGGTATAGAAAGAATAACATGGAAACCTACCTACCATATGTAAAAGAGACAACAAATGTGAATATGCTATAAGACTAAAGGAACTTACACAAGATTTATGCTATAACCTAGAGGGGTGGAAGGGGAGACCCAAGGGAAGTTTAAGTGGGAGGGTATTTGTATAACTATGGTTGATATAGGTTTATGCATAGCAGGAAATAGCAAAACTCTGTAAAAATTAAATTAAAATAAATTAAAACCAAACAAAACTATGGGCTTCCCTGGTGGTTCAGTGGGTAAAGGGTCTGCCTTGCAGTGCAAGAGGCACTGGTTTGACCCTTGGCCTGCGAAGATCCCATGTGCAGAGGAATGGCTTGACCAGTGTGTCCAATTACGAGCCAGTGCTCTGGAGCACATGCTCCCAGAGTTGGTGCTTTGCAACAAGGGAAGCCACTGTCATGGGAGGTCCACACAGGCCAAGGAATAAAGATGGGTGAAAATAAAGGGAAAACCAACAAAGGAGGCCAAAATTCAAGATAAAAAATTCTGTGATGTCTGGGATTTGATTTATAATACTCCAGATAAAATGCTGGTAATTATTGAAGTTGAGGAATGAGTACATGGGTATTCACAGTATTATTCTATTTTTGTATTGAAATGTTTCCTAATAAAGTACTGTTTTCTAAGTTTAGTTCAATCCAATCTCATATGTCACTCTCATATGAAGGGGTGCACTGGTAAATTTCAAAGTCAGTTGTATGTATGTTGGGATTACACTCTATTGTCTCTATAAAAACCATGACTTTTATTTGTCTCCTATGACTCCTTTCATTTATTGTGTGTGTATATGACTCAACTCATTGAAATTTACCCTTAAATTAACTGCCATTTTCCTTTCAGAGTATTATTAAATAAAAAATCCAAAGTTCTCTCACCTATTTACTCTATAGCCAAAAGGTAAGAAATACGCAGCTTCTTTAGCATTTGTGAACTATATATACTATAACTTCTCTGTAACCTTCGATTATCTCAGCTTATTTAAGGAACTAATTTAATGATTCACAGAGAATGTTTATTACCTTTTCCCTTAAGCAATAAAGTAACAGTAAGTAATAATACATCTAAATAATGAATAATCATAAATCTTTCACATGGGTTCAAAAATCTAACAAAAATTATTGTTCAAGATATTAGATACATCTTAAAATGCTTATATGTACAAATGATACAATATTTCCTCTGCAACACAAGTTCAGAGTCACAATTTATGCTTGCAAGCTTTGTCATGGTGAGCAGGTAAATGACGAAGATACAGAATTGGAAACATCTAGGAAAACAGGGTAGATTCATTCTACCGAAGAATCAGTTTATTGAAGCACCTATTGAAGGAAAATTCTTGAAGGATGTGTGAAGTAAGGAAGAAAAGAGTGGAAGGTGAAGAGAGAGCACCATTTAACTTCACAGAGATTTTGAAAGGTTAGAGCAAGGTATTGAAGGAGTTACCATAAATGAAATTTGAGGGGAGGCCCTGGTAAAGGGTCTTTCAGATGGTAAAGAATCTGCCTGCAGTTCAGGACACCCCTGGGTTGGGAAGATCCCCTGGTGAACATAATGGCTACCCATTCTAGTATTCCTGCCTGGAAAATTCCATGGACAGAGGAGCTTGGTACAGTCCATGGGACCACAAAGAGCCTGACAGACTGAGCAACTAACACTTTAGGGAGGACACCGTGAATTTTTATCAGGGAGTATCACTGGCTACCACTATTTTTCTTTCTTTATTAATCCTTTCAAACTGCTTTCATTTTGAAACACAAGGTTATGTTTAGTCTGTCCCTATATATTCTGATCACAGAGGAGAAGTAGCAAAAGGAGAAGTTAAAAGTGTAAGCACTGGGAATGAAGCCTGGCAAGGAGGAGGAAGGGAGCACCACACCTAAACCCAAGCCTTTGCAATGTTTCACAGTTTCCAAGCACTGCTCTTTATATTGTCTCATTTAAGGAAGCAAAGTTAATTGAAGGCCATGGCAAGTAGACAAGTAGTCTTCGAAAATTTCATAGCTTTCCTTAAGCAATTTTCCAGTTATTCTTTTTCTGAATATTCCCAGACTCCTCCTGCCATGAAATATTCAAAAAACTTTTAAACACAGGTTTCCAAGGTTGCTCATTAGTGTCTTTGAAACTTTTAGAGTCCAACACCTGACCTACAGCATTCTGTAAGAGACTTTTAGACCACATATTTGTGTGTGTGTGTATGTGTGTGATATCATACCAACTTAGAATGAAAATACTTTTAATACTTGCGAAGCTAAGAGTAATCACCGGTATAATACATTAAACCTATAACCTGCTTTCAGCAAATAAACTCATTTTGGTCCTACAAAACACTCGCACATCCTTCAAGGGTCACAGAGCCTAAACAACAATGTGTTCACTCAAGTTGGTTCTCAGAAACTTGAAGTTAGCTGTGTCCAGTTTGAGTTCAAATTGGTTAAGACTAGTTAAGACCACTGACCTCCAGTTGGCATGGGGGAGTGTCTGTTCTGTAACCTTCTCATGTCACAGGAAGATGGAGAGCACCAGGTAACTTCACAGAGGTTTTGAAAGGTTAGAGCAAGGTATTGAAGGAGTTACCATAAATGAAATTTGAGGGGAGGCCCTGGTAAAGGGTCTTTCAGATGGTAAAGAATCTGCCTGCAGTTCAGGACACCCCTGGGTTGGGAAGATCCCCTGGTGAACATAATGGCTACCCATTCTAGTATTCCTGCCTGGAAAATTCCATGGACAGAGGAGCTTGGTACAGTCCATGGGACCACAAAGAGCCTGACAGACTGAGCAACTAACACTTTAGGGAGGACACCGTGAATTTTTATCAGGGAGTATCACTGGCTACCACTATTTTTCTTTCTTTATTAATCCTTTCAAACTGCTTTCATTTTGAAACACAAGGTTATGTTTAGTCTGTCCCTATATATTCTGATCACAGAGGAGAAGTAGAAAAAGGAGAAGTTAAAAGTGTAAGCACTGGGAATGAAGCCTGGCAAGGAGGAGGAAGGGAGCACCACACCTAAACCCAAGCCTTTGCAATGTTTCACAGTTTCCAAGCACTGCTCTTTATATTGTCTCATTTAAGGAAGCAAAGTTAATTGAAGGCCATGGCAAGTAGACAAGTAGTCTTCGAAAATTTCATAGCTTTCCTTAAGCAATTTTCCAGTTATTCTTTTTCTGAATATTCCCAGACTCCTCCTGCCATGAAATATTCAAAAAACTTTTAAACACAGGTTTCCAAGGTTGCTCATTAGTGTCTTTGAAACTTTTAGAGTCCAACACCTGACCTACAGCATTCTGTAAGAGACTTTTAGACCACATATTTGTGTGTGTGTGTATGTGTGTGATATCATACCAACTTAGAATGAAAATACTTTTAATACTTGCGAAGCTAAGAGTAATCACCGGTATAATACATTAAACCTATAACCTGCTTTCAGCAAATAAACTCATTTTGGTCCTACAAAACACTCGCACATCCTTCAAGGGTCACAGAGCCTAAACAACAATGTGTTCACTCAAGTTGGTTCTCAGAAACTTGAAGTTAGCTGTGTCCAGTTTGAGTTCAAATTGGTTAAGACTAGTTAAGACCACTGACCTCCAGTTGGCATGGGGGAGTGTCTGTTCTGTAACCTTCTCATGTCACAGGACAAAAGACTCCACCCTCAGAACCTACTAGTGCCACCATTTTCTGAACACAACTCCCATGAAGAAACCTGTAACGTAACTCCATCTTTTTCTCAGGTCTAATCACTTTTTCTCACACAGCCTCCCCCATCCTAAGTCTCAGATTAATCCAATAAATACATTGAAGCCCATTGCCTTCCAGGAGGTGGATCTGAGATTTCCTGTCCTATCTTCTTTCTCAGCCACCTCATGAATAAAGCCCTTCTCTGCTGCAAACCTCAGCATCTCAGCATTTGTCTTGCTGTGTGCTGGGTGAACCAAATCTGGTTTGGCAACACTTGGCAAGGCACATACTTTCCCTTTCCTCTCTTATCTAGAGTCTTCTCTCTCTTCTATCATTCAAGTCTTTTAAAACTGTCAGGGAAGTCATGAAAAGAAAATATGTCTCATTTATATCACAGTCATGCTTCAATTTAAAATAAATAGTAATATCATATTTGGTTTTCAAATCCAGGGAAATACAGTCACCATTTTCCAAGACAGACAATTCATTCTAAATATTGAGATAAGTTAAAATTTCAACAGAAAAGAAATATCCTGAAAGAAAAGGAATAACAGCCAAATTTTTCACACATTTTCTTAAAGTGCGTGTTTTAAAAGAAAACCAATTATTTAGATATATCATTTCTGAGTTGATTTTAAATATATATATATATATATATATATATATGGTATATATACCATATATATAATGGTATATATACCATTGTGGAGTATTTTCTTTTTTTATCTTTGTTCCCTCAAGGAAAGCTTTGGTATTCCATTCTTTGACCTGTCTAGCAATTAAATTGGCCATGGTAATAGGATTCATCTAACTTGACTGAAAAGTGTATTTTCAAAGAGTTGAAACATAAAAAGCTCTGTTGGGCTTCCCCTGGTGGTCCAGTGGGTAAGGACACCGCCTTGCACTGCAAGGGGCGCCAGTTTGATCCCTGGCCTGGGAAGATCCCACGTGCCGCGGAGCGGTTGGACTGATGTGTTCAACTACCAAGGGAGCTCTGGAGTGCATGCGCCCAGAGCCAGCGCTCTGCAACGACAGACGCCATCGCGATGGGAGGCCCCCCACGGGTCAAAGAACAAAGACGGATGAAAACAGAGAAATGAAAGACCAATGGAAGTGCCCCGCCCATTCCCCTCCCTCCCCAACCCGACCCCCGCCCAAAATAAATAAATAAATAAATAAATCTTTAAAAAAAATAAAAATAAAAATAAAAAGCTCTGTTATGACTACTTTATTTTTATTTTTACTTTTAAGAAAAAGGAGGGGCTTTCCTGGTGGTCCAGTGGATAGAGGGTCTGCCTTACAGTGGCACTGGTTTGATCCCTGGCCCTGGAAGATCCCACATGTCACAGAGCAACTGAACTGGTGTGTTCAATTATGAGCCAGCGCGCCCAGAGCTGGTGCTCTACAATAAGGGAGGCCACTGCAATGGGAGGTCCACATAGCCCAAAGAATAAAGATGGATGAAAAATAAATGAATAAATAAACAATAAAATAGGCCAAAATTTAAAAAAAGAACTTAAAAAGACAAATTAGCGCCAAAATTTTATCACAGTCATGCTCCAATTTAAAATAAATAGTAATATCATATTTGGTTTTCAAATCCAGGGAAATACAGTCACCATTTTCCAAGACAGACAATTCATTCTAAATATTGAGATAAGTTAAAATTTCAACAGAAAAGAAATATCCTGAAAGAAAAGGAATAACAGCCAAATTTTTCACACATTTTCTTAAAGTGCGTGTTTTAAAAGAAAACCAATTATTTAGATATATCATTTCTGAGTTGATTTTAAATATATATATATATATATATATATATATGGTATATATACCATATATATAATGGTATATATACCATTGTGGAGTATTTTCTTTTTTTATCTTTGTTCCCTCAAGGAAAGCTTTGGTATTCCATTCTTTGACCTGTCTAGCAATTAAATTGGCCATGGTAATAGGATTCATCTAACTTGACTGAAAAGTGTATTTTCAAAGAGTTGAAACATAAAAAGCTCTGTTGGGCTTCCCCTGGTGGTCCAGTGGGTAAGGACACCGCCTTGCACTGCAAGGGGCGCCAGTTTGATCCCTGGCCTGGGAAGATCCCACGTGCCGCGGAGCGGCTGGACTGATGTGTTCAACTACCAAGGGAGCTCTGGAGTGCATGCGCCCAGAGCCAGCGCTCTGCAACGACAGACGCCATCGCGATGGGAGGCCCCCCACGGGTCAAAGAACAAAGACGGATGAAAACAGAGAAATGAAAGACCAATGGAAGTGCCCCGCCCATTCCCCTCCCTCCCCAGCCCGACCCCCGCCCAAAATAAATAAATAAATAAATAAATCTTTAAAAAAAATAAAAATAAAAATAAAAAGCTCTGTTATGACTACTTTATTTTTATTTTTACTTTTAAGAAAAAGGAGGGGCTTTCCTGGTGGTCCAGTGGATAGAGGGTCTGCCTTACAGTGGCACTGGTTTGATCCCTGGCCCTGGAAGATCCCACATGTCACAGAGCAACTGAACTGGTGTGTTCAATTATGAGCCAGCGCGCCCAGAGCTGGTGCTCTACAATAAGGGAGGCCACTGCAATGGGAGGTCCACATAGCCCAAAGAATAAAGATGGATGAAAAATAAATGAATAAATAAACAATAAAATAGGCCAAAATTTAAAAAAAGAACTTAAAAAAGAAAAAGGGGAAATATTAAATATTCCTAATATCAAATATTTCTCAATTTGATAACTGTGAAAAATATCTTTTGCAAATTATACTCATTGACTCTCTTGTTCATTTTGACTCAAAAACTGAAAATCACTGACATTTGACTACAATAAAGATTTTTTAAAATAACCAGAAAATAATGCTTCTGATATAGCTCTGGTGACAGTATAGATGACCTACCGCTTTTAGGTATATCTTGGATGACGTGAAGTCTGAAAATGCAAGTTACACCCAAGATGCCATTCCCCAGTGGTGACTCATCTGGATCACAGACATGCAGGACCTGTCTGAAAGGGACACAGCATGAAGTGGGGCTCCACCAGTGAGTCATCCCTTTCATGTCATGCAAGCTTAGGGGGAGGACTAGGGAGGATGTATTGACTGTTAAGAAAACACAGATTACTGGTAGAAAATGACATCCTCTATGAATAAGATCCAAAGTAAGATCTAAGGCACGACTCATATAATTGTTCTAATTTTTAAGATTGATGGGGAGCATGAAGCATTTCTTTAAGTTGGTGACAGGTTCCAATAAATGCCTATATAGGACTGCATATGGTTTCAGAATATGATTTTATAAAGAAGGTGGAGATCCCAGCTCCCTCTGTCATGTCTATATAAATGTATGTCTGAGTGTGTGTTTTCGAGCTCTGGGAAGAGTCTTGACAGAGAACCTAAGCGGGACAAAGCAGCCTTGATTTGAGTGAGCTAACTGGCACCATGAAAGCATCAGGTGTCTTTCTGCTCCTCTCTCTGGCTCTTTTCTGCTTTTTCTCAGGTGAGTTTTATTTTTCCTTAAATTCAAATCCAATACTTACACTGAAATGGAAATGACAGGTGTATTTGTCCACCATATTTCAAAGTCCTAACAATTTTGATAGACCAATTCTGAGAGATTATCATAATGATTGTGATAATGAAAATGGATGATGGTAATAATGATAGAAATAACTTTCATCTGTTGAGAATATACTATATTCTAGGTATGTATTCACAGCTTATATGCATTATCTCCAACACACATAGCAAGATATTCCTAGCCACATTCTATACATAAGAAAACTGTGGCACAAAAGAGTTAAGAAAATTTTAAGGATTTGTAACCAGTAAGCAGAACTTGAAATTTAAATCTGGGTCTTTTAGACATCACAGTTTTCTGCTCCAAAGAAATAATTTGATAACTGAAAAATATCTTTAGCAAATTATACTCATTGACTCTCTTGTTCATTTTGACTCAAAAACTGAAAATCACTGACATTTGACTACAATAAAGATTTTTTAAAATAACCAGAAAATAATGCTTCTGATATAGCTCTGGTGACAGTATAGATGACCTACCGCTTTTAGGTATATCTTGGATGACGTGAAGTCTGAAAATGCAAGTTACACCCAAGATGCCATTCCCCAGTGGTGACTCATCTGGATCACAGACATGCAGGACCTGTCTGAAAGGGACACAGCATGAAGTGGGGCTCCACCAGTGAGTCATCCCTTTCATGTCATGCAAGCTTAGGGGGAGGACTAGGGAGGATGTATTGACTGTTAAGAAAACACAGATTACTGGTAGAAAATGACATCCTCTATGAATAAGATCCAAAGTAAGATCTAAGGCACGACTCATATAATTGTTCTAATTTTTAAGATTGATGGGGAGCATGAAGCATTTCTTTAAGTTGGTGACAGGTTCCAATAAATGCCTATATAGGACTGCATATGGTTTCAGAATATGATTTTATAAAGAAGGTGGAGATCCCAGCTCCCTCTGTCATGTCTATATAAATGTATGTCTGAGTGTGTGTTTCGAGCTCTGGGAAGAGTCTTGACAGAGAACCTAAGCGGGACAAAGCAGCCTTGATTTGAGTGAGCTAACTGGCACCATGAAAGCATCAGGTGTCTTTCTGCTCCTCTCTCTGGCTCTTTTCTGCTTTTTCTCAGGTGAGTTTTATTTTTCCTTAAATTCAAATCCAATACTTACACTGAAATGGAAATGACAGGTGTATTTGTCCACCATATTTCAAAGTCCTAACAATTTTGATAGACCAATTCTGAGAGATTATCATAATGATTGTGATAATGAAAATGGATGATGGTAATAATGATAGAAATAACTTTCATCTGTTGAGAATATACTATATTCTAGGTATGTATTCACAGCTTATATGCATTATCTCCAACACACATAGCAAGATATTCCTAGCCACATTCTATACATAAGAAAACTGTGGCACAAAAGAGTTAAGAAAATTTTAAGGATTTGTAACCAGTAAGCAGAACTTGAAATTTAAATCTGGGTCTTTTAGACATCACAGTTTTCTGCTCCAAAGAAATAATATGGAGAATAGATAATTGTTTTAAATATTAGCCTGGCTTTGCAAGACACAGTGAAGCTTTCCATTTCTTGTTATTCCTATAATTAGGACTCAAATAACTGAAACTGAAACAGGCAGAGAACAAAAAACTCAGAGAATCCCTCAGAAAAAGTTACTGAACTTAGAATTAAGAAACATATATATTCTTGGTGAACTAATCTATTCTTCAAGTAGAGAAGTATCTTTGGCCACATTAATGAGCAGAAGTCACCTATTCTGTTAACTCTGATTATTCAAAGGACAACTCTACTTCAATCTGATGCTTTATTCATCATATCATGATCCATGAGAATGAACAGGGACATTGCATCTATTTCTTTCCTTCTTTATTATTCTACTCTATGCCTTTGTAGTGGACAAAATACACACTAGAGTCTCTGCACCCAAACCTAGGTTCATCACATTCACCAGTAGCCTGTGTCAACTAAATAAATAGCTCAATTCTCAGAGATTCTCTCATTTTTAGAATGTTGGACATGAGACCTAGTCCTGGGACCATGCAGGTCTTGTGTATCATTTTCTATGACAAAAAGTAGTTAGATTTTCCTCCTATCAAGAGATTGTAAATGCCCAAACATGTAAAAGCAATGATTTTTCAATGAAATTGAGCAGATTAAGTAGTCATTGTTTGTGGGGAACTGATTATATTTTCATAAGGAAATACATTTAGAAATATGAAAAAGGAATAAAGGATTTCTGTAATACTATAGGGTAATTCTGACCTATAAAGCCAAGTAACTTGAGTAAGTGGATCAGTCACCTGCTGAGGTGGTGTACAAATATATTTGACTATATTAAAACCTACTTACAAAGACTGTCTCAAAAGTTAACTAATAACTTCTGATTGCTTCTCATTACAAAGGCTAACTGGATATGATGACAAATAAAAACAAATACTAATACCAAAACAAGGGCCCTGACAGACATGACGGCACTTGGGAAGGCAATGTCCAGGAGTCATAATGTTGTGATCAAGAGAAAAGAATTTCAGTAGCAGTATTTCCATTTTATAGCTCTGTGACCCTTTCTGAGTCCCATTTTCCTCATCTGTAAAATAGGGATATAAAAAAACTAGCTCTAAATAGGGAGTTAAATGAGAAATGCATGTAAAACACTTAACATACTGGATGGAACAGAGCCACTGTTCAAAAAAAATGTCTATTAATATTACCATCACTATTTTTTTTTTAATTTTGTCCTCCTTTACTGATTTTTTATCCATTTATTTTCATCCATCTTTGTTCTTTGGCCCGTGTGGGCCTCCCATTTTTTCAAATGGCCTTTCCCCTTTTTGGCAGGAGCCCCCCTGGGATCTTCCCACTTTAGGGTGCATGGGCGCCTCAGAGCACCAGCTTGTAACTGGAGACAACTCTACTTCAATCTGATGCTTTATTCATCATATCATGATCCATGAGAATGAACAGGGACATTGCATCTATTTCTTTCCTTCTTTATTATTCTACTCTATGCCTTTGTAGTGGACAAAATACACACTAGAGTCTCTGCACCCAAACCTAGGTTCATCACATTCACCAGTAGCCTGTGTCAACTAAATAAATAGCTCAATTCTCAGAGATTCTCTCATTTTAGAATGTTGGACATGAGACCTAGTCCTGGGACCATGCAGGTCTTGTGTATCATTTTCTATGACAAAAAGTAGTTAGATTTTCCTCCTATCAAGAGATTGTAAATGCCCAAACATGTAAAAGCAATGATTTTTCAATGAAATTGAGCAGATTAAGTAGTCATTGTTTGTGGGGAACTGATTATATTTTCATAAGGAAATACATTTAGAAATATGAAAAAGGAATAAAGGATTTCTGTAATACTATAGGGTAATTCTGACCTATAAAGCCAAGTAACTTGAGTAAGTGGATCAGTCACCTGCTGAGGTGGTGTACAAATATATTTGACTATATTAAAACCTACTTACAAAGACTGTCTCAAAAGTTAACTAATAACTTCTGATTGCTTCTCATTACAAAGGCTAACTGGATATGATGACAAATAAAAACAAATACTAATACCAAAACAAGGGCCCTGACAGACATGACGGCACTTGGGAAGGCAATGTCCAGGAGTCATAATGTTGTGATCAAGAGAAAAGAATTTCAGTAGCAGTATTTCCATTTTATAGCTCTGTGACCCTTTCTGAGTCCCATTTTCCTCATCTGTAAAATAGGGATATAAAAAAACTAGCTCTAAATAGGGAGTTAAATGAGAAATGCATGTAAAACACTTAACATACTGGATGGAACAGAGCCACTGTTCAAAAAAAATGTCTATTAATATTACCATCACTATTTTTTTTTTAATTTTGTCCTCCTTTACTGATTTTTTATCCATTTATTTTCACCCATCTTTATCCTTTGGCATGTATGGGCCTCCCATTGCAGTGGCCTTTCTTGTTGCAGAGCTCTGGCTCTGGGTGCATGCGCTCCAGAGCACCAGCTTGTAACTGGAGACACTGGTCCAGTCACTACGCAGCACATGGGATCTTCCCACATTAGGGATTGAACCGGTTCCCCTGGCACTGCAAGGCGGACTCTTTACCCACTGGACCACCAGGAAGCCCACCGTCACTTAATTTTAATAATAAAAGTACTATTTGGGCTCAGTCATGTTGATATTAAGATAGCTTCTACTTTGACATTTCCTACATGTAAGACATCTCTCTTCCTCTGATCAAAGACTTGTACAGTGGGAAAACAGTTGAAAATTGTAACAATGAATCTTCCTTGGTCATAAAAAATCACTTGGAGTAGTTGCAAAACTATAGACTACCAGACCCTATTTGGTCTTATATAATGGAATTTTTCAAGTGGTTGATCTAGGAATCTTATTTTTAATAATCAGTCATATTATTAAAATGTGGTAATTGGTAATCACTACAGTAATTGATCATTAACCTTCTTTCAAATTTTAAAGCTTTGTTCTCTCCTTATCGCCATTAATAGAGAATATACTTTGAGGTATTTCCAGTTGTCTTCCCATAAATGCTGGCCACACTTCCTGTCTTTGAGATGGCCCTGGGCATTGCTGGTATTAGGAGTTCCATAGAAAAGACCAGAGATCAAAATTCAGCAGCTTGTACCAGGATTGAACCTAAGTCTTATTATTTCAGTATTTTCAAACCACTGTGCTTACTAGCCACAACCTAAAATCACATATATAAAGATGGAAGAAATGAAAGAGAGGCAAGATTGTATTTCTGAAAAACAGTCTTTCAGGACTTTAGAGAGATGTAGCAGGAAAAATGAGTCAGAGAAAATGAGTTTGTCCTTGCCAATCTAAATTTGAGCCAAGTCTTTAAAGCTGAGCATAGAAGGCAGAAGAACAATTTGGGACTCCAATGACAGACAACAAATCCAATCCCTTCCCTCAACTTCCTTAGACAAGTGCTTCTTTAAAAAAAAAAAAAAATATATATATATATATATATATATAATTATTTTTATTTTACTTTTACATAATTTTGTTGTTTACAGCTATACATAAATCCAAACTAGTCATAGGTAGACCCTTGACCCCTCCAACCTGAAGCCCCCCTGAGTCCCTTCCAGCCCCATCCCTCCAGATTGTTGTATAGCCTCCATATAAGTTCCCTTAGTCTTATAGCATATTCACAATGGTATGGTAGTGTAGGTTTCCATGTTACTTTTCCTATACTTCTTATCCATGCCTCCCTTCCCCCAATAACCATAAGTCTATTCTCTATGTCTGTTTCTCCATTGCTGCTCTGCATATGCATTTAGTAAGTACCATCTTTCTAGATTCCCTATATATGTGTTAGTATACTATATTTGTCCTTCTCAACAAGTGCATCTTGATGGAAGAGAAGCAATGAATTTGGGAATGGCAGAATTAGAGGAAACTTTCCATCCCAATTTCTCCAAAGTGAAGCCAGAGACGATAAGTCATTCCCACAGCAAATGAGTGAAGAAGCCAAGATGGTAACTTGAATATCCAGATCCTTAAAAATTTTTCTCACTCCTTCCTAACCTTCCAGAAATACTACACCATCACAGTCCATATCCATACATTGCTTTCCAAGTTACTACTGTTTCCTAAGAGGAAAGCAGGTGTAAAAAAGTAAAGTTAAAAAAAAAAAAAAGTAAAGTAACCATGTCATGACTTGTTCAGATGACCAAGAACCAAAGAACCAAGTACTAGGTATCATTTTAAGCTTGGGGATTTCCTAATTGCAAATCCCACTTTTTTTGCACATTCAAAAATTACCAGTGTTTTGGTTTCATCCCCTTTTTTTTCTTTTTTCTTTTTCTTTTTTTGCAGGTGTCTTCAGTCAAGGAGCTCAGGTCAGTGCATAATTTTATTTATTCTTCCAACCTGGGTGGTTCTTGCTGGTACTCCCTAACTAATGAGGTCTGTCTATGAGTAAAAGAGCAAAGAAATTGACAAGCAGGACAGATGCAGAAAACAGCAGAAATGCTTAGTTTTCTAACCACAGTCTTTTTATGAGAATATTGTTTTCAGTTTAAAAGGGCCTAAACATCCACTCTCATATTTAGTTAAATTTAAATGAATATAAATAAAGAAAGAATATATTTATATTTATAAAGAATACATTTATTTATAAATAAATAAATAAAGAGTTTGTTGTAACATTCATGCTCTTTCACTGAATTCACTGTGTGATATTGGGCATGTTACTCAGCTTTTCTGAGCTACAGTTTCCCAGCTATAGAAAAAGGATGTTATCATTTACCTCATAGAATCAGATTTACTTTACATAAATTATGTGGGAACATTTGGTAAACTGTGTACAGTTACATAAACTATGAAAGGATTACTTATTGATTATTAATTAGCTTCTGAAAGAGAGTTAGGATAGAGGTTATATTTTCTTTTTAGGAGTAAGGCAACCAAGACTAGACATAGAAGTCATTTAGTGTTCTGTACTGAGTAGACACAAACTGGTTGAATAAAACTTAAATACAGTATGGTTTTAAAAGTGGAATGGACACAGATTATCTTTATTGTTTTGCTCATATTTTCCAAATTAATCCCTCAACTTTTTTTTCCAGTCTTTTTGTCCTTGCTAGTCAAAAAGGCAACACAAACAAGAGGTATTTGCTCTGCCGATCACACCCCTATGTCTATGCTGAATATTAGTACTTGACTTTGGCACTGGTTGTTGTTTGCCTTGCGATGTCCAAGAAGCCTTGGAAATAAAGGTTTTGAGACAGTACTATCAACTCATTGAAGTTGGCAAAGAAAAAATATTCTCCAACCCTAATATAACTACTACAGTAAGACATCCCCCTCAAATTTTAGCATCTCAGAAACTGGGATGTATGTCACAATGAATGATGCCTTACAACTAACTGCCTCTGTGTGTGTGTGTGTGTGTGCATGCACACATGTGCTTATACAGATACATATAATGGTACATCTTAAAATGGATTTTTTTCTTATGCTTAAATAATTATGGTAGTACGTGCATGCTAAGTCACTTCACTTGTATCTGACTCCTTGCAACATTTATGGACTGTAGCACTCTAGGCTCCTCTGTCCATTGGATTATCCTGTCAAGAATATTGGAGTGGGTTGCCATTTCCTTCTCCAGGGTATCTTCCCAACCCAGGGATCGAACCCACATCTCTTATGTCTCCTGAATTGGCAGGTGGGTTCTTTACCACTAGTACCACCTGGGAAGCTCCAATGGTAGTACAGTCTACGTTATATATCAAAACAAGCAAATAAGAGTATGACATAAGGTCCAGTCAATACATTTTATACCCTAATAGATAGTAAAATATGATTAATACCATTACACATAGCTTTTTAAATATGGACTTTAATCTTTGGTTTTTCTCCTTAATGCAAAAGTCAGTTCCCATCATTGGGCTCTCATTTACCATATCTTTAATGTTTCCCAGATTTCTAATGGTTTATAAAGGTCATTTAAAATTATCTACTGATCCTTCTCAAGAGAAGACTTTTCAGAGTTTCTTGGACAGCAAGGAGATCAAACCAGTCAATACTAAAGGAAATTGACCCTGAATATTCATTGGAAAGACTGATGATGAAGCTGAAGCTCCAAAACTTTTACAAGCAATTGGAGATGCAAACCAGTATTATGTTTTCTCTTTTTTTTTGTCTTTGTCCTTGCTAGTCAAAAAGGCAACACAAACAAGAGGTATTTGCTCTGCCGATCACACCCCTATGTCTATGCTGAATATTAGTACTTGACTTTGGCACTGGTTGTTGTTTGCCTTGCGATGTCCAAGAAGCCTTGGAAATAAAGGTTTTGAGACAGTACTATCAACTCATTGAAGTTGGCAAAGAAAAAATATTCTCCAACCCTAATATAACTACTACAGTAAGACATCCCCCTCAAATTTTAGCATCTCAGAAACTGGGATGTATGTCACAATGAATGATGCCTTACAACTAACTGCCTCTGTGTGTGTGTGTGTGTGTGCATGCACACATGTGCTTATACAGATACATATAATGGTACATCTTAAAATGGATTTTTTTCTTATGCTTAAATAATTATGGTAGTACGTGCATGCTAAGTCACTTCACTTGTATCTGACTCCTTGCAACATTTATGGACTGTAGCACTCTAGGCTCCTCTGTCCATTGGATTATCCTGTCAAGAATATTGGAGTGGGTTGCCATTTCCTTCTCCAGGGTATCTTCCCAACCCAGGGATCGAACCCACATCTCTTATGTCTCCTGAATTGGCAGGTGGGTTCTTTACCACTAGTACCACCTGGGAAGCTCCAATGGTAGTACAGTCTACGTTATATATCAAAACAAGCAAATAAGAGTATGACATAAGGTCCAGTCAATACATTTTATACCCTAATAGATAGTAAAATATGATTAATACCATTACACATAGCTTTTTAAAATATGGACTTTAATCTTTGGTTTTTCTCCTTAATGCAAAAGTCAGTTCCCATCATTGGGCTCTCATTTACCATATCTTTAATGTTTCCCAGATTTCTAATGGTTTATAAAGGTCATTTAAAATTATCTACTGATCCTTCTCAAGAGAAGACTTTTCAGAGTTTCTTGGACAGCAAGGAGATCAAACCAGTCAATACTAAAGGAAATTGACCCTGAATATTCATTGGAAAGACTGATGATGAAGCTGAAGCTCCAAAACTTTTACCAATTGATGCAAAAAACTGACTCATTGGAAAAGATCCTGATGCTGGGGGAAATTGAGGGCAGGAGAAGAAGGGGGTAACAGAGGATAAGATGGCTGAAAGGCATGATTGACTTAATGGACATGAGGTTGAGCAAACTCAGGAAGATAGTGAAGGACAGGGAAGACTGGTGTGCTGCAGTTCACAGGGGTTGGAAAGAGTTGGACATGACTGAGCAACTGAACAACCACTGATTCTATTTTTCTTAAATGAGCCTAAGTCTTACATTCTGCTTGCTCTAGGAACCCTGGAGATGTTAACTAAACATGCAGATCATCAGGGACCAGGCCGGATTTACTGAATAGTAATCCCAGATAAGAGGTTTTGAATCTATAATTTTAAGAATCTCACACTGCAATTTACTCACTTTGGAATGCTCTAATATGTTAGAGACAATACAGATGAGCGCCAGTTTGAATACTTACTGCCTATGTAATTTGAAAGATGTCTCCTTCCCTTCTCATTGCCTTTGTTTCCACATCTCTAAAATGAAGTGTTGGATTCAATGATCTCTACAGCCCCTCTGGCCTGAGGTATCCGAATCAGTATGAACCAAGCATACCTTGCCAAGATTGATGTCTCTCTTTCCATTCAAATACAAAGGGTAAAGAGGTTGCCACATTTTGGGTAACATCAAGGCTACTGCCCTTTCTCTTCTTCATGCCTGGAAAGAGGGTGACAGTCCCAAGGCCAGGCAGAAGAAACTCACCTTAGGAACATGCCTGTCCAACTGTCATCCAGCAAAGACATAGGAGACCGATTTTACTTATTTGTTTTTTACAATACTCAAGCCATTCTGAAGAGGTGTTTCCATTATGATGCCTCTGATGGATGATTATAGCTAGCAATCTAACTTACATATTTGTAAAAGCTTCTCATTCTTTCAAAAATATTATTTCAGCTAAACAAAAAAGCATGTTCTGAGACTTTTGAAATTCATGGTCCTGTAAAAAGTTCCTTATGAGTGACTAATTTGCTACCAACTCTTTGATTTGCCAAGTTAGAACATTAAATATCATAAAATAATAAAATAAAAATAAGAATAGAGGTGTGATTTACCACACCACCCTTCATTATAGAAATTGTAGTATAATATTAATAGCAAATGCTTGAAAGTCATAATCTCTGACTAAAAGCAGTCCTATAGACTTGATAAATCTTGCTTAGAATCATTTACTACACTGTCTTTATCTTTCCTATTTCCTCTATCAGGCTGTGTATTTGGGAGCTATATACTTAAAAACATGTTTAAATGAACATTTTTGATTGGGATTAACAAATCCCTCAAAAATAATAATAGGCAATCATTTTCTTTTATAAGAATTCTGGGGATATCTAAATTTAGTTCTGTTTGTATTTTAAGATAAATGTATCGTAAATTTTAATAAATTTGGTTAGTAAAACAATGTTCCTGACTAGAAAACATTTGGAAAATTCATTTTCTTATAAGATGTCATTCACATATAATATACTGACAGAATATCTAAATATTAATAAAATTTGGAGATGCTAACTAGCCTCTACAACTCAGCTACAGAGGAAAACTGAGGCCTCAGAATGAGGATCTCACTGAGTCGAGTTTGCCAAGAGTAGTAAAGCTGTGCAGTCAACATCTCAGAACGTTTTCATAGCTTCATGCTACCTCTAATCAGAAACAGAAAGCCACTGTGCCATTCATGGGAGCAGTTTTTTGGGCAGCATAGTTATGTAACAAATGCAGAATACTGTTCACTTGTCTCCTCTGTTAAAGAAGCAATGAAATCAGTAGTTTCAAGTAAGATAACTTGTCTCCAGGTATTGAAGGGGTGTTGAAACTTGAAAGAAATGGAGGCAAAGAGAGTACAGAAATGCTGAGTATGGGTATAGGTGGTAAATCTGACACTGATGAAGAGGATTAAAATGAAGAAATACATGAAATGTAAAACTTGCAGAGGGATAGAAATAGTGATGTTTTAAAAACTGAGGGCAGGTTGAAAAATATGAAGAATGGTGTTGTGATGAAAAGAAGAAAAATTAGAATGTAAAACTGGTTTGGAGGGAAAAACAAAGAGCTATACTTTGAACACAAATTAATATTAAGTATGAATCAAACTGTTGACCAAAGGTGCCTTGTAACTTTCTGACAAGTAGAAATTGGAGTTTGTAAATTTGCAGACTCAAGAGAAAAAGTTTAGAACTCATTAGTATCATCTGGAGAAATACATGTTCTCAAAGAAAATCAAGTATATAAATTTTTCTTGAAAATGAACATAATGAATATTCAGAAGGAAACTAGAAAAGATAAAAAAGGTTAGAGAAGAAACAGTAGGAGAACTGGAATACTGACATATAGGAATCAAGAAGGAGTTTTCAAGAGTTGGGAGTGGTCAAGAATAGAATATTCTTGAAGAATATCATAAATCATAAACATGTTATAAATAACTAATGGCTATGTTCTGAATGATGTCATTTTTAGAATAGTTTTGGTAGTGTGGAAAGAGTATTAAAACAGGAGCAGTAGAAGCCAAGTCAGAGATGGGTTAGGAAAACTGGTATAAAGGGAGCAGATAAAGAAAGGAACTGATTTAACCACATAGCTAGCATTTTTCAATAAAGAGAGGAAATCTTACATTCTAGGAGTGTGCAAGGATGTCTGCAAATTATCATTGGACTTTTTAAACTAAAATATTTATATTCAACATTAAAAAATCAAAGATCATGGCATCTATTCATGGCAAATCGAAGGGGAAAACGTGGAAACCGTGATAGATTTTATTTTCTTGGGCTTCAAAATCATTTCAGATGGAAACTATAGCCATGTAACAAATGCAGAATACTGTTCACTTGTCTCCTCTGTTAAAGAAGCAATGAAATCAGTAGTTTCAAGTAAGATAACTTGTCTCCAGGTATTGAAGGGGTGTTGAAACTTGAAAGAAATGGAGGCAAAGAGAGTACAGAAATGCTGAGTATGGGTATAGGTGGTAAATCTGACACTGATGAAGAGGATTAAAATGAAGAAATACATGAAATGTAAAACTTGCAGAGGGATAGAAATAGTGATGTTTTAAAAACTGAGGGCAGGTTGAAAAATATGAAGAATGGTGTTGTGATGAAAAGAAGAAAAATTAGAATGTAAAACTGGTTTGGAGGGAAAAACAAAGAGCTATACTTTGAACACAAATTAATATTAAGTATGAATCAAACTGTTGACCAAAGGTGCCTTGTAACTTTCTGACAAGTAGAAATTGGAGTTTGTAAATTTGCAGACTCAAGAGAAAAAGTTTAGAACTCATTAGTATCATCTGGAGAAATACATGTTCTCAAAGAAAATCAAGTATATAAATTTTTCTTGAAAATGAACATAATGAATATTCAGAAGGAAACTAGAAAAGATAAAAAAGGTTAGAGAAGAAACAGTAGGAGAACTGGAATACTGACATATAGGAATCAAGAAGGAGTTTTCAAGAGTTGGGAGTGGTCAAGAATAGAATATTCTTGAAGAATATCATAAATCATAAACATGTTATAAATAACTAATGGCTATGTTCTGAATGATGTCATTTTTAGAATAGTTTTGGTAGTGTGGAAAGAGTATTAAAACAGGAGCAGTAGAAGCCAAGTCAGAGATGGGTTAGGAAAACTGGTATAAAGGGAGCAGATAAAGAAAGGAACTGATTTAACCACATAGCTAGCATTTTTCAATAAAGAGAGGAAATCTTACATTCTAGGAGTGTGCAAGGATGTCTGCAAATTATCATTGGACTTTTTAAACTAAAATATTTATATTCAACATTAAAAAATCAAAGATCATGGCATCTATTCATGGCAAATCGAAGGGGAAAACGTGGAAACCGTGATAGATTTTATTTTCTTGGGCTTCAAAATCATTTCAGATGGAAACTATAGCCATGAAATCAAAAGATGCTTGCTCCTTGGAAGAAAAGCTATAACAAATCTAGACAGCATATTCAAAAGCACAGAAATCATTTTGCTGACAAAGGTCTGTACAGTCAAAGCTATGGTTTTTCCAGTAGTCATGTATAACTGTGAGAATTGAACCATAAAAAAGGCTGAGCACTGAAGAATTTATGCTTTTGATTTGTGATGTTGGTGAAGACTCTTGAGAGTCCCTTGAACTGCAAAGAGATCAAATCAGTTAACCCTAAAGAAAATCAATCTTGAATATCCATTAGAAGAACTGAAGCTGAAGCTGAATCTCCAATACTGATGCAAAGGGATGGCTCACTGGAAAAGATTCCGACTCTGGGAAAAATGGAAGGCAGAAGGAGAAGAGGAGGACAGAAGATGAAGTGGTTGGATGGTATCACCAAGTCAATGGACATAAATCTGAGCAAGCTCCAGGGAATGGTGAAGGACAGGAAAGCTTGGTGTACACAGTCCTTGGGGTCACAACAAGTTGGACATGACTGAGCAACTAAATTGAACTGAGCCTCTGAAAGTTGGACTAACTAAATGAAACAAATGGAGGCACTTGTTAAATCTAACACCAATCTAAATTTTTTTTAAAAAAAGGTTATGTTAAATAAAGCTTGGTGAGAAATAATGGGTTTGAAAATTCTAGAATGTTATAAATTCACATTTTTAGTGCTTATGATAGTAATATTCCATATGACACTTGATACTTAGCAAAATATTTTCATAGTATTTATCTTTACAACAACCCTGGAAGATAGGAATTACCCCCATGTTAAAGATGATAAAAATTTAAACTTGGAACTGAGTGTTGTACAATATAATGAAGTTAATAAGTGGGAGGAGCAGAATACAAACCTAGGTTAGGTCTAATACCATCTTCGGGGTAATCCCCCAGAATCAGAGAGTATTAAGGCATCTGAAATAGAAAAGGGTTGGGGGGTTGTATATCAGCTCTCCCTGGGTCTCCCAAATGCCTTATGAAGGAAATGTAGAAGGAGAAAAGATAATCCTATCATTACCCTTTGTCTAGAGCTGCCCCATCTTCTACTGAGAAGCCAGTTGCTTAGATTCCATTTAAAGGAGTCCAAAATAAAAATATAAAAGAGGAGAGAAATTTTAAGCTGAGGAATGGCATGACGCTCCAAAATGAGTCTACTTATTTTCAGTTGTGAATTCTTTCTAGTCTCAATACTGCCTGGCTCTTGGTCTCATAGAAGGGATTTCTGGCTGGCTCCGCAAAGGCATTCTTAACCTTCCCCAGTCTCTGGACTCTCTGAGGGTGGTCCTTTTCTGTCCGTAATCATCAAGCTACGATTTTTCACACAGTGAGTGCAGAGGATCCTTTAGACATGAAGAATAAAGCATTGGGACAATAGCTATTTCTCCCAACCAACTGAAGAACTAAAGACCTAGCTTTATTTAAACTATTCCACTGTAAATTACAGCTACAACATGGATTATCAAAGCTGAAGCATCCTTAGAGATTTTCTATTCTGGTGGTACTTAACATTCTTTATGAGTTACAGTGCCTTTCAGAGTGTGATGAGAGATGAAGCAGGGCAGACCTACAGCAAGAGGCTTCTTTTCTATATTATTCCTTCAGCACTATTTCAAATATTCCACGCTGACTTTCTACATCTCTTAGATGACCAAATTTGAGCCTTATAAAAGTCCTGGGAATGAAGCATGGCAACTGTATCTAGATTTTTGCTTGTTTTTAAAGTTTTGGTTAAAAAAAATTGAGGCACAGATGTTGAGTATGTTGTCCAAGATAACAAAACTGCCCAATGGCAAGTGGCAGAACAAGTTCAGATGTAGAACGTCCTAAGCTTACTTCAGGGATCATGGGAAGCCACAGCAATTTACAAGTATGTAAGCTTGTAGCTGTGTTAACTTAAGGAGGCTTATTCTTTTACCATTTAATTGATTTGATTTGATTCACTGAAATCTCTTTTTAACCCCATTCTCATGCCCACGGGCAGTGGGAGGGTCAAGTGGGTTTTTGGACAGAGGTGAGATCTAGGAATTCTCAAAGTAAAAATGCTCCCCAAGTACCACTTCTATATTGCTTTCTGAAGGACAAAAGAGGCTGCATCACAAGATCAGAGGGCTGGATGCCAAGAAAAGGTGGCTTAAGGAGGCCTCTCCTTCAAGTAAGAGACTTTCTTTTTTCCTTTTCTTTACCTGACCTGAGAGGCCATTTTTGGTGTCTTCCCCTTATATGAGCTTCTTTGCTGTAAACATCTTTGCCACAACTGTTTTAGCCAGTGTTTAACTCACTAGCTATAAGGCAATTTTGCTGTAAAAGATAAACAGGTTGATGGTTTAGCTTCCTTTGGTTGACAGTTTGGTTTCATTTCTCCACTGATGCAGTATTCCCATTTTTATATTGCATAAGTCTTGGCCTTTATAATGGTCTAGACAGTGATGAGCACACTGGCAGTCTTAAAATACTGAAAATAAAAGTTACACATATAGGCTTAATAGAAAATATGGTAGTAGTACTTATGTGGCAATATAATAGGAACACACAAGTGTAAAAGCTTTACAAGAAAATAAAGTTACAAATGTGTATCCTAGTATTTGGAAAATAATACCTCTCTCTCTCTCTTTTTTTTTAAAGATTTATTTATTTATTTATTTTGGTGGGGGTGGGGGTGGGGAGGGAGAGGAGCAGGCGGGCCACTTCTATTGGTCTTTTATTTGTCCATTTTCATCCATCTTTTTTCTTCGGCCCGTGTGGGCCTCCCATTGCGGCGGCCTCTGTTGTCGCAGAGCATCGGCTCTGGGCGCATGCGCTCTAGAGCTCTGGCTCGGTAGTTGGACACATCAGTCCAGCCTCTCTCCACGCGGCACGTGGGATCTTCCCAGGCCAGGGCTCGAACCGGCGCCAATTGCACTGCAAGGCGGTGTCCTTACCCACTGGACTACCAGGGAAGCCCTTTTTTTTTTTTAATGCCTCTCTTAATGACAGCTGAAGTTTTGGGGGAGACAAATTAGCAGAAAAAGGTATAACACAATGAAATAAAGACATTGAAGACACATGCATAGGTACAACCCACAAAATGAAAAGAGGTATTTGCCCAATATAGTCATGAATCTGCACACACTCTACATGCATTCAAATATGCTGTACTTTGTAATAAAGCCTTTATAATTTTGCTATGAAAAATAAATTTCATTGTATTATATTCTCATTTATGACTTTTATTTTTAGTAATTTTATCTTTTATGACAAAAGCGCCTTATTTTCAACTAGCTATGCTGAAAGTGTTTGTGGTGGCAAACACATTTGTGGCAAAGATGTTTACAGCAAAGAAGTTGATGGTGAAAATACTTAGAACCTGTAGGGAGACACATATCTCTGCCTGAGATGCCCTTTTTCTTAGCTTCCAAGCTGCCTGTATTTGTCCCATTGTGGTATTCATGACACACAGTGCTGTAATTTTCTGCCCTTCTCTGATTCCCTAATGCAGATAAGATAGTGAACTTACTGATACATTTAGTATCAGTGGTTGCTTTTCCTCTTTATTTCACTAGCACCCAGCATTGTGTTTTCAAAATACTAGTGAGCCATTAGCTCTTTGTGAAATAAAGGAAAACACAGTGATTCTGTGGTTTATTTTCTTGGCTCAGATACACAACTGGAACTGTGTACTTTAGTGACATAAATACAAAATGCATTAGTTTTTAAAAAATATATATTCTATGGTTTCCCTGGTGGCTGAGACAGTAAGAAATCTGTCTGCAATGTAGGAGACCCAGGTTCGATCACTGGGGCGAGAAAGTTTCCCTGAAGAAAGAAATGGCAACTCATTCCAGTATTCTTGCCTGGAAAATCCCAAAGACAGAGAAGCCTGGTGGGCTACAGTTCATAGGGGTGCAGAGTCTGACATAACTGAGTGACTAACACACACATATTATATGGTTTATAATGTCTTAAAGATTTTCCAGCTTTTATTATTCTCTATTTAGAGACCTAAAGAAATGATTACTCTCCTGGAGTGGCATGAGAAAATGCAGTTATCTTTAAGAGCAGAGGAGAAAGTAGACCTGTAGGTAGGATTATAAGAAAACTAGGTATCTTCTGTCTGACCAACCCTTAAGAAAATCACTGGTCAGCATCATACTACCAAATCTTAATAGTACAAGATGCCATATTTCAACCAAAAGTATATATTCAAGAGTTTTTGATACCTTAAATCTAATATATGTGATAACATTTTAAAACTCAGTTGTATGACTTTTTTTTGATGGGTATCACCTCATGAAAAGCTTCAGGGGGCTTTGTCAGTATACAATGATTTGCTAATACTTTAAACAAATGATTCATCTTACCTATGCCCATACAGTCCCCAAATAAAGTATATTAACAAAGTCTACATGGCCTAGCTATAAGAATGGTCAAGGCATATTGTGACAGTTGGTCTTTATTTCTCTCAGTGAGGATTTGTTGGAAATCAACCATTGTTTACTATTGGAAATTCTGCGTCAGCTATGAGAAGTATGTTCAATCACTTGTCTCAGTGTTTTTGTTTGTGTGGCACTGGTAAGCCTCTTAATTTCCTGAGGATCAATATTCACATCTGTAAATTGGCTAATATGCATGATATTGTTCAATGTGCATCTCAGGTTATTATAAGACAACAGAGTTGATACAAAGTCTGAGAAACTATGAAAATAGGTAACAGAGTATGAAGCAACTGATAAACATAAGACGTACTATTTTAATGAAACTATGATGGCGTCAATTATGGTCCCTCTATTCATGTTCAAGTGTCACTTCAATTCACACAGTTGTCATCTGAAGAAGTTAAGTTCTGCCTACTGCATACTGCCTGCACCCTGGGATAAGATGGCTTAAATGTTACCTGCACACTAAATATTGACTCAGTTAACACTGAATTGAAAAGAGTCTTAAAACTCCAGACTACTCCTGAGCGATCACTATACCTGAGGAGATATATTAGTAGCATAATCATTCCTTCTGCAGAGCCCATGATGATACTCGTTAATTGGTCACAGCATGCTTTCTTACCAAGGCTGAACACAACCTCAGATTTCTTCAAAATAGAACAGGTTAGGGAAGCCATTACTCAGTTATTGTAGTAGGCACAAAAGTTCAAATTCTACAGATTCTGGGACAGAGAAAATTAATGTAAAGATACTAGAATTCTGTTTTCAAGAGATAACAAACAGGGCTTTCCTGGTGGTCCAATGGGTAAGGACACCGCCTTGCAATGCATGGGGCACCAGTTCGATCCCTGGCCTGGGAAGACCCCACGTGCCGCAGAGCGGCTGGACCGATGCGTCCAACTACCGAGCCAGAGCTCTGGATTGTATGCGTCCAGAGCCAGTGCCCTGCAACGAGAGGGGTCACTGCGACAGGAGGCCCATGCAGGGCAAAGAACCAGGATAAATAAATGAAAGATCAATAGAAGTGGCCAAAAAAATAATAGAGAGAGAGAGAGAGAGACAACAAACAAATGTAGCAGCCACAGGGGAAACTAACCAGCTATCAGACAACGCCTGGGAGCTCCTTGCAGTGATCATCTGTGTCTTTAAAGCAATGTAGAAAGAATGTTTTGGGACTTACACTAATATGAGTTTTCTTGTTTTACTTTTTGTCTGTGCCATATAGCATGAGGGATCTTAGTTCCTGTTCCCACAGGAATTAAACCTATGTCCCCTGCAGGGGAAATGTGGAGCCCTAACCACTGGACAGCCAGGGAATTTCCCAATAGTTTTTTTTTTTTCTTTCTTTCTTTCTTTCCCATTTAAAGAACAAAAACTACTCTCAATTGGAACGACTTAGCATTCAAACAAAACGTCATACCTATAGCACCTGCTTCACTGCTCCTGTAAGGAGTAAGTACCTGCCTTACATCATTAACTTACTCCTGAATACAGTGACTAAAGACATGTATTTCCTAATTTTTAAAGTTTTAATGATATTTCTAGCTAGAAAATGAAATTGATTTTTATTTCTACATATAATACTATGTCTAAATTTAAGTTTGCTGCCCACAACTTCTGTTCTGAGGAACAGTGCCCTAGACAGAATGCACTAATATCTATGTTTCTGTGTTTACTTTGCTAGGTTGACTGTGGTGAGTTCAAGGACCCCAAAGTCTACTGTACTCGAGAATCTAATCCCCACTGTGGTTCTGATGGCCAGACATATGGCAATAAATGTGCTTTCTGTAAGGCAGTGGCGTAAGTATCACACTCACTAAATCTCCTCTGCAAGCACAAACTTCCAGAATAAGATAATGACATTTTCTTTGAGATTTTCTAGAAAGTTCTACTCATATGCATCCATAGAAACTGAAGAAATAAGCTTCAGGCAAATTAGTTGAAAACAAATGGATCAAAAACAAACCCCTGAAATTATCTGAAGTTATCTATATTATCTAAAAACATAATCTCAGCTGTTTCACTTTGTTAGTATTTTTGACTCAGGGGAAATTTTTAAAATTTATGTCATTAAGCATACTGATACATTTTCTTATTTTTTCATTTATTTCTAATTAAAACTTCAATCATTTTTATCCAATTATGTTTGTTGTTATTATTATTATTTTGGAAAAGATAAAAGAAAGTTTTAGAGATGCAGTCAAATTAGAAAATTCCTCAAAATCAGAAATATGAAAAACTTGAGAAAATTATCAATAAAATGCCTGAATATTTGGTTCAACTTCTTACATCTTCTATCAGGTTAGACCTATGACAGTATGCTCTCTTTCCCATTATATCTCCAATCACTTTATTTTTCCAGTTGTATACATATTTAGTCTTAGATAATGAACAGTTAAAAACCAAAACATCTAAACCTTAGTAAAACTCTGAAGTTTAGGATTTGTGCTTTCTGTAGTTAGGCCAGCTGTTACTTCCAAGTGCATTTAATTAACCCCTGCTTAATCATAGACATGAATACCTGTGAACCAACTAGCTATATGAAAGAGTTAAATCTTTTCCAACCTCTGTGATGGGTAGTAATGCACTAGCTGTAATTTTTAAAGTTTTAATGATATTTCTAGCTAGAAAATGAAATTGATTTTTATTTCTACATATAATACTATGTCTAAATTTAAGTTTGCTGCCCACAACTTCTGTTCTGAGGAACAGTGCCCTAGACAGAATGCACTAATATCTATGTTTCTGTGTTTACTTTGCTAGGTTGACTGTGGTGAGTTCAAGGACCCCAAAGTCTACTGTACTCGAGAATCTAATCCCCACTGTGGTTCTGATGGCCAGACATATGGCAATAAATGTGCTTTCTGTAAGGCAGTGGTGTAAGTATCACACTCACTAAATCTCCTCTGCAAGCACAAACTTCCAGAATAAGATAATGACATTTTCTTTGAGATTTTCTAGAAAGTTCTACTCATATGCATCCATAGAAACTGAAGAAATAAGCTTCAGGCAAATTAGTTGAAAACAAATGGATCAAAAACAAACCCTGAAATTATCTGAAGTTATCTATATTATCTAAAAACATAATCTCAGCTGTTTCACTTTGTTAGTATTTTTGACTCAGGGGAAATTTTTAAAATTTATGTCATTAAGCATACTGATACATTTTCTTATTTTTTCATTTATTTCTAATTAAAACTTCAATCATTTTTATCCAATTATGTTTGTTGTTATTATTATTATTTTGGAAAAGATAAAAGAAAGTTTTAGAGATGCAGTCAAATTAGAAAATTCCTCAAAATCAGAAATATGAAAAACTTGAGAAAATTATCAATAAAATGCCTGAATATTTGGTTCAACTTCTTACATCTTCTATCAGGTTAGACCTATGACAGTATGCTCTCTTTCCCATTATATCTCCAATCACTTTATTTTTCCAGTTGTATACATATTTAGTCTTAGATAATGAACAGTTAAAAACCAAAACATCTAAACCTTAGTAAAACTCTGAAGTTTAGGATTTGTGCTTTCTGTAGTTAGGCCAGCTGTTACTTCCAAGTGCATTTAATTAACCCCTGCTTAATCATAGACATGAATACCTGTGAACCAACTAGCTATATGAAAGAGTTAAATCTTTTTCCAACCTCTGTGATGGGTAGTAATGATATTTCACTAAGCATGTATTTGTCTTTCTTTTTTGTAGGAAAAGTGGTGGGAAAATCAACCTAAAGCACCGAGGAAAATGCTGAATCAGAGCCAGTGTTTTCTGTTGACCTTCCAGCTGTCTCATCCCTTTTGTCTAGCCTCTGCTTTTACTTTACTCTTCTCTAGTGAATCTCTTCAATTTATTAAGACACATCTTCTACTCTACCTTGAGCTTGGGGTGTTCAATATATATTTCCCTTGATTCACTTGTCAATAAAAGTAAATTCTATAGAAGCATTGTTTGTTTTTATACATTGTGATAAAAAAGACATACAAATACAATATAGAATACTGACTTAGCATAAACTTGGATAAAAATATGTGTTCTTCTGATGGAAATAAACCATGCAGTTACTGTGGGGTCCTAGGAAAACTCTTTATTCTTGAAATTTGAATGTAAATAATGAAAGATTTTTTTTTGCCCCTCCCTCCCAATCACCCCACCCTTTCTTCCAAAAGATTTTTAATGAAATGACCATATGTTTATAATCATTTTACAGTATCTATGATTTAAGTCTTAAGTCAGGAATTATAGTTTCTTCCCAATTTCAGGAAAAATATTTTAACTAAAATAAAACATTTATTCTCTCTGGACATTATCTCTATGGAATGATGAATTAAGCTACTACATAATAGAGACTTCATAAAGACATATTTTATTTGGCTTCCCAGCAATATCAAAGGGGCTAGCAGAAAGAAGTGAATATATTCAATAAATAATGAATAGCTGCAAAGTCTCCAAAAGTGTGTACATTAAGGAAGGGGATTAACTGATCTTAATCATGGAATGAGAGAACTGGATGAAATGTGAGAAATCTAAAGGCCCAGAGAAAGCTTACTTATACTGCAAAAGAAAAAAAACTTCAGTTAGCACAAAAGTCAAGGTTACAACATAGCTCTTTTGAGAACCACCTCAGTCTCTAATTAGTTGACTCAAGCTGGATATATAAATATCTCGTTCAGAGCCATCTAGTTTGAAACACTGAAAAACCTCCCTTTGAAAACTCTGATTCAGTAAAGCATGTATTTACAGATAACATCTTCCTGGGTAAACTCACACAGAAGACCTCTCATATACAATTACTAGGTGATCTTCCTCTGCGAGCAAGCATTTATTGGGTGCCCATTCTGAAGCAGGTTCTGGTCTTCCTGCTTTGAATATAGTTATTCATGGGGGTGAGAAAGGAAAAAAAAATCCATCTTACATCACAGGAAGGGGCAATAGAGATACTTTTTCTTCTAAGCAGGTATTTGTCTTTCTTTTTTGTAGGAAAAGTGGTGGGAAAATCAACCTAAAGCACCGAGGAAAATGCTGAATCAGAGCCAGTGTTTTCTGTTGACCTTCCAGCTGTCTCATCCCTTTTGTCTAGCCTCTGCTTTTACTTTACTCTTCTCTAGTGAATCTCTTCAATTTATTAAGACACATCTTCTACTCTACCTTGAGCTTGGGGTGTTCAATATATATTTCCCTTGATTCACTTGTCAATAAAAGTAAATTCTATAGAAGCATTGTTTGTTTTTATACATTGTGATAAAAAAGACATACAAATACAATATAGAATACTGACTTAGCATAAACTTGGATAAAAATATGTGTTCTTCTGATGGAAATAAACCATGCAGTTACTGTGGGGTCCTAGGAAAACTCTTTATTCTTGAAATTTGAATGTAAATAATGAAAGATTTTTTTTTGCCCCTCCCTCCCAATCACCCCACCCTTTCTTCCAAAAGATTTTTAATGAAATGACCATATGTTTATAATCATTTTACAGTATCTATGATTTAAGTCTTAAGTCAGGAATTATAGTTTCTTCCCAATTTCAGGAAAAATATTTTAACTAAAATAAAACATTTATTCTCTCTGGACATTATCTCTATGGAATGATGAATTAAGCTACTACATAATAGAGACTTCATAAAGACATATTTTATTTGGCTTCCCAGCAATATCAAAGGGGCTAGCAGAAAGAAGTGAATATATTCAATAAATAATGAATAGCTGCAAAGTCTCCAAAAGTGTGTACATTAAGGAAGGGGATTAACTGATCTTAATCATGGAATGAGAGAACTGGATGAAATGTGAGAAATCTAAAGGCCCAGAGAAAGCTTACTTATACTGCAAAAGAAAAAAAACTTCAGTTAGCACAAAAGTCAAGGTTACAACATAGCTCTTTTGAGAACCACCTCAGTCTCTAATTAGTTGACTCAAGCTGGATATATAAATATCTCGTTCAGAGCCATCTAGTTTGAAACACTGAAAAACCTCCCTTTGAAAACTCTGATTCAGTAAAGCATGTATTTACAGATAACATCTTCCTGGGTAAACTCACACAGAAGACCTCTCATATACAATTACTAGGTGATCTTCCCTCTGCGAGCAAGCATTTATTGGGTGCCCATTCTGAAGCAGGTTCTGGTCTTCCTGCTTTGAATATAGTTATTCATGGGGGTGAGAAAGGAAAAAAAAATCCATCTTACATCACAGGAAGGGGCAATAGAGAAAAAATAAACATAATGAGTAAATAACATAGTAGTACTTAAGGAGAGACAGTAACCAATTGCAATACTAGGTCAGACGGTGAGAAGAGTTCTTTTTTTTTTGGGCGGGGGTCGGGTTGGGGAGGGAGGGGAGCAGGCGGGCCACTTCTATTGGTCTTTCATTTGTCCATTTTCATTCGTCTTAGTTCTTTGGCTCCTGTGGGCCTCCCATTGCGGCGGCGTCTGTCGTCACAGAGCACCAGCTCTGGGCACATGCGCTCCAGAGCTCCTGCTCGGCGACTGGACACATTAGTCCAGCTGCTCCGCCGCACGTGGGATCTTCCCAGGCCAGGGCTCGAACCGGCGCCCCTTGCACTGCAAGGCAGTGTCCCTACCCACTGGACCACCAGGGGAAGCCCTGAGAAGAGTTCTAACTAGAAAGCTACTATATAATAGAGACTTCATAAAGACATATTTTATTTGGCTTCCCAGCAATATCAAAGGGGCTAGCAGAAAGAAGTGAATATATTCAATAAATAATGAATAGCTGCAAAGTCTCAAAAACTGTGTAAATTAAGGAAGGGGATTAACTGATCTTAATCATGGAATGAGAGAACTGGAAAGACATGGAGATGGAGGAGCTGGGCAAACAAGGATCTTGTGTAGTAGCAAAAGCAAAAGCTAGAACACAGTGCTTTAAACTGAAGGACACCTGATTTGTTCAAGGTTCAGTAAGGAAGCAATGGTGATGACTGAAGAAGAGTGAGTGTGAGGGCAAATTTCAGGTGATAAATCAGTGAGGCATGAGCCTAAATCATGAAAGATTCTGTGGTCAATATTTTTTTCTTTTTTGTAGTCTTGTAGTCAAGACTTTTTTCCTTTCTCTCCCTGTCCATGACTGTATTCCAAGCATGAAACTAGAGCCTGCTTCAGAGTAGGCACTCAGTAAATGTTTGCTGGCAGAGGGATTTTTTTCTTCTTCTTATGCAAGTGCACGTGTGCTTAATCAAGTCTGACACTTTGCAATCCCATGTACTGTTGCCCACTGGAACTTTCCAGGCAAGAATACTAGAGTGGGTTGCCATTTCCTCTTCCAGGAGATCTTCCTGACTGAGGGATCAAAACCGCATCTCCTTTGTCTCCTGCATTGCAGGCAGATTCTGTCCCTCTTGAGTCATTAAAACTATATTTCTGTTTGTAAAATCTTCACTATATATTAGGCACATAGATGTAACCCTTTATGTATACAATTGAAGAGGATATAACCAAAATGGGGGATGTATCTGTAATTTAGGTAGAGAGCCTGGGGGTGCAATAGTTTGAGTTTGAGAAAATAAATACCTTCTACTCTATCAAGTGTGGGATTTATACTCTTCCATGCATAAGGATGTTTTGCTGTGTGCTTAGTCACTCAGTCATGATGGACTCTCTGCAACTCTATTGACTGTAGCCTGCCAGGCTCCTCTGTCCATGGAATTTTCTAGGAAAGAATACAGAAATGGGTTGCCATTTCTTAATCCAGGGGATCTTCCCAACTGAGGAAGTGAGGAAAGCCATCCCAATGACACATAAATGCAAGAAGGCAAAGTGGTAGTCTGAGGAAGCTTTATGAATAGCTGAGGAAAGAAGAGAAGTGAAAGGCAAGAGAGAAAGGGAAAGATATACCAAACTGAACTCAGAGTTTTAGGGAATAGCAAGAAGAGATGAGAAGGCTTTCTTATATGAAGAATGCAAAGATATAGAGGAAAACAACAGAATGGAAAAGACTAGAAATCTCATCAAGAAAATTGGATATCAAGGGAACATTTCTTATAAGAATGGGCACAATAAAAGACAGAAATGATAAGAACCTAAAACAAGCAGAAGAGATTAAAAAGTGGTGGTAATGATACAGAGAAGAACTATATAGGAACAAGTCTTAAAGACCCAAGTACTGGTGTTTGACTGAAGAAGGATGCTAAAGGGTGTGAGGGCAAATTTCAGGTGATAAATCAGTGAGGCATGAGCCTAAATCATGAAAGATTCTGTGGTCAATATTTTTTTCTTTTTTGTAGTCTTGTAGTCAAGACTTTTTTCCTTTCTCTCCCTGTCCATGACTGTATTCCAAGCATGAAACTAGAGCCTGCTTCAGAGTAGGCACTCAGTAAATGTTTGCTGGCAGAGGGATTTTTTTCTTCTTCTTATGCAAGTGCACGTGTGCTTAATCAAGTCTGACACTTTGCAATCCCATGTACTGTTGCCCACTGGAACTTTCCAGGCAAGAATACTAGAGTGGGTTGCCATTTCCTCTTCCAGGAGATCTTCCTGACTGAGGGATCAAAACCGCATCTCCTTTGTCTCCTGCATTGCAGGCAGATTCTGTCCCTCTTGAGTCATTAAAACTATATTTCTGTTTGTAAAATCTTCACTATATATTAGGCACATAGATGTAACCCTTTATGTATACAATTGAAGAGGATATAACCAAAATGGGGGATGTATCTGTAATTTAGGTAGAGAGCCTGGGGGTGCAATAGTTTGAGTTTGAGAAAATAAATACCTTCTACTCTATCAAGTGTGGGATTTATACTCTTCCATGCATAAGGATGTTTTGCTGTGTGCTTAGTCACTCAGTCATGATGGACTCTCTGCAACTCTATTGACTGTAGCCTGCCAGGCTCCTCTGTCCATGGAATTTTCTAGGAAAGAATACAGAAATGGGTTGCCATTTCTTAATCCAGGGGATCTTCCCAACTGAGGAAGTGAGGAAAGCCATCCCAATGACACATAAATGCAAGAAGGCAAAGTGGTAGTCTGAGGAAGCTTTATGAATAGCTGAGGAAAGAAGAGAAGTGAAAGGCAAGAGAGAAAGGGAAAGATATACCAAACTGAACTCAGAGTTTTAGGGAATAGCAAGAAGAGATGAGAAGGCTTTCTTATATGAAGAATGCAAAGATATAGAGGAAAACAACAGAATGGAAAAGACTAGAAATCTCATCAAGAAAATTGGATATCAAGGGAACATTTCTTATAAGAATGGGCACAATAAAAGACAGAAATGATAAGAACCTAAAACAAGCAGAAGAGATTAAAAAGTGGTGGGAATGATACAGAGAAGAACTATATAGGAACAGTCTTAAAGACCCAGATAACCATAATGGTATGGTCACTCATCTAGAACCGAACATCCTGGAATATGAGGTCAAGTGGGTCTTGGGAAGCATCACTACAAGCAAAGCCAGTGGAGGTGACAGAACTCCAGCTGAGCTATTTAAAAATCCTAAAAGACAATACTATTAAAGAACTGGACTCAATATGCTAACAAATTTGGAAAATTCAGCAGTGGCCACAGAACTGGAAAAGGTCAGTTTTCATTCCAATCCTAAAGAAGGGCAATGCCAAAGAATGTTCAAACTACCATACAATTGTACTCTTTCACATGCTTGGAAGTAATGCTCAAAATCCTCCAAGCTAGGCTTTAGCAGTACGTAAACCAAGAACTGTCAGATATACAAGCTGGATTTTGAACCAGCAGAGGAACCAGAGATCCAATTGTCAACATTCATTGGATCATGAAGAAAGCAAGAGAAATCCAGAAGAAAGCCATCTACTTCTGCTTCAATGACTACACTAAAATCTTTGACTGTGTGGATCACAAGAATCAATGTCTTTGAATTGTGATGTTGGGGAAGACTCCTAAGCTAAGAGTCCCACGGACTACAAGGAGATCAAACCAGTTAATCCTAAAGGAAATCAACCCTGAATATTTATTGGAAGGACTGATACTTTGGCTATCTTATGCGAAGAGATGACTCAATGGAAAAGACCATGATATTGGGAAAAATTAAGAAGGCAGAAGAAGGGGACAATACAGGAAGAGATGGTTGGATGACATCACTGTGTCACTGGACATGACTTTGAGCAAACTCCAGGAAATGATGAAGGATAGGAAATCCTGGCATGCTGCAGTCCATGGGGTCACAAAGAGTTGGACACAACTGAGTAAGTGAACTTAAAAATGCCTATCTTCTATTAGTCTACCAGTTTTAAAAACTCACATTGTCTTTTTTGTTACCTTTATCTATGCACCAGATTCCCTGCTTATTAGAGAAATTAAGCACTTTTCTCCTCTTAAATTTCTACTCCTTGAAGTTATTAGCTATTCTAATGTCAATGTGTAGAGTGCTATGTGTATTTTGATACTGAACCACTGCACATTATTGGAAGCACTACGTCTTAACATGACTCACTTCTTTATCCTATCAGAACTTTCCCCTCCAGCCAGAATAGACCCCTGCCAGCTGTCCATATACAAATCACATTTCCATCATTTAACCTTCTCCTGCCTAAAAAGCCTCTTGTACCTCCCTTTTGTCACTCTTCCTCATACAAAACTTTTATCCACATCTTAAGATTTACATCCAGGCTTATTTCCAGTGCCATAAGTGAGTAAGTAAGCAAAATGCCATCTCTTGTCTAGTTCTGATCCATTCTTTGGGTATGAAAAGGGAAGCATATAAAAAGCATACCACAGAAGACCAGCAGTAAAATGTTTCACAGAAGAAGCAAGTCACATATAAAAAATCAACATTAGGATTTTGGGTACATGGATGTATGTATTTGTCAAGCCTCAGTAAATACATACTAAAGATTTATGCATATCACAGTCTGCAAATTTTACATCAAAAGAAGAGGGTATAAATATACAGTGTAGTCTTAGCTATGACATACATAGTGAAGTTCTCAGAGCAAAGGGTATATCTGCAATTTACTTTTAATTGCATCAAAGGTGGATTAATGAATAAATGGATCCATATGGGGATAAGCAAGTTCAGTGAAATACTGATGGCTCAGTCTAGAAGGTGGGCTATAGAGGCTCACTATAAAATTATTTTAACATTTAAAACTTTTCCCCCAAGTTGTTTTTTTAACTATTTTTTAAAACACAGATTTTCTGCCTACAGGAGCAAATGATGTTTATGTTCCTCATTGTTGTAATCCAGGAAAGAACACAATGTTTCAAGTACAGTCTGTGCTCTTCAAAGCACAAAGCCAATTTATTTGATCTGAGCAACCATATCTATCATTATATCTTCAGATAACAATGGAAACTTTCTCAAAACTGGATCATAATAAATTTGATCTAGAGCCTATTTAAGTCTACTGTGTACTTTATCTGCACCTTTGCTTATTAGAGAAATTAAGCACTTTTCTCCTCTTAAATTTCTACTCCTTGAAGTTATTAGCTATTCTAATGTCAATGTGTAGAGTGCTATGTGTATTTTGATACTGAACCACTGCACATTATTGGAAGCACTACGTCTTAACATGACTCACTTCTTTATCCTATCAGAACTTTCCCCTCCAGCCAGAATAGACCCCTGCCAGCTGTCCATATACAAATCACATTTCCATCATTTAACCTTCTCCTGCCTAAAAAGCCTCTTGTACCTCCCTTTTGTCACTCTTCCTCATACAAAACTTTTATCCACATCTTAAGATTTACATCCAGGCTTATTTCCAGTGCCATAAGTGAGTAAGTAAGCAAAATGCCATCTCTTGTCTAGTTCTGATCCATTCTTTGGGTATGAAAAGGGAAGCATATAAAAAGCATACCACAGAAGACCAGCAGTAAAATGTTTCACAGAAGAAGCAAGTCACATATAAAAAATCAACATTAGGATTTTGGGTACATGGATGTATGTATTTGTCAAGCCTCAGTAAATACATACTAAAGATTTATGCATATCACAGTCTGCAAATTTTACATCAAAAGAAGAGGGTATAAATATACAGTGTAGTCTTAGCTATGACATACATAGTGAAGTTCTCAGAGCAAAGGGTATATCTGCAATTTACTTTTAATTGCATCAAAGGTGGATTAATGAATAAATGGATCCATATGGGGATAAGCAAGTTCAGTGAAATACTGATGGCTCAGTCTAGAAGGTGGGCTATAGAGGCTCACTATAAAATTATTTTAACATTTAAAACTTTTCCCCCAAGTTGTTTTTTTAACTATTTTTTAAAACACAGATTTTCTGCCTACAGGAGCAAATGATGTTTATGTTCCTCATTGTTGTAATCCAGGAAAGAACACAATGTTTCAAGTACAGTCTGTGCTCTTCAAAGCACAAAAAGCCAATTTATTTGATCTGAGCAACCATATCTATCATTATATCTTCAGATAACAATGGAAACTTTCTCAAAACTGGATCATAATAAATTTATAACCGCTATCTATCCTTAGGCATGTTTTTTCTTTTTCCGTGCCAACTTTTGCCAAGTCACGTCCTCAGCTCTTCTTCTCCTACTGGTTTTCTCAAGTGAGATGCCTTGCAAATATGACTTGGTGTGTCGATTAGGCTTAAGTGAAAGGGGCACATCTAGGGGCTTTTCTTTGTAAATGTTAAGGTCTCTTATAGTGGACACAGAAACTCACCCGTACGGCAGTCTAAGATAGAAGGAGGAACAAGAGGGAAGAAAGACCAGAGAAAAGCGTAACCAAGACAAAGATTGAAATAATTCATCACAGATATGGTAAACCAACTACTTACTCTTTACCATGTTCACCATGATAAAGAACACAAGCATTATCACATTTAAATTTAGTAACAACTGTGAAGTTACAGCGTGATTTCACAAAATAGAAGCCTGAAGTAAAGATATATGATTAGATCACGATCCCAGAGCCAGTGAGTTTCAAAATCTGGATTTACTCAATATGGTTGCACCAACCTCATGTTCATAAACTACCTTTTGCAATAATCACAGTAATTTGAGTGACTTGTACATGTGTTAAATTATAGGGATTAGTCATATACATTTGGAGACATCAGAAATAGAAATATTCATAATTCTAAACGCTTAAGCAATATGGAAAGAGGGTGACATACATCTAGTATAATTTCTAATATCTGAAAAATTATGTTAATTGTTCATTAATTGTTGATGGGTGTACAGCTCTGCCTGAGAAGTCCTGGCTAAAAGGGGCTACTAACCATAAAATACAAGTTCAGTCAAATATTTCCTGTCTGTCTATAACTTTCCTTTTTACTTTCTCAGTGCTGGTATCTGTGACTATAGAATTTTGGTTCATTGCAGCTTGGCCATTTGACTTAGGGGAAAATAACCTGAAAAATTTTTCCTTTCTTTAACCTGAAAAGATTTAGATCTAACCTAACAAGAAAAAAGGTATGCTTGTAGGCCCAGTTTATCACATCACAGCTATTCTTTATATTTGATAAGTGATATATTCTAAAGGAATGTACATAATAAATTTATAACCGCTATCTATCCTTAGGCATGTTTTTTCTTTTCCGTGCCAACTTTTGCCAAGTCACGTCCTCAGCTCTTCTTCTCCTACTGGTTTTCTCAAGTGAGATGCCTTGCAAATATGACTTGGTGTGTCGATTAGGCTTAAGTGAAAGGGGCACATCTAGGGGCTTTTCTTTGTAAATGTTAAGGTCTCTTATAGTGGACACAGAAACTCACCTGTACGGCAGTCTAAGATAGAAGGAGGAACAAGAGGGAAGAAAGACCAGAGAAAAGCGTAACCAAGACAAAGATTGAAATAATTCATCACAGATATGGTAAACCAACTACTTACTCTTTACCATGTTCACCATGATAAAGAACACAAGCATTATCACATTTAAATTTAGTAACAACTGTGAAGTTACAGCGTGATTTCACAAAATAGAAGCCTGAAGTAAAGATATATGATTAGATCACGATCCCAGAGCCAGTGAGTTTCAAAATCTGGATTTACTCAATATGGTTGCACCAACCTCATGTTCATAAACTACCTTTTGCAATAATCACAGTAATTTGAGTGACTTGTACATGTGTTAAATTATAGGGATTAGTCATATACATTTGGAGACATCAGAAATAGAAATATTCATAATTCTAAACGCTTAAGCAATATGGAAAGAGGGTGACATACATCTAGTATAATTTCTAATATCTGAAAAATTATGTTAATTGTTCATTAATTGTTGATGGGTGTACAGCTCTGCCTGAGAAGTCCTGGCTAAAAGGGGCTACTAACCATAAAATACAAGTTCAGTCAAATATTTCCTGTCTGTCTATAACTTTCCTTTTTACTTTCTCAGTGCTGGTATCTGTGACTATAGAATTTTGGTTCATTGCAGCTTGGCCATTTGACTTAGGGGAAAATAACCTGAAAAATTTTTCCTTTCTTTAACCTGAAAAGATTTAGATCTAACCTAACAAGAAAAAAGGTATGCTTGTAGGCCCAGTTTATCACATCACAGCTATTCTTTATATTTGATAAGTGATATATTCTAAAGGAATGTACATAATAAATCATAATTCCATAAGATTTGGAATATTGTATACATTTCCATTTGTCACAAGCTTTTCCTTCTCTTTTGATTTTTCCTTTGACACAGTGGTTTTTTAGAAATATGTTGTTGAACTTCCATATATGAGTTTTCCAGTTTTATTTCTATTGATTTCCAGTTTAGTACTATTGTGGTGAGAATAGATGTTTGATATGATTTCAATTTTTATCAGTTCATTAAGACTTGTCATACAGCCTATGATCTATGCTGGAGAATGTTCTCTGTGTACTTCGGAAGATTGTGTATTCTTCTCCTGTTGGATGGAATGTCCTGTTTCATGTGGTCAACCTCTTAGGTCTATCTGATCTACAGTGTGCTGCACTTTAGCTGCTCAGTTATGTTGGACTCTTTGCCACCCTATGAACTGTAGCCTGCCAGGCTTCTCTGTCCATGAGGATTCTCCAGTCAAGAATATTGGAGTGGGTTGGCATGCCCTCCTCCAGGGGAATCTTCCCAACCAGGAATCAAATCCAGATCTCCTCACTGCAGGCAGATTCTTTACCATCTTAGCCACCAGGGAAGCCCAGTAATACTGGAGTGGGTAGCCTATCCCTTCTACAAGGGATCTTCCCAACCCAGGAATCAAACTGGGGCATTGCAGGCAGATTCTTTACCAGTTGAGCAACCAGGGAAGCCCTATCTGTAGTGTAGTTCAAATCAAATGTTTCCTTAATGATTTTCTATCTGGATGATATTTTGCTGAAAATAGGATACTGAAGTCTTCTCCTATTATTGTACTACTCTGTATTTCTCCTTACAGTTTTGTTAGTATCTGATTTATATATTTAGATGCTCCAATGTCAAGTGCATATATATTTACAGTTGCTATATCCTTTTGATGAATTAATCCCTTTATCACTAAATAATAAACTTCTTTACCTCTTATTAATGCCTTAGTGAAAGAAATTGAAGAAGACTTAACTGGAAAGATATCCTGTGTTCACTGATTGGAAGAATTAGTATTGTTAAAATGTCAATACCACCCAAACTATTCTACAGATTCAATGCTAATCTCTATAAAAATTCCATTGACATTTTTTATAGAACTAGGAAAACCCTCAGATCAATATGGACCTACAAAATATCTTGAAGGGTTAAATCAATCTTTAGAAGGAAGAAAGCTATAGACATATACCATCTGATTTCAAATTTTATTATAAAGCTATAGTGGTTAAAGTGGTATGGTACTGGAATAAAAATGGATCCATATTGACTGATGAAACAAAGTTCACATGAATATGGTAAACTAATCTTCAACAAAGGCACTAAGAATACATAATGGTAAAGAGAATCTTTTCAATAAAAGTTATTGGAAAAACTGGATATCTCCATGCAAAAGAATGAAACTGGACACCAGTCTAACACCATACACAAAATCAAGTTTACATGAATTAAAGTACCCAAAGTTATAAAACTCCTAAATAAAATAGGGGAAAATCTCCTTGACACTGACCTTGACAATGATACTTTGCATATGACACATAATCACAAGCATCAAACGCAAAATTAAACATGTTGGGCTATATCACAGCAAAAAAAGAAAAAAAAGGTTAACAAAAATGAAAAGGCAATCTATAGGATGAGAGAAGTATTTATAAACTTTGTATCTTATAAAGGTTAATATCTAAAATATACAAGGAACTCATATAGCTAAAAAAAAATCAGATTAAATAATGAATAGAGGATATGTAAAATAGATAGCCAGTGGGACTTTACTGTTTGATTCAGGGAGCTTTACTTGGTGCTCTGTGGTAACCTAGAGGGGCAGAATGCAGTGGGAAATGGGAGGGAGATTTAAGAGGTAAGCCCTATCTGTAGTGTAGTTCAAATCAAATGTTTCCTTAATGATTTTCTATCTGGATGATATTTTGCTGAAAATAGGATACTGAAGTCTTCTCCTATTATTGTACTACTCTGTATTTCTCCTTACAGTTTTGTTAGTATCTGATTTATATATTTAGATGCTCCAATGTCAAGTGCATATATATTTACAGTTGCTATATCCTTTTGATGAATTAATCCCTTTATCACTAAATAATAAACTTCTTTACCTCTTATTAATGCCTTAGTGAAAGAAATTGAAGAAGACTTAACTGGAAAGATATCCTGTGTTCACTGATTGGAAGAATTAGTATTGTTAAAATGTCAATACCACCCAAACTATTCTACAGATTCAATGCTAATCTCTATAAAAATTCCATTGACATTTTTTATAGAACTAGGAAAACCCTCAGATCAATATGGACCTACAAAATATCTTGAAGGGTTAAATCAATCTTTAGAAGGAAGAAAGCTATAGACATATACTATCTGATTTCAAATTTTATTATAAAGCTATAGTGGTTAAAGTGGTATGGTACTGGAATAAAAATGGATCCATATTGACTGATGAAACAAAGTTCACATGAATATGGTAAACTAATCTTCAACAAAGGCACTAAGAATACATAATGGTAAAGAGAATCTTTTCAATAAAAGTTATTGGAAAAACTGGATATCTCCATGCAAAAGAATGAAACTGGACACCAGTCTAACACCATACACAAAATCAAGTTTACATGAATTAAAGTACCCAAAGTTATAAAACTCCTAAATAAAATAGGGGAAAATCTCCTTGACACTGACCTTGACAATGATACTTTGCATATGACACATAATCACAAGCATCAAACGCAAAATTAAACATGTTGGGCTATATCACAGCAAAAAAAGAAAAAAAAGGTTAACAAAAATGAAAAGGCAATCTATAGGATGAGAGAAGTATTTATAAACTTTGTATCTTATAAAGGTTAATATCTAAAATATACAAGGAACTCATATAGCTAAAAAAAAAATCAGATTAAATAATGAATAGAGGATATGTAAAATAGATAGCCAGTGGGACTTTACTGTTTGATTCAGGGAGCTTTACTTGGTGCTCTGTGGTAACCTAGAGGGGCAGAATGCAGTGGGAAATGGGAGGGAGATTTAAGAGGTAGGGGACATATATTTACCTATGACTGATTCATGTTGATGTATGGCAGAAACCAACACAATATTGTAAAGCAGTTATTCTCCAATTAAAATAATTAAAAAAAAATGAGTAGAGGAAATGAACAGACATTCCACCAAGGAAGACATACAAGTGGGCAACATGTACATGAAAAGGTGACCACTATCACTAACCATCTTCAAAAACACAAATCAAAACCAGACCGAACAGTGGAAGGGAGGCATGGAGGGAGTAACATGGAAACCTATACTGTCATGTGTGGAAAAGATAGCTATTGTCATTGTGCTAAGGGAATAGGAGTACCTACAACCACTTGGGGCGATGGTCTGGAGGGGTGGGAGGTGAGGAACTGGGTGGGAGAAGGGTCCAGGGATATGCATATGAATGATCTGGGAACATACATGTTGGTGAACAACAAAACTGTGTAAAATCTTTAAAATAAAGGGGAAAAAAATTAAAAAACAAAACAAAACACAGTAAGCCATCACTTCACATCTTTAGGATGCCCATTATGAAAAGTTCAAAAGGGAACAACAAACACTCTTTGACATAAATCACAGAAATTTTTTTGATCTATCTCGTACAGTAATGGAAATAAAAACAAAAATAAGCAAATGGAACTTAATTAAACTCAGAAACTTCTGCGTAACAAAGGAAAACATAAATAAAAAAAAAAAAAGACAACCGACAGAATGGGAGAAAATATTAGCAAACAATTCCACCTAAAGGGATTAATCTCCAAAATTTACAAACAGGTTCAATATAAAAAAATTTAGAGACAGGTTCAATATATCAAAAAAAAATCCATCAAAAAATGGGTAAAAGACCTAAACAGACATTTCTCCAAAGACCTACAGATGGTCAAGGAGCAAAGGAAAAAATGCTCAACATTGCTAATTATCAAAGAAATGAAAATAACAATAGCTAAAATGTGGAAACAAGTTAAATTCATCGTCTCATCAGAAAATGAATGGGTAAGGAAGATCTGGTACACATATACAAAAAAAAAATGTGGTGCTAATTATCGGAAAAAGGAAAATTTAATAGCCAGTGGGACTTTACTGTTTGATTCAGGGAGCTTTACTTGGTGCTCTGTGGTAACCTAGAGGGGCAGAATGCAGTGGGAAATGGGAGGGAGATTTAAGAGGTAGGGGACATATATTTACCTATGACTGATTCATGTTGATGTATGGCAGAAACCAACACAATATTGTAAAGCAGTTATTCTCCAATTAAAATAATTAAAAAAAAATGAGTAGAGGAAATGAACAGACATTCCACCAAGGAAGACATACAAGTGGGCAACATGTACATGAAAAGGTGACCACTATCACTAACCATCTTCAAAAACACAAATCAAAACCAGACCGAACAGTGGAAGGGAGGCATGGAGGGAGTAACATGGAAACCTATACTGTCATGTGTGGAAAAGATAGCTATTGTCATTGTGCTAAGGGAATAGGAGTACCTACAACCACTTGGGGCGATGGTCTGGAGGGGTGGGAGGTGAGGAACTGGGTGGGAGAAGGGTCCAGGGATATGCATATGAATGATCTGGGAACATACATGTTGGTGAACAACAAAACTGTGTAAAATCTTTAAAATAAAGGGGAAAAAAATTAAAAAACAAAACAAAACACAGTAAGCCATCACTTCACATCTTTAGGATGCCCATTATGAAAAGTTCAAAAGGGAACAACAAACACTCTTTGACATAAATCACAGAAATTTTTTTGATCTATCTCGTACAGTAATGGAAATAAAAACAAAAATAAGCAAATGGAACTTAATTAAACTCAGAAACTTCTGCGTAACAAAGGAAAACATAAATAAAAAAAAAAAAAGACAACCGACAGAATGGGAGAAAATATTAGCAAACAATTCCACCTAAAGGGATTAATCTCCAAAATTTACAAACAGGTTCAATATAAAAAAATTTAGAGACAGGTTCAATATATCAAAAAAAAATCCATCAAAAAATGGGTAAAAGACCTAAACAGACATTTCTCCAAAGACCTACAGATGGTCAAGGAGCAAAGGAAAAAATGCTCAACATTGCTAATTATCAAAGAAATGAAAATAACAATAGCTAAAATGTGGAAACAAGTTAAATTCATCGTCTCATCAGAAAATGAATGGGTAAGGAAGATCTGGTACACATATACAATGGAATATTAAAAATAACGTAGCAATGTGGATGAACTTGGAGATTATAATACTAAGTGAAGAAAATCAGAGAAAGACACATACCATATGTAATCACTCATATGTGGAATCTTAAAAAAAAATAGATACAAATGAACTTATTTACAAAACAGAAACAGACTCACAGCCTTAGACAAGTTTATGGTTACCAAAGGGAAGTGTAGGGGGAAGGGATAATTTGGGAATTTGGGATTAACATATATACATATAAATATAAATATATATCTATATTTCAAACATAACCAACAAAGACCTACTGTATAGCACAGAGAACTATGCTCAATATTCTGTAATAACCTAAATGGGAAAATAATTTGAAGAACCAATACATGCACATCTATAAGTGTATCATGTTGTTGTACACCTGAAACTAACACAACATTGTAAATCAACTATGGTCCAATATTTTATTTTAATTTTAATAAAAGGAAAAATGATGCCAAAGAGAACCTCTTATACATTGTTGATGAGATTATAAATTGGTGCAACCATTATGGGAAAAAACAAGGAAATTCATCAAAAAATTAAAAGTAAAACTACTATGTGCTTCAGCCTCCCCATGTCTATGTATATATCCTATAGAAATGAATTCAGATCTCAAGAGACATCTGTGCTCCCATGTTCACTGCAGGATTATTCAGAATATCCAATATATGGAAGCAACCTAAGTGACCATCGATAGATAAAGAAATTTTGGTATATATTGCTAAAAAATAAACTGAGACACATTAACATTTACAACAGTTTATTTGGGAAGACATCTATTCAACTCAGCAGGTGCTGAACTGGAAGTATTTAGGAGTGCTCTGCCGACAAGCTGGGAGAAAGGTAAAGAGAAGCTGTGGAAGTAACGCAAGGAATTGGTTTGATTAGCTGCAGCTTAAGCGGTTGTCTATTTAAGAAAGTCAAGCTGGAATTTAGTGATTAGTTGTTCTTAAGGTTTGTTTTCTTGGATTTGAGTGTCTCAGTTTGGGTCTGCTTACTACATAGCTACCAAGCCATTACAGACACCTCAGTTTAATGGTTTCTTTGTTTAATTACTTCAACAATATATACAATTGAATATTGTTCACACAAAAATAACTAAATAAAGAGAGTCCTGCCATTTGTGACAAGAATGAATGGATATATAAAACATTATGTTTAACTATAGTGACCAGACACAGGAAGATAAATATTGCACTATCTTACTTATACACGTGGAAGCTAAAAAGCAGAACTCACAGAACTAGAGAGAAGAGTGGTGGTTGTCTAAAGTTGGCTGTGTGGAGAAGGGTACACATTCTCAATTATTAGATGAATCAGTGATGGAGTTCTATTGTACAGCATGGTGACTAAAGCTAATAATACAGTATTGGAAAAGTATGTAAGAAAGATATGCATAAGATTATCTCCTGAGAAAGGGAAGCCATAGTGGGAGAAGGGAACCACACAATGGTCACATCAGAGCAACAATGGCAGGTACCTGAACTATTTTATTTTTCATAACAATTTGGCTTAAATATCATCCTCAGGTTCCCATTACACAAAAAACTATTTGCTCATCCAATAAAGTCTCACTCATGATCTTGTTAGATGTGCAATGCTTTGAAAACTGTTTTATAGACAATATAAGCAGACATCATTAAATACTTTCTTACTGCATCTTTAAAGAGGCACTGAGTCCCTCCTAAAGATGTCATAACTATAAGCTAACTTCTGGGACTTCTGGAAAACATTCATACTCTTTTACATAAGTGAAACTGGCAGAATCTCATAAACATATTCTTGTGTACCACTTTATCTCCACCACTCTCAGAAACCCAAGCTTCTTGTTTCCCAAATACTAGAAGCTGGGAAGAGGCTTGCCTCTACTTGCTAATAAGCTCTTTACATGCCTGGTGTGAAGGAAACTATTGAACCATGCAGCCTAGGTGAGAAATATAATACTGTAGAAGCACACTACAAGGGAAGCTCTATTTTATAGAAATGTGTAGGTCAATGGATCACTTAAGAAAACAGATGGAAAAAGGTAATAGTCATTCTTTTTCTTGAATTCCTGTCTTTGATCCTCTAGCATCATTTTTTACTACATAGCTACCAAGCCATTACAGACACCTCAGTTTAATGGTTTCTTTGTTTAATTACTTCAACAATATATACAATTGAATATTGTTCACACAAAATAACTAAATAAAGAGAGTCCTGCCATTTGTGACAAGAATGAATGGATATATAAAACATTATGTTTAACTATAGTGACCAGACACAGGAAGATAAATATTGCACTATCTTACTTATACACGTGGAAGCTAAAAAGCAGAACTCACAGAACTAGAGAGAAGAGTGGTGGTTGTCTAAAGTTGGCTGTGTGGAGAAGGGTACACATTCTCAATTATTAGATGAATCAGTGATGGAGTTCTATTGTACAGCATGGTGACTAAAGCTAATAATACAGTATTGGAAAAGTATGTAAGAAAGATATGCATAAGATTATCTCCTGAGAAAGGGAAGCCATAGTGGGAGAAGGGAACCACACAATGGTCACATCAGAGCAACAATGGCAGGTACCTGAACTATTTTATTTTTCATAACAATTTGGCTTAAATATCATCCTCAGGTTCCCATTACACAAAAAACTATTTGCTCATCCAATAAAGTCTCACTCATGATCTTGTTAGATGTGCAATGCTTTGAAAACTGTTTTATAGACAATATAAGCAGACATCATTAAATACTTTCTTACTGCATCTTTAAAGAGGCACTGAGTCCCTCCTAAAGATGTCATAACTATAAGCTAACTTCTGGGACTTCTGGAAAACATTCATACTCTTTTACATAAGTGAAACTGGCAGAATCTCATAAACATATTCTTGTGTACCACTTTATCTCCACCACTCTCAGAAACCCAAGCTTCTTGTTTCCCAAATACTAGAAGCTGGGAAGAGGCTTGCCTCTACTTGCTAATAAGCTCTTTACATGCCTGGTGTGAAGGAAACTATTGAACCATGCAGCCTAGGTGAGAAATATAATACTGTAGAAGCACACTACAAGGGAAGCTCTATTTTATAGAAATGTGTAGGTCAATGGATCACTTAAGAAAACAGATGGAAAAAGGTAATAGTCATTCTTTTTCTTGAATTCCTGTCTTTGATCCTCTAGCTCAAAGAATCTCTCTTCACTGGAGGCCTTGACAACCTTAGTCCTCACCATCAACCCTATCTTATCCGTATTAGCAAGCACTGTGTCTGTGATCTTGGTACATATGTGCTTTCAGCAGTTTGTCAGTTCATTTTCTAGAAAAATATAAATCATCATAAAGAGATCCAGAAATGACACAGGTGATATAATTGATAGATGAGATTATTAAATTAGTTATCCCTTATATTCAAGAAGGTAGAAGGAAAATAGAGCGTGGGGAGCACACGGGAGATATATCTGGATATATAGACACAAAAGTAGAGAAACACAGTGTATGGAAAAAAGTCAAATATGTGAGAAGGAAAATACACCATGTGATATTAACAGCATATTAGCTATTGTAGAAGAAAAGATTAGTAAACTTGATACAGTATTGTAAATGAACAAAAATAAAATACAGACTGGAAAAACTGGCAGTACTGAAAAGATCATTGGTAAGTTATGGGACTACTTCATGAAGCTTGGGAGAAGGGTAATGAAGGGTAATGAGGGAATAAAATACATATTTGGGACCTCCCTGGTGATCTAGTGGGTAAGGACACCGCCTTGCAGTGCAAGGGGCGCCGGTTAGACCCCTGGCCTGGGAAGATCCCATGTGCCACGGAGCAGCTGGACCTATGTGTTCAATTACTGAGCTGGAGCTCTGGAGTGCGTGTGCCGGTGCTCTGCGACAACAGAGGCCACTGCGATGGGGGGCCCACACGGGTATACTCTTTTACATAAGTGAAACTGGCAGAATCTCATAAACATATTCTTGTGTACCACTTTATCTCCACCACTCTCAGAAACCCAAGCTTCTTGTTTCCCAAATACTAGAAGCTGGGAAGAGGCTTGCCTCTACTTGCTAATAAGCTCTTTACATGCCTGGTGTGAAGGAAACTATTGAACCATGCAGCCTAGGTGAGAAATATAATACTGTAGAAGCACACTACAAGGGAAGCTCTATTTTATAGAAATGTGTAGGTCAATGGATCACTTAAGAAAACAGATGGAAAAAGGTAATAGTCATTCTTTTTCTTGAATTCCTGTCTTTGATCCTCTAGCTCAAAGAATCTCTCTTCACTGGAGGCCTTGACAACCTTAGTCCTCACCATCAACCCTATCTTATCCGTATTAGCAAGCACTGTGTCTGTGATCTTGGTACATATGTGCTTTCAGCAGTTTGTCAGTTCATTTTCTAGAAAAATATAAATCATCATAAAGAGATCCAGAAATGACACAGGTGATATAATTGATAGATGAGATTATTAAATTAGTTATCCCTTATATTCAAGAAGGTAGAAGGAAAATAGAGCGTGGGAAACACACGGGAGATATATCTGGATATATAGACACAAAAGTAGAGAAACACAGTGTATGGAAAAAAGTCAAATATGTGAGAAGGAAAATACACCATGTGATATTAACAGCATATTAGCTATTGTAGAAGAAAAGATTAGTAAACTTGATACAGTATTGTAAATGAACAAAAATAAAATACAGACTGGAAAAACTGGCAGTACTGAAAAGATCATTGGTAAGTTATGGGACTACTTCATGAAGCTTGGGAGAAGGGTAATGAAGGGTAATGAGGGAATAAAATACATATTTGGGACCTCCCTGGTGATCTAGTGGGTAAGGACACCGCCTTGCAGTGCAAGGGGCGCCGGTTAGACCCCTGGCCTGGGAAGATCCCATGTGCCACGGAGCAGCTGGACCTATGTGTTCAATTACTGAGCTGGAGCTCTGGAGTGCGTGTGCCGGTGCTCTGCGACAACAGAGGCCACTGCGATGGGGGGCCCACACGGGCCAAAGAACAAAGATGGAAGAAAATAGATAAATGAAAGACCAATAGAAGTGCCCCCCCGGGTCCCTTCCCTCCCCACCTCCCCAAAATAAATAAATAAATAAATAAATGTTTTTTAAAAAATACATATTTGAAGAAATAATAGTTACATAACTTCTGAATTTGATGACACAAGAAGCCCACAGATCCAAAGATCTTAATGGACTCCAAGTATAAAAAATAAAACAATTCTTAGCATAGTCTGTGAAATCTATTATCTTAAGGACTGCATTTGAGTCTAACCATTGTTCTCATTTATATACCTTCACTCTTGTTTTCTTTTTTCATATGATTTTTTATTCTTGAAATACTGGCTGTCACTTTGTGTGTCTTTGTATACCACTCCTCTCTGCCACACCTTCTTCAGCATACTCAAATGAATGTACTCTCTCCTGGACTTTCCTCCTTATTTGTCTCTTACTTTAGTCAGGTCATTTTCTTCTTGTTTAGGTGGTGGGCTTCTCTTACTCATCTTTAAATTTCCTGGATTGAATAATGTTCCTGGAATCAGTAGGCTTTACCCAAAAAAGTGTCTGAGAAAAGAATATAGCATGTAGCTGTATGAATCTGTCTTTGTTGTTACTTCACTTTCAGCCTTTAGTAATAGTTGGAATAATTGGTGCTCACTTATTACTTTAGAGTGAAGGAAGACATTTTTACTATGTAGCATTTGTAAAATCAGAAGGATGTCTACATGCTTCTAGGTGCAAGTCATTGTTTTCTGCATGGAGACAGTGGAGTGAAAAAAGATCCATGAGCTTATATCCTATTGTGCATATGTGTGTATTTGTCTATATGATGTATTTATTGGTAGTGGGAAAATATACAAGTAATAATTATCTAAGAAAGATAATCTTAGATGTTGAAAAGCATTATAAAAGCAATAAAGCACACTGATCTGAGCTGTGTTGTAAGTATTTGAATTGACAGAGAAATCTTCACTGAGCAGGTAGTATTCAAACTGATACTTCTTAAAAAAAAAAAAAAGAAAGAAAGAAAAGAAACTAGTTATTCAAATTCCTTGTCCAAGAATCTTCCACATAGAGGAAACAAGAATAGGAGCCATAAGATGAAGAGTACCTGGTGTATTTGAGAGGACAAAGAGAAGTATGAATGGCACTCATGAGCAATGAGTAAAATCCATCTGTGAAATACTTGTTAAAATAAAAATGTTAAATAGGAACCATCATGTATGTTTTGCTTAAAAGCAAGGCATTGAAGAAAATACCCCCCTAATTCACATTCATGTAGAATATCATGGGTTTTTAATTTAATGACCATTGAGGAGTATGTTCTCTTAGTCTAATAGTCTTCGACCTTAAAATCCCTCACGTTAGCATTTTTATCTTCCTGGTAATTGTGTCACCAAGCGTTATTAGTATTGTGCACAAATTACACAGGTGACTGTCTAATGGAAACCTTCTGGTCCCAAGGTGCTGCTGGGGGCAGGTTCAAATATGCAAATTCATGGAAAATGACTTGATCACAACTATTACCAAATGCTGATGAGAGCAAATTCTGGAGGTGATACATATAATTCATTTTATTCTGCCCAAACAATATTTGGACCATTGTTTCTGACTGTTTAAAAAAGGCATGAAATAAGCTTCTTTGGTTTCTGGTGTCTCTAATCATTGGACACATAGATTACATAATCAGGGTGGAGAATGTGACTGGCTGCCAAATATATAGGTACTTAGAAGCATGCATATGGATCTACTTATAAATACAGCCTGTAGAACATCCAGAGTGGTGAACTCTTGCTAACACATTTCCTGTAGACCTGGAAGATTCATTGATCATGAAGTCTTCAGGCACCCTTCTGCTTTTGATCACTGTGGTCTATTTATTCATCTTTGCAGGTGAGTACTACACACACACACACACGCACACATGCACACAATACAATTCTGGACTAGACTGGTCAATGTTAGCAGTCATAATGCAATGTTAGCATTTATGATGATGGTGGTGGTAATAAGAATGATGATGATAAGGACGGTTAATGATGGTGACTGCCCATAATACTATTAATTCAGAGAAAACTTAATTTATAAAAATTGGCAACTTGAATTATAACCATAATACTATGGAAGCAACACCAGCCAGTTGCAAAAACAATGTTACATTCATAGGATGAGATGGCCAGTCCTAGACCAAATGGGCTCCAAATGTCTATTCTGAAACTTCCAGGCCAGGAATTCCCTGGCAATCCAGGGGTTAAGGCTCTATGCTCTCTCTGCTGAAGACCTGGGTGCAAACCTTGGTCCAGGAACTAAGATCCCACAAGCCAAGCAGTGAGGTTAAGGGGGTGGAATAGAAAGTTCCAGGCCAATTGCAAAGTACCAAACCACAATTAAGAGCATAAGGTTACAAACTAAGCTTCACTCTTTGGAAAACAGCTTGTATTGAAATTATAGCAGAAATTCTCATGTAAAGTCACCTTCAAGAAATTCTTATCTAAAGCACTTCAACTACCAGAATGTTCCTAAGATGCTTCCATTTTACTAAAAACTGGGACATTCTTAATCACCCTCTAAGTAAGCAAAGGAAGGAGACAACTAAAGAGAGAGAATGAGTGAAAGAGCCCAGGATTAGGACTAGGACTAGGAGTCTAATATTTGACTTCTAATCTTCATTGTGTTATCTTTTTCATTAATATTGAAAAACCTACCCCTTTCTTTGGCTACCGTTCATCAAATGAAAATGCAGTTGTGAACTTTATTTGTTCCAAGATTTCGTAAAGACATAGTTAATGGTTAAGTACCTTGACTTTAGAATCTAAGACCTGGGTTTGCTCTCTGGCTCTATCATTTACAAGGTACATGTCCTTAGACAAATTATTTGCCCCAGATTTCAGTTTCCTTAGATTTATGACTTAATGTATATAAAATGTAACACGGGACTTGAAATATAGAAATTCCTCAGTATATGACAGATACTATTAGTGGAAACAGGGTAAATTATATATGAATTTTTTCAATGCTCTCCAAATTATTTTTATTTTATTATATTAGCACTTTGTTGGCCAATTATTTTGATTATTCTTTAAGCAAATCGCTTCTAAATATTGGAATTTTCAACTCCATTCTGATTAAATACATGCCACTTTTGCCTTCCTTTCTTAAGTTAAAGCCTAGTTCTAAGGTAAACATTAAAGAAGTGAACGAGGTTAAGAAAAAGCCACACAAGATCATAAATAACAAATGTAGAGAAAAGAGCTTTGCACTGGTCATTTGTAACCCAGCCTCTAGTTCAGCTGTGTAGTTAACAAGCTGTGTGTCCTGAGCAGCTTTCTCCCCTTCTCCGGCCCTCAGTTTTTGACTCTAAAACAAGAGAGTTGTGATAAAAGATCTCTGAGGATCATTTTAACTCTTAAGATTCTGACTTTGGAATCTTACTGCGCTGTTATGACTTATTATTGTTTGTTCTGTCCTTGCAGAGGCTGTGAGCCAAGGAGGCTTCCAGGTGTGTATTTCTCACTCTCATGGGCCCTTTTCTATTAGAGCAAGAGGTTGTCTTACAACAAAAGTGCTTTTGAGTTGGAAAGTACTGTGACTATTTTATTAAGGTCTTCTGAGTTCATTTGGTTGCTCTGGTAAGAAGGTAAAATGACAGCATGACATTCTTATTTAGAAAAGAAAAATGTCATTATTAATGCAGATGCCTTTTCCTTAACTGTAGAAAAGGATTTGAAAATTATTTTCCATTTTCTTTAGATTAGCCAGATGTAACATTTCCAAAGAAAGCATATATACACATTTAATGCTTCTAAAACAGTCCATTGCTTATAAAATTATGGGATGAGTATCATTTATTTTCTAAATAAGGATAATTTTGAGAGTGTAAGGAGTATTTACATAGTTTTAGAGAGAAGACAGATAAACTGAAGAACATCCAGACAACTCAGAAATTACGGTTATTCTAGGTCTGAGTGTCTAGTTCAAAAAAGTCTCTACAAATGTTTTATAAAATGTATTCCTTTTCCCTACACATACATTTTATATCTACCAATTGAGCCAAGATGTCTAGTGAGGGAGGCTGAGGACTAGGGATCTACATGTCAAGAAGGCCTTGACAGTAAAATTGGAGAATCACAGCTCTACATTTTACTACACACACTTAGGTATACAGAGGGAGTACCTGTCAGACTCACAGACACTGAAACTTTGGGTAGTATTTCTGGAAAACAGTAATCACAGAATCTACATTACTGAGAGGGTAATTTGTAATAATAGCATCTACAATCATAAAAAAAACTGCTGTTTACTTTAAAATTTAAAAAATAGTATAGTGTTTTTAAACTATGGGTTTTGAGAAAGAATATTTAGGTCTACATTCCAGCCCTATTAATCAGTAAATGCTTGAGCTTTGGTAACTTACTTCACCTTTCTGTGCCTCAGTTTCCTTATCTATAAAATTCAGCTAATAATAGGACTCAGCTCAATACTACACAAAATAATCTGTATATAGCCCATAAGATTGTTTAGTATTATTAAATTTTTCTTTTAATGATTTAATCTGAATAGCTAAGCTACATTTATCTAATTTTAGTTTCTGATTAAATATTTTAAATGTTTATAAAGAGAGAAAAAGAGAAACAACTCTAGAACTTAAAAAAACTAATTCAACAAGCATCCTTTACACTAATACCTAAAAATATTCTAACATTTTAACTTTATTCACATGACTCTCACTTCAAAGTCATAGATAATTTTCACCTGACAAGAAGATAATATCCAAATTGTTTCCCCTGGCTTTCAAGTCCCTTACCAATCTGTTGACAGTCTCTTGTCCAACTTCATTCATTAAACCTGGAACCCAATACGTTGACCATACTAAACAGCCTACTGTTTCTAGCATACTTGTTGCTCTTTAGTCATTCAGTTTTGTCATATTCTTTGCTTATAAAATTATGGGATGAGTATCATTTATTTTCTAAATAAGGATAATTTTGAGAGTGTAAGGAGTATTTACATAGTTTTAGAGAGAAGATAGATAAACTGAAAACATCCAGACAACTCAGAAATTACGGTTATTCTAGGTCTGAGTGTCTAGTTCAAAAAAGTCTCTACAAATGTTTTATAAAATGTATTCCTTTTCCCTACACATACATTTTATATCTACCAATTGAGCCAAGATGTCTAGTGAGGGAGGCTGAGGACTAGGGATCTACATGTCAAGAAGGCCTTGACAGTAAAATTGGAGAATCACAGCTCTACATTTTACTACACACACTTAGGTATACAGAGGGAGTACCTGTCAGACTCACAGACACTGAAACTTTGGGTAGTATTTCTGGAAAACAGTAATCACAGAATCTACATTACTGAGAGGGTAATTTGTAATAATAGCATCTACAATCATAAAAAAACTGCTGTTTACTTTAAAATTTAAAAAATAGTATAGTGTTTTTAAACTATGGGTTTTGAGAAAGAATATTTAGGTCTACATTCCAGCCCTATTAATCAGTAAATGCTTGAGCTTTGGTAACTTACTTCACCTTTCTGTGCCTCAGTTTCCTTATCTATAAAATTCAGCTAATAATAGGACTCAGCTCAATACTACACAAAATAATCTGTATATAGCCCATAAGATTGTTTAGTATTATTAAATTTTTCTTTTAATGATTTAATCTGAATAGCTAAGCTACATTTATCTAATTTTAGTTTCTGATTAAATATTTTAAATGTTTATAAAGAGAGAAAAAGAGAAACAACTCTAGAACTTAAAAAAACTAATTCAACAAGCATCCTTTACACTAATACCTAAAAATATTCTAACATTTTAACTTTATTCACATGACTCTCACTTCAAAGTCATAGATAATTTTCACCTGACAAGAAGATAATATCCAAATTGTTTCCCCTGGCTTTCAAGTCCCTTACCAATCTGTTGACAGTCTCTTGTCCAACTTCATTCATTAAACCTGGAACCCAATACGTTGACCATACTAAACAGCCTACTGTTTCTAGCATACTTGTTGCTCTTTAGTCATTCAGTTTTGTCATATTCTTTGTAACACCATGGACTGTAGGCCACCAGGCTCCTCTGTCTATGGAATTTCCCAGGCAAGATTGCTGGAGTCGGTTGCCGTTTCCTGCTCCAGGGGATCTTCTAGCCCCAGAGACTGAACCCATGTCTCTTCTGTCTCTTGCTTTGGCAGATGGATCCTTTACCACTAACACAACCTGGGACCCAATACACTGACCACACTAAACAGCCTATTGTTTCTAGCATACCAAGACCTCTCATATGCCTTGATTAAGGCTGCTTTTTTATTCTGAGAGACCATTACCAGTTACACCATTGTAAAAAGTGTGATCATTCTCCCATTTAGAAGGAATCTCATATCCTCCCTCATGTGCCCTATATCTGTGGAGATCTCCTAAGAGAGAAATCAGTTGTACTCTATCATCCCTATGGATGATTTATTATACTCTCATCAGCGTTTCTACTGGATTTTACTAATATACTTAATTCAACATTTATCATATTTTGTTACCCTTCACAGATAGCCTTCTTTCTTAGAATGTGATCTTCTTAAGATCAGAGAAAGTGTTTTTTGTCTTGTTTGAATCCTAGGTCTTTAAACATGGCACAAATTCAATAAATACCTTACTTAGTGAAAGGATAGATGGATGAATGGATAGATACATTGACTGATTCAAGAGATGGATTTATGAATGAGTAAAAGATTCAACCAATGTTAGAGAATGTATAAGATAACTATGAAATGTGAAATATAGTATTTCTACTTTCTGAAAACTAGCCACCTACAAGAATTTTGAGATAAGGATTTATAACCTATACATCTTACCCAAAAAATTTAGTTGGAGAGATCTAATCTGACTTATGTTTTTAAAAAGCTTTTCATTTTGTAAATAATTTAACTTTAGAAAGGTAGAAAAAATAGTCCAAAGAAATATTCTGTATTTTGTATACAGCTCATTTTATATAGCTTTGGTACAAACATCAAAATCAGGAAATTAACGTTGATACAGAACTGTTATCTAACTTGTTAACTTGAAATCTTGTTCAAATTTTGCCAGCTGTCTCAGAACTATCATATCATTCTCTTGGCGTAAGATGTAATCTGAGACTACATATAATTTTTTGTCTGCTCAGTCTCTCTTCAACTCTTTCTTAGCAATATCTGCTTTCTCGAGGCAAAATTTAGCTGTGAGATTATAATCAGAAATTTGATAAGACAACTTTGGAATTTAGAGTTACTGGCACAAAGTAGGTATTCAATTTTTGTTGAGTAAAAAGTAAAGAAATAAAATTGATATCATCATGGAACCATAAGATGGGAATTAAAAAGGAAACTAAGCAGCAAAAAAAAAAAAAAAAGGGCTGAAAAATAAAGCCTTCAACCATGAGTTTCCCTGGTGGCTCATTCAGTAAAGAACCTGTCTGCAATGTGGGAGACCCAGGTTCAATCACTGGGTCAGGAAGATCCCCTGGAGAAAGGGAATGGCTACCCACTCCAGTATTCTTGCCTGGAGAATTTCATGGGTCACAAAGAGCTGGACACCCAGAAGGCTTACCTTTGGTGTGAAACAGGGGCTCTATTTTACCAGAAGTTAACTTCTGAAGACAGTATATTCTCTGTTTAAGTTTCCTCTTATTTAGTACAACTTAATTTTCAGTTATTTCCCCCCCTTTTTTTTGTTGCCTAGAATTAAAAAGGAAAAAATAAAACTTTCAAAATTAAATTAAGCTAAATAAGAGAAAACATAAAAGAGAATGGAAAAGAATCTACCTGCCAATGCAGGAGACGCAGATTCGATCCATTGGTCAGGAAAATTCCTCAGAGGAGGAAATGGCAACCCACTCCAGTATTCTTACCTGGAAAAATCCCGTGAACAGAAGAGCCTGGAGGACTAAAGTCCATGGGATCACAAAGAATAGGACATGGCTGAGTGACTGAGCACACACACACACACACACGTAAACTTTCCAAAACATAAAATGTTTTTACAAAAGAAAATGCTTAAAAAAGACAAATTCGGTCTTGCTTAAACTGTACTTTAGAAAATACTAAGATTTTTTGGAAATATCTTACCAATTCACAGGATTAAATATTCCACTTAAATATTTACCTGGAAATTGATTGTTGATGTCTTCTATCCCATGTAGTGATTGCAGAAAGCATAAAAGTAATGAGTCAGACCCTTAATCCAAGACAATGAGAAAGTCATGCTATTTGAGTGGATAAGACTCTACTTAATTTTGATTCTTCTGATGTTTAGGGTGAGATAACATACAGTTATATTTTGTTGTCTCTACTACACGAGGAAAATAATATTTTGGGTGGCAGATGGAGTTACATATTTTCATGTTGAATTTTTAACTCTAGAAACATATTTTGAAGATTAGTAAGATTAAATCATGGGCTTCCCTGGTGGTCCAGTCAGTAAAGAGTCCGCCTTGCAGTGCAAGGGGCACCAGTTCGATCCCTGGCACTGGAAGATGCCACATGCTGTGAGCGGCTAGATCGGTGTGTCCAATTAGGAGCCAGCGCTCTGGAGCGCATGCGCTCAGAGTCGGTGCTCTACACCAAGAGAGACCACTGCAATGGGAGGCCCACATAGGCCAAAGAATAAAGATGGAGGAAAACAAATAAATAAAAACAACAACAAAAGGGGCCAAAAAAGAAACGATTAAATCATAACTTTATAAGTTGTACTACTGTCATGATATTTTTAATGCAAACTAATTTGCAATAAGATATATAAATATGGAAAGGAGCTTCCTGAGAGGAGGGGCTTAGTATGCAAAATTAGGTCCTTGGAAAAAATTGTTTCATTATAGATAAATAAAGATAAGAAGCAACCTGGAAAATCACAATGCAATGTTATGTCTAGGTTCTAATTCTGTCCTATGTCATGTGAGATGTTGGAAGAATATCTTCCAAAAAGAAGTGAGCCTTAGTGTCCCCACCTACAAAATTAGAGCACAAAATTAGAGCACAGAAATACTGTTTTTCAAAGAAATGTCTTTTGACTAAGTCAAAAGGAAAATCTCAACAGGCAAATGTAACACCAGATAAACACAGACATTCTTTGCTTAAAGTAAGGGTAATGAAAGCAGAATAGAAGATATGGCTATTGAACAGATGTCTACCCTTTATTCCTATGAGGAAGATCTGTGAGTAGGCTTCCTTCTGTCTATGAAGTAATTAAATAAAAAGACTTTCACACTATTCAACCAAGTTTCCTGAGTTTCCTATTATGATCAAGGACTACAGAAAACAGAAATAAATATTTAGAAATATATTACTCAACTAAGGAAAAAATTTAGGATGTAAAAAAATGCTTTTATACAGATATTCCTAACAGTATTGATTGATTAGAATGCAAACAATATGGAAACAAACAAACAACAACAACAAAAACATGGAAACAAACCAAATGTTTTCAAATATGAAATTAAATAATAATTAGTAAAACATAGTTACTGCTATTCAAAATGGTAATATAGAATGTATATTAGTACAGAAACAAACTGAATGAAAATTTCAAGTTTTTTTTTTTTTAAATGAAATATTCACTGAGTTTTTTTTTTTTTTTTAAGATTTATTTATTTATTTATTTTGGGCAGGGGTCGGGTTGGGGAGGGAGGGGAGTGGGCGGGCCACTTCTATTGGTCTTTCATTTCTCTGTTTTCATCCGTCTTTGTTCTTTGGCTCCTGCAGGCCTCCCGCCTCCCATCGCGGTGGCGTCTGTTGTCGCAGAGCGCTCCGCGGCATGTGGGATCTTCCCAGGCCAGGGATCGAACCGGCGCCCCTTGCACTGCAAGGCGGTGTCCTTATCCACTGGATCACCAGGGGAAGCCCCAAAAATTTCAAGTTTAAACCATTTTATAAAATGTTATCAATTGGTAGTGAGATATGGGGGAAATACATACACAGAGAAGATGTCACAGGGAAGGTACTACTAAGAGTGTACATTTCCGGATAGTGTTTTGTAGATGATGTAAATCCATCCCTTTTGTGCTACTCTGTATTTTTAAAGGTTCTATTATAACATGCATTGTTTGTATGATAGGTAGTTAGAGAGACAGCCAATGAAATAATCAATTATAGAACTATGATTATATTTACATATATTTTACTATGCTTTACTCCTGGGAATTTATACCTAAGGTAAAACAAAAACAAGTGTAAGTAAATCAAAGCAAATATAAATAAAAACATTAATAACAGTTTGTACTATTGAAGGCTGATGTCAGATAATAAACGTGTAGACATTTGGAAACAGAAGAAATCTCCTTTTGCCTGAGGATTATCAGGAATATTTCTGAGTATGAGATGGTATTTGAGATGTGATATTTCATATTATTAAAGAAAGACATAAAAGAGAGAATCTATTCCAAGAGGAAAGAATAGTACAGTGTTGGGACAAAAACTGAAGTATTTTCAAAGGTTATTAATGGCCAACTTGGCTAGATTAGTGGGTTCCTGTATGGTCAAAATGATATAATGGCTAAGAGCATATGCTCTAGAGTTAAACTGCTCATGTGTGAATCCTGGTTCTACAAGGATTCAAGAATAAGACAATGATAATAATAAGAGCTTTATAATAATAAGATCTATTACAATGGATTTATAAGCATGAATAGCATATTTTTGTCATTACTTGAGAGAGCTAATGATGTCAATGCCATCATTCATGAAATTAAAAAAGAACTTCTTAATCACAGGCCTTCTGCAGCAATTATGAGAAAACAGTTACAAGTGGAAAACCCTGTCCCACAACTCACAAACCAGTGTGTGGCACTGATGGACAAACTTACCACAACCTCTGTGAATTCTGTAAAGTAGCTAAGTAAGTACCTGGAAGCAGACTATTTGGAATAGCACCTTTGGTTTGGGTCAATGAGGTCTATGTCAGGGAAGCCTTTACTATGCTAAGTATTTTACAGATAATTTTTATTTAAAATATGGCAGACCTAGAAAGCTTAAGTATCCTTTCCCCAGTTCTTCTAACCTGGACTTAACCCACATCCACATTACTTAATTTTGAGTGCTATCTCTTTCTTTAGGGGAAAAAAATGGAAAGCTCAGCCTCAAACATGAAGGAAAATGTTGATTCCCGTGATGCTGCAATGCTGGAAGTGTCTTCAGTTCATCTTTTGCATCAGAAGATTTAGTCTCTGTTTATCCAGTTTCCACTGCTATGCATTTCCTATCAGTTATTACACATAATAGACATCACTTTCAATAAAGTTATCTTAGCAGACTGTCTACATTGATGTTCTTTACAGATAGCAATGGAACCTAGACTAACTTCTACATTGCCTTAGTAATAAAATGATACAATTTGAAAACAAACCACAGAACATAAATTATTACACTTTTCAAATCCAGAATTATCCAACCAGTGCTCTAAGTCTCATTTCTTCAGAATTTATACAGATGAAGTCAGGACAAGAAAGCTCTATCTAAGAAAATACACATCACCTGACACAAACTAGAATTTTGTAGTATATTATATATTGGGGAAGTGTTTTGCCTTAGGAACATATTGTGTTTGCTTTAGAGCTTCTCAACTTGCTTGCCTTAAAGTGTTGGGACAAAAACTGAAGTATTTTCAAAGGTTATTAATGGCCAACTTGGCTAGATTAGTGGGTTCCTGTATGGTCAAAATGATATAATGGCTAAGAGCATATGCTCTAGAGTTAAACTGCTCATGTGTGAATCCTGGTTCTACAAGGATTCAAGAATAAGACAATGATAATAATAAGAGCTTTATAATAATAAGATCTATTACAATGGATTTATAAGCATGAATAGCATATTTTTGTCATTACTTGAGAGAGCTAATGATGTCAATGCCATCATTCATGAAATTAAAAAAGAACTTCTTAATCACAGGCCTTCTGCAGCAATTATGAGAAAACAGTTACAAGTGGAAAACCCTGTCCCACAACTCACAAACCAGTGTGTGGCACTGATGGACAAACTTACCACAACCTCTGTGAATTCTGTAAAGTAGCTAAGTAAGTACCTGGAAGCAGACTATTTGGAATAGCACCTTTGGTTTGGGTCAATGAGGTCTATGTCAGGGAAGCCTTTACTATGCTAAGTATTTTACAGATAATTTTTATTTAAAATATGGCAGACCTAGAAAGCTTAAGTATCCTTTCCCCAGTTCTTCTAACCTGGACTTAACCCACATCCACATTACTTAATTTTGAGTGCTATCTCTTTTCTTTAGGGAAAGAAATGGAAAGCTCAGCCTCAAACATGAAGGAAAATGTTGATTCCCGTGATGCTGCAATGCTGGAAGTGTCTTCAGTTCATCTTTTGCATCAGAAGATTTAGTCTCTGTTTATCCAGTTTCCACTGCTATGCATTTCCTATCAGTTATTACACATAATAGACATCACTTTCAATAAAGTTATCTTAGCAGACTGTCTACATTGATGTTCTTTACAGATAGCAATGGAACCTAGACTAACTTCTACATTGCCTTAGTAATAAAATGATACAATTTGAAAACAAACCACAGAACATAAATTATTACACTTTTCAAATCCAGAATTATCCAACCAGTGCTCTAAGTCTCATTTCTTCAGAATTTATACAGATGAAGTCAGGACAAGAAAGCTCTATCTAAGAAAATACACATCACCTGACACAAACTAGAATTTTGTAGTATATTATATATTGGGGAAGTGTTTTGCCTTAGGAACATATTGTGTTTGCTTTAGAGCTTCTCAACTTGCTTGCTGAGACAAGAAATTAAGTAACAAGTGAGACAAAACATTGGTCATGTCAGTCAATCAGGGCAGTTGAATAGGTTCTAAAACAGATGAATCCTTTAGGATGGTTCTCTCTTGCTTTATTAGTTTATTACATAAAATATTGTAACTTTCTATGCATGACAAATTGTGACAAAGCTTGAAAGTGTAGGTTTAGTGACATACATTACAGTGTGTGCTCAGAAATCTACAGATGGGTAGAAAAGCTTGGCATCTTCAAACTGTTGGGAGGGACAAATTTACAGAAACCAACTAAAGTATGGCTTCAATGGTAAGGATCTTCCTGTCACGCAGGAGATCAGGTTCAATCCCTGGGTTGTGAAGATCCCCTGGAGGAGGGAATGGCAACCAGCTCCAGTATTTTTGCCTGGAGAATTCCATAAGCAGAAGAGCGTGGTGGACTACAGTACAGGGAATTGCAGAGTCAGACACGACTGAGCAACAAACATTTTCACTTTCAAAGTGTAGTTTGATATATCTTAAAAATCCCTGTGAATTAATTAATTCATTAATTGCACAAATAATCATTCAGTACATTATCATTCTAGGATAGAGCAAACAAAGATCCCAATAAAAAAAGTTCTGATTTAATAAATATTTTATGGATGCATAATAATAAAGTCATAGAGCTGCAATGCTTCTACATCTTTTGCATCAGAAGATTTAGTCTCTGTTTATCCAGTTTCCACTGCTATGCATTTCCTATCAGTTATTACACATAATAGACATCACTTTCAATAAAGTTATCTTAGCAGACTGTCTACATTGATGTTCTTTACAGATAGCAATGGAACCTAGACTAACTTCTACATTGCCTTAGTAATAAAATGATACAATTTGAAAACAAACCACAGAACATAAATTATTACACTTTTCAAATCCAGAATTATCCAACCAGTGCTCTAAGTCTCATTTCTTCAGAATTTATACAGATGAAGTCAGGACAAGAAAGCTCTATCTAAGAAAATACACATCACCTGACACAAACTAGAATTTTGTAGTATATTATATATTGGGGAAGTGTTTTGCCTTAGGAACATATTGTGTTTGCTTTAGAGCTTCTCAACTTGCTTGCTGAGACAAGAAATTAAGTAACAAGTGAGACAAAACATTGGTCATGTCAGTCAATCAGGGCAGTTGAATAGGTTCTAAAACAGATGAATCCTTTAGGATGGTTCTCTCTTGCTTTATTAGTTTATTACATAAAATATTGTAACTTTCTATGCATGACAAATTGTGACAAAGCTTGAAAGTGTAGGTTTAGTGACATACATTACAGTGTGTGCTCAGAAATCTACAGATGGGTAGAAAAGCTTGGCATCTTCAAACTGTTGGGAGGGACAAATTTACAGAAACCAACTAAAGTATGGCTTCAATGGTAAGGATCTTCCTGTCACGCAGGAGATCAGGTTCAATCCCTGGGTTGTGAAGATCCCCTGGAGGAGGGAATGGCAACCAGCTCCAGTATTTTTGCCTGGAGAATTCCATAAGCAGAAGAGCGTGGTGGACTACAGTACAGGGAATTGCAGAGTCAGACACGACTGAGCAACAAACATTTTCACTTTCAAAGTGTAGTTTGATATATCTTAAAAATCCCTGTGAATTAATTAATTCATTAATTGCACAAATAATCATTCAGTACTTATGATATACCAAATACCATTCTCAGGATAGAGCAAACAAAGATCCCTAATTTAAAGAATCATGTTTTAGTGGATGCATAATAATAAATATTTTAAAAATCTTTTCTAGTTATTAATCAATTTATAAAGGAAGTATAGCTGAGACATATGACAGAGAAAACTTGGGTACATTTTGGAGACAGTGATTATTTGAAACTGGTTACTTTGAATCGAATCCTGAAAGCTGAAAAGCATTTGAGCACATGCAAATTCAGAGGAAGGGTGTTCTGAGCAAAGAGAACAAACATAACAACAGAATACCAAAAACAAAACCCTGAAATAGAAATGAAGTTGCCATGATCAAGGATGAAAGAAGTCAGTTTATAGAGAGCCTTGGGAGTCAAGTTACACACTGTGGTTACGTGAACAAATATGCTACAATATTTTTGCTAGGGTTAACTCTGTGAAAACAACTGTTTACTGACACTGCTTGATTTTCCTTGTCATATACATAATAAGGGTATGACCAAACTACTGTTTGAAGTATTTAACAAAATAATGTATATGGAGTGTCTCAAGTACATGGTAACTATTTTGATTATCATGGGGTCTTGACTATATATGAAAAAGTAATCAGTATCTTGTCAACAATATTATAACAGTTAACTCTGCATAACACATCATCCCCGATTTAATGGCCTAAAACAAAATGTCCACAATTCTGCAATTTGTGCAGGCTCAGCAGAAATGGTCTGCCTCTGCTCCATCTGGTGCTGGCTGTGTGGCTCATTTGGGGTCCACAATGACTTCAGCCACATTTCTGATGTTTCCTGATGGTGCTAGAAGAGGTCCTCTTTGTTTCCCTGTCTCTGTTTCTCTGTAGTTTCCCACCTGGCACCAGGGGCCTCCAGTATTTTTGCCTGGAGAATTCCATAAGCAGAAGAGCGTGGTGGACTACAGTACAGGGAATTGCAGAGTCAGACACGACTGAGCAACAAACATTTTCACTTTCAAAGTGTAGTTTGATATATTTTAAAAAATCCCTGTGAATTAATTAATTCATTAATTGCACAAATAATCATTCAGTACTTATGATATACCAAATACCATTCTCAGGATAGAGCAAACAAAGATCCCTAATTTAAAGAATCATGTTTTAGTGGATGCATAATAATAAATATTTTAAAAATCTTTTCTAGTTATTAATCAATTTATAAAGGAAGTATAGCTGAGACATATGACAGAGAAAACTTGGGTACATTTTGGAGACAGTGATTATTTGAAACTGGTTACTTTGAATCGAATCCTGAAAGCTGAAAAGCATTTGAGCACATGCAAATTCAGAGGAAGGGTGTTCTGAGCAAAGAGAACAAACATAACAACAGAATACCAAAAACAAAACCCTGAAATAGAAATGAAGTTGCCATGATCAAGGATGAAAGAAGTCAGTTTATAGAGAGCCTTGGGAGTCAAGTTACACACTGTGGTTACGTGAACAAATATGCTACAATATTTTTGCTAGGGTTAACTCTGTGAAAACAACTGTTTACTGACACTGCTTGATTTTCCTTGTCATATACATAATAAGGGTATGACCAAACTACTGTTTGAAGTATTTAACAAAATAATGTATATGGAGTGTCTCAAGTACATGGTAACTATTTTGATTATCATGGGGTCTTGACTATATATGAAAAAGTAATCAGTATCTTGTCAACAATATTATAACAGTTAACTCTGCATAACACATCATCCCCGATTTAATGGCCTAAAACAAAATGTCCACAATTCTGCAATTTGTGCAGGCTCAGCAGAAATGGTCTGCCTCTGCTCCATCTGGTGCTGGCTGTGTGGCTCATTTGGGGTCCACAATGACTTCAGCCACATTTCTGATGTTTCCCTGATGGTGCTAGAAGAGGTCCTCTTTGTTTCCCTGTCTCTGTTTCTCTGTAGTCTCTCTCTCAACCCTGTCAGGCTCTTAAGGCTTAGATCTAAAAATTATACATTGATACACCCACTGCTCAAAGAAAATTACCTGCCCAGCTCAGATACAAAGTGAGCCAAATGGTCTCTTCTGTAGGAGGGGAGTAACTTGCATGAGGAGAGATGCGAAGATTTGTTGATGGTTATCTTTATAAACAACATTCTGAAAATATGTTCCTTCCTTTAAAATATCATTATAAGGCTAATTGTCAGTGGACATTATATGGAAGATAATTAGAAGTAAGGTTTAAGAAAGAAATTACAGAAAACTTGAACCTTAATAGTTAAAAATAATACATTTGATCATCAACATAGGACCAAACTATGTAATTTATTTACTCTTAAGTATGAAGATAACGTTCAAAAAGAAGCCACTGTATATATGGTGGTGAAGAGAAAGTTAATTTAGGTATAAGAAACAGATCATGTTTCAGATTTTATCCCTAGAATTCGCACCCTTGCACATCAAAAGATTTTTACATAATGAGAGTCTTGAGGATAAGTCTAAGCACCTATTACAACACATTTAGTTCATGATTATCATAATTATGCTATATCTTATATTTTATTGTTCTCTAGTCATAGCATGTGCATTCAACTAAAGCAAAGGTGGGTGAGGTCGTGTTTCTAAGGTCAAATGTTCGCATAAGTATACTAACAATAGCTAACATGGATGTGTGTCAGATATCTGCATCATCTCAATAAATAATGATGAAATTGAATATATTAGAATTTAAGTTTTCATGAAGACATTGTGTGTTAAATAAAGAAATTGAGACCCAAAGTGGAGAAGACACCCAAGATTCTATCTCAAGCATCAGCCACTCTCCAGGACTCAGTGTTCCAAAAAGTCTCCCTCTGACAATTTTGGCAACATGACATGGAATTTAAGATGTATTGTGTCTCCATGTAATATGAACTATATTCCAAAAAAAAAAAAAAAAAAAAAACCAATTTGTCTGCTGGATTCAGTTTAACCTCTTTTTCCTCTATGTTGAATAACCTAATGAATGTCACATAGCTGAAGCCTTCTCTCCTTTTCTGTGCTCAATCTTTACGCATTTCCTCAGATTCAAAGAACAAGCTTGACATATGCTAGTCCCTACCCCCAGAAAGAATTAAAAGAAAACATGTTGTCTATTCACAGGAGGAACTAATAGAGAGTTCAAAGTCTTCTTCCCTTTAGCTGCATGACAAATGGTTAGTTGAGATTAAATCTGGTAACCAGACAGAGAGTGCTATAACACAGCCCATAGTCAGAAACCAAGATTACTGAACTGCAGGTATGAACTCTTCCCAAACCACAAAAAAAGCACTTAGCAAAGTTTGACTCTTTCAGTGGAGTATTCTTATCATGATTTTAGAAATAAGAAGAAAGGTGGAAAAAGAGGCCTATAGAGAGAAATGGACAGATTAGCTTGTGTAAGATCACATAGCTAGAGAGGGGAGAGACAGAACCTCAGGCAATCTGACTTCACCGCTATTATTAATTGCTATTTCTAGCCAAATATGATGACTAAACCTTTTTGAAGCAAGATCATGTTCAGATTAAAAAAGGATTTTTACATAATGAGAGTCTTGAGGATAAGTCTAAGCACCTATTACAACACATTTAGTTCATGATTATCATAATTATGCTATATCTTATATTTTATTGTTCTCTAGTCATAGCATGTGCATTCAACTAAAGCAAAGGTGGGTGAGGTCGTGTTTCTAAGGTCAAATGTTCGCATAAGTATACTAACAATAGCTAACATGGATGTGTGTCAGATATCTGCATCATCTCAATAAATAATGATGAAATTGAATATATTAGAATTTAAGTTTTCATGAAGACATTGTGTGTTAAATAAAGAAATTGAGACCCAAAGTGGAGAAGACACCCAAGATTCTATCTCAAGCATCAGCCACTCTCCAGGACTCAGTGTTCCAAAAAGTCTCCCTCTGACAATTTTGGCAACATGACATGGAATTTAAGATGTATTGTGTCTCCATGTAATATGAACTATATTCCAAAAAAAAAAAAAAAAAAAAACCAATTTGTCTGCTGGATTCAGTTTAACCTCTTTTTCCTCTATGTTGAATAACCTAATGAATGTCACATAGCTGAAGCCTTCTCTCCTTTTCTGTGCTCAATCTTTACGCATTTCCTCAGATTCAAAGAACAAGCTTGACATATGCTAGTCCCTACCCCCAGAAAGAATTAAAAGAAAACATGTTGTCTATTCACAGGAGGAACTAATAGAGAGTTCAAAGTCTTCTTCCCCTTTAGTTGCATGACAAATGGTTAGTTGAGATTAAATCTGGTAACCAGACAGAGAGTGCTATAACACAGCCCATAGTCAGAAACCAAGATTACTGAACTGCAGGTATGAACTCTTCCCAAACCACAAAAAAAGCACTTAGCAAAGTTTGACTCTTTCAGTGGAGTATTCTTATCATGATTTTAGAAATAAGAAGAAAGGTGGAAAAAGAGGCCTATAGAGAGAAATGGACAGATTAGCTTGTGTAAGATCACATAGCTAGAGAGGGGAGAGACAGAACCTCAGGCAATCTGACTTCACCGCTATTATTAATTGCTATTTCTAGCCAAATATGATGACTACTGAAAGAATACCTTTGATCTAGAATCTCACTGCCAAGCACATGAGACATCCTCTTTCCTTCTCTAACAAGTAACTGTGGGGAACATTTTCTGAGCCTGCTCCAAAAAAGAATTTCAACTTTATTCCCAAGTGTAAAGGAATATACTAATAGAAGACAATTCTAAAGGTGGGAAAACTCTCACAATTAAAGGAGGAATTAGATTTCCCATTTAGGAAAATTATAGGATTCAAATCAATTATTCAAAAAGTCCTTAGGAATGGTTTGGAGAAGAGGTACGTTAAAGAAAGAGAAAGAGTGTTGCCTTACTCAGCACAATCAATGCTGAGTACCTTTAACTAAGTACTTTCAGCACCTTCAACAAGAGCACAGAGGCAGTCACTGAGACCTCAGAGATTTTATCATCTAGCTGCAGTATCCGTACATACAAGGTGCTCATCATATTTGTTTTTTATATATGCTATTTTAAAATATGACAAAGCTGAAGTTAGATAAAAACCATGGGCAATACAGATGGTGGCACTGTGTAAGAAGCATTTGTTTAAAACAAAATGCAGATGCATTTGCATCTTGTGGTTCATTTGCTGTTATTTGAGTATCTACTGCATCAAAATCTATACCTGAGTATCTGGATTGAAAATAATTTGCATAAATTTGATCAATAGACATGGCAGAACAAATGATGAACTGAAGAATCTTGGTGGCATGTATATGGATTTTCACAAATTCTTTCAACATGTAGGTATTTTGGATTCACAGGAGGAACTAATAGAGAGTTCAAAGTCTTCTTCCTTTAGTTGCATGACAAATGGTTAGTTGAGATTAAATCTGGTAACCAGACAGAGAGTGCTATAACACAGCCCATAGTCAGAAACCAAGATTACTGAACTGCAGGTATGAACTCTTCCCAAACCACAAAAAAAGCACTTAGCAAAGTTTGACTCTTTCAGTGGAGTATTCTTATCATGATTTTAGAAATAAGAAGAAAGGTGGAAAAAGAGGCCTATAGAGAGAAATGGACAGATTAGCTTGTGTAAGATCACATAGCTAGAGAGGGGAGAGACAGAACCTCAGGCAATCTGACTTCACCGCTATTATTAATTGCTATTTCTAGCCAAATATGATGACTACTGAAAGAATACCTTTGATCTAGAATCTCACTGCCAAGCACATGAGACATCCTCTTTCCTTCTCTAACAAGTAACTGTGGGGAACATTTTCTGAGCCTGCTCCAAAAAAGAATTTCAACTTTATTCCCAAGTGTAAAGGAATATACTAATAGAAGACAATTCTAAAGGTGGGAAAACTCTCACAATTAAAGGAGGAATTAGATTTCCCATTTAGGAAAATTATAGGATTCAAATCAATTATTCAAAAAGTCCTTAGGAATGGTTTGGAGAAGAGGTACGTTAAAGAAAGAGAAAGAGTGTTGCCTTACTCAGCACAATCAATGCTGAGTACCTTTAACTAAGTACTTTCAGCACCTTCAACAAGAGCACAGAGGCAGTCACTGAGACCTCAGAGATTTTATCATCTAGCTGCAGTATCCGTACATACAAGGTGCTCATCATATTTGTTTTTTATATATGCTATTTTAAAATATGACAAAGCTGAAGTTAGATAAAAACCATGGGCAATACAGATGGTGGCACTGTGTAAGAAGCATTTGTTTAAAACAAAATGCAGATGCATTTGCATCTTGTGGTTCATTTGCTGTTATTTGAGTATCTACTGCATCAAAATCTATACCTGAGTATCTGGATTGAAAATAATTTGCATAAATTTGATCAATAGACATGGCAGAACAAATGATGAACTGAAGAATCTTGGTGGCATGTATATGGATTTTCACAAATTCTTTCAACATGTAGGTATTTTGGAACTTTTCATAATAAAATTTGGGTGCAAATTATACGATGTTTTAAAATTATATATATATACATATATACACTATGTGGGTTTTATACATTCTTTATTTACAAATAAATTATATGCATATATAAACATATGGTGGCTCCCTAGGTGGCTCATTAGTAAAGAATCCACCTGTCAATAAAGGAGACTCGAGTTTATCCCTGGGTTGGGAAGATCCCCTGGAGAAGCAAATGACAATCTATTCCAATATTTTTGCCCAGGAAATCCCATGCACAGAAGAACCTGGATTATCTGTATGTGTATATACATATACAAATACAAATACACACAGATAATCCAAGAGCTTCTGATTCAATAAAAAGCCTTTTTTAGCATTCATATGATTCCCAATCAGAACAGAGAAAAATTAGGTAGGGAGAAAAATAATCTTATTATGTAAAATTTAAAATGTATCCTTTTTGATGCCTTTAAATTATTAGCTTGGTTAAAAGAAATAATTTATCATTTTAAAATATTTATTTCTAAATAAGCTAAAGTGAAAATCCAAAATGATCCATTACCACTAATTCTGAGTATCTTAGAATTGGAAGGGATTATGAGAATCACCTAATTCACCTCCCTTCCCAAAGCTGAAATTTTCTTTAGAATTCAAAACTGTTTGTCTTGCATCTTCTTATATTGGAACTAGTTCTGCCATCTGGAACTATATAAATCAAATAATATTTTGTTTCTCCATATGAATGCTCTTCAAATGATGACTTCAATGGCAATATTACTCCTAAGTTTGTTTTTTGCCCCACTTCAGAAAACTCATCATATTTGTTTTTATATATGCTATTTTAAAATATGACAAAGCTGAAGTTAGATAAAAACCATGGGCAATACAGATGGTGGCACTGTGTAAGAAGCATTTGTTTAAAACAAAATGCAGATGCATTTGCATCTTGTGGTTCATTTGCTGTTATTTGAGTATCTACTGCATCAAAATCTATACCTGAGTATCTGGATTGAAAATAATTTGCATAAATTTGATCAATAGACATGGCAGAACAAATGATGAACTGAAGAATCTTGGTGGCATGTATATGGATTTTCACAAATTCTTTCAACATGTAGGTATTTTGGAACTTTTCATAATAAAATTTGGGTGCAAATTATACGATGTTTTAAAATTATATATATATACATATATACACTATGTGGGTTTTATACATTCTTTATTTACAAATAAATTATATGCATATATAAACATATGGTGGCTCCCTAGGTGGCTCATTAGTAAAGAATCCACCTGTCAATAAAGGAGACTCGAGTTTATCCCTGGGTTGGGAAGATCCCCTGGAGAAGCAAATGACAATCTATTCCAATATTTTTGCCCAGGAAATCCCATGCACAGAAGAACCTGGATTATCTGTATGTGTATATACATATACAAATACAAATACACACAGATAATCCAAGAGCTTCTGATTCAATAAAAAGCCTTTTTTAGCATTCATATGATTCCCAATCAGAACAGAGAAAAATTAGGTAGGGAGAAAAATAATCTTATTATGTAAAATTTAAAATGTATCCTTTTTGATGCCTTTAAATTATTAGCTTGGTTAAAAGAAATAATTTATCATTTTAAAATATTTATTTCTAAATAAGCTAAAGTGAAAATCCAAAATGATCCATTACCACTAATTCTGAGTATCTTAGAATTGGAAGGGATTATGAGAATCACCTAATTCACCTCCCTTCCCAAAGCTGAAATTTTCTTTAGAATTCAAAACTGTTTGTCTTGCATCTTCTTATATTGGAACTAGTTCTGCCATCTGGAACTATATAAATCAAATAATATTTTGTTTCTCCATATGAATGCTCTTCAAATGATGACTTCAATGGCAATATTACTCCTAAGTCTGTTTTTACTCAAGCTTATATTTCAGTCACCCTTATTATGTTATATGACCTCACATTATAAAACTCATCTTCTTTTGGCCATGCATAATTAAGCTTCTCTTGTATAGGGCAGTCAACCTTGAACACAATACTTCAGTGTTTAATAATACTGAGTTAATTACTGACTAAAACTCCCAAGATGATGTTCACATGAGCTTTTGTTTGGTGTAATAGTTTGAGGCAAAAGGTCCAATAGTGCAATGTTGTTCTCAAACATGAGATTCTTTGTGTCTTGTTGCCTCTAAAAAATGCATTACCCATTATCATCCCCACTGGATGCATTCATCACTTGCTAGTGACCAACACGCAATGGATTTTCACTTGCTTTTAAGACACAATTTGAGGTAAATATTTTGCACATAATTCATTTGTAGGAAAATTTCATGGGAATCTCTACAGTGTCTCTACTGTGACACTCTAAACTTTGAGTGTAAATAATAGCACTGACTGAAGATCAGTCATCTCTTAACAATTGAAAAAAAAAATGAAGAGTGAATTCATCATTTTCTCAGACAGGTTTCACCTTTTAAATTTTTTCTCCGAGAAAGATATCTGATAGGAACATATTAAAGTTTGAATATTTATGAGAGTTGAGGTGTGAATCTAATTTTAAAAATGATAATCTACTCAAGATGCAACACCTTTCAGGTTTCAAAAATTACTCTGTAATTTTTAAAAATACAGTGACAGTAGCTATTGTCATTGTGCTAGGGGAATAGGACTACCTACAACCACTTGGAGCGATGGTCTGGAGGGATGGGAGGGGGGGAGCTGGGTGGAGGGAGGGTCCAGGGATATGCATATGAATATCTGGGAACATACATGTAAAAAAATAAATAAATAAAAAATAAATAAATAAAAATAAAAGAGGAAAAAAAAATACAGTGAGTGTTTAGCAATAAGGGTGGAGAATTTTTTAAATATATAAGCATGGTGGCAATCAGCATGGTTTATCCAGAACGTATCTACTGAACATCCAACAACCAATTCAAACAACCGGCTCTAACATGGAGGCCTTCCTTTACCTCCATATGAATGCTTTAAATGATGGGAAAAAGTCAACACTACCTTATTATGTTATATGACCTCACATTATAAAACTCATCTTCTTTTGGCCATGCATAATTAAGCTTCTCTTGTATAGGGCAGTCAACCTTGAACACAATACTTCAGTGTTTAATAATACTGAGTTAATTACTGACTAAAACTCCCAAGATGATGTTCACATGAGCTTTTGTTTGGTGTAATAGTTTGAGGCAAAAGGTCCAATAGTGCAATGTTGTTCTCAAACATGAGATTCTTTGTGTCTTGTTGCCTCTAAAAAATGCATTACCCATTATCATCCCCACTGGATGCATTCATCACTTGCTAGTGACCAACACGCAATGGATTTTCACTTGCTTTTAAGACACAATTTGAGGTAAATATTTTGCACATAATTCATTTGTAGGAAAATTTCATGGGAATCTCTACAGTGTCTCTACTGTGACACTCTAAACTTTGAGTGTAAATAATAGCACTGACTGAAGATCAGTCATCTCTTAACAATTGAAAAAAAAAAATGAAGAGTGAATTCATCATTTTCTCAGACAGGTTTCACCTTTTAAATTTTTTCTCCGAGAAAGATATCTGATAGGAACATATTAAAGTTTGAATATTTATGAGAGTTGAGGTGTGAATCTAATTTTAAAAATGATAATCTACTCAAGATGCAACACCTTTCAGGTTTCAAAAATTACTCTGTAATTTTTAAAAATACAGTGACAGTAGCTATTGTCATTGTGCTAGGGGAATAGGACTACCTACAACCACTTGGAGCGATGGTCTGGAGGGATGGGAGGGAGCTGGGTGGGGGGAGGGTCCAGGGATATGCATATGAATATCTGGGAACATACATGTAAAAAAATAAATAAATAAAAAATAAATAAATAAAAATAAAAGAGGAAAAAAAAATACAGTGAGTGTTTAGCAATAAGGGTGGAGAATTTTTTAAATATATAAGCATGGTGGCAATCAGCATGGTTTATCCAGAACGTATCTACTGAACATCCAACAACCAATTCAAACAACCGGCTCTAACATGGAGGCCTTCCTTTACCTCCCCTTCATGTTGTTGGCCACATTCTCAGGTAAGAAAAGTTACATTCAATGGCTGTTTTTCAAACTCTCAATGTAAAGAATTAGAAATGTTGAGTGATTTAGTAGTGGTTTGTCAGAAACTTGAAAATGGGAAATGTTTATCAGAGTAATAAAAGAAGATAATCTCAGGGAACTTACATATAAACCAAACACATAGAATCACCAAGTGAGACAACAATGAACAGTTTGGAGTGGCTGAAGAGCAGCAGAAGCAAAAGAAAGGAAAAAGTGAGGCATCAGATTGGTACAAAAACTCAATGTGACAGGATCATGAGAATTTGTATACATTCAAGTTCATGTTCCACAAAGAATATAATATTGTGTGATGATTCAGGGCAGTGTGATCAAATAGAAATGGGTTCAAATCCTGGAAGTTCAATTTTTCTATTTATGTGCTTTTTGGGCAACTTAACTTTTTTAGCCTCAGTTTTCTCATTTGAAAGAATGGAAATAATTATATATTCCTACAGGTTGTCATAGGAATCATGATAGCATTAGTTATCATTACTTGAGTTCTTCGTAAGTGCCTCTCCTTCAACATGCTTCTCTCTATTCCTTACCTCAACACAGTTTATCTGTTTTCAGAGATGTAATTTTCAGCTTCCAATATAAATTTATCAAGATAATAAATGATACAGATAATACATTTCTTGAGATAATATAAGTGCAATCAATGAAACCAATTCCAATATATTAATATCTCCAAATCATGACTTCCTGCTTGACTATTTTTTCCTGCATCTACTGAAATGAAATAATGAAAGTAAAATGCCTATGACCTTCAGCTGCTTAGAATGGGAGAACAATAAACAGCAGTTCTCATTGAAAGCAGTGCAGTTATTTTAGATTGTTGAGTACAGGGGTAATCAAACTCATTCTGTTTTGGAATATCAGTCTTTAGTGATACTGAAAATAAATTAGATGTGAGAAAAGTTGTACAAAGTGCCGTGTAGGGAGTCGCTGAAGTAAGAGAGTCAAGAAATAAGAGTACAGAGTGAAGTGATGGAATGGGAAAAGGGAGAAGAGAGCATGCATTTCAGAAAAAATTTAAAAAGCATACAGATGAAATTGGTCACTAGAACAGGTATGTTTCAAGATGAAAGGTACTGTATCTCCTATGTACTTCAGTGCCTTGCTGGATGACATTTGATATGTATTCAATAGCCATGTCTGAATGTTAGAATGTATATTTGTACCAGAAATGGTGACTATATGGATTTGGAGAGTGAAGAAAAGAGAGGAATCAGGAATGCCTGGTACAAAATAAAGCTGTGCCAAGAATCTATTTAGAATTTGGATAAATCAGAAGAGAAAAATACAAAACGAAGACTACAATTAATAACTTTATAAAATTTTAGCTTAAAAAAGAGATTGATAAAGTACATTCTCATATCTTAGTTATCTTTTTTGGCTAGAACATCTTTTTTTTTTTAATTTTTATTTATTTATTTTTGGGTGGGGGTCAGGTTGGGAAGGGAGGGGAGTGGGCGGGCCACTTCTATTGGTCTTCCATTTCTCTATTTTTCATCCGTCTTTGTTCTTTGGCTCCTGCAGGCCTCCCATCGCGGTGGCGTCTGTTGTCGCAGAGCGCCAGCTCTGGGCACATACACTCCAGAGCTCCAGCTCGGTGATTGGACACATCAGTCCAGCCGCTCCACGGCACGTGGGATCTTCCCAGGCCAGGGATCGAACTGGCGCCCCTTGCACTGCAAGGCAGTGTCCTTATCCACTGGACCATTAATATCAAGATAATAAATGATACAGATAATACATTTCTTGAGATAATATAAGTGCATAATACATGACTTCCTGCTTGACTATTTTTTCCTGCATCTACTGAAATGAAATAATGAAAGTAAAATGCCTATGACCTTCAGCTGCTTAGAATGGGAGAACAATAAACAGCAGTTCTCATTGAAAGCAGTGCAGTTATTTTAGATTGTTGAGTACAGGGGTAATCAAACTCATTCTGTTTTGGAATATCAGTCTTTAGTGATACTGAAAATAAATTAGATGTGAGAAAAGTTGTACAAAGTGCCGTGTAGGGAGTCGCTGAAGTAAGAGAGTCAAGAAATAAGAGTACAGAGTGAAGTGATGGAATGGGAAAAGGGAGAAGAGAGCATGCATTTCAGAAAAAATTTAAAAAGCATACAGATGAAATTGGTCACTAGAACAGGTATGTTTCAAGATGAAAGGTACTGTATCTCCTATGTACTTCAGTGCCTTGCTGGATGACATTTGATATGTATTCAATAGCCATGTCTGAATGTTAGAATGTATATTTGTACCAGAAATGGTGACTATATGGATTTGGAGAGTGAAGAAAAGAGAGGAATCAGGAATGCCTGGTACAAAATAAAGCTGTGCCAAGAATCTATTTAGAATTTGGATAAATCAGAAGAGAAAAATACAAAACGAAGACTACAATTAATAACTTTATAAAATTTTAGCTTAAAAAAGAGATTGATAAAGTACATTCTCATATCTTAGTTATCTTTTTTGGCTAGAACATCTTTTTTTTTTTAATTTTTATTTATTTATTTTTGGGTGGGGGTCAGGTTGGGAAGGGAGGGGAGTGGGCGGGCCACTTCTATTGGTCTTCCATTTCTCTATTTTTCATCCGTCTTTGTTCTTTGGCTCCTGCAGGCCTCCCATCGCGGTGGCGTCTGTTGTCGCAGAGCGCCAGCTCTGGGCACATACACTCCAGAGCTCCAGCTCGGTGATTGGACACATCAGTCCAGCCGCTCCACGGCACGTGGGATCTTCCCAGGCCAGGGATCGAACTGGCGCCCCTTGCACTGCAAGGCAGTGTCCTTATCCACTGGACCACCAGGGGAAGCCCTGGCTAAAACTTCTACTCCTAGTTTCTATCCTACAAATTTATGCATGTGAGAAGTGATGTATTTATGTATTTTATGTTTATATAAAATTATTGTTTGTAATAGCAAGAGAGGGAAATAAACCAGCTACTCATTGCTAGAAGAATGTGTAAATCATGGTAAACCTAACAAATGAGAGAGTGGGCAGCCACTAAAGAAAATCAAGGAGATACTCTGTAAGCACTGACACAGAGACTGCCTCACTGTACTGTCAGGGAGAAAATGGGTAGAATGGCATGTATGGTACACTACCGGTTGTGTGGAAGAACACCTTCAAATATGATTGTAAACACACAAGGTATCTCTGGAATAATACAGAAAACCACGGGAAATGTAATTGTGTCCAAGGTAAGGATATGAGGGGATTGAAACAGGAGAGGAAGGAAAAGTTAGTCTAAACTGTTTACCATTTTGTGTCTTTAGAATTTGATGCAATTTGTATGACCTATTTAAAACAAAAAATATAATTAACTAAAAAACTCAAATCAACTATATACTTTTTTCCTTTTCATCCACATCTCTATTTTCATTGATTTCTGCCTGAACTTAGTGCCTGTCAATGAAGAATGTTAGTTTCTTAGAATTCATGCGCAAATCCATGTCTCTGTTAAAAATATTTCTTTTCCTAGCCATATTCTGGCTATAGTCTATAGCTATGTATTACCTACTCCTTGAAGGAAATCTGATGTCCTACTCCCTACTATCTTTCCTCTGGGTCTATTATCTAATTTACTTTTTATATTAAAGACATCATTCTAGCATAAATTCCTATTTGCTTAGTTTCACTCACTATTACACAGAACCTCCTCCCAATCTCTTGAGTTCAGAATCATACATGCATTGCTCAGAGTTGCATCTCTAGATCTTACTAGAATTATGGCACAGTAATGGACTATATACTTTGTAACAAGGTGAATGAATGGCTAGATTATACCCACAGATCTCCCGCAGGTTATACCACAGTTAAGCAAACCATGTTGTTAACCACTGAATGTCTATACCTGGACTAGGACCTTAACCATCCTCAATATAGAATACCACAGCATGCTCAATAAAAAACAATTTCTGATGCATTTTATTTTAGTGAAATCTACTTGAGACACAGTTATAGAAGTGTGTATGCGCATGGAAGAATAAAGCAGGACCAATTGCAAATGTGAGTGAAATCCTAGTACAGGTTTGAAATTTCCCACATTTAAATAATTTAAGTTGTATAAATTAAAAAAATTATCAAGGAAGCCTACAATTTTAAAAGTGAGTCTAGATAAAACTTTTGAGGAAATTTTAAATTAAGAAGGTGAAGGAAGAATGAGGAATCAAATGGGAAATGTGAGGAGGTCAAAATGAAACACCTGTACCAAATGAAGGACAAGAACCATAAGATCCAATGGAATATAATCTTACTTAACATTACATTTTCTAGATCTTTCTCATTTTAAAATAGAATCAGAATAAATCATGTTTGTGTGGATGTGTGTGCAGTGGATGACTTCCAAGATAAGCTAAAGAAGTGGATAGAATAGGTGAAGTATGAAATGTATGTTTTAAGAAACAGTCACACAGTATCTACCATTTCTTTGAGTAGTTTTACCACAAAAGACAGAAACAAATAACCACCAGAGAGAGTTAGATTGATTGAATGGTGCTGATAGGTGATAGATGACAGTAGGTTACCCTGAACAGTGTTGGATTCTTAATCTCCAATGAAGAAGAATTCACAATGGGATCAAAAGACTCAGTGACGACGGTCACTCAGAGCTTCGTGTAGTGAAAAGTTGATTAAAGAAAGGATAGGGAAAAGCTTCCAGCATAGATACTGGAGAGGGGATAGAAGAGTATCCCCGCTTTTCCAGGTTAGGCATGACAATTTGTATTTTCCAGTCGGTTATCATACATGCTTTTTGACTCCCCAGAGTTCAGAATCATACATGCATTGCTCAGAGTTGCATCTCTAGATCTTACTAGAATTATGGCACAGTAATGGACTATATACTTTGTAACAAGGTGAATGAATGGCTAGATTATACCCACAGATCTCCCGCAGGTTATACCACAGTTAAGCAAACCATGTTGTTAACCACTGAATGTCTATACCTGGACTAGGACCTTAACCATCCTCAATATAGAATACCACAGCATGCTCAATAAAAAACAATTTCTGATGCATTTTATTTTAGTGAAATCTACTTGAGACACAGTTATAGAAGTGTGTATGCATGGAAGAATAAAGCAGGACCAATTGCAAATGTGAGTGAAATCCTAGTACAGGTTTGAAATTTCCCACATTTAAATAATTTAAGTTGTGTAAATTAAAAAAATTATCAAGGAAGCCTACAATTTTAAAAGTGAGTCTAGATAAAACTTTTGAGGAAATTTTAAATTAAGAAGGTGAAGGAAGAATGAGGAATCAAATGGGAAATGTGAGGAGGTCAAAATGAAACACCTGTACCAAATGAAGGACAAGAACCATAAGATCCAATGGAATATAATCTTACTTAACATTACATTTTCTAGATCTTTCTCATTTTAAAATAGAATCAGAATAAATCATGTTTGTGTGGATGTGTGTGCAGTGGATGACTTCCAAGATAAGCTAAAGAAGTGGATAGAATAGGTGAAGTATGAAATGTATGTTTTAAGAAACAGTCACACAGTATCTACCATTTCTTTGAGTAGTTTTACCACAAAAGACAGAAACAAATAACCACCAGAGAGAGTTAGATTGATTGAATGGTGCTGATAGGTGATAGATGACAGTAGGTTACCCTGAACAGTGTTGGATTCTTAATCTCCAATGAAGAAGAATTCACAATGGGATCAAAAGACTCAGTGACGACGGTCACTCAGAGCTTCGTGTAGTGAAAAGTTGATTAAAGAAAGGATAGGGAAAAGCTTCCAGCATAGATACTGGAGAGGGGATAGAAGAGTATCCCCGCTTTTCCAGGTTAGGCATGACAATTTGTATTTTCCAGTCGGTTATCAAAACAATAGTTTAAGGTTGTAAAGGCATTCCAGTCCCACACTCACAACATGAGATTAGCCAGGGGATAATCTCCATGCTAGGTGAGACATTCTGGTGTAAAGGCCTTTCTAGGCCCACAGCATCAACATAAGACAATAAACTTAGTTTGGGGTTGATCTTATCATAACAAATATTTCTAGTTAGAAAAATACCTGTTCTTCTTTTTGTCCCTCACCTCCTCCTCTTTATCAAATCTGCCTATGAACCCCTTTTATCCCTCCCCTTTTCTATTTTAGGAGAATTACGTGGCCAGGGGAAGGGGACGACAACCAATCTGGTTTCTTTGAGCTGAGAAGAGGCGTGGTCCCTAAATTATTAAGGAAACATATTCTCCTTACCCTTTATTAGGGTCTTTGATCCAGGAGTCCCAAGTAATAGCTGGAGGAGGTTGTAGGAGCCTGAACCATCATTTGTAACTTAAAAGCATTTAGACAGTTGGAGACAAATTCTAGCATGTAATTGCAGATACAAGGAGCAAATAGCAAAAACAAAGCAATTGATTATTATAGAAAGTCTTTCTTGAAATGGAGAAACCTGTCTTCTCATAGTAGGAGCCTTGAGCTGAAGAGGGGTGTGGTCCACATATCTAGCAGCGGCTTGTCTGAGTTGGCGGCTGCATTCTCACAATGTCTGTTGAAAAAAGCTGAAACATGGTTTTCACTAAAAATAGAATCAGAATAAATCATGTTTGTGTGGATGTGTGCAGTGGATGACTTCCAAGATAAGCTAAAGAAGTGGATAGAATAGGTGAAGTATGAAATGTATGTTTTAAGAAACAGTCACACAGTATCTACCATTTCTTTGAGTAGTTTTACCACAAAAGACAGAAACAAATAACCACCAGAGAGAGTTAGATTGATTGAATGGTGCTGATAGGTGATAGATGACAGTAGGTTACCCTGAACAGTGTTGGATTCTTAATCTCCAATGAAGAAGAATTCACAATGGGATCAAAAGACTCAGTGACGACGGTCACTCAGAGCTTCGTGTAGTGAAAAGTTGATTAAAGAAAGGATAGGGAAAAGCTTCCAGCATAGATACTGGAGAGGGGATAGAAGAGTATCCCCGCTTTTCCAGGTTAGGCATGACAATTTGTATTTTCCAGTCGGTTATCAAAACAATAGTTTAAGGTTGTAAAGGCATTCCAGTCCCACACTCACAACATGAGATTAGCCAGGGGATAATCTCCATGCTAGGTGAGACATTCTGGTGTAAAGGCCTTTCTAGGCCCACAGCATCAACATAAGACAATAAACTTAGTTTGGGGTTGATCTTATCATAACAAATATTTCTAGTTAGAAAAATACCTGTTCTTCTTTTTGTCCCTCACCTCCTCCTCTTTATCAAATCTGCCTATGAACCCCTTTTATCCCTCCCCTTTTCTATTTTAGGAGAATTACGTGGCCAGGGGAAGGGGACGACAACCAATCTGGTTTCTTTGAGCTGAGAAGAGGCGTGGTCCCTAAATTATTAAGGAAACATATTCTCCTTACCCTTTATTAGGGTCTTTGATCCAGGAGTCCCAAGTAATAGCTGGAGGAGGTTGTAGGAGCCTGAACCATCATTTGTAACTTAAAAGCATTTAGACAGTTGGAGACAAATTCTAGCATGTAATTGCAGATACAAGGAGCAAATAGCAAAAACAAAGCAATTGATTATTATAGAAAGTCTTTCTTGAAATGGAGAAACCTGTCTTCTCATAGTAGGAGCCTTGAGCTGAAGAGGGGTGTGGTCCACATATCTAGCAGCGGCTTGTCTGAGTTGGCGGCTGCATTCTCACAATGTCTGTTGAAAAAAGCTGAAACATGGTTTTCACTAAAAAAGATGAACAGCTTGAGAGTTGTGGGTTAAGTTTTATATGGGACATAATTAGGGCAGCAGCCTGGGAGTTAGCACTCCAGATAGTTCTGAGAGACTGCTCCAAAGAGGTAGCGGGAGAAGGATCAATATACAAGGATTACCATGAGGAGATTTAGTGTTTTTCTAAATATAAAGAGATGCAAGGATTGAGATAATAAAATCTGTTCCTAAAAGCATCCACCTATCTAAAGAACTGCCCCACCAGATTCTCTGGAGCACAGAGTGCCTCTATCTCACCCTGATCTCCATCAGAGGGTATTGAAGGTCAGCAGCTCTCAACAGCACAGGATCTAGTCTCTGCAGAGGCAAATGGAAAATGTTCTTGTCCAGTTATTGGCAATGCAATTGGTAAATACCAGTTTGTAGTTGACACACCCCCTCTTGTGGTCATGAATCCGATCATTTGGGGGGGCATTTCATGAGCATTTGTCCCACGTTGCTGGGAAGGCTCCTTCCCAGGTCTAGTGAAGAAGGGTTTTTTCTTTTTGCTGATAGGCCACTCAATGTGATTATTATGGACTAAGTCTTAATAGTTAAGGTTCTCTGGACCCCCGCCTTCCAGTTATGGTCCAGGAAAGTATTCTCTCCCATTGCATCTTCCCACACCTAGAGTTACACTATTACAATCATTGATTGTATACCTAGTCAAACATTTGATCAACTGCTTCAAGTCTAGTTATTTTCATTATTTTTGTTGGAGGTTCAGTCATAACACTTGGCAATACAAGAAATAATACTCTTGCAAAACAGGCAAAATACAAATATTGTAAATAAGTGGATATGCTAGTCACGAGCTTCCCACAACAAACCAGTTTTTGAAAAGATAGTCAAAACTAGGGAACTGGTCACTTAAGACAGAAATCTGATTTTTCATATGGTTGGAATAAACATTAAAAGATTCATCAGGTATGGAAATACAGCATTCAGTTTGAATTAAAGCACAGGTCATTCAGTCCTTTTGTTAACCTTTGTGAAGTCATCAGGTTTTTCATTAGATTCCCTTAATTTCTTACCCAGTTCAGAAACTGGTATTTATCTAAGAGTCCTTTCTATTGATCTTATTGAAGAGGAACCATCTTTGAAAAACTTGGTTAGTGTTGACAATATTTTAAGATATTAACTAGAATTACAACTAATAACATTTACTTGAACAAGTTAGAATTTCAGGAACCTCATATCGTTTCTAGAACATCTATATTAGTGACATTTATCATATAACCAGAGGCTTGGCACTTATTGTTTTTTACAATATTTTAAGTTAAAGGATGCAAGGATTGAGATAATAAAATCTGTTCCTAAAAGCATCCACCTATCTAAAGAACTGCCCACCAGATTCTCTGGAGCACAGAGTGCCTCTATCTCACCCTGATCTCCATCAGAGGGTATTGAAGGTCAGCAGCTCTCAACAGCACAGGATCTAGTCTCTGCAGAGGCAAATGGAAAATGTTCTTGTCCAGTTATTGGCAATGCAATTGGTAAATACCAGTTTGTAGTTGACACACCCCCTCTTGTGGTCATGAATCCGATCATTTGGGGGGGCATTTCATGAGCATTTGTCCCACGTTGCTGGGAAGGCTCCTTCCCAGGTCTAGTGAAGAAGGGTTTTTTCTTTTTGCTGATAGGCCACTCAATGTGATTATTATGGACTAAGTCTTAATAGTTAAGGTTCTCTGGACCCCCGCCTTCCAGTTATGGTCCAGGAAAGTATTCTCTCCCATTGCATCTTCCCACACCTAGAGTTACACTATTACAATCATTGATTGTATACCTAGTCAAACATTTGATCAACTGCTTCAAGTCTAGTTATTTTCATTATTTTTGTTGGAGGTTCAGTCATAACACTTGGCAATACAAGAAATAATACTCTTGCAAAACAGGCAAAATACAAATATTGTAAATAAGTGGATATGCTAGTCACGAGCTTCCCACAACAAACCAGTTTTTGAAAAGATAGTCAAAACTAGGGAACTGGTCACTTAAGACAGAAATCTGATTTTTCATATGGTTGGAATAAACATTAAAAGATTCATCAGGTATGGAAATACAGCATTCAGTTTGAATTAAAGCACAGGTCATTCAGTCCTTTTGTTAACCTTTGTGAAGTCATCAGGTTTTTCATTAGATTCCCTTAATTTCTTACCCAGTTCAGAAACTGGTATTTATCTAAGAGTCCTTTCTATTGATCTTATTGAAGAGGAACCATCTTTGAAAAACTTGGTTAGTGTTGACAATATTTTAAGATATTAACTAGAATTACAACTAATAACATTTACTTGAACAAGTTAGAATTTCAGGAACCTCATATCGTTTCTAGAACATCTATATTAGTGACATTTATCATATAACCAGAGGCTTGGCACTTATTTGACAATACCTCCCATATAATTCAACATACAATATGAACTTAATTAGTGTAATACCTCTCTTTGAGATGTTTCAGGGGCCCTCTGAAGCACCACAAAGTTAACTAGAAGTCAAATTGACTTCATTAGAATCATTTAGGAAGTTTTGTCAACAAATATCAAAAAAAGGTTTAGAACACTCAGATAGGATTATAGGTCATTGTGAAGCAATAGCCATTCACATAGTCAAAGCCAAATATATAACAGACCTTTTAAGAGGTAAATAAACTTAGATCTATTATCAAAGACAGTTCAGCATCCATTCATTTAAAGGTAAATTTAATTAAATTTTACCATTGTCAGTCCTAACCATGCAAAAAACTTTTCTTAGGGTCCACTTTCCACAAACCTTCTTATCACTTTCTGTACCCATTAATTTATTCTCTTATCTTGAAATAGCCATCTGTAAGTCAGTCCTACTTCTTTTTTCCTTCATAAAATGTAATTCCATTCCTCATACCTTTTTTACCAAAAACACTCATCCTACTTTCTTTAAACAACCAAAAACTGACCTTTATATTATCATTCTAATTGGCAAGCATAAATATCAGCATTAATTTCTAAAAACATTGTTTTCTTGTACAGAAAATAACCTAGTTATTTAATAGATCACTATCAGTTGGCATAACACTTAGAAATCAAAGTTATTACAATCTGGCTATGTTCATGAAAACAGAGGCTTGGACCTTGTTCTCAGTTGCAGTTTAGAGAAGACTCAAATAATAACATTTGGCTCATCTAGATAGTCTTATTACAGTAGTGGATTGGGAAGAAAGTGAACCAGGGGCTTTGCTGAGCACAGAGAAATTTGCCCCAGTGTCCAAAAGGAAATTGACTGATTGGCTACCAACAGTTATTAATATTTGGGATTTTCCAGGTGTTATTAGGACAGGAGTTTGTGTGGGAACCTCTGGGCACCTTCAGTCCTGATAGTCTGACCCTTGGGGACCACACCTCTGGGGTCAGTTTCTCTTTCAGTGTGGTCTGTGACAGACAGGTCAGACAAGGAGTCAGGCGACTGAAATGCCTGAGGGCAATCCTGCTTGTGATGCCTCTCCCTTTCACATAGGGATTGCAGATCTGTCCCCATTCACCTAGGTTCTTCTTGAGTATCTTCTCCCAGGTTGTTTCAGCCAACATCCAATGCTAGGACTTCAGTCTTTTTCCAGACTTCTTGTTTTTGCTTTTGTTCCTTGTATTCTCTACTGTAATATTCTGTCTGAGCCAGCTGCAACCATTTTTGTAAAGACTGATTAGTTCTAAAGGCATGTTTTTGGAACTTATACTGGATATGTGGATGTCTGTTAAAGAGATAGTAATTTATGTAGCTGTTTACCAACTTGTCTAGCTATCCTTTGCCTGTACTTAAAGACTGGAGAAATCTGCTCTTCATCATCTTTATTCTACGCCTCATCTTCTGTCTCTTCCTCTTGCTCATCCCGGGCAGAGTAAGAGGATGGGAGGGAGCCAAAGACTTTACAACCAAATTTGCCCTTTAGGATGTAAGTCTGGCACATCTTGCAGAGAGAGAAAAAGAGCAATACATATGGCATTTTCACCCATTTTCCTTGCTTCTTACAGAACAAATCTAATTGTGAAACAGTGTTGTAATTGAGAGACCCTTTAACTAGTCAACGTTCACCATTTTCTAGTGGATATTGTGGCCATACAGATTTGTAAAAGAAAGATTTTTTTTTTTTTTAACCTGTGAGGGTCAAATCTATCCCAGTTTTTCCGAATACAGTTTAAAGGGGTAGGGGTCTTGGAACTTCGTGAAGCTCCAATCTGTAAGAGAGAAAGAATCTGTGTCTAGCGCCCTTGCTTTTTTCCACCGGAGGTGTCCCTCCCTGTTCTAGATGGTGGTGAAGACAGACCGTTCACCTGAGCTTCCCTCCCTGCTCGGATTTAGTCTGTCCCTTACCGATGCAGTAACCCACAGTCTTCCCTCAGTCCTACTCCTGAGGAGATGAGGCGATGCAGCACCCAAGGGGTAGACCTGTCTGCACCCCAAATTTAAAGTTCCTCTCTGCCAAACCACACACTTGGTTTTCCCTTTACCTCTGATGCCACCCAGCGTGCAACAGAGTATCTTTTTAGAATGTGCCCCATGCCAGCACCGTGAGGGGAAACACCTTCCTCTTGAACGTCCCTGTGTGCATACAGCATACAGCACATTTCTGATCACAGTAGCATTAAACCAAAAGGTAGCGAACAAATAATCCAAAACGTCTCTTCTGAGTATCATTACCCCAGAAAGTATGATAGCAGAAACCATTTTGAGATATCAGAGCCAGAGCCAATTCAAATAATTTCCGACTGTATAAAATAGTAATATTCTGTCTGAGCCAGCTGTTTTGTAAAGACTGATTAGTTCTAAAGGCATGTTTGGAACTTATACTGGATATGTGGATGTCTGTTAAAGAGATAGTAATTTATGTAGCTGTTTACCAACTTGTCTAGCTATCCTTTGCCTGTACTTAAAGACTGGAGAAATCTGCTCTTCATCATCTTTATTCTACGCCTCATCTTCTGTCTCTTCCTCTTGCTCATCCCGGGCAGAGTAAGAGGATGGGAGGGAGCCAAAGACTTTACAACCAAATTTGCCCTTTAGGATGTAAGTCTGGCACATCTTGCAGAGAGAGAAAAAGAGCAATACATATGGCATTTTCACCCATTTTCCTTGCTTCTTACAGAACAAATCTAATTGTGAAACAGTGTTGTAATTGAGAGACCCTTTAACTAGTCAACGTTCACCATTTTCTAGTGGATATTGTGGCCATACAGATTTGTAAAAGAAAGATTTTTTTTTTTTTTAACCTGTGAGGGTCAAATCTATCCCAGTTTTTCCGAATACAGTTTAAAGGGGTAGGGGTCTTGGAACTTCGTGAAGCTCCAATCTGTAAGAGAGAAAGAATCTGTGTCTAGCGCCCTTGCTTTTTTCCACCGGAGGTGTCCCTCCCTGTTCTAGATGGTGGTGAAGACAGACCGTTCACCTGAGCTTCCCTCCCTGCTCGGATTTAGTCTGTCCCTTACCGATGCAGTAACCCACAGTCTTCCCTCAGTCCTACTCCTGAGGAGATGAGGCGATGCAGCACCCAAGGGGTAGACCTGTCTGCACCCCAAATTTAAAGTTCCTCTCTGCCAAACCACACACTTGGTTTTCCCTTTACCTCTGATGCCACCCAGCGTGCAACAGAGTATCTTTTTAGAATGTGCCCCATGCCAGCACCGTGAGGGGAAACACCTTCCTCTTGAACGTCCCTGTGTGCATACAGCATACAGCACATTTCTGATCACAGTAGCATTAAACCAAAAGGTAGCGAACAAATAATCCAAAACGTCTCTTCTGAGTATCATTACCCCAGAAAGTATGATAGCAGAAACCTTTTGCATTTTTGAGATATCAGAGCCAGAGCCAATCTTTCTAATGTATTGCCACAAATTCTACCAAGAGAATGTTTTAAGCCACTGGAGCTTAGCTATAGGTTGACCAGTCACTTAAAATTTCTAGGGGGTACCCAAATTAAATGTAGAACCTTAAAGGAAGCGCTTTCCAGAAACTCACTAACTGGGAGTGCAACTTCAAACCAAACAAAAGATAAAGAGAAGCTAAATAAAGTCCAAATGGTATAAATGCCAAATATTGACCTCTCAGTCTCTCATTAGACCTGTGACCTGGCAGAGTCAGCCCTAGTTACCAATTTAGTTAAGTTGCTCTTGTTTTCACATTTTTGAAGCTTCAAGATAGCAAAGTAAGCATGGCCAGCATTTTTAATTGTGCTCACAAAAATATTAATTCTGGAATGGCAAGAGCCCCAATTTAGTATTTTGCGTTAGACCTTTTTTAGTATAGTTTCCCAATTTACTAAGTACTTGCAAGCATAAGTTCCATACGTATTTTACATAAATCTGGCTGGAGTGTTAGTCAGACATGATTTTGGCTTTCTGATGCCCCTCATTTTTGTTTATGAGAGATTCTTTTCTCCATTTTAAATTGAATTTGTCAGGGATAAAATTACTAGTGACATTGTGTCATGGGCCATGTGCTGCTTGTGAACTTAACTCCTCGAGGAGTCACCCCAGAGTTGTTTCAGCTCTCATACATGTCTCAGAACGTACTTCCGGCAATCTAAGACCACCATGGTTGCTCAGGTTGCTGAATGGCCAGTTCTTATGTGCGAATCCCGGATGAGCAAATATTTTAATTAATGAGTGGATTTCCCTATGGGACCACTGCATGGTATGAGGCTGGAGCCTCCATCACTCCCATAAATTTCTCAGTCACCTAAGAAAACCGTAACTGGCCGGGAGGAGTCGTACCCCTTTTCTTCAGAGCAAAGCTCTCATATTTTGCTCACTTTTATCCCAACAAATTCTATAAAGCAGTGATTTGAGGAAAAACGTCAGATCAGCCTCTTCCTAACCACTCAACCAAGATGCTTCAGTTCCCTACAATGGAGCATCCTTGACATCTTTCAGCCTAAGAGACATTCTTGGAGCTAGAGATCCACCAACTAAGAACAACCAAACATTGTCATCCACAGAACCAAAAAAGCCATCAATCTGTCAAAGCACATTTGAGGCCTGAACATAAGTATGTGAGAACAACACAAATTGTAAATTCTTCGAAAATCCACAAACGGACTGATTAGGTTAATAATTCCAATTTCTCAGACAATTATGAAACAGTCAAAGGGACCTGGAAGAGTTGACCAAGAAAGGAGAATTCAGTCCACATGCTTTGTTCATTTTTACCATTTACTTGTGGAGGTGGACACCTCTTGACCTTGGCAGGACTCGGGCATGCCTTATAAGACATTTCCATGGAACTGCAAAGCTGGACTCCATATTCATTTCATACAGGTTTCCAAATGTTTCAAGCAAATTGCACTCATACACTGGCATACTGGGGGTTAGTAAAGCAGAAGACATGTGCTGAGAAAACAGAAGAGATGAAGCTCTGAGTTTCCTTACTATGTCTTGAGGATCCTGGACAAGCCCCCAGATGATAAATGATAGATGACAGTAGGTTACCATGAACTGTGTTGGATTCTTAATCTCCAATAGAGAAGAATTCACATTGGGATCAAAAGACTCAGCGATGCTCACTCATTAGATCTGTGAAAAGTTTCATGTAGTGAAAAATTGATTAAAGAAAGGATGGGGGGGTGGAGCTAAGATGGCGGCGTAGAAGGACGTGCACTCATCCCTCCTGCAAAATCGCCTGAATTACAACGAGTTCCTGAAAAACCATCGACAGGAGGAGGTTGGATCTGATCACGGAGAGGATATCCCACATCGAAGAACAAAGGAGAAGCCGCATCAAGACGGTAGGAAGGGTATAATCGCACTTTTAAAAGTCAAACCTCACACCCGTCAGAGAGGCTGGGCGGGCCAAAGGTGCAAAGCCTGTTGCAGATCAAGACCCGGGAAAGGAGCAGTGACACACACAAGGGACTGAGCCAGACCTGATTTGGAGGGTCCAAGTGCCCCCTTGAGCTAGAAGTGACCTTGAGCAGTCCTTGGATGGACTGCACTCAGTTTCCTTTGGAGGAAGTTACCATTAACCTGATCACAGAGCCCCCGAGGAGGACTGGAAATTCTGTACGCACTGTGATCTGGGAGAGGCGAATAGTGATCCTGCATGAGACTGAGCCAGACTCACCCCTGAGTAATCTGACATCTCTCGCGGTGGGGGGGTCGACGGTGGGCTGCAGCAGGGTTGGGGCCACTGCGGAAGTGCTTCCCATAGAGCATGTGGGAATAAATCCTTTGTGAGACAGACGCCATTTTCCCTACTGTAGTTTGGCTGCTGGTCAAACTGCAGGGCTGCTGGTCAAGCTACAGGGAGGGAACTTATCTCCACCCAGCAAGAAAAGGGATTTGGATTAAGAAACTCCCAGGGCCAGCCTGGGCGGGCATTTTAGTTCTGGAATAGGTCGAAATAAACAAACAGTCAAAGAGGTCTTCAGATCCAACCGCTGCCAGAGGCAAGAAAAAGACGGATAATTCCTGAATAGTCAGCAAGAGACAGAAGAACATAAACACTATTTTCACGTTTTGTCTGAAGCTGGAGTTACTGCTGGATTTTTAAAATTTCATTTTGTTCCTTATTGTTTCTTAATTTTTTTTGTATTGTATGGTTTTGTTATGATTCTCTTTTTCCCTTTTTTCAAAACCCACTCAGTCCACCCCCTGTTTTTTTTGGCTCGGTTTGGTTTTTTCTGTTTGTTTTTTTGGGTGTGTGAGTGGGTGTGTTTATGTCCTCCACTGAATTCCACTAAAGCTATTAATCTTATCAGTAAGACTGAATATATTCAAGTTTACATAATTTTTTTTCTTCTTTTTCCTTTTAAACCACACATTTTATTTTGGTATAAACTTCTGGTTCCCCATTGGCTTTTTAAGGTTCTGTGGGATTTTCTTTGTTTTTATTGTTTTTGCTTTGTTTCTATATATTTCTCTATATACTTATCTCTGTTTTAATTTTTAAAACATTTTATTGGTACTACTACTTCCTCTATCATTCTTTGCTTTCTCTGATGCTTCTTTCCTATAGGACTATACTCTAATAGATACAAATCTTTATCGCCCTATAGTTAACTGTGCAGTATTATTCTATATTTCTCTTCTATCCTCCCTTTCTCTTTTTCCCTTTTTACACCATATTTCGTAGTCTGTTCTATCCTCATTACCTTATCGCCAATGGGGACACTGCTTTAGCATTCTTCTCCAATTGGTGCTCTACTTAGTTTGGTTATTAACTGGTGGATATCATTCGTGGTTTTCTCTCTTCGCCGTGCTAAAGTATGCTACTGTATTTTTGGTTGGAAAGTTTCGGTTATGTTATAGCTGTATATGTTTGTGTGTATAAGTCAATACGCTGGATAGTATTTGCACAATATTTTAATTGCCATTTGTCAAAGGTATACCTTCTGTTTCTCATTCCGTATATATGTTTTAATATCATTTAATGCCATAACAAACCAGCCATGAAATCTTCATTCCTGGTAAGGAAAAAAGTCAAAGAGGTCTTCAGATCCAACCGCTGCCAGAGGCAAGAAAAAGACGGATAATTCCTGAATAGTCAGCAAGAGACAGAAGAACATAAACACTATTTTCACGTTTTGTCTGAAGCTGGAGTTACTGCTGGATTTTTAAAATTTCATTTTGTTCCTTATTGTTTCTTAATTTTTTTTGTATTGTATGGTTTTGTTATGATTCTCTTTTTCCCTTTTTTCAAAACCCACTCAGTCCACCCCCTGTTTTTTTTGGCTCGGTTTGGTTTTTTCTGTTTGTTTTTTTGGGTGTGTGAGTGGGTGTGTTTATGTCCTCCACTGAATTCCACTAAAGCTATTAATCTTATCAGTAAGACTGAATATATTCAAGTTTACATAATTTTTTTTCTTCTTTTTCCTTTTAAACCACACATTTTATTTTGGTATAAACTTCTGGTTCCCCATTGGCTTTTTAAGGTTCTGTGGGATTTTCTTTGTTTTTATTGTTTTTGCTTTGTTTCTATATATTTCTCTATATACTTATCTCTGTTTTAATTTTTAAAACATTTTATTGGTACTACTACTTCCTCTATCATTCTTTGCTTTCTCTGATGCTTCTTTCCTATAGGACTATACTCTAATAGATACAAATCTTTATCGCCCTATAGTTAACTGTGCAGTATTATTCTATATTTCTCTTCTATCCTCCCTTTCTCTTTTTCCCTTTTTACACCATATTTCGTAGTCTGTTCTATCCTCATTACCTTATCGCCAATGGGGACACTGCTTTAGCATTCTTCTCCAATTGGTGCTCTACTTAGTTTGGTTATTAACTGGTGGATATCATTCGTGGTTTTCTCTCTTCGCCGTGCTAAAGTATGCTACTGTATTTTTGGTTGGAAAGTTTCGGTTATGTTATAGCTGTATATGTTTGTGTGTATAAGTCAATACGCTAGATAGTATTTGCACAATATTTTAATTGCCATTTGTCAAAGGTATACCTTCTGTTTCTCATTCGCGTATATATGTTTTAATATCATTTAATGCCATAACAAACCAGCCATGAAATCTTCATTCCCTGGTAAGGAAACAAGTTCCAGAGCTTTAAGGAGGGAGCACTGACTCCACAACTCTACAATACTAGAGAACACCTAATACTAGAGAGCAGTATACAAGTGAGAATGTCAACAAAGGTAATCACTGGTATGCAAGTCCTGACAACACCCAACCACCAGCATCACCGAGAATAAGAAGCCCCCTCCAAAAAACAAACACCAAGAGATATAACTCAAGGAAATCACAAACAAAGTCAGTTAAAAAATTAATAATAACAATGAAACGGCAGAGAAATACCACACAAGCGAAGGAACAATCCACAAACACACAAGATCAAATCAACGAAGAGGATTTGGACAAACTTTCTGAAAGTGATTTCAGAAGAATAATAGTAAAGATGATCAGAGACACTGAAAACAGAATGTTAGAGAAATTGTAAGACACAACTAACACACTGAATAAAGAAATACAAGAACTTGCCAAAAAAGTAACAGAGACAAACAACTCCACTGCTGGACTGAAAAACACTGTAGAAGGAATCAAGAGCAGAGTATCTGAGACAGAAGGCCAGATAAGTGAGCTGGAAGATAGAATGGTGGAAGTAACTGCTGAAAAACAGAATCTAGCTCAAAGAATGAAAAGAGCAGAGGATAGCCTCAGAGACCTCTGGCATAATATCAAACGCACCAATATTCGAATTATAGGGGTTCCAGAAGAAGAAGAAAAAAAGAAAGGCTATGAGAAAAATTTTGAAAATTCATGAAAACCCAAGGAAAAGAATAGTCCATCAAGTCCTCATTACCTTATCGCCAATGGGGACACTGCTTTAGCATTCTTCTCCAATTGGTGCTCTACTTAGTTTGGTTATTAACTGGTGGATATCATTCGTGGTTTTCTCTCTTCGCCGTGCTAAAGTATGCTACTGTATTTTTGGTTGGAAAGTTTCGGTTATGTTATAGCTGTATATGTTTGTGTGTATAAGTCAATACGCTGGATAGTATTTGCACAATATTTTAATTGCCATTTGTCAAAGGTATACCTTCTGTTTCTCATTCGCTTACATATGTTTTAATATCATTTAATGCCATAACAAACCAGCCATGAAATCTTCATTCCCTGGTAAGGAAACAAGTTCCAGAGCTTTAAGGAGGGAGCACTGACTCCACAACTCTACAATACTAGAGAACACCTAATACTAGAGAGCAGTATACAAGTGAGAATGTCAACAAAGGTAATCACTGGTATGCAAGTCCTGACAACACCCAACCACCAGCATCACCCAGAATAAGAAGCCCCCTCCAAAAAACAAACACCAAGAGATATAACTCAAGGAAATCACAAACAAAGTCAGTTAAAAAATTAATAATAACAATGAAACGGCAGAGAAATACCACACAAGCGAAGGAACAATCCACAAACACACAAGATCAAATCAACGAAGAGGATTTGGACAAACTTTCTGAAAGTGATTTCAGAAGAATAATAGTAAAGATGATCAGAGACACTGAAAACAGAATGTTAGAGAAATTGTAAGACACAACTAACACACTGAATAAAGAAATACAAGAACTTGCCAAAAAAGTAACAGAGACAAACAACTCCACTGCTGGACTGAAAAACACTGTAGAAGGAATCAAGAGCAGAGTATCTGAGACAGAAGGCCAGATAAGTGAGCTGGAAGATAGAATGGTGGAAGTAACTGCTGAAAAACAGAATCTAGCTCAAAGAATGAAAAGAGCAGAGGATAGCCTCAGAGACCTCTGGCATAATATCAAACGCACCAATATTCGAATTATAGGGGTTCCAGAAGAAGAAGAAAAAAAGAAAGGCTATGAGAAAAATTTTGAAGAGATTCTAGTTGAAAATTTCCCCAACATGGGAAAAGAAATAGTCCATCAAGTCCAAGAAGCACAAAGAGTACCATACAGAATCAATCCAAGAAGAAACACAGCAAGACACATATTAATGAAGCTAACACAAATTAAACACAAGGACAGAATTCTCAACGCAGCAAGGTAAGAGCAACTAGTGACATGCAAGGGAAAGCCCATACATTTAACAGCTGATTTTCAACAGAAACTCTGCAGGCCAGAAGGGAATGGCAGGACACATTTAAATGGCTAAAAGAGAATAATCTGCAACCAGGAATCCTCTACCCTGCAAGGATCTCCTTCAAAATGGATGGAGAAATCAAAAGCTTTACAGATAAGCAAAAATTAAAAGAATTTAGTCACACCAAACCAGCCTTACAACAAGTGTTAAAGGGACTTATATAGACAACAAGTATAAAAGAAGGAGAAGATCCACGAAACAAAGCCATCATAATATCTAAGAAGATGACAATAGGATCATTTGTATCAATAATTACCTTGAATATAAATGGACTAAATGCCCCAACCAAAAGACACAGAGTGGCTGAATGGATTCAAAAACACGACCCATACATATGCTGCCTCCAGGAAACTCACTTCAGACCTAGAGACACTCATAGACTGAAAGTGAGAGACTGGAAAAGGATATCCCATGCAAGTGGAAATCAGAAGGAACCTGGAGTAGCAATCCTCATATCAGACGAAATAGACCTCAAAATAAAGAAGACTAGAAGAAACAAGGCAGGACACTACATAATGATCAAGGGATCGATCCAAGAAGACATAACAATCATAAATATCTATGCACCCAATGCAGGAGCACCCCAATACATAAGACAAACACTTTCAGACATAAAAGAAGACACCAACACTAACACAATCATAGTAGGAGACTTTAACACTCCTCTCACACCAATGGACAGATCATCCAAACAGAAACTTAATAAAGAAACACAAGCCTTCAATGCCACACTAGAAGAAATGGACCTCTTTAATAACTTTAGGACTTTCCATCCAAAAGCAGAAGAATACACTTTCTTCTCAAGTGCTCATGGAACATTCTCCAGGATAGACCACATCTTGGGCCACAAATCAAACCTCAGTCAATTCAAGAAAATTGAAATTATATCAACCATTTTCTGGGATCACAATGCAATGAGACTAGAGATCAAATACAGGGAAAAAACCGCTAAAAACACAAACACATGGAGACTAAACAGCACATACCTAAAAAACCAACTGATTACCGAGGAAATCAAAGGAGAAATAAAAAACTTCCTAGAAGAAAACGACAATGAACACACGACAGTGCAAAACCTATGGGATACCACAAAAGCAGTTCTAAGAGGGAAGTTTATAGCAATTCAATCCTACCTCATGAAACCAGGAAAATCTCAAACAGACGACCTAACCTTACGCTTAAAACAACGGGAGAAAGAAGAACAAAAACACCCCAAAGCCAGCAGAAGAAGGGAAATCATAAAGATCAGAGCAGAAATAAATGATAAAGAAATGAAAGAAACAAGAGTAAAGATAAATAAAACAAAAAGATGGTTCTTCAAAAAGGTAAATAAAATCGACACACCACTGGCCAGACTCATCAAGAAAAAGAGAGAGAAGAACCAGATCACCAAAATCAAAAGCAAAAAAGGAGAGATTACAACAGATAATGCAGAAATCCAAAGGATTCTAAGAGACTATTATGAACAACTCTATGGCAACAAACTAGACAACATGGAAGAAATGGACAGTTTCTTAGAGAAGATTAATCTCCCAAGACTCAACCAGGAAGAAATAGAAACTATGCACAAACCAATCAGAAGCTCAGAAATCGACGCTGTGATCAAAAATCTACCCAAAAATAAAAGCCCAGGGCCAGATGGTTTCACAAGTGAATTCTACCAAACATTTAAAGAAGAGCTAATGCCTGTCCTTCTAAAACTCTTGCAAAAAATTGCAAAGGAAGGAACACTTCCAAATACATTCTATGAGGTCGCCATTACCCTGATACCAAAGCCAGGCAAAGACAACATAAAAAAAGAAAATTATAGCCCAATTTCACTGATGAATCTAGACGCCAAAATCCTCAACAAAATCCTAGCAAACAGAATTCAACAACACATCAAAAAGCTCATACATCACGATCAAGTCAGGTTCATCCCAGGCATGCAAGGATTCTTCAGTATCCACAAATCAATCCATGTGATACACCATATCAACAAATTGAGAGACAAAAATCACATGATTATCTCAATAGATGCAGAAAAAGCCTTCGACAAAGGACAGCATCCATTTATGATAAAAACTCTTCAAAAAATGGGCATAGAAGGAACCTGTCTCAACATAGTGAACGCCATCTATGAGAAGCCCACAGCAAACATTATCCTCAACGGTGAAGAACTCAAAGCATATCCTCTAAGATCAGGAACAAGACAAGGGTGTCCACTTTCACCACTCTTAATTCAACATAGTCCTGGAAGTTCTAGCAACAGCAGTAAGAGAAGAGAAAGAAATCAAAGGAATCCAGATTGGAAAGGAAGAAGTCAAACTCTCTCTTTTTGCAGATGACATGATATTATACATAGAAAATCCCAAAGACGCTATTACAAAGCTACTAGAGTTAATCAGCGAATTCAGCAAAGTCAAAGGATGCAAAATCAATACACAGAAATCACTGGCATTCCTATATACAAACAATGAAAAATCAGAAAATGAAATCAAAGAGACAATCCCCTTCACCATTGCAACCAAAAGAATCAAATATCTAGGAATAAACCTACCCAAAGACACAAAAGAACTGTATACTGAAAATTACAAGACACTCATGAGAGACATTAAAGAAGACTTAAACAGATGGAGAGATATTCCATGTTCCTGTGTCGGAAGAATCAATATTGTGAAAATGACCATACTACCAAATGTCATCTATAGTTTCAGTGCGATCCCTATCAAACTTCCAATGACATTCTTCACAGAACTAGGCCAAAGAATGACACAGTTCATGTGGAAGCACAAAAGACCTCGAATAGCCAAAGCAATCCTGAGGAGGAAGAATGGAACTGGAGAGGTCAGCCTCCCCAACTTCAGACTCTACTACAAAGCAGCAGTTATCAAGACAGTATGGTGCTGGCACAAAAACAGAAATATCGACCAATGGAACAAGATCGAGAACCCAGAGGTAAACCCACACATCTATGGATACCTTATTTTTGACAAAGGAGGCGAACATATAAAATGGGACAAAGACAGCCTCTTCAACAAATGGTGCTGGGAGAATTGGACAGCTACATGCAAAATAATGAAGTTGGAACATTCCCTTACACCATACACAAAGATCAACTCAAAAGGGATTCAAGACCTACACATAAGACCTGAAACCCTATAACTCTTAGAGGAGAATATAGGCAAAACATCCAAGGACACAGATCAAAGCAAGATCTTCTCTGACCCACCTACTAGAATAGTGGAACTAAAAACAAAAATGAACATGTGGGACCTAATGAAACTGAAAAGCTTTTGTACAGCAAAAGAAATCACAAAAAAGCTGAACAGACAGCCCACAGAATGGGAGAAAATCATAACAAATGAAACAACAGAAGAAAATGAAATCAAAGAGACAATCCCCTTCACCATTGCAACCAAAAGAATCAAATATCTAGGAATAAACCTACCCAAAGACACAAAAGAACTGTATACTGAAAATTACAAGACACTCATGAGAGACATTAAAGAAGACTTAAACAGATGGAGAGATATTCCATGTTCCTGTGTCGGAAGAATCAATATTGTGAAAATGACCATACTACCAAATGTCATCTATAGTTTCAGTGCGATCCCTATCAAACTTCCAATGACATTCTTCACAGAACTAGGCCAAAGAATGACACAGTTCATGTGGAAGCACAAAAGACCTCGAATAGCCAAAGCAATCCTGAGGAGGAAGAATGGAACTGGAGAGGTCAGCCTCCCCAACTTCAGACTCTACTACAAAGCAGCAGTTATCAAGACAGTATGGTGCTGGCACAAAAACAGAAATATCGACCAATGGAACAAGATCGAGAACCCAGAGGTAAACCCACACATCTATGGATACCTTATTTTTGACAAAGGAGGCGAACATATAAAATGGGACAAAGACAGCCTCTTCAACAAATGGTGCTGGGAGAATTGGACAGCTACATGCAAAATAATGAAGTTGGAACATTCCCTTACACCATACACACAGATCAACTCAAAAGGGATTCAAGACCTACACATAAGACCTGAAACCCTAAAACTCTTAGAGGAGAATATAGGCAAAACATCCAAGGACACAGATCAAAGCAAGATCTTCTCTGACCCACCTACTAGAATAGTGGAACTAAAAACAAAAATGAACATGTGGGACCTAATGAAACTGAAAAGCTTTTGTACAGCAAAAGAAATCACAAAAAAGCTGAACAGACAGCCCACAGAATGGGAGAAAATCATAACAAATGAAACAACAGGCAAAGAATTAATCTCCAAAATCTACAAGCAACTCAGACAACTCAGCACTGGAAAAATGAACAACCCAATCTAAAAATGGGAAAAGGACCTAAACAGACACCTCTCCAAAGAGGACATACAGATGGCCCAAAAACACATGAAATGATGCTCAACTTCACTTATAATTAGAGAAATGCAAATCAAAACTACATTGAGATATCACCTCACACCCATCAGAATGACCATCATCCACAAATCAACAGACAATAAATGCTGGAGAGGGTGTGGAGAAAAGGGAACACTCCTGCATTGCTGGTGGGATCGTAGATTGATACGGCCTCTATGGAAGACATTCTGGAGATTTCTTCAAAAACTGAAAATAGAAGCACCATACGACCCAGCCATCCCACTCTTAGGCTTGTACCCTGATGAAATCAAATCTCAAAGAAGCACCTGTATCCCAATGTTCATTGCAGCTCTCTATACAGTAGCTAGAACATGGAAGCAACCTAGATGCCAATCGACGAAGGAATGGATACAAAAGCACTAGTACATATATACAATGGAATACTACACAGCTGTAAAGAGAAATGCAGAAGAATCAGCCCTAATGAGGTGGCTGGATCTAGAACATATCATCAAAAGTGAAGTCAGTCATAAAGAGAAGGACAAATACAGTATATTAACACACATATATGGAATCTATTAGGATGATGATGATGATACACACAGTGAAGCGGAAAGACAGATACGGGCTATGGACATTGTGGGGAAGGACAGAGTGGACAGGAACCAAAAGAATTGGACAGCTACATGCAAAATAATGAAGTTGGAACTTTTGATCCTCAAAAGGGATTCAAGACCTACACATAAGACCTGAAACCCTATAACTCTTAGAGGAGAATATAGGCAAAACATCCAAGGACACAGATCAAAGCAAGATCTTCTCTGACCCACCTACTAGAATAGTGGAACTAAAAACAAAAATGAACATGTGGGACCTAATGAAACTGAAAAGCTTTTGTACAGCAAAAGAAATCACAAAAAAGCTGAACAGACAGCCCACAGAATGGGAGAAAATCATAACAAATGAAACAACAGGCAAAGAATTAATCTCCAAAATCTACAAGCAACTCAGACAACTCAGCACTGGAAAAATGAACAACCCAATCTAAAAATGGGAAAAGGACCTAAACAGACACCTCTCCAAAGAGGACATACAGATGGCCCAAAAACACATGAAATGATGCTCAACTTCACTTATAATTAGAGAAATGCAAATCAAAACTACATTGAGATATCACCTCACACCCATCAGAATGACCATCATCCACAAATCAACAGACAATAAATGCTGGAGAGGGTGTGGAGAAAAGGGAACACTCCTGCATTGCTGGTGGGATCGTAGATTGATACGGCCTCTATGGAAGACATTCTGGAGATTTCTTCAAAAACTGAAAATAGAAGCACCATACGACCCAGCCATCCCACTCTTAGGCTTGTACCCTGATGAAATCAAATCTCAAAGAAGCACCTGTATCCCAATGTTCATTGCAGCTCTCTATACAGTAGCTAGAACATGGAAGCAACCTAGATGCCAATCGACGAAGGAATGGATACAAAAGCACTAGTACATATATACAATGGAATACTACACAGCTGTAAAGAGAAATGCAGAAGAATCAGCCCTAATGAGGTGGCTGGATCTAGAACATATCATCAAAAGTGAAGTCAGTCATAAAGAGAAGGACAAATACAGTATATTAACACACATATATGGAATCTATTAGGATGATGATGATGATACACACAGTGAAGCGACGGAAAGACAGACGTGGACAGTGGACATATGGACATTGTGGGGAAGGAACAGAGGGTGGGAGGCGTAAAGGAAGTAGCATGAAGGCCTGTACTATCATAAGTGAAGAAAATAGCTCTAGTCATTGCTCTGTGAGAAAGAGGACCCTTCAGGGGTGCTGTGTGATGGTCGGGAGGGGTGGGAAGGGAGGGATATACATATGACTAATCTGGGGACATGCACATCTGTAAACAAAACTCTGTAAATGTGAAAAGTAAAATAAAGGTTTTTAAAAAAAAAAAAAAAGAAAGGATAGGGAAAAGCTTCCAGCATAGATACTGGAGAGGGGATAGAAGAGTATCCCCGCTTTGCCAGGTTAGGCATGACAATTTGTATTTTCCAGTCGGTTATCAAAACAATAGCTTAATGTTGTAAAGTCATTCCAGTCCTACATTCACAACATGAGATTAGCCAGGGGATAATCTCCGGGCTAGGTGAGATAAGACCTTTCTAGGCCCACAGCATCAACATAAGACAGTAAACTTAGTTTGGGGTTGATCTTATCATAACAAATATTTCCAGTTAGAAAAACACCTGTCCTTCTTTTTGTCCCTCACCGTCTCCTCTTTATCAAATCTGCCTATGAACACCTTTCATTCTGAACCCCTTTCAGTGCTAGGGTTTTTATGGGAAATTATGTATATAAACCTAACTGAAAAAAAAAATGATGTTCTAAAGAAGAAAATTGACTGCCTCTGGGACAGGGACAGGGACAGAGGGAAAGAAGATGGCTAGAGAAAGCATGTATTGAGAGGTGGAAGAGGATGTGGAGGAGGGCTCATGCTGGACAGCTTTTGTCAGGAAAGCTGATGATGGCATCTTCTGTACAGTCGAGGTGCTGTGATGTATTGAAAGTTTAAAAAAAAAACGATTATAGTAATACATGAAATCTACAGCGGGAAAAAACAGAAGAATCAGCCCTAATGAGGTGGCTGGATCTAGAACATATCATCAAAAGTGAAGTCAGTCATAAAGAGAAGGACAAATACAGTATATTAACACACATATATGGAATCTATTAGGATGATGATGATGATACACACAGTGAAGCGACGGAAAGACAGACGTGGACAGTGGACATATGGACATTGTGGGGAAGGAACAGAGGGTGGGAGGCGTAAAGGAAGTAGCATGAAGGCCTGTACTATCATAAGTGAAGAAAATAGCTCTAGTCATTGCTCTGTGAGAAAGAGGACCCTTCAGGGGTGCTGTGTGATGGTCGGGAGGGGTGGGAAGGGAGGGATATACATATGACTAATCTGGGGACATGCACATCTGTAAACAAAACTCTGTAAATGTGAAAAGTAAAATAAAGGTTTTTAAAAAAAAAAAAAGAAAGGATAGGGAAAAGCTTCCAGCATAGATACTGGAGAGGGGATAGAAGAGTATCCCCGCTTTGCCAGGTTAGGCATGACAATTTGTATTTTCCAGTCGGTTATCAAAACAATAGCTTAATGTTGTAAAGTCATTCCAGTCCTACATTCACAACATGAGATTAGCCAGGGGATAATCTCCGGGCTAGGTGAGATAAGACCTTTCTAGGCCCACAGCATCAACATAAGACAGTAAACTTAGTTTGGGGTTGATCTTATCATAACAAATATTTCCAGTTAGAAAAACACCTGTCCTTCTTTTTGTCCCTCACCGTCTCCTCTTTATCAAATCTGCCTATGAACACCTTTCATTCTGAACCCCTTTCAGTGCTAGGGTTTTTATGGGAAATTATGTATATAAACCTAACTGAAAAAAAAAATGATGTTCTAAAGAAGAAAATTGACTGCCTCTGGGACAGGGACAGGGACAGAGGGAAAGAAGATGGCTAGAGAAAGCATGTATTGAGAGGTGGAAGAGGATGTGGAGGGAGGGCTCATGCTGGACAGCTTTTGTCAGGAAAGCTGATGATGGCATCTTCTGTACAGTGAGGTCTGGTATGTGTGTTCTGTGATGTATTGAAAGTTTACAAAAAACATTAAGTATAAGCTGTATGATTAATTAGTAATCCATCAAATCAGGTATTTGGGGCCAGTTCAAATAATTCAGATTCTTATTTCAAAATAGGGCAATATGGCTTGACATTATTTTTTGAAACCATGTAAGAAAAAAAAATAGAGAACTCAAGTAATCAGGTGAGAAATAATGGTAAGACTCTAGCTTTAGTTTTGCTTAAAAAGATCAACAAGGGATTAAATACATGCTATATCTTGGGATTACTGCTACTGAATTTAAATTATTGAACATAAATTACTTTATTTTTATGCTTTTGGTTCATTCTAGTATTTCCAACCCAGCCTTTGAAGAAGACAAGTGTTTTTCAACTAGGAGATAGTCCAGAACCTACACTCATTCTAGAGAGAGAAAATGGAGCTAACCATCAAGGAGGACAAAAAGAATATAATACTGACATATGTAGCAACACACAGGGAAAACCAGGGGCACTTATTTGGCAAGGAGAACCAGGGCATTGTAATCAGCCAGGAAAGCCAGAAATTCTTAATTAGCAAGGGAGGCCAGGAGTTTTCAATCAGCCTGGGAGTCTGCAAGGGAACTCAGGACAGCCTAACCAAAAAGGGAATCCAGAAGCTTCTAATGAGCAAAGAAATCCAGGATCTTTTAGACAGCAGGGGAAGCCAGAGTAAACCAGCCAACAAGGGAAGCCAGGGTCCATTGGCCAGCAAGGGAAGCTAGATTTAACTAACCAGCAAGGGAAGCCAGGGTCAACCAGCCAGCAAGGGAAGCCAGGATCAACTAGCCAGCCAGTGAAGCCAGGGTCATCTAGCCAAAAAGGAAAGCCAGGATTGTCTAGTCAACAGGGAAAATTAAGGTATTTTTATAATCAAGAAGAAAAAAAACTGCAGACAACACTTTGAATGACAATACAGTGGAGAGATTCAGGTTAGTGTTCATTTCTCTTTTTTTTTTTTTCTTCTTTTTGCAGCTATCCTATTTTCCAAGACTTGAAACAGCTCAAAGAATACACAGTACTAAGGGCAAACACTTAGTAACAATGCTGATTTAATAAAATGAGAGGTGGTTATTTTCCTATATCCCTATAATCATTAATGAGTGTCATGCTCTTTCATTCTGTCTTGTTCGTCTTTCATTCTGTCTTATTTCCTTCTACTATTTTCCAACCAAGCCTTTCCATCTATACTGGATCAGCTCAGAACCTCAATAATTAAGTCCCCATTCCCACTAGAATTAACTTCATGTCTATTTTCATCCCAACCATAATGTAAAAACCACTTTATCGGTATTTCTAAGTCACAAGACTAATCTGATATATCACTACCTTGCTAAAAATTCTTTCGTGACACCACACTACCCTAGGCAATAAAACCCAAACACATTAGCATGTAAGAGTGTTTCATAACTGGACCCCAGGCTCATGATTGAATGTGACTGGATAATTTACATCACTCTGGCTCACACCCCAGCCACATTATACAGAATCATATGGCTTTCCAAAAATGTATTCTTAATACTAATTATATCTTCTATCATAGAATGTACATTGTTGTTTTGTAATTGATTGTTATTTAATTAGAGCATTAACTCCTTAAGAAAGTGCCATTTTAATTTTGTTTATTGATTTCGACTAAACTAGTTGGAAAAGCCCTTATTTGGCAAGGAGAACCAGGGCATTGTAATCAGCCAGGAAAGCCAGAAATTCTTAATTAGCAAGGGAGGCCAGGAGTTTTCAATCAGCCTGGGAGTCTGCAAGGGAACTCAGGACAGCCTAACCAAAAAGGGAATCCAGAAGCTTCTAATGAGCAAAGAAATCCAGGATCTTTTAGACAGCAGGGGAAGCCAGAGTAAACCAGCCAACAAGGGAAGCCAGGGTCCATTGGCCAGCAAGGGAAGCTAGATTTAACTAACCAGCAAGGGAAGCCAGGGTCAACCAGCCAGCAAGGGAAGCCAGGATCAACTAGCCAGCCAGTGAAGCCAGGGTCATCTAGCCAAAAAGGAAAGCCAGGATTGTCTAGTCAACAGGGAAAATTAAGGTATTTTTATAATCAAGAAGAAAAAAAACTGCAGACAACACTTTGAATGACAATACAGTGGAGAGATTCAGGTTAGTGTTCATTTCTCTTTTTTTTTTTTTCTTCTTTTTGCAGCTATCCTATTTTCCAAGACTTGAAACAGCTCAAAGAATACACAGTACTAAGGGCAAACACTTAGTAACAATGCTGATTTAATAAAATGAGAGGTGGTTATTTTCCTATATCCCTATAATCATTAATGAGTGTCATGCTCTTTCATTCTGTCTTGTTCGTCTTTCATTCTGTCTTATTTCCTTCTACTATTTTCCAACCAAGCCTTTCCATCTATACTGGATCAGCTCAGAACCTCAATAATTAAGTCCCCATTCCCACTAGAATTAACTTCATGTCTATTTTCATCCCAACCATAATGTAAAAACCACTTTATCGGTATTTCTAAGTCACAAGACTAATCTGATATATCACTACCTTGCTAAAAATTCTTTCGTGACACCACACTACCCTAGGCAATAAAACCCAAACACATTAGCATGTAAGAGTGTTTCATAACTGGACCCCAGGCTCATGATTGAATGTGACTGGATAATTTACATCACTCTGGCTCACACCCCAGCCACATTATACAGAATCATATGGCTTTCCAAAAATGTATTCTTAATACTAATTATATCTTCTATCATAGAATGTACATTGTTGTTTTGTAATTGATTGTTATTTAATTAGAGCATTAACTCCTTAAGAAAGTGCCATTTTAATTTTGTTTATTGATTTCGACCTGTGTCTTTCAGGCTCTTGGTTCCTCAACCAGGGATCAAACCCATATCCCCTTCAGTGGAAGCACAGAGTTCTAACCACTGGACTGCTGGGAAAGTGCCATTTCTTTTCAAACATGTATTTCCAGATTCTAAAATAAGACAAGCATATAAAAGTTCCTCTTGAACTATTTGTCAGATGAGGGAATAAATGGCTGGCATTTAATCACGATCTGATCACTGCAAACAGGTATACATCCATGACTCCCAAATTCCCTTTTAAGTCCTGCTATGCTTTGCCTATTCTTACCATTCTCCTTCCCAACTGCCAGCTTGCTAATTCCATTTGGCAATGACTTTGGACACTTCATTTGGTAAATCCAAGATGATTTTCTAGAATTCTTCCTCCACCTTGTTATCTTAATGGAAACTTCATTTTTTACCTCATAATGTGTCATTCCTCGATATCCTTTCAAGTAAAAGCAGCCTATAGCACCTTATTCTTTTGCCTTGTCTGGCATGAAGCAGTAATCGACCAGGTACATCCTTGCTCTCCAAATGCCAACCACCTGCAGGTTTCTGAGTGCTTATATTGTCACTTAATATTCTTCAATTTTATATTATTTCATAAAATATGGGTGATAACCCTGTTCATTTCACAGAGTGGGTGTGAATGGAAGTAACAGATGTGCATGAAAAGAGTAGTAAACTCTAAATCACTGGAAATGACAGAGATATCTGTTCATCTTCCTTGGCTCTAGGAAGTCTAAGCCCCCTGTTGGAGATACTCACCATTCCATTTAGTGCCTCTGCTCTCATCTGCTAAGCAAAGCTTCCTTAGGTTCACAGCCTTCTGCCATCCTCTACCTTGATTCTGTGATATGCTTCAGGTACTATCACACTTAACCCTCACAATCCTACCTTCTGATTCAATTTTTTTATGAGACAAGAAAAATAAAGGCTCAGTAAGTTATGACCATATGTGTTTTGTATTTGCCAACTTTTTGCAAAGTCTTCATGTGAGGCAGTCTGACATATAGTACGAGCACAGATTCTAGAGTCACATAATTCAGGGTGTGAATCCCAGATGGGATAGTTAATCCATACATGGTTTTAGGCTTGTCACTTAAATACACTGTCTGCCTAGGACAAAATAAACTCTTCTTTCATATTGTTACATGGATTACATTAAAATATAAAAGATTAACAAAATGAATGGTTGAGTACAATACTTAATCAGTAGTTAATGAGTAATAAATAGGTGTTTTGCTACAATAACATAATTAGAGTATCCTGTATTTGTTTAACGATGTTTTACCTTACTGAAGACTGGCTGTATCAGCAACAAGAACCCAATCAGAAAAACAAAATGTCAGTCTATCTATGAACCAATCTGTGGTTCTGATGGAAAAACCTATAGCAACCGCTGTGAATTTAAGGAAGCAAAAAGGTAAGAGGACTTTTATGTTTATTTGTGTTAGGAAGCACTATTCTGATCCAAAGTGACTGAAAGAATATCTTTTGCTACATCTTTAATTTTCTCCCAATAGTGCTTTGAGTATTTGTCCAAAGAAAATTTAAAAGGATACTTAACCCTGAACAGGAAAGTCAGTCATTTCCTGAGAGAATATGATACAGTCAACTTTTTAAACAAGAGTAAACTTATTACTGAGTCATTCATTGACTATATATTCATTAAACATCTACTATGTACCATACATTGCTCGAAGCACTAAGATGGTGAACAAAACACAGAATTTCTTGTTTCTGTGGAGCTTCCATTTATGCAATGAAAAGACAGCATACAAAATATATCACAGGGCAAAGAGGATTACAAATACCATGGATTACTAAGTGCTATTAAAATATATTTTAAATTTAAATATTAAATGTTGGATTTGGCAAGGCATGACAACATTTTTTTTTTTTGCATGACAACTTTTAAGAGTTACACTATATCTACAAGAAATAATATAATGATAATATATTGATTTATATATAATTTATATATATAATGTATAAATAGTATATAATATGTATTATATATAATACATATAATATATAATATATATTAGTTATGTGATATATAATAACATATCACATGGCATGGAATAATATAATATAATATATATATAAAATATACAATGTATATATAATATACAATTGCTTATATATAATTTATATTATATATATATAATTTATATATATACTATATGTTATACATATATAATAATAATACATATAATACTAATATAAATGTCTCTACATTTAAAATTAGAACATGTGGCTAAGAAAGAGATAACAGATTTCAAAATGAATGAACATTTATCTATGAATGAAAGGAATAAAGTAAAAATTATACTTTTGTTTTTGACAGTTCCAGAATTTGTTAAGGTTAATGTTAATGTAAATGTTAAAGTTAAGTGTCCTCTATAGCCATAAAATGTAAGTTGGAAGGCAGACTGGACACCCATTCTGTCATTTTATAGATAAGGCACCTGGCCCAGAGAGAGAAAGACTGCCCACTGAGGACTTTTATGTTTATTTGTGTTAGGAAGCACTATTCTGATCCAAAGTGACTGAAAGAATATCTTTTGCTACATCTTTAATTTTCTCCCAATAGTGCTTTGAGTATTTGTCCAAAGAAAATTTAAAAGGATACTTAACCCTGAACAGGAAAGTCAGTCATTTCCTGAGAGAATATGATACAGTCAACTTTTTAAACAAGAGTAAACTTATTACTGAGTCATTCATTGACTATATATTCATTAAACATCTACTATGTACCATACATTGCTCGAAGCACTAAGATGGTGAACAAAACACAGAATTTCTTGTTTCTGTGGAGCTTCCATTTATGCAATGAAAAGACAGCATACAAAATATATCACAGGGCAAAGAGGATTACAAATACCATGGATTACTAAGTGCTATTAAAATATATTTTAAATTTAAATATTAAATGTTGGATTTGGCAAGGCATGACAACATTTTTTTTTTTTGCATGACAACTTTTAAGAGTTACACTATATCTACAAGAAATAATATAATGATAATATATTGATTTATATATAATTTATATATATAATGTATAAATAGTATATAATATGTATTATATATAATACATATAATATATAATATATATTAGTTATGTGATATATAATAACATATCACATGGCATGGAATAATATAATATAATATATATATAAAATATACAATGTATATATAATATACAATTGCTTATATATAATTTATATTATATATATATAATTTATATATATACTATATGTTATACATATATAATAATAATACATATAATACTAATATAAATGTCTCTACATTTAAAATTAGAACATGTGGCTAAGAAAGAGATAACAGATTTCAAAATGAATGAACATTTATCTATGAATGAAAGGAATAAAGTAAAAATCATACTTTTGTTTTTGACAGTTCCAGAATTTGTTAAGGTTAATGTTAATGTAAATGTTAAAGTTAAGTGTCCTCTATAGCCATAAAATGTAAGTTGGAAGGCAGACTGGACACCCATTCTGTCATTTTATAGATAAGGCACCTGGCCCAGAGAGAGGGAAAGACTGCCACTAACTGTACACATAGTCAGAGCATTCCATGTGAAACAGCCCAGCCACGATCAAGGCCTGCCTTCTCCATTTGATTTTTAAATAATCACATTCTCTCTGTATCTTGACGCCACCATCCCTTGTTCCTTGATTGCTCTCATTATCTTGTTTTCAGGTTGAGTCATGGAAAACTGAATCTGAACCATGAAGGGATATGTTAAGCATTTGTGACAAACAATTACCTGGAACCTCAGAATCTACTTTCAATTCTGTTTAAACAATGAATTCCCTGGGTGTTCTACTGAGGCCAGCAGGAGTCTTCTAGATACAAGGGATCTTCCATTATTCCCTAGTTTTTTCTACTGCAGATAAAGTCAGTTCTAGAGTTTCCTCCAATTTCTGGGTTTGCTTATTTTCTAAACTTTCCCAAACCTTGCATCTATGATCTATTTGTTCCCAAAGTGCCAAAACGGCTAAGACTATAGGACCAGCAACTTCAGCCGCAATTTGTAAATCCTCATTAAGATAAAAAATCTCAGGACTGCATGTGAAAAATGACTCCCCACTTGAGAAATACCGATGCTCTAGGTCTTTGTTAAAGTTCAAGAGACTGCAGTTTGAAACCACATTCCAGGTGTTTTTTATAAAGGTGGTCTCTGGACACTTGATGTAAAATTAACTCAGGGTTTCTCAAGGATGCATTAATTGGCTCCAGAGGATCTATGGCAACATACAAAATAAATATATATACAGAAATTTGTGTATTTCCATACAAATCTATTTTATGGGCAAACATACAAAGTAAATTCTCTGAGTACGTTTTTTCTTAAGAGAATATCCAAAGCATTAGTTAGGAATTCTTTTTTTCTTTGGTCACACCTTGTGACGTATGGGATCTTAGTTCCCAGATGACCAGGGATCCAACTGCAGTGGATGTGCTGAGTCCTAACCACTGGACCACCAAGGAATTCTCTCATTAAATTCTTATGTGAGCACAGATAGTTTAAAACCATTGATCTACAGACACTGAAGTGTAAAAATTCACTTTTTTATTGTTAAAAACCTTTGATAGTCCTCTATAGCCATAAAATGTAAGTTGGAAGGCAGACTGGACACCCATTCTGTCATTTTATAGATAAGGCACCTGGCCCAGAGAGAGGGAAAGACTGCCACTAACTGTACACATAGTCAGAGCATTCCATGTGAAACAGCCCAGCCACGATCAAGGCCTGCCTTCTCCATTTGATTTTTAAATAATCACATTCTCTCTGTATCTTGACGCCACCATCCCTTGTTCCTTGATTGCTCTCATTATCTTGTTTTCAGGTTGAGTCATGGAAAACTGAATCTGAACCATGAAGGGATATGTTAAGCATTTGTGACAAACAATTACCTGGAACCTCAGAATCTACTTTCAATTCTGTTTAAACAATAAATTTCCCCTGGGTGTTCTACTGAGGCCAGCAGGAGTCTTCTAGATACAAGGGATCTTCCATTATTCCCTAGTTTTTTCTACTGCAGATAAAGTCAGTTCTAGAGTTTCCTCCAATTTCTGGGTTTGCTTATTTTCTAAACTTTCCCAAACCTTGCATCTATGATCTATTTGTTCCCAAAGTGCCAAAACGGCTAAGACTATAGGACCAGCAACTTCAGCCGCAATTTGTAAATCCTCATTAAGATAAAAAATCTCAGGACTGCATGTGAAAAATGACTCCCCACTTGAGAAATACCGATGCTCTAGGTCTTTGTTAAAGTTCAAGAGACTGCAGTTTGAAACCACATTCCAGGTGTTTTTTATAAAGGTGGTCTCTGGACACTTGATGTAAAACTAACTCAGGGTTTCTCAAGGATGCATTAATTGGCTCCAGAGGATCTATGGCAACATACAAAATAAATATATATACAGAAATTTGTGTATTTCCATACAAATCTATTTTATGGGCAAACATACAAAGTAAATTCTCTGAGTACGTTTTTTCTTAAGAGAATATCCAAAGCATTAGTTAGGAATTCTTTTTTTCTTTGGTCACACCTTGTGACGTATGGGATCTTAGTTCCCAGATGACCAGGGATCCAACTGCAGTGGATGTGCTGAGTCCTAACCACTGGACCACCAAGGAATTCTCTCATTAAATTCTTATGTGAGCACAGATAGTTTAAAACCATTGATCTACAGACACTGAAGTGTAAAAATTCACTGTATTTACCTGAAGTTGTATTTGACATCTGGCATTGTCCTAAACCAAACTGCTTAGAAGAAATCTCACCAAGATGTTAATCATATTGGTTAGCAAGATGGGGTCCGAGAAGGGACCAAGACCCAATGATGATGTTGGGATCAGAGCTAGTGAAGAGAACTGTTTAACATAAAAGAAGTCAGAAAGCCTGCACAAGATCTTTAGACTGGTGATGACTACAAGTTCTTTTATATCCAAAGGAGCCCTATTTAGCAGTAAGGAACTCAGGTGGCAATTTATCTTTGACATATATAGATTGAACCCAGCAAACACAGCTGGACAGCAGACAGTGGAATATGGCACACGGTCCAGATTAAAGTGTAGAGAGAAGCTGTGGTATCAGACAGAACAAGTGGTTAAATCTAAGAGAGAGAGGTGTAATGAATTATGGTCTGGGAAAGTGAGAGAAAAAAAAAAGATGCAGAAAACTATCACTGAGGTATATGTGAGTCATTAGGAGGCATACTGAGGGCATTCAGTCCTACATATTGAATTTGCAATGAACAATCCTCAGCGATCAACTATGGAATCCCCTCATATATCTGGCCTTAAAAACTCAATTGGAAACAATCCCAAATTCAAACGGACAGAATCGAAGCAAACTCTACATTGGACTTTTCCTAGTTATCTAGGATGTTTCCTTGTGATTATATTTGATGAAAGTTTAAACAGAGTGGATGACTGAACCCTGAGCAAAATGCCTCATAAAGAAGTAAATAAATTATTTTGGAATTATTATATGTTTATATATAGAATAGAAATTAATGCTGGAAAATACCTTAGGACTTACTTACCATAAAGGTTAAATAAGTTAGTTAGTTTTGTTCAATTTGTTTGCTTGTGCCTCACAAACAAAACAATTAATACTGAACACAGATCTCAGACCAGACACACTGATGCCACTGCACAGACAGAACTTGTAATTTTTTCTTAAATACTTAAGAATACCCAGATTTGTATTTTGAACACACACACACACACACACACACACACAATGAAAATAGCTATTTCTGTGTTTTTACTAGTAGAATTATCTCAGGAAAGTGTTCTTTGGCAGAAGCCACAATTGACTATGCTCACAACAATTAAGATATAATATCAAAGAGGCATTTGATAATCACATAAGACATTAATGAAATCTTTCAAATATGCAGTCAACATCTTGAGGGAAAAAAATTTAGGCCTTTTTTGCAAATGAAAGGAACTTAGGAAAATTGTTTTAATGAATGAGTCATTGAATTAATCAATAGAGGAGGTCAGTGAAACAGGTGCTGTTCACTTTTCTCCTTAATTGCCTATATTTTAGTACAAACTGGACTTCCCTGGTAAATCAGCTGGTAAAAAATCTGCCTGCAATATGGAGACACCGGTTTGATTCCTGGGTCAGGGAGATGTCCTGGAGAAGGGCTAGGCCACCCACTCCAGTATTCTTTACCAGACAGTAAAGAATCCTCCTGCAATACAGGAGACCTGGGTTCAATCCCTGGGTTGGGAAGATTCCCTGAAGAAGGGCATGGCTACCAACTCCCTCATTCTTGCCTGGAGAATTCCATGGACAGAAGAGCCTGGCAGGCTACAGTCCACGGGGCTCACAAAGAGACATGACTGAGTGACTTTAACTAGTGCAACTTTATTCATTGACTCTTCCTGAAACACTGCAAGATCTCCCTAAATGGCTTGTGTACTTTCACTTTTCATCTTGTTAGTTCATTCCTCATAGAGGAGCAGGAGTGACCTATTTGAAGTATGAATTTTATAATATACTACTGCTATTCCAGCTTACAACCCTTGGTCCCTAATATTTAGTACACTCTTCATATTCTACACCTGATCCACAGGATAATCATCATTCTGATAGTTAGACTAGAGTCACTTTTGATAGTCCCAAAGAGTTTGTACTAGAATCCTGCACCTTTGCTAAAAGCACTGCCCTTTCTTTTTTTTTTTTCCCTTATCATCCCTTAATCCTTGGCAGCCCATGAGGCTAGCAAGTCCCTGGTTCCTTCCTGTCTGTTCAGTCATTGCCTGCCTGGACCTCTCAAACTCTCAGAGATCTTCCCATTACCGGAATCCACTAAGTGACTTTACAAACCAGGATCTGTGAATTTTCTTGGTCCTTCTGCAACTATGGAAATAGGAACTTCTCCTTGAAATCCATTCCCCTCTGGCCATGCACAGTCTTTTGTCTGAAGACTACCTGAAACTGCATAATAGACAACTCTGTAAGACACAAGGACGCTCATTGCTTTATATTTCAATCTACACATGAATTTAAATTCACACAACTAGAATTTAATTTCACAGAGAATCTCAGTCTCCTAAAATCTTTATTTTATCACTCCTTTTTGTCCCCTGACCTGTATTCCTTTACACTCTTGCAAGAGTTCATCTGGTCAACATTTGTATTCATTTTTCACAGTTACACTTAGTTCCCTTGCCCCTTATTTGTCCAACAGTCCCCTCTTCCCTCTCATTCACACTTTTCTCCAAATGCCCCAGGTCTGGGCTTGGTAAATGCTCATAAATCGAGTACTTTGCTGCAAGAGAAAGTCACCTATAAAACCATGCATCTGATGCCATGAGAAGTACAAAGTTTCTTATTTCTTAATAGTCAAAAAAGGGTTTACGGGAACTTGCCATTCTTTTATAAACTCCAGAGACAATATCAGCAAAGCAGATAATATTTTAAAAATTAAATCATCATTTATTTGATTAGATACATTTGCTGCTAAGAAGGCACTTATTCTCAGTAAACAAAAAGTATGAAGCATGTATTTCTAATCATTTATCCATGTATCCAAATTAGATCTCAATGACCAAGAAAAATCCAAAATTACTTTAAGTCTACTGTAAATATGGCTACATTTCAAACACTTGCATATGGTAGCTTATAAAACTCTAGCAACAACTCTGCCAACAATAGGTAATTTCCTCACTTTGTAGGTGAGAATACTTATGTGTATTAAGAACAATGAGGTGTATGAACCCACTTAGCATTTAGAAGGAGAATGTGGAATCAGGTTCAGTATATCAGATCCAAGACTAATAGCACCTCTTATTTCATCTATTGGTGACCAAGGGTCTCCATTATCATACTGATCATCAGTGAGATCTATGTATTTGGTCACATTTTGGGCAACTAGTGAATAGGCAAAAGTTGTCAATTGGCTACGAGAAAAATTACTCACCAGACAAAATGCAAAATCAATATAAAGAATGATATAGCCTTAGTCATTTGGCCTTTAACTATGGAAATAGGAACTTCTCCTTGAAATCCTTTTGACACAGTCTTTTGTCTGAAGACTACCTGAAACTGCATAATAGACAACTCTGTAAGACACAAGGACGCTCATTGCTTTATATTTCAATCTACACATGAATTTAAATTCACACAACTAGAATTTAATTTCACAGAGAATCTCAGTCTCCTAAAATCTTTATTTTATCACTCCTTTTTGTCCCCTGACCTGTATTCCTTTACACTCTTGCAAGAGTTCATCTGGTCAACATTTGTATTCATTTTTCACAGTTACACTTAGTTCCCTTGCCCCTTATTTGTCCAACAGTCCCCTCTTCCCTCTCATTCACACTTTTCTCCAAATGCCCCAGGTCTGGGCTTGGTAAATGCTCATAAATCGAGTACTTTGCTGCAAGAGAAAGTCACCTATAAAACCATGCATCTGATGCCATGAGAAGTACAAAGTTTCTTATTTCTTAATAGTCAAAAAAGGGTTTACGGGAACTTGCCATTCTTTTATAAACTCCAGAGACAATATCAGCAAAGCAGATAATATTTTAAAAATTAAATCATCATTTATTTGATTAGATACATTTGCTGCTAAGAAGGCACTTATTCTCAGTAAACAAAAAGTATGAAGCATGTATTTCTAATCATTTATCCATGTATCCAAATTAGATCTCAATGACCAAGAAAAATCCAAAATTACTTTAAGTCTACTGTAAATATGGCTACATTTCAAACACTTGCATATGGTAGCTTATAAAACTCTAGCAACAACTCTGCCAACAATAGGTAATTTCCTCACTTTGTAGGTGAGAATACTTATGTGTATTAAGAACAATGAGGTGTATGAACCCACTTAGCATTTAGAAGGAGAATGTGGAATCAGGTTCAGTATATCAGATCCAAGACTAATAGCACCTCTTATTTCATCTATTGGTGACCAAGGGTCTCCATTATCATACTGATCATCAGTGAGATCTATGTATTTGGTCACATTTTGGGCAACTAGTGAATAGGCAAAAGTTGTCAATTGGCTACGAGAAAAATTACTCACCAGACAAAATGCAAAATCAATATAAAGAATGATATAGCCTTAGTCATTTGGAAGCATGCTTTTCAATCTTTTCAGTGAACTTCTTATGAGAAGAAGTCTCTTTTAATAAATGATGTTGAGAAAATTGGACAACCACATGCCACAGAATGAAACTGGAGCCCTATCTTACACCATATACACAAGTCACTCAGAATGGATCTCAGACTTGAATGCAAGACCTGAAACCATAAAACCCTTAGAACAAAACAGGTGGCAAGCTTCTTGACACTGATCTTATAGATGGTCTTTTGGATTGGACATCAAAAGCAAAGGAACAAAGGAAAATACAAACAAGTGGGACTACATCAAACTACAAAGTTTCTGCATAGCAAAGCAGCAAAAGTCCAAAAAGCAACCTACTGTATAGGAGGAGGCATTTACAAATAATATATCTGAGAAGAAGTTAATATGCAAAAATCTATCAATATGAAGAACTCATACCACTCAACAGCAAAAATAAAAAAAACAAACAGGAAATTCCAAAGAATCCAATTAAAAATGGGCAGAGATCTGAATAGTCATTTTTCCAAGCAAGACACACAAATTGATCAATAGGCACATAAACATCACTAACAGTGTTCAACATCACTTATAAACAGGAAAAGGCAAACCAAAATATCACCTCACATCTGTCAGAATGGCTATTATCAAAGAAGACAACAGATACTAAGTCTTGACAGAGATCTGCAGAAAAGGGAACACTTGCACACTATTGATGGGAATGGAAATTGATGCAACCACTATGAGAAACAGTATGGTGATTCCTCAAAAAAAATAGGACTACCATAAGATGAAGCAATCTCCACTTCTGAAAAGACATATTCACCCCATATTCTGCAACATTACTTACAATAGCCAAACAATGTAGTAAAATCTGAGGTGTATGAACCCACTTAGCATTTGAGGAATGTGGAATCAGGTTCAGTATATCAGATCCAAGACTATTTATTTCATCTATTGGTGACCAAGGGTCTCCATTATCATACTGATCATCAGTGAGATCTATGTATTTGGTCACATTTTGGGCAACTAGTGAATAGGCAAAAGTTGTCAATTGGCTACGAGAAAAATTACTCACCAGACAAAATGCAAAATCAATATAAAGAATGATATAGCCTTAGTCATTTGGAAGCATGCTTTTCAATCTTTTCAGTGAACTTCTTATGAGAAGAAGTCTCTTTTAATAAATGATGTTGAGAAAATTGGACAACCACATGCCACAGAATGAAACTGGAGCCCTATCTTACACCATATACACAAGTCACTCAGAATGGATCTCAGACTTGAATGCAAGACCTGAAACCATAAAACCCTTAGAACAAAACAGGTGGCAAGCTTCTTGACACTGATCTTATAGATGGTCTTTTGGATTGGACATCAAAAGCAAAGGAACAAAGGAAAATACAAACAAGTGGGACTACATCAAACTACAAAGTTTCTGCATAGCAAAGCAGCAAAAGTCCAAAAAGCAACCTACTGTATAGGAGGAGGCATTTACAAATAATATATCTGAGAAGAAGTTAATATGCAAAAATCTATCAATATGAAGAACTCATACCACTCAACAGCAAAAATAAAAAAAACAAACAGGAAATTCCAAAGAATCCAATTAAAAATGGGCAGAGATCTGAATAGTCATTTTTCCAAGCAAGACATACAAATTGATCAATAGGCACATAAACATCACTAACAGTGTTCAACATCACTTATAAACAGGAAAAGGCAAACCAAAATATCACCTCACATCTGTCAGAATGGCTATTATCAAAGAAGACAACAGATACTAAGTCTTGACAGAGATCTGCAGAAAAGGGAACACTTGCACACTATTGATGGGAATGGAAATTGATGCAACCACTATGAGAAACAGTATGGTGATTCCTCAAAAAAAAAAAAAATAGGACTACCATAAGATGAAGCAATCTCACTTCTGGATATTTATCTGAAAAAAATTAAAACATAGCTTTAAAAAGACATATTCACCCCATATTCTGCAACATTACTTACAATAGCCAAAGCATGAAAACAACCTAAATGTCCCTCAATGAATGAGTAGATAAATGTGATGTGTGTATATATACATATATATATATATATATATATATATATATATGCAAGTATTACTAATGTAAATATAGTATTAATATATAATAGTATTCAGTCATAAAAAGGAATGAAATCTTGCCATTTGCAACAACATGGATGGAACTGGAGAGCATTATGCTAAGTGAAATAAAACAGAAAAAGATGAATGCTGCATGAATACAATTAAATGTGGAACCAGAAACAAAAAATATATTTAAAGAATGAGCACATGCATATAAAAAAACATGGTGGTGGTTTCCTGAGTTATGAGAGGTGGGTGAAATGGGTGAAATTCTTTTTAAAAGCTTCAGTCCTGTGATTTGAGCATTTCATTAAAAAATAAATGCATTAATTTTCAAGTGATTGAAATACAGGTTTTAGCCAAAGGATTGTTCTTGGATAAGAAATAATCCAGGACTCTGCTGTGCTCAGTTGGACTGTGCTCCAATCCTCTGTGACCCATGGACTGTAACACACCAGGCTCCCCTGTCCACGGAATATCCCAAGCAAGAATACTGTAGGTTGCCATTTCCTTTTCCAGGGGATCTTCCTGATCCAGGGACTGAACCCATGTCTCTTTCATCCCCTGCACTAGCAGGCAGATTCTTTACTGCTGGATCAATTCTTTACCACTGGAAAGCTCAATCTAGGACTGGATACATACATTTAGCTGCCTAGATTATAGCTTCCCTGTGCTATCTTCCCTGCTAACACCAATACTTCCTGAGGTTAATCCTCTTCAGGACCGCTGAAGTTACAGACCTGCTAGAAAAATGTGATCCTCTGTTATTCATAATTTCTCTCACCAGTGTCCTGAAGAGTGTCAGTTCCCAGATCACAACCTGAAGATTTCCTTCCAACCAACAGAAGTCTTCTGCTTTTAGAGGTGCTAATTAAGAGCTGTCTGGAAATGAATGACAGTCCAGGAGGGCTTACCAGGTGGCTCAATGGTAAAGAATCCACCTGCCAATAAAGGAGATGCAGGAGCCACAGGTTCAATCCATGGGTCAGAAAGACCCCCTGGAGGAGAAACTGGCAACCCACTCCAGTATTCTTGCCCGGAAAACCCCACGGACAGAGAAGCCTGGTGGGCTGCAGTCCATAGGGTTGCAAAGAGTTGAACACGACTGAGCATACCCGCACCAGGAAGGACAGAGTAAAGAAGCAGGCTTTGTACAAGATCAAGAGACAGCACTCAGCTATGAATAAACCAGTCCCACAAAGGACCATTGGGACAGAAAGAGACGGGGAGCAGCGGAAGGGCAGGAGGCTAGGAAAAGCACTTCATTATGAACAGAAGAAAGGGAACAAAAATTTCCAGGCAAAGACCATGAGCTAAGGCTTTGAACCGTAAAGGAAGTCAGTTATCTGATACAGTATTTTCTGTGACCTGATAGAGCTTGTTAAAGTGGTAGCAAATCTAGGCCTAAGGCCAGTTGTACATACCATTTTAATGGCATTCAAAAAAGTTCAATTTCTTGCAAGATGCAATGGAAAAGTGAAATCTTTCCAAAGATGAGTGAAATGAGTACCTTTCTATTAATATGGATGTTTAAACTAATTAACACTTATGTAGCACTAAATTCATCTTGTAATATTTACAAAGAATAAATTCTTTTGCATTGAAAAAGCCTAGCTTATCTTAGGTGAATAAAGCAAGATGAAGAAAAGTTTAAGTTTATGTTTCTATTAAATAGAAAATCTCTGGTTCAGAGCAGTAGAAAATAGCTGGAATAGGGTTCCAGAGGTATTTCAGCCTCTCGTTCTGTTACCCTCCAGCTGTACCTGCATATTTATCTTGGGTACTTTAAAAGATACTTTAAAAGATATGTTCAAGGCCTAAGGCAGAGCAACTGCATCACCATCTCAAGCAAGGAAACCAGATGCTGTGCTACACTTTAAAGCTCCCCAGGTGATTGCTATATCTAACTGTTTCTGGTTTTTCTTTCCCAAATCCAAAACTGTATCTCTGCCCTTAATTTTTCCTTGTATGTAAAATTAAGAGCTGCCTGAAACTGACTGACACTCCAGGAGGGCTTACCAGGTGGCTCAATGGTAAAGAATCCACCTGCCAATAAAGGAGATGCAGGAGCCACAGGTTCAATCCATGGGTCAGAAAGACCCCCTGGAGGAGAAACTGGCAACCCACTCCAGTATTCTTGCCCGGAAAACCCCACGGACAGAGAAGCCTGGTGGGCTGCAGTCCATAGGGTTGCAAAGAGTTGAACACGACTGAGCATACCCGCACCAGGAAGGACAGAGTAAAGAAGCAGGCTTTGTACAAGATCAAGAGACAGCACTCAGCTATGAATAAACCAGTCCCACAAAGGACCATTGGGACAGAAAGAGACGGGGAGCAGCGGAAGGGCAGGAGGCTAGGAAAAGCACTTCATTATGAACAGAAGAAAGGGAACAAAAATTTCCAGGCAAAGACCATGAGCTAAGGCTTTGAACCGTAAAGGAAGTCAGTTATCTGATACAGTATTTTCTGTGACCTGATAGAGCTTGTTAAAGTGGTAGCAAATCTAGGCCTAAGGCCAGTTGTACATACCATTTTAATGGCATTCAAAAAAGTTCAATTTCTTGCAAGATGCAATGGAAAAGTGAAATCTTTCCAAAGATGAGTGAAATGAGTACCTTTCTATTAATATGGATGTTTAAACTAATTAACACTTATGTAGCACTAAATTCATCTTGTAATATTTACAAAGAATAAATTCTTTTGCATTGAAAAAGCCTAGCTTATCTTAGGTGAATAAAGCAAGATGAAGAAAAGTTTAAGTTTATGTTTCTATTAAATAGAAAATCTCTGGTTCAGAGCAGTAGAAAATAGCTGGAATAGGGTTCCAGAGGTATTTCAGCCTCTCGTTCTGTTACCCTCCAGCTGTACCTGCATATTTATCTTGGGTACTTTAAAAGATACTTTAAAAGATATGTTCAAGGCCTAAGGCAGAGCAACTGCATCACCATCTCAAGCAAGGAAACCAGATGCTGTGCTACACTTTAAAGCTCCCCAGGTGATTGCTATATCTAACTGTTTTTACTCCCGAGGTTCTTGACTTTCCTTGTTTTGAAGGTCTTAATAGTCTTCTATAGCACTGGTCAGTCGTTTTGTAGACTGTTCCTCATTTGAGATTTGTGTGGCATTTTTCTCATGATTAATTGGGATTATGGATTACTTCACAAAATATGTAAAAACTTTGAGCTGGCTTTACAATGCTGATAATCCACTACCCTGGTCTTAATTTCCTTATCTGTGAAATAAAACCATCTGTCCCTTAAGTGCATTTTTTTGCTGTTTTCTGCAACACTTTTTTCTTTTTAATTGAAGTAAGGTTGATGTATAATATATAAATTACAGCTATGTGTATAGTGTTTCACAATTTTTAATGTTTATACTTCATTTATAATTATTATAAATAATGACAGTATTCCCTGTGTTTCACAGTATATCCTTGCAGATTTTTAGAAAGTTTTAAAATTTATTTTTAGTTGGAGGTAGATTATTTTATACTTAAGAGTTTGTACTAATACCTCTTAATCTCCTACCTCTATATTACCCCCTTTCCTCCCCACTGGTAACCATTGGTTTGTTCTCTATATCCATGAGTCTGCTTTTTTTCTGACTATATTCACTAGTTTGTGGGGTTTTGTTTTTGTTTTCTAGATTCTACATATAAATGCTGTCCTACAACATTTGACTTTCTCCACCTGACATTTCATTTAGCATAAAGCCATCCAAGTCCATCCTTGTCCTTGCAACTAGCAAGATTATATCATTTTAATGGCTGAATATTTCATTACATATATAAACAGGACTGGGATTAATAGAGATTTCATTCTAAAGAGGAATACAAAAAAGTTGCTCAGGCTCTGGTACCCACAAAAGAGCTGGACCTATCTGCTAGTCTTGGAGTGTCTCCAGAGAGGCGGACAGAACTGGAACGGAGCTGCAGCACCCTGGGGAGAGAAACACCGGTAGCAGCCATTCTTGGAAGCTCCAGTACCTGTGTGAGCCATTGTGAAATCCTCCTGTTAGCTCCTTAGTGCCAAGACTTGGCCTCACCCAACGGCCTGAAGGCACCAGTGCTGGAATGCTTCGAACCAAGCAACTAACTAGGTGCGAATACGGTCCCACCCAACGGCAGAAAAACTGCCAAAATAACTCCGGAGCCCACAGAGGCCTCTGGACACAAGTTGCCTTGCCCACCAGAGAGCCAGGACCCTGCTCTGTTTACCAGCATGCGGGCGCCTTCCCAGAATCCCCTGGGCCCGGGCCCTGGCCCTGCCCTCCAGGAATCAGGCTGGCTCAAAACTCTCGACCAGGTTCATTCACCGAGAGCTGACACCAGATTCGAGGGCAGACACCACCCACATTCTCATAGCCTGAAGACCAGCCTGCCCACACAAGGTCAGACTCTGCCCTGGAACCAGCTGGGCTCGGGTCCTGCCCAACTTCAGGCCAACACAAGTTTCAGGACACCACGGGCCCCAAGTCCAACTGTGTCAGGAACCAACCCTCTTCTACCAGTGATCCGACACCATCTCTGGAACCCCTGCACCCTGCAACCAGACTCTAGGACTCAGCTCTGCCTGCCAATAGTCCAGCACTAGCCCTGGGCCCTGGATTCTCCCACCAGTAGGCAAGCAACAACCGCAGAGTCTCAGAACCCTGACACCCCACTAGTCCAGGTGCCCTTGTGACCAGACTTCTACACAAGGCTGGTCCTGGGGCCAACCACGCCTACCAGACAGCCGACATAGCCTGCTGCAAAAGAAGGACTCTGCAGCTCTCAGAGACAGAATCCTAGAGCACACAGCCCCGGGGGAAGAGAGGACTGTGTGCAACTGGGATGCCTAGGGCTTCACCGGCAGAAGCCACTTCTCCAAGATTGGGAAACCTGACAGATACGTAAAAATACAAACAGCAACTTAGGCAAAATGAACCACGGAGAAGAGCATTTTTCACAAGTGCTGTTCAGACTATCTCTGGGCAGGGATTGATTCCTGGCAGTAAAAACACCAAGTCCTAACCAATGGACCATCAGGGAATTTGAGAGTGTTCTTTTTTAAATCACCCCTGCACCCCGACTTCCAAAAGGCAGACACAATATACATTTTCTTAACTTTTTCAATTCAAAGACGATTTCCTTTTTTTAGAGAGAGAAATGTATTTCTACTTGGGGTTATTATCTCCTCTGTACTAGTGTATACACACATATATGTATATGTATATATATATATATATATATATATATATATATATATACACACACACATAGTTTTCATTTCTACTTAAACTATTTTTAATCTTTATTTTTCCAGTGTCAACTTCCTCTATCAGTCAGTAATTCTGAATTTCCACAGATCTGTCTTACATGCTTTGATGCTACTGGTAATAATCTCATCCACAAAAGCAGGTGTTTCAGTTACCACCTATATATATCCATAAGGAATACTCATACTTTTTTTAAAATTTAATTTTGGCCTCTTTTATTGACCTTTCACTTATTTATTTTCATCCATCCCCTCTCCTTGGCCTGTGTGGGCCTCCCATTGCAGTGGCCTCTTTCGTTGCAGAGCACCAGCTTTGGAAGTGTTGTCTCACTCATACATTTTTATCTGTGTCCAGAATTTTTAAACATATATCCACTGACCTATGATATCTGCCCTTGACTGTCTCAAATTCAAACCATCATTTTGAATCTTTAAATTCAGAATGTCAGAATTTAACTGATATCCTTCTCCTGCTCCACTGCAAGGTGCTTCACCTACAAGGTTTAAAATTCAGTGAACAGCTGCAAAGTTGATTACACAAGTCAAAAACGCTGACATAGATGGCCCGGGGGGGAAGAGAGGACTAGCCTGCTGCAAAGAAGGACTCTGCAGCTCTCAGAGACAGAATCCTAGAGCACACAGCCGGGGAAGAGACTGTGTGCAACTGGGATGCCTAGGGCTTCACCGGCAGAAGCCACTTCTCCAAGATTGGGAAACCTGACAGATACGTAAAAATACAAACAGCAACTTAGGCAAAATGAACCACGGAGAAGAGCATTTTTCACAAGTGCTGTTCAGACTATCTCTGGGCAGGGATTGATTCCTGGCAGTAAAAACACCAAGTCCTAACCAATGGACCATCAGGGAATTTGAGAGTGTTCTTTTTTAAATCACCCCTGCACCCCGACTTCCAAAAGGCAGACACAATATACATTTTCTTAACTTTTTCAATTCAAAGACGATTTCCTTTTTTTAGAGAGAGAAATGTATTTCTACTTGGGGTTATTATCTCCTCTGTACTAGTGTATACACACATATATGTATATGTATATATATATATATATATATATATATATATATACACACACACATAGTTTTCATTTCTACTTAAACTATTTTTAATCTTTATTTTTCCAGTGTCAACTTCCTCTATCAGTCAGTAATTCTGAATTTCCACAGATCTGTCTTACATGCTTTGATGCTACTGGTAATAATCTCATCCACAAAAGCAGGTGTTTCAGTTACCACCTATATATATCCATAAGGAATACTCATACTTTTTTTAAAATTTAATTTTGGCCTCTTTTATTGACCTTTCACTTATTTATTTTCATCCATCCCCTCTCCTTGGCCTGTGTGGGCCTCCCATTGCAGTGGCCTCTTTCGTTGCAGAGCACCAGCTTTGGAAGTGTTGTCTCACTCATACATTTTTATCTGTGTCCAGAATTTTTAAACATATATCCACTGACCTATGATATCTGCCCTTGACTGTCTCAAATTCAAACCATCATTTTGAATCTTTAAATTCAGAATGTCAGAATTTAACTGATATCCTTCTCCTGCTCCACTGCAAGGTGCTTCACCTACAAGGTTTAAAATTCAGTGAACAGCTGCAAAGTTGATTACACAAGTCAAAAACGCTGAATTTCCTTGAGGCACCTCCTTGTCCAACTCACCAACAGTGTGCTGTCTTTCAGTCACTTATTATCTCACTCTCTACTATCAATCAAATAAATATAGGATCCTATGTTCTCTTACTTGGAATACTGCAGTGATTTCCTAAGTATTTTATCTACATCCATCAAGACATTTTTTTTTTATCCTACTGCTATAACCAAAGGAATATTTTTAAAGACCAATCATACCTTTTCTTAAAATACTTCTAATGTGTATAGGATTCATGGCAAAGACCACAATCCTTATCACAGCCTTCAAATTCTGTGTGTTTTGTTTTGCTCTTCTTTACTGCTCCCCTGTACCTTGTTTCATGAATCCTTCTTTTTTGTTTTCTTTTTCCTGTTCTTGGCTTTGGCATTTATTTACATGGCATATACTGTTATAGTTACTGACTCTGAACTCAAATCCATCACGTAGGCACATCCATGCTAGAAAAGGATTCCTTGGATGGTAACTTGTCTCTTGGGCTCCATGAAAATTTTCCAATCCTTCCTTAGAGCTCAGGGTAGTCTAGGACTCATCTAACCACTCATCCCTCATTCCACCTTGAAGCAGTTTGTGATCTCAGACTCTGACAGCCTTCCTGTCTCTCTCCCTATTTACTCCTCCCCTCCATCCAATAGGCATTTCCTGTCACAAACTCTTTGCATTTTTAATCTGTAAGCTGCACATGTTTCTCGATGTACTTAGAATAACACAGTATCTGATGCCTCTCTTACTTAGGTCAGGTCTGAGTCCTGAGTCAGGTGTCAGCATATAGAAGTATCAAGAGACACCCTGTCCCAAAAGGAAGAGGATGTGTGTAAGGACAGGGAGGACATGTACAACGACAGGGAAAATGTATGCCAGGACAGGGAGAGGACATGTGCAAGGACAGGGAGGATGTGTGCAAGGACAGGAAGCAGGTGGGAACCAGTTACTGTAGCAAATGAAGCACAACCTCTTCATTGTACCTAAATTCATTGAGAAGCACTTTGTACATGACCGACCTGAGGACTTTGAATTTTTTTCTCTGAAGGAAAAGTGTAGGGTACTTTATGGAGATGGACATTTTTGATGGAGCTACAAATTAGTATTCCTTTTATTTGTATCCCATTTTGCAGTAGATTCTACAATTATTCTTTATAATTCAGGGTCTTATGTTCCTAAACCAGGTGAATCCCTCTAGGGAAAAACAGGAAGGGATTATGGGATATTCAAGGTCCTGATCAACCCCGTGATTCTATGATTTCAGGATTTGATCTCTATCTTCAGTTAATGACAATTTGTAAAACATACCTTAACTAGTTTATAAACTGTATTAAGGAAATTTAATAAACACACTTAGCAGCCAGTTTTCATCAGCATCAGAAATATTAAATATGAACAATCAAGTAATGGATCTGAAAATACCCCATACCTTTACTAAAATATTAAATCAAAATGAAACAGTTTAGAGCTTCCCTGGTGGTCCAGTGTGTAAGGACACTGCCTTGCAGTGCAAGGGGCGCCAGTTCAACCCCAGGCCTGGGAAGATCCCACGTGCAGCAGAGCGGCTGGACTGATGTGTCCAATTACCGAGCCGGAGCTCTAGAGCACACGTGCCCAGAGCCAGTGCTCTGCGACAAGAAGTCACTGCAATGGGAGGCCCAGATGGGTCAAAGAACAAAGATGGATGAAAATAGATAAATGAAAGACCAATAGAAGTGACCCACCCACACCCCTCCCTTCCCAACCTGCTCCCCCCAAAATGAAACAGTTTAAATGTTTAAACATAAAAATGAAATTATTTTCTCATAAAAGCTTCTGTAAGAGAACACAGTAGAAACTATTTTGTTATGTCTGATTAAATGAAAAGTTCTCAGACATTGAACAAAAATATTTTAAAAATATATATCATAAATTGACATCATTAAATTTAAAAACTTTGCTCTGGGAAAGACCTTGTTACAAGGATGAAAAGTCCAGCGGCAGACCTAGAGGAAAAGGGTGAAAATCAAGTATCTAAAAGAGACTCATACACAGAATACAGCTCTCTGTAAACTCAAAGAGTAAGAACACAACCAGCCCAGTGTGTATTTGTCAATATGTGTGTGTTTGAATGGCAAATAATTACTTGGAAAAAATGTTCAATATAATTTTCATTACCCACAAGAAAAATGCAAATTAAAACCACAACAAGATACTTCTGCATGCCTATATGAATGGCAAAAATAAACAATAGTGGCAGTACATAATGCTGTCAAGGATGTGGAGGAATTGGTTTATCATGAATTGCTGGGTGCAATGTATACACACTTCATAAATCAGTTTGGCAGTTTCTTAAAAATTAAGCATACACTTGCCATATGACTCAAGAGTTTTACTCCTAGACATTTATCCTGTCCAAAGCAAAACTTAGGTTTATACAAAATCATGAGTTTGAATATTCTTAAAAGCTTTTAAAAACTTATATCCCCAAACGGGAAACAACCCAAAGGTCCTCCAATGGGAGAACAGATAAATTAAGGTACATCTATACAATACAATACTACCCAGAGAGGAGAGTTTGGAGGAGAAAGGATACGTGTATATGTATGGCTGAGATCTTTCATTATTCACCTGAAACTACCACAGCACTGCTTGTTAATCAACTATACTGCAGTATAAAATAAAAAGTTAAAGAAATATTGCCTGGAAATAAAGAGGAAAAGACTAAAGATATATACACTAACTGAAGTAGACACATTATGATTAGCTACTTTGTGATCAGGGGGTAAAAATTCAATCTTAAAATCTTATTTACTTTATGGCTCTATTCATATATAACTCTCTAAATGACAAAATTATGATGATGAAGAAAAGAGGAATTAATGGCAGGGGTCATGGCTGGTGAGAACATCAAGGGTGAAGCAACAACGAATGAATACTTCTACATCCTGCATGTGGTAGTAGTTATATTAATCTGTACATTAGACACTTTCCCTAGAACTGTGCACCAAAGAATCAACAGTTCATTTTTCAAATAAAGGTTTAAATCCAAATAAAGTACACAGTTCGGTAGTGTGGCATATCAATTTGCTTGTTTCCAATGTATTGTGATTATGTAATACTTTATCACTGAGGAAGATTGATAATATAGAACATGACTGTATTGTTTCTGCATCGTTCATGAGTTTAAATCTATTTTGACATAAAACTGGTCAAATATAGTTACAAGTAATCAGATTAGTGGTTCCTAAGTGCTGGAAGAAGAGGAAAGAATTAATTATAAAACAGCAGAAGGGAAATTGAGAGAGTGAATGAAATATCTTATATCTTTATAGTCGTGAAGTTTATACAATTACAATAAGCTTATCTAAATTCATAGAAGTATACAACTATGAAAGTTTAATTATACTGCATGCAAATTATAATTTAAGCATGAGAAATAATTTCAAAATACAACTTGGTAATAGTTGTGTCATCTAAACCCAGTTCTGTTATCTCCCTCTAGTTTAAAAACTTGGAACAATAGGATTGATGACCTCTAGATCTGCTGAATTTTACTGAATAACTTTTAGTGGATGCAACAACCCAGAGTTGAAACTCTATAAACAATTCAAAAGACATGCAGGCATTTCTGAATCCCTGAAAGAAAATTATGTCCCAAATGTATTTAAAGTAAATGTTATCTTGTGGTCTTTTTTAGTGTTTCAGTAATTAATAATTCAGCTGGTAGATTAGTTATTCCTATAAATCAGTGTAAATTGTTCAAGTCAAAGAATATCATCACTTCTATTTGAAAGTTTTGGCTTGATTCTTTCTATTAAAGTCATATCTGATATAACTGAAGTATAATCTTGAACATAAAACGGTAGTATTCCATTTTTAGTCAAATGATTCTTCCGTGTAGAATATTATTTCCTTAAAAGAAACTGCAGTGTCTTGATGCAGAACAAACAGTCTCATAATATTTTTAGTTTTTCTTGTCCTGAGCAAGTTAGATGAGAGCTGTTTTGGTCCAGATACATTTGTATTGATCATAGCCTGAGGTATCTTTTAAAACATGGTGTATTGGCATCCAATCACTTTAGTCTCCTCTGGACTAGAGGTAGACTAGAAGGCCTCAGTCTCCTTTGAAATATTGGTAAACATGGACTTTTGTTATTCTCTTTTCAACAGTATAAAATTTCCAAAAAGAAAAAAAAAAAAAAAAAAAAAGAGAAGCCTGAATAAACACTTTGTTCACTGACCAGTGAAAGTACACATGTCGGAGGAGCAGCCAGAACCCGCCGCCGCGAGGAGCCGCGGACGCCACGAGGAGCCGCGGACGCCACGAGGAGCCGCGGACGCCACGAGGAGCCGCGGACGCCACGAGGAGCCGCGGACGCCACGAGGAGCCGCGGACGCCACGAGGAGCCGCGGCATGGGTAAGTTCAGCCACTCCAACTGGAGGGCTTGCTGAACAGAGAGGGGAAGTCGTCCACAGGTTGCTGACCAGGGACCGGGCACGAGTTGGACGGGAAAGCTCGCGTCCGCCTTTGGGACTTAGACACGTAACCGGCAGTGCGCTTGTGCCAGTGGCAGAGGAGCCCGCTCTCCCCTAGAGCTGCAGCAGCAGCGGAGGAAGCCGGGGAAAGAGCAGGGATTGGAGACTACAGGCGGGTGCGCGGTAGAGCCGGGGCGCCACCCTCCAACACGGGACTGTGCGCGCCGCGGCCTCCGCCCGACTGACTGGGATCAGCCCACCGTCCCGGCCAGCACCCAGTATAGCAGCAAAGCCCTCATTTTGCTGAGCACAAAAACAGAAACCACAGCAACCAGCACTGTAAGGGAAAGACTACGCCATCAAGACACCACCATCAAGAGCAGACTGGTTTCCAACAGGCAGATGAGAAGATAAAAACCAAGGACAGTATTTACCTTTTTTTTCTTTTTTTTCTCCCTTTTCTTCTGCTTGTTTGTGGTGGACTATTTTGCTTATTCAATTGATTGGTCTGGTTTGGGGTTTATTAGTTTCTTTGTTTATTGGGGGGTTTTTTTGATTTTTTTTTTTTGGTAGTTGTTTTCATTTGTTTGATTTGTTTTATGTGTTTTTTCTTTGTTCTTTGGTCTCTTATTAATTTTTTCTGCTCTTTTTAATTTTTAACTTTTTTTTTGACTTTTATTGTATTTTTTCTAACTTTAATTTTAATTCTTGAAAACCTCTCTCTTTTCTCTTTCCTCTTTCCAACTGCTTTCTTCCTCTATGTTCTAAATGTAAAACATTTTCCTAGCTACCAATATCCTCTAGATAAATTATTTCCTATCTTTCTGTCTCCACTATTCACTTCCAAATACACTAAACAATACACACACTAATCTTTGCTACCTAACCTATAAAATACTTCCAAGACGAATCTTTTCCTTTTTATTACTTATAGACTATCCTCCTTGTCACCCTGAACACATGTCCTAAATTAAAATTGCTCTCATTGTAATTATCCAAGCCAGAACCTTGTGCTAGATCTTTTATTCAGGCACTATTTCAATTAATTCAAAGCTTAATGGGCAAGTATCATCTGTGATTGCATGAATTGCTAGAAAGATTTCCTGTGCCTTATCTCTGTAAAACTGGTCAGTTGTGGGGATTGCTGTATATGTATGTGTATCTTATGATTATGTTAGAAAACATCTGCATGCTTTTATGACTGTCACCCATCAGGGATGCACCTCTTGTTCCTTAGATGCTAGTATGTGAACTAATATCACAGAACACCATAGCAAACCAGACATAGAGCCTACACCTCCTGACCAATCATCAAACCAAGGATCCTTGGAGCAGAAGCCCTGATTCCAAGACCCCACACTGATTATCAAAGAACATACAACACTACAGATTATTCACCTGTAAACAAGGTCTATCACCACCCAAGACACAAACCACTGAACCCTTCTACAAGGACAAAAACCCAAAGGAAGGGAGAATTCAACCAAGAAGCCTGGTGGGAATAAGAACTCCATACACACAGACACACACAAAGAAACAAAAACTAACCTAATAATGAAACGTCAGAGAAACACTGTACAAATGAAGGACCAAGCTAGAGAAACACCACTTCAAATGACAGAGGAGGAGATAGACAAACTATCTGAAAGAGAATTCAGAAAAGCTATACTAATGCGGATGCAAAACACCAAAAACAGAATATTAGAGGAAATTCGTGCATTGAGAAGAGACATGCAAGAAATGAAAAATAAGCAAATGGAGACAAACGACTCAATTGCTGAACTCAAAAATACTATAGAAGGTCTCAACAGTAGAGTATCAGAGGCTGAAAAATGGATAAGTGAGCTGGAAGACAGAATGGTGGAAATAAATGTAAAACATTTTCCTAGCTACCAATATCCTCTAGATAAATTATTTCCTATCTTTCTGTCTCCACTATTCACTTCCAAATACACTAAACAATACACACACTAATCTTTGCTACCTAACCTATAAAATACTTCCAAGACGAATCTTTTCCTTTTTATTACTTATAGACTATCCTCCTTGTCACCCCGAGCACATGTCCTAATTTAAAATTGCTTTCATTGTAATTATCCAAGCCAGGACCTTGTGCTAGATCTATTATTCAGGCACTATTTTAATTAATTCAAAGCTTAATGGGCAAGTATCATCTGTGATTGCATGAGTTGCTAGAAAGATTTCCTGTGCCTTATCTCTGTAAAACTGGTCAGTTGTGGGGATTGCTGTATATGTATGTGTATCTTATGATTATGTTAGAAAACATCTGCATGCTTTTATGACTGTCACCCATCAGGGATGCACCTCTTGTTCCTCAGATGCTAGTGTGTGAACTAGTATCACAGAACACCATAGCAAACCAGACATAGAGCCTACACCCCCTGACCAATCATCAAACCAAGGATCCTCGAATTGGAAGCCCTGATTCCAAGACCCCACACTGATTATCAAAGAACATACAACACTACAGATTATTCACCTGTAAACAAGGTCTATCACCACCCAAGACACAAACCACTGAACCCTTTTACAAGGACAGAAACCCAAAGGAAGAGAGAATTCAACCAAGAAGCCTGGTGGGAATAAGAACTCCATACACACAGACACACACAAAGAAACAAAAACTAACCTAATAATGAAACGTCAGAGAAACACTGTACAAATGAAGGACCAAGCTAGAGAAACACCACTTCAAATGACAGAGGAGGAGATAGACAAACTATCTGAAAGAGAATTCAGAAAAGCTATACTAATGCGGATGCAAAACACCAAAAACAGAATATTAGAGGAAATTCGTGCATTGAGAAGAGACATGCAAGAAATGAAAAATAAGCAAATGGAGACAAACGACTCAATTGCTGAACTCAAAAATACTATAGAAGGTCTCAACAGTAGAGTATCAGAGGCTGAAAAATGGATAAGTGAGCTGGAAGACAGAATGGTGGAAATAAGTGCTGAAGAACAGAACAAAGCCCAAAGAATTAAAAGAACTGAGGATAGCCTCAGAGACCTATGGTACAATATCAAACACACCAACATTAGAATTATAGGAGTTCCAGAAGAAGAAGAAGAGAAGAAAGACTATGAAAAAATTCTTGAAGAGGTTATAGTTGAAAACTTCCCCAGCATGGGAAAGGAGATAGTCAACCAAGTCCAGGAAGCACAAAGAGTTCCATACAGGAGAAACCCCAGAAGAAACACACCAAGGCACATACTAAACAAACTAACGCAGACTAAATATAAAGACAGATTACTAAAAGCAGCTAGAAGCAAACAACAAATAACATATAAAGGAAACCACATAGGTTTAACTGCAGATCTCTCAACAGAAATCCTACAGGCCAGAAGAGAATGGCAAGATACATTTAAACGGCTAAAAGAGAACAACCTCCAACCAAGAATTCTCTACCCAGCAAGAATCTCATTCAGAATCGATGGTGAAGTCAAAAGCTTCACAGACAAGCAAAAACTAAAAGAATTCTGTACCACAAAACCAGCCCTACAACAAGTGTTAAACGGCCTGATATAGCCAATAAATACAAGAGTAGGAGAAGCCTTACAAATCAGACCCCAAATTTCTAAGAAGATGAAAATAGGAACATTCATATCAATAATTACTTTGAACGTAAATGGACTAAATGCTCCAACCAAACGACACAGGCTGGCTGAATGGATCCAGAAGCAAGACCCAATATATTTACAAAAACTAACCTAATAATGAAACGTCAGAGAAACACTGTACAAATGAAGGACCAAGCTAGAGAAACACCACTTCAAATGACAGAGGAGGAGATAGACAAACTATCTGAAAGAGAATTCAGAAAAGCTATACTAATGCGGATGCAAAACACCAAAAACAGAATATTAGAGGAAATTCGTGCATTGAGAAGAGACATGCAAGAAATGAAAAATAAGCAAATGGAGACAAACGACTCAATTGCTGAACTCAAAAATACTATAGAAGGTCTCAACAGTAGAGTATCAGAGGCTGAAAAATGGATAAGTGAGCTGGAAGACAGAATGGTGGAAATAAGTGCTGAAGAACAGAACAAAGCCCAAAGAATTAAAAGAACTGAGGATAGCCTCAGAGACCTATGGTACAATATCAAACACACCAACATTAGAATTATAGGAGTTCCAGAAGAAGAAGAAGAGAAGAAAGACTATGAAAAAATTCTTGAAGAGGTTATAGTTGAAAACTTCCCCAGCATGGGAAAGGAGATAGTCAACCAAGTCCAGGAAGCACAAAGAGTTCCATACAGGAGAAACCCCAGAAGAAACACACCAAGGCACATACTAAACAAACTAACGCAGACTAAATATAAAGACAGATTACTAAAAGCAGCTAGGAGCAAACAACAAATAACATATAAAGGAAACCACATAGGTTTAACTGCAGATCTCTCAACAGAAATCCTACAGGCCAGAAGAGAATGGCAAGATACATTTAAACGGCTAAAAGAGAACAACCTCCAACCAAGAATTCTCTACCCAGCAAGAATCTCATTCAGAATCGATGGTGAAGTCAAAAGCTTCACAGACAAGCAAAAACTAAAAGAATTCTGTACCACAAAACCAGCCCTACAACAAGTGTTAAACGGCCTGATATAGCCAATAAATACAAGAGTAGGAGAAGCCTTACAAATCAGACCCCAAATTTCTAAGAAGATGAAAATAGGAACATTCATATCAATAATTACTTTGAACGTAAATGGACTAAATGCTCCAACCAAACGACACAGGCTGGCTGAATGGATCCAGAAGCAAGACCCATATATATGCTGTTTACAAGAGACCCACTTCAGACCTAGGGACACCCATAGACTGAAAGTAAAAGGCTGGAAAAAGATATTTCATGCAAATGGAAATCAAAAGAAAGCTGGAGTCGCAATCCACATATCAGACAAAATAGACTTTAAAGTAAAGAAGATTCTAAGAGACAAGGCAAGTCACTACATCATGATTAAGGGATCTATCCAAGAGGAAGACATAACAGTCATGAATATCTACGCACCCAACACAGGGGCACCTCAATACATAAGACAGGTACTTTCAGACATAAAAGAAGAAATCAACAATAACACAATAATAGTAGGAGACTTTAACACTCCTCTCACACCAATGGACAGATCAACAAAACTGAAAATTAATAAAGGAACACAAGCCTTAAATGCCACACTAGAAAAGATGGACCTCATCGATATCTTTAGGACATTCCATCCAAAAGCAGAAGAATACACTTTCTTCTCAAGTGCTCATGGAACATTCTCCAGGATAGACCACATTTTGGGCCACAAATCAAACCTCAGTCAGTTCAATAAAACCGAAATTATATCAACCATCTTCTCGGACCACAATGCAATGAGACTGGAGATCAACTACCAGAAAAACAACCCTAAAAACAGGAACACATGGAGATTAAACAATACATACCTAAAAAACCAACTGATCATTGAGGTAATCAAAGGAGAAATTAACTCCTAGAAGAAAATGATAATGGACACACGACAGTGCAAAATCTATGGGATACTGCAAAAGCAGTTCTAAGAGGGAAATTTATAGCAGTACAATCCCACCTCAAGAAACTAGGAAAATATGAAGCAGATGACCTAACCCTCCGCTTAAAACAACTGGAGAAAGAAGAACAAAAGCATCCCAAAGCCAGCAGAAGAAGAGAAATCATAAAGATCAGAGAAGAAATAAATGAGAAAGAAACAAAAGAAACAATAGTAAAGATAAATAAAACAAAGAGCTGGTTCTTTGAAAAGGTAAACAAAATTGACAAGCCACTGGCCAGACTCATTAAGAGAAAGAGAGAGAAGAACCAGATCAACAAAATCAAAAATGAAAAAGGAGAGATTACAACAGATAATGCAGAAATCCAAAGAATTCTAAGAGACTATTATGAGCAACTCTATGGTAACAAACTGGACCACCTGGAAGAAAGGGACAGTTTCTTGGACAGGATTAATCTCCCAAGACTGAGCCAGGAAGAAACAGAAACTTTGAACAACCCAATCACAAGCTCAGAAATCAAATCTGTGATTAAAAATCTACCCAAAAATAAAAGCCCAGGACCAGATGGCTTCACAGCCGAATTCTACCAAACATTTAAAGAACAGCTAATGCCTGTCCTTCTAAAACTCTTCCAAACAATTTCACAGGAAGGAAAACTTCCAAACACATTCTGCGAGGCCACCATCACCCTGATACCCAAACCAGGCAAAGACAACACAAAAAAGGAAAACTATAGGCCAATTTCTCTGATGAACTTAGATGCCAAGATCCTCAACAAAATCCTAGCAAACAGAATTCAACGACACCTCAAAAAACTCATACATCATGATCAAGTCGGGTTCATCCCAGGCATGCAAGGATTCTTCAACATCCGCAAATCAATCAACGTGATACACCATATCAACAAGTTGAAAGATAAAAAGCACATGATCATCTCAATAGATGCAGAAAAAGCCTTTGACAAAGTACAACATCCATTTATGATAAAAACTCTTCAGAAAATGGGCATAGAAGGAACCTATCTCAACATAATAAAAGCCATCTATGAGAAGCCTACAGCGAACATTATCCTCAATGGTGAAAAACTGAAAGCATTCCCTCTAAGATCAGGAACAAGACAGGGGTGCCCACTTTCACCACTACTATTCAACATAGTCCTGGAAGTCCTAGCAACAGCAATAAGAGAAGAGAAAGAAATCAAAGGAATCCAGATTGGAAAGGAAGAAGTCAAGCTCTCTCTTTTTGCAGACAACATGATATTATACATAGAAAATCCCAAAGACATGGTTACAAAGCTACTAGAGCTAATCAATGAATTCAGCAAAGTTGCAGGATACAAAGTCAACACACTGAAGTCACTGGCATTCCTATACACAAACAATGAAAAATCAGAAAATGAAATCAAAGAGGCAATCCCCTTCACCATTGCAACCAAAAGAATCAAATGTCTAGGAATAAACCTGCCCAAAGAAACAAAAGAATTGTACACAGAAAATTACAAGACACTCATGAGAGACATTAAAGAAGACTTAAACAGATGGAAAGATATTCCGTGTTCCTGGATCGGAAGAATCAATATTGTGAAAATGACCATACTACCAAATATCATCTACAGATTCAATGCAATACCTATTCAACTACCATTGACATTTTTCACAGAACTAGACCAAAGAATAACACAGTTCATATGGAAACACAGAAGACCTCGAATAGCCAAAGCAATCCTGAGGAAGAAGAATGGAGCTGGAGGGATCAGCCTCCCTAACTTCAGACTCTACTACAAAGCAACAGTCATCAAGACAGTATGGTACTGGCACAAAAACAGAACTATAGATCAATGGAACAAGATAGAGAACCCAGAGATAAACCCACGCACCTATGGGTACCTTATTTTTGACAAAGGAGGAGAAACTATAAAATGGGACAAAGACAGCCTCTTCAACAAATGGTGCTGGGAAAATTGGACAGCTACATGCAAAAAAATGAAGTTGGAACATTCCCTTACACCATACACAAAGATCAACTCAAAATGGATTAAAGACCTCAATGTAAGACCAGAAACCATCAAACTCTTAGAGGAAAATATAGGCAAAACCCTCAAGGACATCAATCAAAGCAAGATCTTCTCTGACCCACCTACTAAAATAGTGGAACTCAAAAGAAAAGTCAACACGTGGGATCTCATGAAACTTAAAAGCTTTTGTACAGCGAAAGAAATCACCAAAAAGTTGAACAGACACCCCACAGAATGGGAGAACATCATAGCAAATGAAACAACAGACAAAGAATTAATCTCCAAAATCTACAAGCAACTCAGACAACTCAGCACAGGGAAAATGAGCAGCCCAATCAAAAAATGGGAAAAAGCTCTAAAGAGACGCCTCTCCAAAGAGGACATACAGATGGCCCAAAAATACATGAAACGATGCTCAACCTCGCTTATTATCAGAGAAATGCAAATTAAAACCACAATGAGATACCACCTCACACCTGTCAGAATGGCCATCATCAACAAATCGACAGACAACAAATGCTGGAGAGGGTGTGGAGAAAAGGGAACCCTCTTACATTGCTGGTGGGAATGTAAATTAATACAACCTCTATGGAAGACATTCTGGAGATTTCTTCAAAAACTGAAAATAGAAGCACCCTATGACCCAGCAATCCCACTGTTAGGCCTATATCCTGATCAAATCAAGACTGAAAGAAGCACCTGTACCCCAATGTTCATTGCAGCTCTCTATACAATAGCCAGAACATGGAAGCAACCTAGATGTCCATCGACAAATGAATGGATCCAGAAGCTCTGGTACATATATACAATGGAATACTACTCAGCTGTTAAAAGAAATGCAGAAGACTCAGTCCTAATGAGGTGACTGGTTCTAGAACCTATCATAAAAAGTGAAGTAAGTCAAAAAGAGAAAGACAAGTATAGTATACTAATTCATATATATGGGATCTAGTAAGATGGTCATGATAACATACACAGTGAACTCATGAGAAAACAGAGACTAGACACAAAGACATTGTGGAGACCGAACAGTGGGAGGGAGGTATGGAGGGAGTAACATGGAAGCCTATACTGTCATGTATGGAAAAGATAGCTATTGTCATTGTGCTAGGGGAATAGGAGTACCTACAACCACTTGGAGGGATGGTCTGGAGGGATGGGAGGGGGGGAACTGGGTGTGGGGGAGGGTCCAGGGATATGCATATGAGTGATCTAGGAACATACATGTAAAAATAAATAAATAAATAAAAAGAAGAAAGTACACATGTCTTAGTTGCTTTGTTACATGCATAGGCTAAATTTTTCAGTCACTCCTTCTTGGTATGGCTCACTTTGCCCACACCATATGGGACATGACACCAGGGAGACTGGGGACTGCTTTTACTTCCTATTTTCTCTCTCTTTTATTATCCCTATTATATTAAATACAAAGTGAATAAAGTGTTCTTTTTTATCTCTATGGAAACTTTAATTCAAACATCTAACATTCCTTTTAGAGGCTAGGTTAAAAAATACATGAAACGATGCAGAGAAATGCAAATTAAAACCACAATGAGATACCACCTCACACCTGTCAGAATGGCCATCATCAACAAATCGACAGACAACAAATGCTGGAGAGGGTGTGGAGAAAAGGGAACCCTCTTACATTGCTGGTGGGAATGTAAATTAATACAACCTCTATGGAAGACATTCTGGAGATTTCTTCAAAAACTGAAAATAGAAGCACCCTATGACCCAGCAATCCCACTGTTAGGCCTATATCCTGATCAAATCAAGACTGAAAGAAGCACCTGTACCCCAATGTTCATTGCAGCTCTCTATACAATAGCCAGAACATGGAAGCAACCTAGATGTCCATCGACAAATGAATGGATCCAGAAGCTCTGGTACATATATACAATGGAATACTACTCAGCTGTTAAAAGAAATGCAGAAGACTCAGTCCTAATGAGGTGACTGGTTCTAGAACCTATCATAAAAAGTGAAGTAAGTCAAAAAGAGAAAGACAAGTATAGTATACTAATTCATATATATGGGATCTAGTAAGATGGTCATGATAACATACACAGTGAACTCATGAGAAAACAGAGACTAGACACAAAGACATTGTGGAGACCGAACAGTGGGAGGGAGGTATGGAGGGAGTAACATGGAAGCCTATACTGTCATGTATGGAAAAGATAGCTATTGTCATTGTGCTAGGGGAATAGGAGTACCTACAGCCACTTGGAGGGATGGTCTGGAGGGATGGGAGGGGGGGAACTGGGTGTGGGGGAGGGTCCAGGGATATGCATATGAGTGATCTAGGAACATACATGTAAAAATAAATAAATAAATAAATAAATAAAAAGAAGAAAGTACACATGTCTTAGTTGCTTTGTTACATGCATAGGCTAAATTTTTCAGTCACTCCTTCTTGGTATGGCTCACTTTGCCCACACCATATGGGACATGACACCAGGGAGACTGGGGACTGCTTTTACTTCCTATTTTTCTCTCTCTTTTATTATCCCTATTATATTAAATACAAAGTAAATAAAGTGTTCTTTTTTATCTCTATGGAAACTTTAATTCAAACATCTAACATTCCTTTTAGAGGCTAGGTTAAAAAAAACTGAAAATGAAAATGTTGTAACCTGTGGTGATTCATAGGAGTCTCTCCTGGTTTTAATCTCTGCTGACATGCATATGTAAAAGGAGAGATCTAGCATGTGATGTAAAGACATTTCAATTCTGAACTTCAGTTTACTTTTCTTCAGATGTCCTGCCCCAGCAGGACTGGTCTACCAGACACCTCTGGCGGTAGCTCTATAAGTAACTCAAAGAACTACTGCAAGAGGAGCATTCAGTCCACGATAATAATGGAGTGTGTCCTGCACCCTTCAGATTTTGTGTTCTCCCATTAAATTGGAATTGAACAGTGCTGCACCCAAAGTTTCCTTTCCAAATCTGTCGAGGCTGGCTCAACAACGAACAAACCCGAGGGGGCGGTGCCACAAAAGATTAAAGAAAACAAGACAGAAATAAAGTGGGGATCAGGGGGCTAGTGCCTCTCATAGGCAAAAGCCTAGTACTGACTCTGCTCATGATATTTATTGTTTCTCTCTGCTTTCTTGTACGTGCACGAACATGCTCACAAGACATCTGTTTTCTATAATCACAAAAATGGGAACACAGACTCCCCTGTTCCTTTCATGTTTCATTCCAGTTTATCTCCTTCTGGCCTGCAACAGCTTTGTTTATTCTTAAACCCTAGCAACTTTATCTCCCCAAATCTAGCAACATCCTTTCCCACTAATATCTCCAAGACTCTGGTCCTGAGTGTTAGGTTGCCTGGGAATCAGAGCCCCCAGCCCACAAGGTAAAAATAAATGTGCCAAGAGTCATCTGAAAAACAGGCCCCAGAGGAACAAAGAAGCCATAAAACCACTGGCCCATTTACTGGTGCCAAAGGTCCTGCAACTGGCAATAATGAACCATACCAGAAAGAAGAAAATCAGCCTGATTACAAGTTTTTTCCACGACATCCAGAGGAACCTGATGAACCACTTCATGTTCCCCTTGACTTGCCCCCTACCCTTGTTTACTTTCCCCGACAAAAAAAAAAAAAAAACCTTAAGCTTGTCCCCTGGGTGAAACTTCATTGGCCCACCTCTTGGACCTGTGAACCGCGCCCAGGAACACTTCCCAAAATAAACTCCTTTCCTAGCAGCTTGCTGTTCATTGTGTCATTGCATTCTTACACTGAGAACAGGAGGTAATGGGGTTACATCAGTAACATTGATATGTAAACACCTTGCATTCAAGGTGTTTGATGTTTTCTTAGTTCCCAGCCCGTCACCTCGGGTTCATGAGAAAATTATTGCCTTATTCTTTCAGACTGCATTTTGAGTCTCTATTCATCATTCTCATGTCTGCACTGCATGTCCTACATAAATCTTACCTTTTGCTACTACTATAAAGGGGAAGTTAGAGTACAGTGGCATATAGCATTGTATAAGTTTAAGGTATACAATGTGATGACTGGCTACATATACAGAGAGAGAAATGATTAGCACAAAAAGTTGTTCTCTCCTCTTCTTCCTACTATTCACATCCTATCCTCTAGGCGGGGTTCCAAAACGGTCCCAAATACTCGTCTGGAAACTTTGCAAACATACCACTGCCCAGACCTCATGTATCAACAACTGACTCACAGTCTTAGCGTTAAGAACAAATATTGATAAAAGGTCTCCAGCTGATGTCGATTCCTGGTAGTGACTTGGTACTATCATCCTATAAGACATTCCCACTGGGAGAAACCGTTTAAAAGATACAGGAGAACCCTCTCTAATTTCTGACAACTGTATGTAATAAATCTACAACCATCTCAACATAAAAAGTTTGTGTTTAAACTTTAAGCAGAGTTTAAATTTACAACAAATCTCCACTTGAGTCGCCATTGCTCAGTTCAGTTGTGAAATAAGAAGGTCTCAGCATTATAGTTTCATTATAGTTCAAAAGACTCTCCTGGCTTTGATTAGCCTGTCCTTTCCAATTCAATAGCTTGAAAAGCTTCCACATCTCTTGTCTACTTTAAGATCTGTAATTTTTTGCATTTCTTTTTCCCCTCCTCATAGTTCTGAATTCATCAGATAAAACTGTTCTAGACCTCCTGCTGAGATAATCTGTGAAAACTTTGTGAGGAAGAACAGAGTCTTATCTGCTGGTGGCCATCTGTTTCCTGACTCTACCAGGCTCCTCACCAACAGTCCTATAAAGGAGACTCTGCAACTGAGGAAAGTGGTTGAGAAAAAAAGGGGATCCAACCAGGTGCAGTCCCTTGAGGTACAGTACTCACTCCCCACCATCTTCTGTGTCGGGTAGGTCAAGTGGGAGTGCTATGAGGCAGCCCTGCTGCATCACATTGTTGTGAGGACCACTCCAGGTCAGTCCTTCCTGAAATAACTGTTTCTATTTTCTGAGGGAAAATTGAACTTCCAAAGTGCATGTTTCCTTTAATGCAGTCAGGCTCCTTGTGAGCTGAGGCAAGGGTTGGGAGAGTCAACTGCTCCTTCTTAAGTGGGCAAAGAGGACCTGTCCTGGAGTTTCCCTCAAGTCTCTATGAGGCCTTCTGTTCACATGTGGGTCATGCTGATTCTGTGGGTTGAGGGAAGAGAAAAACGAATAGTTCACTATGGTTAGAAATCTAGAAATAGAAATTTGCCCCTGTGTTACAAACATATCAAAATTTCCTTCCACAGACTTGAAAAAATGTCTCTCATATGGACCAAAGCTATTTTCATCATTGCCTTGGTATTTCCTTTTTATTCTGGTGAGTTAATTTTTCAGTCCAAGGTGAAATATTTTACATATCTTAGAAAACATGGGAAACAGCTTCTCTAATCTAGTAATGAAGGAGGTGTTTTTTTTTTTTTTCTTTTTAGTTGAGTTTGTAAATCTTAAACTGATAAACTGCAAAAGGGCATATTACAAATGTCTTTTTAAAATTGCACCGGTGGGTTACTTATTCTCATTTCCCACTTCAGACAAGTGGAGACAGAAGAGTTGGTTAGAATAGGCATTAGAACTTTGCTCTTTGTTTTACAACATGAACATGACCTATGTATCTTTGTTTTTGGCAGGCAGATTGTTAAAAGCAAACATATGCAGAGGAATGATCTTTTTCTAGGTCTGGTATAGCTTGATATTCTGATTTTTTTTTTTAACCACCCATTCTGAATCTCCTATGATATCTTCAAAGAAATACAGTAGGAGTTCAATAAATACATAAAATTAATTTTAATGGAGTTAGAATAATTCAGAATTTTTAAATATTTTCAAATTTGGTAATGTTTTGTGAGTTTTTGTTTTACTAATTGCAGGAAAGGGGGTCTCTAGGACGCAATTGCATGTGTTTCTGCTCCTAAGAAATATGAGCCTTGTTTACTAAAAATAATTCTTCCCTCCACTTCCCTTTCTCCTCCTGTTCTTTTTCTCCCTCCACCTCATTCTCCTTCTCTCTTCTCCTTCTCCCTTTCTCCTTCTCCTTGTTCATCTCCTCCCCTGCCTCTTCCCCAACTCCTCCTTCATTTTTAACTTTCTCTTTTTTGTCTATGTGTTGGTTGCAGAAAGCGCTTTTGCACCTATGTCAGATTTCAGACCTCCGGTAAGTTAATGCTGATGGGGGTTGAAAAAAGATAAGTAATTAAGTTTCCTATATTATAAGTGTTAACAGCAAAATTCATCAAAATCTGAGCATCAGAGAGGTCTTTCCAAAAGTAAAAAGATAGTGTCAGTATTACACTAGGGTCAAAAATAGAAACTTAGCCATACAAAGCCATCTGCCATAGACAGCAGAAAAACATGCATGCCCTATTACACAAAAATCTAATTAATGGGTATAAATGTGTACAGGCTTTATACAAGCCTCTAACAAAGGTTGAAGATGTTTAGATTAGTAGTATTCATCTTAGCAAAACAAAGGAAAAAAGAATCAGCCTAGATATATATTTAAGGATGGATAATATAGTGAAAATTTCTATATATTTACGTAGTATATTACATGAAAGGTGAAAAAAAACTTTAGCTTTGAATATCTGAATAAACAGTCATGTGTTTAAAAAGCAGATAATGTAGCAGGCACACAGTATTTTTCACTTATGTCAATTACCAAAACTGTCAACACTAAATAAACTGCACAAGCATACACATATTTAGTTGGAATTATCAAGAAAGATAGGGCATGAGAAAAGAGAAATCTAGTTTCATCATTTCTTCTTGAATTTAAAAGGGAAGTGAAGATGATGGTCACTAAATTACAAAAACACATTTAGCCAGTTTTATGACCTCTTTAAAAAAAAATCACAGGTTTATAAAAATAATAATATTTTATTTTTAAGTGGGATATATGTTAGTTTTATAAGTTCTAGTGCTATAAGTATTAGTTTTTAAAGGTAAATATAGGTAGGTGGCTTCCCTGGTGGCTCATTGGTAAAGAATCTGCCTACCAATGCAGGAAACATGGGTTCTATTCCTGATCACGGAAGATCACACAGGCCTCGGAGCAACTAATCCCACATGTTCTAACTATTGAACCTATGCTCTAGAGCCAGGGAACCACAGCTACTGAGCCCACATGCCCAAATTACTGAACTCTGCATGTCCTAGAGTCCATGTTCCACAGCAAGAGTGGACACTGTGAGTACAGAGTAGCCCCCACTCGCCACAACTAGAGAAAGCCCACACAGCAAAGCCAAAAATAAATAAAATTGCTTTTGAAAAAACCTAAGTAAAATATATATTTCCAGTTTTGATGCATGGTACTTCATATCAAGACTAAATAAATTTTACTCAGACTTTCACTCCCTGATGATTTTATGTTGTCTGTCTACATTTAACAGCCAGACTGTAAACAGTATACAGAAACCTGCACCAAAAAATATGATCCAGTCTGTGCAAGTGATGGACAAACTTATGGCAATGAATGCACTTTCTGCAACGAAAAGATGTAAGCACACGATAGTAAATACTTGGTCTTCCAAGGCATGAAGAAATTATCACAAGGTGATGGTAAAATCTGTGAATTCGGTACAAATGCATCTAATTTCCTTTCATGGGTATTTCCAATCACAAAAGTTTTGCACATTTAATCCCCAAAGAGGCATGTGTTTCTGCAGGACTTCTAACACAGTCTCCAATCTCTCCTCTCTCAGATCTGGGTGGGTCCCAAACCTGAGTCAGGACTGAGCACGTAGAAGAGTCCAGTGGCCCCTTAGAAGGGGACGGGACATGTGCCAGATCCTAGGAGCAAGCAGAGTCCATCTGCTTCTAAGGAAGAGAAACACAGCCACTCTATCTTGTTCCCTTTACAAATCCTTCTTACTGAAAATATCTTTGGTGTCTTTTATGTTTCACATCCAAATTCTATTCTGCATGCATAGTATCTACATCTCTGCACCATGGACATGACCCCAATCTGTACGATCGATCAATGGTAGAACTTAAAGCATTCAGCACAGTTTTCTCAGGGATACTGCACTGGGAATTTAAAATATTCCTTTTTAAATAAAAATTTTATTTTGGAGTAATTTTAGACTCACAGAAAAATTTCAAAGTCAGTACCAAGTTTTTGTATACTTTATGCAGTTTCTTCTAAGAATAATTCATTATGGAAGCCTGCCATACATATCAAAACTAAGAAATTAACATTGGTTTATCAGTATTAGCTAATCTACAGGATTTGTTTGGATATCCCATTTTTTCCATTAATATTTTTAAAAATGCAGTGTGCTTTTTTATTCCTTAAAACTATTTAATGTTTTTCTCTCTTTCTTTCTTTATAGGAATAAAGATCCAAATATTTATTTTGAACATTTTGGTGAATGTTGAATATTGATGAAGCTCCTTGTAATTTGGCTTTTACCCCAATCATTTTGTGGTAATGCTCTACAGGCAATTAGTCTTCTTCGTCAGAGCCTAAAATTCATAGACGACCAGGTCAATTCTATGAAACAGAAGTTATTAATAGAATGTAGAACATTCAGATTCTTTCCAAAACTAATTTCCTGTGATTTCAGGATTTTTATCCTCTGTGTTCAATTTATTCAATGACAGTTTGGAAAAACTAATGTCAATTTCATGCTTGATGACATAAAATCTAGTGTAATTTAAAATAATAAATATTTCACTCATTAAAATGCTAAAGGTATTATTTTTATTAAAATATCATTTCTTTTAACAAGGGGTTAAGATATATACATACATTAGTAACTATAAACAAATATATATTTAACATTTTCAAAGATGAAATATTCCAAAATTATTTGGTATTCATCAAAAGTACAGATTCTTGAGCTCCTTTCTATCCTACTGAATCAAAGTCTCAAAGAAAAAAAGACTCGTAAGTTGAATTTTAATCAGCACCTAAGGAAGAGAAACACAGCCACTCTATCTTGTTCCCTTTACAAATCCTTCTTACTGAAAATATCTTTGGTGTCTTTTATGTTTCACATCCAAATTCTATTCTGCATGCATAGTATCTACATCTCTGCACCATGGACATGACCCCAATCTGTACGATCGATCAATGGTAGAACTTAAAGCATTCAGCACAGTTTTCTCAGGGATACTGCACTGGGAATTTAAAATATTCCTTTTTAAATAAAAATTTTATTTTGGAGTAATTTTAGACTCACAGAAAAATTTCAAAGTCAGTACCAAGTTTTTGTATACTTTATGCAGTTTCTTCTAAGAATAATTCATTATGGAAGCCTGCCATACATATCAAAACTAAGAAATTAACATTGGTTTATCAGTATTAGCTAATCTACAGGATTTGTTTGGATATCCCATTTTTTCCATTAATATTTTTAAAAATGCAGTGTGCTTTTTTATTCCTTAAAACTATTTAATGTTTTTCTCTCTTTCTTTCTTTATAGGAATAAAGATCCAAATATTTATTTTGAACATTTTGGTGAATGTTGAATATTGATGAAGCTCCTTGTAATTTGGCTTTTACCCCAATCATTTTGTGGTAATGCTCTACAGGCAATTAGTCTTCTTCGTCAGAGCCTAAAATTCATAGACGACCAGGTCAATTCTATGAAACAGAAGTTATTAATAGAATGTAGAACATTCAGATTCTTTCCAAAACTAATTTCCTGTGATTTCAGGATTTTTATCCTCTGTGTTCAATTTATTCAATGACAGTTTGGAAAAACTAATGTCAATTTCATGCTTGATGACATAAAATCTAGTGTAATTTAAAATAATAAATATTTCACTCATTAAAATGCTAAAGGTATTATTTTTATTAAAATATCATTTCTTTTAACAAGGGGTTAAGATATATACATACATTAGTAACTATAAACAAATATATATTTAACATTTTCAAAGATGAAATATTCCAAAATTATTTGGTATTCATCAAAAGTACAGATTCTTGAGCTCCTTTCTATCCTACTGAATCAAAGTCTCAAAGAAAAAGAGACTCGTAAGTTGAATTTTAATCAGCACCTAAGGTTAATGTTATGATCACAAATGTTAGACAATAAAAATCTTAATTAGTTAATTAGAATTTGTTCTATAACTGAATTTGGTGAAAATCTATTCAAAGATACTACAGCATTTCTGACACTTGGAAGAATAATTTACATGTTATTTTTCTTTCTCTTTCATAAATAAGCCAAAGGTAGCTGAGTGATCTTCAAATAGGCTAGCTTTCTTCAACCTAGGCTATTGATATATAATTTGGTCTAAGTTTGATGATAGATTTCCATTTCTTTCCATATCCAAACTAATAAGCAACAGTTAAGTGGCTAACTGTTCATTTAAGCTTTATTATAGTATCAGAAATGTAGAGATAATATTATCTTTAATATATTTTGAGGGAACAGCCAAACTGTTTCCAAAAAAGGGGAATCATTTTCATCCCCACTAGGCCTGTGTAAGAGTTCCAATTTCTTCATATTCTCAACCCAAATCAATTTTTTTAATTTTTTAAATTATATTTATCCTAGTGGTAGTGAATCTGTATTTCATTGGGGTTAGATTTACATCCCCTTAGTATTATCAGTGTTTAATGTCTTTTCATGTGCTTCTTGGCCACTTGTATAACTTCTCTAGAGAAATGTCTATTTAAATTTTTTGCCTTTAAAAAAATTGCTGTTGTGTAAGTCATGTCTGACTCTTTGCAACACCATGAACTGCAGCACGCCAGGCTTTCCTGTCTTTCATTATCTCCTGGGGTTTGCTCAAACTCATGTCCATTATGTCAGTGGTGCCATCCAACCGTCTCATCCTCTGTCACCCCTTCTCCTCCTGCCCTCAATCTTCCCATCATAAGGGTCTTTTCCAATGTGTCAGCTCTTCCCATTGGTGGTCGAATATTGAAGTTTCACCTTCAGCATCAATCCTTCCAATGAATATTTCCTGGTCTGATCTCCTTGCAGTCCAAGGGAATCTTAAGAGTCTTCTCCAGTACCACAGTTAGCATCAATTCTTCAGCAATCAGTCTTCTTTATGGTCCAAATCTCACATTCATACATCACTACTGGAAAAACCATAGCTTCAATTATACAGACCTTTGTTGGCAAAGTGATGTCTCTGCTTTTTTAATACACTGTCTAGGTTTGTCGTAGCTTTTCTTCCAAGAAGCAATCATCTTTTAAGTTCATGCAGCCAGGAAATAGCCCTCCATAAATACAGTTAACAGGTCTTTGCCAAGGAAGCAAAGGCAATACAATGGGGAAAGATAGTTTTCTCAACAAATAGTGCTGGAAAAAAAACTGGACTTACACTTAAGATAAGTTATTTTTCTTTATTATAGTATCTAAAGCATTTCTTCAACCTAGGCTATTGATATATAATTTGGTCTAAGTTTGATGATAGATTTCCATTTCTTTCCATATCCAAACTAATAAGCAACAGTTAAGTGGCTAACTGTTCATTTAAGCTTTATTATAGTATCAGAAATGTAGAGATAATATTATCTTTAATATATTTTGAGGGAACAGCCAAACTGTTTCCAAAAAAGGGGAATCATTTTCATCCCCACTAGGCCTGTGTAAGAGTTCCAATTTCTTCATATTCTCAACCCAAATCAATTTTTTTAATTTTTTAAATTATATTTATCCTAGTGGTAGTGAATCTGTATTTCATTGGGGTTAGATTTACATCCCCTTAGTATTATCAGTGTTTAATGTCTTTTCATGTGCTTCTTGGCCACTTGTATAACTTCTCTAGAGAAATGTCTATTTAAATTTTTTGCCTTTAAAAAAATTGCTGTTGTGTAAGTCATGTCTGACTCTTTGCAACACCATGAACTGCAGCACGCCAGGCTTTCCTGTCTTTCATTATCTCCTGGGGTTTGCTCAAACTCATGTCCATTATGTCAGTGGTGCCATCCAACCGTCTCATCCTCTGTCACCCCTTCTCCTCCTGCCCTCAATCTTCCCATCATAAGGGTCTTTTCCAATGTGTCAGCTCTTCCCATTGGTGGTCGAATATTGAAGTTTCACCTTCAGCATCAATCCTTCCAATGAATATTTCCTGGTCTGATCTCCTTGCAGTCCAAGGGAATCTTAAGAGTCTTCTCCAGTACCACAGTTAGCATCAATTCTTCAGCAATCAGTCTTCTTTATGGTCCAAATCTCACATTCATACATCACTACTGGAAAAACCATAGCTTCAATTATACAGACCTTTGTTGGCAAAGTGATGTCTCTGCTTTTTTAATACACTGTCTAGGTTTGTCGTAGCTTTTCTTCCAAGAAGCAATCATCTTTTAAGTTCATGCAGCCAGGAAATAGCCCTCCATAAATACAGTTAACAGGTCTTTGCCAAGGAAGCAAAGGCAATACAATGGGGAAAAAGATAGTTTTCTCAACAAATAGTGCTGGAACAACTGGACATATACATTCAAAAACAGTAATCTAGGCACAGATCTTACACTCTTCCAAAAAACAGATCACAGATCTATGTGTTTAATGCAAAACTGTAAAACTTTTAAAAGATAACATATGGAAAAACATAAATGACCTCGGGTATGGTGGCTTTTTACATAAAATACCAAAGGCTTGAGCCATGAAAGAAATAATTAACACACTGGAATTCATTAAAATGAAAAATTCAGTTCTGTGAAATATCAAGAGAAAGACACTAAACTACAGAGTGGGAGAAAGAGTTGCAAAAGATCCATTTGATAAAGGACTATCATCCAAGATATGCAAAGTTCACTTGAATCTCAATGACAAGAAAACAAAGAACCCTAAAATGGCCATTCTACCCAAAACAATCTACACAGTTAAAATGATCCTAAAAATTATCCATAACATTTTTCACTGAACTAGAACCAATTATCCAAAAATTTATATGGAACTACAAAAGAACCAGAATTGCCAAAGCAATCCAAAAGGAAAACAACAAAGTTGGAAGCATAACCCTCGCAGACTTCAGACAATACTTCAGAGCTAGAGTAATCAAAACAGCGTGGTACTGGCACAAACACAGACATGCAGATCAATTAAAGAGTTTATAGAGCCCAGAAATGAACTTACATACCAGCAGTCAATTGCCAATTTATGACAAAAGTTGCAAAAATAGACAAATAGAGAAGACAGTCTTTTTACCAATTGGTGCTGGGAGAGCAGGATGGCTATATATCAGTGAGTGAGATTGGAACACTCCCTCAGAGCTGATAGAAAAATAAATTCAAAATGATTTAAAGGCTAAAGTCTAGGACATGGCACCGTAAAACTCCTGGAAGAGAATGTAGGTAAAACATCCTATGATATTTTAAATCATAGCAACACCCACAACCACAAAATGAGAGAAAGTACTTGTAAATTATGCAACTGACAAGGGCTTACTTCCCAAAATATACAAACAGCTTATAGAACTCAATATCAAAACAATGAACAACTTAATCAAAAATGAGGAATAAGAACTAGGTAGACATTTCAGGAAAGATGATATACAGATAGCCATGCTCCAAGTCAGTAATCTAGGCACAGATCTTACACTCTTCCAAAAAACAGATCACAGATCTATGTGTTTAATGCAAAACTGTAAAACTTTTAAAAGATAACATATGGAAAAACATAAATGACCTCGGGTATGGTGGCTTTTTACATAAAATACCAAAGGCTTGAGCCATGAAAGAAATAATTAACACACTGGAATTCATTAAAATGAAAAATTCAGTTCTGTGAAATATCAAGAGAAAGACACTAAACTACAGAGTGGGAGAAAGAGTTGCAAAAGATCCATTTGATAAAGGACTATCATCCAAGATATGCAAAGTTCACTTGAATCTCAATGACAAGAAAACAAAGAACCCTAAAATGGCCATTCTACCCAAAACAATCTACACAGTTAAAATGATCCTAAAAATTATCCATAACATTTTTCACTGAACTAGAACCAATTATCCAAAAATTTATATGGAACTACAAAAGAACCAGAATTGCCAAAGCAATCCAAAAGGAAAACAACAAAGTTGGAAGCATAACCCTCGCAGACTTCAGACAATACTTCAGAGCTAGAGTAATCAAAACAGCGTGGTACTGGCACAAACACAGACATGCAGATCAATTAAAGAGTTTATAGAGCCCAGAAATGAACTTACATACCAGCAGTCAATTGCCAATTTATGACAAAAGTTGCAAAAATAGACAAATAGAGAAGACAGTCTTTTTACCAATTGGTGCTGGGAGAGCAGGATGGCTATATATCAGTGAGTGAGATTGGAACACTCCCTCAGAGCTGATAGAAAAATAAATTCAAAATGATTTAAAGGCTAAAGTCTAGGACATGGCACCGTAAAACTCCTGGAAGAGAATGTAGGTAAAACATCCTATGATATTTTAAATCATAGCAACACCCACAACCACAAAATGAGAGAAAGTACTTGTAAATTATGCAACTGACAAGGGCTTACTTCCCAAAATATACAAACAGCTTATAGAACTCAATATCAAAACAATGAACAACTTAATCAAAAATGAGGAATAAGAACTAGGTAGACATTTCAGGAAAGATGATATACAGATAGCCACCAGGAATATGAAAAAAAAAAATGCTCCAAGTCATTAATTATTAGAGAAAGGACATCCAAAGCCACTTGTATCATATGACACTGATTAGAATGATGTTTGTCAAAAGCTCTGAAAATAATCAATGCTGAAAAGGATGTGGAGAAAATGAACACTCCTATGCTATAGATGGAAGTGTAAACTGGTGCAGGCTGTATGGGAAACAGTGTGGAGGTTCCTTAAAAAACTGAAAACTACCATATGATCCAGAAATCCTTTTCTTAGGAATAAATTTGAAAAATATGAAAATTCTAACTTGAAAAGATACATGCAACTCAATGTTCATAGTAGCACTTTTTACAACAGCCAAGATATGGAAGCAACCTATGGGTCCATCAACACACGAATGGATATAAACAATTTTACACACATGCACACATGTACTAATAGACTACTATTCGGCCATAAAAAAGAATAAAATACTGCCACTTTCAGCAACATGGAACTAGATGTTATTATAATAAATTAGACACAGAAATACAAATATTGTATGATATCATTTATATATGCAATCTAAAAACTAAGGCAAATGAATTTATTTACAATATACAAACTTACACCTATAGATATCAAACATAAGGTTACCAAAGGGGAAAGGAGCAGGGAGGAAAAATTAGGAGTATGGCGATAATAGATGTATACTACCACATAGGAAATAGGTAAGTAACAAGAATTTAGTCTAGAACACACAGAAATATATTCAATACCTTGTAATAACCTACAATGGAAATAATCTGAGAAGTATAGATAGATAGATGATAGATAGATAGATAGATGCATATCTGAATTACGTTGCTGTACACCTGAAACTAACACAATAGTGTAAATCAACTACTTCCATTAAAAAAAAAAAAAGGTAGATTAAAAAATGAGTCAAAGTCATTAACAAATACCTCACCAAAGAAGAGATACAGATAGCAAATAAGCACATGAAAAGATACTTAAAATCACATATGTTGGGCTTACCCTGGTGGTCCAGTGGGTAAGGACACCGCCTTGCAGTGCAAGGGGCACCGATTCGATCCTTGGCCTGGGAAGATCCCACGTGCCGCAGAGCGGCTGGACCGATGTGTCCAATTACCGAGCCAGAGCTCTGGAGCGCATGCGCCCAGAGCCGGTGCTCTGCAACAACAGACGCCACCGCAATGGGAGACCCACAGCAGCCAAAGAACAAAGATGGATGAAAATAGAGAAATGAAAGACCAATCGAAGTGGCCCGCCTGCTCCCCTCCCTCCCCAACCCGACTCCCACCCAAAATAAATAAATAAATAAATCTTTAAAAAAAAAATTACATATGTCAAGAGAGAAATTCAAATTAAAAAAAAAACAAAAAACCAGTGAGGTACCATTACACATCTAATACAATGGCTAAAATCTGGAGCACAGAACAACAAATGCTGGCCAGATGGAAATCTTAGCAATTTTTAAAATGTTCATCCTACAAGTATTTTATATCCTTGCTTTTTTTTTTTCTTATTTTTTTCTTCGTAAAGCTACACCAAATAATTTATCTACCTATATTACCTTCATCAGTTAATTAAAAATATTTCATAGCCTGCCATGATTCACAGACCTTATCTCTCTGCTCTTAATCTTTGCCAACAAATGCATATCAAAGAAATATAAAGTTTCCCCATTATTTCACCTGTAGCCTTCAGCTTCATCTTCTCTAAAATGTCCTGTCCAAGAAGGACTGATCTACTATAGGCATCTCTAAAGGTGTACAGAAGTCAAAGAGCAAGAACATTTTCTGGACTGTCATATATGAGCTCTTCAACTAAATTGGCATGAAATATTACCAATCTCAAAGTTTCCTTCTATATATTCTAGATTTCTCCCTTGCAAAATATAGCAGGCAGGATTAGGGTGACAAATGACCACCCAACACAGAACTTAAGCACAGAGTTTAAATGTTTTATCCTCACTTATCACAAACATGAAAGATGGTTACAGACTCTAACTCTCATATTTACAATAAGAAAACTGAGGATTATGCCGTTTGAATACTAAGTCTAGATGACTCACTAATAGATGGTGTTTCTACTTGGATCCTTCTCCTGCAGTGCTCTTTCCACTGATTCAGGCTGAAGAAGATGATTAGGAGAATATAACAGCGAAAAAAGTCTCCAAACAAAAAAAGCCTTCAGAATCTCAGAAACATCTCAGAAATATTCCCAAACATCTCTAATGTAAAATCAAATGTTTACCATATAATTTAATGAATGCACTGTTCAGCCATTCAGTCTCAACTTCATACCCCACCTTTCACTCTCTCATGCTCCAAAAAGTAACTTTTGGAGATCTAATAATCAGCATAGTGATTATAGTCAACACTACACTGTAATAAACTTCATTGTTCTTATTACAAAGAAAAACAATCAATTACCATGATAGAGATGTTAGGTAACACTAGAGTGGTGGTCATAATGAAACAGATAAACAACCAAATCAACACAGCCTACACCCTAAATTTATGCTATGGTGCACATCAATCATCTCAATTAAAAACAAATAATTTGTACCCTCTCTTCAAGATAAGCTTCCCCTAAACTCAGGTTCACAGGAGACTCCTCTGGGAGCTTCTATACTGTTCCACTACCCATGTCTACTCTTCTAACAATTGATTCTCAATTTTTCAGGACAGTGAATTCATTATTTTTACCAGTTCCCAGATAATTGTAATAAGCAAATAGTTTTAAAACTTTGGGGAGCTTAGGCCTTTAATTATCTGATTACCATTCCCAGACTCTTCTCTATCCTGCTTGATTCTCTTTTCCTTTTTCAATTCACTTGCTTGGAAAGTTTTCACCTCTTCTCTCTATCTTAGGATCTCTAGTCCTTCCCCATACTTCTAGGGACATGAGATCAAGTTGTCCCCAAGCCTCCTACTGAGGGAAGATTAATTGAGAATTACCTGTGAAGCATCTCTCCTGACCTACTTTACAGCCTCCAGTGAGGACACAGAATATCTCTGTGTCTTATCTGGGTCATCAGTCTTACCCCATCAAACTCCTGACCAGCAAAACAATAAAACAGACTGAGCTGGAAGGCAGTAGGTAAAGAGGAAGGTGAATGAGACAACCACAGTCTTCAGAGCTGTTGACCTCACTCCCCCGTGATCGCTCTATCAGGTAGGCCAGGTGGGGAATCTAGGAAGAGCATACCATATCCAGAGGATTGCTCCAGGTTAGTCTTTCCAGAAATAACTGTTCCTATTTCCTGAGGAAAATAATCAAGAGCCAAATGTGCACTGGTAATATGTACAACCAGGCTTCTTCTGGGGCGATGGAAAAGCTGAGTAATCATTTTTTTCCATTTTGTTAACAGACTGTTTTCCTGGGCTCTTTACATGTCTCTTTTAAATGTCTTCCAACAATGCTACCTTCTTTTATGGAATCGTAGGGTTGTGGAGGAGGCCAAAGGAAGAGCCACGTTAGATGGGAACAATTTCTTTAGAAGGAACTTTCTAGAACCTGACTCCAGATTCTTTTAGTCAAAAGTGGCATGTATCAGTGTTACAAGCACTCTTAAAAGTATCTTCCACGTACTTGATAACAACATGTCCTTCTCATCATGGATCAACCTCATTTTCATCATTGGCTTGACCTTTCATCTTTATTCTGGTGAGTAAATTTTTCACTTTTGGATGAAGCCATTCACATATCATAGAAAAATGCAGGAAACAACTACCATTACAGAGGAATGGACGAGCTTGTGCTGGTGTACTGTTCCATCCCATATTTTGATTCTCAATTTTTCAGGACAGTGAATTCATTATTTTACCAGTTCCCAGATAATTGTAATAAGCAAATAGTTTTAAAACTTTGGGGAGCTTAGGCCTTTAATTATCTGATTACCATTCCCAGACTCTTCTCTATCCTGCTTGATTCTCTTTTCCTTTTCAATTCACTTGCTTGGAAAGTTTTCACCTCTTCTCTCTATCTTAGGATCTCTAGTCCTTCCCCATACTTCTAGGGACATGAGATCAAGTTGTCCCCAAGCCTCCTACTGAGGGAAGATTAATTGAGAATTACCTGTGAAGCATCTCTCCTGACCTACTTTACAGCCTCCAGTGAGGACACAGAATATCTCTGTGTCTTATCTGGGTCATCAGTCTTACCCCATCAAACTCCTGACCAGCAAAACAATAAAACAGACTGAGCTGGAAGGCAGTAGGTAAAGAGGAAGGTGAATGAGACAACCACAGTCTTCAGAGCTGTTGACCTCACTCCCCCGTGATCGCTCTATCAGGTAGGCCAGGTGGGGAATCTAGGAAGAGCATACCATATCCAGAGGATTGCTCCAGGTTAGTCTTTCCAGAAATAACTGTTCCTATTTCCTGAGGAAAATAATCAAGAGCCAAATGTGCACTGGTAATATGTACAACCAGGCTTCTTCTGGGGCGATGGAAAAGCTGAGTAATCATTTTTTTCCATTTTGTTAACAGACTGTTTTCCTGGGCTCTTTACATGTCTCTTTTAAATGTCTTCCAACAATGCTACCTTCTTTTATGGAATCGTAGGGTTGTGGAGGAGGCCAAAGGAAGAGCCACGTTAGATGGGAACAATTTCTTTAGAAGGAACTTTCTAGAACCTGACTCCAGATTCTTTTAGTCAAAAGTGGCATGTATCAGTGTTACAAGCACTCTTAAAAGTATCTTCCACGTACTTGATAACAACATGTCCTTCTCATCATGGATCAACCTCATTTTCATCATTGGCTTGACCTTTCATCTTTATTCTGGTGAGTAAATTTTTCACTTTTGGATGAAGCCATTCACATATCATAGAAAAATGCAGGAAACAACTACCATTACAGAGGAATGGACGAGCTTGTGCTGGGTGTGTCATACTTAAATTGGCAAAATGAAATGAGCCACGTGACAAATATTGTTTTAAAAACTGCATCAGTAGATCAGTTTCTCATTTTCCATTTTAGAAAGGTGGAGACAGAGAGGGTGGTTAGAACAAGGAGTAGAATTTAGCAGTTTATTCATTTATGAGTAAATATATCTAATTACTCCCTTTTGGAGGTCAGATTTCATGGTTCCTAAATGCAGAGTGTGGGGAGTAGTACTGTCCTCTGGATCCGGTATTTGTCAACAATCCAACTGGTTGTTTGCCAGTTCTGAGTGCACTAAGGATGGGACTTCATGTAAGGAGAGAACTAACTGATCCCTCTGCTGACAAGTTGCCTTTCTTAAAGTACAAGGCAGTCCATGAATTTCAGAGTAGAGTAGCTGTGAGGTATTAAAGTGATCCGTGATACTTGAGCTAAGTATGAAGGATTAAGCAGTAGTAATTAACTTCTTCATATTAGGTGACTTCATACAGGCATATTAAGTGGCACCAAAGCAAGCCATTGTTTTCTCTGATGGCAATGTCTCATGAGTAAATATGAAACAAAAAGCTATCTCCACCGGAAAGTTCACAAAGTGAGATGAATTTAGAATCTGTTTCCATATTTTGAGTTCTTCTGTGATGTTATTATTTTGATATTACCACAAAAGCCTCCCCTCATTATGTAAGAGGTTTTGAGTATGCAACTTGTATAGTATTTTGCTATTAAAAAATGTGTACTTCCCAGTAAAGACATTGTTTTTCTGTCTTCATCATCTTGTTTTTAATTTTTCTTTTTTCTGTTGGTTGCAGAAACAGCTTTTGCACCTTCTGGAGAAACTCGCAAAAGGGCAAGTTCACAGAAGTTAATTGGGGAATTGAACAAAAATTATTTTATATTTAAAATTTTAATAGCAAATTTCACCAAAAAATACACAACATAATCCTTCAAAAAGTAACATAAAGTGTCATTATTGCACTAAGTTCAAGAAATAGAATCACACCAGTCACATAAAGCTTTTTGCCTTTTTACACAAGGTAATATTATCACATTCCTCAAAACTTTTATTATTGGGAATAAATCTTGTTATATACAGACATCTGAAAAGGGTGTTAGTGTAGACTTGTTTATCCTAGCAAACAGGATGATTACAAAATTATTTCCTACTTAGAGGACTGTAAAATAATATTTACATAGTTACAAGGTTAAATATTACATAGAGGTGAAGAAAATCAACTACACATCTAAACGTCTAAAGAAATAAAAGTATTTAAACATATTTAAAAAGCAGACCATTAATGTGTGTAAGAATACACACATTATTGTTTATTTATGTGTATTACCTACAGAGTTATTCCTCACTAAACTGCATATATATGTATATTGATAGATATACATATACACTCCTATATGTGAATACATACATATATGGTAGCAATCGGAAACTATCAGGTTATCTAGTAGTAAAACTATTGAGAAAAATAGGAAAATCAACACATTCACGTTTTTTTTTTAAAGATTAATTAATTTATTTATTTTGGGCGGGGGTCAGGTTGGGGAGGGAGGGGAGCAGGTGGGCCACTTCTATTGGTCTTTCACTTCTCCATTTTCATCCGTCCTTGTTCTTTGGCTGCTGTGGGCCTCCCATCGCGGTGGCGTCTGTCGTTGCAGAGCACCGGCTCTGGGCGCATGCGCTCCAGAGCTCTGGCTCGGTAATTGGACACATCGGTCCAGCCACTCCGCGGCACGTGGGATCTTCCCAGGCCAGGGATCGAACCGGTGCCCCTTGCACTGCAAGGTGGTGTCCCGGTGTCCTTACCCACTGGACCACCAGGGGAAGCCCAACACATTCACTTTTATATGAGATAATGGGAAAAATCACTCCCAGGTATAAAAGTAAGCAAGGACTATATAAACTTTATTAATTGCACCTTCTGGAGAAACTTTCACAGAAGTTAATTGGGGAATTGAACAAAAATTATTTTATATTTAAAATTTTAATAGCAAATTTCACCAAAAAATACACAACATAATCCTTCAAAAAGTAACATAAAGTGTCATTATTGCACTAAGTTCAAGAAATAGAATCACACCAGTCACATAAAGCTTTTTGCCTTTTTACACAAGGTAATATTATCACATTCCTCAAAACTTTTATTATTGGGAATAAATCTTGTTATATACAGACATCTGAAAAGGGTGTTAGTGTAGACTTGTTTATCCTAGCAAACAGGATGATTACAAAATTATTTCCTACTTAGAGGACTGTAAAATAATATTTACATAGTTACAAGGTTAAATATTACATAGAGGTGAAGAAAATCAACTACACATCTAAACATCTAAAGAAATAAAAGTATTTAAACATATTTAAAAAGCAGACCATTAATGTGTGTAAGAATACACACATTATTGTTTATTTATGTGTATTACCTACAGAGTTATTCCTCACTAAACTGCATATATATGTATATTGATAGATATACATATACACTCCTATATGTGAATACATACATATATGGTAGCAATCGGAAACTATCAGGTTATCTAGTAGTAAAACTATTGAGAAAAATAGGAAAATCAACACATTCACGTTTTTTTTTTAAAGATTAATTAATTTATTTATTTTGGGCGGGGGTCAGGTTGGGGAGGGAGGGGAGCAGGTGGGCCACTTCTATTGGTCTTTCACTTCTCCATTTTCATCCGTCCTTGTTCTTTGGCTGCTGTGGGCCTCCCATCGCGGTGGCGTCTGTCGTTGCAGAGCACCGGCTCTGGGCGCATGCGCTCCAGAGCTCTGGCTCGGTAATTGGACACATCGGTCCAGCCACTCCGCGGCACGTGGGATCTTCCCAGGCCAGGGATCGAACCGGTGCCCCTTGCACTGCAAGGTGGTGTCCCGGTGTCCTTACCCACTGGACCACCAGGGGAAGCCCAACACATTCACTTTTATATGAGATAATGGGAAAAATCACTCCCAGGTATGAGAAGAAGTACAGGCAGAGGGACTAGTTATAAAACTCATTCAGTTATTTGTATGTTTCTTAAATATAACACTGGGTTAATAAAAATATTAATATATTTATATCTAATCAGATTGCTGATAATTGATGTTCATTTTTAACTTCAATATAGAAAATATTTATTGCATTTTGGTGCATACCATGTTGCATTAATAGTAAGCAATATTTGATTTAAAAGGTTCATTATCTGAAAAATTTTATGTTTTCTGTTTATGTTCAACAGCCAGATTGTAACCAGTATGTGGATCAAGTATACCTTTGCACAAAAGAAATAGACCCAGTCTGTGCAACCAATGGCCACACGTATGCCAATAAATGTGTTTTCTGCAATAAAAAGCTGTAAGAGCATAAGATTCATATTGCTTCTTCCAAAATAATGAAGAAACAATCATAAAATGATAGGAATTCGCAATGACTCTGATAGCCAAGGCATAGTATACATGGAAAATAACCTGTGCAGGGTAGCAGGGTGGGAGGGACCCCAGTGCTTGTGAAAGGGAGCACAGCCCGCCTAACACCTCACATTCAGATTCTCCCGGGAAGAAGCTCTTAGTGCAATGCTTAGGCAATTTTAAATACTTTTCAAAAATAAGTTTTCTTTGTCTCTTTTTCCTTCTTTACAGAGAAAATAGTGGAAATTTCGATTTTAGTCATTGGGGTTGTTGTTAACTCGGCATCAGCTACATAATCCTATGACTTCTATTGCTATCCTTTTTCACTATGGATTCTACAATCTGTCTTCTCAATTAAGACTTTAAATTCCTAGATGACCAGACTAAGGCTTTCACAGTATGCAAGATGGAATACAGATCGTTGGAGAATTTTTCAACTCTAAGAACCTCCTCAATGAAGGATTTCAATTTTCTATCTTTGACTATAAAATGACAGTTGAAAAATCTATGTTGTAACTTAGCATAGAAAATCTAGTGGAATTTGTAATCATAAGTATTTCTATCAATAAATTGTTAAATAGTATTATATTTTAAAAAAAATACTCTTTCTTTTTTTGGTTGGATGACTGGATTAGAATAACACAGAGATACTTCTGGTAACTATAAAGAAATAGCCACAAAGCTCAATAAATAATCTATTACTTGGGAGTTTATTTTAAGTACAGACAGTTGGGCTTCTCTTTATACTAAACAGTATAGTCACAAAGGTCAATAAATAATCTATTACTTGGAAGTTTATTTTAAGTACAGACAGTTGGGCTTCTCTTTATACTAAACAGTTAAAATCCCTAAAAGGGGAATCTGGAAACTTGAATTCTAACAAATGTTCCAAGTCAATCTTCTGACCAAAAATGTTTACCAGTACAGACTGAAACTCTAAAACATAAGACATATCTATTAATCTAACTGAAGTTCAGAGACTATTCAAGGATATCATATAATGTCTGAAGCTTGGGGAAAATATTATATTACTTTTTCTCTCTCACAAATCATCAAGAAACAGTTCAGTGATCCTGGCAGGACAGGCAATTCTGCCTTTACTAACCTAGGATATTCATTGGTATCCAAGTCTGATGCTCCTCTATTTCTTTACCTGTTAACCAACAAGAAACTGAATGAAATTTGAGCAGTCAAAAACTCATTTAAAGCTTGGTTTTAAAGGTAGAAATGTAGACTACTAGAAAGCAAGTTTCAAACTGATACATATGTGGTATCAATCTGCTTTCCCTTTCAGTAAACATTTCACCTCTAAGAGATAATTTGCATGGAAGTTACTTTCATTTACTTTGTTTAGTATTAATCATTAATAAAAGTATTCATTAAAATGTACAAACATAGAGACACATTACAAAAGCACATTCAATTATATTCATGGCCTTTTTCATTACAAAAATATTTGGTGAATACTGGTAAATTCATACAGATAGTCTTTTACTTTGCAAAATTTTTTTTAATTTAATTGAAAAATATTGTAATAGCCTATTAGCTTCAGGTATACATTAAAGTGATTCAGTTGCATATATATACATGTATGTATGCACATATGTACATATACCCTTTTTCAGATTCTTTCCATTCTAGGTTATTACATAGCATTAAATATAGTTCCCTCTTCTATATGACAGATCTTTGTAGTATTCTGTATATGTTAATTCCAAACTCCCAATTTATCTCTCCCTGCTTTCCCCATTGGTAACCCTAAGATTGTATTTTTATGTCTATCAATATCTTTCTGTTTTGGAAAAGAGTTTATTTGTATCTTTTCTTTATATTCCATATATAAGCAATATCATATGATATTTTTCTCTCTCAGGCCTACTCCAATTAGTATGATAATCTCGAGTTCCACTAATGTGGCTACAAATGACGCTAACTTCACTCTTTTTTATTGGCTAAGTAATTCTGCATTGTCTGTCTACATATGTGTGTGTATATGTATACATATGTATGTATACATATATATATGCACACATCACATCGTTTTTATCCACTCATGTGCTGATGCACATTTAGGCTTTTTTCATGTTCTTGTATGTGTGTTAGTCACTCAGTTGTGATTGATTCTTTGTGACCCCATGGACTGTGGCCAGCCAGGCTCCTCTGTCCATGGAATTCTCCAGGCTAGAATGCTGGAGTCGGTAGCCATTTCCTTTTCCAGAGGAATCTTCCCAACCTGGAATCAAACCCAGGTTTCCTGAAATTGCAGGCTGATTCGTTACTATCTGAGACACCAGCTGTGATCACAGAATGTATGTATGCAAGTTAGAGACTTCTATGGTAGATGCCCAGGAGTGAGACACTTAGATCCTATGGTATCTCTATTTTTAGTTCTTTAGGTAACCTCATACTATTTTCTATAATGGTTGTACCAATTTGCATTCCCACCAAACCTATGAAAAGGGTCCTTTTTCTCCACACCCTCTCCAGCATTTATTACTTGTAGACTTTTTGATGATGGCCATTCTAACTGCTGTGAGGTGGTACTTGGGTCTTCTGCCAATTTTTCGATTGAGTTGTTTTGTTTGTTTTATATTAAGCTGCATGAACTGTTTGTATATATTGGAATTAATCCCTTCTTGGTCACATGATTGCAAATATTTTCTTCCATTCTGTAAGTTGTCTTTTTGTTTTGTTTATGGCTTCCTTTGCTGTGCAAAACCTTTTAAGTTGAATTAGATTCCTTTTGTTTAGTATTCTGTATATGTTAATTCCAAACTCCCAATTTATCTCTCCCTGCTTTCCCCATTGGTAACCCTAAGATTGTATTTTTATGTCTATCAATATCTTTCTGTTTTGGAAAAGAGTTTATTTGTATCTTTTCTTTATATTCCATATATAAGCAATATCATATGATATTTTTCTCTCTCAGGCCTACTCCAATTAGTATGATAATCTCGAGTTCCACTAATGTGGCTACAAATGGCCTTCTTCACTCTTTTTTATTGGCTAAGTAATTCTGCATTGTCTGTCTACATATGTGTGTGTATATGTATACATATGTATGTATACATATATATATGCACACATCACATCGTTTTTATCCACTCATGTGCTGATGCACATTTAGGCTTTTTTCATGTTCTTGTATGTGTGTTAGTCACTCAGTTGTGATTGATTCTTTGTGACCCCATGGACTGTGGCCAGCCAGGCTCCTCTGTCCATGGAATTCTCCAGGCTAGAATGCTGGAGTCGGTAGCCATTTCCTTTTCCAGAGGAATCTTTCCAACCCGGGAATCAAACCCAGGTTTCCTGAAATTGCAGGCTGATTCGTTACTATCTGAGACACCAGCTGTGATCACAGAATGTATGTATGCAAGTTAGAGACTTCTATGGTAGATGCCCAGGAGTGAGACACTTAGATCCTATGGTATCTCTATTTTTAGTTCTTTAGGTAACCTCATACTATTTTCTATAATGGTTGTACCAATTTGCATTCCCACCAAACCTATGAAAAGGGTCCTTTTTCTCCACACCCTCTCCAGCATTTATTACTTGTAGACTTTTTGATGATGGCCATTCTAACTGCTGTGAGGTGGTACTTGGGTCTTCTGCCAATTTTTCGATTGAGTTGTTTTGTTTGTTTTTATATTAAGCTGCATGAACTGTTTGTATATATTGGAATTAATCCCTTCTTGGTCACATGATTGCAAATATTTTCTTCCATTCTGTAAGTTGTCTTTTTTGTTTTGTTTATGGCTTCCTTTGCTGTGCAAAACCTTTTAAGTTGAATTAGATTCCATTTGTTTATTTTTTTAATTTCTATTACTATAAAGTATAAAAGATGAATCCAAAAAGTTATTTTTGTGATTTACATCTAAGAGTGTTCAGCCTATTTTTCCTTCCAGGAGTTTCATAGTATCCTATTTTAAATTTAGGTTTTGAATCCATTTTGATTTTAGTTTTGTATATGGTGTTAGAGAATGGTCTAATTTCATTCTTTTACATGCTGCTATCCAGTTTGCCCAGCATCGCTTATAGAAGAGACTGTCTTTTCTCCATTGTGTGTTCTTGCCTCTTTTGTTATAGATTAATTAACCATAGGCATGTGGATTTATTTCTGGGATTTCTACCATGCTCCACTGAATCTGTATTTCTATTTTTGTCCCCATACCATACTATTTTGATTACTGTGGCTTTATAGTGTAGTCTGAAGTCAGGAAGTCTGCCCATTTTTCTTTCTCATGATTGCTTTGGCTATTCAGGACTTCAGAGGAAAATGATCTGGGCACTCCTCCTACTGATGTTGTACCCCTGATGGGGGAACTTGAAGTGGGACTCAGAACCTTCACTCTGCAGGATAACTTCTGAGATATACTCTCCACTTTGTAGGTGGCCCACTGTTGGGTATGGGATTTGATTATATTGTGAGTGAACCACCCCCTGCCATGTAGTTATGGCTTCTTCCTAATGCCTTTGGTTGTAGAATGTCGGTTTCGGTAGGGTCCGGTCATTTTGACTGATGGGTGTTCAACAGTTAGTCGTGATTTCGGTGTGCCTGTGACAGGAGCTGCACTCAGGATTCTACTCCACCATCTTGTCTCCCATTCCCCTAAAATTATTGTAATTATATTCTTTTCTTTTTGCTTTTATTCAATATATTATCAATCAAAACACCCTACTATGTATCATGCCCTGTGTAATGTAGGGAAAAGCTGATAAGCAAAAGCAATGTAACTGTTGTCTAGGAAGGTATAGTATATTGATGAAAATTAGTATCCATAAGTGAATAGAAATTCTACCTGATTGACTGACTGTTTTCCACATACGCTTTGTGAATCAGCTTCCTACATGGTAGAAACTTTCACATGGTATGGGACTGAGTTCTTCAGAATCTTGTTGGATAAAGATCAGATCCATAGTTTATCCATAATGACAGTGAGATACTAGAAACTTAATTATGTAAAGTCTGACATTTCATAAGGAAGACACAGAGTGTTTGCAATTGAGATAAAATCCATAAAACTTAAAATTTCCCATTTAAAAGTAAATTATATGTTTTAAGTATATATTTATTCACAATGTTGTATAAATATCACTACTATCTGATTACAGAACATTTCCATCATCTCACCCAGTCCAAGTAAAAGCAAACAAATCAACCCAGGCACTTTCCCAATACCCCATCTATAATTCCTGGCAATCACTAAACTACCTATGGTCTCTCTACATGTTCTGGACATTTTACACCAGCAGAATCATACAACGTGTGTGAATTTCATATAAATGAAATATATGTCTATCTCTATATTTATAGTAATACCTTGTTTCATTGTATTTTACTTTATTGTGCTTCACAGACTTTCATTCGTTTTTAACAGACTGAAAGTTTGTAGCTACCTCATATGAGCAAGTGTATCAGTGCTATTCTTCCAATAACATTTGTTGACTTTATGTCCCTTGTGTCACATTTTGATGATTCTTGAAATGGTTCATACTTTTTCATTATTGTCATATTTGCTATAATGTTCTGTGATAAGTGATCTTTGAGGCTATTATGATGACTCTTTGATGAATCAGATGATGGTTAGTATTTTCTGGCAATAATAGATTTTTAAATTAGAAATGTACATGACTTTTATATAGATATAATGCTATTTCACATTTAGCTATAGAACAATGTAACATAACTTTTACATGCACTGGGAAAACAAAAAATTCATGTCACTCATTTATTGAAATATTTGCTTTATTGTTGATCTGGAATCAAACTAATAGTATCCCCAAAGAATACCAGTATATTTATCTAGCTAACTAGCTAGCTAAATACATATATATAGAAGGTAAGCTGTCTTTTGTGAATATTTTCAATTAGCTAAATTATTTATTTTTCCATAAGTGAATAGAAATTCTACCTGATTGACTGACTGTTTTCCACATACGCTTTGTGAATCAGCTTCCTACATGGTAGAAACTTTCACATGGTATGGGACTGAGTTCTTCAGAATCTTGTTGGATAAAGATCAGATCCATAGTTTATCCATAATGACAGTGAGATACTAGAAACTTAATTATGTAAAGTCTGACATTTCATAAGGAAGACACAGAGTGTTTGCAATTGAGATAAAATCCATAAAACTTAAAATTTCCCATTTAAAAGTAAATTATATGTTTTAAGTATATATTTATTCACAATGTTGTATAAATATCACTACTATCTGATTACAGAACATTTCCATCATCTCACCCAGTCCAAGTAAAAGCAAACAAATCAACCCAGGCACTTTCCCAATACCCCATCTATAATTCCTGGCAATCACTAAACTACCTATGGTCTCTCTACATGTTCTGGACATTTTACACCAGCAGAATCATACAACGTGTGTGAATTTCATATAAATGAAATATATGTCTATCTCTATATTTATAGTAATACCTTGTTTCATTGTATTTTACTTTATTGTGCTTCACAGACTTTCATTCGTTTTTAACAGACTGAAAGTTTGTAGCTACCTCATATGAGCAAGTGTATCAGTGCTATTCTTCCAATAACATTTGTTGACTTTATGTCCCTTGTGTCACATTTTGATGATTCTTGAAATGGTTCATACTTTTTCATTATTGTCATATTTGCTATAATGTTCTGTGATAAGTGATCTTTGAGGCTATTATGATGACTCTTTGATGAATCAGATGATGGTTAGTATTTTCTGGCAATAATAGATTTTTAAATTAGAAATGTACATGACTTTTATATAGATATAATGCTATTTCACATTTAGCTATAGAACAATGTAACATAACTTTTACATGCACTGGGAAAACAAAAAATTCATGTCACTCATTTATTGAAATATTTGCTTTATTGTTGATCTGGAATCAAACTAATAGTATCCCCAAAGAATACCAGTATATTTATCTAGCTAACTAGCTAGCTAAATACATATATATAGAAGGTAAGCTGTCTTTTGTGAATATTTTCAATTAGCATAAAGTTTTCAAGGTTCATCCATTTTGTAGCATGCTATCACATGTCTTTGATTTGTATGACTAAGTAACACTACATCTTCAAGCTAAAACATATTTACTTTCTGCATTTATCAGTGGATTGCATTTTATTGGCTCTAGTGAATAATGCAGCTATTAATATTCTTGTACAAGTTTTTGTGTGATCATACATTTTCATATCTCATAGATTTATACCTAGGAGTAGAATTTCATATGATAACTTAATCTTTAATGTTTTTTGAGAAAATGGCCAAACTTTTCCACAGTGAGAGCATCATTTACATTCCAAATAGGGTTGTATGAGGGTTCCAATTTCTCCATATTCTCACCCAATGTCACAATTTTTTTTTTTAATTATATTTACCCTAGTATGTGTGAGTTAGTATTTCATTGTGGTTTGATTTACGTTTCCTTTATGATTAACCATTAACTTTTCTTCAGGGGCTCATTGGTTATTTGTGCAGCTTCTCTGGAGAAATGTCTATTCAAATCTTTTAACTTTAAAAATTAATTTTTTTTTGATTTGGTAATATTCTTTACATAATATGATTATTAGCCCCTTATTAGATATTAACTTGTGAATATTCTTCCATGTTTGGGTTGTCTTTTGCACTTTCTTCATAGCAATCTCTGATGCAATTCTTTTAAAAAAATTTATGAATTTCAACGTATTTCTTTTTTCCATTGCTGCCTGTACTTTTTGTATTATACATAAGAAATTACTGCCTATTTTAAGATTATGAAGATTTACTTCAGAGGTTTTTTTCTGAGAGTATCATAGTATTAATACCTACACTTATATCACTGATCCATTTTGAGTTAATTCATGCATATGGTGAGAACTGGAGGTACAAAATTCTACTTTTGTGTGTGGCAATCCAGCTGTCACAGAAAAATCTGTTGAAAAGAAAGTTGTTTTTCATTTCAGTTTTCTGAGAACTCTTGTCAAAAATCAGTTGATTAATCAAGAGAGTATAGTACTGGCAAAGAAACAGATGAAACAGAATGGAGAGCCCAGAAAAAGGCCTTCATAAGAATAGCTGACTGGTCTTTGCCAAAGAAGCAAAGGCAATGCAATGGGGTACAGATAGTTCTCTCAACAAAGAGTGCTGAAACAACTGTCAACTACATGCAAAAACATGCTTCTAGACACAGACCTTACACTCTTCCAAAAAATGAACTCAAGATGGATCACAGATTTAAGTGTGTAATGCAAAACTGTAAAACTTTTAAAAGATAACAACAACAATAAAAACCTAAATGACCTTGGATACAGTGGTAGATTTTTAGATAAAATACCAAAGATTTGACCCATGAAAGAAATAACTGACACAATGTAATTCATTAAAATGAAAAATTCATTCTGTGAAATATAGTATCAAGAGAATGAGAATACAAGGCATAGACTGAGAGAAAGATTTGCAAAAGATTTATCTGAGAAAGGACCATTATCCAAAATATACAAAGAGCACTTGAATCTCAATGACAAGAAAACAAACAACCATGAAATGGTTATACTACCCAAAATAATCTACACAGTTAACATGATCCTATCAAACTACCCATGAGATTTTTCACAGAACTAGAATCAATCATCCAAAAATTTTATATGGAACCATGAAAGAATCAGAACTGTCAAAGAAATCTAGAAGAAAAACAATGAAGCTGGAAGCATAATCCCCCTGCAGACTTCAGACAATAGTACAAAGCTAGAGTAATCAAAACAACATGGTATTGGCACAAATATAGACACATAGATCAATGGAACAGACTAGAAAGCCCAGAAGTAAACTCAACACCTATAGTCAGTTTATCTATGACAAAAGACTATATGGGAATATATGGGAAATCTCTGTACCTCCCCCTCAATTTCATGGTAAACTTATAATTGCTGTAAAAAACAATGTTTTAAAAATCAATAGAGAACACACATATGAACTTATTTTGATTTGCTATTTCTATAACATTTTTCTGTGTCTCTCCTTACACTCTTATCACATTGCTTTTTCTTTTCTTAATCACTACAGCTTTGCATTAGGTGTTAAATCTGCATAGGTGGATTCCTCCAACTTTGTCATTCGAGATGGTTTTGGATAAACAAGGTCCCTTGAATGCCAACGTGAGTTTTAGTATTGGATTGTCAATTTCTGCAAAAAGGGCAGGGCTAACTCTTATTTCCAATGAATTTTAAGGTTCTTTCTTCCTTACAAAAAAATATGTAGATGACACAGTAAGGTTAAGAAAGTAAAGTGAAAGTTTTTTTAAGCAAGAACACACTTTAAGAGGGAGAGCAACCAGACAGGGGAGGAGCTGCTGCCCTGGTTTTCTTTGGCACACCAGTTAGGAGAGGCATACAAATGAAGAGGTGGAATCTTTACTGGGGAAGGAGTTTAGGAGTCTTGGTCCATGACTTTCATCCCAGCTTGATCTCCCCTCAGGGAAGAGGGATATTTGTCCTTTTTTAGCTTAAATCAGAAATGTCATGGTGGTGGTGCATGATGGGTCTTCCTTTGTCTATAAGGCTCATTTTATTGAAATGAGAACATTATGAGCAACAGGTTATATTCTGAAACAGGAGATTGCCACCTTTCTTAGTCTGTTTTACAGAACACTTCCACCCAGAAAGTGTGGTTTTCTATCAATATGAAGATTCCTTCTTTTCTGTCTACCCATGAACCCCTTCTGTTTACAAGATTCATATTTTCTTGCCACCAAATCCCTGCTCACATTTCTCTGGTCATATCTGGCTAACACTCTGAATGTTTCTGTTGTGAATATATATATTGTTTTACCCTTACTGCTCTCTGAACAGTGTTAAGTTTTCCAAACGATGAATCTAGGGTATGTTTCCATACTTTCAGTTCAGATCAGTTCCTTAGTCATCTCCAACTCTTTGTGACCCATTGGACTGCAGCATGCCAGGTTTCCCTGTCCTTCGCCATGTCCTGAAGCTTGCTCAAACTCATGTCCATTGACTCAGTGATGCCATCCAACCATCTAGTCCTTTATCATCCCCTTCTCTTTCTGCCTTCTATTTTTCCCAATATCAGGGTCTTTTCCAATGAGTCATCTCTTGTCATCAGGTGGTCAAAGTATTGGAGCTTCAGCTTCAGCATCATTACTTCCAATGAATATTCAGGGTTGATTTGCCTTAGAATTGATTGATTTGATCTCCTTGCAGTCTAAGGGACTTCCTAGAGTCTTCTCCAATACCACAGTTCAAAGACATCAATTATTCAGTGCTCAGTCTTCTTTATGGTCCTTTAGGTCTTCTATAATTTCCTTTAGCAATGTTTTGTAAACAGTGTCTTACATTTCCTTGTTTTGGTTTTTTTTTTTTTTTTTTCATGAAGCAATAAAAATAATTTAACTATGTAACATTATATTCACTGGTTAATTTAAAACACTTGAAGCCTGCTGAGATTCCTAGGCAGTCTCTCCTGTTCTTAATCTTTGCCAGAAAATATGTGTCAAAGAGGTATAAAGAACTTCCCCATGATTTCACCTATAAAATGTCTGGCCCCAAAAGCAGAGGTCTGCCACAGGCATCATTGATGGTGTCCATGTACAGAATTCAAAGAGGAAGTATAAACAATGTATCCATTTTATTACAGTAAAGGAACATTTTCTGTACTTGTCAAATGTGGACTCTTCAACTTAAGAGATAAAACAGCCACTGCCATATCAGTAAACAGCAGAAATCACAGTCATTGGTGATTATAGCCACCACAGATGGTGAGCTGGTGAGCCCTGAGGTAACTCAGAAAGGGCACAAGGAATATCTTCCCTCCAGCAGCCAGCAGACTGCAGCCACTCCCATAGGTGAGCCCTGAGGAACTCAGGACATGAAAAGGCAGGATGCTGGCCCCAGAGAGCTGACATGCATACAAAAGGAATTATTTTAGTGAACCCAATCGCAGGCATCTTGCCATATATAGAAGTGTTAAATTCTTTACCTTGAGATATCTAATCTTCCTTTATTAGCAGTATTCTTTTGTTCCTACTAGAAGGGAAGGAGCAGGCAAGGGTGATCAGGACGCTGGGTAAAGTAGCAGCGAGTTGCTTAGAGAGTTGCTTTCCGAAAGCCTAGGGTCATGGGTTTGATTCTTGTTTGGGACAGTAGGGAGAGGTCTAGCATTACTTTATTGATTTATTTCCTTTTGGAAACGGTTTGTTTGACTCTGAGATCTCAAGGCCCTCATTGGGTTGTCATTTGTTGACTCGTACACGTATGTTCAGTTGGCATGGATAAACAGTAAACAATAAGCTTCCTACTGGTGAAGGCCTTCTGTTTGTATGTGAGCATGACTTCTCCTCATATGACCCTAGTTTGTGAGTAGGGGGGAGCCTGCTGGCTCAGAACACATGACCGTACACAGTCAGGATAAGACACTGCTGTATGAGGCAAAGTGAGAGGCACTTGGGAGCCTGGGTGTAGGATTCCGATGAGAGGAGAAGAGAGTTAGCCTCCCAAGTAACCTCTAGGACTGCTATCCTCCTAGGTGTCCTATGCTCACCTGCCTCTGCTATCCCCTCCTAGATTTCCCCCATGCTCAGCAGTATCTCATTTTGGCCAAGGTCAGAGTGGAGATGTAAGTAAAGATAGGAAAGGCAGGAGAGATAGGAGAGTTATGAGAGAGAAAAATGTGAGTTAATAGAGGGAAAGTGCACAGAGTGCTGGGGAGCAGAGGTGCAGTACAAGTGTTGTGGGATTCGTGGGGAACAGTCCTGAGCACTGGGCCAGCATCAGGAAGGGTAAGATCTATACCTCTTTCAAAGGAGAACCCTTTTTGAGAGCTATTAGGGAGGCAGTAGACAAGGTCTGTCAGGCAGTTAGATAGGGTAGTGGTTAGGGAGTAGGGTTGAAGAGCCTAGGGTCAAGAGCTCGATTCCTGAGTTGAATTTGTTTCAGGAGCAGGAGGAGCCTGCTTCTTTTTACAGTAATGATGGGAGGAAACCATCACACTTTACAACCTACGGTGGTTCAAACTAAGTATTTAGAACAGATTGTTAAATCTTAGAAAGATGACATCAAGTGGACAATTATGAAAGCTGTTCTTAATACAGACTCTGACTCTGACGGCACAGAGCAAATGCTTGCTTTGCACTGCACCTAAGCAGATGTCTTTATTAAAGTACTCCATGACACAGCAGCTTTCCCTGCCCCTGGTCTTTTGTTCAAATCATTATGGTAAGTCTACAAAAGTCCAGCAAGGCATAGGGGTAGAAGCTGACTAGAGAAAACCTCTGCAACTTCCTGTAGTCTGATCGACTTTACTGCAGACACCGGTGTGGCAAACTGTTCTGTCCCACCGTTTTTTTGGTTTTTTTTTTCAGCATCAACCTGCACCTAAAGCATAAGAGGTCACTTCAGTGGAATAAACAATTACCATTCAATGCATTTCCAGTGAAAAGAGAAGCACCAGAAAGAATCAGAAGCAAAAATAAAGGAAAAGCTCTCTAGTTTAGACTTGTCAGATAGACAGACTCTCTAACTCTTCAAGGAATAACAGTGTGTGATAAGATCTGTAGAACTACCAATTGATTAGGACTCCATATCCGGTATTGTCAGATCATTATGTAATTTCAACAGCACAAATTTTTCTTTAAAATTTATTTCACCATGATAACAGGAAGCAATACTTCAATAATACAATAATGACTTAATGGTGACCATTTACCTTTGATCTTCTAGTAATTAAGCTTGGGGACAGATACTGTCAAGATTAAAGAAATGCAAATGAAGCAATATAACCAATCAAAAAAGCGTGATACTAGCTACTTCTTTAGTGAATGTCAATGAAGTAATTTCATTCATAGAGCTATCTTCTAAGAAGAGTATCTCCTGTGCCCCTGCTGGCCACCCAGACCCTGCCTTGATTCTAAATGGGCCCCTACTTGGGGCTGGGACTCTGTCAGGCAGTTAGATAGGGTAGTGGTTAGGGAGTAGGGTTGAAGAGCCTAGGGTCAAGAGCTCGATTCCTGAGTTGAATTTGTTTCAGGAGCAGGAGGAGCCTGCTTCTTTTTACAGTAATGATGGGAGGAAACCATCACACTTTACAACCTACGGTGGTTCAAACTAAGTATTTAGAACAGATTGTTAAATCTTAGAAAGATGACATCAAGTGGACAATTATGAAAGCTGTTCTTAATACAGACTCTGACTCTGACGGCACAGAGCAAATGCTTGCTTTGCACTGCACCTAAGCAGATGTCTTTATTAAAGTACTCCATGACACAGCAGCTTTCCCTGCCCCTGGTCTTTTGTTCAAATCATTATGGTAAGTCTACAAAAGTCCAGCAAGGCATAGGGGTAGAAGCTGACTAGAGAAAACCTCTGCAACTTCCTGTAGTCTGATCGACTTTACTGCAGACACCGGTGTGGCAAACTGTTCTGTCCCACCGTTTTTTTGGTTTTTTTTTTCAGCATCAACCTGCACCTAAAGCATAAGAGGTCACTTCAGTGGAATAAACAATTACCATTCAATGCATTTCCAGTGAAAAGAGAAGCACCAGAAAGAATCAGAAGCAAAAATAAAGGAAAAGCTCTCTAGTTTAGACTTGTCAGATAGACAGACTCTCTAACTCTTCAAGGAATAACAGTGTGTGATAAGATCTGTAGAACTACCAATTGATTAGGACTCCATATCCGGTATTGTCAGATCATTATGTAATTTCAACAGCACAAATTTTTCTTTAAAATTTATTTCACCATGATAACAGGAAGCAATACTTCAATAATACAATAATGACTTAATGGTGACCATTTACCTTTGATCTTCTAGTAATTAAGCTTGGGGACAGATACTGTCAAGATTAAAGAAATGCAAATGAAGCAATATAACCAATCAAAAAAGCGTGATACTAGCTACTTCTTTAGTGAATGTCAATGAAGTAATTTCATTCATAGAGCTATCTTCTAAGAAGAGTATCTCCTGTGCCCCTGCTGGCCACCCAGACCCTGCCTTGATTCTAAATGGGCCCCCTACTTGCCTGGGCAGGTTCTGGTGATAAGAAACATGTAGGAGTTTAGGAGTGTTCTCCTGGTTCTTTCAGCTGGAACTTATGGCCCTCACTAGCTTCCTGTGGTAGAGCCCCTGGAGCCAAGATCCAGCACCTCTGGGGTTCCCTTGCCTCTCCTGGTCACTCAGGCTCTTCCCATGTAGTTTATCGGGCATTTTGCCTGTTGATTATTTTATATAAGAGTCTTGTGTATATGTTCATCTCTACCTACTCATTACTTGCTCCCCACCATCTTTCCCTTTTGGTAACCATAAAGTGCTTTCTTTGTCTGTGAGGCTGTTTCTGTTTGGCAAAGAAATCCATTTATACCCATCTTCAGAATCCACCACTAAGTGATATCACATGGCACTTTTCTGTCTTTGTCCACTGAAAGGGAACTTCTGTGGAATAAAGCCTGGAAATGCTGCCACTACCCTCAGCCCTGCCTCTGGATACACTGGGGAAGTCTCCTGAGAGTAAGGCTCCTTCCTCTCCAAAGACATGCAGGACACTAGGCCCCCACACAGTATGAAAACCTCTCACACTGTCCTGTTGCCCATGCAGGCCCTTTGGGTGAGGAATGCCATTTAAAGACTATTAATGGGTGGGAGGGGGTGCCCAGAGTGGGTGACATTGGGGTGAGATTAGTTAGAAAAGCACCCAAAGACATGCTTTCCTGCAGCAATCCCCCTGGTCAGCCCAGTTGGTGTTGACCGCTCAAGTCAGAGCCCTCAAGGCTCAGACACAACATTCTGCACTTCTGTGGGGCAAGTACTGGAGCACTCCCAGTACTTGCTTCACCTACAGTCAGAGCCTGCCCTGTATGCTTCTCCTTTATTATTACTATTATTATGTTTTATTTGAATCAATGACTAATGAATTTTGGTAATTAAGCTTGGGGACAGATACTGTCAAGATTAAAGAAATGCAAATGAAGCAATATAACCAATCAAAAAAGCGTGATACTAGCTACTTCTTTAGTGAATGTCAATGAAGTAATTTCATTCATAGAGCTATCTTCTAAGAAGAGTATCTCCTGTGCCCCTGCTGGCCACCCAGACCCTGCCTTGATTCTAAATGGGCCCCCTACTTGCCTGGGCAGGTTCTGGTGATAAGAAACATGTAGGAGTTTAGGAGTGTTCTCCTGGTTCTTTCAGCTGGAACTTATGGCCCTCACTAGCTTCCTGTGGTAGAGCCCCTGGAGCCAAGATCCAGCACCTCTGGGGTTCCCTTGCCTCTCCTGGTCACTCAGGCTCTTCCCATGTAGTTTATCGGGCATTTTGCCTGTTGATTATTTTATATAAGAGTCTTGTGTATATGTTCATCTCTACCTACTCATTACTTGCTCCCCACCATCTTTCCCTTTTGGTAACCATAAAGTGCTTTCTTTGTCTGTGAGGCTGTTTCTGTTTGGCAAAGAAATCCATTTATACCCATCTTCAGAATCCACCACTAAGTGATATCACATGGCACTTTTCTGTCTTTGTCCACTGAAAGGGAACTTCTGTGGAATAAAGCCTGGAAATGCTGCCACTACCCTCAGCCCTGCCTCTGGATACACTGGGGAAGTCTCCTGAGAGTAAGGCTCCTTCCTCTCCAAAGACATGCAGGACACTAGGCCCCCACACAGTATGAAAACCTCTCACACTGTCCTGTTGCCCATGCAGGCCCTTTGGGTGAGGAATGCCATTTAAAGACTATTAATGGGTGGGAGGGGGTGCCCAGAGTGGGTGACATTGGGGTGAGATTAGTTAGAAAAGCACCCAAAGACATGCTTTCCTGCAGCAATCCCCCTGGTCAGCCCAGTTGGTGTTGACCGCTCAAGTCAGAGCCCTCAAGGCTCAGACACAACATTCTGCACTTCTGTGGGGCAAGTACTGGAGCACTCCCAGTACTTGCTTCACCTGCTACAGTCAGAGCCTGCCCTGTATGCTTCTCCTTTATTATTACTATTATTATGTTTTATTTGTATTTTTGGAGAAGATTTAATTTCACAAGAACCAATGATTTTTTATTTTCTCCAAACAAAAGGTTTTAAAAGTAAAGAATCTGTTGTCTTGGAAGAATAGGACAAGTCTCTTCAACAAGCAATGGACCGGGGGAGGAGCCAAGATGGCGGAGGAATGAGGGGAAGATTTCACCAGCTCCCCAACAGAATCACCAGAACTAATCAAGAAAAGAACCACCACCAACAAACCAGCCGCTAGATGACAGAAGAATTCCATAGGTCCGCAAGAGTAGAAGAGTGAATAGCCAGAAATTTCCCGGAGCTAGGGTTCTAAGAATCCTCTATCGTAACCCCCACGCCGGACCGCACCTATGGAGAGCGCGCCAGCAAGTGCCGTAAAAGGGGGCCTAAGCAGAGCCTCGGGGGAGAAAGGGCAGCACTCAGCGTGAAAACTCCAAGAATCCGCCTGGATCCCAGCAGAAATTAAGACACTGCGAAGATAGGATACCAGAGCAGGGCCAAGCAGAATGCGCTTGCTGCCTAGTGACCTGAGGCTGGACTGAACGCGGAGAGCGCTGCCTAGAGACCGAGCCGGAGACAGAAGGGAGCGCCCAGTGTGAGGATCGCGCCGCTAGGCCGCCGGGCGAAAATCGCAACTTTCCGCCTGGCATCGGGTAAGTTCAAACACTCCTAGTGGGGGACAGGCTGAAGGGGTAGTCGCCCACAGATTGCTGACCAGGGACCGGGCTCGAGCCAGACGGGGAACCTTGTGCCTGCCTTTGGGACTTGGAGGCGCAACCGGCAGTGCGCGCGCCAGTGGCGGAAGAGCCCCTGTACCCCCATAGCTACACCCGCAGCGGAGGAAGTCGGGAGAAGGACAGGTATCAGAGGCTACCTGCAGGTGCGCTGCAGAGCCAGGACGCCCCCACCCAACACGGGATTGCACGCGCGCTACGGACCCCCGCCCGACGAACTGGGATCAGCCCGCGCTCCCGCCCAACCCGGGACGGCGCTTGTCGCGCCCCCGGCCCAACACACTGGGATCATCCCGCGCCCCCGCCCAACCCGGGACAGCAAGCGCACCGTGGTCCCCCGCCCAACGGACAGAGATCAGCCCGCCGTCCAGGTCAGCACCTGAGCTTCCAGACTGGTGCCATAAGGAAAAGGCTGCATCATCAAGACAGCACCATCGAGAGCAGACTGGCTTCCAAAAACCAGGGACAGTATTTAGCTTTTTTGTTTATCTGTTGTGGACGGTTCTGCTTATTCGTTTGATTGGTCAGGTTTGCGTTTTTTTTTTTTTTTCCTCTCTCTTTTGTCTCTTCTTATTAAGTTTCTCTTCCTTTTATTAATTTTTAATTTTTTGATTTTTAATTATTAATTTTTTTATTATTAATTTTTTTTAAATTTTAATTCTTGAACTTCTAAATTTTCTTTCCTCTTTCCCACTCATTCCTCCCTCTATGTTCTAAATCTAAAACTTTCTCCTATATACCACTACCCCCTAGATAAATATTTCCTACCTTCCTGTCTCCACTATTCTCTTCCAGCTTCACTAAACAATACAACACACTAATCTTGGCTACATCCTAAATTGTTCTTTCCTCTATTACCCACATTCATCCTTCCTAAGGAGGTGGGCTGCCCCCAGCAGAATTGCTAAAAACCGAGGGCCAAGCAGAATGCGTGGCTACTGAGCTGGACTGAGGAGAGCGCTGCCTAGAGACCGAGCCGGAGACAGAAGGGAGCGCCCAGTGTGAGGATCGCGCCGCTAGGCCGCCGGGCGAAAATCGCAACTTTCCGCCTGGCATCGGGTAAGTTCAAACACTCCTAGTGGGGGACAGGCTGAAGGGGTAGTCGCCCACAGATTGCTGACCAGGGACCGGGCTCGAGCCAGACGGGGAACCTTGTGCCTGCCTTTGGGACTTGGAGGCGCAACCGGCAGTGCGCGCGCCAGTGGCGGAAGAGCCCCTGTACCCCCATAGCTACACCCGCAGCGGAGGAAGTCGGGAGAAGGACAGGTATCAGAGGCTACCTGCAGGTGCGCTGCAGAGCCAGGACGCCCCCACCCAACACGGGATTGCACGCGCGCTACGGACCCCCGCCCGACGAACTGGGATCAGCCCGCGCTCCCGCCCAACCCGGGACGGCGCTTGTCGCGCCCCCGGCCCAACACACTGGGATCATCCCGCGCCCCCGCCCAACCCGGGACAGCAAGCGCACCGTGGTCCCCCGCCCAACGGACAGAGATCAGCCCGCCGTCCAGGTCAGCACCTGAGCTTCCAGACTGGTGCCATAAGGAAAAGGCTGCATCATCAAGACAGCACCATCGAGAGCAGACTGGCTTCCAAAAACCAGGGACAGTATTTAGCTTTTTTGTTTATCTGTTGTGGACGGTTCTGCTTATTCGTTTGATTGGTCAGGTTTGCGTTTTTTTTTTTTTTTTCCTCTCTCTTTTGTCTCTTCTTATTAAGTTTCTCTTCCTTTTATTAATTTTTAATTTTTTGATTTTTAATTATTAATTTTTTTATTATTATTTTTTTTTAAATTTTAATTCTTGAACTTCTAAATTTTCTTTCCTCTTTCCCACTCATTCCTCCCTCTATGTTCTAAATCTAAAACTTTCTCCTATATACCACTACCCCCTAGATAAATATTTCCTACCTTCCTGTCTCCACTATTCTCTTCCAGCTTCACTAAACAATACAACACACTAATCTTGGCTACATAACCCTATAAAATCCTTCCAAGTCGAATCTATTCCTTCTCATTACCCATACATTTTCCACCTCCTCACCCCCAACACATGTCTTAGTTAAAAATTGCTTTCAATGACGGAATAGTCCAAGCCAGGACCTTACCCAAGATCTATTTTTCCAGGCACTATTTTAATTAACTCAGAGCTTAACGGGCAAGTACCATCTTTGATTGTGTCGTTTGTCAGGAAAATGTCCTATGCTTTGTCACTGTAAGACTGGTTAGATGTGGCTATTGCTGTGTATGTATGTATATCTTATGATTAGGTTAGAAAACATCTGCATGCTTTTATGACTGTCACCCATTAGGGACACACCTCTTGCTCCTCAGATGCTAGTATTTGAACTAATATCACGGAACACCAGAGCAAACCAGGCATAGAGCATACACCCCCTGACCAATCATTAAACCAAGGATCCTCAGACTAGAAGCCCTGATTCCAAGACCCCACACCATCAAAGAACATACAACACTAGAGATGAAACGACAGAGAAACACTGCACAAATGAAGGACCAAGCTAGAGAATCACAGCCTCAAATGACAGAGGAGGAGATAGACAAATTATCTGAAAGAGAATTCAGAAAAACTATACTAATGAGGATGCAAAACACCAAAAACAGAATATTAGAGGAAATTAGTGCACTGAGAAAAGACATGCAAGAAATGAAAAATAAGCAAATAGAGACCACCAACTCAATTGCTGAACTCAAAAATATGATAGAAGGCCTCAACAGAAGACTATCTGAGGCTGAAGGACGGATAAGCGTGCTGGAAGATAGACTGCTGGATATAACTGGTGAGGAACAGAACAAAGCCGAAAGAATTAAAAGAACTGAGGATAGCCTCAGGGACCTATGGGACAATATCAAACACACCAACATTAGAATTATAGGAGTCCCAGAAGAAGAAGAAGGGAAGAAAGGTTATGAAAAAATTCTTGAAGAGGTTATTGTAGAAAACTTTCCCAGCATGGGAAAGGAAATAGTCAACCATGCCCAAGAAGCACAAAGAGTTCCATACAGAATAAATCCCAGAAGAAACACTCCAAGGCACATTCTAATCAAACTAACACAGACTAAATATAAAGACAGATTACTAAAAGCAGCTAGAAGCAAACAACAAATAACATATAAAGGAAACCACATAGGTTTAACTGCAGATCTCTCAACAGAGACCCTGCAGGCCAGAAGAGAATGGCAAGACACATTTAAACGGCTAAAAGAGGATAACCTGCAACCACGAATTCTCTACCCAGCAAAAATCTCATTCAGAATCGATGGTGAAGTCAAGAGCTTCACAGACAAGCAAAAACTAAAAGAATTCTGTACCACAAAACCAGCCCTACAACAAGTGTTAAACGGCCTGATATAGCCAATAAATACAAGAGTAGGAGAAGTCCTACAAATCAAACCCCAACCTGCTAAGAAGATGACAATAGGAACATTTGTATCAATAATTACTTTGAACGTAAATGGATTAAATGCCCCAACCAAATGACACAGGCTGGCTGAATGGATCAAGAAACATGACCCATATATATGCTGTTTACAAGAGACCCTCTTCAGACCTAGAGACACTCATAGACTGAAAGTGAAAGGCTGGAAAAAGATATTTCATGCAAATGGAAATCAAAAGAAAGCTGGAGTAGCAATCCTCATATTAGACAAAGTAGATTTTAAAGTAAAGAAGATTCTAAGAGACAAGGCAGGTCACTACATCATGATTAAAGGATCCATCCAAGAGGAATACATAACAGTCATGAACATCTACGTACCAACACAGGGGCACCTCAATACATAAGACAGATACTTTCAGACTTAAAAGAAGAAATCAATAATAACACAATAATAGTAGGAGACTTTAACACTCCTCTCACACCAATGGACAGATCAACAAAACAGAAAATTAATAAAGAAACACAAGACTTAAATGACACACTAGAAAAGATGGACCTCATCGATATCTTTAGGACGTTCCATCCAAAAGCAGAAGAATACACTTTCTTCTCAAATGCTCACGGAACTTTCTCCAGGATAGACCACATCTTGGGCCACAAATCAAACCTCAGTCAATTCAAGAAAACTGAAATTATATCAACCATCTTCTCGGACCACAATGCAATGAGGCTACAGATCAACTAAAACCAAGAAGCACAAAGAGTTCCAAGGCCCCAAATTCTAATCAAACTAACACAGACTAAATATAAAGACAGATTACTAAAAGCAGCTAGAAGCAAACAACAAATAACATATAAAGGAAACCACATAGGTTTAACTGCAGATCTCTCAACAGAGACCCTGCAGGCCAGAAGAGAATGGCAAGACACATTTAAACGGCTAAAAGAGGATAACCTGCAACCACGAATTCTCTACCCAGCAAAAATCTCATTCAGAATCGATGGTGAAGTCAAGAGCTTCACAGACAAGCAAAAACTAAAAGAATTCTGTACCACAAAACCAGCCCTACAACAAGTGTTAAACGGCCTGATATAGCCAATAAATACAAGAGTAGGAGAAGTCCTACAAATCAAACCCCAACCTGCTAAGAAGATGACAATAGGAACATTTGTATCAATAATTACTTTGAACGTAAATGGATTAAATGCCCCAACCAAATGACACAGGCTGGCTGAATGGATCAAGAAACATGACCCATATATATGCTGTTTACAAGAGACCCTCTTCAGACCTAGAGACACTCATAGACTGAAAGTGAAAGGCTGGAAAAAGATATTTCATGCAAATGGAAATCAAAAGAAAGCTGGAGTAGCAATCCTCATATTAGACAAAGTAGATTTTAAAGTAAAGAAGATTCTAAGAGACAAGGCAGGTCACTACATCATGATTAAAGGATCCATCCAAGAGGAATACATAACAGTCATGAACATCTACGTACCAACACAGGGGCACCTCAATACATAAGACAGATACTTTCAGACTTAAAAGAAGAAATCAATAATAACACAATAATAGTAGGAGACTTTAACACTCCTCTCACACCAATGGACAGATCAACAAAACAGAAAATTAATAAAGAAACACAAGACTTAAATGACACACTAGAAAAGATGGACCTCATCGATATCTTTAGGACGTTCCATCCAAAAGCAGAAGAATACACTTTCTTCTCAAATGCTCACGGAACTTTCTCCAGGATAGACCACATCTTGGGCCACAAATCAAACCTCAGTCAATTCAAGAAAACTGAAATTATATCAACCATCTTCTCGGACCACAATGCAATGAGGCTACAGATCAACTACAGGAAAAAAACCGCTAAAGATACAAACACATGGCGATTAAACAACACTTACCTAAAAAACCAACTGATCACTGAGGAAATCAAAGGAGAAATTTAAAAATTCCTAGAAGAAAATGACAATGAATATACGACCGTGTAAAATTTATGGAATACTGCAAAAGCAGTTCTAAGGGGGAAATTTATAGAAATACAACCCCACCTCAAGAAACTAGGAAAACATGAAGCAGATGACTTAACCCTCTGATTAAAACAATTGGAAAAAGAAGAACAGAAACATCCCAAAGCCAGCAGAAGACGAGAAATTCTAAAGATTAGAGCAGAAATAAATCAGAAAGAAATGAAAGAAACTATAGTTCAGATAAATAAAACAAAAAGCTGATTCTTCAAAAAGGTAAATAAAATCGACAAGCCATTGACCAGACTCATCAAGAAAATGAGGGAGAAGAACCAGATCAACAAAATCAAAAACGAAAAAGGAGAGATTACAACAGATAATGCAGACATCCAAAGGATTCAAAGAGACTATGATGAGCAACTCTATGGCAACAAACTGGACAACCTGTAAGAAATGGACAGTTTCTTTGGGAAGATCAATCTCCCAAGACTGAGCCAGGAAGAAACAGAAACTTTGAACAACCCAATCACAAGCTCAGAAATCAAATCTGTGATTAAAAATCTACCCAAAAATAAAAGCCCAGGGCCAGATGGCTTCACAGCCGAATTCTACCAAACATTTAAAGAACAGCTAATGCCTGTCCTTCTAAAACTCTTCCAAACAATTTCACAGGAAGGAAAACTTCCAAACACATTCTGCGAGGCCACCATCACCCTGATACCCAAACCAGGCAAAGACAACACAAAAAAGGAAAATTAGAGACCAATTTCTCTGATGAACTTAGATGCCAAGATCCTCAACAAAATCCTAGCAAACAGAATTCAACAACACCTCAAAAAACTCATACATCATGATCGAGTCGGGTTCATCCCAGGCATGCAAGGATTCTTCAACATCCGCAAATCAATCAATGTGATACACCATATCAACAAATTGAAAGACAAAAAGCACATGATCATCTCAATAGATGCAGAAAAAGCCTTCGACAAAGTACAACACCCATTCATGATAAAAACTCTTCAGAAAATGGACAAAGAAGGAACCTATCTCAACATAGTGAAAGCCATATATGAGAAGCCCACAGTGAACATTGTCCTCAATGGTGAAAAACTGAAAGCATTCCCTCTAAGATCAGGAACAAGGCAGGGGTGTCCACTTTCACCAGTATCATTCAACATAGTCCTGGAAGTTCTAGCAACAGCAATAAGAGAAGAGAAAGAAATCAAAGGAATCCAGATTGGAAAGGAAGAAGTCAAACTCTCTCTATTTGCAGATGATATGATAGTATACATAGAAAATCCCAAAGACGCTATTACAAAACTACTAGAGCTAATCAACGAATTCAGCCAAGTCGCAGGATACAAAGTCAACACACAGAAATCACTGGGATTCCTATACACAAACAATGAAAAATCAGAAAACAAAATCAAAGAGACAGTCCCCTTTACCATTGCAACCAAAAGAATCAAATGTCTAGGAATAAACCTACCCAAAGAAACTAAAGAACTGTGCACAGAAAATTACAAGACCCTCATGAAAGAAATTAAAGAAGACTTAAACAGATGGAGAGATATTCCATGTTCCTGGATCGGAAGAATCAATATTGGGAAAATGACCATACTACCAAATATCATCTACAGATTCAATGCAATACCTATTCAACTACAATTGACATTTTTCACAGAACTAGACCAAAGAATAACACAGTTCATATGGAAACACAAAAGACTCGAATGAAAAAACCAATAGTCATCAAGGAAGGAAAACTTCCAAACACATTCTGCGAGGCCACCATCACCCTGATACCCAAACCAGGCAAAGACAACACAAAAAAGGAAAATTAGAGACCAATTTCTCTGATGAACTTAGATGCCAAGATCCTCAACAAAATCCTAGCAAACAGAATTCAACAACACCTCAAAAAACTCATACATCATGATCGAGTCGGGTTCATCCCAGGCATGCAAGGATTCTTCAACATCCGCAAATCAATCAATGTGATACACCATATCAACAAATTGAAAGACAAAAAGCACATGATCATCTCAATAGATGCAGAAAAAGCCTTCGACAAAGTACAACACCCATTCATGATAAAAACTCTTCAGAAAATGGACAAAGAAGGAACCTATCTCAACATAGTGAAAGCCATATATGAGAAGCCCACAGTGAACATTGTCCTCAATGGTGAAAAACTGAAAGCATTCCCTCTAAGATCAGGAACAAGGCAGGGGTGTCCACTTTCACCAGTATCATTCAACATAGTCCTGGAAGTTCTAGCAACAGCAATAAGAGAAGAGAAAGAAATCAAAGGAATCCAGATTGGAAAGGAAGAAGTCAAACTCTCTCTATTTGCAGATGATATGATAGTATACATAGAAAATCCCAAAGACGCTATTACAAAACTACTAGAGCTAATCAACGAATTCAGCCAAGTCGCAGGATACAAAGTCAACACACAGAAATCACTGGGATTCCTATACACAAACAATGAAAAATCAGAAAACAAAATCAAAGAGACAGTCCCCTTTACCATTGCAACCAAAAGAATCAAATGTCTAGGAATAAACCTACCCAAAGAAACTAAAGAACTGTGCACAGAAAATTACAAGACCCTCATGAAAGAAATTAAAGAAGACTTAAACAGATGGAGAGATATTCCATGTTCCTGGATCGGAAGAATCAATATTGGGAAAATGACCATACTACCAAATATCATCTACAGATTCAATGCAATACCTATTCAACTACAATTGACATTTTTCACAGAACTAGACCAAAGAATAACACAGTTCATATGGAAACACAAAAGACCTCGAATAGCCAAAGCAATTCTGAGAAAGAAAAACGGAGCTGGAGGGATCAGTCTCCCTAACTTCAGACTCTACTACAAAGCAATAGTCATCAAGACAGTATGGTACTGGCACAAAAACAGAAATATCGACCAATGGAACAAGATAGAGAACCCAGAAATAAACCCACGCACCTATGGGTACCTTATTTTTGATAAAGGAGGAGAAACTATAAAATGGGACAAAGACAGCCTCTTCAACAAATGGTGCTGGGAAAATTGGACAGCTACATGCAAAAAAATGAAATTGGAGCATTCCCTGACACCATACAGTAATATCAACTCAAAATGGATTAAAGACCTAAATGTAAGACCAGAAATCATCAAACTCTTAGAGGAGAATATAGGCAAAACTCTCAAGGACATCAGTCAAAGCAAGATCTTCTCTGACCCACCAACTAAAATAGTGGAACTGAAAAGAAAAATGAACATATGGGACCTCATGAAACTGAAAAGCTTTTGTACAGCTAAAGAAATCACAAAAAAGCTGAACAGACACCCCACAGACTGGGAGAAAATCATAGCAAATGAAACAACAGACAAAGAATTAATCTACAAAATCTACAAGCAACTCAGACAACTCAGCACAGGAAAAACGAAAAACCCAATCAAAAAATGGGAAAAAGATTTAAAGAGATGCCTCTCCAAAGAGGACATACAGATGGCCCAAAAGCTCATGAAATGATGTTCAACCTCTCTTATTATTAGAGAAATGCAAATCAAAACTACAATGAGATATCACCTCACACCCGTCAGAATGGCCATCTTCAAAAAATCTGCAGACAATAAATGCTGGAGAGGGTGCAGAGAAAAGGGAACCCTCTTGCATTGCTGGTGGGAACGTAGATTGATACAGCCTCTATGGAAGACAGTATGGAGATTTCTTAAAAAACTATAAATAGAAGCACCCTATGACCCAGCAATCCCACTATTAGGCTTATATCCTGATGAAATCAATACTGAAAGAAGCACCTGTACCCCAATGTTCATTGCAGTTCTCTATACAATAGCAGAACATGGAAGCAACGTAGATGTCTATCGATGAATGAATGGATACAGAAGCCCTGGTACATATATACAATGGAATACTACTCAGCTGTTAAAAGAAATGCAGAAGACTCAGTCCTAATGAGGTGGCTGGCTCTAGAACCTATCATAAAAAGTGAAGTAAGTCAAAAAGAGAAGGACAAATACAGTATACTAACACACATATATGGAATCTAGTAGGACGGTCTTGATATCACACGCAGGGAACTCATGGAAAAACAGACAGAGCATAGACATAGGGACATCATGGCGTAGAAATAGGGAGGGGGAAGCATGGAGGAAGTAACAAGGAAACCTATAGTGTTATGTGTGGAAAAGATAGCTAGTGTCATAGTGCTAAGGGAATAGGAGTGCTTACAATGGCTTGGGGCGAAGGTCTGGACGGGTGGGATGGGGGGATCTGGGCAGTTGGGGACCATGAATATGCATATGACTGATCTGGGAACATACATGTCTCTGAACAACAAAACTCTGTAAAACCTTTAAAATAAAGAATAAAAAAAAAAAAAAAACAAGCAATGGACCAATTTATATGGGAGGAACTAATGAAACAAGTTACATTCAATAAGTTCCAACGGACTCAGTTTTAGGAATAGCATGAATGACTTCTTGTATGGTACCATATTGTTCCAAATGGGCCATCTCAGGTGGAGGCTGGTAACATGCAGGTAACTTGTTCCAGACTTGACCTGCATACAGGTTTCTCAGAGCTGAGCCTCCAGGGTCCTGTATGGTGTAGATTCAGGTCTGGCTCACTCTCCAGAAGGCTGAATCTCTTCACAGAAGCCACCAACTTCTCCTACTTCAGGCACCCCAGTTCTGTCGTGACTCAAGGGCACAGACCTTTGCTGTCTGCTTCTTTGCCTACAGGACTGACTTCTGCCTGGCCTTCCCCACTCCGCTGACAGACTCTTTAACTCTGGATTTTTCTTTACATTCAGGTGGATCCATGGCTTGACTTCTGTAGATTTCTTATTCTGCATGTGGGTGGGACAGAAGAAGGTTGATCTCCAGGCCTGCAGTCCTAGCCTGCTGCTGTTCTATCTTCTTCATGGCCAAGTTCTCATTCTTCCCAGCAGACCTCTTGGGGGGTCAATGGGATGGGGTGTCCATGTTATGTTCAAGAGTCTTTACATCAGTACTGGAGGATCTGTAGGGAGCTGGAAGGCCACATGTCAGGCAGGAGTGTTTCCAATGGCTCTAGAACCTATCATAAAAAGTGAAGTAAGTCAAAAAGAGAAGGACAAATACAGTATACTAACACACATATATGGAATCTAGTAGGACGGTCTTGATATCACACGCAGGGAACTCATGGAAAAACAGACAGAGCATAGACATAGGGACATCATGGCGTAGAAATAGGGAGGGGGAAGCATGGAGGAAGTAACAAGGAAACCTATAGTGTTATGTGTGGAAAAGATAGCTAGTGTCATAGTGCTAAGGGAATAGGAGTGCTTACAATGGCTTGGGGCGAAGGTCTGGACGGGTGGGATGGGGGGATCTGGGCAGTTGGGGACCATGAATATGCATATGACTGATCTGGGAACATACATGTCTCTGAACAACAAAACTCTGTAAAACCTTTAAAATAAAGAATAAAAAAAAAAAAAAAAACAAGCAATGGACCAATTTATATGGGAGGAACTAATGAAACAAGTTACATTCAATAAGTTCCAACGGACTCAGTTTTAGGAATAGCATGAATGACTTCTTGTATGGTACCATATTGTTCCAAATGGGCCATCTCAGGTGGAGGCTGGTAACATGCAGGTAACTTGTTCCAGACTTGACCTGCATACAGGTTTCTCAGAGCTGAGCCTCCAGGGTCCTGTATGGTGTAGATTCAGGTCTGGCTCACTCTCCAGAAGGCTGAATCTCTTCACAGAAGCCACCAACTTCTCCTACTTCAGGCACCCCAGTTCTGTCGTGACTCAAGGGCACAGACCTTTGCTGTCTGCTTCTTTGCCTACAGGACTGACTTCTGCCTGGCCTTCCCCACTCCGCTGACAGACTCTTTAACTCTGGATTTTTCTTTACATTCAGGTGGATCCATGGCTTGACTTCTGTAGATTTCTTATTCTGCATGTGGGTGGGACAGAAGAAGGTTGATCTCCAGGCCTGCAGTCCTAGCCTGCTGCTGTTCTATCTTCTTCATGGCCAAGTTCTCATTCTTCCCAGCAGACCTCTTGGGGGGTCAATGGGATGGGGTGTCCATGTTATGTTCAAGAGTCTTTACATCAGTACTGGAGGATCTGTAGGGAGCTGGAAGGCCACATGTCAGGCAGGAGTGTTTCCAATGATCAGGTGGGTCCACACATCATGATCATAGACCCACCACAGTGCACCAGGCTGTCCATGTGGTAGATAGTGCAGTGGTTCAGGGACCAGTACAGCCCATACAGGTGCCTGACCACCAAGGTGTTAGTGTTTAGTATGCACAGGGAGGTCTGGCCATGTTCCCACACTCCCAGGAAGACACTTCAGCATGGTTGCTGGAGTAACCAGGAGGTCGGGCAAGAGGGCCCCCACCCAAACTCCTCAAGTTACAGTAAGAAACAAAAGACACTTCCATGCAGGAATACAGAATATCATCAGCCAGAGTGCTGTCCTGAGGAAAACCAGCTGGCATCTGGGAACTGCATGCTGTGGTGGGTTGAATGGGATGGGGATGGGGAGACTCCAAATGCTATGTCCACATCATAACCCCAGAATCTGTGAACAGAACATTATTTAGAAGTAAGTCTTGGCAGGTATAATTAGTTAAAGATCTGGTGATGAGTTCATCCTGGATTAGGGTGGCCCTAAATCAATGACAGTGTCCTTCTAAGAGACACAGACACAGAGGAGACACCAGGTGAAGATGGAGGCAGAGATGGGAGCTAGGGGACTATGAACCCAGTGACTCAGAACCTCACATATGCTGGAAGATAGGGGGAAAGACCCTCCCCCAGCACCTCTGGAGGGAGCTCAGTCCTGGGACACCTTGACCTCAGACATCTGGTCTCCAGAACTGAGAGGACAGGCTTCTGTTGTTCAGAGCCTCTGTGTGTGCTCATTTGTCGCCGCTGCCCCAGGAAGTTAATGCAGTTGGTGGGCAACTCATGCACTGATATAATGCCTGCCTCCCATTAGGGCAGCTCCCTGTGCCTATGCTGTTTGCACCAAGCATGTGGTTCATGCTGAGTCCCAGTTTCACTTCTAGGCATTGGCATTTTGGAGGATGTGGGTAGACAACATTACATGACCAACCCCCAACCAGGTGCCAGATCTCTAGTGAACTTTTCTGGAGGGACTTGGTTGGGGGTGACTGTGAATGGTTCTATGTTTCACTTCTGCAGGAGGAAACATCCGAGAGACCCTTGAGGGAGGAGCTGCATGAAGGATAGTGAGGTGACCAGCTCAGGGCCCCTCCCACCCATACATCCCCACTGGGCCCTGTGGCCCATCTCAGCTGTGAGCACATCATCTCGTGAACTTCCCAGCAGGTCCCCGGGGTGAGGAGGACCTGCCCAACCCGCCTTCTCCCTCCAAGGTTAATAGGTGGGGGTCCACTTCTCCATTTTGTTTCAGAATCATTTCTGGAGCTGATATGGAAGTGATTCTGGGGTTTTGCAGGCAAAGCTCCTGTTGTTGCGTCCACCTTTCCCATTACAAGCACCCAGAGCAAGCTGTCTGATCTGTTGTCTGAATGCCCCCCATTGCCCCAGTTTTCTCAGAAAATGTCAGGGGCTCTGTTACAGCATCTGCACCTGGACCCAAATTCACATCTTCTCTGTGAACCCAGTGAGGACCTTCCCTGATTGTCAGGCACCCTGCTGACTGTCTCCACATCCAGCCACAGGCCCAATGCAGGAGTCAGACCACCGAGTGGCTGTGCCAGCCTCTTCACTGTGTTCTTAGAGCTGCTCCAGGTCTTTGATCCAAACCCATGACCCCACCTTGAATAGGAATTGATGCCAAAATTCTTGCCTTTCTGTGCACCCATGCCAAATAGAAATATGGAGACAGTGCTTTAGAGGAAAAATGGCTTTTAATCTTTCCCAGGCTATGGGGAAAAGAGAACAGGTTAGCTAGTCTAGAACTGTGCCCTCCTCACCCTCCCCAGTCAGAGGGGCTCTTACAGATGGAGCTCCCTATCCAGGGTATGTAATGAAGACCACAGTAGTGAAGATCTTGCAGTTTTTTTCTTGCATTATTTCAAAACAGTCACAGTGGCTGTCTGGCAACCTGGTAACTGAGTCTGGTCATCTGTTAATTGGGTCCATTTGTCTCTCAGATATTGGCATGCACCCTTCTTTCTGAAATGTCAAGTGCTACAAGGAGCCCAGGGCTGGGATGACAGGGAAGTGAAAACATAAGGGGCAGGATGTAAGTCATGCAGAGTTAGGGGTGATCCATACAGGGGGTAATTTAGCTACTGTCAGGGAACAATAGGTCAGTCTTGTGAAGGACAGATCTGATTATAGAGACAGTACAGACTAGCACCACTTAAAACCAGGAGGAATTGATTCAGGTCAGTTTAAGCTGCTTCTCTCGGCTGTTCACTGTTCGCTGTTTCTTTTTAAACAAACTTTGAAACAAGTATTTTTCATGTCATCCTAGATTTCTTCACTGCAAAAAGTAGCAAGAATTCAGGTGATGATATCCACCTAATAGACAACTGAAGCACAGAGAGTCTAAATATTTCATCCCACTTATCACAAAAATATAAGATGGACACTATAACTCTCATATTTACAATAAGAAAACTGTGGATTATGCAATATGAATATTGAGTCCAGGTGACTCTCTGATCCTGTACTTGATCCTTCTCTTGCTAATGCTCTGAATCATACTAAATTTTGAATCTGAACTCCTGCTAAAGAACTGAATCAGACTAAAGAGGATGATTAAGAAAACATAACAATGAAAAATTCTCTGCATTGAAAAAAAGCCTCTAATATCTTAAAAATTTCCTACAAACATCTCTGATGTAAAACCAAATTTATACCCTATAATTTAAAACATTGTTTCATTTAGTCTCAACTTCACTTTCCTGCTCCAAAAGAGAAATTCCAGAGATCTAATGCACAGTGTAGTGATTGTATTAAACAGTACCCTGTTAAAATTTCATTGTTCTTACTACAAAGGTAAAAACAGAATTAATTACCATGATAAAGGTGGTAGGTCACACTACAGTGGTAACTAATGAAATAGAAGATAAATGATCAAATCAACATGATGCACACTATAAATTTATGCCATGTTATATATCAATTATCTCAATTTAAAATACTATTCCACTACTCAGGTCTACTCTTCTAACAATGGATTCTCAATTTTAACTTCAGGACAGTGAATTCATTATTGTTACCAGTTCCCACGTAATTGTTATATGCCAATAGTTTTAAAAAGTTTATGGTGCTTGAGTGGCAGCACAGTGGCTGGTGCAAGAACATGCTGCACAAACCACAGTGAACTCCAGGATCAACCAGTGCCAACGTTTGGAAGCAGATGGTTCCTACTAAGTAATGCCAGAGGGGGTATGGGAGTCACAAACTTTTCTTTATTATTATTTTTAAAAGTTTCAGAACTTGCAGTTTCCTAAAAGCCCTTTCTCAAAGAATTAGAAAATTATAAAGGTTTGGGAAGACTGTAGCTTGGTGTATGATGAACTCTTGTACAGTGATTAGGAGAAAGTCCAGATCTGGTGTTTAGTACAGAAACCTATCCTAACTTTAAAGGTGAGATTACGCTGCAGAGCAATTCACACCACAATATCTCAGCATTTATGCCAGTCTCCTAGCTTCAGGCACAATATTTTTTTTCAGCCATTTTATGCACTCAGGTGATGATATCCACCTAATAGACAACTGAAGCACAGAGAGTCTAAATATTTCATCCCCACTTATCACAAAAATATAAGATGGACACTATAACTCTCATATTTACAATAAGAAAACTGTGGATTATGCAATATGAATATTGAGTCCAGGTGACTCTCTGATCCTGTACTTGATCCTTCTCTTGCTAATGCTCTGAATCATACTAAATTTTGAATCTGAACTCCTGCTAAAGAACTGAATCAGACTAAAGAGGATGATTAAGAAAACATAACAATGAAAAATTCTCTGCATTGAAAAAAAGCCTCTAATATCTTAAAAATTTCCTACAAACATCTCTGATGTAAAACCAAATTTATACCCTATAATTTAAAACATTGTTTCATTTAGTCTCAACTTCACTTTCCTGCTCCAAAAGAGAAATTCCAGAGATCTAATGCACAGTGTAGTGATTGTATTAAACAGTACCCTGTTAAAATTTCATTGTTCTTACTACAAAGGTAAAAACAGAATTAATTACCATGATAAAGGTGGTAGGTCACACTATAGTGGTAACTAATGAAATAGAAGATAAATGATCAAATCAACATGATGCACACTATAAATTTATGCCATGTTATATATCAATTATCTCAATTTAAAATACTATTCCACTACTCAGGTCTACTCTTCTAACAATGGATTCTCAATTTTAACTTCAGGACAGTGAATTCATTATTGTTACCAGTTCCCACGTAATTGTTATATGCCAATAGTTTTAAAAAGTTTATGGTGCTTGAGTGGCAGCACAGTGGCTGGTGCAAGAACATGCTGCACAAACCACAGTGAACTCCAGGATCAACCAGTGCCAACGTTTGGAAGCAGATGGTTCCTACTAAGTAATGCCAGAGGGGGTATGGGAGTCACAAACTTTTCTTTATTATTATTTTTAAAAGTTTCAGAACTTGCAGTTTCCTAAAAGCCCTTTCTCAAAGAATTAGAAAATTATAAAGGTTTGGGAAGACTGTAGCTTGGTGTATGATGAACTCTTGTACAGTGATTAGGAGAAAGTCCAGATCTGGTGTTTAGTACAGAAACCTATCCTAACTTTAAAGGTGAGATTACGCTGCAGAGCAATTCACACCACAATATCTCAGCATTTATGCCAGTCTCCTAGCTTCAGGACATACAGCTGTGACTTCAATTGTGTCTGGCTCTTTGTGACCTTATGCACTGTAGCCTGCCAGGCTCCTCTATCCATGGAATTCTCCGGGCAAGAATACTGGAGTGGGTTGCCGTTTCCTTCTCCAGCTTAGACCCTTAATTATCTGATTACCATTCCCAGACTCTTCTCTTTCCTATTTCTCTTCACCTTTTTCAGCTCATTTGCTTGGAAAGACTTCACCTCTCCTCTCTATCTTAGGACCTCTAGCCCTTCCCCATACTTGTGGGGACATGAGATCAAGTTGTCCCCATGCCTCCTACTGAGGGAAGATTGAGAATAATTGTGAAGCATCTCTCCTGACCTACTTTACAGCCTTCAGTGAGGACACAGTATATCTCTGTGTATAATCTGGGTCATCAATCTTACCCCATCAAACTTCTGACCAGTAGAACATACTGACCAGTATAAAGTGTTTGAACGATGACACTTTTGTTTCATTTGATCCTAGGGTTGCGAGGGAGAGGGCAAAAGGAATAGTCATCTAGGATATAGGAGTAATTACTTTAGAAGAAACTTTCTAGAATCTAGCTCTGGATTCATTTTATCTAACATGGCAAGTACCATTGTTGCAAACACTCTTTTTTTTCAAAAAAAAAAAAACAAAACAAAACTTTATTTTACTTTTAACTTTTACAGAGTTTTGTTGCTTACAGATATGTATGATTCCAGATTAGTCATGTGTATATTCCCCCCTTCCCACCCCTCCCGATCATCACACAGCACCCTGAAGGATCCTCTTTCTCCAACAGAGCCCAATAGTACTAGAGCCTTTGTTCAAGCAGATGGTTCCTACTAAGTAATGCCAGAGGGGTATGGAGTCACAAACTTTTCTTTATTATTATTTTTAAAAGTTTCAGAACTTGCAGTTTCCTAAAAGCCCTTTCTCAAAGAATTAGAAAATTATAAAGGTTTGGGAAGACTGTAGCTTGGTGTATGATGAACTCTTGTACAGTGATTAGGAGAAAGTCCAGATCTGGTGTTTAGTACAGAAACCTATCCTAACTTTAAAGGTGAGATTACGCTGCAGAGCAATTCACACCACAATATCTCAGCATTTATGCCAGTCTCCTAGCTTCAGGACATACAGCTGTGACTTCAATTGTGTCTGGCTCTTTGTGACCTTATGCACTGTAGCCTGCCAGGCTCCTCTATCCATGGAATTCTCCGGGCAAGAATACTGGAGTGGGTTGCCGTTTCCTTCTCCAGCTTAGACCCTTAATTATCTGATTACCATTCCCAGACTCTTCTCTTTCCTATTTCTCTTCACCTTTTTCAGCTCATTTGCTTGGAAAGACTTCACCTCTCCTCTCTATCTTAGGACCTCTAGCCCTTCCCCATACTTGTGGGGACATGAGATCAAGTTGTCCCCATGCCTCCTACTGAGGGAAGATTGAGAATAATTGTGAAGCATCTCTCCTGACCTACTTTACAGCCTTCAGTGAGGACACAGTATATCTCTGTGTATAATCTGGGTCATCAATCTTACCCCATCAAACTTCTGACCAGTAGAACATACTGACCAGTATAAAGTGTTTGAACGATGACACTTTTGTTTCATTTGATCCTAGGGTTGCGAGGGAGAGGGCAAAAGGAATAGTCATCTAGGATATAGGAGTAATTACTTTAGAAGAAACTTTCTAGAATCTAGCTCTGGATTCATTTTATCTAACATGGCAAGTACCATTGTTGCAAACACTCTTTTTTTTCAAAAAAAAAAAAAACAAAACAAAACTTTATTTTACTTTTAACTTTTACAGAGTTTTGTTGCTTACAGATATGTATGATTCCAGATTAGTCATGTGTATATTCCCCCCTTCCCACCCCTCCCGATCATCACACAGCACCCTGAAGGATCCTCTTTCTCACAGAGCAATGACTAGAGCTATTTTCTTCACTTATGATAGTACAGGCCTTCATGCTACTTCCTTTACGCCTCCCACCCTCTGTTCCTTCCCCACAATGTCCATGTGTCCACTGTACATGTCTGTCTTTCCGTCGCTTCACTGCATGTGCCATCATCACCATCCTACTAGATTCCATATGTATGTGTTAATATACTATATTTGTCCTTCTCTTTATGACTGACTTCACTTTTTAGGATACGTTCTAGATCCAGCCACCTCATTAGGGCTGATTCTTCATTTCTCTTTACAGCTGTGTAATATTCCGTTGTATATATGTACCAGGGCTTTTGTGTCCATTCGTTCGACGATGGGCATCTAGGTTGCTTCCATGTTCTAGCTATTGCATAGAGAGCTGCAATGACCATTTGGAAACAGGTGCTTCTTTGAGATTTGATTTCATCAGGGTATAAGCCTAAGGGGGGATTGCTGGTTCTATGGTGCTTTTTTTGTTTGTTTTTGAAGAAATTTCCATATTGTCTTCCATAGAGGCTGTATCAGTCTACATTCCCACCAGCAATGCAAGAGGGTTCTCTTTTCTCCGCACCCTCTCCAGCATTTATTGTCTGTCGATTTGTGGATGATGGCCATTCTGACGGGTGTGAGGTGATATCTCATTGTAGTTTTCATTTCCATTTCTCTAATAATAAGTAAGATTGAGCATCATTTCACGTGCTTTTGGCCATCTGTATGTCCTCTTTGGAGAGGTGTCTGTTTAGGTCCTTTTCCCATTTTTTGATAGGGTTGTTGGTTTTTCCAGTGCTGAGTTGTCTGAGTTGCTTGTAGATTTTGGAGATTAATTCTTTGTCTGTTGTTTCATTTGCATGATTTTCTCCCATTCTGTGGGCTGTCTGTTCAGCTTTTTTGTGATTTCTTTTGCTGTACAAAAGCTTTTAAGTTTCATCAGGTCCCACATGTTCATTTTTGGTTTTAGTTCTGCTATTCTAGTAGGTGGATCAGAGAGGATCTTGCTTTGATTTATATCCTTGAGGGTTTTGCCTATATTTTCCTCTAAGAGTTTTAGGGTTTCCAGTCTTACATTTACGTCTTGAATCCCTTTTGAGTTTATCTTTGTGTATAGTGTCAGGGAATGTTCCAACTTTATTTTTTGCATGTAGCTGTCCAATTTTCCCAGCACCACTTGTTGAAAAGGCTGTCTTTGTCCCATTTTAGATTTTGCCTCCTTTGTCAAAAATGAGGTATCCTTAGGTGCCTGGGTTTACCTCTGGGTTCAAGATCTTGTTCCATTGGTCGATAGTTCTGTTTTTGTGCCAGTACCATACTGTCTTGATGACTGTTGCTTTGTAGTAGAGTCTGAAGTTGGGGAGGCTGATCCCTCCAACTCCGTTTTTCTTTCTCAGAATTGCTTTGGCTATTCGAGGTCTTTTGTGTTTCCACATGAAATGTGTTATTCTTGGTCTAGTTCTGTGAAGAATGTCATTGGAAGTTCGATAGGGATCGGGTTGAAACTATAGGTAACATTTGGTAGTATGGTCATTTTCCCAATATTGATTCTTCCGATCCAGGAACATGGAATATCTCTCCATCTGTTTAAGTCTTCTTTAATGTCTCTCATGAGTGTCTTGTAATTTTCTGTGTACAGTTCTTTTGTGTCTTTGGGTAGGTTTAATCCTAGATATTTGATTCTTTTGGTTGCAATGGTGAAGGGGATAGCCTCTTTGATTTCGTTTCCTGATTTTTCATTGTATGTGTATAGGAATGCCAGTGATTTCAGTGTATTGATTTTGTATCCTTCGACTTTACTGAATTCGCTGATTAGTTCTAGTAGCTTTGTAATAGAGTCTTTGGGATTTTCTATGTATACTATCATATCATCTGCAAATAGAGAGAGTTTGACTTCTTCCTTTCCAATCTGGATTCCTTTGATTTCTTTCTCTTCTCTTATTGCTGTTGCTAGAACTTCCAGGACTATGTTGAATGATACTGGTGAAAGTGGACACCCCCGTCTTGTTCCTGATCTTAGAGGAAATGCTTTCAGTTTTTCACCATTGAGGATAATGTTCTCTGTGGCTTCCCATAGATGGCTTTCACTATGTTGAGATAGGTTCCTACTATGCCCATTTTTTGAAGAGTTTTTATATCATAAATTGATGCTGTACTTTGTCGAAGGCTTTTTCTGCATCTATTGAGATGATCATGTGATTTTTGTCTCTCAATTTGTTGATATGGTGCATCACATGGATTGATTTGCGGATGCTGAAGAAACCTTGCATGCCTGGGATGAACCTGACTTGATCATGATGTATGAGCTTTTTGATGTGTTGTTGATTTCTGTTTCCTAGGATTTTGTTGAGGATTTTGGCATCTAGATTCATCAGTGAAATTGGCCTATAATTTTCTCTTTTTGTGTTGTCTTTGCCTGGCTTTGGTATCAGGGTGATGGCAGCCTCATAGAATGTGTTTGGAAGTATTCCATCCTGTGCAATTGTTTGAAAGAGTTTTAAAAGGACAGGTATTAGCGCTTCTTTAAATGTTTGGTAGAATTCACTAGTGAAACCATCTGGCCCTGGGCTTTTATTTTTGGGTAGATTTTTGATCACAACGTCAATTTCTGAGCCTGTGATTGGCTTGTTTATAGTTTCTATTTCTTCCTGGTTGAGTCTTGGGAAATTAATCATCTTTAAGAAACTGTCCATTTCCTCCAGGTTGTCCAGTTTGTTGCCATAGAGTTGTTCATAATAGTCTCTTAGAATCCTTTAGATATCTGCATTATCTGTTGTAATCTCTCCTTTTTCATTTTTGATTTTGGTGATCTGGTTCTTCTCTCTCTTCTTGATGAGTCTGGCCAGTGGTGTGTCGATTTTATTTACCTTTTGAAGAACTAGCTTTTGTTTTTTTTTATGTATACTATCATATCATCTGCAAATAGAGGGGTTTGACTTCTTCCTTTCCAATCTGGATTCCTTTGATTTCTTTCTCTTCTCTTATTGCTGTTGCTAGAACTTCCAGGACTATGTTGAATGATACTGGTGAAAGTGGACACCCCCGTCTTGTTCCTGATCTTAGAGGAAATGCTTTCAGTTTTTCACCATTGAGGATAATGTTCTCTGTGGCTTCCCATAGATGGCTTTCACTATGTTGAGATAGGTTCCTACTATGCCCATTTTTTGAAGAGTTTTTATATCATAAATTGATGCTGTACTTTGTCGAAGGCTTTTTCTGCATCTATTGAGATGATCATGTGATTTTTGTCTCTCAATTTGTTGATATGGTGCATCACATGGATTGATTTGCGGATGCTGAAGAAACCTTGCATGCCTGGGATGAACCTGACTTGATCATGATGTATGAGCTTTTTGATGTGTTGTTGATTTCTGTTTCCTAGGATTTTGTTGAGGATTTTGGCATCTAGATTCATCAGTGAAATTGGCCTATAATTTTCTTTTTTTGTGTTGTCTTTGCCTGGCTTTGGTATCAGGGTGATGGCAGCCTCATAGAATGTGTTTGGAAGTATTCCATCCTGTGCAATTGTTTGAAAGAGTTTTAAAAGGACAGGTATTAGCGCTTCTTTAAATGTTTGGTAGAATTCACTAGTGAAACCATCTGGCCCTGGGCTTTTATTTTTGGGTAGATTTTTGATCACAACGTCAATTTCTGAGCCTGTGATTGGCTTGTTTATAGTTTCTATTTCTTCCTGGTTGAGTCTTGGGAAATTAATCATCTTTAAGAAACTGTCCATTTCCTCCAGGTTGTCCAGTTTGTTGCCATAGAGTTGTTCATAATAGTCTCTTAGAATCCTTTAGATATCTGCATTATCTGTTGTAATCTCTCCTTTTTCATTTTTGATTTTGGTGATCTGGTTCTTCTCTCTTTTTTTCTTGATGAGTCTGGCCAGTGGTGTGTCGATTTTATTTACCTTTTTGAAGAACTAGCTTTTTGTTTTATTTATCTTTACTCTTGTTTCTTTCATTTCTTTATCATTTATTTCTGCTCTGATCTTTATGATTTCCCTTCTTCTGCTGGCTTTGGGGTGTTTTTCTTCTTCTTTCTCCTGTTGTTTTAAGCGTAAGGTTAGGTCATCTGCTTGAGATTTTCCTGGTTTCATGAGGTAGGATTGAATTGTTATAAACTTCCCTCTTAGAACTGCTTTTGCGGTATCCCATAGGTTTTGCACTGTCGTGTGTTCATTGTCATTTTCTTCTAGGAAATTTTTTATTTCTCCTTTGAATTGCTCGGTAATCAGCTGTTTTTTTAGGTATGTGTTGTTTAATCTCCATGTGTTTGTGTTTTTAGCGGTTTTTTTTTCCTGTATTTGATCTCTAGTCTCATTGCATTGTGGTCCCAGAAAATGGTTGATATAATTTCAGTTTTCTTGAATTGACTGAGGTTTGATTTGTGGCCCAAGATGTGGTCTATCCTGGAGAAAGTTCCGTGAGCATTTGAGAAGAAAGTGTATTCTTCTCCTTTGGATGGAAAGTCCTAAAGATATCAATGAGGTCCATCTCTTCTAGTGTGGCATTGAAGGCTTGTGTTTCTTTATTAAGTTTCTGTTTTGTTGATCTGTCCATTGGTGTGAGAGGAGTGTTAAAGTCTCCTGCTATGATTGTGTTAGTGTCGATGTCTTCTTTTATGTCTGAAAGTGTTTGTCTTATGTATTGGGGTGCTCCTGTGTTGGGTGCATAGATATTTATGATCGTTATGTCTTCTTCTTGGATCGATCCCTTGATCATTATGTAGTGTCCTGCCTTGTCTCTTCGAATTTTCCTTATTTTGAGGTCTATTTTCTCTGATATAAGGATTGCTACTCCAGGTTCCTTCTGATTTCCACTTGCATGGAATATCCTTTTCCAGCCTCTCACTTTCAGTCTATGAGTGTCTCTAGGTCTGAAGTGAGTTTCCTGGAGGCAGCATATGTATGAGTCGTGTTTTTGAATCCATTCAGGCACTCTGTGTCTTTTGGTTGGGGCATTTAGTCCATTTATATTCAAGGTAATTATTGATACAAATGATCCTATTATCATCTTCTTAGATATTATGATGGCTTTGTTTCGTGGATCTTCTCCTTCTTTTATACTTGTTGTCTATATAAGTCCCTTTAACACTTGCTGTAAGGCTGGTTTGGTGTGACTAAATTCTTTTAATTTTTGCTTATCTGTAAAGCTTTTGATTTCTCCATCCATTTTGAAGGAGATCCTTGCAGGGTAGAGGATTCTTGGTTGCAGGTTATTCTCTTTTAGCCATTTAAATGTGTCCTGCCATTCCCTTCTGGCCTGCAGAGTTTCTGTTGAAAGATCAGCTGTTAAATGGATGGGCTTTCCCCATGTCACTAGTTGCTCTTACCTTGCTGCGTTGAGAATTCTGTCCTTGTGTTTAATTTGTGTCAGCTTCATTAATATGTGTCTTGGTGTGTTTCTTCTCAGATTGATTCTGTATGGTACTCTTTGTGCTTCTTGGACTTGATGGACTGTTTCTTTTCCCATGTTGGGGAAATTTTCAACTAGAATCTCTTCAAAATTTTTCTCATAGCCTTTCTTTTTTTCTTCTTCTTCTGGAACCCCTATAATTCGAATATTGGTGCGTTTGATATTATGCCAGAGGTCTCTGAGGCTATCCTCTGCTCTTTGCATTCTTTGAGCTAGATTCTGTTTTTCAGCAGTTACTTCCACCATTCTATCTTCCAGCTCACTTATCTGGCCTTCTGTCTCAGATACTCTGCTCTTGATTCCTTCTACAGTGTTTTTCAGTCCAGCAGTGGAGTTGTTTGTCTCTGTTACTTTTTTGGCAACTTCTTGTATTTCTTTATTCAGTGTGTTAGTTGTGTCTTACAGTTTCTCTAACATTCATTGTCTTTGATCATCTTTACTATCATTCTTCTGAAATCACTTTCAGAAAGTTTGTCCAAATTCTCTTCATTGATTTGATCTTGTGTGTTTGTAGATTGTTCCTTCACCTTGTGTGGTATTTCTCTGCTGTTTCATTGTTATTATTAATGTTTTAACTGACTCTGATTGGGATTTCCTTTTCCCAGACTTTGAGTTACATCTATTGGTGTTTGTTGTTTGGACGGGGCTTCTTATTCTGGGTGATGCTGGTCATTGGGTGATGTCAGGTCTTGCATACAAGTGATTATCTTTGCTTGCATTCTCACTTGTATAGTGCTCTCTAGTGTTAAGCGTTCTCTCGTATTGTAGAGTTTTGGAGTCAATGCCCCCTCCCGAAATCCCCGGGGCTTGTTGCTGACCAGGGAATGAGGATTTGATGGCTGGTTTATTATGGCATTAAAAGATATTAAAACATATGTAAGCGAATGAGAAACAGAAGGTATACCTTTGACAAATGGCAATTAAAATATTATGCAAATACTATCCAGCGTATTGAATTATACACATAAACATATATAGCTGTAACATAACCCAAGCATTCCAACCCAAAATACAGTACAATACGTTAGCACGGCAAATAGAGAAAACCAAGAATGATATCCACCAGTTAATAACAAAACTAATTAGAGCGCCAATTGGAGAATAATGCTAGAGCAGGGTCCCTGCTGGGGATAAGGCAATGAGGACAGAACATACTAAGAAATATGGTGGGAAAAGGGAAAAAAAGAAAGGGCTTGTAGAAGAGAAATATAGAGTAATACTGCAAAGTTAACTATAGGGCGATAAAGATTTGTATGTATTAGAGTTTAGTGCTACAGGAAAGGAGCTTCAGGAAAGCAACGAATGATAGAGGAAGTAATAGTACATACGAAAAATTTAAAAATTAAAACAGAGATAAGTATATAGAAAAATATAGAGAAACAAAGCAAAAGTAATAAAAACAAAGAAAACCCCCACAGAAATTTAAAAGGCCAATGGGGAACCAGAAGTTTATGCCAAAATAAAATGTGTGGTTTAAAAGGAAAAAGAAAAAAAATTATGTAAACTTGAATATATTCAGTCTTACTGATAAGATTCGTAGCTTCAATAGACTAAGTGAAGGAAATGAACACACCCACTCTCACACACACACAAAAAAAACAAAAAAAAAGCAAAAAAAAAAATTGGAGGTGCACTGGGTGGGTTTGGAAAAAAGGGAAAAAAACAATTGAAACACAGCAATACAATAGGAAAAAAAAGCAATATAAAAGAAATAAGGAATAAAATAAAGTTTTAAAAATCCAGCAGTAACTTCAGCCTCAGACAAAACGTGAAAATAGTGTTTATGTTCTTCTGTCTCTTGCTGACTATTCAGGAATTATCAGTCTTTTTCTTGTCTCTGGCAGTGGTTGGATCTGAAGACCTCTTTGACTGCTTGTGTATTTCGGCCTATTCCAGAACTAAAAGGTCCGCCCAGGCTGGTCCTGGGAGTTTCTTAATCCAAATCCCTTTTCTTGCTGGGTGGAGCTAAATTCCCTCCCTATAGCTTGACCAGCAGCCCTGCAGTTTGACCAGCAGCCAAACTACAGTAGGGAAAATGGCGTCTGTCTCACAAAGGATTTATTCCCACACGCTCTATGGGAAGCACTTCCGCAGTGACCCTGACCCTGCTGCAGGCCACCGTCGACCCCCGCCACTGCGGGAGACATCAGGTTACTCAGAGATGAGTCTGGCTCAGTCTCATGCAGGATCACTATTCCCCTCTCCCGGATCACAGTGCGTACAGAGTTTCCAGTCCTCCTCGGTGACTCTGTGATCAGGTTAATGGTAACCTCCTTCAAAGGAAACTGAGTGCCGTCCTTCTGAGCACTGCTCAAGGGCACTTCTAGCTCAAGGGGGCACTTGGACCCTCCAAAGCAGTTCTGGCTCAGTCCCTTGTGTGTGTCACTGCTCCTTTCCCAGGTCTTGATCTGCAACAGGCTTTGTGCCTTTGGCCTGCTCAGTCTCTCTGGCAGGTATGAGGTTTGACTTTTAAAAGTGTGATTGCGCCCTTACTACCGTCTTGATGTGGCTTCTCCTTTGTTCTTTGATGTAGGGTTTCCTCTCTGTGATCGGATCCAACCTCCTCCTGTTGATGGTTTTTCAGGAACTCGTTGCATTTCAGGCGATTTTGCAGGAGGGATGAGTGCATGTCCTTCTATGCCACCATCTTAGCTCCACCTCACCTCCTACCATTCATCCTATTTGAGTTCTGTTGCAAACACTCTTAAAGGTTTTCTCCACAGACTTGATAATACATCTTTTTTTTTTCATTATGGATTAAAGCTATTTTCATCATTGGCTTGGCATTTCCTCTTCAGTCTAATAAGTAAAATTTTGTGTCCTCAATAAAGCAGTTCACACAGCATAGAAAATGCCGGAAAAACTACTATCATTTAGGAATGGTGCATTTGCTGTGCTGGGTTTGTCATACAAACTGGCAAAATAAAATGAGACATGTTACAAATATCTTTTTAAAAATTGCATCAGTAGATTGGTTTTTCTCATTTCCCACCTTAGAAAGGTAGAGACAGAGGGTGGTTAGAATGAGCAGTAGAATTTAGGGGTTTGTTCATTTATCACAAAAGATTTGCATAATTTTCCCCTTTTAGGAAGTCAGATTTCATGGTTCTTAAATGCAGTTTGGGGTAATACTGTCCTCTGGATCCAGTATTCCTCAACAATCCAACTCATTGTTCACCTGCTCTGAGTGCATTAAGGACACGGCTTTGAGCAATGGCCTTTCTTCAAGCACAAAGCAGTCCATGAATTTCAGAGTAGAGTAGCTGTGAGGTATTAAATTGATCCATGATACTAAAGTTGAGTATGAAGGAATTAAGCAGTAATTAACTTTTTCATATAAAGGGACTTCATAAAAGCATAAAAGCATATTAAGTGGCATGTATTCTCTGACCAGAATGTCTCTTATAGAAATATGAAAAAAAGGGATCTCCACAGCAGGATTTGGTAATTATTAAACCATACTTAAAGTAACATTTCACAGAGTGAGATGAATTTAGAAACTGTCTCCAGATGTTGAGTTCTTCTGTGATGCTATTATTTTGATACTGCTACAAAAGCCTCACCTCACTATGTGAGGGGTTTGGGGTAGGCAACTTGTATAGTATTTTGCTATTAAAGATGTGGATGCTTCTCAATAAAAGATGATAGCTGTTTTCATTTCTTCATCTTGATGTGGCTTCTCCTTTGTTCTTTGATGTAGGGTTTCCTCTCTGTGATCGGATCCAACCTCCTCCTGTTGATGGTTTTTCAGGAACTCGTTGCATTTCAGGCGATTTTGCAGGAGGGATGAGTGCATGTCCTTCTATGCCACCATCTTAGCTCCACCTCACCTCCTACCATTCATCCTATTTGAGTTCTGTTGCAAACACTCTTAAAGGTTTTCTCCACAGACTTGATAATACATCTTTTTTTTTTCATTATGGATTAAAGCTATTTTCATCATTGGCTTGGCATTTCCTCTTCAGTCTAATAAGTAAAATTTTGTGTCCTCAATAAAGCAGTTCACACAGCATAGAAAATGCCGGAAAAACTACTATCATTTAGGAATGGTGCATTTGCTGTGCTGGGTTTGTCATACAAACTGGCAAAATAAAATGAGACATGTTACAAATATCTTTTTAAAAATTGCATCAGTAGATTGGTTTTTCTCATTTCCCACCTTAGAAAGGTAGAGACAGAGGGTGGTTAGAATGAGCAGTAGAATTTAGGGGTTTGTTCATTTATCACAAAAGATTTGCATAATTTTCCCCTTTTAGGAAGTCAGATTTCATGGTTCTTAAATGCAGTTTGGGGTAATACTGTCCTCTGGATCCAGTATTCCTCAACAATCCAACTCATTGTTCACCTGCTCTGAGTGCATTAAGGACACGGCTTTGAGCAATGGCCTTTCTTCAAGCACAAAGCAGTCCATGAATTTCAGAGTAGAGTAGCTGTGAGGTATTAAATTGATCCATGATACTAAAGTTGAGTATGAAGGAATTAAGCAGTAATTAACTTTTTCATATAAAGGGACTTCATAAAAGCATAAAAGCATATTAAGTGGCATGTATTCTCTGACCAGAATGTCTCTTATAGAAATATGAAAAAAAGGGATCTCCACAGCAGGATTTGGTAATTATTAAACCATACTTAAAGTAACATTTCACAGAGTGAGATGAATTTAGAAACTGTCTCCAGATGTTGAGTTCTTCTGTGATGCTATTATTTTGATACTGCTACAAAAGCCTCACCTCACTATGTGAGGGGTTTGGGGTAGGCAACTTGTATAGTATTTTGCTATTAAAGATGTGGATGCTTCTCAATAAAAGATGATAGCTGTTTTCATTTCTTCATCTTCTTTATAATTTTCCTTTTTTTGTATTGGCTGCAGAAACTGCTTTTGCACCTTCTGGAGAAACTTGCTAAACGGTAAGTTCATAGTAATTAATTTGGAAATTAGAAAATGTTTAATTATTTTTATATTTAAATTTTTCCCAGTAAATTTCACCAAAAAAAAGTAAAACATAATAATTCTTTGAAAAGTAATATGGTGTCATCACTGTATTGAGTTCAAAAAATAGAACTTTGCCAGACACATTAAGCTATTTGTCTTTTACACAACATAAACTATCACATTACTCAAAATTTTAATTTTGTACATAAAGGTATCTTAAAATAGTGTTTAAAGTAGAATTGTTTTTCCTAGCAAATTGATAAAAATATCTTTCCACTTAAAGAAATGTAAACTAATAATTTTCACACAGAATGGAATATTGTATAGAGGTGAAGAAAATCCACTGCACTTCTAAATATCTAAATAAATAATGGTATTTAAAGATGTTCAAAAAGTTCATGTACATACATTACACACTTTACTTCTTAATTATGTATATTACCTAAGGGCCATCACTCACCAAATTACATATATATGTATATGGTCAAATATTCATATATACGAATATATAGATACATGGTGACAACCTGTAACTATCAGACTATCTAGCAGTGAAATTACTGACAAAACAAGAGAATCATAATGCATTCACTTTTATAATTTCTTGTGGTTACAAGATAATAGGGAAAATCTTACTCAGGTCTGAGGACAAATAGTGGCAGAGTGGCTAAATTATTAAAATGTATTCAGCTATTTGAATGTTTTTGAAACATAACACTGGGGTTGTTTTATGTCTAAACATAAAAATATACTGACATATTTTTAAACCTCAATATGAAAAACATGTATTCTATTTCGATGCATACAATGTTGCATTAAGAGTATGCAATATTTTATTCAAAAGTTAATTATCTAAAAATTTTATATTGTCCCTTTACGTTTATCAGCCAGCACTTTTGCACAAATGAAAAAGATCCAATCTGTGCAACAAATGGCCGAACACACTTCAATAAATGCACTTCCTGCAGTGAAAAGCTGTTAAGAACATGAGACTAAATATTGCTCTTCCAAAATGACAATTTCCTTTTTTTTGTATTGGCTGCAGAAACTGCTTTTGCACCTTCTGGAGAAACTTGCTAAACGGTAAGTTCATAGTAATTAATTTGGAAATTAGAAAATGTTTAATTATTTTTATATTTAAATTTTTCCCAGTAAATTTCACCAAAAAGTAAAACATAATAATTCTTTGAAAAGTAATATGGTGTCATCACTGTACTGAGTTCAAAAAATAGAACTTTGCCAGACACATTAAGCTATTTGTCTTTTACACAACATAAACTATCACATTACTCAAAATTTTAATTTTGTACATAAAGGTATCTTAAAATAGTGTTTAAAGTAGAATTGTTTTTCCTAGCAAATTGATAAAAATATCTTTCCACTTAAAGAAATGTAAACTAATAATTTTCACACAGAATGGAATATTGTATAGAGGTGAAGAAAATCCACTGCACTTCTAAATATCTAAATAAATAATGGTATTTAAAGATGTTCAAAAAGTTCATGTACATACATTACACACTTTACTTCTTAATTATGTATATTACCTAAGGGCCATCACTCACCAAATTACATATATATGTATATGGTCAAATATTCATATATACGAATATATAGATACATGGTGACAACCTGTAACTATCAGACTATCTAGCAGTGAAATTACTGACAAAACAAGAGAATCATAATGCATTCACTTTTATAATTTCTTGTGGTTACAAGATAATAGGGAAAATCTTACTCAGGTCTGAGGACAAATAGTGGCAGAGTGGCTAAATTATTAAAATGTATTCAGCTATTTGAATGTTTTTGAAACATAACACTGGGGTTGTTTTATGTCTAAACATAAAAATATACTGACATATTTTTAAACCTCAATATGAAAAACATGTATTCTATTTCGATGCATACAATGTTGCATTAAGAGTATGCAATATTTTATTCAAAAAGTTAATTATCTAAAAATTTTTATATTGTCCCTTTATGTTTATCAGCCAGCACTTTTGCACAAATGAAAAAGATCCAATCTGTGCAACAAATGGCCGAACACACTTCAATAAATGCAATTCCTGCAGTGAAAAGCTGTTAAGAACATGAGACTAAATATTGCTCTTCCAAAATGACAATCAGAAAATAATTGGAATACCTATGTTTCTGATAGCCAAGCACAGTACATATGGAAAATAACTGTTCTTTCACTCTGAAAGCTACAGAAACACAGTACAACCTTTCCTTGAAAGTCATATTCCTAAAAGTAGTTGTTATTTGACCTGGAAGTGTATCTCTGCTGGATATTACCCACATGTATAGGTCAATCACTTTAACTTAGTTGCTATTCTTTACTACTGGCAGTCTGTTCACCAATATAATGTAATTCTTAACACCAAAGGCTGAATGATAACCTCTACTGTGAAGGTCCAAGCTACAGATAGCATAACTGAGCAAGAAACTCTACTGTCTTTGTCATTTAATCCATTCCAATGGGCAAGTCATGTCAGGAAGGAACTCCTCTGAGGGTCCAGTTTGTCCCTGAACTCCCTGAAAAGACTCCAAACTGTCCTGAGAGAGCAGGAGATGCTAGGACGCTTCCATCCAACCCTCTTCCTGTCTCCTTCCCCCTGAAGGAGTTCTAGTCTGAAGGTTCAGCCAGCCTTCCTACTCTCCCCTGCCTCATTTCTGCCACTGGTGTCTCCTCTGATTGAATCCTCAGATGGGCTTCTCCTTCTAGAAAACCAGGGAAACAATCTCTAATCCTCTTCCTGAGATCTGGGTGGGTGCCAAGGCTGAGTCAGGACTTAACATGTAGGAAGAGGCAAGTAGCCCCAGTGGTCAGGAGGACCTGTGCAAGGCAGGGGGTGGGGAAGAGCCTGACTGCATGTGGAAGGGAACACAGTTCTCCTAGCTCTCTCACATTCAGATTCTCCTCAAGGAGAAGCCCCTAGTGCAATACTCTGACAATTTTGCATGCTTAACTTTTTTCTTTCTCTTCTTTTTTCTTTACGGAGAAAACAGAGGAAAATTTTATTTTAATCACTGGGGTCGTTGTTGCTGACTCTGCTTCAGCCAGACATTACTATGGCTTTTATTGCAATCCTATTTTGCTATGAATACTACAACCAGTTAGTCTTCTTAATCAGGGCTTAAATTCCAAGATGACCAGACTAAGCCTTCAGTAGTACACAAGACAGAATATAGATCATTGGAGAGTTTTTCAACTCTAAGAACCTGGCAGTGAAAGATTTACATTTTCTATCTTCAATTATACATAGTCAGTTGAAAACCTATCTTAATTGTGTTCAGTAACAGAAAACCTACTTCAATTTGTAATCCTGGATATTTCAATCAATAAATGGTTAAACAGTATTATCTTTATTAAAATGCTCTTTTTATTTTCCTTTGGTTGGATTGGATAATAACACAAGAATACTTCTGGTAACTATAATTAAAGAAATCGTCTCAAAGGTCATAAATAATCCATTACTTCAGAGTTCATTAAAAGTAAAGACAATTGCACTTGTCTCTATCCTAAAGACTCAAAAGCTCTAGAAGAGGAATCTGGGAACTTGAATTCTCACAAATATTCCAGGTCAATCTTATAATCACAAAAGTTAGCCAGACAGACTTATATTCTAAAACATAGAATTTACATGCCTATAACTGAATGAATTGCAGAGGCTATTCAAATATATTGTATGATATCTGAAGCTTTCTCTCTCATAAATTCTCAAGTTACAGTTCAGTCATCCTGGCAGGCCAGGAAACTCTGCTTTTACTGATCTAGGATATTCATTTGTGTCCAAGCCTTATTCTCCTCTTTTTCTCTTTACCTCTCAGTCAACAAGAAGCGGCCTTTATTTCAGTGGCCAAAATTTCATTTAAAGCCGGGTTTTAATGGCAGAAATGTCAACCACTAGAAAGCAAGTTTCAAGCTGCTACAATCTGCTATCAGATCTGCTTTCCCTTTCAGTAAACACTTTCATCTCAGACTTCACTGGTAACTCGGTCATAAAGAATCTGCCTGCCAACCTAGGGGATACAGGTTCGATTCCTGATCTGGGAAGATATCACATGCTGTGGAACAACTAAGCCCAAGTGCCACAACTATTGAGCCTGTGCTCTAGAGTCCAGGAGCTACAACTACTGAGCTCTCATGCCCTAGAGTCAGTGCTCCACAACAAGAGAAGCCACTGCAATGAAAAGCCTGCACACTACAATAAAGAGTAGCCCATGCTCCCCACAACTAGAGAAAAATCCCCTGTAGTAATGAAGACCAAGCATAACCAAAAATAAATAAGTAAAATCATAACTTATTTTCAGAAGTTAATCTACACAGGAGTTACTGTCATTCACCTTCTTTAGTATTAATTCTCAATGAAAGTACCCACTAAAATGTACAGATTTAGAGCCACATTATAAAAATGCATTCAGGTACTTTCAGGGCCTTTTTCATTATAGAATATCAATATATATACATCCTTCAGTGAATGCAAGTAAATTCATGCATGTATTATTTTACTTCATCTATTTTATTGGTTGATTTAATTGATTTAATTGAAGATACTTGATTTACAATATTCTGTTAGCTTAAGGTATACAGTAATGTGACTAAGTTATATATGAAAAAGTATATATTTATGTATATGTATGCATATATATATATATATGCTTTCTGAGATTCTTTTCCATTCTAGATTATTACACAGTATTAAGTAAAGTTCCCTGTGTTATATATTATATGTTTGCTGTATATCTATTGTATATATAGTACTATTTATACATTAATCCCCAATTCATAATTTATTCCTCCCTGCTCCCCAACACACACCTTGTTGATAACCATCAATTTGTTTCCTATGTTTTTCAGTCTATTCTTATTTTGGAAACAGGTTCATTTGTATCATTTTCTTTTTTTTTAGATTCCACATGTAAGTGATATTATATGCCAATTGTCAATCTCTAGTTTATCTCACTTAGCATGATAATCTCTAGGTCCATCAGTGCTGCTGCAAATGACATTTATTTTACTCTTATATGGCAGAGTAATTTCCTATTGTATGTTTGCATGTGTGTGTGTTGTTACCCAAGCGTTACTGCCTGGAGATGTCCCAGTATTCACGTACACATAACCAATTGCCGGCTACAGGCATTAAGCTTCTGCGAAATCCCTATCAAGAATGTGTCAAATTTTGGGCTTCCCCTGGTGGTCCAGTGGGTAAGGACACCGCCTTGCAGTGCAAGGGGCGCCGGTTTGATGCCTGGCCTGGGAAGATCCCACGTGCCACGGAGCGGCTGGACTGATGTGTCCAATTACCAAGCTGGAGCTCTGGAGCGCATGCGCCCAGAGCCAGTGCTCTGCAACGACAGACGCCACCGCAATGGGAGGCCCACAGGAGTCAAAGAACAAAGATGGATGAAAATAGAGAAATGAAAGACCAGTAGCAGTGGCCCGCCCACACCCCTCCCTCCCCAACCCAACTCCCGCCCAAAATAAATAAATAAATAAATCTTTAAAAAAAAAAAAAAAGAATGTGTCAAATTTTTTCATCACTTGATAGACACTGGGATTGTTTCCACAATTTGACTATTATGACTAATGCCACTATCCTATTATTGAAAAAGTCTTTGCATAGACTTTTATTTTCATTTCTTCTAGGTAAATTCCTAGGAATGCAGGTATATGTTGAAATTTATAAGAAAATGTCAAGCTATTTTCCAAAGTGGATGTACCTTTTTACATTCATACATTCATGAATTCAATTCATGAATTTTACATTTAATTCATGAGTATATTGATCTCTCCACTTTCTAACCAGTACTTGTTATTAACTGTATTTGGGTTACAGTCATTATAGGATTGCTCATTCTTCTCCAATAATCAAAATTCACTTTATTCAGTATACTAAATTTGTATATGTACACTATGGCCTTAAGTTCTTACTTATTTTCTCAAATAAGAACAGATAATACACCAAATATTGAAGTGGCTGTATCTTGGTTGTTGAATTATTTATCTTTACTTTTCCAGCTTTCAGAATCTTCCACCTTAATGAGAAATATGTATTTACTATCCAAATGGGGAAAATAACACTCAGTAAAGGGACAAAACATGTGAAAATTTTTAAATAATAAATAATTCTACCTACATTAACATTCTCAAACAGTGATAGACTCTCCATCTTCCCGGCTGACATTCTGAGTCAGGTTGGGGTTACTAAGATCTAGAGAAGAAAAGAAAGCTTTCCAGGTGTTCTCTCAATCAGGTTAGATATCTGCATGCACAGCCATCACTGCATACATCCCACAGTGTTTTTCTGAGTACCGTGTGGGCATGCATGCTGGGCCAGCCGGCAGTCGAACAGATCCTGAAGAGAGCGGCAGATAGGCTAAGAAAAGAAAGAAGGACAGAAAAGATGGGGTTGAGAGGGACAGCAAGAAGGCAGACAACTCTACAGGTTGCTGACAAGTTGCTGACAAGTTTATTGAATTCGCTCATACCTTTTATACTTCACACAACAAACAATTTTGTGTATAAGTGCTTTAGGTCAGGTGTCAGATCATAAACTAGGTGCTACCTCCTGGTGTGTCATTAACATATTCAAAGTTCTTTAGATTACAATGGTTCTGGGTCATAATGCCCCTCAAGCCCTTTACATCTGTAAAGAGGCTCCAGGTGTCCTTTATGATAGCTCAGGAATGTCTTCACAATACCTGGGGTGGCAGGACAGAGAGCTATGCTGTTATCAGCCCCTATTTCCAGGGCAGCTCCCAGAGCTATGTTTCCTTAAAAGAAACCCCTTGAAACAGGGCAGCTCCCCGCAATGCATATCTCAGTTGTTTTGAACCTGCTTGTTCCTCTAGACACATCTAATGTTGCTTCGTTCCTCTGACGCTCATGTATAAGAGCCACTTCAGTATTAATAGTTTTGTGTTTGGGTGATGACTACCCAAATCTTCTCCCTCAAATTTGCAAATACCACCGGACTAGCATGTAACCAGAAACTGTGTCCACAATAATACTTTCCGATCATCCAAGTACTAATGAATTAAGTGTGCAGGTTGTACTATTCTAGTTACTGCCACGAAGTTTATAAACTTACAATGAACTATGCATGCAAAACAGAGAGCTAAGTGTTGTATCAATATGTACTCTGGAAGCAAGTACTCGAGCAAAGTATTTTCATGGAGACATTCCTGGAAGGTCTGACAGAGTTTGGAAAAATGAGTATCTCTATAAAAGTTGTTTATTTTTATATAACTTCTCTCTAGCTCTTCCTATTGTCCATTAACCAAATTCCTCTGGGCCTTAGTTACTTCTAGAACAATGAAAGCTGCTCATTCATGTCAGACTCTTAGTGACCCATGGACAAGCCATGAAATTCTCCAGGCAAGAATACTGGTGTGGGCAGTCTTTCCCTTCTCCAGGGGATCTTCCCAACCCAGGGATCAAACACAGGTCTCCAACATTGCAGGCAGATTCTTACCAGTTGATCCACCAGGGAAGCCCAGTTACTTCTAGGACACCTATGCAAATATCACATATCAGGCTGTTTAAAAGATGCCTCAGGCAGTCATGCACACAAATGTATCAAGGAAACAGCACTTTCCTATACAATCCAGGTGAAGAAAAACAATGTCACAAGAGAGTGGTTTTACACCATGACACTTGCTTGTAAGATTTGTTAAGAGCCACAAGAAAATTTAAATAGAGGGACATATGGGTTTCATAGTTGGAAGGCTTAAAATAGTAAATATGTGAATCTATCTTCAAGTGAAAAACAGAGTCTAAAAACTTTCTGTCAAAATTCCAAAAAGATTTACTGTAGACAAAAGTTAAAATCTACATGGAGTGACAAAGAACTAGAATTGCTAAAACAATTTAAAAAATAATTTGCAAAAGTCAAAATACATGATTTTGAGTCTTCATATCTACTACTATATAGCTCAACAATCAAACTGTGTAGTATTGGTGGATGCTTTACATATACATATATATATGCATGCTAACTAGCTCAGTCTTGTCTGACTCATTGTGATCCCATGGTCTGCAGACTCCTCTGTCCATGAGATTCTCCAGACAAGAAATACTGAAGTAGGTTTCCATTTCCTTCTCCAGGGGGTCTTTCTGATCCAAGGACAGAACCCGTGTCTCCTGCATTATAGCCAGAATCTTTACTGTCTCAGTCACCAAGAAAGCCTCGTTTAATATATACTTTATAATATATATGTTATTTGACATGTATATTTTGTCCCAAGATGTATCCGTTTTTTCCTCAAAATGTTTATAACTAACTTTACTCTTAAGAATATTCTTTACCTAAAATGTAGCACATTTAGTTCTAACATATACAAACAGCACATACAGCTCAATATCAAAAAAGCGGGCTTCCCCTGGTGGTCCAGTGGGTAAGGACACCGCCTTGCAGTGCAAGGGGTGCCGGTTCGATCCCTGGCCTGGGAAGATCCCACGTGCCGCGGAGCGGCTGGACCGATGTGTCCAATTACCGAGCCGGAGCTCTGGAGCGCATGCGCCCAGAGCCGGCGCTCTGCAGTGACAGACGCCACCGCGATGGGAGGCCCACAGGAGCCAAAGAACAAAGATGGATGAAAATAGAGAAATGAAAGACCAAAAGAAGTGGCCCGCCTGCTCCCCTCCCTCCTAATCCGACCCCCGCCCAAAATAAATAAATAAATAAATCTTTAAAAATATATATATCAAAAAAGCAAAACGTCTCAATAAAAACTTCAAAAGTAGAAAAAATCGGCGTGGAGAGGAGAGGCAGAGAGGCCTGGTGTGCGGTGTGAAGAGGAGACGCATGTTGTGCCAAGAAGAAACAGGACCACTCTTAGCAGACAGAAGCCAAATTAGGAGTCTTTATTGCTGGCCAGGACTGTATTTTGCATAATAGCGGCTAGAGCAGTTGATTCACTTTAAGCCCAAACAAAGGAATAAACAGCATTATAAAGGCAGAACTCATATCTAGGTTTGGGTATGCATTGCATAAGCGGAGCGTACAGAAGCTAAACAGCAATTGATTCACTTTAAACCTTATCAGGTGATGGCGCTCAAAGTAAGCTGGCCACTGACCTTGTAAAGTAACTGTTTTTGAAACGAGCCTTCATTTCTCAAAGACAGAGCGCATAATTAGTTCTGTGAGCATTTCTTAATCTTGCCTGCACCTAGGGTTGGTTCCTATCATTTCTTTTAGTGGAGAAACAGCAGTTGGTATCTTTTACAAAAAAGGTCAGCAAGCACAGGATTAGTGGCTTATCCTGTGCATCATTTTTAAATTCAATTTTACTTATTTGGGGGGCCTCTCCATCTCTCAGTTCCCTCTGCATAAGCTAATTACAAAAGCCAAAAGAACGTGGTTAATGATGCAAGTATATTTATCTATAGTCTTATCGCCATCTATGGTTAGCATACTACTTGTGAACAAAGAAGCGATTTACGGGAAAGGACACAGCCTTTTATTTGCTAAGTAAGTTTCTTTTAATTACTTAGACTTGTTTACCTAAGTTTTGTTTCCACAAAGCTCCAGTCTTACATTCCCCACTGTTTTTTTTTTGTTTGTTTTTAATGAGTTAAATCTTTAACTCATCTATAGGCATTTTTTTTTTGGTTTGTTTGGTTTTTTTTTTTTTTTTTTTTTGCATAGATTTTGGTTAGGGTTAGTGATTTTTACCTCAAACCAAGTCTTTCTTTTTTATGGGCACTTAGAAGGACCCCTGCTGTTGTCACAACAGCTGTCAAGCAAAACGACATGATCTTATTGGCACAATTAGGCAATTGAGAGGAGGCAGCTACAGTGGCACTCCCTAAACAAAGGATGAACACATAAAGGGAAGGGTGGGCTAAGGGGAGGCAATCTGCGACAGTCTTATCTTTAGAGGGTCCTTTGAAGAGCTCTCACCTATCCATCATTGGTCTGGTTGGTCAGGAGGAACAATCTTTAACTGTGAACAGTGGATCCATGGGGTCTGTCCAGCGACTTTCACAGCAGTGGGGGTGATGAGAGTTACCTGATAACTTCTTTTCTAGGCGGGGTCTAGGTTTTTTGTTGAGGCTCGTTTCACTAAAACGAGGTCTCCTGGTTGAAAGGAGTGATGGGGCCAGAGTCCTTTCGCTGAGACTGGGCCTCTTGGACCTGTCGCCGGATGTCATCCTGGACTTGCTGAACAACCTGCAAGGACTTGCATAGATTATAGTCAATTCTCTCAGATATTTGACAATCACCCACTTTTGGTAACAGGGGAGGTGATCTCCAAAACATGATTTCATAGAGGGTGAATCTTTTACAATATGGGGTACTTCTAATTCTCAATAGAGCAAAAGGCAGGAGCTCTATCCAACCATGGCCAGTCTCTAATTTAAGTTTAGACAAAGTATCTTTAAGGGTTCTGTTCATCCTCTCTACCTGCCCTGAACTCTGTGGCCTATATGCACAATGAAGTTTCCACTGTATACCTAATGTCCTGCTGATCAGTTTGGAAATTTGGGCCATGAAGGCCGGGCCATTGTTGGACCCCAGAGATACTGGGAGGCCAAAATGGGGGACTAATTCATTGAGTACCTTCTCGACTGTCACTTGAGCAGTTTCTTTCTTGGTGGGGAAGGCTTCCACTTGTTCAGAGAAGGTATCAACAAAAACCAACAGGTATTTGTATCTCCCAACAGTCATTTTTACCTCGGTGAAGTTGACTTCTCAATGTTTTCCAGGTGAGTTCCCCTTGTATCAGACTCCAATGGTAGGTATTTGTCTCCCTTGCTGGTTCACTTGTGCACAGGTTGGGCACCTAGTCTCACAGTCTGTGACAAGTTGTCCTAAACCAGGTATAGAATAATATTTTCTGAGGAGATCTGACATTTTCTATGTGTCCAAGTGAGTACTCTCATGGAGTTACTGAACTAAAGTTTTTCCCAAGCCTCGAGGGGATGCATTCATCGGGCAGCCTCCACCATTTTGTTTTATCATAATATCCTTCTCTCCAGGCATCTGATGTTAATTTTTCTGGCTTGTAGTGGGGTTGCTCTGGGGGTGTGGGTAGGGCAACTAATATATCCTGAGTCTCCACTGGTTTGGGGGCAATTTCTCTGGCTGCTGTATCTTCCCTCTTATTTCTTATGGTCTCCAGGAATTCTCCCTTTTGGTGGCCTTTGTAGTGGCTAATGGCCACCTTGGCCAGGAGTCAGATGGCATCCAAGAAGCCAAGGATCTCGTTTTTATTTTTAGTATTTATTTTTTCAGAGAAAGACAGACATGGACAGTGGACATATGGATATTGTGGGGAAGGAATAGAGGGTGGGAGGCATAAAGGAAGTAGCATGAAGACCTGTACTATCATAAGTGAAGAAAATAGCTCTAGTCATTGGTCTGTGAGAAAAGGAGATCCTTCAGAGGTGCTGTGTGATGGTCGGGAGGGGTGGGAAGGGGGGGATATACATATGACTAATCTGGGAACATACGTATCTGAAAACAACAAAACTCTGTAAAAGTTAAAAGTAAAATAAAAGTTAAAAAAAAAAAAAAAAAGAAGTCAATAGGCCTCTTTTTGCATACAGGGCCCCATGGATACAGGCCATGGCAAAAGTATAGCGGCTGTCAGTGTATATGGTAATGCTTTTCTCTTTTGCCAATTTAAGGGCCTGTGTTAATACAATCAATTTAGCCTTCTGAGTGGAGCTGTTCCATTCCAAGGACTGGACCCAGACTATTGTTCTGTTTTCATCAACCCCTGTTGCCCTAGCATAGTATACCCCATCCTTCACAAAACTGCTTCTATCAGTATAGAAGGTTTTCTCAGGTTCAGTCAGGGGGCAGTCTGTAAGGTCTGACCACAACCCTTGTACTGTCTATAAAGTCTCTAAGCAGCTGTGGATAGGTTGCTGGGGGTCATCGTCTGGCAAGAGAATGGCTGGATTTAAGGCTTCAGTTTTTTGGAAGACCAGTCTGGGTTGATCTAATAACAGAGCTTGGTATTGAGTGAGTCTGGCATTTGAGAGCCACTGTCCCGGTGTTCCCCTTAGGAGAGTTTCCACTGCATGAGGAGCAGTGATGTATAGGTCCTGGCCCAAAGTCAGTTTATCAGCTTCTTTAACTAGGCCAGCAGTTGTGGCCTCTGCCTGCAAGCAAGAAGGCCAGCCAGCAGCAACAGGATCTAGTCTTTTAGAAAGGTAAGCTACTGGACGCTTCCATGTCCTAGGGTCTGTACCAAGACCCTCTTTGCTGTTCCCTTTTTCTCATCTATAAAGAGGTGGAAGGGCTTGGTTATATCTGGGAGAGCCAAAGCTGGTGCTGAGGCTAGGGTAGTCTTAAGTTTTTCAAAGGCCTGTTGTTCGAGGTCAGTCATCAGCAGGGTGTTTTCTCCTGCTGTACAAGCACAGAGGGGTTTTGCAATTTCTGCAAATCCTGGCATCTAAAACTTGAAATAGCCCATTGTCCCTAGAAATTCTCTCACTTGTTTTTTAGTGACCAATGTTAGGTTGGTAGGCTATTAAGGGGTTAATAAGGGAGCTTGAACTCCCGACCCTGAAGAGTCAGCATCATAGGGCCGGTTGCTGATCTGCTGGCGCCTGGGAGTCTCTCAAGGCCGGCAATAAAGAGTTCGCTCTGGCCATAAAGATTGTCCACCAGGTCTGGAAAGTAACAAGAACCTCACACCCTCATGCCTACAACAACTCAAGGACAGCAGACTTATCACTAATTTCCTGCTTAGTTTAGACAAAGACTTTGTTTCTGTTCTTGCTCTAAGAAACCCCCTCCCCTTTCTTTCTTTCCCTTTCTCCACCCAAATAAAATCTCCTTGTCCCATCTCTGGGGCGTGACTTCACTGGCCCATCTCTTGGATCTGTGGATCTCACCCAGGAACTCTTCCCAAATAGGCTCTTTCCCTAACAACTTGCTGTCAGTCGTGTCTTTGCGATTCTTACACAATTCCAGAATTGAAAGAATGGCAGAGACACAAGAAGAAGATAAAGTTCTCGTACTTTCTTTCAGTTCATATTCCAAATAAGTCACTTGGAGGGTGCAGAGTCAGGCCTTCTTCACAAAAACTCAATAGTTCAAGTCCTAGAAGGTCTCAAGTAACCCTTCTGTCACCAATTTGCAGGTGTCCTCCATAGGGGTGGCTATCAGCAGATCATCTACATATTGTACAAGTGTGACCTGAGGAATCCAGCCAGCAGTAACAGGATGTGGCCTCTGCCTGCAAGCAAGAAGGCCAGCCAGCAGCAACAGGATCTAGTCTTTTAGAAAGGTAAGCTACTGGACGCTTCCATGTCCTAGGGTCTGTACCAAGACCCTCTTTGCTGTTCCCTTTTTCTCATCTATAAAGAGGTGGAAGGGCTTGGTTATATCTGGGAGAGCCAAAGCTGGTGCTGAGGCTAGGGTAGTCTTAAGTTTTTCAAAGGCCTGTTGTTCGAGGTCAGTCATCAGCAGGGTGTTTTCTCCTGCTGTACAAGCACAGAGGGGTTTTGCAATTTCTGCAAATCCTGGCATCTAAAACTTGAAATAGCCCATTGTCCCTAGAAATTCTCTCACTTGTTTTTTAGTGACCAATGTTAGGTTGGTAGGCTATTAAGGGGTTAATAAGGGAGCTTCGAACTCCCGACCCTGAAGAGTCAGCATCATAGGGCCGGTTGCTGATCTGCTGGCGCCTGGGAGTCTCTCAAGGCCGGCAATAAAGAGTTCGCTCTGGCCATAAAGATTGTCCACCAGGTCTGGAAAGTAACAAGAACCTCACACCCTCATGCCTACAACAACTCAAGGACAGCAGACTTATCACTAATTTCCTGCTTAGTTTAGACAAAGACTTTGTTTCTGTGCTTGCTCTAAGAAACCCCCTCCCCTTTCTTTCTTTCCCTTTCTCCACCCAAATAAAATCTCCTTGTCCCATCTCTGGGGCGTGACTTCACTGGCCCATCTCTTGGATCTGTGGATCTCACCCAGGAACTCTTCCCAAATAGGCTCTTTCCCTAACAACTTGCTGTCAGTCGTGTCTTTGCGATTCTTACACAATTCCAGAATTGAAAGAATGGCAGAGACACAAGAAGAAGATAAAGTTCTCGTACTTTCTTTCAGTTCATATTCCAAATAAGTCACTTGGAGGGTGCAGAGTCAGGCCTTCTTCACAAAAACTCAATAGTTCAAGTCCTAGAAGGTCTCAAGTAACCCTTCTGTCACCAATTTGCAGGTGTCCTCCATAGGGGTGGCTATCAGCAGATCATCTACATATTGTACAAGTGTGACCTGAGGAAAAGTCAGTCTGAAAGATTTTAAGTTTGAGCTCAAGGCTTCATCAAACAAAGCTGGAGAACTTTTGAACCCTTGTAGAAACCAGGTCCAAGCTAACTGTCCACTATAGCCCCGTTTGGGGTCAATCTAATTAAAGCAAAGATAGGTTGACTGACTGTGGCCACAGCAATGCTGAAGAAACTGTCTTTTAGGTCCAAAACAGTATATACACACCAGTTTGGAGGTATGAGGCTCAACAGGGTGTAAGGATTTGAGACCTTTTCTTGGTGTCTGAATCTTTTGTTTCTTTGAGAGTTGCTATCAAAACTTGGACTTCTTTTTTCAATCTTTTTCTTTCTTCTGGCTCTCTGTTATTATAAACCTTTTGAGCTATTTTTTATTAACTGAGTTTTATTCATACCTTTGAAACTCTCTAACTTCTGTAACTTCTTTCTTATGTCTGGGGCCGACTGTGAAATGAAGGCTATGTTAAGGGCTCTCTGATTTTCCAGAGCATCCAGATCTATAGGAGTCCATGTGTGATAAGCTTCTAAAAGGCATTCTAGAAAACTGGCTGGAGATTCCTGAGGGCCTTGCATAAACTCACTCATCTTTAACAGGTTTGTGGGCCTCTGTGCTGCTGCACAGATTTCCCTGAGCAGAATCTGGTGATAGTTGCCTAGAGATCCCTTACTTTGCTCCAAATTGAGGTCCCAGTTAGGGCGGCTTGAGGGAAATCAACGTTCAACATGTTGATCTTGTTTTACCCCACCATCTGGTCCTGGGACCACCTTCTGGCTTTCTGCCAGAATCTGGTCCCATTCGTCTATAGTAAACAGGGTCTGGAGTAGTTCTTGGCAGTCATCCCAAGTAGGTTTGTGAGTGTAAAAGATAGTCTTGAGAAGGGCTATGAGAGTCTGAAGTTTTTCTGAGAAAGGGTGGTTCTTTAGTTTCCAGTTATAGAGGTCAGAGGTGGAAAAAGGCATATACATTATGCAGGGAGCTTTGTCATCTCCCTGGGTGCTGCCTGGTGTGACTTCTTGGAATGGCAAAATAGCAGCTGCCTCTGATGAAGAATAAGGGGAGTGAGCAGGGAGGGCCTGGGGCCCAAATGAGACCCCAGTCCCAGTGCGGGACTAAAAACAGAGTCCTGAAAGTCTGAGGCCCATGGCATCGGTGGCCTTGACTGGTAGGGTGGTTGGTCAGAGTCTTTGGGATTAGAGTCAACCAGAACTGGGGCCAGAGGTCTGCATGGGACCGCAGACACTAAAATTTGTGTTCCCAACTGGAGGGAACAATTTCTCAGCCAAGGAGGAGGATTTCTGGTCAGAATCAACCACCGATCAAAATAGGGAAATTGGTCAGGGTGACCAGGTTTTCCCATCTCTACATTCCAAATGGCTTGGGCCATCTGAGGGTCCAGAGGTCCATCATAGGGCCAGTCAAAACTAGGCCAATCTATTTTATAGAAAGTGTGGAGTTTTCTGCAGCTCATGTGAACCCCATATCCTTTTCCAGGGATATGGAAGGCCTCCTGAAAATGATCTAACATGCAGCTCTCTGTTATTATAAACCTTTTGAGCTATTTTTTATTAACTGAGTTTTATTCATACCTTTGAAACTCTCTAACTTCTGTAACTTCTTTCTTATGTCTGGGGCCGACTGTGAAATGAAGGCTATGTTAAGGGCTCTCTGATTTTCCAGAGCATCCAGATCTATAGGAGTCCATGTGTGATAAGCTTCTAAAAGGCATTCTAGAAAACTGGCTGGAGATTCCTGAGGGCCTTGCATAAACTCACTCATCTTTAACAGGTTTGTGGGCCTCTGTGCTGCTGCACAGATTTCCCTGAGCAGAATCTGGTGATAGTTGCCTAGAGATCCCTTACTTTGCTCCAAATTGAGGTCCCAGTTAGGGCGGCTTGAGGGAAATCAACGTTCAACATGTTGATCTTGTTTTACCCCACCATCTGGTCCTGGGACCACCTTCTGGCTTTCTGCCAGAATCTGGTCCCATTCGTCTATAGTAAACAGGGTCTGGAGTAGTTCTTGGCAGTCATCCCAAGTAGGTTTGTGAGTGTAAAAGATAGTCTTGAGAAGGGCTATGAGAGTCTGAAGTTTTTCTGAGAAAGGGTGGTTCTTTAGTTTCCAGTTATAGAGGTCAGAGGTGGAAAAAGGCATATACATTATGCAGGGAGCTTTGTCATCTCCCTGGGTGCTGCCTGGTGTGACTTCTTGGAATGGCAAAATAGCAGCTGCCTCTGATGAAGAATAAGGGGAGTGAGCAGGGAGGGCCTGGGGCCCAAATGAGACCCCAGTCCCAGTGCGGGACTAAAAACAGAGTCCTGAAAGTCTGAGGCCCATGGCATCGGTGGCCTTGACTGGTAGGGTGGTTGGTCAGAGTCTTTGGGATTAGAGTCAACCAGAACTGGGGCCAGAGGTCTGCATGGGACCGCAGACACTAAAATTTGTGTTCCCAACTGGAGGGAACAATTTCTCAGCCAAGGAGGAGGATTTCTGGTCAGAATCAACCACCGATCAAAATAGGGAAATTGGTCAGGGTGACCAGGTTTTCCCATCTCTACATTCCAAATGGCTTGGGCCATCTGAGGGTCCAGAGGTCCATCATAGGGCCAGTCAAAACTAGGCCAATCTATTTTATAGAAAGTGTGGAGTTTTCTGCAGCTCATGTGAACCCCATATCCTTTTCCAGGGATATGGAAGGCCTCCTGAAAATGATCTAACATGCAGGACAGAGAGGTCTTTGATGATGCTGAACCCATAGTTAACATAATCATTATATAACACTTAAATAATGTACCAAGAGACTAAGAACAGACTGAAACTGAATTAGACTGGGAGAGTTAAACAACCTGTGTGTCAGTTCAGGAGAAAACTGTAGATGAGAAGTGACCAAATCCTGTTCAGAGAGACAGAACAGAGAGTGTGTCAACAAGAGGAGATAGGCTTGGGGCCCTAAGGCTTATAAGCCCCTGAGGAGACACCGAGGACATAGAACAGAGTGTCTAACCTGAAATTGAGCAGGGAAACGAGGACTCCTTCACCAAGGCTCCAATCAGAGGGTGCAGTGGCAGCCAGACCAATAGAAAGTATTAGAACGAAAGGAACATACAGAAAGAGGGAAGCATCCATGAGAAGGAGAACAATTATAATCAGGAGAGAGAGACACAGAGAGACTGAGGACTCCACCCAAATCCTGTCAAGGAGGTGGTGACCAGAAAAGATGGGCTATATGTTTTGCTTTAACCATTATGTGTCTAACAGGATGCAAGGAAGTTGTCTTGCTGAGGGTGGACGCCCTAGTAGTCTGGTCTGTTCTGTGGTCCCCTCATCCTATCATGGGAGTCTTCAAGTGGCAGGCGCCCTACTGGCTCTTAAGTGCCTGACCCGTGCCCACAGGGTGTTATTCGGCCTAGTCCTTAGTTTGAGAAAAAGAAAAGGGGACTCTCACCCATTTAGGCACCAGCTACTGAGGCAGGGTGAGCAGTGGGGCTTTCGGAGCCCGTCAGAGAGTAGCCCTAGCTGGGGCACTTCAATTGCCTTCACAGCCACCCACATGTTCACAGAGAGTCCCCATAGGGAAGAAGAGGTAAGAGAGAAAGAAATGAGCAACCAAACAGAAACACCAAGTACAAGGTTTTCAGGGAGCAAGTTGACAGAAACAGAGAACAGACTTGTCTTAAACTGAAATCAGAGAAATCTAGCAAGTGTTCAATACAGAATATAAAACACAAAACACAAATTTAACATAAAACATAAGACACAAATTTTAGAGACAAGACTTACATTTATCAGAGTCACACAAACAACTGGACAACCAGAGAGGCCTGGGTGACCTCTCGCACTAGCCTCTGGGACAGGGAAGTTATGCTGCATCCAGTCTTCCACTGTCCCCAGAAACATGCTGTGAACCAGACCGGACCTCTGGAGGATTCAGACCAGATGACTCCATTCATAGGCTTTGGGGTGAAATAGTTTGTCTCTCAGGACCAGTGAGAAGGGGAGGCCCGGGTGGCTTCCCCTGGGGCCCTGGAGCATCTTCAGGGCATGTGTCCCCTAGGGAAGCAACTTGTCCCCATGTGCCAACTCGGGAGGCACCCGAGTTCCAGATGCCAGAGTGTCTCTGATCTCGCTGGGCCTCCAAATGTTATGCTGAGAAGAAACAGAGACTACTCTTACCAGGCAGAAACCAAATTAGGAGTCTTTATTGCCAGCCAGGACTGCACTCTGCCTAATAGCAGCTAGAGCATGCAGCCCCAAACAAAGGAATAAACAGCATTATAAAGGCAAAACTCATATCCGGGTTGGGGTATGCATTGCATAAGACGAGGGGTACAGAAGCTAAACAACAATTGTTTCACTTTAAGCCTTATCAGGTGATGGCGCTCAAAGTAAGCTGGTCTCCCCATCTTTCAGTTCCCTCTGCATAAGCTAATTACAAAAGCCAAAAGAACGTGGTTAATGATGCAAGTATATTTATCTATAGTCTTATCGACATCTATGGTTAGCATACTACTTGTGAACAAAGAAGCGATTTACGGGAAAGGACACAGCCTTTTATTTGCTAAGTAAGGACGCCAGTAGTCGCCCTACTGGGGCTTCTTAATTGCCTTTTCCACAGCCACCCACATGGGGTTCCCCCAGAGAGTCCCCATAGGGAAGAAGAGGTAAGAGAGAAAGAAATGAGCAACCAAACAGAAACACCAAGTACAAGGTTTTCAGGGAGCAAGTTGACAGAAACAGAGAACAGACTTGTCTTAAACTGAAATCAGAGAAATCTAGCAAGTGTTCAATACAGAATATAAAACACAAAACACAAATTTAACATAAAACATAAGACACAAATTTTAGAGACAAGACTTACATTTATCAGAGTCACACAAACAACTGGACAACCAGAGAGGCCTGGGTGACCTCTCGCACTAGCCTCTGGGACAGGGAAGTTATGCTGCATCCAGTCTTCCACTGTCCCCAGAAACATGCTGTGAACCAGACCGGACCTCTGGAGGATTCAGACCAGATGACTCCATTCATAGGCTTTGGGGTGAAATAGTTTGTCTCTCAGGACCAGTGAGAAGGGGAGGCCCGGGTGGCTTCCCCTGGGGCCCTGGAGCATCTTCAGGGCATGTGTCCCCTAGGGAAGCAACTTGTCCCCATGTGCCAACTCGGGAGGCACCCGAGTTCCAGATGCCAGAGTGTCTCTGATCTCGCTGGGCCTCCAAATGTTATGCTGAGAAGAAACAGAGACTACTCTTACCAGGCAGAAACCAAATTAGGAGTCTTTATTGCCAGCCAGGACTGCACTCTGCCTAATAGCAGCTAGAGCATGCAGCCCCAAACAAAGGAATAAACAGCATTATAAAGGCAAAACTCATATCCGGGTTGGGGTATGCATTGCATAAGACGAGGGGTACAGAAGCTAAACAACAATTGTTTCACTTTAAGCCTTATCAGGTGATGGCGCTCAAAGTAAGCTGGTCTCCCCATCTTTCAGTTCCCTCTGCATAAGCTAATTACAAAAGCCAAAAGAACGTGGTTAATGATGCAAGTATATTTATCTATAGTCTTATCGACATCTATGGTTAGCATACTACTTGTGAACAAAGAAGCGATTTACGGGAAAGGACACAGCCTTTTATTTGCTAAGTAAGTTTCTTTTAATTACTTAGGCTTGTTTTCCTAAGGTTTTTTCCACAAAGCTTCAGTCTTACATGCAGAGGCCCGGCGCAGTACGGAGAGGAAACAGAGAGGCCCAGTGTGGAGAAGAGGTGCAGAGAGGCCCAGCACACATCATGGAGAGGAGACACAGAGGCCAGGCATGGAGTGGAAAGGAGACACAGAGAGGCCCAGCGTGGAGTGGAGAGGAGATGCAGAGAGACCTGGTGTTTGGAGAGGAGAGGAGACACAGAGGCCCTATATGGGTGGTGCAGCCCACAACTGACGCCTGCCAAAACAGACCAAAACAAACTACTGGAAGGGCATCAGAAACAAATTCCAACAGATGATACACACACAGATGAGAAGGTAAGTTCACAATTGAGGACCAGAAACAGGGATGCTCCTTTTGTTCCTTATACGTTATATTTGGCCTAATACCACTGAATGCCATAACAAAAGGAATTTGAAATCTCCAGTCCCTAGCCAAAGATCAAACCCTAGAGCCTTGGAGAGAAAGCACGGATTCCAAGATCAAAACATAGAACATCAAAAGTAACGATAATAATGAGAAGACAAAGAAACACAGCACAAATGAAGGAACAAACTATAAGCATACAAACCCAAATGATGGAAGAAGAAACAGACAAACTATCAGAAAGAGAACTCAGAAAAGCAATACTAAGGATGATCAAAAACTCCAAAAATATAATAATAAGAGAATTGATGCACTGGATAAAACCTGCAGGAAATTTAAAAAACAACAAAAAGAAAAACAACTCAATTGCTGAACTTAAAAATACTCAACAGTAAGGACTCAATAGTAGAGTATCTGAGGCAGAAGAAAGGATAAGCAAACTGGAAGATAGAAATAACTGTGGAAGAACAGAAAAATGCACAAAGAATAAAAAGAACCAAGGATAGTCTCAGAGACCTCTGGGATAATACCAAATGCATCAACATTTGAATAATATGAGTGCCAGAAGAAGAAGAAAAAAACAAAAGGATGTGAAAAATTGTTGGAGATTATAGTTGAAAACTTCCCTAGCATGGGCAAGGAAATAGTCAATCAAGGGCAAGAAACACAGAGTTCAATACAGGATGTACCCTATGAGGAACATGCCAAGACGCATACTAATCAAGCTAACACAGGCCAAACACAAAGACAACAAAGCAGCAAGGGACAAACATTATGTAACATATAAGGGAAATTCTATACGTTTAACTGCTGACCTATCAACAGAAGCCCTGCAGGTAAGAAAAGAATGGCAAGACACTTTTAATGTGCTGAAAGAGAAAAACCTACAACTGAGAATACTCTACCAGGCAAGGATCTCATTTAAAATTGATGGAGAAATCAAAAGCTTTACAGACAAGCAAAAATAAAAAGAATTCAGCACTGCAAAAGCAGCCTTACAACAAATATTAAAGTGACTTATTTAGGCAACATATACAAGAGAAGAAAAAGATCTAAAAAACAAACTGCAACATACCACTTAAGAAGATGACAATAGGTCCATATGTATCAGTAATTATCTTAAACATAAATGGACTAAATATCCCAACCAAAAGACACAGACTGGCTGAATGGATACAAAAACAAGACCCATATATTTGCACCCTAAAAGAAACCACTTCAGATCTATAGACACTCACAGACTGAAAGTGAGAGGATGGAAAAATATATTCCATGCAAATAGAAACAAAAAGAAAGCTGGAGTAGCAATCCTCATATCAGACAAAATAGACCTTAAAATAAAGAAGATTATAAGAGACACGGCAGGACACTACATAGTGGTCAAGAGATCGATCCATTAGGAAGACATAACAATCATATATCTATGTGCCCAACACAGGAGCACCCCAATATATCAGACTAATACTTTCAGACATAAAAGAAGAAATTGACAGTAACACAATGAGAGTAGGAGACTTTAATACCCCACTTACACAAATGGACAGAACATAAAAACAAAATTAATAATGAAACACAAGCTTTAAATGACACATTAGAAGAGATGGATCTTGTTGATATTTTTAGGACATTGCACCCAAAGACAGAAGAATACACTTTCTTCTCAGGCACACATGAAACATTCTCCAGGATAGACCACATCTTGGACCACAGATCAAACCTCAGCAAATTCAAGAAAATTGAAATTATATCAACCTCCTTTCCTGACCACAATGCTATGGGACTAGATGTCAACAACAAGAAAAAAATGCTAAAAATGCAAGCACATGAAGACTAAACAACACACACTTTAAATATAAATAATTACTGAACAAATCAAAAAAGAAATTTAAAAATTCCTAGAAGAAAATGACAATGAACACATGACAGTGCAAAACCTATGGGATACCACAAAAGTAGTTGTAAAAGGGAAGTTTTTAGCAATACAATCCTAATCCTACTTCAAGAAACAAGAAAAACCTCAAAAAGACAACCTAACACTACACTTAAAACAACTGGAAAAAGAAGAACAAAAAAAAAAAAGCCAAAAGTTAGCTGAGGAAGACAAATCATAAAGATCAGAGCAGAAATAAATGAAAAAGAAATGAAAGAAACAACAGTAAAGATAAAACAAAAAGCTGGTTCTTCAAAAATGTAAGGCAAATCAACAAACCGCTAACCAGACTAATCAAGAAAAAAGAGAGAAGAATGAGATCAACAAAATCAGAAATGAAAAAGGAGAGATTACAACTGTCAATACAGAAATTCAAAGGATTATAAGAGACTATTATGAACAACTTTATGGCAACAAACTAGACAACCTGGAAGAAATGGACAGTATCTTAGAGAAGTTCAATCTTCCAAGACTGGACCAGGATGAAATAGAAATTATGAACAACCCAATGACAAGCTCAGAGATTGAATTCATGATCAGAAAGCTACCCAAAAATAAACGCCCAGGACCAGATGGCTTCACAGGTGAATTCTACCACACATTTAATGAAGAGATAATGCCTTTCTTAAAACTCTTTCAAAAAATTGCAGAAGAATGAACACTTCCAAACATATTCTATGAGGCCATCATCACCCTGATACCAAAAAAGGCAACAAAAAAAGAAAATTATAGGTCAATAACACTGATGAATTTAGATGCCAAAATCCTCAACAAAATCCTAGCAAACAGAATTCAACAACACATCAAAAAACTCATACATCATGACCAAGTTGGGTTCATCCCAGGCATGTAAGGATTCTTCAATATGTACAAATCAATCAATGTGATACACCATATCAACAAATTGAAAGACAAAAATCACATGATAATATCAATAGATGCAGAAAATGCCTTTGACAAAATCCAACACCCATTTATGATAAAAAAAAAAAATCTTCAAAAAATGGGCATAGCTTGCAGCCCCTTCCCTCCAGTCCTTTCACAGCGTCCCAGGCTCCAACCACTTGTCTCCATGGGGACTCAGTGTCTACTGTGCCAAGCTCCCAACACCAAGGAGATCGTGAGCTGGACTAGTTTTCTGTGTCATCACTTCCAATGGTCAGCGTGAAAGGCCAGAGGAGGGTAAGAGGTGCCGCACCGACCATGGTTGCCCTCTCCTCATCCCCGCAAGCAACCTCACCCAGCTCTTAACTCAGACTGCCTCAGGTCTAGCGCCTGAAACCTCTCGCCTCCCAACTTCTTCGCCCAACCCAGGTTCAGGCACTGGCGTCCTACTTCAGGCTAGGTGGGACACGAGAACACTCAAGAGTCCCTTGAACTGCAAGATCAATCCAGTTAATCCTGAAGGAAATCAACCCTGAATATTCATTGGAAGGACTAAAGCTGAAGCTCCAATACGTTGGCCACCTCAATGGAAAAGACCCTGATGCTGGGAAATACTGATGGAATCATCTATATAGGACAGATGCTGTAAAGATGCAGACCAAGACTGGCAACCAAACTTTATACCTCACCAACGCAAATTTCTCTAAACGCAGTGAAAACAGTCTTCGAAAAGAAGAAATTCTCTTCAAAAAATATTGAAAATAAAATCTCCTCAGATAACACTGAAGATAGAGTGTCTTCAAAGAGTATTGAAAACAAAGCTGTAGAAGCAAATCTGCAGTCTAAGCTATGGTCATCTTCCTTCCTAAAGCAAAGCACAGGTGAAATGAACAAAAATGCAATCATTGCACAGCAGGAGAAAAATAATGAATATTGCCCTGAGGATGTTGATGATAAGTTGTCTGAATCAGCAAACGACGATATTGAGGCTGCCAATGAGAACGATGATGAGGAAGGCATTAACCCTAATAAGGACACTCATGCCCCATTAGAGTTAATGACAGAATTCCTGAGAGCAGAAATGGGCCAAGATTATCATTTGGCAAAAAAATTATATGAGATGATCCTAATCTACGAACCAGAAAATCCTGATGCCAAGGAGTTTTTCTCACTCATTGAAGAAATGCTGCTAATGGAGAAAGCACAAAGTCTTGAGGAAGATGATGACAAGAGTAGAGAAGACAGCAGTGAGAGCGAAGCAGAGTGCAATGAAGACCCCAGTGAGGAGAGCTCAGATGAGTGTGAAGATGGCTGATGGCCACTGCCGCCACAGGGTAGTCTTCATTTAGGTCCACTCCTGTCCACCGTAGAAATATAAAGAAGAGAGCTGAATTCAGCCTACCTGTTCTTTATTTGGTATAGGGGTCTTTCAATTTATCCTTATTAATAACTTTGAGCTCCTTCTTAGTAATTAAGATTTCAACTCAATGTGAGTCACTCAGAGAGTGAAACAGTTTGTGCTGAAAACACAAGCACTAACAACGTGCCAGTTGCTGTGGTATGCACATTAACTTGTTCAGTCAAACAAATCCATGAGGAAAACACTATTATTGTCCCCATTTGACTGATGAGAAAACTGAGGCACAGAGTGGGTGGGTCATTTTCCCAGCATCATATACCTGTTTATCAGTAGAGTCTGGATTTAGACCTGGACTTTTTGGCTGCAGAACATACTCCTAGTCCCTACCATGTCCATCACTTTCAACATTTTTATGTCATTTATCTCATGTTCTTTATAGCAGGTAGGTTTTATTTTATACTGGAGTATATTTGATTGCACTATTGGGTTAGTTTTAGGTGTAGAGTAAAGTGATTTAGTTATACAGATTCATATACCTGTTCATTTTCAAGTTCTTTTCCCATTTAGGTTATTACAGAATACTGATTAGAGTTCACTGTGCTCTACAGTAAGTCCTTATTGGTTATCAATTTTAAATATAGCAGTATGTATATGTATATATGTCAATATATGTATATATTATCAATCCCAAACTTCCAAGTTATCCTTCCCCCAATTTGTTGTTCATTTTAGCTTCCCCTTTCTTGTCAGAAAATATAATCTCCACACAAGGACTTTGTCTTTTTCACTATTATATTGCTAGCAAGTGGACAAGTGCCTGGAAAATACTGTGATAGGTGTACCAAGTGAATGAATGGACTGAAAATTAATAATGGTGTTTATATTATTTCTTAAAATATTTATAAGACTTTATTATACTTATATGTATATACTTTGACATACTTATGTATCAATCTTAAAAAAAAGGGCATCGAAGGAGCCTACCTCAACGTAGTGAAAGCCACATATGAGAAGCCCACAGCGAACTTTATTCTCAACGGTGAAAAGCTGAAAGCATTCCTCTAAGATCAGGAAAGACAGGTGAAGCACATTTAGGTCCACTCCTGTCCACCGTAGAAATATAAAGAAGAGAGCTGAATTCAGCCTACCTGTTCTTTATTTGGTATAGGGGTCTTTCAATTTATCCTTATTAATAACTTTGAGCTCCTTCTTAGTAATTAAGATTTCAACTCAATGTGAGTCACTCAGAGAGTGAAACAGTTTGTGCTGAAAACACAAGCACTAACAACGTGCCAGTTGCTGTGGTATGCACATTAACTTGTTCAGTCAAACAAATCCATGAGGAAAACACTATTATTGTCCCCATTTGACTGATGAGAAAACTGAGGCACAGAGTGGGTGGGTCATTTTCCCAGCATCATATACCTGTTTATCAGTAGAGTCTGGATTTAGACCTGGACTTTTTGGCTGCAGAACATACTCCTAGTCCCTACCATGTCCATCACTTTCAACATTTTTATGTCATTTATCTCATGTTCTTTATAGCAGGTAGGTTTTATTTTATACTGGAGTATATTTGATTGCACTATTGGGTTAGTTTTAGGTGTAGAGTAAAGTGATTTAGTTATACAGATTCATATACCTGTTCATTTTCAAGTTCTTTTCCCATTTAGGTTATTACAGAATACTGATTAGAGTTCACTGTGCTCTACAGTAAGTCCTTATTGGTTATCAATTTTAAATATAGCAGTATGTATATGTATATATGTCAATATATGTATATATTATCAATCCCAAACTTCCAAGTTATCCTTCCCCTAATTTGTTGTTCATTTTAGCTTCCCCTTTCTTGTCAGAAAATATAATCTCCACACAAGGACTTTGTCTTTTTCACTATTATATTGCTAGCAAGTGGACAAGTGCCTGGAAAATACTGTGATAGGTGTACCAAGTGAATGAATGGACTGAAAATTAATAATGGTGTTTATATTATTTCTTAAAATATTTATAAGACTTTATTATACTTATATGTATATACTTTGACATACTTATGTATCAATCTTAAAAAAAAGGGCATCGAAGGAGCCTACCTCAACGTAGTGAAAGCCACATATGAGAAGCCCACAGCGAACTTTATTCTCAACGGTGAAAAGCTGAAAGCATTCCCTCTAAGATCAGGAAAAAGACAGGGATGTCCACTTTCACCACTATTATTCAACATAGTCCTGGAAGTTCTAGCTACACCAATAAGAGAAGAAAAATAAATAAAAGAATCCAGATTGGAAAAGAAGAAGTAAATCTCTCTCTATTTGCAGAAGACATGATACTATACATAGAAAACCCCAAAGACACTATTAGAAAACTACTAGAGTTAATCAATGAATTCAGTAAAGTCACTGGATACAAAATCACTAGCATTTCTATATACAAACTATGAGAAATCAGAAAGAGAAATCAAGGATGCAATCGCATTCACCATTGCATCCAAAAGAATAACTAGGAATAAACCTACCCAAGGAAACAAAAGAACTTTACACAAAAAGTTATAAGACACTGATGAAAGATATCAAACATGACATAAACAGATGGAGAGATATTCCATGTTCCTGGATCAGAAGAGTCAATATCATGAAAATGAACTTGCTACAAAATATCTTCAGATTGAGTGCAACCCCTATTAAATAACCAATGACATTCTTCACAGGACTAGAGCAAAATATAACACAGTTCATATGGAAACGCAAAAGACCCTGAATAGCCAAAGCAATCCTGAGTAAGAAAAACAGAGCTGGAGGGATCAGCCTCCCTAACTTCAGTCTATACTATAAAGTAACAGTCATCAGGACAGTATGGTAGTGGCACAAAAACAGATATATAGACCAATGGAACAATATAGAGAACCCAGAGGTAAACCCACACACTTATGGGTACCTTATTTTTTGACAAAGGAGGCAAAACTATAAAATGGGACACGGACAGCCTCTTCAACAAATGGTACAGGGAAAACTGGACAGCTACATGCAGAATGAAGTTAGAACATTCCCTGACTCCATACACAAAGATAAACTGGAAATGGATTAAAGACCTTAATGTAAAAACAGCATAAAACTCTTAGAGGAGAACATAGGTAAAACACTCAAGGACATAAATTAAAGCAAGATCTTCTTTGACCCGCCCTCTAGAATAACTGAAGTAAAAACAAAAAGAAACGTTTGGGACCTAATGAAACTTAAAAGCTTCTGCACAGCAAAAGGAACTACAAACAATGTGAACAGACAACCCATGGAATGGGAGAAAATCATAGCAAATGAAGCAACCTACAAAGAATTAATCTCGAAAACATCCAAGCAGCTCAGACAGCTCAACAGCAAAAAACCAAACATTCCAATCAAAAAATGGGGATAAGACCTAAACAGGAATCTCTCCAAAGAAGACACGCAGATGGCCAAAAAAGCACATGAAAAGATGCTCAATGTCGTTCGTTATTAGTGAAATGCAAATCAAAATTACAATGAGATATCACCTCACACCAGTCAGAATGGCCATCATCAAAAATTCTACAGATAATAGGGCTTCCCTGGTGGCCCAGTGGATAAAGACACCACCTTGCAGTGCAAGGAGCACCAGTTCAATCCCTGGCCTGGGAAGATCTCACATGCTGTGGAGTGACTGGATCGATGTGTCCAACTACCGAGCCAGCGCTCTGGAGTGCATGTGCCCAGAGCTGGTGCTCTGCAACGAGAGAGGCCACTGTGATGGGAGGCCCACACAGGCCAAAGAACAACGATGGATGAAAATAAATAAATGAAAGACCAATGAAGTGGCCAAAAGAAAAATAAATAAATAAATAAATAAAAATTCTACAGATAATAAATGCTGGAGAGGGTATGGAGAAAAGGGAACACTCTTGCATTGTTGCTGGGAATGTAAATCGATACAACCACTATGGAAGAGAATATGGAGATTCCTCAAAAAACAAAGAATAGAAGCACCATATGACCCAGCAATCCCACTATTAGGCTTATACCCTGATTGAATCAAAACTGAAAAAGACAACTTTACCCCAATATTCGTTGCAGCACTTGACACAATAGGTAGAACATGGAAGCAGCCTAGATGTCCATCAACAAATGAATGGATAAAGAAGCTCTGGTATATATATATGTGTGTACACACACACACACACACACACACACACACAATGGAATACTTCTCAGCTACAAGAAGAAATGCAGAAAATTCAGTCTTAATGAGATGGATGAATCTAGAACCTATTATACAAAGTGAAGTAAGTCAAAAAGAGAAGCACAGTATATTAACACATATATATATGGAATCTATAAGTTTGTACTGATAAATACACATGCAGAGCATCAATGGAGAAACAGTCATAGCAAACAGACTTATGGGCATTGGGGAGAGGGAAAAGTGGATGAGAGATATGGAAAAAGTAACATGGAACCCTATACTACCATATGTAAAGGAGATAACATATGTCAATGTGCTATGGGCCTAAGGGATCATACATGAGGGCTATGCGATGACCTGGAGGATGGGATTTGGGGGGAATGGGATACACATATGACTAATCTGGAATTATACATATCTGTAAACAACAAAACTCTGTAAAGTCAAAAAAGCAAAATGAAAATGCTTGTGATTGTGGAAAAAAAATAAGCAGAAGACCTCCAAAGAAGACATACAGATAGATGGACAACAGGCACATGAAAAGATGCTCTACATTGTTAATTTTTAGACAAATGCAAATCAAAACCACAATGAGGTATCACCTCATACTGCCAAAATGGCCGTCATCCAAAAGTCTACAAATACAAAATGCTGTGGAGGGTATGGAGAAAAAGAAACCCTCTTATATTGTTGGTGGGAATGTTAATTGGTGCAGTCATTATGGAAAACCATGTGGACATCCCTCAACAAACTATAAGTAGAGTTACCATATGATTCAGAAATTCCACCCCTGGGTATATCCAGAGAAAACTCTAATTTGAAATGATACATCCACCCCAATGTTCACTGCAACACTATTTAAATACAACAGCCAAGACATAGCAGCAACTTGAGTATACATCAAAGATGAATAGAATATCATTCATCCATAAAAATGAATGAAATAATGCCATTTTCAGCAATATGGATGGACCTAGAGATCATCATACTAAGTGAAGTAAGGGCAAATATTGTATAATATTGCTCATGTGTGGAATTTAAAAATAATGATAAAAATGACTTATTCACAAAATAGAAGTGGACTCACAGACACAGAAAACAAAACTTTAGTTACCAAAAAGGAAAGTCAGGGGCAGTGGGGAGATAAATTAGGAGGCTGGGATTAACGCATGGATACTACTATAGATAAACACCAAGGTCCTACCATATGGTACAAGGAACTATACTCAGTAACTTATAATGCCCTATAATGGAAAAAATTCTGAAAAAGTATATATTAATATACACAAACAGATATATGTGCATGAATAACTGAATCACATTGCTGTACACCTGAGACTGATACAACATTGAAAATCAACAATATTTCAACAAACATTTATTTATTTATCTTTAAATTTATTTCATTATATATTTTTGGAGGGGTACTGCGCTGTCTTCATTGCTATATGTGTGCTGCAGGGGCTACTCTCTATTTGTGGTGTGCAAGCTTCTCATTGCAGTGTCTTCTCTTGTTATAAAACACAGGCTCTAGAGCAAGTGGGCTCAGTAGTTGTGGCACCTGGGCTTAGTTGTCCCATGGCATGTGGGATCTTAGTTCCCTGACCAGGATCAAGCCCATATTCCCTGCGCTGGCAAGCAGATTCTTAACCACTGGACTACTGAGAAAGTCCCAAACTTTTTTTTTTTTTTTTTTTTGACAGTGAACATTTCTAACTTTATTCTCTAGTGTGGATTTTAGTGTGTTATGGGATAATACAACCAGCAGAGTGAATATATGATTTTATAAATATTTTTATGTAGAATGATGCTAGGTTTTTAAAAATGCATTGATTTAAAGAATCAGGTAAATAATCTTTCAGTTACACAATACAATAATAATCATGAAGGTGGCTTCCGAATGACCAAAGTGTGGGAAGCACTGATCTCTTAAGACTCTTCATGCTAGTACTGAAAATACTGAGGTCCAAAAGGGTGAAGTTTAAGTCTGGCAGGAAGGAACCTTGATGGGAGACCTGAGCCCTCTGGAGCCCAGGGTGGTGGTCTTCTCAAGAGTCCAGGCCACTTTTCCACCTTGAGTTCCTTGCACCAGAAGGCACTGTGATTAGAGTTCTTACTCTTTTTATTTCCCCCTCAATTTTTATTTATTTGTTTATTTTTATTTTACTTTTTACTTTTACAGAGTTTTTTTCTTTACAGATGTGTATGATCCCAGATTAATCATATGTATATCCCGCCCATCCCACCCCTCCAGGATGTCACACAGCACCCCTGCAAGATCCCCTTTTCTCACAGCACAGTGACAATAGCTAATTTTTTCACATATGATAGTATAGGTTTTCATGCTTGCACTCTAACCTCCAGAAGCATGTTTCATGAAGAATCTCTGCTGTTTCTAGTCCAGCTCTTTTGTCTCCTGGTCTTAATCATTAACAAATCACTTTGGGTTCTGAGACATGAAGCTGATTAGAAGAATTCAATCACTTATGAACACTTAGTGTATGAACACTTAAATAATTCAATTTTTGAATGTATGTGGTCTCAAAAAAAAGAGAAAAAACCTGTAGTATAGTTACTTGGGGGAGGGTCTAGTATTAATCTGAGTTTGTGGTTTCATATGCATAAATTCAGCCCACAAAGCTCTAGTATTGCCTTGAGTGGTGAGGGGTTTTTTTGCCCCCTACTTATTGTAATAATGACTTTGGAAAGATGGAAATTGCTCTATTTTCTATTAAAATATTTCTTTTTATTTGTTTGTTTTCTTTTCTGTTAAAATATTTATCTTCTCAACTCAAGAGTATTTTCTTTATCACCACCATTCCTGCCACAATTTGAAGAGGATACACATTTTTTTTTCATGAAGTTAGTATTAAAATATCCTCAAGTCTAGCATTCCTTTTTCTGGTGAATGTCAAAATTTTATAGCCTATTATGAGTCAAAGATGGTCTCTCCTGCTCTTAATCTCCATTGATAAATATATATAAGTGCACAGTATATAAAGAGCTTCCCCATAACTTCCCCTTTAGGCTTCAGTTTACCTTTCCCTAAAATATCCTGCACCACAAGAGCTGGTCTATCATAGGCATCTCTGATGGTGTCTAAATAGTAAAGCCAAGAGCTACTATAAGCACAATGGCTATTTTACCGTATATGGGTTCTTCAATTAAATTGGCATAATAAATGAGCCCTCTGGAGCCCAGGGTGGTGGTCTTCTCAAGAGTCCAGGCCACTTTTCCACCTTGAGTTCCTTGCACCAGAAGGCACTGTGATTAGAGTTCTTACTCTTTTTATTTCCCCCTCAATTTTTATTTATTTGTTTATTTTTATTTTACTTTTTACTTTTACAGAGTTTTTTTCTTTACAGATGTGTATGATCCCAGATTAATCATATGTATATCCCGCCCATCCCACCACTCCAGGCCGTTGCACAGCACCCCTGCAAGATCCCCTTTTCTCACAGCACAGTGACAATAGCTAATTTTTTCACATATGATAGTATAGGTTTTCATGCTTGCACTCTAACCTCCAGAAGCATGTTTCATGAAGAATCTCTGCTGTTTCTAGTCCAGCTCTTTTGTCTCCTGGTCTTAATCATTAACAAATCACTTTGGGTTCTGAGACATGAAGCTGATTAGAAGAATTCAATCACTTATGAACACTTAGTGTATGAACACTAAATAATTCAATTTTTGAATGTATGTGGTCTCAAAAAAAAAAGAAAAAACCTGTAGTATAGTTACTTGGGGGAGGGTCTAGTATTAATCTGAGTTTGTGGTTTCATATGCATAAATTCAGCCCACAAAGCTCTAGTATTGCCTTGAGTGGTGAGGGGTTTTTTTGCCCCCTACTTATTGTAATAATGACTTTGGAAAGATGGAAATTGCTCTATTTTCTATTAAAATATTTCTTTTTATTTGTTTGTTTTCTTTTCTGTTAAAATATTTATCTTCTCAACTCAAGAGTATTTTCTTTATCACCACCATTCCTGCCACAATTTGAAGAGGATACACATTTTTTTTTCATGAAGTTAGTATTAAAATATCCTCAAGTCTAGCATTCCTTTTTCTGGTGAATGTCAAAATTTTATAGCCTATTATGAGTCAAAGATGGTCTCTCCTGCTCTTAATCTCCATTGATAAATATATATAAGTGCACAGTATATAAAGAGCTTCCCCATAACTTCCCCTTTAGGCTTCAGTTTACCTTTCCCTAAAATATCCTGCACCACAAGAGCTGGTCTATCATAGGCATCTCTGATGGTGTCTAAATAGTAAAGCCAAGAGCTACTATAAGCACAATGGCTATTTTACCGTATATGGGTTCTTCAATTAAATTGGCATAATAAATGACTTACATTAAATGCTTCTTTCTAAACCCTGGGTTTCTTCACTGTGGAAAAGCAGGCAGGGTCAAAGTGACAAATACCTCTCAACTACACAACTTCAGTGTAGACAGTTTAAGTATTTTACCTGTAATATCTAAGACAAACAAAGCAATGTGGAAGTATTACTCTCACATTTCAAACTGGAAAATTACACTAGAAAGTCTAAATATTGAATCAAGGTTAAAAAAGGATAGAAGGAATTTGTACCCTGATTTTTCAACTGCCAAAGCTCTTTCCAATGATTCAGATTGTATTTAATAAGGAAGAAGGTAATTCTGATCAAATTTCTCATTTACTTATGCCTCCAATGTCTTCAGTTACCTATGCTGAGAAGATGTAATTATTGAAGACAAATTTAGAGCATCACTTCATGCGTTCTCAACTTAATTCCCATCCTTCTTTCTCTTTTATCCAGAAATTCACATCCTGTGCCATGGCCCAGACTTGCCCAAAGCAGGCTGGTACTTGGGCATCTGAGAACTTTAAAAACAGACCACTGCCCAGACCTCACCTACAAACACTTGTTTCAAAGTCTCGGTGGTGGACTCCTAAAAAGGGTTTTAGCTAATGTCAAGTACTGGTTGTAAACTGTATAATAGTTTTGCATGACAGCCATTAGAGGAAGCTGGTCAAATTGGATTGCTCTGTATTATTTCTTACAATTGTAAATCTACAGTTCCGTCAAAGTAAAAAAAAATTCAACTGAGTATAATTCAATTTTGGTATTGAAAGATAGGAAGGGTCAAAAGTGTAATTACAGTTCACAAAACTCTTGCTTAAATTCCCTTGTTCCTTTCCAACTCAACTGCTTGGAAAGTTTTCATGTAACTTCTCTATCTTAAAATCTATCTATCTATCTATCTATCTATCTATCTATCTATCTATATATATATATTTGTTTTTTTTTTTTTTTTACTGGCTCTCTTCCCCATCTGGATTCATCAGATCGAGCTGTTCCCAAGCCTTCTGCTGAGTGAAGAGCTATTGATGAGTACTTGTGAATCATCTCTCAAGAGTACTCTTCAGCTCCCGAGAAGATGCAAAATATCTCTGTGTCATATCTGCCCTGGAGCATCTGTCTTTCCCCATTGAATTTCTTTCTGTATCAATAACAACAACTTAGCCATAAAAGACTGAGAAGAAAAGGTAAGCAGATAGTTTCAAAATCTGCTGGCCTCATGCTCCACGATCTGTGTCAGGTAGTTCAGGTGGGGAAGCAAGGTTGTTAGCACAGCTGGGAGGGGGGCCCCAAGTATACATGTTTCCTTACATGTAGCCAGGGTCCTTAGGAATGATGTATGTAGCTGGGAAGGAAGGTAGCAACCCCTTTTCCATGTTCAAACAGGGCTTTGACCAAGGCTTTTTCTCACATATCTATGTGACTTCAGGCTATGTCTTATTGAATCTGAGGGTTGCAACAAAAAAAGGAAATGGTTCACCTAAATTAAGAATCAAGAAGACTGGAATGGTTCCTTTACCAGTAAGAAAATTATCATGTGTGAACTATAGATTCTGTTGTTCTACTTATAGGAAAAATTGGGATTTTTCTCTGATCATGAATTATTAACCATTCTAAAGTTTTTATCTACTGACTTGATAAAATGCCTTTCTTCTCATCATCAATCAAAGCTGTTTTCATCATTTTCTTTCCATTTCTTCTTTGTTGTGGTGAGTAATATTTCCAGCCTTAAGTTAAACAGATCCTAGAAAATTCAGGGGACAACTGTTGTAAACCAACTTTATTGAGTTTGTAATACATGAACTGGTAAAGTGAAACTGAACATGTGACAAATGTCTTATTTTAAACAGCAGCAGTGCTTGCTTTTTGTCATTTCCCATAAGTGGAGAAAGAGTAGCGAACAGTAGGTTTTATGGTTTTGTTCATCTGTAACTCAAGAACTTTAAATTCTTTCTTTCTGGGGCTCAATTCCATTGTTGTTATATGCAAAGTGTGAGGAGAAATGATCTCTTCTAGATCTGGTATTCCTTGACAATCTGATTTGATGTTTGCCTGCTGATTCCTCAATTTTAAGGCCTTGTGCAAGAAGGAAACTCACTGCTGACCTTGTCACCAAGTTATTGTCCTTAAATAAGGTAATCTGTAAGGTTACCTTGGATAGATGCACATGTTTAGAGCAAATAACTGGCACAGTACTGATTAATTTCTTCATAATTAAGTGACTTGGAAAGCATTGTTTTCTTTGATGAGGATATGCTATATATGAATATGATATGATGAGGATCTTAACTATAAAGGTGAAAAGATAACAGCATCACTAAAGCAAGGTGCTAGGAATAATTAGAAAAATAATACAGGAAACTCCCTGGCAGTCCAATGGTTAGGACTCCAAGATACCACTGCACGGGGCATGAGTTTGATTCTGGATGGAGAACTAACCTGCATACCTTAAGGCATGAAAAAATTAAAAAAAAAAAATCACTATTTTCACAGTGTGAAATCAGCCTGGGAATTAAAAACTCTTTTGATTTCATTCTATTTTGTAAATCTGCAGGGTTAGTATAAGCAAATCTCAAATATTTCTACTAAGATGTGTCTCCCATACTATATCATTTCCATCTCTCTTTTTTTTTCCCCAGAAGATTTTGTCTGATATAAAATAAATATTGATAAGGTAAGGTAACAGTTAAGTGTTTAAGAAGTTAAAAAGGCAAATTATTAACATTTTAATGTTGTAAATTTTAACAACAAAAGTGTGTTTTTGTAAAATGCAAGAGACATAAAAATATTGATAATATTTTAAATTTTAAATAAGTGGTGATTTCAGTGAAGTTTATTCTTCAATCTATATTCAGAATAAGTGTATCCCATTTTGTTGTGTGGCATTTCTTATTAGACTTAAAGAACATTTTTTACTCTAAGTTCATTATCTGATAAGCCTCATGTCATTTTTTAATATTTTGCAGACAAACTGTATGTGGTATAGACTTTCACCATATTCTTGTTTTGGAGAAAATGAGCCAGTCTGTGCAACTAATGATCAAACATCATAATAAATGTACTCTCTGCAGTGAAAAGATGTAAGAATATGACAGCAAATATTTTTTCTCCCAAAGTAATGAAGAAAGCATTTCAAAAGAAAATATATATTAAAAAAGAATAAATAAAATTGTGGTGCTGATAACCTAAACACAGAATATGCACAAAATAACTGTCACAACTGTACATAAAAGATATCCCATATACACGTGCACTTTCCCCTAAAGTTCTAATTTCTGCAAAGGAGTACTGCTTTAGTTCTCTCTACATAATCATGCAAAATTTTCTGAAAATCAATTATTATTTACTAATGGCATACTAGCGACCAATGTATAGTAATTCAGAAAGCCTGAGGCTGCATGGTAAATTTTGGTGATGCCATAAGTATCAGTCTGGCAGATCTGCAGTTTCAGGGACTGATACCTGATTCAGGACCCTATGGCTATAATCTGAAATTAATGACAGTGCAGCATTCCTTCTAGAAAGAGATTCTATGATGATCCCCCAAATCCCCAAGACAATGTTTCATCAAAGCTTCCTCAGACTGAAGGGCTGCCTAGGACACTTGTGCCAAACCGCCTCCCTCACTCCTTCATGCTGAAGAGTTTGAAGCCTGAAGGCTCTGCCAGTCTTCCTGTCTCTTTCCCATAATCTCTTCAGTTGTTTCCTTTCAAAACAATCTTTGCAAGTTGCCATTTCCTCAAGGACCGCAAACACACTCCCTAATCCTCCCCATTCTCAGGCACAGCAGGTTCAAAGTATGAATGAGCCAGGACTCAGTGTGTAGGAATTTCTACAACAGTAGAAACTCCTGGTCAGGAAACAAATGGAGCCCAGTCCCTTACAGGAGCAGAGCACAGCCACTCCATCCTGCCCTAAGTTCAAAATCCTTCTCATTGGGGAGTATGTAATATGCTTCTCAAGAAATTTAAAGTACTATTTTGTTAATTTGTCTTTCTCCTTCTTTTGTCTATAGACTTCATGAAAATTTTGAGTTTGATCATTTTGGTGTTTGTCAAATTTTGATGAAGATATACACTCATGCATAATCTCATTTTGGAGTTAATTCTATAATTAGAATTTGAGTTCTCCCAAATGGGCCTTATAGTCACAGATGATCAGATAAACCCTCTTAGGGAACACAAGATAGAATACAGAATGTTGAAAGTTATTGCCAGTTTTAAAATTTTGTGGTTTCAGGACTTTGATTCTCCATGTTTGATTATTCACTGACAGTTTGAAAAATACCTTAAGTGTATATTTAATATCATAAAACCTAATATAGCTTAAAATCCTAAATATTTCATCCAAAAAAATAAATGACTTAGTCTTTTTTAAAGTCTTTCTTTTTTATAATCAAGGCAATATTGTCCATTAGGGTATAAAAATACACTCACTTCATTATAGAATAAAGCCTTTTTCTCTACAGAAGCTTCTAAAATAATTCTTCAGTAAATATAGTATATTCATACATGTGTTTACTAATTTTTGTTCAATAAATTACATAAAAACCTACTGTTTGTAAGGTACTATGTCAGACAATAAGGATAATATGATCAGTAAAACTGAATATCAATGTTCTCTAAGAGCTGTCACTGTGCTGGCTAAAGTTTGCATCTATTAGCAACTGGGAACTCTTTTTCTCTGAGTGTTTTTATCTACAAAAGCTGTACCAGGCAGCTTCCCACAAGTTATTTAACTTAGATCTTAGAAAAGTCTCATTAGACACTGGCTCCATACTTCAGCCACATGAAAGCGAGATGGGAGGTTCACAATATTTAAAAGCTGACATTTAGCTAGTGGAAAGGCAATTTTCATAGAGAACTTTCTGTTATATCAATTCAGTCTAATTTATTGATATATTTACTTACCATGATTTTAATCATTTTTAGCTATAATACAATGACTTTTGTAAATACACAGAAATATTCTACCTTCACAATGATCCAATTTAAATTATTTACATCATCCCTTAAAAATTCTTCAGATTTGCCTGCAGATAATCCCTCTTCCCACTCCCATCCCCAGGCAATCACTAATCTACATTCTGTCTGTGCTGTTTTGCCTTTTTAGGATGTTTTGTATAAATAAAATAAAGAGTTATATACTTGTTTATAATTTGCCCCTTTCACTAGGCATAATTTGGAAGTCCATACACTTTATATCCTCTATTAGTAGTTCATCAGTTTTAAGTGATGAATGATAATTGCATTTTATATTGATAAATCACAATGTGTTTATTTACCACTTGATGGGCACCTGAATTATTTCCACTTTTGACTATTAAGAATAATGCCACTATGAACATTAGTGTACAAGTGTTTGTATGGACAAATGTTTTCTGTTTCCTTTTCTGTTGAGTGAATAGCAGGGATGAAATGGACAGTTCCTATGTTAGGTGTATGCTGAATTCCATAAGACTATGTTATCCACAGTGGGTACGTGTGTGTTCAGTTGCTTTAGTCATGTTTGACTTTTCATGACCTTATGAATTGTAGCCTGCCAGGCTCCTCTGTCTATGGAATTCTCCAGGCAAGAATACGAGAGTAGGGCTTCCCCTGGTGGGCCAGTGGGTAAGGACACCGCCTTGCAGTGCAAGGGGCGCCAGTTCAATCCCTGGCCTGGGAAGATCCCACGTGCCGCAGACCGGCTGGACCGATGTGTCCAATTGCTGAGCCGGAGCTCTGGAGCGCATGCGCCCAGAGCCAGCGCTCAGCAACAACAGACGCCACCGCGATGGGAGGCCTGCAGGAGCCAAGGAACAAAGACGGATGAAAACAGACAAATGAGACCAGTAGAAGTGGCCTGCCTGCTCCCTCCCTCCCCAACCTGACCCCTGCCCAAAAATAAATAAATAAATAAATCTTAAAAAAAAAAAAAAAAGAATACGAGAGTGGGCTGCCATGCGCTTCTCCAGGGGATCTTCATGACCCAAGATAGAACCCATATCTCCTGTATCGCAGGTGAATTCTTTACTGTACTCAGGCCCAGGGAGGCCCATTATCCAAAGTAGCTTCTTATTTTTCAGCCAACAGTGCATGAAGTTATAGTTTCTCCACATTGTCATGAACACTTTTGATTTTCTTCTTTTGATTATAGTCATTGTGGCATTTATCATTTGTATAATTGTAAAACCATGTGGTTATACCACAAATTAATGCAATGTTGTAAATCAAGTCTACTTCAGTTTTTAAAACTACAATAATTAAATCAATCAATTAATTAAAACCATTTAAATCAGTATATGAAATCTGTGTATATATATTGTATGGTCACTGTTAAGGAAAAAAGTTCAAATCTTAATGAAGATGATATACCGAATATTAAAATTGGTTGCTTCTTAGTGATAGAGTTTCTTTCTCTACCTTTCCTTGATTTAGTAATGAAGATATATTTACTATCATAATGGAAAATTTAACTTCAATAAATTAAAAAAAAATGTTCATGTGTTTTACTGCTGTATGACCAAAGCTTACCCAACTAAACATTCCTCAATTGTTACATTAGATACTGAAGCTTCTCCTCCAATCTCCATAATGACAAGCAAGTAACCGTGGGTTTAATTAAGCTCTAGGGAAGAACTAAAGACAATCCCTGGGCACTTCCTTAAAACAGCAGGATGTCAGGACACACAATCATTATTGCCATCTACTATGTCCTCCCCAAAAGGAATACATTGAAATCCTAACCCCCAAGAGTATAAGGAGAAGGGTATTTGGGAAGATGATTGGGGCATTAGAGAGCAAAGCCCTCATGATTGGAATTAGTGCTTCTTTATAAAAGAGACTCCAGAGAGCTAGCTTGCCACTTCTGCCACATAAAATTACAGTGAAAATGCCTTCAACTGAAACCAAACGTGCAGGCATCTTGATCTTGTACCTCCCAGCCTCCAGAATTGTGGAAAACAAATGTTTGCTGTTTATAAACCACTCTGTTCATTGTACTTCTGTGTGACTTTCCTAATAATTAGCATTCCAGGAATAAATTCACTCAGATTTTTTTTTTTGGCCACTTCTATTGGTCTTTTAGCTATTTAATTTTCATCCATGTTTGTTCTTTGGCCTGTGTGGGTCTCCCATCACAGTAACCTCACTCGTCACAGGGCACCCGCTCTGGGAGCATGCGCTCCAGAGCACCGGCTGTTAGTTGGACACATATGTCCAGCCGCTCCACGGCACGTGGGATCTTCCCAGGCCAGGGATCGAACTGGCACCCCTTGTACTGCAAGGTGGTATCCTTACCCACTGGACCACCACAGAAGCCCCTCACTCCAGTCATTTTAAAATTGCATATGATTCTAATAGTTTATTTAATAAAAAATTAAAATATCTGATTACTATGCATGTCATTCATTCTACAATATTATTATGTTTAGGCCTAAGTGTTATAGTTGTTTCACAAAAATAGGAAGATTTCCTTTATTATTCTCTATCTTGAACTACTTTTATGCCTTTGGGCTTTTCTGAATTTATCAATTTAGTAGAATTCTTTTTTGAAACAATTTGAGATGAGTAATTTCACCGACTCAATGGACATGAGCTTGAGCAAATTCTGGGAGACAGTGAAAGACAAGGAAGCCTGACATACTGCAGTCCATGAGGTCACAAAGAGATATGACTTGGAGACTGAACAACAATCTTTTTTTTCCATGGGATGTGTAATTAATTAACAATTATATATTTTCATAGTTGTTTTGAGCTTTTCCGTACTCCTTTGTTTTCTTAAAAGATGAATCAACGAAGAGTAGTAAGGAAACAGGGTTTAAAATTTCATTATTGCCATCTACTATGTCCTCCCCAAAAGGAATACATTGAAATCCTAACCCCCAAGAGTATAAGGAGAAGGGTATTTGGGAAGATGATTGGGGCATTAGAGAGCAAAGCCCTCATGATTGGAATTAGTGCTTCTTTATAAAAGAGACTCCAGAGAGCTAGCTTGCCACTTCTGCCACATAAAATTACAGTGAAAATGCCTTCAACTGAAACCAAACGTGCAGGCATCTTGATCTTGTACCTCCCAGCCTCCAGAATTGTGGAAAACAAATGTTTGCTGTTTATAAACCACTCTGTTCATTGTACTTCTGTGTGACTTTCCTAATAATTAGCATTCCAGGAATAAATTCACTCAGATTTTTTTTTTTTGGCCACTTCTATTGGTCTTTTAGCTATTTAATTTTCATCCATGTTTGTTCTTTGGCCTGTGTGGGTCTCCCATCACAGTAACCTCACTCGTCACAGGGCACCCGCTCTGGGAGCATGCGCTCCAGAGCACCGGCTGTTAGTTGGACACATATGTCCAGCCGCTCCACGGCACGTGGGATCTTCCCAGGCCAGGGATCGAACTGGCACCCCTTGTACTGCAAGGTGGTATCCTTACCCACTGGACCACCACAGAAGCCCCTCACTCCAGTCATTTTAAAATTGCATATGATTCTAATAGTTTATTTAATAAAAAATTAAAATATCTGATTACTATGCATGTCATTCATTCTACAATATTATTATGTTTAGGCCTAAGTGTTATAGTTGTTTCACAAAAATAGGAAGATTTCCTTTATTATTCTCTATCTTGAACTACTTTTATGCCTTTGGGCTTTTCTGAATTTATCAATTTAGTAGAATTCTTTTTTGAAACAATTTGAGATGAGTAATTTCACCGACTCAATGGACATGAGCTTGAGCAAATTCTGGGAGACAGTGAAAGACAAGGAAGCCTGACATACTGCAGTCCATGAGGTCACAAAGAGATATGACTTGGAGACTGAACAACAATTTTTTTTTTCCATGGGATTTTTCATTAATAAACATTTACATATTTTAATAGTTTCTTTAAGCTTTTCCTTACTCATTTGTTTTCTTAAAAGATGAATCTACTTCTTTTTTTTATTAAAAATTTTTTGGGGGGGCGGGTTGGAGAGGGAACGGGGGTGGGCAGGCCACTTCTATTAGTCTTTCATTTATCTATTTTCATCCATCTTTGTTCTTCCGCCTCTGTGGGCCTCCCATCGCAGTGGCCTCTGTTGTCGCAGAGCACCGGCTCTGGGCGCATGCGCTCCAGAGCTCCGACTCGGTAATTGGACACATCAGTCCAGCCACTCCGCGGCAAGTGGGATCTTCCCAGGCCAGGGATCGAACCGGCATCCCTTGCACTGCAAGGTGGTGTCCTTACCCACTGGACCACCAGGGAAGCCCTAATTCTTCTTTAATTGCAAATGTATTTGAAACATAGTATGTGATGTGGTCTTTATAATTGATACTAATTTCTTCTCTTTCAGTGGCTCTTCCTCCCCTTGCATCTTGGTATATTTTCTACATTTGTTGTGTTTCTATTCTGGTTTTATTTTTCTTATTATCTTCCAAGTACTTGAATTGATTTTCTTTTTCTAGCCTTATAAATTGAAGATTTAATTCATTTTTTTCCTTTTGGTTAGTAGTATTATTCTCTGTCCACTGTAGTAGTCATATAGAGAATCATCCCATATATGCTCCTAACATTATGTTTCTATCCTTTTTTTTCCTGCCCTCTCCATTGTTTCTCTTGGGCATACATGCTTTCTCAGGTACTTACAACGTTTAATGATATTTGGCTTAAACTCTGCTTTGTCACATACAGCAGCAACATAGCCAATACTTTCTAATTTTTATTCTCTATCTTGAACTACTTTTATGCCTTTGGGCTTTTCTGAATTTATCAATTTAGTAGAATTCTTTTTTGAAACAATTTGAGATGAGTAATTTCACCGACTCAATGGACATGAGCTTGAGCAAATTCTGGGAGACAGTGAAAGACAAGGAAGCCTGACATACTGCAGTCCATGAGGTCACAAAGAGATATGACTTGGAGACTGAACAACAATTTTTTTTTTCCATGGGATTTTTCATTAATAAACATTTACATATTTTAATAGTTTCTTTAAGCTTTTCCTTACTCATTTGTTTTCTTAAAAGATGAATCTACTTCTTTTTTTTATTAAAAATTTTTTGGGGGGGCGGGTTGGAGAGGGAACGGGGGTGGGCAGGCCACTTCTATTAGTCTTTCATTTATCTATTTTCATCCATCTTTGTTCTTCCGCCTCTGTGGGCCTCCCATCGCAGTGGCCTCTGTTGTCGCAGAGCACCGGCTCTGGGCGCATGCGCTCCAGAGCTCCGACTCGGTAATTGGACACATCAGTCCAGCCACTCCGCGGCAAGTGGGATCTTCCCAGGCCAGGGATCGAACCGGCGTCCCTTGCACTGCAAGGTGGTGTCCTTACCCACTGGACCACCAGGGAAGCCCTAATTCTTCTTTAATTGCAAATGTATTTGAAACATAGTATGTGATGTGGTCTTTATAATTGATACTAATTTCTTCTCTTTCAGTGGCTCTTCCTCCCCTTGCATCTTGGTATATTTTCTACATTTGTTGTGTTTCTATTCTGGTTTTATTTTTCTTATTATCTTCCAAGTACTTGAATTGATTTTCTTTTTCTAGCCTTATAAATTGAAGATTTAATTCATTTTTTTCCTTTTGGTTAGTAGTATTATTCTCTGTCCACTGTAGTAGTCATATAGAGAATCATCCCATATATGCTCCTAACATTATGTTTCTATCCTTTTTTTTCCTGCCCTCTCCATTGTTTCTCTTGGGCATACATGCTTTCTCAGGTACTTACAACGTTTAATGATATTTGGCTTAAACTCTGCTTTGTCACATACAGCAGCAACATAGCCAATACTTTCTAATTACTTTTATAATTTCTAACTATTTTGGCTTTTTCCTTTATTCTCAGATGATGAATCACTTCTTTATCTGATGAATTCCTTTTATTCTCAGCTGATGTATCTCTTAGCTGCAGCATATAGTTGAACCTTATTTATAAGCTATATTAAAATTTTACTTAAAATTTTTCATTATTGAGTTAAGTCTATTTCCATAAATTAATATAACTGATAATGATCTAAAAATGTAATGAAATTTTGGTTAAAATTATTTTTATTATATTTTATACATATCTTTTTTTCCATGATTAGTTTTTATACTTCAGATTAGTTTTAATATTGAAAAGATTTATCTTTTCTTCTAGCAACTTTCTTCATATTATACTTTCTTAGGTTTTTTGCTCTCTGCTTTCCATTTAACCAATTAGTGTCTGACCTGTGAGATGTTCATGCTGTCATTAGGTTCTCACATTTTTCTCAATGACAACCAATGAACTCACTGTATTCTTCTCTTTCCTTTCTCTTCTTTATAAAATTTATTATTTTGTTTTTGTCATAGCATGTAACATTTTTCTATAATTTTTTTACTTTATGTCAACCTGTGTCTTAGTACAAAATGTTTTAAAATATGTTAAATGCTCACAGTCAGCTCCTTACCAAGTTTTTCCATTAGTCATTTGGGGGAATCAAGCCTATGCATTAGAAAACTGCTCAAGAAGGGCTCGTAAATACAAGTATAGCTTATTTTGCACTTAAGATTGATTTTCTACTAGCTTTACCCTAGAATAATATCTGGCTAGGTATCAAATCCTAGGTTCCCTTCTATTTCTTTGATATTTTTGACAATGCTTTTCTAAATTTATTTTGATTTGCATGTTTCTTTTGAGGTAGTTGAACCAGATTAGTTCTCCTGTTAATTATTTGGATTCCTTGCCAGAAGATCGTAATTTTTGTCCTTTAAGGTACTTGGGAATTTATCTTTCTAGATCTAATAAGATGACTTGCTTTAAGGCAAGTATAGCCTTGTGCCTAGATTAAGAGACAAAATATTGCCTAGAATATAAATGTGTTTGGCTTTCAGATATGTATAATATTCACATTTGCAATTTAGATAATGGCATGTATCTTCCAACATGAGACGCTCTAAGTATGTCTCTTTGACTTCTTCAAGAATAGTATCCATCACATTCCTCTGCTTCTACAGAATTAAGAAATATGATAAGAAGCCTATGTCCAGTTTTGACTTCTTTGATTTTTCAGATCATTGAAATTACCTGCCTACATGGAAATCCATGGTCAGTTTTTATGTTCTTATTTTCCTTCATAAATTTGACTCTTTGTCTTCAGTTTCCAAAACACTCTCCTAAACATCACAGTTTTCAGAATAATGGAGAGGGGAACTTAGTGATCATTTAGTCCATTATTTTCAAACCAGCATTATTTTAGGAACTTCTAAATTGAAGTAATTGTCTGGGTATGAAGAGTTCCCCCTTCACCTCTTGAAACAAGACCTTTTATCTTCTCTCTCTCTTCCTTGGTTCCACACATTAAACTTCAAAAGGTAGGTTTTATGTTACCCCATTTTGTAGATTACCTTTTACTTCAAAGTTTTCACTTTGCAGAAGACAAAATATCTAAGAATTAATTTAATCAAGTAGCAATAATTTCTTCTCACTGAGAACTTGAAAGAAATGGGGAAAAAGTATAATTTTAGATGGAAAAATCTGAAAGCACAAAAAACAGAAACTGTGCACCTGTTAAATTATTTGAACAATTGTATTTTGACTCCTTAGTAAATCTTATAATTGAAAAAAATGGCTCTAAGGTTCATTAAAAATATGACAATTTCCTAAACAATTTTTAGCATAGAAACAGATGAATATCTGGCTAGGTATCAAATCCTAGGTTCCCTTCTATTTCTTTGATATTTTTGACAATGCTTTTCTAAATTTATTTTGATTTGCATGTTTCTTTTGAGGTAGTTGAACCAGATTAGTTCTCCTGTTAATTATTTGGATTCCTTGCCAGAAGATCGTAATTTTTGTCCTTTAAGGTACTTGGGAATTTATCTTTCTAGATCTAATAAGATGACTTGCTTTAAGGCAAGTATAGCCTTGTGCCTAGATTAAGAGACAAAATATTGCCTAGAATATAAATGTGTTTGGCTTTCAGATATGTATAATATTCACATTTGCAATTTAGATAATGGCATGTATCTTCCAACATGAGACGCTCTAAGTATGTCTCTTTGACTTCTTCAAGAATAGTATCCATCACATTCCTCTGCTTCTACAGAATTAAGAAATATGATAAGAAGCCTATGTCCAGTTTTGACTTCTTTGATTTTTCAGATCATTGAAATTACCTGCCTACATGGAAATCCATGGTCAGTTTTTATGTTCTTATTTTCCTTCATAAATTTGACTCTTTGTCTTCAGTTTCCAAAACACTCTCCTAAACATCACAGTTTTCAGAATAATGGAGAGGGGAACTTAGTGATCATTTAGTCCATTATTTTCAAACCAGCATTATTTTAGGAACTTCTAAATTGAAGTAATTGTCTGGGTATGAAGAGTTCCCCCTTCACCTCTTGAAACAAGACCTTTTATCTTCTCTCTCTCTTCCTTGGTTCCACACATTAAACTTCAAAAGGTAGGTTTTATGTTACCCCATTTTGTAGATTACCTTTTACTTCAAAGTTTTCACTTTGCAGAAGACAAAATATCTAAGAATTAATTTAATCAAGTAGCAATAATTTCTTCTCACTGAGAACTTGAAAGAAATGGGGAAAAAGTATAATTTTAGATGGAAAAATCTGAAAGCACAAAAAACAGAAACTGTGCACCTGTTAAATTATTTGAACAATTGTATTTTGACTCCTTAGTAAATCTTATAATTGAAAAAAATGGCTCTAAGGTTACATTAAAAATATGACAATTTCCTAAACAATTTTTAGCATAGAAACAGCATGACTCTATGTAGGAGTTACATTATTATAGAGTATAAATCTACAAACACTTTTAAAATCTTATTTTAATATATAATCTGATAATATTAGATTTAAATGTTAAAAAATGAATAACAGTGTCAAGTGCTTCTAGTAGAGACAACTTCTAAGGCATCATGCCTGTGTCTAATTATCATTCCCAAACTCCTCCTTTTCTTGTTTTAATTTTCTTGCTTCTTTCCAGGCTACTTGCTTAGAAAATTCACTCATCTTAAAAATCTGTACTCACACCTATTGCCTTTCCCCCAACCCCCATATTTCTGACTGTATTAGACCAAATTGTTCTCAAAATGGCCTCTTCCCTCTCCTGAATGACTTTAAAGCCTTTGGGCAGAACACTGAATGCTTTTGTGTCTTACTTGCCCTAGGCCATCTGTCCTACCCCCATCAAACTCTTCACTCATAAATAAAAGTTCTCAGTTTGATCTATGTGACCAAGGAGAAAAGTCAAACAGGATAATCTCCAGAGATGTTAATCTTTGTCTTCTCTACCTCCTCTGTGTAAGGTAGGTGATGTGGGAAATCCTGGTGTATAGTATTCCTTCCAGAAATAATAGTTCCTATTTTCCTGAGGAAAACATTGAGACATTGAGATTCAAAAGTATGGTTTTATTTAATGCAGCAAAAAATTTTATAGGCTTACTAAAGCACTGAAAGAATAAGTAACCCTTATAATATGCATACAAGGGACATCATACCTGTGCTTCATCTCACATATTTAAGCCGTTACATGTTGTATCTCCCTTCATCTTCCTTTCTCTCTTCCTTGGTTCCACACATTAAACTTCAAAAGGTAGGTTTTATGTTACCCCATTTTGTAGATTACCTTTTACTTCAAAGTTTTCACTTTGCAGAAGACAAAATATCTAAGAATTAATTTAATCAAGTAGCAATAATTTCTTCTCACTGAGAACTTGAAAGAAATGGGGAAAAAGTATAATTTTAGATGGAAAAATCTGAAAGCACAAAAAACAGAAACTGTGCACCTGTTAAATTATTTGAACAATTGTATTTTGACTCCTTAGTAAATCTTATAATTGAAAAAAATGGCTCTAAGGTTCATTAAAAATATGACAATTTCCTAAACAATTTTTAGCATAGAAACAGCATGACTCTATGTAGGAGTTACATTATTATAGAGTATAAATCTACAAACACTTTTAAAATCTTATTTTAATATATAATCTGATAATATTAGATTTAAATGTTAAAAAATGAATAACAGTGTCAAGTGCTTCTAGTAGAGACAACTTCTAAGGCATCATGCCTGTGTCTAATTATCATTCCCAAACTCCTCCTTTTCTTGTTTTAATTTTCTTGCTTCTTTCCAGGCTACTTGCTTAGAAAATTCACTCATCTTAAAAATCTGTACTCACACCTATTGCCTTTCCCCCAACCCCCATATTTCTGACTGTATTAGACCAAATTGTTCTCAAAATGGCCTCTTCCCTCTCCTGAATGACTTTAAAGCCTTTGGGCAGAACACTGAATGCTTTTGTGTCTTACTTGCCCTAGGCCATCTGTCCTACCCCCATCAAACTCTTCACTCATAAATAAAAGTTCTCAGTTTGATCTATGTGACCAAGGAGAAAAGTCAAACAGGATAATCTCCAGAGATGTTAATCTTTGTCTTCTCTACCTCCTCTGTGTAAGGTAGGTGATGTGGGAAATCCTGGTGTATAGTATTCCTTCCAGAAATAATAGTTCCTATTTTCCTGAGGAAAACATTGAGACATTGAGATTCAAAAGTATGGTTTTATTTAATGCAGCAAAAAATTTTATAGGCTTACTAAAGCACTGAAAGAATAAGTAACCCCTTATAATATGCATACAAGGGACATCATACCTGTGCTTCATCTCACATATTTAAGCCTTCAGTTTACATGTTGTCAACCCTTATTGAACTTACCATTGTGGTTAAAAAATAAAAAGGGACTTGTTAGCCTTAGTTACAGTTCCATGTGGTTGAAACAGTACCTGTGCAAGTAGTGAACTTTAGAAAAGTAGACTCAGACTCTGTATAACTGTTCACTGGTAATATATAATACATGTATTTCTATTTCCCGTGTCTGTCAGATGAAAGATTCTAGAAACAATGAAGCTCCCATAGCAAAGAGCATACCCAACACTTAGATCTTGGTTTCTAATCATATTCTCTAATAAAGGAAGCATAAATCCTTGGAGAAATGACTGATTGTAGGAGTGGGGCAGTGAATGACCAAGTGGAGCCTAGGGCATCTTGTGGTGACAGAAAGCAAAGAAGTGCTCAAATAACAAATCAATGGTGGTATGGCAGAGAGCTTATTGCCAAGTGAAAGACATCCTAATAGCCAAAGCTGGGGAAAAGTGTGCTTATGAGGATAAGCATACATTTTAGTATAGAGGCAGTGTCCAAGTAAACAATATGAGTTCAAATAGACTTTTTGAAATATGATTTATGGAATGAGTATAAGTTGCTTGAGGCAAATGACCATACCTGTTTCACTTACCATTTGACCCTTACTGTTTCGTCACCTAGGCTGGTATGCAGTACGTATTTAATTATATATGTTGAATTTTTTAAAAGAAATTTTAATGCAGACATTAACAAATATTAGAACTTGCACACCTCATACCTAAAGCAAAAAAAAAAAGTTACTTCATAACTTACTGGTAAAGTTTTTACAAGTACTGGAAACAACTTGGTCAAGCCATTTTGAGCTGCCTACCTTAAGGATAGGATAGATGAATAGAAGGTTACCAATATGTCTTTGTTTCATTTATGCATACATTCACTGAGCAACTTTAACTAGTCTTGCTGATAAATGTCTTCCCAGTACCAGATGTCTCACAGAATTTCTATGTAGATATAATATCTAATCCAAAAGAGACACACATGCTATTTTCTAAATTCCTTAATCATGAGATTTATTTAGGTTTGTTAACCCACTGTAATTTAATGACCCTTTCCTGAAAATCCTAATCCATTTTAAGGGTGTGACCTCAGCAACCTATTATGTAAAAGAACTTTAATTATTCTGGTAACTGTATATTTGAAATACATTTTCATATGTGAAATCTTTTTATGTGTTAAGCATCTTCCTGGCTTCCATTTCAAAAATGAAAACTAAGAACATTCTCTAACACCGTCCACAAAAATAAACTCAAAATTGATCAAAGACTTAAATGTAAGGTCAGACAGTACAAAACTCTCAGAGGAAAACATAGGCAGAACACTCTTTGACATAAATTGCATCAATCTCTTTTTTGTATTCACCTCCTAGAGTAATGAAAATAAACAAATGGGACCTAATTAAAGTTAAAACTTTCTGCACAGCAAAGGAAACCACAAACAAAATAAAAAGACAACCCATAGAATGAGATAAAATATTTGCAAACAAAGTGACTGACAAGGGATTCATCTCCAAAATGCACAAAGAGCTCATGCAGCTGTATGTCAAAAAAAAAAAAAAAAGTCCAATAAAAAAACAGGTAGAAGATCTAGACATTACTCCAAAGACATATAGATGGCCAAAAAGCACATGAAAAGGTGCTCAGTGTCACAGTTATTAGAGAAATGCAAATCAAAACTACAATGAGGTATCACCTCATGTTGGTCAGAATGGCTATCATTAAAAAAATGTACAGACAGTAAATGCTGGGGAGGGTGTGGAGAAAAAGTAATCCTCCTACACTGTTGGTGGGATGCAAATTGGTACAACTCTTATGGAGAAAACCCTAACAAACTGAAAATAGAACTACCGTATAATCCAGTAATCCCACACCTGGGAATATGTCTGGAGAAAATCATAATTTGAAAAGTTACATGCACCCCAATGTTTACTGCAGCACTACTGACAATGCCCAACACATGAAGGCAACTTAAATAACCACTGACAGACGGATGGGTATAGAAGATGTGGTATTTTATATATATATATATATATATATATATATATATATATATACACATACATACATACATATATATTTATATATTTTTTGTATATAAAACAGAGTATTATTCACAAAAAAGAATGAAACAATGCCATTTTCAGCAACATGGATGAACCTAGAGATTATCACACTAAATGGTGTCAGACAATAACAAATATCATATGATATCATCAGATGGAATCTAAATCAAGAATCTAAATCCCCATTTCAAAAATGAAAACTAAGAACATTCTCTAACACCGTCCACAAAAATAAACTCAAAATTGATCAAAGACTTAAATGTAAGGTCAGACAGTACAAAACTCTCAGAGGAAAACATAGGCAGAACACTCTTTGACATAAATTGCATCAATCTCTTTTTTGTATTCACCTCCTAGAGTAATGAAAATAAACAAATGGGACCTAATTAAAGTTAAAACTTTCTGCACAGCAAAGGAAACCACAAACAAAATAAAAAGACAACCCATAGAATGAGATAAAATATTTGCAAACAAAGTGACTGACAAGGGATTCATCTCCAAAATGCACAAAGAGCTCATGCAGCTGTATGTCAAAAAAAAAAAAAAAAAGTCCAATAAAAAAACAGGTAGAAGATCTAGACATTACTCCAAAGACATATAGATGGCCAAAAAGCACATGAAAAGGTGCTCAGTGTCACAGTTATTAGAGAAATGCAAATCAAAACTACAATGAGGTATCACCTCATGTTGGTCAGAATGGCTATCATTAAAAAAATGTACAGACAGTAAATGCTGGGGAGGGTGTGGAGAAAAAGTAATCCTCCTACACTGTTGGTGGGATGCAAATTGGTACAACTCTTATGGAGAAAACCCTAACAAACTGAAAATAGAACTACCGTATAATCCAGTAATCCCACACCTGGGAATATGTCTGGAGAAAATCATAATTTGAAAAGTTACATGCACCCCAATGTTTACTGCAGCACTACTGACAATGCCCAACACATGAAGGCAACTTAAATAACCACTGACAGACGGATGGGTATAGAAGATGTGGTATTTTATATATATATATATATATATATATATATATATACACATACATACATACATATATATTTATATATTTTTTGTATATAAAACAGAGTATTATTCACAAAAAAGAATGAAACAATGCCATTTTCAGCAACATGGATGAACCTAGAGATTATCACACTAAATGGTGTCAGACAATAACAAATATCATATGATATCATCAGATGGAATCTAAATTTTAAGAGTGATATGCATAAACATATTTACAAAACAGAAACAGACAGATACTGAAAACTATATAGTGAACAAATCTAAGTAAACCCTCCACTTTCTCTAAAAACTTTGCCTCAGCTTTAACACACTGGCTTATATCAAGAGAATTCTTTGAAGATTACACTTAAAAATACATATATATAATTTTTATGTAAATATGTATATTTTTATATAGTATACTTTTATATAGCCTGGAGCCGGTGCTCTGCAACGAGAGAGGCCACTGCAATGAGAGTACCACACAGGCCAAAGAACAAGGATGGATGAAAAATGAATAGATGAAATACCAATAGAAGTAACCAAAAAAAAAAAAAAAGAAAACACTGATTTAGAATTAATGGAAGTAAAGATGTCAACAAAAGCCTCTCCCATAATTACTAGAAGAGAAACGGAACATGGAATTTGTGTTCACTTTTTAAGGTGTGATCACCTTCCCAGATATACAGTCATTCATGATGGACTGACTGTCTTACACACCACACATCCTCTGTTCTGTCTTATCAGTAAAGTAAAAAAGCAATTTTTTTAAAGACTAACGTGATAAGAAAGATCACGTCAGAAGAAAGTGAGCATAGAGAAATAATGGATCTCCAAGCAGGGGCACTTTTCTAAGTGCACTTTGTGAGAAGGGTTGGGACACTGTGATTCTGGAAAATGAATCACACTGACTCCATCAAAGCAAATTCCACAGGAAGAGGCAGCAAAACAAAGCAAAAGCATAGCCCCAGTGGGCAGAGATGGGGAATACTGTGTTCAAGAAAGAAGACAGTGGGCAGAACATTAAAAGTCAGGAAATCAAAGGAAGGGCACAGAGTGATCTGCCAGGTTGTTCCTGGAGCATTTAGAATATCGAGTATTGTATTTCCATTTTTACACAGTGTCTGGTACAGCAACTTAGCATTTAAAAGGTTTATGGTAGGTTTATGGTAGTTGAACTTCCTGAAGATGTTTGGAAAGAGTAGCAAATTGCAGGCTAGTATAATTACATATCTAGCCCATTTAGAACAATTATATGCTCTCACAGATGGTGTATATATACCACTTGAGGAGAACTAACAGGAGGGGAAGATTTTTATAAAGCAATAAAGGAGTGAGAATCAATTACAGCCTTTAGAGAAGAAATCTCCCTTAGTTTTTATGGGACAAGAACCGTTCAGGGAAAACAAAGAAGTCAAGATTTTTAAGTCTATAACACAGGTGCACTAGAACATAGAAAAGAGTTTAGTCTCTCTCACACAATTCCTTTCTTTAGGGAGCAAGGAGTGGTTGGCAGGCTTAAGAATGCTATAGGCCTTATATAAATAACAAAGAAAGTGCATTTCTACCATTGATTTAACAATGAGCTAATTTTCCACAATTTTGTCAATATTGTGTTTTGTTTTGTAACCAGAGGTCCCAAAAATGTGGGCCCTTGAAAAATCATAGATTATAGAATAAAATTAGTGGATTTATTGATATAAAAGCTGTGGAGCATGTTGGAACCACATCACTGAATGCTCCACTATTATCCACAGGGTACTATCAAGTCCTATTTTTGGTGGTGGAGGGGGGGGTGGTTTGGCCACTTCTGTTGGTCATTCACCTATTCACTTTCATCCATTTTTTCTTGTGAGGTTGGACACTGTGATCAGTCAATTTTTAAAGACTAACGTGATAAGAAAGATCAGAGAGAAAGTGAGCATAGAGAAATAATGGATCTCCAAGCAGGGGCACTTTTCTAAGTGCACTTTGTGAGAAGGGTTGGGACACTGTGATTCTGGAAAATGAATCACACTGACTCCATCAAAGCAAATTCCACAGGAAGAGGCAGCAAAACAAAGCAAAAGCATAGCCCCAGTGGGCAGAGATGGGGAATACTGTGTTCAAGAAAGAAGACAGTGGGCAGAACATTAAAAGTCAGGAAATCAAAGGAAGGGCACAGAGTGATCTGCCAGGTTGTTCCTGGAGCATTTAGAATATCGAGTATTGTATTTCCATTTTTACACAGTGTCTGGTACAGCAACTTAGCATTTAAAAGGTTTATGGTAGGTTTATGGTAGTTGAACTTCCTGAAGATGTTTGGAAAGAGTAGCAAATTGCAGGCTAGTATAATTACATATCTAGCCCATTTAGAACAATTATATGCTCTCACAGATGGTGTATATATACCACTTGAGGAGAACTAACAGGAGGGGAAGATTTTTATAAAGCAATAAAGGAGTGAGAATCAATTACAGCCTTTAGAGAAGAAATCTCCCTTAGTTTTTATGGGACAAGAACCGTTCAGGGAAAACAAAGAAGTCAAGATTTTTAAGTCTATAACACAGGTGCACTAGAACATAGAAAAGAGTTTAGTCTCTCTCACACAATTCCTTTCTTTAGGGAGCAAGGAGTGGTTGGCAGGCTTAAGAATGCTATAGGCCTTATATAAATAACAAAGAAAGTGCATTTCTACCATTGATTTAACAATGAGCTAATTTTCCACAATTTTGTCAATATTGTGTTTTGTTTTGTAACCAGAGGTCCCAAAAATGTGGGCCCTTGAAAAATCATAGATTATAGAATAAAATTAGTGGATTTATTGATATAAAAGCTGTGGAGCATGTTGGAACCACATCACTGAATGCTCCACTATTATCCACAGGGTACTATCAAGTCCTATTTTTGGTGGTGGAGGGGGGGGTGGTTTGGCCACTTCTGTTGGTCATTCACCTATTCACTTTCATCCATCTCTGTCCTTTGGTCTGTGTGGGCCTCCCATTGCAGCGGCCCCTCTCGCTGTAGAGCACCGACTCTGGGTGCATGCGCTCCATAGCTCCGGCTCAGTAGTTGGACACAGGGGTCCAGCCGCCCCATGGCACGTGGGATCTTCCCAGACCAGGTATCAAACTTGCACCCCTTGTACTGCAAGGCAATGTCATTACCCACTGGACCACCAGGGAAGCCCCCGTCCTGTTTTTTCTTCAATTGAGGTATGATTGACATATTAGTTCCAGATGAACAACATAATGATTCAATATTTTTATACATATTGAGAAATGATTATCACAGTAAGTCTCATTAACGTCAGTCACCATACACAATTATTTTATTTTCATGTGATGAGCACTTTTAAGATCCATTCTTTGAATAACTTTCAAATATGCAATACAACATTATTAACTATAGTCACCATGCTCTACATTAAATCTCATTTATTTACTCTATAATTCAAAGTTTCTACCTTTCAACCCCTTTTACTCAATTTGCCCAGCCCCTGCATATGACTCATTTGACACAGCATAAAAATGCCATACAACTTCCCTGGTGGTCCAGTAGGTAAGGACACTGCCTTGCAGTGCCAGGGGCGCCGGTTCCATCCCTGGCCTGGGAAGATCCCACATGTTGTGGAGCGGCTGGACGTCTGTGTCCAATTACCGAGTCGGAGCTCCAGGGCGAATGCGCCCAGAGCTGGTGCTCTGAGACAACAGAGGCCACTGCGATGGGAGGCCCACACAGGCGGAAGAACAAAGATGGATGAAAATAGATAAATGAAAGACCAATAGAAGTGGCCCACCTGCCCCCTTCCCTCCCCAACCCACCCCTCCCCAAATAATAAAATAAAATGTTAAAAAAAATATGCCATAAAAGTCCACTTATGTTCTATCAAACAATGGGACTTCCTTCTTTTTTAATAGCTAAATAACATTCCACTTATATATACCACATCTTCTTTACCCATTCAGCCACTAGTGAGTACTTAAGCTGTTTCCAAATCTTGGCTACTGTGAATAATTCTGCAGCAAACAAGGAAATGCAGCGTTCCTCATTTCCTGTAGGTGCATACAGAAGTGAGATTGCTAGATCACACGGTAAATATATTTTTAATTTTTAAATATGTTTCCATTATATTTTCCATAGTGGCTATGCCAACTTATCACCAGCAGTACACAAGAGCTCCCTTTTCTCCACATCCTGGACAGCATTTGTTATTTTTTGTCTTCTTACTGATGGTCATTCCAACAAGTATGAGGTGACATCTCATTGTGGTTTTGATTTGCACTTCCTTGATCATTAATACGTTGCACTCCTTCTCAGGTACCTGTTGGCCATCTTTACAACTTCTTTGGAAAAATGTCTTTTCAAACCCTCTGTCCATCTTTTAACTGGATTGTTTGTTATTTCTGTTCTTAAGCCATATGAGTCCATATATATACATACAGAGGTTATTAACTCCTTATTAGTTATATGATTTACAAATATTTTCTCCCTTTCCATAGGTTTCCTTTTCACTTGTTGATTTCCTTCGCTGTGAAGAAAGTAGTTTGATGTAATCTGATTTTATTTTTGTTTTATCACTTTTTTTTTTAATATTGGCCACTTTTATTGGTTTCTTGCTTATTTATTTTCATACATCTTTATTCTTTGGCCTGTGTGGGTCTCCCATTGCAGCAGTCTCTTTCGTTGCAGAGCACTGGCTCTGGGTGCATGCGCTCCAGAGTACTGGTACATAATTGGACACAGTGGTCCAACTGCTCCACGGCACATGGAATCTTTCAGGACCAGGGATTGAACTGGTGCCCCTTGCACTGCAAGGCAGACTCTTTATCCTCTGGACCACCAGGGAAGCCCTCACCTTTGCTTTGATGTCAAATCCAAAATATCATCACCAAGACTTCTAACAGTTTTACGGTTTCAGGTCTTAATGTCCAACTCTTTAATCCATTTTGAGGTGATTATGTCCTATGTTCTTATATCTGAGCACTTATAAACCCTATCTGAGCACTTATGACTCCAAATTCTTGGCTTTTTAGCTAAATAACATTCCACTTATATATACCACATCTTCTTTACCCATTCAGCCACTAGTGAGTACTTAAGCTGTTTCCAAATCTTGGCTACTGTGAATAATTCTGCAGCAAACAAGGAAATGCAGCGTTCCTCATTTCCTGTAGGTGCATACAGAAGTGAGATTGCTAGATCACACGGTAAATATATTTTTAATTTTTAAATATGTTTCCATTATATTTTCCATAGTGGCTATGCCAACTTATCACCAGCAGTACACAAGAGCTCCCTTTTCTCCACATCCTGGACAGCATTTGTTATTTTTTGTCTTCTTACTGATGGTCATTCCAACAAGTATGAGGTGACATCTCATTGTGGTTTTGATTTGCACTTCCTTGATCATTAATACGTTGCACTCCTTCTCAGGTACCTGTTGGCCATCTTTACAACTTCTTTGGAAAAATGTCTTTTCAAACCCTCTGTCCATCTTTTAACTGGATTGTTTGTTATTTCTGTTCTTAAGCCATATGAGTCCATATATATACATACAGAGGTTATTAACTCCTTATTAGTTATATGATTTACAAATATTTTCTCCCTTTCCATAGGTTTCCTTTTCACTTGTTGATTTCCTTCGCTGTGAAGAAAGTAGTTTGATGTAATCTGATTTTATTTTTGTTTTATCACTTTTTTTTTTAATATTGGCCACTTTTATTGGTTTCTTGCTTATTTATTTTCATACATCTTTATTCTTTGGCCTGTGTGGGTCTCCCATTGCAGCAGTCTCTTTCGTTGCAGAGCACTGGCTCTGGGTGCATGCGCTCCAGAGTACTGGTACATAATTGGACACAGTGGTCCAACTGCTCCACGGCACATGGAATCTTTCAGGACCAGGGATTGAACTGGTGCCCCTTGCACTGCAAGGCAGACTCTTTATCCTCTGGACCACCAGGGAAGCCCTCACCTTTGCTTTGATGTCAAATCCAAAATATCATCACCAAGACTTCTAACAGTTTTACGGTTTCAGGTCTTAATGTCCAACTCTTTAATCCATTTTGAGGTGATTATGTCCTATGTTCTTATATCTGAGCACTTATAAACCCTTACCATGCCCTCCATTTGAAATTATTTTAGTAATTTGGAACTCTTACTGAGGTATCTTGAATTGATGTCTTTCTCTATGTTTTTATTTGTAACAAATATATCCACAATCATCTTTGTCAGTATGATATTCTATTTACAGGAGTCAAAATAAAGAAAGAAACCCAAAGATTCTTCATACTAAATTTAGAAGAGACTCATGTGAGGAAAAAGAAACTTGTAGATTGTTTTGTGATACTTTGAAAAATAATGTTTGACCCTTAGGACAAATCAATCCAGATATATATTGACTCTTCCAGTTAAAAACTAATAAATCTTAACTATTTGGTTATACCAGTCACACAAAAAAATGACAGAGTAGAGTTTCACTTCTGTATATCAGTACTTTCTGAAATACTTCAGGCCAGTCTGGTGGCAGGATGAGAGACAAAGGGGAAGACATATACTGCAATTTTATGAATTGCCCTTAGACGTATGAGTCTGTTCACACATGTGGCTATATGACTGGGCCATTTAAATTGTCTGAAGAAAATATAAAAATCTTGAGCTGGGTTTATAGGCATCAGTGCAAGCTGGAAGTGAAAGACAGCTACATTACAGTCACACGAGGACACAGTCGTGAAAATCTTCAACGGACAGAATCTTCATCAAACTTGTGTGGAAGAAGTAGCTTATAATGAGAAGGGAAAAACATGTATATGTGCATTGGTATTGAAAAAGAATGGAAAGACTGGAGGAGAGGCATACTGATGGATATATTGGTGTACGCATGAGTATGAAGATCTTTAAATCACATGTTAAAGTCAAACAGAAAGCATCCATCATGAAAGAGGCACTGAATAACATACAGGTGGCAGAAATTGACAGAATGACTTAAACATTTGATGTTTTCTTTGCCTTCAGACACAGAAGAACAGATACAATGGGATCATGACTGAAGTAGCCTCTGTGGCAGAGATGGAGGAGATGTATGCATTGGTACAACATGTAAGTCTCATTTACCAAAGATTATCTAGCGACTTCTATCTCTAAATGTCCGACTGGCCAGAAATAAAGATCAATAATGTGTCCTGGATAGGCTTCTTAAGATATCATCAACCAATTGTCAACTTGATGATAAGTTGCCTACATGAAGTTTCTTCTATTCCTACTCTTGAGAGGCTAGTGGTTTATTTTCACAGGAACAGATATTCACATCAGAAGTGGGTTTATAATTTAAGCTTGGAAAAACCTCAATCAATACTACTATCCAGGTGTTTACTGGGTAACAGATTCACAATCATGGGACTCTACACATCATCCACTCACATTCACAGCAAATAAGTGGTTCATGAATAAGGGTCACAATTGGTACCACAAACAGTACCAACCAGAAGCTTCTGGCCATCTTGAGCATTGGAATAACCTGCTGAAGGTGTAGCCAAAGCAGCAGATTAGAGACAATTGTCTGTAAGGATGAGGTATGGACACTTCAGAATATAGCATATGCTGAATTAGAGATCACTATACCTTATTGCATCATCAGTAAGAAGAATACATCAATCTTCTGATAGTTGCTCTACAGATTATCTCTCCCAGTGTACCACTGAGGAGTGTACGTCTTGGTCCTTATAATTCTGATACTGTGCTGGCTAGAAGTACTGATCTACAAACAAAGCACATTATCATAAAAGAATTTCATTCAACAAAAAATTAAAGCTATCACTTGAAACAAAGGACTTCATGTGTCCAAGGAACAGTAATCTATAAGAAGAGGCATTTATTTTGGTAGGAGTAATTGACTTTTATCAACAGAAAGCTGCATACATTTACACAAAGGGGACAAGAAGAAATATGTGTGACCCTCAGTGAATCTACATGGATGTCACTTGCTACTACCTCCCTCAACTGTGACTGGCAAGTGCTGTATCTTCAGCTTGGGAAAACTATGTTTACCAGGGGCTCCAATATCTTAGGATTAATGGCTTGACTTATACCAGCAAATTAGCCATTGAGACCATCAAAACTGGTCATAAGGATGTGAAAAATAATACATGTGTTTCGTATAACTGAATACATAAATATAAAAATCTAATATGAAACCATATCCAAAAACACAAGAAACAAAAATATTTAGGAATAAGTTCCTCAAAACATAGGAAATGCTTCTCTATCAAAAGTTATAAAATATTTTTTTGATTAAAGAAAACCTAAATAAAGTCAGGAATACTCCAAATTTGTGACTGAAAGATACTATCATGAAGACATCAGTTCTCTCCAAATGTAACTACAAACTGAATGCAATCCAAACCAAAATCTTTGGAATTTCTTGAGCGTTTACAATGGATTCTAAATTTTAGATAGTAAGTGAACTTACAGATGAAGCTTGGAAAACCTCAGTCAATACTACTATCCAGGTGTTTACTGGGTAACAGATTCACAATCATGGGACTCTACACATCATCCACTCACATTCACAGCAAATAAGTGGTTCATGAATAAGGGTCACAATTGGTACCACAAACAGTACCAACCAGAAGCTTCTGGCCATCTTGAGCATTGGAATAACCTGCTGAAGGTGTAGCCAAAGCAGCAGATTAGAGACAATTGTCTGTAAGGATGAGGTATGGACACTTCAGAATATAGCATATGCTGAATTAGAGATCACTATACCTTATTGCATCATCAGTAAGAAGAATACATCAATCTTCTGATAGTTGCTCTACAGATTATCTCTCCCAGTGTACCACTGAGGAGTGTACGTCTTGGTCCTTATAATTCTGATACTGTGCTGGCTAGAAGTACTGATCTACAAACAAAGCACATTATCATAAAAGAATTTCATTCAACAAAAAATTAAAGCTATCACTTGAAACAAAGGACTTCATGTGTCCAAGGAACAGTAATCTATAAGAAGAGGCATTTATTTTGGTAGGAGTAATTGACTTTTATCAACAGAAAGCTGCATACATTTACACAAAGGGGACAAGAAGAAATATGTGTGACCCTCAGTGAATCTACATGGATGTCACTTGCTACTACCTCCCTCAACTGTGACTGGCAAGTGCTGTATCTTCAGCTTGGGAAAACTATGTTTACCAGGGGCTCCAATATCTTAGGATTAATGGCTTGACTTATACCAGCAAATTAGCCATTGAGACCATCAAAACTGGTCATAAGGATGTGAAAAATAATACATGTGTTTCGTATAACTGAATACATAAATATAAAAATCTAATATGAAACCATATCCAAAAACACAAGAAACAAAAATATTTAGGAATAAGTTCCTCAAAACATAGGAAATGCTTCTCTATCAAAAGTTATAAAATATTTTTTTGATTAAAGAAAACCTAAATAAAGTCAGGAATACTCCAAATTTGTGACTGAAAGATACTATCATGAAGACATCAGTTCTCTCCAAATGTAACTACAAACTGAATGCAATCCAAACCAAAATCTTTGGAATTTCTTGAGCGTTTACAATGGATTCTAAATTTTAGATAGTAAGTGAACTTACAGATGAAGTGAGAACAGTGCAGTTTTATTTTTATTCCCCCAACCACAACCATTCTTTGTGCTCTAGAATTTGTGCTCTTGTCAGAGATCTTACTTGTATGTGTTACAAGAACTATGATACAATATTAATTTTGATTTTATTTAGACAATTTTAAATACCATATATGCTTTCCTGGTGGCTCTCCTGGTGTATAAATGCTGGGATTTAACAAACAAGGAAATGAATAAGGGATGGTGGGAACCGGGTTTCTTACTGTTAAAACGGTCAATTGCATATATGCCAGGGGAGACAGTTATAAAAATCCAGTGTCACATGGTACTGAATGAAAGCTAGAGATATTAGTAGATATTCAAGTTTTATGTATATTGAAAGATACAGAAAGGCAGTAGTCTATCCTCACAAAACCTTATAACCCCATGTAATGAGAAAAACAATAGACAAATTCAAATTGAGGAGATGAAAATTAGATGGTCACCTCGATAGATGCAAAAAACCATATGACAAAATTCAGCATTCATTCCTAATTAAAGCTCTCAAAAAATTAGGTATTGAAGCACTTTACTACTTACTACAACATAATAAAGGCCATATATGACAAGCCCTTGGGCTTCTCAGGTAGCTCAGCTGGTAAAGAATCTACCTGCCATGCAGGAGACCCTGGTTTGTTTCTTGATTCAGGAAGATCCTCTGGGGAATGGATAGGCTACCCACTCCAGTATTCTCAGACTTCTCTCATGGCTCAGATGGTAAAAAATCTACTTGCATTGTGGGAGACCTTGGTTCAATCCCTGGGTTGGAAAGATCCCCTGGAGAAGGGCATGGCAATGCACTCCAGTATTCTTGCCTAGAGAATCTTCATGGACAGGAGGGCTACAGTCCATGGGAGATTACAGTCCATGGGGTCACAAAGAGTTAGACACGACTGAGCAACTAAGCCAAGACACCACAGCATGACAAGTCCACAGCTAGTATCATGCTCAATGGTGAAACTGAACATTGTTCTCTAATACTGGTAACAAGACAAAATTGTCTACTTTCACCACTTTTACAAAAATAGTACTGGAAGTTCTAGTCAGAGCAATTAGGTCTGAAAAAGAAATAGAACTCACCCAAATGAGAAAGGAAGAAGTAGAACAGTTTCTATTTGCAGATGACATGTTGTTATACATTGAAAAACTTAAATATCCCATCCAAAAAAAAAACGGTTATAACTAATAAATTTACTTGGTAAAGTTGTAGGATAAACTATGAATATACAAATATGAGTTGTATTTCTATACTCTAACAACAAACTATCAGAAAAAGAATTTTTCAAAAAAAAAAAAAACCCATTTATAACTGCATCAAAAAGAGAATCTAGGAATAAATGTAAGCAAGGAGGTGACAGTCTTCTACACTAGAAACCATAAAACACTGATGAAAAAAATTGAGTAAGACACAATTAAATGGAAAAATATTTCATGTTCTTGGATTGGAAAACTTAATATGGTTAAAATGTCCATACTACCCAAAGGAAGGCCTACATATTCCACATATTGAGAAAAACAATAGACAAATTCAAATTGAGGAGATGAAAATTAGATGGTCACCTCGATAGATGCAAAAAACCATATGACAAAATTCAGCATTCATTCCTAATTAAAGCTCTCAAAAAATTAGGTATTGAAGCACTTTACTACTTACTACAACATAATAAAGGCCATATATGACAAGCCCTTGGGCTTCTCAGGTAGCTCAGCTGGTAAAGAATCTACCTGCCATGCAGGAGACCCTGGTTTGTTTCTTGATTCAGGAAGATCCTCTGGGGAATGGATAGGCTACCCACTCCAGTATTCTCAGACTTCTCTCATGGCTCAGATGGTAAAAAATCTACTTGCATTGTGGGAGACCTTGGTTCAATCCCTGGGTTGGAAAGATCCCCTGGAGAAGGGCATGGCAATGCACTCCAGTATTCTTGCCTAGAGAATCTTCATGGACAGGAGGGCTACAGTCCATGGGAGATTACAGTCCATGGGGTCACAAAGAGTTAGACACGACTGAGCAACTAAGCCAAGACACCACAGCATGACAAGTCCACAGCTAGTATCATGCTCAATGGTGAAACTGAACATTTTTCTCTAATACTGGTAACAAGACAAAATTGTCTACTTTCACCACTTTTACAAAAATAGTACTGGAAGTTCTAGTCAGAGCAATTAGGTCTGAAAAAGAAATAGAACTCACCCAAATGAGAAAGGAAGAAGTAGAACAGTTTCTATTTGCAGATGACATGTTGTTATACATTGAAAAACTTAAATATCCCATCCAAAAAAAAAACGGTTATAACTAATAAATTTACTTGGTAAAGTTGTAGGATAAACTATGAATATACAAATATGAGTTGTATTTCTATACTCTAACAACAAACTATCAGAAAAAGAATTTTTCAAAAAAAAAAAAAACCCATTTATAACTGCATCAAAAAGAGAATCTAGGAATAAATGTAAGCAAGGAGGTGACAGTCTTCTACACTAGAAACCATAAAACACTGATGAAAAAAATTGAGTAAGACACAATTAAATGGAAAAATATTTCATGTTCTTGGATTGGAAAACTTAATATGGTTAAAATGTCCATACTACCCAAAGGAAGGCCTACATATTCCACATATTCAATGAAGTCCCTATCAAACTTCCAATGGCATTTTTCACAGATACAGAAAAACATTCTAAACTTCATATGCAACCACAAGAGACCCCAAAGAGCCAAAGCAATCTTAAGAAAGAACAAAGATGGAAGCATCATACATCCTCATTTCAAATTATCAATATACCACAAAGCTACAGTAATCAAAACAGTATGGCATAGGCATAGAACAGACACATAGACTAATGAACATAACAGAGAGGTCACAAATAAATACATATATGGTCAATTAATTTATGACAAAGGGGCTAATACCTGGGTCTGCCTCCTAGTGACAATTGCCGTATCTACAGGTTTTCAGAGAGTCACATCCTTCACCAGGGTCATCATATGATTTACTCCTGATATTGGATGACAAAATTTATAACCAATGAATCAGATCATCAAGGTTTAATTGAGCTGAGAAAAATATTCAGTCTAGTTACAAAAGTTTACAAACTTTGGGCCTGTGAATCTCCCATGGGAACAGACCCCTGGAGGACTCCTGTAAACCCACAGCCTGGCTTGCTTCAGCACTACCCAGCTTACATGGCACTGGTCAGCTCCTGGGGGGGGTTGCAGCAAATTCAGGATTTTGGCATATCCCAGCAGTGGTTAGTACCCATGGTTCTGAGGACTCCAACGCCCAAACCAGGGAACCCAGGTTAGGGGAAGACCTTATAAATACAAAATGAAAATCCACAAAATGAAAAGGCTACCTGTGTAATGGGTGAAAATATTTGCAGACCATGTCAGATAAGAAATTAATATCAAAAATATACAAGGGCTTCCCCTGGTGGTCCAGTGGGTAAGGACATCGCCTTGCAGTGCAAGGGGCTCCGGTTGGAGCCCTGGCCTGGGAAGATCCCACGTGCCATGGAGCGGCTGGACTGATGAGTCCAATCACCGAGTCGGAGCTCTGGAGCACATGCGCCCAGAGCCGGCGCTCTGCAACAACAGATACCACCGCGATGGGAGGCCCACAGGAGCCGAAGAATGAAGACAAATGAAAATAGAGAAAGGAAAGACCAATAGAAGTGGCCCGCCCACTCCCCTCCCTCCCCAACCTGACCCCAAAGTAAATAAATAAATAAATAAATAAATAAATAAATAATATATATACAAGAATCAATAAACTCAGTAACAACAGCATCATACCAGGTTAAACTAATGCACAGAGGAATTGAGTAGACATCATTTCACAGACACAAATAACCAGCAGGTACATAAAAAGGTGTGCAACATCACTAATCATCACAGAACTGCAAATCAAAGCCACAGTGAGATATTACCTTAAACCTGTCAGAATTTCTATCAATAAAAGTACAAGAGATAGGGGCTTCCCTGGTGGTCCAGTGGGTAAAGAGGCCACCATGCAGTGCAAGGGGCTCCGGTTGGAGCCCTGGCCTGGGAAGATCCCACGTGCCATGGAGCGGCTGGACTGATGAGTCCAATCACCGAGTCGGAGCTCTGGAGCACATGCGCCCAGAGCCGGCGCTCTGCAACAACAGATACCACCGCGATGGGAGGCCCACAGGAGCCGAAGAATGAAGACAAATGAAAATAGAGAAAGGAAAGACCAATAGAAGTGGCCCGCCCACTCCCCTCCCTCCCCAACCTGACCCCAAAGTAAATAAATAAATAAATAAATAAATAAATAAATAATATATATACAAGAATCAATAAACTCAGTAACAACAGCATCATACCAGGTTAAACTAATGCACAGAGGAATTGAGTAGACATCATTTCACAGACACAAATAACCAGCAGGTACATAAAAAGGTGTGCAACATCACTAATCATCACAGAACTGCAAATCAAAGCCACAGTGAGATATTACCTTAAACCTGTCAGAATTTCTATCAATAAAAGTACAAGAGATAGGGGCTTCCCTGGTGGTCCAGTGGGTAAAGAGTCTGCTTTGAAGTGCAAGGGGAGCCAGTTTGATCCCTGGCCTGGGAAGCTCCCACCTGCCACAGAGTGGCTGCACCGGTGTGTCCCATTATGAACCAGCGTTCTGGAGTGCATGTGCCCAGAGTCAGTGCTCTGCAATGAGAGAGGACACTGCAATGAGAAGCCCACACAGGCCAAAGAATAAAAGAGGGATGAAAATAAATATAAAATAAAAGAGGCATCATAAGGGGGAAAAAAAAGTACAGGAGATAACAAACATTGATAACAATATGGGAGAAAGGGAAAATCTGTGCACTGTTGGTGGGAATGTGAATTGGAGCAGTCACTGTGGCAAACAGGGTGGAGATTCCTCAAAGTATTAAAAATTAAACTATCCTGTGCATGCATGCTCAATAATGCATTATTGAGTGACTCAATAATAGTATATTTATATGAATTATATATACTTGAACATTACTCAGCTATAACAAGAAGGAAAGTAGTTGTCAAAATTGGGGCCAACTATGGATAAAGACCTCACTGCTGATCCTTGTGATGATTTTTCTAGAGGCTTATGCTTATCAATAGTTGGTACAGTGGGCTGCCTTTAAAGCATACTAGACTTAGATTGGGCTTCCTTGGCTGCTCAGGCAGTAAAGAGTTTACCTGCAAAGCAAGAGATCCAGGTTCAATCCCTGGGCTAGGAAGATCCCCTGGTGAAGGGCATGGCTACTCATGCCAGTATTCTTGCCTGGAGAACTCCATGGACAGAGGAGCTTGGCAGGCTAAATGAGATATAATGATTTTGACTGCAGATGCTATTCCCTGAATATTGAATTCTTTCATCTAAGTTCATGGTCTTACTATTTTTAATGTTCTCATCTGCGAAGGGGGTACATTACCTATTTTTGACAGAGTTGTTGTTTACTGGAGTTATATAAACTACCTTGAAACAGTATGTGAAATGTAGTCAGATTCAAAGCAGACATACATGAATGCACAATGATTGAGAATTTTTGATTTTTCTTGTATACTGGTATCCAGTCTGGTTAACAGAAAGAAATCACTACAAATACATATTGTGCTTTTTTTTTAATTTACAATGTATAGTGTTCTTTATTCTGTGTTTAGATGACAAGATGCCAAAGAATGTCAAAGAGTGATGTATTATTAATCTATGCTCTTGTTCTAGGTATTGGAATTTCAACAAGTTTCGAAATGCATTCAGCAAACTGTCATTTGGATGGTTAAAAATTAAAACGTACTGTTTGGTATACCCTCAGTATATGTTATTGTATGTACTATTTTCCTCAGTAGCACAGTGCCATACTTTTGAGCACAAGTAAGATATAGCAAGATTCAGTCATAACTGGGTTGTTTGAGGAAGTATATGACAGGAAGCGATGTCATATCACTGCGGATGTGTTGGGGAAATAAGGAGCAAGCTAGCTACGTGTAACAGCGAAAGACTGATACAGATAGTGTCCAAAATGGAGAGATCTCTGGGGCTGAAACACAAAGACAAAGATCAAGGAGTAAGATGACTTAGGTAATTGATGTGCACCATCAATATTTAGTTTCATAGGCAGTTAAGGATTTGAACATTGATACTAAGAAAAAATGGGCATTGTTTTTAACAAGGATACAAGGATTCAAACAAACATTTGGGAGCCTTAAAAGCGGCTGTAGTTGACCACTCAGATGGACAGGTACTACAACTGTCCTGCAAGAGGTGATGGTAGCTCAGACTAGGAAAGTAGAGAAGAGATACATGAATAGAATGTGTCATCTATCTATTTTCATTTATTCAAAATAGTCACAGAGTGCTTTACATATACCAAGAAATATTCTAATATTACAATTACATGATTTAAATTAGAATTCAAATTGAAAATTCAAATATTAAATCAAGAAATAACTAAGTTTTGGACATCAGTATGCTCTCAGTCTGTGGAAGATGCTACGCACTTTGTTATTGTAGCTTTTATTTTTAATGTTCTCATCTGCGAAGGGGTACATTACCTATTTTTGACAGAGTTGTTGTTTACTGGAGTTATATAAACTACCTTGAAACAGTATGTGAAATGTAGTCAGATTCAAAGCAGACATACATGAATGCACAATGATTGAGAATTTTGATTTTTCTTGTATACTGGTATCCAGTCTGGTTAACAGAAAGAAATCACTACAAATACATATTGTGCTTTTTTTTTAATTTACAATGTATAGTGTTCTTTATTCTGTGTTTAGATGACAAGATGCCAAAGAATGTCAAAGAGTGATGTATTATTAATCTATGCTCTTGTTCTAGGTATTGGAATTTCAACAAGTTTCGAAATGCATTCAGCAAACTGTCATTTGGATGGTTAAAAATTAAAACGTACTGTTTGGTATACCCTCAGTATATGTTATTGTATGTACTATTTTCCTCAGTAGCACAGTGCCATACTTTTGAGCACAAGTAAGATATAGCAAGATTCAGTCATAACTGGGTTGTTTGAGGAAGTATATGACAGGAAGCGATGTCATATCACTGCGGATGTGTTGGGGAAATAAGGAGCAAGCTAGCTACGTGTAACAGCGAAAGACTGATACAGATAGTGTCCAAAATGGAGAGATCTCTGGGGCTGAAACACAAAGACAAAGATCAAGGAGTAAGATGACTTAGGTAATTGATGTGCACCATCAATATTTAGTTTCATAGGCAGTTAAGGATTTGAACATTGATACTAAGAAAAAATGGGCATTGTTTTTAACAAGGATACAAGGATTCAAACAAACATTTGGGAGCCTTAAAAGCGGCTGTAGTTGACCACTCAGATGGACAGGTACTACAACTGTCCTGCAAGAGGTGATGGTAGCTCAGACTAGGAAAGTAGAGAAGAGATACATGAATAGAATGTGTCATCTATCTATTTTCATTTATTCAAAATAGTCACAGAGTGCTTTACATATACCAAGAAATATTCTAATATTACAATTACATGATTTAAATTAGAATTCAAATTGAAAATTCAAATATTAAATCAAGAAATAACTAAGTTTTGGACATCAGTATGCTCTCAGTCTGTGGAAGATGCTACGCACTTTGTTATTGTAGCTTTTATTATTAATATCTATTTTAAAATATTTCTGACTTTTATAGCCTGACTCTGACAAATCTGAAGAGATAATTAAAGATTGCATCAATGAATACTTTCCTATCTGTGCCTCAGATGGCAACACATATAACAACACATGTGTTTTTTGCAATGAAGTTGGGTAAGAAACAAAATTTTATATTTATCTTCATACTAATGCTTATCTTCAATATTAATGTCTCATTTAAGAGCTCTAGGATAGGGACTTCCCTGATAGCTCAGTGAAGTGCCAATATGAGAGATGAAGGATTTATCCTTGGCCCAAGAGAATCCCACATGCTGCGGAACAACTGGGCCCATGTGCCATAACTACTGAGCATGAGCTCGTGCTCCACAACAAGGGAAGCCACTGCAATGAGCAGCCTGCACACCACAAACTCACAGTAGCCCCCACTCTCCACAACTAGAGAACAGCCCAGGCAGCAACAAAGACTCAGCTCAGCCAAAAATAAATAAGTAAAATTATGTTAAAAAAGAATTCTAGGATCGTCAATAGCGGCATTAACTCAAACACACTTAGGCAAAATTGCTATACCTGTGGATTCGCCATTTCTGAAAAATTTTGTTGTGGGGCTATCTTTATAATTACTCTCATTTAGAGCACAACATCCAAATTAATTAAATAAATGCAATATAATTAAAAATTAAACTGTTAATAATAGAAATAGATGAGTTAATTAATTCACCTGAGGACAATTTTTGACTTTTGCTCTAAAGACATTGAGATAACATATTTATTATAAAGATATATTTTCATTTTTACCTGCATGGCATGTATCTTTGAGCTTTTCCCTACAATTTTTTCTATTCATTTACAATTGCAAACCATGCAGGAATGACTAAGTGACTTGACATAGAATGAAACAGTATAAAGACTGGATGGTATCTTAAATTTTGTTCTTTGAACTAAATTTCTGACATTCTGCTATTCACTTAACCTCTACTTAGGCTAGATTTTCATGTACTTACTTGATCACAATGTAAGTATTCAATTATGTCTTACATAAAAAATCTACTAAACATTCTGGTGCAAATCAAGCGACAGAAAAAGTTTCCCTTGCTATGAAGATAGTTCAAAATAGTGTGGCTTTCAGAGATTAGATCAATAGACTCTTGTTGCTCAGGGATGGGGAGATGGGTAAGAAGAAAGACAACACTAGAGAGAAGCTTCAGGAAAGTTAAGTTCAGCCAGAGAATAGTCACAATTGGAGAAGCATCAGTAAACAAACTATTGGGCTAGCAATCAGTGTGTCTATCCTCCTGTTCCACAGGTGGGAGAAGAGGCAAGAGGAACACCTGCATACTGAATTGAGGGTCAGAAAATATGCAAAATCTGGTTAGATGATCAGCCAGCCAGCCTCTGAGATATGCCTCAGTAGGGCTTGTCCCAAGGCACAGTTTTCCAGTGCACATTGGAATTAGCAGAGCCATTGCAATCTGCACAGAGAGCCAGGCTACTCCACAAGAGAAAATATTATTCTCTGCAAAAATTAAATAGGCAACAATGTCTATTTATTTTGAAGCAGAGAAGGCTGGTTCTTGTTCTTAATGCTCTTTACAAGTCAAAATATATGCTTTTCATAGAGGAAATAAGTGTGGTTTCAAAAGAGTCAGCTCAGCCAAAGATAAATAAGTAAAATTATGTTAAAAAAGAATTCTAGGATCGTCAATAGCGGCATTAACTCAAACACACTTAGGCAAAATTGCTATACCTGTGGATTCGCCATTTCTGAAAAATTTTGTTGTGGGGCTATCTTTATAATTACTCTCATTTAGAGCACAACATCCAAATTAATTAAATAAATGCAATATAATTAAAAATTAAACTGTTAATAATAGAAATAGATGAGTTAATTAATTCACCTGAGGACAATTTTTGACTTTTGCTCTAAAGACATTGAGATAACATATTTATTATAAAGATATATTTTCATTTTTACCTGCATGGCATGTATCTTTGAGCTTTTCCCTACAATTTTTTCTATTCATTTACAATTGCAAACCATGCAGGAATGACTAAGTGACTTGACATAGAATGAAACAGTATAAAGACTGGATGGTATCTTAAATTTTGTTCTTTGAACTAAATTTCTGACATTCTGCTATTCACTTAACCTCTACTTAGGCTAGATTTTCATGTACTTACTTGATCACAATGTAAGTATTCAATTATGTCTTACATAAAAAATCTACTAAACATTCTGGTGCAAATCAAGCGACAGAAAAAAAAGTTTCCCTTGCTATGAAGATAGTTCAAAATAGTGTGGCTTTCAGAGATTAGATCAATAGACTCTTGTTGCTCAGGGATGGGGAGATGGGTAAGAAGAAAGACAACACTAGAGAGAAGCTTCAGGAAAGTTAAGTTCAGCCAGAGAATAGTCACAATTGGAGAAGCATCAGTAAACAAACTATTGGGCTAGCAATCAGTGTGTCTATCCTCCTGTTCCACAGGTGGGAGAAGAGGCAAGAGGAACACCTGCATACTGAATTGAGGGTCAGAAAATATGCAAAATCTGGTTAGATGATCAGCCAGCCAGCCTCTGAGATATGCCTCAGTAGGGCTTGTCCCAAGGCACAGTTTTCCAGTGCACATTGGAATTAGCAGAGCCATTGCAATCTGCACAGAGAGCCAGGCTACTCCACAAGAGAAAATATTATTCTCTGCAGAAATTAAATAGGCAACAATGTCTATTTATTTTGAAGCAGAGAAGGCTGGTTCTTGTTCTTAATGCTCTTTACAAGTCAAAATATATGCTTTTCATAGAGGAAATAAGTGTGGTTTCACTGGCACCACTAGAGAAGACAAAGGATGGCTACAGAGCCAGGGTCACTAGACATCTCCCAGCTTTTCAGAAAATAGATCCTACCAATACTGAGTCTTTTAGTCAAAAATCCTAAGTCAGGGGAAGCATGGTGAGTCTCATACAGAATTTCTAATGTAATTACATGTCTGTCTTTTTTTTTTTTTTTTAAGAAAACGTGGCAACCAACTTAAATTTTTATTTTTGGGGGGAGTGGGGGTTGGGTGGAGGAGTGGGTTGGGGAGGGAGTGGGGCGGGTGGGCCACTTCCATTGGTCTTTCATTTCTTTGTTCTTTTGGCCTGTGTGGGCCTCCCATCGCAGTGGCCTCTGCTGTCGCAGAGTACCGGCTCTGGGCGCATGCACTCCAGAGCACTGGCTTGGTAAGTGAACACATCGGTCCAGCCGCTCTGCAGCACGTGGGATTTTCCCAGGCCAGGGATTGAACCAGCACCCCTTGCACTGCAAGGTGACGTCCTTACCAACTGGACCACCAGGAAAGCCCCAACCAACTTAAATTTATTAGTTATTTTCCATGCTGATTCCTTGATGCAACTTTCTATATGAAATGATTCCTCTTATTCTTCCTGCTTTACTGAAGAGTTATTTCCATGGTTTTTGGCAAAAGGTAAGGAAACTCAGCTCACATTTTTTATGATCAACACGTTCTTTTTCACAGTGAAGACTCTTGAATTCAATATTTCTGACTCTAAATGATTTTCAGGAATTTCCTGTTTTAGAAAACATAAGCCATTCAAAATTTCCTATGAAAATGGTGATCGCCTAAATAAAAAAGAATAACCATGCAACAATGTAATGTCTTTTATTGGTTCCTGTTCTCGTATCACTCTCAGATCCCATAGTGGTTGAAAGTGGATACTTAAAATATTTACAGTTAAATGGAAAACAATCCTGTGCGTTGAAAGCGTACAAGAGAAAATATTATTCTCTGCAGAAATTAAATAGGCAACAATGTCTATTTATTTTGAAGCAGAGAAGGCTGGTTCTTGTTCTTAATGCTCTTTACAAGTCAAAATATATGCTTTTCATAGAGGAAATAAGTGTGGTTTCACTGGCACCACTAGAGAAGACAAAGGATGGCTACAGAGCCAGGGTCACTAGACATCTCCCAGCTTTTCAGAAAATAGATCCTACCAATACTGAGTCTTTTAGTCAAAAATCCTAAGTCAGGGGAAGCATGGTGAGTCTCATACAGAATTTCTAATGTAATTACATGTCTGTCTTTTTTTTTTTTTTTTAAGAAAACGTGGCAACCAACTTAAATTTTTATTTTTGGGGGGAGTGGGGGTTGGGTGGAGGAGTGGGTTGGGGAGGGAGGGGGGGAGTGGGCCACTTCCATTGGTCTTTCATTTCTTTGTTCTTTTGGCCTGTGTGGGCCTCCCATCGCAGTGGCCTCTGCTGTCGCAGAGTACCGGCTCTGGGCGCATGCACTCCAGAGCACTGGCTTGGTAAGTGAACACATCGGTCCAGCCGCTCTGCAGCACGTGGGATTTTCCCAGGCCAGGGATTGAACCAGCACCCCTGGCACGGCAAGGTGACGTCCTACCAACTGGACCACCAGGAAAGCCCCAACCAACTTAAATTTATTAGTTATTTTCCATGCTGATTCCTTGATGCAACTTTCTATATGAAATGATTCCTCTTATTCTTCCTGCTTTACTGAAGAGTTATTTCCATGGTTTTTGGCAAAAGGTAAGGAAACTCAGCTCACATTTTTTATGATCAACACGTTCTTTTTCACAGTGAAGACTCTTGAATTCAATATTTCTGACTCTAAATGATTTTCAGGAATTTCCTGTTTTAGAAAACATAAGCCATTCAAAATTTCCTATGAAAATGGTGATCGCCTAAATAAAAAAGAATAACCATGCAACAATGTAATGTCTTTTATTGGTTCCTGTTCTCGTATCACTCTCAGATCCCATAGTGGTTGAAAGTGGATACTTAAAATATTTACAGTTAAATGGAAAACAATCCTGTGCAAAGCTCTTGCGAGAAAGCTGGTATTACAAAATTACTTATATTTCTAGGAACATAATGTTGTTTAAAAAATATATGATTGAATTTCTAGTAACTATCTACTCCTGTGGACTATTCATATTCTATCTTATTCCAAATCATTATAATAATTGCCATAACTAACTTTAACTCAGTCTATTGAAGCCTTGTCTTTGTTGTCATGTGCTGTGTGCTTTGCCTAAAGAAAGGTTGATAGAAAAAAAAAAGTTTGAAATGTTCTTTAAGTTTCTGTGTGTGTGTGTTTGCATGTATGTTTTTCTTTAACCAAGGAAAGGAAGTTGATAATAATAAAGATGTTCCATTATCAAAACTGTAGTAAGGCTTCACAGACTTATTTCCTTTAGTCCTCATAGATACATGTCTAAAGTATGGTGGAAGTCACTTAGTCATATCCAACTCTTTGTGGCTCCATGGACTGTAGCCCACCAGGCTTCTCTGTCCATATGGCTCTCCAGGCAAGAATACTGGAGTTCGAGGGAAAGAAAAATAATACTGGAAAAGGTTTCCATCCCTTTCACCAGAGATATGTGGTTAGGTGTAATTAATTATCTAAAATCACAGCCTGTTGAAGTTCTGTCTTAAATTAAATCATGAAAGGAAAGCTCATTATCTCAGTTTATTTACATTACCTTTGTTGCCTTACATTTTTGCTTTTAGATATGGGTGGTATATAAAAGTACTGTTTGACATTTTATTCAAGGTTTTTTAAGAAAACAAATTCTCATTTATTTTGTATTTCAGGAAGTATGTTAAGGCTCTGCACATTTGTTAGTCTTCATGGAAAAGTGAGTTAGCTGTAATTTTTTTGATAACAAGGAACTAAGACTTAGGATATTAAATATACAAAAATATACTATTATGGCAATAAAGGCAAATTTTACTAATACTAATTCTCTAATACTCTTTTATGAGGATAAGAAGGCAAGAGGCTGCCTCAAATGAGTTTCCATGGGGATGAGCTGAATATCTTTGCCTAAATAGAAAAATATGAACAAGTTTACATTTAACCTCAATATTCAGTTGGATAGAAGAATAAGAAATAGCCTTGTCGGGTCTCATGAATAAGTAGTTCAATTGAAATCATCTTGAATTTTAATTGTTTGGATAAGTGCATCAGTTATTTCCTCCTTTTTATAGCCATAGCCATGGCAGGGTTAATTTATATCTGCCCTATCTTAATCTGGAAAGGATTTTTTTCCTTCAGAACTCCGACAGTTTGGTACATACCAGAGGTATAGCCACCAATCCTGCCTTTAGATGTCACACATATGGACTCTCACTTTTAAGGACGTGTTCTCACCTTCGCTAGGCCAACAACAGATGGCCTTTACGGACTTGCTGGCTTCCTGAGTTTGATCTTTCTTTGCTGTACCTTTTACGGAGCAAAACAGTGAAAATTTTTACTGTATTAAGGAGTTTCAGAGAGAAAAGAAAAAGTTATAGACACCTAATCTATTACTTTTCCAATATTACATGGTAGAAATATTACAGAGATGATCTGATGGCAAGTGAGAGACTGATGTTTCCTTAGTACAAGTTCATTGTATATTTTTTAACATTGATCAAGTGATGTGGTTTCTAAACATGGATGTCTGAAGATGTTTCAATATGAATTTTTACATTCTAACTTCTATTTTTGCTTATGTTCTATATTGTTCAAAATACATTACTATGTATATATGTAAAAACATGAAAAAGAATAAATATATGTACATCTGAGTTACCTTTTGAATAGAAGAAATTAATACAATATTGTAAATCAACTATACTTTAATAAAAATTTAAAAAATACATTATAGTAATGACATATATAATTAAAATAAGTGTACATTATAAAATACTTTTACCTATGAAGGTATAATATCAAAAATTCTCTTTCTTTTCTTATTTATTCTAATTTTTTTAATTTTTAGACTTTTGTTGTTCACAGACACATATGTTCCGAGATCAGTATTTGCATTGGAAAAAAATGAAATTTTACTAATACTAATTCTCTAATACTCTTTTATGAGGATAAGAAGGCAAGAGGCTGCCTCAAATGAGTTTCCATGGGGATGAGCTGAATATCTTTGCCTAAATAGAAAAATATGAACAAGTTTACATTTAACCTCAATATTCAGTTGGATAGAAGAATAAGAAATAGCCTTGTCGGGTCTCATGAATAAGTAGTTCAATTGAAATCATCTTGAATTTTAATTGTTTGGATAAGTGCATCAGTTATTTCCTCCTTTTTATAGCCATAGCCATGGCAGGGTTAATTTATATCTGCCCTATCTTAATCTGGAAAGGATTTTTTTCCTTCAGAACTCCGACAGTTTGGTACATACCAGAGGTATAGCCACCAATCCTGCCTTTAGATGTCACACATATGGACTCTCACTTTTAAGGACGTGTTCTCACCTTCGCTAGGCCAACAACAGATGGCCTTTACGGACTTGCTGGCTTCCTGAGTTTGATCTTTCTTTGCTGTACCTTTTACGGAGCAAAACAGTGAAAATTTTACTGTATTAAGGAGTTTCAGAGAGAAAAGAAAAAGTTATAGACACCTAATCTATTACTTTTCCAATATTACATGGTAGAAATATTACAGAGATGATCTGATGGCAAGTGAGAGACTGATGTTTCCTTAGTACAAGTTCATTGTATATTTTTTAACATTGATCAAGTGATGTGGTTTCTAAACATGGATGTCTGAAGATGTTTCAATATGAATTTTTACATTCTAACTTCTATTTTTGCTTATGTTCTATATTGTTCAAAATACATTACTATGTATATATGTAAAAACATGAAAAAGAATAAATATATGTACATCTGAGTTACCTTTTGAATAGAAGAAATTAATACAATATTGTAAATCAACTATACTTTAATAAAAATTTAAAAAATACATTATAGTAATGACATATATAATTAAAATAAGTGTACATTATAAAATACTTTTACCTATGAAGGTATAATATCAAAAATTCTCTTTCTTTTCTTATTTATTCTAATTTTTTTAATTTTTAGACTTTTGTTGTTCACAGACACATATGTTCCGAGATCAGTCATATGCATATCCCTGGCACCCTCCCCTCTCCCAGTACCCCCCAACTCACCCCTCCAAGCCATTGCACCCTGCCCCTGTGCTGACCATAGCAATATTTTTCACATATAATAGTATAGGTTTCCATGTCACTCCCTCTATGCCTCCCACCCACTGTTCATTCCCCACAATGGCCATATGTCTGTTTCTACATCTGTTTTTCCAACGCATCACTGCATGTGCTACCATTACCCTCTTACTAGATTCCATATATATATATGTGTTAGTATATTGTACTTGTCCTTTGTTTTTCACTGACTTCACTTTTTATGATACGTTCTAGATCCAGCCACCTCATTAGGGCTGATTCTTCTGCATTTCTCTTTACAGCTGTGTAGTATTCCATTGTATATATGTACCAGGGCTTCTGTATCCATTGATTCATCGATGGACATCTAGGTTGCTTCCATGTTCTACGTATTGTATACAGTGCTGCAAGGAACACCACGGTACAGGTGCTTCTTTCAGTTTTGATTCCATCAGGATATAAGCCTAATAGTGGGAATGCTGGGTCATAGGGTGCTTCTATTTTCAGTTTTTTAAGGAATCTGGATACTATCTTCCATAAAGGCTGTATCAATTTACAGTCCCACCAGCAATGAAAGAGGCTTTCCTTTTTTCTGCACCCTCTCCAGCATTTAATGTCGGTTGATTTGTGGATGATGGCCATTCCGACGGATGTGAGGGGATATCTCATTTTAGTTTTGATTTGCATTTCTCTAATAATAAGTGAGGTTGAGCATCATTTCATGTGTGTATGTCTTCTTTGGTGAGATGTCTATTTAGGTCCTTTTCCCATTTTTTGATTGGGTTGTTGGTTTTTCCGGTGCTGAGTTGTCTGAGTTGCTTATAGAATTTGGAGATTAATTCTTTGTCTGTTGTTTCATTTGCTATGATTTTCTCCCATTTTTTTTTTGTGGGTTGTTTCATTTGTAAATCAACTATACTTTAATAAAAATTTAAAAAATACATTATAGTAATGACATATATAATTAAAATAAGTGTACATTATAAAATACTTTTACCTATGAAGGTATAATATCAAAAATTCTCTTTCTTTTCTTATTTATTCTAATTTTTTTAATTTTTAGACTTTTGTTGTTCACAGACACATATGTTCCGAGATCAGTCATATGCATATCCCTGGCACCCTCCCCTCTCCCAGTACCCCCCAACTCACCCCTCCAAGCCATTGCACCCTGCCCCTGTGCTGACCATAGCAATATTTTTCACATATAATAGTATAGGTTTCCATGTCACTCCCTCTATGCCTCCCACCCACTGTTCATTCCCCACAATGGCCATATGTCTGTTTCTACATCTGTTTTTCCAACGCATCACTGCATGTGCTACCATTACCCTCTTACTAGATTCCATATATATATATGTGTTAGTATATTGTACTTGTCCTTTGTTTTTCACTGACTTCACTTTTATGATACGTTCTAGATCCAGCCACCTCATTAGGGCTGATTCTTCTGCATTTCTCTTTACAGCTGTGTAGTATTCCATTGTATATATGTACCAGGGCTTCTGTATCCATTGATTCATCGATGGACATCTAGGTTGCTTCCATGTTCTACGTATTGTATACAGTGCTGCAAGGAACACCACGGTACAGGTGCTTCTTTCAGTTTTGATTCCATCAGGATATAAGCCTAATAGTGGGAATGCTGGGTCATAGGGTGCTTCTATTTTCAGTTTTTTAAGGAATCTGGATACTATCTTCCATAAAGGCTGTATCAATTTACAGTCCCACCAGCAATGAAAGAGGCTTTCCTTTTTTCTGCACCCTCTCCAGCATTTAATGTCGGTTGATTTGTGGATGATGGCCATTCCGACGGATGTGAGGGGATATCTCATTTTAGTTTTGATTTGCATTTCTCTAATAATAAGTGAGGTTGAGCATCATTTCATGTGTGTATGTCTTCTTTGGTGAGATGTCTATTTAGGTCCTTTTCCCATTTTTTGATTGGGTTGTTGGTTTTTCCGGTGCTGAGTTGTCTGAGTTGCTTATAGAATTTGGAGATTAATTCTTTGTCTGTTGTTTCATTTGCTATGATTTTCTCCCATTCTGTGGGTTGTCTCTTCAGCTTTTTTGTAATTTCTTTGGCTGTACAAAAGCTTTTAAGTTTCATTAGGTCCCACATGTTCATTTGTCTTTTTAGTTCTGCTATTCTAGTAGGTGAGTCAGAGAAGATCTTGCTTTGATTTATGTGCTTGAGGGTTTTGCCTATATTCTCCTCCAAGAGTTTTAGGGTTTCAGGTCTTATGTGTAGGTCTTGAATCCTTTCTGAGTTGATCTTTGTGTATGGTGTAAGGGAATGTTCCAACTTCATTTTTTTGCATGTAGCTGTCCAATTTTCCCAGCACCACTTGTTGAAGAGGCTGTCTTTGTCCCATTTTACAGTTTTGCCTCCTTTCTCAAAAATAAGGTACCCATAGGTACTGTCTTGATGACTGTTGTTTTGTAATAGAGTCTGAAGTTAGGGAGGCTGATCCCTCCAGCTCCATTCTTCTTCCTCAGGATTGCTTTGGCTATTCGAGGTCTTTTGTGTTTCCACATGAACTGTGTCATTCTTTGGCCTAGTTCTGTGAAGAATGTCACTGGAAGTTTGATAGGGATCGCACTGAAACTATAGGTGACATTTGGTAGTATGGTCATTTTCACAATATTGATTCTTCCAACCCAGGAACATGGAATATCTCTCCATCTGTTTAAGTCTTCTTTAATGTCTCTCATGAGTGTCTTGTAATTTTCTGTGTACAGTTCTTTTGTGTCTTTGGGTAGGTTTATTCCTAGATATTTGATTCTTTTGGTTGCGATGGTGAAGGGGATTGCCTCTTTGATTTCATTTTCTGATTTTTCATTGTTTGATTTTGTATCCTTCGACTTAGCTGAATTCGCTGATTAACTCTAGTAGCTTTGTAATAGTGTCTTTGGGATTTTCTATGTAAACTATCATGTCATCTGCAAAAAGAGAGAGTTTGACTTCTTCCTTTCCAATCTGGATTCCTTTGATTTCTTTCTCTTCTCTTATTGCTATTGCTAGAACTTCCAGGACTATGTTGAATAGTAGTGGTGAAAGTGGACACCCTTGTCTTGTTCCTAATCTTAGAGGGAATGCTTTCAGTTTTTCACCATTGAGGACAATGTTCGCTGTGGGCTTCTCATAGATGGCTTTCACTGTATGTTGAGATAGGCTCCTTCTATGCTCATTTTTTGAAGGATTTTTATCATAAATGGGCGTTATATATATATTTTTAAACCTGTATTTTACTTTTAACTTTTACAGAGTTTTGTTGTTCACAGACATGCATGTTCTCAGATTAGTCACATGTATATCCCCCCTTTCCCTCCCCTCCTGACCATCACACAGCACCCCTGAAGGATCCCCTTTTCTCACAGAGCAATGACTAGAGCTATTTTCTTCACTTATGATAGTACAGGCCTTCATGCTACTTCCTTTACGCCTCACACCCACTGTTCCTTCCCCACAATGTCCATATGTCCACTGTCCATGTCTGTCTTTCTGTTGCTTCACTGCATGTGCCATCATCACCATCCTACTAGATTCCATGTATATGTGTTAATATGCTGTATTTGACCTTCTCTTTCTGACTGACTTCACTTTTTATGATACGTTCTAGATCCAGCCACCTCATTAGGGTTGATTCTTCTGCATTTCTCTTTACAGCTGTGTAGTATTCCATTGTATATATGTACCAGAGCTTTTGGATCCATTCGTTCGTCGATGGACATCTAGGTTCCTTCCATGTTCTAGCTATTGTATAGAGAGGTGCAAGGAAGATTGGGGTACAGGTGCTTCTTTCAGTTTTGATTTCGTCAGGGTATAAGCCTAAGAGTGGGATTGCTGGGTCATAGGGTGCTTCTATTTTTAGTTTTTTAAGAAATCTCCAGACTGTCTTCCACAGAGGCTGTATCAATTTACACTCCCACCAGAAATGCAGGAGTGTTCCCTTTTCTCCGCACCCTCTCCAGCATTTATTGTCTGTCGATTTGTGGATGATGGCCATTCTGACGGGTGTGAGGTGATATCTCATTGTAGTTTTGATTTGCATTTCTCTAATTATTAGTGAAGTTGAGCATCGTTTCATGTGTTTTTGGGCCATCTGTATGTCATCGTTGGAGAGGTGTCTGTTTAGGTCCTTTTCCCATTTTTTGATTGGGTTTTTCGTTTTTCCGGTGCTGAGTTGTCTGAGTTGCTTGTAGATTTTGGAGATTAATTCTTTGTCTGTTGTGTCATTTGCTATGATTTTCTCCCACTCTGTGGGCTTTCTGTTCAGCTCTTTTGTAATTTCTTTAGCTGTACAAAAGCTTTTAAGTTTCATTAGGTTCCACCTGTTCATTTGTCTTTTTAGTTCCACTATTCTAGTAGGTGGGTCAGAGAAGATCTTGCTTTGATTGATGTCCTTGAGGGTTTTGCCTATATTCTCCTCTAAGAGTTTGATGGTTTCTGGCCTTACATTTAAGTCTTTAATCCATTTTGAGTTGATCTTTGTGTATGGTGTCAGGGTATGTTCCAACTTCATTTTCTTGCATGTAGCTGTCCAATTTTCCCAGCACCATTTGTTGAAGAGGCTTTCTTTGTCCCATTTTATATGTTCGCCTCCTTTGTCAAAAATAAGGTACCCATAGGTGAGTGGCTTTAACTCTGGGTTCTCGATCTTGTTCCATTGGTCGATATTTCTGTTTTTGTGCCAGTACCATACTGTCTTGATGACTGTTGCTTTGTAGTAGAGTCTGAAGTTGGGGAGGCTGATCCCCCCAGCTCCATTCTTCTTCCTCAGGATTGCTTTGGCTATTCAAGGTCTTTTGTGTTTCCATATGAACTGTGTTATTCGTTGGTCTAGTTCTGTGAAGAATGTTATTGGAAGTTAGATAGGGATCACATTGAAACTATAGATGACATTTGGTAGTATGGTCATTTTCACAATATTGAGTCTCCCGACCCAGGAACACGGAATATTTCTCCATCTGTTTAAGTCTTATTTAATGTCTCTCATGAGTGTCTTATAATTTTCAGTGTACAATTCTTTTGTGTCTTTGGGTAGGTTTATTCCTAGATATTTGATTCTTTTGGTTGCAATGGTGAAGGGGATTGCCTCTTTGATTTCATTTTCTGATTTTTCATTGTTTGTGTATAGGAATGCCAGTGATTTCTGTATATTGATTTTGTATCCTTTGACTTTGCTGAATTCGCTGATTAACCCTAGTAGTTTAGTAATAGTGTCTTTGGGATTTTCTATGTATAATATCCTGTCATCTGCAAATAGAGAGAGTTTGACTTCTTCCTTTCCAATCTGGATTCCTTTGATTTCTCTCTCTTCTCTTATTGCTGTTGCTGGAACTTCCAGGACTATGTTGAATAAGAGTGGTGAAAGTGGACACCCTTGTCTTGTTCCTGATCTTAGAGGGAATGCTTTCAGTTTTTCACCATTGAGGATAATGTTCGCTGTGGGCTTCTCATAAATGGCTTTCACTATGTTAAGATAAGTTCCTTCTATGCCCATTTTTTGAAGAGTTTTTATCATAAATGGATGCTGTACTTTGTCAAAGGCTTTCTGCATCTATTGAAATGATCATGTGATTTTGTCTTTCAATTTGTTGATATGGTGTATCACATTGTTTGCTTAAATTTTTCTGCGATCCCCGATTGAGAATGATCATGTGATTTTGTCTTTCAGGGAATGTTCCAACTTCATTTTTTTGCATGTAGCTGTCCAATTTTCCCAGCACCATTTGTTGAAGAGGCTTTCTTTGTCCCATTTTATATGTTCGCCTCCTTTGTCAAAAATAAGGTACCCATAGGTGAGTGGCTTTAACTCTGGGTTCTCGATCTTGTTCCATTGGTCGATATTTCTGTTTTTGTGCCAGTACCATACTGTCTTGATGACTGTTGCTTTGTAGTAGAGTCTGAAGTTGGGGAGGCTGATCCCCCCAGCTCCATTCTTCTTCCTCAGGATTGCTTTGGCTATTCAAGGTCTTTTGTGTTTCCATATGAACTGTGTTATTCGTTGGTCTAGTTCTGTGAAGAATGTTATTGGAAGTTAGATAGGGATCACATTGAAACTATAGATGACATTTGGTAGTATGGTCATTTTCACAATATTGAGTCTCCCGACCCAGGAACACGGAATATTTCTCCATCTGTTTAAGTCTTATTTAATGTCTCTCATGAGTGTCTTATAATTTTCAGTGTACAATTCTTTTGTGTCTTTGGGTAGGTTTATTCCTAGATATTTGATTCTTTTGGTTGCAATGGTGAAGGGGATTGCCTCTTTGATTTCATTTTCTGATTTTTCATTGTTTGTGTATAGGAATGCCAGTGATTTCTGTATATTGATTTTGTATCCTTTGACTTTGCTGAATTCGCTGATTAACCCTAGTAGTTTAGTAATAGTGTCTTTGGGATTTTCTATGTATAATATCCTGTCATCTGCAAATAGAGAGAGTTTGACTTCTTCCTTTCCAATCTGGATTCCTTTGATTTCTCTCTCTTCTCTTATTGCTGTTGCTGGAACTTCCAGGACTATGTTGAATAAGAGTGGTGAAAGTGGACACCCTTGTCTTGTTCCTGATCTTAGAGGGAATGCTTTCAGTTTTTCACCATTGAGGATAATGTTCGCTGTGGGCTTCTCATAAATGGCTTTCACTATGTTAAGATAAGTTCCTTCTATGCCCATTTTTTGAAGAGTTTTTATCATAAATGGATGCTGTACTTTGTCAAAGGCTTTTTCTGCATCTATTGAAATGATCATGTGATTTTTGTCTTTCAATTTGTTGATATGGTGTATCACATTGTTTGATTTGCGGATGTTGAAGAATCTTTGCATGCCTGGGATGAACCCAACTTGATCGTGATGAATGAGCTTTTTGATGTGTTGCTGATTTCTGTTTCCTAGGATTTTGTTGAGGATTTTGGCATCTAGATTCATCAGTGAAATTCGCCTATAATTTTCTTTTTTTGTGATGTCTTTGCCTGGCTTTGGTATCAGGGTGATGGTGGCCTCGTAGAATGTGTTTGGAAGTGTTCCTTCCTGGGCAATTTTTTGGAAGAGTTTTAAAAGGACAGGCATTAGCGCTTCTTTAAATGTTTAGTAGAATTCACTAGTGAATCCATCTGGCCCTGGGCTTTTATTTTTGGGTAGATTTTTGATCACAAGGTCGATATCTGAGCTTGTGATTGGCTTGTTCATAGTTTCTATTTCTTCCTGGTTGGGTCTTGGGAGATTAGTCTTCTATAAGAAACTGTCCATTTCTTCCATGTTGTCCAGTTTGTTGCCATAGAGTTGTTCATAATAGTCTCTTAGAATCCTTTGGATTTCTGCATTATCCGTTGTAATCTCTCCTTTTTCATTTTTGATTTTGGTGATCTGGTTCTTCTCTCTCTTTTTCTTGATTAGTCTGGCCAGTGGTGTGTCGATTTTATTGACTTTTTTGAAGAACCATCTTTTTGTTTTATTTATCTTTACTATTGTTTCTTTCATTTCTTTATCATTTATTTCTGCTCTGATCTTTATGATTTCCCTTCTTCTGCTGGCTTTGGGGTGTTTTTCTTCTTCTTTCTCCCGTTGTTTTAAGCGTAAGGTAAGGTCGTCTGTTTGAGATTTTCCTAGTTTCTTGAGGTGGGATTGTATTGCTATAAACTTCCCTCTTAGAACTGCTTTTGCAGTATCCTATAGGTTTTGCACTGTCGTGTGTTCGTTTTCTTCTAGGAAATTTTTTATTTCTCCTTTGATTTCCTCGGTAATCAGTTGGTTTTTTAGGTATGTGTCGTTTAATCTCCATGTGTTTGTGTTTTTAGCGGTTTTTTCCCTGTAGTTGACCTGTAGTCTCATTGCATTGTGGTCCGAGAAGATTGTTGATATAATTTCAGTTTTCTTGAATTGACTGAGGTTTGATTTGTGGCCCAAGATGTGGTCTATCCTGGAGAAAGTTCCGTGAGCATTTGAGAAGAAAGTGTATTCTTCTGCTTTTGGATGGAAAGTCCTAAGGATATCGATGAGGTCCATCTCTTCTAGTGTGGCATTTAAGGCTTGTGTTTCTTTATTAAGTTTCTGTTTGGATGATCTGTCCCTTGGTGTGAGAGGAGTGTTAAAGTCTCCTACTATGATTGTGTTACTGTCAATGTCTTCTTTTATGTCTGAAAGTGTTTGTCTTATGTATTGGGGTGCTCCCGCGTTTGGAGTGTAGATATTTATGATTGTTATGTCTTCTTCTTGGATGGATCCCTTCATCATTATGTAGTGACCTGCCTTGTCTCTTAGAATCTTCTTTACTTTAAAATCTATTTTATCTGATATGAGGATTGCTACTTCAGCTTTCTTTTGATTTCCATTTGCATAGAATATCTTTTTCCAGCCTCTCACTTTAAGTCTATGAATGTCTCTAGGTCTGAAATGAGTTTCTTGGAGGCAGCATATGTATGGGTCGTGTTTTTGAATCCATTCAGCCACTCTGTGTCTTTTGGTTGGGGCGTTTAGTCCATTGACATTCAAAGTAATTATTGATACAAATGATCCTATTGTCATCTTCTTAGATGTTATGATGGGTTTGTTTCGTGGATCTTCTCCTTTTATACTTGTTGTCTATATAAGTCCCTTTAACACTTGTTGTAAGGCTGGTTTTGTGTGACTAAATTCTTTTAATTTTTTGCTTATCTGTAAAGCTTTTGATTTCTCCATCCATTTTGAAGGAGATCCTTGCAGGGTAGAGGATTCTTGGTTGCAGATTATTCTCTTTCAGCCGTTTAAATGTGTCCTGCCATTCCCTTCTGGCCTGCAGAGTTTCTGTTGAAAGATCAGCTGTTAAACGGATGGGCTTTCCCTTGTATGTCACTAGTTGCTTTTCCCTTGCTGCTTTGAGAATTCTATCTTTGTGTTTAATTTGTGTTAACTTCATTAATATGTGTCTTGGTGTGTTTCTTCTCGGATTGATTCTGTTAGGTACTCTTTGTGCTTCTTGGACTTGATGGACTATTTCTTTTCCCATGTTGGGGAAATTTTCAACTAGAATCTCTTCAAAAATTTTCTCATAGTCTTTCTTTTTTTCTTCTTCTGGAACCCCTATAATTCGAATATTGGTGCGTTTGATATGAGAGAGGTCTCTGAGGCTATCCTCTGCTCTTTTCATTCTTTGAGCTAGATTCTGTTTTTCAGCAGTTACTTCCACCGTTCTATCTTTCAGCTCACTTATCCGGTCTTCTGTCTCAGATACTCTGCTCTTGATTCCTTCTACAGTGTTTTTCAGTCCAGCAGTTGAGTTGTTTGTCTCTGTTACTTTTTTGGCAACTTCTTGTATTTCTTTATTCAGTGTGTTAGTTGTATCTTGCAATTTCTCTGAAATTCTGTTTTCAGTGTCTTTGATCATCTTTACTATCATTCTTCTGAAATCACTTTCAGAAAGTTTGTCCAAATTCTCTTCATTAATTTGATCTTGTGTGTTTGTGGATTGTTCCTTCACTTGTGTGGTATTTATCTGCCATTTCATTGTTATTATTAATTTTTATAAAACTGACTCTGTTTGGGATTTCCTTTTCCCAGACTTTGAGTTACGTCTGTTGTTGTTTGTTGTTTGGATGGGGCTTCTATTCTGGGTGATGCTGGTGATTGGGTGATGTCAGGACTTGCATACAAGTGATTACCTTTGCTGGTGTTCTCACTTGTATACTGCTCTTTAGTGTTAGGCGTTCTCTAGTATTGTAGAGTTTTGGAGTCAGTGCACCCTCCTTAAAACCCTGGGGCTTGTTGCCTGACCAGGGAATGAAGATTTCACGGCTGGTTTGTTATGGCATTAAATGATATTAAAACATATATATGCAAATGAGAAACAGAAGGTATACCTGTCCTGAGTTGTGGCCTTTTGCCAGGAGTTTCTGTTGAAAGATCAGCTGTTAAACGGATGGGCTTTCCCTTGTATGTCACTAGTTGCTTTTCCCTTGCTGCTTTGAGAATTCTATCTTTGTGTTTAATTTGTGTTAACTTCATTAATATGTGTCTTGGTGTGTTTCTTCTCGGATTGATTCTGTTAGGTACTCTTTGTGCTTCTTGGACTTGATGGACTATTTCTTTTCCCATGTTGGGGAAATTTTCAACTAGAATCTCTTCAAAAATTTTCTCATAGTCTTTCTTTTTTTCTTCTTCTGGAACCCCTATAATTCGAATATTGGTGCGTTTGATATGAGAGAGGTCTCTGAGGCTATCCTCTGCTCTTTTCATTCTTTGAGCTAGATTCTGTTTTTCAGCAGTTACTTCCACCGTTCTATCTTTCAGCTCACTTATCCGGTCTTCTGTCTCAGATACTCTGCTCTTGATTCCTTCTACAGTGTTTTTCAGTCCAGCAGTTGAGTTGTTTGTCTCTGTTACTTTTTTGGCAACTTCTTGTATTTCTTTATTCAGTGTGTTAGTTGTATCTTGCAATTTCTCTGAAATTCTGTTTTCAGTGTCTTTGATCATCTTTACTATCATTCTTCTGAAATCACTTTCAGAAAGTTTGTCCAAATTCTCTTCATTAATTTGATCTTGTGTGTTTGTGGATTGTTCCTTCACTTGTGTGGTATTTATCTGCCATTTCATTGTTATTATTAATTTTTATAAAACTGACTCTGTTTGGGATTTCCTTTTCCCAGACTTTGAGTTACGTCTGTTGTTGTTTGTTGTTTGGATGGGGCTTCTATTCTGGGTGATGCTGGTGATTGGGTGATGTCAGGACTTGCATACAAGTGATTACCTTTGCTGGTGTTCTCACTTGTATACTGCTCTTTAGTGTTAGGCGTTCTCTAGTATTGTAGAGTTTTGGAGTCAGTGCACCCTCCTTAAAACCCTGGGGCTTGTTGCCTGACCAGGGAATGAAGATTTCACGGCTGGTTTGTTATGGCATTAAATGATATTAAAACATATATATGCAAATGAGAAACAGAAGGTATACCTTTGAGAAATGGCAATTTAAAAATTATGCATGTACTATCTAGCGTATTGAATTATACACATAAACATATACAGCTATAACATAACCCAAGCATTCCAATCAAAAATACAGTACAATACGTTAGCACGGCGAATAGAAAAATCCAAGAATGATATCCACAAGTTAATAAGCAAACTAAGTAGAGTACCAATTGGAGAATAATGCTAGAGCAGGATCCCCGTTGGGGATAAGGCAATGAGGACAGAACAGACTAAGAAATATAGTGGGGAAAGGGAAAAAGAGAAAGGAAGGATAGAAGAGAAATATAGAATAATATTGCAAAGTTAAATATAGGGAGATAAAGATTTGTATGTATTAGAATTTAGTGCTATAGGAAAGGAGCTTCAGAGAAAGCAAAGAGGAGGTAGTAGTACAAATGAAAAAATTATTAAAAATTAAAAGATCTAAATTTTATAGAAAAATATAGAAAAACAAAGCAAAAATAATAAAAACAAACAAAACCCCCACAGAACCTTAAAAGGCCAATGGGGAACCAGAAGTTTATACCAAAATAAAATGGGTGGTTTAAAAGGAAAAAGAAAAAAAAAATTTATGTAAACTTGAATATATTCAGTCTTACTGATAAGATTAGTAGCTTCAATAGAATTCAGTGAAGGAAATGAACACACCCACTCTCTCTCTCACACACACCCCCAAGAAAAGGAAAAAAAAAAAACGGTGGGTGCACTGAGTGGGTTTGGAAAAAAGAGAAAAAAAAAAAAATTGAAACAAAGTAATACAATACAAGAAATGAAATTTTAAAGTCCAGCAGTAACTCCAGCTTCAGACAAAACATGAAAATAGTCTTTATGGTCTTCTGTCTCTTGCTGACTATTCAGGAATTATCAGTCTTTTTCTTATCTCTGGCAGTGGTTGGATCTGAAGACCTTTTTGACTGCTTGTTTGTTTTGGCCTATTCCAGAATTAAAAGGCCCGCCCAGGCTGGCCCTGGGAGTTTCTTAATCCAAATCCCTTTTCTTGCTGGGTGGAGCTAAATTCCCTCCCTGTAGCTTGACCAGCAGCCCTGCAGTTTGCCCAGCAGCCAAACTACAGTAGGGAAAATGGCGTCTGTCTCACAGAGGATTTATTCCCACACGCTCTATGGGAAGCACTTCCGCAGTGACCCTGACCCTGCTGCAGGCCACCATCGACCCCCGCCACCGCGGGAGATGTCAGGTTACTCAGAGGTGAGTCTGGCTCAGTCTCATGCAGGATCGATATTCCTCTCTCCCTTATCACAGTGCGCAGAGACTTTCCAGTCCTCCTCGGCGGCTCTGTGATCGGGTTAATGGTAACCTCCTCCAAAGGGAACTGAGTGCCGCCCTTCCGAGGCCCGCTCAAGGGCACTTCTAGCACAAGGGGCACCTGGACCCTCCAAAGCAGGTCTGGCTCAGTCCCTTGTGGCTGTTAGTGCTCCTCTCCCGGGTTTTGATCTGTGACAGGCTTTGCGGCTTTGGCCCGCCCAGCCTCTCTGGCGGGTATGAGGTTTGACTCTCAAAAGTGCGATTGCGCCCCTCCTACCGTCTTGATGCGGCTTCTCCTTTGTTCTTCGATGTGGGGTATCCTCTCTGTGATCAGATCCAACCTCCTTTCGTCGATGGTTTCCCAGGAACTCGTCGCAATTCAGGCGATTTTGCAGGAGAGATGAGTGCACGTCCTTCTACGCCGCCATCCTAGCTCCACCCTCTAAATAGCCGTTATATTTTGTCAAAGGCTTTTTCTGTATCTATTGAGATTATCATGTGGTTTTTGTCTCTGAATTTGTTGATATGGTGTATCACATTGATTGATTTGCGGATATTGAAGAATCATTGCATGCCAGGCATGAAACCAGCTTGATCGTGATGTATGAGCTTTTTGATGTGTAGTAAAATTCTGTTTGCTAAGGATTTTGTTGAGGATTTTGGCATCTAGATTTATCACTGAAATTGGCCTATATTTTTCTTCTTTTCTGTTGTCTTTGCCTGGCTTTGGTATCAGGGTGATGGCAGCCTCATAGAATGTGTTTGGAAGTGTTCCTTCCTGTGCAATTTTTTGAAAGAGTTTTAGAAGGACAGGCATTAGCTCTTCTTTAAATGTTTGATAGAATACACCTGTGAAGCCATCTGGCCCTGGGCTTTTATTTTGGGGTAGGTTTTTGATCACCAAGTTGATTTCTTAGCTTGTGAATGGGCTGTTCATAATTTCTGTTTCATCCTGGTTCATCTTGGAAGATTGAACTTCTCCAAGAAACTGTTCATTTCTTCCAGGTTGTCTAGTTTGTTGCCGAAGAGTTGTTCATAATAGTCTCTTAGAATCCTTTGGATTTCTGCATTATCTGTTGTAATCTCTCCTTTTTTGGTTTTGATTTTGGTGATCTGGTTCTTCTCTCTTTTTTTCTTGATGAGTCTGACCAGTGGATTGTCAATTTTATTGACCTTTTTGAAGAACCAGCTTCTTGTTTTAGTTATCTTTAATATTGCTTCTTTCGTTTCTTTTTCATTTATTTCAGCTCTGATCTTTATGATTTCCCTTCTTTTGCTAACTTTGATGTTTTGTTGTTCTTCTTTCTCCAATTGTTTTAAGTGTAGGTTTAGGTCATCTGTTTGATATTTTTCTTCTCTCCTGAGGTAGGATTGTCTTGCTATAAATTTCCCTCTTAGAACTACTTTTGTGGTATCCCATAGGTTTTGTACTGTTTTGTGTTCCTTGTCATTTTCTTCTAGGAATTTTTAAATTTCTCCTTCTATTTGCTCAGTGATCAGTTTGTTTCTTAGATGTGTATTGTTTAATATCCATGTGTTTGTGTTTTTAGCAGTTATTTTTCTGTAGCTGATCTCTAGTCTCATTGCATTGTGGTCCGAGAAGATGGTTGATATAATTTCAGTTTTCTTGAATTGACTGAGGTTTGATTTGTGGCCCAAGATGTGGTCTATCCTGGAGAAAGTTCCATGAGCACTTGAGAAGAAAGTGTATTCTTCTGCTTTTGGATGGAAGGACCTAAAGATATCCATGAGGTCCGTCTCGTCTAGTGTGTCATTGAAGTCTTGTGTTTCTTTATTAATTTTCTGTTTGGATGATCTGTCCATTGGTGTGAGAGGAGTGTTAAAGTCTCCTACTATGATTGTGTTACTGTCAATGTCTTCTTTTATGTCTGAAAGTGTTTGTCTTATGTATTGGGGTGCTCCTGTGTTGGTGCATAGATATTTATGATTGTTATGTCTTCTTCTTGGATCGATCCCTTCATCATTATGTAGTGTCCTGCCTTATCTCTTCTAATCTTCTTTATTTTAAGGTCTCTTTTGTCTGATATGAGGATTGCTACTCCAGCTTTCTTTTGATTTCCATTTGCACAGAATATCTTTTTCCATTCTCTGACTTTCAGTCTATGAGTATCTCTAGATCTGCAGTGGGTTTCTTGTAAACAGCATATATGTGAATCTTGGTTTTGAATCCATTTAGCCAGTCTGTGTCTTTTGGTTGGGGCATTTAGTGCATCTACATTGAATGTAATTATTGATATGAATATTCCTATTGTCATCTTCTTAGATGTGTGGGGTTTGATTTGTAGGACTTCTACTTTTGTATTTATTGGATATATCAGGCCCTTTAACACTTGTTCTAGGGCTGGTTTCATGGTACCAAATTGTTTTAGCTTTTGCTTGTCTGTGATGCTTTTGACTTCTCCAGCAATTCTGAATGAGATTCTTGCCAAGCAAAGAATTCTTGGTTGTATGTTATTCTCTTTTAGCCATTTAAATGTGTCCTGCCATTCTCTTCTGGCCTGCAGGATTTCGGTTGATAGATCAGAAGATAAACATATGGCATTTCCTTCCATGGGGTAAGTTATTTGTTATTTGTTCCTTGTTGCTTTAAATATTCTGTCTTTATAGTTCATCGGTGTTAGCTTGATTAGAATGTGCCTTGGTGTGTTTCTTCTGGGGTTTATTCTGTATAGAACTTTTTGTGCTTCCTGGACTTAGTTGACTATTTCCTTTCCTATGCTGGGGAAGTTTTCAACTATAATTTCTTCAAAAAGTTTTTCATAGCCTTTCTTTCCCTCTTCTTTTCTCGAATCCCTATAAGTCTAATATTGGTGCATTTGCTATTGTCCCATAGGTCTCTGAGGCTATCCTCAGTTCTTTTATTCTTTATGCCTTGTTCTGTTCCTCAGCAGTTATTACTACCATTCTGTATTCCAGCTCACTTATCTATTCTTCTATCTCTGATACTGTATTGTTGAGTCCTTCTATAGTATTTTTAAGTTCAGCAATTGAGTTTTTGTCTCTATTTGTTTATTTTTCATTTCTTGCATGTCCCTTCTCAGCGGACTAATTTCCTCTAATATTCTGTTTTCAGAGTTTTGGATCCTCACTACTATCGCTCTTCTGAATTCTCTTTCAGATAATTTGGCTCTCTCATCTTCTGTCATTTGAAATTGTGTCTCTTTGATTTGTTCTTTCATTTGTGTGGCGTTTCTCTGTCTTTTCATTATTATGTTAATTTTTGTTTCTTTGTGTGTGTCTGTGTGATGGAGGTCTTTTTCCCAGGCTTCATGGTTGAATTCTCCCTTCTTTTGGTTTCTGTCCTTGTAGAAGGGTTCAGTGGTTTGTGTCTTGGGTCGTGTTGGGTCTTGTTTGCAGGTGAATAATCTCTAGTGTTGTTTGTTCTTTGATAGTGTAGGGTCTTGGAGTCAGAGATTCTACTCCGAGGATCCTTGGTTTGATCTCTGGCCGGGGAGTGTAGGCTCTATGTCTGGTTTGCTATGGCATTCAGTGGTAATAGTTCAAATATATGCATATGATGGACAAAAGGTGCATCCCTGGTAGATGACAGACATAAAGGCATGCGAATATTTTCTAACATAATGGAAAAATACACATACTTACACATTAATAAACACAACTGGACAGTCTTAAAGGGATAAAGTATAGGAAATTTTTCTAGCAGATGGCACAATCAAAGTTGGTACCTGAATGTTAAGCTCTAAATTAGTTAAAACACTAGCTGGAAAAACACATCCAGAGCAAGATTTCAGCTGAGAATATTGCAATGAAAGCAGTTTTTAACTAAGACATGTGTTGGGAGAAGGAGGAGAGTATATATGTAATGAGAAGATGTAGATTCATGTTGCGAGAATTTTGTAGGGTTAGGTAACAAAGATTACTATGTAATAGAGTTTAGTACAGCTGGAAGAGAACATTAGACACAGCAAGGTAGGAAATATTTATAGAGAGGATAGTAGTAGATATAAAAAGATTTTATAGTTCGGTCATAGAGAAAGGAAGCTATGGAATGAGAAAAAGAAAAAAATAGTAATAATTTTAAAAGTTTTTTTAATTATTAAAAAAATATTACTGTCCTTGGTTTTTATGCTCTCATCTGCATGTGTACCTTCCACCAGTTTGCTCTTGATGCTGTCTCAGATTTCACCAGTCTGTACTGGTGGAGTTCAGGTGTGGGAACTGGATGGATGCTTATGTCTTAGGTTTCAGTGAGGGTGAGGGTTTTTTGTAGTCAGGACCCTTGCAGAACCGGATGCTCTGGTTTCTGTTTTGCTTTCAGCGAAACAAAGGCTCTGCAGTCAATTTAGCTGACCCCTCTCTCCACCCCTGATGCTTGCTGGGGAGGCATGGCGGGCAGTCCCCAATCTATCGGGCGGAGGTTGCATCTCTAGACTCTGTGCTGGAGGGGATTCCCCAGTTCCATTGTGTACCCACTGGTAGCCTTCAGTCTCTGCTCCATTCCCAGTGCCTCCAACACGACCTTGCTGCTGGTGGGAGTAAGTGCTTCTCATCCCGGATTTCATCTCGAATGCTCTGCTTCCTTGCTGCAGTTCTGGGGCTGTGTGTCCAGTTTGAGCAGGCGGTGCACTCCTGTACTGCGAGACTGAGTCTCACTTTTTGCCTCAAACGCGGGCGGCAGCTTCCCCATCTGGCTTGAGCCGGGCTTCTGGACTGCAACCTGCAGGAGATTTCCCGTTCTTTTTCCCATCCCCTGCTAGCGTTCCGTCTTACTCTCACCTGGCGTGTCCCTGTCACAGTACTGACCCTGGCGGGATTCTCACGCTGAGCTTATCAAAAATTCTTGCAGACAATTAATTGATACCTGGTTTAATCCAGTGTCATATTCTGTAAATCAGGTTAAATGAAGCTCACAGAGAACAGCTTACCTGAATGACAGATATAACAAAATAAGACCTAGAGATCAAACATCCTAATGTTCAAAGTCATTTCCCAATATTATATGTAATGAGAAGATGTAGATTCATGTTAATTTTGTAGGGTTAGGTAACAAAGATTACTATGTAATAGAGTTTAGTACAGCTGGAAGAGAACATTAGACACAGCAAGGTAGGAAATATTTATAGAGAGGATAGTAGTAGATATAAAAAGATTTTATAGTTCGGTCATAGAGAAAGGAAGCTATGGAATGAGAAAAAGAAAAAAATAGTAATAATTTTAAAAGTTTTTAATTATTAAAAAAATATTACTGTCCTTGGTTTTTATGCTCTCATCTGCATGTGTACCTTCCACCAGTTTGCTCTTGATGCTGTCTCAGATTTCACCAGTCTGTACTGGTGGAGTTCAGGTGTGGGAACTGGATGGATGCTTATGTCTTAGGTTTCAGTGAGGGTGAGGGTTTTTTGTAGTCAGGACCCTTGCAGAACCGGATGCTCTGGTTTCTGTTTTGCTTTCAGCGAAACAAAGGCTCTGCAGTCAATTTAGCTGACCCCTCTCTCCACCCCTGATGCTGGCTGGGGGAGGGCATGGCGGGCAGTCCCCAATCTATCGGGCGGAGGTTGCATCTCTAGACTCTGTGCTGGAGGGGATTCCCCAGTTCCATTGTGTACCCACTGGTAGCCTTCAGTCTCTGCTCCATTCCCAGTGCCTCCAACACGACCTTGCTGCTGGTGGGAGTAAGTGCTTCTCATCCCGGATTTCATCTCGAATGCTCTGCTTCCTTGCTGCAGTTCTGGGGCTGTGTGTCCAGTTTGAGCAGGCGGTGCACTCCTGTACTGCGAGACTGAGTCTCACTTTTTGCCTCAAACGCGGGCGGCAGCTTCCCCATCTGGCTTGAGCCGGGCTTCTGGACTGCAACCTGCAGGAGATTTCCCGTTCTTTTTCCCATCCCCTGCTAGCGTTCCGTCTTACTCTCACCTGGCGTGTCCCTGTCACAGTACTGACCCTGGCGGGATTCTCACGCTGAGCTTATCAAAAATTCTTGCAGACAATTAATTGATACCTGGTTTAATCCAGTGTCATATTCTGTAAATCAGGTTAAATGAAGCTCACAGAGAACAGCTTACCTGAATGACAGATATAACAAAATAAGACCTAGAGATCAAACATCCTAATGTTCAGGATTATCAGTTTTCTACTTTCCTCTTACTTCAAGTGCTTTTTATATATTTATATCTGGTATAAATCCTAAATTAAGATACAATTTTGGACTTTCCTGGACTTTCCATGGATAAGAATCCACCTGCCTATGTAGGGTACACTGTTTTGATCCCTGGTCTGGGAAGATTCCACATATAACTAAGCCCACGTGCTACAGTTATTGAACCTGCATACTACAACTACTGAAGTCTGTGCTCCACAATGAGAGAAACCACCACAAAAGCCTGTGCCATACCCTGGCTTGCCGAAAGCCTGTGGGCAGCAAGGTACAGCAACAAAGACTCAGCACAACCAAATAAAGTTTTTACCAAAGAATCTATAAATAAAAGGATTTCATTAAAAACATATTCTGCCTTGTGTGTGTGCTTAGTCACTTAGTTGAGTTTGAATCTTTGCAACCATCTGGACTACAGTCCACCAGGCTCCTCTTTCCATGGAATTCTTCAGGCAAAATACTGGTGTGAGTTGCCCTTCACTTCTCTAGCACATCTTCCAGAGCCTCAAATACCTAATCAGGAGTTTTCATGCTCTCATCAGGGACTACTCTCAACCAACAACAATGACTGCCCACAGGACAGTACCCCTATCAACAAGACTGACTATATTCCAGCTGGTGTTCAACCTGACAGATTTCACTTCCATGGGAGTCTGAAAATTATTGAAATAAGCCAGTGACACCATTCTACAGCAAAGAGAGGTCACTTTATTTCTTGTTACTACAAGAAACAAAGTAAAACTACTACTTGTTACTACAAGAAACAAAGTAAAACTACTATTACTTTGTTACTACAAAGTCTTGCTCCTCATAAGCCCTACTCGTTCAACCTAATTGTTCAAATGATTTTGTCCGATGGGGCATCATTTCATCCTCTTAGGACATACATTATACAAAGTAAAAGAAGTCAAATGACTAGACACTGGGACAACATGGTGTTTAATTATATTCATATGAAATGTCCAGAAAAGGCAAAGCAATCAAGCAAAACATAGATTGGTACTTGCCTGGTGCTAAGGGTTGGAAGTGAGTATGACATTTAAAATATAGAAAAGATTTTTGCTTGACAATGTAAATGTTCTTAAGTTAAACTATTGTGACAGTTATATATTTAGGTATATTTACAATAATCATTGTATTAAATCTAAAAATGATTATGGTTTTGGTTTGTAAATATAAAAAAAAAAGTTTAAAAGTAATAAAGTAACAAGTTACATATTAAAAGTGTCTTTTATTACCAAAGTCTCAAGATTTAAGTATTATTAAATTCCCAGTATTTTATTTTCATTATTGGATAAAACATAAGATTCTTGACATGACTAAGTTAGATTACACATGGGAAGCTACTTCATAGAGCTCTAGTAGCCAATAAGGAATGGTAGCTCAATAAGGAATGGTTTGCATTATGTAGTAGACAATAAGTTTTAACCAGTACACTGAAAGTTCCTAGAAAACACTGTTATATCTACTTTTGTTTAATAACTTTTCCCTATCATCTTTCTTAGGGCTTGATACATAACAGGTGTCTATATACTGTTTCTAATAAAAACAAAAACACATGTATGAATATATCAGGGTTTACTCAATTTTTAGAGTTTTAATTGTGGTAAAATACATATAAACATTACTGTCTTAACCATTTCTAAGCATACAGCTGATTAGCATTAAGTAGGTTGACATTATTGAACAAGTTCTAGAACTCTTTTCATTGCACAGAACTGAACTTCTATACACATTAAGCAACTACCCATCTCCCTTCCCTCAAGTCCCAGCAAACTACCATTCTACTTTCTGTCTCTATTGCTTTGCTACTACTCTAGGTACTTCATGTAAGTGGAATCATACAGTATCTGTCTTTCGTTGTAGTATGTGTCAGGATTTTTTCCTTTTAAGGATGAATATCATCGTATGGTATATATGTACTACATTTTATCTGTTTATTTGTTGATGGTCTCTTGTGTTAATTCCACTTCTTGGCTACTGTATTGTTGGGAACACTGACATACAAATATGTCTTCAAGATCTTGGCTTCAGGGCTTCCCTGGTGGTCCAGTGGGTAAGGACATCACCTTGCAATGCAAGGGGTGCCGGTTCGATCCCTGGCCTGGGAAGATCCCACGTGCCATGGAGCAGCTGGACCGATGTGTCCAATTACCCAGCCAGAGCTCTGGAGTGCATGTGCCCAGAGCCAGTGCTCTGCGACAACAGAGGCCACTGTGATGGGAGGTCCACGCGGGCCAAAGAACAAAGATGGATGAAAACAGATAAATGAAAGACCAATGGAAGTGGCCAACCTGCCTTATCCCTCCCCACCCCATCCCCCCCAAAATAAGTAAATAAATAAATATTAAAAAAAAAAAAAAGATCTTGGCTTCAAGTGTTTTGAGTATATGCCCAGAAGTAGAATTATTGGATCATACAGTAATTCTATCTTTAAATTTTTAAGGAATTGACATACTGTTTTAATAGTGGCTGCATCATTTTACATTCTACTAATGGTGCACAAGGATTTCAATTTTCCCCAGTCTTTGTCAAGATATTTTATTTCCTGCTTTTTTAACAGTAGCCTTATAATGGGTGTGAGATAGAATATCACTCTGATATCATTTTTTGAAGAGTTATTTTCTACACAACCTTGTAGGAAAAATGTCATGATATTAGCTGAGTGCTTTTTTTCTTTTAAACATGACTCCAAAAGTGTATACTCTAGTAAGCAATTTCATTAAGAATTAATGCTAGGGAATTTAAATAAAGAAAAGCCCCCATGTAGATGACAAAAATGAAGCCACAAAATTTTAATCAAAATGTAAAACTTTTTACTAAAAAAGAACATGCCTTTTTATGGCAGATTGTAGTTGTCTTTCAGTATACATGAACTTCTATACACATTAAGCAACTACCCATCTCCCTTCCCTCAAGTCCCAGCAAACTACCATTCTACTTTCTGTCTCTATTGCTTTGCTACTACTCTAGGTACTTCATGTAAGTGGAATCATACAGTATCTGTCTTTCGTTGTAGTATGTGTCAGGATTTTTTCCTTTTAAGGATGAATATCATCGTATGGTATATATGTACTACATTTTATCTGTTTATTTGTTGATGGTCTCTTGTGTTAATTCCACTTCTTGGCTACTGTATTGTTGGGAACACTGACATACAAATATGTCTTCAAGATCTTGGCTTCAGGGCTTCCCTGGTGGTCCAGTGGGTAAGGACATCACCTTGCAATGCAAGGGGTGCCGGTTCGATCCCTGGCCTGGGAAGATCCCACGTGCCATGGAGCAGCTGGACCGATGTGTCCAATTACCCAGCCAGAGCTCTGGAGTGCATGTGCCCAGAGCCAGTGCTCTGCGACAACAGAGGCCACTGTGATGGGAGGTCCACGCGGGCCAAAGAACAAAGATGGATGAAAACAGATAAATGAAAGACCAATGGAAGTGGCCAACCTGCCTTATCCCTCCCCACCCCATCCCCCCCAAAATAAGTAAATAAATAAATATTAAAAAAAAAAGATCTTGGCTTCAAGTGTTTTGAGTATATGCCCAGAAGTAGAATTATTGGATCATACAGTAATTCTATCTTTAAATTTTTAAGGAATTGACATACTGTTTTAATAGTGGCTGCATCATTTTACATTCTACTAATGGTGCACAAGGATTTCAATTTTCCCCAGTCTTTGTCAAGATATTTTATTTCCTGCTTTTTTAACAGTAGCCTTATAATGGGTGTGAGATAGAATATCACTCTGATATCATTTTTTGAAGAGTTATTTTCTACACAACCTTGTAGGAAAAATGTCATGATATTAGCTGAGTGCTTTTTTTCTTTTAAACATGACTCCAAAAGTGTATACTCTAGTAAGCAATTTCATTAAGAATTAATGCTAGGGAATTTAAATAAAGAAAAGCCCCCCATGTAGATGACAAAAATGAAGCCACAAAATTTTAATCAAAATGTAAAACTTTTTACTAAAAAAGAACATGCCTTTTTTTATGGCAGATTGTAGTTGTCTTTCAGTATACATGAAATTCTACTCCTAGGTATATATTCATAAGTCATGAAAATATAGGGTAACATAAAATCTCATGTAAGAATGTTAATAGATGAATTGTAGTCAAGAAGGAGATACAAACCACTGATAAATGGATAAATAAAATGTGTCCTGTCTATAAGATGGATTATTATGTAGTCATAAAAAGTAAAGAAGTGCTACAACAATGGATGAAACTTGAAAACCTATGGCTAAGTGAAAGAAACTATTCACAAAAGACATCTTCCATATACATTGATATACAGACATACTTTGAAGAATTTGGGGGTTTTGTTCCAGATCAGCAATAAAGTAAATATCTCATTAAAGTGAGTCACATGAACATTTTGTTTCCCCAGTGCATACAAAAGCTATGTTATACTATACTGTAGTCTATCAAGCATGCGATAGCATTATGTCTAGAGAAACCATGAACACTCCTTAATTCAAAAGTGCCTTACTGCTTAAAAAAGTATCAACTGTCATACGATTCTTAATGAGTCATGGTAGCAAATATCAAAGATCACTTATCACAGATCACTATAGCAAATACAACAACAATAATAAAGTGTGAACCATTGCAGGAATTACCAAAATGTGACACAGGGACACAAGTGAGCAAATGCTGTTGGAAGAATGGCACTGATGCACTTGCTTTATATGAAGCTGCCCTATACGTTTGAAATCAATAAAAAGTATCTGTGAAGCACAATAAAGCAAAATGTAATAAAACAAGGTATTACTATAGATGTAGACCTATATATTCCATTTATATGAAAATCACACATTGTATGATTCTATTGATGTGAAATGTTCTAAATAGGCAGAGACCAGAAGTAGGTTCATGGTTGCTAGGGATTATAGATGGGATACTGATAGGTCATAGACGACGGTAAATCACCGTGAACGGTGTCGGATTATTAATCTCCAATGGAGAAGAATTCACATTGGGATCAAAAGACTCGATGATGGTCACTCAGAGCTATGTGCAGAGAAGTTGATTAAAGTAAGAAAGGATAGGGAAAAGCTTTGAGCATAGACACTGGAGGGGGGATAGAAGAGTATCCCCGCTTTGCCAGTTTAGGCATGACATTTGTATTTTCCAGTCGGTTATCAAAACAATAGCTTAAGGTTGTAAAGACATTTGAGCCCTACACCCACAACATGAGATTAGCCAGGGGATAATTTCCAGGCTAGGTGAGACATTCTAGTGTAAAGGCCTTTCTAGGCTCACAGAGTCAACATAAGACAATAAACTTAGATTTAAGTTGATCTTATCATAAAAAATATTTCCAGTTAGAAAAATACCTGTTCTTCTTTTTGTCCCTCACCTTCTCCTCCTTGGGCCCACTGGCCTCCTTATTGAATCTGCCTATTAATCTACCTATTAAACCCTTTCAATACTGGAAAGTACGTGGGTTGATTTGTTTGCTTTTTCTTAGAATGAGTGAGATAATAGAAATGTTCTATAATCAGATGGTGGTGATGGTTGCACAACACTGTGAATATATACTTAAAAAAACAAAATTTGCTTTAAAAGGGAGCATTTTAAGTTTTATAAATATTGTAAATGAAGTGTTCTTCAATTAAAATTTTTAAAAATTTTATAAAGGAAAAGAATACATGTGCAAATTTACCAACATTCACCAAATGTTTTTTATATGTCTTTTACAATGAAAAAGGCCATGAAAATGGTTGAAAGCATTTTTATAATGTGGATCTAAACTCATATGTTTTAATGGATACATTAGGAGTTAGTACTAAACAATGTAAATGAATAAGTAACTCCCATGTAGATTATCTCTTAGAGGTGAATACGTTTACTGAAAAATCGAGCAGGTCTGATACCACATGTAGCAGTGTGAAACTTGCCTCTAGTAGTCAGTCTACGATTCTGCTGGGACCAAGCTTTTTATTTTTTATTTTTTTTTTAAAGTATTTATTGCAGAGAATGTTGGACACTGTGTGATGTGTGGCTAAGTTCCAACAATATCCATTCCAGGGCGAACAGGAAAAACGTCTGCAAACTGGACCACACCAACTGTCCCGGCTACAACCGGGCAGCCAGCCATGTGGAGGCTGCTCACACAGAGAGCTGGCTCGGGGTGAGACCCTTCTGGGACCCCAGACTTCCCTCTGCCCCATCCAGTCCTGGGGACACATTAGGTCCAGTAGCTCCTGCCGGCCCTCTGGACAGAGAGAGAAGGCCTCACTGGTCTCACCTCAGCCAGTCTGAGGTCCTGGAGAGGTGGTGTCATCTAGAGGGACAAGCCTCAGACCAAAGGGACCTACTGTGGGCAACAAGTGAGCATGACTGGAAGTCACCAAGACTCTGGTGGACACAGAGGCAAAGGCTGCATTCCCCACATCCCAAAGGCAGTGGCGTGGCCCTCTGGCCTTGGGTCTAAGGAGCTCAGGGTTCCAACAGGAGGTAAGTCTGGATGGAGGGTCCCTCCAAAGCCCTGTTCTGGATGTCTCCCCACTGGGGTTTGTCCACAGCACTCGAGGATGAGAGCCCATCAGCCCAGGCCAGGGTCACGGGATCCTGGGGCCTAACTTCACTGTGGACCACCACCTGTGGACAGCAGCACATTCAACTAGGAACCCACATGCTTTCTCAGGCTCAAAATGTGCTGGCCAGTCTTCCTCCCAGCCTCAAAATGGAGCTGGGACCTACTGCCCAGCCCACATCTCTGAGCCCCGAAGAACTCAGGGGCATGACAGCAGGTTTCCTGAAGCCGTTTTCATCAGGTTCCTGTGTCCCAGAATGAAAAGCTATGATGCGGCTGGGAAAAGTCTCCCCAGCCAGGGGCTGACTCCAGCTCCCACCTTTCCCATGCTTCATCCCCCAGAGCAGAGGTTGAGAATGCCAGGACAGGCTTCATCAGACTATGCACAAGATTTTTCGAATCCTTCACAGCAAATGCAGGTCCCGACCACTGGGGCACACACGTGTGTGGACACCAGCATCAGTGAACGAGGTAGCCTGAAGCATGGCCAGGAGAGGCCACCAGAAGGACAGCCTCTCCCTCAAGCACTGGGAGGGGGGCACATACAACAGCCCTGCCTGTATGTCTTTATGTGTTGCACAATCCTTACATGTTGCACCATGACAGTAGTTGAGGAGGGATGGCCTTGACCATCAGCTCCCACAAATATTCCAGTGTATGCATCATTGGGAAAAGATGATGGCGAGTGGGGTCCACGCTTTTTAAATGAAATTTGACCACTCACACAAAGCCAGTTCTTGCTGATTAGGAGATAAAGAGAAACTAAAAAACATCAGACATGGAGCACAAATGAATATTCAATCAGCCAAGGCAGAGTTGGCTGGCCTGCCAGGATCACTGAATTGTCTCTTGACTGATTTGTGAAAGAGAATTTTTTTTTTCCCTCCAAGCTGCAGAAATCATTCATCATTGAATAGTCTCTGTAAATCATTCAATTATCCCCTGTGTTTTAGAAATTAAGTTTGTCTTGGCTAGCATATGTGATCAGAAGATGACATGGAGTATTTGTTAAAATTTAAGTTCCCAGATTCCTCTTATAGGTTTTGAATCTTTAGAATAAAGAGAAGCCCAACTGTTTGCATTTTTAATAAACTCCCAAGTAATGGATTGTTTATTCACCTTTGAGACTATTTCTTTAATTGTAAATACCATAAGTATTCAGGTGTTTAAATCAACTAACCAACCAAAAAAAGAAAGGGTGTTTTAATAAATATACTACTACTTAACATTTTATTGATTGAAATATTCATGAGTACACACTGTACCCAGTTTCCTATTATCAAACATACATTTAAGATAGGTTTTTAACTGACACTGTATAATTGAAGAACAAAAATAGGAATCTTTTTCATTGGTGGGTTCTTAATAGTTGGAAGAATTCTCCAACAATCTATATTCTGTCTTGTGTACTACTGAAGGCTTAGTCTGGTCATAGAGGAATTTAAAGCCCTGATTGAGAAAACTAATTGGTTGTAGAATCCATGGCAAAACAGGCTTGCAATAAAGGTCATAGGAATGTGTGGCTGAGGCAGAGTCAGCAACGACCCCAGTGACTAAAAACAAAATTTCCACTTTTTTCTCTGTAAAGAAAGAAAGAGAAAGAAAAATTATTTTTAAAAAGTATTTTAAATTGCCTGAGATTGCATGTAGGGGCTTCTCCCTGAGGAGAATCTGAATGTGAAAGAGGTAGGAGGACTGTGCTCCCTTCCACAAGCAGCCAGGCTCCTCCCCAACCCCTGCCTTGCACAGGTCCTCCTGACCACCTGGGGTTATTTGACTCTTCCTACATGTTAAGTCCTGACTCAGCCTTGGCACCCACCCAGACCTCAGGAGGAGGATTAGAGACTGTTTCCCTGGTTTTCTAGAAGGAGAAGCCCATCTGGATATTCAATGAGAGGAAATACCAGTAGAGAAAATGAGTAGGAAGACTGGCTGAACCTTCAGACTGGAACTCCCTCAGGGGAAGGAGGCAGGAAGGAGGATCAGTGAAAGTGTCCTAGCATGTCCTGCTCTCTCAGGACAGTTTGGAGTCTTGTCAGGGTGTTCAGAAACAAAATAGACCACCAAAGGAGTTCACATGAATTGCCCATTGGGATGGATTAAATTTCTGAAGGCCATAGAGTTTTTTGCTCAGTTATGATCCCTGTAACTTGGAGCTTCATCACAGAGATTATTATTTAGCCTCTGGGTTAAGAATTACATTATATTGGTGAACAGACTGCCAGTAGTAGGTCAACCAATTAAATCAAGTTAAAGTAATTACATGTGCATAATATCCAGAAGACATATACTTCAAGGTCAAATAAAAATTCCTTTTAGGAATGAGATTTCATTAGGGAAAGGCAACAGTGTGTTTCTGTGGCTTTCATAGAGAAATGAGTTATTTTCTATTTATACTGTGCCTTGGCTATAAGAAATATTAATGTTCCTATTATTTTGATTGTTTCTTCATTATTTTGGAAGAGGAAACATTGAGTCTTGTATTCTTACAGTTTTTCACTGCAGAAAACACATTTATTGGAATACGTTTTGCCATTCGTTGCACAGACTGGATCCATTTCTCTGGTACAAAAATGTACTTGATTCACATATACATTACAGTCTGGCTGTCAAGCATAAACAGAAAACATAATATTTTTCAGATAATGAACTTCTTGAATAAAATTTTCTTTCTTTCTTTATTTTTTTTAATTTATCTTTTTTGAAGGGTGGGGTGGGAAGGGAGGGGGATGGGCAGGCCACTTCTATTGGTCTTTCATTTCTCTATTTTAATCCGTCTTTGTTCTTTGGCTCCTGTGGGCCTCCCATCGCAGTGGCCACTGTCGTCGCAGAGCACCGGCTCTGGGCGCACGCTCGCCAGAGCTCCAGCTTGGTAATTGGACACATGGGTCCAGCCGCTCCGCGGCACGCGGGATCTTCCCAGGCGAGGGATCGAACTGGCGCTCCTTGCACTGCAAGGCAGTGTCTTTACCCACTGGACCACCAGGGGAAGCCCAAATTTTCTTTATTTTTAATAAAACATGGTATGTATAAAAATGGAATATATTCTTTATTGAGGTTTAAAAATAGACACAAGGTACATATAAAAACTGTTGTACAGTGGAAACCAACACAATGCTGTAAAGTGACTGTATCCCAAATTAAAAAATAAATGTTAATTTGTTATAATTCTCCAGTTTGTCTGAATAGTTTCACTATTAGTTAATCTGGTAGCCTTAGACTACTACCATGTATGTATGTATTCATATATATGAGTGTGTATAAATGTGTGTTTATCCATATCCATATATATAATTTATATAGATATATATAATTTATATAGATATATATAATTTATATAGATATATATAATTTGGTTAGTAATGGCAATGCTGGTGATTTACATAAGTAAACAGAAGTCTGTGTACTGACATGACCTGCCTTTTTTTAATATACCTATATTTTTACTGGAATCACAGGAGTGCTCATTCATTTACTTGTTTTCATATGACCTGACTTTTAAGCATCTTTGAATATGTTTACCTGTTTAATTGTTTTGAAATATAGTTGATTTTCTTCATCTCTATATTTCGCTCAGATTTTATAAAAATGATTATTTTGTAATTATTAAAATTATACTTTAAAAATATTTTAAAATTATGATTTTATAATTTTCCTATAAATGGAAAATTAGGTTTTTTTAGTCTATCTTTTTTCTAGGGTAAACAATTCTACAACATGACTTAACTTCAAATCCATGTATATAACAAAGTTAATGCCCAATAATAAAATTTTGAGTAAAGGGACACTTTTATCTTGTCTTAGATGAAAGGTGGTTTTAAATGGCTAGAAAGATTCTATTTCTTGAACTTAGTGTAATAAAGACATCTTATCTCACTTTCTGAAGGATTATTATGTGGTATATTTTTTGTGGCAAAACTAGCTTTTAAGCTAACATATGAAAAATTTACCTTCTTCAATTCCCACATTAATCAGTATAAACTTACAGTTTCTCGTGTGTTTTTTATAGGTGCAAAAGCAGTTTCTGTAATCAACACACAAAAGGAAAATTAAAAAGAAGATGATGAAAAGGGACAAACAGCCTTTGATAGGATGTACGCACATCTCTACAAATCATCTTCAAAATACAGCAAGTAATGGAGTCAGTCTATTGTGGCAGTATCAAAATAATAATTTCACAAAATAATTCCAAATCTGGAAACTGTTGTACAGTGGAAACCAACACAATGCTGTAAAGTGACTGTATCCCAAATTAAAAATAAATGTTAGTTATAATTCTCCAGTTTGTCTGAATAGTTTCACTATTAGTTAATCTGGTAGCCTTAGACTACTACCATGTATGTATGTATTCATATATATGAGTGTGTATAAATGTGTGTTTATCCATATCCATATATATAATTTATATAGATATATATAATTTATATAGATATATATAATTTATATAGATATATATAATTTGGTTAGTAATGGCAATGCTGGTGATTTACATAAGTAAACAGAAGTCTGTGTACTGACATGACCTGCCTTTTTTTAATATACCTATATTTTTACTGGAATCACAGGAGTGCTCATTCATTTACTTGTTTTCATATGACCTGACTTTTAAGCATCTTTGAATATGTTTACCTGTTTAATTGTTTTGAAATATAGTTGATTTTCTTCATCTCTATATTTCGCTCAGATTTTATAAAAATGATTATTTTGTAATTATTAAAATTATACTTTAAAAATATTTTAAAATTATGATTTTATAATTTTCCTATAAATGGAAAATTAGGTTTTTTTAGTCTATCTTTTTTCTAGGGTAAACAATTCTACAACATGACTTAACTTCAAATCCATGTATATAACAAAGTTAATGCCCAATAATAAAATTTTGAGTAAAGGGACACTTTTATCTTGTCTTAGATGAAAGGTGGTTTTAAATGGCTAGAAAGATTCTATTTCTTGAACTTAGTGTAATAAAGACATCTTATCTCACTTTCTGAAGGATTATTATGTGGTATATTTTTTGTGGCAAAACTAGCTTTTAAGCTAACATATGAAAAATTTACCTTCTTCAATTCCCACATTAATCAGTATAAACTTACAGTTTCTCGCGTGTTTTTTATAGGTGCAAAAGCAGTTTCTGTAATCAACACACAAAAGGAAAATTAAAAAGAAGATGATGAAAAGGGACAAACAGCCTTTGATAGGATGTACGCACATCTCTACAAATCATCTTCAAAATACAGCAAGTAATGGAGTCAGTCTATTGTGGCAGTATCAAAATAATAATTTCACAAAATAATTCCAAATATGGAAACAGAATTGTAAATCCACCTCAATCTGTGAAAAATAACTTTAAGTATAATTTAGTCATCCCAAGCCCTCCTGAGGAGATTCATTTTTTTTTTTTCATTTTTATAAATGAGACATTCTAGTCAGAGAAAAAAACACATTGCTTAGTGCCACTTAATATGCCTGTACAAAGTCAACTAATATAAAGAAGTCCACTAAGTGCTATTAATCACTTAGCACTCAGTTCAAGTATTAAGATAGCTTTAATACCTTACAGCTACTTTACTCTGAAACTGATGGGCCACCTTGTTCTTTAAGAAGGATGAGTTCTCAGCAGAGGGATCAATTAGTTCTCTCCTTGCTCAAAGCCTTGTCCTTTGTGCACTCAGAGCTGGCAAACAACAAGTCAGATTGTTGAGGAATACTGGATCCAGAGGAGATTACTACTCTCCACACTCTGCATTTAGGAACCATGAAACCTGACCTCCAAAAAGGGGGGGAATTAGGTAAATATCTTTAGTCATAAATGAACAGACATCTAAACTCTATAGCTCATTCTAACCACCCTTTCTGTCTCTGCCTTTCTAAAGAGGGAAATGAAAAACCAATCTATTGATGCAATTTTTGAAAAGATATTTGTTAACATGTCTCATTTTATTTTGCCAGTTTAAGTACTACACACCCAAGACTGCAAGCTCCTCCACTCCTTGATAATAGTAGTTTTTTCCTGCATTTTCTATGACGTGTGAATTGCTTTATCTAGGACTAAAAATTTACTCACCAGAATAAGAAAGAAATGCCAAGCCAATGATGAAAATAGCTTTGATCCATGATGAGAGGAGAGACATCTTATCAAATCTGTAGAAGAAATGCATAGGAATGCTCATAATGCACAAGGCAGAGACCAATTGCCTATTTCCAAATGAATGTTTCTTACTTCTAAAGGAACTGATCCACCCTCCTAGATTCGTAATTATGGTGGGAGTCTTCCTCAATCCACAGGACACACAGCTTAACAGAGGCTTCACAGAGAACTGAGAGAAACTCCAGGACATGGTTCCTCTTACTGTCATTAAATTTGGAGGTCAGTCTATTGTGGCAGTATCAAAATAATAATTTCACAAAATAATTCCAAATCTGGAAACAGAATTGTAAATCCACCTCAATCTGTGAAAAATAACTTTAAGTATAATTTAGTCATCCCAAGCCCTCCTGAGGAGATTCATTTTTTTTTTTTTCATTTTTATAAATGAGACATTCTAGTCAGAGAAAAAAACACATTGCTTAGTGCCACTTAATATGCCTGTACAAAGTCAACTAATATAAAGAAGTCCACTAAGTGCTATTAATCACTTAGCACTCAGTTCAAGTATTAAGATAGCTTTAATACCTTACAGCTACTTTACTCTGAAACTGATGGGCCACCTTGTTCTTTAAGAAGGATGAGTTCTCAGCAGAGGGATCAATTAGTTCTCTCCTTGCTCAAAGCCTTGTCCTTTGTGCACTCAGAGCTGGCAAACAACAAGTCAGATTGTTGAGGAATACTGGATCCAGAGGAGATTACTACTCTCCACACTCTGCATTTAGGAACCATGAAACCTGACCTCCAAAAAGGGGGGGAATTAGGTAAATATCTTTAGTCATAAATGAACAGACATCTAAACTCTATAGCTCATTCTAACCACCCTTTCTGTCTCTGCCTTTCTAAAGAGGGAAATGAAAAACCAATCTATTGATGCAATTTTTGAAAAGATATTTGTTAACATGTCTCATTTTATTTTGCCAGTTTAAGTACTACACACCCAAGACTGCAAGCTCCTCCACTCCTTGATAATAGTAGTTTTTTCCTGCATTTTCTATGACGTGTGAATTGCTTTATCTAGGACTAAAAATTTACTCACCAGAATAAGAAAGAAATGCCAAGCCAATGATGAAAATAGCTTTGATCCATGATGAGAGGAGAGACATCTTATCAAATCTGTAGAAGAAATGCATAGGAATGCTCATAATGCACAAGGCAGAGACCAATTGCCTATTTCCAAATGAATGTTTCTTACTTCTAAAGGAACTGATCCACCCTCCTAGATTCGTAATTATGGTGGGAGTCTTCCCTCAATCCACAGGACACACAGCTTAACAGAGGCTTCACAGAGAACTGAGAGAAACTCCAGGACAGGTCCTCTCTGCCCACTTAAGAAGGAGCAGTTCACTCTCCTAACCCTTGGCTCAGCCCACAAGGAGCCTGGCTGCATTTAAAGAAATATGCACTTTGGAAGTTCAGTTTTTCCTTGGAAAATAGAAAATTATTTTGGGAAGGACTGACTTGGAGCAGCTCTCATAACAATGTGACCCACCAGGGCTGCCTCATAGCACCCCCACCTGAGCTACCTGACAGAAGGTGGTGGAGAGTGAAGACTGCAGCTCCAGGGACTGCAACCGGTTGGATCCCCTCTCCTCAACCTCTTCCCCTAGCTGATGAGTCTCCTTTATTGAACTGTTGGTTAGGAGCCTGGTGGGGGAAACAGAGGGCCCCCAGCACATAACATCCTGAGATGTTCTGTGTTCTTCCTCACAAAGATCTCACACAGATCATCTCTCAGCAGCAGTTTGGGGCAATTTTACCTGGTGAACATGTGTGAACAACAATGCTTTGAAACCCTAAGGTACAGAAGAGATAGAGAGCTTTCCAAGATCCGGAGCGGAAAAACACAGAATAATTAAAACAAGAAAGACACAAGGCTTCCCTGGTGGTCCAGTGGGTAAGGATACCGCCTTGCAGTGCAAGGGGCGCCAGTTCAATCCCTGGCCTGGGAGGATCCCACGTGCTGTGGAGCGACTGGACTGATGTGTCCAATTGCCAAGCCAGAACTTTGGAGCACATGCGCGTTTCTCATTTTATTTTGCCAGTTTAAGTACTACACACCCAAGACTGCATAAAAAGAGTTTCTGTTTTGACGTGTGAATTGCTTTATCTAGGACTAAATTTACTCACCAGAATAAGAAAGAAATGCCAAGCCAATGATGAAAATAGCTTTGATCCATGATGAGAGGAGAGACATCTTATCAAATCTGTAGAAGAAATGCATAGGAATGCTCATAATGCACAAGGCAGAGACCAATTGCCTATTTCCAAATGAATGTTTCTTACTTCTAAAGGAACTGATCCACCCTCCTAGATTCGTAATTATGGTGGGAGTCTTCCCTCAATCCACAGGACACACAGCTTAACAGAGGCTTCACAGAGAACTGAGAGAAACTCCAGGACAGGTCCTCTCTGCCCACTTAAGAAGGAGCAGTTCACTCTCCTAACCCTTGGCTCAGCCCACAAGGAGCCTGGCTGCATTTAAAGAAATATGCACTTTGGAAGTTCAGTTTTTCCTTGGAAAATAGAAAATTATTTTGGGAAGGACTGACTTGGAGCAGCTCTCATAACAATGTGACCCACCAGGGCTGCCTCATAGCACCCCCACCTGAGCTACCTGACAGAAGGTGGTGGAGAGTGAAGACTGCAGCTCCAGGGACTGCAACCGGTTGGATCCCCTCTCCTCAACCTCTTCCCCTAGCTGATGAGTCTCCTTTATTGAACTGTTGGTTAGGAGCCTGGTGGGGGAAACAGAGGGCCCCCAGCACATAACATCCTGAGATGTTCTGTGTTCTTCCTCACAAAGATCTCACACAGATCATCTCTCAGCAGCAGTTTGGGGCAATTTTACCTGGTGAACATGTGTGAACAACAATGTTTTGAAACCCTAAGGTACAGAAGAGATAGAGAGCTTTCCAAGATCCGGAGCGGAAAAACACAGAATAATTAAAACAAGAAAGACACAAGGCTTCCCTGGTGGTCCAGTGGGTAAGGATACCGCCTTGCAGTGCAAGGGGCGCCAGTTCAATCCCTGGCCTGGGAGGATCCCACGTGCTGTGGAGCGACTGGACTGATGTGTCCAATTGCCAAGCCAGAACTTTGGAGCACATGCGCCCAGAGCCGGTGCTCTGCGACAACAGAGGCCACTGTGATGGGAGGCCCACGCGGGCCAAGGAACAAAGATGGATGAAAACAGATAAATGAAAGACCAATAGAAGTGGTCCGCCCACCCCCCTCCCTCCCCAACCCGTCCTCCCCAAATAAATAAATAGATAATAATTAAAACAAGAAAGACACAAATGAGTTTGGAGAGCTGTATTTAGATGCATATCTAGTATTTTGAAGAACACTAGAAGCCCATTAGACTCAATTGGAGGTTTGCTTTTCATTAATATTTTTTAGTTAAACGGAAATTCTCATAAAGCCATAAGCACTAACACAAAGAGTTCTTGAGTTCCTTTTAATCAATTCCCCCAATGAGAACATCTTGTAATGTTACGGTACAAAGTCATGACCAGGAATGTTTAAAAAAATGCTACCCGTTGACACAAGGAGCAGCTAGCTTTGGGAAGCTGATCTGGAGGACAGCAAGGAGAGAAAGAAGGCTTGGGAATGCAACTGACATCCCATGGGGCAACACCTCGAACTATATGATGAATAATTTATCCTCAGTCAAGTGGGAAACCATGCAATGTTTGAAGTAGTAGGAATAGATGCAGTATGAACTATTTAATCTGCTTCACAGCCTGAAAGTCCTGAGTTCAAATGCCATCTACCACTGATCATCCTTGAGATAATATTCAGACTTTCTAATCTACTATTTTTAAAGTGTGAGAATAATAATTTATGTCTCAAACATTTATCATAAATATTAGGGATAAAATATTAAAACAGGATGCACTTAAAATTGTGTTAGACTTATATTTGTCACCCTAATGTAACCCACCTTTTTTTCAGTGAAGAAAGCCAAGACTGAGAAAAGAAGCTTTCCAAGATCCGGAGCGGAAAAACACAGAATAATTAAAACAAGAAAGACACAAGGCTTCCCTGGTGGTCCAGTGGGTAAGGATACCGCCTTGCAGTGCAAGGGGCGCCAGTTCAATCCCTGGCCTGGGAGGATCCCACGTGCTGTGGAGCGACTGGACTGATGTGTCCAATTGCCAAGCCAGAACTTTGGAGCACATGCGCCCAGAGCCGGTGCTCTGCGACAACAGAGGCCACTGTGATGGGAGGCCCACGCGGGCCAAGGAACAAAGATGGATGAAAACAGATAAATGAAAGACCAATAGAAGTGGTCCGCCCACCCCCCTCCCTCCCCAACCCGTCCTCCCCAAATAAATAAATAGATAATAATTAAAACAAGAAAGACACAAATGAGTTTGGAGAGCTGTATTTAGATGCATATCTAGTATTTTGAAGAACACTAGAAGCCCATTAGACTCAATTGGAGGTTTGCTTTTCATTAATATTTTTTAGTTAAACGGAAATTCTCATAAAGCCATAAGCACTAACACAAAGAGTTCTTGAGTTCCTTTTAATCAATTCCCCCAATGAGAACATCTTGTAATGTTACGGTACAAAGTCATAACCAGGAATGTTTAAAAAAATGCTACCCGTTGACACAAGGAGCAGCTAGCTTTGGGAAGCTGATCTGGAGGACAGCAAGGAGAGAAAGAAGGCTTGGGAATGCAACTGACATCCCATGGGGCAACACCTCGAACTATATGATGAATAATTTATCCTCAGTCAAGTGGGAAACCATGCAATGTTTGAAGTAGTAGGAATAGATGCAGTATGAACTATTTAATCTGCTTCACAGCCTGAAAGTCCTGAGTTCAAATGCCATCTACCACTGATCATCCTTGAGATAATATTCAGACTTTCTAATCTACTATTTTTAAAGTGTGAGAATAATAATTTATGTCTCAAACATTTATCATAAATATTAGGGATAAAATATTAAAACAGGATGCACTTAAAATTGTGTTAGACTTATATTTGTCACCCTAATGTAACCCACCTTTTTTTCAGTGAAGAAAGCCAAGACTGAGAAAAGAACCTTTGAGTCTACCACTGTTCAAAACCCATTTAATGGGAGGATACAAAATCTGCTAAGTACACAATGTTTTCCTTTATTATAGTGAAAAAATTATCATGCTTCCACTAGATTTTTGAAATATTTACATGGATACCATCAGTGACATCTCTGCAGAAAATCCTTCTGGTACATGACATTAGAGGGAAAATTAAACTGACATTTAGAGTTGATGTGAATGTAAAATCCTTGTATCCCACTCACTGACTTTTCTCTTACATGCATTCATGAGTAGAAATTAAGGACAGGAGACACTGTGTATGAGACAGAACAGGCCACAAGATTTCTAAATTATCCACTAAAGGAAGTGCTATGTGTGTGGGTTTTGTTTTTTTTTGTTTTTTTTTTTTTTTGGTTTTTTGTTTTTTGCTTTTTTTTTGTATTTTTATTATGTGTGTGGGTTTTGATGCATATCTTTTCTGAACATGTTCAATTGTACAAATATATTTTATGATTAAAGGTACAAGTATTTAATATAAATGTGACTATACTAAAGTCACATAAATATATGCCTGTGTGTGTGTGTATATATATATATATACATATATACATATATTTACAAATACACCAATATGTACACATAATAACACATGTATGAAATAACATTATCATTACAGATACACATAGAGATACGTGTATACACATAACACATACATATACACATATGCACATATGTATATCTATAAACATGTTATCTAAGTGAGCCCTGAATGTCATCACAAGTATCCTTATAAAAAAGGGAGACTGAAGATGGTGGTGTAGAAGGATGTGCACTCATCTCTCCTGCAAAATCGCCTGAATTGCAAAGAGTTCCAGGGAAACCATCGACAGGAGGAGGTTGGAATTGGTCACAGAGAGGATACCGCACATCAATGAACAAAGGAGAAGCCGCATCAAGACGGTAGGAAGGGTATAATCGCACTTTTAAAAGTCAAACCTCATACCTGCCAGAGAGACTGAGCAGGCCAAAGGCACAAAGCCTGTTGCAGATCAAGACCTAAAAGGGGACACACACAAGGACTGAGCCGAAACATTTATCATAAATATTAGGGATAAAATATTAAAACAGGATGCACTTAAAATTGTGTTAGACTTATATTTGTCACCCTAATGTAACCCACCTTTTTTTCAGTGAAGAAAGCCAAGACTGAGAAAAGAACCTTTGAGTCTACCACTGTTCAAAACCCATTTAATGGGAGGATACAAAATCTGCTAAGTACACAATGTTTTCCTTTATTATAGTGAAAAAATTATCATGCTTCCACTAGATTTTTGAAATATTTACATGGATACCATCAGTGACATCTCTGCAGAAAATCCTTCTGGTACATGACATTAGAGGGAAAATTAAACTGACATTTAGAGTTGATGTGAATGTAAAATCCTTGTATCCCACTCACTGACTTTTCTCTTACATGCATTCATGAGTAGAAATTAAGGACAGGAGACACTGTGTATGAGACAGAACAGGCCACAAGATTTCTAAATTATCCACTAAAGGAAGTGCTATGTGTGTGGGTTTTGTTTTTTTTTGTTTTTTTTTTTTTTGGTTTTTTGTTTTTTGCTTTTTTTTTGTATTTTTATTATGTGTGTGGGTTTTGATGCATATCTTTTCTGAACATGTTCAATTGTACAAATATATTTTATGATTAAAGGTACAAGTATTTAATATAAATGTGACTATACTAAAGTCACATAAATATATGCCTGTGTGTGTGTGTATATATATATATATACATATATACATATATTTACAAATACACCAATATGTACACATAATAACACATGTATGAAATAACATTATCATTACAGATACACATAGAGATACGTGTATACACATAACACATACATATACACATATGCACATATGTATATCTATAAACATGTTATCTAAGTGAGCCCTGAATGTCATCACAAGTATCCTTATAAAAAGGTAGACTGAAGATGGTGGTGTAGAAGGATGTGCACTCATCTCTCCTGCAAAATCGCCTGAATTGCAAAGAGTTCCAGGGAAACCATCGACAGGAGGAGGTTGGAATTGGTCACAGAGAGGATACCGCACATCAATGAACAAAGGAGAAGCCGCATCAAGACGGTAGGAAGGGTATAATCGCACTTTTAAAAGTCAAACCTCATACCTGCCAGAGAGACTGAGCAGGCCAAAGGCACAAAGCCTGTTGCAGATCAAGACCTGGGAAAGGAGCAGTGACACACACAAGGGACTGAGCCAGAACTGCTTTGGAGGGTCCAAGTGACCCCTTGAGCTAGAAGTGCCCTTGAGCAGTGCTCAGAAGGACAGCACTCAGTTTCCTTTGGAGAAGTTTACCATTAACCTGATCACAGAGCCACCGAGGAGGACTGGAAACTCCGTGCGCACTGTGATCCAGGAGAGGGGAATAGCGATTCTGTATGAGACTGAGCCAGACTCACCTCTGAGTGGTCTGACGTCTCCCGCGGTGGCAGGGGTCGACGGTGGCATGCAGCAGGGTCAGGGTCACTGCGGAAGTGCTTCCCATAGAGCGTGTGGGAATAAATTCTTTGTGAAACAGACGCCATTTTCCCTACTGTAGTTTGGCTGCTGGTCAAACTGCAGGGCTGCTGGTCAAGCTACAGGGAGGGAATTTAGCTCCACCCAGCAAGAAAAGGGATTTGGATTAAGAAACTCCCAGGACCAGCCTGGGCGGACCTTTTAGTTCTGGAATAGGCCGAAATACACAAGCAGTCAAAGAGGTCTTCAGATCCAACCACTGCCAGAGGCAAGAAAAAGACTGATAATTCCTAAATAGTCAGCAAGAGACAGAAGAACATAAACACTATTTTCACGTTTTCTCTGAGGCCGGAGTTACTGCTGGATTTTTAAAATTTCATTTATTTCCTTATTTCGTTTATATTGCTTTTTTTTTTCTATTGTATTGCTGTGTTTCAATTGTTTTTTTCCCTTTTTTCCAAACCCAGTCAGTGCACCCCTAATTTTTTTTTTTTTTGGCTTCTTTTTGTTTTTTTTGTGTGTGTGTGAGAGTGGGTGATTTCATTTCCTTCACTTAATTCTATTGAAGCTACGAATCTTAGTAAGACTGAATATATTAAAGTTTACAACATTTTTTTTCTTTTTCCTTTTAAACCACACATTTTATTTTGGCATAAACTTCTGGATCCCCATTGGCCTTTTAAGTTTCTGTGGAGGTTTTCTTTGTTTTTGTTATTTTTGCTTTGTTTCTCTATATTTTTCTATGTACTTATCTCTTTTAATTTAAAAAATTTTTCATTTGTACTACTACTTCCTCTATCATTCTTTGCTTTCTCTGAAGCTCCTTTCCTATAGCACTAAACTCTAATACATACAAATCTTTATCGCCCTATAGATAACTTTGCAGTATTATTCTGTATTTCTCTTATATCGGTCCTTTCTCTTTTTCCCTTTTCCCACCATATTTCTTAGTATGTTCTGTCCTCATTGCCTTATCCCCAGCAGGGACCCTACTCTAGCATTATTCTCCAATTGGTGCTCTGCTTTGTTTGGTTATTAACTGGTGGATATCATTCTTGGTTTTCTCTATTTGCTGTACTAACGTATTGTACTGTATTTTGGGTTGGAATGCTTGGGTTATGTTACAGCTGTATATGTTTATGTGTATAATTCAATACGCTGGATAGTATTTGCATAATATTTTAATTGCCATTTGTCAAAGGTATACCTTCTGTTTCTCATTCGCTTATATATGTTTTAATATCTTTTAATGCCATAATAAACCAGTCATCAAATCCTCATTCCCTGGTCAGCAACAAGCCACGGGGATTTTGGGAGGGGGCATTGACTCCAAAACTCTACAATACGAGAGAACGCCTAACACTAGAGAGCATTATACAAGTGAGAATGCAAGCAAAGATAATCACTTGTATGCAAGACCTGACATCACCCAATGACCAGCATCACCCAGAATAAGAAGCCCCGTCCAAACAACAAACACCAACAGACGTAACTCAAAGTCTGGGAAAAGGAAATCCCAAACAGAGTCAGTTAAAACATTAATAATAACAATGAAACAGCAGAGAAATACCACACAAGGTGAAGGAACAATCTACAAACACACAAGATCAAATCAATGAAGAGAATTTGGACAAACTTTCTGAAAGTGATTTCAGAAGAATGATAGTAAAGATGATCAAAGACACTGAATGTTAGAGAAACTGTAAGACACAACTAACACACTGAATCAAGAAACAAATTTTTCTGGATCCCCATTGGCCTTTTAAGTTTCTGTGGAGGTTTTCTTTGTTTTTGTTATTTTTGCTTTGTTTCTCTATATTTTTCTATGTACTTATCTCTTTTAATTTAAAAAATTTTTCATTTGTACTACTACTTCCTCTATCATTCTTTGCTTTCTCTGAAGCTCCTTTCCTATAGCACTAAACTCTAATACATACAAATCTTTATCGCCCTATAGATAACTTTGCAGTATTATTCTGTATTTCTCTTATATCGGTCCTTTCTCTTTTTCCCTTTTCCCACCATATTTCTTAGTATGTTCTGTCCTCATTGCCTTATCCCCAGCAGGGACCCTACTCTAGCATTATTCTCCAATTGGTGCTCTGCTTTGTTTGGTTATTAACTGGTGGATATCATTCTTGGTTTTCTCTATTTGCTGTACTAACGTATTGTACTGTATTTTGGGTTGGAATGCTTGGGTTATGTTACAGCTGTATATGTTTATGTGTATAATTCAATACGCTGGATAGTATTTGCATAATATTTTAATTGCCATTTGTCAAAGGTATACCTTCTGTTTCTCATTCGCTTATATATGTTTTAATATCTTTTAATGCCATAATAAACCAGCCATCAAATCCTCATTCCCTGGTCAGCAACAAGCCACGGGGATTTTGGGAGGGGGCATTGACTCCAAAACTCTACAATACGAGAGAACGCCTAACACTAGAGAGCATTATACAAGTGAGAATGCAAGCAAAGATAATCACTTGTATGCAAGACCTGACATCACCCAATGACCAGCATCACCCAGAATAAGAAGCCCCGTCCAAACAACAAACACCAACAGACGTAACTCAAAGTCTGGGAAAAGGAAATCCCAAACAGAGTCAGTTAAAACATTAATAATAACAATGAAACAGCAGAGAAATACCACACAAGGTGAAGGAACAATCTACAAACACACAAGATCAAATCAATGAAGAGAATTTGGACAAACTTTCTGAAAGTGATTTCAGAAGAATGATAGTAAAGATGATCAAAGACACTGAATGTTAGAGAAACTGTAAGACACAACTAACACACTGAATAAAGAAATACAAGAAGTTGCCAAAAAAGTAACAGAGACAAACAACTCAATTGCTGAACTGAAAAACACTGTAGAAGGAATCAAGAGCAGAGTATCTGAGACAGAAGACCGGATAAGTGAGCTGAAAGATAGAACGGTGGAAGTAACTGCTGAAAAACAGAATCTAGCTCAAAGAATGAAAAGAGCCGAGGATAGCCTCAGAGACCTCTGGCATAATATCAAATGCACCAATATTCGAATTATAGGGGTTCCAGAAGAAGAAAAAAAGAAAGGCTATGAGAAAATTTTTGAAGAGATTCTAGTTGAAAATTTCCCCAACATGGGAAAAGAAATAGTCCATCAAGTCCAAGAAGCACAAAGAGTACCATACAGAATCAATCCGAGAAGAAACACACCAAGACACATATTAAAGAAGCTGACACAAATTAAACACAAGGACAGAATTCTCAACGCAGCAAGGTAAGAGCAACTAGTGACATACAAGCGAAAGCCCATACGTTTAACAGCTGATCTTTCAACAGAAACTCTGCAGGCCAGAAGGGAATGGCAGGACACATTTAAATGGCTAAAAGAGAATAATATGCAACCAGGAATCCTCAACCCTGCAAGGATCTCCTTCAAAATGGATGGAGAAATCAAAAGCTTTACAGATAAGCAAAAATTAAAAGAATTTAGTCACACCAAACCAGCCTTACAACACGTGTTAAAGGGACCTATATAGACAACAAGTATAAAAGAAGGAGAAGATCCACAAAACAAACCCATCATAATATCTAAGAAGATGATAATAGGATCATTTGTATCAATAATTACCTTGAATATAAATGAACTAAATGCCCCAACCAAAAGACACAAGAGTGCCTGAATGGATTCAAAAACATGACCCATACATATGCTGCCTCCAGGAAACTCACTTCAGACCTAGAGACACTCATAGACTGAAAGTGAGAGTTAAAACATTAATAATAACAATGAAACAGCAGAGAAATACCACACAAGGTGAAGGAACAATCTACAAACACACAAGATCAAATCAATGAAGAGAATTTGGACAAACTTTCTGAAAGTGATTTCAGAAGAATGATAGTAAAGATGATCAAAGACACTGAATGTTAGAGAAACTGTAAGACACAACTAACACACTGAATAAAGAAATACAAGAAGTTGCCAAAAAAGTAACAGAGACAAACAACTCAATTGCTGAACTGAAAAACACTGTAGAAGGAATCAAGAGCAGAGTATCTGAGACAGAAGACCGGATAAGTGAGCTGAAAGATAGAACGGTGGAAGTAACTGCTGAAAAACAGAATCTAGCTCAAAGAATGAAAAGAGCCGAGGATAGCCTCAGAGACCTCTGGCATAATATCAAATGCACCAATATTCGAATTATAGGGGTTCCAGAAGAAGAAAAAAAGAAAGGCTATGAGAAAATTTTTGAAGAGATTCTAGTTGAAAATTTCCCCAACATGGGAAAAGAAATAGTCCATCAAGTCCAAGAAGCACAAAGAGTACCATACAGAATCAATCCGAGAAGAAACACACCAAGACACATATTAAAGAAGCTGACACAAATTAAACACAAGGACAGAATTCTCAACGCAGCAAGGTAAGAGCAACTAGTGACATACAAGCGAAAGCCCATACGTTTAACAGCTGATCTTTCAACAGAAACTCTGCAGGCCAGAAGGGAATGGCAGGACACATTTAAATGGCTAAAAGAGAATAATCTGCAGCCAGGAATCCTCTACCCTGCAAGGATCTCCTTCAAAATGGATGGAGAAATCAAAAGCTTTACAGATAAGCAAAAATTAAAAGAATTTAGTCACACCAAACCAGCCTTACAACACGTGTTAAAGGGACCTATATAGACAACAAGTATAAAAGAAGGAGAAGATCCACAAAACAAACCCATCATAATATCTAAGAAGATGATAATAGGATCATTTGTATCAATAATTACCTTGAATATAAATGAACTAAATGCCCCAACCAAAAGACACAAGAGTGCCTGAATGGATTCAAAAACATGACCCATACATATGCTGCCTCCAGGAAACTCACTTCAGACCTAGAGACACTCATAGACTGAAAGTGAGAGGCTGGAAAGGGATATTCCATGCAAATGGAAATCAGAAGGAACCTGGAGTAGCAATCCTTATATCAGACAAAATAGACCTCAAAATAAAGAAGACTAGAAGAAACAAGGCAGGACACTACATAATGATAAAGGGATCGATCCAAGAAGAAGACATAACAATCATAAATATCTATGCACCCAACACAGGAGCACCCCAATACATAAGACAAACACTTTCAGACATAAAAGAAGACATCGACACTAACACAATCATAATAGGAGACTTTAACACTCCTCTCACACCAAGGGACAGATCATCCAAACAGAAACTTAATAAAGAAACACAAGCCTTCAATGCCACACTAGAAGAGATGGACCTCATTGATATCTTTAGGACTTTCCATCCAAAAGCAGAAGAATACACTTTCTTCTCAAGTGCTCATGGAACTTTCTCCAGGATAGACCACATCTTGGGCCACAAATCAAACCTCAGTCAATTCAAGAAAACTGAAATTATATCAACAATCTTTTCGGACCACAATGCAATGAGACTACAGGTCAACTACAGGAAAAAAACCGCTAAAAACACAAACTCATGGAGATTAAACGACACATACCTAAAAAACCAACTGATTACCAAGGAAATCAAAGGAGAAATAAAAAATTTCCTAGAAGAAAACGAACACACGACAGTGCAAAACCTATAGGATACTGCAAAAGCAGTTCTAAGAGGGAAGTTTATAGCAATACAATCCCACCTCAAGAAACTAGGAAAATCTCAAACAGACGACCTTACCTTACGCTTAAAACAACGGGAGAAAGAAGAAGAAAAACACCCCAAAGCCAGCAGAAGAAGGGAAATCATAAAGATCAGAGCAGAAATAAATGATAAAGAAATGAAAGAAACAAGAGTAAAGATAAATAAAACAAAAAGATGGTTCTTCAAAAAGGTAAATAAAATCGACACACCACTGGTCAGACTCATCAAGAAAAAGAGAGAGAAGAACCAGATCACCAAAATCAAAAATGAAAAAGGAGAGATTACAACGGATAATGCAGATATCTAAAGGATTCTAAGAGACTATTATGAACAACTCTATGGCAACAAACTGGACAACATGGAGGAAATGGACAGTTTCTTATAGAAGACTAATCTCCCAAGACTGAGCCAGGAAGAAATAGAAACTATAAACAAGCCAATCACAGGCTCAGAAATTGACGTTGTGATCAAAAATCTACCCAAAAATAAAAGCCCAGGGCCAGATGGTTTCACTAGTGAATTCTACTAAACATTTAAAGAAGCGCTAATGCCTGTCCTTCGAAAACTCTTCCAAACAATTGCACAGGAAGGAACACTTCCAAACACATTCTATGAGGCCACCATCACCCTGATACCAAAGCCAGGCAAAGACATCACAAAAAGAGAAAATTATAGGCCAATTTCACTGATGAATCTAGACGCCAAAATCCTCAACAAAATCCTAGGAAACAGAAATCAACAACACATCAAAAAGCTCATACATCATGATCAAGTCAGGTTCATCCCAGGCATGCAAGGATTCTTCAATATCCACAAATCAATGTGACACACCATATCAACAAATTGAGAGACAAAAATCACATGATTATCTCAATAGATGCAGAAAAAGCCTTCAACAAAGTGCAACACCGATTTATGATAAAATCTCTTCAAAAAATGGGCATAGAAGAAACCTATCTCAACATAATAAAAGCCATCTATGAGAAGCCCACAGCAAACATTATCCTCAATGGTGAAAAACTGAAAGCATTTCTTCTAAGATCAGGAACAAGACAAGGGTGTCCACTTTCACCACTCTTAATTCAACATAGTCCTGGAAATTCTAGCAACAGCAGTAAGAGAAGAGAAAGAAATCAAAGGAATCCAGATTGGAAAGGAAGAAGTCAAGCTCTCTCTTTTTGCAGATGACATGATATTATACACAGAAAATCCCAAAGACACTATTACAAAACTACTAGAGCTAATCAGTGAATTCAGCAAAGTTATAGGATACAAAATCAATACACAGAAATCACTGGCATTCCTATACTCAAACAATGAAAAATCAGAAAATGAAATCAAAGAGACAATCCCCTTCACCATTGCAACCAAAAGAATCAAATATCTAGGAATAAACCCACTGCAAGAAAGAAAAGAACTGTGCACAGAAAATCACAAGACACTCGTAGGAGGAATTAAAAAAAAAAGAAAGAAAGAAAGAAAATAAAAAACTAAAAAGAAAAAAGAAAAAAAAAAGAAATAAAGAAGACTTAAACAGATGGAGAGATAGTCCATGTTCCTGTGTCGGAAGAATCAATATTGTGAAAATGACCATACTACCAAATGTCACCTATAGTTTCAGTGCGATCCCTATCAAACTTCCAGTGACATTCTTCACAGAACTAGGCCAAAGAATGACACAGTTCATGTGGAAACACAAAAGACCTCGAATAGCCAAAGCAATCCTGAGGAGGAAGAATGGAACTGGAGGGATCAGCCTCCCCAACTTCAGACTCTACTACAAAGCAACAGTTATCAAGACAGTATGGTACTGGCACAAAAACAGAAATATCGACCAGTGGAACAAGATCGAGAATCCAGAGATAAAGCCACGCACTTATGGGTACCTTATTTTTGACAAAGGAGGTGAACATATAAAATGGGACAAAGACAGCCTCTTCAACAAATGGTGCTGGGAAAATCACATGATTATCTCAATAGATGCAGAAAAGCCTTCAACAAAGTGCAACACCGATTTATGATAAAATCTCTTCAAAAAATGGGCATAGAAGAAACCTATCTCAACATAATAAAAGCCATCTATGAGAAGCCCACAGCAAACATTATCCTCAATGGTGAAAAACTGAAAGCATTTCTTCTAAGATCAGGAACAAGACAAGGGTGTCCACTTTCACCACTCTTAATTCAACATAGTCCTGGAAATTCTAGCAACAGCAGTAAGAGAAGAGAAAGAAATCAAAGGAATCCAGATTGGAAAGGAAGAAGTCAAGCTCTCTCTTTTTGCAGATGACATGATATTATACACAGAAAATCCCAAAGACACTATTACAAAACTACTAGAGCTAATCAGTGAATTCAGCAAAGTTATAGGATACAAAATCAATACACAGAAATCACTGGCATTCCTATACTCAAACAATGAAAAATCAGAAAATGAAATCAAAGAGACAATCCCCTTCACCATTGCAACCAAAAGAATCAAATATCTAGGAATAAACCCACTGCAAGAAAGAAAAGAACTGTGCACAGAAAATCACAAGACACTCGTAGGAGGAATTAAAAAAAAAAGAAAGAAAGAAAGAAAATAAAAAACTAAAAAGAAAAAAGAAAAAAAAAAGAAATAAAGAAGACTTAAACAGATGGAGAGATAGTCCATGTTCCTGTGTCGGAAGAATCAATATTGTGAAAATGACCATACTACCAAATGTCACCTATAGTTTCAGTGCGATCCCTATCAAACTTCCAGTGACATTCTTCACAGAACTAGGCCAAAGAATGACACAGTTCATGTGGAAACACAAAAGACCTCGAATAGCCAAAGCAATCCTGAGGAGGAAGAATGGAACTGGAGGGATCAGCCTCCCCAACTTCAGACTCTACTACAAAGCAACAGTTATCAAGACAGTATGGTACTGGCACAAAAACAGAAATATCGACCAGTGGAACAAGATCGAGAATCCAGAGATAAAGCCACGCACTTATGGGTACCTTATTTTTGACAAAGGAGGTGAACATATAAAATGGGACAAAGACAGCCTCTTCAACAAATGGTGCTGGGAAAATTGGACAGCTACATGCAAAATAATGAAGTTGGAACATTCCCTTACACCATACACAAAGATCAACTCAAAATGGATTCAAGACCTAACTGTAAGACTGAAAACCCTAAAACTCTTAGAGGAGAATATAGGCAAAGCCCTCAGGACATAAATCAAAGCAAGATCTTCTCTGACCCACCTACTAGAATAGAAGAACTAAAAACAAAAATGAACATGTGGGACCTAATGAAACTTAAAAGCTTTTGTACAGCAAAAGAAATCACAAAAAAGCTGAACAGACAGCCCACAGAATGGGAGAAAATCATAGTAAATGAAACAACAGACAAAGAATAAAGCTCCAAAATCTACAAGCAACTCAGGTAACTCAGCACCAGAAAAACGAACAATCCAATCAAAAAATGGGAAAAAGACCTAAACAGACACCTCTCCAAAGAGGACATACAGATGGCCCAAAAGCACATGAAACGATGCTCAACTTCACTTATAATTAGAGAAATGCAAATCAAAACTACAATGAGATATCACCTCACACCTGTCAGAATGGCCATCATCCACAAATCGACAGACAATAAATGCTGGAGAGGGTTCGGGGAAAAGGGAACACTCCTGCATTGCTGGTGGGAATGTAGATTGAGACAGCCTCTATGCAAGACAGTATGGAGATTCCTTTAAAAACTGAAAATAGAAGCACCATACGACCCAGCAATCCCACTCTTAGGCTTATACCCTGACGAAATCAAAACTGAAAGAAGCACCTGTACCCCAATCTTCCTTGCACCTCTCTATACAATAGCTAGAACATGGAAGGAACCTAGATGTCCATCGATGAATGAATGGATACAAAAGCACTGGTACATATATACAATGGAATACTACACAGTTGTAAAGAGAAATGCAGAAGAATCAGTCCTAATGAGGTGGCTGGATCTAGAACGTATCATAAAAAGTGGAACAAGATCGAGAATCCAGAGATAAAGCCACGCACTTATGGGTACCTTATTTTTGACAAAGGAGGTGAACATATAAAATGGGACAAAGACAGCCTCTTCAACAAATGGTGCTGGGAAAATTGGACAGCTACATGCAAAATAATGAAGTTGGAACATTCCCTTACACCATACACAAAGATCAACTCAAAATGGATTCAAGACCTAACTGTAAGACTGAAAACCCTAAAACTCTTAGAGGAGAATATAGGCAAAGCCCTCAGGACATAAATCAAAGCAAGATCTTCTCTGACCCACCTACTAGAATAGAAGAACTAAAAACAAAATGAACATGTGGGACCTAATGAAACTTAAAAGCTTTTGTACAGCAAAAGAAATCACAAAAAAGCTGAACAGACAGCCCACAGAATGGGAGAAAATCATAGTAAATGAAACAACAGACAAAGAATAAAGCTCCAAAATCTACAAGCAACTCAGGTAACTCAGCACCAGAAAAACGAACAATCCAATCAAAAAATGGGAAAAAGACCTAAACAGACACCTCTCCAAAGAGGACATACAGATGGCCCAAAAGCACATGAAACGATGCTCAACTTCACTTATAATTAGAGAAATGCAAATCAAAACTACAATGAGATATCACCTCACACCTGTCAGAATGGCCATCATCCACAAATCGACAGACAATAAATGCTGGAGAGGGTTCGGGGAAAAGGGAACACTCCTGCATTGCTGGTGGGAATGTAGATTGAGACAGCCTCTATGCAAGACAGTATGGAGATTCCTTTAAAAACTGAAAATAGAAGCACCATACGACCCAGCAATCCCACTCTTAGGCTTATACCCTGACGAAATCAAAACTGAAAGAAGCACCTGTACCCCAATCTTCCTTGCACCTCTCTATACAATAGCTAGAACATGGAAGGAACCTAGATGTCCATCGATGAATGAATGGATACAAAAGCACTGGTACATATATACAATGGAATACTACACAGTTGTAAAGAGAAATGCAGAAGAATCAGTCCTAATGAGGTGGCTGGATCTAGAACGTATCATAAAAAGTGAAGTCAGTCATAAAGAGAAGGACAATATAGTATATTAACACATACATATGGAATCTAGTAGGATGGTGATGATGGCACATGCAGTGAAGCAACTGAAAGACAGACATGAACAGTGGACACATGGACATTGTGGGGAAGGAACAAAAGTTGGGGGGCTATAAAGGAAGTAGCATGAAGGCCTGTACTATCATAAGTGAAGAAAATAGCTCTAGTCATTGCTCTGTGATAAAAGGGGATCCTTCAGGGGTGCTGTGTGATGGTTGGGAGGAATGAGAAGGGGGGGATATACATATGACTAATCTGGGAGCATACATATCTGTAAACAACAAAACTCTGTAAAAGTTAAAAGCAAAATAAAGGTTAAAAAAAAAAAGGTAGACTGGGGCTTCCCTGGTGGTCCAGTGGGTAGAGAGTCTACCTTTCAGTGCAAGGGACACCGGTTCGATCCCTGGCCAGGGGAGATTCTACATGCTGTGCATCTAATTATGAGCCATCACTCTGAAGTGCATGTGCCCAGAGCTGGTTCTCTGCAATGAGAGAGGCCACTGCAATGGGAGGCCCACATATGCCTAATAATAAAGATGGATGAAAAATGGATGAAAAATGAATAAATAGAAAATCAATAAAAAGAGGTCAAAATTTAAAAAAAAAAAAAAAGAAAAAAGGTTGACTGAAGGAAATTTGATGCAGATGCACCATGAAGGGCAAATGAAGATGGAGCTAAGAGATATTTTAAGAATCTGGCCCTAAACAGGATTGAGGGTTGACAGATAAATAGATAAGAACAGAGACAGAAAAGTCAAATCAAGATGCTTCCTTGTAACTAGTTTTTCTCCATTTATCAATCAATAGTGTATCTTCATAGAAGAATATGCAAATATACAATTTCTTAAATTATTCTTCTTGAATACTTGTTCCAGCAGTCTTGTAATGGACATAGTTGTGCAGGTCACTACATGCTCATTCACTTAGCTCTATAGTAGTTGTATTGTTGAGTCAAATAATCTGTACAATTTAAATTTTAAAGAGCAATTTACTCTCTAAAGCTTTTACATCATCTTCTAAGGAAAAGACAAATTACAAGCATGCCTGTTTCTCTGTACCTCACTACACGTGTGACATCTGAAATATTTGTCTTCACACACACAATTAAACACATATATAAGTATAAAATGTTCATATTTGGAAGATTTTGTTCAGGGGCAATATTTCTCCATTTGGGAATAAATTATAGTTCAACTAAACTTTTAAAGGACATGAACAGTGGACACATGGACATTGTGGGGAAGGAACAAAAGTTGGGGGGCTATAAAGGAAGTAGCATGAAGGCCTGTACTATCATAAGTGAAGAAAATAGCTCTAGTCATTGCTCTGTGATAAAAGGGGATCCTTCAGGGGTGCTGTGTGATGGTTGGGAGGAATGAGAAGGGGGGGATATACATATGACTAATCTGGGAGCATACATATCTGTAAACAACAAAACTCTGTAAAAGTTAAAAGCAAAATAAAGGTTAAAAAAAAAAAGGTAGACTGGGGCTTCCCTGGTGGTCCAGTGGGTAGAGAGTCTACCTTTCAGTGCAAGGGACACCGGTTCGATCCCTGGCCAGGGGAGATTCTACATGCTGTGCATCTAATTATGAGCCATCACTCTGAAGTGCATGTGCCCAGAGCTGGTTCTCTGCAATGAGAGAGGCCACTGCAATGGGAGGCCCACATATGCCTAATAATAAAGATGGATGAAAAATGGATGAAAAATGAATAAATAGAAAATCAATAAAAAGAGGTCAAAATTTAAAAAAAAAAAAAAGAAAAAAGGTTGACTGAAGGAAATTTGATGCAGATGCACCATGAAGGGCAAATGAAGATGGAGCTAAGAGATATTTTAAGAATCTGGCCCTAAACAGGATTGAGGGTTGACAGATAAATAGATAAGAACAGAGACAGAAAAGTCAAATCAAGATGCTTCCTTGTAACTAGTTTTTCTCCATTTATCAATCAATAGTGTATCTTCATAGAAGAATATGCAAATATACAATTTCTTAAATTATTCTTCTTGAATACTTGTTCCAGCAGTCTTGTAATGGACATAGTTGTGCAGGTCACTACATGCTCATTCACTTAGCTCTATAGTAGTTGTATTGTTGAGTCAAATAATCTGTACAATTTAAATTTTAAAGAGCAATTTACTCTCTAAAGCTTTTACATCATCTTCTAAGGAAAAGACAAATTACAAGCATGCCTGTTTCTCTGTACCTCACTACACGTGTGACATCTGAAATATTTGTCTTCACACACACAATTAAACACATATATAAGTATAAAATGTTCATATTTGGAAGATTTTGTTCAGGGGCAATATTTCTCCATTTGGGAATAAATTATATTTGTTTACTAACTAAGTTCTTTTTTTTTTTTCACTTTTAAGAATTTTCATCTACAGACATGGTTTAACTTCCCACTTACTGAAGTCTAGAGTATGTGAAGAAATTATTCCTCTCTAATTAACACAATTCATATCTATGATCTGCAAAATGAGGAATTTGGAAATCTTGTGAAACTTTATGTTATAAATAACATATATAAATGGAATAGCTTATGTGAAGTAGTGATGGGTAAACTTTGAATGCTCAGCCTTTTTTGTCGATTTAGAATTAACTCTATCTGGAAAATGCAAAAATATATCTCTTATCTAATATATCAAAGCTTATAGTGCTTAGGAGATACTGAAAAATGTTAAGAGTACAAAATAGTGCAGTCTGTTTTGCATGGTCACAAGATTCCCCCGCCCCTGTCAGCAGAAATATATATTCCAGCTGTGTTGCACATGACAAAACAGGCATACTTTGGGGATATGCTAAATTTGGTTCCAGACTATTCCAATTAAGAAAACATTGCAATAAAGTAACTAACATAAGTTTACTGGCTTCTCAATGCATACAAATGTTTACAGAACCTGGTCGGTAACAGTTCATAGTGTCGCAAAGAGACACTACTGAAATGACTTAACACACACATATATATGTAACCTATAAAGTGTACAATAGCATTATGTCTTACAAATAATGCACATACCTTAATTTAAAAACACTTTATTGCTAACAAAGCTAACCATCAACTGACAACAGAGGGTTGCCATAAACCTTCAATTATCACAAAAACACAGTATCTACAAAGCACAATAAAGGAAAGGTTGGCAAAACAATAATGAACATAGATGAAACAGTCCCTAGAAAAATATTAGTGTACCTAATTCAGCAGTATGTTGAAAGGAACATACAACATGATCCAGTGAGATTCTTTCCAGGGATACCAGAATGATTCAATTTCTACAAATCAATCAATCTGATACACTACAGTAAGAAATTGAAGAATAAAATGATCAAGAGATGCAGAAAAAACTTTTGACAACATTCAACGTTGATGTATGATAATAAAACAAAACTCTCAAAAGTGACTATAAAGGGAACACATTCAACATAATAAAAGCAATCTATGGCAAGTCCAGAGCTAATATACTCAATGGTCAAAAGTAGAAAGCATTTTCCCCAAGGTAAGGGAAAAGAAAAAGATACCCACTCTTATAACAGAGGAGGATGAATACAGCCCCTTTGCAGGCAGCCATTGCTGTGCCTCTTTACTCCACACCCTGTTACTAGGCAACAGGTCTTGCTCAGCCATTGGTTGGTGCCTCAGCGCCTCCCTTCAGTACCCTCCACCCCACCACAAGCAACCAACTGTCAGTGAGTGACGGTTAGTTGTTCTGTTCAGCTATTGGTCGGCACTGCAATGGGCCCTACTCAGAAGTAACTGTCACTAAGGAACCATTAGGGAAGACATTCAACTGTCACTAAGGAACTCATTAGGTTCCCCGCCCCTGTCAGCAGAAATATATATTCCAGCTGTGTTGCACATGACAAAACAGGCATACTTTGGGGATATGCTAAATTTGGTTCCAGACTATTCCAATTAAGAAAACATTGCAATAAAGTAACTAACATAAGTTTACTGGCTTCTCAATGCATACAAATGTTTACAGAACCTGGTCGGTAACAGTTCATAGTGTCGCAAAGAGACACTACTGAAATGACTTAACACACACATATATATGTAACCTATAAAGTGTACAATAGCATTATGTCTTACAAATAATGCACATACCTTAATTTAAAAACACTTTATTGCTAACAAAGCTAACCATCAACTGACAACAGGGGGTTGACATAAACCTTCAATTATCACAAAAACACAGTATCTACAAAGCACAATAAAGGAAAGGTTGGCAAAACAATAATGAACATAGATGAAACAGTCCCTAGAAAAATATTAGTGTACCTAATTCAGCAGTATGTTGAAAGGAACATACAACATGATCCAGTGAGATTCTTTCCAGGGATACCAGAATGATTCAATTTCTACAAATCAATCAATCTGATACACTACAGTAAGAAATTGAAGAATAAAATGATCAAGAGATGCAGAAAAAACTTTTGACAACATTCAACGTTGATGTATGATAATAAAACAAAACTCTCAAAAGTGACTATAAAGGGAACACATTCAACATAATAAAAGCAATCTATGGCAAGTCCAGAGCTAATATACTCAATGGTCAAAAGTAGAAAGCATTTTCCCCAAGGTAAGGGAAAAGAAAAAGATACCCACTCTTATAACAGAGGAGGATGAATACAGCCCCTTTGCAGGCAGCCATTGCTGTGCCTCTTTACTCCACACCCTGTTACTAGGCAACAGGTCTTGCTCAGCCATTGGTTGGTGCCTCAGCGCCTCCCTTCAGTACCCTCCACCCCACCACAAGCAACCAACTGTCAGTGAGTGACGGTTAGTTGTTCTGTTCAGCTATTGGTCGGCACTGCAATGGGCCCTACTCAGAAGTAACTGTCACTAAGGAACCATTAGGGAAGACATTCAGTCAAGGGTTAGTGGCATGGTGGTCATCAGGTGGAGAGTGCAATAAGAGGCAGATTCAGGCCTCCTCCTGGAGACCTTCCAACTTACCCAGCCTTAGGCCAGTGGGTGAGCTGGAAGACCAAGGCAACAGACCGGGGATTATGTCCTGCAGGGCTCCTGAGCCCTCACTAAGGCCCTCCCCTAGCTTTGGCTCAGGCCTTAAGGCAATAGTGAACCTCGTCGCCCATCCCTGTCTCTGAGACCCAATAACAGTGGCCATTGGCCTGTGTCAGAGTTTGTGAGACCTCGTCTCCCTAATTCGGGTGATCTGAGGAAACTGGGCCAGTTGGGTTGGTGCCTGGCTCCCTCAGGGATGACAGCTGGGCAGAGTGTGGGAACCTGGCCCTGAAAGTGCTGACACCTGAGATCTGCCTCCTCTTAGCCAGGACTGGGACCTTAGAGCATGAAAGTTGTGCTGTGGAACCTTGCCCTTTTTTGTCAGGACAGAGACTATCTGCTTGGAAGAGATTAGAGAAATATCATCATGACCTGTCCTCAAGAACAAAGGATCTGACACCAAGAAGTCTGCAACAGCCTACCACACCCCTCCCTCACCTTTTGCATTTAAAGGGGCTTGCGGAAAGATTTCAGTAACTTTGATGTTCTTAGACCATAAGTCACTCATCTCCTTGTATGAACCTGTAATAAACCTTTCTCTGTTTTAGTACTGATTGGCCTCACTGTGCATTGGGCTCATAGACTTGTGATTCGGTAACATTGCCACTTTTATTCCACATAGTACTGTAAGTCTAGCCAGAGCCATTAGAAAATAAAGTAAGAATCAAAATTGGAAAGGGAGAATTAAAATGGTCACTGATTGTAGATGACGATACTATACACAGATTGCTATTACAAAGATGAAACCACAAACACTACTATCAATGAATTCAGCAAAGGTGTAGGATACAAAACTAATATACATTAACCTATTGCTTTCAGTGTACTATAATGAACTATCAGAAAAGGAAATTAAGATATCAATATTAAGAAACTAAGAAAATTATGCCATCAAAAAACGAAACACCAAGGAATAAAAAGATGTGTGTTCAGGAAATATGACACTGGATGAAAGAAGCTGAAAATTACAGAAATAGATGGAAAGATAGGCCATGATGGAAACATTAAATAACCATACTCATGAGTTGGAAGAATTAATACTATTAAAATATTCATAGTACTCAAGATAAACCACAGATTAATTGTGATCTCTTTCAAAACACTAATGGCATTTTCACAGGATGAAAACAAATAATCCTAGACTGTTTGGAAACACAGAAACCCCAAACAGTCAAAACAATCTTGAGAAAAAGGAGCAAAGCTGGAGGTATCACACTGCCCGATTTCAAACTGTATACTACAAAGTCATCATGATCAAAACATTATGATACTGGCAAACTGACATGTAGACTACTGGAGCACAGTAAGAGCCCAGAAACGAAAATACACTCATATGGGCACTTAAACTACAACAAAATATGCAAGAATATACAGTGCAGAAAAGAGAGCTTTTTCAATAAATGTTAGGAAAAATAGACAACTACACACATAAGGATCAAATTGGACTATTCCATCAGGCACAAAAATAAATTCCTAATGGGTGAAACAGTTATGTGTAAGAACTGAAACTACAAAACTTTTAGAAGAAAACATAAGCGGTATAGTCTTTGACATCAGAGTTAGCAATATATATATACATGTGTATATATATATATATATATTGGATATGTCTCCTCAGGCAAGGAAAACAAAATTCTAGAAACCCTAAAGGGTACTACATTCAATTTAAAAGTTTTTGGACAATGAAGAAAACTATCAACATATCTAAAAGCTGCGTTCTGAATGTAGGAAGATGTGACAAGGATTTGAAATCCAAAATATACAAAGAAATCCTAGAACTCAATGTGAACAAAAACAACCTGATTAAAAAGGCAGAGGACCTGAATAGACATGTTTCCAAAGAAGACATACAGATGGCCTATAGGTACATGAAAAGATGCTCAACATTTCTAACCACCAGGCAAACGCAAATTAATACTATTAAAATATTCATAGTACTCAAGATAAACCACAGATTAATTGTGATCTCTTTCAAAACACTAATGGCATTTTCACAGGATGAAAACAAATAATCCTAGACTGTTTGGAAACACAGAAACCCCAAACAGTCAAAACAATCTTGAGAAAAAGGAGCAAAGCTGGAGGTATCACACTGCCCGATTTCAAACTGTATACTACAAAGTCATCATGATCAAAACATTATGATACTGGCAAACTGACATGTAGACTACTGGAGCACAGTAAGAGCCCAGAAACGAAAATACACTCATATGGGCACTTAAACTACAACAAAATATGCAAGAATATACAGTGCAGAAAAGAGAGCTTTTTCAATAAATGTTAGGAAAAATAGACAACTACACACATAAGGATCAAATTGGACTATTCCATCAGGCACAAAAATAAATTCCTAATGGGTGAAACAGTTATGTGTAAGAACTGAAACTACAAAACTTTTAGAAGAAAACATAAGCGGTATAGTCTTTGACATCAGAGTTAGCAATATATATATACATGTGTATATATATATATATATATTGGATATGTCTCCTCAGGCAAGGAAAACAAAATTCTAGAAACCCTAAAGGGTACTACATTCAATTTAAAAGTTTTTGGACAATGAAGAAAACTATCAACATATCTAAAAGCTGCGTTCTGAATGTAGGAAGATGTGACAAGGATTTGAAATCCAAAATATACAAAGAAATCCTAGAACTCAATATGAACAAAAACAACCTGATTAAAAAGGCAGAGGACCTGAATAGACATGTTTCCAAAGAAGACATACAGATGGCCTATAGGTACATGAAAAGATGCTCAACATTTCTAACCACCAGGCAAACGCAAATCAAAACTACAATAATATACCACTTCACATCTGCAGAACAACTACTGTCTAAAAGTTTCATGTTGGCAAAGATGTGGACAAAGGGGGACCCTCATGCCCTGTTGACAAGACTGTAAATTGGTGAAGCCTCAATGTAAAACTGTATGGAGATTCCACAAAAAATTAAAATAGAACTGCCATCAATTCTACTTTTGTATATTTATCAAAGAAAAAAATCCACTAAGTCAAAAAGATAGATTCACCCTTATGTTCATTCCATATCATTTATAATAACCAACCAATAGAAAGAATCAAGTGCCATTCAATAGATGAATGATAAAGAACATGCGATGTTGATATAAATACTTACAAAATATATGCACATACACAATGGAATATTGCTTAGCAGTATCAAAGAATGAAATCTTGCCTTTTGTGGCAACATGGATAATCTAAGAGGGTATTACACTAATTGAAATAGATTAGATAGAGGAAAAGAAATACTATTCCCCACTATTTCATATATATGGAAACTGATAAATAAGAATAAATGATAATGAATACAACAGAAACAGAAACAGAGGCATGGGTACAGAGAACAAATGGGTAGCTGTCAGATGTCAGAGGGGAATGGGATGGGGGCTGAAGGGAAATAGGTGAGGGATCTTAAGAGGTACAAATTTTCAGTTACAAAATAAATAGATGACAAGTATGAAATGTACACTGCAGAGAGTATAGTCAATAATTATACAGTATCTTTGTATGGTAACAGGTGGCACTAGATTTATCATGGTTATCATTTTAGAATGCATAGAAATATTTAATCACTATGGTTGCACCAGGAACTAACATACTATTGTAAGTCATTTATGCTTTAAAAACAAAGTCATGGAAAAAGAAATCAGGTTTGTGGTTACCAGGGAGAGGTGGGTGGATGAATGTAGCTGAAAGGTAAAAGCTTCCAGTTATCAGATAAACAACTGTACTAGAGTTGTAATGAACAACATGCTAAATATTTTATTATTCCATCATGTCTAAAATTATTACTTTGGGGTATATTAAATACAAAAATAAAGTGGTTATTAAAATAATAAATTTTCAAGTATTGTATTCACATTCCCTTTCACTACCAAAATGTCAGGTTTAAAATACCATTTGCTGTGTTTCATTCTCATTATGTCCAAAATGTAGAGCTGTTGTGTACCTTATGTGATTCTTCAAAGAACTAAGTAACATATGGAAAACTTTCACAGAGCTTTTGAGAAAAACATTTATGTAAAAAGGGATTTTCATTCCACAATGGACAATAACTTTTTTTTAAATTTTATTTTACTTTTAACTTCTACAGAGTTTTGTTGTTTACAGATATGTATGTTCTCAGATTAGTCATATGTATATCCTCCCCCATCCCACCCCTCCCAACCATCACACAGCATCCCTGAAGGCTCCCCTTTTCTCACAGAGCAATGACTAGAGCTATTTTCTTCAAATACGATAGCACAGGCCTTCATGCTACTTCCTTTACACCTCTCACCCACTGTTCCTTCCCCACAATGTCCATATGTCCACTATCCATGTCTGTCTTTCCGTTGCTTCACTGCATGTGCCATCATCTCCATCCTACTAGATTCCATATATGTGTGTTAGTATATTGCACTTGTCCTTCTCTTTCGGACTAACTTCACTTTTCATGATAGGTTCTAGAGCCAGCCACCTCATTAGGACTGATTCTTCTGCATTTCATTTTACAGCTGTATAGTATTCCATTGTATATATGTACCAGGGCCTTTGGATCCATTCATTCGTCAATGGGCATCTAGGTTGCTTCCATGTTCTAGCTATTGTATAGAGAGCTGCAATGAACATTGGGGTACAGATGGTTCTTTTGGATTTAATGTCATCAGGGTATAAGCCTAAGAGTGGGATTGCTAGGTCATAGGGTGCTTCTATTTTTAGTTTTTGAAGAAATCTCCAGACTGTCTTCCATAGAGGCTGTCTCAATCTACATTCCCACCAGCAATGCAGGAGTGTTCCCTTTTCCCCGAACCCTCTCCAGCATTTATTGTCTGTCGATTTGTGGATGATGGCCATTCTGACAGGTGTGAGGTGATATCTCATTGTAGTTTTGATTTGCATTTCTCTAATTATAAGTGAAGTTGAGCATCGTTTCATGTGCTTTTGGGCCATCTGTATGTCCTCTTTGGAGAGGTGTCTGTTTAGGTCTTTTTCCCATTTTTTGATTGGATTGTTCGTTTTTCTGGTGCTGAGTTACCTGAGTTGCTTGTAGATTTTGGAGCTTTATTCTTTGTCTGTTGTTTCATTTACTATGATTTTCTCCCATTCTGTGGGCTGTCTGTTCAGCTTTTTTGTGATTTCTTTTGCTGTACAAAAGCTTTTAAGTTTCATTAGGTCCCACATGTTCATTTTTGTTTTTAGTTCTTCTATTCTAGTAGGTGGGTCAGAGAAGATCTTGCTTTGATTTATGTCCTGAGGGCTTTGCCTATATTCTCCTCTAAGAGTTTTAGGGTTTTCAGTCTTACAGTTAGGTCTTGAATCCATTTTGAGTTGATCTTTGTGTATGGTGTAAGGGAATGTTCCAACTTCATTATTTTGCATGTAGCTGTCCAATTTTCCCAGCACCATTTGTTGAAGAGGCTGTCTTTGTCCCATTTTATATGTTCACCTCCTTTGTCAAAAATAAGGTACCCATAAGTGCGTGGCTTTATCTCTGGATTCTCGATCTTGTTCCACTGGTCGATATTTCTGTTTTTGTGCCAGTACCATACTGTCTTGATAACTGTTGCTTTGTAGTAGAGTCTGAAGTTGGGGAGGCTGATCCTCCAGTTCCATTCTTCCTCCTCAGGATTGCTTTGGCTATTCGAGGTCTTTTGTGTTTCCACATGACGATCTTGTTCGGTGTCACTGGAAGTTTGATAGGGCATCTAGGTTGCTTCCATGTTCTAGCTATTGTATAGAGAGGTGCAAGGAAGATTGGGGTACAGGTGCTTCTTTCAGTTTTGATTTCATCAGGGTATAAGCCTAAGAGTGGGATTGCTAGGTCATAGGGTGCTTCTATTTTTAGTTTTTGAAGAAATCTCCAGACTGTCTTGCATAGAGGCTGTCTCAATCTACATTCCCACCAGCAATGCAGGAGTGTTCCCTTTTCCCTGAACCCTCTCCAGCATTTATTGTCTGTCGATTTGTGGATGATGGCCATTCTGACAGGTGTGAGGTGATATCTCATTGTAGTTTTGATTTGCATTTCTCTAATTATAAGTGAAGTTGAGCATCGTTTCATGTGCTTTTGGGCCATCTGTATGTCCTCTTTGGAGAGGTGTCTGTTTAGGTCTTTTTCCCATTTTTTGATTGGATTGTTCGTTTTTCTGGTGCTGAGTTACCTGAGTTGCTTGTAGATTTTGGAGCTTTATTCTTTGTCTGTTGTTTCATTTACTATGATTTTCTCCCATTCTGTGGGCTGTCTGTTCAGCTTTTTTGTGATTTCTTTTGCTGTACAAAAGCTTTTAAGTTTCATTAGGTCCCACATGTTCATTTTTGTTTTTAGTTCTTCTATTCTAGTAGGTGGGTCAGAGAAGATCTTGCTTTGATTTATGTCCTGAGGGCTTTGCCTATATTCTCCTCTAAGAGTTTTAGGGTTTTCAGTCTTACAGTTAGGTCTTGAATCCATTTTGAGTTGATCTTTGTGTATGGTGTAAGGGAATGTTCCAACTTCATTATTTTGCATGTAGCTGTCCAATTTTCCCAGCACCATTTGTTGAAGAGGCTGTCTTTGTCCCATTTTATATGTTCACCTCCTTTGTCAAAAATAAGGTACCCATAAGTGCGTGGCTTTATCTCTGGATTCTCGATCTTGTTCCACTGGTCGATATTTCTGTTTTTGTGCCAGTACCATACTGTCTTGATAACTGTTGCTTTGTAGTAGAGTCTGAAGTTGGGGAGGCTGATCCTCCAGTTCCATTCTTCCTCCTCAGGATTGCTTTGGCTATTCGAGGTCTTTTGTGTTTCCACATGAACTGTGTCATTCTTTGGCCTAGTTCTGTGAAGAATGTCACTGGAAGTTTGATAGGGATCGCACTGAAACTATAGGTGACATTTGGTAGTATGGTCATTTTCACAATATTGATTCTTCCGACACAGGAACATGGACTATCTCTCCATCTGTTTAAGTCTTCTTTATTTCTTTTTTTTTTCTTTTTTCTTTTTAGTTTTTTATTTTCTTTCTTTCTTTCTTTTTTAATTCCTCCTACGAGTGTCTTGTGATTTTCTGTGCACAGTTCTTTTCTTTCTTGCAATGGGTTTATTCCTAGATATTTGATTCTTTTGGTTGCAATGGTGAAGGGGATTGTCTCTTTGATTTCATTTTCTGATTTTTCATTGTTTGAGTATAGGAATGCCAGTGATTTCTGTGTATTGATTTTGTATCCTATAACTTTGCTGAATTCACTGATTAGCTCTAGTAGTTTTGTAATAGTGTCTTTGGGATTTTCTGTGTATAATATCATGTCATCTGCAAAAAGAGAGAGCTTGACTTCTTCCTTTCCAATCTGGATTCCTTTGATTTCTTTCTCTTCTCTTACTGCTGTTGCTAGAATTTCCAGGACTATGTTGAATTAAGAGTGGTGAAAGTGGACACCCTTGTCTTGTTCCTGATCTTAGAAGAAATGCTTTCAGTTTTCTACCATTGAGGATAATGTTTGCTGTGGGCTTCTCATAGATGGCTTTTATTATGTTGAGATAGGTTTCTTCTATGCCCATTTTTTGAAGAGATTTTATCATAAATCGGTGTTGCACTTTGTTGAAGGCTTTTTCTGCATCTATTGAGATAATCATGTGATTTTTGTCTCTCAATTTGTTGATACGATGTATCACATTGATTGATTTGTGGATATTGAAGAATCCTTGCATGCCTGGGATGAACCTGACTTGATAATGAGCTTTTGATGTGCTGTCCAATTTTACCATTTTTAGGCCTTTGTGCTTTTTGTCCCTTTTGTCAAAAATAAGGTACCCATAAGTGCGTGGCTTTATCTCTGGATTCACGATCTTGTTCCACTGGTCGATATTTGCCTTTGTGCCAGTTCCATACTGTCTTGATAACTGTTGCTTTGTAGTAGAGTCTGAAGTTGGGGAGGCTGATCCTCCAGTTCCATTCTTCCTCCTCAGGATTGCTTTGGCTATTCGAGGTCTTTTGTGTTTCCACATGAACTGTGTCATTCTTTGGCCTAGTTCTGTGAAGAATGTCACTGGAAGTTTGATAGGGATCGCACTGAAACTATAGGTGACATTTGGTAGTATGGTCATTTTCACAATATTGATTCTTCCGACACAGGAACATGGACTATCTCTCCATCTGTTTAAGTCTTCTTTATTTCTTTTTTTTTTCTTTTTTCTTTTTAGTTTTTTATTTTCTTTCTTTCTTTCTTTTTTAATTCCTCCTACGAGTGTCTTGTGATTTTCTGTGCACAGTTCTTTTCTTTCTTGCAATGGGTTTATTCCTAGATATTTGATTCTTTTGGTTGCAATGGTGAAGGGGATTGTCTCTTTGATTTCATTTTCTGATTTTTCATTGTTTGAGTATAGGAATGCCAGTGATTTCTGTGTATTGATTTTGTATCCTATAACTTTGCTGAATTCACTGATTAGCTCTAGTAGTTTTGTAATAGTGTCTTTGGGATTTTCTGTGTATAATATCATGTCATCTGCAAAAAGAGAGAGCTTGACTTCTTCCTTTCCAATCTGGATTCCTTTGATTTCTTTCTCTTCTCTTACTGCTGTTGCTAGAATTTCCAGGACTATGTTGAATTAAGAGTGGTGAAAGTGGACACCCTTGTCTTGTTCCTGATCTTAGAAGAAATGCTTTCAGTTTTTCACCATTGAGGATAATGTTTGCTGTGGGCTTCTCATAGATGGCTTTTATTATGTTGAGATAGGTTTCTTCTATGCCCATTTTTTGAAGAGATTTTATCATAAATCGGTGTTGCACTTTGTTGAAGGCTTTTTCTGCATCTATTGAGATAATCATGTGATTTTTGTCTCTCAATTTGTTGATACGATGTATCACATTGATTGATTTGTGGATATTGAAGAATCCTTGCATGCCTGGGATGAACCTGACTTGATCATGATGTATGAGCTTTTTGATGTGTTGTTGATTTCTGTTTCCTAGGATTTTGTTGAGGATTTTGGCGTCTAGATTCATCAGTGAAATTGGCCTATAATTTTCTCTTTTTGTGTTGTCTTTGCCTGGCTTTGGTATCAGGGTGATGGTGGCCTCATAGAATGTGTTTGGACGTGTTAGTGGATAATAACTTTAATCAATACATTTGAATTCCTGGATAATAGTCATTATCTCTGCTTTTGTTTATTATCTTGTTTCTCACATCTGACATAGGACCTGATGCATAGTAGACCTTTGTATAATATGAAATTTTAAAAAGAGCATGTAAATGAACAAATATGTTCCCTGAAGAATTTTTTCACAAGTCTATACTTTTCTTTGCATCCCAAAGAAGTGAAGGAACTGACTAAAAGCATTTTTGTAATGTTGCTCTACAAAGTAACATTCTAATGGATACTTTCCTTAAGAGGGATATTAGAGATTTAAATGATTTAATATCTCCCACAGTAATTACTCTTTCAATTTAAAAGTATCTATTGAGAAGAAGAACAAAATGACTAGCAGAGCATATGTCATGATTTCTAGTTGTCATTCAAGAGTCAATCTACATTTTTGCCACTACACTCAAGGTGTGAATGCTGCTTTGTGCACACAACTAAAGCCTGCTTCTTGTGGCTAGAAGATGGAGATAAGTGGAGAAATATCTGATTTGGACCTAATACAGAAAGTCCTAAGTCAATAAAGGTCACATTACCTCCCATTTCAGGAGCACCCACTTACCTCTCAACTGATTTGTGACTGAGAATAAAAAACATATTAAATTTTCCCCAGCCATTAGTGTTATATTATCTCTTTATAGGTTCTGCAATTACCAAAAATAAAGATAACTAAGATCCATGTTAAACTAGGTTGAGTTTTATTATGTTGAGATAGGTTTCTTCTATGCCCATTTTTTGAAGAGATTTTATCATAAATCGGTGTTGCACTTTGTTGAAGGCTTTTTCTGCATCTATTGAGATAATCATGTGATTTTTGTCTCTCAATTTGTTGATACGATGTATCACATTGATTGATTTGTGGATATTGAAGAATCCTTGCATGCCTGGGATGAACCTGACTTGATCATGATGTATGAGCTTTTTGATGTGTTGTTGATTTCTGTTTCCTAGGATTTTGTTGAGGATTTTGGCGTCTAGATTCATCAGTGAAATTGGCCTATAATTTTCTCTTTTTGTGTTGTCTTTGCCTGGCTTTGGTATCAGGGTGATGGTGGCCTCATAGAATGTGTTTGGACGTGTTAGTGGATAATAACTTTAATCAATACATTTGAATTCCTGGATAATAGTCATTATCTCTGCTTTTGTTTATTATCTTGTTTCTCACATCTGACATAGGACCTGATGCATAGTAGACCTTTGTATAATATGAAATTTTAAAAAGAGCATGTAAATGAACAAATATGTTCCCTGAAGAATTTTTTCACAAGTCTATACTTTTCTTTGCATCCCAAAGAAGTGAAGGAACTGGCTAAAAGCATTTTTGTAATGTTGCTCTACAAAGTAACATTCTAATGGATACTTTCCTTAAGAGGGATATTAGAGATTTAAATGATTTAATATCTCCCACAGTAATTACTCTTTCAATTTAAAAGTATCTATTGAGAAGAAGAACAAAATGACTAGCAGAGCATATGTCATGATTTCTAGTTGTCATTCAAGAGTCAATCTACATTTTTGCCACTACACTCAAGGTGTGAATGCTGCTTTGTGCACACAACTAAAGCCTGCTTCTTGTGGCTAGAAGATGGAGATAAGTGGAGAAATATCTGATTTGGACCTAATACAGAAAGTCCTAAGTCAATAAAGGTCACATTACCTCCCATTTCAGGAGCACCCACTTACCTCTCAACTGATTTGTGACTGAGAATAAAAAACATATTAAATTTTCCCCCAGCCATTAGTGTTATATTATCTCTTTATAGGTTCTGCAATTCATCCAATTATACAGATAACTATGTCTTAGAGTCCATATCAACTAAGATCCATGATAATAATTATTAACATGGGTTGCTTCTTAGATTTCAACTTCTTAGAAACCTCTGCTAGAAGTTCCAAATCTTTAAAACAGAGAGAATCCACGTTTCTGTACTTTTGTAAATATCCAAGTAATCTAACATTTGGTCATCTCTGGAAAATAAGTGACTGCAGGTGTCAAAAATATGTTTATGTCTTAACCTGCTACCCAGCCAAATAAACAAGGCACATATTGAAAAATATAACATCATTCAACATTTTACAAAGCAAATATTTAAATCTTTAAATTGCATTAGGTTTTACCTTGTCAAAAATATGACTACAATGCTAGCTTTTCAAATTGTCATTGAAAAACTGAACATAGAAGGTAACAACGCTGAACCCAAAAAATTTTAAAGTTAGAACTTGAAATATCCTACATTTCATCTTGTATTCTGCAAGATTCACCTGGTTTTCTAAGAATGAAAGACCTTGACTGTACTACTGTAAATGTAGAATCCACTGCAAAATGGAATCACAGTAAAAGATGTAGGGGTGCATAGCTCCAGCAAAAACTCAGCATTTACCATAAAGAATAAACATATATTTGCCACCACTTTTTCTGTAGAAGGCATCAGAGAGGAAGGGGCACAAATCATTAAAGAACACAGAAAATTTAACTCTCTGACAATATACAAAGTGTTTCTAAATGAGGAGATTTATGGGACATATTAGAAAGGCTGTGTTCTACCTCCATAGATGGACCCCCTGCTCCTCTTTCAATTTAAAATTTTTGAGAAGGAGAACAAAATGACTAGCAGAGCATATGTCATGATTTCTAGTTGTCATTCAAGAGTCAATCTACATTTTTGCCACTACACTCAAGGTGTGAATGCTGCTTTGTGCACACAACTAAAGCCTGCTTCTTGTGGCTAGAAGATGGAGATAAGTGGAGAAATATCTGATTTGGACCTAATACAGAAAGTCCTAAGTCAATAAAGGTCACATTACCTCCCATTTCAGGAGCACCCACTTACCTCTCAACTGATTTGTGACTGAGAATAAAAAACATATTAAATTTTCCCCCAGCCATTAGTGTTATATTATCTCTTTATAGGTTCTGCAATTCATCCAATTATACAGATAACTATGTCTTAGAGTCCATATCAACTAAGATCCATGATAATAATTATTAACATGGGTTGCTTCTTAGATTTCAACTTCTTAGAAACCTCTGCTAGAAGTTCCAAATCTTTAAAACAGAGAGAATCCACGTTTCTGTACTTTTGTAAATATCCAAGTAATCTAACATTTGGTCATCTCTGGAAAATAAGTGACTGCAGGTGTCAAAAATATGTTTATGTCTTAACCTGCTACCCAGCCAAATAAACAAGGCACATATTGAAAAATATAACATCATTCAACATTTTACAAAGCAAATATTTAAATCTTTAAATTGCATTAGGTTTTACCTTGTCAAAAATATGACTACAATGCTAGCTTTTCAAATTGTCATTGAAAAACTGAACATAGAAGGTAACAACGCTGAACCCAAAAAATTTTAAAGTTAGAACTTGAAATATCCTACATTTCATCTTGTATTCTGCAAGATTCACCTGGTTTTCTAAGAATGAAAGACCTTGACTGTACTACTGTAAATGTAGAATCCACTGCAAAATGGAATCACAGTAAAAGATGTAGGGGTGCATAGCTCCAGCAAAAACTCAGCATTTACCATAAAGAATAAACATATATTTGCCACCACTTTTTCTGTAGAAGGCATCAGAGAGGAAGGGGCACAAATCATTAAAGAACACAGAAAATTTAACTCTCTGACAATATACAAAGTGTTTCTAAATGAGGAGATTTATGGGACATATTAGAAAGGCTGTGTTCTACCTCCATAAGGAGCTGGACCCCACCTGCTCCTCTACCTTGCACTGTCCTGCTCCTACTATGGGAATATTTGATCCTTACTGTTTGTTCTGCCATGACTCCATCTTCAGATAAGATTTAAGAAACGGAGGCATCAGGCATTTTGTTATTCCAGATTTTCCAAGAGATAGCATATGTCTAGGGTTAGTGAGACATGAATTTTTTGGGATAAGGAATAAATTCAGTACCTTGAAGAGTTATCTACACCACATGTTCATTACAGCACTAGCCATTGAGGTCAAGATATGGAAAAAATCCACTGACAGATGAGTGGATAAAGAAATCGTAGAACACACACACACACACACACACACACACACACACACATACATGCAATGGAATATTATTCAGCTGTTAAAAGGAACTCAGGTCATTTGCAACCACATAAATGAACCTGAAGGATATTATGCTAAGTGAAATAACCTGACACAGAAAGACAAATAATGTATGGTCACCCTTATATGTGAAATCAAAAAAAGTTAAATACATAGATGCAGAGAATAGAAAGGCAGTTATAGGGGTAGGAAGGTGGGGAAAATGCAGAGATCCTGGTCAAAGGGTACAACACTGTGATTATGTAGAATGATTAAGTCTAGAGATTAAGTACAGCATGATGTCTACACCATAATGAACACTGGAAATTAGTTAAGAAAACAGATTTCAAGTGCTCTCATTTAAAAAAAAAAAAAAAGTTAACTATGTGCCAATTAACTGTCTTGACCATAGTACTCATTTTGCTCTATATGCATATAAATACATAGAAAATACAGTTTTTGTTTTTATAAAGCATTCTTCCATCTATGCGCACTATACCCCCCACTGCTGTCTTCTCAATAATGTTGTTTTAGCAATTTTATCAATGTGCTAAATTCTCAATTTATTCTTCTTCTGGACCTCTTCCAGTAGTTTATATACTTCCTGTTATTTCTCCCACAAAATATATATACAGGAGAGAAAGAGAAAAAATGAAAACAAATAATTCCTGGGCTCCACATACTCTTTAATTTTTTTCTCATTAACTTACTCCTATTAGACCAAAATATCTCTAAAGGGCAAGCTACATACACTGACTCCAGTTTATTCTCTTCTATTTTCTATAAAGTCTGCTCTAATCAAGTTCTATTCATGACAACAGCAAACCTGTCATCATCAAGGCCAGAGATGTCTTTATGTTGCAAAAGCCAATGATTTTAATTCTCTTTTCATTTGACATACCAACATTTCATGTATGTTTTCTCTATTAGGCTCCCAGTAGAACTTACTCTTGGACATTTCATCTCAGTCTGCAAATTCATGTTCATCAACTGATCAAAAAACACTGGAATGCTACAGTGTTTCAGCCTGGACTGAATCTGAATTTTGCCCATACTTATTCTCTTAGTAATCTCTACTCTCTGGGCTTCCCTGGTAGCTCAGCTGGTACAGAACCTATCTGCCAATGCGAGACATACAAGAGACACAGTTTAACCTCTGGGTCAGGAAGATCTCCTGGAATAGGAAATGGCAACCGGCTCCAGTATTCTTACCTGGAGAACTCCATGGACAGAGGAGCCCGGTGGGCTCAAACAGTTGGACACATCTGAGTATGCATGTATACACACACATCTGAGTATGCATGTATACACACATAACACTTCTTTTAAAAAAATCTAGGTTCTTGTATATAACAGCTCACTCCTGATTTTTAGTTGAATATCTAATCAAAATCTCTAAATCATTCTGTCCCAAATTAAGCTCTTAACATTCTTTCCAACAATTGTTTCTTTCCCATTGCACTCCAACTCATAAAATGGCAACTCCAGTTTTTCCAGTTGCAAAGTCAAAAACCTATAATCATCCTTGACTCCACTCTTTCTCTCACACCCAACATGTGAACCATTAGCAAATTATTTTGGCTCTATCTTCAAAATATATCCTAAAGCTAACCACTTTTCAACACCTCCACCAGTTAATCTTCAGTGCAGCCACTGTCTTGTTTGACTTCAATTATTACAATAGTCTCCTAACCATCATCACTGCTTCCTCTCTTTCCATATGCATTCAGTATTATACATCAGCACAACACATTCAGCAAGAATAATTCTATCTAAATAGAATTTTACCTTGCTACCTCCTTCGGCATAAATCTCTAATAACCAGGTTAACTCTTTGATAAAGGCCCCACCCTGCTACCTGGGAGTAATTCTCTGTCATTTTTATATTTTGTGCTCTGGTCTCTTGGTTATTCCCTTTGAATCACCTCCCTTCCCTGGGAGGCTTCTGCCCATAAATATTTTGTATGATACTTCATGAAACAAGGTCTCTTACCTTTTACTGTTTTGTTTTTTTACTGTCTGTGTCTGTCCCTTTTAGCCTAGGCTTGGTTAATTTCTTCAAAAATGCTTTGGGTTTTTCACATACCATCTTGCATTACACCTTACTGGACCAAAGGCACACTTCAAATCTACTCAAAAGAAGTCATTCTCAACATTGGTCTGTGTACAGTTACTGTGAGACAGTGTGGCATAGAGGCTTTATTCTCTTACAGAGTTGATGAGATCTTAAGATCCTTAGAAAGTTATTGGACAGTACAAGGGACTTATGAAAGATCATCTGAAAATTATGTGAGGTTTAGAGGGTTTGACAGCTTCATACTTGTATAGACATTGTGATGTTTTACTGGCAGCAATCACACTTTTAATTTTTGTCCTGAGTCTTTCTAAAAGAGACTTGGGATGAAAGACAATTATGGTTTCAAATCCAGAAAGCCCTTTCCTCTTATTGAGGTTCTTCAGTCTTCTGTTAATAGGTCTTCCTAGCTTCTACCTACCACCCAGTTCCAAAGTCAGTGTTGAATGTTTTGATGTGTTTTTTACTACACATAGGGCTTCTCTGCTGTCTCAAATAGTAAAGAATCTGCCTCCAATGCAGAGTCAATCCCCGGGTCGGGAAGATCCCCTGGAGATGGAAATGGAAACCCATGGCAGTATTCTTCTCAGGGGAACTCCATGGACAGAGGAGCCTAGTGAACCACAGTCCATAGTGTTGCAGAGTCAGATATGACTGAGAGACTTCAAGAGCAAGAGCCATTACATGTATTCGTTATTTCCACACACAACTTCAGATACTAGGTTTGGTTATTTTTGTTTTTGCTGCATTGTAAACCAACTTTAAATTAGTGATACAAAATGACAGCCACTTTACAGTATTCATGGATTCTACTGGAGCAGGGAATAGGGAATAGGCAATGTATTTTGTCTTTGGTTGATGATATAGAGCTTCAGTCTCAGAAGATTAAAATGGCTAAGACAGGGCTTCCCCAGTGGTCCAGTGGGTAAAGACTCCGCCTTGCAGTACAAGGGGTGCTGGTTCGATCCCTGGCCTGGGAAGATCCCATGTGACGTGGAGCAACTGGACCAATGTGTCCAACCACGGAGCCAGAGCTCTGGAGCACATGTGCCCACAGCCAGTGCTCTGTAACAAGAAAGACCACTGTGATGGGAGGCCCACATAGGCCAAAAGAACAAAGATGGAAATAAATGAAAGACCAACAGAAGTGGCCAAAAAATATATGTGTATATATATATGGCTATGTGATGTAAACAGCTGGTAGGTAAAATCATCTGGAGATTCTGGCACCTGGCCAGGGTGAGTTCCACTGGGACTCTTGATGGGAACATTTGTGTGGGACACTCTCATGTAACTCGGGCTTCTTACAGATGGTGGCTGCACTTTAAAAAGCTCCACACTGAGAAGGTTACCTCTTCAAGATGTCCCATTACAGGCTGAGTATGGGGAAGGCGATGGGGCCTGACTTTTGCCCTACAATGTACAGGTCCCATAAAGAGCTACATTCAGTAATACTTAATTTTTCACTGATTGCAATGATTGGATAACACTTCACACTGTCTCCTTTGAGGCGTGGAGTATTCCCTAGGTGTGGGGGAAAGGGTGTGCCAAGTTATCTAAGTAGTCACAGTAGATAACTGTCTACAAAATTCATACTCCACTGTTACAATATACAGTCATGGCTGGGAAAGGGAGGTCCAGCAAGAGAACTGAGTTTTCTATCCCAAATCCCATTAACTGTGACTGTGTGACTAGTTCTAGGCAATGATGAGTGCATTGACTAGTACAAGGAACTTATGAAAGATCATCAGAAAACTATCCGAGGCTTAGAGGGCTTGCTAGTTTCATACTTGTATATACCTTGAGATATTTTACTGGTAGAAACCTCACTTTTTTCTCTTTTTTTATTTTTTAAAATATTTTTACAGAGTTTTGTTCACATATGTGTATGTTCGCAGATCAGTCATATACATACCCCTGGCCCCATCCCCCCTCCTACCGCCTCCCAGTCCTCCCCAACCCACCCCTCCAGGCCATCGCACAGAGCCCCTGCAGGATCCCCCATTCCCACAGCACAATGACAATAGCTATATTTTTCAGATATGATAGTATAGGTTTCCAGGTTACTCCCTCTATGCCTCCCACGCACTGCTCATTCCCCCTCAATGTCCTTATGTCTGTTCTCTTTGTCTGTTTTTCCATTGCTTCACTGCGTGTGTTATCATTACTATCTTACTAGATACCGTATATGTGTGTTAGAATACTGTATTTATCTTTCTCTTTTTGACTTACTTCACTTTTTTTATATTATTTTTTTTTAAAGATTTATTTATTTATTTATTTTGGGTGGGGGTCAGGTTGGAGGGGGAGGGGAGCTGGTGGACCACTTCTATTGGTCTTTCATTTCTCTATTTTCATCCATCTTTGTTCTTTGGCTCCTGTGGGCCTCCCATCGTGGTGGCGTCTGTCGTTGCAGAGCGCCGGCTCTGGGCGCATGCGCTCCAGAGCTCTGGCTCGGTAATTGGACACATCAGTCCACCTGCTCCGCAGCAAGTGGGATCTTCCCAGGCCAGGGATCGAACCGGCGCCCCTTGCACTGCAAGGCGGTGTCCTTGCCCACTGGACCACCTGGGGAAGCCCACTTACTTCACTTTTTATGATAGGTTCTAGATTCAGTCACCTCATTAGGACTGATTCTTCTGCGTTTCTTTTTACAGCTGTGTAGTATTCCATTGTGTATGTGTACCAGGCTTTTGTATCCATTGATTTGTTGATGGACATCTATGTTGCTTCCATGTTCTAGCTATTGTATAGATAGCTGCAATGAACTTTGGGGTACAGGTGCCTCTTTCAGTTTTGATTTCATCAGGGTATAAGCTGAAGAATGGGACTGTTGGGTCGTATGCAACCTCACTTTTAATTTTTGTTTTGAGTCTCTTGCTGAAAGACACTTGGGATGAAAGACAATTATTGTTTCAAATCCAGAAAGCCTTAGGTTTTACATTCCCTCTAGATGAGCTGGAAATGAACAATTCCTTCTGTAGCTCAGCTTTATTTTTCCAGGCCATCCACAGAGCCCCTGAAAAGGATCCCCTCCTACCGCCTCCCAGTCCTCCCCAACCCACCCCTCCAGGCCATCGCACAGAGCCCCTGCAGGATCCCCCATTCCCACAGCACAATGACAATAGCTATATTTTTCAGATATGATAGTATAGGTTTCCAGGTTACTCCCTCTATGCCTCCCACGCACTGCTCATTCCCCCTCAATGTCCTTATGTCTGTTCTCTTTGTCTGTTTTTCCATTGCTTCACTGCGTGTGTTATCATTACTATCTTACTAGATACCGTATATGTGTGTTAGAATACTGTATTTATCTTTCTCTTTTTGACTTACTTCACTTTTTTTATATTATTTTTTTTTAAAGATTTATTTATTTATTTATTTTGGGTGGGGGTCAGGTTGGAGGGGGAGGGGAGCTGGTGGACCACTTCTATTGGTCTTTCATTTCTCTATTTTCATCCATCTTTGTTCTTTGGCTCCTGTGGTCCTCCCATCGTGGTGGCGTCTGTCGTTGCAGAGCGCCGGCTCTGGGCGCATGCGCTCCAGAGCTCTGGCTCGGTAATTGGACACATCAGTCCACCTGCTCCGCAGCAAGTGGGATCTTCCCAGGCCAGGGATCGAACCGGCGCCCCTTGCACTGCAAGGCGGTGTCCTTGCCCACTGGACCACCTGGGGAAGCCCACTTACTTCACTTTTTATGATAGGTTCTAGATTCAGTCACCTCATTAGGACTGATTCTTCTGCGTTTCTTTTTACAGCTGTGTAGTATTCCATTGTGTATGTGTACCAGGCTTTTGTATCCATTGATTTGTTGATGGACATCTATGTTGCTTCCATGTTCTAGCTATTGTATAGATAGCTGCAATGAACTTTGGGGTACAGGTGCCTCTTTCAGTTTTGATTTCATCAGGGTATAAGCTGAAGAATGGGACTGTTGGGTCGTATGCAACCTCACTTTTAATTTTTGTTTTGAGTCTCTTGCTGAAAGACACTTGGGATGAAAGACAATTATTGTTTCAAATCCAGAAAGCCTTAGGTTTTACATTCCCTCTAGATGAGCTGGAAAGTGAACAATTCCTTCTGTAGCTCAGCTTTATTTTTCCTATACCTTAGGATGAAATCAACTGTTATTTTCAACATTTAACCGAGAAATCTCCTTTGCAAGATCTATCAGTTTATTAGACAACATTTTTCATATTTTCCATGTTTGCTAAACTTTTCATCACTCAGTTTTTCTAAAAGTCTCCTTTCAGCTTCTTGTAACATTTTTCTCAGAAAATAAAGATTTTTTCTCAGAAAATAAAGATTACTCAGGAGTCTAGTGGAATATGATACTGATGTTTAAAAAGGAAACTAGGAGATAAAATTAAGACAGAAGCTATGCCAGTTTACAGAATGACTGCTAAGCTAAAGCTCTTATCTCTATTGGCTCTATTGGCTAAGAAATGGGGAGGCACACCCATGTTCAGTTTCACTCGAGTACTCCTCTGGACCAGAGAGGAGTACTCGACAGACATGGCAGAGATTTGTGTAGCAGAAATAATGGTATTATTGAACTTAAAAATTCTTGCAGAGGCTTTTCTCTAGAGTTTAGTTCAAACCTAACAATGGCTTATTCAAACTAAATCACTTGACCTGTGAAAAACTGCTTCGTCATGAATTTAGAAGACTGGCAAACTTTCTCCCCACGTAGAGCATGTTAGCACACTTTTAAGAGGCTTCCTCTAATGGTTATAATTAAACTTCAAAGGGAACAGGCAAAGTCAGACACTGAGTGGGGCTGAAACTAGTTCCTTTTGCCCATTGCTAGCAAGATGCCATTTACCCTAGCTTGCTTTCCAAAGGTAAAACCAATTGATGAAGGTTCTGTCAGTTCTGATGTTTTTTTACAGCTGTGTAGTATTCCATTGTGTATGTGTACCAGGCTTTTGTATCCATTGATTTGTTGATGGACATCTATGTTGCTTCCATGTTCTAGCTATTGTATAGATAGCTGCAATGAACTTTGGGGTACAGGTGCCTCTTTCAGTTTTGATTTCATCAGGGTATAAGCTGAAGAATGGGACTGTTGGGTCGTATGCAACCTCACTTTTAATTTTTGTTTTGAGTCTCTTGCTGAAAGACACTTGGGATGAAAGACAATTATTGTTTCAAATCCAGAAAGCCTTAGGTTTTACATTCCCTCTAGATGAGCTGGAAAGTGAACAATTCCTTCTGTAGCTCAGCTTTATTTTTCCTATACCTTAGGATGAAATCAACTGTTATTTTCAACATTTAACCGAGAAATCTCCTTTGCAAGATCTATCAGTTTATTAGACAACATTTTTCATATTTTCCATGTTTGCTAAACTTTTCATCACTCAGTTTTTCTAAAAGTCTCCTTTCAGCTTCTTGTAACATTTTTCTCAGAAAATAAAGATTTTTTCTCAGAAAATAAAGATTACTCAGGAGTCTAGTGGAATATGATACTGATGTTTAAAAAGGAAACTAGGAGATAAAATTAAGACAGAAGCTATGCCAGTTTACAGAATGACTGCTAAGCTAAAGCTCTTATCTCTATTGGCTCTATTGGCTAAGAAATGGGGAGGCACACCCATGTTCAGTTTCACTCGAGTACTCCTCTGGACCAGAGAGGAGTACTCGACAGACATGGCAGAGATTTGTGTAGCAGAAATAATGGTATTATTGAACTTAAAAATTCTTGCAGAGGCTTTTCTCTAGAGTTTAGTTCAAACCTAACAATGGCTTATTCAAACTAAATCACTTGACCTGTGAAAAACTGCTTCGTCATGAATTTAGAAGACTGGCAAACTTTCTCCCCACGTAGAGCATGTTAGCACACTTTTAAGAGGCTTCCTCTAATGGTTATAATTAAACTTCAAAGGGAACAGGCAAAGTCAGACACTGAGTGGGGCTGAAACTAGTTCCTTTTGCCCATTGCTAGCAAGATGCCATTTACCCTAGCTTGCTTTCCATCACATTTTCCAGACGGTGAATAAATGTTCCAATTTAGGATGGTAGGACACTCAGTAATCCAGCAAGAATTTTTATTGCTATACAGTTCAGAGCTAGGTGAATCACCCTGGCCCACTGAACACTCTATAAGCAGCATGACACTCCAGGAAGTTTTGGGTGCTGGCCTATTTTTAGGCTCCTTTTCAACTATCCTTACCAGATAGCCTATATTTCCATGTGCTGAATTAATTGGTGCTCATACGGCCGATAGTTTTCACACATTCATATCTGTTCTCACAGATTTCAGCTTGCTTTTATCTATTCCTGTGTGCCCTGTTCCACTCTTTCAGCATCCTGTCTTTGCTACAGAACTTTCATTTATCCTTTATGATTCACAGCTGTGCAAATATATTTTTTGAAGACTTCGCGGATGACACTATCACTAGAAAAGATGTATAAGATGATATTAGAAAAAATATTATTTTAATTGGATCTTTCTGCATTCACAACACTTTGAAAAATATATTTCCAGGAACATTATTATATTTAAATTGCATCATCTATATTTGGCTGGCAAAATTGTGAGCTCCTTGAGTATTAAGATAACACAGTAAGTGCTAAATTCAAGACATGCAAATTGTTATGAAAAACTGAAGGAAGCAAGGCCAAATTAACCTAAAGAAACCATTCAAAAGTCTCAAAGAATGATACTGGAAATCAGGAGGGAGTTTACATAAGATGGCAAAAACATTAATAAAAATAAATAAGTAAATATGAAAACAGTTTGCATTTTTTCATTCAAAAAATATCAAGAGGAGAATTTAGAAAAGTAAGATAAACGCTTGTCTTTCCCTCCAGGTCATTTTACTCTTACATTGTGGGCAAAGCTACCAAACAATAAATAATCAGTAAAAAATGGAACATAGCAATTCAGTACCAACCACTTTGCAACAAATTTCTAGAAGTTCTAAAAAAGAAAGAATGATAAATTCTATTCTCTAGGAATAGAATTCAGCCTTATTATCTTGAGCTGATTTATTGACAAATTTGATGAAATCACTGAAGGTGAGATTTATGTCAGGAGTTAAGCAGAACTCTACACATTGGGAGTGAGGACTGGCCAAAATGAACAAGAGGGAAAGCTCTCTATGTAAGTCAAGACAACGAACCCCAAACGGAGAGGATGGCAGAGATATGACTTTGTATTTAAAGCATGTGTTCTCCTTTAAGTCCATTACAGAATTAACAACTGTGACAGTATGCTATTCCTTCTAGTTATGTTAATTCACCCATTATCACCTTTTTGTTAAGCTATTCAAAGAGTCATAGGAGTCTACCCATGTACCTTGATTCTTTGACAATTGCAGCAGGAGAGACATCGTCTAATGGCTTGCTGATGTTCCACCGATGGTTTCTAGTATAACACCTTAGACCTACCAATCTAGTTACTAGGACAAAGGAGAGAAGAAATAAGGCATGTAGGTGTGTGGGTTTACCTCTGGGCTCTCAATCTTATTCCAATGGTCTGTATTTCTGCTTTTGTGCCAGTACCATAGGGTGTCTTGATGACTGTTGCTTTGTAGTATAGTCTGAAGTTAGGGAGGTTGATCCCTCCAGGTCCATTCTTCTTTTTCAAGACTGCTTTGGCTATCTAGGGTCTTTTATATTTCTTCATGAATTGTGCTATTTTTTGGTCTAGTTCTGTGAAAAATGCCATTGGCAATTTGATACGGGTCACATTGAATGTATAGGTTATATCTGGCAGCATGGTCATTTTCACAATATTGATTCTTCCAACCCAGGAACATGGAATATCTCTCCATTTGTTTGAATGATACTGGAAATCAGGAGGGAGTTTACATAAGATGGCAAAAACATTAATAAAAATAAATAAGTAAATATGAAAACAGTTTGCATTTTTTCATTCAAAAAATATCAAGAGGAGAATTTAGAAAAGTAAGATAAACGCTTGTCTTTCCCTCCAGGTCATTTTACTCTTACATTGTGGGCAAAGCTACCAAACAATAAATAATCAGTAAAAAATGGAACATAGCAATTCAGTACCAACCACTTTGCAACAAATTTCTAGAAGTTCTAAAAAAGAAAGAATGATAAATTCTATTCTCTAGGAATAGAATTCAGCCTTATTATCTTGAGCTGATTTATTGACAAATTTGATGAAATCACTGAAGGTGAGATTTATGTCAGGAGTTAAGCAGAACTCTACACATTGGGAGTGAGGACTGGCCAAAATGAACAAGAGGGAAAGCTCTCTATGTAAGTCAAGACAACGAACCCCAAACGGAGAGGATGGCAGAGATATGACTTTGTATTTAAAGCATGTGTTCTCCTTTAAGTCCATTACAGAATTAACAACTGTGACAGTATGCTATTCCTTCTAGTTATGTTAATTCACCCATTATCACCTTTTTGTTAAGCTATTCAAAGAGTCATAGGAGTCTACCCATGTACCTTGATTCTTTGACAATTGCAGCAGGAGAGACATCGTCTAATGGCTTGCTGATGTTCCACCGATGGTTTCTAGTATAACACCTTAGACCTACCAATCTAGTTACTAGGACAAAGGAGAGAAGAAATAAGGCATGTAGGTGTGTGGGTTTACCTCTGGGCTCTCAATCTTATTCCAATGGTCTGTATTTCTGCTTTTGTGCCAGTACCATAGGGTGTCTTGATGACTGTTGCTTTGTAGTATAGTCTGAAGTTAGGGAGGTTGATCCCTCCAGGTCCATTCTTCTTTTTCAAGACTGCTTTGGCTATCTAGGGTCTTTTATATTTCTTCATGAATTGTGCTATTTTTTGGTCTAGTTCTGTGAAAAATGCCATTGGCAATTTGATACGGGTCACATTGAATGTATAGGTTATATCTGGCAGCATGGTCATTTTCACAATATTGATTCTTCCAACCCAGGAACATGGAATATCTCTCCATTTGTTTAAGTCATGTTTGATTTCTTTCATTAGTGTCTTATAATTTTATGTGTATAGTTCTTTCATCTGTTTAGGTAGGTTTATTCATAGATATCTTATTCTTTTTGTTGCAATGGTGAATGGGATTGCTTCCTTGATTTCTCTTTCTGATTTTTCATTGTTTGTGTATAGGAATGTGAGTGATTTCTGTGTATTGATTTTATATCCTGCAACCTTGCTAAATTCGCTGATTAGTTCTAATAATTTTCTGATAGTGTCTTTAGGGTTTCCTACATATAGTATCATGTCATCTGCAAACAGTGAGAGTTTTACTTCTTCTTTTCCAATCTGGATTCCTTTTTTTTCTTTTTCTTCTCTAATGGCTGTAGCTATAACTTCCAAAGCTATGTTGAAAAATAGTGATGAGGGAGGGCACCCTGTCTTTTTCCTGTTCTAGAGTGATGCTTTCAGTTTTTCACCACTGAGAATAATGTTTGCAATGGGCTTATCACAAATGATTTTCACTATATTAAGGTAGGTTCCTTCTAGGTCCACTTTTTGAAGAGTTGTTTTTATCAGAAATGGATGCTAAATTTTGTCAAAGGCTTTTCCTGCATCTATTGAGATTATCACATGATTTTCATCTTTCAATTTGTTGATATGGTGTATCTCATTGATTGATTTGTTGAAACTAAAGAATCCTTGCATGCCTGGGATAAGCCCAACTTTCATGGTGTATTAGTTTTTGGATGTGTTGCTGAATTGTGTTTGCTATAATTTTGTTGAGGATTTTTATGTCTATATTCATCAGTGATATTGGCCTACAATTTTCTTTTCTTGTGTCGCCCTTATCTAGTTTTGGAATCAGGGTGAGGGTGGCCTCATAGAATGAGTTTGGAAGTGCTCCTTCCTGTGAAATTTTTTGAAAGAGTTTTAGGAGGATAGGTATTATCTCTTTAAATGTTTGGTAGAATTCACCTGTGAAGTTATCTGGCCCTTGGCTTTTTTTTTTTTTTTTTTTTTCAGGGCAGATTTTTGACCACAGATTTGATTTCTGAGTTTCTAACTGGGCTGCTCATACTTTCTATATCTTCCTGGTTCAGTCTTGAAAGATCCAGCTTATCTAAGAATCTGTCCATTTCTTCTAGGTTGTCCAATTTATTGCCATATAGATAGAGAGCCCAGAGATAAACTCACACACCTATGGGTACCTTATTTTTGACAAAGGAGGCAAGAATATGCAATGGGGCAAAGAAAGCCTCTTCAACAAAGGGTGCTGGGAAAGCTGGATAACTACATGTAAAAAAATAAAGTCAGAACACTTCCTAACACCATACACAAAGGGAAACTCAAAATGGATTAAAGACCTAACTGGAAGACCAGAAACCATAAAACTCTTAGGGGAAACCATAAGCAGAACACTTGATGACGGAAATCAATGCAAGATCTTCTCATCATCCTAGGGCAATGAAAATAAATAAATAAATACGTGGGACCTAATTAAATTTAAAAGCTTTTGCACTGCAAAAAAAAACATTATAAACAAGGTGAAAAGACAACCCTCAGAATGGCAGCAAAACATAGCGAATGAAACACCCAACAAAGAATTAATTTCCAAAATATACAAGCAGCTCAGACAACTCAAAACCGAATAAACAAAAACAACCCAATCGAAAAATGGGAAAAGGGGTCTTCCCTGGTGGTCCACTGGGTAAGGACACCGCCTTTCAGCACAAGGGGTGCCAGTTAGATCCCTGGCCTGGGAATATCCCACCTGCCGCGGAACAACCAGACTGGTGTGTCCAACTATGGAGCCAATACTCTGGGGTGCATGAGCCCAGAGTGGGTGCTCTGCAATGAGAGCGGCCACTGTGATAGGAGGCCCACACAGACCAAAGAACAAAGATAAATAAATGAAAGATCTATACAAGTGGCCAAAAAAAAAAAAAAAGCGAAAAAGACCTAAACATACATCTCTCCAAAGAAGACATACATGTGGCCATAAAACAGGAAAAGATGTTCACTGTCACTCATTAGACAAATGTAAATCAAACCTACAATGAGATATCACATCACACCAGTCAGAATGTCCATCATCAAAATATCGACAATAAATGCTGGAGAGGGTGTGGAGAAAAAGAAACACTCTTGCAGCACTGTTGCTGGGAATGTATGTTGATATAGCTGCTATGGAAGGCAGTATGGAAATTCCTTAAAAAAAAAAAAAAAAGGGACTACAATCACTATATGACCCCACAGTTCCACTATTAGGCGTATACCCTGAGAAAATCAAAATTGAAAGAGACACACTGTTCATTGTAGCACTTTTTACAATAGCTAGAACATGGAAGCAACCTAGATGTCCACCAACAAATAAATGGATGAAGAAGTTGTGGTAAAGCTGGATAACTACATGTAAAAAAATAAAGTCAGAACACTTCCTAACACCATACACAAAGGGAAACTCAAAATGGATTAAAGACCTAACTGGAAGACCAGAAACCATAAAACTCTTAGGGGAAACCATAAGCAGAACACTTGATGACGGAAATCAATGCAAGATCTTCTCATCATCCTAGGGCAATGAAAATAAATAAATAAATACGTGGGACCTAATTAAATTTAAAAGCTTTTGCACTGCAAAAAAAAACATTATAAACAAGGTGAAAAGACAACCCTCAGAATGGCAGCAAAACATAGCGAATGAAACACCCAACAAAGAATTAATTTCCAAAATATACAAGCAGCTCAGACAACTCAAAACCGAATAAACAAAAACAACCCAATCGAAAAATGGGAAAAGGGGTCTTCCCTGGTGGTCCACTGGGTAAGGACACCGCCTTTCAGCACAAGGGGTGCCAGTTAGATCCCTGGCCTGGGAATATCCCACCTGCCGCGGAACAACCAGACTGGTGTGTCCAACTATGGAGCCAATACTCTGGGGTGCATGAGCCCAGAGCGGGTGCTCTGCAATGAGAGCGGCCACTGTGATAGGAGGCCCACACAGACCAAAGAACAAAGATAAATAAATGAAAGATCTATACAAGTGGCCAAAAAAAAAAAAAAAGCGAAAAAGACCTAAACATACATCTCTCCAAAGAAGACATACATGTGGCCATAAAACATGAAAAGATGTTCACTGTCACTCATTAGACAAATGTAAATCAAACCTACAATGAGATATCACATCACACCAGTCAGAATGTCCATCATCAAAATATCGACAATAAATGCTGGAGAGGGTGTGGAGAAAAAGAAACACTCTTGCAGCACTGTTGCTGGGAATGTATGTTGATATAGCTGCTATGGAAGGCAGTATGGAAATTCCTTAAAAAAAAAAAAAAAAGGGACTACAATCACTATATGACCCCACAGTTCCACTATTAGGCGTATACCCTGAGAAAATCAAAATTGAAAGAGACACACTGTTCATTGTAGCACTTTTTACAATAGCTAGAACATGGAAGCAACCTAGATGTCCACCAACAAATAAATGGATGAAGAAGTTGTGGTAGATATATACAATGGAATACTTCTCAGCCATGAAAAGAAATGCATTTGAGTCAGTCCAAATGAGGTGGATGAACTTAGAACCTCTTATACAAAGTGAAGTATGTCAGAAAGAGAAGGATAAATATAGTATACTAACACACACACACACACACACATATATATATATGGAATCTAGAAAGATGGTACTGATAAATGCATACGCAGAGCAGCAATGGAGAAACAGACATAGAAAACAGACATATGGATATTGGTGTGAGGGAGAAGTGGGTGAGAGGTATAGAAAGAGAAACATGGAAACCTACCTACCATATGTAAAAGAGACAACCAATGTGAATATGCTGTAAGACTAAAGGAACTTACACAAGATCTATGCTACAAACTAGAGGGGTGAAAGGGGAGACCCAAGGGAAGTTCAAGTGGGAGGGTCATTTGTATAACTGTGGTTGATACAGGCTTGTGTTTAGCAGGAAATAGCAAAACTCTGTAAAAGTTAAATTAAAATAAATTAAAAACAAACAAACAAACAAACAAACAAACAAACAACTATGGGCTTCCCTGGTGGTTCAGTGGGTAAAAGGTCTGTCTTGTAGTCCAAGAGGCACCGGTTTAACCCCTGGTCTGCGAAGATTCCATGTGCAGAGGAATGGCTTGACCAGTGTGTCCAATTATGAGCCAGTGCTCTGAAGCACATGCGTCCAGAGTCAGTGCTTTGCAACAAGAGAGGCCACTGTGATGGGAGGCCCACACAGGCCAAAGAATAAACATGGGTGAAAATAAAGGGAAAACCAACAAAAGAGGTCAAAATTCAAAATAAAAAATCCTATGATGTCTGTCAGGGATTTGATTTATAATACTCCAGATAAAATGCTGGTAATTATTGAAGTTGAGGAATGAGTACATGGGTATTCGCAGTATTATTCTATTTTTGTAGTGAAATGTTTCCTAATAAAGTACTTGTTTTCTAAATTTAGTCCAATCCAATCTCATATGTCACTTTCATACAGAAGGGTGTACTAGTAAATTTCAAAGTCAGCTGTATGTTGGGATTACACTCTACTGTCTCTATAAAAGCCATGACTTTTACTTGTCTCCTGTGTCTCCTTTCATTTATTGTGTGTGTATATGATTCAATTCATTGAAATTTATGCTTAAATTAACTGCCATTTTCCTTTCAGAGTATTATTAAATAAAAAATCCAAACTTCTCTTGCCTATTTACTCCATAACCAAAAGATAAGAAATACGCAGCTTCTTTAGCATTTGTGAACTATATATACTATAACTTCTCTGTAACCTTCGATTATCTCAGCTTATTTAAGGAACTAATTTAATGATTCACAGAGAATGTTTCTTACCTTTTCCCTTAAGCAATAAGGTAACAGTAAATAATAATACATCTAAATAATGAATAATCATAAATCTTTCACATGGGTTCAAAAATCTAACAAAAATTATTGTTCAAGATATTAGATACATCTTAAAATGCTTATATGTACAAATGATACAATATTTCCTCTGCAACACAAGTCCAGAGTCACAATTTATGCTTGCAAGCTTTGTCATGGTGAGCAGGTAAATGACGAAGATACAGAATTGGAAACATCTAGGAAAACAGGGTAGGTTTATTCTACCTAAGAATCAGTTTATCAAAACACCTATTGAAGGAAAATTCTTGAAGGATGTGTGAGGTAAGGAAGAAAAGAGTGGAAGGTGGAGAGAGAGCACCATTTAACTTCACAGAGATTTTGAAAGGTTAGAGCAAGGTATTGAAGGAATTACCATAAATGAAATTTGGGGGGAGGCCCTGGTAAAGGGTCTTTCAGATGGTAAAGAATCTGCCTGCAGTTCAGGACACTCTTGGGTTGGGAAGATCCCCTGGTGAACATAATGGCTACCCACTCTAGTATTCCTGCCTGGAAAATTCCATGGACAGAGGAGCTTGGTACGGTCCATGGGACCACAAAGAGCCCGACATGACTGAGCAACTAACACTTTAGGGAGGACAGCATGAATTTTTATGAGGGAGTATCACTGGCTACCACTATTTTTCTTTCTTTATTAATCCTTTCAAACTGCTTTCATTTTGAAACACAAGGTTATGCTTAGACTGGTCCTATATATTCTGATCACAGAGGAGAAGTAGCAAAAGGAGAAGTTAAAAGTGTAAGCACTGGGAATGAAGCCTGGTAAGGGGGAGGAAGGGAGCACCACACCTAAACCCAAGCCTTTGCAATGTTTCACAGTTTCCAAGCACTGCTGTTTATATTGTCTCATTTAAGGAAGCAAAGTTAATTGAAGACCATGGCAAGTAGACAAGTAGTCTTCGAAAATTTCATAGCTTTCCTTAAGCAATTTTCCAGTTATTCTTTTTCTGAATATTCCCAGACTCCTCCTGCCATGAAGTATTCAAAAAACTTTTAAACACAGGTTTCCAAGGTTGCTCATTAGTGTCTTTGAAACTTTTAGAGTCCAACACCTGACCTACAGCATTCTGTAAGAGACTTTTAGACCACATATTTGTGTGTGTGTGTATGTGTGTGATATCATACCAACTTAGACTGAAAATACTTTTAATACTTGTGAAACCAAGAGTAATCACTGGTATAATACATTAAACCTATAACCTGCTTTCAGCAAACAAACTCATTTTGGTCGTACAAAACACTCGCACATCCTTCAAGGGTCACAGAGCCTAAACAATAACGTGTTCACTCAAGTTGGTTCTCAGAAACTTGAAGTTAGTTGTGTCCAGTTTGAGTTCAAATTGGTTAAGACTAGTTAAGACCACTGACCTCCAGTTGGCATGGGGGAGTGTCTGTTTTGTAACCTTCTCATGTCACAGGACAAAAAACTCCACCCTCAGAACATACTAGTGCCACCATTTTCTGAACACAACTCCCATGAAGAAGCGTGTAACGTAACTGCGTCTTTTTCTCATGTCTAATCACTTTTTCTCACACAGCCTCCCCTATCCCAAGTCTCAGTTTAATCCAGTAAACACACCAAGTCCATTGCCTTCCAGGAGGTGGATCTGAGATTTCCTGTCCTATCTTCTTTCTCAGCCATCTCATGAATAAAGCCCTTCTCTGCTGCAAACCTCAGCATCTCAGCATTTGTCTTGCTGTGTGTTGGGTGAACCAAATCTGGTTTGGTAACACCTGGCCAGGCACATATTTTCCCTTCCCTCTCCTATCTAGAGTCTTCTCTCTCTTCTATCATTCAAGTCTTTTAAAATTGTCAGGGAAGCCATGGAAAGAAGATATGTCTCACATACAGATGACCAAAAAACACATGAAACGATGTTCAACCTTGCTTATAATTAGACAAATGCAAATCAAAACTACAATGAGATATCAACTCACACCTGTCAGAATGGTCATCATTAACAAATCAACTGACAATAAATGCTGGAGAGGGTGCAGAGAAAAGGGAACACTCTTGCCTTGCTGGTGGGAATATAAATTGATACAGCTTCTATGGAAGAGAGTATGAAGAATTCTTAAAAAACTAAAGAAGTACCATACAACCCAGCAATCCCACTCTTAGGCTTTACCCTGATGAAATCAAATCTGAAAGAAGCACCTGTACCTCAATGTTCATTGCAGCTCTCTATACAATAGCTAGAACATGGAAGCAATCTAGATGCCCATTGACCAGTGAATGGATCCAAAAGCCCTGGCACATATATATATATATATATATATATATATACAATGGAATACTACACAGCTATAAAAAGAAATGCAGAAGAATCAGCCCTAATGAGGTGGCTGGATCTAGAACCTATCATAAAAAGTGAAGTCAGTCAAAAAGAGAAGAATGAGTACAATATACTAACACATACATGTAGAATCTAGTAGGATGGTGATGATGGCACATGCAGTGAAGCAATAGAGAAACAGACATGGACAGTGGACATATGGACATTGTGGGGAAGGAATAGTGGGCGGGAGGTGTAAAGGAAGTAGCATGAAGGCCTGTACTATCATAAGTGAAGAAAATAGCTCTAGTCATTGCTCTGTGAGAAAAGCGGATCCTTCAGTGGTGCTGTGTGATGGTCTGGAGGGGTGGGATGGGGGGGATATACATATGACTAATCTGGGAGCATACATATCTGTAAACAACAAAACTCTGTAAAAGTTAAAAGTAAAATAAAAGTTTTTTTTAAAAAAAGAAAATATGTCTCATTTTTATCACAGTCATGCTTCAATTTAAAATAAATTGCAATATCATATTTGATTTTCAAATCCAGGGAAATATAGTTACCATTTTCCAAGACAGAAAATTCATTCTAAATATTGAGATATATCAAAATTTCAACAGAAAACAAAAATCCTGAAAGAAAATGATTAACAGCCTAACTTTTCACACATTTTCTTAAAGTGAGTGGTTTAAAAGAAAACCAATTATTTAGATATATCATTTTTGAGTTGGTTATGTATATATACTGCATTAATCACTTGTCTTTAAATTGGGCACATTTTGCATAGTCTTTTCATATTCAAAATTTATATTTATATTCATTATATTTTAATAGCTATTTGAGACAGACTCTCATAGTTTATCACCATACCATTTTTTCGAAGAATTTTAAATCAGTGTTCATGATGCCAAAAACTAAAGAAGTACCATACAACCCAGCAATCCCACTCTTAGGCTTTACCCTGATGAAATCAAATCTGAAAGAAGCACCTGTACCTCAATGTTCATTGCAGCTCTCTATACAATAGCTAGAACATGGAAGCAATCTAGATGCCCATTGACCAGTGAATGGATCCAAAAGCCCTGGCACATATATATATATATATATATATACAATGGAATACTACACAGCTATAAAAAGAAATGCAGAAGAATCAGCCCTAATGAGGTGGCTGGATCTAGAACCTATCATAAAAAGTGAAGTCAGTCAAAAAGAGAAGAATGAGTACAATATACTAACACATACATGTAGAATCTAGTAGGATGGTGATGATGGCACATGCAGTGAAGCAATAGAGAAACAGACATGGACAGTGGACATATGGACATTGTGGGGAAGGAATAGTGGGCGGGAGGTGTAAAGGAAGTAGCATGAAGGCCTGTACTATCATAAGTGAAGAAAATAGCTCTAGTCATTGCTCTGTGAGAAAAGCGGATCCTTCAGTGGTGCTGTGTGATGGTCTGGAGGGGTGGGATGGGGGGGATATACATATGACTAATCTGGGAGCATACATATCTGTAAACAACAAAACTCTGTAAAAGTTAAAAGTAAAATAAAAGTTTTTTTTAAAAAAAGAAAATATGTCTCATTTTTATCACAGTCATGCTTCAATTTAAAATAAATTGCAATATCATATTTGATTTTCAAATCCAGGGAAATATAGTTACCATTTTCCAAGACAGAAAATTCATTCTAAATATTGAGATATATCAAAATTTCAACAGAAAACAAAAATCCTGAAAGAAAATGATTAACAGCCTAACTTTTCACACATTTTCTTAAAGTGAGTGGTTTAAAAGAAAACCAATTATTTAGATATATCATTTTTGAGTTGGTTATGTATATATACTGCATTAATCACTTGTCTTTAAATTGGGCACATTTTGCATAGTCTTTTCATATTCAAAATTTATATTTATATTCATTATATTTTAATAGCTATTTGAGACAGACTCTCATAGTTTATCACCATACCATTGTGAAGTATTTTTTTTAAATCAGTGTTCCCTCAAAGAAAACTTTGGCATCCCATTCTTTAACCTGTATAGCAATTAAATTGGCCATGATAATAGGATTCACTAACTTGACTGAAAAGTTTTCAGAGTCAAAATGTAAAAAGCTCTGTTATGACTACTTTATTTATTTATTTATTTTTACTTTTAAGAAAAAGGTGGGGCTTCCCTGGTGGTACAGTGGGTAGAAAGTCTATCCTCAGCTCTTTTCATTCTTTGTGCCTTGTTCTGTTCCTCAGCAGTTATTACTACCATTCTGTATTCCAGCTCACTTATCTATTCTTCTGTCTCTGATACTGTATTGTTGCGTCCTTCTATAGTATTTTTAAGTTCAGCAATTGAGTTTTTTGTCTCTATTTGTTTATTTTTCATTTCTTGCATGTCCCTTCTCAGCGGACTAATTTCCTCTAATATTCTGTTTTCAGAGTTTTGGATCCTCACTACTATCACTCTTCTGAATTCTCTTTCAGATAATTTGGCTCTCTGATCTTCTGTCATTTGAAATTGTGTCTCTTTGATTTGTTCTTTTATTTGTGTGGCATTTCTCTGTCTTTTCATTATTATGTTAATTTTTGTTTCTTTGTGTGTGTCTGTATGATGGAGGTCTTTTCCCCAGGCTTCATGATTGAATTCTCCCTTCTTTTGGTTTCTGTCCTTGTAGAAGGGTTCAGTGGTTTGTGTCTTGGGTCGTGTTGGGTCTTGTTTGCAGGTGAATAATCTCTAGTGTTGTCTGTTCTTTGATAGTGTAGGGTCTTGGAGTCAGAGATTCTACTCCGAGGATCCTTGGTTTGATCTCTGGCCGGGGAGTGTAGGCTCTATGTCTGGTTTGCTATGGCGTTCAGTGGTGATAGTTCAAATATATGCATATGAGGGACAAAAGGTGCATCCCTGGTAGATGACAGTCATAAAGGCATGCGAATATTTTCTAACATAATGGAAAAATATATATACGTACACATCAATAAACACAACTGGACAGTCTTAAAGGGATAATGTATAGGAAATTTTTCTTGCAAATGGCGCAATCAAAGTTGCTACCTGAAATGATAACACATGCAGTGAAACAATGGAAAAACAGACATGGACAGTAGACATATGGACATTGTGGGGAACAAACAGTGGGTGGGAGGCATAAAGGAAGTAGCATGAAAACCTGTACTATCATAAGTGAAAAAAATAGCTCTAGTCATTGCTCTGTGAGAAAAGTGGATCCTTCAGTGGTGCTGTGTGATGGTCTGGAGGAGTGGGATGGGGGTATACATATGACTAATCTGGGAGCATACATATCTGTAAATAACAAAACTCTGTAGAAGTTAAAAGTAAAATAGAAATTTAAAAGAAAAAAAAAGTTTGTACCTGACCATTAAGCGCACAGCTAATTAAAATACTGCCTGGAAAGACAGATTCAGAGCAGGGTCCCGGATGGCAATGTTACAATGAAAGCAGTTTTTAACTAAGACATGTGTTGGGTGTGAGAAGGAGGAGAGTGTATGGGTAATGTGAAGCAATGGATTTGTGTTGCAAGAATTTTGTAGGGTTAGGTAATAAAGATTAGTGTGTAGTAGAGGTTAGTACAGCTGGAGGAGAATAGTAGAGACAGTAAGATAGGAAACATAGAGAGGATAGTAGTAGATATAAAAAGATTGTACAGTTAGAGCATGGAGAGAGGAAGCTGTGGCAAAAAAAATATTTAAAAATTAAAAAAAAAAATTAATTAAAAAATTTTTTTAAAAAAGAGAAAAAATACTGTCCCTGGTTTTTATCTTTTCATCTGTGTGTTAACCTTCCACTTGTTTGCTCCTGATGCTGTCCCAGATTTCCCTAGTCTGTACTGGTGGGAGTCCAGTGATTCTGTTGGGGAGCTGATGAAATCCTCCTCTCATTCCTCCACCATCTTGGCCCCCTTCCTCAACTCCAGTATTCTTGCCTGGAGAATTCCACGGAGAGAGGAGCTTGGTGGGCTACAGTTCCTGGGGTCGCAAAAAGACAGATATGACTGACTGTAGTTGACTGTAAGCAACTAACACACAATGAATACATAAAGAATAAATACTTAAGATGTTAAATAAATAGTAATTATGTTATTACCCTTTTATGCGCAAAAATATTTATGAAGTCATTACTATTAACCTGACATAGTAATTCTGGTATATTGTTGTTTTCAAATATTAATTCGACAGATCATTAGTAAACATAAATTTTAAATGAACAGTTGGCTTTACAATTATGCATAACTCTTATCAGTCCAGAGGTGGAGAAGAATGAACCACCATTTGTCATCTACCACAAAATGAAAGACTTCGATTGTATACTCTTTTACAGTGAACTTTCACCAATCTTCTGTATGGAGCTATATATCTTTGAATATTAAGCACATTTATTATATCAGCCTCAGTTTAAATTGAAATAATGCAGATGTTAATGACTCAGAATGCTTGAGGCCTGGAATGTTTGTGGCAGCCCCGTTTTCCCCATGAACCAGTGCTGTGCTGGAACAGGCCTTCATGGTTCTTATTACAATTGAAGGACACAATTCAGGAATGCAAAGTGGATAATATTGTCAAGTTAGGCTCCAGACATAGGCCACGTGCAATTTATATGGTCTCCAAGTTAATCTGTGTCTTGGAGAAGGGAGAAAATCTATGAGAAGACCTAATTTAGTCAGGTGTCATTCTCTAATAGGGTTAAGGAAATAGTCTTAATCCTAATGATAGTGCCTTTTTTCTGCCTAGAAAAACTACAACTATACTAGTACACAAAGGATCACATAGACTTCTTGAGAACAAGGAAAAGGAGCCTAAGAGAAGCAACAGGTAATGAAAAGGAAAGACCTCTGAATCTTTAACAAATAAAACTCTCTTTAGTTGGAAAATTCAGCTCTTTTTTAAAAACTTTAACAATATATAGTTTGCTCCTGATGCTGTCCCAGATTTCCCTAGTCTGTACTGGTGGGAGTCCAGTGATTCTGTTGGGGAGCTGATGAAATCCTCCTCTCATTCCTCCACCATCTTGGCCCCCTTCCTCAACTCCAGTATTCTTGCCTGGAGAATTCCACGGAGAGAGGAGCTTGGTGGGCTACAGTTCCTGGGGTCGCAAAAAGACAGATATGACTGACTGTAGTTGACTGTAAGCAACTAACACACAATGAATACATAAAGAATAAATACTTAAGATGTTAAATAAATAGTAATTATGTTATTACCCTTTTATGCGCCAAAATATTTATGAAGTCATTACTATTAACCTGACATAGTAATTCTGGTATATTGTTGTTTTCAAATATTAATTCGACAGATCATTAGTAAACATAAATTTTAAATGAACAGTTGGCTTTACAATTATGCATAACTCTTATCAGTCCAGAGGTGGAGAAGAATGAACCACCATTTGTCATCTACCACAAAATGAAAGACTTCGATTGTATACTCTTTTACAGTGAACTTTCACCAATCTTCTGTATGGAGCTATATATCTTTGAATATTAAGCACATTTATTATATCAGCCTCAGTTTAAATTGAAATAATGCAGATGTTAATGACTCAGAATGCTTGAGGCCTGGAATGTTTGTGGCAGCCCCGTTTTCCCCATGAACCAGTGCTGTGCTGGAACAGGCCTTCATGGTTCTTATTACAATTGAAGGACACAATTCAGGAATGCAAAGTGGATAATATTGTCAAGTTAGGCTCCAGACATAGGCCACGTGCAATTTATATGGTCTCCAAGTTAATCTGTGTCTTGGAGAAGGGAGAAAATCTATGAGAAGACCTAATTTAGTCAGGTGTCATTCTCTAATAGGGTTAAGGAAATAGTCTTAATCCTAATGATAGTGCCTTTTTTCTGCCTAGAAAAACTACAACTATACTAGTACACAAAGGATCACATAGACTTCTTGAGAACAAGGGAAAAGGAGCCTAAGAGAAGCAACAGGTAATGAAAAGGGAAAGACCTCTGAATCTTTAACAAATAAAACTCTCTTTAGTTGGAAAATTCAGACAGTTTTTTTTTCTTATGTGAATTTAATTTCTAAAGTGCCTCTGATGACACTGAAAAGGTGGACACTATAGCTAAGCATATTTAAAGACTTTCAGACTTATCTCACCTTTCTCTTTACTCTTGTGACCCATACCTGAACTCAACCCCCATCTCCTTCCTTCTGCTTTGGTGGAAGTCACAGGTTCTCAACATACATTTTATCTATCATTCAAGTGGACATGGTTCATGGATGCTCATGTCCATTCAGGTGGACATGGTCCATGGATGTTCACGAACAAGTTTATTTCATTTGCACAAAATAAAATGTCATACTTCTTCATGTTCAAGTTTTACCATAAATAATAACCTCATAATATAAACAAAGAGGAGCCAATGCAACACTTGAGTAGTGTAACAGGAATAGATATATAGTTTAGAAATAGTATTCTTGACATTGCCATATATCAAGAGAATGTATAAATTTCCCTGTAAGTCAAAAAAAAGGAATATCACATCCATTTATGGAAAGACTATATTAAAGAAGGTACCTCAGCACATCCGACCATGGCTGCTCGGAATTTTTGCTACTCAGTGTACAAAGGCCATGAGTTACCTTGTCAATGATTATTTAAACTTGCCAGAAATTGACATGGGAAATTCCTTCACTTAAGAAGGACAAAAAGGAAGTTGCACCCCATGAAATTATTGATAATGAAACTAACCTGGAGAAGTTAAAAAATGTACACAAATATGAATTTATGCAACAACTATGTGAAGAACCTGGCATTAAAACTCAGTTCTGCAGTTCCACCCATCAGTAGACAGGGTGCTTAAAGCCATACTGAGCTCACAGCCTCCCCTACACATATCCTTTGACATGGTCCTTCCCACCAGTGGGATAAGACCCAGCTCTTGGCAGGACAGAAAGGCCACGTGCAATTATATGGTCTCCAAGTTAATCTGTGTCTTGGAGAAGGGAGGAAATCTATGAGAAGACCTAATTTAGTCAGGTGTCATTCTCTAATAGGGTTAAGGAAATAGTCTTAATCCTAATGATAGTGCCTTTTTCTGCCTAGAAAACTACAACTATACTAGTACACAAAGGATCACATAGACTTCTTGAGAACAAGAAAAGGAGCCTAAGAGAAGCAACAGGTAATGAAAAGGAAAGACCTCTGAATCTTTAACAAATAAAACTCTCTTTAGTTGGAAAATTCAGACAGTTTTTCTTATGTGAATTTAATTTCTAAAGTGCCTCTGATGACACTGAAAAGGTGGACACTATAGCTAAGCATATTTAAAGACTTTCAGACTTATCTCACCTTTCTCTTTACTCTTGTGACCCATACCTGAACTCAACCCCCATCTCCTTCCTTCTGCTTTGGTGGAAGTCACAGGTTCTCAACATACATTTTATCTATCATTCAAGTGGACATGGTTCATGGATGCTCATGTCCATTCAGGTGGACATGGTCCATGGATGTTCACGAACAAGTTTATTTCATTTGCACAAAATAAAATGTCATACTTCTTCATGTTCAAGTTTTACCATAAATAATAACCTCATAATATAAACAAAGAGGAGCCAATGCAACACTTGAGTAGTGTAACAGGAATAGATATATAGTTTAGAAATAGTATTCTTGACATTGCCATATATCAAGAGAATGTATAAATTTCCCTGTAAGTCAAAAAGAAGGAATATCACATCCATTTATGGAAAGACTATATTAAAGAAGGTACCTCAGCACATCCGACCATGGCTGCTCGGAATTTTTGCTACTCAGTGTACAAAGGCCATGAGTTACCTTGTCAATGATTATTTAAACTTGCCAGAAATTGACATGGGAAATTCCTTCACTTAAGAAGGACAAAAAGGAAGTTGCACCCCATGAAATTATTGATAATGAAACTAACCTGGAGAAGTTAAAAAATGTACACAAATATGAATTTATGCAACAACTATGTGAAGAACCTGGCATTAAAACTCAGTTCTGCAGTTCCACCCATCAGTAGACAGGGTGCTTAAAGCCATACTGAGCTCACAGCCTCCCCTACACATATCCTTTGACATGGTCCTTCCCACCAGTGGGATAAGACCCAGCTCTTGGCAGGCATCAATTTCTCCCACCAACGGGGCCTTCACAAGCCTCAGGACCCAACTCACCCACAAAAGGGCAGAAACCAGAAGCAACAGGAGCTATAATCCACCAGCTATTAGAAATGAAAGGAGATCATAAACACAGAAAGGTAGACAAAATGAGAGGGTAGAGAAATATGTTCTGAATGAAGGAAGAAGTAAAAACCCACAAGGACAACTAAGTGAAGTGAAGACAGTGAACTTACCTGAAAAGGACTTTAGAGTAATGATAGTAAAGATGATCCATGATCTCATAACAAGAATGGAGGCACAGACTAAGACATTACAAGAGATATTTAATGAAGAGTTAGAAGATTTAAAGAACAAATGAACAGAGATAAACAATACAACAGTTGTAATGAAAAATACACTAGAAGAAACTGATAGCAGAATAATTGAGGTAGAAGAACAAATAGGTGAGCTGGAAGGCAGAATGATAAAGAAAAAAGAATGAGAAGAAATGAGGTCAGTCTCAGAGACCTCTGTTGTTGTTGTGCAGTAGCCAAGGTCTGTTCAACTCTTTGGGGCATAATTAAATGCATGAACATTCACACAATCAGGGTTCCCAAAAGATAAGAAACAGAGAAAGAGCCTGAGGAAACATCTGACGAAATTATAGCTGAAACTTCCCTAATATAAGAAAGGAAACACTTAGTTAGAGGAATCACAGGGAATCCCACACAAGATAAACCCAAGGAGGAACACACTGAAACACATATTAATCAAAGTGACAATAATTAAAGACAAATAAAGTATTAAAACCAACGAGTAAAAGTGACAAATAATATACAAGAGAATCCCCATACATTACTGGCTGATTTTTCAACAGAACTTTGTAGCCCAAAAGGGAGTGGCATGACATACTTAAAGTGATGAAAGGGAAAAACCTACAATCAAGAACACTCTACTCAGCAAGGCTCTCAATCAGACTCAAAGGAGAAATCAAGAGTTCTACAGATAAGCAAGAGCAAAGGAAATTCAACAACATCAAACCAGCCTTATAACAAATTCTAAAGGAACTTCTCTAGGAAGAAAAAAAGGCTGCAACTAGAATCAAGAAAATTATGCATGGGGAAGCTCACCAGTAAAGGCAAACATAAAGTAAATATAGGAAATCATCTACATCCACATATGATATAAAAATCAGAAATTGTAAGAACAGTACTAATGCATAACACTGGAAATGCATTGGAAATTGAGACCAGCAACTGAAAGCAATCTTGTACATAAATGCACTGCTATATCAAAACCACATGGGAACTACAAACCAAAAGTATATAGCAGATACACAAAAAAGGAAAAGTAATTCAAACATAACACTACAGATAGACACCAATCACAAAAGAACAAAAACAAATTATCCAACAATATATGAAAAGGATCACATAACATGATCAAGTAGAATGTACCTGAGTGATGCAAGAATTTTTCAATGCCTGCAATCAACCAGTGTGATACACCACATTAACAAATTGAAGAACAAAAACCATATGACCACCTCAATACATACAGAAAACACTTCTTGATAAAATTCAAAAACCACATATGATAAAATCTCTCCAGAATGTGGGAATAGAAGGAACTTACCTCAGCACAATAAAGGCCATATATAACAAACCCACAGTTATTATCATTCTCAAAGGTGAAAAGCTGAAAGTATTCTAAGATCAGGAACAAGGCAAGGATGTCTACTGTTACCGTTTTTATTTTACATAGTTTTGGAAGTCTGAGCCATGGCAATCAGAGAGGAAAAGGAAATTAAAGGAATCTAAATTGGAGAAGAAGTAAAACCATGACTGTCTGAAGATGATATGATTAGTATCCATAGAAAATCCTAAAGATGCTCCCAGAAAACTACTGGCACTCATCAATGAGTTCAATCAAGCTGCAGTATACAAAATTAACACACAGAAATCTTTTACAGTTCTACACATGAACAACAAAAGATTAGAAAGAGAAATTAAAGAAAGAATCCCACATACTATTATATTGAAAATAATAAAATACCTAGGAATAAATCTACCTAAGGAGACAAAGGACTGGTACTCTGAAAACTATACAATGCTGATGAAAGAAATCTAAGATGACACAAAACATGCAAAGATATACCATATTCTTAGATTGGAAGAATCAATATTATCAAAATGACTATACTACCCAAGACAATCTACAAATTCACTGCAATCTCTATCAAATTACTAATAGCATTTATCAGCAAACTAGAAAAAATATATAAAATCTGTATGGAGACACAAAAGACTGACTCCATGATTTCAGACTATACTATAAAGCTACAGTAATAGAATAGCATGGTATTGTCACACAAGCAGAAATATAAATCAGTGAAACAAGATAGAAAGCTCAGAAACAAATTCATGCATTTATGGTCAGTTAATCTAAGACAAATGAGGCAAAAGTAATTCAAACATAACACTACAGATAGACACCAATCACAAAAGAACAAAAACAAATTATCCAACAATATATGAAAAGGATCACATAACATGATCAAGTAGAATGTACCTGAGTGATGCAAGAATTTTTCAATGCCTGCAATCAACCAGTGTGATACACCACATTAACAAATTGAAGAACAAAAACCATATGACCACCTCAATACATACAGAAAACACTTCTTGATAAAATTCAAAAACCACATATGATAAAATCTCTCCAGAATGTGGGAATAGAAGGAACTTACCTCAGCACAATAAAGGCCATATATAACAAACCCACAGTTATTATCATTCTCAAAGGTGAAAAGCTGAAAGTATTCTAAGATCAGGAACAAGGCAAGGATGTCTACTGTTACCGTTTTTATTTTACATAGTTTTGGAAGTCTGAGCCATGGCAATCAGAGAGGAAAAGGAAATTAAAGGAATCTAAATTGGAGAAGAAGTAAAACCATGACTGTCTGAAGATGATATGATTAGTATCCATAGAAAATCCTAAAGATGCTCCCAGAAAACTACTGGCACTCATCAATGAGTTCAATCAAGCTGCAGTATACAAAATTAACACACAGAAATCTTTTACAGTTCTACACATGAACAACAAAAGATTAGAAAGAGAAATTAAAGAAAGAATCCCACATACTATTATATTGAAAATAATAAAATACCTAGGAATAAATCTACCTAAGGAGACAAAGGACTGGTACTCTGAAAACTATACAATGCTGATGAAAGAAATCTAAGATGACACAAAACATGCAAAGATATACCATATTCTTAGATTGGAAGAATCAATATTATCAAAATGACTATACTACCCAAGACAATCTACAAATTCACTGCAATCTCTATCAAATTACTAATAGCATTTATCAGCAAACTAGAAAAAATATATAAAATCTGTATGGAGACACAAAAGACTGACTCCATGATTTCAGACTATACTATAAAGCTACAGTAATAGAATAGCATGGTATTGTCACACAAGCAGAAATATAAATCAGTGAAACAAGATAGAAAGCTCAGAAACAAATTCATGCATTTATGGTCAGTTAATCTAAGACAAATGAGGCAAAAATATACAATGGGGCAAAGACAGCCTTTTCAACAAATGGAGCTGGGAAAACTGGACAGCTACATGTAAAAGAATGAAATCATAAAATTCTCTAACACTGTTCACCAAGATAAACTCAAAATGGATTAAAGAGCTAAAGATAAGATCAGATGCTATAAAACTCTTAGAGAAAAATACAGGTAAAACACTCTTTAAGGAGGCAAAAATACACAATGGAGCAAAGACAGCCTTTTCAACAAATGAAGCTGGGGAAACTGGACAGCTACATGTAAAAGAATGAAGTTGGAACATTCCCTAACACCACACATAAAGATAAACTCAAAATGGATTAAAGACCTAACTGGAAGACTAAAAACCATAAAACTCTTAGAGGAAAACATAGGCAGAACACTTGATGAGAGAAATCAAAGTGATCTTCTATGACCCTGCCCTCTAGAGTAAAGGAAATAAAAACAAAAATAAACAAGTGGGACCTAATGAAATAAGCTTTTGCACAGCAAAAGAAATTATAAAAAAGGTGAAAATAGAACCCTCAGAATGGGAGAAAATAATAGTGAATGAAACAAGCGACAAAGAATCTCCAGAATATGCAAGCAGCTCATACACTCAACAATGAAAGAACAAACAACCCAGTCACAGAATGGGAAAAAGACCTAGACAGTCATCTCTCCAAAGAAGACATAAAAATGGCCAAAAAACACATGAAGGAATGCTCAGTGTCACTCATTATTAGAAAAATGCAAATCAAAACCACAATGAGATATCACCTCACACCAGACAGAATGGCCATCATCCAAAAATCTACAGAGGTTGTGGAGAAAAGGGAACACTCTTGCACTGTTGGTGGGAGTGTAAGCTGACACAGCCACTATGGAAGATAGTATGGAGATTCCTTAAAAAACTAGGAGTAGAACAACCATATGACCCAGCAATTCCACTATTAGACATATATCCTGAGGAAATCAAAATTGAAAGAGACACACGTACCCCAGTGTTCACTGCAGCACTGTTTACAACAGCTGGGACATGAAAACAACCTAGATGTCTATCAGCAGATGATTGGATAAAGAAGTTAACAGTACATATATACAATGGAACACTTCTTAGCTGTAAAAAGGAATGCATTTGAATCAGTCCTAATGATGTGGATGAACTTAGAACCCATTATACAGAGTGAAGTAAGACAGAAAGAGAAGGATAAATATACTAACACATATATATGGAATCTAGAAAGACGGTACTGATAAATGTATATGCAGAGCAGCAGAGCAGAATCAGGCATAGAGAACAGACTTGTGGACATTGCAGGGAGAGAGGAGGGACAGAGGTATGGAAATGGTATCATGGAAACTTACCCTACATATGTAAAAGAGACAACCAATGTGAATGTGCTGTAAGACTAAGGCAACTTACATAGGAGCTATGCAACAATAAAGATAAACTCAAAGATAAAGATAACTCAAAATTAAAACCATAAAACTCTTAGAGGAAAACATAGGCAGAACACTTGATGAGAGAAATCAAAGTGATCTTCTATGACCCTGCCCTCTAGAGTAAAGGAAATAAAAACAAAAATAAACAAGTGGGACCTAATGAAATAAGCTTTTGCACAGCAAAAGAAATTATAAAAAAGGTGAAAATAGAACCCTCAGAATGGGAGAAAATAATAGTGAATGAAACAAGCGACAAAGAATCTCCAGAATATGCAAGCAGCTCATACACTCAACAATGAAAGAACAAACAACCCAGTCACAGAATGGGAAAAAGACCTAGACAGTCATCTCTCCAAAGAAGACATAAAAATGGCCAAAAAACACATGAAGGAATGCTCAGTGTCACTCATTATTAGAAAAATGCAAATCAAAACCACAATGAGATATCACCTCACACCAGACAGAATGGCCATCATCCAAAAATCTACAGAGGTTGTGGAGAAAAGGGAACACTCTTGCACTGTTGGTGGGAGTGTAAGCTGACACAGCCACTATGGAAGATAGTATGGAGATTCCTTAAAAAACTAGGAGTAGAACAACCATATGACCCAGCAATTCCACTATTAGACATATATCCTGAGGAAATCAAAATTGAAAGAGACACACGTACCCCAGTGTTCACTGCAGCACTGTTTACAACAGCTGGGACATGAAAACAACCTAGATGTCTATCAGCAGATGATTGGATAAAGAAGTTAACAGTACATATATACAATGGAACACTTCTTAGCTGTAAAAAGGAATGCATTTGAATCAGTCCTAATGATGTGGATGAACTTAGAACCCATTATACAGAGTGAAGTAAGACAGAAAGAGAAGGATAAATATACTAACACATATATATGGAATCTAGAAAGACGGTACTGATAAATGTATATGCAGAGCAGCAGAGCAGAATCAGGCATAGAGAACAGACTTGTGGACATTGCAGGGAGAGAGGAGTGGGACAGAGGTATGGAAATGGTATCATGGAAACTTACCCTACATATGTAAAAGAGACAACCAATGTGAATGTGCTGTAAGACTAAGGCAACTTACATAGGAGCTATGCAACCTGGAGGGGTGGGATGGCGAGGGAGATGGGAGGGAAGTTTGAGTGGGAGGGGTCAAATGTATATATATGACTGAATCAGGTTTATGTATAGCAGTAAACAACAAAACTCTGTAAAGGGAAAATAAATTTAAAAGAACACAACAGTATAAAAAAATGTTGTAACCAGGATATGAAGCCTACCAAAATATGACATAATTGTACATAGAAGGAGTAAAAGAAGAGAATCTGTTTAACCTTAATTAGGAACATTTTTCTTCAGGTAACACCAGGACTGAATATTGGACTAATACACCACATGACTCTGAACTGAATGGTCACATAGTTCCAATTTTTGTTTCTAAAAGTTAAAAATCCAATAAACCTACTCTACTCAAAAAAAAAAAAAAAAAAAAAACCGACACTCTGTGACATAAATCTTAGCAATCTTTTCTGATCTACCTGCTAGATTAATGAAAATGAAAGCAAAACTAAACAAATGAGACTAAATTAAACTTAAAATCTTCTGCACAGCAATGAAAACTATTCATAAATCACAGACAACCCACAGAATAGAGAAAATATTTTCAAATGAAGTAACTGACAAGGGATTAATCTCCAAAACATACAAACAGCATATATTGCTCAGTAAGCGTTAGTCACTCAGCTGTGCAGAGCTCTTTGTGACCCCCATGGACCGTAGCCTGCTTCCTGTAGGCTCCTCTGTTCATGGAATTCTCCAGGCAAGAATACTGGGTTAGGGGGCCATTCTCTTCTCCAGGGGATATTCCCAACACAGAGATTGAACCTGGATCTCTTGCACTGAAAGCAGATTCTTTACCATCAGAGCCACCAAGGAAGACCTTATCTGCCTGCCCTGTAGCTCAATGCACTGTGTTAAGTCTCTTCAGTCATGTCCCTCTCTTTGCAAACTTATGGACCATCCCACCAGTCTCCTTTGTCTGTGGGATTCTGCAGACAAGAATACTGGCATGGATTGCCATGCCCTCCTCCAGGCGATATTCCCAACACAGGGATTGATCTCACATTTCTTTTTTTTTTTTTTTAAACCTTTATTTTGCTTTTAACTTTTACAAGGTTTGGTTGTTTACAGATATGTATGCTCCCAGATTAGTTATATGTGTATCCCCCCCCTTCTCACCCCTCCCAACCATCACACAGCATCCCTGAAGGCTCCCCTTTTCTCACAGAGCAATGACTAGAGCTATTTTCTTCACATATGATAGTACAGGCCTTCATGCTACTTCCTTTACACCTCCCACCCACTATTCCTTCCCCACAATGCCCATATGTCCACTGTCCATGTCTATCTTTCTGTTGCTTCACTGCGTGTGCCATCATCACCATCCTACTAGATTCCACATGTATGTGTTAGTATATTGTACTCGTCCTTCTCTTTTTGACTGACTTCACTTTTTATGATAGGTTCCAGATCCAGCCACCTCATTACGGCTGATTCTTCTGCATTTCGCTTTACAGCTGTGTAGTATTCCATTGTATACATGTACCAGTGCTTTTGTATCCATTCCTTCGTCGATTGGCATCTAGGTTGCTTCCATGTTCTAGCTATTGTATAGAGAGCTGCAATGAACATTGGGGTACAGGTGCGTCTTTCAATTTTGATTTCATCAGGATATAAGCCTAAGAGTGGGATTGCTGGTTCTATGGTGCTTCTATTTTCAGTTTTTGAAGAAATCTCCAGAATGTCTTCCATAGAAGCTGTATTAATTTACATTCCCACCAGCAATGCAAGAGTGTTCCCTTTTCTCCGCACCCTCTCCAGCATTTATTGTCTGTCGATTTGTGGATGATGGTCATTCTGACGGGGGTGAGGTGATATCTCATTGTAGTTTTGATTTGCATTTCTCTAATTATAAGTGAAGTTGAGCATCGTTTCATGTGCTTTTGGGCCATCTGTATGTCGTCATTGGAGAGGTGTCTGTTTAGATCCTTTTCCCATTTTTTGATTGGGTTGTTCATTTTTCCAGTGCTGAGTTGTCTGAGTTGCTTGTAGATTTTGGAGATTAATTCTTTGTCTGTTGTTTCATTTGCTATGATTTTCTCCCACTCTGTGGGGTGTCTCTTCACCTTTTTTTGGTAATTTCTTTTGCTGTACAAAAGCATTTAAGTTTCATTAGGTCCCACATATTCATTTGTCTTTTTAGTTCTGCTATTCTAGTAGGTGGGTCAGAGAAGATCTTGCTTTGATTGATGTGCTTGAGGGTTTTGCCTATATTCTCCTCTAAGAGTTTGATGGTTTCTGGTCTTACATTTAGGTCTTCATTTTGATCGTTTTCACCACAGCAGGCTCCTTTTCTCAAAAATGACTAGAGCTATTTTCTTCACATATGATAGTACAGGCCTTCATGCTACTTCCTTTACACCTCCCACCCACTATTCCTTCCCCACAATGCCCATATGTCCACTGTCCATGTCTATCTTTCTGTTGCTTCACTGCGTGTGCCATCATCACCATCCTACTAGATTCCACATGTATGTGTTAGTATATTGTACTCGTCCTTCTCTTTTTGACTGACTTCACTTTTTATGATAGGTTCCAGATCCAGCCACCTCATTACAGCTGATTCTTCTGCATTTCGCTTTACAGCTGTGTAGTATTCCATTGTATACATGTACCAGTGCTTTTGTATCCATTCCTTCGACGATTGGCATCTAGGTTGCTTCCATGTTCTAGCTATTGTATAGAGAGCTGCAATGAACATTGGGGTACAGGTGCTTCTTTCAATTTTGATTTCATCAGGATATAAGCCTAAGAGTGGGATTGCTGGTTCTATGGTGCTTCTATTTTCAGTTTTTGAAGAAATCTCCAGAATGTCTTCCATAGAAGCTGTATTAATTTACATTCCCACCAGCAATGCAAGAGTGTTCCCTTTTCTCCGCACCCTCTCCAGCATTTATTGTCTGTCGATTTGTGGATGATGGTCATTCTGACGGGTGTGAGGTGATATCTCATTGTAGTTTTGATTTGCATTTCTCTAATTATAAGTGAAGTTGAGCATCGTTTCATGTGCTTTTGGGCCATCTGTATGTCGTCATTGGAGAGGTGTCTGTTTAGATCCTTTTCCCATTTTTTGATTGGGTTGTTCATTTTTCCAGTGCTGAGTTGTCTGAGTTGCTTGTAGATTTTGGAGATTAATTCTTTGTCTGTTGTTTCATTTGCTATGATTTTCTCCCACTCTGTGGGGTGTCTCTTCACCTTTTTTTGGTAATTTCTTTTGCTGTACAAAAGCATTTAAGTTTCATTAGGTCCCACATATTCATTTGTCTTTTTAGTTCTGCTATTCTAGTAGGTGGGTCAGAGAAGACCTTGCTTTGATTTATGTGCTTGAGGGTTTTGCCTATATTCTCCTCTAAGAGTTTGATGCTTTCTGGTCTTACATTTAGGTCTTCAATCCATTTTGTGTTGATCTTTGTGTATGGTGTCAGAGAATGTTCCAACTTCATTATTTTGCATGTAGCTGTCCAATTTTCCCAGCACCATTTGTTGAAGAGGCTGTCTTTGTCCCATTTTATATGTTCGCCTCCTTTGTCAAAAATAAGGTACCCATAAGTGCGTGGGTTTACCTCTGGGTTCTCGATTTTGTTCCATTGGTTGATATTTCTGTTTTTGTGCCAGTACCATACTGTCTTGATGACTGTTGCTTTGTAGTAGAGTCTGAAGTTGGGGAGGCTGATCCCTCCAGATCCATTCTTCTTCCTCAGGATTGCTTTGGCTATTCGAGGTCTTTTGTGTTTCCACATGAACTGTGTTATTCTTTGGCCTAGTTCTGTGAAGAATGTCATTGGAAGTTTGATAGGGATCGCATTGAAACTATAGATGACATTTGGTAGTATGGTCATTTTCACAATATTGATTCTTCCAACCCAGGAACATGGAATATCTCTCCATCTGTTTAAGTCTTCTTTAATGTCTCTCATGAGTGTCTTGTAATTTTCTGTGTACATTTCTTTTGTGTCTTTGGGTAGGCTTATTCCTAGATATTTGATTCTTTTGGTTGCAATGGTGAAGGGGATTGCCTCTTTGATTTCATTTTCTGATTTTTCATTGTTTGAGTATAGGAATGCCAGTGATTTCTGTATATTGATTTTGTATCCTGCGACTTTGCTGAATTCGCTGATTAACTCTAGTAGTTTTGTAAGAGTGTCTTTGGGATTTTCTATGTATAATATCATGCCATCTGCAAATAGAGTTTGACTTCTTCTTTTCCAATCTGGATTCCTTTGATTTCTTTCTCTTCTCTTATTGCTGTTGCTAGAACTTCCAGGACTATGTTGAATAATAGTGGTGAAAGTGGACACCCTTGTCTTGTTCCTGATCTTAGAAGAAATGCTTTCTGTTTTTCACCATTGAGGATAATGTTCGCCGTGGCTTCCCATAGATGGCTTTCACTAGGTTGAGATGGGTTCCTTCTATGCCCATTTTTTGAAGAGTTTTTATCATAAATGGATGCTGTACTTTGTCAAAGGCTTTTTCTGCATCTATTGAGATGATCATGTGATTTTTGTCTCTCAATTTGTTGATATGGCGTATCACATGGATTGATTTGTGGATACTGAAGAATCTTTGCATGCCTGGGATGAACCCAACTTGATCATGATGTATGAGCTTTTTGATGTGTTGTTGAATTCTGTTTGCTAGGATTTTGTTGAGGATTTTGGCGTCTAGATTCATCAGTGAAATTGGCCTATAATTTTCTCTTTTTGTATTGTCTTTGCCTGGCTTTGGTATCAGGGGGATTGTGGCCTCATAGAATGTGTTTGGAAGTGTTCCTTCCTGTGCAATTGTTTGGAAGAGTTTTCGAAGGACAGGCATTAGCTCTTCTTTAAATGTTTGGTAGAATTCACTTGTGAAACCATCTGGCCCTGGGCTTTTACTTTTGGGTAGGTTTCTGATCACAACATTGATTTCTGAGCTTGTGATTGGCTTGTTTATAGTTTCTATTTCTTCCTGGCTCAGTCTTGGGAGATTAGTCTTCTATAAGAAACTGTCCATTTCCTCCAGGTTGTCCAGTTTGTTGCCATAGAGCTGTTCATAATAGTCTCTTAGAATCCTTTGGATTTCTGCATTATCTGTTGTAATCTCTCCTTTTTTGCTTTTGATTTTGGTGATCTGGTTCTTCTCTCTCTTTTTCTTGATGAGTCTGGCCAGTGGTGTGTCGATTTCATTGACCTTTTCGAAGAACCATCTTTTTGTTTTATTTATCTTTACTCTTTTTTCTTTCATTTCTTTATCATTTATTTCTGCTCTGATCTTTATGATTTCCCTTCTTCTGCTGGCTTTGGGGTGTTTTTGTTCTTCTGTCTCCTGTTGTTTTAAGCGTAAGGTTAGGTCGTCTGTTTGAGATTTTTCTAATTTCTTGAGATGGGATTGAATTACTATAAACTTCCCCCTTAGAACTGCTTTTGCAGTATCCCATAGGTTTTGCACTGTCGTGTGTTCATTGTCATTTTCTTCTAGGAAATTTTTTATTTCTCCTTTGATTTGCTCGGTAATCAGTTGGTTTTTTAGGTATGTGTTGTTTAATCTCCATATGTTTCTGTTTTTAGCGGTTTTTTCCCTGTATTTGATCACTAGTCTCATTGCATTGTGGTCCCAGAAAATGGTTGATATAATTTCAGTTTTCTTGAATTGACTGAGGTTTGATTTGTGGCCCAAGATGTGGTCTATCCTGGAGAAAGTTCCATGAGCACTTGAGGAGAAAGTGTATTCTTCTGCTTTTGGATGGAAAGTCCTAAGGATATCGATGAGGTCCATCTCTTCTAGTGTGGCATTGAAGGCTTGTGTTTCTTTATTAAGTTTCTGTTTGGATGATCTGTCCATTGGTGTGAGAGGAGTTTGAAAGTCTCCTATTATGATTGTGTTAGTGTTGATGTCTTCTTTTATGTCTGAAAGTGTTTGTCTTATGTATTGGGGTGCTCCTGTGTTGGGTGCATAGATATTTATGATTGTTATGTCTTCTTGGATTGATCCCTTGATCATTATGTAGTGTCCTGCCTTGTTTCTTCTAGTCTTCTTTATTTTGAGGTCTATTTTGTCTGATATGAGGATTGCTACTCCAGGTTCCTTGATTTCCATTGGCATGGAATATCCTTTTCCAGCCTCTCACTTTCAGTCTATGAGTGTCTCTAGGTCTGAAGTGAGTTTCCTGGAGGCAGCATATATATGGGTCATGTTTTTGAATCCATTCAGGCACTCTGTGTCTTTTGGTTGGGGCATTTAGTCCATTTATATTCAAGGTAATTATTGATACAAATGATCCTATTGTCATCTTATTAGATACTATGATGGGTTTGTTTTGTGGATCTTCTCCTTCTTTTATACTTGTTGTCTATATAAGTCCCTTTAACACGTGTTGTAAGGCTGGTTTGGTGTGACTAAATTCTTTTAATTTTTGCTTATCTGTAAAGCTTTTGATTTCTCCATCCATTTTGAAGGAGATCCTTGCAGGGTAGAGGATTCCTGGCTGCAGATTATTCTCTTTTAGCCATTTAAATGTGTCCTGCCATTCCCTTCTGGCCTGCAGAGTTTCTGTTGAAAGATCAGCTGTTAAATGTATGGGCTTTCCCTTGTATGTCACTAGTTGCTCTTACCTTGCTGCGTTGAGAATTCTGTCCTTGTGTTTAATTTGTGTCAGCTTCTTTAATATGTGTCTTGGTGTGTTTCTTCTCGGATTGATTCTGTATGGTACTCTTTGTGCTTCTTGGACTTGATGGACTATTTCTTTTCCCATGTTGGGGAAATTTTCAACTAGAATCTCTTCAAAATTTTTGTCATAGCCTTTCTTTTTTTCTTCTTCTTCTGGAACCCCTATAATTCGAATATTGGTGCGTTTGATATTATGCCAGAGGTCTCTGAGGCTATCCTCTGCTCTTTTCATTCTTTGAGCTAGATTCTGGATGTTTCTCTTCATTGGTGTGAGAGGAGTTTGAAAGTCTCCTATTATGATTGTGTTAGTGTTGATGTCTTCTTTTATGTCTGAAAGTGTTTGTCTTATGTATTGGGGTGCTCCTGTGTTGGGTGCATAGATATTTATGATTGTTATGTCTTCTTGGATTGATCCCTTGATCATTATGTAGTGTCCTGCCTTGTTTCTTCTAGTCTTCTTTATTTTGAGGTCTATTTTGTCTGATATGAGGATTGCTACTCCAGGTTCCTTGATTTCCATTGGCATGGAATATCCTTTTCCAGCCTCTCACTTTCAGTCTATGAGTGTCTCTAGGTCTGAAGTGAGTTTCCTGGAGGCAGCATATATATGGGTCATGTTTTTGAATCCATTCAGGCACTCTGTGTCTTTTGTTTGGGGCATTTAGTCCATTTATATTCAAGGTAATTATTGATACAAATGATCCTATTGTCATCTTATTAGATACTATGATGGGTTTGTTTTGTGGATCTTCTCCTTCTTTTATACTTGTTGTCTATATAAGTCCCTTTAACACGTGTTGTAAGGCTGGTTTGGTGTGACTAAATTCTTTTAATTTTTGCTTATCTGTAAAGCTTTTGATTTCTCCATCCATTTTGAAGGAGATCCTTGCAGGGTAGAGGATTCCTGGCTGCAGATTATTCTCTTTTAGCCATTTAAATGTGTCCTGCCATTCCCTTCTGGCCTGCAGAGTTTCTGTTGAAAGATCAGCTGTTAAATGTATGGGCTTTCCCTTGTATGTCACTAGTTGCTCTTACCTTGCTGCGTTGAGAATTCTGTCCTTGTGTTTAATTTGTGTCAGCTTCTTTAATATGTGTCTTGGTGTGTTTCTTCTCGGATTGATTCTGTATGGTACTCTTTGTGCTTCTTGGACTTGATGGACTATTTCTTTTCCCATGTTGGGGAAATTTTCAACTAGAATCTCTTCAAAATTTTTGTCATAGCCTTTCTTTTTTTCTTCTTCTTCTGGAACCCCTATAATTCGAATATTGGTGCGTTTGATATTATGCCAGAGGTCTCTGAGGCTATCCTCTGCTCTTTTCATTCTTTGAGCTAGATTCTGTTTTTCAGCAGTTACTTCCACCATTCTATCTTCCAGCTCACTTATCTGGCCTTCTGTCTCAGATACTCTGCTCTTGATTCCTTCTACAGTGTTTTTCAGTTCAGCAATTGAGTTGTTTGTCTCTGTTACTTTTTTGGTAAGTTCTTGTATTTCTTTATTCAGTGTGTTAGTTGTGTCTTACAATTTCTCTGACATTATGTTTTCAGTTTCGTTGATCATCTTTACTATTATTCTTCTGAAATCACTTTCAGAAAGTTTGTGCAAATTCTCTTCATTGATTTGATCTTGTGTGTTTGTAGATTGTTCCTTCACTTTGTGGTATTTCTCTGCCGTTTCATTGTTATTATTAATGTTTTAACTGACTCTGTTTGGGATTTCCTTTTCCCAGACTTTGAGTTACGTCTGTTGGTGTCTGTTGTTTGGACGGGGCTTCTTATTCTGGGTGATGCTGGTGGTTGGGTGATGTCAGGACTTGCATACGAGTGATTATCTTTGTTTGTGTTCTCACTTGTATAGTGCTCTCTAGTGTTAGGCGTTCTCTATTATTGTAGAGTTTTGGAGTCAGTGCTCCTTCCCTAAAGCCCTGGGGCTTGTTGCCATCTTGTTGTGGCTTCTCCTTTGTTCTTCAATGTGGGATATCTCTTTTGTGATCAGATCCAACCTCCTCCTTTGGATGGTTTCCCAGGAACTCGTTGCAATTCCTGAACCCACATTTCTTACATCTCACTGCACTGGCAAATGAGTTCTTAACCACTAACATTATCTAGGAAGCCCGCCATGTGGCTCAATATCTCCCCGCCCAAAATAATAACTGTCCTTGTGTTTAATTTGTGTCAGCTTCTTTAATATGTGTCTTGGTGTGTTTCTTCTCGGATTGATTCTGTATGGTACTCTTTGTGCTTCTTGGACTTGATGGACTATTTCTTTTCCCATGTTGGGGAAATTTTCAACTAGAATCTCTTCAAAATTTTTGTCATAGCCTTTCTTTTTTTCTTCTTCTTCTGGAACCCCTATAATTCGAATATTGGTGCGTTTGATATTATGCCAGAGGTCTCTGAGGCTATCCTCTGCTCTTTTCATTCTTTGAGCTAGATTCTGTTTTTCAGCAGTTACTTCCACCATTCTATCTTCCAGCTCACTTATCTGGCCTTCTGTCTCAGATACTCTGCTCTTGATTCCTTCTACAGTGTTTTTCAGTTCAGCAATTGAGTTGTTTGTCTCTGTTACTTTTTTGGTAAGTTCTTGTATTTCTTTATTCAGTGTGTTAGTTGTGTCTTACAATTTCTCTGACATTATGTTTTCAGTTTCGTTGATCATCTTTACTATTATTCTTCTGAAATCACTTTCAGAAAGTTTGTGCAAATTCTCTTCATTGATTTGATCTTGTGTGTTTGTAGATTGTTCCTTCACTTTGTGGTATTTCTCTGCCGTTTCATTGTTATTATTAATGTTTTAACTGACTCTGTTTGGGATTTCCTTTTCCCAGACTTTGAGTTACGTCTGTTGGTGTCTGTTGTTTGGACGGGGCTTCTTATTCTGGGTGATGCTGGTGGTTGGGTGATGTCAGGACTTGCATACGAGTGATTATCTTTGTTTGTGTTCTCACTTGTATAGTGCTCTCTAGTGTTAGGCGTTCTCTATTATTGTAGAGTTTTGGAGTCAGTGCTCCTTCCCTAAAGCCCTGGGGCTTGTTGCCATCTTGTTGTGGCTTCTCCTTTGTTCTTCAATGTGGGATATCTCTTTTGTGATCAGATCCAACCTCCTCCTTTGGATGGTTTCCCAGGAACTCGTTGCAATTCCTGAACCCACATTTCTTACATCTCACTGCACTGGCAAATGAGTTCTTAACCACTAACATTATCTAGGAAGCCCGCCATGTGGCTCAATATCTCCCCCGCCCAAAATATAACAAAAACAATGGGGACAAGGTCTAAACACACATTTCTCCAAAGAAAACATAGAAATGGCCAATAAAGGCACAAATAAAAGAATAAATGCTCAACATCACTAATTATCAGAGAAACACAAATCAAAAACTACAGTGAAGCATCCCCTCATACTAATCAGAATGGGTATCATCAAAAAAGTCTGTAAACAACAAATGCTGGAGAGAATGTAGAGAAAATGGAATACTCCTGCACTGTTGTTGGGAATGTGAATTGGTATAATCATTATGGCAAGAAAAAAAAAATGGAGGTTCCTTAAAAAACTAAGAGAACTACCAAATGCTTCAGAAATCTTACTCCAGGCTTATATCTGAATAAAACCATAATTCAAAAAGATACATGCACCCCGATGTTAATTGCAGCATTATTTACAGCAAGAAGACATGGAAGCAAACTAAATGTCCATCCACAGAGGAATGAATAAAGTGTGGTACATTATACCATGGAGTGTACGCAACCATTAAAAAAGAATGAAATAATGCCATTTGAAGCAACATGGATGGATGTATAGATTACCAACTAAGTGAAGTAAATATATATATATATAGCACCCAAATTTGGAATCTAATTTTTTAAAAAATGATACAAATGAACAATTTTACAAACAAGAAACAGACTCAAACTTAGCTTCACCAAAGGGGAAACACAGCAGTGGAGGAAGGGGGGCAGTTAAACCTAGGGATTAACACATACACACTATATATAAAATAGATAAGCAACAGTAAATTCTACTCAATATTATGTGAAAACTTACATGAGAAAAGAATCTTGAAAAGAATGAATGCATGTATAAGTGAATCACTTTGCTGTATACCTGAAAATAGTACAGCATTATAAATGAATTATAATCCAGTATACATCTTGAAAAATAGTACAGCTATTTGTTCAGTCCAACCCCCCAACCCCATCTTGTTGTGGCTTCTCCTTTGTTCTTCAATGTGGGATATCTCTTTTGTGATCAGATCCAACCTCCTCCTTTGGATGGTTTCCCAGGAACTCGTTGCAATTCCTGAACCCACATTTCTTACATCTCACTGCACTGGCAAATGAGTTCTTAACCACTAACATTATCTAGGAAGCCCGCCATGTGGCTCAATATCTCCCCCGCCCAAAATATAACAAAAACAATGGGGACAAGGTCTAAACACACATTTCTCCAAAGAAAACATAGAAATGGCCAATAAAGGCACAAATAAAAGAATAAATGCTCAACATCACTAATTATCAGAGAAACACAAATCAAAAACTACAGTGAAGCATCCCCTCATACTAATCAGAATGGGTATCATCAAAAAAGTCTGTAAACAACAAATGCTGGAGAGAATGTAGAGAAAATGGAATACTCCTGCACTGTTGTTGGGAATGTGAATTGGTATAATCATTATGGCAAGAAAAAAATGGAGGTTCCTTAAAAAACTAAGAGAACTACCAAATGCTTCAGAAATCTTACTCCAGGCTTATATCTGAATAAAACCATAATTCAAAAAGATACATGCACCCCGATGTTAATTGCAGCATTATTTACAGCAAGAAGACATGGAAGCAAACTAAATGTCCATCCACAGAGGAATGAATAAAGTGTGGTACATTATACCATGGAGTGTACGCAACCATTAAAAAAGAATGAAATAATGCCATTTGAAGCAACATGGATGGATGTATAGATTACCAACTAAGTGAAGTAAATATATATATATATAGCACCCAAATTTGGAATCTAATTTTTTAAAAAATGATACAAATGAACAATTTTTACAAACAAGAAACAGACTCAAACTTAGCTTCACCAAAGGGGAAACACAGCAGTGGAGGAAGGGGGGCAGTTAAACCTAGGGATTAACACATACACACTATATATAAAATAGATAAGCAACAGTAAATTCTACTCAATATTATGTGAAAACTTACATGAGAAAAGAATCTTGAAAAGAATGAATGCATGTATAAGTGAATCACTTTGCTGTATACCTGAAAATAGTACAGCATTATAAATGAATTATAATCCAGTAAATTTGAAAAAAAATTTAGTCCTGTCCATCTTGGAAAAATAAAGCTCATGTTCATCCCAGTAAATTCCCCTAGCTTATTCATCTACATAAAAGGAAGCCATTTATAAATAGAGGACTGATAATTCAGAAATATATTTTGATACAGGGGAACAGTTAAATAATAACACAAGGCAGGTAAGAGGAAAATGCAGAATGTAGTAAGTTCTATCATTGAGTTCTAAAACACTGACCTAATTTAAACAAGTCAAGAGCACAGAGAAAGAGAAGGAAGCTGCTACTCAGAATCGTAAGAGACATCAGTATTTAGAGTGGACTTTCTTTGGATTCTTACTCAAACTCTAAAAATCAGCATGTTTGACACAATAGGGCAATATGATTACAAAACATCTATCATTTTAGATGATACAAAAGAATTATTGTTAAAGCTAAGTGTGTGAATCTCAGTAAGATTATTAAGAAAATATTTCTCTATGAGACATGCCAGTTGAAGCTGTAGGAATGAAATGACAGTGACTGGAACACTTTACAATACTTCAGGATTTTTCAACAAAAAAAGGATAGGCAAGGCAAATGTGGCAATCTTGATAATTACTGATTCATATAATAGGTATATATGAGTTCATTATGTTATTTTCTATACTTTTGTGTATATTTAAACCTTTTGTAATAAAACATATTAATATAAAAAAGGTTATTATAAACATGCTACTTTTATCAAAGTTATATGACTCCAGTAAAAATTCCAGTGAGATTATATTTTAGTGGACTAGATTCAGTGTCTCAAATATATTCTTTAGGACACTCCCAAGAAAATCCAAGAACATGGTTTAAAAAAATGGATTTCTTTCTTCCTCCTTTACATATTACTCTATACTTATCAAATGGTTTAAAAACAAAAACAGAATCTTCCAATGCACTGCAGTTGCAAGGTAAAAATTGGGGTAAATGTAGGGTTGTTTCTGTTGGTAGAACAATCTAATTACCTAGGGAGGTAGTATTATGGAGAGATTAAGAGAGCTGACTGAAGAGAGGGAGATAGAGGGCAAACTCAAAGATTCTGCCAAAAAAGGCACAGGGTGTCACACAGGATGTTCATGGCATTTGGTTTCAGATGATTACGTATAGTAAATTAAAGATAATAGTTCATTCTTTAAAATGAAATAAAACTTAAAAGTAATGGAGTATGGGTTTTAGAGTTAATTGTACCTGTGTTTGATCTTATCTCTGCCCATTAGTAGCTTTGTTAGTAGCTGGTTAGTCTCAATGAATGGATTTAGTCCTCTAAGCCTCAGTTTCTTTTTCCTTTACACAAGTTTCAGAGCTATATAAACCTCATGGGATTATTGTGAGGAATAAATATGATAGGGAATGTAAACCAAATAGACAGGTACTGGCAAAAAGAAAGGAATGGATGAATGTATAAATCTTTAGGCAAGTTGATATGGAGAGAAGGATAGAAAGGTAAATGATAATTCCCAGAATTAGAAGGCAAGGGGGAAAAAATTTGGGCTAGTTCATCCTGAGTTTTCACTATTCAGTAAAGAAGAGGTGAAGTTTAATACTCAAAATAATGTGGTGAGGTGTGGTCTGAGAATTGAAAAAAAAAATGGATCAAAAAAATTATATGCAGATAGGTGGCATAACTAGCTATCTGACATTAAATAAGTTTCTTTGGGAGTCTCGAGGGCCTAGATAAGTAGTGATAATAGCAGGATTGTAGAGTTCATTGTAGGGAATTTGTTCTATCTTTGCTCCACAGCCAGGGTCTGGAGAAGGAAAATAGGATGTTGAATTTATCCTAGCTATATGGAAGAATCAAGAGTAGGATGTCAAGAGAGTATGGTCATGCCAAGGGACTAATATAAAAGTCAATCTGTGGGACGCCGGCTGAGAAGGGAGACAAACAGCAGCAGCAAAAGGTGGACTGACTACTCTAGGAGAGTTTAAAGTGTGTGCGAGAGAAATTTTCCACACAATGGCAAATTTTCAGGCTTGCCTACATTAAGGTGGAGTGGAGGGAAGCAAATGAAGACATCAGAAGACTTATTATTATGAAAACATCAAAGATTATCAGTTGTGGCACTGAAGTTTCCCTGGTTGATGTCAGAAATCATGTCCTAGAAAGAACAGATAAACATTCCAAGAAGTAGGATGTGCTAAGTGACATCTGGAGGCAGAATCAGGAAAATGAATCAGTCTCAAATCTGATGAAATGCAGATCAGATTGTCTTGAATGAGGCAATTAATTTCTTTGCAAAGGATCCAAATCAAAAACCACAAGTACAGTACCTCTGGGTCTGTCCCTGCTTGCTGGAGCATGAAACATCAGAGGAGGTGGTTCTTGCCAATCAACTGGTCACTCAGTTGAGGAAGAAGCCCACCTCCTCTGCTCAACATATCCCTGGTCACAGACTCACGGAACAGTAACTTTGCTCAAGGCTAGCTGTGACCTCAGGCTGACTACAATAGGCTCAGATTTTGCAGCAAGTTCATTCAGGTAAATATCTCTTGGTCATCATCTGACATTCTTCTCTCTCTCCTCTGTTACTAAGTTTCCCCATATGTTGGTTTTCCTCCAGCACCCATCTTTTCTTTCCTCTGCATGGCTAATATGGATCACCCTCACTTCACCAACTACAATTTGGAGAAGACACAGAATCAGTAGAGTAGGGCATGAGGAAGTTGACTAAATGACTTGAAATTATATGCAGATAGGTGGCATAACTAGCTATCTGACATTAAATAAGTTTCTTTGGGAGTCTCGAGGGCCTAGATAAGTAGTGATAATAGCAGGATTGTAGAGTTCATTGTAGGGAATTTGTTCTATCTTTGCTCCACAGCCAGGGTCTGGAGAAGGAAAATAGGATGTTGAATTTATCCTAGCTATATGGAAGAATCAAGAGTAGGATGTCAAGAGAGTATGGTCATGCCAAGGGACTAATATAAAAGTCAATCTGTGGGACGCCGGCTGAGAAGGGAGACAAACAGCAGCAGCAAAAGGTGGACTGACTACTCTAGGAGAGTTTAAAGTGTGTGCGAGAGAAATTTTCCACACAATGGCAAATTTTCAGGCTTGCCTACATTAAGGTGGAGTGGAGGGAAGCAAATGAAGACATCAGAAGACTTATTATTATGAAAACATCAAAGATTATCAGTTGTGGCACTGAAGTTTCCCTGGTTGATGTCAGAAATCATGTCCTAGAAAGAACAGATAAACATTCCAAGAAGTAGGATGTGCTAAGTGACATCTGGAGGCAGAATCAGGAAAATGAATCAGTCTCAAATCTGATGAAATGCAGATCAGATTGTCTTGAATGAGGCAATTAATTTCTTTGCAAAGGATCCAAATCAAAAACCACAAGTACAGTACCTCTGGGTCTGTCCCTGCTTGCTGGAGCATGAAACATCAGAGGAGGTGGTTCTTGCCAATCAACTGGTCACTCAGTTGAGGAAGAAGCCCACCTCCTCTGCTCAACATATCCCTGGTCACAGACTCACGGAACAGTAACTTTGCTCAAGGCTAGCTGTGACCTCAGGCTGACTACAATAGGCTCAGATTTTGCAGCAAGTTCATTCAGGTAAATATCTCTTGGTCATCATCTGACATTCTTCTCTCTCTCCTCTGTTACTAAGTTTCCCCATATGTTGGTTTTCCTCCAGCACCCATCTTTTCTTTCCTCTGCATGGCTAATATGGATCACCCTCACTTCACCAACTACAATTTGGAGAAGACACAGAATCAGTAGAGTAGGGCATGAGGAAGTTGACTAAATGACTTGGAAATTATCTTCTTCTTTGAAAATGGAATAATTTCCATTCTTATGAAAGAAGAGTTTGGGGCACTGGTGGCCACTGGTGGTCCAGTGGGTAAGGACACCGCCTTGCAGTGCAAGAGGCACCAGTTCGATCCCTGGCCTGGGAAGATCCCACGTGCCGTGGAGCGACTGGACCGATGTGTCCAATTACCGAGCCGGAGCTCTGGAGCACATGCGCCCAGAGCCGGTGCTCTGAGACAAAAGAGACCACCGCGATGGGAGGCCCACAGGAGCCAAAGAAGAAAAACGGATGAAAATAGAGAAATGAAAGACTAATAGAAGTGGCCCGCCCGCTCCCCTCCCATCCCAACCCGACTCCCGCCCAAAAATAAATAAATAAATAAATAAATCTCTAAAAAAAAAACAAAACAAAACAGTGCAAGAGTGATCCCTTTAAAAAAAAAAATAAAAAAAGAAAGAAAGAAGAATTTGGCTAAAGAAAATGGTAATTTAATACAGTTAAACTTCTTACATTGACATTAGTATCGGTTGATATTCTCAATATCCTATGATATTTACACTTTTTCTGAGGCTCACACTTCTAAAAAATGTTGAAGCCAGAACTTGATCTCACTGATAGATATCATCAAAATAATGTATACCTATATATGAATCAAAAAAGATAAATATCAATTATCCTGATTTATATATCAGGAAAGATATACATAATTTTTATGACCTTTGGACCAACAACCCCATTTTCAACCTATGCATTTGAGCACTTGTAACTGGGCTGGAAGAAGAAACTTAGCTAGGAAATGAAGGCTTTCAGTATGGGAGAAACTGTCTACCTCAGGTAATCAAGCAATGTGCATTATAAAGTGACACATCCCTGATTATGCAGGATGGTCCTCAATGCACACCTGGTTTCCCAGAAATCTTATCAATTCTTGGAGTATTCATATTCATTAACCTGAGTGTGCCACTTCAGAAGATATTAGGATGAACCTATTTATATGTAACACACCTATGGTCAGTCTTAGTGAGAGCCCTGAGGCTTCTTTTCCAAGCCAAAACAGGGATTGTATTAGTGTAATGGTTGCTGGTAGGGGGAAAAAAGTTCTTTTAATGGTTTTCTTTCCTTTTTAAAGCAGAAGAACCTCCTTAGGCATGAATCCCTAGAAACCAGGCCAGTTTCAGACCACCATGGCCAAGTTTATAGCCAAGTTCAATTCATAGTGGTGGGTTCTCTTGCGTTGGAAAAGCCAGTCATGCAAGGGATGATGAATAAACTACCTTGAGCATTTCTACAGGCCTCACCAAGTAGGACATTAGAAGAGATCAAATGGCTGTTTCTCCCTGCATGACCATATTTTTCCTGGTGTCCTCTACTTTGGCACATGTGGTTTTCTCAGGTAAGCAAACTTACAGGTTTTGGGAGGGAAACATCTGTTTGACTTTTAATTGTAGGAAAGAAAAAGACATTTGTGACTGGATGGGAAAAGCTTTGCTGAAACATAGGCCTTTGGGCTTGATAATACAAACTGTCTATCAATTGGGCATCACTATTGGAAAGGGAGAACTTTTCCCTGGTGACTCAGCAGTAAAAGAATCTGCTGCTAATTCAGGAGATGTGGGTCAGGAAGATCCCCTGGAGAAATAATGTCACCCCACTTCTGTATTCTTGCCTGAAAAATCCCATGAACAGAGGAGCCTGGTGGGCTACTGTCCACGGGGTCACAAAGAATTGTACACGACCGAATCAACTGAGCACACATGCATGCACATAATTCATGAGTCAAGAAAAATCAAAGTGCAATTTAAAATTATTTTGAACATGACAAAAATGAAACAAAATGGACAAAAGTTTAGGTTCAAAGAAGTGTCACTACTTCCAATACCCTTTTCTTTCTACTGTATTTCATCCTTCTTTATGTAACCAATCTTCTTAGTCTCTAGTTTATTTTATCTGGTTTTATTTGCTCAAATAAACATACACATGTACATTTTGTTGTTCTTCCTACTTTCTTGCATAAAAGATAACATTCTATAGGTACCTACTTGCATCCTGCTTTTCCCAATTTAAGAATGTCTTGAAAATCAATATCAGTTCACAGGGATTTCCTCATTCTTTTATACAACTGCATAAAACCATTGGAAGGGTGTACCAAAATTTATTGTTAGTCTTAGGTGTATGAGCATTAATTTGGGTCCAGTACTCTGCTATAAAAAAAACAATGCTGCAATAAATAATCTTATACATATGTATTTTTCTATTGTTGGAAGCTTATCTTCAGGGTACATTCCTTGAATTGCAGTTGAATATGAATGCAAAGTAGTTTTGTTCAATGTTGCCAAATTTCACCTCATAAAAGTTGTGTCAATTTGCATTCCCACCAGTAATAGCTGGTATTTCAGTACAATTTTAATTAGCATTTGTCTTATCATACTGCATTTACATATCATTTACAAAGTTAAGGTTCATTTCCATACCTCTGGGGTTTATGTGTATGAACCCTTTATGACAGGTGCTGCAAATATTTTTTCAAGATTATCAGAATATTTGGAAGTGTCCTCTACTTTGGCACATGTGGTTTTCTCAGGTAAGCAAACTTACAGGTTTTGGGAGGGAAACATCTGTTTGACTTTTAATTGTAGGAAAGAAAAAGACATTTGTGACTGGATGGGAAAAGCTTTGCTGAAACATAGGCCTTTGGGCTTGATAATACAAACTGTCTATCAATTGGGCATCACTATTGGAAAGGGAGAACTTTTCCCTGGTGACTCAGCAGTAAAAGAATCTGCTGCTAATTCAGGAGATGTGGGTCAGGAAGATCCCCTGGAGAAATAATGTCACCCCACTTCTGTATTCTTGCCTGAAAAATCCCATGAACAGAGGAGCCTGGTGGGCTACTGTCCACGGGGTCACAAAGAATTGTACACGACCGAATCAACTGAGCACACATGCATGCACATAATTCATGAGTCAAGAAAAATCAAAGTGCAATTTAAAATTATTTTGAACATGACAAAAATGAAACAAAATGGACAAAAGTTTAGGTTCAAAGAAGTGTCACTACTTCCAATACCCTTTTCTTTCTACTGTATTTCATCCTTCTTTATGTAACCAATCTTCTTAGTCTCTAGTTTATTTTATCTGGTTTTATTTGCTCAAATAAACATACACATGTACATTTTGTTGTTCTTCCTACTTTCTTGCATAAAAGATAACATTCTATAGGTACCTACTTGCATCCTGCTTTTCCCAATTTAAGAATGTCTTGAAAATCAATATCAGTTCACAGGGATTTCCTCATTCTTTTATACAACTGCATAAAACCATTGGAAGGGTGTACCAAAATTTATTGTTAGTCTTAGGTGTATGAGCATTAATTTGGGTCCAGTACTCTGCTATAAAAAAAACAATGCTGCAATAAATAATCTTATACATATGTATTTTTCTATTGTTGGAAGCTTATCTTCAGGGTACATTCCTTGAATTGCAGTTGAATATGAATGCAAAGTAGTTTTGTTCAATGTTGCCAAATTTCACCTCATAAAAGTTGTGTCAATTTGCATTCCCACCAGTAATAGCTGGTATTTCAGTACAATTTTAATTAGCATTTGTCTTATCATACTGCATTTACATATCATTTACAAAGTTAAGGTTCATTTCCATACCTCTGGGGTTTATGTGTATGAACCCTTTATGACAGGTGCTGCAAATATTTTTTCCAGATTATCAGAAATTTTTAGTTCATATTTTGCCATTGGAAAAATTACTTTTATTTGGATGCAAAAAGTGTATCCATTCTTTCTGTTATTGCACAGAGATTAATGGATCATAATCAGAAAGTCTTTCCTATGTAAAGATTAAAGAACAATCCAGTTATATTATATTTTGATCTCTATATAATTTTGTTTTTAATGCTTACACCATACAACCCCAAATGGTTTTTACTCTTTAATCAATGACATAGCAAATTTAAAACTGAGATCAGAACTGTGAAAAGAAATAGAGAATAATTAAATGGATGAAGTTGTTAAGGAAGGAATACCAGCCACAAATTTTGTTGTCATAAATTATTTTGTATACTTTGTACAAATAAGTAATTACATTACATTTCTTTATTCAGTCAGTAACTTCAGTAAGTAAAATCAAATTACATGGAGGACTATTAACCTATTGTGTCTCTACTTACTTGCAGAATTCTTCAAACCTCATGATTATTCTAAATGGCCAGCGGTAAATTTAGATTTCTCAGTTCTGAACTCTGATTTCAATCTGATCACTCTCTTGACATGAGAGACCTAAAACTTCATAGTGGTAAAGTAGAAGTTTTCTATGTGATTTTGGGCATGTATCCTAATCTCTTCAGGCTTAAATTTACCCCCATGTAATAGTAAAATACATCTCTGAACATTAAATGAAATAATACCTGTCACTTGTCCAAGGCCACAAAGTTTAATGGTACAATGGCTCAGTGGGTAAAGAATCCACCTGAAATCCAGGAGACACAGGAGACATGGGTTTGATCCCTGGGTTGAGAAGATCCCCTAGAAAAGGAAATGGCAACCCTCTCCAGTATTCTTGCCTGGGAAATCCCTTGGACAGAAGAATCTGGTGGGCTACAGTACAAAGAGTTGCTTAGAGTCAGACATGACTGCCATATAGAGCATCTAAGCACACATACAGAATTTAATTCCAATTCCAATATAGAACCCTCACTCTTAACAACCACATTTAAACCTCTGCTTTCTAGAAGTTCACATAAATATCTCTACTCATAAGCTTCTAATAATGAGTTTCTGGTATTGGAACTCCGAGTTTAAATGAAAACTTTGCATCGGGATTTAAGTTGAGTTACTACACTGTTTCTGACTTTGATTATCAGAAATTTTTAGTTCATATTTTGCCATTGGAAAAATTACTTTTATTTGGATGCAAAAAGTGTATCCATTCTTTCTGTTATTGCACAGAGATTAATGGATCATAATCAGAAAGTCTTTCCTATGTAAAGATTAAAGAACAATCCAGTTATATTATATTTTGATCTCTATATAATTTTGTTTTTAATGCTTACACCATACAACCCCAAATGGTTTTTACTCTTTAATCAATGACATAGCAAATTTAAAACTGAGATCAGAACTGTGAAAAGAAATAGAGAATAATTAAATGGATGAAGTTGTTAAGGAAGGAATACCAGCCACAAATTTTGTTGTCATAAATTATTTTGTATACTTTGTACAAATAAGTAATTACATTACATTTCTTTATTCAGTCAGTAACTTCAGTAAGTAAAATCAAATTACATGGAGGACTATTAACCTATTGTGTCTCTACTTACTTGCAGAATTCTTCAAACCTCATGATTATTCTAAATGGCCAGCGGTAAATTTAGATTTCTCAGTTCTGAACTCTGATTTCAATCTGATCACTCTCTTGACATGAGAGACCTAAAACTTCATAGTGGTAAAGTAGAAGTTTTCTATGTGATTTTGGGCATGTATCCTAATCTCTTCAGGCTTAAATTTACCCCCATGTAATAGTAAAATACATCTCTGAACATTAAATGAAATAATACCTGTCACTTGTCCAAGGCCACAAAGTTTAATGGTACAATGGCTCAGTGGGTAAAGAATCCACCTGAAATCCAGGAGACACAGGAGACATGGGTTTGATCCCTGGGTTGAGAAGATCCCCTAGAAAAGGAAATGGCAACCCTCTCCAGTATTCTTGCCTGGGAAATCCCTTGGACAGAAGAATCTGGTGGGCTACAGTACAAAGAGTTGCTTAGAGTCAGACATGACTGCCATATAGAGCATCTAAGCACACATACAGAATTTAATTCCAATTCCAATATAGAACCCTCACTCTTAACAACCACATTTAAACCTCTGCTTTCTAGAAGTTCACATAAATATCTCTACTCATAAGCTTCTAATAATGAGTTTCTGGTATTGGAACTCCGAGTTTAAATGAAAACTTTGCATGCGGGATTTAAGTTGAGTTACTACACTGTTTCTGACTGATTAATGAGTGAGGACACTGTAGTCAGAGAAAAACTTGCCTAACCAAAGCAAGATCTTCTTGAAGAAGATCAATTAACTGGTAACATTTCATATTACTTCTTTGTGGGGCAGAAGTGACAGGCCAGGAGCAGATGAGGGAAAGTCTATCAGTTGCTAATCATGTGATATTTATGATGTTTGCAGCCCCCATGTAAAATGTACTACCCAGTGGATCCTCTTTATGATGCAAACTGTCCTGAGGTGAAAGCACATGTTTGTGCTACAAATGGCAAAACTTACAAGAATGAGTGTTTCTTTTGCATTGATCGGTGGTAAGTTCAAAATAAGATAGCATTGGGTTTTTTTTTCTATTATTTCTTCATGGAAATTCCAATAATTTTAGAGAGGAAGTTGATGCATGGGAGCTTTTTTATAGCTTCCATTGTTCACAAAAGACTGTCGACTGTCGACTACATACAAAGTAAAGAGAAAAGTCTTTTTTAAAAAATTTAGTTAGCACTCAAAGCCGACTCATTTGAAAACAAAAGAAAGAAAAGTTTACACAGTATTTTAGGAGAGTTGTACAGAGATTGTATAAGTAGATAGTCTACTAATTATATTCAATGATATTCAAGCATAAATAGAAATCTATTTTTAAAAAATCAAATTTTCTTTAACATACCTATGAATGACATACCTATGAATAGCACACACACTATAGCTTGGGAGAAATAAATACAGATACTGACACAGACACAGATATAGACATAGAAGTGTGGGTATGCACATGAGTGGCAAAGTGATTATGTGGTCTTACATGGATAAAAATTAACCATCAACTTTTAATTTTTTGCCTTTCAAATAAATTGAATGGGAAATTTAGATAAACAATTAATAATATTCCTTGTAATATGTTTTAGCTGTGTTTGAAATTGTTTTTACAGATCAGCTTCATTGTGTCTTGTCAGTTTTGATTTGACGAGTCAGAAAATGACTGCCATATAGAGCATCTAAGCACACATACAGAATTTAATTCCAATTCCAATATAGAACCCTCACTCTTAACAACCACATTTAAACCTCTGCTTTCTAGAAGTTCACATAAATATCTCTACTCATAAGCTTCTAATAATGAGTTTCTGGTATTGGAACTCCGAGTTTAAATGAAAACTTTGCATGCGGGATTTAAGTTGAGTTACTACACTGTTTCTGACTGATTAATGAGTGAGGACACTGTAGTCAGAGAAAAACTTGCCTAACCAAAGCAAGATCTTCTTGAAGAAGATCAATTAACTGGTAACATTTCATATTACTTCTTTGTGGGGCAGAAGTGACAGGCCAGGAGCAGATGAGGGAAAGTCTATCAGTTGCTAATCATGTGATATTTATGATGTTTGCAGCCCCCATGTAAAATGTACTACCCAGTGGATCCTCTTTATGATGCAAACTGTCCTGAGGTGAAAGCACATGTTTGTGCTACAAATGGCAAAACTTACAAGAATGAGTGTTTCTTTTGCATTGATCGGTGGTAAGTTCAAAATAAGATAGCATTGGGTTTTTTTTTCTATTATTTCTTCATGGAAATTCCAATAATTTTAGAGAGGAAGTTGATGCATGGGAGCTTTTTTATAGCTTCCATTGTTCACAAAAGACTGTCGACTGTCGACTACATACAAAGTAAAAAGTCTTTTTAAAAAAATTTAGTTAGCACTCAAAGCCGACTCATTTGAAAACAAAAGAAAGAAAAGTTTACACAGTATTTTAGGAGAGTTGTACAGAGATTGTATAAGTAGATAGTCTACTAATTATATTCAATGATATTCAAGCATAAATAGAAATCTATTTTTAAAAAATCAAATTTTCTTTAACATACCTATGAATGACATACCTATGAATAGCACACACACTATAGCTTGGGAGAAATAAATACAGATACTGACACAGACACAGATATAGACATAGAAGTGTGGGTATGCACATGAGTGGCAAAGTGATTATGTGGTCTTACATGGATAAAAATTAACCATCAACTTTTAATTTTTTGCCTTTCAAATAAATTGAATGGGAAATTTAGATAAACAATTAATAATATTCCTTGTAATATGTTTTAGCTGTGTTTGAAATTGTTTTTACAGATCAGCTTCATTGTGTCTTGTCAGCAAATCTTCTATGACCTATGAGATTTCTGTTGGGAGTCTCCAGGAGTACCCTTAGGATTAATGATTCTCTAGTAAGACTCCTAGGAGTCAGAAAAGCTGTTATATGCATGATAACAGTTTATTACAATGAAAGGATATGGAATAAAATTAGAAAATTGGGTGGATTCGGGGAATTAAGAACAATCTTCCAGTTGTCCTCTCCCAGGGGAGTCACAAAGGTAATGCTTACATTCTCCAGTTATGATGTATCTTAATTTGTATAAAGTATTGCCAACCTGGGAAGTCCACAAAAGCCTTCATGTTCAACCTTTTTAATGGGGACATGCAGCACCTACATGACAGACAACTACTTAGTCTTCCACCCGACTCCCCTCAGGAGTCAAACTGATACAGAGTGGCTCAGCACCACAGGTAAACATTCATCTGAGGGTAAATTATCTGGCATGGCCTATGGCCCTAGGTTACAAAGTTACTCTTAGACAGAATATCCCAAGGATTTATAGGTTACTTTCTATGAATTGATTTGAGCACCTCAAGCCTGCTTTAATGCATATCTTCCTTTGAGAAAAATCTTCATGGACTTCTAGCATAATGTTACCACGGTACAAGAATTATTTCTGAGCATGGAGGGAAACAAGGTGTAGAAACTAGTCCAATAAAAGTAATACTGGGGCTTCCCTGGTGGTCCAGTGGGTAAGGACACCACCTTGCAGTGTAGGGGGCACCAGTTGGATCTCTGGCCTGGGAAGATCCCGCATGCTGCAGAGTGGCTGGACTGATGTGTCCAACTACCAAGCCAGAGCTCTGGAATGCATGCACCCAGAGCCGGTGCTCTGCATAGCTTGGGAGAAATAAATACAGATACTGACACAGACACAGATATAGACATAGAAGTGTGGGTATGCACATGAGTGGCAAAGTGATTATGTGGTCTTACATGGATAAAAATTAACCATCAACTTTTAATTTTTTGCCTTTCAAATAAATTGAATGGGAAATTTAGATAAACAATTAATAATATTCCTTGTAATATGTTTTAGCTGTGTTTGAAATTGTTTTTACAGATCAGCTTCATTGTGTCTTGTCAGCAAATCTTCTATGACCTATGAGATTTCTGTTGGGAGTCTCCAGGAGTACCCTTAGGATTAATGATTCTCTAGTAAGACTCCTAGGAGTCAGAAAAGCTGTTATATGCATGATAACAGTTTATTACAATGAAAGGATATGGAATAAAATTAGAAAATTGGGTGGATTCGGGGAATTAAGAACAATCTTCCAGTTGTCCTCTCCCAGGGGAGTCACAAAGGTAATGCTTACATTCTCCAGTTATGATGTATCTTAATTTGTATAAAGTATTGCCAACCTGGGAAGTCCACAAAAGCCTTCATGTTCAACCTTTTTAATGGGGACATGCAGCACCTACATGACAGACAACTACTTAGTCTTCCACCCGACTCCCCTCAGGAGTCAAACTGATACAGAGTGGCTCAGCACCACAGGTAAACATTCATCTGAGGGTAAATTATCTGGCATGGCCTATGGCCCTAGGTTACAAAGTTACTCTTAGACAGAATATCCCAAGGATTTATAGGTTACTTTCTATGAATTGATTTGAGCACCTCAAGCCTGCTTTAATGCATATCTTCCTTTGAGAAAAATCTTCATGGACTTCTAGCATAATGTTACCACGGTACAAGAATTATTTCTGAGCATGGAGGGAAACAAGGTGTAGAAACTAGTCCAATAAAAGTAATACTGGGGCTTCCCTGGTGGTCCAGTGGGTAAGGACACCACCTTGCAGTGTAGGGGGCACCAGTTGGATCTCTGGCCTGGGAAGATCCCGCATGCTGCAGAGTGGCTGGACTGATGTGTCCAACTACCAAGCCAGAGCTCTGGAATGCATGCACCCAGAGCCGGTGCTCTGCAATGAGAGAGGCCACTGCAATGGGAGGCCCACTCAGGCCAAAGAACAGAGATGAATGAAAATAAATAAAAATGAAAGAGCAATAGAAGTGGCAAAAAAAAAAAAAAAAAGTAATACCGGCTCCTCTTCAAAGTAATATTCACCTCAGAGTATGAATTTAAAGGAATGCAATGGAAACTGAAAAACATGAATTAAACAAGTATCTATCAATGATTTCAAAGAAAGATGAATGAGAATTCATGAATATTACCAGGCTGTGCAGAAGGTTAAGTCACATACTGCGGTGGTTGTTACTTTCTCAGGCAGGGCTAATTAGGAAAGACACTTGGAAGTATATTCTTAGCTCTTCCACATAAACATTGTCACAGTCTGGTATTTGGGCACACACCACTAAAAAGACCAGCATAGGAAGGACCCACCCAAAGTGGCCTGGGCTTCTGGAAATTAGCACAGTTGGATGAAGAATTACATTGTGGGCTTGATTCTCCCTTATGCTACAACCCAATGGTGTCTCAAAGATGATTCAAAGAGGTTTTTTTTTTGTCCCCAGCCTCAACTAGGAGACTTGAGAAAGTCTCAGAAGTTCTAAGATCATGACAGTGATCTGTTCTGGCTCGCTCTAGCGCTCCTCTCTTTCCTCCTTTCTTTTTCTTCCTTCTTTCTTTCCTTCCCTGTCTCCTTTTCATTTTTCTTTCTTTTCTATATTGTAAATCTGCCAGAGAACATTGATGCCAATGACAGGTATATAGTTAGTACAGGAGCCAGTGTATTTGTTTTAATTTTAGCAATATCCAAGGAATTTATTTCTGAGGCACCTCAAGCCTGCTTTAATGCATATCTTCCTTTGAGAAAAATCTTCATGGACTTCTAGCATAATGTTACCACGGTACAAGAATTATTTCTGAGCATGGAGGGAAACAAGGTGTAGAAACTAGTCCAATAAAAGTAATACTGGGGCTTCCCTGGTGGTCCAGTGGGTAAGGACACCACCTTGCAGTGTAGGGGGCACCAGTTGGATCTCTGGCCTGGGAAGATCCCGCATGCTGCAGAGTGGCTGGACTGATGTGTCCAACTACCAAGCCAGAGCTCTGGAATGCATGCACCCAGAGCCGGTGCTCTGCAATGAGAGAGGCCACTGCAATGGGAGGCCCACTCAGGCCAAAGAACAGAGATGAATGAAAATAAATAAAAATGAAAGAGCAATAGAAGTGGCAAAAAAAAAAAAAAAAAGTAATACCGGCTCCTCTTCAAAGTAATATTCACCTCAGAGTATGAATTTAAAGGAATGCAATGGAAACTGAAAAACATGAATTAAACAAGTATCTATCAATGATTTCAAAGAAAGATGAATGAGAATTCATGAATATTACCAGGCTGTGCAGAAGGTTAAGTCACATACTGCGGTGGTTGTTACTTTCTCAGGCAGGGCTAATTAGGAAAGACACTTGGAAGTATATTCTTAGCTCTTCCACATAAACATTGTCACAGTCTGGTATTTGGGCACACACCACTAAAAAGACCAGCATAGGAAGGACCCACCCAAAGTGGCCTGGGCTTCTGGAAATTAGCACAGTTGGATGAAGAATTACATTGTGGGCTTGATTCTCCCTTATGCTACAACCCAATGGTGTCTCAAAGATGATTCAAAGAGGTTTTTTTTTTGTCCCCAGCCTCAACTAGGAGACTTGAGAAAGTCTCAGAAGTTCTAAGATCATGACAGTGATCTGTTCTGGCTCTCTCTCCCTCTCCTCTCTTTCCTCCTTTCTTTTTCTTCCTTCTTTCTTTCCTTCCCTGTCTCCTTTTCATTTTTCTTTCTTTTCTATATTGTAAATCTGCCAGAGAACATTGATGCCAATGACAGGTATATAGTTAGTACAGGAGCCAGTGTATTTGTTTTAATTTTAATGGTGACTTGCATGTATAAACTTGGCCTTCATGACATTTCTGTATGCAGGGCAAAAAGTATCAAATGGTCTTGATGCTCTTTTGAGTGATGGAGGTAGAAGAATAATTGCCCTTAATTAGTGTTTTGAAGAAAAATCCTGATAAATCAGACTCATAATCCTGAGAGATATCCACCATTGATGAGCAATGTAAATCCCTTGAAAAAGAAAGAAAACTGAAGAATACAAGTCTTGCCTAGAATTGGAAAAAAAAAAATTCACAGTCACTATCCTTAAAGGAATCTCCCAAGCCTGCTCAGTATTAGGACCCTAATAATAACTACCAAGAAAACAGAATTGTATGAAACAGATCCCAAACTCTTCATAATGTTGTGTATACAAAAGAATATATTATGTAAGAAAACTCATGATGATAGAAAACAGTATTGATTCTGTTTAAACAAAATAGTATTTCACTAATTTTTTATGGTTGATAGTATCTAAATATAATCAGATTTTACATAAAATATCAATTTCTAATTTATTTAAAAATTGAACATTAACAGTAAGCTAGGATTTCACATGTAAGAAAAAGCAACAGTTATCTAGTAGCAGCTGCCCATCCAAATGGAGCCCAGGCATTCCAGAAAGCTATTGTTCCACCTCTCTCTATTGTGGGAAGGTGGCCCACTCCATTTATTTATATCACTAGCTTGATTACTACAAACAATTGTTTGCAACCCTGATCTATTTGCAGAAAACAATCTGTAAAGTAATTATCTTTCAATACATTGTGGTCTTGATTCTCCCTTATGCTACAACCCAATGGTGTCTCAAAGATGATTCAAAGAGGTTTTTTTTTTGTCCCCAGCCTCAACTAGGAGACTTGAGAAAGTCTCAGAAGTTCTAAGATCATGACAGTGATCTGTTCTGGCTCTCTCCCTCTCCTCTCTTTCCTCCTTTCTTTTTCTTCCTTCTTTCTTTCCTTCCCTGTCTCCTTTTCATTTTTCTTTCTTTTCTATATTGTAAATCTGCCAGAGAACATTGATGCCAATGACAGGTATATAGTTAGTACAGGAGCCAGTGTATTTGTTTTAATTTTAATGGTGACTTGCATGTATAAACTTGGCCTTCATGACATTTCTGTATGCAGGGCAAAAAGTATCAAATGGTCTTGATGCTCTTTTGAGTGATGGAGGTAGAAGAATAATTGCCCTTAATTAGTGTTTTGAAGAAAAATCCTGATAAATCAGACTCATAATCCTGAGAGATATCCACCATTGATGAGCAATGTAAATCCCTTGAAAAAGAAAGAAAACTGAAGAATACAAGTCTTGCCTAGAATTGGAAAAAAAAAAATTCACAGTCACTATCCTTAAAGGAATCTCCCAAGCCTGCTCAGTATTAGGACCCTAATAATAACTACCAAGAAAACAGAATTGTATGAAACAGATCCCAAACTCTTCATAATGTTGTGTATACAAAAGAATATATTATGTAAGAAAACTCATGATGATAGAAAACAGTATTGATTCTGTTTAAACAAAATAGTATTTCACTAATTTTTTATGGTTGATAGTATCTAAATATAATCAGATTTTACATAAAATATCAATTTCTAATTTATTTAAAAATTGAACATTAACAGTAAGCTAGGATTTCACATGTAAGAAAAAGCAACAGTTATCTAGTAGCAGCTGCCCATCCAAATGGAGCCCAGGCATTCCAGAAAGCTATTGTTCCACCTCTCTCTATTGTGGGAAGGTGGCCCACTCCATTTATTTATATCACTAGCTTGATTACTACAAACAATTGTTTGCAACCCCTGAATCAATATTTGGCAGAAAACAACAAAATTCTGTAAAGTAATTATCTTTCAATTAAAAATAATTTTAAAAAAGAGAAAATCAAATATGCGGATTAAGGTAGGGAGTCACTTAATGGAAGGGGCAGTTAGAATCTCTTTCTTCACTTCGCATCTTTCTACCCTCTCTTTCTTTCTCTCTCCCTCCCTCCCTCCTCTTCTGTGTGTCTTCTTTTTCAGATTCTTCTCTCTTATAGGTCATTATAAGATACTGTGTATAGTTCCTGTGCTATAGAGTAGGTCCTTGTTTATCTATTTTATATATATTAGAATGTATTTGTTATCTCAGACTCCTAATTTATTCATCCAACTTGCTATCCCCTTTAATAACCCCAAGTTTTTTTTATGTTTATGAGTCTATTTCTGTTTTTTATAAATAAGTTTATTTGCATCATTTTTAAGATTCCACATATAAGTGATATCATATATTTGTCTTCTGACTTACTTCACTTAAAATGATAATCTCTAGGCCCATCCACATTGCTACAAATGGCATTATTTTGTTTTTTTTTATAGCCGAGTAATACTTCAGTGGTGTGTGTAGGTGGGTGTGATATTCTTTATCCATTTATCTGTTAATGGCATATTATGATTGGATTGTTTGTTTTTTTGATATTAAACTGATGAGCTGTTTGTATATCTTGGAAATTAATCCCTTGTTGGTCTCAATATTTACAAATATTTTCTCCCAGTCTTTAGGTTGACTTTTTGTTTTGTTTATGGTTTCTTTAGCTGAGTAAAACTTTTTAAGTTTAATTAGTCTCCTTTGTTTTGTTTTTTTTTTAGTATTATTATAGCTTTACTAATCTTAATCTGGCTGCACTGGGTCTTAGTTGTAGCATGTGGGATCTAGTTCCCTGACCAGGGATCAAACCCGGGCCCCCTACATTAGAAGCACAGAGTCTTAACCACTGGACCACTAGGGAAGGCCCTCCTTTGTTTATTTTTGCTTTTATTTCCATAGTGTGTTCTGCTTATGTTTTCCTCTAGGAGTTTTGTAGTTTGATAGTATCTGGGCTTACATTTAGGTCTTTGATCCATTTTTGTATATGGTATTAGAGAATGTTCTAATTTTATTCTACATGTAGCTGTCCAGTTTTCCCAGTATGACTTACTGAAGAGATTGTCTTTTCTCTATTGTGTACTCTTGCCCATTCTGTTAGGGGGGCAGTTAAAGTGTTCTTAAAGAAAAAGTGTAAAAGAAAAGAGAATGGTCACATGACTCAATGCTTGGGAAAATGTGGAATTGAGAAACTGCAATGTCTTTAGTGAAATAATGAACATAAAGATTATGTTGAAAGGAATGTTAGGTATTAAAAGGACAGTAACATATAAAGGTAGAATATTAGAGGCTAGTCTTCTGTGAAATAAAAATTCTATAATAAGAGGAATAGACTGTAGTCTATGGGCAGTGTAAACCTAGGAAAATTTAAGTCAAGAGGGTGAATTATGTGAATTATTATGCATAGGATTATTGGTTATCTATAGTTATATTTTGCTTCTTCTTGGTATAAAAATCTTGCATTGCTACATTGAATAGAAAGACACTAAAATTGGAATGGGTTGGGGAATAAAAGACTACTGGAAAACTTCACAGAATACATTTCAAATAATTGAGACATGGACGGGGACTGCACCAGCTGTGGTGGTCATGAACAGGAATGGAAAAGAGAAGGGGTAAAGGGAATTGTAGAAGCAGAATCCTTTCTCAATATTTCATTTGGAAAAAAAAAGGAATGTGAAGCAAGGCTTTCTTTATTATGATTGGATTGTTTGTTTTTTTGATATTAAACTGATGAGCTGTTTGTATATCTTGGAAATTAATCCCTTGTTGGTCTCAATATTTACAAATATTTTCTCCCAGTCTTTAGGTTGACTTTTTGTTTTGTTTATGGTTTCTTTAGCTGAGTAAAACTTTTTAAGTTTAATTAGTCTCCTTTGTTTTGTTTTTTTTTTAGTATTATTATAGCTTTACTAATCTTAATCTGGCTGCACTGGGTCTTAGTTGTAGCATGTGGGATCTAGTTCCCTGACCAGGGATCAAACCCGGGCCCCCTACATTAGAAGCACAGAGTCTTAACCACTGGACCACTAGGGAAGGCCCTCCTTTGTTTATTTTTGCTTTTATTTCCATAGTGTGTTCTGCTTATGTTTTCCTCTAGGAGTTTTGTAGTTTGATAGTATCTGGGCTTACATTTAGGTCTTTGATCCATTTTTGTATATGGTATTAGAGAATGTTCTAATTTTATTCTACATGTAGCTGTCCAGTTTTCCCAGTATGACTTACTGAAGAGATTGTCTTTTCTCTATTGTGTACTCTTGCCCATTCTGTTAGGGGGGCAGTTAAAGTGTTCTTAAAGAAAAAGTGTAAAAGAAAAGAGAATGGTCACATGACTCAATGCTTGGGAAAATGTGGAATTGAGAAACTGCAATGTCTTTAGTGAAATAATGAACATAAAGATTATGTTGAAAGGAATGTTAGGTATTAAAAGGACAGTAACATATAAAGGTAGAATAGTAGAGGCTAGTCTTCTGTGAAATAAAAATTCTATAATAAGAGGAATAGACTGTAGTCTATGGGCAGTGTAAACCTAGGAAAATTTAAGTCAAGAGGGTGAATTATGTGAATTATTATGCATAGGATTATTGGTTATCTATAGTTATATTTTGCTTCTTCTTGGTATAAAAATCTTGCATTGCTACATTGAATAGAAAGACACTAAAATTGGAATGGGTTGGGGAATAAAAGACTACTGGAAAACTTCACAGAATACATTTCAAATAATTGAGACATGGACGGGGACTGCACCAGCTGTGGTGGTCATGAACAGGAATGGAAAAGAGAAGGGGTAAAGGGAATTGTAGAAGCAGAATCCTTTCTCAATATTTCATTTGGAAAAAAAAAGGAATGTGAAGCAAGGCTTTCTTTCTTATGATACTAATTGTTTTTTTCCTTTCTTTTCTTTAGGGAATTTGGTCCTCATATTAAATTTGTTAAATATGGAAAGTGTGAATAATGGATAACAGACTACTATACTTGCTTATTCTTTTAACTACTTCTGAAAATTATTTCTTTTGAAATCTGAAGATGTATACTGAACAAATAACACAACTCTATTCTGCACCCAAATTTGGGACACAATTGGAAACAAAAGAAAACTAATGGAGAACTGAGTATCATCTTTATTACAAATAAACACAGTACTGAAAGGGTGGCACTCATCTCTGGGTTGATTGTTTCAATTCACCTTGCAGTTTTCTTGAGTCTGTTATCAAATGTGCTTATGAACATTCCCCTGAATCAGTTTATCCCAAATTGCTGACTTATCTGCAAGGTCAGACCCTGCTCTGCTAATCTCTCTCAAAGACATGAACAAGAGAAAAAATATTCCCCCCCACACCTACACACAATTGCTTAAGAGTTTCTACCTCATATTCATGAATGAAGCCCAACTTCAGTAGAAGAGAAAGCAGTCCACATGCTAATAGAAGGAAAAAGAAGAGCCAAGAGCTTTGGGGAACAAGCCTGTTTTTGAGAGAAAGGGAGAGGATGCTTATCACTTGACCCCCAATTCCAGTATGCCTAATTCTCTCTCCATCCCATCATTCATATTACATCAATCAATAAATTCTTTTTTGCTTAATCTGGTCTATAATCTGTCACTTACAGCTGGAAGATCTTGACTAATACAGAGAGATGAAGTTATTATATTTGAATCTGTGAAATGAAAAGTGAAGAGCTCTCTCCTTTGGCTTGTGTGCTCTGTGTTAGAACCTGATAGTGCCACTAGATGCCAGCTTCACTCTTAACTTTTATAGGACATAAAGTCATGCTGTATTTTTTAAAATGACATTTAATCTTTCATTAACAGCAAGTTCCAAAAAGTGTGTGTAAAGTTATAGTTAAATTGAAATTAGTTTTTTTTTTTTTTAAGCGTATCTTGTTTTTTTTTTATTTATTTATTTTTTGGGGGTTGGGGAAGGAGAGGAGCGGGCGGGTCACTTCTATTGGTCTTTCATTTCTCTATTTTCATCCGTCTTTGTTCTTTGGCTCCTGTGGGCCTCCCATCGCGGTGGTCTCTTTTGTCTCAGAGCACCGGCTCTGGGTGTATGTGCTCCAGAGCTCCGGCTCAGTAATTGGACACACCAGTCCAGTCGCTCCGCAGCACGTGGGATCTTCCCAGGCCAGGGATTGAACCAGCGCCCCTTGCATTGCAAGGCAGTGTCCTTACCCACTGGACCACCAGGGGAAGCCCAAAATTAGTTTTGATGAAAGAAATAGACCTGGATCCATACCTTTCCTATGTATGAAAGTTCTTTTAACAGAAAATAAACACAGTACTGAAAGGGTGGCACTCATCTCTGGGTTGATTGTTTCAATTCACCTTGCAGTTTTCTTGAGTCTGTTATCAAATGTGCTTATGAACATTCCCCTGAATCAGTTTATCCCAAATTGCTGACTTATCTGCAAGGTCAGACCCTGCTCTGCTAATCTCTCTCAAAGACATGAACAAGAGAAAAAATATTCCCCCCCACACCTACACACAATTGCTTAAGAGTTTCTACCTCATATTCATGAATGAAGCCCAACTTCAGTAGAAGAGAAAGCAGTCCACATGCTAATAGAAGGAAAAGAAGAGCCAAGAGCTTTGGGGAACAAGCCTGTTTTTGAGAGAAAGGGAGAGGATGCTTATCACTTGACCCCCAATTCCAGTATGCCTAATTCTCTCTCCATCCCATCATTCATATTACATCAATCAATAAATTCTTTTTTGCTTAATCTGGTCTATAATCTGTCACTTACAGCTGGAAGATCTTGACTAATACAGAGAGATGAAGTTATTATATTTGAATCTGTGAAATGAAAAGTGAAGAGCTCTCTCCTTTGGCTTGTGTGCTCTGTGTTAGAACCTGATAGTGCCACTAGATGCCAGCTTCACTCTTAACTTTTATAGGACATAAAGTCATGCTGTATTTTTTAAAATGACATTTAATCTTTCATTAACAGCAAGTTCCAAAAAGTGTGTGTAAAGTTATAGTTAAATTGAAATTAGTTTTTTTTTTTTTTAAGCGTATCTTGTTTTTTTTTTAGATTTATTTATTTATTTATTTTGGGCGGGGGTCGGGTTGGGGAGGGAGGGGAGCGGGCGGGTCACTTCTATTGGTCTTTCATTTCTCTATTTTCATCCGTCTTTGTTCTTTGGCTCCTGTGGGCCTCCCATCGCGGTGGTCTCTTTTGTCTCAGAGCACCGGCTCTGGGTGTATGTGCTCCAGAGCTCCGGCTCAGTAATTGGACACACCAGTCCAGTCGCTCCGCAGCACGTGGGATCTTCCCAGGCCAGGGATTGAACCAGCGCCCCTTGCATTGCAAGGCAGTGTCCTTACCCACTGGACCACCAGGGGAAGCCCAAAATTAGTTTTGATGAAAGAAATAGACCTGGATCCATACCTTTCCTATGTATGAAAGTTCTTTTAACAGAAAATAAAATGTAAATTAGATACAAATATGTAACAGTCTGGTGTTAACTTTCACAGACATTCAATACTAAAATTATCAATAGCTAGTGATAATTGCTGAATCCTCATACATGTCATAATAATTTGCAGATACCCTGCTCATCCAAACATCTAACTTTTGTTTTTGACCTTTGCTCATGATAAAAATATTAGATTCCTTCTTTGAATGACTATGCTAAAATAATTTAAAATATTGAACACATCAGACATAAATAAGTCTTACTAATCCATATCTTTAAAATTTGAGATAAAACCGGTTTAAAATCTTGCAGAAACAGTATGAGTTTGATGTGTGGTAAAATATTCAACAGATCAATTCTTTCTGATAATCACTAAGAACAACCACGGTTAAAAGCAACATCCATATTATCACATAAAAAAAGACAGTAATATCCAAGTGGTAATGCAAAGGAAAAAAGAAGACTGAAAAGAAATGTCTCTATGTTGAGGTAGATATAATAAGGTTATTTATGTGTGTGAAAGTGAGGTCAAATGCCATGGGAGTACAGATAGAAAACTGACTATACCAGCACAGAGCATATCACTGCATCCAGGGAAGTTTCTAATTGGACCTCCTAATTGTCTTTATAACAAGTCTAAATACACTCTTGTTTTGGGGTTTTCTTTTTTTGGGGCGGGGGGGGTGGTTTGGTTTTTTGTTTGCTTGTTTTTACATTTTATTTTAAGACTTTTCTTATTTATAGATATGCAAAATTCTAGATTCCTCATATGTATGTCCCTGGCCCCCTCCCAATCGCCCCATCACACACCTCCAGGCCGTCGCACCCCACTCCTGCAGGATCTCCTATTCCCACAGCACAATGACTATAACAATCTTTTTCACATGTGATATATAGGTTTCCATGTTACTCCCTCTATGCCTCCCACCCACTGTTCATTCCCCACAATGTCCATATGCCTGTTTTACCTTTCCACTCCTTGCAGATTCGTATCATTCTGTCGCTCCAGCACGTGGGATCTTCCCAGGCCAGGGATTGAACCAGCGCCCCTTGCATTGCAAGGCAGTGTCCTTACCCACTGGACCACCAGGGGAAGCCCAAAATTAGTTTTGATGAAAGAAATAGACCTGGATCCATACCTTTCCTATGTATGAAAGTTCTTTTAACAGAAAATAAAATGTAAATTAGATACAAATATGTAACAGTCTGGTGTTAACTTTCACAGACATTCAATACTAAAATTATCAATAGCTAGTGATAATTGCTGAATCCTCATACATGTCATAATAATTTGCAGATACCCTGCTCATCCAAACATCTAACTTTTGTTTTTGACCTTTGCTCATGATAAAAATATTAGATTCCTTCTTTGAATGACTATGCTAAAATAATTTAAAATATTGAACACATCAGACATAAATAAGTCTTACTAATCCATATCTTTAAAATTTGAGATAAAACCGGTTTAAAATCTTGCAGAAACAGTATGAGTTTGATGTGTGGTAAAATATTCAACAGATCAATTCTTTCTGATAATCACTAAGAACAACCACGGTTAAAAGCAACATCCATATTATCACATAAAAAAAGACAGTAATATCCAAGTGGTAATGCAAAGGAAAAAAGAAGACTGAAAAGAAATGTCTCTATGTTGAGGTAGATATAATAAGGTTATTTATGTGTGTGAAAGTGAGGTCAAATGCCATGGGAGTACAGATAGAAAACTGACTATACCAGCACAGAGCATATCACTGCATCCAGGGAAGTTTCTAATTGGACCTCCTAATTGTCTTTATAACAAGTCTAAATACACTCTTGTTTTGGGGTTTTCTTTTTTTGGGGCGGGGGGGGTGGTTTGGTTTTTTGTTTGCTTGTTTTTACATTTTATTTTAAGACTTTTCTTATTTATAGATATGCAAAATTCTAGATTCCTCATATGTATGTCCCTGGCCCCCTCCCAATCGCCCCATCACACACCTCCAGGCCGTCGCACCCCACTCCTGCAGGATCTCCTATTCCCACAGCACAATGACCATAACAATCTTTTTCACATGTGATATATAGGTTTCCATGTTACTCCCTCTATGCCTCCCACCCACTGTTCATTCCCCACAATGTCCATATGCCTGTTCTCTATGTCTCTTTTTCCATTGCTTCACTGAGTGTGTTATCATTACCATCTTATTAGATTGTATATATATGTGTTAGTATACTATACTTGTCTTTCTCTTTTTGACTGACTTCACTTTGTATAACAGGTTCTAGATCCAACCACCTCATTAGGGCTGATTCTTCTGCATTTCTTTTTACAGCTGAGTAGTACTCCATTGTATATATGATCAGAGCTTTTGTATCCATTCACTTGTCAATGGACATCTAGGTTGCTTCCACGTTCTAGCTATTGTATAGAGAGTTGCAATGAACATTGGGGTACAAATGCCTCTTTCAGTTTTGATTTCATCAGAGTATAAGCCTAAGAGTGGGATTGCTGGGTCATATGGTGCTTCTAGTTTTAGTTTTTAAAGAAATCTCCATACTCTCTTCCATAGAGGCTGTATCAATTTACATTCCTACCAGCAATGCAAGAGGGTTCCCTTTTCTCTGCACCCTCTCCAGCATTTATTGCCCGTCGACGTGTTGATTATGGCCATTCTGATGGTGTGAGGTGATATCTCATTGTAGTTTTGATTTGCATTTCTCTAGTAAGCGAGGTTGAGCATCATTTCGTGTGCTTTTTGGCCATCTGTATGTCCTCTTTGATGAGATGTCTCTTTATGTCTTTTTCCCATTTTTTGATTGGGTTGTTCATTTTTCCGGTGCTGAATTGTCTTAGTTGCTTGTAGATTTTGGAGATTAATTCTTTGTCAGTTATTTCATTTGCTATTATTTTCTCCCTACACTCTTGTTTTATCAAGGCTTTTTTGATCCACTGTTTAAGCTTTGACAATAGGCATATCTGACTGTGTCAAACCTCTATTTTGGATTTTTCGCACTTAAAAGTTACACATTAACCATTGTCCAAGATAAGCAAACCCAGGCACTAATTAGAGAGGTAAGGGTAGATTTTGTTCAGCAATACTACTGCAAAGGAGGAGAGCCCAGAGTGAACGGAACTCAACTTGGTTTACGCCCCATCACACCTCCAGGCCGTCGCACCCCACTCCTGCAGGATCTCCTATTCCCACAGCACAATGACTATAACAATCTTTTTCACATGTGATATATAGGTTTCCATGTTACTCCCTCTATGCCTCCCACCCACTGTTCATTCCCCACAATGTCCATATGCCTGTTCTCTATGTCTCTTTTTCCATTGCTTCACTGAGTGTGTTATCATTACCATCTTATTAGATTGTATATATATGTGTTAGTATACTATACTTGTCTTTCTCTTTTTGACTGACTTCACTTTGTATAACAGGTTCTAGATCCAACCACCTCATTAGGGCTGATTCTTCTGCATTTCTTTTTACAGCTGAGTAGTACTCCATTGTATATATGATCAGAGCTTTTGTATCCATTCACTTGTCAATGGACATCTAGGTTGCTTCCACGTTCTAGCTATTGTATAGAGAGTTGCAATGAACATTGGGGTACAAATGCCTCTTTCAGTTTTGATTTCATCAGAGTATAAGCCTAAGAGTGGGATTGCTGGGTCATATGGTGCTTCTAGTTTTAGTTTTTAAAGAAATCTCCATACTCTCTTCCATAGAGGCTGTATCAATTTACATTCCTACCAGCAATGCAAGAGGGTTCCCTTTTCTCTGCACCCTCTCCAGCATTTATTGCCCGTCGACGTGTTGATTATGGCCATTCTGATGGTGTGAGGTGATATCTCATTGTAGTTTTGATTTGCATTTCTCTAGTAAGCGAGGTTGAGCATCATTTCGTGTGCTTTTTGGCCATCTGTATGTCCTCTTTGATGAGATGTCTCTTTATGTCTTTTTCCCATTTTTTGATTGGGTTGTTCATTTTTCCGGTGCTGAATTGTCTTAGTTGCTTGTAGATTTTGGAGATTAATTCTTTGTCAGTTATTTCATTTGCTATTATTTTCTCCCTACACTCTTGTTTTATCAAGGCTTTTTTGATCCACTGTTTAAGCTTTGACAATAGGCATATCTGACTGTGTCAAACCTCTATTTTGGATTTTTCGCACTTAAAAGTTACACATTAACCATTGTCCAAGATAAGCAAACCCAGGCACTAATTAGAGAGGTAAGGGTAGATTTTGTTCAGCAATACTACTGCAAAAAGGAGGAGAGCCCAGAGTGAACGGAACTCAACTTTGGTTTATTCAGAGATGACTGGCCGTTTTCAAAAGAGAATGAGGGAATGGGGGGTTGGTAAGGTGGAAGTTAAGCTGAGTCAGGGAAGTGGAAATTTACAAAAAGATAGGGAGTAGGCATTGTGACAAGGTCAGCTGGGTTTGCTAATAGCTGTTTCTCCAGGGAAGAAACAGATGTCTCATATATCAGTGTCAGAAGACAGTGATAACAGAGCAAGACACTCATCAAAGTCAAGGTACTAAACTCTCCTTTCCTCTCCCAGTTCCTTTGGAAGTCTATCTCCTGGAAAGTTTGCATTTCAAAGGGCCAGCTCTCTGGTCCTAGAGGAAACTGTTTGGCATGGTAGACTTATAATTCAAACTATAGAGAAAAGATTTTTAATTGCATTAACCATTATAACCTTTCTAAAGCATATGCTCTAAGTGCTCTAAGAGGGGTTTAAGGGTCTGTCAGCTTATCACCAGTCTCAAATATGCATGCAGGCATGCTAAGTCACTTCACTTCAGTCCTGTCCCACTCTTTTTTTTTTTTTAACTTTTATTTTATTTTTAACTTTTACAGAGTTTTGTTAACAGATATGTATGTTCCCAGATTAGTCATATGTATATCCCTCGCCATTCCACCCCTCCAGACCATCACACAGCACCTCTACAATATTCCCTTTTCTCACAGAGCAATGACTATAACTATTTTCTTCATATATGATAGTACAGACCTTCATGATACTTCCTTTATGTCTCCCACCCACTGTTCATTCCCCACAATGTCCATATGTCCACTGTCCATGTCTATTTCTCCATTGCTTCACTGCATGTGCCATCATCACCATCCTACTAGGTTCCATATATATGTGTTAGTATTTGTACTTGTCCTTCCCTTTTTGAATTACTTCACTTTTTATGATAGGTTCTAGATCCAGCCACCTCATTAAGGCCGATTCTTCAGCATTTCTTTTTATAGCTGTGTAGTGTTCCACTGCATATATGTACCAGAGCTTCTTTATCCATTCATTCGTCGATGGGCATCTAGGTTGTTTCCATGTTCTAGCTATTGTATACAGAGCTGCAATGAACACTGGAAATGGAAATGCCTCTTTCAGTTTTGATTTCATCAGAGTATAAGTCTAAGAGTGTGATTGCTGGGTCATATGGTGCTTCTATTTTTACTTTTTTAGGAAATCGCCATACTCTCTTCCATAGAGGCTGTATCAATTTACATTCTCACCAGCAACGCAGGATGTACAGTTCGTTTCTTTCTTTCAGTAGGTTTATTCCTAGATATTTTATTCGTTTGGTTGCAATGGTGAAGGGGATTGCCTCTTTGATTTCATTTTCTGATTTTTCATTGTTTGTGTACAGGAATGCCAGTGATTTCTGTATATTGATTTTGTATTTTTTTTTTAAACCTTTATTTTACTTTTAACTTTTACAGAGTTTTGTTGTTCACAGACATACATGTTCTCAGATTAGTCACATGTATATCCCCCCCTTCCCTCCCCTCCCGACCATCACACAGGACCCCTGAAGGATCCCCTTTTCTCACAGAGCAATGACTAGAGCTATTTTCTTCACTTATGATAGTACAGGCCTTCATGCTACTTCCTTTACGCCTCCCACCCTCTGTTCCTTCCCCACAATATCCATATGTCCACTGTCCATGTCTGCCTTTCTGTCGCTTCACTGCATGTGCCATCATCACCATCCTACTAGATTCCATATATATGTGTTAATATACTGTATTTGTCCTTCTCTTTCTGACTGACTTCACTTTTGATGATACGTTCTAGATCCAGCCACTTCATTAGGGTTGATTCTTCTGCATTTCTCTTTACAGCTGTGTAGTATTCCATTGTATATATGTACCAGAGCTTTTGGATCCATTCGTTCGTCGATGGGCATCTAGGTTCCTTCCATGTTCTAGCTATTGTATACAGAGCTGCAATGAACATTGGGGTACAGGTGCTTCTTTCAGTTTTGATTTCGTCAGGGTATAAGCCTAAGAGTGGGATTGCTGGGTCATATGGTGCTTCTATTTTTACTTTTTTAGGAAATCGCCATACTCTCTTCCATAGAGGCTGTATCAATTTACATTCTCACCAGCAATGCAGGATGTACAGTTCGTTTCTTTCTTTCAGTAGGTTTATTCCTAGATATTTTATTCGTTTGGTTGCAATGGTGAAGGGGATTGCCTCTTTGATTTCATTTTCTGATTTTTCATTGTTTGTGTACAGGAATGCCAGTGATTTCTGTATATTGATTCTGTATCCTTCGACTTTGCTGAATTCGCTGATTAACTCTAGTAGTTTTGTAAGTGTCTTTGGGATTGTCTATGTATAATATCATGTTGTCTGTGAATAGAGAGAGTTTGACTTCTTCTTTTCCAATCTGGATTCCTTTGATTTCTTTCTCTTCTCTTACTGCTGTTGCTAGAACTTCCAGGACTATGTTGAATAATAGTGGTGAAAGTGGACAACCTTGTCTTGTTCCTGATCTTAGAAGAAATGCTTTCTGTTTTTCACCGTTGAGGATAATGTTCGCCATGGCTTCTCATAGATGGCTTTCACTAGGTTGAGATGGGTTCTTTCTATGCCCATTTTTTGAAGAGTTTTTTTATCATAAATAGATGCTGTACTTTGTCAAAGGCTTTTTCTGCATCTATTGAGATGATCATGTGATTTTTGTCTTTCAATTTGTTGATATGGTGTATCACATTGATTGATTTGTGGATATTGAAGAATCCTTGCATGCCTGGGATGAACCCAACTTGATCGTGATGTATGAGCTTTTGGATGTGTTGTTGAATTCTGTTTGCTAGGATTTTGTTGAGGATTTTGACATCTAAATTCATCAGTGAAATTGGCCTAAAATTTTCTTTTTTGTGTTGTCTTTGCCTGGCTTTGGTATCAGGGTGATGGCGGCCTCGTAGAATGTGTTTGGAAGTGTTCCTTCCTGTGCAACTTTTTGGAAGAGTTTTAGAAGGACAGGCATTAGCTCTTCTTTAAATGTTTGGTAGAATTCACCCATGAAGCCATCTTGCCCTGGGCTTTTATTTTTGGGTAGATTTTTGATCACAAAGTCGATTTCTAAGAGTGGGATTGCTGGGTCATATGGTGCTTCTATTTTTACTTTTTTAGGAAATCGCCATACTCTCTTCCATAGAGGCTGTATCAATTTACATTCTCACCAGCAATGCAGGATGTACAGTTCGTTTCTTTCTTTCAGTAGGTTTATTCCTAGATATTTTATTCGTTTGGTTGCAATGGTGAAGGGGATTGCCTCTTTGATTTCATTTTCTGATTTTTCATTGTTTGTGTACAGGAATGCCAGTGATTTCTGTATATTGATTCTGTATCCTTCGACTTTGCTGAATTCGCTGATTAACTCTAGTAGTTTTGTAAGTGTCTTTGGGATTGTCTATGTATAATATCATGTTGTCTGTGAATAGAGAGAGTTTGACTTCTTCTTTTCCAATCTGGATTCCTTTGATTTCTTTCTCTTCTCTTACTGCTGTTGCTAGAACTTCCAGGACTATGTTGAATAATAGTGGTGAAAGTGGACAACCTTGTCTTGTTCCTGATCTTAGAAGAAATGCTTTCTGTTTTTCACCGTTGAGGATAATGTTCGCCATGGCTTCTCATAGATGGCTTTCACTAGGTTGAGATGGGTTCTTTCTATGCCCATTTTTTGAAGAGTTTTTTTATCATAAATAGATGCTGTACTTTGTCAAAGGCTTTTTCTGCATCTATTGAGATGATCATGTGATTTTTGTCTTTCAATTTGTTGATATGGTGTATCACATTGATTGATTTGTGGATATTGAAGAATCCTTGCATGCCTGGGATGAACCCAACTTGATCGTGATGTATGAGCTTTTGGATGTGTTGTTGAATTCTGTTTGCTAGGATTTTGTTGAGGATTTTGGCGTCTAGATTCATCAGTGAAATTGGCCTAAAATTTTCTTCTTTTGTGCTGTCTTTGCCTGGCTTTGGTATCAGGGTGATGGCGGCCTCGTAGAATGTGTTTGGAAGTGTTCCTTCCTGTGCAATTGTTTGGAAGAGTTTTCGAAGGACAGGCATTAGCTCTTCTTTAAATGTTTGGTAGAATTCACCTGTGAAGCCATCTTGCCCTGGGCTTTTAATTTGGGGCAGATTTTTGATCACAACATCGATTTCTGAACTTGTGATTGGGTTGTTCATAGTTTCTATTTCTTTCTGGTTGAGTCTTGGGAGATTAGTCTTCTATAAGAAACTGTCCATTTCCTCCAGGTTGTCTAGTTTGTTGCCATAGAGTTGTTCGTAATAGTCTCTTAGAATCCTTTGGATTTCTGCATTATCTGTTGTAATCTCTCCTTTTTTGCTTTTGATTTTGGTGATCTGGTTCTTCTCTCTCTTTTTCTTGATGAGTCTGGCCAGTGGTGTGTCGATTTTATTGACCTTTTTGAAGAACCAGTTTTTTGTTTTATTTGTCTTTACTATTGTTTCTTTCACTTCTTTTTCATTTATTTTGGCTCTGGTCTTTACGATTTCTCTTCTTCTGCTGGCTTTGGGGTATTCTTCTTTCTCCAACTGTTTTAAGCATAGGGTTAGGTCGTCTGTTTGATATTTTTCTTGTTTCTTGAGGTAGGATTGTACTGCTATAAATTTCCCTCTTAGAATTGCTTTTGTGGTATCCCATAGGTTTTGCACTGTCGTGTGTTCATTGTCGTTTTCTTCTAGGAAATTTTTTATTTCTCCTTTGATTTGCTCAGTAATCAGATGGTTTTTTAGGTATGTGTTGTTTAATCTCCACGTGTTGGGGTTTTAGCGATTTTTTCCCTGTATTTGATCACTAGTCTCATTGCATTGTGGTCCCAGAAAATGGTTGATATAATTTCAGTTTTCTTGAATTGACTGAGGTTTGATTTGTGGCCCAAGATGTGGTCTATCCTGGAGAAAGTTCCGTGAGCACTTGAGAAGAAAGTGTATTCCTCTGCTTTTGGATGTGTTGTTGAATTCTGTTTGCTAGGATTTTGTTGAGGATTTTGGCGTCTAGATTCATCAGTGAAATTGGCCTAAAATTTTCTTCTTTTGTGCTGTCTTTGCCTGGCTTTGGTATCAGGGTGATGGCGGCCTCGTAGAATGTGTTTGGAAGTGTTCCTTCCTGTGCAATTGTTTGGAAGAGTTTTCGAAGGACAGGCATTAGCTCTTCTTTAAATGTTTGGTAGAATTCACCTGTGAAGCCATCTTGCCCTGGGCTTTTAATTTGGGGTAGATTTTTGATCACAACATCGATTTCTGAACTTGTGATTGGGTTGTTCATAGTTTCTATTTCTTTCTGGTTGAGTCTTGGGAGATTAGTCTTCTATAAGAAACTGTCCATTTCCTCCAGGTTGTCTAGTTTGTTGCCATAGAGTTGTTCGTAATAGTCTCTTAGAATCCTTTGGATTTCTGCATTATCTGTTGTAATCTCTCCTTTTTTGCTTTTGATTTTGGTGATCTGGTTCTTCTCTCTCTTTTTCTTGATGAGTCTGGCCAGTGGTGTGTCGATTTTATTGACCTTTTTGAAGAACCAGTTTTTTGTTTTATTTGTCTTTACTATTGTTTCTTTCACTTCTTTTTCATTTATTTTGGCTCTGGTCTTTACGATTTCTCTTCTTCTGCTGGCTTTGGGGTATTCTTCTTTCTCCAACTGTTTTAAGCATAGGGTTAGGTCGTCTGTTTGATATTTTTCTTGTTTCTTGAGGTAGGATTGTACTGCTATAAATTTCCCTCTTAGAATTGCTTTTGTGGTATCCCATAGGTTTTGCACTGTCGTGTGTTCATTGTCGTTTTCTTCTAGGAAATTTTTTATTTCTCCTTTGATTTGCTCAGTAATCAGATGGTTTTTTAGGTATGTGTTGTTTAATCTCCACGTGTTGGGGTTTTAGCGATTTTTTCCCTGTATTTGATCACTAGTCTCATTGCATTGTGGTCCCAGAAAATGGTTGATATAATTTCAGTTTTCTTGAATTGACTGAGGTTTGATTTGTGGCCCAAGATGTGGTCTATCCTGGAGAAAGTTCCGTGAGCACTTGAGGAGAAAGTGTATTCTTCTGCTTTTGGATGGAAGGACCTAAAGATATCAATGAGGTCCATCTCTTCTAGTATGGCATTTAAGGCTTGTGTTTCTTTATTAAGTTTCTGTTTGGATGATCTGTCCATTGGTGTGAGAGAGTCTTAAAGCCTCCCACTATGATTGTGTTAGTGTCGATGTCTTCTTTTATGTCTGAAAGTGTTTGTCTTATGTATTGGGGTGCTCCTGTGTTGGGTGCATAGATATTTATGATTGTTATGTCTTCTTCTTGGATCGATCCCTTCATCATTATGTAGTGTCCTGCCTTGTCTCTTCGAATCTTCCTTATTTTGAGGTCTATTTTCTCTGATATAAGGATTGCTACTCCAGGTTCCTTCTGATTTCCACTTGCATGGAATATCCTTTTCCAGCCTCTCACTTTCAGTCTATGAGTGTCTCTAGGTCTGAAGTGAGTTTCCTGGAGGCAGCATATGTATGAGTCGTGTTTTTGAATCCATTCAGGCACTCTGTGTCTTTTGGTTGGGGCATTTAGTCCATTTATATTCAAGGTAATTATTGATACAAATGATCCTATTATCATCTTCTTATATTATGATGGCTTTGTTTCGTGGATCTTCTCCTTCTTTTATACTTGTTGTCTATATAAGTCCCTTTAACACTTGTTGTAAGGCTGGTTTGGTGTGACTAAATTCTTTTAATTTTTGCTTATCTGTAAAGCTTTTGATTTCTCCATCCATTTTGAAGGAGATCCTTGCAGGGTAGAGGATTCCTGGCTGCAGATTATTCTCTTTTAGCCATTTAAATGTGTCCTGCCATTCCCTTCTGGCCTGCAGAGTTTCTGTTGAAAGATCAGCTGTTAAATGTATGGGCTTTCCCTTGTATGTCACTAGTTGCTCTTACCTTGCTGTGTTGAGAATTCTGTCCTTGTGTTTAATTTGTGTCAGCTTCTTTAATATGTGTCTTGGTGTGTTTCTTCTCGGATTGATTCTGTATGGTACTCTTTGTGCTTCTTGGACTTGATGGACTATTTCTTTTCCCATGTTGGGGAAATTTTCAACTAGAATCTCTTCAAAAATTTTCTCATAGCCTTTCTTTTTTTCTTCTTCTTCTGGAACCCCTATAATTCAAATATTGGTGCGTTTGATATTATGCTAGAGGTCTCTGAGGCTATCCTCTGTTCTTTTCATTTTTTGAGCTAGAGTCTGTTTTTCAGCAGTTACTTCCACCATTCTATCTTCCAGCTCACTTATCCGGTCTTCTGTCTCAGATACTCTGCTCTTGATTCCTTCTTCAGTGTTTTTCAGTTCAGCAGTTGAGTTGTTTGTCTCTGTTACTTTTTTGGCAAGTTCTTGTATTTCCTTATTAAGTGTGTTAGTTGTCTTGCTGTTTATTTAAAATTCTGTTTTTGGTGTTTTGTATCATCTTTACTATCATTCTTCTGAATTCGCTTTCAGAAAGTTCATCTAAATCCTCTTCGTTGATTTAAACTTGTGTGTTTGTAGATTGTTCCTCCACTTGTGTGATATTTCTCTGTCGTTTCAATGTTATTATTAATTTTTAAACTATGCTTGGGGTTTCCTTTTCCCAGACTTTGAGTTACATCTGTTGGCATTTGTTGTTTGGATGGGGCTTCCTTATTATTAATTTTTAACTATGCTTGGGATTTCCTTTTCCCAGACTTTGAGTTATATCTGTCGGTGTTTGTTGTTTGGATGGGGCTTCCTTTTCTGGGTGATGCTGGTCGTTGGGTGATGTCAGGACTTGCATACAAGTGCTTACCTTTGTTGGAGTTCTCACTGTTTACTGCTCTCTAGTGTTAGGCGTTCTCTAGTATTGTAGAGTGTGGAGTCAGTGCTCCCTCCCTAAAGCCCCAGGGCTTGTTGCCTGAACAGGGAATGAAGACTTCACTGCTGGTTTGTTATGGGATTTAATGATATTAAAACATATATATGTGAATGAGAAACAGAAGGTATATTTTGACAAATGGCAATTAAAATATTATGCAAATACGATCTAGCATATTGAATCATACACACAAACATATACAGCTATAACATAACCCAATCATTCCAATCAAAAATACAGTACATTAGCACAGCGAATAGAGAAAACCAAGTATGATATCCACCAGTTAATAACCAAAACTAATTTTTTCAATTTGTGTCAGCTTCTTTAATATGTGTCTTGGTGTGTTTCTTCTCGGATTGATTCTGTATGGTACTCTTTGTGCTTCTTGGACTTGATGGACTATTTCTTTTCCCATGTTGGGGAAATTTTCAACTAGAATCTCTTCAAAAATTTTCTCATAGCCTTTCTTTTTTTCTTCTTCTTCTGGAACCCTATAATTCAAATATTGGTGCGTTTGATATTATGCTAGAGGTCTCTGAGGCTATCCTCTGTTCTTTTCATTTTTTGAGCTAGAGTCTGTTTTTCAGCAGTTACTTCCACCATTCTATCTTCCAGCTCACTTATCCGGTCTTCTGTCTCAGATACTCTGCTCTTGATTCCTTCTTCAGTGTTTTTCAGTTCAGCAGTTGAGTTGTTTGTCTCTGTTACTTTTTTGGCAAGTTCTTGTATTTCCTTATTAAGTGTGTTAGTTGTCTTGCTGTTTATTTAAAATTCTGTTTTTGGTGTTTTGTATCATCTTTACTATCATTCTTCTGAATTCGCTTTCAGAAAGTTCATCTAAATCCTCTTCGTTGATTTAAACTTGTGTGTTTGTAGATTGTTCCTCCACTTGTGTGATATTTCTCTGTCGTTTCAATGTTATTATTAATTTTTAAACTATGCTTGGGGTTTCCTTTTCCCAGACTTTGAGTTACATCTGTTGGCATTTGTTGTTTGGATGGGGCTTCCTTATTATTAATTTTTAACTATGCTTGGGATTTCCTTTTCCCAGACTTTGAGTTATATCTGTCGGTGTTTGTTGTTTGGATGGGGCTTCCTTTTCTGGGTGATGCTGGTCGTTGGGTGATGTCAGGACTTGCATACAAGTGCTTACCTTTGTTGGAGTTCTCACTGTTTACTGCTCTCTAGTGTTAGGCGTTCTCTAGTATTGTAGAGTGTGGAGTCAGTGCTCCCTCCCTAAAGCCCCAGGGCTTGTTGCCTGAACAGGGAATGAAGACTTCACTGCTGGTTTGTTATGGGATTTAATGATATTAAAACATATATATGTGAATGAGAAACAGAAGGTATATTTTGACAAATGGCAATTAAAATATTATGCAAATACGATCTAGCATATTGAATCATACACACAAACATATACAGCTATAACATAACCCAATCATTCCAATCAAAAATACAGTACATTAGCACAGCGAATAGAGAAAACCAAGTATGATATCCACCAGTTAATAACCAAACTAACTAGATCACAATTTGGAGAATAATGCTAGAGCAGGGTCCCAGTTGGGGATAAGGCAGTGAGGACAGAACGACTAAGAAATATAATTGGGAAAGGAAAAATGAGAAAGGGAGGATAGAAGAGAAATACAGAATAATACTGCAAAGTTAGCTATAGGGCGATAAAGATTTGTATGTATTAGAGTTCAGTGCTATAGGAAAAGAGCATCAGAGAAAGCAAAGAGTTATAGGGGAAGTAATAGTACATAGAAAAAATTTAAAAATTAAAACAGAGATAAGTGTCTAGAAAAACAAAGCAAAAACAATAAAAACAAACAAAACCCCCACAGAACCATAAGAGGCCAATGTGGAACCAGAAGTTTATACCAAAATAAAATGTGGTTTAAAAGTAAAAAAGAAAAAATAATTATGTAAACTTGAATATATTCAGTCTTACTTATAAGATTAGTAGCTTCAATAGAATTAAATGGAGGAAACAAACAAACACACACACACACACATAAAAAAAAAAAAAAAAAAACCGGGAGGTGCTGAGGGGGTTTGGAAAAAAGGGGAAAAAAATACTGAAAAACAAAACAAAAAGCAATAAAAAAAGAATAAGAAATAAAATGAAATTTTAAAAATTCAGCAGTAACTCCAGCTTCAGACAAAATGTGAAAATAGTGTTTATGTTCTTCTGTCTCTTGCTGACTATTCAGGAATTATCAGTCTTTCTCTTGCCTCTGGCAGTGGTTGGATCTGAAGACCTCTTTGACTGCTTGTTTATTTCGGCCTATTCCAGAACTAATAGGCCCGCCCAGGCTGTTTGTTGTTTGGATGGGGCTTCCTTTTCTGGGTGATGCTGGTCGTTGGGTGATGTCAGGACTTGCATACAAGTGCTTACCTTTGTTGGAGTTCTCACTGTTTACTGCTCTCTAGTGTTAGGCGTTCTCTAGTATTGTAGAGTGTGGAGTCAGTGCTCCCTCCCTAAAGCCCCAGGGCTTGTTGCCTGAACAGGGAATGAAGACTTCACTGCTGGTTTGTTATGGGATTTAATGATATTAAAACATATATATGTGAATGAGAAACAGAAGGTATATTTTGACAAATGGCAATTAAAATATTATGCAAATATGATCTAGCATATTGAATCATACACACAAACATATACAGCTATAACATAACCCAATCATTCCAATCAAAAATACAGTACATTAGCACAGCGAATAGAGAAAACCAAGTATGATATCCACCAGTTAATAACCAAACTAACTAGATCACAATTTGGAGAATAATGCTAGAGCAGGGTCCCAGTTGGGGATAAGGCAGTGAGGACAGAACGACTAAGAAATATAATTGGGAAAGGAAAAATGAGAAAGGGAGGATAGAAGAGAAATACAGAATAATACTGCAAAGTTAGCTATAGGGCGATAAAGATTTGTATGTATTAGAGTTCAGTGCTATAGGAAAAGAGCATCAGAGAAAGCAAAGAGTTATAGGGGAAGTAATAGTACATAGAAAAAATTTAAAAATTAAAACAGAGATAAGTGTCTAGAAAAACAAAGCAAAAACAATAAAAACAAACAAAACCCCCACAGAACCATAAAAGGCCAATGTGGAACCAGAAGTTTATACCAAAATAAAATGTGGTTTAAAAGTAAAAAAGAAAAAATAATTATGTAAACTTGAATATATTCAGTCTTACTTATAAGATTAGTAGCTTCAATAGAATTAAATGGAGGAAACAAACAAACACACACACACACACATAAAAAAAAAAAAAAAAAAAACCGGGAGGTGCTGAGGGGGTTTGGAAAAAAGGGGAAAAAAATACTGAAAAACAAAACAAAAAGCAATAAAAAAAGAATAAGAAATAAAATGAAATTTTAAAAATTCAGCAGTAACTCCAGCTTCAGACAAAATGTGAAAATAGTGTTTATGTTCTTCTGTCTCTTGCTGACTATTCAGGAATTATCAGTCTTTCTCTTGCCTCTGGCAGTGGTTGGATCTGAAGACCTCTTTGACTGCTTGTTTATTTCGGCCTATTCCAGAACTAATAGGCCCGCCCAGGCTGGCCCTAGGAGTTTCTTAATCCTTAATCCAAATCCCTTTTCTTGCTGGGTGGAGCTAAATTCCCTCCCTGCAGTTTGACCAGCAGCCAAACTACAGTAGGGAAAATGGTGTCTCTCTCACAAAGGATTTATTCCCACATGCTCTATGAGAAGCACTTCTGCAGTGACCTCAAACCTGCATAGGTCCCTGTTGACCCCTGCCACTGCAGAAGACGTCAGACCACTCAGAGGTGAGTCTGGCTCAGTCTCATGCAGGATCACTAGTCCCCTCTCCCGGATCTCAGTGCGCAGTTTCCAGTCCTACTTGGTGGCTCTATGATCGGGTTAATGGTAACCTCCTTCAAAGGGAATTGAGTGCCGTCCTTCCAAGGGCTGCTCAAGGGCACTTCTAGTTTAAGCGGGCATTTGGACCCTCTAAAGCAGGTCCGGCTCAGTCCCTTGTGGGCGTCATTGCTCCTTTCCCGGGTCTTGATTTGCAACAGGCTTTGTGTATTTGCTTTGCCCAGCCTCTTTGGCGGGTATGCGGTTTGACTTTTAAAAGTGCAATTGTGCCCCTCCTACCGTCTTGTTGCGGCTTTTCCTTTGTTCTTCGATGTGGAGTATCTTTTTTGTGATCAGATCCAACCTCCTTCTGTTGATGGTTTTTCAGGAACTCATTGCAATTCAGGCAATTTTGCAGGAGAGATAAGTGCGCGTCCTTCTACACTGCCATCTTAGCTCCACCCTCCCTCTGTCCCACTCTTTGTGATCCCTGCCAGTTCCCTCTGTATGTGAAATTCTCCAGGCAAGAATACTGGAGTGGGTTGCCATTCCCTTCTCCAGGGGATCTTCCAGACCCAGAGATCAAACCTTCTTCTCCTGCATTGGCAAGTGGGTTCTTTACTGTTAGTGCCACTTGGGAAGCCCAGTCTTGGCTGTATTAAATGCTAAATTCTCCTAGCCACATTGAGCTTTCTCAGGCAGGCATTTTTAAAATTTTAATTAATTTATTTAATTGGAGGATGATTATTTCACAACATTATGATGGTTTTATTGCCATACATCAACATGAATTGGCCATAGGTATATATATGTCCCTGATATCCAGAATTCCCCTTCCACCTTCCTCCCCATCCTATTCTTTTAGGTTGTCACAAAGCACTGGCTTTGGGCGCCCTGATTCATGCATCTAATTCACACTGGTCATCTGTTTCACGTAGGGTAATGCATATGTTTCAATAATATTTTCTCAAATCATCCCACCCTCTCCTTCTCCCACTGAATCCAAAATTCTGCTACGTCAATGTCTTCTTTGAAGCCTTATATATAGGCTTGTTGGTACCATCCTTTGAGGTTCCACATGTATGTATTAATATACAGTGTCTGTCTTTCTCTTTCTGATTTAATTCACTCTGCATAATAGACTCCAGTTTCATTGACCTCATTAGAACTGACTCAAATATGTTCCTTTTTATAGCTGAGTAGTATTCTATTGTGTATATGTACTAAAACTTCCTTATCCATTCATCTGCTGATGGATATCTAGGCTGCTTCCATGTCCTAGCTATTGTAAATAGTGCTGCAATGGACATTGGGGTTCATGTGTCTCTTTCAATTCTAATTTATTTGATATACATATATGACTAGCAGTGGGCCTGCTGGGTGATACAGCAGTTGTATTTCCAATAGTGGCTGTACCAGTTTACATTTCCACCAACAGTGTAAGAAGGTTCCCTTTTCTCCACACCCTCTCCAGTATTTATTGTTTGTAGACTTTTTGATGATGGCCAGTATGAGGTGATAGCTCACTGTGGTTTTGATTTGCATTTCTCTAATAATGAGTGACATTGAACATCTTTTCATGTGTTTATTAGCCACTTGTATGTCTTCTTTGGAGAAATGTCTGCTTAGATATTTTTCCCACTTTTTTTTATTGGGTTATTTGTTTTTCTGTTATTGAGTTGCTTGTATATTTTAGAGATTAATTATTTTTTGTCAGTTGTGTCATTTGCTATTATTTTCTATTATTTTCTGAGGGCTGTCTTTTGACTTTACTTATAGTTCCCTTCATGATTCAAAACCCTTTAAAAAGTTTCATTAGGTCCCATTCGTTTATTTTTGTTTTTATTTCCATTACTCTGAGGGGTAGGTCATAGAGGATCTTGTTGTGACTTATGTCAGAGAATGTTTTCCGGTTGGCATTTTAAATGGGGCTGGGTTATCTTAGGGATGACCTGGAGCTATTTGAAACCATGCTCAAGTCTCTTGGAGGTGTGTGTGTGTGTGTGTACATATGGAGTGAGAATAAAATTATTTGTGTTAAGAATCTGCAGTTTTAATAGGTGAAAGTTGAACCCAAGTTGTGAGAGGGCTCAGAAAAGCCTGACTAGGGTATGGTCAAGGAGAGTCTTTGTCACTGTATCAAACATGGAAAACATGGGTAAAGTCAATTAAACTCAAGACGCATTGACAGCCTAATTTAAGTACAGTCATAGGCTTTTCAGTTGTATTGAGGACTCAGAAACCAACAACTTCTGACCTCCTCTATAAATTTTCTAATGAGCTGGCATCTACCAGAATTTCCTACTGATGGGAAATTTACTTCAGGATGCATCATGAACAGTGCTGTGCTGGTCTGACTGTTAGGACCATTCATCTGCTGATGGATATCTAGGCTGCTTCCATGTCCTATTGTAAATAGTGCTGCAATGGACATTGGGGTTCATGTGTCTCTTTCAATTCTAATTTATTTGATATACATATATGACTAGCAGTGGGCCTGCTGGGTGATACAGCAGTTGTATTTCCAATAGTGGCTGTACCAGTTTACATTTCCACCAACAGTGTAAGAAGGTTCCCTTTTCTCCACACCCTCTCCAGTATTTATTGTTTGTAGACTTTTTGATGATGGCCAGTATGAGGTGATAGCTCACTGTGGTTTTGATTTGCATTTCTCTAATAATGAGTGACATTGAACATCTTTTCATGTGTTTATTAGCCACTTGTATGTCTTCTTTGGAGAAATGTCTGCTTAGATATTTTTCCCACTTTTTTTTATTGGGTTATTTGTTTTTCTGTTATTGAGTTGCTTGTATATTTTAGAGATTAATTATTTTTTGTCAGTTGTGTCATTTGCTATTATTTTCTATTATTTTCTGAGGGCTGTCTTTTGACTTTACTTATAGTTCCCTTCATGATTCAAAACCCTTTAAAAAGTTTCATTAGGTCCCATTCGTTTATTTTTGTTTTTATTTCCATTACTCTGAGGGGTAGGTCATAGAGGATCTTGTTGTGACTTATGTCAGAGAATGTTTTCCGGTTGGCATTTTAAATGGGGCTGGGTTATCTTAGGGATGACCTGGAGCTATTTGAAACCATGCTCAAGTCTCTTGGAGGTGTGTGTGTGTGTGTGTGTACATATGGAGTGAGAATAAAATTATTTGTGTTAAGAATCTGCAGTTTTAATAGGTGAAAGTTGAACCCAAGTTGTGAGAGGGCTCAGAAAAGCCTGACTAGGGTATGGTCAAGGAGAGTCTTTGTCACTGTATCAAACATGGAAAACATGGGTAAAGTCAATTAAACTCAAGACGCATTGACAGCCTAATTTAAGTACAGTCATAGGCTTTTCAGTTGTATTGAGGACTCAGAAACCAACAACTTCTGACCTCCTCTATAAATTTTCTAATGAGCTGGCATCTACCAGAATTTCCTACTGATGGGAAATTTACTTCAGGATGCATCATGAACAGTGCTGTGCTGGTCTGACTGTTAGGACCATTGCTTACCCTGAATTCAAACCTACAGTTCATGATGCTTTCAACCATCAGAGACTTTCATGACAAAACAGAAGGAGCTTACTCGCAATTAACAGTAGAAGATGAATATTCTATCTTCTACTTGTTACATACTTCATTTTCTTTTTCTGGGGGAATGGGTATGGCTCTAGTTACTTTGATTATTTCTCAGATTCTGTTTTCATTGTTTTCTTATAGGTACAACTTTAATTAATACAGCCTTTAGTTTAGCTGGCAAATCTTCTTTCGACAGATTATGTATGAACATTTGCAAGGACACATGGGTAGCAGCTAGGGAGAAGTAGGCGGTGGTTCTTTTCCACCTCTAATAGATATATTTATCCTTTTACACTGAAAGGAGCCCTTCTCACTTGGACAAAAGAGTGGTTTCAACATAAAGATGATTCTGAGTCATTTCAGGAAAAAAAATGGATGAGAATGTGTTAAATGTTTCACAGCTTTCTCTTCTTACTGAAGTTAAATTCAACCTAAAACGATCGAAGTTCCAGGGAAATAGGCTTTATTTCTTTTTATTTATTTGGCCACATGCACCACTTGTAGAATCTTAGCTCCCTGGGCCTTTTGCAATGAGAATGTGAGGTCCTATCCACTGGGTAAGCAGGGAATTTCTGGCTTCATTTATTTTAAAATTTATTGATATAAAAGACAATTTCTACCAAATGCTGGGTGAATTCTGTTTCTCTAACTTTTGACTAATAATGTAGAATCTTAGGACTATTCATTTATTCAGTAATTGTATAGTAAGTAACTTCTACTCTATGCAGTGCACTGTGCTAGGGGCTGATAATAGGCAAGTAAACCAGATAGACAAGATCTGGTTCTTGTGGAACCTGCATTCAAGTGGTGAAAGATGAATAATACACAAATAAAGGAAGAGGAAATGCCATGTTGTAAGGAATGCTGTGATGATAATGAAATAAACAAGTTCATATAATTAACAAGTGAGACATAGTATAGGAGTTAACTAGATATTAAATGAATATTTGCAACCATAAACTCCTACACCCAGATGCCAGTTAAAATCATAAAGAAAACTTACCATCCAAATAAGTAGAGAGAAAGAAGGGAAAGGAGGTAACTTATAAAAGAAATAGATTACAGAACTCTTCGGTATAATCTCACATAGAATTCAATATAAAACATTCAGCCTAATCACAAAAGACACAGACTACAGCCTGTAAGATTTACAAGTTGAAAGTTTTAAGGAAGAAATAACCATTGAGTGCAATCCCAGGACTGGAGAAAACTGAACCCATCAGGAGACTGAAGGTTCTGTGGCATCACACCTGCTCTTTTCTCTGCATTGTCTGCTGGCTTCTCATCATTCAGGTGTCTGTTCAAATAGCTCCACTGAGAAAACTTTTCTGATCAAAAAGATCCACATCCAGTCTAAAATGTCCCCCACAATCCATGTTATTGTTTATACCAATAGGGTATATTTTCTTTTAAATACTTGTCAAAACTTGAAATTATCTCACTATTGTATTATATATATATATATATATATTTTTTTTTTTTTCTCTAAAAGAAAGTAAAGTTCAAAAACTAAAGTCCTCATCTGTCTTATTTAATCTCTGTGCAGATAACACTGCCTGGAAGAGAGAAAGGCAATGGTCATCACCTGTGTGCTACTATTATTAAATAAAGTTGTGCTGATATGTCAGGGTAGAAATGACTTATAGGATTATAAACCATAGAAAGTATTAAAGAAGCTGATTTATATCATCTGGAGGGGAAAAGACCTGGACTAGGCACTTTAGAGCTGCCTTTACATACTTGGAATGAGAGATCAGACACATGCTATTGAGCTCCATTGCAGAAAACCAGAATATATAGAAGCCAGATAAAGGTGCAGTTCTGTTGAATATGGTAAAGAACTTCTGAGCAGCCCAAACAGACCAAAAATTCAATCATCTTTGGTAACTAGTCCTTATATTGAACATTATGACTTTATGGGAAACCGGAGTAAATCCTTGTTTCTTTTTTTTTTTTTTAACTTTTATTTTACTTTTTACTTTTACAGAGTTTCGTTGTTTACAGATATGTATGATCCCAGATTAGTAATGTCCAAGAAAATACCAATGTCTCTCTAAATGTTACTAAGTATTCTATAAGGGAATCAGTAAACTGTGACAAATTACATTTGGGAAAAACAAAGTTAAAATTTAAAAAGGATTCTGTATTGTAGAAAATTTAATAGATCCTTTAATAAAATAAACTGTATTATGAATCTCTCCATATCTCCAAATGAAATAGAGTGTATAGGGTTTCCCAAATCTAAATGACCAGAGAGTCCCTTTTTCAAGAAATACTAGTTAACATGTCATGGGATACCAGTGTCTTAAAGACCAAAGATCTGTGGATCTCTTCATGGAAGAAGGACTGAATTGGTGGGGCTTGGGGAGCAGAGGGAAAAATGTTATGGAACCAATTGGTGTCCTTTCCAAAATCCATGTGATGAAGTCCTAGCCCCTAATGTAACTGTTTTTGGAAAAGTGCTTTCAAAGAGGTAATTAAGGCTGACTGATATCAAAAAGGTAGAGCCCTAGTAAATAGGACTTGTGTCTTTATTAGAAGAGTAAGAGTCACTAGAGCTCATACACACTGAGCAAAGGCCCTGTGAGGACACAGTGCAAAGGTGGCTGTCTACAAGCCAAAGGGATAGGAGGCCTCAGGAGAAACCAGTCATGCTGGCTCACTGATCTTGAAGTTCTATCCTTGAGAACTGTGAGAAAATGAATTTCTGTTGCTTAAATCATCCAGTCTTTGGTATTTTGTTATGGCAGCCTGAGCAGACTAACACATGCCCTAATGTTGGCTAACTCTGGCTTTTCACGTATTCCCTTCAGCACTGAGCATGGTAGACAGGATTTTACTAATAGGAACTGGGAGGTGTTATGTGTGTGTATGTAATTGAGATCCAGATAGTGTCAGCTCACCTAGAAGCAACATGAACCAACAGAAAACAACAGTCCTTACTGTTAATTTGCATCATATTGTCCCATGTTTGAAAACATTAAGCCTCAGTAACGCAAAGAAAACTGAATAGAACCAGAACCAAAGTACAGAATACCTACAAATGCTAACTCCCTGTTACCATGAGAAACAGGGAATGAGGTCCTGTCAGACACAAGATCAAAATGCAAATATTCAGATATGTAGGTCACTGTGCCCTAAGTGAATGAAGGCATGGTCACAACAGAAGAAGTAAAGGGAAGACAAAGGGGAAAATAAGCTAGAGTGGAATTCCCAGTTGGTCCAGTGGTTAGTACTCTGCTTTCCTAAATGTTACTAAGTATTCTATAAGGGAATCAGTAAACTGTGACAAATTACATTTGGGAAAAACAAAGTTAAAATTTAAAAAGGATTCTGTATTGTAGAAAATTTAATAGATCCTTTAATAAAATAAACTGTATTATGAATCTCTCCATATCTCCAAATGAAATAGAGTGTATAGGGTTTCCCAAATCTAAATGACCAGAGAGTCCCTTTTTCAAGAAATACTAGTTAACATGTCATGGGATACCAGTGTCTTAAAGACCAAAGATCTGTGGATCTCTTCATGGAAGAAGGACTGAATTGGTGGGGCTTGGGGAGCAGAGGGAAAAATGTTATGGAACCAATTGGTGTCCTTTCCAAAATCCATGTGATGAAGTCCTAGCCCCTAATGTAACTGTTTTTGGAAAAGTGCTTTCAAAGAGGTAATTAAGGCTGACTGATATCAAAAAGGTAGAGCCCTAGTAAATAGGACTTGTGTCTTTATTAGAAGAGTAAGAGTCACTAGAGCTCATACACACTGAGCAAAGGCCCTGTGAGGACACAGTGCAAAGGTGGCTGTCTACAAGCCAAAGGGATAGGAGGCCTCAGGAGAAACCAGTCATGCTGGCTCACTGATCTTGAAGTTCTATCCTTGAGAACTGTGAGAAAATGAATTTCTGTTGCTTAAATCATCCAGTCTTTGGTATTTTGTTATGGCAGCCTGAGCAGACTAACACATGCCCTAATGTTGGCTAACTCTGGCTTTTCACGTATTCCCTTCAGCACTGAGCATGGTAGACAGGATTTTACTAATAGGAACTGGGAGGTGTTATGTGTGTGTATGTAATTGAGATCCAGATAGTGTCAGCTCACCTAGAAGCAACATGAACCAACAGAAAACAACAGTCCTTACTGTTAATTTGCATCATATTGTCCCATGTTTGAAAACATTAAGCCTCAGTAACGCAAAGAAAACTGAATAGAACCAGAACCAAAGTACAGAATTCCTACAAGTGCTAACTCCCTGTTACCATGAGAAACAGGGAATGAGGTCCTGTCAGACACAAGATCAAAATGCAAATATTCAGATATGTAGGTCACTGTGCCCTAAGTGAATGAAGGCATGGTCACAACAGAAGAAGTAAAGGGAAGACAAAAGGGAAAATAAGCTAGAGTGGAATTCCCAGTTGGTCCAGTGGTTAGTACTCTGCTTTCAATGCAGGGGGTGCAGATTTGACCCCTGACTGCAGAACAAGGATCCCACATGCCACACACACACAGACACACACAAAAGCTAAAGCATGAAGAGGCCATATGGGAAAGGGAGAAGAGAACAGAGGTTAGAGCTAGTTCAGCCAAATCTAGGTCACTGATTTTAAACTGTTGCAAGAAGGCCTTGAAGGTGTTGAATGCCAAGAAGAAAGGAGCCTGGGGCTGAAGGTGAGCTGGTGCAGTAATTAGGAGAGAAAAACAGAAGTAAGAAGAGTTCCAGTTTCCTCCCAGCTACCCCCAGCCCCCAAACTTACTTCTCACTTGTACATATCAGGGTTCCCTAGGAGGGGTTGTAACTTGAAAATCTGAAGCACCAGGCTACTTAATCTCTCTAGCCATGATGGAAACAGAAAGCACCAAGTGGCAAATAGACTTGCACAGCATTGTATCTTAGACAAATGAGGGTGGGGGGCAGGGAAGGGGTACTTGTCCCCTGGTTCCTAATCATTCGCTCTCCCACTGGGATATTCTTCCTTCCAAATGATCCTCACACATGAAAATGCCATGCACCCTGACCTGGTGCTCAGCCCCCTCTGCCTGTTTAGTTAAAACATCGGCTATCCTTCCTGACTGGCCTGATTTGACCAGGTACACTCCTATTACTCCAACTTCCAAGGCCTCTTGGATTTAAAGGCAGTACACAGAGTAGTTAAATACATGGGCTCTTAGCCTTCACCATAAACGAGCCACCTCTATAAATCCCTGTTGCCTCGGCTAAGTAAGTGCTTAGTGTTTGGTGGATTTTCTTATTTTAACATTTGCTTCTGACTGATTACTGCCCAGCTGAATAGAACCAGAACCAAAGTACAGAATTCCTACAGTGCTAACTCCCTGTTACCATGAGAAACAGGGAATGAGGTCCTGTCAGACACAAGATCAAAATGCAAATATTCAGATATGTAGGTCACTGTGCCCTAAGTGAATGAAGGCATGGTCACAACAGAAGAAGTAAAGGGAAGACAAAGGGGAAAATAAGCTAGAGTGGAATTCCCAGTTGGTCCAGTGGTTAGTACTCTGCTTTCAATGCAGGGGGTGCAGGTTTGACCCCTGACTGCAGAACAAGGATCCCACATGCCACACACACACAGACACACACAAAAGCTAAAGCATGAAGAGGCCATATGGGAAAGGGAGAAGAGAACAGAGGTTAGAGCTAGTTCAGCCAAATCTAGGTCACTGATTTTAAACTGTTGCAAGAAGGCCTTGAAGGTGTTGAATGCCAAGAAGAAAGGAGCCTGGGGCTGAAGGTGAGCTGGTGCAGTAATTAGGAGAGAAAAACAGAAGTAAGAAGAGTTCCAGTTTCCTCCCAGCTACCCCCAGCCCCCAAACTTACTTCTCACTTGTACATATCAGGGTTCCCTAGGAGGGGTTGTAACTTGAAAATCTGAAGCACCAGGCTACTTAATCTCTCTAGCCATGATGGAAACAGAAAGCACCAAGTGGCAAATAGACTTGCACAGCATTGTATCTTAGACAAATGAGGGTGGGGGGCAGGGAAGGGGTACTTGTCCCCTGGTTCCTAATCATTCGCTCTCCCACTGGGATATTCTTCCTTCCAAATGATCCTCACACATGAAAATGCCATGCACCCTGACCTGGTGCTCAGCCCCCTCTGCCTGTTTAGTTAAAACATCGGCTATCCTTCCTGACTGGCCTGATTTGACCAGGTACACTCCTATTACTCCAACTTCCAAGGCCTCTTGGATTTAAAGGCAGTACACAGAGTAGTTAAATACATGGGCTCTTAGCCTTCACCATAAACGAGCCACCTCTATAAATCCCTGTTGCCTCGGCTAAGTAAGTGCTTAGTGTTTGGTGGATTTTCTTATTTTAACATTTGCTTCTGACTGATTACTGCCCAGCTGAGATACTGGGCTCCCTGTTTCCCTCCAGCTAACTGACCAAAACCATCCCCAAGAAAAAGAAATTCAAGAAGGCAAAATGACTGTCTGAGGAGGTTTTACAAATACATCTGAGAAACGAAGAAAAGGAAAGGCAAAGGAGAAAGGGAAAGACACACCCAACTGAATGCAGAGCTCCAGAGAATAGCAAAGAGAGATAAGAAGACATTCTTGGGACTTCCCTGGTGGTCCAGTGGGTAAGGACACCACCTTGCAATGCAAGGGGCGCCAGTTCGATCACTGGCCTGGGAAGATTCCATGTGCTATGGAGCAGCTGGACCGATGTGTCCGACTACTGAGCCGGAGCTCTGGAGTGCATGCGCCCAGAGCCGATGCTCTGTGATGAGAGGCCCATACAGGTGAAAGAACAAAGATGGATGGAAATGAATGAATGAAAGATCAATAGAAGTAGCCAAAAAAAAAAAAAAAAGACCTTCTTAAATGAACAATGCAAAGAAGTAGCAGATTACAGGAGAAGAGAAAAACTAGAGGTCTCTTCAAGAAAATTGGAGATAAACTGGGTGGGGGGAGGGTCAAGGGATATGCATATGAATGATCTGGGAACATACATGTACAAAAATAAATAAATAAAAAATAAATAAAAAAAAAAGAAAATTGGAGATATTGAGGGAACATTTTATGGAAGGATGGGCATAAAAAAATAAAATAAAAAAAAACAGAAATGGTAAGGGCCTAACAGAGGGAAAAGAGGTTAAGAAGAGGTGGCAAAAATACCCAAAAGAACTGTATAACAAAGGTTTTAAAGACTTGGATAATCATGATGGTGTGATCACTCAACTAGAGCCTGACATCCTGGAGTATGAAAGTCAAGTGAGTCTTAAAAAGCATCACTTTGAACAAAGTTAGTGGAGGTAATGGAATTCTAGCTGAACTATTTCAAATCCTAAAAGATAATGTTGTTAAAGTGCTGTAGTCAGTATGTCAGTGAATTTGGAAAAGTCAGCAGTGACCACAGGACTGGAAAAGATCAGTCTTCATTCCAATCCCAAAGTAGGGTAATGCCAAAGAATGTTCAAACTACTTTGCAATTGTGCTCATTTCACATGCTAGTAAGGTTATGCTCCAAATCCTTCAAGCTAGGCTTCAGTAGTATGTGAGCTGAGAACTTTCAGATGTACAAGCTGGGTTTAGAAAAGGTGGATGAACAGGAGATCAGATTACCAACATTACTTGGATCACAGAGAAAGCAAAGGAAATCCAGAAAAGCATCTACCTCTACTTCATTGATTGTGCTAAAACTTTTGACTGTGTGGATCACAACAAATGTGTCAAAAATTCTGAAAGATATGGGAATACCAGACCACCTTATTTGTCTCCTGAGAAATCTGTGTGCAAGACTAGAAGCAACAGTTAGAATCTACATGGAACAACTGACTGGTTCAAAATTGGGAAAGGAGTATGACAAGGCTGTGTATTGGTCATACTGTTTATTTAACTTCTATGTAGAGTACATCATGCATAATGCCAGACAAGCTGCTATTCAAGCCAAGCCAAGTTATCAATTGCTGGATCATCAGTTAAAGGTTTCTACCATGGGAAGGGGGATTTCTCCACTTCAAGAAAAAGACTTTTTATCATAATTCTGATCATTTTGTTTTTGCTGCTTACTCTTTGCATCTGTAATTGCATAATGGGATTTGTTTCTAACCATCTAAATTCTTTTAAGTTATAAATGTTTGTTCATGCTCCTATGACCTCCTCCAGTTATTACTTGGGACCCTGGATCAGAGACCCTAAATAAAAGGGTAAGGAGAACATGTTGCCTCAACAACTTAAGGCCTGTTTGACCCTTCTTAGTTCAGAAGTTACAGAAGAGATGTGTTGTCCCTCTTCCCTGGCAACATAATTCTCCTAAAAGAAAAAGAGAGGAATGAAAATGATGAATAGGCAGACTTGGTAAGGAGGCCAGAAGTTTCCAAGGAGGAGGAGGAGAGTGAGGAGGAGGAGGAGGAACAAACATTTCTACCCTAAAATGTTTACCATGACAAAGATCTACTCTGAAACTAACTTTACCGTCTTATGGATACAAACTATTTTGCATTTAAATGTCTCATCTAATCTCCATGTCTAGAGACCATCCTCTGGTTAATCTTATGTTAATGTTGTGGGAGTGGGTCTAGTAAGGCCTTTAAAGCCTTAAAAAATTCTTTTGATCTACTGTTAACTACCAACTGAAATGTACAATATGTCTTGCCTAAACTAGGTTCTGGCGGTACTCTTCTACCCCCTTGCTGGAAGCTTTCTCTATCACTTTTTTTTTTTGTGGAGGGGAGGGTCGGTTGGTTTTGGAGTGGTGGGCGAAAGAAAAGAAATCCAGAAAAGCATCTACCTCTACTTCATTGATTGTGCTAAAACTTTTGACTGTGTGGATCACAACAAATGTGTCAAAAATTCTGAAAGATATGGGAATACCAGACCACCTTATTTGTCTCCTGAGAAATCTGTGTGCAAGACTAGAAGCAACAGTTAGAATCTACATGGAACAACTGACTGGTTCAAAATTGGGAAAGGAGTATGACAAGGCTGTGTATTGGTCATACTGTTTATTTAACTTCTATGTAGAGTACATCATGCATAATGCCAGACAAGCTGCTATTCAAGCCAAGCCAAGTTATCAATTGCTGGATCATCAGTTAAAGGTTTCTACCATGGGAAGGGGGATTTCTCCACTTCAAGAAAAAGACTTTTTATCATAATTCTGATCATTTTGTTTTTGCTGCTTACTCTTTGCATCTGTAATTGCATAATGGGATTTGTTTCTAACCATCTAAATTCTTTTAAGTTATAAATGTTTGTTCATGCTCCTATGACCTCCTCCAGTTATTACTTGGGACCCTGGATCAGAGACCCTAAATAAAAGGGTAAGGAGAACATGTTGCCTCAACAACTTAAGGCCTGTTTGACCCTTCTTAGTTCAGAAGTTACAGAAGAGATGTGTTGTCCCTCTTCCCTGGCAACATAATTCTCCTAAAAGAAAAAGAGAGGAATGAAAATGATGAATAGGCAGACTTGGTAAGGAGGCCAGAAGTTTCCAAGGAGGAGGAGGAGAGTGAGGAGGAGGAGGAGGAACAAACATTTCTACCCTAAAATGTTTACCATGACAAAGATCTACTCTGAAACTAACTTTACCGTCTTATGGATACAAACTATTTTGCATTTAAATGTCTCATCTAATCTCCATGTCTAGAGACCATCCTCTGGTTAATCTTATGTTAATGTTGTGGGAGTGGGTCTAGTAAGGCCTTTAAAGCCTTAAAAAATTCTTTTGATCTACTGTTAACTACCAACTGAAATGTACAATATGTCTTGCCTAAACTAGGTTCTGGCGGTACTCTTCTACCCCCTTGCTGGAAGCTTTCTCTATCACTTTTTTTTTTTGTGGAGGGGAGGGTCGGTTGGGGAGGGAGGGGGGCAGGCGGGCCACTTCTATTGGTCTTTCATTTATCTACTTTCATCCATCTTTTTTCTTTGGCCTGTGTGGGCCTCCCATCGCAGTGGCCTCCGTTGTCGCAGAGCACCGGCTCTGGGTGCATGCGCTCCAGAGCTCCGGCTTGGTAATTGGACACATCAGTCCAGCCACTCCGTGGCACATGGGATCCTCCCAGGCCAGGGATCAAACCGGTGCCCCTTGCACTGCAAGGCGGTGTCCTTACCCACTGGACCACAAGGGAAGCCTTATCACTTTTTTCTTTAATAAAACTTTTCCTGCACAAAGCTCTGAGTGACCAAACCCAGGTTTTTTGATCCTAATGTGAAATCTCCTTCGGAGATCAAGAATCCAACACAGTTCACAGTAAGCTATCTATGGTCATCCATCAGTACTAGTTAAAATATTTCACCTAGTGGTCACTAATTTTATATCTTTTGTTGATACTCTGACTTGCTCACATCAAGTTCTGTGCCAAGCCTTCCTCATTCTACTCTGGCTTTCAAACCAACTTGATTCTTTCACTGCAAAGGGCAACCCCAGAACATAACACTCAGCCAAGCTTACAATGGGTTCCCCTTCATCTTTCTTTTCTCCTTTCACAATATCTATCGCTACACTCATCTGCTCTTCTCTATCTTCCTGTCACAGGGCATGGTGTTACACCTTATTTCTTACTTTTCTGGACTCCTCCAATTAGCCCCTTTTCATCACGTAATTTTAATTTTTTTTTTTCCCTTTGACTTTAAAACATGCTCAATCCATTTAAGACCTTGCTGCCTTTGCTTCTTCCATCCTCCTTTGAGAAACATCTAAAAAAGAAATAATCCTATCTTTTCAGTTCATCTATGGTTCCTGGTTTGATTCCATTCCCAGTTAGCTAATATTGCATTTTTAACCTCACCAAAACACCTTCTTGAAATATAATGTCTTTTTCTCAGTATGCATCCTCCTCAAAATTTCATAGGAAATAATAAAGCTTATAATATACTCTCTTTACACATTCACTCCCCTTTTTTTCCATGACTGAACTCATTGATTTCCTACATTAATTGGTATTATGACCTTGGGAAGATTACTTAAATCCTCTGAGCCTCAACTTACTCACTGATAAAATTAGGGTAATAAAAATTCCTCTCTCAATGAGTTGTCATGAATGTCACACCCCCTATCATTAGTTACACTGTATCAAGCTCTAATTATGATACTGACATCTGATGCACAAACACACACACCAGATATTTTACATATTTATACACACACACACACTATATATATATACATATATATATATGTGGATAATTGCACTTCACACTCAAAACCAGTCAATGTGGTAAATACTATTTCTATATTACAGATGAAGAAACTAAAATATCCAGAACTTAACCTACTCACTCAAAGTCAGACAGCCAATACTGATTAGAAACAAGTTTGCAAATAAGATCCATGAGACTCAATACACATGTTCTCTTTTGAAATTAAAAAAAAAAAAATTGTAGGTTGCACTATGCAGCATGTGGGATCTATTACTTTTTATCTTTTGTTGATACTCTGACTTGCTCACATCAAGTTCTGTGCCAAGCCTTCCTCATTCTACTCTGGCTTTCAAACCAACTTGATTCTTTCACTGCAAAGGGCAACCCCAGAACATAACACTCAGCCAAGCTTACAATGGGTTCCCCTTCATCTTTCTTTTCTCCTTTCACAATATCTATCGCTACACTCATCTGCTCTTCTCTATCTTCCTGTCACAGGGCATGGTGTTACACCTTATTTCTTACTTTTCTGGACTCCTCCAATTAGCCCCTTTTCATCACGTAATTTTAATTTTTTTTTTTCCCCTTTGACTTTAAAACATGCTCAATCCATTTAAGACCTTGCTGCCTTTGCTTCTTCCATCCTCCTTTGAGAAACATCTAAAAAAGAAATAATCCTATCTTTTCAGTTCATCTATGGTTCCTGGTTTGATTCCATTCCCAGTTAGCTAATATTGCATTTTTAACCTCACCAAAACACCTTCTTGAAATATAATGTCTTTTTCTCAGTATGCATCCTCCTCAAAATTTCATAGGAAATAATAAAGCTTATAATATACTCTCTTTACACATTCACTCCCCTTTTTTCCATGACTGAACTCATTGATTTCCTACATTAATTGGTATTATGACCTTGGGAAGATTACTTAAATCCTCTGAGCCTCAACTTACTCACTGATAAAATTAGGGTAATAAAAATTCCTCTCTCAATGAGTTGTCATGAATGTCACACCCCCTATCATTAGTTACACTGTATCAAGCTCTAATTATGATACTGACATCTGATGCACAAACACACACACCAGATATTTTACATATTTATACACACACACACACACTATATATATATACATATATATATATGTGGATAATTGCACTTCACACTCAAAACCAGTCAATGTGGTAAATACTATTTCTATATTACAGATGAAGAAACTAAAATATCCAGAACTTAACCTACTCACTCAAAGTCAGACAGCCAATACTGATTAGAAACAAGTTTGCAAATAAGATCCATGAGACTCAATACACATGTTCTCTTTTGAAATTAAAAAAAAAAAAATTGTAGGTTGCACTATGCAGCATGTGGGATCTTAGCTCCTTGACCAAAGGATCAAACCCATGCCCCCTGTATTTGGAGTATGAAATCTTAACCACTAGACCACAAGGGAAGTCCCATTGCACATATTCTTAACTAAGATTATATTGCTTTCCAGATACAAGAGTGAAAATTTGGGGTGGCACGCAATGTTATTTATTATGATCTTCTGTAGGCATTATGTTTTGGAATGTACTATGATAAACCTGAAAGCAAAGCACTGGGGGAACAGTCTACTGCCTTCCCCCAGGTTTTCATACCTATGTCCTCAGGCCTAAAAGACAAAAAGAATGGCCATTTGGAACAACTGTACTTGGGCAATACAGTTTACAATCTAATGTCAGCAGTTCATACCAAATACTTTTGGTCTATCAATAATAACAATTACAATCATAGCAAAAATTACATGCACTGTCCTTTAGAACAGACCTTCACGTAAAAGATTCCAATTATATGAACTCAACTGGGGCTAGCAATAGGTCCCACTTAACATGAGATGAAGCTAAGGCTCTGCGGTGGTCTCTGTGTCACTTGCCAATTATTTCCAGGTCTCCCCATTTCAGCTTTAAAGAGACAAGGTAACACTGTATTACACAACCTCTGTGGTTAGACCAGGCCCCATGATGTTGAGGCCAAGTGACAAAGGTGCTAGTTCTGACCTGGAATATTCATTTGCTGTACATGGAAATCGTCAAGGATTCAGCTTTACTTCACCCTGACAGTGGACAATACTCCAAATGGCAACTATCCTGTTTCTTTAGAACCCATTGAAGGCAATGCAGCACCATCAGCTGACAACCATACATGTATAGCTTGAATAAAAATAAATATATATTTTAAGTCACAGAAATCTTAGAGTTATATGTTACCACAACATAATAAGGTCTTCCTAACTGATATGGTCTCGCGATATAGCAGATTTTCCCAAAATCACGCAGCTAGAAACTAAAATATCCAGTTACTCTACTCAAAGTCAGACAGCCAATACTGATTAGAAACAAGTTTGCAAATAAGATCCATGAGACTCAATACACATGTTCTCTTTGAAATTAAAAAAAAAATTGTAGGTTGCACTATGCAGCATGTGGGATCTTAGCTCCTTGACCAAAGGATCAAACCCATGCCCCCTGTATTTGGAGTATGAAATCTTAACCACTAGACCACAAGGGAAGTCCCATTGCACATATTCTTAACTAAGATTATATTGCTTTCCAGATACAAGAGTGAAAATTTGGGGTGGCACGCAATGTTATTTATTATGATCTTCTGTAGGCATTATGTTTTGGAATGTACTATGATAAACCTGAAAGCAAAGCACTGGGGGAACAGTCTACTGCCTTCCCCCAGGTTTTCATACCTATGTCCTCAGGCCTAAAAGACAAAAAGAATGGCCATTTGGAACAACTGTACTTGGGCAATACAGTTTACAATCTAATGTCAGCAGTTCATACCAAATACTTTTGGTCTATCAATAATAACAATTACAATCATAGCAAAAATTACATGCACTGTCCTTTAGAACAGACCTTCACGTAAAAGATTCCAATTATATGAACTCAACTGGGGCTAGCAATAGGTCCCACTTAACATGAGATGAAGCTAAGGCTCTGCGGTGGTCTCTGTGTCACTTGCCAATTATTTCCAGGTCTCCCCATTTCAGCTTTAAAGAGACAAGGTAACACTGTATTACACAACCTCTGTGGTTAGACCAGGCCCCATGATGTTGAGGCCAAGTGACAAAGGTGCTAGTTCTGACCTGGAATATTCATTTGCTGTACATGGAAATCGTCAAGGATTCAGCTTTACTTCACCCTGACAGTGGACAATACTCCAAATGGCAACTATCCTGTTTCTTTAGAACCCATTGAAGGCAATGCAGCACCATCAGCTGACAACCATACATGTATAGCTTGAATAAAAATAAATATATATTTTAAGTCACAGAAATCTTAGAGTTATATGTTACCACAACATAATAAGGTCTTCCTAACTGATATGGTCTCGCGATATAGCAGATTTTCCCAAAATCACGCAGCTAGAAAATGTCAATGCCTTTCTCCAAGTCTCATAAGTGCTAGAGTCTCTTCCTATCACTATATCCTTGTTTGCTTCATGGATTTTTTGTCTCAAAAATAAAACATTTTCCCAGGAACCAAAATATACATGTAAATGTTATCTGAGTATAATATCCTCTATTTTGGTGAAATACAGAAAGTCTGATAATTCATTTATTCTATAACTATGCTAAGTAGCCTACACTTAATCTCATCTACTATATGAGGTTTAGAATTCAAAGTAACAACATCCTCCACTCCTGGAGCAGGAAGAAAAATACTTCTTACCTTGAATAATCAATTTGTTGGTCAGATAGGAAGTAGCAATTGAGTGACAAGGACTGTTAACACCACCCAGGGTGTGACATTGTGCTTTGAGAGCCTCTCAGTCAACCCTGACTTAGGATGACCTCATAGGAAAGGCGGAGAAATTAAGTATTGCCTTATAAACATGACTCTTTTCTAGGATATGGCTGATGCAGGTGTTGTGATGGTCTGTATCACAGCTATCTTCATCATGAAGGCCACTGGAGGTCTCCTACTGCTCTGGGCAGTGGCCCATCTTTGCTCCTGCTCAGGTGAGTTAAGGGTAGATAGTGCCCTTTATAGCCACTAAGCTTGTTCTCTGACATAGCCCTCCTAGGATGTGACCATCTCAGAGAAATGTCTGGTAATGTGGATTTAAAGTGTATGGTTTGTAATAGAAACAGCCCTGGCCTGGAAGAGGTCTAAGGGGCTTAGACCTCCTGCATTCCCTTTCAAGGAATTTTATTTCCATTCATGGAACATTCCCCCTAAAAAACTAATTTTTTTCATATACTACCATTTTATTGTATATGTGTTATTTGCTCAGTCTTGTCAGACTCTGTGACACTTCAGACTGTAGCTCACCAGACTCCTCTGATCATGGACATTTACAGGCAAGAATACTGGAGTGGGTTGCCATTCCCTTCTCCAGGGGATCTTCCAAACCCAGGGATCAAACCTGCATCTCCTGCATTACAGGCAGATTCTTCACTGTGTGAGCCACCAGGGAAGCCCATTTTATTAGGACCTTGGAAATTGTTGATGTTACTAGATATTACTCCTCATTGCAAAGATGCAGGAAAATCTGAATCTCTCTACAAATTAATTTAGGAAAACTGAAACAAAAACCAACTCTTCAAAAGCCAGGAGTCAACAATTAAACTTTCATGCAGTGAAAAATTACTTAAATAAGATTCTAATGCCTTAGAGATGTTCCATTACTTTCCTTAATATCAATTAGGATGGGGAGAATAAATTTTAAGAAGGGTTGCAGTATTCTTATCAACTATGCTAAGTAGCCTACACTTAATCTCATCTATATGAGGTTTAGAATTCAAAGTAACAACATCCTCCACTCCTGGAGCAGGAAGAAAAATACTTCTTACCTTGAATAATCAATTTGTTGGTCAGATAGGAAGTAGCAATTGAGTGACAAGGACTGTTAACACCACCCAGGGTGTGACATTGTGCTTTGAGAGCCTCTCAGTCAACCCTGACTTAGGATGACCTCATAGGAAAGGCGGAGAAATTAAGTATTGCCTTATAAACATGACTCTTTTCTAGGATATGGCTGATGCAGGTGTTGTGATGGTCTGTATCACAGCTATCTTCATCATGAAGGCCACTGGAGGTCTCCTACTGCTCTGGGCAGTGGCCCATCTTTGCTCCTGCTCAGGTGAGTTAAGGGTAGATAGTGCCCTTTATAGCCACTAAGCTTGTTCTCTGACATAGCCCCTCCTAGGATGTGACCATCTCAGAGAAATGTCTGGTAATGTGGATTTAAAGTATATGGTTTGTAATAGAAACAGCCCTGGCCTGGAAGAGGTCTAAGGGGCTTAGACCTCCTGCATTCCCTTTCAAGGAATTTTATTTCCATTCATGGAACATTCCCCCTAAAAAACTAATTTTTTTCATATACTACCATTTTATTGTATATGTGTTATTTGCTCAGTCTTGTCAGACTCTGTGACACTTCAGACTGTAGCTCACCAGACTCCTCTGATCATGGACATTTACAGGCAAGAATACTGGAGTGGGTTGCCATTCCCTTCTCCAGGGGATCTTCCAAACCCAGGGATCAAACCTGCATCTCCTGCATTACAGGCAGATTCTTCACTGTGTGAGCCACCAGGGAAGCCCATTTTATTAGGACCTTGGAAATTGTTGATGTTACTAGATATTACTCCTCATTGCAAAGATGCAGGAAAATCTGAATCTCTCTACAAATTAATTTAGGAAAACTGAAACAAAAACCAACTCTTCAAAAGCCAGGAGTCAACAATTAAACTTTCATGCAGTGAAAAATTACTTAAATAAGATTCTAATGCCTTAGAGATGTTCCATTACTTTCCTTAATATCAATTAGGATGGGGAGAATATCAAGAATGGTGCTTCAGGCTTTTAGAAGTAGTGACACCAATACTTTTACTTCTATCTGATTTAAAACATTATCAGAGACACAGTGAACTCCAGAAAACATTCTGTGGTCAATACAGGGAGGAAATTTGCATAAATCTCTTGCTTGAACCAAGGCTTCCCTAACCCAGTGGCCATTTGGCTTTGTCAAAATACAGCTGTATTTTGTGAAAGGACAGGGTAGGTGCTGAAATTCATTGCCAGAGGAACTAGCATCATAGTTGAGAGACTTTACATTAAATAATGCAACCTCATAACTTTGCTTTATTTTTAATATTCCCAATTGAATCTCTCTTTCAGAAGCTGCTAGTCTGCCTTTAAAAACGGTGAGTATATTGAACCACACTTTGGTTTCAGTTAATATCCTATTTACTGTACTTAGTAAACAAATACGAAATATATACGTAACATTAATTAAGGATGCTTATGGTGTGTTTGGGGTGGGGGGCAGGGACAAAGGCCAGGCAGCCACAGAGAAGTTGCCTCTGTTTTTCAGAAGGCAGCTAAGAAATGTGACATATATATAAGCAAAAAAAAAAAAAAAAAAAAAAAAAATTCCAGAGTTGTAAAAAAGAGAGAGGGGACTTCTAACTCAGAAGTTTATGATGTCTAACATGTGAGAGGCAGGAGACTGTCACCTTGGCTAATTGCACAGATTCCGGATTCAAATCCCAGCCCTACACTTCCTAGCTTTTACATTACATACCTTCTCTATTTTTAAGAAAGTCCTCATCTATAAATAGGGGTAATAGTAGAACCTATCCTCTTCACAATCAAAAAAATTAACTAAACGGGATAATGCTTTATTAAGGCAGATTCTTCACTGTGTGAGCCACCAGGAAGCCCATTTTATTAGGACCTTGGAAATTGTTGATGTTACTAGATATTACTCCTCATTGCAAAGATGCAGGAAAATCTGAATCTCTCTACAAATTAATTTAGGAAAACTGAAACAAAAACCAACTCTTCAAAAGCCAGGAGTCAACAATTAAACTTTCATGCAGTGAAAAATTACTTAAATAAGATTCTAATGCCTTAGAGATGTTCCATTACTTTCCTTAATATCAATTAGGATGGGGAGAATATCAAGAATGGTGCTTCAGGCTTTTAGAAGTAGTGACACCAATACTTTTACTTCTATCTGATTTAAAACATTATCAGAGACACAGTGAACTCCAGAAAACATTCTGTGGTCAATACAGGGAGGAAATTTGCATAAATCTCTTGCTTGAACCAAGGCTTCCCTAACCCAGTGGCCATTTGGCTTTGTCAAAATACAGCTGTATTTTGTGAAAGGACAGGGTAGGTGCTGAAATTCATTGCCAGAGGAACTAGCATCATAGTTGAGAGACTTTACATTAAATAATGCAACCTCATAACTTTGCTTTATTTTTAATATTCCCAATTGAATCTCTCTTTCAGAAGCTGCTAGTCTGCCTTTAAAAACGGTGAGTATATTGAACCACACTTTGGTTTCAGTTAATATCCTATTTACTGTACTTAGTAAACAAATACGAAATATATACGTAACATTAATTAAGGATGCTTATGGTGTGTTTGGGGTGGGGGGCAGGGACAAAGGCCAGGCAGCCACAGAGAAGTTGCCTCTGTTTTTCAGAAGGCAGCTAAGAAATGTGACATATATATAAGCAAAAAAAAAAAAAAAAAAAAAATTCCAGAGTTGTAAAAAAGAGAGAGGGGACTTCTAACTCAGAAGTTTATGATGTCTAACATGTGAGAGGCAGGAGACTGTCACCTTGGCTAATTGCACAGATTCCGGATTCAAATCCCAGCCCTACACTTCCTAGCTTTTACATTACATACCTTCTCTATTTTTTAAGACCATATGTCCCTCATCTATAAATAGGGGTAATAGTAGAACCTATCCTCTTCAGATTTCTGAAGATTAAACAAAAAAAATTCATGCAAGACTTAAGTTTAATGCCTGGCAAGGCAAGTGTGCATGAACTGTTAATTGCAGGTACTAGTAATAATAGAAGTGATACTGGTAATACTAGTATTTGTGAGAGCGGTCATAGTATTATCAACAGAAGTAGCCACAGTAGTTTGAACATATTGGAGCCAGCACTTTCAGGACAGCACTGTGCTTCCTGTCCAATAGAGGCCACAGTAGCCTAGCTTGAGGACCAGGAGTAAAGCAAGGCATTCCTTTATGTCTGTTTCAGGTAGACTGCAGTCTTTACAAGAAGTACCCAGTGGTGGCCATTCCCTGCCCCATCACATACCTGCCTGTGTGTGGTTCTGACTACATCACCTATGGGAATGAATGCCACTTATGTATTGAGAACCTGTGAGTACCTCATGGGAAGAAAAGGAAGCTAGGGCACCATCTTCCACTAGTCTTCTCCTCTTTCCACAAGCCTTTTCAACTCTCTAGAAGCTGTACTTGCCCACCCAGAGCTGCTGGGAGAGATAGAAAACTTGCTGCCTCACGGTCAGATTACACTTGAGCCACCTGCTCTGCCAGCTTAGACTGGTCCCTCCATGACAGAACTTCTAATTCCTGTCTGTCAATTGAGAGTCTAACAAGATAATGAGCTTTCAAACTGGTGTCTTCAGAGCTCAGATGCTCTGAAGAGGCAAATCAGGAGTCACCCAAGAGGTTATAGGAATTACCTGGGGAGGTCTCCAATCCTAACCAGTGGAGTTTCACATAATTTCTTATTGGAAGAAAGGTTTCTGAATCACACACTAAGAAATAATTGAAAACCACTATCCTACAAGACTTCTAAGAGACTTAATGGCCAAAAGATGATTCTTAGATAAACTGTCACCAGAAAGTCTTTATCTTCCTCAATTTCTGGTGGATGTAAATATCCATAGCCTTAGGGAGATAGAAAGAAAAGGATACCACAAAGATTTTTTTTCTTTTTAAAATAAGGGAATACAGGCTGTCAGGACTTAGACTAGAATCCTCATTGGACTTTTTATTTTTCCTGCAAATTTCTGGTGGATGAAACTAGCTTGAATGAAACCCTCATCTATAAATAGGGGTAATAGTAGAACCTATCCTCTTCAGATTTCTGAAGATTAAACAAAAAATTCATGCAAGACTTAAGTTTAATGCCTGGCAAGTCAAGTGTGCATGAACTGTTAATTGCAGGTACTAGTAATAATAGAAGTGATACTGGTAATACTAGTATTTGTGAGAGCGGTCATAGTATTATCAACAGAAGTAGCCACAGTAGTTTGAACATATTGGAGCCAGCACTTTCAGGACAGCACTGTGCTTCCTGTCCAATAGAGGCCACAGTAGCCTAGCTTGAGGACCAGGAGTAAAGCAAGGCATTCCTTTATGTCTGTTTCAGGTAGACTGCAGTCTTTACAAGAAGTACCCAGTGGTGGCCATTCCCTGCCCCATCACATACCTGCCTGTGTGTGGTTCTGACTACATCACCTATGGGAATGAATGCCACTTATGTATTGAGAACCTGTGAGTACCTCATGGGAAGAAAAGGAAGCTAGGGCACCATCTTCCACTAGTCTTCTCCTCTTTCCACAAGCCTTTTCAACTCTCTAGAAGCTGTACTTGCCCACCCAGAGCTGCTGGGAGAGATAGAAAACTTGCTGCCTCACGGTCAGATTACACTTGAGCCACCTGCTCTGCCAGCTTAGACTGGTCCCTCCATGACAGAACTTCTAATTCCTGTCTGTCAATTGAGAGTCTAACAAGATAATGAGCTTTCAAACTGGTGTCTTCAGAGCTCAGATGCTCTGAAGAGGCAAATCAGGAGTCACCCAAGAGGTTATAGGAATTACCTGGGGAGGTCTCCAATCCTAACCAGTGGAGTTTCACATAATTTCTTATTGGAAGAAAGGTTTCTGAATCACACACTAAGAAATAATTGAAAACCACTATCCTACAAGACTTCTAAGAGACTTAATGGCCAAAAGATGATTCTTAGATAAACTGTCACCAGAAAGTCTTTATCTTCCTCAATTTCTGGTGGATGTAAATATCCATAGCCTTAGGGAGATAGAAAGAAAAAGGATACCACAAAGATTTTTTTTTTTTTCTTTTTAAAATAAGGGAATACAGGCTGTCAGGACTTAGACTAGAATCCTCATTGGACATGTTTTAAGTATTTCATTTGGCCTGCAAAGAGTTTTGAAAGGCAAAATAACCAGGCAATTGTCATTTCTTTTGTGCAAAATAGGCAACTCAGCTTTTACTGTCTTAACACCCAATCACCTTTGCTCACTGTTAACCCTCTTTTAGACCACTGGATTTTAGCCACTTATCTCAGGTCTTGTGGTTTTTCCATCTTTGTGATTGTTTTAACAAGTTAAATACCAAATTAGAGTCTGAGCCCAGAAGGATGTGTCTACATATTGATTCCTATTCAGGAATTTTATTTCACAAAAGAATATTCTCTAACGTGCACGGACGCTGGGTTCTCAGCCTAGAAACCAGTGTGTGTCCAAGGACACTGAAAGGGACCCTCCTCACTAGTGCAGGGTCCAGCCTCATCATGTGATCTGCTGACCAGGAAAGCAATAGGGACAGGCCACCTCAGATTCCCTTCTCAAAAGTCCTCCCTTTGTTGCTTTAAGACACTGGGTGATTAGCCTGGGCTCTAGAAACAATAGGGGGAGCAGGTGGGATGAAAATGTCACTGGACTAGGGACATTCTGCTTCTCCCTCTGTCAGAAACTGCCTATAGAAAGGACATTCCTTTTTAAGGACTCATTTTCCCCATCTGTAAAATCAGGTCTGCCTGTAATCTCTATAGTTCCTTTCAGCTCTGATATAAAATTTACTCTGTGTTAATGAATCCTCTCAACTTTGTCTTCCCATAGGAAGAGTAATGGAAAAGTTCAGTTTCTTCATGAAGGAACATGTTAACTTCTCCACAGACGTGTATACAGAGCAAGGATATCATTATTGCCATCATCATCATCCCTGGTTCCAGGAGGTGGGTTGGTAGGGAGGGAGCAGGGACAGACTCACAGTCATCTTTGTTGGGTGGGGCAAGTTGTGTTCACCTTTAGATTTCTGCCTGATTGACAAAAAGAAGCATGTCAAAATAAACTAAAAAGTACAATAAAACTAACAATCCATTGTTGAGTTCTAAGTATCAAATAAAATAATTATACTTATTAAAAACTTTGTAGAACTATTTACCTAGCAACCTTAACAGGTCAAAAGATTTTTAAATGGAACATAAAGAGCAAAACATGTGTAATGCCTATTGCTGTGGTTGTTCAGTCACTGAGTCCTGTCCAACTCTCTGTGACCCCATGGATTATAACCTGCTAGTTTCCTCTGCCCATGGGGTTACCCGTGGCAAGAATACTGGAGTAGGTTGCCATTTTATTCTCCAGGGGATCTTCCCAGACCAGCGTTTGAACTCGCATCTCCTGCATTTGCAGGCAGATCCTTTACCACTGGGCCACCAGGGAAATCTGTGTATAAATACTTTTAGGAATGGTATGCCTTCATAAGTACAAATTTATTTCATAAATACATTTTATAGCAAAAATTATCAAAATAAACCACTGAACACTCTGACATAGTGTAAATAACCTAACTTATTCCCGAGGTTTTAAAAAAGTATATTTTTAAAATAAAGCAGCAAAAAAATTTCATCTACAATATAGACCCTATGTAGGTAATTTATATTCTAATTGTTCTAATGAAACTCTAATTCCTAGTTGAATCTTCTTTACTTGACATACCAGTCTGTTTAAATAAGAATGCTGTGTGATTCTACTCAGGCAGTAGGGCATGCTTTTAAATGCTGCTTTAAATTTAACACAGCTCTGAACCACCGTTATCATTTTAATTATCAATTTAATTGTGCCTCCAACACCAGCTATTCCATATTAATAATTTCTGACTCATGATTTTAGATTCTCAATTCCCTAATCCTAATGTTAAATGCATAATTTTTCATAATCCTAGCTAGTTTATACTGTTTAACTCAAATCTATGCTTAACACTGACAGCACACAATATGTTAATCACAGTAAGACACTCAGCAATATAATATTTCTCAACCTTTGATCTTTGTGACACACCTGCTCAACTGAATCACAGACATGAAGAACCAGTGTTTAGGCACACAAAAGAAACACTCATCCAGAAATGCTGAGTTGTAAACAAAAACAAAGGCTCCCTTTTTCTCTTTTCATTTCTTCTTCATCATCTCTCTTGAATAGTTTTCCTTTTCTCTATCCTATTTATTCCCTTTCTATATATTCCTTCCCTGTTATCTTTTTATTGCGAACTTTCCCTTAAATCCATTACTTTTTTCGCACTTTCTCTAATCTCTGTATACAGCTTTTATTTATTCAAAGTCTTTCACCCTGCATATCTCCAGGTCTGAGTGTAAATCCCTCTGTAGTGATGGCCAGATAAGCACATATGCCTACATACACACTTGGGGAGATTTTATTAGACATTGGTCTCAAGATGAAGACAGCTGGAGACTCATTTCTAAAACATCTATCACATATATTATTCTATATTCAAATCCTTACCTAGGCTTGACGCCTCTTTGATAGCTTATATCTCAACATTTAGAAATAAATTCTAATATCACATAAACCCAATGTTTACTTTATATCTAAATCACAATTTTTGTCTTTCACAGCTCCTTCTATAGCATAATGCTTAATCATTCCCTTCAAAAGTCAAATATGTCTTTTAACTCAAAACTTAAAATAGAAATCTTTAACATTAATCTGCAAACAATTTATTTCATATAAATGAATCTGAGAACCACCACTGAACTCAGCTCTGAGCTTTTAAAACAGTTAGCCTAATGTTTTATTGTCTCTGGGTCTTATTTCTATTCACTGACTAAACAAAATACCTATGTTTATATGCATATTGTATTCCACTTACATGTGATTATATCACTGGAAGCTATAATCTCACTTTGTATGCTAATAACTACATAGGTGTATGCTTACATGTGACTCTCTTTGTGGATGACCAGATCATCGCTGGTGGCCCCAGTGATTTGGCCATAACAAGTGTGTTTGAAAGTCAGTATGTATAAAACTATACTGAGTTACTATTTTCAGTTAATAAACATGTAGATTATTTCATTTAGTATCTTATTGTTGACTATTTACCCTGGTACAAATCAGTCCCTGTTGTTGGTTTTCACAAGTAATGCAAAGCTGAAATTGAATTAAAATAAAAATCTAAAACATAATAAAATAACAGAAAAAATAAAACATGGTAAGGAATATTCATTTATACCAAAATCATTTTTCAACCTGAACTGTTGCTTTGATCCAGTTGCTTTAAATTAAATTCTGTGCCTCTGTGATAAGCTGCTTCTACTGAGACCTAAAGAGGTTGCCTAACTCATTGCAGGTCTCAGTCTGGGTCTCCTACTGATTATCAGTTTGTGGCTATAAAACTGACAGGAAGTGTCTAGCAGTCTTGTTTCCTACCATGTCTACAAATAATCTTGTAGACAAATCTACAGAGTTGCCTGAGAGGTGGGCAAACAAATGGGTTCCTCTCATTCCATGGTCATTCTTCTGACACCAGTGAAAACACGATGCACTTGGCTTCCTGAAGCCAATGACCCGGGACTTCTGTGCTCTTTGGGAACTCTGGGGAAGAATGGATCAGTCTTGGCCCCATACTTGGGTCTCTGGATTATAATTTTTTTCAACATTTAGAAATAAATTTTCTAATATCACATAAACCCAATGTTTACTTTATATCTAAATCACAATTTTTGTCTTTCACAGCTCCTTCTATAGCATAATGCTTAATCATTCCCTTCAAAAGTCAAATATGTCTTTTAACTCAAAACTTAAAATAGAAATCTTTAACATTAATCTGCAAACAATTTATTTCATATAAATGAATCTGAGAACCACCACTGAACTCAGCTCTGAGCTTTTAAAACAGTTAGCCTAATGTTTTATTGTCTCTGGGTCTTATTTCTATTCACTGACTAAACAAAATACCTATGTTTATATGCATATTGTATTCCACTTACATGTGATTATATCACTGGAAGCTATAATCTCACTTTGTATGCTAATAACTACATAGGTGTATGCTTACATGTGACTCTCTTTGTGGATGACCAGATCATCGCTGGTGGCCCCAGTGATTTGGCCATAACAAGTGTGTTTGAAAGTCAGTATGTATAAAACTATACTGAGTTACTATTTTCAGTTAATAAACATGTAGATTATTTCATTTAGTATCTTATTGTTGACTATTTACCCTGGTACAAATCAGTCCCTGTTGTTGGTTTTCACAAGTAATGCAAAGCTGAAATTGAATTAAAATAAAAATCTAAAACATAATAAAATAACAGAAAAAATAAAACATGGTAAGGAATATTCATTTATACCAAAATCATTTTTCAGCCTGAACTGTTGCTTTGATCCAGTTGCTTTAAATTAAATTCTGTGCCTCTGTGATAAGCTGCTTCTACTGAGACCTAAAGAGGTTGCCTAACTCATTGCAGGTCTCAGTCTGGGTCTCCTACTGATTATCAGTTTGTGGCTATAAAACTGACAGGAAGTGTCTAGCAGTCTTGTTTCCTACCATGTCTACAAATAATCTTGTAGACAAATCTACAGAGTTGCCTGAGAGGTGGGACAAACAAATGGGTTCCTCTCATTCCATGGTCATTCTTCTGACACCAGTGAAAACACGATGCACTTGGCTTCCTGAAGCCAATGACCCGGGACTTCTGTGCTCTTTGGGAACTCTGGGGAAGAATGGATCAGTCTTGGCCCCATACTTGGGTCTCTGGATTATTAAGCCTGGATTTGGAAAGTCAGATATCCAATCACAAATGTAAATGTCAAATAAATCATTTTAAAATTTTTAAATTTCCAAGTTTACGCCTTGGGAAAGACACAATATCATTTAGCTTTTCTCTGTATTTATTGTCCTCATCATCACTGTCTTCAGTATAAAACTTCATCAAGCAACTCAAGAGGACACAAGGAGGGATTCTCTGGTGGTCCAGTAGGTAAAGAGTCCATCTTGCAGTGCAAGGGCTGCAGGTTTGATCCCTGGCCTGGGAAGATCCCACGTGCCACGGTTGGACAAGTGTGTCCAATTACAAGTCAGCATTCTGCACCCAGAGCCAGTGCTCTGCTACAAGAGAGGCCACAGCAATGGGAGGCCCACACAGTCCAAAGAACAAAGATGGATGAAAATAAATAAATGAAAGACCAATAAAAGAGGCCAAAATTTAAGGGAAAAAAAAGAGGACACAAGGAAACTTTAAATAGAGAACTGTGTGTTTACCCCAACATGAACTTTTAGCAGGTGTGTATCTGTGGATAGGTACTCCAATGTATGCGGGATCTTTTCCTTTACTGATAAAAATGAGATAAATATTCCCTAGTTTAATCTGTATATGGAGAGAATCAGATGATATATGCATGTGAACATGCTTTGTAAATTATAGTCTTATAGAAATGAAAGGGATGATTATGATGTGTATGCCCATTCTTCTCCATCAGTTACAAAGACATAAAAACATATAGCACGTTTTTTGGAATATGCTTAGCATGTTAAATATTCTTGACCAGGAAGTGCTCACATATTTTTCTTTTGAAATCAGTTCAAATTGATACTAGGAAGTGAAAATCCTATGATTATCAGTTTGTGGCTATAAAACTGACAGGAAGTGTCTAGCAGTCTTGTTTCCTACCATGTCTACAAATAATCTTGTAGACAAATCTACAGAGTTGCCTGAGAGGTGGGGCAAACAAATGGGTTCCTCTCATTCCATGGTCATTCTTCTGACACCAGTGAAAACACGATGCACTTGGCTTCCTGAAGCCAATGACCCGGGACTTCTGTGCTCTTTGGGAACTCTGGGGAAGAATGGATCAGTCTTGGCCCCATACTTGGGTCTCTGGATTATTAAGCCTGGATTTGGAAAGTCAGATATCCAATCACAAATGTAAATGTCAAATAAATCATTTTAAAATTTTTAAATTTCCAAGTTTACGCCTTGGGAAAGACACAATATCATTTAGCTTTTCTCTGTATTTATTGTCCTCATCATCACTGTCTTCAGTATAAAACTTCATCAAGCAACTCAAGAGGACACAAGGAGGGATTCTCTGGTGGTCCAGTAGGTAAAGAGTCCATCTTGCAGTGCAAGGGCTGCAGGTTTGATCCCTGGCCTGGGAAGATCCCACGTGCCACGGTTGGACAAGTGTGTCCAATTACAAGTCAGCATTCTGCACCCAGAGCCAGTGCTCTGCTACAAGAGAGGCCACAGCAATGGGAGGCCCACACAGTCCAAAGAACAAAGATGGATGAAAATAAATAAATGAAAGACCAATAAAAGAGGCCAAAATTTAAGGGAAAAAAAAGAGGACACAAGGAAACTTTAAATAGAGAACTGTGTGTTTACCCCAACATGAACTTTTAGCAGGTGTGTATCTGTGGATAGGTACTCCAATGTATGCGGTATCTTTTCCTTTACTGATAAAAATGAGATAAATATTCCCTAGTTTAATCTGTATATGGAGAGAATCAGATGATATATGCATGTGAACATGCTTTGTAAATTATAGTCTTATAGAAATGAAAGGGATGATTATGATGTGTATGCCCATTCTTCTCCATCAGTTACAAAGACATAAAAACATATAGCACGTTTTTTGGAATATGCTTAGCATGTTAAATATTCTTGACCAGGAAGTGCTCACATATTTTTCTTGATTCGAGAAATGGTAACATTTCTGTTCATTAGAAATTGATACTAGGAAGTGAAAAGGAGAATGAATGGTTTAAACATTTAAGATTACATACATTTACGTATATAGTTTGAACATGGCCTCACTTAACACAATAACATGAGTAAAATGCAATAAAAAATGATATTTACATAGTCTCAAAGAATATCATTAAAAATATTTGTTAATTTTGAAAGGAGAAAGAGTAACTTTATACTGGAAAACCTAGAAGGTATTACTAACTTAGGTGATTAAAGTTAACATCATTAGTGATGGGGTAAATCAACGTCATGTTTGTACATGTCCGGGATGGGTCCAGGGGTGTATCCAGCAGCTGTCACCTTTGTTAGTGCAGATACCAGGTTAGGGGTTGTATCACAGGATCCCAGTGTCCAGCGCCTAGGAAGGAGAATTCAGAGGTCCCTTTCCAGACAGGAGCACTCCAGTTCTGCCCACCTAATACCACAGCTTGGAGCCAGATCTAGGGTGAACACATTCTGGGGGACCTCTATGACAGAGGCAGTCCAGGTCCCAGGCAGAGGCAAAGCCATCTTGATTCCTGGAGCTATAATGCCCCAGTCTCCAATGCCTAGCACCATGTCTAGGACAAACATAATGCAGAAAGGGATGCAAACTTGGGCTGCCCCTGGGCAGAACCATAATTGTCTGCATGTGCATCCTATGGGTTCATTTTGACCACATGGGTTTCACTTGCTTCATTGCTCACGTCCTTGGGGACAAAGCACACAAAGACAACAGATTCTTAATGAACCTGACCTTCAGGGCTTCTACTTTGAAAACTGGGGTGGAGACCCCACCTTTAACAGGGTTGTCATGGCCATGGAGCAGAGAGGTGGCCCCTTCTATCATCCAGTGTAAGCTCTGGTTACTGCAGTATCACACTTCTTATAAAGGAGATAATGGCCAGCATTCACACTAAAACAGCCCTGGCACCAAAAATATTGGACTCACACAATCAATACCTGGATGTTCCCACACAAAAACACCCCTTAAAGGCCACAGTAGATAAATGTTTCCCATAGACTCAGAGACCAAAAAAAAAAAAAAATTAATTAGCAGAATTATTTCCAAATAAAAGAACAACAACAAAAAAAAGATCAAGAGAAATCCCTTGAAAGAATAAATGATGAAATAGAATTCTCAAGTCTAACAGGCCCCAAGATCAAAAAGGATGTAGTAAGCATGATGAAGGAAATAAAGAAAGATTAACAATAGAATCTAGATCAGTGTAACAAGGAACTAGAAACTATAAAGAAGAACCAACCAAAATTAGACAACTCAGTAGCAGAGATAGAAAACCAAGATAAAAAGAATGAATAGCAGACTAAGTAACATAGAAGAATAAATGATCTGGAAAATAAAATGATGGAAATCATCCAATCAGATCAGTAGACAGAAAGACAAATGAATAGAAAATTAAAGCAGTATATGAGCTATATGGGATAATAAATGTGTGTGAACCTATGCCAAATAGAGATTCCAGAGGAGAAAGGAGTAAAGTGTATCAAAAATATATCTGGAGAAATTATGACTGAAAATTTCCCAAACCTAAAAGAAAGCAGGTATCAATGTACAAGAGTCAGAGAAGGTTTCCAACAAGATAAACTAAAACAAACATACTTCAGTACTCCATAATTAAAGTGGTAAAAGTTAGAGAGATGACTCTGAAGGCAGCAAGAGGAAAACAAGGAGTAAGTTACAAGGTTATCCACTGATTTCTTTGCATAGAATTTGTAGGCTAAAAGGGAGTGGCATGACTCATCAAAGTGCTGAAAGGGTAAAATGTGCAACCTAGGAAACTCTATCCAATCATATTATCATTTATAATAAAAGAAGAGATAAAGAATTTCTCAGAGAAGCAAAAACTAAAAGAATACAATAATACTAAACCTAACTAAACAGCAATATTTAAAGGTTTTCTCTAAATAGAAAAGAAGCAAAAATTTACAGAAAGAGAAAAATATAATAGGAAAGGCAAATATATAAAAAGATTAAAGGTCACTTAAATAAGCCAGTATGTATAATAAGAAACAATCAAAAATTTTTATAAAAGCAATTATAACTATAATCAACAGCAAAAGTATAAACATAAAGGTGCAAAATAGAACATGAAAATCATAACACGTGAAGAAGGGAGAAAAATGTACATCTTTTAGAATGTGTTTGAACCCATATGACTATCAGGCTAAAGCAAGTACATAAAAGTTAACATACTTGAAAGCCAGGGTACCCACAAACTAAAAACACACAATAGATTCACAAACATAAAACAAAGAAAAGAACTCAAGCATAAAAACAAATACCAAAAAAACCCAAAAAAAACAAAAAGAAAAATATCAAACCATAAAAGGAAAAAAAAGATGAAATGAACAAAGAACTATAAAATTGACTGGAAAACAAGATAAAATGGCAATAAATACATATGTATCAATAATTAAATGTCAAACAACTAAATGCTTGGATCAAAAGACATAAAGTCACAGATTGGATAAATCAAGAATTCAATATGTTGCACACAAGAGACTCACTTCAGCATGAAAGACGCACATAAATTGAAAGTGAAGGGATGGAAGAAAGATATTTCATGCAAATGGAATGACAAAACATGAGGGTAGCAATACTAGGACAAACAGACTTCAAAACAAAGACATAAAGAAAGACAAAGAAGATTATACAATAACAAAGGAATCAATACCAGAAGAGTACATTACATTCATTAACAAATATGTACCCAATATAAGAGCATCTAAATATATACAGCAAATACTAACAGACATAAAGTGAGAAATTAACAGAAATATAGTAACAGTAGGAGACTTTTAACAATCCAATGACATCAATGGACACAGCTTATAGATAGAAAACCAATAAGGCAACTTATCATAAATGACCAGTTGAAGTTAACTGGTATCTATAGGATGCTACTTAAACAAAAATAATCAACTCAGAATACACATTTTTTTTCAAGTGCACATATAACATTCTCTAGGATATATCACGCACTAGGTCACAAGCCTCAACAAATTCAAGAAGACTGAAATTATTTCAAGCATCTTTTCTGATTATAATGGTATAAAACTAAATATAAACAGCAAAAGTATAAACATAAAGGTGCAAAATAGAACATGAAAATCATAACACGTGAAGAAGGGAGAAAAATGTACATCTTTTAGAATGTGTTTGAACCCATATGACTATCAGGCTAAAGCAAGTACATAAAAGTTAACATACTTGAAAGCCAGGGTACCCACAAACTAAAAACACACAATAGATTCACAAACATAAAACAAAGAAAAGAACTCAAGCATAAAAACAAATACCAAAAAAACCCAAAAAAAACAAAAAGAAAAATATCAAACCAAAAAAGGGAAAAAAAAGATGAAATGAACAAAGAACTATAAAATTGACTGGAAAACAAGATAAAATGGCAATAAATACATATGTATCAATAATTAAATGTCAAACAACTAAATGCTTGGATCAAAAGACATAAAGTCACAGATTGGATAAATCAAGAATTCAATATGTTGCACACAAGAGACTCACTTCAGCATGAAAGACGCACATAAATTGAAAGTGAAGGGATGGAAGAAAGATATTTCATGCAAATGGAATGACAAAACATGAGGGTAGCAATACTAGGACAAACAGACTTCAAAACAAAGACATAAAGAAAGACAAAGAAGATTATACAATAACAAAGGAATCAATACCAGAAGAGTACATTACATTCATTAACAAATATGTACCCAATATAAGAGCATCTAAATATATACAGCAAATACTAACAGACATAAAGTGAGAAATTAACAGAAATATAGTAACAGTAGGAGACTTTTAACAATCCAATGACATCAATGGACACAGCTTATAGATAGAAAACCAATAAGGCAACTTATCATAAATGACCAGTTGAAGTTAACTGGTATCTATAGGATGCTACTTAAACAAAAATAATCAACTCAGAATACACATTTTTTTTCAAGTGCACATATAACATTCTCTAGGATATATCACGCACTAGGTCACAAGCCTCAACAAATTCAAGAAGACTGAAATTATTTCAAGCATCTTTTCTGATTATAATGGTATAAAACTAAATATCAACCACAGAAAGAAAACTGAGGAGAAAATGATTACATGGAGACTAAAAACATGTCACTGAAAAAAAAAAAAGAAAGAAAGAAAAAGAGTGGGTCAATGATGAAATTTAAAATGAAATCAGAAAATACCTTGAGACAAATGACAATGAAAATACAACTCATAAATGTAGAGTCTAAATCAGTACAAATGAGCCTTAGAAACATAAAGTATGTGGCCTTTTGTCCATAAGATTATCCCATGCTACATCATGTAGCAGTACCTTATCTTTTTTACTGAATAATATTCTATTCTATAGATGTACTACATTTAATCATCAGTTGATCAATAGTTGGATTGTTTCCAATTTTAAGCTATAATGAATAAGGCTACTTTGAACATTAATGATTTTGCTGGGTATGTTTTTAGTTCTCTTGGGCTAAGAATGGAATTACTAAACCACATGGTAACTACATGTAACTTTTTGAGAAATTACCAAACTATATTTCAAAGCAGCTGCAACATTTCACAATACATTTCTACCAGCAATGTATGAGAATTTCAGCATCTCTAAATCCATACCAACATCTCATCTGTTTTCTTAATTTTAGCCATCTTAATGGATGAGAAATAGTATCTCTTTTTCGGTTTTGATTTATATTTACCTAATAACTAATGATGATGAGCATATTTTCATGTGCTTATTGGACATTTCTATATTTTCATATGAAAAAAATTATCTATTCCAACTCTCTGCTTGGTTTTTAAATAAACTGTCTGGTTACTGTTAAGCTGCAAATGTAAATTTTATATATACTCTAGGTTCCAGTCCCTTATCAGATCTATGATTTGCAAGTATTTTCTCCCATTTTGGGGCTCTTCTTTCAAGTGCAAAAGTCTTTAATTTTGATGATGTTCAATTTGTGTAGTTTTTGTTTCTTGTAATCTTAGTGTCATACCTAAGAAACCATTGCATATTCAAAGGTCACAAAGATTTATACCTACATTTTCCTCTAATTCTATAATTTTAGCATTTAAGTGTTTCAAGTTAATTCATGCTATGATTTTTAATACAAAATGAGGTCAGGGTCCAACCTCATTTGCTTTGTTGTCCTAGAACCAGTTATTGAAAAAATTATTCTTTCTTTACTGAATTGTTTTGCCATTTGAGTCAAAAATCAATTACCCATAAATATCAGAATTTATTTTTGGATTCCCAATTCTATTATACACTGTTTTGATTACTGTACCATTGTAGTAAAATTTGAAATTGTTTAATGTGAGCCCTACATCTTTCTTTCTTTTTGAAGACTGTTTTGGCTAACTTGCATTTCCATAAGAATTTTAGGATTAATTCATCCACTTTCAAAAAAGCTAACCTTGACAGATGACTGCCATCTTAACAATGTTAAATCTTATTGGATTGGATAATTTTGTTATAAATGCCTTGTTGGCACAGATCATAAATTTTGAGTTAGAGTCTTGAGGTGAAGTGTACACAACAAATTATTTGTTCTACTCTTACAAAAATTATTTCAAAATATAAAGTTAAAATTAAAAAATGTGTTCTTCCTAACTGCTAGGCAAAGCAGATACTAGTAATCTGACGAAATTGTTCTAAGAAATCAAAGTCAAAGCACAGCAGTGACTTCAAAATGTTAAATACCTATATGGCTTCTATCAAAAATTTCCTGGGTCCCAGATACTGCAACATTACTGTTCCCAGAAGTATTGTTCCCACTTAAGGCATATGTGCACATTAATAGGCTCAAACTCTGGGGACAGTCTTCATCAGAAGCAGAGTAAGTTTAAAAAACTATAGTCCTACCCAGTTCAGCCTTCTGACACTCTCTGTGCATTTGCTGTGTGTTCTGAGTCGCTTAAGACTTGTCTGAGTCTTACAAACTATGAATATAGCTGGTCAGGCAAGAATATTGGAATGGGTAGCCAGGCCCTCCTCCAAGGGATCTTCTTGATCCACAGATCCAGTCTGGATCTCTTATGTCTCCAGCACTGGCAGGCAGATTCTTTACCACTAATGCCACCTGGGAAGACACTCTCCATAGAGACACCTTTGTTTTAGTCTTTCTCTGGAAGACAGTCATACCTAAGAAACCATTGCATATTCAAGGGTTTTTTTTTTTTGTTTTTTCAAGTTAATTCATGCTATGATTTTTAATACAAAATGAGGTCAGGGTCCAACCTCATTTGCTTTGTTGTCCTAGAACCAGTTATTGAAAAAATTATTCTTTCTTTACTGAATTGTTTTGCCATTTGAGTCAAAAATCAATTACCCATAAATATCAGAATTTATTTTTGGATTCCCAATTCTATTATACACTGTTTTGATTACTGTACCATTGTAGTAAAATTTGAAATTGTTTAATGTGAGCCCTACATCTTTCTTTCTTTTTGAAGACTGTTTTGGCTAACTTGCATTTCCATAAGAATTTTAGGATTAATTCATCCACTTTCAAAAAAGCTAACCTTGACAGATGACTGCCATCTTAACAATGTTAAATCTTATTGGATTGGATAATTTTGTTATAAATGCCTTGTTGGCACAGATCATAAATTTTGAGTTAGAGTCTTGAGGTGAAGTGTACACAACAAATTATTTGTTCTACTCTTACAAAAATTATTTCAAAATATAAAGTTAAAATTAAAAAATGTGTTCTTCCTAACTGCTAGGCAAAGCAGATACTAGTAATCTGACGAAATTGTTCTAAGAAATCAAAGTCAAAGCACAGCAGTGACTTCAAAATGTTAAATACCTATATGGCTTCTATCAAAAATTTCCTGGGTCCCAGATACTGCAACATTACTGTTCCCAGAAGTATTGTTCCCACTTAAGGCATATGTGCACATTAATAGGCTCAAACTCTGGGGACAGTCTTCATCAGAAGCAGAGTAAGTTTAAAAAACTATAGTCCTACCCAGTTCAGCCTTCTGACACTCTCTGTGCATTTGCTGTGTGTTCTGAGTCGCTTAAGACTTGTCTGAGTCTTACAAACTATGAATATAGCTGGTCAGGCAAGAATATTGGAATGGGTAGCCAGGCCCTCCTCCAAGGGATCTTCTTGATCCACAGATCCAGTCTGGATCTCTTATGTCTCCAGCACTGGCAGGCAGATTCTTTACCACTAATGCCACCTGGGAAGACACTCTCCATAGAGACACCTTTGTTTTAGTCTTTCTCTGATCTTCTGTCTAAAATCTTGAGCTTCAGTTCTCTTCTTGGGCTTCGCTTCAGATAACTGTCTTATTTCTTGACCTTCAGCATCCCTCTTACAGTCCTGGAACTCAGTGTTAACTTTCTTTTTCTACAGCTCCCTCTTTCTTCATTAGCCTTCTGTATTCAGTCTCATAACAAGAGCTGAGTGTCTGGGACTCTGATCCAGACAATTCCCTCAAGTTGTAATTGCCTCACTGAGCCCTTATTTTTCATTCCAGAGTCTAAAGAGGGTACTTATTATTTCACAATGAACCTCAGATGACTGCTCCTTATTTGATCTGGTATCATTGGGCAAGCTTGCCCTTAAGAGAACTAGTCCTGCCAGGGGCGTATACCTCTCAAGTGAGGCAGGATTGTTTGAGTTCAAGGGTAGAGTTTTGAGAAAGAACACTCTGGATTCTAATAAAAGCCAAGTAATTTAATCAGAAAACTTGGAAGAATTATTAAACTCTATGATCCTACTCACTCTTCTGTAAAATAGGAGCAGTAATACCTATAGATTCACCAACTCAATGGACATGAATTTGAGAAAATTCTGGAAGATAGTGAAGCACAGGGAAACCTGGCATACTGCAGTCCATGGGTTCACAAAGAGTCAGACATGACTTAGTGACTGAACAACAACAACAACAATTCATTCTTCTGGAATCTATGCTAGATGTGCTTCCATAACAGATAAGAAGGAAATGTTTGGAAGACTATAATTCAAAACAGTGATACATGAGCAGCAGTATATAGTAGGGGCTTAAGATCACCTAGATTTTTGGAAGATTTCTCATGAACAAATTATCAATATTAAACAAGCTTTCCCTTTGTTCTCTGACATATGCAGTTTTATTGGAATCTTTCCTCCAGAAATATTACTGACTATGTTTTCAGAATGGCCATCATCAAAAAGTCTACAAACAATAAATTCTGGAGAGGGTGTGGAGAAAATGGAACCCTCCTTCATTGTTGGTGAGAATGCAAACTGAGACAGACACCATGGAAGACAGTGGGGAGATTCCTCAAAACACTAGGACTAGAACCACCACTAGCCATATACCCTGAGGAAATCAAAATTGAAAGAGACATATGTACCCCATTGTTTATTGCAGCACTATTTATAATAGCTAGAACATGGAAGCAACCTAGATATTCACTGACAGATGAATGGATAAAGAAGCTGTGGTGTGTATATATATACAATGGAATATTACTCAACCCTAAAAGAAATGCATTTGAATCAATTCTCATGAGGTGGATGGATTTAGGACCTATTATACAGAGTGAGGTATGTCAGAGACAGAAAGCTAAATATTGCATACTGACGAATATATATAGAATCTAGAAAGATGGCGCTGATAAAGGAACATGCAGAGCAGCAATGGAGAGGTGGACATGGAGAACAGTCTTATGGACATTGGTGTGAGGGAGGGGAATATGCTGTGGGACTACAGGATCTCAAACAGTGGCTCGACGGCAATCCAAAGGGGTGGGATGAGGAAGGAGATGGGCGGTAGGCTAGTAATTTAATCAGAAAACTTGGAAGAATTATTAAACTCTATGATCCTACTCACTCTTCTGTAAAATAGGAGCAGTAATACCTATAGATTCACCAACTCAATGGACATGAATTTGAGAAAATTCTGGAAGATAGTGAAGCACAGGGAAACCTGGCATACTGCAGTCCATGGGTTCACAAAGAGTCAGACATGACTTAGTGACTGAACAACAACAACAACAATTCATTCTTCTGGAATCTATGCTAGATGTGCTTCCATAACAGATAAGAAGGAAATGTTTGGAAGACTATAATTCAAAACAGTGATACATGAGCAGCAGTATATAGTAGGGGCTTAAGATCACCTAGATTTTTGGAAGATTTCTCATGAACAAATTATCAATATTAAACAAGCTTTCCCTTTGTTCTCTGACATATGCAGTTTTATTGGAATCTTTCCTCCAGAAATATTACTGACTATGTTTTCAGAATGGCCATCATCAAAAAGTCTACAAACAATAAATTCTGGAGAGGGTGTGGAGAAAATGGAACCCTCCTTCATTGTTGGTGAGAATGCAAACTGAGACAGACACCATGGAAGACAGTGGGGAGATTCCTCAAAACACTAGGACTAGAACCACCACTAGCCATATACCCTGAGGAAATCAAAATTGAAAGAGACATATGTACCCCATTGTTTATTGCAGCACTATTTATAATAGCTAGAACATGGAAGCAACCTAGATATTCACTGACAGATGAATGGATAAAGAAGCTGTGGTGTGTATATATATACAATGGAATATTACTCAACCATAAAAAGAAATGCATTTGAATCAATTCTCATGAGGTGGATGGATTTAGGACCTATTATACAGAGTGAGGTATGTCAGAGACAGAAAGCTAAATATTGCATACTGACGAATATATATAGAATCTAGAAAGATGGCGCTGATAAAGGAACATGCAGAGCAGCAATGGAGAGGTGGACATGGAGAACAGTCTTATGGACATTGGTGTGAGGGAGGGGAATATGCTGTGGGACTACAGGATCTCAAACAGTGGCTCGACGGCAATCCAAAGGGGTGGGATGAGGAAGGAGATGGGCGGTAGGCTAGGGTTGGGGGGACATAAGTAAATCTATGGTGGATTGAGGTTGATGTGTGGCAGTAAACAAAAAAAACAGTCTGTAAAAATAAATAAATAATAAAAATAAAGTATAAAAAGAAATATTACTGACTATTTTTAAGTTGTACTAAGTTCAGTAGTTGAGCCTAGTGTAGTGGGAAAATTGGGACTGACAAGGAAGTTCCTAGATAACTCATATTACTGGATACTTTCTTGGGGGACTCTGGAAAGGCAGGCAAGGAGTCAAAGTCACTTCTCAAACTCAGGGAATGGTGGATATTTAAAGTCAGAGATAAGATATCATACACCAGTGGTGTCCCTCACTTCAGACCTAAAAACACATATAGACTGAAAGTGAAAAGATGGAAAAACAAATTCCATGCAAATGGAAATCAAAAGAAAGCTGGGGTACGTCTTTAGGTCTGAAGTGTGTTTCTTGTAAACAGCATACATATGGATCTCGGTATTGTATCCATTCAGCCAGTCTGTGTCTTTTTGTCAGAGCATTTAGTTCATTTACATTCAAAGTAATAATTGATATGAATGTTCCCGTTGTCATCTTCTTACATGTTTGGGGTTTGTTTTGTAGGACTTTTCCTACTTTTGTATTTATTGGCTATGTCAGGCCCTTTAACACTTGTAAGGCTGGTTTCATGGTACCAAATTGTTTTAGCTTTTGCTTTTCTGTGAAGCTTTTGACTTCTCCATCAATTCTGAATGAGATCCTTCAGAATTGAAAGGGTAGAGAATTCTTGGTTGTAGGTTATTCTCTTTTAGCCATTTAAATCTGTCCTGCCATTCTCTTCTGGTCTGCAGGGTTTCTGTTGATAGATCAGTGGTTAAATGTATGGGGTTTCCTTTTTATGTTACTTGCTATTTGCCCCTTGCTGCTTTAAGTAATCTGTCTTTGTCTTTAGTCTGTGTTAACTTGATTAGTATGTGACTTGGCATGTTTCTCCTGGTATTTATCCTATATGGAACTCTTTGTGCTTCTTAGACTTGGTATACTATTTCCTATCCCATGCTGGGGAAGTTTTCAGTTATAATCTCTTCAAAAAGTTTTTCATAGCCTTTCTTTTTCTCTTCTCCTTCTGGGACCCCTATAATTCTAACGTTAGTGTGTTTGATATTATCCCAGAGTTCTCTGAGGCTATCCTCAGTTCTTTTTATTCTCTGTGCTTTGTTCTGTTCTTCAGCAGTTATTTCCACCATTCTATCCTCCAACTCACTTATCCACTCTTCTGTCTCTGATACTCTACTGTTGAGTCCTTCTATAACATTTTTAAGTTCAGCAATTGAGTTGTTTGTCTCTATTTGTTTATTTTTCATTTCTTGCATGACTTTTCTCAGTGCACTAATTTCCTCTAATATTCTATTTTCAGAGTTTTGGATCCTTGCTAGTATCGCTCTTCTGAATTCTCTTTCAGATAGTTTGTTTATCTCCTCTTCAGTCATTTGGATTTGTGTTTCTCTCATTTGTGCAGTGTTTCTGTCTTTTCATTTTTATGTCAATTTTTTAATTGTTTTGTTTTGTTTTTCTGTGTGTGCTTGAGGTCTTTTTCCAGGCTTTGTGGTTGAGTTCTCCCTTTCTTTTGGTTTCTGTCCTTGTAGAAATGTTTCTTGGTTTGTGTCTTAAGTTAGGTGGTGTTGGGTCTTGTTTGCAGGTGAATAATCACTAATGATGTGTGTTCTTTGGTAGTGTAGGGTTAAGGTCTGGGCTTCCACTCCGAGGTTCCCTGGTTTGAGCTCTGGTCAGGGAATGTAGGCTCTATGTCTGGTTTGCTATGGCATTCAGTGATATTTGTTCCAATATAAATATATGAGAGACAAAAGGTGCATCCCTAGTAGATGGCAGCCATAGAATCTTGCAAATATTGTCTAACATAATGGAAAAAGATATATACGTACACATCAATAAACAAAACTGAACAGTCTTAAAGGGATAAAATACAGGAAATTGTCCTGGCAGATGGCTCAATCATAGTTGGTACCTGACCATTAAGATCTAAGCTAATTAAAATGCAGCCTGGAAAAACAGATCTAGGCCTAGGTCCTGGCTGGGGATACTGCAATGAATGCAGTTTTTAACTAAGTCATGTGCTAGGGGTGAGAAGGAGGAGAATGGACAGGTAATGAGAAGGAGTAGAATTGTGTTGCAAAAATTACGTAGGATTAGGTAACAAAGACTAATATGTAATAAAGTTTAGTGCAGCTGGAAGAGAACAGTAGAGAGGGCAAGGAAGGAAATATTTATATAGAGGATAGTAGTAGATATAAAAAGCTTTTACAGTTAGAGCATACAGACAGGTAGCTGTGGTTAATAAGAACAACAACAAAAATACTGTCCCTGGTTCTTATCTTCACATCTGCTTGTGAATCTTCCATCAGTTAGCTCTTGATGCTGTTCCAGATTTCCTCAGCGTGTCCTGGTGGGGCCAGGTGTAGGGGTAGGGTGGCTGCTTATGTCTTAGGTTTCTGTGAGGGCCAGGTTTCAAGTTTGTAGGCAGGGCCCTTGCAGAACTGGTTGCTCTGATTTCTCCATAGTGTGTCTGTTTTGGTCCCTGCATGAAAGCTGCAGTGGCGGCCCCACAGGCAGCAGAACTGAGCTCTGCTCTCTATTGCTGATGTTGGCAGGGAATTCCCAGTTGATCACAGCAGGGCCTCCCTCATCGATCCGGCTCGGGTTGCGCCACTGGACTCTGTGTTTCAGGGGATTCCCAGGTTCTATTGTGTACATCCTGGTAGCCTTCTGTCTCAGCTATCCTCCCGGTGTTCCCGTCACAGCTCTCCCGCTGGCGGGACGGAGCGCGTCTCCTCCCAGATGCCCGGTGTCTCTTCTGCAGCTCTGCTGCTGACGCTGATGGGGCTGAGCGGGCTTGACCTAGCCACCCGGCACACACATCTCTGGCACTCCCAGTGGCAGAAGTAAGCTCCACTCTTTTTGCCCTGATCGTGGGCAGGTGCACCCTGACCAGGTTCCAGCTGTGCTGCTGGGCTGTGATCTGTAGGGGATCTCCCCCGTTCTGTTTCCCATGACCCGCTAGCATTCTGTCTCAGCTAACCACCTGGCTTCCCTGCCACAGTACTGTGGCCAGTGGGATTCTCACACTGAGCACAGCTTTCCATCACTGTGCACTTCCCAGTGCTCTCCCTGCCTGGTCTAATGTGGGAGTTCGGGTAAAGCTCAGGCTACTGGGTCTCCTTCTGTGGGGTGTTCATGGCCTGAGAGTTTCGCCTAACTCTCCTCAGGGTTCCGCTGTTCTCCTTACCTTCTTTGCGTGGGCTGGTACAGGGTGGGTGCCTCTTCCTGGTTCTCTCTTTCTCTCCTCCCTCTCTCAGAGATGGAACACTCTTTTGTCTATACTTCCTCCTCTTTCTAGTCTTTTCTTCCCTCCTTCCAGGGAGCCCAGCTTATCCCTTGTAGACCTGAGGATTTCTTTTGTCATCTAGAGGCTGGTTTGTAGGTGTTGCTTCATTTCTTGATTAGTTCCTGGTGATTCTGTTGAGGAGCTGGTGAAATCTTCCTCTCATTCCCCCACCATCTTGACCTACCTCCCATTGCAGCACTTTTTACAGTGGCTGGAACATGGAGGCAACCTACATGTCCATCTGTGAGGGCCAGGTTTCAAGTTTGTAGGCAGGGCCCTTGCAGAACTGGTTGCTCTGATTTCTCCATAGTGTGTCTGTTTTGGTCCCTGCATGAAAGCTGCAGTGGCGGCCCCACAGGCAGCAGAACTGAGCTCTGCTCTCTATTGCTGATGTTGGCAGGGAATTCCCAGTTGATCACAGCAGGGCCTCCCTCATCGATCCGGCTCGGGTTGCGCCACTGGACTCTGTGTTTCAGGGGATTCCCAGGTTCTATTGTGTACATCCTGGTAGCCTTCTGTCTCAGCTATCCTCCCGGTGTTCCCGTCACAGCTCTCCCGCTGGCGGACGGAGCGTCTCCTCCCAGATGCCCGGTGTCTCTTCTGCAGCTCTGCTGCTGACGCTGATGGGGCTGAGCGGGCTTGACCTAGCCACCCGGCACACACATCTCTGGCACTCCCAGTGGCAGAAGTAAGCTCCACTCTTTTTGCCCTGATCGTGGGCAGGTGCACCCTGACCAGGTTCCAGCTGTGCTGCTGGGCTGTGATCTGTAGGGGATCTCCCCCGTTCTGTTTCCCATGACCCGCTAGCATTCTGTCTCAGCTAACCACCTGGCTTCCCTGCCACAGTACTGTGGCCAGTGGGATTCTCACACTGAGCACAGCTTTCCATCACTGTGCACTTCCCAGTGCTCTCCCTGCCTGGTCTAATGTGGGAGTTCGGGTAAAGCTCAGGCTACTGGGTCTCCTTCTGTGGGGTGTTCATGGCCTGAGAGTTTCGCCTAACTCTCCTCAGGGTTCCGCTGTTCTCCTTACCTTCTTTGCGTGGGCTGGTACAGGGTGGGTGCCTCTTCCTGGTTCTCTCTTTCTCTCCTCCCTCTCTCAGAGATGGAACACTCTTTTGTCTATACTTCCTCCTCTTTCTAGTCTTTTCTTCCCTCCTTCCAGGGAGCCCAGCTTATCCCTTGTAGACCTGAGGATTTCTTTTGTCATCTAGAGGCTGGTTTGTAGGTGTTGCTTCATTTCTTGATTAGTTCCTGGTGATTCTGTTGAGGAGCTGGTGAAATCTTCCTCTCATTCCCCCACCATCTTGACCTACCTCCCATTGCAGCACTTTTTACAGTGGCTGGAACATGGAGGCAACCTACATGTCCATCTACAGATGAATGGATAAAGAAGCTATGGTACATACACACAGTGGACTATTTCTCAGCTGTAAGAAGAAATGCAGAAGAATCAGTTCTAGTGAGATGGATGAATCTAGAGACTATTATACAAAGTGAAGCAAATCAAAAAGAGAGGGACAGGGCTTCCCCTGGTGGCCCAGTGGGTAAGGACACCGCCTTGCAGTGCAAGGGGCGGCCGGTTCGATTCCTGGCCTGGGAAGATCCCACGTGCCGCGGAGCGGCTGGACTGATGTGTCCAATCACCGAGCCGGAGATCTGGAGCGCATCCGCCCAGAGCCGGTGCTGTGCAACAACAGACGCCACCACGATGGGAGGCCCACAGGAGCCAAAGAACGAAGATGAATGAAAATGGAGAAATTAAAGACCAATAAAAGTGGCCCACCCACTCCCCTCCTTCCCCAACCCGACCCCCGCCCAAAGTAAATAAATAAATAAAATCTTTAAAAAAAAAAAAAAAAAAGAGAGGGACAGGGCTTCCCCAGTGGTCCAGTGGGGTAGGGACACCATCTTGCAGTGCAAGGGGCACTAGTTCGATCCCTAGCCTGGGAAGATCCCATGTTCCGTGGAGCGATTGGACCGATGTGTCCAACTGCCTAGCTGGAGCTCTGGAGTGCATGTGCCCAGAGGCGGTGCTCTGTGACGAGAGGGGCCACTGCAATGGGGGGCCCAAGCAGGCCAAAGAACAAAGATCAATGAAAAATAAATAAATGAAGCACCAATAGAAGTGGCCAAAAGTAAATAAATAAATATATTTTAAAAACAGAGAGGGGGCTTCCCCTGGTGGTCCAGTGGGTAAGGACACCATCTTGCAGTGCAAGGGGCACGGGTTCCATCCCTGGCCTGGGAAGATCCCACGTGCCGCGGAGCGGCTGGACCGATGTGTCCAATCACCGAGCCTGAGATCTGGAGCGCATGCACACAGAGCCGGTGCTGTGCAACAACAGACGCCACCACGATGGGAGGCCCACAGGAGCCAAAGAACGAAGATGAATGAAAATGGAGAAATTAAAGACCAATAAAAGTGGCCCACCCACTCCCCTCCTTCCCCAACCCGACCCCCGCCCAAAGTAAATAAATAAATAAAATCTTTAAAAAAAAAAAAAAAAAGAGAGGGACAGGGCTTCCCCAGTGGTCCAGTGGGGTAGGGACACCATCTTGCAGTGCAAGGGGCACTAGTTCGATCCCTAGCCTGGGAAGATCCCATGTTCCGTGGAGCGATTGGACCGATGTGTCCAACTGCCTAGCTGGAGCTCTGGAGTGCATGTGCCCAGAGGCGGTGCTCTGTGACGAGAGGGGCCACTGCAATGGGGGGCCCAAGCAGGCCAAAGAACAAAGATCAATGAAAAATAAATAAATGAAGCACCAATAGAAGTGGCCAAAAGTAAATAAATAAATATATTTTAAAAACAGAGAGGGGGCTTCCCCTGGTGGTCCAGTGGGTAAGGACACCATCTTGCAGTGCAAGGGGCACGGGTTCCATCCCTGGCCTGGGAAGATCCCACGTGCCGCGGAGCGGCTGGACCGATGTGTCCAATCACCGAGCCTGAGATCTGGAGCGCATGCACACAGAGCCGGCGCTCTGCAACGACAGACGCCACCGTGATGGGAGGCCCACAGGAGCCAAAGAACAAAGACGGATGGAAATAGAGAAATGAAAGACCAATAGAAGTGGCCCGCGCGCTCCCCTCCCTCCCCAACCCGACCCCCGCCCAAAATAAATAAATAAATAAATCTTAAAAAAAACAAAAACAAAAACAGAGAGGAACAGTTACAGTATACTAACACATATATACGGAATCTAGAAAGATGGTACTGACAAATACACACACAGAGCAGCACTGAAGAGGCAGACATAGAGAACAGACCTATGGGCAGTGTGGGGAGGGAAGATCAGGTGAGAAGTATGGGAAAGGTAACATGGACACCTACACTATCATATGTATAAGAGATAACCATTGTGAATAAGCTGTAAGACTGAGGGAACTTACATGGGGCTATGTAACAACCTGCAGGGGTGGGACAGGGTGGGGAGAGCAGGCTGGCCCAGGTGGGAGGGGTCAAGGATATACCTATGACTGATTTGGGATTTTGTATAGCTGTAAACAACAAAACTCCATAAAGACATATAATAATAACTTTGCTATACACCTGAAACTAATACAACATTGTGAGTCAACTATACCCCAATAAAAATTTTTAAAAAATCTATAAATTTGCCATACTGATGACGACTCTTCCTAGAAAAAGTAGAACACCAGACAATAGGTAGTAAACACAGTGAAATTATTTAACTTCCTTGTGACTTCATTCCCTCATCTGCAGTACAAAGAAAATGATAGTTACTATCTGTTATGAAGATCAAAATGTGTAACATATGTGAAAGCACTCATTTTAAATGTACTTAAAGAGGTAAGGAAATAACGCCAATTTTATCAAGTCCTGTGAGCTATTAAAATGTCATATACATTAATCTGGGAACATGCATATCTGTAAACAACAAAACTCTGTAAAAGTTAAAAGTAAAAATAAAGGTTTAAAATAAATAAAAATAAAATGTCCTATACAATCACCTTTCTTTCACAATAAAAGAATTCCCCTACCTAGAAATATTTTTGACCTCTTCCCTGGCCTGGGAAGATCCCACGTGCCGCGGAGCGCTGGACCGATGTGTCCAATCACCGAGCCTGAGATCTGGAGCGCATGCACACAGAGCTGGCGCTCTGCAACGACAGACGCCACCGTGATGGGAGGCCCACAGGAGCCAAAGAACAAAGACGGATGGAAATAGAGAAATGAAAGACCAATAGAAGTGGCCCGCGCGCTCCCCTCCCTCCCCAACCCGACCCCCGCCCAAAATAAATAAATAAATAAATCTTAAAAAAAACAAAAACAAAAACAGAGAGGAACAGTTACAGTATACTAACACATATATACGGAATCTAGAAAGATGGTACTGACAAATACACACACAGAGCAGCACTGAAGAGGCAGACATAGAGAACAGACCTATGGGCAGTGTGGGGAGGGAAGATCAGGTGAGAAGTATGGGAAAGGTAACATGGACACCTACACTATCATATGTATAAGAGATAACCATTGTGAATAAGCTGTAAGACTGAGGGAACTTACATGGGGCTATGTAACAACCTGCAGGGGTGGGACAGGGTGGGGAGAGCAGGCTGGCCCAGGTGGGAGGGGTCAAGGATATACCTATGACTGATTTGGGATTTTGTATAGCTGTAAACAACAAAACTCCATAAAGACATATAATAATAACTTTGCTATACACCTGAAACTAATACAACATTGTGAGTCAACTATACCCCAATAAAAATTTTTAAAAAATCTATAAATTTGCCATACTGATGACGACTCTTCCTAGAAAAAGTAGAACACCAGACAATAGGTAGTAAACACAGTGAAATTATTTAACTTCCTTGTGACTTCATTCCCTCATCTGCAGTACAAAGAAAATGATAGTTACTATCTGTTATGAAGATCAAAATGTGTAACATATGTGAAAGCACTCATTTTAAATGTACTTAAAGAGGTAAGGAAATAACGCCAATTTTATCAAGTCCTGTGAGCTATTAAAATGTCATATACATTAATCTGGGAACATGCATATCTGTAAACAACAAAACTCTGTAAAAGTTAAAAGTAAAAATAAAGGTTTAAAATAAATAAAAATAAAATGTCCTATACAATCACCTTTCTTTCACAATAAAAGAATTCCCCTACCTAGAAATATTTTTGACCTCTTCCCAGGCTTGTGTTTCTGGAAATAGTTATTTCACAACTGAGGCAGAACTCTTGACAATATATAAGGCAGAATCCATCTATCCTGGGCTACACCAGAAAGTCACTTCTTTTTCCTCCATTGGACTGTCCTTGGCCACTTCAGCAGCATGAGAACAGCCGCCTTTGTTCTGCTCTCAGCTCTGGTGCTTGCAGCCATCCTTGGTGAGTATCTCCCTCATAACCCTGTCCCTGTGCTGATACTGACAGCACATGTCATCTTCTGCCCACATACTTCTGGAATACACACGTTATATATAATAAGGGAAATTTTCTGAAACACATTTTGTGGTCTCCACCAATAAAGCACCAAATTATATCATCTCAGGGAGCAAGTGGACCTAAATGGTCAATCAAGGCCAAATTCTTATCCAAAAAACAAACAAACAAACAAACAAAAAAACCAAAAACAAAAACATACAAAAAAATCAAAAGATAAAAAATAAATAAAAAGATAAAAAAAAGAAACAAAAAAAATTCTTATCCATATAAACGTTTAATGCAGTTTCTTTGGGAAGTGTTCTCCCAGGCTATGCTTGGACTTAACCTATTTACTTGGACCTCATTTCATTATAGAACAGCCCAGCCCATTGTTTGGCAACATGAACTGCTGTTATTCTTCCATTATTGAGTTGAAATCTGCCTCCCTAGAATTTTCAACTGCTGGTCCTACTTCTGCCATCTAGGCTCATTACATAACAGCAGACATTTCCAAAACATAAAACTCATGGGTTCATCAAATATATTTTAAAATATATTTATATTTTTAAAAATTTACTTTCCAAGTTGTGATTATGAAGTAGGAGAGAAGAAAACAAACTCATTATTACAGTAGCTGTTTCATCCTTTGGGCTATACTCTAAATCCACTACAAAAAAAAGAAAATGAAAAGTTCTGTGTGAAGAGTTTCAACCTTTAACATTATGCTCATACACACAGCTCTGAAGTGAATCATATTTTTATGACAGAGAGCTGAAACAAATCAAAGATTATTTTTCTAATAAGATAGTTTCTCCCATAGTTTAACTTTCTTTATTTTTATCTTACAGATGTAGAATGTGTGAAACCCCATCAACAGGTCTGTATACCCATCTCGACATGAAAGTACTACTTCTGTGTAATTTTAAAGGCCAGTATCAGTAAATAGTTATTTCACAACTGAGGCAGAACTCTTGACAATATATAAGGCAGAATCCATCTATCCTGGGCTACACCAGAAAGTCACTTCTTTTTCCTCCATTGGACTGTCCTTGGCCACTTCAGCAGCATGAGAACAGCCGCCTTTGTTCTGCTCTCAGCTCTGGTGCTTGCAGCCATCCTTGGTGAGTATCTCCCTCATAACCCTGTCCCTGTGCTGATACTGACAGCACATGTCATCTTCTGCCCACATACTTCTGGAATACACACGTTATATATAATAAGGGAAATTTTCTGAAACACATTTTGTGGTCTCCACCAATAAAGCACCAAATTATATCATCTCAGGGAGCAAGTGGACCTAAATGGTCAATCAAGGCCAAATTCTTATCCAAAAAACAAACAAACAAACAAACAAAAAACCAAAAACAAAAACATACAAAAAAATCAAAAGATAAAAAATAAATAAAAAGATAAAAAAAAGAAACAAAAAAAATTCTTATCCATATAAACGTTTAATGCAGTTTCTTTGGGAAGTGTTCTCCCAGGCTATGCTTGGACTTAACCTATTTACTTGGACCTCATTTCATTATAGAACAGCCCAGCCCATTGTTTGGCAACATGAACTGCTGTTATTCTTCCATTATTGAGTTGAAATCTGCCTCCCTAGAATTTTCAACTGCTGGTCCTACTTCTGCCATCTAGGCTCATTACATAACAGCAGACATTTCCAAAACATAAAACTCATGGGTTCATCAAATATATTTTAAAATATATTTATATTTTTAAAAATTTACTTTCCAAGTTGTGATTATGAAGTAGGAGAGAAGAAAACAAACTCATTATTACAGTAGCTGTTTCATCCTTTGGGCTATACTCTAAATCCACTACAAAAAAAAGAAAATGAAAAGTTCTGTGTGAAGAGTTTCAACCTTTAACATTATGCTCATACACACAGCTCTGAAGTGAATCATATTTTTATGACAGAGAGCTGAAACAAATCAAAGATTATTTTTCTAATAAGATAGTTTCTCCCATAGTTTAACTTTCTTTATTTTTATCTTACAGATGTAGAATGTGTGAAACCCCATCAACAGGTCTGTATACCCATCTCGACATGAAAGTACTACTTCTGTGTAATTTTAAAGGCCAGTATCAGTAAAGAACTATTTGGCACTATATATTAATTAAATTTCTACATGTTTGAGGTACTTTTTAAGTTTCTAAAATTGTTTTATTTTAAAAACTGTAGATAGGACTTCTAAAATGGAAGTGGCAGAACAAAGTGGTTAGACACCTTGCATCACAGTGAATAGGTACTGAGCTTAAATTCCAGTTCTTTGATTGTATGGCCATGGGAAACAATACTTGACTCATAATTCACAATATTGTGAAACTTACAGATACAGAAGTTGAAAAGGGCTTATTACAGTACCTCACACATAGTGAAGCTCAATAAAGACAAGCCATGACTCTTAAAATATTTAAAGAGGTCACCTACATCTTTGTTCTCTATCTTAAGGAATGAAGATTTTAATTTAATCTTTTTTCATCACTCATGTTAAATAATGACTACTGTTGAGACAATCTAGGTGTGCCAGTAAAAAGTTAAGTTAACCATAAGGTGACTGGGGTTCTAGACTAGTTGTACTGCTTTCTAGCTGTGTGACCTTGGGGACCCAGGCAGTCCCTTCCACTTCTTTGAGTCAAAATTTTTGTTTTCCCTGTTGAAGAAAATAAGGGATTAAGAATATAAATTTTGGAGTCAGAATTGAGTTCAAGGCTTCCTTCATGATTTATTAGCTATATGAGAATGAACAGGTTAATGAATATTAAGCCTTACTAGTTTCCTGTTCACACGACATATGACATAAATCCTGGCACTGGGGTTTGAACCAGAGAAAAGCACTGAAATCATGCTGGTATATACCTGACATAGGGCACTACAACTCCATTTTCCACCAAGCTGCACTAGCCCCTAAAGGGACTCCCATTGTGTCATGCTTAGTAATCTTTGTATTGGCAGCTGCCAGCTTAGTTCTGAAATTTAGAAGGTTCATAGACAGATGTAAATGAATTTTTCTAATAAGATAGTTTCTCCCATAGTTTAACTTTCTTTATTTTTATCTTACAGATGTAGAATGTGTGAAACCCCATCAACAGGTCTGTATACCCATCTCGACATGAAAGTACTACTTCTGTGTAATTTTAAAGGCCAGTATCAGTAAAGAACTATTTGGCACTATATATTAATTAAATTTCTACATGTTTGAGGTACTTTTTAAGTTTCTAAAATTGTTTTATTTTAAAAACTGTAGATAGGACTTCTAAAATGGAAGTGGCAGAACAAAGTGGTTAGACACCTTGCATCACAGTGAATAGGTACTGAGCTTAAATTCCAGTTCTTTGATTGTATGGCCAGGGGAAACAATACTTGACTCATAATTCACAATATTGTGAAACTTACAGATACAGAAGTTGAAAAGGGCTTATTACAGTACCTCACACATAGTGAAGCTCAATAAAGACAAGCCATGACTCTTAAAATATTTAAAGAGGTCACCTACATCTTTGTTCTCTATCTTAAGGAATGAAGATTTTAATTTAATCTTTTTTCATCACTCATGTTAAATAATGACTACTGTTGAGACAATCTAGGTGTGCCAGTAAAAAGTTAAGTTAACCATAAGGTGACTGGGGTTCTAGACTAGTTGTACTGCTTTCTAGCTGTGTGACCTTGGGGACCCAGGCAGTCCCTTCCACTTCTTTGAGTCAAAATTTTTGTTTTCCCTGTTGAAGAAAATAAGGGATTAAGAATATAAATTTTGGAGTCAGAATTGAGTTCAAGGCTTCCTTCATGATTTATTAGCTATATGAGAATGAACAGGTTAATGAATATTAAGCCTTACTAGTTTCCTGTTCACACGACATATGACATAAATCCTGGCACTGGGGTTTGAACCAGAGAAAAGCACTGAAATCATGCTGGTATATACCTGACATAGGGCACTACAACTCCATTTTCCACCAAGCTGCACTAGCCCCTAAAGGGACTCCCATTGTGTCATGCTTAGTAATCTTTGTATTGGCAGCTGCCAGCTTAGTTCTGAAATTTAGAAGGTTCATAAAGCAGAATAACTCAAGGAGTGGATGAATTAATTAATGGAACATAATTGAAAGGGTAAATGAATTTAAGTTTAAGCATATTTCAGGTTATCTAAGTGGAGATATTCAACCGTTAGAGAAACATCATGCTGCAAATCAACTTATTTATGAAATAGAAATAGACTTAGGGACATAGAAAGCAGACTTCTGGTTGCCAGGGTGGGGATGAATTAGCAGGTGCAAACTATTATATATAGAATGAGCAAATAACAAGGTCTTACTGCACAGTACAAGAAACTATATTCAATGTCTATATAACTGAATTGGTTTGCTGTACACCAGAAACTAACATGTCATTGTAAATTGTAAATCAACTATACTTAAATAAAAATAAATAATATCAAAAATTAAAAAAGGAAAATATCATGTCTGAAACTGAGAGAAGGAACTGAAAATATAGTTTTCTGTATTGAACTGGAGTTAGCATAAAACTGGAATTAAAACCAAGGAACAAACTTAATAGTTATCATTTATTAGCTATTTACCATGCCATGAACTGCTAAGCATTTCATACATATCTTCTCAGTTACATATGTTTTAATTTAACCTTACAATACAGTTATTATCATTATTTTACAGATAAAGAAAGTAAGACTTAGAGAGGAAAAATAATTTTCCCAGGGTCATATAGGCAGGATTTGAATTCCAACGTGTTTGACAATAATGTTCACATTCTTCAGTTTGCTCAAAGATGAAAAACTTAGAAAATTATTTTTTTGGTAATTGTCTACTGGCTCCTTCAGGCAGTTTATCACCTTGGTTTTGCTCCAGGAACTGATGATAGTGGTTCTCAACTACAATGTTAAAATACATTCGTCTGTCTATGTACCAGTGAAGTGTATATTGAGGACCTTGTTACCAGTAATTAATGGAAAATGGTGCTAAGCAGTAGTAGTTCCTAGAACTATAGTAGTTATCAGCATAATACATCTCATATTTACATTCAGTAGAACTTTTTTAAGTGAAAGAGAGACTGTCCTACATGAGACACATAGAAAACTGATCCCATGGGAATGGCATGGTTCTCTGTGTTGAGAACTGATGCATCAACCGGTATCGGGAAAATGATTCTATTTTAAAATAAATTGTGATTTGGTTACCAGTCACCACAAAGAAGTTTATCACTCATGACTTTATATATGATATAAAAATCTTCTTAATACATCTTAAAGGGTTTAGTATAAAGACAGACAATTGGAATAAGCAACAAACATGCTGAGCTTTTTGAATTTGCTTGGAAAATCATAAATCTGAGGAAAAATATTTTGTTTAAGGAATTCAAGGCTTTTTGTATCTATCTCTAGGTTGACTGTAGTAAATATAAAAAGTTATCACCAGGAAAACGATTCGGTTATGTGATATATGTACCAATTTGTGGGTCTGATGGCAAAACTTATGGCAATGATTGCTTTTTTTGTGATGCAGTTGAGTAAGTATTTAAAGAGTTTTCTATATTTAAGGGTTAATAATTATGTGTTAAGACAAATCATCTTGAAGCAGAAGAAACTGTTTATGGTATAAAATGTGTGGATCATCTCATGTTGACTCTGATGAACATAATTCTCACAATTTATAGGATTTGAGAGTCACTGTAATTACTATGTCACTACATATTGCAGTAAGAGTGAATCAGAATCTTAGAAGGAAGGAATCTTGAAAGGAAACTTAAGGGTTACCCAGTTCAATTTCCACATACTAACCTATTGCTTAAACTTTCTACAAAAAATTCACCAATTTGGCTTGCAGTCTATGCTTGTTTTATTTTCAGGGAAAAGAAACGTCCCTTCAGTCATGCCATTCCACATCTGCTAGGTCGAGTTGTGTTTATTGTTCAGCTTCAACAACTAAGTCTGGATACATTAGAACTCTTTAATGATTGGTACAAAAGGGGACACTATTTGAAAAACCTAAAGAACTTGTTATATTTCTGAGTACAATTTCTCAAAAAAATTTAAAAAAAAGTTATGTTTGAGGTATAATAAAACTAAATTTAGAAAATCAAATAACCAAAAGCAGTTTAAAGATTACAAAGTAATCATCCAAAAGGTATGTTAATATCATCTTTAAAAACACAAAATGAGGATTAATATACTAGAGTGTTATACACACTTACAGTTCCCTGTATGAGACTAGTGCATACATGGTTCTCTGTGTTGAGAACTGATGCATCAACCGGTATCGGGAAAATGATTCGATTTTAAAATAAATTGTGATTTGGTAACCAGTCACCACAAAGAAGTTTATCACTCATGACTTTATATATGATATAAAATCTTCTTAATACATCTTAAAGGGTTTAGTATAAAGACAGACAATTGGAATAAGCAACAAACATGCTGAGCTTTTTGAATTTGCTTGGAAAATCATAAATCTGAGGAAAAATATTTTGTTTAAGGAATTCAAGGCTTTTTGTATCTATCTCTAGGTTGACTGTAGTAAATATAAAAAGTTATCACCAGGAAAACGATTCGGTTATGTGATATATGTACCAATTTGTGGGTCTGATGGCAAAACTTATGGCAATGATTGCTTTTTTTGTGATGCAGTTGAGTAAGTATTTAAAGAGTTTTCTATATTTAAGGGTTAATAATTATGTGTTAAGACAAATCATCTTGAAGCAGAAGAAACTGTTTATGGTATAAAATGTGTGGATCATCTCATGTTGACTCTGATGAACATAATTCTCACAATTTATAGGATTTGAGAGTCACTGTAATTACTATGTCACTACATATTGCAGTAAGAGTGAATCAGAATCTTAGAAGGAAGGAATCTTGAAAGGAAACTTAAGGGTTACCCAGTTCAATTTCCACATACTAACCTATTGCTTAAACTTTCTACAAAAAATTCACCAATTTGGCTTGCAGTCTATGCTTGTTTTATTTTCAGGGAAAAGAAACGTCCCTTCAGTCATGCCATTCCACATCTGCTAGGTCGAGTTGTGTTTATTGTTCAGCTTCAACAACTAAGTCTGGATACATTAGAACTCTTTAATGATTGGTACAAAAGGGGACACTATTTGAAAAACCTAAAGAACTTGTTATATTTCTGAGTACAATTTCTCAAAAAAATTTAAAAAAAAGTTATGTTTGAGGTATAATAAAACTAAATTTAGAAAATCAAATAACCAAAAGCAGTTTAAAGATTACAAAGTAATCATCCAAAAGGTATGTTAATATCATCTTTAAAAACACAAAATGAGGATTAATATACTAGAGTGTTATACACACTTACAGTTCCCTTTAAGTACTTTTAAAATAGACATGACTAAAAACGGGCATCTAATATCTACGGCATATTGTTCTGATTCTGTTTTATTAAGAAAAAATTTGAACTCATAAAAAAGGTTATGTGTGTCTTTAAATAAAAAATCTATTAAAATATGCTCTTAGGGACATAAACCTGTGAGATATTATGAGCCTCATCCTTATGCAATGAGTACCACGTGCTAAAATATCCCTAAATTGCAGTCACTCCTTTTAAAAACAGCAATAAATGGAGAGACTTGGCTATATTTTGAGGGGCTCACTGGTGAAATCTGGATGCTAATGAAATGCCTATGGCCTCAGCATTTTCTATTTATTGCTATTTTGTCTCCACAGGAAAACTAACAACAAACTTAAATTTGTACATTTTAGAAGATGTTGAATCTGACTTGCGATTACAATTCACAAGAGATAAATTTCTTTTCCCATATAATCTATACCATAATGCCTAATCTTGTCACTACTATGTCTTGATTTTCTTATAAAATAAAGTGAAATAAATATGTGTCTGACTTATTGAGGGAGTTGAATCTTCTAGATTTCATTTTTGGGTAATGTCTGTAAGATAATTTTAGGGCCATATCCTGGGGGAAAAGGGCCAATTAAGACTAATAGTGATGCTGAAACTAAAGCTCCATTACTTTGGCCAACTGATGCGAGGGACTGACTCGTTGGAAAAGACCCTGATGCTGGGTCAATTAAGGGCAAAAGGAGAAGAGGGCGACAGAGGATGTGATGACTGGATGGCCTCACCAACTCAACGCACATGAGTTTGAGCAAACTCAGGGAGACAGTGAAGGACAGGGAAGCTTGGCATGCTGTAGTCCACAGAGTCACAAAGAGTCAGACACAACTTAGCTACTGAACAATAACAAAGTAGGAACCAGAAAAATCAAAGGACCTAAAGTTGGTGCCTTCCCTTACCCGGAAAACATTCCATGTGCATAACTTAGTTCTGGTGTATTCCTGAAAAATTCCTGAACACATAAAGAGGGAGACTTCAAGCACAACAATCAGGAAACATTGTTTTGCTATGTGTCTCTTGTGTTCAAGACACTGAAAGCTACCCTGGATCAAAACTGCTATTTCTTCCTAGAGAACATAGCTATAAAACATGTCTAGCAATTGTGTCCAGGAAAGCTGTTTAAGTTCCTACGAAATAGTCAATGTCTCCCATGCTTTTTTTTCATTAAAGTTTGATCTCAGGTCTAGGACCTGAAACTTGAAATCCCATTAGAATATTATGTATTCCCCAAATCATATTATTATATGTTCCAAAGATCATATTATTCATTTCCAAGAACAGAGAGTGTGCCTTGTGAAACTTTTAAACCTATTTGTGCATCTATTCAATTAACACATATATCTTAATGTTTACTTTGAGTCTGTGTTATATCTGGTAGCATACAATAGTGAACACTATAGACTTGGTCTTGCTCTTTTTTAATTAATTAATTTTTTTAATTGAAAGATAATTGCTTTGTAGAATTTTGTTCTTTTCTGCCAAACATGCACATAAATCAGTCAGAGGTATACATCTGTCCCCTCCCCCTTGAACTTCCTGGTCTTGCTCTCTTGGAGCTTAGATTCTGTGGAAAAATTATTTGCCATGCTTAGTACAGTGTCTTATATATGATTGATATTATAAAAATATGTTTAGTAACACTGAGTCAAAATTAAGTAACATTTCAATTGTATCATAACAGTCACATTATATAAGTATATAATATACAAAGATCTAACTATGTGATCTCTGCAAAGAAGAAGGAGAAATCTCTGCAGAGAGGGAGAAAGAGTCTAGCTCTTTTGAACTGTGTTCTGATCTCACAAGTCCATTAGAAGTTTAGGGACCAAGACCGTCCACCACAAGGAATTCAAGGAGGATTCAAGTGGGATAGTGTTTGTGGAGGTGACTATTTTCTTGTTTTATCTTGCTCTTGAAAAAGCCCCGAAGGACTTAGATGTCAATTATATTTTCACCAAATATTGATTAAATATCCACACTTTGCTATATGCTTAAATAAAAAGTCTCTACCCGGAAACATTCCATGTGCATAACTTAGTTCTGGTGTATTCCTGAAAAATTCCTGAACACATAAAGAGGGAGACTTCAAGCACAACAATCAGGAAACATTGTTTTGCTATGTGTCTCTTGTGTTCAAGACACTGAAAGCTACCCTGGATCAAAACTGCTATTTCTTCCTAGAGAACATAGCTATAAAACATGTCTAGCAATTGTGTCCAGGAAAGCTGTTTAAGTTCCTACGAAATAGTCAATGTCTCCCATGCTTTTTTTTCATTAAAGTTTGATCTCAGGTCTAGGACCTGAAACTTGAAATCCCATTAGAATATTATGTATTCCCCAAATCATATTATTATATGTTCCAAAGATCATATTATTCATTTCCAAGAACAGAGAGTGTGCCTTGTGAAACTTTTAAACCTATTTGTGCATCTATTCAATTAACACATATATCTTAATGTTTACTTTGAGTCTGTGTTATATCTGGTAGCATACAATAGTGAACACTATAGACTTGGTCTTGCTCTTTTTTAATTAATTAATTTTTTTAATTGAAAGATAATTGCTTTGTAGAATTTTGTTCTTTTCTGCCAAACATGCACATAAATCAGTCAGAGGTATACATCTGTCCCCTCCCCCTTGAACTTCCTGGTCTTGCTCTCTTGGAGCTTAGATTCTGTGGAAAAATTATTTGCCATGCTTAGTACAGTGTCTTATATATGATTGATATTATAAAAATATGTTTAGTAACACTGAGTCAAAATTAAGTAACATTTCAATTGTATCATAACAGTCACATTATATAAGTATATAATATACAAAGATCTAACTATGTGATCTCTGCAAAGAAGAAGGAGAAATCTCTGCAGAGAGGGAGAAAGAGTCTAGCTCTTTTGAACTGTGTTCTGATCTCACAAGTCCATTAGAAGTTTAGGGACCAAGACCGTCCACCACAAGGAATTCAAGGAGGATTCAAGTGGGATAGTGTTTGTGGAGGTGACTATTTTCTTGTTTTATCTTGCTCTTGAAAAAAGCACTCCTTAAATAAACTCTTTAAAGAAGCTGAAAATATTGACTTAGATGTCAATTATATTTTCACCAAATATTGATTAAATATCCACACTTTGCTATATGCTATAAATGTATCAATCAGCAAATATGAAAATTCATTCTCCCCTCATGATGCTTTAAGATTACACAGGAATAATAATAAAAAGATACCAATCAAATGTGTGTGTGTGGCTAACTCAGACTAATTAATCAGGATCTCTGGTGCAGGGAGGGAGATGTGGGTAGGGTGGGAGGCAATAGCTTAAGAAGTGAGAAGCATTACTGCAAGCAAAGAGAACAGTAAAAGGCTAGAACATAAGAAACTAATAGCAACAATTGTTGGTCAGTTCATATTTTTCAACCACTCTTTCTCAAGCCAGGTCTACAATCCACACCCCACAAGCCATTTTCCAACTTCTTCCAAAGTGGCATTTCTGAGACACTGATCTCATCTTCTTATCTTCCTGCAAAATTACTGTACTGAGTATCACCACCTCCACCTCCACTGGAACTGGGCACCTCACCCTCCATTGTCATTCCTCTCCACTCCACATTTTGATATGAGCTGCTTCCACTCTCAGAATCTTTCATGTACTCTGCAATTTGCACATGCTGCTCCCTCTTCCAACACTTATCTTATACCAATTTCCACTCATTAAAAAGACTCAGTCCCAGTGGTATTGCCTCTAAAAATCTCCTCCTATGTATTCAGTGCTCCTAAATTAGTGTGTATCATATTATACTTTCATTAGCTTGATAAATATCTATCTCTTTCGCTATATTGTGAGCTTGCAGCTGGCACACTGCAGGTGTTCAATTAATGCTTTAAAATTAATTAAAGTAAAATTAATTAAAATTCTCCTGAAATTTTTGAATTTATTTGCATTCATCACCAACCCAAAACGTAAATGCTTGTTCAAGTTGCTATAAAGAGAATTCACAGACACACAAATAATAGAGAGCAATGACTGCTTTTCTAGAGACTGCCATGTAATGATAGAGAGGGTGGTTACCTTGCACACCTATGGTCTAAAACTCTCCACTATTTTCCTGTTCCCTACAGTCATCTCTTGTAAACTCTATAAGTCAATCCTTGTGATTTTTAACATAAAAACTGCCATCAAATTTTAAAGATTCCTAAATAGAATAAGGAAGGCAAAAAAACTAAATACATTGCCAAAATCTGTTCCTTATTCAAATTCTAAGAAATCTCACTCTGTTGCATTTCTTCCTCATTATTTAAGTAAAGCAGGTATTACTACATCCAATAAACTAGTCCTCTGGAACACAGAACTCCTGTCTCTCTCTGAGAACAAAGCCAAGCAGAAATACAGACTGACTTTTGAATTTTAATTAACAATAATAGTACAGATCAAGGAAGTGGAAGCTAGAGCTAGACAAACACACCTCAACAAAACATCCATGGGGACACATCTTGAAAACTTTTCAGAATTTCTCAAGAAAAGAAACTTAGAGTTTACAGAAAATTAAGATTTTTAAGAGTGCCTGCTAAACCTTTACAAAAGAACTACTAGAGTTCTGAAAAATGCTTCTGGAGAACCCTGGAAACTACTGGATCATTACCAGTTGCCAGATTCCTAGGCACTTCTTTGCTGGGATGTGAGGCACTTCACACTCAAAAATAGGTTATCAGGTTAAATGAATGAAGGTCAGACCAAGCCCAGTCCTCCAAAGCTCATTTCTCAACAAGCTTGGCTTTGGGGCTTCTCTCTTCCTGCTCTCAGTTCCTGATCTCATTCCTCACTTGGGAGATCCCACCTGAGGACCCCCCACTGTACCTGGCCCAGCAGCCAAATCCTCTGGCTCTTTGTATTTCCAGCTTATGTTCCTTGTTTCTCTTATCCTCTTTGCTTTACCTGGCTTAGAAATGAAGCCCAGTTACAGACACCCCAAAATACTGGCAGACTTCTGCTATTGGTGCTCAGCTCCCTTGTCCTCCTGTCTTTATTTAGACCACCTGTCTGAGCGCCAGTTATTTCCTGTTTACCAATGAGGCCCAGAGATTGCCTGGACTAGCATCTGCTTGCTACTCCACCTTTATATATGAACATTCCTCCCCCCACCAGTCAGGCTGAAATTATTTGTGATGTAATGCTTAAGATGGTGATCATTTGGCAAAATAAAAATACCTAATCATTACATTGTAAATCTGAAACTAATATAATATTATGCATCAATTATATCTCAAATTCTAAGAAAACACAGATTTAAAAAACCCTGAGGAAACCAAAAAAAGATGAGGGGCTCTGAAGATAGAGAACTCTGGGGTCAAATCTAGATTTGCTGCTTTTGAGAAACCTTCAGTTAGTGATTTAACCTCTGCATTTCAGTTCTTGCATTTCAAAATGGGGGAAAAAACATTTCTTATGGACTGGTCTGAACTACTGTACATACAGTATATAATATTGCACCTGACACATAATTTGCCAAAAATTTTAATAAATGAATGATTTAAAAACAACAAAACTAAATCTTGTGGTTGTTCTAAGTTTGTACCGTAAGCACAACGGTGAAATCCTGAAAGTTCTATTTCAGCTTTTGGTCCCTCACTGTCTTCTTTCCAGCCCAATACTTGCCCATCCTAAGAGTCAGAACTTACCTCCTGTTAGAGTTCTGAAAAATGCTTCTGGAGAACCCTGGAAACTACTGGATCATTACCAGTTGCCAGATTCCTAGGCACTTCTTTGCTGGGATGTGAGGCACTTCACACTCAAAAATAGGTTATCAGGTTAAATGAATGAAGGTCAGACCAAGCCCAGTCCTCCAAAGCTCATTTCTCAACAAGCTTGGCTTTGGGGCTTCTCTCTTCCTGCTCTCAGTTCCTGATCTCATTCCTCACTTGGGAGATCCCACCTGAGGACCCCCCACTGTACCTGGCCCAGCAGCCAAATCCTCTGGCTCTTTGTATTTCCAGCTTATGTTCCTTGTTTCTCTTATCCTCTTTGCTTTACCTGGCTTAGAAATGAAGCCCAGTTACAGACACCCCAAAATACTGGCAGACTTCTGCTATTGGTGCTCAGCTCCCTTGTCCTCCTGTCTTTATTTAGACCACCTGTCTGAGCGCCAGTTATTTCCTGTTTACCAATGAGGCCCAGAGATTGCCTGGACTAGCATCTGCTTGCTACTCCACCTTTATATATGAACATTCCTCCCCCCACCAGTCAGGCTGAAATTATTTGTGATGTAATGCTTAAGATGGTGATCATTTGGCAAAATAAAAATACCTAATCATTACATTGTAAATCTGAAACTAATATAATATTATGCATCAATTATATCTCAAATTCTAAGAAAACACAGATTTAAAAAACCCTGAGGAAACCAAAAAAAGATGAGGGGCTCTGAAGATAGAGAACTCTGGGGTCAAATCTAGATTTGCTGCTTTTGAGAAACCTTCAGTTAGTGATTTAACCTCTGCATTTCAGTTCTTGCATTTCAAAATGGGGGAAAAAGACATTTCTTATGGACTGGTCTGAACTACTGTACATACAGTATATAATATTGCACCTGACACATAATTTGCCAAAAATTTTAATAAATGAATGATTTAAAAACAACAAAACTAAATCTTGTGGTTGTTCTAAGTTTGTACCGTAAGCACAACGGTGAAATCCTGAAAGTTCTATTTCAGCTTTTGGTCCCTCACTGTCTTCTTTCCAGCCCTACCATATTTCTGCTTCCTGACCCCATCCTAAGAGTCAGAACTTACCTCCTGTTAGGATAAAGCATCAATGATACAGCAACAGAAATCAGCACAGTAGTTTGAATGCAATAACACACACACACACACACACACACACACACACACACACTCCCCACACAGTCTTCCATCAGGGATTATGAAAATACTTTTTTAAAAATGGTCTTTATTTTTGTTAGAAGAACACCTGATTTTGAGGCCTAAGACAGGAGATTGGGTCCTATTCGTCTTTGTTTCTAAAATGGGTATTGGTCTATTTTTTCTTCACTGTCTGAAAAATAGTAGGCTGTGCCTGACAAACATCATATATGTAGTTTTTAAGTTGACAGGAAAGATAACATATGAACAGTCTTAGAATATAATCAAGGCCATGTATTCAACATCCTAATGGAATTAGGGGTCACACACTAAACTCTTCATTGCCAGAAAATTACAAGAGACCAATATTTAACAAAGGGCAGAGAACAGAAAAACTAAACACCTCCACAGATGCAGAAATGTTTCTAGGGTCTGTGGTTGCATAAGTGTTTTTGCTGGAGGACAGGAAGATAGATTGTGCTGAGTGGGAGCTGGCACAGGAGTAGCAGCAAAGAATGGGAATTAGCAGCAAACTCAAAAGGTATGAACCTCACTGAGAGAACTTTCTGGAAAATTCACTGAGTGCACACTTGCCTTAAGAACACTCTGCTTGGAGGCCAGGACAAAAAGGCTACCATAAGATAAACTAAGTAAGCCAAATAGTGAGGATCAGAAGAATCGATCCTGACTGCAGAGGTCCAATTACAGAATCTTGGGTTATGTCTCCCACCTCACCTCTCCAGAAAATCCCAGAAGATCTATAAGATCTTGAATTTTTTTAACAATGTACATACAGTATATAATATTGCACCTGACACATAATTTGCCAAAAATTTTAATAAATGAATGATTTAAAAACAACAAAACTAAATCTTGTGGTTGTTCTAAGTTTGTACCGTAAGCACAACGGTGAAATCCTGAAAGTTCTATTTCAGCTTTTGGTCCCTCACTGTCTTCTTTCCAGCCCTACCATATTTCTGCTTCCTGACCCCATCCTAAGAGTCAGAACTTACCTCCTGTTAGGATAAAGCATCAATGATACAGCAACAGAAATCAGCACAGTAGTTTGAATGCAATAACACACACACACACACACACACACACACACACACACACACTCACACACACAGTCTTCCATCAGGGATTATGAAAATACTTTTTTAAAAATGGTCTTTATTTTTGTTAGAAGAACACCTGATTTTGAGGCCTAAGACAGGAGATTGGGTCCTATTCGTCTTTGTTTCTAAAATGGGTATTGGTCTATTTTTTCTTCACTGTCTGAAAAATAGTAGGCTGTGCCTGACAAACATCATATATGTAGTTTTTAAGTTGTCAGGAAAGATAACATATGAACAGTCTTAGAATATAATCAAGGCCATGTATTCAACATCCTAATGGAATTAGGGGTCACACACTAAACTCTTCATTGCCAGAAAATTACAAGAGACCAATATTTAACAAAGGGCAGAGAACAGAAAAACTAAACACCTCCACAGATGCAGAAATGTTTCTAGGGTCTGTGGTTGCATAAGTGTTTTTGCTGGAGGACAGGAAGATAGATTGTGCTGAGTGGGAGCTGGCACAGGAGTAGCAGCAAAGAATGGGAATTAGCAGCAAACTCAAAAGGTATGAACCTCACTGAGAGAACTTTCTGGAAAATTCACTGAGTGCACACTTGCCTTAAGAACACTCTGCTTGGAGGCCAGGACAAAAAGGCTACCATAAGATAAACTAAGTAAGCCAAATAGTGAGGATCAGAAGAATCGATCCTGACTGCAGAGCGTCTCCAATTACAGAATCTTGGGTTATGTCTCCCACCTCACCTCTCCAGAAAATCCCAGAAGATCTATAAGATTCCATCTGGGAGAATATTAGGAGTTCTTGGAAGGAAAAGAAGGAAGATTATTGGTTGGAAGAAAAACAGAGTTGAGTAATTTCAGGAAAGCAGGGTTCTTAAACGCATGGACAACAACCTGCAGAAGAAGACAACTTCCAAAAATCAACTAGAAGCAACATACAGTGAAAATGAGAGGGCCTTTTGAGAGTCATCTTCCTCAAGAAAATGAGAGTCATCTTCCTCAAGATGGAGTCAGTTCAGTCAGGGTAGCCTGTTCCTTTCCTCCTTCACTATCATAGCCTCAGTCACACATTTGGCAATGTAAGAGACAATTTTCTGAAACAGGTGACATAGAAAATACATATGGCTAGCAGTTATTAGCCATATATATATATGTTACTAGTAAGGTCACAAGTAAGAGTTTAAGTCAAGAACTATCATTAGGTATAGCCCAGAATATGTCTAAGTCATCTTAGTTGTTAAATGACTATAGTCAGGTGTTGTAAATTACAAAACAGCTGATCTTTATTCAAAAAGATTGGTTACTGAGATAAGCTTTAGAAACAAAGTTAGGGTCATTTTTAATTACTTAAAACTTTTAGCCATTTAACATTATTAAAAGTAGCTCAACATCCGAAGAAAGGATGTCCTCTTAACAGAGAGGACAAAGCCAAACTCAAGTTTTTGCACCATCTTATTTTTAAATTCATTTAAAACCAAACTTACTTAAATTTACCTATATTAGTATTCTATAGATAGGTGAACAATCTCAGGATGGCACTGTCTATACAAAAAGATGAACAACTTGAGGGCTGTGGGTAAAGTTTTATTTGGGGCACAATTAGGGCTGCAGCCTGGGAGACAGCTCTTCAGATAGCCCTGAGAGACTGCTCTAAAGAGATAGCAGGGGAAAGGTCAATATACATGATTGTGATGAAGGGGAAGTTCAATATCAATAAACAGTCATTTTACAAAGGGCTTTTAGTTAGTCAGGAGGATCTGATGTCACCATGAAGAGATTTAATGCTTTTCTAGATATGAGATGCAAGGATTGAGATAATAAAATCTGTTCCTAAAAACATCCACCTGTCGGGCTTCCCTGGTAGTCCAGTGGGTAAAGACACCACCTTGCAGTGCAAGGGGCACCGGTTCGATCCTGGCCTGGGAAGATCCCACGTGCCACGGAGCAGCTGGATGGATGTGTCCAACTACCAAGCCAGCACTCTGCGATGAGAGAGGCCACTGCGATGGGAGGCCCGCACAGGCCAAAGAACAAAGATGAATGATAAATAAATGAAAGACCAATAGAAGTGGCCAAAAAAAAAAGCTTCAAAAAAAGACATCCACCTGTCTAAAGACCTGTACCACCAGATTCCCTGGAGCACACAGTGCCTCACTCTACCCTGAACTACCTCACAGGGTGTTGAAGGTCAGCAGCTGCTACAGCACAGTGTTCAATCTTCACAGAGGCAGATGGCAAATGCCTTTGTTGCTCAGTCATTGGCAATGTAATTGGTAAATGCCTATTTGTAGTTGACACATACCCCGCTCCTTGTAGTCATAAATTCAACCATATTTTGGGGGGCATTTCATGACCATTTTGTCCCACATTGCTGGGAAGGCTCATCCCCAGTTCTGAAGAAGGTTTTGGCTAATAGGCCACTCAATGTGCTATTATGGACTAAGTCTCTGGACACCTGTCTTCTAGTTAAGGTCCAGGAAAGTATTCCCTATCATTTCATCTTCCCATATCTAGAGTTACTCTTACAATCATTGATCATATACCGAGTTATACATTTGATCAACTGCTTCAAGTCTTGTCATCATTATTTTCATTGGAGGCACAGTCATAATACTTCATAATACAAATAACATTAGCAGAATTATAAGTTAAAACAGGCAAATACAAATTATTATTTCAGCCACGAGCCTCCCATACAAAACCAGTTTTTGAAAAGATAGTCAAAACTAGGGAATAGGTAACTTAAGGCAGAAATCTAATTTTTCATATGGTTTATCTAATGTGTAACATTAAAAGGTTCATCAGGTATGAAAATATAGTATTCAGTTTGAATTATAGCACAGATAACCTCCCTGAGATGCTATATGGCATCAAGGGCCTTGCAGTTGTGTAACACTGCCTTTCTCATCATAGAGATCTCAGAACTTAATAGGCTAATAGTCCAGTTAACTGTTGTCATACCAGTAGAATACAGATCTTTTGATCCATTGGGCTCATGCCAATGGTACACTGGTTGGGCTTACCCCTAATCTGCTAGCACATATGACCTTAAGTTCATGGGAATCTCAGGGTACACCTTTGTATCCATTCCTGTAAATGTTAAGGCCATAAGCTAATGCTGCAAATCCACTGAGTTTCATACCAATCACTCTCTCTAAGAGTAATAATAGGCATAGTTATAAAGTACCCAGTCTAGTTTCCCAAAATTACTAGATTGATCACTTTTAGTATGATTTAATTGTTCCCAACATAGAAGAACTTTTTGAACTTAAATGACCACAGCCTCTATTAACCATATAAATCTGTGTCATAATTGTGGGAGTTTTCCCTTTAAGAGACGAGAGGTTACAGTTTGGTTTTTTTTTGAGGTTACAGTTTTGTGAGGTTTTTTAGTTTGTTTTTGAATAAGGCTTACCTCATCACTCTGATTGAGTTTGAATGAACCTAAGTGAACAAGGTCAGAGAAGGTACTTTGGCTGGGTGAGAGAATCCCAACTAATAATATCATGAATAGACAGAACAGGGCTGGACTCCCTTCTAAAATAAATTTCCTAGGGGATATCCAATCAGAGGTTTGGAAGAGAGAAACCCAGAAGTACTAGACACAGGTAAGATATCAGTTTGACACCTAGTCTTCTAGTTAAGGTCCAGGAAAGTATTCCCTATCATTTCATCTTCCCATATCTAGAGTTACTCTTACAATCATTGATCATATACCGAGTTATACATTTGATCAACTGCTTCAAGTCTTGTCATCATNATTTTCATTGAGGCACAGTCATAATACTTCATAATACAAATAACATTAGCAGAATTATAAGTTAAAACAGGCAAATACAAATTATTATTTCAGCCACGAGCCTCCCATACAAAACCAGTTTTTGAAAAGATAGTCAAAACTAGGGAATAGGTAACTTAAGGCAGAAATCTAATTTTTCATATGGTTTATCTAATGTGTAACATTAAAAGGTTCATCAGGTATGAAAATATAGTATTCAGTTTGAATTATAGCACAGATAACCTCCCTGAGATGCTATATGGCATCAAGGGCCTTGCAGTTGTGTAACACTGCCTTTCTCATCATAGAGATCTCAGAACTTAATAGGCTAATAGTCCAGTTAACTGTTGTCATACCAGTAGAATACAGATCTTTTGATCCATTGGGCTCATGCCAATGGTACACTGGTTGGGCTTACCCCTAATCTGCTAGCACATATGACCTTAAGTTCATGGGAATCTCAGGGTACACCTTTGTATCCATTCCTGTAAATGTTAAGGCCATAAGCTAATGCTGCAAATCCACTGAGTTTCATACCAATCACTCTCTCTAAGAGTAATAATAGGCATAGTTATAAAGTACCCAGTCTAGTTTCCCAAAATTACTAGATTGATCACTTTTAGTATGATTTAATTGTTCCCAACATAGAAGAACTTTTTGAACTTAAATGACCACAGCCTCTATTAACCATATAAATCTGTGTCATAATTGTGGGAGTTTTCCCTTTAAGAGACGAGAGGTTACAGTTTGGTTTTTTTTTGAGGTTACAGTTTTGTGAGGTTTTTTAGTTTGTTTTTGAATAAGGCTTACCTCATCACTCTGATTGAGTTTGAATGAACCTAAGTGAACAAGGTCAGAGAAGGTACTTTGGCTGGGTGAGAGAATCCCAACTAATAATATCATGAATAGACAGAACAGGGCTGGACTCCCTTCTAAAATAAATTTCCTAGGGGATATCCAATCAGAGGTTTGGAAGAGAGAAACCCAGAAGTACTAGACACAGGTAATTTAGCCACAACCCCACAACTGGATTGAGTTTTAAACTATCATAGAATTGTGCCCATGATAGAAAATAGTTGAATGATATGCAAATGTCCAAGGAATCAAGAAAACATTATAAAAGATCATACAAATCAGGTCCAGCATCTTGGGCAAGCTGTCTACTTCTGATATCTTCTTCTCATCCTAATGTAGTGCAGTTTCCTGAGCATTGTTTTAAGGTGAATCGAGGTCAGCAGGCCACTCCATAGACCAGTCCATCACAGGAAGCTTTGGAAGTGGGAATTAACTCAAGAGAATTGCCCATCAATTTCACTGTGCATGAGCTAGTTAAGAGTACCTGATAAAAAAGTCCTTCCATCAAGGCTGCAGACAGTCCCTTAAATTATGTCTTTTTTCCAGTCCTGTTTGCAGGTTGTGAGACATCTTCACCCAAAGATAGGCTACTAAGACAAGTTTCAGAAGCAAACCTAGAATATCCTTCAATAATTCAATTAAATTTTACATTAATATACCCTAATAGCAAAGAACTTTTCAGGAAATGAGTCTTAGTAGATAAGACCTCCGTTTACAAACTGGGATATAACATTCATTGAAACATCTTTTTCTCCCTAAAATCACCCTTATTTTTATCAAATATAGCCACATTGTTTTAAATATAGGTCTGGTCTCAATAAACTTAGCCTTATTATTTATATAACCATAATTGATCGCAGACCTTTTTGCCTTGCTGAAACTTTGATAGAGTCTCAGAATGAACTTTCAAAATAAAGCCTTTCAGGGCTAGGAAAGTTAGGCCAAAAGCTTATCACAGATTTCACCTAACAGACCTAAGTGAATTCTTCCCCTCTCAAGTCTCCAAAATTCCTTTAGACTTCTGTACCTGTTAGTGTGATAACCTTCCTAACTTACCTGCTAAAGTTACTGAAAACTAAGAGTTTCAGTCTCTGGAGGGGTCTGATAGAAAGAAAAGATAAATGTTTCAATTTGTTTATAAAGTATAATTTACCAAATTTCTATTAAGTCATAAATAGTTTGAGGGGAATGGTTTTTCTTACACTTGGGAAACACAGATTCAAACCAGTAATTTTCAGATAGAAACCATAAAGTTATAAGCATATTCATCAGTTCATTTAGTTCTTTTAACCTTTGTGAAGTCATCAGTTTTTTTATTAGAATCCTTTAATTTCTTATCCAATTCAGAACAAGTATTTATCCAAAAGTCCTGTCTATTGATCTTCTTGAAGAGGAATCATTTTTTAAAAAAAACTTGATTAATGTTATGACAACATTTTAAGATAGTAATTAGAATTATGACTGATAACATTTTATCCAAACATATCAGAATTTTAGGAACTCCATATAGTTTCTAGGATATCTATATTAGTTACATTTACCATATTATATAACCAGAGACTTATTACCCACTTGAAAATACTTCCTATGCCATTCAACATACAAAATGAACCTAATTAGTGTAATAGCTCTCTTTGGGATGTTTCAGGGGCCCTCTGAAGCATCCCAAAGTTAGCTACAAGTCCAAAAATGTTTCATTAGCATGATTTAGGAAGTACTGCCAACAAATACCAAAAAGGTTTAGAACACACAGTCGGATAGGATTACAGGTCACTGTAAAACAATATCTATACACATAGTCAAAGTAACAATAAAGGATTTCAGAGGCAAATATAGAATAGGTCTTTTAAGAAGTAAACAAACTTAAATCTATTATCAAAGGCAATTCAACATCTGAAGAAAGTATATGTCCTCTTAACAGGGACAATAGCCAAATTCAAGTTTTTGCACCAGATTACTTTTAAATTCATTTAAAAGTAAACTTCATTAAATTTATTTTGAACATAGTCCTAACCATGCACAAAGCTCTTTTCTCAGGGTCTACTTTTCACAAACCTCCTTATCAGTTTCTGTACCTATTACTTTGTTCTCCCATCCTGAAACAGTCACCTGTAAGTCAGACCTACTTTCTTTTCCCTTTAAAAAATAAAATTCCATTCTTCATACCATTTTTACCGAAATATATACCCTACTTTCTTTAAGCAACCAAGAACTGACCTTTTACATTAGCATTCTATAAATTGGTGAGCATAGATACCAATGGTAATTTACAAAAACATTTGCTTTCTTATAGAGAACATCTCAGGATGGCACCAGAAACTATTCATTAACAGCCCCAAACTCTTTAGTTTCTCTGTAAGAGGAAATTAGTGTTCAGTAATAAATATTTCAAAACCTTATTTTCTTTGGAAACAGCCTAGCTATCCAAAGCATACTTTCATCAGTTTTTATTAGAATCCTTTAATTTCTTATCCAATTCAGAACAAGTATTTATCCAAAAGTCCTGTCTATTGATCTTCTTGAAGAGGAATCATTTTTTAAAACTTGATTAATGTTATGACAACATTTTAAGATAGTAATTAGAATTATGACTGATAACATTTTATCCAAACATATCAGAATTTTAGGAACTCCATATAGTTTCTAGGATATCTATATTAGTTACATTTACCATATTATATAACCAGAGACTTATTACCCACTTGAAAATACTTCCTATGCCATTCAACATACAAAATGAACCTAATTAGTGTAATAGCTCTCTTTGGGATGTTTCAGGGGCCCTCTGAAGCATCCCAAAGTTAGCTACAAGTCCAAAAATGTTTCATTAGCATGATTTAGGAAGTACTGCCAACAAATACCAAAAAGGTTTAGAACACACAGTCGGATAGGATTACAGGTCACTGTAAAACAATATCTATACACATAGTCAAAGTAACAATAAAGGATTTCAGAGGCAAATATAGAATAGGTCTTTTAAGAAGTAAACAAACTTAAATCTATTATCAAAGGCAATTCAACATCTGAAGAAAGTATATGTCCTCTTAACAGGGACAATAGCCAAATTCAAGTTTTTGCACCAGATTACTTTTAAATTCATTTAAAAGTAAACTTCATTAAATTTATTTTGAACATAGTCCTAACCATGCACAAAGCTCTTTTCTCAGGGTCTACTTTTCACAAACCTCCTTATCAGTTTCTGTACCTATTACTTTGTTCTCCCATCCTGAAACAGTCACCTGTAAGTCAGACCTACTTTCTTTTCCCTTTAAAAAATAAAATTCCATTCTTCATACCATTTTTACCGAAATATATACCCTACTTTCTTTAAGCAACCAAGAACTGACCTTTTACATTAGCATTCTATAAATTGGTGAGCATAGATACCAATGGTAATTTACAAAAACATTTGCTTTCTTATAGAGAACATCTCAGGATGGCACCAGAAACTATTCATTAACAGCCCCAAACTCTTTAGTTTCTCTGTAAGAGGAAATTAGTGTTCAGTAATAAATATTTCAAAACCTTATTTTCTTTGGAAACAGCCTAGCTATCCAACAGACTTCCATCACTTAGTCTAGCACAACCCTTAGAAATTCAAGTTACACCAGTCTGGAGAGACTATTTTAGACAGACATTCCTAAAGCATAATTATTCTTAATAGAGTTTATTTAAAAGCTCATATCTCATTTACATTTTTTAAACTTCTTAACTCAAGTTAATTTCCTTGTTGACAGATGTGTAACAGATATAATATTTAATTTCTATTAAGCCTAGACATGATGAAAATATTCTGCTTAATGTTAATGACTCTTAAGATATGTCTATACTAGATCAACAAACAAACATTAATACCAGGTATTTAATACTGAATATTTCCTAGTTCACATGAACTTAAAATTCATTTAGGTTTAACTTCTTTTGTATTTAGAATTGTTTGATTGTAAGTGCTTACTTTTCTTTAGACCAATTAAATTAGAGCTCATTTACAAACTGATCTCAGCAATCAGCAATATTATCCAAAAAACAAAGACACATACTGAGACATACATATAACCAAATAGACACAACAAGAGATCCTATAATTTTGCTTTCCAAACTTAATTGAGTCAGATACCACAATATAAAACTCAATAATCATAAATAACAGTTAAAAAAAATGGAAAAATAAAATTTTAAGAAGACTTCATTCTTTTTTTTTCCCCCCTCAGGAATTAGAGATGGTCTAGATAAGATAAGTGATCCAGACAGCACTTGTCTCCAGCCTTAGGAGACAAGAACTCTTAAATAAATTATTGTATTTTTCCATTGTCATCATTTTATAACCAAACGGCAAACCAAAAAGTATTCAAATTGGTCCTAATAACAAGGGCAGATTGGTCCCAGCAGGGACTGACCCTCTGGGGAAGCAGAAGTCTTGGTTTGATCAGTCCCAGGCTGTTGATCATAAGAGAAACTCCTGGACATAAGGGAACTTCTGTCCATTTTCCTATCCTGTATATTTTAGGCCATTTTTCTTATCACTGGATCCTAGCTTTAGACTGACTAGTCATTTAAAATTTGTTCCAAGGGGTTCCCAAGTTGAAGGTGGAACCTTAAAGGAAGTACTTTTCAAATTAGCTCAAGCAGTTTGTACCAGATGTCCACATGATCAAACCAAACCAACAGAACCAAACCTAAACCAAATCAGAACCTCATTAGCTGGGAGTCACACTCCAAACAAAACAAGAGACAAAGAAATGTCCAGAAATCAAAAAACAAGTGGCAAGAACACCCCAAAAGGCAAAATGATGCCCAGAAATTAAAACCCAAATGCGTAAATGCCAAATATCAACTCCCAGTCCCACTAGCACTGGCAGATTCAGCATTAACAATCATTTCTTTTCTGATATAGTTTCAAGCAATTTCTTGCTGGTTTCCTGTAAGGAAGCTACTCCATTGTTTCTACTTTTGGAAGCTTCAAGATAGCAATCAAAGTGAGCATGGCCGGCCTTTTCTAATTGTGTGCATAAATATCAATTTTGGAATATCCCCAAGGGTTTCGTTTTAACTAATCTTCCCCATAATATATCAATAAAAGAGCTCATTTACAAACTGATCTCAGCAATCAGCAATATTATCCAAAAAACAAAGACACATACTGAGACATACATATAACCAAATAGACACAACAAGAGATCCTATAATTTTGCTTTCCAAACTTAATTGAGTCAGATACCACAATATAAAACTCAATAATCATAAATAACAGTTAAAAAAAATGGAAAAATAAAATTTTAAGAAGACTTCATTCTTTTTTTTTCCCCCCTCAGGAATTAGAGATGGTCTAGATAAGATAAGTGATCCAGACAGCACTTGTCTCCAGCCTTAGGAGACAAGAACTCTTAAATAAATTATTGTATTTTTCCATTGTCATCATTTTATAACCAAACGGCAAACCAAAAAGTATTCAAATTGGTCCTAATAACAAGGGCAGATTGGTCCCAGCAGGGACTGACCCTCTGGGGAAGCAGAAGTCTTGGTTTGATCAGTCCCAGGCTGTTGATCATAAGAGAAACTCCTGGACATAAGGGAACTTCTGTCCATTTTCCTATCCTGTATATTTTAGGCCATTTTTCTTATCACTGGATCCTAGCTTTAGACTGACTAGTCATTTAAAATTTGTTCCAAGGGGTTCCCAAGTTGAAGGTGGAACCTTAAAGGAAGTACTTTTCAAATTAGCTCAAGCAGTTTGTACCAGATGTCCACATGATCAAACCAAACCAACAGAACCAAACCTAAACCAAATCAGAACCTCATTAGCTGGGAGTCACACTCCAAACAAAACAAGAGACAAAGAAATGTCCAGAAATCAAAAAACAAGTGGCAAGAACACCCCAAAAGGCAAAATGATGCCCAGAAATTAAAACCCAAATGCGTAAATGCCAAATATCAACTCCCAGTCCCACTAGCACTGGCAGATTCAGCATTAACAATCATTTCTTTTCTGATATAGTTTCAAGCAATTTCTTGCTGGTTTCCTGTAAGGAAGCTACTCCATTGTTTCTACTTTTGGAAGCTTCAAGATAGCAATCAAAGTGAGCATGGCCGGCCTTTTCTAATTGTGTGCATAAAAATATCAATTTTGGAATATCAAGAGCCCCAACTTGGGCATTGTAGGTTGAGATCTCTTTCAGTACAATTTCCCCAATTATCTAACTACTTCCAAGTATGAACTCCATAATGGAATCACCTTGGCATCTTTCAGCCGAGCCCCAGGTATTCCTTGATTTTTCCAATCAACCCCCTCCCCAATGCCCTTCCCAAGGGGTGGGTAATTCTCCTAGCATCTTTTTTTTTTTTTAAGATTTCTTTATTTATTTATTTTGGTGGGGGTGGGGTGGGGAGGAAAGGAAGCAGGCGGACCACTTCTATTGGTTTTTCATTTGTCCATTTTCATTCATCTTTTTTCTTTGGCCCGTGTGGGCCTCCCATCGCGGCAGCCTCTGTTGTCGCAGAGCACCGGCTCTGGGCGCATGCGCTCCAGGGCTCCGGCTCGGTACTTGGACACATCAGTCCAGTCGCTCCGTGGCACGTGGGAATCTTCCCAGGCCAGGGATCGAACCGGTGCCCGTTGCACTGTAAGGTGGTGTCCTTACCCACTGGACCACCAGGGAAGCCCTCTCCTAGCATCTTTCAGCCAGCACTCCCCAAACAAATATCTTTCAACTGGGTGGGAATTCCTCCGTATCTTTCAACCGAGCCCCATTCTAGACCATGGGTGAGTATGCTCTAGATGTTTCATTCTGCCTCTCTGCTCCCCAGTATCTTTCCTACTAGGAGGGGACAGGCAACCTGCTGCACCGCCAAATAAAACTCAGAATTTCAACCAATATGGGAGATTTGAGAACCAGGAGGGATTTATCTAAATTTACCTCCTCTGAACTCCCCGACGAGGTGGATGGGCACAAGGGGCTGCTGCTGGTACCAAAGCTAAGGTTCCTCACGGAGTTCAGGCAAAGGAGGGAAGTTTGATCTGGGTCACTTCATCGGTCGCCATAACTGTTGACTAAAAAAAGGTGACCAATTTGACAGTTGTGGGTTAAGTTTTATTTGGGGCACAATTAGGACTGCAGCCCAGGAAGCAGCACCTCAGATACCTCTGAGAGACTGCTCCAAAGAGAGAGCAGGGTTTGATGAAGGGGGAGTTCAATACCAAGAACAGTCATTTTACAAAGGGTTTTTAGTTAGTCAGGAGGATCTGATGTCACCATAAAGGGATTTAGTGCTTTTCTAGATATGAGGAGATGCAAGGATTGAGATCATAAAATCTGTTCCTAAAAAACATCCACCTATCTGAAGACCTGCCCCACCAGATTCCCTGAAGCACAGAGTGCCTCACTCCACCCTAAACAGGGGGTCTTGAAGGTTAGCAGCTCCCAACCGCACAGGGTTCCATCTTTGCAGAGGAAGATGGCATGTGCTCTTGTTGTTCAGTCTTTGGCAGTACAATTGCTAAGTGCCAATTTGTAGTTGACAGCCCAAACATATTAATAGTCCAAAATCTCTATAATTCCTCTATAAGAAGAAATTAGTGTTCAGGAATAAAAGCCTCAGAATCTTATCTGAAAATGATCTAGCTATTCAATAAACTTTGTCAGTTTAGCACAAGCCTTAGAAATTCAAGTTATTCCAATCTAGAGAGACTATTTTAGACGAACATTCTTAAAGTATACTTATTCTTAACAGAGTTTATCTAAAATCTCATCTCTTATTTACTTTTTTTTAGAAGTTTCTTCACTCAAGCCATCTTCCCTGCTGACCAACTTGTAACAGATATAACAATACAAAAATATGTAAACCTAGACACAATGAAAATATTATGCTAATGTTAATGACTCTTAGACATATCTATATTAGATTATAAAATAAATATTAATACTAGCTATTTAATATTGAATATTTTCCAGTTTATGGGAACCTGAAACACTTTTAGGTTAGTTTCTCTTGTATTTACAATTGTTTCATTTTTAAGCTCTTACTTTTCTTTAGGCCAGTTAAATTAGAGCTCATTTAAAACTCCAGCATTATCAAAAAACAAAAACACACACTGAGACATACATAAATCCAGACAGACAGGTACACAGACAGAGACCTTATAGTTTTCCACCTGAGATTTAAAATGTCTCTATGACCCCCCTTTTTTTTTCTTGACTTGAAGTTCTAATTTGCCCAAGGCTGAGGTCTCAGGCAAAATGGGCTGTGTATTTCAAGGGCATGGCAAAAGATAACTTCAAGCTTTTCCCTAAGCAGTCCTTTTAACAAGATAGCTGTTTTTAATTGCATATGCAAAAGGAGTAAAAGGAATTTGCAAGGGTGGGGGAAGCTTGATCCCCTCCACCCTGAGATACAGTAATTAGAATGCAATTTTTTTTAGAATGTTCAGGAGTGAGGAAAGCATGGTTCCTCCACAGCTGAGATAGAAGAGTAGTTAGAAGGGGACTCTTTAGAATGTTGAGGAGTTTTTTGATCTCTCAGGCTTCTGAATATAGGAGAAAGACCCGGACCAAAGGGAACCTCAGAATTCTTTCCTAGTCTCCAACAACAGACATCAAATGTGGATAGGAAAGGTCCAGTAGGGGTTGTATAGGAAATCTGATGGAGAGGGAGATAGAGTGATAGGGAGGCAGATAGGACAGGTGATAAAGAAGGTAGCAGAAAGACATATGCAGCATGAGTCCCCAAAACCAGATTCTGACTAGCAGCCATGAACGAAGGAATCTCTGGGTGCCAGCTGAAACCCTTTACCTTGGATTTGGGACTTAAACTGAAAACCCACTTTGGGACTCAAACTCACATGGCTAGGACACAAACTCAGTCAAAACCTGCTTTCGGCAAAAGAAACCAAGTTGCTACAATTTAGTATGACATTCAGAGGCCATTTTCTTGGTCCCCTAGTTTGCACTGGGGCCGAGCCTTTTGACATTTTCAAGGTCAAATATTTCCAGTTCCTGAGATTATAGACAAAGGGTGAGTATGAGTGAGGTTCCCAGGACATACCAGAACCCACTCTCAGCCTACATGCCATAGAATGGGGGTACTGAGAGTCACCATCTGATAGAAAGGCATCCCTTTTGTCCCAGTGACGTTTCTATGTGAATTGTGCCGCGAAGGCAACAGGGGAAATGTGCAACTAAGGCACCAGGCATAGAGATTCTCGCGTGCAACCGGGTGGCTCACTGGCGATCTCTTGAAACATGGAAGGCACTCTTGGGATGACTCAGAAGCAACACCGAGGCTCCAGTGAATCAATCAGGACTGAAAGGGAATGAAGTGTAAGTGACAGGGAAGATAGGCTGAGGAATCTGCCTTTCAATCCTATAGGGGAGGCAGTGACCAGGGGACAATGGGTTCTATGTTTTGTTTCAACCACTATGTGCCTGACATGATGCACAGAAGTTGTCTTGCTGGGGGTGGATGTCCTTGCGGCCTGATCTGTTCTGTGATCCCCTTATCCTCACACAGGAGTCTTCATGTATCAGGTGCCCTAATGGCTTTTAAGTACCCGACCTGTGCCCACACAATATTGGTTGGCCTAATTCTCAGTCAGAGACAAGTCAAAAGCAGAGACCCACACCCATTTGGGCAGCAGCTACTGGGGCTCAGTGAGCAGAAGGGTCTTTGAAACACACCAGAGGGTAACCCTGGCCAGAGTTCCTCAGTTGCTTCTGAAGATGGGAGACAAATGCTGCAACTTTTCCCATGAGAAAGATTATCTGATAGAACAAACCTTATATTTTGTATGCCCTTTAGCAATATATACCTATGCTAACATCAGCAAATGAGAATTATAATTGCTTTGTTCTGCTTATAAGAAAATCTTAAAGACTATCTTAACCCTTAGCTATTGCTCACATGATAGTTTGTCTTAGAAAACATATCTTTTGAATAAGGTCCTGGAGCACATAGTTTTTGAGACTGTTTGTAGGAAAGTGCCTATGGACGTGAATGCTTTTGGGTAAAGTGACCTATGAACACAGGGTCATAGCTTGTAGGCTTCAGGAAATTTAGACCTCCAGAGCTAAACTGGCCACCCAAGAGAAACTGGGCAAGAGTCCTGTCATGACTTTCCCATAACCCCGGGGTGAAGGGCTAAGAGTAAGATAAAGCAAATATCATCTTACATGCAAGGTGTTTGGCAAGTGGTATGACTGACGACAAGCCATCAGTTGCTGTTCTCATGACCAGGTCCTTGAGGGAACTGTTGAAAAACAACATGTTCTGCCAAGAACATAAACAAGTCTATTAAGGGTCAGGAGTTAAATATTTATCACTCTTTGTAAAGAACGTTGAGGTCTAAGCATTGTATAATGTTGACCATTATTATTCTGCTGTGAAAAAACAGGTGCCTATGCTGCACGTACAAGGAAGCAATCTGAGACAATAAAAAGATATGTGTGGACTCAGAGCAGTGCTACTGCCTTCTAGTGCCTTTAGTTCCCTGATCCCTACTCTATTTCTTTGTTTCTTTATTCTTCTGTGGCACCATACTTTCAGGTTTGTTCATTGTTGGTCAGGCACCAACAATAGACTGTTAGAACACTGAGGCTATTACGACTGTGCAGCATATAATTATCTGCAACCGAACACAGTACAGATAATCCCACTCTGCTGTGCATTCTTTAGTGTGCTAGTGGGTATTTGTAAAACAATTCTCAGGGAACTGTTCATGTGCTAGAATTCAGCTACCAAGGCTTGTTTGATTAATATCTCACTAAAACTATACTTTGATGATTTTACAAGCCACGTTTCCTTCTTGAAAACTCAATAAATATGACGAAGATCGAAATACTGGTACTTTTACATATATATGATGGAATACTACTCAGCTGTTAAAAGAAATGCAGAAGAATCAGTCCTAATGAGGTGGTTGGAGATAGAACCTATTATAAAAAGTGAAGTCAGTCAAAAAGAGAAAGACAAGTACAGTATACTAACACATATATATGGAATCTAGTAAAAGGGTAATGATAACACACACAGTGAACCCATGGAAAAAACAGACAGAGAATAGACATATGGACATTGTGGGGAATGAACACTGGGTGGGAAGCATAGATGGAGTAACATGGAAACCTATACTATCATGTGTGAAAAAGATAGCTACTGTCGCTGTGCTAAGGGAATAGGAGTACTTACAGTGGCCTGGTGTGACGGCCTGGAGGGGTGGGATGGGGGTGCCTTGGAACAGGGAGGGAACCAGGGATATGCATATGACTGATTTGGGAGCGTGCATGTCTGTGAACAACAAAACTCTGTAAAAACTTTAAAATAAAGAAATAAATTAATTAAATAAATAAATACTGCTACTTTTAGTCCACAGAGGTCATGAGTCCCCTGGTCCCATGTTTAACTTTCTCTTTGTCTCTGTCTTTTTTATGTTCTGGGGCACCCATCACTCACCCTAAATCCTTGCTGAGTTGGGCTCAGCACGCTTCTACAGCTACTTGCCTGTTTGCACAGAGTCCCTTTGAGAAAGGAAAGGTGAGGAGGTCGGGGAAGAGACCCCAAATCCCTGTATAGGCCATCAAAAATGTCATGGTCCAGGCGTGGTTTTGAAAAGAATTCCTAGACATAAGGCAGAATGAGAGGAGATTCATGTTTATTAGAGTGGGAGATACTGTTAGAACAGCAGGTCAGCTTCCTGATGGTCAGGGAGAACCAATGTAAACACTTTTTGTTTTAGTCTTTTTCTTGTATAATTGATGTTCTTTAAAATTGTTAATGTATAAAAGGCTTATGTTTCTGTTAGTTTTCTGCTTTGTTCTAAACAGAAAATAAAAGGAGTGCAGACTCCTTTTCTCATTTCAAAATTGCTAAAAGTGCACACAGTAATTAGACAAAGAAGAAACATTCAGTAGAAAATTTTATTGCCTAGTTGACAACATTACTTCAATACTGGTGGTTCTACCTCTTTGACACTACACAATTTCCTAATATGTGTTAATGCTATGTGAAAAATGTCCTGATTCCTAGTTCCAAAAATTCAACTTTATATACCAGAAAACCCAAGCATTTGTGATATATATATAGCTTGAAGTAAAAAAGTCTGTCCTCTGAAAGTTCATCTTTGCTGTTTCTTGGGCATTCTATTAATATCTTTACTCAAACTGTTGAAGGATGGTGGTTTGTTTCATAGTTTTTGCATTTGAGTCTAATGCACAGTCTAACATGATAGAGGCAATGCATTATTGCATAGACACAGTTTTCTAGAGAAGTACCTGGCCCTGGACTATATTGTGCCCTACATGTGGTACTATGGCGTTTGCGTCAAGGACAGGTTCCTGGGGGCGGCTCTGGGTGGTCGAGTGCTGGTGGAGGTGGAGGCCCTGAAGCAAGGAGGGTGCCTGCAAGATGGGAAGCTTGTGAGCTAGCAGGCTACCCTCCACGCAGTATCTGTGAGGACCAGATTGCCTGGGTGGAAGGCCATGAGCTGGGCTGCCACAGCATCGGGGCCCTCATGACCCAAGTGGATGCTGTCATCCGTCAGTATGCTGAAAGGTTGGGCAGCTATGTCCTCAATGGGCACACCAAGGCTATGGGGGTGTGTTATCCAGGGAACCAGCTGGGTAAGTGAGATAGGCTGACAATCCCCACCATGATGGGCGCTGCATCACCTATATCTATTACCTGAATCAGAACTGGGATGTCAAGGTGTGCAGCGGCCTGTTGCAGACATTTCCCAAGGGCCAACCCGTGGTGGCCAACATTGAGCCACTCTTTGACTGGTTCTTCATTTTCTGGTCTGATCACCAGAACCCGCATGAGGTGAAACCAGCCTATCTACCAGGTATGCCATCACTGTCTTGTATTTTGAGGCCAAGGAGAGAGGAGCAGCCAAAGACAAGTATCAGCTAGCATGAGGACAGAAAGGTATCACAGCCGACTACCCCCACCTAGTGGCCAGCCCCAGAGCTGCCTCAACAGTCAGCTTGCCCTGGCTTCGGGAGAGCCCTGGGCCCTGTGCCGGTGCTGTCTTAGTGCCTGCTCCTTCCCTGCCACCATGGCTGCCTCTGACTTCGCCTCCTTCCTGCCTGGTGTGGAGGGTTCCACCCATCACTGAGAACCAAGAAGGAGGAGGCCTCCGCTGCCCTGGGCTCAGGGCTGGGGCTGTGGCCCAGGCTGGGGCCAGTATGGGAGGCTGCCATTACTAGAGCCGGGGGCGGGCCTGCGTCCTGCCCTGTCTGGTCATGCACCTCTCAGGTTTGGATAGCTAGAAAGAAGCATCGCCACTTCCCACCAGAATGCAGGATTTGAGGCTGGGACGAGTCCTGGTCTCTTGCTAGCAAAGGTTAGTGGGGCAGTATTCCCAGGTCCCTCACTCCTCCAGCCTAGAGTGTGAAGTGACTCCCCAACCCCTATGGCCATGGCATCTTATGGGCCAGGCTACTATTGCTGGGGCAGAATAAAAGGTGCTGGGGAGGAGCAAGGATATGTCCTATCAACCAAGAAATAAAAGTTTACCTCAGAACTGAAAAAAAAAAAGTGTAACTGGGAAAAAAGCGGGAAATCGACATAGCGTTGCCAATTTTGTTTCATAAAGATATTCATAAAAATTATATTTTCATAATTTTTAACATCAAACAGTAATTTTATATTATTTTTATTACTTAAGGTTCATACTTTTTCTCATTTTGCCTTGGAATGGCCAAAAGCCTCCTATGAACCAGGTACTAACATTTAAGAACCATTCATGAAACCAGTGGTCCTCAAACGGCATTCTAAGGCACTCTTGGGAGTCCTTGAGGTTGCCTGAACAGCACAATAAAGAAAAAGCAGGCCAAGCAATTTGGAATCTTCTATTTCCTCTTCAATTCTGATACACTTCTCTTTTGTTTATTTGTACTGTAGTTGACTTACAATGCTGTGTCAGTTTCAGGTATGCATACACACACATGTATATGTATATTTTTCGGATTCTTTACCTTTATAGGTTTCAAAATATTGAGATATTGAGTATAGTTCCCTGTGTATACAATAGGTCCTTGCTGGTCATCTATTTTATATATACAAGTATATATATTTTAATCCAACCTCCTAGTTTATCCCTCACACCACCCTCCCCAGTGCTCTTTCTTTTATCTATTGGGTTATAGAAGGTTTTTTTCTTTTTCTAAGAACATAGGTAGTAAGGAAAAATCAGGCGTCAAGAATTTTGATCAGGAACTCAGAAGACTATGCATGGCTTCATTTTCTTCATAAATATACCAAGGTGTATCTGTACAGATGAGTAGGTGAAGCCATAGTCAGCAAGTGGGTGGCAGGAGCCAAGAAGTAACTTTCAGTTAAGATTCTAAGATACTGTACTGGAGCTTAGTTTTGTAAGAACAATGAAATAATAATAGATAATTAAAATACATATTCCTCTTGGAAAGAAACGTTATCATATTCCCAGGTCCCTCACTCCTCCAGCCTAGATGTGAAGTGACTCCCCAACCCCTATGGCCATGGCATCTTATGGGCCAGGCTACTATTGCTGGGGCAGAATAAAAGGTGCTGGGGAGGAGCAAGGATATGTCCTATCAACCAAGAAATAAAAGTTTACCTCAGAACTGAAAAAAAAAAAGTGTAACTGGGAAAAAAGCGGGAAATCGACATAGCGTTGCCAATTTTGTTTCATAAAGATATTCATAAAAATTATATTTTCATAATTTTTAACATCAAACAGTAATTTTATATTATTTTTATTACTTAAGGTTCATACTTTTTCTCATTTTGCCTTGGAATGGCCAAAAGCCTCCTATGAACCAGGTACTAACATTTAAGAACCATTCATGAAACCAGTGGTCCTCAAACGGCATTCTAAGGCACTCTTGGGAGTCCTTGAGGTTGCCTGAACAGCACAATAAAGAAAAAGCAGGCCAAGCAATTTGGAATCTTCTATTTCCTCTTCAATTCTGATACACTTCTCTTTTGTTTATTTGTACTGTAGTTGACTTACAATGCTGTGTCAGTTTCAGGTATGCATACACACACATGTATATGTATATTTTTCGGATTCTTTACCTTTATAGGTTTCAAAATATTGAGATATTGAGTATAGTTCCCTGTGTATACAATAGGTCCTTGCTGGTCATCTATTTTATATATACAAGTATATATATTTTAATCCAACCTCCTAGTTTATCCCTCACACCACCCTCCCCAGTGCTCTTTCTTTTATCTATTGGGTTATAGAAGGTTTTTTTCTTTTTCTAAGAACATAGGTAGTAAGGAAAAATCAGGCGTCAAGAATTTTGATCAGGAACTCAGAAGACTATGCATGGCTTCATTTTCTTCATAAATATACCAAGGTGTATCTGTACAGATGAGTAGGTGAAGCCATAGTCAGCAAGTGGGTGGCAGGAGCCAAGAAGTAACTTTCAGTTAAGATTCTAAGATACTGTACTGGAGCTTAGTTTTGTAAGAACAATGAAATAATAATAGATAATTAAAATACATATTCCTCTTGGAAAGAAACGTTATCATATTCATGGAAAAGGGGCATATGTTTCCTAATTTCTTCTTCATAATGATCTTCATCTAGAGCAGACTTGAAGCTGTACAACACTAGAGGCCAGTGTTGTTCCATGATGCATATGACAGTGTACAAAATCTTGAAGTCTAAGATGCCAATTTTAAGACATACCTCTGTAAGTTTTGAAACATGTTTATATAGGTCCCGTTTCTCAGGGGAAAAGTCTCCTTAGGGAATATAAGCTCTAAAATGTAGTCTTTAAGCTAGCCAATTTTTTCAAAGAGAAGTAGCTTCAGGTGAACTGCTCAGTTGCTTCAGTAGTGTCTGACTCTTTGCAACTCTGGACTGTAGACTGCCAGGCTCCTCAGTCCATTGGACTTTCCAGGCAAGAATACTGGAGTGGGCTGCCATTTCCTCCTTCAGGGGATCTTCCTGACCCAGAGATTGAATCCAGGTCTCCTGCATGGGCAGGTGAATTTTTTACCACTGAGCCACAAAGGAAGCACCCCTCCCCCATCACTGAGCACACTGGTTCCTAAAGAGTTTTCCTAAACTTTATGCCATACTACTGAAATATACAAGTCAGTACTGATTATCTTGTGACTTATGAAAAAAAAGCACTTGGGTCACTTCAATAGGGAAGACAGTTCTGTACTTGGATAAAAGTACAGAGAAAGAGTGAGAAAGAGTAAGTCATTTCTATGCCACAAAAAAGACTTGAATTGTAACCTAAAATATCCTTCATTTGTGCCATTTTAGGAGGCACGAACCATATTTAGCACTTCTAATATCCATCTAAGCAAACTTCAATGAATAAAACCAATAACTTTTACATTTATTTATAGAAGGTTTTTCTTTTCTAAGAACATAGGTAGTAAGGAAAAATCAGGCGTCAAGAATTTTGATCAGGAACTCAGAAGACTATGCATGGCTTCATTTTCTTCATAAATATACCAAGGTGTATCTGTACAGATGAGTAGGTGAAGCCATAGTCAGCAAGTGGGTGGCAGGAGCCAAGAAGTAACTTTCAGTTAAGATTCTAAGATACTGTACTGGAGCTTAGTTTTGTAAGAACAATGAAATAATAATAGATAATTAAAATACATATTCCTCTTGGAAAGAAACGTTATCATATTCATGGAAAAGGGGCATATGTTTCCTAATTTCTTCTTCATAATGATCTTCATCTAGAGCAGACTTGAAGCTGTACAACACTAGAGGCCAGTGTTGTTCCATGATGCATATGACAGTGTACAAAATCTTGAAGTCTAAGATGCCAATTTTAAGACATACCTCTGTAAGTTTTGAAACATGTTTATATAGGTCCCGTTTCTCAGGGGAAAAGTCTCCTTAGGGAATATAAGCTCTAAAATGTAGTCTTTAAGCTAGCCAATTTTTTCAAAGAGAAGTAGCTTCAGGTGAACTGCTCAGTTGCTTCAGTAGTGTCTGACTCTTTGCAACTCTGGACTGTAGACTGCCAGGCTCCTCAGTCCATTGGACTTTCCAGGCAAGAATACTGGAGTGGGCTGCCATTTCCTCCTTCAGGGGATCTTCCTGACCCAGAGATTGAATCCAGGTCTCCTGCATGGGCAGGTGAATTTTTTACCACTGAGCCACAAAGGAAGCACCCCTCCCCCATCACTGAGCACACTGGTTCCTAAAGAGTTTTCCTAAACTTTATGCCATACTACTGAAATATACAAGTCAGTACTGATTATCTTGTGACTTATGAAAAAAAAGCACTTGGGTCACTTCAATAGGGAAGACAGTTCTGTACTTGGATAAAAGTACAGAGAAAGAGTGAGAAAGAGTAAGTCATTTCTATGCCACAAAAAAGACTTGAATTGTAACCTAAAATATCCTTCATTTGTGCCATTTTAGGAGGCACGAACCATATTTAGCACTTCTAATATCCATCTAAGCAATGTATTGTGGGTTTGTTTTATTTTTCTTAGAAACAAGGTATGAGATGAAAAATCCCCAAGGAGATTAACATATGTGTTTAACCTGAGGGTTTGGTATTTTTCCACTAGCCCATGAAGCAGAGGCTTGCTTTCCTTTAAAAAACCTGATAAAACTGGCTTAGGGAACCTGGCTAATAGGAAATCACTAATAGGCATCCATCAGCTTGCTGAACCTTCAGGTAAGCTCAATATCAAAGGAATGACATTAAAGCAAATCCTTAAAGAATGTCAGTACAATGCCTAAAGAGACAGAGGGATAGAGACTGGATTTCTGCTTCCAAAGTATCATATATTTTTACCAAATGGACACAAAATGAGCCCTTATGCCAGAGACTGACCAAAAGGAACACAGAAAGTTATAGAAAGATTTTCCAACTCCACTGCCGGAAAGCTGTTTGAAATTGGGCAAGTTTTTAACTTCTCTAGCTCAACCTCCTTTCTCATTAGTTATATTGGCATTCTGTTTTCTGTTTTCATACATTTTCTGTAGGGATTAAATGAATTCATCAATGATAAGTGCTTAGAATATTCATGGTATGGTATAGAATAAGCACTGAATAAATATTGTTATTGTTAAAAATGTATAAAATATAAAAATAAAATACATCTTCACAGCTCAATGCAGGAATTGCCAATACAGATTTCTTAACAGATATCTATGCAGTTTCTTCTGGGTATCCTTGAGTGAGAAAGAACTCACAACTTTATGGGACAATCATATTGGACAACTTTTACTATCAAAACTTATTTTTATCAAGCTTAGATTTACTGCAGATCATTTACTGTCTCACTTGTCCTAAATACAGCCACAAGCAAAACGACTAATTGAGAAATTTTCCAGTATTTTAAAGATAGTTATTTTCTATCTCTTGAATTCAATATTACTTAAATAAAACTTTGAAACAAGTCTTATTCTAAATGCTGTACATAGTGACCTCATTTAATTCACAAACTTAATTCACAAACCTTAATGATAAATTTATATAAATGAAAGTTTATAATATTTACCATGGTAAGTCTAGCTCCAGTTTAGTTCTGAAACATGACAAAAGCTTTAAAAAAGTGGACAAGGGCTTGCCTGGTAGTCCAGTGGGTAAGGACACCACCTTGCAGTGCAAGGGGCGCCAGTTCAATCCCTGACCTGGGATGACCCCACGTGCCGTGGAGCAGCTGGACCAATGCGTCCTACTACCAAGCCGGAGCTCTGGAGCACATGCGTCCAGAGCCGGTGCTCTGCAGAGAGAGAGGCCACTACTATGGGAGACCCACACAGGCCAAAGAACAAAGAAAATGAATAAATGAAAGACCAATAGAAGTGGCCAAAAAAAAAAGAAAAAAAATGAGGAAGAGGAGCAGTAAGGTAATGAATGATATTTTTTTTCACTTAAAAATAAAGTTGACTGATAACAGATACACTTTCTAACATGAATAGGAAACGGTAGGGTTATGATTGACAAGTGTTCTGTTTGATCCCAGAGCCCAAACTCTTCAACTCTGCTGCACTATGTTCTCTAGTCAACATCATAATCCTTATCTACATAGCAGCTCATCCAAACAGATTCTGACTGTCGTTATTCATTTCTGGGGAGATAAACTTGAGTTCTCCATTGCACAGTTTTTATAGGTCAAAGGCACTATATCCATTAGTGTTACAGAGAATGCCTTCTAGTCTCTGAACTTAAAATGCAAGAGTAACTACCATAGCTCTTCATATAGCCATGGAACAGCTCTTTGAAATTGTCATTTTCCATTGTCAAGAGTTTCCTTGGAGCACTTAGCAAACATCATAAATGAAGAATGCTGAAATACTGATTCAAGATAATGTTTTGTTGAAATACTGATTCAAGATAAGAAAGTTATTTCTTGATATTTGGCATACTGAGAAATGTAATGCTTCTCTTCCTTTAGACAATGTCAGTGCAATTGATGATATCACTAGCTAAGTATACCCCTTGACACTGAGTGTGATGAGCTCTTGATACATGAAACTATACTTGACTCTTTAGGGTCATCCCTATTTGGAGACAAAGCAGTCACGGGTAAAACATTAGGGACAGCCCAGCTTTTGCGCCATGGGATTCTTAAGACATCCACCTTGACCCTTATACTGGTGCTTTAAGATGCTAAGTTTCTTTTCCTTTAGAAACTTGAATAAATAACTTCCCCAGAAGAACAACTATATCCCCAATAGATATTCAGCTAGGTCAATCAGTAGCTCCACTTGCCCCAAGAAATGGGGCTCCTGAAAAAGCCATTTCATGCGCCACTACTTTAGCCTTGTCAACAAAGATAAATGACTGGATTGCTTTGTTTTGTGTCTAGTCTGGAACAGATATGCAGGCTTCTCATTGATGAGGACTCTGAGTAAAAGGCCAAAATGGCTGGTGCTGATAGCTACACTAATCACTTTATCAATGAATTAAAATGGCACTATTGCAGAAAATGAGTACTGAACCCAGGAACCTATCTTTAAAACTTATTTCAGACATTTACTAGTTCTAATATCTTAGGCAAGTTATTAACTTATTTAAGATCCAGTTTCCTCTTCTATAAACTGGAGATGATAGTAATATTCAACTCAGTCCTACATGTGAATCAAATAACATAATATATGTGAAAGCACTAAAGAACTGTTTATGTACCATCTAAATGTAAAGTAGAATTTGGGTCATATTATGTAATCATATTTTACAAGGAAATCTTTCCTATGATTCATTAAGTCTTTTGAACCTGTTCTAGGGTCCAGTTCTGGGAAGCAGCTATTTCTTAACAGAGATGACACATCTGGCCAGGATATAATGCAAACTTTAAATGGGCTAGGCTGATAATAGCTCACTTCTCTTGACTCCACCTTACTGCCCTTAGTCATTTTCAGCACTGTGGGAGTAACAAACCTTCTTGGTACTAGAACATTCATTTGTCATCAAAATCTCAACTAAGAACCTGTGTCCAGGAAATTCTTAGATTCTTTTATCTCAAAAATTAGCAAGTCTTTTTTTTTTTCATATTTACTTTAAAGCATTTCTCTCCACCATGAAATCACTGAATCATATAACTTGGTTTTGGAATGGACCATCAAATTCATCTAAACCAACTGCCTGACTATATAAGAAAGCTTCCAGGGAAATCTCTGAGAAATGAAAATCATCTGGCTTCTGATCTGGTGCAAAAAAAAAAAAAATCTCTATTTAAAAGGAAAACAAGACAAAAACCCAGCCCATTCATGACCTAAATCAACAGACTATTCTCACCTTACTCAGTAGAAATCAATGGCTCAACTTGCCATCTGTTTCTGACATAAATATTTTTTAATTATTATTTTTAAAAATCTTGGCCTTTTTTTTTTTTTTTAAACTGGTTTTGTATTTATTCATTTGCATCCATCTTTATTCTTTGGCCTGTGTGGGCCTACTATTGCAGTGGCCTCTCTCTCATTGCAGAGCACCAGCACATGCGCTCCAGAGTGCTGGGTCATAATTGGATACACCAGTCCAGCCACTCCGTGGCACAGGGGATCTTCCTAGGCCAGGGATCAAACTGGCGCCCCTTGAACTGCAAGGTGGACTCTCTATCTACTGGACCACCAGGGAAGCCCTATTTCTGACACAAAATTTTGAGAATTTAAGAACATATCTGTTTATGGTAACTCAGTTTTTTAAAACTGGAGATGATAGTAATATTCAACTCAGTCCTACATGTGAATCAAATAACATAATATATGTGAAAGCACTAAAGAACTGTTTATGTACCATCTAAATGTAAAGTAGAATTTGGGTCATATTATGTAATCATATTTTACAAGGAAATCTTTCCTATGATTCATTAAGTCTTTTGAACCTGTTCTAGGGTCCAGTTCTGGGAAGCAGCTATTTCTTAACAGAGATGACACATCTGGCCAGGATATAATGCAAACTTTAAATGGGCTAGGCTGATAATAGCTCACTTCTCTTGACTCCACCTTACTGCCCTTAGTCATTTTCAGCACTGTGGGAGTAACAAACCTTCTTGGTACTAGAACATTCATTTGTCATCAAAATCTCAACTAAGAACCTGTGTCCAGGAAATTCTTAGATTCTTTTATCTCAAAAATTAGCAAGTCTTTTTTTTCATATTTACTTTAAAGCATTTCTCTCCACCATGAAATCACTGAATCATATAACTTGGTTTTGGAATGGACCATCAAATTCATCTAAACCAACTGCCTGACTATATAAGAAAGCTTCCAGGGAAATCTCTGAGAAATGAAAATCATCTGGCTTCTGATCTGGTGCAAAAAAAAAAAAAATCTCTATTTAAAAGGAAAACAAGACAAAAACCCAGCCCATTCATGACCTAAATCAACAGACTATTCTCACCTTACTCAGTAGAAATCAATGGCTCAACTTGCCATCTGTTTCTGACATAAATATTTTTTAATTATTATTTTTAAAAATCTTGGCCTTTTTTTTTTTTTTAAACTGGTTTTGTATTTATTCATTTGCATCCATCTTTATTCTTTGGCCTGTGTGGGCCTACTATTGCAGTGGCCTCTCTCTCATTGCAGAGCACCAGCACATGCGCTCCAGAGTGCTGGGTCATAATTGGATACACCAGTCCAGCCACTCCGTGGCACAGGGGATCTTCCTAGGCCAGGGATCAAACTGGCGCCCCTTGAACTGCAAGGTGGACTCTCTATCTACTGGACCACCAGGGAAGCCCTATTTCTGACACAAAATTTTGAGAATTTAAGAACATATCACTTATATGGGCTAGGCTGATATTTACTGAATACTGAATACAGTCTAGCATCATTTACTAGCCTAACCACTCATAATAATATCACCTTCTCAGTTCAGGGTCCTTTTCCTCATACTCCATTCTTAAACTAAAAGAGCAATCATAGTATTCCTATCTTTGCTGAGTGATGGAACCTGAATATTCTGATTCAAAGTCAAGAACCCCATGTCAGTTGGAACACACTAAGAACTGAAGTAAAATTCAGATTTTCCCCCAAACAATTGATTTTCATTATAGAAAGTAGTCATGTCACAACATGTAGTATAGAATTACTATTTTTATGTAACCTTAAAGTTGGGATGAATTTTTCTATCTCAAAATCAAAAGGTGTTCCATAGTTTTATATATACATAGTTCCATACTTTTACATAGTAAGATATGATTTAGCATAATTTTTCTAGAACCAGAGATAAACCTGGCATAACAAAGTTTTGCTATGAAACAGTATTCACCTCTTTAAGCGTCAAACTTGGTTCTATAAAAAGAATTTTAGATTTAAATCATTAGTAAGTGCAGTCAATAGAGAATAATGGTCAAGCGCACTGGCTTTAGAGTTAGATAGAATTCTGTTGGTTCTCAGCTTTGTCACTATGTGACTTGGATGTGTATGTGTGTGTATGTATTTAGTTGCAATTGTGTCCAACTCTTTGTGACCTTATGGATTGTAGCCTGCCAGGTTCCTCTGACTTTGGACTGGAATCAGTTACCATGGTGGTCATCTTTTTAATTTTTTTATTTTTTTAAAAATCTTGGCCTTTTTTTTTTTTAAACTGGTTTTGTATTTATTCATTTGCATCCATCTTTATTCTTTGGCCTGTGTGGGCCTACTATTGCAGTGGCCTCTCTCTCATTGCAGAGCACCAGCACATGCGCTCCAGAGTGCTGGGTCATAATTGGATACACCAGTCCAGCCACTCCGTGGCACAGGGGATCTTCCTAGGCCAGGGATCAAACTGGCGCCCCTTGAACTGCAAGGTGGACTCTCTATCTACTGGACCACCAGGGAAGCCCTATTTCTGACACAAAATTTTGAGAATTTAAGAACATATCACTTATATGGGCTAGGCTGATATTTACTGAATACTGAATACAGTCTAGCATCATTTACTAGCCTAACCACTCATAATAATATCACCTTCTCAGTTCAGGGTCCTTTTCCTCATACTCCATTCTTAAACTAAAAGAGCAATCATAGTATTCCTATCTTTGCTGAGTGATGGAACCTGAATATTCTGATTCAAAGTCAAGAACCCCATGTCAGTTGGAACACACTAAGAACTGAAGTAAAATTCAGATTTTCCCCCAAACAATTGATTTTCATTATAGAAAGTAGTCATGTCACAACATGTAGTATAGAATTACTATTTTTATGTAACCTTAAAGTTGGGATGAATTTTTCTATCTCAAAATCAAAAGGTGTTCCATAGTTTTATATATACATAGTTCCATACTTTTACATAGTAAGATATGATTTAGCATAATTTTTCTAGAACCAGAGATAAACCTGGCATAACAAAGTTTTGCTATGAAACAGTATTCACCTCTTTAAGCGTCAAACTTGGTTCTATAAAAAGAATTTTAGATTTAAATCATTAGTAAGTGCAGTCAATAGAGAATAATGGTCAAGCGCACTGGCTTTAGAGTTAGATAGAATTCTGTTGGTTCTCAGCTTTGTCACTATGTGACTTGGATGTGTATGTGTGTGTATGTATTTAGTTGCAATTGTGTCCAACTCTTTGTGACCTTATGGATTGTAGCCTGCCAGGTTCCTCTGTACATGGGATTTTCCAGGCAAGAATACTGGAATCAGTTACCATGGCCTCCTCCAGGGTATCTTCCTGACTGAGGGATCAAACCCAGGTCTCCTGCATTGCACGTGGATTCTTTAACAGCTGAGCCACCAGGGAAGCCCAAGAATAGTGGAGTAGGTAGCCTATCACTTCTTCAGGGGATCTTCTCAACCCAGGAACTGAACCAGGGTCTCCTGCAATGCAGGCAGATTCTTTACCAGCTAAACTACCAGGGAAGTCCACATGACTAGGATAAATCACTTTAACTTTCTTAACCTCAGTCTTCTCATTTCTATCTTAAGAAGTTTTATATGACTTCCCTGATGGTCCAGTGGGTAGAGTCCGTCTTGCAGTACAAGGGGCAAATGGTTCCATCCCTAGCCCCGGAAGATCCCACATGCCGTGGAGCAGGGCTGGACCCCATGTGTCCAATTAGGAGCCAGCACTCTGGAGCGCGTGCATTCAGAGCCAATACTCTGCAACGGAGAGAGGCCACTACAATGGTAGGTCCACACAGGCCAGAGTAAAGATGGATGAAAATAAATTTTTAAAAAAAGAAGCCAAAACTAAAAAAAAATATATGAGAATAGCTGCTGTGACGTGAAAAAAAAATCAAACTATAATAAAAAAAAAAAAAAGAAGTTATACTACATACCTGTTTGAATTGCTATAAATGTGCTTAAATGCTATAATTTTTGCAAAGGGCCTTTTTGCATAGCCCTTCCTATATAATAAGAATTCCAAGATGTTTAGCTAGTATTATTATAAAATGTCTTGTTTCTTGACTTATTCACCAGAGGATGAAGAACATGATTTAAATTTTCATTTTGATTCAGACTGAAAATTATTAATATATTTCAGAGAATATATATATGTGGTAATAAAAAGTGACATCAGTTCTCTTTGTGATTAAGTCTTATAAGTAAATGAGAATAATATATTAACATAAAAGCTAACAATGTATATTTTGAAGTCACAAACATTGGTCCAAGTAATAGATTCATCAATTAATACCTGTATGGTCTTAGAAATTTTATTTAACTTTCTCTGTTTGGATTTAGCTGCCAGGTTCCTCTGTACATGGGACCTAGGTTTCCAGGCCAAGAATACTGGAATCAGTTACCATGGCCTCCTCCAGGGTATCTTCCTGACTGAGGGATCAAACCCAGGTCTCCTGCATTGCACGTGGATTCTTTAACAGCTGAGCCACCAGGGAAGCCCAAGAATAGTGGAGTAGGTAGCCTATCACTTCTTCAGGGGATCTTCTCAACCCAGGAACTGAACCAGGGTCTCCTGCAATGCAGGCAGATTCTTTACCAGCTAAACTACCAGGGAAGTCCACATGACTAGGATAAATCACTTTAACTTTCTTAACCTCAGTCTTCTCATTTCTATCTTAAGAAGTTTTATATGACTTCCCTGATGGTCCAGTGGGTAGAGTCCGTCTTGCAGTACAAGGGGCAAATGGTTCCATCCCTAGCCCCGGAAGATCCCACATGCCGTGGAGCAGGGCTGGACCCCATGTGTCCAATTAGGAGCCAGCACTCTGGAGCGCGTGCATTCAGAGCCAATACTCTGCAACGGAGAGAGGCCACTACAATGGTAGGTCCACACAGGCCAGAGTAAAGATGGATGAAAATAAATTTTTAAAAAAAGAAGCCAAAACTAAAAAAAAATATATGAGAATAGCTGCTGTGACGTGAAAAAAAAATCAAACTATAATAAAAAAAAAAAAAAGAAGTTATACTACATACCTGTTTGAATTGCTATAAATGTGCTTAAATGCTATAATTTTTGCAAAGGGCCTTTTTGCATAGCCCTTCCTATATAATAAGAATTCCAAGATGTTTAGCTAGTATTATTATAAAATGTCTTGTTTCTTGATTTATTCACCAGAGGATGAAGAACATGATTTAAATTTTCATTTTGATTCAGACTGAAAATTATTAATATATTTCAGAGAATATATATATGTGGTAATAAAAAGTGACATCAGTTCTCTTTGTGATTAAGTCTTATAAGTAAATGAGAATAATATATTAACATAAAAGCTAACAATGTATATTTTGAAGTCACAAACATTGGTCCAAGTAATAGATTCATCAATTAATACCTGTATGGTCTTAGAAATTTTATTTAACTTTCTCTGTTTGGCCCTCCCTTTCTGAAGGAAATACTGATGATTATTTCTCAGTCAGTCTTCTATAAAACCAGGTACAGAATTTGTTGTTCTCAACCCTCCATACTTAATGTTTTAGTTTTCAGGAAATACCATAATTCCTGTCTCTACTATAGTCTATGGCTTTCCTTGGCCAGTATCATGTCTTACTTCACTCCAGCATTCATCCTAATACCTAAAAAACTATACAGACATAACATATGGCAGCAGAATAAATAAACGCCAAATGTAGACCAAGAGAAAGAAGATGAGTTTAATTCTAGATAGCCAATAGGTTGAAGGTACTGTAGAATATTCAGGGAGAAGTGTTCAAAAATAATTAGAAATTCAGAATGGGAACCCTTGGATAGTAAGAGAAACAGATGAATATTTTATGTCATCTGGATGTATAACTAAAGTCATAGCTAAATATAACATTATACCCAAACTATTTGTAATACATTATACTATAAACTAAACATGTATGACTGCTTTCATTTTTCATCACTGCAAATGCACAAAGTTTGTGTGATTGTCTCCTGTTCACAGACAAAGAACAGGGCTATGTGTAGTTTTGTAATTCAGAGGTTCATTTCCTTCATATATTTCATAGGAGATAGTCAGGGACCAGGTTTTTGTAAAGTCAGACTTAACTGAAAAAGCTAAAGGCATGAAATCAGAAATAGCTCACAACAGTTAATATATAGTATCAAAAATATAAAAATATCTTCTTTATAAGAAACAGCCACCAGGAGGAGTAACTATATATCAAAAGTGATGAACCTGTAGGCAAAGCCTATTCCAAAAATTAATATTTTTTACCCCAGATTTAAATATATAAACAGCTTTTTCCCCCATTATATTTAAGTTTTATAAACCTCACTTGAAAGATGTTTCAGGGTATTTAATCTGTTACACATTTGCTCTAAAGAACAGTATTTTGTTGATGTATAGGATTTTTGGATCTAGTATGTTCTTTTCTCACAGCATAAGCTGTGCCAGAGAATCATAAAATATCCCACCCACTCAGTTACTGCTTAAATTCTCTCACCAAGAAGTCACCAGGTGGCCCGCCCAGGCACATTGAATACTTCTACTGGCAGGTAACTCACTCCCAGTTACCTTGCACAATACATTCCTGGAAATGCTGACAGCTAAAATGAGGTCATGTCTTTTGTTGTATACATTTAAAATTGACAAATGGTTCAAATGTTTTGCTAAACTTAAAACAGTTCTATTGTTCTAAAAACCCCAAAGGAGATTGAAGAATAAATTACATGGTCTAAAACAGTCTAATAATTCCAAAGCAATCATCAAAGAATCCATTAATAATATCAAAAGAAATATAGGACAAAATTACAATTGACCTTAAGACATATATACTTCATTTTAATTATTTCCAAAATGTATTATGTATTAAGGAAAACAAGCATAAAATATTTCTGGCTGTTTATTTAGGTTTCCTCATCCCCTGCCAATTTTTTTTTTAAAAAATCCAGAATGAAAGTCTACAAGGTATTTTGACTTTTTAAAAAACAAATATTAATGAAATAATGATTTAAAGGATATTGAATGTGCTAAACTTTAACAGATTTTTCTTTACTGTATTACATAAGTCACTATGATATTCTTGGACTGCAGTCTTCCCATCAAAACTGTGGGCAGTAGGAATAAGTTTCTTAAATCATAATGGTGAAGTTTGCTTCTAAAAAAATACTTACACGTTCAATATGAATAACTTGTCTTTATTACCTCTCTATGAAGCAAGTAAAAATAAACCTGAACTTTTACAGCTGGGCAAGTTCTGAAATAAAATTTTTACAGTGCATTCTAAGCACAAGAAACCATTATTTCCCAAGAAAAGGATGTCATATTTTGGGCACCACAATAAATGTAGTTGTGCTTCTAAGTAAAATAGACCTAAAGTAAATTCTTTCTAAAACTTTTGGTATGGAAATGAAGTCTTTAGGATTTATTTTAGTTACAATTAATGGCTAATAGCTAACAAACCCTTTTTGGTTTTTGGAAAATGAATGTGGACTCTTCACTAAAACCTAAAAAATTAAACAATATTTTGTTGATGTATAGGATTTTTGGATCTAGTATGTTCTTTTCTCACAGCATAAGCTGTGCCAGAGAATCATAAAATATCCCACCCACTCAGTTACTGCTTAAATTCTCTCACCAAGAAGTCACCAGGTGGCCGCCCAGGCACATTGAATACTTCTACTGGCAGGTAACTCACTCCCAGTTACCTTGCACAATACATTCCTGGAAATGCTGACAGCTAAAATGAGGTCATGTCTTTTGTTGTATACATTTAAAATTGACAAATGGTTCAAATGTTTTGCTAAACTTAAAACAGTTCTATTGTTCTAAAAACCCCAAAGGAGATTGAAGAATAAATTACATGGTCTAAAACAGTCTAATAATTCCAAAGCAATCATCAAAGAATCCATTAATAATATCAAAAGAAATATAGGACAAAATTACAATTGACCTTAAGACATATATACTTCATTTTAATTATTTCCAAAATGTATTATGTATTAAGGAAAACAAGCATAAAATATTTCTGGCTGTTTATTTAGGTTTCCTCATCCCCTGCCAATTTTTTTTTTAAAAAATCCAGAATGAAAGTCTACAAGGTATTTTGACTTTTTAAAAAACAAATATTAATGAAATAATGATTTAAAGGATATTGAATGTGCTAAACTTTAACAGATTTTTCTTTACTGTATTACATAAGTCACTATGATATTCTTGGACTGCAGTCTTCCCATCAAAACTGTGGGCAGTAGGAATAAGTTTCTTAAATCATAATGGTGAAGTTTGCTTCTAAAAAAATACTTACACGTTCAATATGAATAACTTGTCTTTATTACCTCTCTATGAAGCAAGTAAAAATAAACCTGAACTTTTACAGCTGGGCAAGTTCTGAAATAAAATTTTTACAGTGCATTCTAAGCACAAGAAACCATTATTTCCCAAGAAAAGGATGTCATATTTTGGGCACCACAATAAATGTAGTTGTGCTTCTAAGTAAAATAGACCTAAAGTAAATTCTTTCTAAAACTTTTGGTATGGAAATGAAGTCTTTAGGATTTATTTTAGTTACAATTAATGGCTAATAGACCATAATGGTGTCTCTTTGTACTAGACTTTTTTTCCTTGCCAAAAATTGGAATTAATAGCTCAAAGGGTCTACGACACATGCTTTTTTATAACCCAGGCCAAGAAAATAAACCCTATGTTTTATTTGGTTGATGTGGACTCTTCACTAAAACCTAAAAAAATTAAACAATTCATGAGAAGATTGTAACCTTGACTTCTGATACCTGGAAAATGTACTTTTACCAGAAGCTGCAGGTATCCTTTCAAGTATAACATTGAGACCTGCCCTAGATTAGGATTCTCTCTAAGCATTCCCCTCATCCCAAATAGACTAGGATGAAGATCTAGGAAATAAATCCATATAAAGTTATGCATATTCTAATGGGTGAGTTTCTGTCCTTCCATTACTGTATTTTATCCCTAAGGCCAGACCTGAAATATCTTATACCATTATTTAATCACATGATCTTTGACGAGTGTTCTATGGAGGATCTGGATTATTAACGTTAAAGTGAAATGGTCATTACCAAATGAAAGGCCAATTTTACTTCCCATGATCACAACCACAGCCATATCTGTTATCCGTGAGCAGTGCATTAATTAGTTCAACAGTTACCAGCTAGCTGAGTATCCACAGCAAAATGCCTTAATCATCTTTGAAATCTATTCATCTATCATTAATTAATCAATCATTGAATTCCTAAATGCATGGTATTATGCTAGGCTCTAGGGGTAGCATAGTGTACAGAAATCACAGAGAATATTCCAGTAACATTGGGACTGGAATGAAAACTGACCTTTTTTCAGTCTTGTGACACTGGTGAGTTTTCCAAATTTGCTGGCATATGAGTGCAGCATATTAACAGCATCATCTTTTAGGATTTCAAATAGTTAATCTGAAGTTCCATCACCTCTACTAGCTTTGTTCATTGTAGTTAAGCTTCCTAAAGACCCACTTAACTTTACACTCCAGGATCACACTCCGGGATCACATACATTCCAGGATTACATTTCCAATCCCAAAGAAATATAATGTCAAAAAATGTTCAAATTACCATATAACTGCACTCATTTCACATGCAAGAAGATTATGTGTAAAATTCTTCAAGCTAGGCTTCAGCAATATATAAACAGAGAACTTCCAGATGTACAAGCTGGATTTAGAAAAGGCAGCGGAAACAGAGATCTAAGTGTCATATGCTGAATCATAGAAAAAGCAAGGGAACTAAAAAAAAAAGTTGCTTCATTGATGACACTAAAGCCTTTGATTGTGTGGATCACAACAAATTGTGGAATATTCCTAAAGAGATGAGAATACCAGACCACACTATCTGCCTCCTGAGAAACATGTAGCAGGTCAATATGCAACAGTTAAAACTGGACATGGAACAATGGACTGGTTCAAAATGGGGAAAGGACTATGACAAGGCTGTCTATTATCACATTGCTTATTTAACTTATATGCAGAATACATCATACGAAATGCTGGGCTGGATGACTCACAAGGTGAATCAAGATGGCCAGGAGAAACATCAACAACCTCAGATATGCAGATAATACCACCTTTTAAAAAAAATATATTTTTTTAATTGAAGGATAACTGCTTTACAAAATTTTGTTGCATTTTGCCAAACATCAACATGAATCAGCCATACGTATACATACGTCCCCTCCCTCTTGATGATACCACTTTAATGGTAGAAAGTGAAGGAGAACTAAAGAGCCTCTTGATAAAGGTAAAAGAGGAGAGTAAAAAGGTTGACTTAAACTCAACATACAGGGCTTCCCTGGTAGTCCAGTGGATAAGGACACCACCTTGCAGTGCAAGGCACCGGTTCAATCCCTTGCCTGGGAAGATCCCATGCCGTGGAACAACTGGACCTACGTCCACCTACAGAGCCATTTTTCAGTCTTGTGACACTGGTGAGTTTTCCAAATTTGCTGGCATATGAGTGCAGCATATTAACAGCATCATCTTTTAGGATTTCAAATAGTTAATCTGAAGTTCCATCACCTCTACTAGCTTTGTTCATTGTAGTTAAGCTTCCTAAAGACCCACTTAACTTTACACTCCAGGATCACACTCCGGGATCACATACATTCCAGGATTACATTTCCAATCCCAAAGAAATATAATGTCAAAAAATGTTCAAATTACCATATAACTGCACTCATTTCACATGCAAGAAGATTATGTGTAAAATTCTTCAAGCTAGGCTTCAGCAATATATAAACAGAGAACTTCCAGATGTACAAGCTGGATTTAGAAAAGGCAGCGGAAACAGAGATCTAAGTGTCATATGCTGAATCATAGAAAAAGCAAGGGAATTAAAAAAAAAAAATTGCTTCATTGATGACACTAAAGCCTTTGATTGTGTGGATCACAACAAATTGTGGAATATTCCTAAAGAGATGAGAATACCAGACCACACTATCTGCCTCCTGAGAAACATGTAGCAGGTCAATATGCAACAGTTAAAACTGGACATGGAACAATGGACTGGTTCAAAATGGGGAAAGGACTATGACAAGGCTGTCTATTATCACATTGCTTATTTAACTTATATGCAGAATACATCATACGAAATGCTGGGCTGGATGACTCACAAGGTGAATCAAGATGGCCAGGAGAAACATCAACAACCTCAGATATGCAGATAATACCACCTTTTAAAAAAAATATATTTTTTTAATTGAAGGATAACTGCTTTACAAAATTTTGTTGCATTTTGCCAAACATCAACATGAATCAGCCATACGTATACATACGTCCCCTCCCTCTTGATGATACCACTTTAATGGTAGAAAGTGAAGGAGAACTAAAGAGCCTCTTGATAAAGGTAAAAGAGGAGAGTAAAAAGGTTGACTTAAACTCAACATACAGGGCTTCCCTGGTAGTCCAGTGGATAAGGACACCACCTTGCAGTGCAAGGGGCACCGGTTCAATCCCTTGCCTGGGAAGATCCCATGCGCCGTGGAACAACTGGACCTATGCGTCCACCTACAGAGCCAGAGCTCTGGAGCGCATGCACCCAGAGCTGGTACTCTGCAACAAGAGAGGCCACTGCAATGGGAGGCCCACACTGGCCAAAGAATAAAGATAAATAAATGAAGGATCAATAGAAGTGGTCAAAAAAAAAAAAAAAAAACTCAACGTACAGATTTCTGGTGCCCAGCTGACTGGGACAGGGTGGAATTAGGGGTGGCATACAATGAGGCCTCTGGCATGTCTGCTGTCAACCAAGAGTGAGTTGTTGGAGGGACTTGGCCGGGGCTCAGATGGTACCTGTGTCAACCTGTTACGATGATATCTTGCACCAACCTGGCTACTGAAATCCCCAGTAGCAGAGTGAAATACTCCAGACTCTCTAGTACAGACAATGGCTACATTGACCTTCAGTGTAAGAAAAGTCCTCCTAAGATCTCACATAAGGCCACACTGTACCTGCTACAGTGCTGTTTTTAATTGATGCCTTTCTCATTACCATAAGCTCCCTCCTGCTGGAAAGATATATCAGCAAAGTGGGAGCAAATCACCATTCCTGTCCTGATCAATGGCATCCTGGTGTCCCTGCCAGGATTTTACCACCTGTGCATTGCCTACTATGCATCCAAAGGCTGTGGGGGATACTCCTACAATGACATTTCAGACTTTGACGACTAGCACCCACACTAGTCCTGAAAATACAGTCACACACAGATGGAACTGAGCCCAGCTTTAAAACACTAAGCAGGAACTATGGCTAAGGGTCAACGAGGTCTACAGTTTGTATATGTTTGACAAAACAGTGGCCAGATTTTATGGATCCATCCTAAAAGATGTTAACCAGGCTCACAAGCAACTGTGTCATTCTCTATTTTTCATTGCCTTCTGACAAGCTTTTCCACATGACCATGTATCATAAGAGAGAACTGTAACGGAAAGTGAGAGGTGATTCTGTAGTGGAAGTCATTGCTGTCACCGCCACCCCTTTTAGAGATGAGCATTCTTTTAAATAGTCCTCATTGTCAATATGTTCTTGGGACAAATGGAAGAATGCAGTATGCCAGATTACTTATTACTAAGCAATTTATTTTGAAAATATCTAAGTATCTTATCTCTGATTTGTGTTATAGTGGAAGATCTTGGCAAAAGCAAATATCAGTGTGGTGCAATTACAGTATTTTTTACTTGCTTTCTTATTAACAACAACTAGGAATTTTTTTAAATCTCAGAGCAAATTTTCAAAATGTAAACACTTTTCTCTGTTCACCAGTCCTTGGCTAGCTTTGATCTGACTCACTGATAGGCTGGCCAGCATATAATTTGGATCATTCCACCCTGTGTAGATTAAGATGTTCTGTATATTATACCTTTACAGACTAGATTTTTTGGCGGTTTCCTAAGGAAAAAAATGTAGACAAGTGATTATCATTTAGAGTTTATAACCCTTTTGTTTGTACCTTGTATTATCACATCATTTTGCTGAAGATTTTAAGAACTGGCGTGGATCTTTTGAGGACTAGCCTGCCTTAGTTTGATTCTGTCTCCTAGCTTGCAAAAAGTGGCTTGTAGTCAAAAGAAATTAAAATGTCAAAATCTCACATAAGGCCACACTGTACCTGCTACAGTGCTGTTTTTAATTGATGCCTTTCTCATTACCATAAGCTCCCTCCTGCTGGAAAGATATATCAGCAAAGTGGGAGCAAATCACCATTCCTGTCCTGATCAATGGCATCCTGGTGTCCCTGCCAGGATTTTACCACCTGTGCATTGCCTACTATGCATCCAAAGGCTGTGGGGGATACTCCTACAATGACATTTCAGACTTTGACGACTAGCACCCACACTAGTCCTGAAAATACAGTCACACACAGATGGAACTGAGCCCAGCTTTAAAACACTAAGCAGGAACTATGGCTAAGGGTCAACGAGGTCTACAGTTTGTATATGTTTGACAAAACAGTGGCCAGATTTTATGGATCCATCCTAAAAGATGTTAACCAGGCTCACAAGCAACTGTGTCATTCTCTATTTTTCATTGCCTTCTGACAAGCTTTTCCACATGACCATGTATCATAAGAGAGAACTGTAACGGGAAAGTGAGAGGTGATTCTGTAGTGGAAGTCATTGCTGTCACCGCCACCCCTTTTAGAGATGAGCATTCTTTTAAATAGTCCTCATTGTCAATATGTTCTTGGGACAAATGGAAGAATGCAGTATGCCAGATTACTTATTACTAAGCAATTTATTTTGAAAATATCTAAGTATCTTATCTCTGATTTGTGTTATAGTGGAAGATCTTGGCAAAAGCAAATATCAGTGTGGTGCAATTACAGTATTTTTTACTTGCTTTCTTATTAACAACAACTAGGAATTTTTTTAAATCTCAGAGCAAATTTTCAAAATGTAAACACTTTTCTCTGTTCACCAGTCCTTGGCTAGCTTTGATCTGACTCACTGATAGGCTGGCCAGCATATAATTTGGATCATTCCACCCTGTGTAGATTAAGATGTTCTGTATATTATACCTTTACAGACTAGATTTTTTGGCGGTTTCCTAAGGAAAAAAATGTAGACAAGTGATTATCATTTAGAGTTTATAACCCTTTTGTTTGTACCTTGTATTATCACATCATTTTGCTGAAGATTTTAAGAACTGGCGTGGATCTTTTGAGGACTAGCCTGCCTTAGTTTGATTCTGTCTCCTAGCTTGCAAAAAGTGGCTTGTAGTCAAAAGAAATTAAAATGTCAAAATCTAACCAAAAAAAACCCCAACATACAAAGATGAAGATCATAGCATCTAGTCTTACCACTTCATGGCAAATAGATAGGGAAAAAGTAGAAACAGTAGATTTCATCTTCTTGGGCTCCAAAATCAATGAAGACGGTGGCTGTAGCCATGAAATTATCTTGCTCCTTGGAAGAATAGTTATGTGAAACCTAGACAGTATATTAAAAAATAGACAAATCAATTTGCTGACAAAGATCCATGTAGTCAAAGCAATGGTTTTTCTAGTAGTCATGGATGTGAGAATTGGACCATAAAGAAAGCTGAGCACCAAAGAATTTATGCTTTTCAACCGTGGTGCAGGAGAAGAAATGGCAGCCAAGTCCGATATTCTTGCCTGGAAAATTCCATGGACATAGAAGCCTGGTGAGCAACAGTCCATTTATATATATGTATGTCTTCCCTGATGACTCAGTGGTGAGCAATCGGCCTGCAATGCAGGAGACCTGGGTTCTATCTCTGGGTTAAGAAGATCCCCCTGGAGGAGGGCGTATGAAGCCACTCCAGTATTCTTGCCTGGAGACTTCCATGGACAGAGGAGCCTGATGGGCTGCAGTCTATGGGGTCACACGGAGTTGGGCACGATTGAAGTGACTAAGCCGCAGCAGCAGCAGCAACTGTGGTGCTGGAGAAGACTCTTCAGAGTCCCTTGGACTGCAAGGAGATCAAATCAGTCAATTATAAGGGAAATCAACACTGAATATTCACTGGAAGGACTGATGCTGAAGCTGAAGCTCCAATACTTTGGCCACCTGATGTGAAGATATGACTTGTTGGAAAAGACCCTGATGTTGGGAAAACGAGAAGGCAAAAGGAGAAGGGGACAACAGAGGATGAGATAGTTGGATAGCATCATTGACTCAATGGACATGAGTTTGAGCAAACTAAGGAAGATAGAGAAGGACAGGGAAACCTGGCATGATGCAGTTCATGGGGTCGCAGAGTCAAACACGACTTAGCAACCAAACAACAATAAGTCCAGTAACTTGGAGCCAGGGACAGAAGAAGTACCCCATAACTATCCCTAGGCCGGCAGAGGAAACAGGAGGAAACCCAGAAAAAGGCAGGCCTCTATGGAGAACATGGCATGATAGAACCTACACAATGAAGGAAAAGTAGTCTGTGGAGACACTACAGGGAACGCATCTCCCTTTCCATCTCCTGCCTGCACTCTCCATTGGATGAATTAACTCACAGCTACAGGGCAAACAGCCCTGTGATGAAGTCCACAGTAGTTAGCATCCCAGGGCACAGAGCAGGGTGAGGAAGGGAGAAGTGAACTGAAGATATCAGGTAAAGTCCCTCAGGTTGCTTTGATTTTTCCACTCACCCTGGAGATGGTTTCCAACTAAAGATCATTTGGCCACAGAATCAGCAGGTGTCCACGCATGCTCAGTTGCTTCAGTTGTTGTGGACTCTTTTTGACTCCGTGGACTGTAGCCCACCAGGCCCTTCTGTCCATGGGATTCTCCAGGCAAGAATTCTGGAGTGAACTGCCATGCCCTCCTCCAGAATCAGAGTATTACAATTTTGAATTTCTAGAAATGAATTCAGAGACCATCAAAAGCAAACAGATATTGAATACAGAAATCTTCCTTATAAGAGGGAGCTCATCAAGTTGGCATGGACATAACTGAAAGCTTTTAATGGTTGGAAAATTCTTTCTTATGTTGAACCCCTGTATCTTCCTTTATTTTCTACCCAAAGGTTCTAGTACTATCTCGCAGTGGTTCCCCAAACCAAGTTTGTTTCTCTTCAGTGACAGACTATGATGCTGTCTCATATCAACCTGTATAGATTTTAAATGACTTTCATGTATCATGCTGGGTCTTCTCTTTTCCAAGTTAACATTCTTGGAAAATATTCTCATCACCTCAGTGTGACATATGACAATACTTACCAATTTGAGTCAAAAGATAGGTTAAGGACTGACTGTGTCATGGGACCCTGGACTAGTAATTTTAGCTCTCTGAGTCAGAGTCCTTATCAATTGACAAAAATGGAAATAGAAGTAAACCCACTTCATAAAGTTAAAGTGAGGAGCATGTCAGAATATATGTGAGAGGAAACATGATAGAAACAGCACAAGCATTCATGTCAGAGTCCTGGTCTCAAATCCAGTCTCGCTCGATTATAAACCAGTCACTTCTCTTCTCAGAATTGTTAACACATTTTTTAAATGGGAGTAATACCTAGGCCCACATTATATTTGGGAGCTCAGGGCAAAAGTCAAAATAGAAGCCCATATACAATGTGTCTGTAATTTATTTAGCCAAACTATGTAAAGTTTATACATAAGACACATTTAAATAAAATTATATCCTCCTTCCTTGTCTTTAAAGGAATAAAGCTTCATGGCAATATGAAAATCTAGGTTGAAATGTAAAATTTTCAGACTCATTAGAATTCTTTCCTAGAATAGAGTGGTATGTGAGAAATTGGTCACTGGTCCTGCTACTGACCTCCAGACTTTGTTTCTTCCATTCCCAATCCCATCATTTGGCCACAGAATCAGCAGGTGTCCACGCATGCTCAGTTGCTTCAGTTGTTGTGGACTCTTTTGACTCCGTGGACTGTAGCCCACCAGGCCCTTCTGTCCATGGGATTCTCCAGGCAAGAATTCTGGAGTGAACTGCCATGCCCTCCTCCAGAATCAGAGTATTACAATTTTGAATTTCTAGAAATGAATTCAGAGACCATCAAAAGCAAACAGATATTGAATACAGAAATCTTCCTTATAAGAGGGAGCTCATCAAGTTGGCATGGACATAACTGAAAGCTTTTAATGGTTGGAAAATTCTTTCTTATGTTGAACCCCTGTATCTTCCTTTATTTTCTACCCAAAGGTTCTAGTACTATCTCGCAGTGGTTCCCCAAACCAAGTTTGTTTCTCTTCAGTGACAGACTATGATGCTGTCTCATATCAACCTGTATAGATTTTAAATGACTTTCATGTATCATGCTGGGTCTTCTCTTTTCCAAGTTAACATTCTTGGAAAATATTCTCATCACCTCAGTGTGACATATGACAATACTTACCAATTTGAGTCAAAAGATAGGTTAAGGACTGACTGTGTCATGGGACCCTGGACTAGTAATTTTAGCTCTCTGAGTCAGAGTCCTTATCAATTGACAAAAATGGAAATAGAAGTAAACCCACTTCATAAAGTTAAAGTGAGGAGCATGTCAGAATATATGTGAGAGGAAACATGATAGAAACAGCACAAGCATTCATGTCAGAGTCCTGGTCTCAAATCCAGTCTCGCTCGATTATAAACCAGTCACTTCTCTTCTCAGAATTGTTAACACATTTTTTAAATGGGAGTAATACCTAGGCCCACATTATATTTGGGAGCTCAGGGCAAAAGTCAAAATAGAAGCCCATATACAATGTGTCTGTAATTTATTTAGCCAAACTATGTAAAGTTTATACATAAGACACATTTAAATAAAATTATATCCTCCTTCCTTGTCTTTAAAGGAATAAAGCTTCATGGCAATATGAAAATCTAGGTTGAAATGTAAAATTTTCAGACTCATTAGAATTCTTTCCTAGAATAGAGTGGTATGTGAGAAATTGGTCACTGGTCCTGCTACTGACCTCCAGACTTTGTTTCTTCCATTCCCAATCCCATCATGTCTCATGAAGGGCCTTGTGAACAAATGACCTGTATTCCTAAACCTGTCCAAACTTCACTTAATCCCTGGTAAACAATCACATGTAGGTCACATTCTGAGATGAAGGGTGTGTAAATTAGCAACACAGGCTGCCTTGGAGAATGCAGCTGGGAAGATGTCTATATAGCCTCTGTTAGTAGGATCACGCCTGTTTGGGATGGCAATTCAGGAGTTCAGGGTTCCAGCATATAGTCCATAAGGAGATTACAAGTGTGTTCAGGGTATGTGTTTGACCTACAAGCTCCTATCCCTGTGGGAGAGACAAAGAAATCCTTTTGTAAAAAGGGTTTTGGGGGTTCCTATTCGTTCTGATTGTAAAGAACCTGCCTGTCATGCAGGAGACACAGGTTCCATCCCTGGGTTAGAAAGATCCCCTGGAGAAGAGAATGGCAACCCACTCCAGTTATCTTTCCTGGAGAATTCCATGGAAAGAGGAGCCTGGCAAGCTATAGTCCATGGGGTTGCCCAGCCAGGCACAACTGAGTGAATTTCACACACACACTAAGATGGTACCAGTGATACTCAATTTTCAAAACTATTACAAGAATTAGCAGTTAATGCATGGAAGTGAAGTACTCAGAATATAAAAAATGTTAACAATATTAAAAATATATAAAGGTTGTTGTACCTATTATTCCTGTCATTATTAGAATATGCTTGGAAAACCATTACGTACGACAGGAACACATGGAGCATACTGGTAATACTGACTCCTTTTGACTCATATAAGACCTTTTCATTAATTATAATATCAAGGAGAATTCACACTTAACTTCTCAGAATTGTTAACACATTTTTTAAATGGGAGTAATACCTAGGCCCACATTATATTTGGGAGCTCAGGGCAAAAGTCAAAATAGAAGCCCATATACAATGTGTCTGTAATTTATTTAGCCAAACTATGTAAAGTTTATACATAAGACACATTTAAATAAAATTATATCCTCCTTCCTTGTCTTTAAAGGAATAAAGCTTCATGGCAATATGAAAATCTAGGTTGAAATGTAAAATTTTCAGACTCATTAGAATTCTTTCCTAGAATAGAGTGGTATGTGAGAAATTGGTCACTGGTCCTGCTACTGACCTCCAGACTTTGTTTCTTCCATTCCCAATCCCATCATGTCTCATGAAGGGCCTTGTGAACAAATGACCTGTATTCCTAAACCTGTCCAAACTTCACTTAATCCCTGGTAAACAATCACATGTAGGTCACATTCTGAGATGAAGGGTGTGTAAATTAGCAACACAGGCTGCCTTGGAGAATGCAGCTGGGAAGATGTCTATATAGCCTCTGTTAGTAGGATCACGCCTGTTTGGGATGGCAATTCAGGAGTTCAGGGTTCCAGCATATAGTCCATAAGGAGATTACAAGTGTGTTCAGGGTATGTGTTTGACCTACAAGCTCCTATCCCTGTGGGGAGAGACAAAGAAATCCTTTTGTAAAAGGTTTGGGGCTTCCCTATTCGTTCTGATTGTAAAGAACCTGCCTGTCATGCAGGAGACACAGGTTCCATCCCTGGGTTAGAAAGATCCCCTGGAGAAGAGAATGGCAACCCACTCCAGTTATCTTTCCTGGAGAATTCCATGGAAAGAGGAGCCTGGCAAGCTATAGTCCATGGGGTTGCCCAGCCAGGCACAACTGAGTGAATTTCACACACACACTAAGATGGTACCAGTGATACTCAATTTTCAAAACTATTACAAGAATTAGCAGTTAATGCATGGAAGTGAAGTACTCAGAATATAAAAAATGTTAACAATATTAAAAATATATAAAGGTTGTTGTACCTATTATTCCTGTCATTATTAGAATATGCTTGGAAAACCATTACGTACGACAGGAACACATGGAGCATACTGGTAATACTGACTCCTTTTGACTCATATAAGACCTTTTCATTAATTATAATATCAAGGAGAATTCACACTTGTCATAGCTGTTAGTTTGAAGAAGCTCTTCTGTTATTAACAATGGATACCTATACTATCATATGTGAAAAAGATAGCTATTGTCATTGTGCTGTGGGAATAGGGGATCTTGCAGGGGCGTGGTGCAATGGCCTGGAGGGGTGGGATGAGGGGGACTGGGCGGGGAGTGGAGGAGCAAGGGGGCCAGGGACATAGATATACATATGACTAATCTGGGATTATACATATCTTTAAACAACAAAACTCTGCAAAAATAAAAAGTAAAATAAGAAAAAACAAGTATTTTAAAGTCCAGGCAGTATAGGTGGTATCCCTGAGAAGTCTGAGTCATGTATCCCTATTTCTACTTTCTGGCTCTAAGCTTTCCTTTCCTACACAAAACCTTCTCCCAGCTCAACAAAATCTTCTAGCATGCTTTTACCATCTCAAATCACTGAGAACTGATTGAATAATCAAGATGAGTTATCTTGCCTGAAAACACTGCAAGTACAGGAGGCTTGGCTGGCACTGCAGGTTCACTTGTCTTGCTGTTACCTCACTGCCCTTGGTGTAAACGAGAATAGGACTTGCCTCCTGTCCCTCTGCCTTTTCAATCTGTCTTCAGTATGTAACTCCCTTTCAGCAATGCCCTATCTGTGCCTCAGACATCAGCAGCCCCGTGACTATGTTCTGCCCAAAGAATTTTCAGATTCTGTCACTTCACAGCTCTCTGGAATACAGTGCAAAAAATACATTTTATGACTATCAAGAAATCACAGTCTTGGTGCCTGAAAGAGACCAAAGATTTCTTCTTTAATTTTTCCATTCAGAGAGGAATCTTACTCTATATTGGCCCTCTTCCATGGAAAGAGGAGCCTGGCGAGCTAGAGTCCATGGGGTTGCCCAGCCAGGCACAACTGAGTGAATTGCACACACACACTAAGATGGTACCAGTGATACTCAATTTTCAAAACTATTACAAGAATTAGCAGTTAATGCATGGAAGTGAAGTACTCAGAATATAAAAATGTTAACAATATTAAAATATATCCAGGTTGTTGCACCTATTATTCCTGTCATTATTAGAATATGCTTGGAAAACCATTACGTACGACAGGAACACATGGAGCATACTGGTAATACTGACTCCTTTTGACTCATATAAGACCTTTTCATTAATTATAATATCAAGGAGAATTCACACTTGTCATAGCTGTTAGTTTGAAGAAGCTCTTCTGTTATTAACAATGGATACCTATACTATCATATGTGAAAAAGATAGCTATTGTCATTGTGCTGTGGGAATAGGGGATCTTGCAGGGGCGTGGTGCAATGGCCTGGAGGGGTGGGATGAGGGGGACTGGGCGGGGAGTGGAGGAGCAAGGGGGCCAGGGACATAGATATACATATGACTAATCTGGGATTATACATATCTTTAAACAACAAAACTCTGCAAAAATAAAAAGTAAAATAAGAAAAAACAAGTATTTTAAAGTCCAGGCAGTATAGGTGGTATCCCTGAGAAGTCTGAGTCATGTATCCCTATTTCTACTTTCTGGCTCTAAGCTTTCCTTTCCTACACAAAACCTTCTCCCAGCTCAACAAAATCTTCTAGCATGCTTTTACCATCTCAAATCACTGAGAACTGATTGAATAATCAAGATGAGTTATCTTGCCTGAAAACACTGCAAGTACAGGAGGCTTGGCTGGCACTGCAGGTTCACTTGTCTTGCTGTTACCTCACTGCCCTTGGTGTAAACGAGAATAGGACTTGCCTCCTGTCCCTCTGCCTTTTCAATCTGTCTTCAGTATGTAACTCCCTTTCAGCAATGCCCTATCTGTGCCTCAGACATCAGCAGCCCCGTGACTATGTTCTGCCCAAAGAATTTTCAGATTCTGTCACTTCACAGCTCTCTGGAATACAGTGCAAAAAATACATTTTATGACTATCAAGAAATCACAGTCTTGGTGCCTGAAAGAGACCAAAGATTTCTTCTTTAATTTTTCCATTCAGAGAGGAATCTTACTCTATATCTCTGAGAGATCCTTATTCAATTTTTACTCCTATCTGGATAGCCCTAAAGATGGGGAATTTAGGTCTCCATAAAGCAAACTATGTCATTGTCAGGCATCTTGAGTATACAAAAAATTGTTTGCCCATAATCTTTTAACCATTCATACTGAGGTATCTCATCCAGGCACTGGACTAGGGACCAAGATGCTATGGTGACTAAGATCATCCTTGTCCTTAATGAACTCTTTATGTTGAGCCAAAATGTTAAATAACAGAATGGCTAAGTTGATGAGCTCTGGAGTCAAATTTGTTAGTGGGGTGTCCTAGGGAAATCTGAGAATTGATCATATTTTTAAAATAAGACTTCTTTTCTTAAGAACTAGGCCTGATTTTCTCGTATGTTTGTTTTCGTGATCTCCAGGATGCTGCCTTGTTATGCAAGCTACATATTATAATACAAATCACACATAATGAACCTGAATTTCCATATATGTACTCTGGCTATTTATTTAATATGTTTTATATCAAATATGAGATAGCACATGATATAATTAGCGAAGTAGGAATGGATCTGATAATAATAAAGGGTACAGAGATCACTCTAGGAAAGGATCAAGATGGCAGAGTAGGAAGATATGGAGCTCATCTTTCCTCAACAAATGCATTAAAAATATATCTACATGTGCAACAACTCTCATAGAAAACTAGAGGCAGAAGATCTCTAATATAACCAAAGCTACAAGAAAGATCCCCATGTAACAGGGTATAATGGAGAAAAAAGGGGGCATCAGGATGGGATGAATGACTCCTGGAGAAATCTGTAAAGGCTGGAAGGTCCACACAAATGGCTCCTCACCCTGGGAGGTGCCCCTGCTTGCTGGTTGGTGTACCAAGAAAGAAAGAACTGCTGAAGGGATCTGGCCTCCACTCATTAGGAGTGCGCACTCCTGGCTTGCTAGCAATCAGGGTGGAGAGAGAACAGCACTGATGGCTGCCTCCTCACCACACTTCCCAATCCAAACCATGCCCTGGGTAAGGCTTCTGGGATGAACTGCACCTAGGCACTGAATCTTGGAGAGACGGGTCCTGGGAGAAGACTCAGTCTACTTGTGCAAGACTGTCGAAAGGACCCCTATGTGGGCTGTGAAAGGCACAGAGCAAAGAGAAGGCCCCACTGAACATCCAGTGCAGGCTCTGGACACCACAGCATGATCACACATATTAAAGGGATAAGGGGAAGACGTGGCAGGCATTCATTCCAAAAACAGCCCTGGCACCAAAAATTTTGGACTCACAAGAGTCTATACAGGAACACTCCCATGTAAAATCACCCCTTTAAGGGCACAGTAAATAACTGTTTCTCATAAATTTATAGAGACAGAGAAAGCTAAGTAAAATTAAAAAAACCAGAGGAACTATTCCCAATTAAAAAACCAAAAAGGAAACCTAGAAATCTGAGAATTGATCATATTTTTAAAATAAGACTTCTTTTCTTAAGAACTAGGCCTGATTTTCTCGTATGTTTGTTTTCGTGATCTCCAGGATGCTGCCTTGTTATGCAAGCTACATATTATAATACAAATCACACATAATGAACCTGAATTTCCATATATGTACTCTGGCTATTTATTTAATATGTTTTATATCAAATATGAGATAGCACATGATATAATTAGCGAAGTAGGAATGGATCTGATAATAATAAAGGGTACAGAGATCACTCTAGGAAAGGATCAAGATGGCAGAGTAGGAAGATATGGAGCTCATCTTTCCTCAACAAATGCATTAAAAATATATCTACATGTGCAACAACTCTCATAGAAAACTAGAGGCAGAAGATCTCTAATATAACCAAAGCTACAAGAAAGATCCCCATGTAACAGGGTATAATGGAGAAAAAAAGGGGGCATCAGGATGGGATGAATGACTCCTGGAGAAATCTGTAAAGGCTGGAAGGTCCACACAAATGGCTCCTCACCCTGGGAGGTGCCCCTGCTTGCTGGTTGGTGTACCAAGAAAGAAAGAACTGCTGAAGGGATCTGGCCTCCACTCATTAGGAGTGCGCACTCCTGGCTTGCTAGCAATCAGGGTGGAGAGAGAACAGCACTGATGGCTGCCTCCTCACCACACTTCCCAATCCAAACCATGCCCTGGGTAAGGCTTCTGGGATGAACTGCACCTAGGCACTGAATCTTGGAGAGACGGGTCCTGGGAGAAGACTCAGTCTACTTGTGCAAGACTGTCGAAAGGACCCCTATGTGGGCTGTGAAAGGCACAGAGCAAAGAGAAGGCCCCACTGAACATCCAGTGCAGGCTCTGGACACCACAGCATGATCACACATATTAAAGGGATAAGGGGAAGACGTGGCAGGCATTCATTCCAAAAACAGCCCTGGCACCAAAAATTTTGGACTCACAAGAGTCTATACAGGAACACTCCCATGTAAAATCACCCCTTTAAGGGCACAGTAAATAACTGTTTCTCATAAATTTATAGAGACAGAGAAAGCTAAGTAAAATAAAAAAAACCAGAGGAACTATTCCCAATTAAGAGAATAAGAAGTCCTCTGAAAGAACAAAGAATGAAAAAGACCTCATGGTTTACCACATAGACACTGCGTTCAAAAAGGAGGAAACAGGGATTCCCCAGTAGTCCAGTGGCTAAGACACCAAGCTTCCAATGCAGGGGGCCTGGGTTCAATCCCTGGTCAGGGAACTAGATCCCACATGCTGCAACTAAAACCTGGTGCAGCCAAATAAAAATAAACAAATAAAAGTTTTAAAAATGGAGGAAATAAAAAATGCTAAAGGAATTAAGAAAGATTATCAAGGGCTTCCCTGGTGGTCCAGTGGGTAAGGACACTGCCTTGCAGTGCAAGGGGAACCAGTTCGATCCCTGGCCTGGGAAGATACCACATGCTGCACAGCAGCTGGACCAATGTGTCCAATTACGAGCCGGAGCTCTGAAGCGCATGCACCCAGAGCCGGTGCTCTGCGACCAGAGAGGCCACTGCAATGGGAGGCCCACACAGGCCAAAGAACAAAGATGGATGAAAATGGATAAATGAAAGACCAATAGAAGTGCCCTCCCCCCCAAAAAAGAGAAAGGTTATCAACAGAAATGCAGATCACTGCAACAAAGAATTAGAAACTATGAAGGGAAACCAATCAAAATCAGACAACTCGTTTGCCAAGATAAAAACCAAGTTAAATGCAATTGAATACCAGACTAAATAACGAAGAAGCATAAATAAGTGATCCAGGAAAACTGGTACAGCCACTATGTGCCCCTCCTCCAGTGTAAAACAATTGGAGATTTGTTCCCTATTGACCAAAACTCAGTCAAGAGTAGCAGAACAATTAAGGAAAAAGGCTGGGCCCTGCCCAAAGCAAGGAACTATGTCAAGGGATGCTCTACCTAGATACCTTTTCAGTAAAATCCATCTTGGCTAAGAGATAGGTGTGCACACATGGGAGGACCCTGAGCTATACCAAATATAGACTGTGAATCAGGCAAATCACAATGATCTACCAAAGGAAACCTAAAGGAAAAAAACTTGGGTTTCTCATAAATTTATAGAGACAGAGAAAGCTAAGTAAAATTAAAAAAACCAGAGGAACTATTCCCAATTAAGAGAATAAGAAGTCCTCTGAAAGAACAAAGAATGAAAAAGACCTCATGGTTTACCACATAGACACTGCGTTCAAAAAGGAGGAAACAGGGATTCCCCAGTAGTCCAGTGGCTAAGACACCAAGCTTCCAATGCAGGGGGCCTGGGTTCAATCCCTGGTCAGGGAACTAGATCCCACATGCTGCAACTAAAACCTGGTGCAGCCAAATAAAAATAAACAAATAAAAGTTTTAAAAATGGAGGAAATAAAAAATGCTAAAGGAATTAAGAAAGATTATCAAGGGCTTCCCTGGTGGTCCAGTGGGTAAGGACACTGCCTTGCAGTGCAAGGGGAACCAGTTCGATCCCTGGCCTGGGAAGATACCACATGCTGCACAGCAGCTGGACCAATGTGTCCAACTACGGAGCCGGAGCTCTGAAGCGCATGCACCCAGAGCCGGTGCTCTGCGACCAGAGAGGCCACTGCAATGGGAGGCCCACACAGGCCAAAGAACAAAGATGGATGAAAATGGATAAATGAAAGACCAATAGAAGTGCCCTCCCCCCCAAAAAAGAGAAAGGTTATCAACAGAAATGCAGATCACTGCAACAAAGAATTAGAAACTATGAAGGGAAACCAATCAAAATCAGACAACTCGTTTGCCAAGATAAAAACCAAGTTAAATGCAATTGAATACCAGACTAAATAACGAAGAAGCATAAATAAGTGATCCAGGAAAACTGGTACAGCCACTATGTGCCCCTCCTCCAGTGTAAAACAATTGGAGATTTGTTCCCTATTGACCAAAACTCAGTCAAGAGTAGCAGAACAATTAAGGAAAAAGGCTGGGCCCTGCCCAAAGCAAGGAACTATGTCAAGGGATGCTCTACCTAGATACCTTTTCAGTAAAATCCATCTTGGCTAAGAGATAGGTGTGCACACATGGGAGGACCCTGAGCTATACCAAATATAGACTGTGAATCAGGCAAATCACAATGATCTACCAAAGGAAACCTAAAGGAAAACCCCATAAAAGTAATTCACACTGCCACAAAGGTGCAATCCAGTGACTCTCTCCCTGAGTCTGCCCATGTGCCTATCCACACATACCGTACTCTTTTTCTTTTAATATACACTTTACTTGCTCCACTACTTTTCACCTTTGTTGGAATTCTTTTCTGCAAACCTGAAGGCCAGGGCCTTTGTCATTGACCACTGGTCTAGTGGCTAGGATCTGGTGCTGTCACCACCATAATCCAGCCTCAATCCTCACTCTAAGCAGTTGCAGGCTGAAGCCACTGGAAATCAATTCCAGACATGAGTGAAGTTCATCAGCAAGAACAGAAGACAAAAAACCACAGACCAGAGAGGCCATGTTCCTTCTTGAGAGAGGACAGTTATCTAAGACCATTCCCCTTCTTCTACCTATAGCTATGGTGGAAAAAGACACACAGGCCTCATAAAAAGGGAAGTAACAACAGTGGGTGAGGACCTTAGGACACGGGGACGTAAGGCACAGTAGATAGTGATGGAAAGAATACCTGAGTCTGACTGAATATTTATCCAGAGGAAGTAAAGCTTTAAGCTAAAAGGGAAAAGAATAACTCAAAATGTCAGGATTTTATTAACCCCTGGCCTTTGAGAAAGAATGGGGTCTTGAAAAAAGGAAACAAAGTTCATAGCAAAGCAAAGAGAGATTTTTTTAAAAAAACATAATCCTGCAAACATTTAGTTTTGCTGTCTAATTCCTACCTGTGAACAATTGCAGTGAAGGAGTATTTTGATATTCAGGGAACTTTCCCATGGAATAAGAATATGTTCACTCTGGGTATCTGCAACATAAATGGTGCTCAACTAATATTATAATCATACTTTATTACATTATTTTAACTTGACAATAACTGAAATGGGCAAGGATACAATTACTATTTCTTAGTCCAAAGAAACAGCCTCAGAAAAGTTATTCTGAAAAAAAAAAAAAAAGAAAAGTCATTTCTGACATATAAGCCAGTGATTAATCTGCTGCCCCAAATGCCTACTCAGATCAAGAATTTTCAAGGCTTGGTTCAGGGAATCCTGCATCAGAATAAACTGGAATATTTGCTTAAAATGTATATTTTTGGAAAGGGGAGGTGAGAGGGAAGTTGAAAAGGGAAGATATATATATATATATATATATATAGCTGATTTACATTGTTATACATCAGAAAGTATCACAAAATCTTAAAGCAATTATTCTCCATTGAAAAATAAAATAAAATAAAACTAGAGTAACCACATGACCCAGCAATCCCACTCTTGGGCATGTACCAGAAAATATGAAAATTAATTTGAAAACATACATGTACCTCAATACTGACAGCAGTACGACTTACAATAGCCAAGACATGGAACTCAAGTTCACATCAAGTACACATATATACAATGGAATATTCCTTAGTCATAAAAGAGAATAAAATAGTAACAAGAATGGATCTAGAGAATATCATACTCACTGAAGTAACACAGAGAAAGACAAATATTGTATGATAGCAATTATATGTCAAATCTAAAAAATAATACAAATGAATTTATCTACAAAAAAACAAACAGACTCACATCATAGAAAATAAACTTATGGATACCAAAGGGAAAGTGAGGTAAAAGAGGGATAAATTAGGAGTATGAGATGAACAGATACAAACTACTATACATGCAATAGATAAGCAAAACAAATTTACTGTATAACAGAGGGAAATACATCCAATATCTTGTATTAAATATAATGGAAAATAATCTGAAAAAATACATGTAACTGATTAATTTTGCTGTATACCTAAAAATGACAAAATAGTATAAGTCAACAATATTACAATTTTTTTAAAAAAGGAGATTTTGCTTGGGGTAAAACATAAATGGTGCTCAACTAATATTATAATCATACTTTATTACATTATTTTAACTTGACAATAACTGAAATGGGCAAGGATACAATTACTATTTCTTAGTCCAAAGAAACAGCCTCAGAAAAGTTATTCTGAAAAAAAAAAAAAAAGAAAAGTCATTTCTGACATATAAGCCAGTGATTAATCTGCTGCCCCAAATGCCTACTCAGATCAAGAATTTTCAAGGCTTGGTTCAGGGAATCCTGCATCAGAATAAACTGGAATATTTGCTTAAAATGTATATTTTTGGAAAGGGGAGGTGAGAGGGAAGTTGAAAAGGGAAGATATATATATATATATATATATATAGCTGATTTACATTGTTATACATCAGAAAGTATCACAAAATCTTAAAGCAATTATTCTCCATTGAAAAATAAAATAAAATAAAACTAGAGTAACCACATGACCCAGCAATCCCACTCTTGGGCATGTACCAGAAAATATGAAAATTAATTTGAAAACATACATGTACCTCAATACTGACAGCAGTACGACTTACAATAGCCAAGACATGGAACTCAAGTTCACATCAAGTACACATATATACAATGGAATATTCCTTAGTCATAAAAGAGAATAAAATAGTAACAAGAATGGATCTAGAGAATATCATACTCACTGAAGTAACACAGAGAAAGACAAATATTGTATGATAGCAATTATATGTCAAATCTAAAAAATAATACAAATGAATTTATCTACAAAAAAACAAACAGACTCACATCATAGAAAATAAACTTATGGATACCAAAGGGAAAGTGAGGTAAAAGAGGGATAAATTAGGAGTATGAGATGAACAGATACAAACTACTATACATGCAATAGATAAGCAAAACAAATTTACTGTATAACAGAGGGAAATACATCCAATATCTTGTATTAAATATAATGGAAAATAATCTGAAAAAATACATGTAACTGATTAATTTTGCTGTATACCTAAAAATGACAAAATAGTATAAGTCAACAATATTACAATTTTTTTAAAAAAGGAGATTGTTCTAACAAAACAATTGCCTTTAGGAAGAAAGGAGACAACCTCCTAAAATCAACCCTTAGTAGAAAATTATAGTCTCATAATCCAATGGTTCTCAAAGAGGCAAATCAGATCCTACTATGCAATTTAAATGTATGTGTGCGTTATATGTCTAGACATACTGAACCAGAGTTTTTGGGTTGAAGGGAGCAAGTGTTGAAGGCAGATATCTAAATTTTTAAATCATTTCCCCAAATTACTCAATCTAAGTTCATCTTTTTCACGTTTCTTCTTGCTAGCTAAAAAAAGAATATATACTTCAATGGAACTGCATAATTTAACAATCACAATAATGTTAAATCATACTATCAAAACCTCAACTCCACAGCTTGTTAAGAAGAAACATTTTTCCCAGAAGTCTCGCCCTTTAAGTGACCTGATGACTTTGCCTTGGTGCTACATGTAAGCAGGTTATTGGCAAAATGACTTCATAATGGGGTCTAAGGTTCTCATAATGGGGCCACAGAACTCAGATTATCAAGAGAATTAAGCCTTTGAGGACCTGCTATGAAACTTTCAACAGAAGGAACTTCTGTGGATGAATCACATTGCTCTTTATGGAAAAGATGAAAACTTTCTTTGTGGCTCTCACGGCTATTGGCTATTTCTCACGTAAGGATTTATTAACCTCAGGGAGGGAGTAAACATTTGATCTTTTAAGGGAAGTAACAAGCCAATGATGACTGTTTTCCAGATGCAGGGATTTCTGAAATTTTGACATTTCTCTTGGAGTTATAATATTCACTACCTTGACTAAAATAATTAATAGTTGCTGAATCCATTTTTCAGTAACCCAAGAATTCAATCATAGACAGGTTTAGACTCAAGATATTTTAAGGGATGATGCCTAGGAAGCATAACCAACTTTTGACAAATAATTGTTGTTTGACTTTATAATCAATTTCCTCTCCCCTCCCTCTTCTTCCTAATACTTGCACACCAGCCAGAAACCTCAACATACTTGTGTGTGCACACACACAAGTACTTTGCATGTGCGCACACTGCCTTCTTGCACAAAGCAGTGTCAGTTTCTGCCATGGCTTACCCATGTCACAACCCAATGTTGCCAAAGGCACCAGTAAAGGGAAGTCCATGAGGTGAAACTGAACCTGCTGGCAGGGTGGCACGGATAGAGGGGAAGGCAAGGAGGAGCTTCAGTCTCAGCAGCTGAAAAAAGTCACGACTGTGAAGTAGACATGAAGGATGAAGTTAAAAGGAACCATAGACATAAAGACATTGTGGAGACCGAACAGTGGGAGGGAGGCATGGAGGGAGTAACATGGAAACCTATACTGTCATGTGTGGAAAAGATAGCTATTGTCATTGTGCTAGGGGAATAGGAGTACCTACAACCACTTGGGGCGATGGTCTGGAGGGATGGGAGGGGGGGAACTGGGTAGGGGGAGGGTCCAGGGATATGCATATGAATGATCTGGGAACATACATGTAAAAAATAAAAATAATAATAATAATAAATAAAAAAGGAACCATTATCAGTTTGGGTGAGCAGTTGCTGACACAGAGGCTAAACAAAGGAAATGCTTCCTTAGAAGCAGGTTGTTTGGAAGAGTATATTCAAAACAGAAAATGATGATTTTTTTTTAACAGAAGCAGGTACCTAAGAGTTCTGACAGCAGGTACCAGGATGACTATCAAGAACTAGACTTTTGGGCTTCCCAGGTGATCCAGTGGGTGAAGAGTCTGCCTTGCAGTGCAAGGGGCGCCGGTTTGATCCCTGGCCCAGGAAGATCCCACGTGCCGCGGGAGCAGCTGGGCCTAGGTGTCTAATTGCGAGCCGGCGCTCTGGACTGCATGCGCCCGGTGCCAGTGCTCTGCAGTGAGGAAGGTCACTGCAGTGGGAGGACTACACAGGCTGAAGAGTAAATATGGATGAAGGCAGATAAGTAGAAAACCAACGGAAGGGGTCAAAATTAAAAACAAAACAAAAAAAAGAACTAGATTTTCCTTCAAAATGGGTTTAGCAACGTATGAGCTGCCCATGGTTAGATGATACGTTGAGTCACAGGGTTTAAATCTCTCCCACTTAAGGTCAGCATTAAAGCTAGGTACAGGCTAAGACTGAATTTTCAGGTGGCACGTTGTGTGTCAGGCATGAGGAGAGGAAGGAATCAGGCCTGGCCAGCCAAACCTTATAAAGAAGCCACACATTTTTCTATGATTTTCACAGTTATGAATTTACATGGCATTACTTAATGGATGAATTAGCTGTTCACATCTCAATATTACATTTTTTGATCCTTTTTCTAAATATTTTTGTTTCAGATATTTTTGGTAACATGGCAAATAAGGTAAGTTTGCTACTTCCTACGTAAGAATGATCTTTACAATCCTAAGCGTTTAGTATTTCTATTACGTTAAACCATGTTAACCCATAGGAAAGTGCTAATGCTTGACCATTTTTGATCTACAGAATTGCAGATCAATGGTTCAAGTTAAAGATCTTTGTCAAAACAAATGCTGAGGAAAACTGGGACTCCTCACTGTCTCTTACTGCTCCTTCGATTTCTTATCTACTACTAGCAATTAAGCTCCTCATTTTTATTTTTTAATATCTTTCGTTCCTCTAAGTTCATTGCTGATGCTTTCATTCAAGCCCTTTTAACTTCTTTCCCATATCATTGCAAGAGCCATTTAATAATCTCCTTATACTTAGCTTGTTCCAAAGGCTGGCAAACATTTGGCTTTGAAAATAGTTTTATAAGCACACTCATTTGTTCACATCTTGTCTCTAGTTGCTTTCAACAACAAAGTTGACCAACAGAAAATGTAGTATGGCTTTTAATAGGAAAATCTTTACCTCTTCTTCACTATTAATAGGAAAACTTTGCCAATCCCACCCACTAATCTCCACAACCATAAGAATGTGCCTCCTAAAATGCAAATCTGATTGCAGACCTTTTTAAAAGAAGGACTCCTATTACCCTTAGGGTAAACTTTCTGCATATTCTCCTTAATCCAACCACTTTCTCCCGAAGAGGAGAACTCCCCTTTTCTCACTTATAGATCCTAGCTAACTTCAGATATTTTGGGATCCGTGCTATTCTAGTGTGTCTTTGTATTATAATTCCTTCAATTAAGTTATCCTTCTTTCTATACTTATATCCAACTTTAGAAATTCTTTTCATTCTTCAGGAACCCACTAAAGAATCAATTCTTTGGTAAATCTTTCCTAAACACACTATATGGACTTAATCATTAAAAGAAGAGATAAGAGATATAAATAGTACTTCCCAGAATGATTTGAGTACTATTGATGAGTTTAGTTAATATCTAATGAATATATGCTATTGAAATAATTGTAGCTTTTTAAATGGGTGTTAGAAATAATATAACTACAACTTCAAGACAGCATGGATATTCATATTAGGACAAATTTAAGGTGAGAGTCAAGTTTAACAATGCAGCCAATTCAAGAAAAAAAAAAAAAAACAGGCATGTGAATTTGGAAAGAGTGATAAACCTAGTGAAACTGAAATTTGGGAAACATTATGTAAGTAATGGGGACAGCTGAAATTTTGTACACAGGGCAGTAGCCTGAAAAACTGGATGTATAGATAGACTGTGATTTGAACCTGTGGAGTAGGGAATTGTGGCAGCTTTATTTCTACAACTGAACTCTTCTTTCCCAAAATCCCATTTTATTTTTAATATCTTTCGTTCCTCTAAGTTCATTGCTGATGCTTTCATTCAAGCCCTTTTAACTTCTTTCCCATATCATTGCAAGAGCCATTTAATAATCTCCTTATACTTAGCTTGTTCCAAAGGCTGGCAAACATTTGGCTTTGAAAATAGTTTTATAAGCACACTCATTTGTTCACATCTTGTCTCTAGTTGCTTTCAACAACAAAGTTGACCAACAGAAAATGTAGTATGGCTTTTAATAGGAAAATCTTTACCTCTTCTTCACTATTAATAGGAAAACTTTGCCAATCCCACCCACTAATCTCCACAACCATAAGAATGTGCCTCCTAAAATGCAAATCTGATTGCAGGCCTTTTTAAAAGAAGGACTCCTATTACCCTTAGGGTAAACTTTCTGCATATTCTCCTTAATCCAACCACTTTCTCCCGAAGAGGAGAACTCCCCTTTTCTCACTTATAGATCCTAGCTAACTTCAGATATTTTGGGATCCGTGCTATTCTAGTGTGTCTTTGTATTATAATTCCTTCAATTAAGTTATCCTTCTTTCTATACTTATATCCAACTTTAGAAATTCTTTTCATTCTTCAGGAACCCACTAAAGAATCAATTCTTTGGTAAATCTTTCCTAAACACACTATATGGACTTAATCATTAAAAGAAGAGATAAGAGATATAAATAGTACTTCCCAGAATGATTTGAGTACTATTGATGAGTTTAGTTAATATCTAATGAATATATGCTATTGAAATAATTGTAGCTTTTTAAATGGGTGTTAGAAATAATATAACTACAACTTCAAGACAGCATGGATATTCATATTAGGACAAATTTAAGGTGAGAGTCAAGTTTAACAATGCAGCCAATTCAAGAAAAAAAAAAAAAAACAGGCATGTGAATTTGGAAAGAGTGATAAACCTAGTGAAACTGAAATTTGGGAAACATTATGTAAGTAATGGGGACAGCTGAAATTTTGTACACAGGGCAGTAGCCTGAAAAACTGGATGTATAGATAGACTGTGATTTGAACCTGTGGAGTAGGGAATTGTGGCAGCTTATTTCTAATCTGATCACTACACAAATCTCATGAACTTTCCAAGTCTCCCTGTTGTCTGCAGACAAATTACTCTGTCACTCAAGTTCCTTCCAGAGTAGCTTACACTAACTCTGGCAATATTAAAGAAATCAAAATAAAATGGGAGAGATATTGATAAAATCTGAACCTGGTAGCTTCTTTCCTCAGTATTTCAGCTTCCAAATCTCCAAAGACTGAACTATAGCCAGTGCCTGAGTGGGACCACTCGTCCCAGTCCAGGCATAAGCATTAATGCAGGGTGGATGTGGATGAACTAAAATGACTCTGGAGGGACCTGGACAGTAGTTGTAGTCAGTCATTCCCAGACAGTGGGTACAGTCATTATCGTCATTTCTCAGAATAATCTACCTCTCTAAGAAGTTACAGATATGAAACAGTCAAAGACCAGACTGCATAGCCTCAGCTGCCTTTCAGAGTGAGAAGTCCAAGGACTCTGTTGAATTTAAGATAAGAAAGTTTTCATTTTCGAATTTTAAAAGAAGATATATTTTATCATTATCTCCTCTCTGCACAAAGTAAAATGCCCACATAATTATATCAGAAGCCATAAAGCCATCATGCTGGGTAGAGTTTGACCTATGAGTTTTGTTACAGGACAGTCTGTGCAGTCATTATCAAAAGACGGCTAAACATCGGAAACACATATGCTCCATAAGAGTCAGCCCAATATGCGCCTCTAATAATGTTACATATTCTAACTCCTGCATGTACTGCTTTGCTAACATGTAAGTGAAAACATCAACACCCAAACAGAACCCTCTATTGAGAATATACTGTGTAGTTGCCTAACTTTTCTACATATTTTTGGAAAATACCTGTGAAAGATATGATTCTCTAAACTAAAAACAGTATCACTGGAATTTCAGTTTTATTTGTTGAATCTAAGAGGTGTGGGGTAACAGGGACTTTACTGAGATTTTGAGTCCCATCTTCAACTCTAACAGAGAAGTCTCCCTTTATCAGTGTTGAATATCAGGTTTCAATATAAGATTTTATGGGAAAAAGGTTTTGTTCCTAAAATGTTTGAAAACCATAGCTGTAAGACAAATCACCCTATTCAAGATAACAAAGCAACAATTCTAAGTATCTTAGGTTGAATCCTGCCCCCGTGGTTAAGTGATACTGAGAAATGTCATAGTTACTCCAAACCCTGAGCTCTTATTTAAAATCTGAGATTTGCTGCTGTTGTTACATTTCTGCTCAACACAACAAATATTTTCACCAGTGTTTTCCCCACTACTGTATTATCATTTTCTTGACCATTATGCTCTTCGCCCCTCACAACAAGAATCCTCCCTATTTGTAGTTCATACAGCCCTTTCACAGTTAGCCTCAAAGAGCCTTTCTTGGTAGGTACTGTAATTATAGTCATTTTACAAATAAGTAATTCTGGTTCAGAACAGTGGAAAGATTTTTCCATGGCTCTTCAGGGAGTCAGTTTTTCCTCCCTTACTTAATATACAATTTTATACATCTGTTAAAAACTCTAATTCACCATGTTAACAAAGTAGAAGGGTTTCCTTAAAGTTTTCATTTTCGAATTTTAAAAGAAGATATATTTTATCATTATCTCCTCTCTGCACAAAGTAAAATGCCCACATAATTATATCAGAAGCCATAAAGCCATCATGCTGGGTAGAGTTTGACCTATGAGTTTTGTTACAGGACAGTCTGTGCAGTCATTATCAAAAGACGGCTAAACATCGGAAACACATATGCTCCATAAGAGTCAGCCCAATATGCGCCTCTAATAATGTTACATATTCTAACTCCTGCATGTACTGCTTTGCTAACATGTAAGTGAAAACATCAACACCCAAACAGAACCCTCTATTGAGAATATACTGTGTAGTTGCCTAACTTTTCTACATATTTTTGGAAAATACCTGTGAAAGATATGATTCTCTAAACTAAAACAGTATCACTGGAATTTCAGTTTTATTTGTTGAATCTAAGAGGTGTGGGGTAACAGGGACTTTACTGAGATTTTGAGTCCCATCTTCAACTCTAACAGAGAAGTCTCCCTTTATCAGTGTTGAATATCAGGTTTCAATATAAGATTTTATGGGAAAAAGGTTTTGTTCCTAAAATGTTTGAAAACCATAGCTGTAAGACAAATCACCCTATTCAAGATAACAAAGCAACAATTCTAAGTATCTTAGGTTGAATCCTGCCCCTGTGGTTAAGTGATACTGAGAAATGTCATAGTTACTCCAAACCCTGAGCTCTTATTTAAAATCTGAGATTTGCTGCTGTTGTTACATTTCTGCTCAACACAACAAATATTTTCACCAGTGTTTTCCCCACTACTGTATTATCATTTTCTTGACCATTATGCTCTTCGCCCCTCACAACAAGAATCCTCCCTATTTGTAGTTCATACAGCCCTTTCACAGTTAGCCTCAAAGAGCCTTTCTTGGTAGGTACTGTAATTATAGTCATTTTACAAATAAGTAATTCTGGTTCAGAACAGTGGAAAGATTTTTCCATGGCTCTTCAGGGAGTCAGTTTTTCCCTCCCCTTACTTAATATACAATTTTATACATCTGTTAAAAACTCTAATTCACCATGTTAACAAAGTAGAAGGGTTTCCAGAGTGAAGGGATATTGAGGGGAAAGGCTTATCTTTGTAGCTATGTGTTATTTGTAAGTTAAGAGTTTAAAATTCAAGACCTGTCTTCATTTAAACTCTCTATAATAGTACAACTAGAGGAGGAGGGAGAAAGGCGGTGTTTCATACGAATCGTCACTAAATGCTTATAACAATTTCTCTTAGAGCTTTGGAATTCACTCTTTCAATTCGACATTATGGAAAATGCTTGAAGTCCAAAAAATCTTTAACGTGAAGTAACTCTCCTTTGTTCATCATAAGTGAACCAATTTGAATCAAGAACCATTTTTCCGTCAAAAAGCAGAATTCATTATATTTTCTTATTAAAAAAAAATCAATAAATCTTACCCTATGGAAAACTCCTCTTTAACTCAAGATATACTTAATAAGACACACCGGAATTGTGTTTGTTTCCAGAAGTCCAGAGTGTTAGAAAAGTGTAAAAGAGAATATCAGAGAAGCGCCGAGGGAAGGGAGCAGAAACAGGTTTATTCATATTGGGCTTAAGTAGTCGGGGCAAGGAATCCAAGAGGGATGAAGGGTTCAGGGAGAAAGGGCGGGAGAGGGGCCAGGCGGGCCCAGAGGCCAAGAGGCCAGTGGGCTGAAAGGGGCCTTGCAGCCAAGAGTGGGCATTAAGTATCTGGGTGAGGCCAGGGGAGTGGCCAGGGGAGGGACTGCTGCTGACTCGAGCCCACAGGTAGGAAAGCTTTGGTCTGTGGAGGGAAGAAACTGCTTATTTAAAATCTGAGATTTGCTGCTGTTGTTACATTTCTGCTCAACACAACAAATATTTTCACCAGTGTTTTCCCCACTACTGTATTATCATTTTCTTGACCATTATGCTCTTCGCCCCTCACAACAAGAATCCTCCCTATTTGTAGTTCATACAGCCCTTTCACAGTTAGCCTCAAAGAGCCTTTCTTGGTAGGTACTGTAATTATAGTCATTTTACAAATAAGTAATTCTGGTTCAGAACAGTGGAAAGATTTTTCCATGGCTCTTCAGGGAGTCAGTTTTTCCTCCCTTACTTAATATACAATTTTATACATCTGTTAAAAACTCTAATTCACCATGTTAACAAAGTAGAAGGGTTTCCAGAGTGAAGGGATATTGAGGGGAAAGGCTTATCTTTGTAGCTATGTGTTATTTGTAAGTTAAGAGTTTAAAATTCAAGACCTGTCTTCATTTAAACTCTCTATAATAGTACAACTAGAGGAGGAGGGAGAAAGGCGGTGTTTCATACGAATCGTCACTAAATGCTTATAACAATTTCTCTTAGAGCTTTGGAATTCACTCTTTCAATTCGACATTATGGAAAATGCTTGAAGTCCAAAAAATCTTTAACGTGAAGTAACTCTCCTTTGTTCATCATAAGTGAACCAATTTGAATCAAGAACCATTTTTCCGTCAAAAAGCAGAATTCATTATATTTTCTTATTAAAAAAAAATCAATAAATCTTACCCTATGGAAAACTCCTCTTTAACTCAAGATATACTTAATAAGACACCCCGGTATTGTGTTTGTTTCCAGAAGTCCAGAGTGTTAGAAAAGTGTAAAAGAGAATATCAGAGAAGCGCCGAGGGAAGGGAGCAGAAACAGGTTTATTCATATTGGGCTTAAGTAGTCGGGGCAAGGAATCCAAGAGGGATGAAGGGTTCAGGGAGAAAGGGCGGGAGAGGGGCCAGGCGGGCCCAGAGGCCAAGAGGCCAGTGGGCTGAAAGGGGCCTTGCAGCCAAGAGTGGGCATTAAGTATCTGGGTGAGGCCAGGGGAGTGGCCAGGGGAGGGACTGCTGCTGACTCGAGCCCACAGGTAGGAAAGCTTTGGTCTGTGGAGGGAAGAAACTGCAGGGAGGGCGGGCTGCCTCTGCTCTTTTTTTTTCCGTTTTTTAATTTTTTTTTAGGAGGAGGCAGGATGGGGAGGGAAGGGGGCGGGCAGGCCACTTCTATTGGTCGTTCATTTATCTATTTTCATCCATCTTTGTTCTTTGGCCCATGTGGGCCTCCCATCGCAGTGGCCTCTCTCATCGCAGAGAACCGGCTCTGGGCGCATGCGCTCCAGAGATCCGGCTCGGTAATTGGACACATCAGTCCAGCCGTTTCATGGCACATGGGATCTTCCCAGGTCAGGGATCGAACTGGTGCCCCTTGCACTGCATGGTGGTGTCCTTACCCAGTGGACCACCAGGGAAGCCCCTGCCTCTGCTCTTTGCAGATTTTCAACTCCAACATTCCAGACTCCAAAAAAGCATAGGAAGCCCCAACCAAAAGACACAGAGTGGCTGAATGGATTCAAACACACGACCCAATAAATAAATAAATAAATCTTTAAAAAAAAGGGGGGGGGGCTTCCCCTGGTGGTCCAGTGGATAAGGACACCACCTTGCAGTGCAAGGGACGCCGGTTCGATCCCTGGCCTGGGAAGATCCCACGTGCTGCGGAGTGGCTGGACTGATGTGTCCAATCAGCGAGCCAGAGCTCTGGAGCTCATGCGCCTAGAGCCAGCACTCTGGGATAACAGACGCCACCGCGATGGGAGGCCCGCAGGCGCCAAAGAACAAAGACGGATGAAAACAGAGAAATGAAAGACCAATAGAAGTGCCCCCCCCCCGCTCCCCTCCCTCCCCAACCCGACCCCGCCCAAAAATAAATAAATAAATAAATAAATCTTAAAAAAAAAAAAAAAAGCACGACCCATACATATGCTGCCTCCAGGAAACTCACTTCAGACCTAGAGACACTCATAGACTGAAAGTGAGAGGATGGAAAAGATATTCCATGCAAATGGAAATCAAAAGAAAGCTGGAGTAGCAATCCTCATATCAGATAAAATAAACCTTAAAATAAAGATTATAAAAGACAAGGCAGGATACTAGATAATGATCAAGGGATCAATCCAAAAGCAAGACATAACAATCATAAATATCAATGCACACAACACAGGAGCACCCCAATACATAAGACAAACACTTTCAGACAGAAAAGAAGAAATCGACAATAACAAAATCATAGTAGAAGACTTTAACACTCCTCGCACAGATCATCATGGACAGATTATCAAAACAGAAAATTAATAAAGAAACACAAGACTTCAATGCCACACTAGAAGAGATGGACCTCATGGATATCTTTAGGATCTTCCATCCAAAAGCAGAAGAATACACTTTCTTCTCAGCTGCTCATGGAACATTCTCCAGGATAGACCACAACTTGGGCCACAAATCAAACCTCAGTCAATTCAAGAACATTGAAATTATATCCACCATCTTCTCTGACCACAAGGCAATGAGACCAGAGGTCAACTAAAGGAAAAAAAAAAAACTGCTAAAACCACAAACACATGGAGATTAAACAACATATACCTAAAAAACAAACTGATTACCGAGCAAATCAAAGGAGAAATTTAAAAAATTCTAGAAGAAAATGAAAAGGAACACAGGACAGTGCAAAACCCATGGGATACCACAAAAGCAGTTCTAAGAGGGAAGTTTATAGCAATACGATCCGACCTCAAGAAACAAGGAAAATATCAAACAGACGACACAACCCTACGCTTAAAACAACTGGAGAAAGAACAAAAACACCCCAAAGCCAGCAGAAGAAGGGAAATCATAAAGATCAGAGCAGAAATAAACGAAAAAGAAATGAAAGAAACAGTAGTAAAGATAAATTTAAAAAGCTGATTCTTCTAAAAGGTAAACAAAATTGACAAGCCACTGGCCAGACCCATCAAGAAAAAAAGAGAAGAACCAGATCAACAAAATCAAAAACGAAAAAGGAGAGATTACAACAGATAATGCAGAAATCCAAGGGATTATAAAAGACTATTATGAACAACTATATGGAAATGAACTGGACAACCTGGAAGAAAGGGACAGTTTCTAGGAGAAGATTAATCATCCAAGACAGAACCAGGAAGAAATAGAAATTATGAACCACCCAATCACAAGCTCAGAAATCGAATTTCTGATCAAAAATCTACCACAAAATAAAAGCCTAGGGCCAGATGGCTTCACAGGCGAATTCTACCACACATTTAAAGAAAAGCTAAGGCCTGTCCTTCCAAAACTCTTCCAAAAAAATTGCTCAGGAAGGAACACTTCCAAACACATTCTTTGAGGCTGCCATCACCCTGATACCAAAGCCAGGCAAAGACAACACAAAAAAGAAAATCATAGCCGAGCTTCCCCTGGTGGTCCAGTGGGTAAGGACACCGCCTTGCAGTGCAAGGGGCGCCGGTTTGATCTCTGGCCTGGGAAGATCCCACGTGCCGCGGAGCGGCTGGACTGATGTGTCCAATTACCGAGCCGGAGCTCTGGTGCACATGCTCCCAGAGCCGGCGCTCTGCGATGACAGAGGCCACCACGATGGGAGGCCCACACGGGCCAAAGAACAAAGATGGATGAAAATAGAGAAATGAAAGACCGATAGAAGTGGCCCGCCCATCCCCCTCCCTCCCCACCCCACCCCCTAAAAGATAAATAAATAAAATAAATGTTTCTCATACATCATGATCAAGTCGGGTTCACGCCAGGCATGCAAGAATTCTTCAATATCCACAAATCAATCAATGCGATACACCATATCAACAAATTCAGAGACAAAAACCACATGATAATCTCAATAGATGGAGAAAAAGCCTTTGACAAAATCCAACACCCATTTATGATAAAAATTCTTCAAAAAATGGGCATAGAAGGAGCCTATTTCAACATAGTGAAAGCCATATATGAGAAGCCCACAGTGAACGTTATTCTCAATGGTGAAAAAATCAAAGCATTTCCTCTAAGATTAGGAACAAGACAAGGGTGTCCACTTTCACCACTATTATTCAATATAGTCCTGGAAGTTTTAGCAACAGCAATAAGAGAAGAGAAAGAAATCAAAGGCATCCAGATTGGAAAGGAAGAAGTCAAGCTCTCTCTATTTGCAGATGACATGATGCTATACATACAAAACCCCAAAGACACTATTACAAAACTCCTAGAGCTAATCAACGAATTCAGCAAAGTCACAGGATACAAAATCAATACACAGAAATCATTGGCATTCCTATACACAAACAATGAAGAATCAGAAAACGAAATCAAAGAGGCAATCCCCTTCACCATTGCAACCAAAAGAATCAAATATCTAGGAAGAAACCTACCCAAAGAAACAAAAGAACTGTACACAGAAAATTACAAGACACTCATGAGAGAAATTAAAGAAGAGTTAAACAGATGGAGAGATATTCCATGTTCCTGGGTCGGAAGAATCAATATTGTGAAAATGACCATACTACCAAATATTATCTACAGATTCAATGCGATCCTTATAAACTATCAATGACATTCTTCACAGAACTAGACCAAAGAATAACACAGTTCATATGGAAACACAAAAGACCTCAAATAGCCAAAGCAATCCTCAGGAAGAAGAATGGAGCTGGAGAGTTCAGCCTCCCCAACTTCAGACTCTACTACAAAGCAACAGTCATCAAGACAGTATGGTACTGGCCCCAAAACAGACTTATAGACCAATGAACAAGATGGAGAACCCAGAGGTAAACCCACGCACCTATGGATACCTTCTTTTTGACAAAGGAAGTGAACATATAAAATGGGACAAAGACAGCCTCTTCAACAAATGGTGCTGGGAAAACTGGACAGCTACATGCAAAAAAATGAAGTTGGAATATTCCCTGACACCATACACTAAGATCAACTCAAAATGGATTAAAGACCTAAATGTAAGACCAGAAACCCTAAAACTCTTAGAGGAGAATATAGTCAAAATATCCAAGGACACAAATCAAAGCAAGATCTTCTCTGACCCACCTACTAGAACAGCAGAACTAAAAACAAAAATGAACATGTGGGACCTAATGAAACTGAAAAGTTTTTGTACAGCAAAAGAAATTACAAAAGGGGTAAACAGACAATCCACAGAATGGGAGAAAATCATAGCAAATGAAACAACAGACAAAGAATTAGTCTCCAAAATCTACAAGCAACTCAGACAACCCAGCATCGGAAAAATGAACAACCCAATCAAAAAATGGGAAAAGGACCTAAACAGACACCTCTCCAAAGAGGACATACAGATGGGCAAAAAGCACATGAAATGATGCTCAATCTTGCTTATTATGAGAAAAATGGAAATCAAAACTACAATGAGATATCATCTCACATCCGTCGGAATGGCCATCATCCACAAATCAACAGACAATAAATGCTGGAGAGGGTGTGGAGAAAAGGGAACCCTCTTGCATTGCTGGTGGGAATGTCAATTGATACAGCCGCTATGGAAGACAGTATCGAGATTTCTTAAAAAACTTAAAAGAGAAGCACCATACAACCCAGCAGTCCGACTACTAGGCTTGTACCCTGATGAAATCAAAACTGAAAGAAGCACCTGTACCCCAATGTTCATTGCAGCTCTCCATACAATAGCTAGAACATGGAAGCAACCTACATGTCCATCAATGAATGAATGGATACAAAAGCACTGGTACATATATATAATGGAATACTACTCAGCTGTAAAAAGAAATGCAGAAGAATCAGTCCTAATGAGGTGGCTGGATATAGAACCTATCATAAAAAGTGAAGTAATTCAAAAAGGGAAGGACAAGTACAATATACTAACACATATATATGGAATCTAGTAGGATGGTAATGATAACACATGCAGTGAAATGATGGAAAAATAGACATGGACAGTAGACATATGGACATTTGGGGAATGAACTGTTGGTGGGAGGCATAAAGGAAGTAGCATGAAAACCTATACTATCATGTGTGAAAAAAAATAGTTATCGTCATTGCGCTGTGAGAAAAGGGGCTCCTGCAGGGGCATGGTGCAATGGCCTGGAGGGGTGGGATGGGAGGGATATACATATGACTAATCTGGGATCATACATATCTATAAACAACAAAACTCTGTAAAAGTAAAAAGTAAAATAAAAATTTTTAAAAATCAAAAGAAGTATAGGAACAGGGCTGACGTCGTCATATCTGGCTACTTCCTGGGTGATCAAGGGGAGTCATTGGTGGGGAGTCTGGAGGAGGAACACAGCCCTGACGTGTTCTTGAGTTGCTACGTGAGAGATGGTGGTAACTATGTTGATCAAAAATTTCTGAAAGAAACTTATAAGGCACAGTAATAAGGCTAGCATGAGCCAATTTGTCGAAAGGCACATGTAGGCACTGGTCCTGCCAATCCGAAAGGCCTGTTTGGCAATAGAGACATGGGATGAGAGTATGAGATCTGATAGAGTTTGTCTATGCCAAATTGGCAAGAAGGAGAAAGATAAACATTAGTGTGGGAAGAGCTCTGGGCTGCTTTAGTGGAAACCTGAAGCAGAAATCAGTCAAACACTGGTGCGGGTTGAAAGACCTGATTTGCAGCCTGAGATAAGTGATGTAGGTAGAGAATGGAGAGGGATTATGAGATTTTAAAAGACTAAATCATCAGAAGAACAGTCTCACTTAGGTATTTTGGTAAAGAAATGTTAGGTGAAAGGCAGTTCCAAGCAAGAGAAACAGGACAAGGAAGGGAAGTCAGAAAATGTAGAAGATAGGAGTTGGGGTGAAATTCTGGAAAGTCTCATGGACCAGTGCTTTTGGATTAGGAGATGGATATCAAGAGCCTGGAAAAGGGGTGCCAGAGAAGATAGTTTTGTCAAGAAAGTCTGTGAAGGAATCAAGAGAGAGAGAGAGAAATTATAGGGTGGGAGAATTTGTCTCAGCATTAACAGTGGCTTGTCTGAGTCACTGACTGGGTTCTTGCAATGTCTGTTGAAAAGCTGTGAACTGAGTTACACCGTCAGTTTCGTGAAAACAGAGGTCTGGACCTTGCCCAGTATACTCTGGCACAATTGGAAATTTGTGTGAAAGTAGTAGCTTCAGTTGCAGTTTAGACAATGACTGAAATAACGTTTGGCTCGTCTAGACAGTCTCATTACAGTAGTGGATAGGGGAGAATGCAGGCCAGGGGCTTCTGCGAGCAGAGAAAGTTGCCTCAGTGTCCAAAAGGAAATTGACTGACTGGCCACTCACAGTACCAATATCTGGGATTCCTCAGGTATTATTAGGACGGAAACTTGTGTGGGAGCACCTTTAGTCTTGATTGTTTTTGAGAGTCTGACCCCTAGGGCCTACACCTCTGGGAGCAGTCTCTCTTCCAGTGTGGTCTTTTGCCAAAGCAGAGGAGGAGCCCGAGCGGCTGGGAATCCTGACAGCAATCCTGCTTGTGACTTCCCTCCCTTTCACAAGGTGTTTGCAGGTCCATTCCCATTCACCTGGGTTCCTGAGTATTTTCTTGCGGCCAGGGCTTCAGCCCTTTCCTTGGACCTTCTACTTTTTTCTGTTTCTCGTCATATTCCCTAGTGTAATATACTGTCTGAGCCTTTTTCACTTTGACTGTCTGAGTTACCATTGAAACCAGAGTAGTCTGAGACCATATTGGGGCAGCAAGTCAGAGGGAAAGGCATTTTTGGATTTTTTTTTTTTTTTTTAAGGTTTCAGTCAAGAGAAGTTGAAGTGTAGAGTAAACAGAGAGAAATACGGTAGCGAAAATGAAAGGGAACCTGTGACCATATGCCATTTCGTTGTAGAAAGTTATCGAGATCCCTTAAAACATTGGGATCAAAGGTTCTGAATTGGGGCCAGCGGTTTTGGTTATCTAAAAGATATTGGGGTCAGATTTGTGTAGAAAAGTGGCAAAGTTTTTCAGATTTTAAATCAGGTGTCAGTCTTAGTCTTTTGAGATTTTTTAGAAGACAAGCAAGGGGGGAGTCTGTGGGAATAGACTTCTGATCCCACGGTGGGGTGAAATAGAGGTGGGTCATAAACAGAGGACACTGACTGGGTTCTTGCAATGTCTGTTGAAAAGCTGTGAACTGAGTTACACCGTCAGTTTCGTGAAAACAGAGGTCTGGACCTTGCCCAGTATACTCTGGCACAATTGGAAATTTGTGTGAAAGTAGTAGCTTCAGTTGCAGTTTAGACAATGACTGAAATAACGTTTGGCTCGTCTAGACAGTCTCATTACAGTAGTGGATAGGGGAGAATGCAGGCCAGGGGCTTCTGCGAGCAGAGAAAGTTGCCTCAGTGTCCAAAAGGAAATTGACTGACTGGCCACTCACAGTACCAATATCTGGGATTCCTCAGGTATTATTAGGACGGAAACTTGTGTGGGAGCACCTTTAGTCTTGATTGTTTTTGAGAGTCTGACCCCTAGGGCCTACACCTCTGGGAGCAGTCTCTCTTCCAGTGTGGTCTTTTGCCAAAGCAGAGGAGGAGCCCGAGCGGCTGGGAATCCTGACAGCAATCCTGCTTGTGACTTCCCTCCCTTTCACAAGGTGTTTGCAGGTCCATTCCCATTCACCTGGGTTCCTGAGTATTTTCTTGCCCAGGGCTTCACCCCTTTTCCCTTTGGGACCTTCTACTTTTTTCTGTTTCTCGTCATATTCCCTAGTGTAATATACTGTCTGAGCCTTTTTCACTTTGACTGTCTGAGTTACCATTGAAACCAGAGTAGTCTGAGACCATATTGGGGCAGCAAGTCAGAGGGAAAGGCATTTTTGGATTTTTTTTTTTTTTTTTAAGGTTTCAGTCAAGAGAAGTTGAAGTGTAGAGTAAACAGAGAGAAATACGGTAGCGAAAATGAAAGGGAACCTGTGACCATATGCCATTTCGTTGTAGAAAGTTATCGAGATCCCTTAAAACATTGGGATCAAAGGTTCTGAATTGGGGCCAGCGGTTTTGGTTATCTAAAAGATATTGGGGTCAGATTTGTGTAGAAAAGTGGCAAAGTTTTTCAGATTTTAAATCAGGTGTCAGTCTTAGTCTTTTGAGATTTTTTAGAAGACAAGCAAGGGGGGAGTCTGTGGGAATAGACTTCTGATCCCACGGTGGGGTGAAATAGAGGTGGGTCATAAACAGAGGACATCAATCTGAGAGGGCCTAGCCAAACAGCAGTGTGTCACTCCAGCGGGGTGGAGCCAAAGGGGGGTGAGGCCAAAGGGCTGTGTCACTCAGGCGGGGTGGAGCCAGAAGGGGCGGGGCCAGAGGGCTGTTGTGGGAGGAGCTGGTCAGTCTCAGGGAGCCATTGAGAGGGAGACCAGATTCGGGGGTTTTGGGGGGGAGCCTTACCTCAGGATGAATCCACAGAATTAGACAGTGTTGGATGTAGTCTGCGGTCAAATGGCAAATGGGTTCTGTCCTAGAAGTCGGCATTAAGGAAGAGAAAGAGTGAGGAGGGGAGTGGGAGAGGGAGTTTAGGGAGGAGGGAGAAGCAGTATGGCCAGTCTTATTTAGCCATGATGGGCGTAGGTCGGGAAAAGCACGTCTGGGCTTGCCGGCCACGTGTAGGCGGAGGGTCTCCCCGGAGGCCCAGGAGCTAGAGCCTAATCTCCTTTGGGAGCTGGGAAAGGCAAAGAGACGCTGAGATAAGAGCGGTGGGTCTCTCTGGCAGGCCAGGAAAAGTCGAGTCAGCTTCGAGGAGGCGGGGGTGGGGGCTGGGGGAGACAGGGAGAGCAAAGCTGCCAAAGAGAAAGGTTGAGAACAGAGGGAGATGGGGAGGGTGAAGAGATGCTGAGAGAGTGAACTCTGAGAGCTAGGATAGGGGAAGGGTCCCTCTGCACCCGATGCGCGCAGAGGGTGTCTTTGGCAGGCTCAGAAGGGCCCAGTTTCGCTGCGAGGGAAGGGGGAAAAGGGAGAGAGGAGACGAGAAGCAATACTGGCGGGCCATGATTTCTCCATCAGGCCAATAAAGGACCAGAGGCCTGGTTGAATAATCGATCTCTTGTCAGAAAGGAAATGAAAGGTGGGGAAGAGGCGAAAGGTTGGGAGAGGCAAAAGGTTAAAAGGCCCTAACGTTAGGGCCAGGTTTTGGCACCAAATGTTAGAAAAGTGTAAAAGAGAATACCAGAGAAGTGCCGAGGGAAGGGGGCAGAAACAGGTTTATTCATATTGGGTTTAAGTAGTCGGGCAAGGAATCCAAGAGGGATGAAGGGTTCAGTGAGAAAGGGCGGGAGAGGGGCCGGGCGGGCCCAGAGGCCAAGAGGCCAGTGGGTTGAAAGGGGCCTTGCAGCCAAGAGTGGGCATTAAGTATCTGGGTGAGGCCAGGGGAGTGGCCAGGGGAGGGACTGCTGCTGACTCGAGTCCACAGGTAGGAAAGCTTTGGTCTGTGGAGGGAAGAGACTGCGGGGAGGGCGGGGCTGCCTCGCCTCTTTGCAGATATTCAACTCCAACACAGAGCTGAGTAGGAAGTGCGCCTGATAGGCTAATTGGACAATTCATTTATTCAGTAAATATTCTTCAAGAACTTATGAACTGAGACACTTGACTAGAGTCTGGGTCTTTAAAGGTAGTCCAAATAATTCTATGTTCTTCTGCAGTTTACAATCTAGAGAGGGAGCAAGAAAACATGATTATAAAGAATATAATACAATATAAAAAGAGAAAAACAACCCATGACATCCAGGAGTGACTTTGGCATTGCTATAGAATGGCCTTCTACTCAAGAGCTAGACCTTGATGTTCTCCTGCTTAACAAACAATTTCACAGAACATTAACAGTCAGGGGTCCTAGGCCAGGAAAAGTCGAGTCAGGAGGAGGCGGGGTGGGGCTGGGGAGACAGGGAGAGCAAAGCTGCCAAAGAGAAAGGTTGAGAACAGAGGGAGATGGGGAGGGTGAAGAGATGCTGAGAGTGAACTCTGAGAGCTAGGATAGGGGAAGGGTCCCTCTGCACCCGATGCGCGCAGAGGGTGTCTTTGGCAGGCTCAGAAGGGCCCAGTTTCGCTGCGAGGGAAGGGGGAAAAGGGAGAGAGGAGACGAGAAGCAATACTGGCGGGCCATGATTTCTCCATCAGGCCAATAAAGGACCAGAGGCCTGGTTGAATAATCGATCTCTTGTCAGAAAGGAAATGAAAGGTGGGGAAGAGGCGAAAGGTTGGGAGAGGCAAAAGGTTAAAAGGCCCTAACGTTAGGGCCAGGTTTTGGCACCAAATGTTAGAAAAGTGTAAAAGAGAATACCAGAGAAGTGCCGAGGGAAGGGGGCAGAAACAGGTTTATTCATATTGGGTTTAAGTAGTCGGGCAAGGAATCCAAGAGGGATGAAGGGTTCAGTGAGAAAGGGCGGGAGAGGGGCCGGGCCCAGAGGCCAAGAGGCCAGTGGGTTGAAAGGGGCCTTGCAGCCAAGAGTGGGCATTAAGTATCTGGGTGAGGCCAGGGGAGTGGCCAGGGGAGGGACTGCTGCTGACTCGAGTCCACAGGTAGGAAAGCTTTGGTCTGTGGAGGGAAGAGACTGCGGGGAGGGCGGGGCTGCCTCTCCTCTTTGCAGATATTCAACTCCAACACAGAGCTGAGTAGGAAGTGCGCCTGATAGGCTAATTGGACAATTCATTTATTCAGTAAATATTCTTCAAGAACTTATGAACTGAGACACTTGACTACAGTCTGGGTCTTTAAAGGTAGTCCAAATAATTCTATGTTCTTCTGCAGTTTACAATCTAGAGAGGGAGCAAGAAAACATGATTATAAAGAATATAATACAATATAAAAAGAGAAAAACAACCCATGACATCCAGGAGTGACTTTGGCATTGCTATAGAATGGCCTTCTACTCAAGAGCTAGACCTTGATGTTCTCCTGCTTAACAAACAATTTCACAGAACATTAACATCCAACAAAGCTGATCTGCAACATGCTGAAGCAAGACAGACAATACTACTCCACAATTATGCTTGAACTCAGGCAAAACAAACATGCAAACTACCAAACATCCCCTATTCTAGGCTAATATAAGTGACTGTCCTTTCTTTACCAATTACAACTTTAGCCTATAGGTATTCTTCTCTACTTCTAAGTAATACTTTTTAAGATGCCAACTCATAGAATTCTCACTTCCTGAGGATATTCAATCCAGGTCAAAGCTATTTTTACCTAAAATTTCCCCAAATCAACCTAATAATCCTTTTACTGAGGTACCCTATGGCTTCCATTGTGTTCTCTCTCACTGTGATAAATAATAAACCCAACTTGTCCAACTAAAGTACTCCTCCTGTGTGATCTTTGACAAACGCAAAACTTGAAAGTGGCAACAACACCATGCCTATTGTTCAAACCCTCTTTCTTACTTTTCTTTTCAGAGGCTTTGACAAGGGCATAAAGATTATGAAAGTAGGTGATACTTGAACTGTTAAATTAAGGGATAGGGAATATTTTATTCATTTATTTACTCATTCATTGGCTTATATGCTAACTTGTTCCAAAATAATTTGAGGCTAGTATTATTCAGTGGATTCAGTGGTGAAGAGTAGGGGGCAGGTCCCTAAGAACTGTCATATAAAAACAACTAGAGACAATGGAACCCTAAGGTTGGATGAGAATACCCAAGGACACTGATGTTTAATAGGATACCCACCTCTCCTATAGCCGAGGCTTTCTCTACGCTTTCCTCAACTATATTCATCACCTGCTATCAAGTTATACCTGACTCCCTGTCCTTATAAGCACCTTCTTCCCTTTACTGGACACTCTTAAGTCCCATCACCATTTCAATTTTTATTCACTGCCACTGGCAAGTCTGTTTTCAGGTTCTATAAGAAAAATCCTCATTTTTTCCTCTTAGTCTTGAAGAACTAAAGAAACTCTAGATCAGTCCTCAGATAAGTCCACGTCAAGTCACTCCTGGTCAAACCTAATGATTTTCAAGAGACTGCTCTCATAAGAGGCATTTAAAAATATGTTGGAATTTGATTTTTGTTTGTCACAGTGACTGGAGTGGTAGCATTCAGTGCAATGCACTAGGTAGTCTCACACAATAAAGAAGTGACCCATCCAAAATGGCAATAGTGGACCCTGATAGTCCAGTCGTTAAGAATCCAATTGCCATTGCAGAATACATGGGTTCAACCCCCTGCTCCAGGAAGATTCCACATCTGTGGAGCAGTGGAGCCCATGTGCCACAACTACTGAGCCCTAGAGCCCATGTCCCACAGTAAGAGAAGCCACAGCAATGAGGAGCCCATGTACCACAACTAGAGAGTAGCCATCGCTCTCTGCAACTAGAGAAAGCTGTGAACAGCAGTGAAGACCTATCCACATCCAAAAATAAATAAAAAATTTAAAACATCTGTTTTAAAAATGAACAAACAGAAAACCCAAAATACCAATGGTACTCCTACTGAGAAACATCTCACCCATAGAGGCAAAGTATGCATTGCATCCAACCTTGCTGCTTCTCCACGTGCCAACACTAGATATCAGTAATCAATAACAGAATACTCCACTGAGCCTTCAAAATCTTTCTCAACATAGCAGTCAAAGCATGCCATGATCATCAGATTATGAAAGTAGGTGATACTTGAACTGTTAAATTAAGGGATAGGGAATATTTTATTCATTTATTTACTCATTCATTGGCTTATATGCTAACTTGTTCCAAAATAATTTGAGGCTAGTATTATTCAGTGGATTCAGTGGTGAAGAGTAGGGGGCAGGTCCCTAAGAACTGTCATATAAAAACAACTAGAGACAATGGAACCCTAAGGTTGGATGAGAATACCCAAGGACACTGATGTTTAATAGGATACCCACCTCTCCTATAGCCGAGGCTTTCTCTACGCTTTCCTCAACTATATTCATCACCTGCTATCAAGTTATACCTGACTCCCTGTCCTTATAAGCACCTTCTTCCCTTTACTGGACACTCTTAAGTCCCATCACCATTTCAATTTTTATTCACTGCCACTGGCAAGTCTGTTTTCAGGTTCTATAAGAAAAATCCTCATTTTTTCCTCTTAGTCTTGAAGAACTAAAGAAACTCTAGATCAGTCCTCAGATAAGTCCACGTCAAGTCACTCCTGGTCAAACCTAATGATTTTCAAGAGACTGCTCTCATAAGAGGCATTTAAAAATATGTTGGAATTTGATTTTTGTTTGTCACAGTGACTGGAGTGGTAGCATTCAGTGCAATGCACTAGGTAGTCTCACACAATAAAGAAGTGACCCATCCAAAATGGCAATAGTGGACCCTGATAGTCCAGTCGTTAAGAATCCAATTGCCATTGCAGAATACATGGGTTCAACCCCCTGCTCCAGGAAGATTCCACATCTGTGGAGCAGTGGAGCCCATGTGCCACAACTACTGAGCCCTAGAGCCCATGTCCCACAGTAAGAGAAGCCACAGCAATGAGGAGCCCATGTACCACAACTAGAGAGTAGCCATCGCTCTCTGCAACTAGAGAAAGCTGTGAACAGCAGTGAAGACCTATCCACATCCAAAAATAAATAAAAAATTTAAAACATCTGTTTTAAAAATGAACAAACAGAAAACCCAAAATACCAATGGTACTCCTACTGAGAAACATCTCACCCATAGAGGCAAAGTATGCATTGCATCCAACCTTGCTGCTTCTCCACGTGCCAACACTAGATATCAGTAATCAATAACAGAATACTCCACTGAGCCTTCAAAATCTTTCTCAACATAGCAGTCAAAGCATGCCATGATCATCAGATTTGTCACAGAAGACAAAATCCATTTGCCATTCTGGCCCTACCTTTTTAACACTAAGGAAGCATCACTGTTCTCAAGATGAAGTCTTCATCTGGCACCATGGTCCCATTCCATTTCCTTGCCTTGGTCATCTATCTGTAACAGAGAAGAAAAAACCAGAAATATACATGATAGCCCATTATTGAGCCTTTGCTTTTCAAAATTGACCTTTAAAAGTAGAAAATTTTTCATGCATATAGAAATAGAAAGTTGCAGCATAGAGAATAACATCTGTCTTGTTAGAAGTTTACAAGAATATCATGGACACCAGGAAGCACAAACGATTCTGGCACCAAGAAGTCTGCAACAATCAATCACACTCCCTCCTCTTTTAGTATAAAGCAGCCTGAAATCTAACTCCGGGTACACTAGTCCACCATCATCTTTATCTGGTGGCTTTCCAAATAAAGTTGCTATTTGTTGCCCCAACACCTCATCTCCTGATTGACTGTTCTGTCATGCAGTGAGCAGTATGAGTGTGGACTTGGCAATATGACCACTCTCCTGGGTCTTCTTTTTTTAACACCAAAAACATTTGTATTGGGGTGTAGCCATAAAAATTTTGTGATAGTCTCAGGTGAACAGTGAAGGAGCTCAGCCATAATTATACATGAATCCATTCTCCCAAAAACCCCCTCCCATCCAGGCTGGTATATAATATTAAGCAGAGTTCCATATGCTATACAATAGATTTATTTTGATTATCCATTTCAAATATGGCAGTATGTACATGACTTTCCCAAAGTCCCCAGGCATCCCCTCTACGCTGCAACCATAAGTTCATTGTGAGTTTCTCTCTATTTTGTAAATAAGTTCATTTGTATCATTTCTTTTTAGAATCCACATGAAAGGGATGTCATATGATACATGACACTTCACTCAGTATGACACTCTTAGGTCCATCCATATGCTGCAAATGACCTTATTTCATTCTTTTTAATGGTTGAGTAATATTCCATTACATATATACACCACATCTTCTTTATTTATCCCATCAATGAACATTTAGCTTGCTTCCATATCTTGGCTATTTTAAACAGTGTTGTAATGAACACTGGGGAGCATGTATCTCTTCAGGCCCTGTTTTTCTCTGGATATATGCCTAGGAGTGAGATTGCAGGGTCATATGGTAGCTCTATGTTTAGTTTTTTAAGGAACCTCCACACAGTTTTCCGCAGTGGCTATACCAATTTACATTCCCACCAACAGTACAGGAGGGTTCACTTCTGTCCATACCCTTTCCAGCATTTGTTGTTTGTAGAATTTTTAATGATAGCCAACCTGACTGGTGTGAAGTAGCATCTTATTGTAGTTTTCATTAGCATTTCCCTAATAAACAGAGATTTTGTACATCTTTTCATCTGCCTGTTGACTATCTGCATTTCCTCTTTAGAGAAATGTCTCCTCAGGTCTTTTGCCCACTTTTTGAGTGTTTTTTTTTTTTTTTTTTTTTTTTTATGCTATTGAGGATAAATTTTCTTATCAGTCACATCATTTGCAAATATTTTCTCCCAGTCTGTGGGATGTCTTTTTTTTTTTTTTTTAAAGACTTATTTATTTATTTATTTTTGGGCGGGGGTTGGGTTGGGGAGGGAGGGGAGCGGGCTGGCCACTTCTATTGGTCTTTCATTTCTCTATTTTCATCCATCTTTGTTCTTTGGCTACTGTGGGCCTCCCATCGTGGTGGCGCCTGTTGTTGCAGAGCACCGGCTCTGGGCGCATGCGCTCCAGAGATCCAGCTCGGTAATTGGACACATCCGTCCAGCCGTTCCATGGCACATGGGATCTTCCCAGGCCAGGGATCAAACCGGCGCCCCTTGCACTGCAAGGCGGTGTCCTTACCCACTGGACCACCAGGGCAAGTGTGGGCTGTCTTTTTGTCTTATTTATTGTTTCCTTTGCTGTGCAAAATTTTTGAGTTTAAGTAGCTCTTATTTTTTCTTTTATTTCCATTATTTTGGGAAAAGGATTAAAAGAGATTTTTCTGTGATTTATGTCAGAGAGTGTTCTAAGTTTTCCTCTAAGAGTTTTATTGTGTCCGGTCTAACATTTAGGTCTCTAATCAATTTTAAACTTATTTTGTGTATTGAGTTAATGAATGATCTAATTTCATTCTTTTACATATGGCTGCCCAGTTTTCCCAGGACAATCTGTTGAAGAGACTGTCTTTTCAACATTGTTTAGTCTCGCCTCCTTTGTCGTAGATTAATTGACTATAGGTGCATGGGCTTATTTCTGGGTTTTTTATCCTGTCCCATTGATCTATATATCTGTTTTTGTGCCAGTACCACACACTCTTGATGACTGTAGCTTTGTAGTATAGTCTGAAGTCAGGGAGCCTGATTCCTCCAGCTTCATTTTTCTTTTCCAAGATTGCCTGGGCTCTTTGGGGTCTTTTATGACTCCACACAAATTTTCATTAGCATTTCCCTAATAAACAGAGATTTTGTACATCTTTTCATCTGCCTGTTGACTATCTGCATTTCCTCTTTAGAGAAATGTCTCCTCAGGTCTTTTGCCCACTTTTTGAGTGTTTTTTTTTTTTTTTTTTTTTTTTATGCTATTGAGGATAAATTTTCTTATCAGTCACATCATTTGCAAATATTTTCTCCCAGTCTGTGGGATGTCTTTTTTTTTTTTTTTTAAAGACTTATTTATTTATTTATTTTTGGGCGGGGGTTGGGTTGGGGAGGGAGGGGAGCGGGCTGGCCACTTCTATTGGTCTTTCATTTCTCTATTTTCATCCATCTTTGTTCTTTGGCTACTGTGGGCCTCCCATCGTGGTGGCGCCTGTTGTTGCAGAGCACCGGCTCTGGGCGCATGCGCTCCAGAGATCCAGCTCGGTAATTGGACACATCCGTCCAGCCGTTCCATGGCACATGGGATCTTCCCAGGCCAGGGATCAAACCGGCGCCCCTTGCACTGCAAGGCGGTGTCCTTACCCACTGGACCACCAGGGCAAGTGTGGGCTGTCTTTTTGTCTTATTTATTGTTTCCTTTGCTGTGCAAAATTTTTGAGTTTAAGTAGCTCTTATTTTTTCTTTTATTTCCATTATTTTGGGAAAAGGATTAAAAGAGATTTTTCTGTGATTTATGTCAGAGAGTGTTCTAAGTTTTCCTCTAAGAGTTTTATTGTGTCCGGTCTAACATTTAGGTCTCTAATCAATTTTAAACTTATTTTGTGTATTGAGTTAATGAATGATCTAATTTCATTCTTTTACATATGGCTGCCCAGTTTTCCCAGGACAATCTGTTGAAGAGACTGTCTTTTCAACATTGTTTAGTCTCGCCTCCTTTGTCGTAGATTAATTGACTATAGGTGCATGGGCTTATTTCTGGGTTTTTTATCCTGTCCCATTGATCTATATATCTGTTTTTGTGCCAGTACCACACACTCTTGATGACTGTAGCTTTGTAGTATAGTCTGAAGTCAGGGAGCCTGATTCCTCCAGCTTCATTTTTCTTTTCCAAGATTGCCTGGGCTCTTTGGGGTCTTTTATGACTCCACACAAATTTTCAGATTTTTTGTTCTAGATCTGTGAAAAATGCCATTGATAATTTGATAGGGATTGCATTGAATCTATAGACTGCCTTGAGTAGTAGAGTCATTTTTACAATGTTGATTCTTCCAATCCACGAACATCTGTTGATGTTTTCTTCGATTTCTTTCAACAGCACCTTATAGTTTTCAGAGTACAGGTATTTTGTCTCCCCAGGTAGGTTTATTCTTAGGTATTTTATTCTTTTCAATGGAATTGCTTCTTGAATTTCTCTTTCATTATTAGTGTATAGAAATGTAACAGGGCTTCCCTAGTGGTCCAGTGGGTAAGGACACCACCTTGCAGTGCAAGGGGCGCCGGTTCGATCCCTGGCCTGGGAAGATCCCACGTGCCATGGAGCGGATGGACCGATGTGTCCAACTACTGAGCCAGAGCTCTGGAGCGCATGCGCCCAGAGCCGGTGCTCTGCAACAACAGAGGCCACCGCAATGGGAGGCCCACGTGGGCCAAAGAACAAAGACGGATGAAAATGGACCAATGAAAGACCAATAGAAGTGGCCCGCCTGCTCCCCTCCCTCCCCACCCTTCCCCCACTAAAAGAATAAATAAATAAATCTTAAAAAAAAAAAAAAGAAATGTAACAGACTTCTGTGTATTAATTTTGTAACCTGCAACTTTATTAAATTCACTGATGAATTTTAGTACTTTTCTGTTAACCTTTTGGGACCTTCTATATATAGTACCATGTCATCTGCAAACAGTGACAGTTTACCTTTTTCTTTTCCACTTTGGATTCCCTTTACTTCTTTTTCTTCTCTGATTGCTACAGCTAGAACTTCCAGAACTCAGTTGGATAAAAGTGGTGAGAGTGGACTTCCTTGTCTTGTTCCTGATCTTAGAGGGAAGCTTTCAGCTTTTTTCAGCCATTGAGTGTGATGCTAGCTGTAGGTTTGTTGGATATGGCCTTTATCATATTGAGGAATGTACCCTCTATGCCCACTTTCTGGAGAGTTTTTATCATAAATGGGTGCTGAAATTTATCAAAAGCTTTTTATGCATCTATTGAAATGATCATTTTTCTTTTCTTCAATTCATTGATATGTTGTATCACATTGATTCGCAACAGTTGAAAAAACTTTTCATACCTGGGATGAATCTCACTTGATCATGGTGTATGATCTTTTTCATGTATTTCTGGATATGGATTGCTAGTATTTTATCGAGGATTTTTGCATCTATGTTCATTAGTGATATTGGCCTGTAATTTTCCTTTTTTGTGGTATCTTTGTCTGGTTTTGGTATCAAGGTGATGGTGGCTTCATAAAGACAGTTGGTAAGTTTCTCTTCCTCTGTGAATTTTTGGAACAGTTTCAGAAGGATGGGTGTTAAATCTTCTCTAAATGTTTGATAAAATTGACCTGTGAAGCCATCAGGTCCTGGACTTTGTTGGGAGGTTTTAAATCACAGTTTCAATTTCAGTGTTTTGTTATTGGTCTGTTCATATTTTCTATTTCTTCCTGGTTCAGTCGAGGGAGACTGTACCTAAGAAATTATCCATTTCTTTCAGGTTGTCCACTTTATTGGCATACAGTTGTTCATAGCATTCTCTATAATTCTTGGTATTCCTGTGGGGTCAATTGTGACTTCTCCTTTTTCATTTCTAATATTACTGATTCGAATCCTCTCCCCTTTTTCTTGATGAGTCTGGCTAAAGGTTTACTGATCTTGTTTATCTTTTCAAAGAACCAGCTTTTAGCTTGATTGATCTTTGAGATTGTTTTGTCTCTATTTCATTGACTTCTGCTCTGATATTTATGATTTTCTTCCTTCTACCAATCTTAGGTTTTGTTTGTTCTTCTTTCTCTAGTTGTTTTAGGTGTAAGGTTAGGTTGTTTATTTGAGTTTTCTTATTTCTTGAGGTAAGATTGCATTGCTATAAACTTCCCTCTTAGAACTGCTTTTGCTGCATCTCATAAGTTTTGAACCATTGTGCTTTCATTTTCATTTGTCTCTAGGTATTTTTTATTTCTTTTCTGATTTTTTCAGTGGTCCAACAGTTGTTTAGTAGCATTTTTATCATAAATGGGTGCTGAAATTTATCAAAAGCTTTTTATGCATCTATTGAAATGATCATTTTTCTTTTCTTCAATTCATTGATATGTTGTATCACATTGATTCGCAACAGTTGAAAAAACTTTTCATACCTGGGATGAATCTCACTTGATCATGGTGTATGATCTTTTTCATGTATTTCTGGATATGGATTGCTAGTATTTTATCGAGGATTTTTGCATCTATGTTCATTAGTGATATTGGCCTGTAATTTTCCTTTTTTGTGGTATCTTTGTCTGGTTTTGGTATCAAGGTGATGGTGGCTTCATAAAGACAGTTGGTAAGTTTCTCTTCCTCTGTGAATTTTTGGAACAGTTTCAGAAGGATGGGTGTTAAATCTTCTCTAAATGTTTGATAAAATTGACCTGTGAAGCCATCAGGTCCTGGACTTTGTTGGGAGGTTTTAAATCACAGTTTCAATTTCAGTGTTTTGTTATTGGTCTGTTCATATTTTCTATTTCTTCCTGGTTCAGTCGAGGGAGACTGTACCTAAGAAATTATCCATTTCTTTCAGGTTGTCCACTTTATTGGCATACAGTTGTTCATAGCATTCTCTATAATTCTTGGTATTCCTGTGGGGTCAATTGTGACTTCTCCTTTTTCATTTCTAATATTACTGATTCGAATCCTCTCCCCTTTTTTTCTTGATGAGTCTGGCTAAAGGTTTACTGATCTTGTTTATCTTTTCAAAGAACCAGCTTTTAGCTTGATTGATCTTTGAGATTGTTTTGTCTCTATTTCATTGACTTCTGCTCTGATATTTATGATTTTCTTCCTTCTACCAATCTTAGGTTTTGTTTGTTCTTCTTTCTCTAGTTGTTTTAGGTGTAAGGTTAGGTTGTTTATTTGAGTTTTCTTATTTCTTGAGGTAAGATTGCATTGCTATAAACTTCCCTCTTAGAACTGCTTTTGCTGCATCTCATAAGTTTTGAACCATTGTGCTTTCATTTTCATTTGTCTCTAGGTATTTTTTATTTCTTTTCTGATTTTTTCAGTGGTCCAACAGTTGTTTAGTAGCATATTGTTTAACCACCACATGTTTGTGTTTCTTAGAGTTTTTTTCCTTGTAGTTTATTTCTAATCTCAGAGCATTATGATCAGAGAAGATGCTTGATATTATTTTGATTTTCTTAAGTTTACCAAGGCTTGCCTTGTGATCCAGGATATGGTCAATACTGGAGAATGTTCCATGTGCACTTGAGAAAAATGTGTAGTCTGCTACTTTTTGATGGAATGCTCTATAAATATCAATTAAGTCAAACTCCTCTAAAGTGTCATTTAAGGCCTGGGTTTCCTTGTAGATTTCCTGTCTGGATAACCTGTTCATTGATGAAAGTGGGCTATTAGAGTCCTCCATTATTATTGTGTTACTGTAGATTTCTCCTTTTATATTTGTTAGTATTTGCCTTACATTCTGAGGTGCCCCTTTGTTGGATGCGTATATATTTTAAATTGTTGTATCTTCTTAGCTTGAACCCTTAATCATTATGTAGTGTTCTTTTTATCTAACATTCTTTGTTTTAAAGTCTATTTTGTCTGATATGAGTATCACTATTCCAGCTTTCTTATGATTTCCATTTGTGTGAAATACCCTCTTCCACCCCCTTACTTTCAGTCTGTAAGTGTCTCTTGGTATGAAGTGGGTCTCTTGTAGACAGCATATATATGGGTCTTGTATTTGTATCCACTAACCAGCCTATGTCTTTTGGTAGGTGCATTTAATTCATTTACATTTAAGGTAATCAATATGCATGATCCTATCATCATTGTGTTAATTGTTTTGAGGTAATTATTATTAGATCATTTTTTTCTCTTGTGTTTCCTGCCTAGAGAAGATCCTTTAGCATTTGCTGTAAATTTGGTTTAGTGGTGTTAAATTCTCTTAACTTTTGCTTGCCTGTAAAGATTTTGATTTCTTCCTCAAATCTGAAAGAAAGCCTTGTTGGGTAGAGTATTCTTGGTTGCAGGTTCTTCCCTTTCATCACTTGGAATATATCATGCTATTCCCTTCTGGCTTGTAGAGTCTCTGTTGAGAAATAGGCTGATAACCTTATCAATTTTCCCTTGTGTGTCATTTGTCTTTTTTCCCTTGCTGCTTTTAAGAAATTATCTTTGTCTTTAATTTTTGTTAGTTTGATCACCATGTGTCTCAGTGTGTTCCCATTGGATTAATCCTGCCTGGGACTCTGTGCTTTCTGGACATGGTTGACTATTTCCTTTCCCATGTTAGGGAAGCTTTTGGCTATTATCTCTTCAAATATTTTCTTGTGTCCTTTCTCTCTTTCCTCTCCTTCTGAGACCCCTATAATGCAAATTTTGTTGTGTTTAATGTTGTCCCAGAGGCCTCTTAGGCTATCTTCATTTCTTTTCATTCTTTTTTTCTACATTCTGTTTAGAAGCATTGATTTCCACTATTCTGTCTTCCAGGTCACTTATTCCTTCTTCTGCCTCAGTTATCCTATCGATTCCTTCTAATTTATTGTTCATCTTTGTTTGCTTGTTAGTTCTTGTAGGTCCTTGGTAAAGATTTCTTGCATCTTTTTCACTTTGTTTCTAATATCCTGCATCATATTCACTATCATTATCTTGAATTCTCTTTCTGGGAGGTTGCCTATTTCTACTTCATTTAATTGTTTTTCTAGGGATTTATGTTGTTCATTTGTCTGGGACATAATCCAATTTCTTTTCATCTTGGGTATCTTTCTATGATTGTGGTATTAGTTCTATAGGCTGATGGGACTCTGATTTTTATTTTTTCTGCCTTCTGGTGAGAATTAAGAGGCTTATGCAAGTCTCCTGATGGGAAGGGTTGGCTGTGGGGGAAATTGGGTCTTGCAGTGTTGGGCAGGGCTGTGCTCAGTAAAACCCTAGTCCAATTATCTGATATTGGGTGGAACTGCAGGTTTTTTGGCCTGAGGCAACTCAGTCCTGGAGTCTATAGGCTTCTATAGTTAGGTGACCTCCCAGAGGGCCCATGCCAAGACACAGCTCCAAATACTGTTGTTGTTAAGTGCCCCCATCTCTGAGGCAGACCACTGCTGACTCACATCTCCCCAGGAGACCCTCAAACACTCATAGGTAGGTCTGGCTCAGTCTCCTGTGCGGTCACTACTCCCTTCCCCTGGGTCCTGCAGCACAAAGATTGTTGGTGCCTTCCAGGAGACTCTGTTTCCCCAGTCGGGTTATTTTCTTTTGTTTTTGGCTTTTTTTTTGGCTTAAGAAATTATCTTTGTCTTTAATTTTTGTTAGTTTGATCACCATGTGTCTCAGTGTGTTCCCATTGGATTAATCCTGCCTGGGACTCTGTGCTTTCTGGACATGGTTGACTATTTCCTTTCCCATGTTAGGGAAGCTTTTGGCTATTATCTCTTCAAATATTTTCTTGTGTCCTTTCTCTCTTTCCTCTCCTTCTGAGACCCCTATAATGCAAATTTTGTTGTGTTTAATGTTGTCCCAGAGGCCTCTTAGGCTATCTTCATTTCTTTTCATTCTTTTTTTCTACATTCTGTTTAGAAGCATTGATTTCCACTATTCTGTCTTCCAGGTCACTTATTCCTTCTTCTGCCTCAGTTATCCTATCGATTCCTTCTAATTTATTGTTCATCTTTGTTTGCTTGTTAGTTCTTGTAGGTCCTTGGTAAAGATTTCTTGCATCTTTTTCACTTTGTTTCTAATATCCTGCATCATATTCACTATCATTATCTTGAATTCTCTTTCTGGGAGGTTGCCTATTTCTACTTCATTTAATTGTTTTTCTAGGGATTTATGTTGTTCATTTGTCTGGGACATAATCCAATTTCTTTTCATCTTGGGTATCTTTCTATGATTGTGGTATTAGTTCTATAGGCTGATGGGACTCTGATTTTTATTTTTTCTGCCTTCTGGTGAGAATTAAGAGGCTTATGCAAGTCTCCTGATGGGAAGGGTTGGCTGTGGGGGAAATTGGGTCTTGCAGTGTTGGGCAGGGCTGTGCTCAGTAAAACCCTAGTCCAATTATCTGATATTGGGTGGAACTGCAGGTTTTTTGGCCTGAGGCAACTCAGTCCTGGAGTCTATAGGCTTCTATAGTTAGGTGACCTCCCAGAGGGCCCATGCCAAGACACAGCTCCAAATACTGTTGTTGTTAAGTGCCCCCATCTCTGAGGCAGACCACTGCTGACTCACATCTCCCCAGGAGACCCTCAAACACTCATAGGTAGGTCTGGCTCAGTCTCCTGTGCGGTCACTACTCCCTTCCCCTGGGTCCTGCAGCACAAAGATTGTTGGTGCCTTCCAGGAGACTCTGTTTCCCCCAGTCTTATAGAAGCTCTGGAATCAAATCCCACTGATTTCAAAGTCAGATTCCCTGGGGATTCCCAGTCCTTTGGCAAAATCCCGAGGTTGGGGTGCCTGACGTGGGGTCCTAGAACCTTCACAACGGTGTGATAATTTCATTGGTGGTATTGTTCTCTAACATGTAAGTCGCCCACCTGACAGGCATAGGATTTAATTTTTATTGCAATTGCTCCCTTCCAACCATTTCGTTGTGGCTTATCCTTTGTCTTTGGATGTGGGGTATCTTTTTTTTTTTTTTTTTGGTGAGTTCCAGTGTCTTCTTGTTGATCTTTGTTTAGCTGCTAGTTGTGATCTTGGTGCTCTGGCAGGGGAAGCTGAGTGCATGTCCTTCCGCCTTAGTCTCAGACTCAGTCCTCTTGATTCTTCCTCATGTCTGCAGGGCAACATGCTTTAAATATTTTTGGCATAAGCACTGGTTTGTATAGGTCAGGAGTCTGGGTTCAGCTGAACTGGTTCTCTGCACAGGGTTTCTCAGAGCTGAAAGGAAGGTGGCTCATGGGTTGTCTCACTTTCTGAAGCTCGGGCTCAGGGTCTTCCTCTACGGGTGTTCATGCTGTTGGCTGAACTCACATCCTCACAGTGGTGGCATGGAGGGCCCTGTTCTGGTGGCCTTCAGTCTGGTTTAGGCCTCAGGTCCTAAAGGCCCTACCTTGCTGCATGGCTCCCTCACGTGCAAATCCTCTCCCGGGTCTTCTAAGACAAGGGCTGCATCAGCAATGTGAGCTTTGTGGCTGGGATCCTGTACCATCCCAACAGATCTGACAATAAATGCCTGCCTGCCTGCCAGCATTACCTCTCTAAACTTTTGTTCCTGATTGCAGTGAGTGAGCTACACCCTCTAGTGGGGAAACCACATGTAGTATATTGAACTTTGGAAGAGTAACACACAAAAGAAAACCCATTAAGTTACTGAATTGTTTTCAAAAAGATGGGGGGAGTGGAGTGCAGTTGGGGAGGGGCTGACTCTTGGTTGGGCCTTCCCACTACTCCCTTCCCCTGGGTCCTGCAGCACAAAGATTGTTGGTGCCTTCCAGGAGACTCTGTTTCCCCCAGTCTTATAGAAGCTCTGGAATCAAATCCCACTGATTTCAAAGTCAGATTCCCTGGGGATTCCCAGTCCTTTGGCAAAATCCCGAGGTTGGGGTGCCTGACGTGGGGTCCTAGAACCTTCACAACGGTGTGATAATTTCATTGGTGGTATTGTTCTCTAACATGTAAGTCGCCCACCTGACAGGCATAGGATTTAATTTTTATTGCAATTGCTCCCTTCCAACCATTTCGTTGTGGCTTATCCTTTGTCTTTGGATGTGGGGTATCTTTTTTTTTTTTTTTTTGGTGAGTTCCAGTGTCTTCTTGTTGATCTTTGTTTAGCTGCTAGTTGTGATCTTGGTGCTCTGGCAGGGGAAGCTGAGTGCATGTCCTTCCGCCTTAGTCTCAGACTCAGTCCTCTTGATTCTTCCTCATGTCTGCAGGGCGAACATGCTTTAAATATTTTTGGCATAAGCACTGGTTTGTATAGGTCAGGAGTCTGGGTTCAGCTGAACTGGTTCTCTGCACAGGGTTTCTCAGAGCTGAAAGGAAGGTGGCTCATGGGTTGTCTCACTTTCTGAAGCTCGGGCTCAGGGTCTTCCTCTACGGGTGTTCATGCTGTTGGCTGAACTCACATCCTCACAGTGGTGGCATGGAGGGCCCTGTTCTGGTGGCCTTCAGTCTGGTTTAGGCCTCAGGTCCTAAAGGCCCTACCTTGCTGCATGGCTCCCTCACGTGCAAATCCTCTCCCGGGTCTTCTAAGACAAGGGCTGCATCAGCAATGTGAGCTTTGTGGCTGGGATCCTGTACCATCCCAACAGATCTGACAATAAATGCCTGCCTGCCTGCCAGCATTACCTCTCTAAACTTTTGTTCCTGATTGCAGTGAGTGAGCTACACCCTCTAGTGGGGAAACCACATGTAGTATATTGAACTTTGGAAGAGTAACACACAAAAGAAAACCCATTAAGTTACTGAATTGTTTTCAAAAAGATGGGGTGGGGGGAGGTGGGAGTGCAGTTGGGGAGGCAGGGAGGATTTCCATGGCACCTGTACTTGAAAAATCCAGAGGAATATCTGAATTCAGGCATGACTAGATACAGATTCTCAAAAAACTTTGCCAGGTTATTTTTCCTCTCCTTTTTTTCGATCCATTCATGCTTTCCTCAATGTTGTCTTCATTCTCAGGCCTTGACCACTCCGTCCCATCCCAGCCATATACCCTGGCAGCTCTAGAGTTACATTTTTAGTAGAAGAGAGCATTCCTTCCTTAAAACTTCTAGTGTAAGATTAGAACGTATAGACTAGTTGGGATAAGATTACTGAATCAGTCTCTAAGGCTACAAGTATACAAGGCACTGTGTCACTATTGCCAAGAAAATGAAAGAAGTAAAAACAGCATGCGTTGGCACTCTTTCTGGATACCATCTGAGGTTGTCCTCAGGCCTGCCCAAAGCTCAGGCCAAAAGCAGGCCTGCCCTGCTATTTTTCTGCCTTTACCATATTAAGAATCTGCAAGGGAGAGATTAGAGCCAGGATGATGAAACAGAGATAGTTTAGAAGTAGTGACACTCAGATCTCATGTTTATAAAAGCCACCCATGCAACTTTTTCTTTTTCCTTTCGCGTGGGTATATATCTATCTGTGTGTGTCTGTGTGTGCACACGCACACACACCTAATCTACCACCTTGTCTTTGGTTTTGAAACTGTAATTCTCTATACACATACCCACTTACAACATCTTTTCACAGCATTTCCGTATAAAACTTGGGAAATTTTAAGATGCTTTGAAAGTGAACTTCAGAAATACCACATGCTAAGAATTTATTCCTTGCAACTTCAAACACGGCTGAGATCAAGAAAGGAAAAGAGCCTTCCGAGCAATCAGATAGTAACAGCTAACCTTTTCAGAATATTTTCTGTGTGCCCGGCACACTCTTCTAAGTGGATTACAAACATTATCTCACACACACACACAAAAAAAACAGAAAAGTTGTACACTGTTGCTGAGAATGTAAAGTAGTGTAACTGCTATGGAAAAATTAAAAATAGAATATCCATATAATCTAACCATCCCACTTTTGGGCATATATCCCAAAGAATGGAAAGTTGAATCTAAAAGAGGTATCTGCATACTAATATTCATCAAAACATTATTCACAATGTCTATTCACAACAGACACATGGGAAGCAACCCAAATGTCCACTAATGGATGAATGTACAAGCAAAATATGATATATGCATACAATATTAGCCTTAAAAAGGAAGAAAAACCCAATATATGCTGCAACATAGATGAACCTTTAAAACATTATACTAAGTGAAAAAGCCAAACAAAAAGGACACATTGCATGAGTCGATTTATATGAGGCACAGAGAGAGTAGTACGATGGCTGCCAGGGTGTGGGCTGAGTTAGGTAGGAGTTGTTTAGGGCACACAGAGTTTCAATTAGAGAGGATGAAAAAAATCTAGAGGTGGATAGAGGCATACTTGCAAAACATAAATATTCTTAATGCCAATAACTACTTAATACCACTGTACACTTAAAATTGGTTAAAATAGTAAATTTTGTTGTGTATATTTTAGTGGTGGTGGTTTAGTCACTGTGTCTGACTCTTGTGACCCCATGGATTGTATGTCGCCTGCCAGGCTCCTCTGTCCATGGGATTCCCAGGCAAGAATATTAGAGTGGATTGCCACTTTCTCCTCCAGTGGATCTTCCCCACCCAAAGATGGAACCTCTGTCTCCTGCATTGCAGGCTGATTCTTTACTGCTGACCCACCAGGGAAGGCCATGTACATTTTACAATTAAAAATAAATTATGTAAAGAATCATTCAGGTACAGTCTCAAGACTATACTGGTGGGGCCTTCCTTTTTGAAACCTGTGCTAATAAAACCTACATACATCCCCCCAAAAACCATTAAAAACAAATGAGATGGTGTGATAAATTAAAGATGGCCACATTTTTTTTTTTTTTTTGCTATTCATTCAATTAACAGGTGGAACTTACCATTCTCACCTTGAATCTGGGTGGCTTCCTTGACCAACAGAATGTGACTAAAGTGACTTCGGGGACTCCCAAGGCTAGATCAGACAATGTCCTGTCCTCAGGTTTCCTCCTGTACTGTTCGAACTTTCTGCTCTTGTTGTGAGTGCTCTCAGAACCCAGAACTGTGCTGTGAGAAATCCAAAGCAGAAGGATAGATCATGTGGAGGCACTCTCTGGTGGATAGCTATAGCTGATCCCCCTAGGGGGCTTGTAGACTAAATTGCCCACAAGGTAACTTCCATTTGAGCCTGAAGTTAATTAGTCTCAGCAGACATCTAACTTCAGCCAATTTAGAACTGCACAGCTAAGCCCAATTCACAAAATCCCAACAAATTATTGTTCAGCCACTAAATTCTGGTTTCATATATACATACCATAACAATTACCTAACAAACCTAAAGGCTTAGAATTGATGTCTCTAGGTCACAGAGTATTCTGTGGTTGGCTGATTCCACAGATATGGATTGCAATAGGGAGGGTCTATTGTAAAATTACACTGAAAATTTTGACCCCTGATCCCCAGAGCTGTTTAATTGTCACCCATATTTGGGGACAAAAACTCCAAATTTGGAAGGTAAAAAAATTCTGGGTTTCAGTCTAGCAGTGTGACACTGAGCGGTTATCTACATAGACAGACTATGGTTCCTGTCATTCCAGTTAACAAAGAATGCTGTGGCCATGGAGTCATCAGTCACTGCAGCTTTGCCTGAATGAGCACCCTAATGGGATTGGGAGGAAAACGGAATTACAGACCCTAGAAATTTATGGTGTATTTATCAAAGGAATGATTTCTGTAAGTCCAAATTCCCACATTACTTCATACATTAAAAAAAAAGAGCTAAGTTCATTAGACATTTTCTTTAATTAGCAGTAATATTTTCATGTTTAACTACTTCTGGGGGTGGTTCTTTTCCAAGCTCTCCTACACATCTGCACCCCTTACCACTTCAGAAGTCACTCAGATATATCTGAGAAGCTATCTTCCAGGCTTAAGTCCTCAGCGGGTGCGCTGAATATAAAATTCCCAGCTTCTAAGTTGTGCTTTTATTTTCTTTCTTTCTTTTTTTTTTTCAGTCTTTTTTCAGTCTATATTCTCTCTGAAGATACTTTTTGTAAGGAAAAACACGGGTCAAACTGACTCCTTCCCGTTAGTCACGATGATGGGGAGTGCTTAATTAGGCGATGAGAAAATCCTTTTTAGGACTAAAAAATACTATTAACTACATGAATAACCAAGCCTCAAATGTAGAGAAAAAATGATATAACGCTGACATTTTTAACTACTCCACCTCACCCTCGCCGAAAAAAATACTTTGTTTTCAAGCGAATAAAATCTGGAAATACCTGTACCAAAACCTACCTGCTTTGCAATGGAAAAACATAAAGCATCCGCAAAGTTAAACCAAACCCACACAGAAACAAACCACAGAATCCTAACTATTTATCCGGCGGCGGACGCTAACATACTTTTGGGCGTAGTGACGCTGTCACGTGAACGAAGGACGCGCCGCGAGTTTCCCAAAAGCCACGCTTAACATGGCTGCCAAGCTTGGACGTCCGAGCCTCACACCCAACATGGGCACAGGGAGCGAGCCAAGCCCCGTATGCTAACATTCCGGAAGTGCTCGAGCGGCGGCGGAAGCGGAAGTGCCCCGGCGGTGGGGGCCGCGGGAAGTGCTTGTCGCTTTTCTCCCTCCCCCTTCACCAGTACAACAAACGGAGGGCTGGCGTAGGTGAGGCGGCGACCTGGTGGTCAGAGGGCGGGCGGCGAACTACAGAGCCCGGGGTGCGTACTGCGGGCGGTGGCGGCTGGGTCGGGCTCTAGGGCCCTCGACCGCTTGATCTCGCGGACTCCGTCCCCTTTCGGGCCTAGAGCTCCCGAAAGAGCAGGGGTTGGATTTGTGGCTGTTGACTGTCTGGTGGTGGCGTTTGCGCCCTTGCCTGAAGTTGGCCCCAAATCCCAACATATATAGGACCCTCTCTGGGTCTCGATTTCCTCAAAAAAATGGGAGCTTTGGCCTGGCCAACTTCTGGGATCCCATCCTACTCTGGCCGTCATAAATTCCACGATTTTAATGTTAAAACTTTTAGCTAATAATGAAGGTCTGTAGTGAGCGTACTGAGGGGATGTATTAAGCTGGACGCGGTGAATACATCTTTGAGAGGCGGCCAGCCAAGGGGAGCCCGGAGTTCTAGAGTTACCTCGTCCACGGACTCACTGACCTTGCCCAGGTTCATTACCTTCTGTGTGGCACGGCTTACATATCTGTAAAATGAAGGTGTTGGGTACCTCTCACGCCCCTAGCTCTAAAATCGAAATCTCAAGTCTCTTTTAAGGAGTCTTTCTTTAGAGACATACCTGAAAGCATCTCTTTCCTGATTTTGTGTACCCAGGAGATGACTTATCAAAGATGTCTACCGTATTTCTTTCCAGACGCCAAGCCAGTCCAGGGCACCTGGGTGCTTACTTAGGAAGATCCCTTTGCTTCCTGTGCGCTGGAAAGCTCTGTCCTGAAGACTGTTTTGTAAACCTATATCAGCAGTGTAAAACACACAGATGTAACATACTTTTGGGCGTAGTGACGCTGTCACGTGAACGAAGGACGCGCCGCGAGTTTCCCAAAAGCCACGCTTAACATGGCTGCCAAGCTTGGACGTCCGAGCCTCACACCCAACATGGGCACAGGGAGCGAGCCAAGCCCCGTATGCTAACATTCCGGAAGTGCTCGAGCGGCGGCGGAAGCGGAAGTGCCCCGGCGGTGGGGGCCGCGGGAAGTGCTTGTCGCTTTTCTCCCTCCCCCTTCACCAGTACAACAAACGGAGGGCTGGCGTAGGTGAGGCGGCGACCTGGTGGTCAGAGGGCGGGCGGCGAACTACAGAGCCCGGGGTGCGTACTGCGGGCGGTGGCGGCTGGGTCGGGCTCTAGGGCCCTCGACCGCCTGATCTCGCGGACTCCGTCCCCTTTCGGGCCTAGAGCTCCCGAAAGAGCAGGGGTTGGATTTGTGGCTGTTGACTGTCTGGTGGTGGCGTTTGCGCCCTTGCCTGAAGTTGGCCCCAAATCCCAACATATATAGGACCCTCTCTGGGTCTCGATTTCCTCAAAAAAATGGGAGCTTTGGCCTGGCCAACTTCTGGGATCCCATCCTACTCTGGCCGTCATAAATTCCACGATTTTAATGTTAAAACTTTTAGCTAATAATGAAGGTCTGTAGTGAGCGTACTGAGGGGATGTATTAAGCTGGACGCGGTGAATACATCTTTGAGAGGCGGCCAGCCAAGGGGAGCCCGGAGTTCTAGAGTTACCTCGTCCACGGACTCACTGACCTTGCCCAGGTGCATTACCTTCTGTGTGGCACGGCTTACATATCTGTAAAATGAAGGTGTTGGGTACCTCTCACGCCCCTAGCTCTAAAATCGAAATCTCAAGTCTCTTTTAAGGAGTCTTTCTTTAGAGACATACCTGAAAGCATCTCTTTCCTGATTTTGTGTACCCAGGAGATGACTTATCAAAGATGTCTACCGTATTTCTTTCCAGACGCCAAGCCAGTCCAGGGCACCTGGGTGCTTACTTAGGAAGATCCCTTTGCTTCCTGTGCGCTGGAAAGCTCTGTCCTGAAGACTGTTTTGTAAACCTATATCAGCAGTGTAAAACACACAGATGTAAAAAATAGTAGACCTTTGTTTGTGTTAAAACTGCTGTTAAGTTGCAGGTTTACTTACTTTGGGCAAATGCCTTCCTTTCTCTGGACTGGAGATTTCTCATCTGACAAATGAATGAGTTAGATTAGGTCACAAATTCTTAACCCCCTTTCCCATACTCTGCGGCTCAGCAGTAAAGAACATGCCTGCTAACGCAGGAAACAGGGTTTGATCCCTGGGTCCAGAAGATCCTCTGGAGAAGGAAGTGGCAACCCACTCCAGTATTCTTGCCTGAGAATCCCATGGAAAGAGGAGCCTGGCAGAGGCTCCATGGGGTTGCAAAGAGTCGGACACAGCGACTAAACAACAACAAAGCAACAACTGCACAAATGAAGAATAGAATAATAAGTATAAAGCCATGATTTTTGGGGGGATGGACAAGGTGAGATGCAGAGGGTACCTATTATGTAGCCATATACTTTGAAAAAAGTTGTGCTTGTATTTTTTAGCATTCATTTTTGACAATTACTGGTCTAGGTTATCACTAAGGCTCTTTCTCTGTCTTTAGAATTTGTGATGCTGTGATTCCTCTGTCCTCTGTGGGTGGACGTTTGTGTGTTTTTGTTTAAATGACTGTGTGCCTGGAGGTACACACTTTAGTTTTTTAAAAAAGAAGATACTAATAAATAGAAAAGGAGAAAAAGGAAAAGCTAGATTACAGTAAAGTGGCATATGAAATAAAATCGGGCTTGAACTAAAGACATGGATCCTTGTTTCAGCACTGGTACTTTCTGGGTTTGTGACTTTGGCAAGCCAGCTTACCTCACTGGTTCTCACTTTCCTGATCTAGAAAGTGAAATATTGGATTGGCTGATTCCTAGATGTTTTCAGCACTGTGATTCTGTTTTCTTATTTTTTAGCTGAGCAGTTGGTGGATGTGTTGCAGTATTTCTTTAGGCAAGAGAGGCTGTTCTAGGTAGTAGACATAGAAGATCTGTGATGAGGAACGGTGTTAGAATTAAGTGATATGCAATATTGCTTTGATATGAGCAACCTGAAACCAAAGGAAAAAAAGGAAAGGTGTTAGAAACCTTTAGGGCAGGGGAGCTTTTGACTAGAAAGGATGATTGAAGACATGGGGAAGTTTTAAGTGTGAGAGGGATATTTTTGGTAAAGTTAAAGAAAGGTAGTTTGTAGTGATTGAAGTAGCTGAGTTTTCAGAAACTGGTGATAGAATCTCTGCACTGTTGAGACTGTATGCTTTGTAGAAGGAAAGGCTTTGTTGCCACCTAGCGTGTACTAGGCAATAAAAAAAATAATCAAGTGAGGGAATAATTGGATGGATAATAGCAATTTTTTTAGGTAGGAGTTTCTCCAGAGAATTGTTATTAATTAGATACAGAATGGGAAATTGATTCAGCATTGTGAAAGTTGGGTAAAAGAAGAGGTCCCTAAGTTTTCTGGTTAGTTGTAAAGGAAGTCAATCTATCTATCCCTTATAGAGTATGTTAGTAAGAGACAGACATGAACCTTGTAGGGTCCAATGTGATCTGAGGAAGAGAATAATTAGAATAATATAGCGATGGACTTCAAAATTAAAAAAGATGGAGGAGGATCTTGATAAGATGGAACAGGTATAAGAAGATTTTTAAGGTGTATATTTAGAAAGTAAAGGAGTGGATTTATGTAGGACCCTTATAGGTATCTGTGCTAGAACTGTGTACAGTATTTGTCAAAACCTCTATAATGAAAATAGAGAATAAAAAGGGGAATGGTTTTTGCAAGCAAGGAAATGTTGGTGCTCATCAACAGGCAGTAGAAATAGCCTTGAGGGTTAAGGTTTAATGGACATTGTGGGGAATGAACAGTGGGTGGGAGGCGTAAAGGAAGTAGCAGGAAGGCCTGTATTATCATATGTAAAGATAATAGCTATAGTCATTGCTCTGTGAGAAAAGGGGATCCTGCAGGGGTGCTGTGTGAAGGTCATCTGGAGGGGTGGGATTGGGGGGATATACATAAGACTAATCTGGGAACATACATATCTGTAAACAACAAAACTCTGTAAAAGTTAAAAGTAAAATAAAAGCTTAAAAAAAAATAAAAGATAGGAATAAATTTGGGAGCAACCAGAATGAATTAAATTCATTCTGTTGTGTAGAGTGTTGTGTAGTTGGGATAGGAGGGAACTTGAGCTGGCAGGTTGCAAGAAGCAGAACAGCCTAAGAAATTGTGTTAATGAAAAGGACCTTCTTTATTGAGTTTCTGAAGTTTAAAGAATGTTCAGAAATAGTTCAGGCTTACTACTTAGAATGTACTTGGGCCGCTAGGACAGACATGCTTCCTTTAGCTAAGTAAACTGTTCAGCTAAAGTCTGCTGAACAGCCAGCCACCTGATGACTATAGAGACATAGGGCTGCTGTAGGCTACTGAGTGGGAGGCACAAGTTCTAATTTGTGAAGGAGGGTGTGGTCAGCAGCAGTTTCTCAGAGCATCAATATGCGCATCTCCAAGCACTGGGGCATAGATCTGGAATGCAGGCAGGCAACCCAGCTGAGGTGCAGAGGACTGACTTGATGATAGGTTGTATAGTGTAGGCTGAGAAGTCTCAATCTCAGCCTGAACTCTGACACTTAATATATGCCCTTGGCAAGTGACTTATACCATCTGGTTTGATTTGTCCATCTAAAAATTAGGAAACCAGGCATAAATAGTGTCCTCTAGATGATCTTACTTGTTCTATGTGAAGTCCTTGGGATTATATGAGCCTTAGACTGTTTTGTTTTCTCTTGGGAAGATGTACAGCTTCCTCATAGTCTCAGATGGGCTTATGACCCCCCAGAATTTTAGAACTGTGTGACTAGTCTCTGAAGGTCCCTTTACCTTTTAACTTTCATTAAAAATGACGTTTTGTCATTTAAAATTCCATTTCTTTGAGATTTAGAGTCTCAGCTTCCAGATCTTATGCATGTGTGCTCAGTCATGTCCGATTCTTTGTGACACCATGGACTGCAGCCTACCAGACTCCTCTGTCCATGGAATTCTCCAGGCAAGAATACTGGAGTTGGTTGCCATTTCCTACTCCAGGGTATTTTTCTGATCCAAGGATTGAGCCTGTGTCTCTTATGTCTCCTGCAATAGCAAGTGAATTCTTTACCACTGTGCCACCTGGGAAGCTCTAAAAAAAACACCTAGTGCTGTAAATAATAGTCTCTGCATATTTGTACTCACTTGTTATTTATAATGCACCTAACCCGAATTCTCCTTAACTCCTCTGCTACACCTGTTCCTGTGTGTCGTCTTTATCAACTGCTGATAACTGGAATTTCCTCTTTTCCTCTTTCAGTTTACTACTGCTTTGGACCTACACTTGAGTTTCTCAAGTGACAGACATGCTTCCTTAGGGCCCTAGGACAGACATGCTTCCTTTAGCTAAGTAAACTGTTCAGCTAAAGTCTGCTGAACAGCCAGCCACCTGATGACTATAGAGACATAGGGCTGCTGTAGGCTACTGAGTGGGAGGCACAAGTTCTAATTTGTGAAGGAGGGTGTGGTCAGCAGCAGTTTCTCAGAGCATCAATATGCGCATCTCCAAGCACTGGGGCATAGATCTGGAATGCAGGCAGGCAACCCAGCTGAGGTGCAGAGGACTGACTTGATGATAGGTTGTATAGTGTAGGCTGAGAAGTCTCAATCTCAGCCTGAACTCTGACACTTAATATATGCCCTTGGCAAGTGACTTATACCATCTGGTTTGATTTGTCCATCTAAAAATTAGGAAACCAGGCATAAATAGTGTCCTCTAGATGATCTTACTTGTTCTATGTGAAGTCCTTGGGATTATATGAGCCTTAGACTGTTTTGTTTTTCTCTTGGGAAGATGTACAGCTTCCTCATAGTCTCAGATGGGCTTATGACCCCCCAGAATTTTAGAACTGTGTGACTAGTCTCTGAAGGTCCCTTTACCTTTTAACTTTCATTAAAAATGACGTTTTGTCATTTAAAATTCCATTTCTTTGAGATTTAGAGTCTCAGCTTCCAGATCTTATGCATGTGTGCTCAGTCATGTCCGATTCTTTGTGACACCATGGACTGCAGCCTACCAGACTCCTCTGTCCATGGAATTCTCCAGGCAAGAATACTGGAGTTGGTTGCCATTTCCTACTCCAGGGTATTTTTCTGATCCAAGGATTGAGCCTGTGTCTCTTATGTCTCCTGCAATAGCAAGTGAATTCTTTACCACTGTGCCACCTGGGAAGCTCTAAAAAAAACACCTAGTGCTGTAAATAATAGTCTCTGCATATTTGTACTCACTTGTTATTTATAATGCACCTAACCCGAATTCTCCTTAACTCCTCTGCTACACCTGTTCCTGTGTGTCGTCTTTATCAACTGCTGATAACTGGAATTTCCCTCTTTTCCTCTTTCAGTTTACTACTGCTTTGGACCTACACTTGAGTTTCTCAAGTGACAAGTGGTGATATTTTGGAGAGAAGAGTAGGAAGAAGCCAAGACATAGGAGGCTAGTCACAGTAGTTTTCTGTTGTCACCTGCTTTTATCCCTTCATTCCACTAAAAGACAAGCAGTTGAGAGAGAGAGTGCACATATAAGAGAGACTCCATCATCACTGGGTCTCTGTCTTTCATGTTTTCTTCTCTGTACTTAGCGCTTGGGATGAAATGCTGTTAGCATAGTCTAGTCACATATTTCACTTGTGATGATGAAGCCAGCTTTAGTTGAAACAGTTGTGTGGGTTTGTCGTTGCTTATTTTTAATAGCGTTTAGTGGTGAGGGAAAATAAATGAGTCTTTGAAGAAGTCTTTCATATCCTTAACACTGCTGGGGCACTCCTGGAATTGGAGAAGACTAAGGGATTCCCCCCCAGGTATGGGTCCTGAACGGTTAAAGTTCCTAGGTGAAAGATGGCGGTCTTCTCCTTTACCCTAGTCGTCATCTCCATGAGTCCCTTCCCCACGGAAGGCTTGTAACAAGGGCATCACTACTCCACCTGCTGACAAATAAGCAGCTCTGTGACCAAGTTTTCAATTCTAGATGTGATATGGGAACTATATATACAATTTCACCTAAAGTTTTGTTAAAATTCTACTGTTTTAGTCCCTTTGGTAGTGTTAATGCACAGTAGGTTAAATAGATCCTTGTGGTCTTGCTGGAGACCTAAACTGATCTCGCTATACTGTTGTATAATGAACTATCTGTGAGTAAATATTTTTCTGAGTTCTAAACAAGAAAACTTACATAAACTCAGTGATAGTTAAGGGGCAGTCTGTTTGTTTAAAATTTCAAGTGTGTCTTGTGCGATGGTCCACAGAAAGCTTCAGTATTGCAAAATAAGGAGTGATAAAAGGTGAAATCATAAGATGAGGGTGGAAAATACCAAGTGGGTAAAAGAAGGATGAAGGGCCAAGAAAGATTTTTCCTTTAAGGATGAAATCAAGAACATGGTGTCTGTGAATGGTCAATGTGTCAAAGGTGAGGGTGTGAAAAGTGAAGCATGTGCTAAATAACATAGTTGGAGAATTAATCCATGGTTGGATTGATCTGTCCTGGTTAATAGCCTTGTCAGCGTATTTGAATGAGTCAGGATAGCTATTGGTTTTGTGTTCTTATTAGAGTAAAATGTGATTGCATTTTTGCCAGGGTTGCAGTCTTGTTGCTGAGATCGTTGAGTGCTGTGGTGGCAAATAGAATGCTCATGGGTGCAAGAAATGGTTCTTAACATTCTTGCTGCTGGGCACTCATGGACAAATGGAAAGACTGATGGATAGTCACACATCAGATGTGTGATTTATTATGAACGAGGGCTTGTTATCACTCATTGGCAGAGGATTGAGATTCTTTTCCTTTTTGTGCCGGAGACAATCAATAAAAGACTCCAAGCTGCTGCTATAGGAGAAGCATATGTTAGTTGAGTCTTATAGGGAGCTCAGAAGAGGAGTTTAGTAGGAGATGTTTTTTTCGGAGGACATAACATTTAAGCTAGATTTTGAAGGCAGAATAGTGCTTTTCTAGCAAAAAGAAAGGGAAGGGAAGGACCTTCTAGCCAGAGTTAGTAGCTTGTTAGGAATAAATGATGAATGTTAAACGGGTAAACTGAGATTGGTGTGGCTGGAATGAGCAAGTGGTAAGAATTGAAAAATAATATTGGAAAGGTGCTTGATCAGATTGGAAAGATTTTTTATCCTCTAGAAACTAGGATTTCTTGCAGGCTGATTTGGTTCCTGTTTAATCAACAGAAGGGCCAAGAAAGATTTTGACTTAAAAGATGAAGTCAAGAATATGCTACCCATGAATGGTTAGAGTTGTCAGTGATGAGGGTATATTATAGTTCTTTAAAAGAAAAAAAAAAAAAAAAAACAACAGGGCTTCCATGGTGGTTCAGTGGGTAAAGAGTCCACCTTGCAGTACAAGCGGCAACAGTTCGATCCCTGGCCCAGGAAGATCCCATGTACCGCGGAGCAGCTGGAACGGTTGTCCAATTAGGTGCCAACACTCACGTGCAGCCAGAGTCAGTGCTCTGCAATGAGAGAGGCCACTGCAATGGGAGGCCCACACAGGCCAAAGAATAAAGATGGATGAAATAAATGATGACTTAGAGGCCAAAAAAAAAACCAAAACCCAATTAACTGTAGTTCATGTACCTACTCTGCAGAATCCCTTAGATCCATACTACTAAGTGCCTATTGATATTAATCCTCCCACAGTTCTGATAATTTATTTCTTTGGTTTCCCAGGCCATAGCTGATTAGAAGTAGCAAATTAGAGGTTTGTGTGTGTGTTTGGGTGGAGTGCAGTGAGAAGCAAGCATGCTGACACCTGCCAGAAGTCACAGTGCATAACCTTTCAGTGAGACTCTCTCTCTCTCTCTCTCTCTCTCTCTCTCTCTCTCTCTCTCTCTCTCTCTCCCTAGATGATTCAAGTGCATAGAGAATCTAAGAGTCTTCTACTTTCTGCTTTTTTAGGGGCAGTCCTTGCCTAGAGTTGGAGTTTTTTTTTTATCAAGTTTAATGATCTTACTTTACATATGAGGAATTTGATGCTTACAGGAATTGAGTGAATTAGGAAGCAACAGTACATATATAACTCCCAATTCTTTGGATTTTTGCTCATTCTAAATAATGCATTTTTATCTCTACTGCTCTCCAGAAAAAGATATTCTGTGCTTTTTGTGTAATATTTTTTGTTAATTTGAATGTAATCTGTACCACGGTAGTAGCACTACCTTCATGTGTCTTTATTCTAAAGTCAACATTGTTTTACCTAGATTTTATAGTGATAATTTCTGTGTCTGGGTTTTGCGTATTTTAGTCTACTCTATCACTGGTTGCAGGCTGATTTGGTTCCTGTTTAATCAACAGAAGGGCCAAGAAAGATTTTGACTTAAAAGATGAAGTCAAGAATATGCTACCCATGAATGGTTAGAGTTGTCAGTGATGAGGGTATATTATAGTTCTTTAAAAGAAAAAAAAAAAAAAAAAACAACAGGGCTTCCATGGTGGTTCAGTGGGTAAAGAGTCCACCTTGCAGTACAAGCGGCAACAGTTCGATCCCTGGCCCAGGAAGATCCCATGTACCGCGGAGCAGCTGGAACGGTTGTCCAATTAGGTGCCAACACTCACGTGCAGCCAGAGTCAGTGCTCTGCAATGAGAGAGGCCACTGCAATGGGAGGCCCACACAGGCCAAAGAATAAAGATGGATGAAATAAATGATGACTTAGAGGCCAAAAAAAAAACCAAAACCCAATTAACTGTAGTTCATGTACCTACTCTGCAGAATCCCTTAGATCCATACTACTAAGTGCCTATTGATATTAATCCTCCCACAGTTCTGATAATTTATTTCTTTGGTTTCCCAGGCCATAGCTGATTAGAAGTAGCAAATTAGAGGTTTGTGTGTGTGTTTGGGTGGAGTGCAGTGAGAAGCAAGCATGCTGACACCTGCCAGAAGTCACAGTGCATAACCTTTCAGTGAGACACTCTCTCTCTCTCTCTCTCTCTCTCTCTCTCTCTCTCTCTCTCTCTCTCTCTCTCTATATGATTCAAGTGCATAGAGAATCTAAGAGTCTTCTACTTTCTGCTTTTTTAGGGGCAGTCCTTGCCTAGAGTTGGAGTTTTTTTTTTATCAAGTTTAATGATCTTACTTTACATATGAGGAATTTGATGCTTACAGGAATTGAGTGAATTAGGAAGCAACAGTACATATATAACTCCCAATTCTTTGGATTTTTGCTCATTCTAAATAATGCATTTTTATCTCTACTGCTCTCCAGAAAAAGATATTCTGTGCTTTTTGTGTAATATTTTTTGTTAATTTGAATGTAATCTGTACCACGGTAGTAGCACTACCTTCATGTGTCTTTATTCTAAAGTCAACATTGTTTTACCTAGATTTTATAGTGATAATTTCTGTGTCTGGGTTTTGCGTATTTTAGTCTACTCTATCACTGGTTGCTTTCAGGTGCTTTGAAGTCAAGTAACCAAGAACTGGAGATTTGCTTTTTAATACTGGAGATAACACAGCAATGGGTCCACGGAAGAAAAATGTTAAAACTTGTCTCGTGAATAAAGAAATTCCGGAGGAAACAGTATCAGACGAAACAAAGGACTATATGAATCAACTTTCACATGAAGTGCTTTGCCATATTTTTAGGTAAGATTTTGTTTGCTTGATTTACATCTGCCTGGACTGTGTGGGTAGAAGAAAATCCTATAGCTGTGCTGTCCGATATGGTAGTCACTACTGCATTTGGTGTTTAAGCTAAAGATCAGGTGTGGCGAGTGGCTGCTGCATAGGACAGCACAGACAGTGAAGAACTTCCCTTTGTTGTAGAAAGTTCTGTTGGACAGCGATTATCTAGACTATTACCATTCCAGTCTTCTTAGAATTCTTATTGACCGATAGGTGTGTTGACTGTTATTGTTACAGTACCATTTGTGTACGGCATAAGACAGTGTTTCTGACTTTTTGATTACAGTCCACAGTGAGAAACATTTTACTCAGTGTGCACATATATAAGTAAATGAAAGAGGTTTGCAAAATAATAGCTGTTCATATGCAATCTACATATTAAAGTTGTTTTGATATAAATTTTTTTCAAAATCTTTTTTTATATTATATTTTTACCTAAACTGTGTTATAACAACTGTTAAGCCAGAAGCAAATCCAAAAAGACAACTGAAAAACCCCCTGTCATTACAGTCTCTCCTGCTGTCTTCTTTTATTATCACTCAGACACATCCTAGCATACTTGTCTCTGGAATGAAAGACCAGAGTGTGAACCCTGAGCCTCTCATTTACTAACTGTGGATCAATGATAGACATAAAGATGTTATTATAAGGATTCAGTGAGATAATGCTTTTAAAGCACTTTATACACTGGGTGACATAGAAGCGTTAGTGGTGAATCTGCAGATTAAGAAGTTTTAAAATAGTAATAGCAGAGTTACTTTGGGGAACCATGGGCACTTTTTCTTTTCTAGTATAAATTTGTCTCAGTCCTCTTCTTCGGCAATCTGTTATTCTGTGACACTGTAGTTTCTGTTCATTTCTATCTGGTAGTAGAAGGCCAAATTAATCGACTTTTTTTTCTTTTAATAGAATGATGCTAAAGTTAACCTGGCTGGAAAAGCTCTGTAACTGAAATTTTCCAGAAATAGAGTCTGATCCTACTGGATGTTCAAATGTGTTCAAAAATATAAAATAATTAAAGGTTTGATATGGGAGAAGATAGCCAGCCAGTTGAGTAAAACAGTCTATATAGAGGCTCTGTATGTGGATTCAAATATATGTGGAGATCTCATTTATGATAAACTTAGTGGTCACATCAGTGAAGAAAAACTAAGTGGATTATTCAGTGATGTCACAACCTAAAAATTATTTGATGAAAATGGTAGAAGCATGTTCTCATCTCTCAGATCTTCAGCTATATTCTAAGTGTATCAGTGAATTAAACAGTGAAGCTGTTAAAATTCTACTGGAGAGCATAGGTAAAATACTTGAGGGATGTATGTTTGTTGTCTGTGGACTAATGGTAGGATATATTGTGAACAGATTTGATCATATATTATTTATTATTTATTTATTTAATTTTATTTTTTAAAGATTTTTACAGAGTTTTGTTGTTCACAGACATGAATGTTCCCAGATCAGTCATATGCATCTCTCTGGCCCCCTCCTTCCTCCCGGCCCCCCCAACCCACCCCTCCAGGCCATCGCACCCAGCCCCTGCAGGATCACCTATTCCCATTGGGCAATGACCATATGATAGTATAGGGTTCCATGTTACTCCCTCTATGCCTCCCACCCATTGATCATATTTTAAATTGGAAGTGGATCCAATATTGCAGTTCAAACACAATATACCAGTAGAAGGAGTAGAATCAAGTAGAAGGAGGTTATCCTGGTTAAAAAGAAAGAAATACGCAACAGATTGGCACAGTGTGATGAGAACTATGAAATAAGCTGAATACTTGAATTTGGTATGAGATTTTATTCTAAAAATAAACATTTTTAGGTTTTTAAAGTTTTATCTGAAGATTCCTTTTATAGTCCTGGAGTAACTATTTATCATGTTTAAACACATCTTTTCTAAAACGTGTTTGAACTCCAGCTTTTTGACCATGTATCTGTAGTAAAAATACATTCTTTGTCTGAGGGTAAATGTAAGATAATCTTCATAAGATTGCTAATGTTTGTATTTCAAGGGAGTATATTATTAATTCAGGCAAATAGTTTGGATAAAAATTAGTGATTTGGGGGGAAAAGTTTTAGTGCCTAAAAACTTGATTTAGAAAACCAATTCACTTTTCATTGTTTATAAAATATATAGTTATGTAGTTACTGAAAATTATTGTCAAACTGTAAATAGGCTAATTTTTTTGGAGGGGTAGAAAATCTAACTTTATTCTCTTTGTTTAAATAGCTATAAAGGAGAAAGTAGATGGGCCAGATGTAGAAAAAAATAGAGCAGAGAAATATTCAGCAGGCATTCTTGGACTTTCCTTTAGAATTAGCTTAATTTTTAGGAAATAGACCCACCCGTTGACATCTGTGCACTTCGTCTCTCTTATCTAGCTGTTGTTTTTTTTTCTGGTTAACTTTTCTGAGTGAATTTCACCATTTGTCAAGTGGAATACTGATAGCACCTACTATATCAATGAAGATCTTAGCAGAAAAGATATACTCAGCTGAAATTTGAAGGTAATGGAAAGATCATTCAGAGAGATCTAGGTAGAGTTAAGAAAACAAGTAAGAGATGTTGAAGAATTCATTCATCTAGGGGACTAGCAGTACCATAAGACTTTGCCTTGCCTTCCATTGGCTAAGGTCCACTCATGGGGGTTGGTGGGGGACTGGAGAACACAATAGAACAGAGAAGGGAACGAAAGGATTGAGGGTGGGCTGGGTTGCAAACAGGAAAATAACCTAGCTTGCAAATTTGTTAAACAGTGCCTAAAACAGTGCCTAGTATAGTGTCTGTGATACAGTACCAGCTCAATAAAGAGCAGCTTTGCCTTTTTTTGTTTTCTTAACCTAACCAGAGTCTGTTTCAGCTCTCCTCCATTTGTTAATAGAGAGATGAGATTTTTTGAACTTTCAGGATATATAATATATTGGTATTACTGGAAACAGAACAAAAGTAGAGGTTAGTTGGAAAGTTTCATAAAGGAAGAGATAACGGGAGGGTGGAAAACAGGAAGTTGTACCTCAAATGAGTTTTCCCTTTATGCTTATGCAGTACTTTTATTAAAAGAGTATGTGATGAAAAGGTAAAAGATCTAGGGGAAAATATACACTATAGACTGAGTATATATATTTGTTGATGAAGAAGATAGTAGAGATTCTGGGTGGTGTTGAGCAGGAGCAGAGAGGAATTTTTTTTAGCCACTTTAATGAATGGATTCTATAAAAAACTATGAAATAATATTGGTTGGGTTCAAATTAATCAGTTCTCTAATCTTTTGTACATTCCCTTATCACTATATCTTGAAATGTACTGAAATTTTTGTCTTTTTTTTCCTTTTTTTTTTTTTTGAAGTTTTCTTTGTTCTTAAAAACTTTAAAGGAGAATGGCAAATGCTGTATGGAGGGACCTTAACATTTTATTTGGATGCTTGAGTATTTCCTCATTTTTTTGTTGTTGTTTACTAAAAAACTATATATTCATCTTAATCGTAAAACCTGGTGAATATTCCTAGGGTCTTATTTTACTTGAGAGGCAGGAGAATGGAGGAAGGGGAAAAAAATCTGTCCATGAGATGAGGTAATTACCCACTTGGTAAATACGAGTTTCTTTCTCTTACAAAGGTACCTCCCTCTGCAGGATATCATGTGTATGGAATGTCTTTCCCGGAAGTTAAAGGAAGCAGTCACCCTGTATCTGAGAGTCGTGAGGGTTGTAGATCTCTGTGCAGGGAGATGGTGGGAATACATGCCAAGTGGTAAGTAAATTCAGCCTGTAACGTATAGTGGAACCCCACTGGAAACTAATAATAATGTTCACATCAAAAGTTGCTTGTTTCTTTGGGATAGTCTAACACTTTTATAAAGATCTATACTAAGTCTTAGTGTTTTTTCAAATTATGCATTGGCCTTGCATGTGAAGAACTCAAAGTTAGCCTAACCACAACAAATAGACTTCAGGTAAAAAGACCACTGGAAAAAAAATGTTGATGACTTTAGTTACGCAGAGCACACCTGAAAGGGAAGAGTTAATATTAGAGGCTAATTTGGCTTCTTTTCAGTTAATAGCAATCCTTTAATTATTCCACTTTAATGCTGTTTAGAACTTCTGAATGTCTTTTTGCTACCTTTCATCAGTGATATTTCACATCCTGATATTTTGAAAATGTGATGAAGCTGTGGTGCTGGGCAAAGCAGAGTTGGGGAAAGTTTTAATAGAGTGAAGGGCTGAGGAGATTATTGTCTTGCTCAGTTGTATTGTGGGAAACAGAACAGCTTACCTCTGAAATACTGAAATGTTATACAGTTTGGGGTGTTAGATAATAAGGACTGTTGATATAATTAGAAAAACCAGGTAATTTCTGAGATCCCTTCTTACTCTTCATTATTTGTGAATTTGAAGTTAGCACAGCATGTATACTAGCACTGTACAAGTAGAACAACTTTGAAAAGCTGTAATTAGACTTAGTGTCTTGGGACTTCGTTTTTGTTCTTGCAAATTAATATTTTTATTTATTATTAGTATGTAAACAATTGTCTTTCTAATGGCCTCCATTAAAGACAAAAATTAAGATGCTTATCTCTTTATTTACCAAGCATTAGCAGCTTGTACTGTGAAAGTATTTCTCTCTTTCCACCTGGTGGATTACCACTATGGAGCACAACTGGCCTTCCAGATAAATAGTTTTCTGTCACCTCACCGTCCTTGTAGTTTAGATTGCTTATTTTCCTAGCTAACTTGCATTCTCCTTGTTCAAAAGAATGAATTGTCTAAAATATCCTGGGAATGATAGTTAAACCCAGGATAGAGTCATTGTTGAGAAGTGGGTAACTGAAAGAACCCACTTTGAGATAGGGTTTGGGTTAGAACTCTGAGCTTCCTATCTTACTTAATATTTTTGGTTGTGTGCTCTATGGAGCTTAGAGGTTTCATGGACCAGAATATGCCTTTGGGGAAGTTGGATGGTGGCCAGATAGGTTGTCCCTCCTCACCCACCAGCTCCAAGCTGTCTTGGTTATAAGGGTGATGTTCCTAGTTGAAGATGTCTGTCCCTTAACAGCAACAGCAGCAACAACAACAAAAATAATAAAAGCCTCAACTGTGAAGTATCAACTCAGAAAAAGTGGTGTTTCTGACACAGTTCCTCTGTTACTAAGGGAAATATTTTCTGTTCAACAGTGTGTTCAGCTGTAGTGTTAGCCTTACAAAAATTTAAAAAGGAAGGCTTTGTTTTTGTAGTTTTAAGCTTTTGATAAAAATTACAAGTGCTTATAAATATTGACCAACAGAAAGACAAACTTGGCTCTAAATACTTGTGAACTTCTTAGGCTTCACAGATTCCAGTTTTCTGACACTACTGAAGAAGATGCCAGATGTTGAACAGCTCTATGGCCTTCACCCTAGATACCTTGAGAGGCGAAGGGTACGGGGCCATGAGGCTTTTAGCATTCCAGGAGTTCTGGAAGCTTTGCAGGCATGCCCAAACTTAGTGGTGAGTGCACTTAGTTGAACATTTGACATCAGTTGATTGATGAAGCATTAAATTAAAAGAATGATAGAATGTGTTCATATGAATTTCATTCATAATGAACTTTTAAGTTCCATTGCATACATAGCATCTTATGATTCAGAAATAGAAGCTTTGGATGCTAAATAAAAGCCTTTCTTATGCTTGCCTGGCCATTTATTTTGTAGGGTGTGGAAACTTCTCATTTGGAATTGGTAGAATCCATTTGGACATACATGCCACATGTTCATATTTTGGGGGAAAATTTTAGAATCAGAACGGAGCATTTCCAATTCCTCCTGAAAATAAACTGAAAATTCCTATAGGAGCCAAAATTCAGACTTTACATTTAGTTGGTGAGTACATGTTTCTTGGGTTTCTTTTGACTCCTTTAAATGCCATACAACTGAATATTAATGGAAAAGGAGTAAAGAGGAATTTAGAAATAGCTTTGCTGATTCATGAGGGCAACCTAGAGGGGTGGGATGGGGTGAGAGGTGGGAGGGAGGTTCAGGAGGGAGGGGACATAACGTATACCTGTGAGTAATTTATGTTGGTGTGTAGCAGAAACACAACATGATATTGTAAAGAAATATATTGTGTTTATCCTCCAATTTGTAATTACCTTCCACTTAATATTTTTTTAATTTTTAATAAATATATTTTTAAAAAATATATATGAAAAAAGGAAAAGAAATGCTTATGAGACTTGTATAGCAATTTAGATTTCCCATTAAAGAGCCCCAGGCGACAGGCAGGTAGGTGAGAGAACTACTAATTTACAACCACTCTATTTCCATTGTAATAGCATTTAATATTCAGTTGGGCTTTGTGTGTTTTGGTGTTTAAACCTCTCTGATATCCACCTTTTAAGCTTTTGATAAAAATTACAAGTGCTTATAAATAGTGACCAACAGAAAGACAAACTTGGCTCTAAATACTTGTGAACTTCTTAGGCTTCACAGATTCCAGTTTTCTGACACTACTGAAGAAGATGCCAGATGTTGAACAGCTCTATGGCCTTCACCCTAGATACCTTGAGAGGCGAAGGGTACGAGGCCATGAGGCTTTTAGCATTCCAGGAGTTCTGGAAGCTTTGCAGGCATGCCCAAACTTAGTGGTGAGTGCACTTAGTTGAACATTTGACATCAGTTGATTGATGAAGCATTAAATTAAAAGAATGATAGAATGTGTTCATATGAATTTCATTCATAATGAACTTTTAAGTTCCATTGCATACATAGCATCTTATGATTCAGAAATAGAAGCTTTGGATGCTAAATAAAAGCCTTTCTTATGCTTGCCTGGCCATTTATTTTGTAGGGTGTGGAAACTTCTCATTTGGAATTGGTAGAATCCATTTGGACATACATGCCACATGTTCATATTTTGGGGAAATTTCGTAACCGTAACGGAGCATTTCCAATTCCTCCTGAAAATAAACTGAAAATTCCTATAGGAGCCAAAATTCAGACTTTACATTTAGTTGGTGAGTACATGTTTCTTGGGTTTCTTTTGACTCCTTTAAATGCCATACAACTGAATATTAATGGAAAAGGAGTAAAGAGGAATTTAGAAATAGCTTTGCTGATTCATGAGGGCAACCTAGAGGGGTGGGATGGGGTGAGAGGTGGGAGGGAGGTTCAGGAGGGAGGGGACATAACGTATACCTGTGAGTAATTTATGTTGGTGTGTAGCAGAAACACAACATGATATTGTAAAGAAATATATTGTGTTTATCCTCCAATTTGTAATTACCTTCCACTTAATATTTTTTTAATTTTTAATAAATATATTTTTAAAAAATATATATGAAAAAAGGAAAAGAAATGCTTATGAGACTTGTATAGCAATTTAGATTTCCCATTAAAGAGCCCCAGGCGACAGGCAGGTAGGTGAGAGAACTACTAATTTACAACCAGTCTATTTCCATTGTAATAGACAGTTTGAATAATTTGGAAAGCAGTTGGGCTTTGTGTGTTTTGGGTGTTTTGAATGAGCCAGAATCCGGTCATTGTTCTCTGATATCCACCTTTTGCTCATAGTTCTGCCCTTTAGAGAAGAGTTCTTTAGTACAACATACTGTGAAGATAGAAATGTCCTGTATTTGCACTATCACTTATGGTACCCACTGTGGCTTTGAAGCAGAAGAACTGAACTTTTAAGTTTTATTTTAGTTGATCAAAAAGCCACATGCAGCCAGTGGCTTACTTTATTATCATCTTCAAGGCTAACAACATCACAGAATAAAAAATCTTAGATAAAACTCTAAGTTTACTTGTTTCTTCTCCAAACAGAACATTCCCCTATTTCTTCAATCTAAAGCTGCTGGTAAACTGAGCCACTTCTCTTTTTCCCTGAGAAATGGGGAGGGAGTGGTCTTTTTCCAGGGACACCTTGCTTGTCATGGTCACTGTGTGTTTTCTCTATCTAAATATTCTCTGAAATTGTATCCCAATAATTTCAACCTAAGTAAATTATAAAGAAAGATATTTTCTCAAATTTAATTTGTCATCTTTGGCTTAGATTGCTGAAAAGAATTTCGGGGGTGGTGGGAAGGACTCCTCTTTAGTCTGACTTTTAGTATTTATTAAATATTTTATTTAAAATATCCATAATAGGTATGTGTTCCAAGCATTCTTCCAGGTATTGGGGATGGTCCTGAAGAACTGGATATTTTTGAAACTCGGGTGGGAGAGCAGCAGAAATGATAAAGAGTAGGTCTTAAATACTGCTTACATATGCAGTTATGAGAGAAGTGCAAAGCTTTCTAGCAGTCCTTCATTTACAAGATGAAGGAGTGGTTCTGATGAAAAACTTGGATATCTAGTTTGAACTTGGATTTTTAGATAATAAAGGGATTCTATAATATATGACATTCATAATATAAGCTCTCTAAAGTCAGAGCCAGTGGTTTTATATCTTTATACTTGCCATGATGCCTGTCACAGTTCATTGCAAATATAAATAAGTACTTGGTAAATTTTGTTGAAATGCATTAATTCATTTGATTAATTCAACAGTTTAACACTGTGATGGTGATACAAACGTGTATAGTAAATTAATGAACATGCTGGGGAAGCCAGGTAATTGTGTCCTTTGTTTATAGAATGGATTTGGGATAAAATGTGAATTGGGCATAGAATAGAACTGTCTTGTCTGGGTCTGTCTCACCCTTGCTGCCTCTGGGTTTCCTAATCAGAACTACCACCATCATAGCAGATGCTAAATATACCTTTGTGAGTTTTGCATCGTGAATTTCACTCTGTATCTCACTTCTGCTTTTCTTCCTTGGACTAATCCTGAGTGAGAACAATATTTATGTACAGTATAGAGCTAAATAAAGCTAACTGTGGTTTTTTGGGTGGACCAGGTTAAGAAGTAATCCTCACAAGTAGAATGTGCAGAATTTAGCCTTCAAAGAACCACCAATTTCAGTACTTGCAATTTTGCTTTTTCTAGTTGCTGTTGCTAGCAGGGCTTCTGCTGACTCAAGGTGAAAATTTATATTAAGCTGATTTGCCATCTACTGCTTTTTAAATGCCATCACTTGGATATCTTTCCAAGAATTGTCTTAACTTCTTCACTGTTTCCCAGTCTATAGTGTTTAGACTCTTGGGCTAGTTCCTCAAACTGTTTCCTTCCATGAGAATTTTCAAGTTACCCATGCTCTCTTTTCTTCCATATCTCCTGACTTAACACTCCCACTGTACATTCCCTTTCTTCCAGAAATGGTCCTCTGCAGGTATGATTCCTGGTAGCTCTAGAAGAGTTACAGAGAAAAATGTGTGTGTATAAAATGTAGAAATACTTTTTGAATCGTATCTTCTCATACGCCTTTTCTAAAGAAATTACAAAGCAGTCTGTTCGTTGTTTGTTTAAATTGTGCTTTACAAGCCTGTTTTGTATAAGCTTATCTTCATAGGCATTACCTAGGTAATTTGTTCTGATGAAAATATCCAGGAAGGATATATTGTCAGCTTGAAAATCGACTGTTGATCTTATTCATAGAAAACAGTGTCTTTCGGTGATTTTCTTGTTTGTTTGTTTGTTTTTTTTTTCCTTTATTTTTTTCTATATATGCTTTAGGGGTGAATGTTCCTGAAATTCCTTGTATCCCAATGTTAAGGCACCTTTATATGAAGTGGGTAAGACTCACTAAACCACAGCCATTCAAAGATTTTCTTTGCATCAGCTTACGAACTTTTGTCATGAGGAACTGTGCAGGTAAGGCTATAAAGTTGTAGAGGAAATGTGCCATCCTAAAAATGCCCTAAATCAAACTGCATAGATACAGTTGTAAATGAAATTATATTATGCTGTTACTATTCATGTTTGTAAGATAAATGTACTTGTTTGTTTTAAAGTTAGTAGATATACGATTTGCCTTTGACCCTTAAACTGTCAGAATGTCTCTACTTATTTCTTATGGGCTCTTTTTATATAGGATTGTTTTAATAAATTTTTGCGTACTTTCTTTGTCTCTCATCTCTTGATCATTTTGCATATAAATAGTTGTCTGAACTAATCTGCCTTAAAGCATAAAACACTGCTTTTATGATACTACTTTTCTGTGCCAAAACCTTCAGAATTTCTGTTGTCCTAATGTGTCAAGTGGGAACTGTTCTGGTTCACAGTTCATAACAACCAGGGCCCTTCTTGATACCCTTATTTCAGACTCCTTTTCAAAGTACCCCTTTTATGTCAAGCCTGCCTACCCACTGTCGCCAAGCAGCCATACCAACTTTCACCTCTTTTCTTATTCTTGTTTTCTTGTCCTGTGGTTTAGCACTTCCTTCCTCCTCTTTACTTGTATGCACCTTTTTAAGTTTTGCCTCATCAGACATACTTTCTTCTCTTTTTTATGTATACATCAGATCTGATTTTTGTTTTTGATATATTCTGCCTTTTTTGTCAAGTATTCATGTTAATTTTGTGTCCATGCCAGTTGCAAACTCTTTGATGAATAGGATCCTATCTCGTAATCTTCCATAACATCTAGTATAACATGGTCACATAGATGTTTAAGCCATTGAGCTATTTATTTGAATGAAGGATCAAATTTTCAGCTTGCCTTTTTCCCTTCAGTTATTTTCAGCTCAAAACTATTGATACTTCAGAGAATTTACAGAATACTAAATCTCTAGTGTTACTAAAAACTCCTCTTGCTGAATCAGTATGTGGTTAACATACTAATACTTGGACTTCCAATGAGAAGTATAAATTGCAGAGAGCCAGCCACTTAGCTGTCATTTTCAGACATAAAATTGATAAGTTTCAGTTGCTGATTTGAAAAATCATCTTGGCAGTTTACATTGTTCCACTGAAATTGTTTCTCTTCCAGGACCCACAAATTCCTTGAAATATGTCCCTTTAGTAACAGGCTTAGCCTCTGCCCGCAACTTGGAACATTTAGAAATGGTTCGAGTTCCTTTCCTTGGAGGTCTTATTCAACATGTAGTTGAAGACAGTTGGAGATCAGGTATTCATTTACCTTTAGTTACTAGATTTTTAAAAATCAGTTAAAATTTTATTAAACCTTTATTTAGCTTCTCTTCTGAATCTTTCTTTAAAAAAATGCTTGTTAGTAATTGTACTTTCTGTCTGATGTATTTGATGAAGAAAAAGTAACCATGAGGGTGGCTAGTATTCATTTCCTTTTTGTGCAGTGTTAAACCTTCTCAAGATAGTAGCATGAGGTCATGTTTTCTGGCTTTTTAATACTTATCACTTAGTTAATAATTCATGTTGTATTTGAAATCTTCATGAAAAATGTTAGCACAGATATTCTAGTACCTTTTGCTGAGAAGAGATGTTTTTTGACTTAGCTTAGGTCTACAAAAGAACTCAGGCATTAGAAATGTTAATCTAACATTGAGTACTTGATCATATATAAAATGTTTTCATGTTTATCAGTTGGATTTTAGGTCCATCCATCAGATGGCTTTTATTTATTTATTTATTTATTTTAAAGATTTATTTATTTATTTATTTATTTTGGGCGGGGGTCGGGTTGAAGAAGGAGGGGAGCGGGCAGGCCACTTCTATTGGTCTTTCATTTCTCTATTTTCATCCGTCTTTGTTCTTTGGCTCCTGTGGGCCTCCCGTCGCGGTGGCGTCCATTGTTGCAGAGCACCAGCTCTGGGCACATGTGGTCCAGAGCTCCGGCTTGGTAATTGGACACATCGGTCCAGCCGCTCCGCAGCACGTGGGATCTTCCCAGGCCAGGGACCGAACCAGCGCCCCTTGCACTGCAAGGTGGTGTCCTTACCCACTGGACCACCAGGGGAGGCCCCATCAGATGGCTTTTACAAGAAATAAGATTTTACTCTCTAGCACCCATAATTACATTTTAAATGGTCATATATACCAGAATGTGCTCCATGTTAATTATTTCCTCATTGCAACAGAAAGACCAAGAAGCTTAGTTATATAAATAATTGATAGCTGGGAACATAAAATGTAACTTTGGATGTCCAAAATATAAATGGAAAATCATCAAGTACCATTGGTAACAAACAGATGTTATTAATACTGTTAAAATATGAGTAACCAGTGAATTTTTAGGATTTTGTCAGTTAATCAAGTCTGGTGCAAGTTCACTTTGTCATAGTGTATGAAGAAGATAGAGACTCTCAAAATCAACAGCATAATTTTTGCTCCATGACTATAGCTAACAGGATAAAGTCAAAAAGGAAGATAGTGGAACCATTCATTAGATAGAAGAACCTGGAGAGAGGCCCTAAAAGCCAAGAGTTTGCATAAACAGCCTAAAAGAGCAAGGAGACTTTTCTTCCATAATAAACATTTAAGAATGACTCTTGTTTTACTTAAGGAGCCAGAATATCTCACACAATAGTTGATTTCAGATGAATCATAGGTCGAAAAATAAAAAATAAACTTTTGAAAAGAAAGCTTTGGAGAATGTGTTTTTGACCTTTGTTGGGCAAAGATTTGTATTCCAAAAAGCACTTACCATAAAGAAAAATGTTGGTAACTGTGCTAAATTAAAATAAAGATTTGTTGTTGTTCATCAAAAAGTATGAATGAGTAAAAAGCCAAGCTATACAGTGGGAGAAGCTATTGCAGTATAGCTATCAGACAAAGTACTCGTATTTAGAATACATAAAGAACTCCTAATAATGGTAAGAAAAAGTCAGAAACAACAGGAAAAATGGGAAAACATTTTGAATAAAAAGTATCTTAGAAAAGGATATCTGAATGGCCAGGAAACAGGAGAATATGGTAAATTTCACTAATCATTAAGGAAATGCATATTAAAACCACAATGTGTTATACAAGCAGTAAAATGGTTACACCTAAGCAAGTAATGGTCATCTAAAGTGTGTACAAATGCTTTACTAAAAGTGCTGTGGTTGAATGGGTTGCTTATTGCTTTTGTTCCTTTTCTCCTTAAATAGGTGGCTTTAGAAATTTGCACACTATTGTTTTGGGAGCTTGTAAAAATGCACTTGAAGTAGATCTTGGTTACCTCATTATCACTGCTGCCCGTAGGTATGTTTCCTCTTCACATTCTGTCTTTTGTCTTAGAATTGTTTTTTTCTGTTTTATAAAAATTGGCAGGAATATGTATATGAAATTTGATCACGCCTTTTTCAGATCTAAAGTACAAAGGAGTTGTTTAAGTAGCAGTAGTTTGTTATCATGTAGGGAAAGTCATCTGTTGGAGCTAATGACCAACTGAGCTGCACTCTAGACCCAACAGGCATTAAATGGTGTGATCTCATCAGAGAAAGGGCAGTAGTTACTTGGTCAGTTATCTGGAACAGCCTGAGACTCCAACAGAAGTCAGTATTGATGCTTTCTCAGGAGCCATTATTTCTACCTCTGGACAATTTTGATATTCAGAAATCACTGTTTTAAGTCATCTTTTTCCGAATCCTGACCTTTAACACTGTATTTTTAACCTGTCTTCACGTCACTTTATGCCACATCTACTGTTTCCTACATATCAAAAATTTACCTCTACTTTTAGGTTTATAATATTGAAAGTGAATTTTAAAAAGCAAAAGTGTTACTTTCCATCGTAGAATATTAAGAATATAAATAAAACTGAATTTAGGTTTAACCGAGTAGATATTGTTGCCTACAATAGGACTATACTCTTTGTTAAAATTGGGCTTATTGCTACTCTAAAATAGTACCAGAAAGGATATAAGATTATTATAGTATAATTCATTCTTTCTTACTGTAGCTTCAGTGTACACGTAAGATGTGCCCATAGTTTATAAAATGCTCTTCTAAAGAAAACATCTCTGTTATATTTTAGTGGAGGGGACAGTGTTGTTTGCATTTGACACTTCATTACAATGAACTTCTTTCAGAGCCTTACATTAGAAAGAACCTTTGATTCCGATGGCATTCATTTTACTCTTACATGTATCTCTTGTTCATAGGTTACATGAAGTTCGGATCCAGCCTTCCCTAACCAAAGATGGCGTCTTTTCTGCCCTAAAGATGGCAGAGTTGGAGTTTCCCCAGTTTGAAACCCTTCATTTGGGATATGTAGATGAGTTTTTGCTACAGAGTAAGAATTATGTCATTTATTCCCCTAAAGTTATACAAAGTGAATGCTGAATTGGGATGTGCCAATATTTTCTTGAATATAAAAACAACTTAAAATCTCAGGTGCTCTCACTTCTTGAAAAATTTAAACTTGAAGTGCTACTTGAAGTGACTGTTACAGAAAATGAAGTGATTGTCTACCCCCCCCCCAAAATTTGCTATTGTCTCCATTTTGCTCCCCAAGTTTCTTTCTCATTCTGCTTAATTTTTTTTCTTCACAGAATGTCATGCTTAGTTCTGTTTGTTGAATTTGATCTACCCCACTTCCTGAAGCTTCTGATGGTTCTCTCAGATGAGGCCCCAGCCCCTGCCTGTGCTCTTCATTTCCATAATAAGCCCACTGTGGGGTCTGGATTTTCTATATAGTGCTAACACATTTTGACCAGTATTTTTAATGATAACTGCTGTTGGAAGTCTTGTTCACAGCATTTTCTGCAATATAGATACAGATTGGAAACTCATTCCTTTGGGTTTGAATGCATGTCAATTCATTATTCAAACTTTTTTCCCATATGACATTAGTCAAATATGTAAGAACATTCACACCATCAGCATGTTTTTATTTTTGCAGGAATTAGTTTATTACTCATGTAATTTATAGTCTTTCTTAAACTCTGTCATACCAGATGGCATTTTTCCCTTTGGATCTGATTTGCATTGTAGAAAAACTTAAGAAGGCTTTGTTGTTATTGTGTAGTCTTTAAGTCACATCCAACTCCTTGTGACCCCATAGACTGTAGCACACCAGGCTTCTCCGTCATCCATTGAGTCGATGATACTGTCTAACCGTCTCATCCTCTGCTGCCTCCTTCTCCTTTTGCCTTCAGTCTTCAGAGTCTTTTTCAGTGAGTCAGCTCTTTGCATGAGGTGACTAAATTAGAGCTTCAACATCAGTCCCTCCAAAGAATATTCAGAGTTGATATCCTTTAGGATTGACTAGTTTGACCTCCTTGCTATCCAGGGTCTCTTGAGTCTCCTCCAGCACCACAAATTCAAAAGCATCACTTATTCAGCACTCAGCCTTCTTTATGGTTCAGCTTTTACTCTCGACCTTTGTTGGCTGAGTAATTCTGTTTTTGAGTACTCTGTCTAGGTTTGTCATAGCTTGCCTTCTAAGGAGCAAGTGTTTTTTAATTTCATGGCTACAGTCACCGTCCACAGTGACCTTTGAAGCTGAGGAAAATAAAATCTGTCACTGCGTCCACTTTTTTCCAGTCTATTTGCCGTGAAGTGATGGAACCAGGTGCCACGATCTTAGTTTTTTGAATGTCATGCTTAGTTTTTTTTTCTACCCCACTTCCTGAAGCTTCTGATGGTTCTCTCAGATGAGGCCCCAGCCCCTGCCTGTGCTCTTCATTTCCATAATAAGCCCACTGTGGGGTCTGGATTTTCTATATAGTGCTAACACATTTTGACCAGTATTTTTAATGATAACTGCTGTTGGAAGTCTTGTTCACAGCATTTTCTGCAATATAGATACAGATTGGAAACTCATTCCTTTGGGTTTGAATGCATGTCAATTCATTATTCAAACTTTTTTCCCATATGACATTAGTCAAATATGTAAGAACATTCACACCATCAGCATGTTTTTATTTTTGCAGGAATTAGTTTATTACTCATGTAATTTATAGTCTTTCTTAAACTCTGTCATACCAGATGGCATTTTTCCCTTTGGATCTGATTTGCATTGTAGAAAAACTTAAGAAGGCTTTGTTGTTATTGTGTAGTCTTTAAGTCACATCCAACTCCTTGTGACCCCATAGACTGTAGCACACCAGGCTTCTCCGTCATCCATTGAGTCGATGATACTGTCTAACCGTCTCATCCTCTGCTGCCTCCTTCTCCTTTTGCCTTCAGTCTTCAGAGTCTTTTTCAGTGAGTCAGCTCTTTGCATGAGGTGACTAAATTAGAGCTTCAACATCAGTCCCTCCAAAGAATATTCAGAGTTGATATCCTTTAGGATTGACTAGTTTGACCTCCTTGCTATCCAGGGTCTCTTGAGTCTCCTCCAGCACCACAAATTCAAAAGCATCACTTATTCAGCACTCAGCCTTCTTTATGGTTCAGCTTTTACTCTCGACCTTTGTTGGCCGAGTAATTCTGTTTTTGAGTACTCTGTCTAGGTTTGTCATAGCTTGCCTTCTAAGGAGCAAGTGTTTTTTAATTTCATGGCTACAGTCACCGTCCACAGTGACCTTTGAAGCTGAGGAAAATAAAATCTGTCACTGCGTCCACTTTTTTCCAGTCTATTTGCCGTGAAGTGATGGAACCAGGTGCCACGATCTTAGTTTTTTGAATGTTGAGTTTCAAGTCAGCTTTTTCACTCTCCTCTTTCATCTTCATCAAGAGATTCTTTAGTTCCTCTCCACTTTTTGCCATTAGAGTGGTATTATCTGCATAGCTGAGGTTGATTTCTACTAGCAGTCTTGATTCTTAGACCGTCCAAATCAAACCGTATGACTGTTGTTTGTCCTTCTTCAGTGAAGTAGCTAACATTCTCTGTTTCTACTGTGTCTATGTAATAACTTAAAATTATTAGCTTAGTAATTGGTATTTTTTCTACAGTCTTATTTTCTGTTCTCCCTAAAAGCTAAAAACTTGACAAATTTTGTATACTCATGATAACCATATTTTAGGTCCACTGAAAGAATGTCTTTGAGAATTACCTTTATAATCAGCTATTTCCCAGTAGTGTTTCTTTCCCTCAACACACATTTTCATTTGAAAACACAGTGCCTTTTGACTACCATTATCTTACATTTTTCAAACCTTACTGCATAGTCTCCTTCACATCTAGTTCTTAGTTCTCCTAGTTTTTATCTTTGTATAGTCATTCTTCACATTTGCTACAGTTCACCCAGTTCTTCTGTCTATATACTTTCCTCTGTTATTCCAAAGATAAGTCTGGACTTCTCTATATGAGAGTAGGTGCCATGTCTCTAACAGACATGGAGAGAGGAATGAGAGGTTATAGCTTGCACTCTTCCACATAAGCTCTTGCCTCTCAGCTATTTAGATTTGGAAACATCTCTCCAGAGGTTGGTGTGGCTCCTGGTAGAACTTGCATCAGTTCTTTGTTACAGAGGTTCTGACAAAATATAAATAGAAACATCTCCTGTGTCCATGTACATTTAGGGTAAAGTGACAGTGCCAGATTGGGGAAATGGATGTGCCAGAAGTCAAGCTCTGTACCAGGAATGTAAGAAAAGTGACCCAAGGATGACCACTTAGAGAGGGGCTCTTTGTTTTCATCGATTCATGATTTCAGAGCTTTGTGTGAAGGTGATGGAGTATAAAACTCATTCAGATTTAAGCAGTAGAGTCGTCTTCAGTGCTGGGGCTTTGAAATGAGAGAGATGGAATTTTATTAATCATGGGACCCGGGGCAGGTTATTTCTTGGCTTTAAATCACGCAATAAAAAAAATGGAAAACAGTCTTACATCCATTTAACAAGTGAGAAAACATAGAGTTTTATTATTATAATCTCTTAACACCTAGAACACATTCAACACCCACTTGAGATCAGTTCAGGATCAACCAGGTCATAAGGGAGAAGGCAAATCTTAAGTCCATGGGGCATAAAGGATTTTGTCCAGGAGACTAAAGAATATTGTTCAACAAAATTATGAAGAATTGGTTAAGGTAAATTGTCCAAGAAATGCCAGTAAAGACAAAAAAACAAAACAGGGACTCTGGGAGAAAGACCATGAACTATATAAAAAAGTGAAAATTTGAAGAGTTGAAAGTAAATCCCAGTAATGGGCAGGACAGCTTTACCAGAGCAACAGTGTTTTCTTTACAGTTTGTGTCAGTTGATTGCAAGGACTGTGAGGACATTTATTGGGTTTCTATACCCCAGCATTATGCTGGACATTGAAAATGTAACTATAAACTAAATGTAGAGTCCCTGTTTCCTTCAGATTGCGCAGTCAAGTGGACCAGCCTGTGGAATTAAGGTCAAGTAGGTGGCAGGAATAATAAAAGGCAGCAAGGGATAAGGTGTGATTTCCAGTGGCATTATTTAGACTGGAAGGTCTTTTACTAAACCCAGCCCCTGCTCTCTTATTGATAAGACAGGAGAAACTAAAGCCCAAGGGCAGAGAGGATGTATGTTTGTATGTGTGAGTTCAAAGTCCACTCTCTGAGGTATGTATTATTTACTAACCAATACCCTAGTTCTAAAAATGAATCCAGATTCTCTAAGTTTGCTCTTTACACGTGGATACACCTAACTCCAAATTCATTATCTTTACAGAGTGAAAGAATTACATTTTAAAAAAGTAATTAATTTGGCTGTGTCGGGTCTTAGTTGTGGTTCATTGCATAATGCAAGATCTTTCAGGGCATTGCATAGACTCTCTCGTTGTGGCACAAGGCCTTAGTTGTTTTCATCATTCATGTTTAGTTTTAGTAGAAAGTGCGTCTTCAGTGCTGGGGCTTTGAAATGAGAGAGATGGAATTTTATTAATCATGGGACCCGGGGCAGGTTATTTCTTGGCTTTAAATCACGCAATAAAAAAAATGGAAAACAGTCTTACATCCATTTAACAAGTGAGAAAACATAGAGTTTTATTATTATAATCTCTTAACACCTAGAACACATTCAACACCCACTTGAGATCAGTTCAGGATCAACCAGGTCATAAGGGAGAAGGCAAATCTTAAGTCCATGGGGCATAAAGGATTTTGTCCAGGAGACTAAAGAATATTGTTCAACAAAATTATGAAGAATTGGTTAAGGTAAATTGTCCAAGAAATGCCAGTAAAGACAAAAAAACAAAACAGGGACTCTGGGAGAAAGACCATGAACTATATAAAAAAGTGAAAATTTGAAGAGTTGAAAGTAAATCCCAGTAATGGGCAGGACAGCTTTACCAGAGCAACAGTGTTTTCTTTACAGTTTGTGTCAGTTGATTGCAAGGACTGTGAGGACATTTATTGGGTTTCTATACCCCAGCATTATGCTGGACATTGAAAATGTAACTATAAACTAAATGTAGAGTCCCTGTTTCCTTCAGATTGCGCAGTCAAGTGGACCAGCCTGTGGAATTAAGGTCAAGTAGGTGGCAGGAATAATAAAAGGCAGCAAGGGATAAGGTGTGATTTCCAGTGGCATTATTTAGACTGGAAGGTCTTTTACTAAACCCAGCCCCTGCTCTCTTATTGATAAGACAGGAGAAACTAAAGCCCAAGGGCAGAGAGGATGTATGTTTGTATGTGTGAGTTCAAAGTCCACTCTCTGAGGTATGTATTATTTACTAACCAATACCCTAGTTCTAAAAATGAATCCAGATTCTCTAAGTTTGCTCTTTACACGTGGATACACCTAACTCCAAATTCATTATCTTTACAGAGTGAAAGAATTACATTTTAAAAAAGTAATTAATTTGGCTGTGTCGGGTCTTAGTTGTGGTTCATTGCATAATGCAAGATCTTTCAGGGCATTGCATAGACTCTCTCGTTGTGGCACAAGGCCTTAGTTGTTCCATGGCTTGTGGGATCTTATATCCCCAACCAGGGATCAAACCTACATACCTTGCATTGCAGAGCCATCAGGGAGGTCACATTTTTTACATTTTACTTTTCTTTTTAAAAGCTATTAAGACTTCACCATAAATGTAAACCAGTATAATTTATTTCTCCATTTGTTTTAAGACTTACTTTTTTTTTTTTTATTTTCTAGCCAGTTGAAAATAATCTTTTCCTGCTAGCTGTCCCTTAACTTTTAACATTTTTTTTCTTTTTCCCTATCATGCCTCTTATTTATGTTTATTTTCATCGATCTTTTTATTCTTTGGCATGTGTGGGCCTCCCATTGCAGTGGCTTCTCTCACTGCAGAGCACCAGCTCTGGGCACATGTGCTCCAGAGCACTGGCTCATAATTGGGCATACCAGTCCAGCTGCTGCGTGGCACATGGGATCTTCCTGAGCCAGGGATGGAACCAATGCCCCTTGCACTGCAAGGTGAACCCTGTACCCACTGGACCACCAGGGAAGCCCTAATGTAAATTTTCATTTTGCAAAATGAAAGCTACTGAATGCCTAACCTAAGACTGTAACTGAACCTGATGATGGACAGCTGAAGTAGGACAGTCAGAGAGAGTCATCATTCTGGGTGTTAAAGAGTTGGCATCACTTCATGACACTTCAAAATCTTTCTTTGTTTTTTTTAATCTATTTCTCTTTCTAGGCAGGATGGCTAATGCAGATCTGGTGAAGTATGGTTTGGCTGATGTGGTGGAAAATCCTGGTATTATCACTGATATAGGGATGAAGGCAGTGAATGAAGTTTTTTCCTGTATCAAATATTTGGCAATTTATAATTGCCCCCATCTACATAACCCATACAATTGGATCTCAGGTACTGTATCTTAAGTCCAGCTATATTTTATTGATGTAAAAATAATATGTATTTTTGTTTTCTGTGTGGCATGAATTAACATTTCTCATGTAAAATGTAAATTTTTATGTGGATTTTTGTTTTCATCCATCTTTGTTCTTTGGCCTGTGTGGGCCTCCCATTGCAGTAGTTTAGCACAGCACTGGCTCTGGGCACACGCGTATATGGATTGTTTATAGAAGCTCTGGCAACCTTTGATAACTGAGTTGGAAATACTTTTAGTGCCTCTTTGAACTCCTGAGATCCACTGCCTAGAGATTTGCATTGTCTGGGTTATAAATTCAATTGCACTGATAGCTACATATTTTTCTTTGGGCCAGACATATAAAATTAAGGTTAGGAATTATTGCTTAGACTATTATGGTTGTTTTCTCTGTGTTATCTTCAGATGGCATATCATCTGAACAAAGTGGGTATGTATTTTAAAAACTTGAATTAGGTGACATATTAAACATTAGCTTGTAGTGAAGTGTTCTATTACCTTAAAATTCTAGGCTGTTTCAGATCTCTTCCCTACCTGATCCCTTGGGTATATAGATTTACAACTTTTGCACTTGGTATTTTTCCTTATGAAAGGAGTTTGTTTCCCATCCTTAAGAGAGTAATGCTATTTATTTTTCTTAAGGCCCTTCTTAAATATCTAAATTCACAAGCCTTTAATAAAGTTAGAGCTAGAGAATTTTCGTTTTTGGCATCCTCTTACCAAACCAGGCCCCCTCCCTAACAGCTTCAGACCACCACTGACAGTTGTCTGAGCTGCCGCATAGGGACACTGCAGCTCCGCCAAAACCCACGTTGATACTTGTTGCAGGGCTCCCGGGCCTCTGCCGAGATCACTCATTAGAATGGCCATGTCTCACCGGTGAGAAGAGAAGTTCTGTCGCTTGCCCAGCTGTACCAGGAAGCTATTGGGAAATACAGATTTTAGGTTGTAGCCGGCACAAATCACTTTTTTAAAAAATAACATTTATTGGGTTTGTGGTTTGTTTGTTTTCTTAAATACAGAAGAATATAAAGAAGAAAATAAAAAATGGCCTATAATCCCATCACTCAGAACTGTTAACACTTAAAAGCTAAAAGTCAAATATTTGGCAATTTATAATTGCCCCATCTACATAACCCATACAATTGGATCTCAGGTACTGTATCTTAAGTCCAGCTATATTTTATTGATGTAAAAATAATATGTATTTTTGTTTTCTGTGTGGCATGAATTAACATTTCTCATGTAAAATGTAAATTTATGGGGTTTTTTGTTTTCATCCATCTTTGTTCTTTGGCCTGTGTGGGCCTCCCATTGCAGTAGTTTAGCACAGCACTGGCTCTGGGCACACGCGTATATGGATTGTTTATAGAAGCTCTGGCAACCTTTGATAACTGAGTTGGAAATACTTTTAGTGCCTCTTTGAACTCCTGAGATCCACTGCCTAGAGATTTGCATTGTCTGGGTTATAAATTCAATTGCACTGATAGCTACATATTTTTCTTTGGGCCAGACATATAAAATTAAGGTTAGGAATTATTGCTTAGACTATTATGGTTGTTTTCTCTGTGTTATCTTCAGATGGCATATCATCTGAACAAAGTGGGTATGTATTTTAAAAACTTGAATTAGGTGACATATTAAACATTAGCTTGTAGTGAAGTGTTCTATTACCTTAAAATTCTAGGCTGTTTCAGATCTCTTCCCTACCTGATCCCTTGGGTATATAGATTTACAACTTTTGCACTTGGTATTTTTCCTTATGAAAGGAGTTTGTTTCCCATCCTTAAGAGAGTAATGCTATTTATTTTTCTTAAGGCCCTTCTTAAATATCTAAATTCACAAGCCTTTAATAAAGTTAGAGCTAGAGAATTTTCGTTTTTGGCATCCTCTTACCAAACCAGGCCCCCTCCCTAACAGCTTCAGACCACCACTGACAGTTGTCTGAGCTGCCGCATAGGGACACTGCAGCTCCGCCAAAACCCACGTTGATACTTGTTGCAGGGCTCCCGGGCCTCTGCCGAGATCACTCATTAGAATGGCCATGTCTCACCAGTGAGAAGAGAAGTTCTGTCGCTTGCCCAGCTGTACCAGGAAGCTATTGGGAAATACAGATTTTAGGTTGTAGCCGGCACAAATCACTTTTTTAAAAAATAACATTTATTGGGTTTGTGGTTTGTTTGTTTTCTTAAATACAGAAGAATATAAAGAAGAAAATAAAAAATGGCCTATAATCCCATCACTCAGAACTGTTAACACTTAAAAGCTAAAAGTAATACATGCACTTGATAAACAGTATCAAACAGTACAGAAAGGTACAAAATGAAAGGCCTCCTCTTCTTAAAGGTAACCACCATCAATGGTTTCTTGTATATTCTAGACAGGTTATTTTGTGCATATTGCATCCTGTACATGTATAGCATTTAAAATGACTTATTTATATGAAAGGACCTTATGATGTATACATTGTCATGTAACTTGTAACTTTTGCACTAAAAATATTTTGGAGAGCTCTCCATATTAACAAGCTTATTCAGTTCTCCATTCTTTTAGTAGCTGCATAATGTTTTATTAAAGGAATATGCCAGCTTTCTTTTAACTAGTGTCCTACTGTTAAATAGGCATGTAGGTTTTAAGTCAATCACATTTAAACAAAGATAGACTTAGTTTCAAGTGAACAATTTCAAAGCCATCTAGTACTCAAAAAATTAGGTAAGGAGACATCACAGTTTAGAGTCAAGTGTTAAGAGATTACAAAATCAGATAAAATTTTATGCAAGGAAGAGGATTTGAAAGCCTTTGTGACCTATGGAAAAATTCGTGAGTAATGGGGAAAATGTGAGTTACATTCTCTGGGCATATCATTTCTTCAACAGACCACTCAAGATGGACTCGATTGGTTGATATCAACTTAGTGCGTTGTCATGCTTTGAAACTGGACTCCTTTGGCCAATTCATTGAATTGTTGCCCAGCCTGGAGTTCATTTCACTGGACCAGATGTTTCGTGAGCCACCCAAAGTAAGTCACATTTGAGAGAGTTTTGTTTCTTTTGATACTCAAGGAAGAAAACAAAACAACTTTAGAAGCCCTGACGGCGACCCGCATAGGGACACTTTTTAAAGAATTAGAGCCATGTCTCACCGTGAGAAGAGAAGTTCTGTCGCTTGCCCAGCTGTACCAGGAAGCTATTGGGAAATACAGATTTTAGGTTGTAGCCGGCACAAATCACTTTTTTAAAAAATAACATTTATTGGGTTTGTGGTTTGTTTGTTTTCTTAAATACAGAAGAATATAAAGAAGAAAATAAAAAATGGCCTATAATCCCATCACTCAGAACTGTTAACACTTAAAAGCTAAAAGTAATACATGCACTTGATAAACAGTATCAAACAGTACAGAAAGGTACAAAATGAAAGGCCTCCTCTTCTTAAAGGTAACCACCATCAATGGTTTCTTGTATATTCTAGACAGGTTATTTTGTGCATATTGCATCCTGTACATGTATAGCATTTAAAAATGACTTATTTATATGAAAGGACCTTATGATGTATACATTGTCATGTAACTTGTAACTTTTGCACTAAAAATATTTTGGAGAGCTCTCCATATTAACAAGCTTATTCAGTTCTCCATTCTTTTAGTAGCTGCATAATGTTTTATTAAAGGAATATGCCAGCTTTCTTTTAACTAGTGTCCTACTGTTAAATAGGCATGTAGGTTTTAAGTCAATCACATTTAAACAAAGATAGACTTAGTTTCAAGTGAACAATTTCAAAGCCATCTAGTACTCAAAAAATTAGGTAAGGAGACATCACAGTTTAGAGTCAAGTGTTAAGAGATTACAAAATCAGATAAAATTTTATGCAAGGAAGAGGATTTGAAAGCCTTTGTGACCTATGGAAAAATTCGTGAGTAATGGGGAAAATGTGAGTTACATTCTCTGGGCATATCATTTCTTCAACAGACCACTCAAGATGGACTCGATTGGTTGATATCAACTTAGTGCGTTGTCATGCTTTGAAACTGGACTCCTTTGGCCAATTCATTGAATTGTTGCCCAGCCTGGAGTTCATTTCACTGGACCAGATGTTTCGTGAGCCACCCAAAGTAAGTCACATTTGAGAGAGTTTTTGTTTCTTTTGATACTCAAGGAAGAAAACAAAACAACTTTAAGACATTTTTTTTCCTATTGATAAGCCTTTACGGTGTTATACTTTCACTTTTTACTGCCAGCCTCAGTGAAGGAAGGCATAAAGGTTATGATAATGTATGGCCACTTGTTCTTGTAAGTGAATATTAAAGGGTTTCCTGAGAAAGGAAAGGAAAAGTAACTTTAAAGCTGTCTCCATTAGGTTTATGAAGTGAAAGTAAGAGCAAAGTTGGAAATCTGAGTAAAACAAAAGTTCTTATTGAGAGTAGTTAGTTGAAAGATTATATCTCTAATTCGCAACCCACAATGTAAGTAAGGATTAGCAGTTTATTGTGGATGTTTTCTTTTGCTGCTACTTTTTTCTATTCAGTTGCATATCTGGGGAAATCTGAGGTTGCCCAGTTGTACAAAATGTTGTTTTAAAATTTCTTAACGTATAAAGCTTTATATTCTTAATAGTAATAGATACTTGAAGTTTCAACAAATGAGGTTCTCTCTTGCCAGTTCTTAATGGTTATATCCCAACTGTTGAAGCAGTCCATATAATAGGGAAAGCTCAGGGTTTAAGGACATACTGGGTTTCAAGTCCCAACCATACCACTTATGCACTGTTGGGCATATCCCTTCCCATTGTACATCTCATCTGTAAATCAAGACAAATAACCCTTTATTTTGCTTGAGGTGGTGTGGACCCCCTTTATGAATATGTGAAAGTATTTGATAAAGTGCTATGTAAGTATTCTCTGTAAAGATGAAATGAAGAAATACTAAAAATGCAGTGTCCTATCCTAAACCAAATTGACATCTTGCTTTAGGGCTGTGCTCGGGTTGGTCTGAGTGCAAGGAAGAGGATTTGAAAGCCTTTGTGACCTATGGAAAAATTCGTGAGTAATGGGGAAAATGTGAGTTACATTCTCTGGGCATATCATTTCTTCAACAGACCACTCAAGATGGACTCGATTGGTTGATATCAACTTAGTGCGTTGTCATGCTTTGAAACTGGACTCCTTTGGCCAATTCATTGAATTGTTGCCCAGCCTGGAGTTCATTTCACTGGACCAGATGTTTCGTGAGCCACCCAAAGTAAGTCACATTTGAGAGAGTTTTTGTTTCTTTTGATACTCAAGGAAGAAAACAAAACAACTTTAAGACATTTTTTTTCCTATTGATAAGCCTTTACGGTGTTATACTTTCACTTTTTACTGCCAGCCTCAGTGAAGGAAGGCATAAAGGTTATGATAATGTATGGCCACTTGTTCTTGTAAGTGAATATTAAAGGGTTTCCTGAGAAAGGAAAGGAAAAAGTAAGTTTAAAGCTGTCTCCATTAGGTTTATGAAGTGAAAGTAAGAGCAAAGTTGGAAATCTGAGTAAAACAAAAGTTCTTATTGAGAGTAGTTAGTTGAAAGATTATATCTCTAATTCGCAACCCACAATGTAAGTAAGGATTAGCAGTTTATTGTGGATGTTTTCTTTTGCTGCTACTTTTTTCTATTCAGTTGCATATCTGGGGAAATCTGAGGTTGCCCAGTTGTACAAAATGTTGTTTTAAAATTTCTTAACGTATAAAGCTTTATATTCTTAATAGTAATAGATACTTGAAGTTTCAACAAATGAGGTTCTCTCTTGCCAGTTCTTAATGGTTATATCCCAACTGTTGAAGCAGTCCATATAATAGGGAAAGCTCAGGGTTTAAGGACATACTGGGTTTCAAGTCCCAACCATACCACTTATGCACTGTTGGGCATATCCCTTCCCATTGTACATCTCATCTGTAAATCAAGACAAATAACCCTTTATTTTGCTTGAGGTGGTGTGGACCCCCTTTATGAATATGTGAAAGTATTTGATAAAGTGCTATGTAAGTATTCTCTGTAAAGATGAAATGAAGAAATACTAAAAATGCAGTGTCCTATCCTAAACCAAATTAATAAGCATGTGGTTTCATCTTGCTTTAGGGCTGTGCTCGGGTTGGTCTGAGTGCAGGCACAGGAATTGGGGTTTCCTCAGCCCTTGTTAGCAATCAGAACTCCAACAATGACAATGATAATAATGCCCAGAATAATGCCAACCTCCATGACAACAATCACCATCACCCAGATGACTCAGATGAAGAGAATGACTTCAGGCAAGACCTGCAGCCCGGAGAGCAGCAGTTTGCAGCCGACGGTAACCCAGATCTTTTGTGAGCTCCAGATAGAAATGATTTTTACTCTGGGTCATATTTCTCTGACTGTCTCCTGTTTCCTTCTACCCCAGAAATGATTTTTACTCTGGGTCATATTTCTCCGACTGTCTTCTGTTTCCTTCTCCCCCATTTCAGTTTGTCACTTGACAAATTGGGGAACCTTGCTGACAAAGCAGCTGAAGGGATGGATGCCTATCTGTATGCTTACATCAAAGTTGTCTTTGTGATGCCTCTTGGACGTAGAATCTCTCAGGATACTTTACAGAAAGGGAAGGATTCAGATGCCATGAGAATTAGAGTGTAGCGAGCCTTTGAAATCTGGGTTAATGGAGATTTAACTGTCAGGATTTGGGTGAAGGAGCAACTTTCAGTATCTTGCTGACCAATAGATAGTTTCTCTGACCATTGAACTTGAATGTGGAGATCATTTTTGGATGTTCCAAGAAGTAGATAAATGAATACCAGTCATGTGCTATACATTCTGTTGGCAACCTTTCCATACCTTTGCCATTAAGCTTCAAAACCACCCAGAAAATTAAGCACATGAGCTAATAAGGACCTGTGGGATTTCACTTATGTAACTGTCTAATTCTTTGATACTGACTGAATTTTTAAAGGGCCACGAAGTCCCAACCATACCACTTATGCACTGTTGGGCATATCCCTTCCCATTGTACATCTCATCTGTAAATCAAGACAAATAACCCTTTATTTTGCTTGAGGTGGTGTGGACCCCCTTTATGAATATGTGAAAGTATTTGATAAAGTGCTATGTAAGTATTCTCTGTAAAGATGAAATGAAGAAATACTAAAAATGCAGTGTCCTATCCTAAACCAAATTAATAAGCATGTGGTTTCATCTTGCTTTAGGGCTGTGCTCGGGTTGGTCTGAGTGCAGGCACAGGAATTGGGGTTTCCTCAGCCCTTGTTAGCAATCAGAACTCCAACAATGACAATGATAATAATGCCCAGAATAATGCCAACCTCCATGACAACAATCACCATCACCCAGATGACTCAGATGAAGAGAATGACTTCAGGCAAGACCTGCAGCCCGGAGAGCAGCAGTTTGCAGCCGACGGTAACCCAGATCTTTTGTGAGCTCCAGATAGAAATGATTTTTACTCTGGGTCATATTTCTCTGACTGTCTCCTGTTTCCTTCTACCCCAGAAATGATTTTTACTCTGGGTCATATTTCTCCGACTGTCTTCTGTTTCCTTCTCCCCCATTTCAGTTTGTCACTTGACAAATTGGGGAACCTTGCTGACAAAGCAGCTGAAGGGATGGATGCCTATCTGTATGCTTACATCAAAGTTGTCTTTGTGATGCCTCTTGGACGTAGAATCTCTCAGGATACTTTACAGAAAGGGAAGGATTCAGATGCCATGAGAATTAGAGTGTAGCGAGCCTTTGAAATCTGGGTTAATGGAGATTTAACTGTCAGGATTTGGGTGAAGGAGCAACTTTCAGTATCTTGCTGACCAATAGATAGTTTCTCTGACCATTGAACTTGAATGTGGAGATCATTTTTGGATGTTCCAAGAAGTAGATAAATGAATACCAGTCATGTGCTATACATTCTGTTGGCAACCTTTCCATACCTTTGCCATTAAGCTTCAAAACCACCCAGAAAATTAAGCACATGAGCTAATAAGGACCTGTGGGATTTCACTTATGTAACTGTCTAATTCTTTGATACTGACTGAACTCCTGTTTTGTACCAGCTCATGTGTTACTAGGTTTCATCTGCTCATGTTGATGAGTGAGAATAGAGTGAAATTGTTTCCTTGTAAATTTTCCAATTTCTCATTTGACCCTTAAGAACTGGAAAAGAAATCTCTTCTACAGTTTTTTGGTTGTTGCCCCTTCACTCATTCTCTTCAGCAGAATAATTAATGAGAAGTAGGGTACCCTTGTGTGTTGATTTCTTTCATCATGAAAGGATCCTAATTTCCTTTAGGATCACTTCGTATATGCAGGTCCTGACCTAAGGATCATCTACAGATAATCTTGTCTTCACTTCCTTACCCTCATGTTCTCTACAGAGCTCTCCATTCTGACTCTTGGCAAAGCCACCATTGACTCTTTGATAAAGGCTAGTGATCTTTACTCCACTTGCGTCTTCTTGGATATCTCATCTCAGCTGCACTTGTCACTTTTGTCCACTTCTATCTTCCTGAGGTATTTGCTTCTCTCGGCCTTTCTGAAACTGTTTTCCAGGTTTTCCTCCTATCTCCTGGACATGCCTCCTCAGGTTCCTTCACTTGTACTACCTCCCCTTTTCCATTCTTGTCCTTGCTCTTCCTTTTTCTCACTGTACATTTTCTCTCTATGAGCTCATTCAATTTTATGGCTTCTGCTCTTTAAGTACAAACATAGCAGTATTTTAAGCATTAGTTTGAAATTGGTGTTCATGTGTTGAATTTTTTAATGGAGAATTTTAAAACTCTTCATGCATGAGCTTTTGGACCAGTGCTGGAATGAAGTAGATTCACTCACTTTGTTGCCCTGTTGTATTTAACTTAATCAGCTTGTATGAAGTAATTGTCTATCAAAGGGTGTTATAAAATTTCAAAGGCCATTTAATTTGTTAAACAAATTGCTTACAAACTATTGCTTACAAACTATTGAAGTAAAATAGGATGTTTTTAGTGAACATTATAATTAAAGTAATAGATCAACAAAATTTATACAGAGTACTGTATAAATTTACCAGAATATAGTACTTTGGTTAAGGACATTATCTTAGATTTGTACTTCCAGAAGTGTTCAGATTTAGAATGCTTTATTGTGAACTACTTATGTTAGCTGAAAATATCAGTTCATCACTTTCATTTGCAGCACTGTAAAACAGGAGGAAATACCATATTTCTAAAAATTTTCATTGCCTAACATAACACTACCATGCATCAAAATCATGCTTCTGTAATTGCTAAGCATTTTGCCAAATTATTTAGATATAATGAATTTTGAAGTAATTATAGCCGCAAAGCATAATTTTGCTTATACATCATTTAACTTTTTCCTATCTGGATTTAAAATAAATCCCATATACTTACTGCTTTTAAAAGTGGGGTGCAACTCCACTTCCTCGTCACCAGCCCTACATATTAACCACTAAGTGGTTAATGTTGCTCTGCAGCATTTATCTTGGGCAGTGACTCTCAAATTTCTGTGTATTAAAGACTAGTTAATATATTTGTGAAAATAGCTCAGATCCATCAAGATTTATGATTATATCGGGTAATAGGATTTTAATAACCGAAATAACATTTCCCCTGAACAGAATATTTGATGTTTGATTAAAAGATAGCTTACAGTTTCTGTAAGTTAAAATTGTTCTGAAAAAGATGTACTTCCCAATGATAAAATACTTTGAAACAAAAAATATCAAAATCAAGAATCACTTGCACTAGCCCAAAGGAACCGTCATCTTAATTAATTACAAAAAACATCTATTGAGACATTATCTTTTCTTTACTTTATACCACCACCTGCCTACTCTCTTACTGAAGAACTTGTCTCTTGCTGCTGTTGACTGTCTCTAAACCATCTCCCCAATTCATCTACATTCTCCGTCTCATTGTACCAGACCTTTCTTACCTAAATGTTTTAAGAGCTTTCAAAGTAACATTAGTTCTTAGAACAGCCAGGGCAATTTAAAAAAAGAAATACCAGACAGTGTCGCTCCTTTTCTTAGAACTTTCCAATAGCTTTCCTCTGCCTTAGAGTAAAATTCACTTGCTTGATTTGGGCCATAAAATGCTAAATGATCTGCTTGACCTCACATTGCCCTGCTCCCCATCTCACATCCATGCTTGAATGTGCCAAACTGGCACCAACTGTTGTACTAACTGTTGCCTCTTTATAGAATGTCCTTCCCTCCATCTTTCCATGGCTGGCTGCTTCCTGGTATGTAGGTCTTAGATATTAATCTCAGAGCCATCTTTCCTTACCATCTTAATCTTTTTTTTTTTTTTTCAATTGAGGTATAATTGACAATATCTGTATCACAAAATGATCGTAATAAGTCTGGTAAACATCCATCACCATACATAGTTACAGTTTCTCCTTTTGATGAGAAATTTTAAGATCTGCTCTCTTAGCAGTTTTCAAATATACAATAGTCACAATACTGTACACTTTATGTCCACGACTTAAATTTATTTTGTTATAAATTTATACCTTTGGATCGCCTTACCACTTTAAGTGCCATCAATTCATTCTCTGTTATATCACCCTCTTAATTTTATTACATAAGGTATTATTTTCTGATGTTTTTATTGTTGACTAAAAAATAATTTTTTCTTCACCAACTAGAGTAGGCTGCATGAACTTGAGATTAGAGATACTGAATGTCACCACTGTCTCTTAACACCTAGGAACAGTAACACATTGTGGTAGGCCTTAAATAAATATTCAAATGAATGAGTGCAGTTAAAGAACTTTAAAATGACTTCAGGGTATTTATAAAGTATTTTCACAGGTTATTGCAGCAACCTAAAAAGCAATTGCTCAACAGCTTTGGAAAACCTTATCACATAGATATAAGAATGTACTAGCTTCAAAATCCAAAACCACGATTTTTTTTTGCCTACTCTCTTACTGAAGAACTTGTCTCTTGCTGCTGTTGACTGTCTCTAAACCATCTCCCCAATTCATCTACATTCTCCGTCTCATTGTACCAGACCTTTCTTACCTAAATGTTTTAAGAGCTTTCAAAGTAACATTAGTTCTTAGAACAGCCAGGGCAATTTAAAAAAAGAAATACCAGACAGTGTCGCTCCTTTTCTTAGAACTTTCCAATAGCTTTCCTCTGCCTTAGAGTAAAATTCACTTGCTTGATTTGGGCCATAAAATGCTAAATGATCTGCTTGACCTCACATTGCCCTGCTCCCCATCTCACATCCATGCTTGAATGTGCCAAACTGGCACCAACTGTTGTACTAACTGTTGCCTCTTTATAGAATGTCCTTCCCTCCATCTTTCCATGGCTGGCTGCTTCCTGGTATGTAGGTCTTAGATATTAATCTCAGAGCCATCTTTCCTTACCATCTTAATCTTTTTTTTTTTTTTTCAATTGAGGTATAATTGACAATATCTGTATCACAAAATGATCGTAATAAGTCTGGTAAACATCCATCACCATACATAGTTACAGTTTCTCCTTTTGATGAGAAATTTTAAGATCTGCTCTCTTAGCAGTTTTCAAATATACAATAGTCACAATACTGTACACTTTATGTCCACGACTTAAATTTATTTTGTTATAAATTTATACCTTTGGATCGCCTTACCACTTTAAGTGCCATCAATTCATTCTCTGTTATATCACCCTCTTAATTTTATTACATAAGGTATTATTTTCTGATGTTTTTATTGTTGACTAAAAAATAATTTTTTCTTCACCAACTAGAGTAGGCTGCATGAACTTGAGATTAGAGATACTGAATGTCACCACTGTCTCTTAACACCTAGGAACAGTAACACATTGTGGTAGGCCTTAAATAAATATTCAAATGAATGAGTGCAGTTAAAGAACTTTAAAATGACTTCAGGGTATTTATAAAGTATTTTCACAGGTTATTGCAGCAACCTAAAAAGCAATTGCTCAACAGCTTTGGAAAACCTTATCACATAGATATAAGAATGTACTTCTAGGGCTTCCCTGGTGGTCCAGTGGGTAAGGACACCGCCTTGCAGTGCAAGGGGCGCCAGTTCTATCCCTAGCCTGGGAAGATCCCACGTGCTACGGAGCAGCTGGACGGATGTGTCCAATTGCCGAGCCGGAGCTCTGGAGCGCATGCGCCCAGAGCCGGCGCTCTGCGACAACAGAGGCCACCGCGATGGGAGGCCCACAAGAGCCAAAGAACGAAGACGGATGAAAATAGACAGATGAAAGACCAATAGAAGTGGCCTGCCCGTCCACCTCCCCCCAAAATAAATAAATAAATAAATGTTTAAAGAAAGAAAGAATGTACTTCTATTCTAGTGGTTTGTTCTCCCTATAAGAAGAAATTGTAACCTTTTCACAATTCAGGACCCAGGCTACCTTTTTGGCCTCCTGTTCTTTTTCATACCCTTATCTCAACACAAACTATTGTGGGGCTTTTTGTTTGTTTTTTAGTCACTGGCCTACTTACTCTTCTGGAAAATGTAGCATGCTTCCTGGTATATATGAAATGTCACTCCACCTTAGTGAAATCTTCCCTGTCCAGCAGGACAATTAACTGCTCCTTTTTGTGTCCATGTTTCCCTTACCTGGGCTTTTTAAGTATATTTTGACCTTATTCTGTGACATTTCTACCAGAAGGTCTGCAGTCTCTGAGAGCAGAAACTATATATGTCCCGCCTTCTCATTGTCCCTTTATTGTAGCAGGCTTTGGAAATGGACCTCATTTCAAATCCCAGTAAATTACTAGCCCTTCAAAGCCTTAGTTTCCTCAACTGTGAAAATGAGGCTAGTAATAATACCCATGTATGATTACTACAAGAAATACCTGTGGTAATGTATATGAGAGCATTTAGCATAGAGCCAGACATAGCATATGTACACATTAATTGCTAGCTGCTATTCATAATCGCTCTTGAGAACTAAATAAAAGAAGCAGATTAGTTGACTTTTATCATGTACTGTTTCTTGACAAGGTCAGTCCCTTTTTTGGCCCTAAATGAAGTGTAGATATTGAGCATTAGGGCTGGGCAGGAATTTGTGATGGGAGGCTATGGAGGGAAAATGTGCTTTTGTATATATTTAAGATCAAAGCAAACCCCACTGACCCTCTGAAATCTCAAGACTTCTCTGCTTTGTGTTCCAGTGGCATTTATCTGAGTGGTATCTTTCTGACTTAACTCATATTTTACCTTGTTTCTTTGTTGACTGTATGAATTTTTCTTGTCTCAAGGAGATTCTGTAGTTCTTTCAGAAACAGGATCTTGTTTTCTTCTGTGTTGGTTTCTTCATTTCATTCAAATGGCTGGTTGATTTGATAGTAGAAGTGTTGAGCACCCACAGGGTAGACACAACCTGCCGCCGTCTGGGTCCTGTCTGAGCTATAAAAGTAAGGGATAGTATTGGTATTGTCACGATTCAAACTGAGAGGAGGCACCAAGCTCAGGTGTTGGGAGTAAGAGGGTACTGGAGTGAGTGCTTTGAATACTGACTTGAGGGATTTGAATTTAACCTTGTAAAGTCTTGAACCTTATCAGTCTAAAATTGTTCTGTGTGCTTCTCATCTGGAAAAATCTAACCGTTCCCATTCACTGGGAGGTACTAACAGCCTTAGTGAAGACTTAGATGCAAATAAAACATTTGAATGGTACTAAAATGTTAAAAATATACTTCGTGTATTTAATAATCTTTGCCACACATAATACCATAGCCTCTATCAGAGAATAGGAAAAGAAACAATTTGAGCTCGCCTGCTCAATGCATCCTGGTTCATCTGGAAGATGCTACAGAACTAACTGTTTACAAGATGATTATAAGGTCTTGCAGTAGTTGACTGTCAGTGCCGTGAAATAAATAGCTTAGCTTAGGAGGAGACAAAACATTTGCCTCATACAGCCATCACTGGTGACATCTTCAGGAATGAACAAGTGCTTCCTTCTTTTAGCTGAACCTTTCTCCCTCCTTTCATCTTAAAATGATGGACTTTATCTACCTAGTAATCCTTTCCATCCGTGGTCTCCCCTCCTGTAGAACCAGACACTTTATGTTGCTGTCGATATAATGAAGCACAGTTACATGATATTCTTTCAGAATGGGCCTAATGAGGCCGTGTCTTAGTGGTGCCACAGTTTTGCCTGCCATTGTGGTTTTCTTAGACATCTCCTGGTTTTACTTTGACTGTGATTATTTTTGTTTAAGCACTGAATGAGATGGAAGATATGGTGCAAGAAGATGGAGAGGTGATGGCCGAGAGTGAACATGAGACTCCAGCTCACAGTCAGGCCATTATTCCTGTGGATGTTGACGAGGAACAAGCAGGTATTCAGTGACTTTCGTCTCAAGGAGATTCTGTAGTTCTTTCAGAAACAGGATCTTGTTTTCTTCTGTGTTGGTTTCTTCATTTCATTCAAATGGCTGGTTGATTTGATAGTAGAAGTGTTGAGCACCCACAGGGTAGACACAACCTGCCGCCGTCTGGGTCCTGTCTGAGCTATAAAAGTAAGGGATAGTATTGGTATTGTCACGATTCAAACTGAGAGGAGGCACCAAGCTCAGGTGTTGGGAGTAAGAGGGTACTGGAGTGAGTGCTTTGAATACTGACTTGAGGGATTTGAATTTAACCTTGTAAAGTCTTGAACCTTATCAGTCTAAAATTGTTCTGTGTGCTTCTCATCTGGAAAAATCAAACCCTGCTTCCCATTCACTGGGAGGTACTAACAGCCTTAGTGAAGACTTAGATGCAAATAAAACATTTGAATGGTACTAAAATGTTAAAAATATACTTCGTGTATTTAATAATCTTTGCCACACATAATACCATAGCCTCTATCAGAGAATAGGAAAAGAAACAATTTGAGCTCGCCTGCTCAATGCATCCTGGTTCATCTGGAAGATGCTACAGAACTAACTGTTTACAAGATGATTATAAGGTCTTGCAGTAGTTGACTGTCAGTGCCGTGAAATAAATAGCTTAGCTTAGGAGGAGACAAAACATTTGCCTCATACAGCCATCACTGGTGACATCTTCAGGAATGAACAAGTGCTTCCTTCTTTTAGCTGAACCTTTCTCCCTCCTTTCATCTTAAAATGATGGACTTTATCTACCTAGTAATCCTTTCCATCCGTGGTCTCCCCTCCTGTAGAACCAGACACTTTATGTTGCTGTCGATATAATGAAGCACAGTTACATGATATTCTTTCAGAATGGGCCTAATGAGGCCGTGTCTTAGTGGTGCCACAGTTTTGCCTGCCATTGTGGTTTTCTTAGACATCTCCTGGTTTTACTTTGACTGTGATTATTTTTGTTTAAGCACTGAATGAGATGGAAGATATGGTGCAAGAAGATGGAGAGGTGATGGCCGAGAGTGAACATGAGACTCCAGCTCACAGTCAGGCCATTATTCCTGTGGATGTTGACGAGGAACAAGCAGGTATTTGTGTGACTTCCCACATTCATAGTTCTGAAAACCAGGCCTGACTCTAATGAAGAAAATAAAACACTAAGGATGACTGTGTTTTTGACATGTTGTGTAATAGCTAATGACGTGTTACATACTGTTTATTTTGACAAGGCTTGTGGTACAGCTTGCTCTGTGTGTGTGTTTATTAAAGTTAGATTTTGGTGATTTTATAACTGTAGCAGCAATTCATCTTCCTTTATTAGTATATACATATGCATATTTGTGTATGTGTGGAGAAAGAAAGCACTCAAATTATAGATAGGAAAGTACCATGCTTAAATGTCCTATGTATTCTCTCCCTTCATTGTAGTGGGCAGAAGAAGCAGTGGAGAGGTTGATTTGATATAGTAAATAGACCAAGATCTAGTCTGGGTCATGTGTTGCAGGTTATAGAGTCATATAACCCATAAAGATTACCTAATACAATCTTTCATCTTTGCAGATGGGGAAACTCATATTCTTTCAAAAATGTGAATGATTTACCCAAGACTACTCAGCCATTGATTAAGGAACAGAAATGAGATGAGAACTCACTCCTGGTCTTTTCAGATGCTACCTTGTTTTTGAATTGAACATACCTTTAACTACTTGTTTTAAGTGTCTTACAGATGCAGTCGCTTACTCAACAAATATTTATTGAGTGCCTGTCTGGGCCAGGCATTATACAGTGTGACAGGAAAAAGACAGGGAAGGTTCCTCACTTCTCAGAAAACTGGGTTGTAAGAGCTGAGGGTTTACAGTGTACAATGCCAAGCAGATAAAACATTTGTTGTTGTTGTTTAGTCACCAAGTTGTGGCTGACTCTTTGCATCCTCATGGACTGCAGCCCCTGAGGCTCCATTATCCATGGCATTTCCCAGGCAAGAGAACACTGGAGTGGGTTGCCATGCCCTCCTCCGGGAAATCTTCCCAACCCAGAGATCGAACCCACATCTCCTGCATTGGCAGGTGAATTCTTTACCACTGAGCCACTAAGGAACAAAACATTATTTACATAAATATAAATAATCAAATAACAAAACTGTAACATGCATTTAGCATTTCTGGAACGTGTCTGTGACATCCAGTACATTAGACCTGCATCCTAGTTAAAGGATGCAGAATTCTTACCAGTCCTGTAGGTTTTAGCGGCTTGCTTTCATTCAGACATTTGCAAAATTAGGAAAATACTTAACCTATTTTTAAAATGATTATAAATACTATTATTTTCATTATTTTTAGGATGATTTGTGATTCTTCCAAACAGTGAAGATCATGAAGGGAGATGCCATATGCTCTTCTGCTTTAATTTTCCTTTAGAGATATAAAATGTTGGGTCGTACTTATATTAGTCATACTTAATATTTACATAATGCCTTAGAATTAAAGTGTTTTCACAGTGTCTTGTCCAAGTATATACTCATGAAAATGAGTGATCAAGGAGACTCCATAAGAGCCGAAGCATCTTTGTCAGTCCAGATCCATGGAAACAATATTTTGAGTGAAAGCTTTTCTTGGGCAAAAATTGACTGCTAACACCTTTGCTTTGTTTTAGGACCCAGCGGTCTTCAACGTGTAGTAAAACCAACCCCAATTACTGTTCATGACTCAGAGAGTGATGATGAAGAAGATAGTCTAGAACTCCAAGAAGTCTGGATTCCTAAGAATGGTGCCCGGCGTTTCTCTGAGCGTGAAGAAAAAACCGGAGAGTCTGTGCATTCCAGGGAATTATCAGGTGAGGGCCTCTGTCTTACTGTGACCCGTTAGTGAGAGTCACCACGAGAATGGACACACTGGTCTTTGCATAATGTGTCCCTACTGCAACTTGTGGTGCAGTTAACATATCCTTAGGAAATGTGACAAGAGGCAAGAAAAGCAGCCGACCAAGCAAGAGAGGAATATCTGGGTCATGCTGTTGAGAGAGAGTGCAGCATAAGAATATTGTGGAATTGGGGCTCAAGGAAGAGAAGCTGTAAGGATTGTTAGTCCCACAGTGGAGGCTTTAGGAAGCTGTAGCATTAGAGTATCAGGGATTAGCGAGGGGCCTGTGCTTCGCATAAAAGATAACAACCGAGTCATCCAGAGCCGAGAAGAACAACTATTATCCAGGGTGTCATCTGTCCAGTTGTGCTTATTTAGAAAATGTTGATGACTAGTTTGGTGCTTGAGGAAGTCCTAAAGTATGTTCTTTTAATCCCTAATCTCCCTTTAAATTCAGTCAACAATCTTGTGCCATTTGCCTCACCAAGAAATATAATTATGTTAACTTTTACGTTTATACTTCTTTACTTGGTCTTCCCTTCTGTTTCTCAGAACCATATGCTTACCATTTTCTGCAAAGGATGAGGTTTTTTCTTTTAAATTGTCCACTCATTTTTCCTTGGATACCCTGCTCCTTAATGTATCTGATTAATTGTATACAACTGTATACATTTTACATTGAGCCCAAAATGTGTACGCATCTCTGTGTATGGTAAGCTCGGTTCTTTAGACTTGGAATAACTTACTGACCACTAACTGATGACTCAATTCTTAGTTTATTCCTTTTAAGAAATTCGGATATCTTTATACTGTTGTATAAAAGAGCTTTTTTGGACGCTGAAATTTAGGAAAAGTCATGTGACCAGCTGATTAACCTTATATTTCCTAGAAAGTTTAGTTTCTAAATTTAGAAACTAGATCTATGTCAGCCAGACAAAACCTAAGTATGCTTTCGTATATTCATTGAGCCTTACTGTGCCCCAGGTACTCTGTTAGATGCTGTGAAGGCTGAGATGTATAAGTCTTGACCTCTCTCTCTCTTTCTTGGGAACCTCTAGACTGGTTGAGTCAGGTCTGAAACATAGATAATAATGTTTCAGGGCATACACCACAGTGACTTTGGGGTGGGAATGCAGAAGATACTGAACAGATGTCCAGAGCTGAACTAGTGAGAATAAAGGCTCCTAGGTAACAAGACAGGGATATATTTAAATAAAAGATTGGGTGGGGAGTATAAAATGTTTATAAAAGGGACAGGAATGGAAAGTTAGTTTGCAGTGAGGTCATGACAAGCCTTGACGACTGAGTGAAGAAGTATTAATCAGGTAGGCACTAGGGAGCCATAGAGAATTTTGAGCAGCTAGTGATGTGGTCACCATTATGCTTTAGGAAAAGTAGTGTAAATTGTTTCCTGTTCCAGATTTACTCTTACCTTTTGTCCAGAATTTGTACTGAAATCTTTTCTTTTCCTTGGGCCATTCTTCTTTTTCTGTAAGCAGTAAGTGGAAAAGGCAAGACTCCACTTCGAAAGAGGTACAACTCCCATCAGATTGGCCAGTCGAAGCAGTTTCCTCTCGAGGAAAGCAGCTGTGAGAAAGGCTGTCAGGTCACCAGTGAGCAGATCAAAGCCGATATGAAAGCAGCTAGGGATACTCCTGAAAAGAAAAAAAACAAGGATGTTTATCCCAGCTGCAGCAGCACCGCCGCCAGCACAGTGGGAACCTCCAGCTCACACAGCACTGCTTCTCAAAGCCCCGACTTTGTAAGGACCGTGAACAGCGGTGGCTCTTCCGAGCCTAGCCCTACAGAAGTGGATGTGTCCAGGCAGTGTGTCTGCTCCCCCGGTGGGTCAGAGGACTCTGAGGCCATGGAGGAGGGAGATGCAGAGAGTTCTGTCTGCCCCAGATGCTGCTATCACAGGCCCCAGGAATCCCAAAGGAGAACTAGCAGGTGTTCTGATGAGGAACGTCCTTCAACCAGCCGAGCCTGTGTTGTGAATGGCCCGGATGGTACGAGATCCGCCTTTTCCTTTAGGACTCTGCCACAAGGGGGGTCTTCAGGCCCAGCACTTGATGAGAGGACTAATGGGAGTGGCTCTGGGGCTGCAGGTGAGGACAGGAGGGGGAGCTCCCAGCCTGAGCGCTGTGCCATGCAGTCTAATGAAGACTACCCTCGGAGGCCCCTAACAAGGGCCAGGAGCAGACTCTCCCATGTACCGCTGGTATCTGAGTCAGGTATGACAATGCTGCCAGGATTAGTTACTGCAGGTTAGGACCGGAGGAGAGCATTTGCTCATTCCATAAGCTTTCTCACGTAAAGCCAGTTTGGCAAATTGATTTTTATGTTTGGGTTCTGTGATCATACAGATTGGGATGGGGGTGGGGAGTGGGGGTGCTTGTAAAACAGCTTGTAAAATGTCCAGCCAAGAAAAACTCAGATAGTTAGCTTCTAAGAAAAGTAAAATTGTGTATGTATATTGACTTTAAGTACAGTACTGACTGTGATGTCCAGTGTATAAAGTGCTCCCATCCCATGTTCAAAAGTCTTAACTTTGAAGACTTAACTAGGGAAGTTTTAAAACCTTAGGCAAAAGGTAAGGATGGGAAGTTCTGGGGCTAGGGGTGCATAGCATAGGGATATGCTCCTACATCTGCTTCTGCAGTATTTAGGAATTTTTTCCAAAGTCTAATTTGTTGTGTCCAGTTCAGTTTACTAGGAGATAAGCAGGTAAGTAAGTAGTTTAGCTGAGAATTATCTTGGTGAAGATACATTCAAGACATATTAAATAATCTCGTTAATAATATTTATGTGTATGCCAAGGCATTGGATTTGGTGAGGGTGAGCAGCACATTTCTTAATTACAAATGTTTCTATTTATGATCTTTTTAAAAATATTCTGCCTTTATTAAGTTGTGAATAACAATCAGTGAATAATAATACATTTTATTTTCTCTTAAGTCTGTCTCACTCTCAGTTTTGAAGTCTTAACATCAGCACCTAGCATATAGAGTGCCTTTTTATATACTAAGTAGAGGTGATTATATCATGTGCAATTAAACTAATAAAAACAAACTTTCATAAATATGAGACCTTAAATTATGTGCTAATTATCATCATCATAAACTCAAAGTGTATCAGTTTTATTTGAAGATTTCATTATGCTTTGCAAACATTGGTTTTGCCATGATGAAAATACTTTTCCTAGCCTGAATTTTATTTATTTATTTTTTTAAGATTTATTTATTTATTTATTTTGGTGGAGGTAGGGTGGGGAGGGTGGGTAGCAGGCGGGCCACTTCTATTGATCTTTCATTTGTCCATTTTCATCCATCTTTGTTCTTTGGCCCCAGTGGGCCTCCCATCGCGGTGACCTCTGTTGTCGCAGAGCAGCAGCTGTGGGCGCATGCGCTCCAGAGCTCCGGCTCGGTGATTGGACACATCAGTCCAGCCGCTCCGCGGCACGTGGGATCTTCCCAGGCCAGGGATCAAACCGGTGCCCCTTGCACTGCAAGGCGGTGTCCTTACCCACTGGACCACCAGGGAAGCCCCAGCCTGAATTTTAAATGCTTTATCTCTTTTTTCATACATGACATGGGATCTACCATTTTAATCACTTTGAAGTGTATATAGTTCATTAGCAGTAGGCACATTCACACTGTTATGCATTAATCACCACCATCCAGCTTCTTTGTTCATCCCACACTGAAGTCTGTGCCCGTTAAACAGAAATGCCCTGTTAGGACACCCTTTGTTGCATGATTTTGCATATTTGTAAAGTCAGATCTACATATTTACTTTTGTGATTTCTTTCTTTTATGCTGTGAAAGGCCTTCCCTACACCTGACTCAGATAATTGTTTATATCTTCTCATTCTTTTATTCATTGTTTGCTTTACTTTAGCTCTTCTTGGTAATCTGTGGAAACTAACTTTATTTTTTAATTACAAATTGTCAGCAAGTTGTCTCAATACTGTTTACTGGTACCCCTCCACATCATTATTTTGAAATACTGTTTTATCCTGTACTTTGCCTCTGTTGTGGTTTATCTCTTGAGCATGCTGTCCTAATCCAGTGTTCTGCCCTCTTTCATTACTCTTTTTACAAAACTTCTTTGGCTAGTCATGCATTTATCATTTTATTTTTGTAGTTTTACAATAATTTTGTCAAGTTCCAGAAACAAGTATTCCCGTGTTTTGTTTTCAATTCCTTTGCATTGATTGACTGAAAAGATAATTATCATTTTTTGAGTCTTCCTGTTTAGGTACTATTTTGTCTTATCTGTCTGGTAAAGTTTTAGAATTGTTACTGTTTTGTTTTGTTTGTATTTTTAATAATGTGTCCTTCACATTAACCTTATTAGGGGGAGGGGGCTTGACTTCTTTTCCTTATGTTCTGTTATTCCCTTTGTCACTTTCTTCTGACTTATTTCATGACCAGTACTTTTTTCCTAGGTTAAATAATATACTAGAATTAAGAAATTATATAGTGTTTTACTTTTTTAGGTAAATTATATCTGTTGTTTTAATGATTTTTTATTTGGGAAAGCCCGGGCGCAGGCCAGAGCTCCGGCCGGTGATTGGACACTCAGTCAGGTGTCCGTGGGATCTTCCCAGGCCAGGGATCAAACCGGTGGACCACCAGGAAGGCCCCAGCCTGAATTTTAAATGCTTTATCTCTTTTTTCATACATGACATGGGATCTACCATTTTAATCACTTTGAAGTGTATATAGTTCATTAGCAGTAGGCACATTCACACTGTTATGCATTAATCACCACCATCCAGCTTCTTTGTTCATCCCACACTGAAGTCTGTGCCCGTTAAACAGAAATGCCCTGTTAGGACACCCTTTGTTGCATGATTTTGCATATTTGTAAAGTCAGATCTACATATTTACTTTTGTGATTTCTTTCTTTTATGCTGTGAAAGGCCTTCCCTACACCTGACTCAGATAATTGTTTATATCTTCTCATTCTTTTATTCATTGTTTGCTTTACTTTAGCTCTTCTTGGTAATCTGTGGAAACTAACTTTATTTTTTAATTACAAATTGTCAGCAAGTTGTCTCAATACTGTTTACTGGTACCCCTCCACATCATTATTTTGAAATACTGTTTTATCCTGTACTTTGCCTCTGTTGTGGTTTATCTCTTGAGCATGCTGTCCTAATCCAGTGTTCTGCCCTCTTTCATTACTCTTTTTACAAAACTTCTTTGGCTAGTCATGCATTTATCATTTTATTTTTGTAGTTTTACAATAATTTTGTCAAGTTCCAGAAACAAGTATTCCCGTGTTTTGTTTTCAATTCCTTTGCATTGATTGACTGAAAAGATAATTATCATTTTTTGAGTCTTCCTGTTTAGGTACTATTTTGTCTTATCTGTCTGGTAAAGTTTTAGAATTGTTACTGTTTTGTTTTGTTTGTATTTTTAATAATGTGTCCTTCACATTAACCTTATTAGGGGGAGGGGGCTTGACTTCTTTTCCTTATGTTCTGTTATTCCCTTTGTCACTTTCTTCTGACTTATTTCATGACCAGTACTTTTTTCCTAGGTTAAATAATATACTAGAATTAAGAAATTATATAGTGTTTTACTTTTTTAGGTAAATTATATCTGTTGTTTTAATGATTTTTTTTTTCCAATTTGGGAAAGCCTCTAATGTCTATAGCTAATCTGTGTATTGCAGGTAAATTACTTGCTAATATTTTTAAACATAATACATTTACTTTCAATAACAGCTTTTCTGTAGAAATGTCAAGCTGCTGATTTTTAAATTATCCACATCTCTGTTGGGAAGAAGAACAAGTTATTTGGGTGGCTTTCAGCTTGTTATTTTTAATCTAGCATGTTTTTTATGTCGGCCATTCTGCTTTAAAAGTTTAAAGAAGAAGAAACCAGATAATTAAAGGAACAGGTTTGATGTGAATTTTTTTTTAATCACTTCAAAGAAAATACTGAGTTTTTGCTTTGTTTTTTTATTTGTGACTTTATTTAGTGTACCATCCATGTCAGAAGTAGTTATCTGTCTTGTGATTTCCTATTTGGGGAATAAATGCCTGTAAGTTTTTTTTTTTCTCCTCATTGTATAATCCTTCATAAAATAACAGAAATAACTAATTAGATTGTCAAAGAATAGCATCTACAATGAATATGATATGGCTCATGAGTACTAACCTCTTTCCTTGACACCCATGACTGCATTGGTCTGTTTTTCTTGTGTTTCTGTGATACCTTCCCTAATGTCAACTACACTGTATGTTGTAATTCCTTGTTTTACTCTGTATTTTCTAATAGACTATGAGCTCCATGAGAGCAGGGGAAGTGTCTGCTTATTCACCACAATATTCCCAGCTTATAGCACAATGTTGTACATGGTATGGGGCTGAGTGAATAATTGTGAACTTAATAAGTGGTAGGAGCCATCATATAAGGTATGTTGATGCTGATGGATGTATAAAATTACTAAGGATTGTCCCTAAACAAGGAGGGAGGCATAAGAAAATTAGAAAAACATGATGGAGCTTCCCTGGTGGTCCAGTGGGTAAAGTCTGCCTTTCAGTGCAAGGGCACCAGTTCGATCCCTGGCCCTGGAGGATCCTAGGTGCTGTGGAGCAGCTGAACCTGTGTGTCCAATTCGAGCCAGCACTCTGGGCGCATGCGCCCAGAGCCACTTTTTCCTAGGTTAAATAATATACTAGAATTAAGAAATTATATAGTGTTTTACTTTTTAGGTAAATTATATCTGTTGTTTTAATGCCAATTTGGGAAAGCCTCTAATGTCTATAGCTAATCTGTGTATTGCAGGTAAATTACTTGCTAATATTTTTAAACATAATACATTTACTTTCAATAACAGCTTTTCTGTAGAAATGTCAAGCTGCTGATTTTTAAATTATCCACATCTCTGTTGGGAAGAAGAACAAGTTATTTGGGTGGCTTTCAGCTTGTTATTTTTAATCTAGCATGTTTTTTATGTCGGCCATTCTGCTTTAAAAGTTTTAAGAAGAAGAAACCAGATAATTAAAGGAACAGGTTTGATGTGAATTTTTTTTTAATCACTTCAAAGAAAATACTGAGTTTTTGCTTTGTTTTTTTATTTGTGACTTTATTTAGTGTACCATCCATGTCAGAAGTAGTTATCTGTCTTGTGATTTCCTATTTGGGGAATAAATGCCTGTAAGTTTTTTTTTTTCTCCTCATTGTATAATCCTTCATAAAATAACAGAAATAACTAATTAGATTGTCAAAGAATAGCATCTACAATGAATATGATATGGCTCATGAGTACTAACCTCTTTCCTTGACACCCATGACTGCATTGGTCTGTTTTTCTTGTGTTTCTGTGATACCTTCCCTAATGTCAACTACACTGTATGTTGTAATTCCTTGTTTTACTCTGTATTTTTCTAATAGACTATGAGCTCCATGAGAGCAGGGGAAGTGTCTGCTTATTCACCACAATATTCCCAGCTTATAGCACAATGTTGTACATGGTATGGGGCTGAGTGAATAATTGTGAACTTAATAAGTGGTAGGAGCCATCATATAAGGTATGTTGATGCTGATGGATGTATAAAATTACTAAGGATTGTCCCTAAACAAGGAGGGAGGCATAAGAAAATTAGAAAAACATGATGGAGCTTCCCTGGTGGTCCAGTGGGTAAAGTCTGCCTTTCAGTGCAAGGGCACCAGTTCGATCCCTGGCCCTGGAGGATCCTAGGTGCTGTGGAGCAGCTGAACCTGTGTGTCCAATTACGAGCCAGCACTCTGGAGCGCATGCGCCCAGAGCCGGTGCTCTGCAGCAAGAGAGGCCACTGCAGTGGGAGGCCCACACAGGCCAAAGAGTAAAGGTGGATGAAAATAAATGAATAAATAACCAATAAAAGGGACCAAAATATTAAAAAAAAAAAAAAGCACCATGATGAACTGTTTTCTTTTTTGAAAACATTTATTTTTCAAAATTATCTACTTGTAAAGTATGACTTTGTTTTATAATTTTTCTTAGAAAACAAACTGCCAAATTTGGATACTCAGGAAATTTAACTTGAACCCCATATTCTGATCAATTAAAGAGTAGGGAAAGAAAGCAATTCATGAAGGTGAAAGGTTGAAAATTGGAGCATAAAAAAGTAAAAGGAGAGTGCTAGTAGAAGGTTCATATTTGAGCACTGTGATGAAGGAACGGAAGCAGATCTGGTTTTGTTTTCATTTTGTGGTACTCGAAGAGGGAACCAGGACTTATTATTGGCTGTAACATGTGTGTGAATTTTGGCTGTTGTATGAAATAGTACTGCTGTTAGAAGATTCCTTGTTGATAAAGCTGTGTAGATTGTTCATGATGCTCCTTCAAAAATACTGTGGAAGTCGGCCTTCGGGGGATCGGTAGTTTTCTTTTCCAGAAACCCAGGGTTTTGCTTAGGTTCAGAGTCTTCAGAGGAAGTTTGATAAATAAAACTGTTAGACTCCCTTTTAGGCTTCAACCAAAATAGCTGTCTTTAATTGTTTCACGTAATAAGATTTGTTAAAGATTCTGAATGGTGGGAGGAAAGAATTCTGGTGTATTAAAAATAAAAACGCTTGAACAAGGTCTCTATAGAGTTCCTGTCTAACCACCAGCCTTTGGGAATTTGCAATATTTGTACCTTGTTTCCCTTTCTTTTTAAGATTTCATGTTTGAAGTGAGAGGGTTACTAAGTGGAAGGTTTATAATCTAGCAGTAGTCATGTGCAATATGTTGGGATTTAACTTATAAAGGTCAGCCTAACTTCAGTGTATGCCCTGCTACAGAAGGACTCAAATGAAGACAATGACTTAGTGTCTCTTCTTGCAATGTGCTTGTTAAGTTTTTGAGATGTATTTAGAACTTAGATTTAAATAATATCAACGTGATATTTGATAATTATGTAATTAAACTATAATTTTTAGAGCAATACTAGTAAATGAATTAGGGCCTAACTAGGCAAGGTTTGGTAAGTGAGTAATTTCTGGCTTTCTAGCACAGTGAAAAATACCTTGACAAACTGTTTTCTGTACCCCATATCTCAGTTTATTTATTTGTAAAACAAAGAAAGGGCTATCTCAGAGGGCTGCTAAAAGAATTAAATTAGTACAAGCAAAAACCTGAGAAAAGTGCCTGACACGCAGTAAGCATTCAGTATTTGCCATTATTGTTATTCCATTGGTAAATGTGATGCATTCAATCATTCAATGAGTACTGAGTGCCAGTTCATTAAATAAGTGTTCATTTTAGCTCATCGTTAGCAACTGACATTGATACAAAGATGAAATAAGACAATGTTGTCTTCAAGGACCTTTTAGTTTAAATGGAGAATAAAACACATACAGGGAATTACAGGACCATATGTTTGAGGATCCAGGTGACTTCTTAGAGTAGGTGGTATTTAAGCTGGATCTTTCAGGGATGGGTAGTGTTTCAAAAGGTGAAGTCGGGAAAGGTGTTCTGGGCAGAAAAAGCTAAAATGATTAATGGCTTCAGAGGCATTGACAATGGTAGGACAAGGATATGGTATGCAGTAAAATTGAGCACAGTTTGGGCTAAAGTTTTTTACCAAGAAACCAGTGAACTTAGTCTTCCAGTAGTATTGAGGATGGCGTGAGTGCCTTGAAGATGAGAATGCTAATTAGACTGTTGGAATGGCCCAGCTATGAAGGGTATGATATGTGGTTGATGTCGGTATGTTTTAGATGGTAGAAAGTGATCTTGTTTTGGAAGTCATTTGGAAATTGCAGTCTGTCTGTATTCCTTTGAGAACTAAGTAGTAGAATTGAGAGTGGCCTTGGTGGAGTGTATACCTATGCAGTTGAATGTGCTCTCTTTGAAGGAAAGACAGCAAAGCTAAACTTTGGATTTCCTCTCACGTTTTTTAGAAGTTGCCAAAACAAAGCCACGTCATGCCCTGAAGCGGAAGCGCACAGCAGATAAGTCCACCAGTACCAGTGATCCTGTGATTGAGGATGACCATGTGCAGGTGAAGGAGAAAGTCCTTGCTCACCTCTCAGTCCAGCCATGTTCCTGAATAACATATAGTAACTAAAGTCTCCATCTTTACATGGTTTCTTTTCCCTGAAGAGAAGAGATTGGTAGCGGTTGCTTCTCAATTGTGCCAGTGAAAACATTAGGGTGTTTTTTTTTTTTTTTTTTTTAAAGAAGGTACATACAGAAAAGATTCATCTTTTAAAAATTGTTCCTTGCAGGTCCTTGTCTTAAAATCCAAAAATCTTGTTGGAGTCACTATGACCAACTGTGGAATCACAGATCTAGTGCTAAAAGACTGTCCCAAGATGATGTTCATCCATGGTATGTACTCAGACCCATGTCACACTAGAGCATCATGACTGAACGTAAAGGATTAAAGTCTCAAATACTGCAGTAGCATCAGTATATTAGTACTTTTTCAAAAAATCATTGTTAGATTTTTCTGATTCTGTCCTCATTCTCTAGTTCTCAGCTAATGACTCTAGTATTTTTAAGGGACTATGTGCAGAGACTTAGTTCATCTTTTCATATACCCTATCCTCCAGTTTCCTCTACATGATAAATGCATCCTGATCTGATAGAGGTAAAGTCACCTTATCCTCCAAACCTGTCTTTGCTAGCTTTGTGACATTAAAGGTGTTCTGGGCAGAAAAAGCTAAAATGATTAATGGCTTCAGAGGCATTGACAATGGTAGGACAAGGATATGGTATGCAGTAAAATTGAGCACAGTTTGGGCTAAAGTTTTTTACCAAGAAACCAGTGAACTTAGTCTTCCAGTAGTATTGAGGATGGCGTGAGTGCCTTGAAGATGAGAATGCTAATTAGACTGTTGGAATGGCCCAGCTATGAAGGGTATGATATGTGGTTGATGTCGGTATGTTTTAGATGGTAGAAAGTGATCTTGTTTTGGAAGTCATTTGGAAATTGCAGTCTGTCTGTATTCCTTTGAGAACTAAGTAGTAGAATTGAGAGTGGCCTTGGTGGAGTGTATACCTATGCAGTTGAATGTGCTCTCTTTGAAGGAAAGACAGCAAAGCTAAACTTTGGATTTCCTCTCACGTTTTTTAGAAGTTGCCAAAACAAAGCCACGTCATGCCCTGAAGCGGAAGCGCACAGCAGATAAGTCCACCAGTACCAGTGATCCTGTGATTGAGGATGACCATGTGCAGGTGAAGGAGAAAGTCCTTGCTCACCTCTCAGTCCAGCCATGTTCCTGAATAACATATAGTAACTAAAGTCTCCATCTTTACATGGTTTCTTTTCCCTGAAGAGAAGAGATTGGTAGCGGTTGCTTCTCAATTGTGCCAGTGAAAACATTAGGGTGTTTTTTTTTTTTTTTTTTTAAAGAAGGTACATACAGAAAAGATTCATCTTTTAAAAATTGTTCCTTGCAGGTCCTTGTCTTAAAATCCAAAAATCTTGTTGGAGTCACTATGACCAACTGTGGAATCACAGATCTAGTGCTAAAAGACTGTCCCAAGATGATGTTCATCCATGGTATGTACTCAGGCCCATGTCACACTAGAGCATCATGACTGAACGTAAAGGATTAAAGTCTCAAATACTGCAGTAGCATCAGTATATTAGTACTTTTTCAAAAAATCATTGTTAGATTTTTCTGATTCTGTCCTCATTCTCTAGTTCTCAGCTAATGACTCTAGTATTTTTAAGGGACTATGTGCAGAGACTTAGTTCATCTTTTCATATACCCTATCCTCCAGTTTCCTCTACATGATAAATGCATCCTGATCTGATAGAGGTAAAGTCACAGTATTTATGGACTTTGGAGTCAGATAGACCTCACCTTGAATCCTGTCTTTGCTATTTTCTAGCTTTGTGACATTGGACATATTTTATGTATGTTTTTTGTTGGGAAATCTGAGTGACGACTGGGCCTTAAATGCTTAGCTCCTAGATTTGATTGTTATCATCAATCATAGCCTAGTTCGTGGCACATTATCCTTAGTCTAGGCCCCTCTTTTCTTTCCAGTCCCATTTGTCCCTCATTGCCAGTCCCATCAGCTCCCATTACCTTTGGTTGTAATGTTTAATATACGTCCTTCCAGTCCATCTCGCGTGTCTTCTTTATTTCCCTCTTGTGTCTTTTTTTCTGTATGTATTTGTCTCTGAACAAATTAAAATTCTGAAATTGCGTCAGTTAAAAATTTTAGATACAGTTGTGTCTCATATATGGTCTGTTCATTTTTCCATTATTACTCAAAATTACATTTTTGACACTATCCATATTGAAATCATGAAGAACTGACTTGTTTCTTGCTTTGTGCAACTTACATAGTCTGCATTCATTCTTTCCAGTCTGTAAAGTGTACATAATTATACTTACTTTATAAAACATTTGTGAAGGTTAAATGGAGTGATTGATACACACTTACACATACATATATGTGGATATATGTACCTATACCTACACGGTAGAGGGTCTGACGTCTATTAAAGGCTCATTTGTATTAGTAAGGCAAAAAAATATTTAGGGATTTCTCTTTTTTGTACTTCTCCAATACTGGTAGTAAACAGAACAAAGAAATCTTTACCAGATATTTGGTCATAAACTAGAAGAACCCAGAATGGAGAGATAAAACTGAAATTTAAGCACTTCCTTTTTCTTAAATTCTAGAAAACTCTAGACCTGGGGACCCCAAAGGTTACAAGGTGGTATAGTTAGTACTTTTTCAAAAAATCATTGTTAGATTTTTCTGATTCTGTCCTCATTCTCTAGTTCTCAGCTAATGACTCTAGTATTTTTAAGGGACTATGTGCAGAGACTTAGTTCATCTTTTCATATACCCTATCCTCCAGTTTCCTCTACATGATAAATGCATCCTGATCTGATAGAGGTAAAGTCACAGTATTTATGGACTTTGGAGTCAGATAGACCTCACCTTGAATCCTGTCTTTGCTATTTTCTAGCTTTGTGACATTGGACATATTTTATGTATGTTTTTTGTTGGGAAATCTGAGTGACGACTGGGCCTTAAATGCTTAGCTCCTAGATTTGATTGTTATCATCAATCATAGCCTAGTTCGTGGCACATTATCCTTAGTCTAGGCCCCTCTTTTCTTTCCAGTCCCATTTGTCCCTCATTGCCAGTCCCATCAGCTCCCATTACCTTTGGTTGTAATGTTTAATATACGTCCTTCCAGTCCATCTCGCGTGTCTTCTTTATTTCCCTCTTGTGTCTTTTTTTCTGTATGTATTTGTCTCTGAACAAATTAAAATTCTGAAATTGCGTCAGTTAAAAATTTTAGATACAGTTGTGTCTCATATATGGTCTGTTCATTTTTCCATTATTACTCAAAATTACATTTTTGACACTATCCATATTGAAATCATGAAGAACTGACTTGTTTCTTGCTTTGTGCAACTTACATAGTCTGCATTCATTCTTTCCAGTCTGTAAAGTGTACATAATTATACTTACTTTATAAAACATTTGTGAAGGTTAAATGGAGTGATTGATACACACTTACACATACATATATGTGGATATATGTACCTATACCTACACGGTAGAGGGTCTGACGTCTATTAAAGGCTCATTTGTATTAGTAAGGCAAAAAATATTTAGGGATTTCTCTTTTTGTACTTCTCCAATACTGGTAGTAAACAGAACAAAGAAATCTTTACCAGATATTTGGTCATAAACTAGAAGAACCCAGAATGGAGAGATAAAACTGAAATTTAAGCACTTCCTTTTTCTTAAATTCTAGAAAACTCTAGACCTGGGGACCCCAAACCGTGTGTTCACCCTTACAAGGTGGTACTTGACTCCATTCCAACCAGTGATGTCTTAAAACATGTAATAAATGACTATTTCATGTTGAAATGTACCCCTAAAACAGAAAAGTGTTCCTTCAAAAGCTCAGCGATCATAGCAGCAGCAGAACCCAGTCTCACTTAAGAGTTTCAGTTTGTCATCTCTCTACTCTCCATGGTCTGAGACTCTGCCTTTGGGCTCTGTGGGTTGACTTCTCATTCCTGCCTCTATTTTGACTCTGAAAATCTGACCTGAGTTTTCACCTCTTTGACTTTGGTGATTCTCTCTATATCTTGTCTAACCTAACCTACTGATGGATCACATGGCCTCAAGCCCAGTCTTTCCTCCTTACACCAAAGTTTTTTTTAGCTTGGCTTATCATGGAATAGAGGATCTTAGAAGCTTAGACAGCCACTGATGGATGGGTGATCAGCATGTTAAGTGGTGGCTGAGACCAAATGAGATTAGAACTGATCATAACCAAGTCTGTTTTTAGAGAAGAAAACCGTGGAACTCTTATCACAATCTAGTCCTCTCTTCCCTACTTTCTTGTCTCCAACACTGCTTACCCTTCCTCCTGACCTGTCACAGGAGAAAACGAATCTGAAAGTCAGGAGACTTGCTCAGAGTTCAAACGTCAAATTACAGGGCTAGATTGCTCAGTAAGACAATGACATCTGGGTCAAGGATGTTACAGAACATGTGTTTATGAAATGTTAAAGAGAATCAGGCATATTGCAGTAAGACAATGACATCTGGTCAATGTACATATACTTATAAAACATTTGTGAAGGTTAAATGGAGTGATTGATACACACTTACACATACATATATGTGGATATATGTACCTATACCTACACGGTAGAGGGTCTGACGTCTATTAAAGGCTCATTTGTATTAGTAAGGCAAAAATATTTAGGGATTTCTCTTTTTTGTACTTCTCCAATACTGGTAGTAAACAGAACAAAGAAATCTTTACCAGATATTTGGTCATAAACTAGAAGAACCCAGAATGGAGAGATAAAACTGAAATTTAAGCACTTCCTTTTTCTTAAATTCTAGAAAACTCTAGACCTGGGGACCCCAAACCGTGTGTTCACCCTTACAAGGTGGTACTTGACTCCATTCCAACCAGTGATGTCTTAAAACATGTAATAAATGACTATTTCATGTTGAAATGTACCCCTAAAACAGAAAAGTGTTCCTTCAAAAGCTCAGCGATCATAGCAGCAGCAGAACCCAGTCTCACTTAAGAGTTTCAGTTTGTCATCTCTCTACTCTCCATGGTCTGAGACTCTGCCTTTGGGCTCTGTGGGTTGACTTCTCATTCCTGCCTCTATTTTGACTCTGAAAATCTGACCTGAGTTTTCACCTCTTTGACTTTGGTGATTCTCTCTATATCTTGTCTAACCTAACCTACTGATGGATCACATGGCCTCAAGCCCAGTCTTTCCTCCTTACACCAAAGTTTTTTTTAGCTTGGCTTATCATGGAATAGAGGATCTTAGAAGCTTAGACAGCCACTGATGGATGGGTGATCAGCATGTTAAGTGGTGGCTGAGACCAAATGAGATTAGAACTGATCATAACCAAGTCTGTTTTTAGAGAAGAAAACCGTGGAACTCTTATCACAATCTAGTCCTCTCTTCCCTACTTTCTTGTCTCCAACACTGCTTACCCTTCCTCCTGACCTGTCACAGGAGAAAACGAATCTGAAAGTCAGGAGACTTGCTCAGAGTTCAAACGTCAAATTACAGGGCTAGATTGCTCAGTAAGACAATGACATCTGGGTCAAGGATGTTACAGAACATGTGTTTATGAAATGTTAAAGAGAATCAGGCATATTGGCCTTGTGGATTTAGATTATCTTTGATCTGATTGTCTCTATTAAGTTGGACCAGATGGAAATCTGTGATAAAAATTGGATAAAATTGAAATGTGAGATTAAAAAAAAGGAACGGGGTAGTTTTCTGAATTTGGTATACTGTTGTAGTTAAATGTGTCTGTTACATCACAGTTACTTTTCTCTATAAACTCACGTTTATATGTTAAATGGGAAGACCATGCATGTTTCAGAGCAGTAATTTCAGTAGAACTTCCTGCAATGATGGAATTGTTCTGTATCACTGATACAGTAACCACTGGCTACATGTGACTCTTGAACATTTGAACTGTGACTACGTCACAGTGAATTTTACTGCATTTTAGGAACTATACTGTTAATTTTATTACATTCTAGTTGATTTAAGTTTAAATAGCTCCAGGTAGCTAGTGGCTACCATACTGGACTATATAACTTTTAAAGTATCCAAATATTTTTGGGTCTTTCTTTTCTATTTAAAGGTTCTGGTTTTATACCATGGTAAGTATTAAGATCAATACTGCTCATTTCCTGTGGGCAAATGTAATATAATGTATGTGAACCATTACCCACAAAATTGTATAGTTCAATAGTTGCTGCCATTCATCCTATTCAATAAATATTTCCTAAACAATTCTGTGTTTAATCAAGTCATTCTGAGACTTGATGTTTCTTGCCAATAAGATCTTAGATAGGAAAAGGTACCTTCACATCCCTTCTAGCATGAGGGTGACAGCCTTCCTTTGAATAGGATAGAATCATGTTTTCAGGTCATTTTGATGACTGTCCGTTGTTCTGTATAATAATAGTGACCTGTGTTGTTCACATCTGCAGTGTTTTATGCTAATGAAAGGTGTGCCAGTCCTCCAAAGAGGATTTCAAATGGGCTGTATAGGTTTCTCTGTTGTTTTGTATAAATTATTTGTAGAGCTTATCTTTGTTTGCATTTTGTAGCTACCAGATGCAGAGTACTGAAACATTTAAAAGTAGAAAATGCACCAATAGTAAATCGATTTGATTATGCACAGTGCAAGAAACTCAACATGGATCAGGTGCTAGACCAGATACTAAGGATGCCTCCTGAGAGAAATCGTATCATATACCTACGCCCCATGCAGCAGGTAATGAACTCTGCTTCTTTTTGGTGATCACATGTTGCAGTACTTTCTTTTTTAGTCTTTAGTCTTTTTGAAATTGGCTTTTATTAATTTGCTAAACACACAGTAATGTTTCTTTAGGTTCTACAGGATTTTTTTAACCAACCTAGAGTACCTTGCTGGTCATTTTCGTCAATCCTTCTCTAATAGATTGTTGTGGGCTTTTATGATGAAGAGAATTGTTTTTCAGCAAGTTTTTATACTTATTAAAAGTTGTCTGTGATAAAGAGCAGAGACTCTGATTTCAGACTTCCTGGTTCCAGTTCTGGTTCACTGATCTGTAGCAGATTGCGTAACTTCTATGTTTTAGTATCTTCATCTCTAAAATTAGAAGATTAACAACGTGCAGTTACTGTGATGGTTAAATTAATACATGTTAAGTGCTAGCATACTTCCTGGCATGTACTAAGGAATCATATGGTAGTTACTATTATCATCATCATTATTATTAAGAGCAAAGATTTTATAGTATCCATATGAGACAATGGCTGTTAGCTGAACCTATTGTAAACATTTCACAATATATATATATATTAAGAAATCATCGTACTATACACCTTAAATGTATACAGTGATGTATATCAGTTATTTCTCGATAAAACTGAGGGGGGAAAAAAAGAGTAGTGTTGCATGTAAGACTGCTTGATGTCAAAAGAAAGTTTAAAGAAAATATTAAACTTTGCATTCAGTGTTTGAACCTGGCCTGAAAAGACTCATTTCAGTACACAGATTGCTTGTTGAGCGTTTGTAATTTGCTGAGGCTGAAAAACACACAGGACATCATCCTTTCCTTGAGAAGTTTGCCTTTCACCAAGGAGGTAGACGTATCTGTCATTAAGAAGGCAAAGTGGGGTTTCATAAGTGTGATAGGGATGCAGGGTGAACAAAGGCTGCAAGGGAGCAAGGAGATATGTTCTGTCTTTAGGAATGGGCAGTAGTCCAGTTAGAATGGGGTGTATGGTACTAACAGTTCTATAATGTAGTCTTTAAACCCATAAAGGACATACTCAGAAATGGAATCCTTGAATCAGTTACCTAAATCCAGATTCTGTGGTTTAATGTGCATTTGTACACCAGTGAGATGTAAATTGCTGAGCTTGCTAGACAGATGAATTTGCTAAGGCTTATATTCCTAGCATGGCAAATTGTGATTATGTGATTTTCAGATCAGTCAAAGATTTAAAAACTGAGGTTCCAAGGAAAGATTGTTCAAGCCTAAGGAGATAGATTGCTAAGGCATTCTCTTCTTGGTCCCAGATCCTCTCTCTGGTGTTTTCCACAGGTGGACACACTAACGTTGGAGCAGAAGCTGTTTAGTGGTCCGTACCCGTATCATATCTGTATTATCCATGAGTTCAGCAACCCTCCCAATGTCCGGAACAAGGTGCGCATTCGCAGCTGGATGGACACAATAGCCAACATTAACCAGTAAGTCATAGCCTCACAGCCAAGTCATTCCCCAGAGAAAGGGTGCCCAGACACAAATCCTTTGTTTTTTTTTTTTTTTATTTTAAATGATTTCATCTGGGCTTTTCAGGCACTTACACATATGAAATGTGTGAAAAAGATGAGGGAAATGAGGACTTAAAACTAAAATGCATACGTGTATATTTGTAGCTTTTTATTTTCAAACTTAAGCATCACAAGAACAGGCCACACACCTACCTTTAGTTTCATTCCTTCAGCCTACGGCATGATTTAAAAGAGGTCGGATTAAAGATCTTAAAACTTTGTGGGTTTTCTTTTAATGTATTTATTTATTTGGGGCTGTGCTAGGTCTTTGTTGGTGTGCATGGGCTTTTTCTCGTTGCAGTGAGCGGGGGCTACTCTTGGTTGTGGTGTGTAGGCTTCTCACTGGGGTGGCTTCTCTTGCTGTGGAGCACCAGCTCTAGAGCACATAGGCTCCACTCTCTTAGTTGCCTCATGGCATATGGAATCTTCTTAGACCAGGAATCAAACCAGTGTCTCATACATTGGCAGGCAGATTCTTAGTTACAAAGTGGGTTCATAAGTGTTTAAAAGGGGGTGCCAGTTTAGTAATGGGGTGTATGGTACTAACAGTTCTATAATGTAGTCTTTAAACCCATAAAGGACATACTCAGAAATGGAATCCTTGAATCAGTTACCTAAATCCAGATTCTGTGGTTTAATGTGCATTTGTACACCAGTGAGATGTAAATTGCTGAGCTTGCTAGACAGATGAATTTGCTAAGGCTTATATTCCTAGCATGGCAAATTGTGATTATGTGATTTTCAGATCAGTCAAAGATTTAAAAACTGAGGTTCCAAGGAAAGATTGTTCAAGCCTAAGGAGATAGATTGCTAAGGCATTCTCTTCTTGGTCCCAGATCCTCTCTCTGGTGTTTTCCACAGGTGGACACACTAACGTTGGAGCAGAAGCTGTTTAGTGGTCCGTACCCGTATCATATCTGTATTATCCATGAGTTCAGCAACCCTCCCAATGTCCGGAACAAGGTGCGCATTCGCAGCTGGATGGACACAATAGCCAACATTAACCAGTAAGTCATAGCCTCACAGCCAAGTCATTCCCCAGAGAAAGGGTGCCCAGACACAAATCCTTTGTTTTTTTTTTTTTTTATTTTAAATGATTTCATCTGGGCTTTTCAGGCACTTACACATATGAAATGTGTGAAAAAGATGAGGGAAATGAGGACTTAAAACTAAAATGCATACGTGTATATTTGTAGGTTTTTATTTTCAAACTTAAGCATCACAAGAACAGGCCACACACCTACCTTTAGTTTCATTCCTTCAGCCTACGGCATGATTTAAAAGAGGTCGGATTAAAGATCTTAAAACTTTGTGGGTTTTCTTTTAATGTATTTATTTATTTGGGGCTGTGCTAGGTCTTTGTTGGTGTGCATGGGCTTTTTCTCGTTGCAGTGAGCGGGGGCTACTCTTGGTTGTGGTGTGTAGGCTTCTCACTGGGGTGGCTTCTCTTGCTGTGGAGCACCAGCTCTAGAGCACATAGGCTCCACTCTCTTAGTTGCCTCATGGCATATGGAATCTTCTTAGACCAGGAATCAAACCAGTGTCTCATACATTGGCAGGCAGATTCTTAGTTACTGGACTGGTAACCCACCCCAGTATTCATGCCTGGAAAATCCTATGGTCAGAGGAGCCTGATGGGTTACAATCCGTGGGATCACAGTCAGACACAACTTGGCAGTTTAGCACAGACCCCCAGGGAAATCCAAAACTGTGATGTTTTACATCATCAGGAAATTTGACCTTTATGAATTTCTTGTTTTAATTGTTTGAGAACCTCATTAGAATCTAGGCAAGACATATTTTGATAGTTCTTTGAAACATATATCCCAACATTATTTTCAGTTTTATAATTTTTATTTAATTTTTCCTGTTGCCTCCAGAGAGCTCATTAAGTATGAATTCTTCCCTGAAGCCACACGAAGTGAAGATGACTTAAAGAAGTACCCTAAGTACCCCTGGGGTAGAGAAATCTATACTTTAGAAGGTGAGCATTTATTCCTAAATGGTTGGAAAGGTAAATAGCTGTTAACTAAATAGCTGTCGAAATAATGGAAATATTAAATACCTGCAGGTAGCAGGGACCAGATAAATACTGCTCTCCTGTATGAGTCTTTGTCATCCCTAAAATCATCAGCAGTATTAAAACAAAAAGTAAGAGAAAATTGAAGCTTGTTAGAGTTGAGAGTTGCAGTAACTTGAGGGAACCTGTATAAACCTCTATATTTTGTGTGTGTATATAAATAGATAAATGAAGGCTTAATGAAAGCCACGGATGACCAAAATCACATGACCAAATAGTAGCAGAGTCAGAATTGGAATCCAAATAGCTCTGGGGCTGCTTTCAGACCAGCTCTGTCATTGACCCTGTCATTTCCCTTCACGCCAGTAGCACCATTAATCTGATTTAAAAGAGGTCGGATTAAAGATCTTAAAACTTTGTGGGTTTTTTTAATGTATTTATTTATTTGGGGCTGTGCTAGGTCTTTGTTGGTGTGCATGGGCTTTTTCTCGTTGCAGTGAGCGGGGGCTACTCTTGGTTGTGGTGTGTAGGCTTCTCACTGGGGTGGCTTCTCTTGCTGTGGAGCACCAGCTCTAGAGCACATAGGCTCCACTCTCTTAGTTGCCTCATGGCATATGGAATCTTCTTAGACCAGGAATCAAACCAGTGTCTCATACATTGGCAGGCAGATTCTTAGTTACTGGACTGGTAACCCACCCCAGTATTCATGCCTGGAAAATCCTATGGTCAGAGGAGCCTGATGGGTTACAATCCGTGGGATCACAGTCAGACACAACTTGGCAGTTTAGCACAGACCCCCAGGGAAATCCAAAACTGTGATGTTTTACATCATCAGGAAATTTGACCTTTATGAATTTCTTGTTTTAATTGTTTGAGAACCTCATTAGAATCTAGGCAAGACATATTTTGATAGTTCTTTGAAACATATATCCCAACATTATTTTCAGTTTTATAATTTTTATTTAATTTTTCCTGTTGCCTCCAGAGAGCTCATTAAGTATGAATTCTTCCCTGAAGCCACACGAAGTGAAGATGACTTAAAGAAGTACCCTAAGTACCCCTGGGGTAGAGAAATCTATACTTTAGAAGGTGAGCATTTATTCCTAAATGGTTGGAAAGGTAAATAGCTGTTAACTAAATAGCTGTCGAAATAATGGAAATATTAAATACCTGCAGGTAGCAGGGACCAGATAAATACTGCTCTCCCTGTATGAGTCTTTGTCATCCCTAAAATCATCAGCAGTATTAAAACAAAAAGTAAGAGAAAATTGAAGCTTGTTAGAGTTGAGAGTTGCAGTAACTTGAGGGAACCTGTATAAACCTCTATATTTTGTGTGTGTATATAAATAGATAAATGAAGGCTTAATGAAAGCCACGGATGACCAAAATCACATGACCAAATAGTAGCAGAGTCAGAATTGGAATCCAAATAGCTCTGGGGCTGCTTTCAGCATACGACAGCTCTGTCATTGACCCTGTCATTTCCCTTCACGCCAGTAGCACCATTAATCTGATTTCTTTCAGGTGTTGTGGATGGAGCGCCGTATTCCATGATTTCTGACTTCCCTTGGTTGAGATCACTACGGGCAGCGGAACCCAACAGCTTCGCCAGATATGATTTTGAGGATGATGAAGAAAGTAATTATGACCTGACTTAATTTTTATTCTCTAGTCTGAGTGTTAGATCCTTAGTATTTTGTTCGAGTTACAAGCAGTGCCATTTAATATCTTTTCATATAATGTTTTTGGTTTTTATTATTGTTTGGTTCTCCCCTTGCTCAAGAAAAAAAAAAGAACTCTAGATAGGTACCATGGATAATCACTGACTTGCTAACGATATGTGAAGGTTGATAGGAAGGATGCCTTCAGAAAGATTTTCCTACTTGGATTTTTAAAATTTACCTCAGTGTTTGTAAAATCTTATTTTTGTTTACTAAAGAATTGGTCAACTATTGTTTCAGAATTGTTCTAGTCATACTAATTATTCTGCCAATTATGAACTGCTTCTTATTGGGTAGCTTGTAGGAGCTTAACAGTTTTAGATGTAGATTTTAGGAGGAAATGAGTTTCATAAACTAAATGTACGTGTATATAGGACTTACCTCTCTGATGCATTTTCACCTTGGGCCCTTAAGTCATATGTGCTCTTTTGGGCATTAAGTATTATAACGAAATTGATGGGGACCCATTCCATAAGCTAAACATATGTCAGTTACCCTATGTCAGAGGATACAGAAATAGCTCACGGGCTAGCCACATCAGAGTAGCTGCTGCAAGTTTGGTAATCTTGTTCCCCTTTTCTTTCTGATTTCCAAGGCACCATCTATGCTCCTCGAAGGAAAGGGCAGCTGTCTGCAGACATCTGCATGGAAACAATAGGAGAGGAAATTTCAAAAGTAAGAGAAAATTGAAGCTTGTTAGAGTTGAGAGTTGCAGTAACTTGAGGGAACCTGTATAAACCTCTATATTTTGTGTGTGTATATAAATAGATAAATGAAGGCTTAATGAAAGCCACGGATGACCAAAATCACATGACCAAATAGTAGCAGAGTCAGAATTGGAATCCAAATAGCTCTGGGGCTGCTTTCAGCATACGACAGCTCTGTCATTGACCCTGTCATTTCCCTTCACGCCAGTAGCACCATTAATCTGATTTCTTTCAGGTGTTGTGGATGGAGCGCCGTATTCCATGATTTCTGACTTCCCTTGGTTGAGATCACTACGGGCAGCGGAACCCAACAGCTTCGCCAGATATGATTTTGAGGATGATGAAGAAAGTAATTATGACCTGACTTAATTTTTATTCTCTAGTCTGAGTGTTAGATCCTTAGTATTTTGTTCGAGTTACAAGCAGTGCCATTTAATATCTTTTCATATAATGTTTTTGGTTTTTATTATTGTTTGGTTCTCCCCTTGCTCAAGAAAAAAAAAAGAACTCTAGATAGGTACCATGGATAATCACTGACTTGCTAACGATATGTGAAGGTTGATAGGAAGGATGCCTTCAGAAAGATTTTCCTACTTGGATTTTTAAAATTTACCTCAGTGTTTGTAAAATCTTATTTTTGTTTACTAAAGAATTGGTCAACTATTGTTTCAGAATTGTTCTAGTCATACTAATTATTCTGCCAATTATGAACTGCTTCTTATTGGGTAGCTTGTAGGAGCTTAACAGTTTTAGATGTAGATTTTAGGAGGAAATGAGTTTCATAAACTAAATGTACGTGTATATAGGACTTACCTCTCTGATGCATTTTCACCTTGGGCCCTTAAGTCATATGTGCTCTTTTGGGCATTAAGTATTATAACGAAATTGATGGGGACCCATTCCATAAGCTAAACATATGTCAGTTACCCTATGTCAGAGGATACAGAAATAGCTCACGGGCTAGCCACATCAGAGTAGCTGCTGCAAGTTTGGTAATCTTGTTCCCCTTTTCTTTCTGATTTCCAAGGCACCATCTATGCTCCTCGAAGGAAAGGGCAGCTGTCTGCAGACATCTGCATGGAAACAATAGGAGAGGAAATTTCAGAGATGCGTCAGATGAAGAAGGGTGTATTTCAGCGAGTAGTGGCGATTTTTATCCACTATTGTGATGTCAATGGAGAGCCTGTTGAAGATGACTACATTTAACTGGCCTTCCTCTTTCCAGCTGTTGTGAGAGTGCTTCTGGGACCGTCCAGCTGCCAGCAAACCCCACAGAGACTTGGGACATGCAGTTGGGAGGCCCCAGGCTCATTTTGAAATATAGGAAATATGTAAGGAACATTGAAATTGTATACAAAGATTTGTACATAGAGGAGATATACAAAGATACTTCCTAAGCACCAGCTTTATATCGTATGTTTATACAATTTAATTTAAAAGTTCACTTTAATGAAGGCAAGTAATTGGAAAGAGTTCATTTTTCCAGACTTAGTTCGTCATTTTTGGCTGAGCCCCCATTTACTATATTCTTAATAATCACTGTCATCCCCTTAATCTGTGCCTTTTCCTTCTCCAGCGAAGCTGTTTGAGTAAATCTGTTGAAAAGTCTTTGTGTCATGTGCTCTTTTGTGTTACTGTTCAAACTCCAACCACACCCTATAGTCAGAGGTGGCTATATGTTTCTGTACAAAGTTGTGGTTCTTTTTTCTCTTCATATTATAGTTGCATATTTCTTAAAATGAAGTTAAAAAGATTCATGAGTTTTTAAAAAACTCAGTTTGAAGGGGAAATGGAAAAGTTTCCAAAGCATTTCTAGTTATTTATTTCCATATTCAGTTGTATATATGCTTTATCTTGAATATAAAAATAAAAATTTATTAAAAACTTTTTTCTTACCTTGGAACTGAATCCCTCATTTTAAAGAAGAGTAGCAAATACTATACAGTAAAGGAATGTGTGAATTGTGTCTAAGATTTTAGTGTAATCTAATTTCTGATCGCTTTCTTTAAAAGGTTCGTGGCTATAAAAATGTTCAACTCACAGAACTCTTTTTTCTTTTTTTCTTTTTCTTTTCTTTTTTTTTTTTTCCACAGAACTCTTTATGACAGAATACTGTGAACAGCAGAATTTCCCCAGATAACTGATTTCTGGGATATGTCCTTTCTCAAGGGGAGAAGTTCACCTAATACATGCAGTGATGTATCTCATATTATAGTGGCTGAGGTTAAGGTAAATAAATGCTTTAGACCAGCATCTGCATTTGGGTGCTGGCTTTGCCACTGGGTGGCAAAGTAGCTGAGTGACTTCAACAAGTTACACAAAACTAAACGAGGTGGAAATATTCTATAAACTCTTTCCAAATAGAATACATAATTGTATGAGGTGTGAGGATCCAACCCCTTCATTTATAAGGGATTAATTGAAGCCTAGAGGGAAAATGACTTTCCCAAGGTCAGGGGCAGGTTAAAGCCAAAGCAGGACAAGAATTCCAGTGCCTGATTCCCACCAGGATGTCTCTGTCTCCATTGTTAGTATTCATAGAAGTGTAAGGTACTAGCAAGTATTTCCTAACACTACCAGAGTTAGTGAGAATCAGTTTATTTCTTCAACGTTCTCTTCCAGGATTTTAAATTTGCCTATTTATATTAGGAAGAATGGTGCTGCATCTAGTCATCTCTTTATTACCTTAACTTGGCTCACCTCTCTTCTAACTGAATGTATCTCACTCTCCAGGTGAGAACGGTGACCACTAAAAGGTAGGAAACAAATTACAGGACTTTATAGATATTTCCAAGTAATATAGAGCCCCAACTCTCAGGTAAGACTCATCTAAACCTGTTTTTTCACTGTAACCATAATGTGTGTGTGTTAGTCACTAAGTCATGTCTGACTCTCTGACCCCATGGGCTGGCTCCTCTGTCTAGGGGATTCTCTAGACAAGATTACTGACCCTATGAACTGTAGCCTGCCAGGCTTCTCTGTCCATGGGATTCTCCAGGCAAGAATATTTGGATTGTCATTCCCTTCTCCAGGGGACCTTGCTGTCCTGGGGATCAAACCCAGGTCTCCTGCATTGCAGATGGCTCCTTTACCATCTAAGCCACCAGAGAAGTGTAACCATAATAACCAAATCAAAATAATGCTTAGATTTAAGGCCGCTAGAGGCCATTGCTCTCTAACTTTTGTTGGTTTATGCGTCTTAATGTCTCCCCCGATCTACTCTTAGAACAAGCAGAAATACAGCAGGGGGCGCTAAAATCATTCTAAAGAAGTTCACCTAATACATGCAGTGATGTATCTCATATTATAGTGGCTGAGGTTAAGGTAAATAAATGCAACAGCATCTGCATTTGGGTGCTGGCTTTGCCACTGGGTGGCAAAGTAGCTGAGTGACTTCAACAAGTTACACAAAACTAAACGAGGTGGAAATATTCTATAAACTCTTTCCAAATAGAATACATAATTGTATGAGGTGTGAGGATCCAACCCCTTCATTTATAAGGGATTAATTGAAGCCTAGAGGGAAAATGACTTTCCCAAGGTCAGGGGCAGGTTAAAGCCAAAGCAGGACAAGAATTCCAGTGCCTGATTCCCACCAGGATGTCTCTGTCTCCATTGTTAGTATTCATAGAAGTGTAAGGTACTAGCAAGTATTTCCTAACACTACCAGAGTTAGTGAGAATCAGTTTATTTCTTCAACGTTCTCTTCCAGGATTTTAAATTTGCCTATTTATATTAGGAAGAATGGTGCTGCATCTAGTCATCTCTTTATTACCTTAACTTGGCTCACCTCTCTTCTAACTGAATGTATCTCACTCTCCAGGTGAGAACGGTGACCACTAAAAGGTAGGAAACAAATTACAGGACTTTATAGATATTTCCAAGTAATATAGAGCCCCAACTCTCAGGTAAGACTCATCTAAACCTGTTTTTTCACTGTAACCATAATGTGTGTGTGTTAGTCACTAAGTCATGTCTGACTCTCTGACCCCATGGGCTGGCTCCTCTGTCTAGGGGATTCTCTAGACAAGATTACTGACCCTATGAACTGTAGCCTGCCAGGCTTCTCTGTCCATGGGATTCTCCAGGCAAGAATATTTGGATTGTCATTCCCTTCTCCAGGGGACCTTGCTGTCCTGGGGATCAAACCCAGGTCTCCTGCATTGCAGATGGCTCCTTTACCATCTAAGCCACCAGAGAAGTGTAACCATAATAACCAAATCAAAATAATGCTTAGATTTAAGGCCGCTAGAGGCCATTGCTCTCTAACTTTTGTTGGTTTATGCGTCTTAATGTCTCCCCCGATCTACTCTTAGAACAAGCAGAAATACAGCAGGGGGCGCTAAAATCATTCTAAAGATGCCCAGACTGGAACAACTGAAAAACCGAACTGGAAGATACCTACTCTGGAAGGAAAATTGTCTATAGAATGAACGGCTGGATACTGATTGCCCTACAAGCAGCTGCCAACACTCTTTCTCTCTACAGGGTCAGAGAAAGTAAATATTCTAGCTCAATTATGACAACCACTCTAGTGGCTCAGTAGTAAAGAACTGGCCTGCTGGTGCAGGAGACACAGATTTGATCCCCAAGTTGGAAAGATCCCCTGGAGAAGGAAATGGCAATCCACTCTAGTATTCTTGCCTGGAGAATCGCAGGGACAGAGAAGCCTGGCGGGTTGGACAGTTGATGGGGTCACCAAGAGTCAGACACGACTTAGCAGCTGAATGACAAAAACTACAACCACTCAGCTCTGCTGTTGTGTGAAAGCAGCCCTAGAGGAAGCATGAAGGAATGGGCATGGCTGTGTTACATTAAAACTTTATTTTTGGAAACAAATGTGAATTTCACATAATTTTCACATGTCACAAAATAGTTTATTAGTAAAAGCTGTTCTTGGTTTAGATACTGCAGGATTTGGTCCCTAAGTCATTTGCCCACACCTACCTGCAATAGAGAACTGATTGTCCTTTTGGTCCATTCAGTGGTGTGTAACCAGCTTTTGGTGTGGTGTCTGGCACATAATTTAAAGACCTTAAGAAATGTTTCATGGATGGATTAGTGAATTAATGTCACTTTTAGAGTATCATGCCAGGTGTGTGAGTCCTAACAATCTAAGTTTGGCCTTTCTCAAGGATTACTGACCCTATGAACTGTAGCCTGCCAGGCTTCTCTGTCATATCCCAAATTTGGATTGTCATTCCCTTCCAGGGGACCTTGCTGTCCTGGGGATCAAACCCAGGTCTCCTGCATTGCAGATGGCTCCTTTACCATCTAAGCCACCAGAGAAGTGTAACCATAATAACCAAATCAAAATAATGCTTAGATTTAAGGCCGCTAGAGGCCATTGCTCTCTAACTTTTGTTGGTTTATGCGTCTTAATGTCTCCCCCGATCTACTCTTAGAACAAGCAGAAATACAGCAGGGGGCGCTAAAATCATTCTAAAGATGCCCAGACTGGAACAACTGAAAAACCGAACTGGAAGATACCTACTCTGGAAGGAAAATTGTCTATAGAATGAACGGCTGGATACTGATTGCCCTACAAGCAGCTGCCAACACTCTTTCTCTCTACAGGGTCAGAGAAAGTAAATATTCTAGCTCAATTATGACAACCACTCTAGTGGCTCAGTAGTAAAGAACTGGCCTGCTGGTGCAGGAGACACAGATTTGATCCCCAAGTTGGAAAGATCCCCTGGAGAAGGAAATGGCAATCCACTCTAGTATTCTTGCCTGGAGAATCGCAGGGACAGAGAAGCCTGGCGGGTTGGACAGTTGATGGGGTCACCAAGAGTCAGACACGACTTAGCAGCTGAATGACAAAAACTACAACCACTCAGCTCTGCTGTTGTGTGAAAGCAGCCCTAGAGGAAGCATGAAGGAATGGGCATGGCTGTGTTACATTAAAACTTTATTTTTGGAAACAAATGTGAATTTCACATAATTTTCACATGTCACAAAATAGTTTATTAGTAAAAGCTGTTCTTGGTTTAGATACTGCAGGATTTGGTCCCTAAGTCATTTGCCCACACCTACCTGCAATAGAGAACTGATTGTCCTTTTGGTCCATTCAGTGGTGTGTAACCAGCTTTTGGTGTGGTGTCTGGCACATAATTTAAAGACCTTAAGAAATGTTTCATGGATGGATTAGTGAATTAATGTCACTTTTAGAGTATCATGCCAGGTGTGTGAGTCCTAACAATCTAAGTGGCTGGTGCCACAGTTCTTCCAGGACTTCCTATTGGAATCAGAAAACCTGGGCTTGTAGGTGGCTGTGGATGGTCTGAAGTCTTATCAGTTTCCTCATGTAAAATGGCAACACGGACTAACACTGGTGCCACAGGGCAATTGTGAAGGTCCACGGAAAGCCTTCAGTAAACTGGACAGTGTGACGCCAGCGGAGGAAGTGTTGCTTCCACCATAATTCCCTGTATTAGGAAAGGGTTATCTTCTTTCTTTTTTTCTTAACTAATCATACTATAACCTTCTGTTCCTTAGAACAGATCTCAGGATGGTAGGAAACAGAGATAGAACTGGTAAGGCCATTACGAGGAAGCAATGATAACGAGAGGGCATCCCCAATGTCTCCACCTGCCGATGCAGGAGACATAATTTGATCCCTGGGTCAGGAAGGTTCCCCTGGAGGAGGAAATGGCACCCCACTCCAGTATTCTTGCCTGGGAAATCTCACGGGCAGAGGAGCCTGGTGGGCCAGGGGGTCCAAAAAGAGTCAGATACAACTTAGTAACTAAAAAGTAACAACAGTGATACCATGAAAACATTGTTTACATCATTTACCAAGTGCTTTCCACATATATCCTTATAACAACCCTTTAAATTACGTATGATGATTATGTTCTTGACTTTACTGTTGGGGAAACTAGGGTTTAATAGATTAAATATCTTACAAACACTTCTAACAAGTGGTGGAAGCAGTCTGACCTTAAAGCCCATGCAACTGAGTAAAGTGGTTTAGTTCCTCAAAGGGAGGGAGGAGACCATGTGTTCATGTGAGGCCTAGCTGAGGGTGAACCTTCCATCCCCTGAAAGCTGCCCAGAGTTCCTGCTGCCACTTAAACTTGAAGCAACTTCAGCTGACCTTCATATGGTTAGCATAGTCCCAGAAAAATGGAAGCTGCTGATTTTCTGATGCAGGCCTCAAATGCCCCACTCAGCTGTGGGATACAGTACAAACATGACATTGCAAACTATACAATGTCTATCGTATGAAATACACAGCAACGAAAAGGAATGAGGAACCCCATGTTGATGTGCCATGGAGCTATCCTTTTGCAAAGGCAAGTTGCAGTTATATGCCACATCATCTTACTTACATATAAAAGCAAACCAAAACTATGCATTTGTATATCTATATTTTGACATATATAAATACAAAGAATACATTCTTGAACTATATAAGCCAGATAAAATTAAGGGAGGGGAGTCAAACTGAACTGGTGTCAAGGGATATCTTGTGGTTATCTTTATTATTAGATTGTTTTTATTATATATTATTAGATCTTATTATCATTCGATGAGGATGGTGTGTATACATTATTTGTATAGCCCATCATTTAGATAGTCTTAAATATATGATTTGTATATATAGAAATAAATGTTGAGAAGAGGAGGAAGGAAGTGCTGAGCTAGGTTAGAGTGACCTGAAGTGGTTTCAGCCCTGGCTGCTGCCCCATTTATATGCTTATGCAGTGTCCTTGAGCAAATCAATTTCCCAAAGTCTGCTTCCTTTTCTAAAAAATGAATGTCTCTCCCCAAGCTGCTGGGAGAAGCTCAGAGATCAAACTGTGAGAGTCAGAGAAGCTGTAAAGGGCCTGCACAGTGCTGAGCTGATGGGACAAATGGAAACATGTCCACGTGGTATTCAAGGTTCCAAGTAGAAACGTGAGGAAGTCAAACTGCCTTTCACTGAGGCCACCCCTGCTGTGGGCAGTCCCAGCAATGGTCAGAAACATAAAAGACTAATCTTCTCTTTGGCTTACACATCTGATCCCCAGGGTCCTTTGATGGTTATTTAGTGTCTCCTGGCTGCTGAGTACTGAGAAGACGATGAGAGGTCAGTAAGGAAAGGCCTTTTCTCCCAATTAATCATCAAACTGAATCCCTGCAATGTTTAAAGATGGAAATTGAGGCTCAGAAAGTGAAAGGGCACAGCAGATAGAGCAGGAGTGTGGCAAAGTTTCACTCTTGAGTAGATCTGTCCCAAGTTGTTTTCAGGGTCCCAGGCTGACATGAAAGGATCATTCATGGGCAGCATGAGAAGAGGGGCCATCCTCAGCTTATTCACTGCTCTCTCCTGGATCAGAGTCCACCACAGGAATGTGGACTAAGCCAGTGACAATAAGGAACAATGTCACACACATCTAGGGCCGTGGGGTTTAGAGTCAGACTGCCAGCATTCTCATTCCAAATCCATAGTTCCCAGGTCTGTTACCTGGACAGGTCACCACATCTCTCAATGGAAGTGTGCTCATCTGGAAAGCAGAGCAAATTCTAGTGCCTATCTTGCAAGGATGTTATGAGGGTTAAACGAGATGATCCACATGAAGCACTTACCACAGTGCCTAGCAGAAAGAAGCTCGTTAAGATGTTCCTTGTTATTGACACATTATTATTATTATTGTTATTATTTTAATATTATCTAAGACATGTTCTGGGATGAGATGTAAAAGAAAGGGAAAGGAGAAACCTAATCTGAACCGAGCGTAACAGTAGTGAAAAGTATAAGCAGTTTCCCTTCCCTTCTATGTCACCAAAATGCGAGGAGTGCAGCTTGTCATGAAACCACATTAGCTCATAAAGTTTGGCAGTTCCTCTCTGGTAAGTTCTCTTAACTTAAAGATGCCTTGTCTGAGGCGTGCGTCCTCACAGCTCTCAGACACTCACGGTCTCCCTTTCAAGCTCGGAAGCAGAGAGCAGGCTCTCTTAAAACTTAATAATAACCTTGCTTCGTTTTCATTTATTTCTTTCTATGGCTGCTTTCTATTTATGGCAATACTGATTTTCTATTTGGGGTGCTGATAGAATAAATCTATATAAGCAAAAACTTGAGTGGACTTAAAATACTAAGTGAATATCAGTACAGGAAGTACACGGGTTTCGTAAAAATCCTTGGGTGACACATGTTGGAACACTCAACAATCCTACCAACTCAGAGATTTTCTCCATTTTGTAGATAGAGAGGCAAGTACTGGTTAAAACCCAAAGCAGCACGCTGTCTGTCCCAAACTCGATCCTTCAAAGCCATCCCTGATTTGCTTACATTCAAATCAAATGTTCAACCTCAGTTTTCTAGGTTGGATGGAAAAGAGGTTACATATTATGGCTAGAAGCAGTAAGTGCATTGATCTTTTTTCTCTAGACCAGCTATTTCAGAAAGGACTTTCACCAAAGTAAAGCAGAGTCGTACAGAAAAAGGGAAAAGCAATATTGATCTCTCACCAAAGAGAAAAACATGTAGACAGTACAAAACCAAGAAGACATTACTTTGTTTCTTACTTGAAGACAATAGCAAGGGCTATTTAGAAACAGCCCCTCCCCAGCAGCCCCCCCCCATTCCCTCCCTTATCCACCCCATGCCCAACCCCAACTCCCCAGCTAGATAGCAGTTTGCTTCAGGACAGAGTAAGTAAGCAGCGTGAAAGGGAAATGGTGAGATGAAAAGGTGAAGTCTCAGAACAAATTTTTCTGCAAACACATAACTTGAGTGTTAGTTGAAGTTGGTTTTTTAATCATTTTTGCTTCCTAGCTGCTATCATGAGCTGGATGGGCAGTGACAGGGCTTCTGCCCAGACAGTCCTGTGGGCTGGAGAGTTGAGGTGCAGAGCAGCACAGGCGAACCCCCTTTCTCCCAGGCATGGGACAGTCTACCTGTGACATCCATCACCCTAGGGATTGTCAAGGCCAATCTGGCAGGTGTGGCTGGGCTCCTGTGCCCTCCTCCCTGGGAGCATCCCTTCATGATACTACAGACTTCCTGGAAAAGAGCAGCCTTAAAGAGGATGGCAAAAATACCTCCTTCCTACAAGTATAATATACTAACACATATATATGGAATCTAGTAGGATGGTAATGATAATATACGCAGTGAAGCGATGGAAAAAAAGACATGAACAATAGTATTTGGATCTTAAAATACTAAGTGAATATCAGTACAGGAAGTACACGGGTTTCGAAAATCCTTGGGTGACACATGTTGGAACACTCAACAATCCTACCAACTCAGAGATTTTCTCCATTTTGTAGATAGAGAGGCAAGTACTGGTTAAAACCCAAAGCAGCGCTGTCTGTCCCAAACTCGATCCTTCAAAGCCATCCCTGATTTGCTTACATTCAAATCAAATGTTCAACCTCAGTTTTCTAGGTTGGATGGAAAAGAGGTTACATATTATGGCTAGAAGCAGTAAGTGCATTGATCTTTTTTCTCTAGACCAGCTATTTCAGAAAGGACTTTCACCAAAGTAAAGCAGAGTCGTACAGAAAAAGGGAAAAGCAATATTGATCTCTCACCAAAGAGAAAAACATGTAGACAGTACAAAACCAAGAAGACATTACTTTGTTTCTTACTTGAAGACAATAGCAAGGGCTATTTAGAAACAGCCCCTCCCCAGCAGCCCACCCCCATTCCCTCCCTTATCCACCCCATGCCCAACCCCAACTCCCCAGCTAGATAGCAGTTTGCTTCAGGACAGAGTAAGTAAGCAGCGTGAAAGGGAAATGGTGAGATGAAAAGGTGAAGTCTCAGAACAAATTTTTCTGCAAACACATAACTTGAGTGTTAGTTGAAGTTGGTTTTTTAATCATTTTTGCTTCCTAGCTGCTATCATGAGCTGGATGGGCAGTGACAGGGCTTCTGCCCAGACAGTCCTGTGGGCTGGAGAGTTGAGGTGCAGAGCAGCACAGGCGAACCCCCTTTCTCCCAGGCATGGGACAGTCTACCTGTGACATCCATCACCCTAGGGATTGTCAAGGCCAATCTGGCAGGTGTGGCTGGGCTCCTGTGCCCTCCTCCCTGGGAGCATCCCTTCATGATACTACAGACTTCCTGGAAAAGAGCAGCCTTAAAGAGGATGGCAAAAATACCTCCTTCCTACAAGTATAATATACTAACACATATATATGGAATCTAGTAGGATGGTAATGATAATATACGCAGTGAAGCGATGGAAAAAAAGACATGAACAATAGACATATGGGCATCGTGGGGAATGAACAGTGGGTGGGAGGCGTAAAGGAAGTAGCATGAAAACTTATACTATCATATGTGAAGAAAATAGCTATAGTCATTGCACTGTGAGAAAAGAGGATCCTGCAGGGGTGCTGTGCGACAGCCTGGAGGGGTGTGATGAGGGGGATATACATATGACTAATCTGGGATCATACATATCTGTAAACAACAAAACTCTGTAGAAGTTAAAAGTAAAATAACAATTAAAAGAAAAAAAAAAACCTCCGTCCTTGAAAAGTTCCAGGTCTTTCCCTTCTGAGTTTTCACATACATGCCATGCTGCCTAGATTCCCAAAAGCCAGAGATTTAAGTACTGCCAGGCCAGCAGCTGTCCAGATAGAGCAAGTCTGCCTCTGTTCTGTGAGTCTCTTGTGTGAGAGCATTGAGCGCACCACCCCATCACCCCAGCCCTCCTCCAAAGAAAGCAAAAGCTGCTTGTGTGGCCCAGCTTCCTGAGCATGACAAAGGCTCCTCCTCCTACAATTGCTGCCCTTCTCCCGAACCCCAGAGTGCATGTGACCTCTACGGACACCACTCACAGAAGGGCCGCATAAGCATTCCCAGAGAGTCCAGAAAACATCAATCTGTGACATGGTAAGGTCTCATCTTCCCATCTATGTTGTGATCTATGGATTCCTGTTGAGGTCAAGTTGCCGTTTAATGTGGGAGACTGCCACTGAGAAATAATGTTTGCATAAGCACATATGCCTACCAAGTTTCTGGGAAAAGAAACATTTCATAGGGAAGAAGTCTGGCTGTGTTTATTTATGTGTGTATCACATATGTATTAAACAGTAGAAATCATTTGCTTTGGGAAGCATTAAAGTTTACCAGTTGCCTCAAAACAGGACTGCATTAGTCTTTCCCTAAGAAGGTTTGTTGTTTTTTTTTTTTAAACATTTATTTTTTATTTATTTATCTTTTGGGGGATGGGGTGGGGAGGGAGGGGGATGGGCGGGCCACTTCTATTGGTCTTTCATTTATCTATTTTCATCCGTCTTTGTTCTTTGGCCTGCGTGGGCCTCCCATCACAGTGGCCTCTGTCTTTGCAGAGCACCAGCTCTGGGCGCATGTGCCCCAAAGCTCCGGCTCGGTAATTGGACACATCAGTCCAGCCGCTCCGCGTCACGTGGGATCTTCCCAGGCCAGGGATCAAACCAGCGCTCCTTACCCACTGGACCACCAGGGGAAGCCCTCTGCTTTGAGGAGAACAAAACGGCATTTAGACAGCATGTGGGAAACTCTAGACCCCAAAATTCGCTTATCTCTAATTTTTCCGTGAATAAGTTAAAAAAAGGAAATGCAAGGGCTTCCCTGTTGGTCCAGTGGGTAAAGAGTCTGCCTTGCAGTGTGAGGGACATTGGTTTGATCCCTGGCCCAGGAAGATCCCACGTGCCATGGAGTGGGGTTTGACCAGTGTGTCCAATTACGAGCCGGCACACTGGAGTGCATGCACCCAGGACTGGTGCTCTGCAATGACAGAGGCCACTGCGATGGGAGGCCCACATAGGCCAAAGAGTAAAGGTAGATGAAAATCAGTAAATTAAAAAATCAATAAAAGAGGCCAACATTTAAAAAAAAGAAAAAAGGAAATGCAACTTTAAGGAGGTTTATTAACCCTCAGCACAGGGTGGTCCCCATCAATGTGGTGACCATGCAACCTAGTTTGTGTGAGATTGAAAATTTTCCTAGAATATGAGACTGTTGGTACTAAAACCAGGGTGTTGTTCACCCAAGTCCTATGTGGAGACTGACCGTCCTTCTCCCCATATCTTGGGACAGACAGAAGAGGGGACACTAATGGATTCTTCCCTTGTGGGTGAAATAGGTGATAAGGAGGCAACTGTGGCTTCTGAGATCACTTGGGAGGAATGTGGGGACAGAAGACCAAGTAAAAGGACAAGGAGAACTGGTGAGGTTACAAACTTTTTTATCCTGTAGTCCACATTATATACGACCCCAACCACCCCACAACATTGCCCGTTCCTGAAGGTTCCCTGTAAGAACCAGCAGTGAACCCTACTGAAAGGGTTTATATCAGCAACCAAAAGAGAGGCAACTAAAGAATCCTGAAGTCTCAAGCTGAGGGGATAATCACCCCAACATAAAGTCATTTGGTGTTGGCTTTGACATCAGAGAAGCATCTCTTTAGGAGCTTGGAGGAAATGAGATACCAGAAAAGATGCAGAATATTGTTAGACCAGGAACTTCACAGGAGGGAAACCAGTGAAGTTTCCCAAGAAAGTAAGCCCCTAAAAGGAGCCTTAGAGGAGCAACTGAGTTTTCTTCCCAAAATCTGAATTGTAGAACAATTTTCAATCAACATTCTTGGCAAAGGTAAAAGTCTTTTCCCTATTATCATGGAAGGGGAGTGAATCAAGATTTATTTCAAATGACTTCACAGCCAGTCTGACAATGATGAAATATCATTTTTAAACACACACACACACACACACACACACACACACACACACACACACACATGCACACACACCCCAGACCAGCTGTAATGGATCCAAACTGAAACCTACGCAGAGTTTCCAAAGTCTATCCCCAAGGAAAAAAGAAAAATGTTCATCATTATGAACCCCAAAACACTGATACTTCATTTGAGATAATTCAGTGCTTCTAGACAGACATCTTGGCACAGATGTCAACCTAATTTCTTTGTAAGAGCCTTGGTTAATTCACCCACCAATGCACGGCCAGAATAAGATGGTCAAATGGAGAGAGAACTGGAGCTGCTGAGTTCAGAGAGAAGACTTAAAAAGGTGGGTAAGTGCAGATCATTGTTTTCCAATATTTAAGGGCTTTCAGTGGAATGAGGAGCCAACTGCTTGGTCCCAGGTGCAAACTAGAGCAGAGACAAATTTATGTTCCAACAAAGGAAAGAGCTTCCTTATAGGTAAATCTTCTGAAGGAGCTGCATTAGGAGGTAGTCAGCTCCTGTCCCTGGAGGTGCACAGAGACCGACAAGCCTCCAGGACACAATGGAGGGTGCAGATTCTGTGTGGACTGGAAGCCTGCATCTGATGGTGCCTGAAGTCTCTTCTCACTCTGAGATCCTCCATGCTCTGGCCTTGGGTCCTGTCCAACCCTGCCATTCATGCACCTTCCCTGGGTCCTTGGCCCTGCTGGCCCATGCCTCACTGGTGGTGATGAGGGTCAGGAGAGATGGCAGGCTGTCCTGTTCATGCAGACACGTATGAGAATGAATGGCTTAGTTGCAAGCCACGTCCTCACTCAGAAGCATGATTCCAGGGATTCTAGGTCATTGTGTATGGGCAGTTTCTCAAGTTCTTGGTGATGTCCACTGTGCAGAACTGTGTACCTATGGAGGAAGGAAAGAAAATTTGAGGATATGACAGGCATCCTTCAAGTACACCAAAGACACAACTCCCATGACGTTTGTCTTCCTTTCCCCTATGCACTTCCAAGAGCCTGGTGAGGTGGGGTTGGGCATGGTACTTCATCAAGAGGGAAGCCCAAAGAGCAGCATCTGAACTGCTCCTTTTAACTGAAGTCCCTGAGGAAAGGACAGGCCCAGAAATACATAGAGAGTGAAGGGCAGAGCTGGGATTGGTACTCAGGTCTATTTCCCTGCAACAAAACCTGGGGTTCTTGTGTTACTCATCAAAATGAGCCCTATGTACCACTTCAAGTGGTACCTATTATAAACCCTAGCAGGGATGGTTCTGGCTTCAGCAATACCCAAGTTCTGAACTGAGATTCGTAAGCCAATCATCCCCTGAAAGACAGCTATATTTGTTAGTTGGGCTCTTTGTGGTGACAATTGGGATGGTAATTTAGTTAGGTGAATTCAACAGGAAGTTGACTCTAAGCATCAGAGTGAAAGATACTATTTTACCATTTTACAAGTGTTCCTTACTTTTCTGCAGAATCACACAGTTGCACTCAATATGTTAATTGCATTTAAATTGCAAGTGGGTCTTATCCTCAGTAACCTAGTTTTCAGCATCTGGTAGTGATTCTTTTGATATTCCAACAGTTGAGGAGCACTATTGCCTCTCATTCTCATGGCCAGTGTCAAACCCATTCAGTGAAACAAAGAAACACACACAGGTTCCTTGGAATCATATGCTGACAACCAACTTGGTGGTGGTTTCTCAAGAATTATATTGATGCTTTCCTTTGAATTATAATAATTTATTGTTGACTTCTGTTGTCTGGTTGATATATACCAGGTACTGTGCTAAACTCTCTCTACTCTATGTAATCTGCACAGCAGTCCCACGAGATAGGATTATGTTTATTTTTCATTTAAGCCAAATAAAACACACCTTCAGTGACTTGCCCAAAGGAGTACAGGTAATATGTGAAGATACAATCAATCAAAGCTGGTCTATTGATACGAGCACCCATGTGTTTAACTGGTTCACACACAAGCCATGGACCAGGTATCAATTTAGAACAGTGGATCTCAACAGGAACAACTTGGAGGTGCTTTTGGTGGTCATGACAGGGGCAAGGCTACTGGCATCTAGTTGGTAGAGACAGAGGATTCTGCCAAACATTGTTGAGTACACAGCGCAGACCCCAACAACAAAGAATTAACTGGTCCAAAATGTTCAGGGTGCAGCATCTGAACTGCTCCTTTTAACTGAAGTCCCTGAGGAAAGGACAGGCCCAGAAATACATAGAGAGTGAAGGGCAGAGCTGGGATTGGTACTCAGGTCTATTTCCCTGCAACAAAACCTGGGGTTCTTGTGTTACTCATCAAAATGAGCCCTATGTACCACTTCAAGTGGTACCTATTATAAACCCTAGCAGGGATGGTTCTGGCTTCAGCAATACCCAAGTTCTGAACTGAGATTCGTAAGCCAATCATCCCCTGAAAGACAGCTATATTTGTTAGTTGGGCTCTTTGTGGTGACAATTGGGATGGTAATTTAGTTAGGTGAATTCAACAGGAAGTTGACTCTAAGCATCAGAGTGAAAGATACTATTTTACCATTTTACAAGTGTTCCTTACTTTTCTGCAGAATCACACAGTTGCACTCAATATGTTAATTGCATTTAAATTGCAAGTGGGTCTTATCCTCAGTAACCTAGTTTTCAGCATCTGGTAGTGATTCTTTTGATATTCCAACAGTTGAGGAGCACTATTGCCTCTCATTCTCATGGCCAGTGTCAAACCCATTCAGTGAAACAAAGAAACACACACAGGTTCCTTGGAATCATATGCTGACAACCAACTTGGTGGTGGTTTCTCAAGAATTATATTGATGCTTTCCTTTGAATTATAATAATTTATTGTTGACTTCTGTTGTCTGGTTGATATATACCAGGTACTGTGCTAAACTCTCTCTACTCTATGTAATCTGCACAGCAGTCCCACGAGATAGGATTATGTTTATTTTTCATTTAAGCCAAATAAAACACACCTTCAGTGACTTGCCCAAAGGAGTACAGGTAATATGTGAAGATACAATCAATCAAAGCTGGTCTATTGATACGAGCACCCATGTGTTTAACTGGTTCACACACAAGCCATGGACCAGGTATCAATTTAGAACAGTGGATCTCAACAGGAACAACTTGGAGGTGCTTTTGGTGGTCATGACAGGGGCAAGGCTACTGGCATCTAGTTGGTAGAGACAGAGGATTCTGCCAAACATTGTTGAGTACACAGCGCAGACCCCAACAACAAAGAATTAACTGGTCCAAAATGTTCAGGGTGCTGTGATCTAGAATGAACTGTCCTCCTAGCTGAATAGAAGCTGACATTAGCCAAGGAACATAAGGTGAAGGGCATGAGTCTGCTTAGTGATGCGGCAGTCGCTGCAGATGGTGCTGACACAGAGGTGAGCAGCAGAGCTGTGACCTCAAGAACCCCATGCACCTGCTAGGTGAGTGTTGAGAAGAAGAGCAAAGCGGGAGGAGTAACAGCAAGGGTTGGCTCTCACAGTCTTCAGGAGGGTGGCCAGGGCAGGTCCCAATGAGAGATGTGAGTAAAGAGGTTAGCATTCCAGCTACTGATAATCTCTCAGCCTCCACATCATCCTTCCAAGTTTGGCTTTGTCATTCCATAGAACCAAATGATGGCATGTAAGCTGGCTCCCAAGCTTACAAGCCAATGATGGCTTCCAGGCTCTCCAAGAGCAGGACTGGAAGCCTGGAAAGAGGAGAAGAGCCTTGCTCCTCCTGCGAGCTTCCTGCCTGCTCCTGCTTCTCATAAGCAGCACCCCAGCCATGCCTCCTCAGCAGCAGTTCTTTCAGTAGCAGCAGAAAGTCTTGTTTACAGTCTTTCCAATTCTTACATAACCAGCTTCATGGCAGCCCCTAGGAGGTAGTGCCTCTTCCTCGAGGTCCAAGTTTCTATCCTGTAAGTTGCTAAGATTTTTTTGGTTACTCTCTTTGTTCTCTCAACCATAGAGAGACCAGTTGCTTCTTGCAGTTGCTACCTCCATATATTAAAATATTGTTTAAATAACTGCTGTGTTTCTGTCTTCTATCACTATGAAATATAATGAAGAATGGAGACAGGTGTAAAGCACGGAGAAGAATATTCTAGGTAGAGGGAACAGTAGGTACAAAAGTCTTGAGGGTAGATCCTGTCTGGAAGGTCTGAAGAAAAGCTATGACACTGTATGCTAAGGCAGGAAGAGTAAAGGGAGGGGAGTAGAAGGAGCTGAGAGCTGAGGAACAACTTGGAGGTGCTTTTGGTGGTCATGACAGGCAAGGCTACTGCACATGAAAAATTGTTGAGTACACAGCGCAGACCCCAACAACAAAGAATTAACTGGTCCAAAATGTTCAGGGTGCTGTGATCTAGAATGAACTGTCCTCCTAGCTGAATAGAAGCTGACATTAGCCAAGGAACATAAGGTGAAGGGCATGAGTCTGCTTAGTGATGCGGCAGTCGCTGCAGATGGTGCTGACACAGAGGTGAGCAGCAGAGCTGTGACCTCAAGAACCCCATGCACCTGCTAGGTGAGTGTTGAGAAGAAGAGCAAAGCGGGAGGAGTAACAGCAAGGGTTGGCTCTCACAGTCTTCAGGAGGGTGGCCAGGGCAGGTCCCAATGAGAGATGTGAGTAAAGAGGTTAGCATTCCAGCTACTGATAATCTCTCAGCCTCCACATCATCCTTCCAAGTTTGGCTTTGTCATTCCGCAAACCAAATGATGGCATGTAAGCTGGCTCCCAAGCTTACAAGCCAATGATGGCTTCCAGGCTCTCCAAGAGCAGGACTGGAAGCCTGGAAAGAGGAGAAGAGCCTTGCTCCTCCTGCGAGCTTCCTGCCTGCTCCTGCTTCTCATAAGCAGCACCCCAGCCATGCCTCCTCAGCAGCAGTTCTTTCAGTAGCAGCAGAAAGTCTTGTTTACAGTCTTTCCAATTCTTACATAACCAGCTTCATGGCAGCCCCTAGGAGGTAGTGCCTCTTCCTCGAGGTCCAAGTTTCTATCCTGTAAGTTGCTAAGATTTTTTTGGTTACTCTCTTTGTTCTCTCAACCATAGAGAGACCAGTTGCTTCTTGCAGTTGCTACCTCCATATATTAAAATATTGTTTAAATAACTGCTGTGTTTCTGTCTTCTATCACTATGAAATATAATGAAGAATGGAGACAGGTGTAAAGCACGGAGAAGAATATTCTAGGTAGAGGGAACAGTAGGTACAAAAGTCTTGAGGGTAGATCCTGTCTGGAAGGTCTGAAGAAAAGCTATGACACTGTATGCTAAGGCAGGAAGAGTAAAGGGAGGGGAGTAGAAGGAGCTGAGAGCTGAGGTCAGTGAGGTAGCTAGGGCCAGAGTGCGGTGGAGGGTCCATGGCTTGTGTATCCTTGTAAGGCTTTGGCTTTTACTGCATGTGAGAGGTTTGAACAGAGCCCTGACATAATCTGAATGACTTCATAGCTGACTCTCTGGTTGCTCGATAGAGAAGTAGATGGAATAGAGGTGGGATGAGCACAGGGAGACCGTTAGGAAGGTACAACAATAATTCAGGTGAGAGAGTCATTTGCTGTTATACTTAATTCTGCCAGAAGCTTTCATCTTCACCACTGTTCTCAGACTGTTATGTGTGTTGGTGTTCCCCCTGCCTTGTCTCACAACTAGAGGCTGTGTTATACAGCATAGTGATTAAAAACTAGAACTTGAGTCAGCAGACCTTGTTCCCAAACCAGGCTCTACCACTTACCAGCTTTGTGATATTTAGCAATTTATTCAATCTCTCTAGGCCTCATTTCCTCCAGTGTGTCTGAGGGACACAGTCACCTCACAGTCCTGGTGTTTAGACCAAATTGCATCATGTATGAAAACAGGGAAAAACCAGAATCTCCAAATACTGAAGCTAAAATTATTCTGTTTACTTCTTTCCCTCAACACCTCATTTAATTATGAGTATATAATGACAATAATTATATATGCAAAGTATATATAATTTTATGTTTAAAAATATTTTCCTCCTTTATTTCCTTTATAGGCAAGACCTAAAAGAACTCAAGATATTGAGGCTCCCAGCCCCTCAAATATTGAGGCTCCCCTTTACAAGTAGTTCTTGTCAGTTGCAAAACCTCCCAACCATAGAGACCAGTTGCTTCTTGCAGTTGCTACCTCCATATATTAAAATATTGTTTAAATAACTGCTGTGTTTCTGTCTTCTATCACTATGAAATATAATGAAGAATGGAGACAGGTGTAAAGCACGGAGAAGAATATTCTAGGTAGAGGGAACAGTAGGTACAAAAGTCTTGAGGGTAGATCCTGTCTGGAAGGTCTGAAGAAAAGCTATGACACTGTATGCTAAGGCAGGAAGAGTAAAGGGAGGGGAGTAGAAGGAGCTGAGAGCTGAGGTCAGTGAGGTAGCTAGGGCCAGAGTGCGGTGGAGGGTCCATGGCTTGTGTATCCTTGTAAGGCTTTGGCTTTTACTGCATGTGAGAGGTTTGAACAGAGCCCTGACATAATCTGAATGACTTCATAGCTGACTCTCTGGTTGCTCGATAGAGAAGTAGATGGAATAGAGGTGGGATGAGCACAGGGAGACCGTTAGGAAGGTACAACAATAATTCAGGTGAGAGAGTCATTTGCTGTTATACTTAATTCTGCCAGAAGCTTTCATCTTCACCACTGTTCTCAGACTGTTATGTGTGTTGGTGTTCCCCCTGCCTTGTCTCACAACTAGAGGCTGTGTTATACAGCATAGTGATTAAAAACTAGAACTTGAGTCAGCAGACCTTGTTCCCAAACCAGGCTCTACCACTTACCAGCTTTGTGATATTTAGCAATTTATTCAATCTCTCTAGGCCTCATTTCCTCCAGTGTGTCTGAGGGACACAGTCACCTCACAGTCCTGGTGTTTAGACCAAATTGCATCATGTATGAAAAACAGGGGAAAAAACCAGAATCTCCAAATACTGAAGCTAAAATTATTCTGTTTACTTCTTTCCCTCAACACCTCATTTAATTATGAGTATATAATGACAATAATTATATATGCAAAGTATATATAATTTTATGTTTAAAAATATTTTCCTCCTTTATTTCCTTTATAGGCAAGACCTAAAAGAACTCAAGATATTGGAGGCTCCCAGTTCTTGTTCTTTCTCCCTTAACAGAACCGCAAGCTCTCATTTGGCAAGCAGGGGCACCAAAGCAGCACTAATTGATTTTCTCACCCATGACTTTACAAGTAGCTCTTCAGGCTAGGCAAGGTAGGTGATAAGTCCAACATCATACAGAGAAGAGAAGTGAGACTCCGTACACCCAAGTGAGTAATGAGTATCATGGTAAGTGAGTGGCAGGGCCTGGCTAGGATCACAGTCAGACACTCGCCTGTTTGCTCAAATTTACATCCTTTGAATCGGTGATGCTATCTAACCATCTTATCCTCCATTGTCCTCTTCTCCTCTTGCCCTCAATCTTTCCCAGCATCAGGGTCTTTTCCAGTGAGTCAACTCTTCACATAAGGTGGCCAAAGTATTGGAGCTTCAGGTTCAGCATCAGTCCTTCCAAAGAATATTCAGGGTTGACTTCCTTTAGGACTGACTGGTTTGATCTCTGTGCAGTCCAAGGGACTCTCAAGAGTCTTCTCCAACACCACAGTTCAAAGGGATCAATTCTTCACCCTCCAGTCTTCTTTATGATCCAACTCTCACATCCATACAATGACTACTGGAAACCCCAAAGCTTTGACTATGTAGACCTTTGTTGGCAAAGTAATGTCTCTGCTTGTTAATCCACTGTTGAGATTTGTCGTAGCTTTCCTGCCAAGGAGCAAGTGTCTCTTAATTTTGTGACTGCAATCATTGTCTGCAGTGATTCTGAAGCTCAAGAAGCAACTATACTGGGGCCTATTTTTATAGATGATAAAACTAAGACAGAGAACTCAATCTCTCTAGGCCTCATTTCCTCCAGTGTGTCTGAGGGACACAGTCACCTCACAGTCCTGGTGTTTAGACCAAATTGCATCATGTATGAAAACAGGGAAAAACCAGAATCTCCAAATACTGAAGCTAAAATTATTCTGTTTACTTCTTTCCCTCAACACCTCATTTAATTATGAGTATATAATGACAATAATTATATATGCAAAGTATATATAATTTTATGTTTAAAAATATTTTCCTCCTTTATTTCCTTTATAGGCAAGACCTAAAAGAACTCAAGATATTGGAGGCTCCCAGTTCTTGTTCTTTCTCCCTTAACAGAACCGCAAGCTCTCATTTGGCAAGCAGGGGCACCAAAGCAGCACTAATTGATTTTCTCACCCATGACTTTACAAGTAGCTCTTCAGGCTAGGCAAGGTAGGTGATAAGTCCAACATCATACAGAGAAGAGAAGTGAGACTCCGTACACCCAAGTGAGTAATGAGTATCATGGTAAGTGAGTGGCAGGGCCTGGCTAGGATCACAGTCAGACACTCGCCTGTTTGCTCAAATTTACATCCTTTGAATCGGTGATGCTATCTAACCATCTTATCCTCCATTGTCCTCTTCTCCTCTTGCCCTCAATCTTTCCCAGCATCAGGGTCTTTTCCAGTGAGTCAACTCTTCACATAAGGTGGCCAAAGTATTGGAGCTTCAGGTTCAGCATCAGTCCTTCCAAAGAATATTCAGGGTTGACTTCCTTTAGGACTGACTGGTTTGATCTCTGTGCAGTCCAAGGGACTCTCAAGAGTCTTCTCCAACACCACAGTTCAAAGGGATCAATTCTTCACCCTCCAGTCTTCTTTATGATCCAACTCTCACATCCATACAATGACTACTGGAAACCCCAAAGCTTTGACTATGTAGACCTTTGTTGGCAAAGTAATGTCTCTGATTTTTAATACACTGTTGAAATTTGTCATAGCTTTCCTGCCAAGGAGCAAGTGTCTCTTAATTTTGTGACTGCAATCATTGTCTGCAGTGATTCTGAAGCTCAAGAAGCAACTATACTGGGGCCTATTTTTATAGATGATAAAACTAAGACAGAGAACTCAAGCAATTTATTTAAGGCCACAGTATCCACACTCAACCTAAAAACACACTCCTGGACCTTTGCAGTTTTCCTGGCCAACAAGTCACATTCACTGGCAATCAACCAAGTCCACATGAAGAGGGTGTCCTGGTTGAGGCTGCCATGGAATCAGGTATACCTCTACAACTGCCTTTAACACTCTCCTGAGTATCTGTTTCTCATGTGCTAATGAGTGAGTTGTTTAGGAATAACAAGCAGAGGCTCCAGAGTTCATTAGAAGGGTAGCATCTCCCATAGTACACACAGGTGAGTACACAGGCATGTTTTCTGTTACAACATTTGGGTAGTCCTGTCACTGTGGTGGGTGATGAACCCAGAAAGGAGGAACCAGTCTCAGGTTTCCTTGGTGGGACTCTAGCAGAGGACAGTGTGTCTCCTGTGAGGTCCAACCTGCAGAGATTTCCTCAAATCACATGAGACATATTTTCAATCTGGTATTTTCACTTTGATAGTAAATAAACAATCTAAGCAGATTTGAGATGATCTAGTAAGCTACCTTATGAACTCATACTGCCTTGTGAATTCAAAGCCTGAATTACATTCAAGTTGTGCTGATGTCATGGTGACAGTGACTGACTTTGTGCAGCATTTCTCTAACCAAGGTGCATGAAAGCACATGATAACTACAGAACAGCATTCAAATCCAGATTCTACCATTGACTAGCTGTGTGACCTAATGAAGTACATTAGTTCTACCTATCGCACAGCATTGTTGTAATAAAATGAACATCTATAAAGACCTAAGGAAAGGGCTGGACATTTAGTGGGTGCAGAAATCTTCACTGGCAAGGAAAGCAAGGGGCAAAAAATGTGACACTCTCAGGGTCAGAGAAATAGTTATGTATGGAATAGCTGAGAATATAGGCTCTAGAGTCAGACTGCCTAGTTTTATTCCTACCTGTGGCACTGACTAGCTCTGTGAATTGTTCAACATGCTCTGAGTCATTATAGGCATTCAGTGAAATAACACACATAAAATGTGTAGTATAACAGTGTCAGTCAGCTAGTAGGTACTCAATAAATGTTTATGAGAACTGATGCCATTTGATGATAGAGATAAAGACTTAAACTCAGGACCTGAATGCTGATTCAGTGCAGAAATTCATTCTTTAATAATCAAATGTTTGCTCAGTTAGTCATTGATCATAGGACTGAAGAAAACCTTCAAGATAGATTTACAGATAAACAAACAGCCCCAGAGAGACAGAGGACAGATTTACAGATAAAGAAACAGCCCCAGAGAGAGATGCTCATCTGTTCCAAGTGGCAAGAGTCTCTGGCTCTGTTTGGTGTAAGAGCTGCAATCTTGTAGCTGAGTTGTGGAGAGCAGACCCAGACGTGTGGGTATACCTGGAGAGTTCCATGTCCAGACGAAGAAACCCAGCGGTGGTCTCCCAACCAACAACAAGGCAGGAGGCAGGTCCCTTCAAGCTGCGTTGCTTTCCTCTCGCATGAATTTCCTCAAATCACATGAGACATATTTTCAATCTGGTATTTTCACTTTGATAGTAAATAAACAATCTAAGCAGATTTGAGATGATCTAGTAAGCTACCTTATGAACTCATACTGCCTTGTGAATTCAAAGCCTGAATTACATTCAAGTTGTGCTGATGTCATGGTGACAGTGACTGACTTTGTGCAGCATTTCTCTAACCAAGGTGCATGAAAGCACATGATAACTACAGAACAGCATTCAAATCCAGATTCTACCATTGACTAGCTGTGTGACCTAATGAAGTACATTAGTTCTACCTATCGCACAGCATTGTTGTAATAAAATGAACATCTATAAAGACCTAAGGAAAGGGCTGGACATTTAGTGGGTGCAGAAATCTTCACTGGCAAGGAAAGCAAGGGGCAAAAAATGTGACACTCTCAGGGTCAGAGAAATAGTTATGTATGGAATAGCTGAGAATATAGGCTCTAGAGTCAGACTGCCTAGTTTTATTCCTACCTGTGGCACTGACTAGCTCTGTGAATTGTTCAACATGCTCTGAGTCATTATAGGCATTCAGTGAAATAACACACATAAAATGTGTAGTATAACAGTGTCAGTCAGCTAGTAGGTACTCAATAAATGTTTATGAGAACTGATGCCATTTGATGATAGAGATAAAGACTTAAACTCAGGACCTGAATGCTGATTCAGTGCAGAAATTCATTCTTTAATAATCAAATGTTTGCTCAGTTAGTCATTGATCATAGGACTGAAGAAAACCTTCAAGATAGATTTACAGATAAACAAACAGCCCCAGAGAGACAGAGGACAGATTTACAGATAAAGAAACAGCCCCAGAGAGAGATGCTCATCTGTTCCAAGTGGCAAGAGTCTCTGGCTCTGTTTGGTGTAAGAGCTGCAATCTTGTAGCTGAGTTGTGGAGAGCAGACCCAGACGTGTGGGTATACCTGGAGAGTTCCATGTCCAGACGAAGAAACCCAGCGGTGGTCTCCCAACCAACAACAAGGCAGGAGGCAGGTCCCTTCAAGCTGCGTTGCTTTCCCTCTCTGCATGAATTTACTCAAACATGACTGAAGCCACATTAGGTTTGGTAATTACCTGAGTCTACAATTCATTCACCGAGCAATTAACATTGCACTTAGAGCAGCCTGGATGTGGTAATTAGTCGCATGGTAATAGCCCCCTCTGTCTGCCCACCCAGCCTAGTATTATAAGGAAATGATTAGACTTCATTACTCATGGCCTCATCCCTCCCTCGCACGGCAGTGCTCACATGGGGGTGCTTGCAGGAAGCTGTTTTAATTAAAAATGCAAGGTGCAGGAGGTTAGAGATTCAACTCTAAGGCAGAGTTTCATGGAAGCCAGAGCACCATCACAATGGAAACAAAGATCTCATACTGAGTGTCTTTTGATATTCAGGAAAAACTGAGATTTTTCAAATCCTAGGCATTCATTGATTCAGCCACTTATTTATTTAAAACCATTATTTTTGAGTGCTTACAACTGTGTCAGGCCCTGGATATAACAGGATGATTAGGAAAATCTATAGTCCCTGTCTGTGAAGAACTCACAGGGCAGTGTGAGAGACCTGCAGTGAGGTGGGAAATGGCAGGCCTGAGAAGAATCAGGGGTGAGAAGTATTTGGTGGTGTTGTGAGAACATGTCATAGGGAATGTGGCAAGGTTAGTGTCTCAGGCTAGCATAACTGAAGAAGTGAGGGAGGTGAGAACTGAAAGATGAGTAGAGGTTAAACAGGTGAAGAGGAGAAAGATGTTTGCAAAAAGGCCAGTAGGAGTAAAGGACCACGGTGCCGAGGGCAGGTATGTCCTGCGACAGCTGACCAGGGTGCGCAGCAGTCTAGGAGGAGGGTGAAGAGTCAGGGCTCACTCTACTAAGGGCCATTTGGCTCATCCTCAGAGCAATGGGAAGCTGGCCAAGGTAATGAGAGTGGGTTCATGAGGACTTTATGATCTGGAAGAACGTTCTAGCTGTGGCGTGCAGAGTAGGCAGAGGTGAGGTTGCAGTAGGGGCCCAGAGGCAAATCAGGAGCTATCTTAGCTTCCTATTGCTTCTATAATAAATTACCACAACCTTACTATCTTAAAAGAATGAGAATTTATTATCTTACACTTCTGGAAGTCAGAAGTTCAAAATGGGTCTCAATGGGCTAAAGTCAAGGAGCTGCATTCTTTCTGGAAGCTCCAGGGGAGAACGCCATTCCTTGCCTTTTCCAGCATCTAGAGGCTGCCCTCATTCCCTAGATCATGTTCTCATTGCTTGGACTTCTGCTTCCACCATCACATCTCCCTCCTCCTGCCTCTTGTGATTAGAATAGGCCCACCCAGGTAATCCAGGAAAATCTGCCCATCTCACTACGTGTAGCTTAATCACATCTACAAAGTCCTTCATTCATCAATTTTGAGGATTAGGATGTGAAACTTTGGACATTATTTTCCTATCACAGGTGATTTTTTTTCTTTTTTTCTTTCTTTTTTTAATGGAATATGTTGATTTTAGGGGCTTTCCAAGTGACTCAGTGGTAAAGAATCTGTCTGCCAATGCAGCAGATGCGGGTTTGATCACTGGGTTGGGAAGATCCCTTGGAGAAGAAAGTGGAAACCCATTTCAGTATTCTTGCCTGGAAACTTCAATGGACAGAGGAGCCTGGTGGGTTACAGTCCATGGAATCGCAGAGTCTGACATGACTGAGTAACTGAGAACAACAACATGCTGATTTTAATGTAACATTGTTGGTATGCTTATATTGGAGGGGAGCAGTGTGGACTGGCACTCTGTATCTTTATTTTATTTTTGAGTTTTTATTGGAGTATAGCTAATTGACAATGTTGCATTATTTTTAGGTGTACAGTGAAATGAATCATTATATCAATACATCACAGGTTATTTTCAAGATGTCAGTGGCCCAGAGATTATTTGGGTTGGTAGCAGTGGAGGTGTTGGGAAGTAGTCAGAGGCGAGCTCTACCTGGAAGAGAGGGCTGACAGGACCTGGTGGTGCACTGTATGGGGGAAAATGAGGTCTTTTGAGGTTCTCCGTGGGTTAGGCAATGTGTAGAGGCAGGAAAGAGCTTGGAGTGGCATGCTTTGTCTGTGGAATGGTGCATGTTCTAAGAATATCCTACCTGGGAAGGATGAGGCTTAGAGAAAGTTGAGGCCCTATGATTGAGGTTCTTAAAGCCTAGGTTAAGGAGGTTAGGATGAATCTTTAGCTAATGGAAGTCAGAAGTTCAAAATGGGTCTCAATGGGCTAAAGTCAAGGAGCTGCATTCTTTCTGGAAGCTCCAGGGGAGAACGCCATTCCTTGCCTTTTCCAGCATCTAGAGGCTGCCCTCATTCCCTAGATCATGTTCTCATTGCTTGGACTTCTGCTTCCACCATCACATCTCCCTCCTCCTGCCTCTTGTGATTAGAATAGGCCCACCCAGGTAATCCAGGAAAATCTGCCCATCTCACTACGTGTAGCTTAATCACATCTACAAAGTCCTTCATTCATCAATTTTGAGGATTAGGATGTGAAACTTTGGACATTATTTTCCTATCACAGGTGATTTTTTTTCTTTTTTTCTTTCTTTTTTTAATGGAATATGTTGATTTTAGGGGCTTTCCAAGTGACTCAGTGGTAAAGAATCTGTCTGCCAATGCAGCAGATGCGGGTTTGATCACTGGGTTGGGAAGATCCCTTGGAGAAGAAAGTGGAAACCCATTTCAGTATTCTTGCCTGGAAACTTCAATGGACAGAGGAGCCTGGTGGGTTACAGTCCATGGAATCGCAGAGTCTGACATGACTGAGTAACTGAGAACAACAACATGCTGATTTTAATGTAACATTGTTGGTATGCTTATATTGGAGGGGAGCAGTGTGGACTGGCACTCTGTATCTTTATTTTATTTTTGAGTTTTTATTGGAGTATAGCTAATTGACAATGTTGCATTATTTTTAGGTGTACAGTGAAATGAATCATTATATCAATACATCACAGGTTATTTTCAAGATGTCAGTGGCCCAGAGATTATTTGGGTTGGTAGCAGTGGAGGTGTTGGGAAGTAGTCAGAGGCGAGCTCTACCTGGAAGAGAGGGCTGACAGGACCTGGTGGTGCACTGTATGGGGGAAAATGAGGTCTTTTGAGGTTCTCCGTGGGTTAGGCAATGTGTAGAGGCAGGAAAGAGCTTGGAGTGGCATGCTTTGTCTGTGGAATGGTGCATGTTCTAAGAATATCCTACCTGGGAAGGATGAGGCTTAGAGAAAGTTGAGGCCCTATGATTGAGGCTCTTAAAGCCTAGGTTAAGGAGGTTAGGATGAATCTTTAGCTAATGGAGAGTGGAATGAACATGGGGTGCACTGTACAAAATAATTGGGACAATGGGGGCCCTGAGCCCAGAGTGGAGCTCGTTTTTCAAGAAGAGAAAAGACAAGTCATAAACACAAGTAGGGGCATCATGGCTTCAGGCCCTCTCTTTGTCAGTAGAGCCAGGGTCAAAATCCACACCTATGATCAGCTGTTTGATTTTACATGGGCATTTATAACTATCCCCAAACAGGAAATGTTTCCTTTAACTGTGTTCCTCCCTTGGTCTCCCCATCCCATACCATCATGGGCTCAGAATCTCTTACATGTTTCTGTACCATAGGACACAGCTGTAGCGGTAGTCTCCAGCCCCTTCTTCTATAATCCAAGTACCAGTCCCCACCCCTGTAGGAGGCTTTGCCTCCTGGCAATAGCAGAATACAAAGTTCCTTTGCTTCTATCCTTAGGAAATATGTGCCTGGGGACTTGGAGATATCATCAAGCTCTTAGTGCTTGAACTGAGAAGGGGAGGGCTGCCTGAGGGAGCCAGGTTCAACCCATGTGTTCATAGAAGCAACAAACGGTGATCCAGAAAGAGAGAAGAATGAAGCTGATGTGCAGTGAAAAATTGAAGGAGATGATCGTCTCAGAGAGATGGAAAGAGGAACTTAATCTCTAACAGCACCCATGTTCCTTATTTGTCACCAGGAAGGCCAGTGAATTTGCTGCTCTGGGTATCCATGAGACATCTCTGCATCTTTTCAATTAACTTCCTTGTGTTTTTCTTCAGGAAGCATAAATGGGTTAACAATCTGTGGTAGACACTGTGGCTCATTTACTTTAAAGTATGGGCACACACATTCTTTCTTCCTTAAGAGTCTGTCTCCTAGTACAGGCAAAAATACCAGGTGCATTACAGCTAAGGGCTTGGCCTGTGATCTTCTTCTGACTGATAAGACTTGAAAGTCTGCTAGGGAAATGCAAAGTAAAAGATAAGTACAGTCAGAGTCTGCCTTATCTTCTAGCATTTGGTTACAATTATGTGAGGAAGATGCAATGTTGAGAGCTGTTGTAGCCAGTTTGTGGTCACAAAAGTACCATCCAGAATGAAAAAAAATTGGCAGAAAAAAGCAGAGGGAAAGCACCTGGGTCCTTCATGGTACTGCTGAATCACTGAATTAATCAATCCTAAAACTACCAACTCTACCAAACAAACTTTCTGTCTTGTAAGTGGATAATAACTGTATTTTATAAAGTTAATTTTTGTTAAGCATTCTAGTGCTTATAGGCCAAAGTATGCTGAATGATACAATGCCCACAATCCCTGTATTCTATGTCTACAATGACTTCCTACAGTCTGCCACATCCAAATCCCACCCACCCTTTAAGACCTATTCAATGCCACCTCCTTCCAGAAGCCTTCTATACCATCCATGAGAATTTATTGTCTGTAGGAAAACAAACTACCTACTAAAGTGAGGTGTCTTATTGGACATATGTCTGGCCTCTTAACACTTCTGGAAGGAAGAGTCCATATCTTATTATATTATAAGAAGAAACAACCTTTCACCCCTCTTTACCAGCACTTTTAAAATGCTATTATATTTAATACTAACAATTGAGTCTCTGATGTCAGCACTATTATTTTACATATTTCCATTTTACAGATGAGGAAACTAAAGTTCAGAGAGGTTAAGACTTGCCAGAGGTCACTCAACTAGCAATGAAAAAGCCAGGATTCAAATCCAGCCAAGCTAGAATACCAAGCCCTTTTTGCTGTTAATACTTCCCAGCCTTATTCTTTTTAATACTTGATACATAGCTCACAACATATAGTGTGGAATATTATAGAATTTACAGAAATGATTCCTTTGAAACTGGATTACCTATTGGCAAGTTTTTTAAAGTATGGGCACACACATTCTTTCTTCCTTAAGAGTCTGTCTCCTAGTACAGGCAAAAATACCAGGTGCATTACAGCTAAGGGCTTGGCCTGTGATCTTCTTCTGACTGATAAGACTTGAAAGTCTGCTAGGGAAATGCAAAGTAAAAGATAAGTACAGTCAGAGTCTGCCTTATCTTCTAGCATTTGGTTACAATTATGTGAGGAAGATGCAATGTTGAGAGCTGTTGTAGCCAGTTTGTGGTCACAAAAGTACCATCCAGAATGAAAAAAAATTGGCAGAAAAAAGCAGAGGGAAAGCACCTGGGTCCTTCATGGTACTGCTGAATCACTGAATTAATCAATCCTAAAACTACCAACTCTACCAAACAAACTTTCTGTCTTGTAAGTGGATAATAACTGTATTTTATAAAGTTAATTTTTGTTAAGCATTCTAGTGCTTATAGGCCAAAGTATGCTGAATGATACAATGCCCACAATCCCTGTATTCTATGTCTACAATGACTTCCTACAGTCTGCCACATCCAAATCCCACCCACCCTTTAAGACCTATTCAATGCCACCTCCTTCCAGAAGCCTTCTATACCATCCATGAGAATTTATTGTCTGTAGGAAAACAAACTACCTACTAAAGTGAGGTGTCTTATTGGACATATGTCTGGCCTCTTAACACTTCTGGAAGGAAGAGTCCATATCTTATTATATTATAAGAAGAAACAACCTTTCACCCCTCTTTACCAGCACTTTTAAAATGCTATTATATTTAATACTAACAATTGAGTCTCTGATGTCAGCACTATTATTTTACATATTTCCATTTTACAGATGAGGAAACTAAAGTTCAGAGAGGTTAAGACTTGCCAGAGGTCACTCAACTAGCAATGAAAAAGCCAGGATTCAAATCCAGCCAAGCTAGAATACCAAGCCCTTTTTGCTGTTAATACTTCCCAGCCTTATTCTTTTTAATACTTGATACATAGCTCACAACATATAGTGTGGAATATTATAGAATTTACAGAAATGATTCCTGACTGGATTATAGAATGAGACCATCCTCCCCCATATTGCCTGGAATTTATATTGATTACCAAGAATATTGGCAAGTATTTTCCCATTTATCTTCACGATATCCTCATGTGCTTCACCGCACAGATCATCTCTGCAGTCGTGATGTTGTTTTACATTCTTCTGTGTCCTATGCCATATTTTCCAGGGGATGGGGAGGGGGAAGATGTAATCTGCTCTACACATCCTTCTTTTGGAAAAAACCCTGCTATGGTTGTTTCTGGTTGTCAATCTTTCCAAACTCACATCATGGATTGGGTCATTTCCAAGGAAACCCCCTGGCCAAGAAGCTAGGAGTCTGAAGATTAAAAAAAGAGAATATTTTTTCAGGTATAGCATGGGAAGGTTTCATACACTGAATGTTTTTATTTTGTCCCAAGTTCATATGTTAAAGTTTTAAACCCAAATATGATGGTGGAGATTTTGGGAAGCAATTAGGTTTAGATGAAGGCACGAGGGTGGGGCATTCATAATGCGATTTGTGACCTAAAATAAGAGGGTGGAAGAATTGAGTCTTCTCTCTCCACTCCCACCCCAACACTCTCTGTCTCTCCCTCTCTTTGCCATATGTGGACAACGACAAGACATCTGTCTCCAAGATAAGAAGAGGATTCTCACTGGTAATGAAATTTTCCTTCCACCTGGATCTTGGACTCCCCAGCTTCCAAAAGCATGAGAAGTAAATGTCTGCTGTTTAAATCACCTGGTTTATGATATTTTGTTATAGCAGACTGAACAGACGTTAATACACGAGGTCTCAAGAAAGCATATGGATGGAGAGAGAAGAAAACAACAGTATAGGTTGTGGAGACAGGACTTTTCGCCACTAACCATTAATTCAGGAAAACCTAAGACATCAAGACAAAATGAACCACCAGAGGGGCATCTTTATGTGTTTCTGTGAATCTTCTACTAGCAACACTCATTTATCATAAGGTCAGTATCCAGTGACCTTAATTATCCAGAAACTTACACCTTTGGTTTGTTTGTTCTTTTTAAAGGTCTCTGAGTAATCAGAGTAGTTGTGCCAAAAGTGTAGTAGACTTCCTTGCAGTCTTCCTCATTTTTCATTTGGAGAATATATAAACTTGGTTTGCATAACACACAGCAGAGCAGAGACTGGAAACTAGGATAAGAAGGGAAGTATGTCATCCAACTGGTAGATAACCTGACTGCAGGGAACAATGATAGATGACATCATCTTTCTTGGTCCTATGCCATATTTTCCAGGGGATGGGAGGGGGAAGATGTAATCTGCTCTACACATCCTTCTTTTGGAAAAAACCCTGCTATGGTTGTTTCTGGTTGTCAATCTTTCCAAACTCACATCATGGATTGGGTCATTTCCAAGGAAACCCCCTGGCCAAGAAGCTAGGAGTCTGAAGATTAAAAAAAGAGAATATTTTTTCAGGTATAGCATGGGAAGGTTTCATACACTGAATGTTTTTATTTTGTCCCAAGTTCATATGTTAAAGTTTTAAACCCAAATATGATGGTGGAGATTTTGGGAAGCAATTAGGTTTAGATGAAGGCACGAGGGTGGGGCATTCATAATGCGATTTGTGACCTAAAATAAGAGGGTGGAAGAATTGAGTCTTCTCTCTCCACTCCCACCCCAACACTCTCTGTCTCTCCCTCTCTTTGCCATATGTGGACAACGACAAGACATCTGTCTCCAAGATAAGAAGAGGATTCTCACTGGTAATGAAATTTTCCTTCCACCTGGATCTTGGACTCCCCAGCTTCCAAAAGCATGAGAAGTAAATGTCTGCTGTTTAAATCACCTGGTTTATGATATTTTGTTATAGCAGACTGAACAGACGTTAATACACGAGGTCTCAAGAAAGCATATGGATGGAGAGAGAAGAAAACAACAGTATAGGTTGTGGAGACAGGACTTTTCGCCACTAACCATTAATTCAGGAAAACCTAAGACATCAAGACAAAATGAACCACCAGAGGGGCATCTTTATGTGTTTCTGTGAATCTTCTACTAGCAACACTCATTTATCATAAGGTCAGTATCCAGTGACCTTAATTATCCAGAAACTTACACCTTTGGTTTGTTTGTTCTTTTTAAAGGTCTCTGAGTAATCAGAGTAGTTGTGCCAAAAGTGTAGTAGACTTCCTTGCAGTCTTCCTCATTTTTCATTTGGAGAATATATAAACTTGGTTTGCATAACACACAGCAGAGCAGAGACTGGAAACTAGGATAAGAAGGGAAGTATGTCATCCAACTGGTAGATAACCTGACTGCAGGGAACAATGATAGATGACATTGCATAAGAACATCAACAAAAATCAACACAGACAAACCAACTGGGGCCACAGGGCAGAGGAAGACATTGCACACATCCCTCAAGGCCATTCCTGCAGTGTAAAGTAACTTAGTAATGGAAATTCAAAGTAATGACTTAGAACAAAGTTACTCAAAATCTAATTTCATACTGGGGGAATCCAAATAAAGTTTGTATTTCACTTGATAGTACTGGCTAAATGCTAATTTCCTAGCTTTTGATGAATGTGCCATGTTCTATAAAATGTTAGCATGAGGGGAAGTTTCAGGAAAGGAATAAAGGCACACTACATAGTGTCTCTGTTCTATTCTTTTTCAAATTAATTAGCTTATTTATATAAATGCATTGGGTCTTAGTTGTGGCATGCAGGATCTTTGTTGTGTCATGCAGGATCATTCATTTTGGCACCAAGGACTCTCTAAAGAATGGGCTTCATTGCTCTACAGCTTTTGGGATCTCAGTTCATGGACCAAGGACTGAACTTCTATCTCTTCCACTCCAGTATTCCTGTATGGAAAATCCCATGGACAGAGGAGCCTTGCAGGCTATAGTTCATGAGGTTGCAAAGAGTGGGACACAACTGAGCATGTATACATGCTCCTGCCTTGCAAAGTGGATTCTTAACCACTGGACCACTAGGGAATTCCCTGTATTATTCTTCTATAGATGCAATAGTGTTTCAAAACAAAAGGATTTAACGAAAACTGAAAAAATGTTAGTCACAATCATTTGTTTGAGAAAGATGGCATTCACTACTTATAGCCAAGGAGATACAGGATGAACTAGGGCCTCGGATAAGCCTCTGAGGACCATGACTGCACTGGTGGAATTCAGCTTGGTCAGGTGTTCATCTCCCAGAGGGCTTGGGAAGACTGTGTTCCCAGAACAGGGAAGAAGCTCAAAACAATATTTAAAATTAAGTAATAGAAAATAAAACTCTCAAACCATATGAATCTTTGGCCTTTGGTCAATAGCAAGCAAGGCCTCGAAGGACCTCTGGGCAAGGCAGGCCTCACTCAACAACCATGATGTCTTCATGATATGTGGTGTGTCCACTGGACTGAATCTGGTCCAGTGAGGGCAGAAGAGCAAGAGAAACCAAGGACGTTTTGTGGAAGAAGTGAATGGACAGACACAGGTATACTCACAACACAGACAGTGACAGACTTACAGAGCACGTTCAGAGCTAGACAGGAACCGGTCTATTGCAGAAGAGCAGGAAGAAACTGGAGACAGAGGAACAGCCACTTTTAGTTGAAACAGAAAACAGTCATAGATGAGGAAGAGCCAAGTAAAAGTTGGGAAAGAAAAAAAAAGAAAACAAATGCGGAGGTTAGTGGACAGGTGATCTTAGCCCAGGTGAGCATTCTGCTAAGGTCAAAGTGCCTTTAAGAAGGGGAGCATAATTATTGCACAGCATGGTTATGCCAATACTGTACCTCTGAAAAGCACTTTTATAGCTAGATTCTCATTTGAGTCTCACAAACACCTGGGAGGATCACATTGCAGGTTACTACCTTAATTTACCAAGTCAGAAAACAGGCACAGAGAATGTTACCTGTCCAAGGGCACCCACTAGTTAGCATCTGAGGCAGAACCAAGGCCAAGTATTCTGAATTATCTTTTATGGTTATGGCCAAGCTATGTACAGAAAGCCACCCTCTTTCCTTCCCCTTCCTCTTCCTCATCACTAGCCAGGCTTCATCTTATATTCCTTACATGAATTATCCCATATAATATTCCCATATATGATATCTGCATATGTAATATTCCACATAATGTTCAAGCCAACCTTGTGAAGAAGATACTCTTCATTAACTCTCATTGCCCAATGTGGAACCTGAGACTTACAGACAGTGTGACCAAAAGAATCTAGTTACTAAAGAGGGATAGGAGGGTCCAGTTCTGTGATCCTGGAAAAAAGTTTGAGAAGAAAGATTTAACCAGGAGAAGGCTGAGAAAACACTGTAAGTTATATTGATTGTTATGTAATGTTGAGTAAAATTTATATGGCTTTGTGGGGAAACAAAGAGGGAAAACCATGACTTGACCTCCAAGGCTCTGTGACTTTAAACTGAGCATCATGATCACAGAGTCCCTCTTCTAAAAGAATAGAGCAACCTATTCCACACCTCCATCCTCCCTAACCCCCGTAGATTCTGGACCAGGCAAGGAACGAAGCTCTCCTTGAGCTCTGGGTCCCATTCCTAGACAGAAAAGCCATGCATGGCTTTCTTATATTTCCCAGAGATACCTCAGCCCCTGTATCAGGAAACCCTACTCTAATACTCCTCCGTATCGTCAGGGTCCAGGTTCTAAAAGGCTCTCTCAGCTTTGCCCACTTGTTCCTTCAACAAAGCATCAAATTCCACTCTTTCATAAGGCTAGAGGCCAGGCAAAAAGCTGGGATCTGGGAGTTAGAATTGATAAGGGGAAGCTGATTAAAATAATTTATCATAAAAATAAAAATCACAGACCATACCCTCTCTTCTCTCTTCCCTCTTTAGCAAACCTCCTAGGGTATATCCATGCTGAGAAATCTTTGAAAATGTAGTTGGGTATGGCTACTTCCTCCTTCAAGCCATCTCTGGCCATCTCAACATGATATCTCCTTTCCCTCTTTTAAACCAACATAGCCCCTTCTGCTTCTGTAATTTATTTGATAATATTAACTGTTTTTGTGATAGCCCTTATGACAGCTTATTAAATACAACTGTACATGCACTTAAATAGCACATTTCCAGATAAATTACAAGCCTTTTGCAGGGAGGAACCATGACTTGTTCACCTAGCAGTTATTATTTTATTGACCATTAGTGAAGCAATGCCAGTAGAGAGTCAAATATACAGAATTCTAATCACAACTCCATTACTTAGAAGCCTCACAACTTCAAACCTCCCTATACCACAATTTCCTCATCTGACAAAGAGATAAAAACAGTACCTCCCTCAGCCAGTTATGGTGAGACATGATTCTATTGCTCATCATGCCTGGCATGGTGCTCATGAACTATTAGCCAGTATCGTGTTAGTCAAACATTGACTACATGATTTCACGGTGACATGGACCCACATCTTTTTATTCCTTCAACTGATTCTCTCTAGCCCTTCATTAGCCTTTATTTTACATTTGCTTTTTATATGGCTTTGTGGGGAAACAAAGAGGGAAAACCATGACTTGACCTCCAAGGCTCTGTGACTTTAAACTGAGCATCATGATCACAGAGTCCCTCTTCTAAAAGAATAGAGCAACCTATTCCACACCTCCATCCTCCCTAACCCCCGTAGATTCTGGACCAGGCAAGGAACGAAGCTCTCCTTGAGCTCTGGGTCCCATTCCTAGACAGAAAAGCCATGCATGGCTTTCTTATATTTCCCAGAGATACCTCAGCCCCTGTATCAGGAAACCCTACTCTAATACTCCTCCGTATCGTCAGGGTCCAGGTTCTAAAAGGCTCTCTCAGCTTTGCCCACTTGTTCCTTCAACAAAGCATCAAATTCCACTCTTTCATAAGGCTAGAGGCCAGGCAAAAAGCTGGGATCTGGGAGTTAGAATTGATAAGGGGAAGCTGATTAAAATAATTTATCATAAAAATAAAAATCACAGACCATACCCTCTCTTCTCTCTTCCCTCTTTAGCAAACCTCCTAGGGTATATCCATGCTGAGAAATCTTTGAAAATGTAGTTGGGTATGGCTACTTCCTCCTTCAAGCCATCTCTGGCCATCTCAACATGATATCTCCTTTCCCTCTTTTAAACCAACATAGCCCCTTCTGCTTCTGTAATTTATTTGATAATATTAACTGTTTTTGTGATAGCCCTTATGACAGCTTATTAAATACAACTGTACATGCACTTAAATAGCACATTTCCAGATAAATTACAAGCCTTTTGCAGGGAGGAACCATGACTTGTTCACCTAGCAGTTATTATTTTATTGACCATTAGTGAAGCAATGCCAGTAGAGAGTCAAATATACAGAATTCTAATCACAACTCCATTACTTAGAAGCCTCACAACTTCAAACCTCCCTATACCACAATTTCCTCATCTGACAAAGAGATAAAAACAGTACCTCCCTCAGCCAGTTATGGTGAGACATGATTCTATTGCTCATCATGCCTGGCATGGTGCTCATGAACTATTAGCCAGTATCGTGTTAGTCAAACATTGACTACATGATTTCACGGTGACATGGACCCACATCTTTTTATTCCTTCAACTGATTCTCTCTAGCCCTTCATTAGCCTGATAACATGCTTTGATATCCTTCCTAATCAAGGCTTTCTAAGGCTTACCATAGAAATACTATGTCTATTCTATGAAAAGTTTCAATTTCCATAACTCATATACTGGCTTGAAAATTTAAGAAACTTAGAAACATCTGCTTTGTTTTGTTTTTTTTTTTTTAATTGTAATTTTATAGCCAAACTTTTTCTTTTTTTAATATATTTTTTAATTTTATGTTTTACAGAGTTTTGTTGTTTACTGCCACACGTCGACCCAAATCCTCTATAGGTATACACACGTTCCCCACCCCTGAAATCTCTCCCCATCTCCGTCCGCAGTCCACCCCTCAAGGTCACCACAGAGACCCTGTTGGAGATCCCCTAGTCCTACAGCATATTTCCCTCCCTCACACCAATGTCCGTGAGACTGTTCTCCATGTTCACCTCTCCATTGCTGCTCTGCATATTCATTTATCAGCACCATCTTTCTAGATTCCATATATATGTGTTAGTATACAATATTTATCTTTCTCTCTCTGACATACTTTGCTCTGTATAACAAGTTCTAGATTCACCCACCTCATTAGAACTTATTCAAATACATTTCTTTCTATGGCTGAGTAATATCCCATTGCATATATGTACCACTGCGTCTTTATCCATTCATCTGTCAATGGACATGTAGGTTGTTTCCATGTTCTAGCTATCGTAAACAGTGCTGCAATGAACAATGGGGTACATTTGTCTCTTTCAATTTTGACTTCCTTTTCACTACTACTATGCCTAGTAGTGGGACTACTGGGTCATATGGTGGTTTTATCTCCAGTTTTTAAAGGAATCTCCATACTGTCTTCCATAGTGGCTATATCAGTTTACATTCCCACCAACAGTGCAAGAGGGTTCCCTTTTCTCCACACCCTCTCCAGGATTTATTGTCTGTAGATTTTTTGATGATGGCCATTCTGACTGGTATGAGGTGATAACTCATTGTAGTTTTGATTTGCATTTCTCTAATGATGAATGATGTTGAGAAACTCAGTGATAACATGCTTTGGTGACATGGACCCACATCTTTTTATTCCTTCAACTGATTCTCTCTAGCCCTTCATTAGCCTGATAACATGCTTTGATATCCTTCCTAATCAAGGCTTTCTAAGGCTTACCATAGAAATACTATGTCTATTCTATGAAAAGTTTCAATTTCCATAACTCATATACTGGCTTGAAAATTTAAGAAACTTAGAAACATCTGCTTTGTTTTGTTTTTTTTTTTTTAATTGTAATTTTATAGCCAAACTTTTTCTTTTTTTAATATATTTTTTAATTTTATGTTTTACAGAGTTTTGTTGTTTACTGCCACACGTCGACCCAAATCCTCTATAGGTATACACACGTTCCCCACCCCTGAAATCTCTCCCCATCTCCGTCCGCAGTCCACCCCTCAAGGTCACCACAGAGACCCTGTTGGAGATCCCCTAGTCCTACAGCATATTTCCCTCCCTCACACCAATGTCCGTGAGACTGTTCTCCATGTTCACCTCTCCATTGCTGCTCTGCATATTCATTTATCAGCACCATCTTTCTAGATTCCATATATATGTGTTAGTATACAATATTTATCTTTCTCTCTCTGACATACTTTGCTCTGTATAACAAGTTCTAGATTCACCCACCTCATTAGAACTTATTCAAATACATTTCTTTCTATGGCTGAGTAATATCCCATTGCATATATGTACCACTGCGTCTTTATCCATTCATCTGTCAATGGACATGTAGGTTGTTTCCATGTTCTAGCTATCGTAAACAGTGCTGCAATGAACAATGGGGTACATTTGTCTCTTTCAATTTTGACTTCCTTTTCACTACTACTATGCCTAGTAGTGGGACTACTGGGTCATATGGTGGTTTTATCTCCAGTTTTTAAAGGAATCTCCATACTGTCTTCCATAGTGGCTATATCAGTTTACATTCCCACCAACAGTGCAAGAGGGTTCCCTTTTCTCCACACCCTCTCCAGGATTTATTGTCTGTAGATTTTTTGATGATGGCCATTCTGACTGGTATGAGGTGATAACTCATTGTAGTTTTGATTTGCATTTCTCTAATGATGAATGATGTTGAGAAACTCAGAAACTTTCAGTGAGCTATAAATAATTAGTTGAAGATTTAAGTATTTGGGTGTCTGTTTGTCTGATATGCTTTCCTGGAAATCATGCAACTGGTACCTGGCCACTCAAACACTAAGAGCCTGGATGCCATCTAGTGCAAAAGGAGCTGAGACCACTCTGTGGCTCTGAGCTTTCCACAGCTCAAGGGTTTTCAGCATCTGTGTGGGGCCAAGATTACACATAGGATAATACAAACTACTACAAATAACTAATAGTACAAATATATGTTAGACTTTAATAATTACTTAATTAAAAATTTAACTGTTCTTACATATTTATATATTTCCTTTTAAATGCAAGTAACAATATTGTTTTTGTTGGATGGAACCCTTAATGAGTTTAAAAAGCAAACTTTTGGGGATGCAATGTGTAGGTAATTTATAGGCATGTCTGAAATAGTGAGCAACTCTGAGGGAAAATGCACCTTTCCTCATAAAAATCTCTGAAGAATATATAATTGTACAAACACATTTTTGTGCTGCACTACACTAAACATATCAGGTGAGATTAAAGTTACACATTGAAGAAATGTTAAGATGAAATTTACAATATTAGTATAAAATAGAAGTTTAGATTTTCATAAATTTTATAATTTGAATTAAAGACCTTACTGCCTGTCCCCTGCTCATGTCAACCCTGTTGAACAGTTTTTCAGCAGAGCTGCTTGAATTTTTACCGAGTGTAACAGAATCTCCAAACATAACTCATCCAGTTGAGTCTATGTTTTTATACACAGAGGGATCATCCCTTACACTTGTACTGCAAACCATGATCTTATAAAGTCTTTGACATCCATCACTTTATTTTTTTTACCCACCACAGGAGGTTGGTATTGTGAAAGTCTGAACAGAAATCACACATTCCTTCCCTTGCCCAGACAATGTAGAAGACCATGCTAACTTGTCAGCCTTGTGTGCGTGTGCTAAGTCACTTCAGCTTTGTCCAGCTCTGTGCAGTCCTATGGACTGTAGCCCACCAGGCTCCTCTGGCCATGGAATTCTCCAAGCAAGAATACTGGATTGTCATTTCCTACTCTAGGTGATCACCCTAACCCAGGGATCGAACCCATGTCTCTTATGTTTCCTGCAATGGCAGGTGAGTTCTTTACCACTATCACCACCAGAGAAGCCTTATCTTTGTTAAATTCAGACATTCCCAGCGTTGTCATCTTCCTGGAAATCATGCAACTGGTACCTGGCCACTCAAACACTAAGAGCCTGGATGCCATCTAGTGCAAAAGGAGCTGAGACCACTCTGTGGCTCTGAGCTTTCCACAGCTCAAGGGTTTTCAGCATCTGTGTGGGGCCAAGATTACACATAGGATAATACAAACTACTACAAATAACTAATAGTACAAATATATGTTAGACTTTAATAATTACTTAATTAAAAATTTAACTGTTCTTACATATTTATATATTTCCTTTTAAATGCAAGTAACAATATTGTTTTTGTTGGATGGAACCCTTAATGAGTTTAAAAAGCAAACTTTTGGGGATGCAATGTGTAGGTAATTTATAGGCATGTCTGAAATAGTGAGCAACTCTGAGGGAAAATGCACCTTTCCTCATAAAAATCTCTGAAGAATATATAATTGTACAAACACATTTTTGTGCTGCACTACACTAAACATATCAGGTGAGATTAAAGTTACACATTGAAGAAATGTTAAGATGAAATTTACAATATTAGTATAAAATAGAAGTTTAGATTTTCATAAATTTTATAATTTGAATTAAAGACCTTACTGCCTGTCCCCTGCTCATGTCAACCCTGTTGAACAGTTTTTCAGCAGAGCTGCTTGAATTTTTACCGAGTGTAACAGAATCTCCAAACATAACTCATCCAGTTGAGTCTATGTTTTTATACACAGAGGGATCATCCCTTACACTTGTACTGCAAACCATGATCTTATAAAGTCTTTGACATCCATCACTTTATTTTTTTTACCCACCACAGGAGGTTGGTATTGTGAAAGTCTGAACAGAAATCACACATTCCTTCCCTTGCCCAGACAATGTAGAAGACCATGCTAACTTGTCAGCCTTGTGTGCGTGTGCTAAGTCACTTCAGCTTTGTCCAGCTCTGTGCAGTCCTATGGACTGTAGCCCACCAGGCTCCTCTGGCCATGGAATTCTCCAAGCAAGAATACTGGATTGTCATTTCCTACTCTAGGTGATCACCCTAACCCAGGGATCGAACCCATGTCTCTTATGTTTCCTGCAGTGGCAGGTGAGTTCTTTACCACTATCACCACCAGAGAAGCCTTACCTTTGTTAAATTCAGACATCTCTGCCCCAGGCAGAGCCTTGGCCTGGCAGCTTGGGACTGAGATGGGGTAGCATTGTGCAGGCTGCCTTGGCTGTTGTTTAGATGGGGATACAACAGGCTGGGGATTGGTTGGTGGTTAGCCAGCTGCCTGGCAGCAGGTGTTAGATAAACTCAAAACCAAAAAGACAATGCTTGGTGGCAGAGAGAAAGGAGAGTTCGGACGGAGGGCTGGGATCCTAGATAATGGCTTGGAATGTGTTGAAAACCTGCAGCTACTACTGCCTGCTTCCACTAAGAACCTAGCTTTCCTAATTAGTGCAACCCTTGTTACACTTGCAGGAACACTTTGCTACTAGAAAGGGTCTTATCCACAAATACTGAGTTAATACCCTAAAATATTTGCCATAAGTTCAGAGGAGAAGCACACATCGAACCCAAGTTAGGGACCCACAGAGGTATCCCCCCTGGGCAGGGAGGTCATAGCATTCTCTTCCTCAGACTGAGGGCTCTGTGTCTCCTGGACAATAGTTGGGGATCAAGTCTCAGAGCTGTTTCTAAGCAAAGGCTAGTACTATAACCAATGGCACCTTTCCCTAGCATGGCCACTCCCTACTTACAAAGTGTACTTTCATTTATTCTGCCCTATACATCAAGGGCAATGATGAAGCTTCTTAAGGGCAATTTCCATTTTTTTTGTGGTAACATCAGGAAGCACTTCACATATTGCCTAACAATAGTGTGATTTTAATCTACTGCCTTGTAAATATCTGACCTTAAAGTTGTTCTAAGCTAAAGTTGATTGGAAATGACTGGGACTTCTTCCATGAGCTAACTTTGAAATATCACCTTTTTATAGTCATTAACTCACTCTGGGGGTGTACCACTAGCCATCTTGCTGTAACATCACTCTGTGCAGTCCTATGGACTGTAGCCCACCAGGCTCCTCTGGCCATGGAATTCTCCAAGCAAGAATACTGGATTGTCATTTCCTACTCTAGGTGATCACCCTAACCCAGGGATCGAACCCATGTCTCTTATGTTTCCTGCAATGGCAGGTGAGTTCTTTACCACTATCACCACCAGAGAAGCCTTATCTTTGTTAAATTCAGACATCTCTGCCCCAGGCAGAGCCTTGGCCTGGCAGCTTGGGACTGAGATGGGGTAGCATTGTGCAGGCTGCCTTGGCTGTTGTTTAGATGGGGATACAACAGGCTGGGGATTGGTTGGTGGTTAGCCAGCTGCCTGGCAGCAGGTGTTAGATAAACTCAAAACCAAAAAGACAATGCTTGGTGGCAGAGAGAAAGGAGAGTTCGGACGGAGGGCTGGGATCCTAGATAATGGCTTGGAATGTGTTGAAAACCTGCAGCTACTACTGCCTGCTTCCACTAAGAACCTAGCTTTCCTAATTAGTGCAACCCTTGTTACACTTGCAGGAACACTTTGCTACTAGAAAGGGTCTTATCCACAAATACTGAGTTAATACCCTAAAATATTTGCCATAAGTTCAGAGGAGAAGCACACATCGAACCCAAGTTAGGGACCCACAGAGGTATCCCCCCTGGGCAGGGAGGTCATAGCATTCTCTTCCTCAGACTGAGGGCTCTGTGTCTCCTGGACAATAGTTGGGGATCAAGTCTCAGAGCTGTTTCTAAGCAAAGGCTAGTACTATAACCAATGGCACCTTTCCCTAGCATGGCCACTCCCTACTTACAAAGTGTACTTTCATTTATTCTGCCCTATACATCAAGGGCAATGATGAAGCTTCTTAAGGGCAATTTCCATTTTTTTTGTGGTAACATCAGGAAGCACTTCACATATTGCCTAACAATAGTGTGATTTTAATCTACTGCCTTGTAAATATCTGACCTTAAAGTTGTTCTAAGCTAAAGTTGATTGGAAATGACTGGGACTTCTTCCATGAGCTAACTTTGAAATATCACCTTTTTATAGTCATTAACTCACTCTGGGGGTGTACCACTAGCCATCTTGCTGTAACATCACTCTGTAGGCATACTTGGCTCAAATCAAATTTGGCCAAATAAAACACAGTTCTGATATGACCAATCAGCTCTGAGGTAAAAAATGTTCTGTCTTCTTACCTCACACTTCCCTACTCTAGCAACTTCTGTTTGTCCTTAGTGGCAGGCTAAGTTCTGGCACATTCTGAAGCCACCTCAGCCCTGAATAGGAACTTGTTAGATGGGATCTGGCTGCTGTTGATGAATGTCACCTTCTGCAGCATTAACAATGAGGTCCTGCAAGGGGGTTGTGTTTGTTTGGTCAGGACTTTTTCCATTAGATTTGGTCATCAGCAGTTGGCTAGTTACAGAGGCAGTCCTAAGATCAAATGGCTGGAATCCAATTATCCCAGCTTCCTGTCTGCAGAGCCTTGCCAGGAAGGAATACAGTCATGTTTGCCTGCTTTGTCAGGCTCCCAGAATTCAAAGCATATCATTTGGAGAAAACTAACGAACAGATCCTCAGATGTTTTGATGGGGAGACTACACAGTGAGGAAAGAGGATGCGCTGGTCCAGAATGCAAAATCTAACCTTCTTCCATATTCTGCCTCTTTCTGGCTCAGTGTCTGTCTTTTCATTACTTTGAGCTTCTGTTTCTCATTTACTAGAGGGAGATCACAGCACCAACTACTGGGCTGTTGGGAGCTTTTTAATGAGATGATGTGTGTGAAAGAGCTTTGAGAACTATAATGATGATGGTGATGATGATAACATCTGACTATAATGATGATGGTGATGATGATAACATCTGACATTTACTGAGAGCCTATCAAGAGAAAGGCACCCTAGAGCCTTTAATAGTTTAATAGACATCATCTCAATACCCACAAAAATCTTTTGAAAATTTTATGATGATTTTAATATGATATTAATAATAATAGCTAACATTTCTTAAATGTTTATCATATATGGGGCTTCAGTGTCAGCATTTTATGCATGTGAACATAAGCAATCCTTATGTCATATGAAATAGGTATTATTATCACCTCTAATTGACAAACGAAAAAACTGGATATAGCAGTTGGGTAATCTGCTCAAGATCAAGCTGGTGGAAAGAGGTCACAGGATCCAAATGCAGGCGTTCTGATTCTAGAACAGGAGTTGGCAAATTTTTCTATAAAAGGCTTGATGTAAGAATTTTAGGTTTAGGGGCCACATGCCATTTCTGTTACATATTCTTCTCTTTTTTTTTTTTTTTCTGAGCAGAAGGTCTGTTTAGTTCTTGTTATTGTTGTTTTTTATATTTTCACACCACTTTACAAGTGTAAAAACTATTCTTATCTCAAGGGTTACACAGAAATAGGCTGAAGCCTGGACGTGGCCCACCACAGTTTGATGACCCTTGCTCAAGAGAAAATTTCAATTTTACAGATAAGGAAACTAATGCTCAAAATGCTCAACTACTTAAGTCACTGAAATCAGGATTCTAATTGAGTTTTGTCAGCTTCCATAAAGTGTGCTAGCCCACACTGTGTTGCTTTCACATATGCTGTTAAAAATGTAAGATGTTTTCACTGACTTAGGTACACTATACTCATCCCAGTCACTTTCCAAAGAGAATAGGCTTTTCCCTATTTGAACAGACTTGGGACAAGATAACAGTCTGAGGTTTAGTAGACTCAATGCCAAGTACAGTGCCTGACACATAGTAGGCATGTCATAAATCTCTACTGAATGAAAGATTCCTGACTGCTGATTAGAGTCAGTGATTAATCAAGATCTCAATCATTTGCTCAAATTCTCTAGACTGTGTGTTTGAGTCTGTAAATGAAGGAAGTGACATATTCCTTGATCTATCTCATAGGGAATTCATAACAATTTCTGAGATCATTTTCACAGAATTATCTGAAGGAAAGATATTATGTAAAGAATCTGATCTTCACAATGAATTGTTCTATTGACAACAATGGCACTTGGAGACTCGATGACTTTGAAATACACACATCACTAGCCAGAAATAGGACAATAGGGATGAGTCTGTGACTTCATCAAGTTAATACTGTTGTATCCAACAGGATTATAATAAAGTGGTATTATTATCACCTCTAATTGACAAACGAAAAACTGGATATAGCAGTTGGGTAATCTGCTCAAGATCAAGCTGGTGGAAAGAGGTCACAGGATCCAAATGCAGGCGTTCTGATTCTAGAACAGGAGTTGGCAAATTTTTCTATAAAAGGCTTGATGTAAGAATTTTAGGTTTAGGGGCCACATGCCATTTCTGTTACATATTCTTCTCTTTTTTTTTTTTTTTCTGAGCAGAAGGTCTGTTTAGTTCTTGTTATTGTTGTTTTTTATATTTTCACACCACTTTACAAGTGTAAAAACTATTCTTATCTCAAGGGTTACACAGAAATAGGCTGAAGCCTGGACGTGGCCCACCACAGTTTGATGACCCTTGCTCAAGAGAAAATTTCAATTTTACAGATAAGGAAACTAATGCTCAAAATGCTCAACTACTTAAGTCACTGAAATCAGGATTCTAATTGAGTTTTGTCAGCTTCCATAAAGTGTGCTAGCCCACACTGTGTTGCTTTCACATATGCTGTTAAAAATGTAAGATGTTTTCACTGACTTAGGTACACTATACTCATCCCAGTCACTTTCCAAAGAGAATAGGCTTTTCCCTATTTGAACAGACTTGGGACAAGATAACAGTCTGAGGTTTAGTAGACTCAATGCCAAGTACAGTGCCTGACACATAGTAGGCATGTCATAAATCTCTACTGAATGAAAGATTCCTGACTGCTGATTAGAGTCAGTGATTAATCAAGATCTCAATCATTTGCTCAAATTCTCTAGACTGTGTGTTTGAGTCTGTAAATGAAGGAAGTGACATATTCCTTGATCTATCTCATAGGGAATTCATAACAATTTCTGAGATCATTTTCACAGAATTATCTGAAGGAAAGATATTATGTAAAGAATCTGATCTTCACAATGAATTGTTCTATTGACAACAATGGCACTTGGAGACTCGATGACTTTGAAATACACACATCACTAGCCAGAAATAGGACAATAGGGATGAGTCTGTGACTTCATCAAGTTAATACTGTTGTATCCAACAGGATTATAATAAAGTGGGGATTTTTATTTTAGCCTTGGGGTTTTTTCTTTTTTTTCTTTCTTTCTTTATCTTTGGCCACTTCTATTGGCCTTTCATTTATTCATTTTCATCTTTGTTCTTTGGCCTGTGTGGGCCTCCCTTTATAGTGGCCTCTCTCGCGGCAGAGCACTGGCCCTGGGTGCATGCACTCCAGCTTGGTAGTTGGACACATCGGTCCAGCTGCTCCGCGGCACATGGGATCTTCTCAGGCCAGGGATCAAACCGGCGCCCCTTGCACTGCCAGGTGGTGTCCTTAACCACTGGACCACCAAGGAAGCCCCTAGCCTTGGGTTTTTATTTCAGGGAATAAGTGAATTTCTTGGAAATGTTTTCAAAATTCGGCCCAGATTTCTAGAGGGAAGACCATACATTTTATAAGAGTTTTATTAGACTCTAATGGTTAGGACTACAATAAAATTGCTGCAGTGTAGTTTACACCCAAGGAGGAAAAGGGAAAGATGAAACCTGTCAGTGATAGTAATCAGTGCTAGGTTTTCCAGAGGCCCCTGTTAGTTCGATGCTTTGTATATTCTCAAGATACCCACTTAGGATCCTAAAGCAGCTCCCCAGTTCCCCAGAAGCACAGATATCTGGATGTGTGATTCATCCAGAAGATTAATTACCCATCCATACTGGGTGAGTGACCAACACTCAGGGAAACCAGCATGGTAAAAGCAGCTACGAAATGCAGCAACAGTGTTCTTCCATGTGTACATTTACCCCTGAGATCAAGTCTACAGAGACTGTCATAACAAGCCCAAGGCTTTTTTTTTTTTTCTTTCCCCATTACTAGCACTTAGCACAAAGCCTGGCACATAGTGGGTGTTTAATAAAAATTTGTCTGAGTGAAGATCAGGATAATAGTAAAATTGAAAAAATTTATTTCTTACGTTTCTGGGGTTAATAAGATTAATTGTGTCATTCCATTATCTCTTGAGATCCTGTCTCCAATATATGGCCCAAATGGACTCATTCATCTTGTCATTTAGAGGCTGTTTTTTCTTTGTACTGTTTATTGTTGGTGATGGTTTTTGCTGAGATAGTTTGGGTGCTTCTCTTTCGTCTGTGAGCCTGAGAGCATCCTTCCTTGGAGATTATGATTGCTGCCCTAGGGAATGATATCCTGTGGGCCTAAATCAGATTGTGCTAGATTAGGTTTCACAGACAAGGCAGTCCATAGGCCTTGACTTTAAACGGCAAGTGGTGGGAGAGAAGCACAGTGGGCTGCTGCTGCAGATAGGGAGAAATCATATACGGATCTGACAGCTGAAAAAGGAAGCGGGACTTGGCCCATTTTCCCTCATTCCACTCTGAGTTGGGCACTGAGTGTGTTCTGAGTGTGGAAAATAATGGATGAGAAACTGGGACTTCCTTTAAGTTTTTGAGTGGAGCCATTGACTATGGAAAACCTTCAGCATTTAGAACATTCTAGGGGGGTGTTATTTAGTTTTTCTTTCTATGAGTTGTTCCATATATATGGCTGTATATATGCCTGATTTTAAAACTAGATTAAGCTATAAAGATGCAAAAGGGAAAGAATTAGAAGATAAAGGTAGCTATCTAGTGTAAGGTGATGGGGAACAAACTCTAAGAGGTGGCAGTGCAACTCAGGAGAACAGACTAGAGGTTTTCCAGAGGCCCCTGTTAGTTCGATGCTTTGTATATTCTCAAGATACCCACTTAGGATCCTAAAGCAGCTCCCCAGTTCCCCAGAAGCACAGATATCTGGATGTGTGATTCATCCAGAAGATTAATTACCCATCCATACTGGGTGAGTGACCAACACTCAGGGAAACCAGCATGGTAAAAGCAGCTACGAAATGCAGCAACAGTGTTCTTCCATGTGTACATTTACCCCTGAGATCAAGTCTACAGAGACTGTCATAACAAGCCCAAGGCTTTTTTTTTTTTTCTTTCCCCATTACTAGCACTTAGCACAAAGCCTGGCACATAGTGGGTGTTTAATAAAAATTTGTCTGAGTGAAGATCAGGATAATAGTAAAATTGAAAAAATTTATTTCTTACGTTTCTGGGGTTAATAAGATTAATTGTGTCATTCCATTATCTCTTGAGATCCTGTCTCCAATATATGGCCCAAATGGACTCATTCATCTTGTCATTTAGAGGCTGTTTTTTCTTTGTACTGTTTATTGTTGGTGATGGTTTTTGCTGAGATAGTTTGGGTGCTTCTCTTTCGTCTGTGAGCCTGAGAGCATCCTTCCTTGGAGATTATGATTGCTGCCCTAGGGAATGATATCCTGTGGGCCTAAATCAGATTGTGCTAGATTAGGTTTCACAGACAAGGCAGTCCATAGGCCTTGACTTTAAACGGCAAGTGGTGGGAGAGAAGCACAGTGGGCTGCTGCTGCAGATAGGGAGAAATCATATACGGATCTGACAGCTGAAAAAGGAAGCGGGACTTGGCCCATTTTCCCTCATTCCACTCTGAGTTGGGCACTGAGTGTGTTCTGAGTGTGGAAAATAATGGATGAGAAACTGGGACTTCCTTTAAGTTTTTGAGTGGAGCCATTGACTATGGAAAACCTTCAGCATTTAGAACATTCTAGGGGGGTGTTATTTAGTTTTTCTTTCTATGAGTTGTTCCATATATATGGCTGTATATATGCCTGATTTTAAAACTAGATTAAGCTATAAAGATGCAAAAGGGAAAGAATTAGAAGATAAAGGTAGCTATCTAGTGTAAGGTGATGGGGAACAAACTCTAAGAGGTGGCAGTGCAACTCAGGAGAACAGACTAGATTTACTTCTTTTCAAAGGAAAAGAATTTGGAGACTAAATTTAAGAGGCATGAAAGGTAAATAAGTTAGAAATACCTTCCCATGAAATAGTAATAATAATAATATCACACTGCATTTGTTGCCTATTCCTATACATTTTATATACAATATTATGTCTTAATTAACCTCACCAAACTTAACATATTTTGCCTGGCTTTCTAGTTTTGGGGACTGTGTCTTTCCCTGACTACTAATGTCATAGCCATTGAAGGACCCTGAGAAAATTTTTATTTATTTACCTCTTCTCAAGCAGCACAAAAATACTTGTCAAGTGAACGGAGAAAGTTTGGTTATCTGTGAGGTGGGTTACAGTGTTTTGTGAGAAATTTGGGACCCAGAAGGGAAATGGCTTGCCAGAAGTCACCCAGCTGGTGACTCAAGGTGGAATCAGAATCCATGCCTTTTATTTTTTTCTATACAGGCTATCACAGTGAAACCATCAGTTGCAAAGGAAGGTTTAAATAGCAAATAAATGCCAGGAAATTAGAAAATAAACAGAGATTGCTCTCCACTGAGAGGGCTACTATTAGATGAGACAGAATTCTGGAATGACTTTGGCCTTTTACTTTTATAAACTCAATGTTTCCGGAAAGCTCTGCACTGAGATGGGGAGATACAGTAATAAGGGCAACCCTGATAAGACCACTCTTTCCTGGTTCTTTCCATTGACTCACATCCCCTTGACCAACTGCCCACTCTCTGGCCAGCTGGTACAAGAGATTCACTAGAAATGGTGCCTCGGCTCAGTCAGTCAGGGACTTTTCACTTGAAATTATGAATCCCTGGCTTGACTTCCCTTTCACAAAGCCTTAGTAATGGATGACTCACAGTCTCCTCCATGGCAAGTTCCTGAGGATGATAAAGAGAGATTGCTATGAGGCTTCAGAGAATGAATGTGGGATGTGTGGGGGTATGGGAGTGGGAGGGTTCTCTGTTCTGGCCAAAAATTTCATCATTAATCAGTGGTATATGGGTCCCCATTTAGACCCTGTTGACAAGACCATATACTAATGATTACCATGCTAATTCAGGGGACCAAGGCTGGAATGAAATAACATGACCCTTCAATGGCATTCGATACTGAGAAAGACTCAATTTAAACTAAATTATGTGATCTCAACCAAGTATTTTAAAATCACAGATCATGTCTGACCTTTCACCCAAGGCTCTAGATCAATTTAAAAAACTATCCATCTAGGCTACCAAGATACTCATGCATATTATAAAACATTTTCTAATTTTGAAGGAAGTGTCTTTTGAAAGTCCAATGACATTCTTTCTAAATAGGCAGAAATATAGGGTATGAACTCTCAAGAAAGGCAAATCTAGGCTTGTATCCTGACTTTGCTCATTATGACTTGCATAACCTGGGTTCAGAAGCTTAGTCACCCATAGCCTCATTTTAGTTATCCATAAATGGTTATTATATAAAATACTGAAAATAATAATAAAATACCAATTATCTGCCTGGTGGTATTGCAATTGCTATCATTTGCAAATTCTTATTTAAAGTATACAATCTCAGGGACTTCCCTGGTGGTCCAGTGACTAAGACTGCACTTTGCCAAAGCAGGGGGCCTGGGTTCAATTCCAGGTCAGGGAACTTAGATCCCATATGCTACAACTCAGACCTGCCACAGTCAAATAAGTAAATAAAAAAGGAAGAAAGGAAGAAACTTACTTTAAAAAATAAAGTATATAACCTCATAAATTAGGTAGCATTAACACCTCTATTTTACTCATAAAGAAACCAAGACTCAGAGAAGTTAATTAACTTACCCAAGGCAACATGCCTTCCAGTGGCTCAGATGGTAAAGAATCTGCCTGCAATGCAGGAGACCCAGGTTCGATCCCTGAGTTGGGAAGATCCACTGGAGAAGGGAATGGCAAGCCACTCACTCTAGTATTCTTGCCTGAAGAATCCCATGGACAGAGGAGCCTGGCGGGCTACAGTCCATGGGGTGGCAAAGAGTCGGACATGACTGACTACCACCAGATACTAGGCAACACAGCTAGCAACTTGGGAAGGATTTAATATGGTTGATACTTTTTTTGAGAATTAAATGCAATAAGATATGTAAATTGTCAACGTAGTATTGATGTATCTTAGATGCTCAATAAAGTTGTGCCCCTTTACATCTTAGAAGGTTAAGTGTGACTACTGCTTAGGAAACTCATGAATTGGAGAAAATAAAGAGACATTTTAGGCTTTCCATAATAAGACACCAAATCAACTATGTTTCCTGACTATGCTGATCATATAAATCTTCTCTGACTTTGTAACCAAATACTTTATCATCACCAGCTTCTCCTGAATAGTGTTCACAGCCCCACAGCCCGCCCTTTCCTGGATTAGACACCTGACATAGAAAAAACCACTGCCTGACACTTTCAGCACTTCCCCACCCTTGGTTTCTCAAGACCCTTTCCATATGTCTCCACACGCAGCTTTGGAATTTCAAATGCCAAGGAATCAGAGTAATAATAGTAACAGCTACACTTCAGGGACTATGCTCCACTGTTTATGAGTTTTAGCTCACTGAATCTTCACAGCAACACCCTACAGAATAGGCTATGGCTATCCCTGCGCTAAGAAGAAACAGATGCTCAGAGCGTCACTGACTTTCTCAGTGTGACATACAATTAGTAACTGGAAAAGCCTGAATCTAAACCCATGTCTTTCTAATGACAAATCTAAGCTCTTAACCACAGAAATTGTCTCAATTTAGAGATCCAAAACTTAAAGCAGAGAGGGACAGGGATATGTGTAGAGTCATATAGCAAGTTAAGATGCTAAGGGGGAAAGGACCCACTTCCTGATATCTCTTGAGCACACTCTGTCATACCCTAGCCTGAGCAACTCCCACTGTGCTCATTCCACATCCATGGCTTAGACCACCCATCCTGAAGGAAGGAATGAGTAAGGAGTGAACTCCATGCTCTGTGCTGTGTCAATAAATGCTATCATTGGTGAAATTGTAGCCAATGTTCTGTAGGATTATACAATGTCAAGTAACTCACACTTCAGTCTGATTCACCACCAAATTCTATAAATACAAAACTTTAAGCTTAAGTTCTTTTTTGATGGGCAGACATGAACCAGAAAAAGGGGGGGAAACTTGCCATAAATCATGGGAAAAAATGGTGATTTTAAAACTCTAATCTTTTGCTCCTTGCAAGAAATATGATAAGCATCTTGATTTTATTCAAAACTGTCACAGGAAGATTTTCTTCTTATCAGAAGACTGCAGCTATTACCATAGATAGAGAATTGAATAGCAGAGCAGCAGTGAGCTTTGAGGGCTGAAAGAGCTAAGCAGGCTGCACAGTGCAGGTGCTATAAACAAAAACTCTTCCAAATAAGTAAATTCAATAAATTTATTGAAAATCTTCACTTTATGAAAACCTGTGTTGGGGACAAAAAGATGATAGGCAAGAATTGGTCCTAAAGGAGCTCACAATCTGGGATCTGGAAGGGAAGTTCAGAATAGGCATCCTTAATGAATCACACTGAAAAGCATAGGAAGATGTCATAGGAGAACAAACAGGGACTAAAACAGATGAAAAACCTCATGCTCTCATGGAGGCTGGAAGAGACTTCAAGCAGAAGATGGCATTTGAGAGAGACCATGTAAGAGATGCTAGGAGATGGGATGCCAAGGGACAAGAAATGCTACTAAAACTTTCCCTGCTAAGAAGAAACAGATGCTCAGAGCGTCACTGACTTTCTCAGTGTGACATACAATTAGTAACTGGAAAAGCCTGAATCTAAACCCATGTCTTTCTAATGACAAATCTAAGCTCTTAACCACAGAAATTGTCTCAATTTAGAGATCCAAAACTTAAAGCAGAGAGGGACAGGGATATGTGTAGAGTCATATAGCAAGTTAAGATGCTAAGGGGGAAAGGACCCACTTCCTGATATCTCTTGAGCACACTCTGTCATACCCTAGCCTGAGCAACTCCCACTGTGCTCATTCCACATCCATGGCTTAGACCACCCATCCTGAAGGAAGGAATGAGTAAGGAGTGAACTCCATGCTCTGTGCTGTGTCAATAAATGCTATCATTGGTGAAATTGTAGCCAATGTTCTGTAGGATTATACAATGTCAAGTAACTCACACTTCAGTCTGATTCACCACCAAATTCTATAAATACAAAACTTTAAGCTTAAGTTCTTTTTTGATGGGCAGACATGAACCAGAAAAAGGGGGGGAAACTTGCCATAAATCATGGGAAAAAATGGTGATTTTAAAACTCTAATCTTTTGCTCCTTGCAAGAAATATGATAAGCATCTTGATTTTATTCAAAACTGTCACAGGAAGATTTTCTTCTTATCAGAAGACTGCAGCTATTACCATAGATAGAGAATTGAATAGCAGAGCAGCAGTGAGCTTTGAGGGCTGAAAGAGCTAAGCAGGCTGCACAGTGCAGGTGCTATAAACAAAAACTCTTCCAAATAAGTAAATTCAATAAATTTATTGAAAATCTTCACTTTATGAAAACCTGTGTTGGGGACAAAAAGATGATAGGCAAGAATTGGTCCTAAAGGAGCTCACAATCTGGGATCTGGAAGGGAAGTTCAGAATAGGCATCCTTAATGAATCACACTGAAAAGCATAGGAAGATGTCATAGGAGAACAAACAGGGACTAAAACAGATGAAAAACCTCATGCTCTCATGGAGGCTGGAAGAGACTTCAAGCAGAAGATGGCATTTGAGAGAGACCATGTAAGAGATGCTAGGAGATGGATGCCCAAGGGAAAGAATAGAAGACCCAATTCACTGAGGATGAAAGTGCAAAGAGAAAGTAAGGGGGACACTGAGAAGATGTCTTGCTTTGTAGGAATAAAGAGAAATAATTGGAGGCAAAACTCTAAATATAGAACTTAGAAAACTATGGACAGACCAGATTTGGTTAGCAATGAGGAGTCCTTTGGAGGCTTTGATTTGGAAAATAATATGCTCAAAGTTGTACTTAGAGCTTACCTCTGCAGTCCTGAAGAAAATAGCATCAGTTATAGGAGGATGATGTCAACAAGGGCTTCCCAGGTGGCTCTAGTGGCAAAGAACTCACTTGCCAATGCAGGAGATGTAAGAGATAGAGGTTTGATCCTTGGATTGAGAAGATCCGCTGGAGGAAGGCATGGTAACCCAGTCCAATATTCTTGCCTGGAGAATCTCACAGACAGAGGAGTCTGACAGGCTACAGTGCATAGGGTCACAAAGAGGTGGACATGACAAAATGGAGATATGTAAAAAAAAACAAATTGTGAGAAAAATCTACTGATTATATAACCAGATTCACTTTCCTCTTATTTCTGATGAAATGAACAGTTTTATAGGAAATAATTTTCTGACTAATCAAGACTCGTGTTTCTTCTTCCAATTAGGAGCTATTTGGAATTAGCATGGCTTCCCTGGTGACTCAAATGGTAAAGAGCCTGCCTGCAAAGTGGGAGATGCAGGTTCAGTCCCTGGATCATGAAAATCCCTAGAGAAAGGAATGGCAACCCACTCCAGAATTCTTGCCTGGAGAATCCCATGGACTGAGGAGCCTGGCAGTCCCATGGGGTTGCAGAGTCAGACATGACTGAGGGACTAACACTTTCACTAGAATTAGCATATGTAAAATAAATAAAGAATTACTATAAATGTAAGTAACACTCCATGGAGAAAGAATGGAGGCAAAGGCAAAAAGACAGACAAGAAAGTCGTAGCAATCCTTAATGAATCACACTGAAAAGCATAGGAAGATGTCATAGGAGAACAAACAGGGACTAAAACAGATGAAAAACCTCATGCTCTCATGGAGGCTGGAAGAGACTTCAAGCAGAAGATGGCATTTGAGAGAGACCATGTAAGAGATGCTAGGAGATGGATGCCCAAGGGAAAGAATAGAAGACCCAATTCACTGAGGATGAAAGTGCAAAGAGAAAGTAAGGGGGACACTGAGAAGATGTCTTGCTTTGTAGGAATAAAGAGAAATAATTGGAGGCAAAACTCTAAATATAGAACTTAGAAAACTATGGACAGACCAGATTTGGTTAGCAATGAGGAGTCCTTTGGAGGCTTTGATTTGGAAAATAATATGCTCAAAGTTGTACTTAGAGCTTACCTCTGCAGTCCTGAAGAAAATAGCATCAGTTATAGGAGGATGATGTCAACAAGGGCTTCCCAGGTGGCTCTAGTGGCAAAGAACTCACTTGCCAATGCAGGAGATGTAAGAGATAGAGGTTTGATCCTTGGATTGAGAAGATCCGCTGGAGGAAGGCATGGTAACCCAGTCCAATATTCTTGCCTGGAGAATCTCACAGACAGAGGAGTCTGACAGGCTACAGTGCATAGGGTCACAAAGAGGTGGACATGACAAAATGGAGATATGTAAAAAAAAACAAATTGTGAGAAAAATCTACTGATTATATAACCAGATTCACTTTCCTCTTATTTCTGATGAAATGAACAGTTTTATAGGAAATAATTTTCTGACTAATCAAGACTCGTGTTTCTTCTTCCAATTAGGAGCTATTTGGAATTAGCATGGCTTCCCTGGTGACTCAAATGGTAAAGAGCCTGCCTGCAAAGTGGGAGATGCAGGTTCAGTCCCTGGATCATGAAAATCCCTAGAGAAAGGAATGGCAACCCACTCCAGAATTCTTGCCTGGAGAATCCCATGGACTGAGGAGCCTGGCAGTCCCATGGGGTTGCAGAGTCAGACATGACTGAGGGACTAACACTTTCACTAGAATTAGCATATGTAAAATAAATAAAGAATTACTATAAATGTAAGTAACACTCCATGGAGAAAGAATGGAGGCAAAGGCAAAAAGACAGACAAGAAGAGAATTCATCTGTGTCAAACATAGCTTTGCTGCTAAAGGGAACAGGTTGATCAAGGGGTCAGCAAGTGACACTGGGGAGAAAGATTGCACTTGGCAGGGTCTGGGTTCCATTTCCCCATTTCTGGTTCCAAGTAATCTCTTTGTTCTTGGGGAAATTCCAGGTTAACTTCCATACGATGGGAAAATGATATTTACCTTGTAAGGTTTCATTTAAAATGCTTCCCATTAAACCTGGCACATAGTAAGTAACTGATGAATAGTAGCTCGAGCTACTGCATTATTGTCCGTTTTTATTTACTTTTCTGATCTTATTTCCTACCAGTTTCCCCACATTCACTCAGTGCCATGCACACATGCCAAGCTCATTTCTGCTTCAGATTTTTTTGGATTTATTGTTTTCTTTGACATTATATTCCCCCATATTAACACACAACTGATTTCTCTTCAACATTCTTGCCCCAGGCCACAGGAGACTGACCTTCTTGAAGCTTTTTTTTTTTGACTACCCCAAGTAACATCTACACCCCTGACTCACTTCATTTTTTTGTTGTTGTTGTTCTTCATTGCACTTGGATGTACCTAAACTTGTCTCATTCATTTATATATGTCTCCTTGTTTTCCTTCTGGTTCCCAGTGAGGGTGCAGGGGTTTTTACCAGTATTATTTATTAATAGGTCTCTGACAACAGGCACAGAGTGTTTAAAATATATATGTTTCTCAGAACATTGACAGAAATAAACTGTGTAACACATAAAAATCACCCAGCACATGGTGAGTACTGAATCCATATTAGCCCCTCCCACTTGCATGGGTCCAGAGAATGGCTGGTCCAATGTGAAAAAGACAATACAGAAGCAAAACAAGGGTACAGTCACCCAAGGCTATGCTAGCCAAGTTTCTGTGGTCTAGTTCTCTGCCACAGGAGATGAAGGCTCAGGTGGTCATTCTAGATGGATATATAAGGACAAGAGGCATTTTCTATATGCAGGAAGAGGTTATATAAATAAGTAGACATGTGTGATTTTAAGGAAAGTCATCAGAAAAGATGGCTCAGAGGAATCTTATGAATTCTTTAGAAAAATTAAGAAGGAAGGAAAAGCCAAGTACTACCACAGACTTTCAGTGGAGAGTGCTTGGTCCAGTTGTTTAAAATTTTTAGACATCAAGAAATTTTCCAGGGATGGATTATAATGAGTAGAGGTGAGGGATCCAGATCTACCTGTTCCCCACGCTATTTTGACCTATTTCAATAGAGTTCTGGGTAAACGTGTGTATGAAGAGAGGACTTTGATTTGAAAACCTAATTCTTACCCACCCTCTGCATTTTATATGTGAGATGATGATGACTCCATGAAGCCAACAGAGGAAGTGGGGACAGAGCCCCTGCCCCTGACTGCTGATGGGGGTCTTTCCATTGCCTCACACACAGAAGAGGTGGGACCTAGGTTTCACGGACATGCACTCTAGGCCCCAAATCCCAGGGGCTCCAGAGTAAAAGAGTTCGACTCCAGAATCCTGGGTGGTTCATGATACCAAAAGAGGAGGCTCATGCTTAACCACCTCAGTTCAAGACCTCTGACTATAAAGTGCAGCTGCCAGGCTGACTTGAATGGCCCATGTGACAAATGCCTTGAGAGTGGCTGGGCTAAAGCCTCCCTCACGCCCTGCTCTTAGGATGACCCACGTAAGAGGGGTCTTTCCTAGCACTTGAGGCTGACAAAAGGGACAGGCAGATAAGTAGAATCACAGTATCTAGGAGTCCTAGGGTTCTCTCTTTACTTTGAGGAAAATCTGAGGCTGGAGACAGCATCAAATGCCCAAAGCTTCTGAGGGGTGAGTTGGGCTATGAAGATTACAAAGGAGCTGCACAGAACTAAGGCACAGGATTGACTCTGGCATTTTATTGTGTATTCAAAATTCCTTTAATAGTTTTAAGTTGTTAGATTTCCCTACATATATAATTTCTATAAACATGTACAGAATACATAAATATAAACATGTGTACTTTATTAATGTTTATCAATAAGTAGAACTTATCAATTAAGAAAACAAGTCTATGCAGGATCCTGTTTTCCTAGAACACATTCTTGGGAACTGCATCAAAAGTAGATTATCATAAAGTCAAGGATAGGAACAAATTAGAATCAGGAGTCTTATACTTCAGAAAGAAAATTCAAGAAGAAAAAAAGGAAAAGCCAAGTACTACCACAGACTTTCAGTGGAGAGTGCTTGGTCCAGTTGTTTAAAATTTTTAGACATCAAGAAATTTTCCAGGGATGGATTATAATGAGTAGAGGTGAGGGATCCAGATCTACCTGTTCCCCACGCTATTTTGACCTATTTCAATAGAGTTCTGGGTAAACGTGTGTATGAAGAGAGGACTTTGATTTGAAAACCTAATTCTTACCCACCCTCTGCATTTTATATGTGAGATGATGATGACTCCATGAAGCCAACAGAGGAAGTGGGGACAGAGCCCCTGCCCCTGACTGCTGATGGGGGTCTTTCCATTGCCTCACACACAGAAGAGGTGGGACCTAGGTTTCACGGACATGCACTCTAGGCCCCAAATCCCAGGGGCTCCAGAGTAAAAGAGTTCGACTCCAGAATCCTGGGTGGTTCATGATACCAAAAGAGGAGGCTCATGCTTAACCACCTCAGTTCAAGACCTCTGACTATAAAGTGCAGCTGCCAGGCTGACTTGAATGGCCCATGTGACAAATGCCTTGAGAGTGGCTGGGCTAAAGCCTCCCTCACGCCCTGCTCTTAGGATGACCCACGTAAGAGGGGTCTTTCCTAGCACTTGAGGCTGACAAAAGGGACAGGCAGATAAGTAGAATCACAGTATCTAGGAGTCCTAGGGTTCTCTCTTTACTTTGAGGAAAATCTGAGGCTGGAGACAGCATCAAATGCCCAAAGCTTCTGAGGGGTGAGTTGGGCTATGAAGATTACAAAGGAGCTGCACAGAACTAAGGCACAGGATTGACTCTGGCATTTTATTGTGTATTCAAAATTCCTTTAATAGTTTTAAGTTGTTAGATTTCCCTACATATATAATTTCTATAAACATGTACAGAATACATAAATATAAACATGTGTACTTTATTAATGTTTATCAATAAGTAGAACTTATCAATTAAGAAAACAAGTCTATGCAGGCTCCTGTTTTTCCTAGAACACATTCTTGGGAACTGCATCAAAAAGTAGATTATCATAAAGTCAAGGATAGGAACAAATTAGAATCAGGAGTCCTAGTACTTCAAAGCTCTAGTGTCAAATAAATCATATATATAACTAACAGTTTCATAAAACTAAAATACAATCATCATTAAAACTTGCAAGCCATTGAAGATACATATTTAAATTCCATAATCTATACAATGGGCACACGTGTACTTTACATGTTTATTATACAAGGGGACTTAGTTTGATAGAAACTTTATGAGTGGCCCCCCTTGTGATTCTGCTTTATTAAGAATGTAAACAAAATGAAGGTGTTATATAAATAACACTAAGTGATAATTAACAATAATTTACATAGACTACCAGATTAAGAAAAAAATCTCAAAATTATCTGGTTCAGTATCTTAGTAGACTCTTTATGTAACATTCTTGTCAGCTGATCATTCATGATCTAATTCACGTTGGAGGATTCTTTTCATGTGTATATATATATAGTAGAGAGAGAGAAAGAGAGAATTAACAGGGTGGGGATAATTTCAATGATCCAAGTCTTTTATTTCTCTAAGTAAATGTTTTCATGACAAAAAGGCATTTGAACTTACTCCATATGATTTTGAAGTCGCATGAAGAATTAGGCTCATTCTCACCAAAGTTAGCCCGTAGTCCTTATCTCTCTCTACCCACGTCTTTTCTTTGAGAACAACAAAATGCGTTCAAATGAGAGTGTTTGTGATGTACAAATTTGCAATGTCAGTGTGTTTTGGATAATTGAGAATAATCAAATGCAGAAGGGGTAAATTTGGAAGATGGACCCCCCAAAAGATGATCCCTTGGTATTGTTTTTCAGCATAGAAAGCTCACTCTGTAATCTGGTCCACTTCTTGTTGAAGAAATTCTTAGTGCTTGACTGCCCAGGAACTTTCAAAGTAATAATAAACAGAATGGCATTTTATGATTTACAGAACATCTTCACAAAATTATCTTATTTATCTCCACAACAGCTTTGTGAAGTAGGCAGGAGAGATTGTTTCTGAGGCCAGAGAGGTTCAGTAAATAGTTGAGGGTCATACAGCTAGTCACAGCAATTGATTCGGTACCCGCGCTGCTTTTCTGCTGCCCCACGCTTCCCGCATGCTCATGGCGGTTGTACCCAGTGCATGCAGCAGCCAAACAGTGCACGTCTCACTGCCAGGTTCAGGGCCTTGGGGCTCAAAATCTTTCTGATCCCTCCTTTGTATTAAAGACCATCCTCCTAAAGGGGGCTGCCTCCAAAGTTCCAGTCTTGTGAACAGCAGAGGAGCAGTGACTTAAAAAAGCACAGATGGTTGGTCCATCTGGAGTCAACATGCAAGTCAGGACTTAGATGAGCTTTCTTCGTATATGATGAAAAGAGGTCCTCAGATTAATCTGCTCCACTGGTCAGTGACAACCCCAGCCTACACCAGGAGCATTTCAGCATGGTGCATCTTTCTCAACAGTGCTTGGGAATTCCGAGTCACATTTCTCCTGAGTCAACCCTTCCTTAATGAGTGACTTTCTCCACAACAAATCTGTAAGTCCTGCAGAAGACAGATTTTTTTTGGCATTAGGATGATATGAGGCAATCTTCTCTTCATCAATCCAAAGTCTCTTTCCAGGTTGGTGCAATTCTAGAAGTAAAGTAAACATCAGTGGAAATGATACCTGACTTCTTAAGCAGCAGGAACAAGGACAGTATGATGGAGTCCTGAGATGCTATCAAATCACAGCCAAGACCACAGTTGAAACCTCACAGGTCTCTGGGATATGGAGGCATTTATTTCCCTGGGACCCTCATGGGGGTCTGAAATGAAAGACATCCAGGTTTACCCGAAGAGCAAATCTGGCAAGGTCAAAGCTCTAGAAGGCCCAGATGAGGCAGTCAATTCCTTTGAAAGAAAGTCAAAAGGCATGCAGGCCACACCTTTTCGAGGTAGTTGATGGCTATAGCAGCATCCTGTTGTCATAGAAACAAAAAGGAATCTTAGAGATCCCCCCGTTCAAACTTCAGTTGATAGATGCAGAACATGAGGTCCAAGGGAAGGAAGCGCATGGGTCATGATTTCACAGCATGTTGCGAGTGGAACCAGGGCTGGAGTCCATGTCCTCTGATTTCAAATCAAGTGCTGTTTTTCCACCCCAAGCACTGCTTGGTCCTGCTCCTCCACCTGGGGAAACGGCTGCCATGAGTGACAAGTCTCAGCAGCATGAGCTTCCAACAGTTCTCACCTTTGGATGCAGCAAGGCCAGATTCAAGGGCTATAAATTGATATAAATGGGACTTTGCCCCAAGCTTGTGGAAAAGATTCCCAAATCTTTCAAACAACACTCTGATGCTGCTGGTCCTGCCCGAGCCTCTTCAGGAAAAGACTTGTTCTAGGAAACTGAGCATGTCAGAGCAGGAAGACCTGCGGCCATGGCAACAGTGGGGAGCTGTCTGTCTTCAGCTTCCCTCTGAGGCTGCTGCAGGGACAGTTTTCGTCTGAATGCTCGTTGCCCTGTTTCTTCCACGGTGAATAAATGGAGAATGTCCTGAAGAGGAGGACTGGCGTGGACATAGGGAAGAGCTAGTGGAAGTCTGTGACTGACACGGAGGAGCTGGCCAGGAGGACGCACACTTGGACCCAGACTTGGAGTGTCTGGCACACAGCAGGACAGACAGGAACCAGTGAGTAGTTTCAACATGGCTATGACAGACACAAACAAGCAAGAGACGTGTGCTTTTGGAACACAACTCTGACCAAGGCAGGCACAGGGAGGATGTGTTTTGACAGTGCATGTGAGCAGGCACAGCAAAGAAGGAATATTTGGAGACATCTATGATTGAGATAGGACACAGTGTGCAATCATGTTTGGAACATGAGCAAGACAAACCAGGCACAGTAAAGGGAAAACAGACTGTGAGGCAAGGACGACTATGAGGCCAGGAAGAGGGAGTCCTAGCAAATAAGAAGATCCCTTCAAGGGCATCCCTGAAGGAGAACCCCCAGTGAACATGGAGGCCCTCTCATCCCCTGCCACCTTCTGGAATCCTGGAGGGAAATCCCGATGGGCACAGTGTGCCTGCACCAACAGATGGAATGCTGGGTGAAGAGAACACCAGATGCAGTCATGCACAAGCAGCAGCTTAGGACTTGGCCCTCTTTTGGAAGGATGTCTGTCTTCAGGGTCACTGCCCCAGGGGCCTAAGTGTCACTGGGCTGAGCAGCCACCAAAGGAGAACTTGCTTGGGGGTGGGCCTGACTCTCCCATTGGCCACCACATTCCACTGCATCCCTAGAGAGGGGAGAAGATCACAGAACCTCAGAGTTGGAATGGACAAATGGTCTGGTGCAAGAGCCCACACACTCAGGAAAGCCCCTTATGCCATGCAGATGGGTGGTCATTTAGCCCCTGCTTAGGAATCTCCACGGACCCACCAGGTCATGTTACTTTTGAGCAATGTTAGTTATTGGAAAGAGTTTATTAATGGTCTACCAAAAATCTGCCTTCTTACAGCTTCTACCCAGCGGAACTACTATGCCCTCCAGGCCCACTCAAAATTCTTCCCTCTACTAATGATATACTCCAAGTTTTCTCTTCTCCAGGCTACACATTTCCATTTTTTAAAATAGTTTGTTATGTATTATGGTTTCCGGATTATTACCCATAATGGTCACTGTCCTCTAAACACAATACTTATTAAAATGATCTCTCTTGAAATACAGAACCAAACAGCCCAAATCTACACAGTAAGTCTGACTTATGTCACATACTTTTCACCATCAATTTAGTTTACCTCTATGGATGTGGTTAGCATTAAGTGCATTTTTGACAACAAGAATATTCTGTTGGCTTATATGATAAACACACTGCCAGCTTTAATATTTTTGATACAAACAGCTGTCGATTCCTGTACATTGGTGCACTTTACTTTTATTTATTTATTTACTCATTCATTTATTTTGCCAAAATATAGGATATTCATTTGTGTCAGTTTAATTTCATTTTATTGATTTGGTATTATTTTAATCAATTGAGATCATTCTAAATCGTAACAATTTCAACAACCAAGACAGGATTATTTACCACTGACTCAAGTGAGACTTTAAGGCTTCCACAAGCACATTAGAAGATCAGATAATATATCACTACCTAGATCTTTCAGTTTAGTATCTTCTGACTTTTAGATCTTCGATCTTCATTCAAGAGAAAAATATATTGATCAGACAGGGCTAAACTAGAGAACCGCGGTACCCCATCACAGACTGCCTTCCCAGAAAATGGGTAATAGTCAGTGCGCCTGAGAATGGACCCACCCATGGAAGGCTTTGTACAATGCCTTGCTGAAATGACTCTGTTAAGCATTCTGTCCTAAGAGATAATGAAATGAGCTGACATGAATCATTTTTTATTGAAGCAACACTGACTCTTGCATACATATAATGTGTGTAATAGCTATTTTTGAATTTTAGTAATTCAAAAAATTTGGTATATTTCAAACTGTGAGTCTATAGCTTCTGGAGTCTAACTTTAGTCATTCCTTAAGAATTGGGGCAATATTCACCAGTCTCCAGGCTCCTATCATATCCTGAGTTCACAAAAGAGTACCAGTCAGAGATCTCACCCACCAATTCTATTAATCCCCTGAGATATATTAATAATACATCTTGGCTCACAGACAGTTAAAAGCTTTCCATCAGTCTCAGGTAGAAACTTTCTCTCTCTGATGTTCTCTTCTTTCCAGTTGGAAGACTATTATTGAAGCAGAATATGCAAGATTTCTTCCCTAAATAATGAGAGCTAACTATTTCTGGGTTTTCTACTTGCTCTGAACATAGCTATTGATTCAGCCTTAGTTATATATTCCTTCTTCCAGAATTTTCATGCCATTTTCAAGCATAAACTTGCTAGAAAACTCAAGGTGCAGCCTCATGGTTTTACATACCCCTCACATTTTTCTCTGTCTTATTCACTGAACATATTATTAAAAGAAAGAATGAATGAATGATTAGAAAGGAAGGAAGAAGGGAAGGAGAGAAGGAAGGAAGAAGGGGAGTAAGGAAAGAAGGAGGGAGGGAGGGAAAGGAGGAGGAAGAAGAGAAGGAAGGACTTTTCATTTCTCACTGGCCAAATTCCCTTTGTATCATGCTTATTACCAGTATCAGCAACAGTGAAAAAACAGCCACTCATTAGGGCACCACCTGTGTGCCAGGCCCTGGACTAAGTGTGTTATATGCATTAACTCATGTATTCTAAACCCGTTTACAGACAGGGCTAAACTAGAGAACCGTACCCCATCACAGACTGCCTTCCCAGAAAATGGGTAATAGTCAGTGCGCCTGAGAATGGACCCACCCATGGAAGGCTTTGTACAATGCCTTGCTGAAATGACTCTGTTAAGCATTCTGTCCTAAGAGATAATGAAATGAGCTGACATGAATCATTTTTTATTGAAGCAACACTGACTCTTGCATACATATAATGTGTGTAATAGCTATTTTTGAATTTTAGTAATTCAAAAAATTTGGTATATTTCAAACTGTGAGTCTATAGCTTCTGGAGTCTAACTTTAGTCATTCCTTAAGAATTGGGGCAATATTCACCAGTCTCCAGGCTCCTATCATATCCTGAGTTCACAAAAGAGTACCAGTCAGAGATCTCACCCACCAATTCTATTAATCCCCTGAGATATATTAATAATACATCTTGGCTCACAGACAGTTAAAAGCTTTCCATCAGTCTCAGGTAGAAACTTTCTCTCTCTGATGTTCTCTTCTTTCCAGTTGGAAGACTATTATTGAAGCAGAATATGCAAGATTTCTTCCCTAAATAATGAGAGCTAACTATTTCTGGGTTTTCTACTTGCTCTGAACATAGCTATTGATTCAGCCTTAGTTATATATTCCTTCTTCCAGAATTTTCATGCCATTTTCAAGCATAAACTTGCTAGAAAACTCAAGGTGCAGCCTCATGGTTTTACATACCCCTCACATTTTTCTCTGTCTTATTCACTGAACATATTATTAAAAGAAAGAATGAATGAATGATTAGAAAGGAAGGAAGAAGGGAAGGAGAGAAGGAAGGAAGAAGGGGAGTAAGGAAAGAAGGAGGGAGGGAGGGAAAGGAGGAGGAAGAAGAGAAGGAAGGACTTTTCATTTCTCACTGGCCAAATTCCCTTTGTATCATGCTTATTACCAGTATCAGCAACAGTGAAAAAACAGCCACTCATTAGGGCACCACCTGTGTGCCAGGCCCTGGACTAAGTGTGTTATATGCATTAACTCATGTATTCTAAACCCGTTTACAGACAAGGAAACTGAGCTTCAGAGTTTAAATAATCTTCCTCTATTTACTCAGTTAATAAATGACAGGATCAGACGTTAAATTCTGGTCATCTTTTTCAATTTCTTTTTCTTTTTCCCCATCATGCCTCTTTTTATTTTTGTATTTAGTTTCATCCATCTCTTATTCTTTGCATGTGTGGGCTTCCCAATGCAGTGGCCTCTCACGTTGCAGAGCACTGGCTCTGGGCACATGTGCTCCATAGTGCTGGCTCATAATTGGACACAACAGTCCAGCCACTCAACAGCATGTGGGATCTTCTCAGGCCTAGGATTGAACCAGTGCCCCTTGCAATGCAAGGTGGACCCTTTACCCACTGGACCACCAGGGAAGCCCAAATTCTGGTCATTTTTGATTCCAAAGTCTGGGTCCTGTCACTCATCATCTTAAGAACCAATACTGGTGAGTTCAGGTTCTGCTGTCACTAGCATTTTCTTGTCCCACTACGACAGACTCTAGGGTAAAATGAATAAGTGTATATTACATCTGTTCCTCCTATGGGAAGCCTACAGTGTGATGTGTCTCCTTTTACTGAAACACAGTGTGACTGGGACGTTAACACAGAACTCTTACCTCTTGCCCACTAAAGGAGCATATTTGCCAAGAGGTACAAATATTTTCTGTGATTCAGAACCAGGGAGACTAGGTGGAAAAGGATAAAGAACCTGAGAAATCAGGAGGATAGTAGAGAGAATAGAGGAAGGGGCTAAGTGAGTAAATTTAACAAAGAATAAGGAGAGAGAATGGAAGACAAAGACCTGAGATAAACAGAACCACTGATTTGGGGGTGTGGAAGGCTACAGAGCAGTTAGGGAGCATGGATGAGGTTCTTTGAGAAGTGTATTCAAAAGGTTAGACTGGTTCTCTCATATAATCCTTCCAGATAATCAATTAAAGACTGAGATTTCTGCAGAATTGCTATTGGATGTTTAATAACACTCCTTTTTATCCAGACAACATCAGTATAGCTCTAGTCAAGTAGAGAAGGCATGAAGAAAGGAAAATGTCCAGCCTCTTAACTCCATGGAGAACTCACAACCAACTCCCTCTCAGCAGGAAGAAAGGAGACTCGAGAATAATGATAGGGTGATCTTATATCCTGTGTGGCCTGTGTCAGTCTCAGTTTACTGTACTAATCTAATTGTTCACTGTTAATAGTTTAATGTCATCTGCTTTTTAGGTCTTCATTCAAGATGAAGAATCATGGTGCAATATGCTGCCCCCCAAGACTTTGAATCCCACTCAGTGCACATGACATCAACGTGCAGTGAGTCCCTTCCCTTTCAACGGCAAGGCCACCTTATTCACTCAGCAATCTGAACAGTAAACCAGAAGACAGGAACCTGGAGTCTAAGGCCTTTTTAGCCTCCATCCATGGCATGCCCCTGATGACTCAGTCCCTTTCCTGGGCCTCATTTTCCACATTCGTTAAACGAGGAGGGCTATCTACGAGATTCTTTGCAGCTCTGACATTTTGGTTCTATGTGTAGCAGAGATGGTGGGTGACAGATGCAGACCTTCTGATTGGGCACCAGCTGTGTGTGGGACTGTTCTCCAAAGCTGTGGGTAATTGCTTTGAATCTGGCTTTTAATGTTCTATTGTTAGTATCTGATATTTTATATTCTGTGTAGAGGGAGGAGGCTTCACTGGAAACACAGGGAGGATCATTTTGGGATTTGTATTAAAGAATCTAAAAGACCTCAATCTCTAAACCTGTGAAGTTACACTGCAAAGCTGTTAAATGGATATGGTTAGGAGAGGATAGGGAGAGGCTGGGATGCTGCAACTTAAAATGTAGCAAGATCACAACTGTCTTTCCTCAAACATATGCTTGATCAGAAACATTGGCAGAGCCACTCAAAACGCCTCATGCCAAACATTATTCAGAGCAGTTAGGGAGCATGGATGAGGTTCTTTGAGAAGTGTATTCAAAAGGTTAGACTGGTTCTCTCATATAATCCTTCCAGATAATCAATTAAAGACTGAGATTTCTGCAGAATTGCTATTGGATGTTTAATAACACTCCTTTTTATCCAGACAACATCAGTATAGCTCTAGTCAAGTAGAGAAGGCATGAAGAAAGGAAAATGTCCAGCCTCTTAACTCCATGGAGAACTCACAACCAACTCCCTCTCAGCAGGAAGAAAGGAGACTCGAGAATAATGATAGGGTGATCTTATATCCTGTGTGGCCTGTGTCAGTCTCAGTTTACTGTACTAATCTAATTGTTCACTGTTAATAGTTTAATGTCATCTGCTTTTTAGGTCTTCATTCAAGATGAAGAATCATGGTGCAATATGCTGCCCCCCAAGACTTTGAATCCCACTCAGTGCACATGACATCAACGTGCAGTGAGTCCCTTCCCTTTCAACGGCAAGGCCACCTTATTCACTCAGCAATCTGAACAGTAAACCAGAAGACAGGAACCTGGAGTCTAAGGCCTTTTTAGCCTCCATCCATGGCATGCCCCTGATGACTCAGTCCCTTTCCTGGGCCTCATTTTCCACATTCGTTAAACGAGGAGGGCTATCTACGAGATTCTTTGCAGCTCTGACATTTTGGTTCTATGTGTAGCAGAGATGGTGGGTGACAGATGCAGACCTTCTGATTGGGCACCAGCTGTGTGTGGGACTGTTCTCCAAAGCTGTGGGTAATTGCTTTGAATCTGGCTTTTAATGTTCTATTGTTAGTATCTGATATTTTATATTCTGTGTAGAGGGAGGAGGCTTCACTGGAAACACAGGGAGGATCATTTTGGGATTTGTATTAAAGAATCTAAAAGACCTCAATCTCTAAACCTGTGAAGTTACACTGCAAAGCTGTTAAATGGATATGGTTAGGAGAGGATAGGGAGAGGCTGGGATGCTGCAACTTAAAATGTAGCAAGATCACAACTGTCTTTCCTCAAACATATGCTTGATCAGAAACATTGGCAGAGCCACTCAAAACGCCTGATGCCAAACATTATTAAAAAAGAATCTCTGATATTTTAACAGATGAGTTTTTAAAATGCAGTTTCTTGTTCTAATAGTTATAGTAATAACCTCTACAATTTATGAAGCTTTTTGTATCATTTTCCACATATAACCTTTCACATAACTCTATAAGGAAGGTAGGTAGGTGCCATGGAGGGGTTTGGAATGACTGGGTAGGTAACAGTGGATCTATTGCTACAAATCAGATAGTCTGTCTCCCAAATCAGGAATTCTGTCCACTGGGAAACACTGAAATCATTGTACAGTGGGAAGAGTTTTGTGATGAAGTCTCATATTAACAGTTGAAGAAATGGAGTTAAAATTACATTTGTTCCAGAAGAAGATGGAAGAGGCAGAGGAGGAGGAGAAGGAAAAAGAGGGAAAGAGAAGGATCATTAGCTAAGTCATCTTTCCCAAAACTGTCCAGAGACTATGTGCGTCAGAATTATCTTGAATACCTATAACACATCCAGATCCTTAGGCCCCACATCGGACCTCTAACAACAGCATATAATTCTTGGGCACATGGGCGTATAAGGTTCCCTGAGGAGGTGAATGTCCAGTTGCTCTACTCTCACCTGAGGAAGAACTTAGCACTGGAGACGTAGGGGCAGTAAGAGAAAAAAGTGAATGGAAAGAGCTAGAATTGGAGGCATTTCAGTGGTTCTTCACAAGGGATCAGAAAGGAAGCACTGAAATGCATGAACACATTTTAGCTGAGTGGACAAGGAGCATTTGTTGTATTTTATAACATTGATGATGAAATGTGGAGAGATCTGGTGATGTATCATAAAAATGAGATAGCAAAAAGCATAAATGCACAAAGCAAATGTTTAAGGATGTTTTGCAAGTGATGAAAAAAGTAGAATGACTTATTCCCTGATAAAAACTAAAAGAACTGTTTTAAGTAAGCACATAGACTTGTACTGAGTTATCAGTAAGGTCAGTAGCTCAAAAGATGATAGCCTGGGACAATTTCTTCATTTGTCTTTAGATCACTATCAACCAGAACACAATATTGACTCTGAGTCAATATTAGTCAATATTTAGGATTTCCCAAACATGCAGTGCTTTTCACAGGTGATACACCAAAGAAAGAGGCATAGCATGAAACAATCTGAATCACAGTGAGTAGATTCAATATTTCTTTTACTCATTCTGCTTATTTTAAAGAGAAATATGCGGTTTGGTCTCACTCTGGCTTCAACAAGTCTCTAATAGCTAATAAGATGGAGAACAGGTCTTTGCTTAGAGTTTTTGGCAAGCAATATTAGTAAATTTTAATACTAATAAGACTTGCAAAAAACAATGATTTGCTTTGTTTTCTTTGAATTTATTTTTAAAATCATCTCTTCTATATGATTTTGCATTTTAAGATGATGATAGAGTTTCCTTTACAAATAGATTTATTTAAATTTTAAAAAATGTATTTAAAGATAGACAAAAAATAAATAGCATGGGCAGAACGCTAATATAGGTAAAAACTGTGAAAATGGCAGGCAAATGACAAAAAACCCTGTGAAAGCATAACCGCAGGGAGCACAATATCTTGACAAGGACATAAAGCAATGCATCCTCAGGGTGGAAACTCTGGGATCTTAGGCCAGCACTCTTTTTATTATTTTGTGCTGCTTGAAGAAAGGACCCCAGATAGCTGAATTTGCACAATTTGGAATGCCTAACCTTGTAGCTCTGGATGAAACATATTCTAAAGGGCTCTTTAATTTTATCACCAGCATCAGACATGTACATGTTTAAACATACCAAAGTACAACATCAAATCAGTACACATGGTTTATTCTAATCCCAACACACCTCTATTTATCCATATCCACACACAGTTAAAGTCATACTAATTCCCTTATGAGACTTTTTACCATTGTCCACCACAGTTATTGAAAGACAAATAAAATACTAGAACTTTGAGTCTGGTGATGTATCATAAAATGAGATAGCAAAAGCATAAATGCACAAAGCAAATGTTTAAGGATGTTTTGCAAGTGATGAAAAAGTAGAATGACTTATTCCCTGATAAAACTAAAGAACTGTTTTAAGTAAGCACATAGACTTGTACTGAGTTATCAGTAAGGTCAGTAGCTCAAAAGATGATAGCCTGGGACAATTTCTTCATTTGTCTTTAGATCACTATCAACCAGAACACAATATTGACTCTGAGTCAATATTAGTCAATATTTAGGATTTCCCAAACATGCAGTGCTTTTCACAGGTGATACACCAAAGAAAGAGGCATAGCATGAAACAATCTGAATCACAGTGAGTAGATTCAATATTTCTTTTACTCATTCTGCTTATTTTAAAGAGAAATATGCGGTTTGGTCTCACTCTGGCTTCAACAAGTCTCTAATAGCTAATAAGATGGAGAACAGGTCTTTGCTTAGAGTTTTTGGCAAGCAATATTAGTAAATTTTAATACTAATAAGACTTGCAAAAAACAATGATTTGCTTTGTTTTCTTTGAATTTATTTTTAAAATCATCTCTTCTATATGATTTTGCATTTTAAGATGATGATAGAGTTTCCTTTACAAATAGATTTATTTAAATTTTAAAAAATGTATTTAAAGATAGACAAAAAATAAATAGCATGGGCAGAACGCTAATATAGGTAAAAACTGTGAAAATGGCAGGCAAATGACAAAAAACCCTGTGAAAGCATAACCGCAGGGAGCACAATATCTTGACAAGGACATAAAGCAATGCATCCTCAGGGTGGAAACTCTGGGATCTTAGGCCAGCACTCTTTTTATTATTTTGTGCTGCTTGAAGAAAGGACCCCAGATAGCTGAATTTGCACAATTTGGAATGCCTAACCTTGTAGCTCTGGATGAAACATATTCTAAAGGGCTCTTTAATTTTATCACCAGCATCAGACATGTACATGTTTAAACATACCAAAGTACAACATCAAATCAGTACACATGGTTTATTCTAATCCCAACACACCTCTATTTATCCATATCCACACACAGTTAAAGTCATACTAATTCCCTTATGAGACTTTTTACCATTGTCCACCACAGTTATTGAAAGACAAATAAAATACTAGAACTTTGAGTCTTTGGGGGATTAGGCTGTCTGCCTGTTCCCTCTGCTAAGTTATTTTGATATGCCAGAACTTAAAAATATGTATGAAAATGTCTTAAATATGAAAAATGTCTTAAAGGTATGGATCGATGACAAAATCAGCCAGTATTAACTGAATGTTTATTATGTGTCAGTGATTGTGCTAGACTAATCACAGATTATCTCATGTAATTTTCACAACAATCCTATCACAGAGCTTTTTTCACAGGCTCTAGTTTAGTGGAATGAGGCCTAGCAACTTGCCCGGGTCAAACATCTAGAGAAAGGTGGAGTCATAATCTGAACCAGGCAAATTCAACTCAGTCTTACCGCACCAGCATCACTGAATGTGCATCTTCACTCAGTAGGCACCCTTGACTCTTAGACCTTGCAGGTAGGAAATGTCCTGCTTTCTAGAAGCTGCTCAGGTAAGCAGAGAGTGTTTTAAATACAGAAAAGCACCTAAGATCCCACAGGATAAGCCAAGCCTCCAAGAAAAAGAGAAGCAAGTGGTTTGAGAGCCGAGAGGAGGAAGTGATTAGCTCAGAGACTGAGGGGGTGGGGATCAGGAAAGTTTAGAGCTCATATAGGAACCAGGCCTCAAGAAATGACTAGGCTTGTGCCAGGCAGGAAGGTCAGAAAGAGCATTTGGGGCAGCAGAAGTAATTCAGAGGCTGGAGAATTCACTAGTTATCTAAGTAAAACTGATCAATCTTGCAAGCTTATTGCATAGAGAGATCAGGGGAGAATTGGGGAGAATAAGTGGGAAAACCAGATTGGGTCAGGTAAGAAGGGCTTTGTATGTCCTTCACTATCTGCCCACTGCAAAACAAACTGTATTGCTCAAGGTTATTCTGTTACAGCTCAATCCAGCTGACATTTACAGTTTAAAATCTCACATGCCTGACTGGCCTTAATATCCTCTTAAACAATACATGAACATATTCTAAACTCTTTTTTACCAGCATCAGACATGTACATGTTTAAACATACCAAAGTACAACATCAAATCAGTACACATGGTTTATTCTAATCCCAACACACCTCTATTTATCCATATCCACACACAGTTAAAGTCATACTAATTCCCTTATGAGACTTTTTACCATTGTCCACCACAGTTATTGAAAGACAAATAAAATACTAGAACTTTGAGTCTTTGGGGGATTAGGCTGTCTGCCTGTTCCCTCTGCTAAGTTATTTTGATATGCCAGAACTTAAAAATATGTATGAAAATGTCTTAAATATGAAAAATGTCTTAAAGGTATGGATCGATGACAAAATCAGCCAGTATTAACTGAATGTTTATTATGTGTCAGTGATTGTGCTAGACTAATCACAGATTATCTCATGTAATTTTCACAACAATCCTATCACAGAGCTTTTTTCACAGGCTCTAGTTTAGTGGAATGAGGCCTAGCAACTTGCCCGGGTCAAACATCTAGAGAAAGGTGGAGTCATAATCTGAACCAGGCAAATTCAACTCAGTCTTACCGCACCAGCATCACTGAATGTGCATCTTCACTCAGTAGGCACCCTTGACTCTTAGACCTTGCAGGTAGGAAATGTCCTGCTTTCTAGAAGCTGCTCAGGTAAGCAGAGAGTGTTTTAAATACAGAAAAGCACCTAAGATCCCACAGGATAAGCCAAGCCTCCAAGAAAAAGAGAAGCAAGTGGTTTGAGAGCCGAGAGGAGGAAGTGATTAGCTCAGAGACTGAGGGGGTGGGGATCAGGAAAGTTTAGAGCTCATATAGGAACCAGGCCTCAAGAAATGACTAGGCTTGTGCCAGGCAGGAAGGTCAGAAAGAGCATTTGGGGCAGCAGAAGTAATTCAGAGGCTGGAGAATTCACTAGTTATCTAAGTAAAACTGATCAATCTTGCAAGCTTATTGCATAGAGAGATCAGGGGAGAATTGGGGAGAATAAGTGGGAAAACCAGATTGGGTCAGGTAAGAAGGGCTTTGTATGTCCTTCACTATCTGCCCACTGCAAAACAAACTGTATTGCTCAAGGTTATTCTGTTACAGCTCAATCCAGCTGACATTTACAGTTTAAAATCTCACATGCCTGACTGGCCTTAATATCCTCTTAAACAATACATGTGAAACAGCTTCTTCCTCTATGGTGATATTAATATTATACACATAGTCCCAAAAGAAAACCAGAGGCAAAAAAATGATCATTTACAACTCTATCAATGTCTTGCCTTGAATAATAATGAGTTACCCCTCATTGGGAGGAGAGACAGACTAGTTATAGAAGAGAACGACTCCTGAATTGGTTGGGTTACTTGACCAGATCACTTCTGAGCCCTGCCCATGTCTAAAAATCAAAAATTCTGCATTATTTCAAGCGTTTCAAATTAACTAGCAAGAAGCATAGCTTTGTAGTTAACAGCAAAGGCTCTGAAATCAGATGAACATGTGTTAGAATACTGGCCCAGCTCTAGGACACGAGCCAAGTAATTTAACCTCTGTCTCAATTTGCCCATGAGTAAAATGGGGATAATAATACCTCCATGAGTTATATTAAGGATTCCATGAGATAACATAAATAATGAACTTAGTTCAATGCCTGGCATATAAAACCAATGCTCAGTAAATGGCCAGTGCTAAGATGATGACAGTAAAGATGTTGATGTCTGGACTAGGAACCAAAATACTCATAGACAACTAATTGTTGTACATGAAAATCATACACACACACACACACACTTTTCCCCATAGTCAGAAACTCAAAGCAGGAAATGCCAATTCACAAATAGAAGAAAAATTCCATTATAACAGCCAGCAAAGGAAATAAAAATCTGAAGAGAATAAAAAGATAATGAGCAGAATCAAATATATTTATTTGTCAGGTTTATCAAAACATAGATTCACCTTAAAATTTTCCCCTTAAGAGAATAAAAACCTCTTCAGAATAATTCTGACTGTGAAATGTTTCGAAGAACCATGTAAAAAATAAGGATGAAAAAATAATTCAGAAATCATTTTGTGAAAAGCAGGTTTTTGGCTCATTGGTTGAATATGACCCAGAACACAATCAGAAGCCATCCACTGGGTTTCCTTGCCCAAGGGTTGGAGATGATTTCACAGCATTTCTTGAAGGACAGAAGCTAGAACTTTCTGCCTCACTCCCTTCCCCACAGTTCCTCTATCTTTGCAGTTGAAGTAATTTTCCTTCTCCTTCTGAACCTATTACTAAGGAATTATCCTATACCTTATGAGGAGGACCTTATGGTGATTTTGACCCCAAATTATTTATCCCCGACTCTGACAACAAACATTCATTCTGACAATGAAACAATGTTTCAGAAATAGGAGCCTTGTCTTCCCAACTTAGTGTTCCTTCTTTTTTGCCTACTAGGATGATAATTATGAAAAAATAATACATTAGTAACTTACTTATTCCAGGCTCTGTATGTATATAATATTTCACATCAGCTTCATAACAGTGTTTATGAGTAACCAGTCACCTTTACTCCTACTTTTGCACAGGAAGAAATGGAGGAAAAAGGTCACATAACTTCAAAGTGGCAGGGCCTGAATTCAGACTGAGGTCCATCAAATGCCAAGGCATACGCTTTTAGCCATAATGCTAAACTGCTTCACCAGTGCTCCGGTTTCCTCTAGCTTGGGATCCTGACTTTTTACTTCCAGATCAGTGAAGTCCTGGTCCTAATTGTCCCCATGTAAAAAAGGAATAACATGAAAACCAGGTTGAGGGGATGTTTCTTTAATTGTGGTGCTTCTCCTGACAAATTTTTAATCAGAAATTCCTTTCATATCAAAGCCTCAAACAATAGATACTTGTCTTGATGGGTGGATATGACAACACTTTTCTCAAACAGAATCTCAGGCATAAAAAATCAGCTGCTTACCACTGAGCAACTACAAGGCCTGAGAATAGACTCCTTCCTTAGATGCATCTAAATTTCCTACCAGCCAGAAGAATCATAAAGGAAAAGAGAATTGATGATATCATCTCTTCCCACAAGTAACCTTTCTAGAAAGTCTCCAGCTTCAACAGAATAAAATACTACACTGGCTGAAGTAGGCTTTGCTCTCTCTTGTGTTCAACTGAACTGTGGGAGTACTTTGTGGATCTGTAACTCACACAATTATAAATGAGGGGTCTGAGAATATCTCCTTTGATGTCCCACCCTTTCCTTGGTCATGGTAACTAGTCAATTCTTCCAGTGACTGATGGTCAACCAACACTTCTGAGTGACTTGTGATCATCCAATTTTCTCCTTCTACTTTTTTTAAGGAACATCTTAGTAAGTGGATCCATTCTATTCTGTACTGAAAAATGTATCTTAAAGTCTCAATTCTTTGTACCTACCTATCTCCTTTGTTGTTGTTTAGTCACTAAGTAGTGTCTGACTCTTTGCAATCCCATGGACTGTAGCCAGTCAGACTCCTCTGTCCATGGGATTTTCCAGACAAGAAAACCAGAGCACTGGTAAAGTAGTTTAGCATTATGGTTAAAAGCATAGGACTTGTCATTGGATGAACTTCAGTCTGAATTCAGGCCCTGCCACTTTGAAGTTATGTGATCCTGGGCAAGTTACTTGATCTCTTGGTGCCTTCATTTCTTCCTGTGCAAAAGTTGTTACTTCCTTCTCCAGGGGATCCTTCCAACCCAGGGATCGAATCCACATCTACTTCTTGACAGGCAGATTCTTTACCACTGAGCCACCTGGGAAGCCTACCTCTTTCCCTTGGTTTTTAATAAAAAATAAAATTAAAAAGTTGTTTTTAATAAAAACAACTCTAATGGACCTGAATCTTCTTTGAGCCCTAGGCTCATCATCCCCCATTCCTTACATGATTCTTCACATGCCATGAGTTCCATACACACACACACACACACGCACACACACACACACCATGATGTTTATCCTCTCCTGGAGACACTCTAGCTTGTGGACACCCAGAATAATACAAAGTTTTACCACAGCTATGGGGCCAGGGTCAGTTATCACTACAGAGTGAACTAAGCACACATTTACACAGGGGTATGGTTTTCTAGTGATTCTCTTAGTGTGCTTTGGAGGCAATTCCTTCCTGAACAGCTGCTCTGACTAAATCGGGAGGGCTGTGTCTCTGCCAAGCACATGCTGTAAGGGAACAAGCTCATAGAGCCTGTCTCACAGAAAGAGCTTATCTGCCAGATTACTGCCAACACACTAACCACGGACATTAAGGGCCCTTCCTCTCAGAAACAACTGCCTCTTATAGGGGTTTCCCTGCCCTCCTTGTCTTGTCTTAGGAGTGGGTGTAGATGCAGAGGAGTCAACTGATGTGGGAGCTGCACTGGAGTAGGCAGATAAAAGCACAGCTTCTGGCATTGTTCAAACCTCTCCTGCTGTCCCCTGGCAGAGGTTAGGAGGCTCTTTGTTGCAAAGCCCAGAGGATTAGTTTAAAGCAGGGCTTCTCCACCTCAGATTTATTTTGAAATTGGGAACCAGACAATTCTTGGGAAGAGTGGGATTTCCCATGCATTCTTGGATGTTCAGTCGCTTCTCTGGCCTTTATCTATTGGGTGCCAGTAGCATCCACCAGTTTTATTTATTTATGTTTCTCTTTTTGGCTGCACTCTGCAGCATGCAGAACTTCCTGACCAGAGATGGAACCTGCACCCCCTGCAACAGGTGTACAAAGTCTTAACTGCTCGACCACCAGGGAAGTCCAGCATCCACCAGTTGTGAAAACCAAAAATGCCTTCAGACATGGCTAAACGCCCCCTGGTAAACAAAACTGCCCTTAACTGAGAACTACCAGTTTGAATCCAGACTATCTCAGTAGTTTAAGAAGTAGACCCAAACTTGAAGCATCATCTACTTCAAGCATTATATACTTCTACTTTCTCACTTTATTGGTGCTGAGAGAAATGATAGCAATCAGGGATTAGAAGACATGTTTCCTGCTCATTCCAGTACACTAATGGTTCTCAATCCTGCTGTACATTAGAATGCCCAAAACATGTGCATTTCTGATCCCCAGCCAGACCAATTCAAATAGACTCTCTACATGTGAAAGCCAGGAACTCCCCAGTGACTCTAGTGGGCAACCAGGGTCAAGGGTCAGAGCCCCACATCAACCAGCCCCCTGAAGCTGGTGTGGCAGGGTATTTTAGTGATTCTCTTAGTGTGCTTTGGAGGCAATTCCTTCCTGAACAGCTGCTCTGACTAAATCGGGAGGGCTGTGTCTCTGCCAAGCACATGCTGTAAGGGAACAAGCTCATAGAGCCTGTCTCACAGAAAGAGCTTATCTGCCAGATTACTGCCAACACACTAACCACGGACATTAAGGGCCCTTCCTCTCAGAAACAACTGCCTCTTACAGGGTTTCCTGCCCTCCTTGTCTTGTCTTAGGAGTGGGTGTAGATGCAGAGGAGTCAACTGATGTGGGAGCTGCACTGGAGTAGGCAGATAAAAGCACAGCTTCTGGCATTGTTCAAACCTCTCCTGCTGTCCCCTGGCAGAGGTTAGGAGGCTCTTTGTTGCAAAGCCCAGAGGATTAGTTTAAAGCAGGGCTTCTCCACCTCAGATTTATTTTGAAATTGGGAACCAGACAATTCTTGGGAAGAGTGGGATTTCCCATGCATTCTTGGATGTTCAGTCGCTTCTCTGGCCTTTATCTATTGGGTGCCAGTAGCATCCACCAGTTTTATTTATTTATGTTTCTCTTTTTGGCTGCACTCTGCAGCATGCAGAACTTCCTGACCAGAGATGGAACCTGCACCCCCTGCAACAGGTGTACAAAGTCTTAACTGCTCGACCACCAGGGAAGTCCAGCATCCACCAGTTGTGAAAACCAAAAATGCCTTCAGACATGGCTAAACGCCCCCTGGTAAACAAAACTGCCCTTAACTGAGAACTACCAGTTTGAATCCAGACTATCTCAGTAGTTTAAGAAGTAGACCCAAACTTGAAGCATCATCTACTTCAAGCATTATATACTTCTACTTTCTCACTTTATTGGTGCTGAGAGAAATGATAGCAATCAGGGATTAGAAGACATGTTTCCTGCTCATTCCAGTACACTAATGGTTCTCAATCCTGCTGTACATTAGAATGCCCAAAACATGTGCATTTCTGATCCCCAGCCAGACCAATTCAAATAGACTCTCTACATGTGAAAGCCAGGAACTCCCCAGTGACTCTAGTGGGCAACCAGGGTCAAGGGTCAGAGCCCCACATCACACTGTCTCCATTCTTGCCACCTTGAGCACCTCTGAAGCTGGGTGTGGTTTGCGGTTTGCCCTGCAGGGTGACATGCACAGTGGACGCCAATCTCAGAGGCCTGGTACACATAGCCCTAAGACCCTAGAAACAAGAGCACCTGCAGAGAAAAAGAGGGAAACAAATACACATAGAGCGTAACCAGTGTGTTCCACAAGTCAACATGTTTTACCTCAAAGAAATGTCTACAGGCAATTTAAAAGCCAGAAACTATATTCAAAATAACAGTTACAACTGTTCAGCACAGGGCATGATGTACCCAGGAAACAAGTCTTGTCTCATGTTGTTTAAACAATTAGTTACAAACAGCATGATTAATTTAATTTCATTCCCTTCTGGCTTTTCTCTTTACAGAGGAAGCTCTGTCTTCCTTGTTTAAAGAGCCGTGTTTAGAGATTTCTTTGACTCATTCCTTAAGAAATGCTTATCAGGAAACTGAAAAAATAACTGGATAAGTTGTTTGTTTTAATCAAGAATGAATGGCATTATATCTACAATTATAATAACAATAGTGATGGCAGCTTCCATTCATGGAGTACTTTTCTGTATGATAGGAGCTGGGCTCAGCTTCAGACAGGCAGATATGACAGACTCCAGCCCCTTCCGTCACTACGCTACACTGGGTCCAATGCCTGTTTGGTTACAAAGCAAAGCTCATCTTCCCCTGAATCAAAGACTAGAACTTTTCCTTGACAATGTGGCTCAGTGGGAAAGACAACATTGAGTCTCATCTCTTTAGACCAGAAGAGGGTAGCCTAGAGGGCAGCTTAAGCCACTTGATTACCAAAGTTTTGCAGGGGCACTTTGCAAACAGCACTAACTTTTCTAACCTTGAGTATTTGATGAGGTAAGTGGAGGGCTTCTGATATTATTCTCATTATGTTCCTAGTGTGATCTCAATAAGAGCCATGTTTTGTGGAAGCTGCTTCAGGTTGGGATGGGGCAGGACTGAGGACAGGGCCTGCTTCATAGTTATGTGACCAGAGCCATCACACGGAAACTCAGAGCTTGCTTTAATATGCTGCTTGTTCTCATCTGGAAATTATCAATAACTCTATCGTTGAACTTGTAAACTCTGAGGGACAATGCTTTGCATTCATGTGAGCAGAATACAATGTGCATGTATATCATAGTTCCTTACTGCCTCTCACATTAGCAATGCCCTGTGGGCACAGAATTCTGGTAGATCCACCATACATACAGAGTTTAGTAATCAAAGCAAACACCACAAGAACACCTAATTTATCTTCCGTTCTCGCATTGTCATTCTGTCAGCTACTCCTGTAACATGCTTACCTTGTATTTGCTGAGTCTCTGAATTCCCACAATTCTGCACCCATGTTTCCTATCCACATATCTATCAACACCAACAGATGGTTGGTGACCCTGAGAGCCCATGTTTTCCATCTGAACCAGATGCAGAAAAAAGGCAGTGATTGTCTAAGAAAAAGAAACCATCAGGGAATCCTGCCATGTCTTCTCCACAGTGTTGCTGTCCTGCCAAGCGTTTATGTTTAAAGTACTGACATAGAAAGAAAGGATATGCTAGAGAAGGTGATGGTTCTTTTCTCTGTAGTCCTTCTTTACTCCTCCATAAACTGAGGGGGAGAATGCTACAAGAATGTGGATGTATCAAGAAGTGAAATAAAAAACAGTTGCATTTGTTTTATGTACTGTCTGGAAATAAAATACAAAAGTCTGAACTACAAAATACATTTGTTTTATGTTTCTAATTAGCGATGTCTGGCATTTTTTACAAAGCAAAGCTTTTTGAATCAAAGACTAGAACTTTTCCTTGACAATGTGGCTCAGTGGGAAAGACAACATTGAGTCTCATCTCTTTAGACCAGAAGAGGGTAGCCTAGAGGGCAGCTTAAGCCACTTGATTACCAAAGTTTTGCAGGGGCACTTTGCAAACAGCACTAACTTTTCTAACCTTGAGTATTTGATGAGGTAAGTGGAGGGCTTCTGATATTATTCTCATTATGTTCCTAGTGTGATCTCAATAAGAGCCATGTTTTGTGGAAGCTGCTTCAGGTTGGGATGGGGCAGGACTGAGGACAGGGCCTGCTTCATAGTTATGTGACCAGAGCCATCACACGGAAACTCAGAGCTTGCTTTAATATGCTGCTTGTTCTCATCTGGAAATTATCAATAACTCTATCGTTGAACTTGTAAACTCTGAGGGACAATGCTTTGCATTCATGTGAGCAGAATACAATGTGCATGTATATCATAGTTCCTTACTGCCTCTCACATTAGCAATGCCCTGTGGGCACAGAATTCTTGTAGATCCACCATACATACAGAGTTTAGTAATCAAAGCAAACACCACAAGAACACCTAATTTATCTTCCGTTCTCGCATTGTCATTCTGTCAGCTACTCCTGTAACATGCTTACCTTGTATTTGCTGAGTCTCTGAATTCCCACAATTCTGCACCCATGTTTCCTATCCACATATCTATCAACACCAACAGATGGTTGGTGACCCTGAGAGCCCATGTTTTCCATCTGAACCAGATGCAGAAAAAAGGCAGTGATTGTCTAAGAAAAAGAAACCATCAGGGAATCCTGCCATGTCTTCTCCACAGTGTTGCTGTCCTGCCAAGCGTTTATGTTTAAAGTACTGACATAGAAAGAAAGGATATGCTAGAGAAGGTGATGGTTCTTTTCTCTGTAGTCCTTCTTTACTCCTCCATAAACTGAGGGGGAGAATGCTACAAGAATGTGGATGTATCAAGAAGTGAAATAAAAAACAGTTGCATTTGTTTTATGTACTGTCTGGTAAAAATAAAATACATAAGTATGTCTGAACTACAAAATACAATTTGCATAATTTTGGTGATCCCACATACAAGCTAAATGCTCTTATTTTTGCATTTAACACTGTCATTGCACAACATAAAAGCAGAGGCTAAATTTTATGCTAATAATTTAAAAATGGCATTTTGTCTTTCTACTAAAGAAAAGGTAAATAGCAAATGAAATACATATGACCAATTAAGAGAAAGACTGAGGGGGAAAGAAAATCGCTTTACATTTTAATACTCTTAACAGAAATTTCTTTCTGCCCTTTGAACCAGGGGCGCCACATTTTCATTTTGCACTGGGGCTGCAAATTATGCAGCCAGATCTGGAGCTGACTGGGGAAGAGAAGGGTCAAACTCATCTATCCTTTACCATCTGAGCCATCAGGGAAGCCCCTCTCATCCATCTTTACCCAGAGTAAGTCTGCTTTGGCTCAAAATAAATGACAAACAGCTTTCCAACATTAACAGAAGCCTCTAAGGATCTAAAGTAAGTCAAACCTAAATTATTTCCTCATCTGTGGGTAATCTTCCAATTTACTATATGAAAACCTTTATTTAAATATGGAATTCTTATGGGATGAAACTAAAAGTTGGCAAGTGGCTTCACAGTGAATAAAAAAACAACAACTATTTCAGTTAAGGAGTTAACCAAAAAAAAATTTTAAGTGGTGAAAATTTATCTGAGTATGTATAGTCCTGCTGAATGATAGGGTCTAGGTAATGTCTGATAAGGGCATCCATATTAAATGAACAATGAGATATACCCCTGGGGGAACCCCTGGGAATAAAATGAAAGTAATCTGCCCTCAGGGACTGATAGTCCATCTGAACTAACTGGGTGAAGATAATGAAGAAGTAAACAAAACATGAATAGAATTATACATTCTGATGTATGTGTGTGTGTCAGTCGCTCAGTCATATCTGACTCTTTGTGACCCCATGGACTGTAGCCCACCAACCTCCTCTGTCCATGTGATTCTCCAGGCAAGAATACTAGAGTGGGTTGCCATTCCCTTCTCCAGGGGATCTTCCCGACCCAGCTATGGAACTTGGCTCTCCTTCACTGCAGCCAGATTCTTTACCATCTGAGCTACTAGGGAAGTCCATGAATTCTGATAACAAGAGGGAATAATGATCCAAAATCAGTTTTTCCTTCTACTGTTTTTTGAGGGAACCTCATTCTCTTTGCCTCTTTCATTTCTCCCTATCTTCATAGTTTTCTTTATTGATTCTACACATAAATCTGGATATACTAATCTTATGCATGAAAATGTTAAAGACTTATACAGTCCATCCACTAGAATTGGTTTATTTATTATTAAGCTCTGGTGGATAACAAGAGTTAATAGTATGAGAAAAAATATACATTGCTCCCTTCCAGACAGAAGGTTCAAATTGCTTTAGAGCTGTTTTAAACATTGAGGTTTTTAAAAAATTATAAGTGAAGTTGTCTACATTTGTATTATCTAATCCACTAGCCACTTATAATATGTAATCATTGAACTATTAGGATGTGGCTACCTCCAGGTCAATGGAAAGCTTGTTCATCAGAGGGATCGAGGGTGGAGAATAGAGGGATGATAGCCCAGTCAGATAGGTAGGAAATTCTTTGGGAAGTGCTTGCAGGAATATTCAGCCTTCTTAGGAAAATCAGGTGAGTGACCTAAGTTTGAGCAAGATCTAAACTTGGAGAACCAGGGAAGATACTGAAGCTGGGCATGAGCAGAGAAATCCACCCGCAAAGCTAAACTTTGCATGCAAACTCTGCTTGTGTTCCCTGATTTATAAATAGTCTGCTTCTATAATTGTCTCCCCCATGAGGATGGAGCTTGACAGTTAGCAAAGCAATTTCACATCCATTATTGTGTTTGATTTTTTTATAGTGAGATAGAGAGATAGGCAAGATAGGAATTATTTACCAAAGAAGCCAAAACTGGAGTCCTCAGTGAATTTCACCTAGAAAAAGAACTCTTCTAAAGTTACTCTCAGCACCCCAAGTCTCTACTCTGCCACAGATCATCTGAACTAACCAGCATAAACAGAAGAAAAGCTAGACCAGGGGAGAAGGCACAGAAGCATTCCTTCATTTCCTTGTCAAGTCTTGTGGTGTTTCAGGCACTCTACTAGGTCCTGAACAAGACTGGCAAAATTTCCAGAGATACTAGAGTGGGTTGCCATTCCCTTCTCCAGGGATCTTCCCGACCCAGCTATGGAACTTGGCTCTCCTTCACTGCAGCCAGATTCTTTACCATCTGAGCTACTAGGGAAGTCCATGAATTCTGATAACAAGAGGAATAATGATCCAAAATCAGTTTTCCTTCTACTGTTTTTGAGGAACCTCATTCTCTTTGCCTCTTTCATTTCTCCCTATCTTCATAGTTTTCTTTATTGATTCTACACATAAATCTGGATATACTAATCTTATGCATGGAAATGTTAAAGACTTATACAGTCCATCCACTAGAATTGGTTTATTTATTATTAAGCTCTGGTGGATAACAAGAGTTAATAGTATGAGAAAAAATATACATTGCTCCCTTCCAGACAGAAGGTTCAAATTGCTTTAGAGCTGTTTTAAACATTGAGGTTTTTAAAAAATTATAAGTGAAGTTGTCTACATTTGTATTATCTAATCCACTAGCCACTTATAATATGTAATCATTGAACTATTAGGATGTGGCTACCTCCAGGTCAATGGAAAGCTTGTTCATCAGAGGGATCGAGGGTGGAGAATAGAGGGATGATAGCCCAGTCAGATAGGTAGGAAATTCTTTGGGAAGTGCTTGCAGGAATATTCAGCCTTCTTAGGAAAATCAGGTGAGTGACCTAAGTTTGAGCAAGATCTAAACTTGGAGAACCAGGGAAGATACTGAAGCTGGGCATGAGCAGAGAAATCCACCCGCAAAGCTAAACTTTGCATGCAAACTCTGCTTGTGTTCCCTGATTTATAAATAGTCTGCTTCTATAATTGTCTCCCCCATGAGGATGGAGCTTGACAGTTAGCAAAGCAATTTCACATCCATTATTGTGTTTGATTTTTTTATAGTGAGATAGAGAGATAGGCAAGATAGGAATTATTTACCAAAGAAGCCAAAACTGGAGTCCTCAGTGAATTTCACCTAGAAAAAGAACTCTTCTAAAGTTACTCTCAGCACCCCAAGTCTCTACTCTGCCACAGATCATCTGAACTAACCAGCATAAACAGAAGAAAAGCTAGACCAGGGGAGAAGGCACAGAAGCATTCCTTCATTTCCTTGTCAAGTCTTGTGGTGTTTCAGGCACTCTACTAGGCTCAGAGGATATGCAGTGAACAAGACTGGCAAAATCCTTGCCTTTTACCCAATGCGCAAAGAACTTGAGAATCAAATCCCTATACAACCCCAAGTCAAAGCGACATGGTTTATTCCGATCACCTATCACCTGCATGACTAATGTGTGGTCATAGTCTATATGTTCACATTATGCCTCCCACAGGCGGAGCATTGTTTGACTTGAAGAATGAGGTGAGGCAAGCTACCGGAGGAATAGTCTCCCGTATTTTACTGGCTAACATCAGATAAAATTATCATGTTTTTTCCTTCTGTCATTTGGATTTTGTATACACAATGTTGGACAGCAGAGGCAATGAGGCATCCTTGTCTTATTCCTGACTTGAGAAGGAAAGCAGCCAATGTTTTCTCATTAGGTTATTTCTTCATTACTTGGCCATTATATTTGATGCGAGCTTTCAAAAGGGACTTCTAGAAGACTAAGAGATATTAGCAGATGGGGAAAACTTAGCTATAGAAATCAGGTTAAAGATGTGACAAGGAGAGACATGCTGACTCCAAATTCACTAACAATCAGTTCACACACAGGATGAAACTGTTAGAATCCATTGCTCACATGCTAGCATTATGCCTCTTTCTTATATACGTGTGCATACAAATTAAAACTATCCCAAGAAACATTTATATAACAATAATTCATGTGTGGAAACTAGTTTTTTTAAGACTAGTAACCTATATATCAGGACAAACTATGTCATCAGTTAACCAAATGGTATCTTCACTTCTATTTTGACTGTAGCCTGGATATTCTCAAAGAAGACAATTATCCAACAGAAAACAACCAAACACAACTGCAGACATCTCTGCTTCTGTGGGTACATTAGTTAGTACAAGCTGAGTGACCAAAGTCCTCTAAAAATATCTTGCAAACTTTCATTTTTTTTAAACTGGCTACTCAACTGCTTGTTAATAATAAAATGTCATGCAAGTCAAAGGGCTAGGAAGATAGGACCAATCATGGGAAATCTACTATTCTAAACTACTGATGCCAGGTAGGATTGTTTTTAATTCAACCTGGAAAAGTACAATTCTACTCTCTCAAAAAGATTTTAAGAGAAAAAAGGTCTCAGAGTGCTACCATAGAGCTGAGTAGAACTGCTGGCTCTATTCAGCATGAGTCCTGGGTTGCAGACTAAGTCCTCTACACATTTTTAAAGTATTATGGAATATATATATATATATATACAAAGACAACTTTCAATTTTGAGCATGTGAATCATTCATAAACCTGAAGATAATCACAAAGATATTTCATCAACAAAGTATTTGATCATTTGATTATATACTATTTTACAGACACGGTGTGAGGGGCTATATGGTATATAGAAAAAAGAAAGCCATAGTTTGTATGCTCAGGAAATGGCCTTATAGGAGTCAAATGCTATAATCTAAAGCAGCCCAAATGTGAGAAAGACTACTATAAGCAGGCCACTGCTATTCAGAGGAAGAGGAAAAGAACAAACAACTCAATTGAAAAAACCATGAGAAAGGGCATTTTCTATAGAAGAGGTTAGTATCTATCCTGAGATAAGCATCTATTAAGTTGATTATTTCTTTGAACTCACAGTGTGTGCCCAGAGAAGTCAATTTGAGATTTCAAAGAATAGACCCATCTGATCTAACCTTACTTCCTTTTTAGAAAAGAGATTAGAAAATGACTGAATTTGAACAAGTTACTAACCTTTACAGTTTGCAGACAAGACAGAGAAATAGGAGCATGATGACAGAGTTGACAGATTGATAAATATCTCACCAAATTTACTCACAGAGTCAAGATGAACACGAGAAGTGGTAACCCTATTCCTGACTCTAGGTGGGTTAGACAAGACTGAGCTCAGAATGACTGGGGTCTGGATTACAGTTTCATCATTTACTGTTACTTGTGTGAGTGTGGGCCAGTTACTTACCCTCTCTAAACCCTGGTTTTCTCATCTTTAAAATGACAATAATATAAAACCAAATTCTTGCCTGTTTTGAAAATTAAATGCAATAACACATTCAAAGTTCTAATATACAGTAACTGTCACAGTTTTCTGGAATTAGGTATCATGATCATCATGGAAATCTAATTCTAACTACTGATGCCAGGTAGGATTGTTTTTAATTCAACCTGGAAAAGTACAATTCTACTCTCTCAAAAAGATTTTAAGAGAAAAAAGGTCTCAGAGTGCTACCATAGAGCTGAGTAGAACTGCTGGCTCTATTCAGCATGAGTCCTGGGTTGCAGACTAAGTCCTCTACACATTTTTAAAGTATTATGGAATATATATATATATATACAAAGACAACTTTCAATTTTGAGCATGTGAATCATTCATAAACCTGAAGATAATCACAAAGATATTTCATCAACAAAGTATTTGATCATTTGATTATATACTATTTTACAGACACGGTGTGAGGGGCTATATGGTATATAGAAAAAAGAAAGCCATAGTTTGTATGCTCAGGAAATGGCCTTATAGGAGTCAAATGCTATAATCTAAAGCAGCCCAAATGTGAGAAAGACTACTATAAGCAGGCCACTGCTATTCAGAGGAAGAGGAAAAGAACAAACAACTCAATTGAAAAAACCATGAGAAAGGGCATTTTCTATAGAAGAGGTTAGTATCTATCCTGAGATAAGCATCTATTAAGTTGATTATTTCTTTGAACTCACAGTGTGTGCCCAGAGAAGTCAATTTGAGATTTCAAAGAATAGACCCATCTGATCTAACCTTACTTCCTTTTTAGAAAAGAGATTAGAAAATGACTGAATTTGAACAAGTTACTAACCTTTACAGTTTGCAGACAAGACAGAGAAATAGGAGCATGATGACAGAGTTGACAGATTGATAAATATCTCACCAAATTTACTCACAGAGTCAAGATGAACACGAGAAGTGGTAACCCTATTCCTGACTCTAGGTGGGTTAGACAAGACTGAGCTCAGAATGACTGGGGTCTGGATTACAGTTTCATCATTTACTGTTACTTGTGTGAGTGTGGGCCAGTTACTTACCCTCTCTAAACCCTGGTTTTCTCATCTTTAAAATGACAATAATATAAAACCAAATTCTTGCCTGTTTTGAAAATTAAATGCAATAACACATTCAAAGTTCTAATATACAGTAACTGTCACAGTTTTCTGGAATTAGGTATCATGATCACAATCATTATTGCTAATGATATGGAAGGAGGTTTCTGGTGGCCTGCCCCATACTTTGTCAATGGATAGCTTGGAAGAGGAAACTGAAGGCACATTTATCAAATTTCAGACTTTACATGTGCAACTATAAATTTGTTCAAGCATCATCCTATAGTTCTGTGATTTATATTTTGTTTCTATGGTTAAATTTTGAATTTATTTAGATTTAACTTTCTATTTCCAATATTGGCTGATTGAGTCTCTTTTCTAAAATCTTTAAGTCTGCTTCTAACATGTTAGTTTTCCCTCAGAGCTGTAATAAGGTGTCTGGGTTTAGTAACATGGTAGATGTTGGCTCTACTTATGGAGTCAGGGAAGACTCAGGAAATTTGTGGTTGGGGGGTGGGATGTAGAAGAATTCTACTTTGGATGCATAAATTTTGATATTCCAAAGAAACATATAAATGGGTTTGTCAAGGAAAGAAAGTGGATCTTGTGGTCTGGATTCAGAGGGCAGCTCCGACCTGGAGATATGAATTAAAGAGAGGGCTGCCAGCATGCTGCCTGTATGGAAAGCTCTGGATGCATACATCACACAAAGTGAGGATGCGGCTTGAGGAGAGTGTTAGGAACCCAGCCCTGAAGAACTACAGCATTGAGAGGCCAAGGAAAGAAGGAAACATCTGTTAATGATTCTAAGAAGGAGTTGCTAGTGAATTAGGAGGAAAACCAGACAAAAAAATTGAAAAAGGCCAAGGAAAGAAGGAAACATTGTTGTCTAAGAAGGAGATCTGAGATTAAAACTCACCAAATTTACTCACAGAGTCAAGATGAACACGAGAAGTGGTAACCCTATTCCTGACTCTAGGTGGGTTAGACAAGACTGAGCTCAGAATGACTGGGGTCTGGATTACAGTTTCATCATTTACTGTTACTTGTGTGAGTGTGGGCCAGTTACTTACCCTCTCTAAACCCTGGTTTTCTCATCTTTAAAATGACAATAATATAAAACCAAATTCTTGCCTGTTTTGAAAATTAAATGCAATAACACATTCAAAGTTCTAATATACAGTAACTGTCACAGTTTTCTGGAATTAGGTATCATGATCACAATCATTATTGCTAATGATATGGAAGGAGGTTTCTGGTGGCCTGCCCCATACTTTGTCAATGGATAGCTTGGAAGAGGAAACTGAAGGCACATTTATCAAATTTCAGACTTTACATGTGCAACTATAAATTTGTTCAAGCATCATCCTATAGTTCTGTGATTTATATTTTGTTTCTATGGTTAAATTTTGAATTTATTTAGATTTAACTTTCTATTTCCAATATTGGCTGATTGAGTCTCTTTTCTAAAATCTTTAAGTCTGCTTCTAACATGTTAGTTTTCCTCAGAGCTGTAATAAGGTGTCTGGGTTTAGTAACATGGTAGATGTTGGCTCTACTTATGGAGTCAGGGAAGACTCAGGAAATTTGTGGTTGGGGGGTGGGATGTAGAAGAATTCTACTTTGGATGCATAAATTTTGATATTCCAAAGAAACATATAAATGGGTTTGTCAAGGAAAGAAAGTGGATCTTGTGGTCTGGATTCAGAGGGCAGCTCCGACCTGGAGATATGAATTAAAGAGAGGGCTGCCAGCATGCTGCCTGTATGGAAAGCTCTGGATGCATACATCACACAAAGTGAGGATGCGGCTTGAGGAGAGTGTTAGGAACCCAGCCCTGAAGAACTACAGCATTGAGAGGCCAAGGAAAGAAGGAAACATCTGTTAATGATTCTAAGAAGGAGTTGCTAGTGAATTAGGAGGAAAACCAGACAATTATGGTGTTTAAGAAAATTAATGTGGAAAATTTTTCAAGAAAAAAAGTGAGCCAACTGCAAGAGGTCAAATAAGAATAGCTTTTTTTCAAAATTTGAAACTTTTGTCAGACAAGAGTTAACCAAAGTTCAAAGCCGAGCAGAAGATGATAGTATGTATTTGCAAATTATATATAGAAAAGAATTAATATTTGCAATGTAATAAAGAACATCCAGAAATTAATCAGAATTGTAGAACATTGTTTTTTGATAAAGTACCAAACATATGAAGGTGCGACTGCTTTTTAACTGATTTTTAAAAGGGTCAATGTATCAAATCATCTGGGAAATGAAATTAAATGGAAGAGCATATTTTAAAATAGTGTATTAACAAGAGGTATATAATATCCAGTGAGGGCAAGGAGTAGCGGATACTCTCACACCATACTGATGAAAATGAAAAGTGCTATTGTGCTCTGGGAGGTCAATTTTATGGTAAGCATAAATATTTAAATGCACATATTTGTCAACAGGCAGTTTCACTTTCGGTAGTTATCTGAAAGAAATACTGGCATATGCACAAAGAAATGTACAGTTTGTAATAGCAAAAGATTGGAGACATCTACATAGCCTTAACAGGAAATAACTACATAAAATTTAGTATGTATTTTTAGTACAGATTATAAGAATGAGTTAGATCTATATATTCTGAGGTGGGATTGTCCCTAAAATGCATGGTTAATGAATAAAATACAAGGTGCAGAAAAGTACACAGAGAATGGCTCAATTCATGTAAAATGAAGGCAGGAAAATCTGTGAATTTGCATGTTTTTATGTATGTAAATGCACTGAAAAGATTACTAAACCAGTGGCAATTGTTGTCTAGGGGCTGGGTTAGCAAGATAAAAGCTGAGTTGACGTTTCATTGCTACAGGTTTTATGTTTCATTAATTCATGTGAATTTGTTGATGTGCCACTTGTGGGGTTTTTAATAAAAATACACATTTTTTTAGATTGTGGTAAAAGAGTCAATCTGGAGAATTAGTTTTATGATTTGCTAGTTTATCCATCAAGCAGCCTATTGGGTGTTTGTTATGTAGCAGGAAATAAAACAGGCAGGATTCCTGTCCTTGCAAGGCTTATATTCTAGTGAATTCAAGTTTCAAATAGTTTTCTCTTCTCTGTATTAACTATCCCCTACTCCACAAAAAACACACCTCACCTCAGTTTTCTGTACTTTTCATGGCCTCAAAGAAGAAATAAATTGTAAGGATGATGAATATATACATAAGCCATCTCTAAACTGCTGTCTCTGCTTATCAATCACTCTGCAGGTTTTCAAAAGCAGCAGGGACAAATAATACAGTATTAGTAAAATGGGTTTCCTGGGATGCCCTAGGAACCCAAAACTCTTTCTATGACTATTTCTATAAAAAAGGCACCAGTTCTAAACAATTGACTTAATAAATGTGCTGCTGGCGCAGACTCTATAAGTAGTAGGCAGCCTGCACTAAGGCAACTGCTAAGCTTTTAAAAAAAAGTGTATTAACAAGAGGTATATAATATCCAGTGAGGGCAAGGAGTAGCGGATACTCTCACACCATACTGATGAAAATGAAAAGTGCTATTGTGCTCTGGGAGGTCAATTTTATGGTAAGCATAAATATTTAAATGCACATATTTGTCAACAGGCAGTTTCACTTTCGGTAGTTATCTGAAAGAAATACTGGCATATGCACAAAGAAATGTACAGTTTGTAATAGCAAAAGATTGGAGACATCTACATAGCCTTAACAGGAAATAACTACATAAAATTTAGTATGTATTTTTAGTACAGATTATAAGAATGAGTTAGATCTATATATTCTGAGGTGGGATTGTCCCTAAAATGCATGGTTAATGAATAAAATACAAGGTGCAGAAAAGTACACAGAGAATGGCTCAATTCATGTAAAATGAAGGCAGGAAAATCTGTGAATTTGCATGTTTTTATGTATGTAAATGCACTGAAAAGATTACTAAACCAGTGGCAATTGTTGTCTAGGGGCTGGGTTAGCAAGATAAAAGCTGAGTTGACGTTTCATTGCTACAGGTTTTATGTTTCATTAATTCATGTGAATTTGTTGATGTGCCACTTGTGGGGTTTTTAATAAAAATACACATTTTTAGATTGTGGTAAAAGAGTCAATCTGGAGAATTAGTTTTATGATTTGCTAGTTTATCCATCAAGCAGCCTATTGGGTGTTTGTTATGTAGCAGGAAATAAAACAGGCAGGATTCCTGTCCTTGCAAGGCTTATATTCTAGTGAATTCAAGTTTCAAATAGTTTTCTCTTCTCTGTATTAACTATCCCCTACTCCACAAAAAACACACCTCACCTCAGTTTTCTGTACTTTTCATGGCCTCAAAGAAGAAATAAATTGTAAGGATGATGAATATATACATAAGCCATCTCTAAACTGCTGTCTCTGCTTATCAATCACTCTGCAGGTTTTCAAAAGCAGCAGGGACAAATAATACAGTATTAGTAAAATGGGTTTCCTGGGATGCCCTAGGAACCCAAAACTCTTTCTATGACTATTTCTATAAAAAAGGCACCAGTTCTAAACAATTGACTTAATAAATGTGCTGCTGGCGCAGACTCTATAAGTAGTAGGCAGCCTGCACTAAGGCAACTGCTAAGCTTTTAATAGCTAAAAAACTCTCTGGCACCTACACAAGAGTTTGCACACACAAGCTTCACTTTGCTGTGGGATCCTTTCTGTGACACTTATAAAGGCACAGTGATTTAGGAGTATCCTTTGAGGCCTTTCCACCAGCTGGAATATCAGCATCATACTGGGCTTTAACTACAGGTCTGCCCACACTGGTAGCAGAAAATTAAATTTATGCTTCTGAGCAGTGTCTGAAGCAAAGCATTGATATCTCATAGAAATTTCTATCTTTTTTTTCTTCTTTTCTTATACATGCAAATGAAAAGCCCCCAATTTTCAGCTGCCAAAACAGCTAAATACTGTCATCAGTAAAATTAAATGCTTGTCTCAAAGAACTGCTCTTTGGAAATTCCTGTGCATCTTAGGACAAAGGAAAAACAAATGTTGACAACTCATCTGTGCTTCAGGATGAATGTATTTATCACACATGACTTTTAACAGCTGAGAACAACTCTAAACCACGTAGCAAGAAAATTCTCAAGAGTTTGGAAACAGGTATCATGCTTAGTCACTGAAATTCATCTCATAGTTTTTTCCTACCTCCATCAACTTACATGACCTTGGGAAAATCACCTGACCTTTCCACACTCTTGCATTCCACTTCCTTACTCATGCTGTTCTCTCTATCTGGAATGCCTTCCTTGACATCTCCTCCAAGTCTAAAATTCTTATAAAATGCAGTTCTGTGAAGTTTTCCCTGATTCTTTCAATCAAATCAGCTTCTTTCCTACTCACATCCCCAGTCTACATCATCCATACTTCCATTTTATCATTTATCACATGGTGTTACTATTGCATATTTATCATTCTATTTATTTAGGTCTGGTTCATTTTATCTCAAGGGTTTCCATCTCTAAACTGCTGTCTCTGCTTATCAATCACTCTGCAGGTTTTCAAAAGCAGCAGGGACAAATAATACAGTATTAGTAAAATGGGTTTCCTGGGATGCCCTAGGAACCCAAAACTCTTTCTATGACTATTTCTATAAAAAAGGCACCAGTTCTAAACAATTGACTTAATAAATGTGCTGCTGGCGCAGACTCTATAAGTAGTAGGCAGCCTGCACTAAGGCAACTGCTAAGCTTTTAATAGCTAAAAAACTCTCTGGCACCTACACAAGAGTTTGCACACACAAGCTTCACTTTGCTGTGGGATCCTTTCTGTGACACTTATAAAGGCACAGTGATTTAGGAGTATCCTTTGAGGCCTTTCCACCAGCTGGAATATCAGCATCATACTGGGCTTTAACTACAGGTCTGCCCACACTGGTAGCAGAAAATTAAATTTATGCTTCTGAGCAGTGTCTGAAGCAAAGCATTGATATCTCATAGAAATTTCTATCTTTTTTTTCTTCTTTTCTTATACATGCAAATGAAAAGCCCCCAATTTTCAGCTGCCAAAACAGCTAAATACTGTCATCAGTAAAATTAAATGCTTGTCTCAAAGAACTGCTCTTTGGAAATTCCTGTGCATCTTAGGACAAAGGAAAAACAAATGTTGACAACTCATCTGTGCTTCAGGATGAATGTATTTATCACACATGACTTTTAACAGCTGAGAACAACTCTAAACCACGTAGCAAGAAAATTCTCAAGAGTTTGGAAACAGGTATCATGCTTAGTCACTGAAATTCATCTCATAGTTTTTTCCTACCTCCATCAACTTACATGACCTTGGGAAAATCACCTGACCTTTCCACACTCTTGCATTCCACTTCCTTACTCATGCTGTTCTCTCTATCTGGAATGCCTTCCTTGACATCTCCTCCAAGTCTAAAATTCTTATAAAATGCAGTTCTGTGAAGTTTTCCCTGATTCTTTCAATCAAATCAGCTTCTTTCCTACTCACATCCCCAGTCTACATCATCCATACTTCCATTTTATCATTTATCACATGGTGTTACTATTGCATATTTATCATTCTATTTATTTAGGTCTGGTTTATCATGTTATTTATGGCCATCTTAGGGTATCAGGTTGTATGCTATTATGTCTACTTTTACGAATATTCACAACATCATTAGTAATACTATCAGTACTTACTATGTGTAAGGTCCTATATGAATACATTTTTTCTGATTGCCATAAAAGCCCTATATGAGGGATGTTATTATTACTACCATTTTTTATTGCTGAAGAAAGTAATATTCAAAAAGATTATGCAGATGATTAGTAGTGACACTGAGAATCAAAATAAAGACTATTTTTATCATGATTTTAATTATTACCCTGAAATATTACCTATAAGCAGGAGCAGATAATATTTACTACAGTCTTATTTGGTGTCAGCCTCTGTATCATATCCTTTACATGAATTAGCTAATTTGATCCTCATGAAAGCCCTGTGATATAGAAACTGTGATTATGATTTTCATTTTTTAAATGAAATTAAAGGTTCGGAATGGTTAAATGACTTGCTCGAAGTCAAAGAACTCTGGAGGTTGGATTTGAATGCAGGTCATTCTCCCCCAGTGCCTGAGCCCTTACCTACTACTCTATTGCATTAACAGATGGTAGAACTTTTTTTTTAATCTTTGAAAGTAATGCACAAGTTTTCAAGAATAACCCACCTGGAAACAGAAAACTCAAAAGTTACCTCTTCTGAGTCATGCAAGTGATCAAAATCTAATAAGCCCCGAAGCACTCACCTTAGCACATGTGTGGAACCGTTAATGGTTGTGGTTGAACAGGGGACAGTCTGGCCCAGAATGGAAGGTCTTCGGTAGCGTTCATCATCACAGCAGAGGATGATGAGGAAGGCACGTCTAAAAGACTTATTCAAGAAGGCGTAGAGAAAGGGGTTCAACCCAGAATTGATGTAGCCGAGCCAGAGGAAAGCAGTCCACACCTGCCCAGGGACAGTGTAGTCTACAAATGGATCTACAATATTGGTGACAAAGAATGGAGCCCAGCAGAGGCAGAAGCAGCCCATGATGATGCACAGAGTCTTGGCTGCTTTGGTCTCTGTCCTCATGCGATGAGTGCTATGCTGGTCTGCTGGCTGGGGCCTGTTCTCTGCGGGGGCTCCGGCCCGTTGTAGCAGCTGAATCTGGTGCGCATGCTCCTTAGCTGTGACATATATGCGATAATAGGCCAGCACCATGAGGAGAAATGGGATGTAGAAGGCCACAACGGAGCAGGTGATGGCGTAGGGCTTGTTGACCATGAAGATACAGTACGTAGAGTTAGAGTTCTGATTGAACTTCCTTTTTTCTATCTGAGAGTTAGAGGTAGAGTGGAAGTGAGGAAGGAGGAGGGAGAAAAGGAAGGAAAAAGTGAAGAGGAAGAAGCAGGAGGGGAATGAGAAAAATTGTAAGAAACAGAGGATTAAAAAACAGAGAAAATGATGATTTCAAAGGTAGAAGGAAAGGGGAAAGGAATAAAGAAGGGAAGGGAGAAATGAATAAAAGAAAAAGTGAAGAGAAAGGAAATAAAAAAGATTCATCAGCAAAGCTTTTGTTTGTCTTCTGATAAGCCTACAGCACCATGATAGAACCATGACAGCAGAAAATGAACATGCTCTGGGTTGCTTTGGATCTTTTTAGAGCTCAGTGTTTCCCATATAAAATTTAGAATCAGCTTATCAATCTCCATAAAAGTCTTCTAGAATTTTGATAGGAATTGCAATAGAATGGTTGAGGGAAAAATGACATTTTTTCAATGTTTTCCAGTTCACAAACTTGATAATTCATTCCCTCTATATAAGTTTTTTAGAATTTATTGCAGCAATATTTTATATTTTGTGTGTCTTAACATATCTTTTGTTAGATTTATCCTAAGTATTTATGTTTTTATTCTAATGCAAATAGTACTAAATTAAAATTCTTAATCATCTGTTGCTAACATGAAGAACTCAATGAAAATATTTTATATATTGGCTATGTATCCAATAATTTTGTTAAATTAGTAACCAATATTTCATCTTTAGATTCTTCTGACTTTTTCCATTTATACACAAGTGATCTGCAAATGATGACAATTTCATTTCTTCCTTTCCAGTCTTAATACCATTTTTCTTTGCATATTGAACTTGGTGAGATCTCTAGTACCTACTGGATAAAAATGGTAACAGTGGACACCATTGTTCCAGTACCAGTTTTAGGAGGGGAAATTTCAATATTTTAATAATAAATATGACACTGGTTGCCAGGTTTTTTGTCAATGCCCTCTATTTGAGAAAGCTCCCTTCTATTCTTAGTTTGACTAAAAATTTTAAAAATTATGATTGTATATTGAATTTTGTCAATGCATTTTTTGATGGTAATAAGATGATCATATGGGTTTTCTCTTCTTTATTTCATACAGTGGCATATAGTGTTATACTGCTGGCATAGCCCTCACTTGTATTGAATAGTGGGATACACTAGATCACTCTTAGGATCTGAAAGACATTTCCTCCACCTATAAACTGCCTGCTGACAACTCTGTTATCAGCCTTCTCTAGGAGTAGTCCTTGGTTGAACAAAGCTGTGTAGCCCAACGACACTTCCTTTCCTGAGGTCAGTCTCCATCCAATGTGAATATACACTTGAGGAATACAAATATATATGATGATAAGCCTACAGCACCATGATAGAACCATGACAGCAGAAAATGAACATGCTCTGGGTTGCTTTGGATCTTTTTAGAGCTCAGTGTTTCCCATATAAAATTTAGAATCAGCTTATCAATCTCCATAAAAGTCTTCTAGAATTTTGATAGGAATTGCAATAGAATGGTTGAGGGAAAAATGACATTTTTTCAATGTTTTCCAGTTCACAAACTTGATAATTCATTCCCTCTATATAAGTTTTTTAGAATTTATTGCAGCAATATTTTATATTTTGTGTGTCTTAACATATCTTTTGTTAGATTTATCCTAAGTATTTATGTTTTTATTCTAATGCAAATAGTACTAAATTAAAATTCTTAATCATCTGTTGCTAACATGAAGAACTCAATGAAAATATTTTATATATTGGCTATGTATCCAATAATTTTGTTAAATTAGTAACCAATATTTCATCTTTAGATTCTTCTGACTTTTTTCCATTTATACACAAGTGATCTGCAAATGATGACAATTTCATTTCTTCCTTTCCAGTCTTAATACCATTTTTCTTTGCATATTGAACTTGGTGAGATCTCTAGTACCTACTGGATAAAAATGGTAACAGTGGACACCATTGTTCCAGTACCAGTTTTAGGAGGGGAAATTTCAATATTTTAATAATAAATATGACACTGGTTGCCAGGTTTTTTGTCAATGCCCTCTATTTGAGAAAGCTCCCTTCTATTCTTAGTTTGACTAAAAATTTTAAAAATTATGATTGTATATTGAATTTTGTCAATGCATTTTTTGATGGTAATAAGATGATCATATGGGTTTTCTCTTCTTTATTTCATACAGTGGCATATAGTGTTATACTGCTGGCATAGCCCTCACTTGTATTGAATAGTGGGATACACTAGATCACTCTTAGGATCTGAAAGACATTTCCTCCACCTATAAACTGCCTGCTGACAACTCTGTTATCAGCCTTCTCTAGGAGTAGTCCTTGGTTGAACAAAGCTGTGTAGCCCAACGACACTTCCTTTCCTGAGGTCAGTCTCCATCCAATGTGAATATACACTTGAAAAGAGATATGAATACAAATATATATGATGATAAGCTATTTCATTCATTGTGTACACATTTAGTATCTTGTCTTATAGTATATTGTATGCTTATAAGTATATTCTCTTAACAAACTGACATTTTTATCATAATACAATTGTTTTATCTTAGTATTGCTTCCTTAAGTCACAGGAACCAGGAACCTAATCCTGTATTTCACCTAGAAACCAAGATTTGTGATTTTCTAATTCAGTATCTGCAACAACTTTTTTACCATGAATACATGTACATGTATAATGAACATCTGGGTTATGTATAGTGAACATCTGGATTATGTTAGTTTCTCTCTAGGCAGATTCAGTGTGTAAACGAGTGAAAAGATATGAAATGCAATTACAATATCATGGAGCAAACACTAACCATGTTACTAGTGAGCAGATGACCCATTCCCCAGTTACATGAATTAAATAGGAGATGCTTCTACTCCACACTCACAAAAGAGCACAATTCCCTAGGTTATTCCCCTTGGAATGTCAGAAGGTAAGACTGCTGTGTCTTTGTTACAAGTTCAGATGCACGGAAGTTTACACTTTCCAAAGGTCTTCTCCCTTAGGGATTAAGTTTAGCACAAAATAAGAACATAGACTCTGGGTTCCAGTAAGCATGGGCTTAGCTCTAATCACCACCATTCCCTACCAATGTGATTTAACCTCACTGACCCTTAGTTTCCTGAGAGTGATGACAGGGTTTACTTCACAGCATTGTTGTGAGTCCTGAGTGAAATGATGATGAAAATAAAAATCGCCAGTAAGCATTCAACATTGTATATTGAATTTTGTCAATGCATTTTTTGATGGTAATAAGATGATCATATGGGTTTTCTCTTCTTTATTTCATACAGTGGCATATAGTGTTATACTGCTGGCATAGCCCTCACTTGTATTGAATAGTGGGATACACTAGATCACTCTTAGGATCTGAAAGACATTTCCTCCACCTATAAACTGCCTGCTGACAACTCTGTTATCAGCCTTCTCTAGGAGTAGTCCTTGGTTGAACAAAGCTGTGTAGCCCAACGACACTTCCTTTCCTGAGGTCAGTCTCCATCCAATGTGAATATACACTTGAAAAGAGATATGAATACAAATATATATGATGATAAGCTATTTCATTCATTGTGTACACATTTAGTATCTTGTCTTATAGTATATTGTATGCTTATAAGTATATTCTCTTAACAAACTGACATTTTTATCATAATACAATTGTTTTATCTTAGTATTGCTTCCTTAAGTCACAGGAACCAGGAACCTAATCCTGTATTTCACCTAGAAACCAAGATTTGTGATTTTCTAATTCAGTATCTGCAACAACTTTTTTACCATGAATACATGTACATGTATAATGAACATCTGGGTTATGTATAGTGAACATCTGGATTATGTTAGTTTCTCTCTAGGCAGATTCAGTGTGTAAACGAGTGAAAAGATATGAAATGCAATTACAATATCATGGAGCAAACACTAACCATGTTACTAGTGAGCAGATGACCCATTCCCCAGTTACATGAATTAAATAGGAGATGCTTCTACTCCACACTCACAAAAGAGCACAATTCCCTAGGTTATTCCCCTTGGAATGTCAGAAGGTAAGACTGCTGTGTCTTTGTTACAAGTTCAGATGCACGGAAGTTTACACTTTCCAAAGGTCTTCTCCCTTAGGGATTAAGTTTAGCACAAAATAAGAACATAGACTCTGGGTTCCAGTAAGCATGGGCTTAGCTCTAATCACCACCATTCCCTACCAATGTGATTTAACCTCACTGACCCTTAGTTTCCTGAGAGTGATGACAGGGTTTACTTCACAGCATTGTTGTGAGTCCTGAGTGAAATGATGATGATTAAATTAACAGAGGACTCAGGAACACAGTAAGCATTCAACATTTGTTAGTCATTAGTATTATTATTAATCTACTTGTTATTTGAAATTTGAACTTCATTTCCCCCAAGAATGATAAAATTGAAAGCTTGAAAGAAGAGGGACAGGATTTAAGAAAATATCCATACAGTCTCCCTTGTATGGATCCCCTTCCACTCCTCCACTCCTCTGTGCCCAGCATTTCTTTCAGAAGCCCAAGGAGCTCTCGTTCTGACATACCACATGCAAATCCTGGCCCAGTCTTGGTTTGGATATCCTTTCCTGGACAAAGAATAAGGCAAGATTAGGGGCTAGGAATGGGATGGAGAGAGGAAGGGGCAGCTCCTACTCTGACTGGTTCTCTTAGGCCAGAGTTCACTCATTTCTCCTCCCCCTTCCCTATATGGGGTCCTGGGAACCATTTTAAAGTGACTACCTGACACCTTCCTTAGGGAATACATGTATATATATATCCTGATAATGAATCCAGACTATAGCTTTCAATCTTTGATGCAAGTTTGATATTAAAGCCTAAGTATGTCAGAGGTGAAAACTCCCCAAGAGCACCTAGACAGGAGTTGACTGGTGCCTGGCAACCTGTGCCATGTGCTGTTTTCCTGCATGCTGCAAGACCTTGTTCTCATTGAGGATCCATGGATCTTCTCATCATAGCCCTTCAGGAAATGGATCAGTGACAGAGCTGGGCTCAGGGTCCAGTTCTCTTGACTCCTGGCCCTTACATTCTCCAGAAACCTCCACCCCCATGACAGGTTTTCTGTGGGTCACATAAGCCTCATAGAGTCTCAGCATGAAATGAGATGAACTTTTAGGACACATCACATCCCTCAGGCTCTGGAATCTGTCTGCTAAGCTTTGAATACCCGTTCCACTAGTCACTAGCTGTGTGACATTAGGCATGCTACTTCACCGTTTTTAAGCCTGAGTTTTCTCATCTCCAAAGGTTTTAGGGATTAAGTTTAGAAAAAACATAGACTCTGGGTTCCAGTAAGCATGGGCTTAGCTCTAATCACCACCATTCCCTACCAATGTGATTTAACCTCACTGACCCTTAGTTTCCTGAGAGTGATGACAGGGTTTACTTCACAGCATTGTTGTGAGTCCTGAGTGAAATGATGATGATTAAATTAACAGAGGACTCAGGAACACAGTAAGCATTCAACATTTGTTAGTCATTAGTATTATTATTAATCTACTTGTTATTTGAAATTTGAACTTCATTTCCCCCAAGAATGATAAAATTGAAAGCTTGAAAGAAGAGGGACAGGATTTAAGAAAATATCCATACAGTCTCCCTTGTATGGATCCCCTTCCACTCCTCCACTCCTCTGTGCCCAGCATTTCTTTCAGAAGCCCAAGGAGCTCTCGTTCTGACATACCACATGCAAATCCTGGCCCAGTCTTGGTTTGGATATCCTTTCCTGGACAAAGAATAAGGCAAGATTAGGGGCTAGGAATGGGATGGAGAGAGGAAGGGGCAGCTCCTACTCTGACTGGTTCTCTTAGGCCAGAGTTCACTCATTTCTCCTCCCCATTCCCTATATGGGGTCCTGGGAACCATTTTAAAGTGACTACCTGACACCTTCCTTAGGGAATACATGTATATATATATCCTGATAATGAATCCAGACTATAGCTTTCAATCTTTGATGCAAGTTTGATATTAAAGCCTAAGTATGTCAGAGGTGAAAACTCCCCAAGAGCACCTAGACAGGAGTTGACTGGTGCCTGGCAACCTGTGCCATGTGCTGTTTTCCTGCATGCTGCAAGACCTTGTTCTCATTGAGGATCCATGGATCTTCTCATCATAGCCCTTCAGGAAATGGATCAGTGACAGAGCTGGGCTCAGGGTCCAGTTCTCTTGACTCCTGGCCCTTACATTCTCCAGAAACCTCCACCCCCATGACAGGTTTTCTGTGGGTCACATAAGCCTCATAGAGTCTCAGCATGAAATGAGATGAACTTTTAGGACACATCACATCCCTCAGGCTCTGGAATCTGTCTGCTAAGCTTTGAATACCCGTTCCACTAGTCACTAGCTGTGTGACATTAGGCATGCTACTTCACCGTTTTTAAGCCTGAGTTTTCTCATCTATGAAGTGGGGGAAAATGATTATAATTTTCCCAAAGGGATGCTGTCAGGATTACATGCACTTAGTGTACTACTTTCCAGCATACAGTAAACTTTCAAAAATGTTAGTCTGATTTTTGTTGTTGTTGTTGTTGTTATTCTTGTTACTCAGAACAGTGTCAGGATCTTTCTTAGAATATCCACCAAACTTGACATTGTTTATTTAGAATCCCAAGCAAATAAAGTTAGTCAAACAGTAAACCATTAGAGTCTGCATGAGTACTCACCAAATCAATTATGCCAATGTTATTCCAGCCTTGCATTATAGGGAGAAAAGAAATAAACATGGGGATGGCCCAGCAGCCTCCCAGCATTAATGCGATGCGCAGAGGGGTCATCTTGTTCCTATAGACCAAAGGTTGGCAACAGATGGCATAATACCTGGGGAGAGAATACACAGGGTGGGTGCCAAGGAAGAGGATAAATGGAGAGAGGAGGAGGAGGCATGATTGATAAGAAAGAAGAGAAATACAGAGGAGAAGGGCAATAAGAAGAGGAAATATTCAGAAAGAGGAAAATTAGAGGGGGAAGTAGAGAATAAAAATAAGGAAGGAAGAAAGAAAATAATGGGAGGGGGTGGAAATTGGATGAGTGAATAGCAAAGGAAGGGAGGGAGAAGTGGGAAAAGAACAGTGGAAAGAAAAAAGCTATTATACAATAAAGTGCTGTATTGGCCAGGGAGTTTCTGCTACCATAAACTTCAGATTACACATACGAGAATCATTACTCGACATTGGTCCCATATCCCTCTTACTCTCCCAATACCTGAGAAGCTCAACATATCCCTGAGGCTCTGCTCCATCTCAGGCACAGATCCAACACTACCCTCACACCTAAGCATTTTAAGAGCTACTGCCTGGCTCTCTGGGCCTCAGTGTCCAGACATACGTTGTCTTCTCTGATAACAGCTTGAGGTGACCCAGGGTTGACCCTACATCTGAGCTCTAAGAACGGTATCTTAAACTTGTTTACATCCTCTTAGTCACCTACCTAAACTGAGGTGATCCTCTAGGTCAGTGTCCTTTAAATTGTGGTTCATGGATTCTGCCTTTCTCCTCCGTATCATTCTCGCCTGAGGAGATCTACTTAAAATGCAGATCTGAACGGTCTCCTGAAATAGAACCTGCAGGGGGGGATCCTAGAGTTTTGCATTCTGACAAGTGGAAATCCTTGCTGCTGTTGCTGCATACGTCCAGTCCAGTTTCCCTTTGGGGAACATGTACTTCCTGACCTGCTTGTGGTTGAGTGGGGCCAAGTGACTATGTGGGCCTGAGTCATGAACAGAATTGACATGTTACTTCTGGGCCAAAGCATTTAATTGTTTCTCTGATGCCAAGAATGTAAATTCCCAAATATTTCCTACCTACTGATAAAGGCCATCTCATCTCAGTGTATCAGGGTCTGATCTTTCTCAGGGGACTCTCTGCTCATGCTTTCCTGAGCTCAGATTCTGCCTTCATTACTAACTTTCTTCTTATCTCCAGAGAGAGGTACAACTTGACCTACTCAATAATCTGGTTTCTAACCCTTAGACTGCTCTTTGCATGTTGTTCCAGTTTTGGACCCCATTACTTCCGAGCCCAGTCAGTTCACTATATTTAACAAGTAAAATACGTAGAAAGTCTGTCAACCATTTGTCCTTGGAATAGTCAAAGAAAAAAAATGCAGAAAGACAGCCTGGAGGCCAAGTCTATTCTTTAAGATTTCACACCATTTAATGATGTGCCACCCCCTTATACCCTTCATTTTATGCAGTTCACTTTGTTCATTTTTACCACCTCTTCCTTTCTTTTCTTAATTCAAAGCGTAACTAATAGAACAATGGTATATTCTTTGAAAAGGTGATGGTAGGATGATCTGGGAGAGTGGGTGCGATGAGAAGGACAGCCCAGTGTTGGAGCATGAGCAGCAAGTGCCTTAGGATCTGGGAAGGGCGAGTTATACCCTTGCCTCTAAGGCAGCAAAGAGTAGCTGACCACATTGTGTCAAGGAGCTCGCTGTGGCCAGCAAGACAGTGGGGCATCCTGATCTGAACCAGCGTGCAAAGAACAACAGACCAAAGAATGGGAGAAGGGATTATTTAGGAACTCATTTTCTTAATCTATAAAACTGACATGGTAGCCAAATCTAACTAAAGATAACTCAGTAATCATGATTAGCTGGAATTCTCTCCACACTCTTGACTTATATAAGCAAGGCAAGTTATATTACAGTGGCAAATTTTTCTGAGTGACTGTATTAATAATCACCAGAGGTTTATTTATATAGAGTTGATGAATTTGGAGTAGATGAAAATATACTTTTTTTGTTTTTGCTCCCTTACTCATTTCCTGCTAGAGGGCCAGATTAGATATTGGTTTTGTACATTTACCAGTCTCCCTCCTTTTTCTTGGTAATAGCATCCCAAGTCCTTTGGAACTTCTCTGTTGCTCTTGTGTAGTTAGGAAAATAAATGATGGGACTCTCACTTTTCCAGTCAGGGAGTGACCTAATCAGATTTTTTTCTGGAACTCGGAATGTCATGCAGAGTGATGCAAAAATGGAAAAGTCAACAAAGGTCCCTCCATCCCCACAGCAGCCTCCTGGTGGGGCTGAGAGCAGCTCCTGATCCTTAGATATTTGGGCAGTCATGTTCTTTTCCCTTTGGGTCCTCATTCTTTAGCTCATCCTTCAATTAAATAAGCCACCTCATATCTTCCTACTAAAGTCTCATTTGCAGTTGATGTTATAGGTTGAAGTGTGTGTTCCTCTCTCCCAAAAGCCATGCTGAAATCTAAACCCTCAATGCCTTGGAATATGGACTTGACATAGGATCTTGAGAGAGGTAATAAAATTAAAATGAGGCCATTTGGATGAGCTTTAATGCAATATGACTGAAATCCTTATAAAAATGGAAAGTTAGACAAAACAGATACGCTCAGAAAGAAGATGGTAATGTGAAGACAGAGGATTGAAATGCTTCAACAAGCCAAGGAAAACCAAACACTGTCAACAAAACATCTGAAGTTAGGAAGAGGCAAGGAAGAATCTTTTCTCTACAAGTTTTAGAGGGAGCAGGGCCCTGATAACACGGGGCATGAGCAGCAAGTGCCTTAGGATCTGGGAAGGGCGAGTTATACCCTTGCCTCTAAGGCAGCAAAGAGTAGCTGACCACATTGTGTCAAGGAGCTCGCTGTGGCCAGCAAGACAGTGGGGCATCCTGATCTGAACCAGCGTGCAAAGAACAACAGACCAAAGAATGGGAGAAGGGATTATTTAGGAACTCATTTTCTTAATCTATAAAACTGACATGGTAGCCAAATCTAACTAAAGATAACTCAGTAATCATGATTAGCTGGAATTCTCTCCACACTCTTGACTTATATAAGCAAGGCAAGTTATATTACAGTGGCAAATTTTTCTGAGTGGCTGTATTAATAATCACCAGAGGTTTATTTATATAGAGTTGATGAATTTGGAGTAGATGAAAATATACTTTTTTTGTTTTTGCTCCCTTACTCATTTCCTGCTAGAGGGCCAGATTAGATATTGGTTTTGTACATTTACCAGTCTCCCTCCTTTTTCTTGGTAATAGCATCCCAAGTCCTTTGGAACTTCTCTGTTGCTCTTGTGTAGTTAGGAAAATAAATGATGGGACTCTCACTTTTCCAGTCAGGGAGTGACCTAATCAGATTTTTTTCTGGAACTCGGAATGTCATGCAGAGTGATGCAAAAATGGAAAAGTCAACAAAGGTCCCTCCATCCCCACAGCAGCCTCCTGGTGGGGCTGAGAGCAGCTCCTGATCCTTAGATATTTGGGCAGTCATGTTCTTTTCCCTTTGGGTCCTCATTCTTTAGCTCATCCTTCAATTAAATAAGCCACCTCATATCTTTCTACTAAAGTCTCATTTGCAGTTGATGTTATAGGTTGAAGTGTGTGTTCCTCTCTCCCAAAAGCCATGCTGAAATCTAAACCCTCAATGCCTTGGAATATGGACTTGACATAGGATCTTGAGAGAGGTAATAAAATTAAAATGAGGCCATTTGGATGAGCTTTAATGCAATATGACTGAAATCCTTATAAAAATGGAAAGTTAGACAAAACAGATATGCTCAGAAAGAAGATGGTAATGTGAAGACAGAGGATTGAAATGCTTCAACAAGCCAAGGAAAACCAAACACTGTCAACAAAACATCTGAAGTTAGGAAGAGGCAAGGAAGAATCTTTTCTCTACAAGTTTTAGAGGGAGCAGGGCCCTGATAACACCTTGATTTCAGAATTTTAGCCTCTAGAACTGTGAGATAATAAAGATCCTGTTGTTCCAAGCCACTCAGTTTGTGGCACTATGTTATGACAGCTCTAGAAAAAACTAATAAAATTGATGAAAAACAATCTGTTACTTGCAACTAAAGTAACTTGCCTCAGTAAAAATGGTTCTGAATGCCAGGTATGTCCTTCACAGAATCTTTATTCTAAGTATGAATACCTTGGTTTTTATTCAGTACACCTTCAAATCATAGCATTTCTTCATCCACCAACTCAAATAAGGTAATTAAAAGATAATTGAAAAAAGAATGCTTCCTAATCTTATCTTTGCTGAATAACTTATGAGTTTTGAGCTTTAGAACATGTGCCAAGATAGTGGGTAAAGACCAGAGGCATCAGGAAATTTGGGTTGGATCTCCATTGTCGTGTAAATCCAAAAACTCAAAAAGACAAAGCCAAATTAAACATTTTACAGGACAAAGAGAGGCAAGATGAAGATTCTGGACCAGCATGCAAAGAACAACAGACAAAAGAATGGGAGAAGGGATTACTCAGGAACTCATTTTCTTAATTTCTGATTTCCAAAACTGATATGGATGTCTAGAGGATTATGGATATTGGGAAGACAATAGAATTTACACAGAAGGACTCTGACTATATGGTTATATTGGTGCTCATAACATTTTTATGAAAGCCTTCCTAAGTCTGTGTTGGCCAGGGTTTGACAGTCTGATTCCCATGGCATGATGAATATCCCATGGACAATAAGATCTGCCCAGGATCTGCTGTCCAAATGTTCTATGCATCAAGCTGCATTGTTTTTTTAGTCACTGAGCTGTGTCTGACTCTTTGGCAACCCTCTGTTCATGGGATTCTCCAAGCATAACTGGAAATATAAAATATGAGAAATTGAGGCCATTTGGATGAGCTTTAATGCAATATGACTGAAATCCTTATAAAAATGGAAAGTTAGACAAAACAGATATGCTCAGAAAGAAGATGGTAATGTGAAGACAGAGGATTGAAATGCTTCAACAAGCCAAGGAAAACCAAACACTGTCAACAAAACATCTGAAGTTAGGAAGAGGCAAGGAAGAATCTTTTCTCTACAAGTTTTAGAGGGAGCAGGGCCCTGATAACACCTTGATTTCAGAATTTTAGCCTCTAGAACTGTGAGATAATAAAGATCCTGTTGTTCCAAGCCACTCAGTTTGTGGCACTATGTTATGACAGCTCTAGAAAAAGCTAATAAAATTGATGAAAAACAATCTGTTACTTGCAACTAAAGTAACTTGCCTCAGTAAAAATGGTTCTGAATGCCAGGTATGTCCTTCACAGAATCTTTATTCTAAGTATGAATACCTTGGTTTTTATTCAGTACACCTTCAAATCATAGCATTTCTTCATCCACCAACTCAAATAAGGTAATTAAAAGATAATTGAAAAAAGAATGCTTCCTAATCTTATCTTTGCTGAATAACTTATGAGTTTTGAGCTTTAGAACATGTGCCAAGATAGTGGGTAAAGACCAGAGGCATCAGGAAATTTGGGTTGGATCTCCATTGTCGTGTAAATCCAAAAACTCAAAAAGACAAAGCCAAATTAAACATTTTACAGGACAAAGAGAGGCAAGATGAAGATTCTGGACCAGCATGCAAAGAACAACAGACAAAAGAATGGGAGAAGGGATTACTCAGGAACTCATTTTCTTAATTTCTGATTTCCAAAACTGATATGGATGTCTAGAGGATTATGGATATTGGGAAGACAATAGAATTTACACAGAAGGACTCTGACTATATGGTTATATTGGTGCTCATAACATTTTTATGAAAGCCTTCCTAAGTCTGTGTTGGCCAGGGTTTGACAGTCTGATTCCCATGGCATGATGAATATCCCATGGACAATAAGATCTGCCCAGGATCTGCTGTCCAAATGTTCTATGCATCAAGCTGCATTGTTTTTTTAGTCACTGAGCTGTGTCTGACTCTTTGGCAACCCTCTGTTCATGGGATTCTCCAGGCAAGAATATTGATGTGGATTGCTTTCTCCTCCTCCAGGGAATCTTCCCAACCCAGGGATTGAGCCCTCCCAGCACTGGCAGGTGGATTCTTTACAACTGAGTCACCAGGGAAGCCCTAATTTACATTAGATTTGCCTCTTTGAAACTGCTACTACAGAGCAATAATGGTGACAGGTTTCCTTATGAAATTCAACTTCAAGAGGGATGCTGTGGATGCAATACATTCTACACATGTGTAAGTATACTACCCTTACACATTTACATACACAGTCTGTGCCCTGGATGATAAGTGCTTAGAATAAAATTGCTTGGAAAGCTCATTTCCCAGAGGGATAAGATAAGACATAGCAATGGTTTCATGTACAGACAGCTGCAGAAAGTTACTCTTGCCTGATATGAGGTGGTTGAACAAGCCTAGGAGAAATCCTTTATTTCCCACTCTAAAAATTAACAATAAGTAAAGGGGGAAAATCATTTTATTTTTTCTCTAAATTATATAGATAGAATTGTGAATGACAGGTAAGAATGACTAAGAAAAATAATAAATTGTGTCTATGTGCTTTACTTAAATCTTCTAAATCTTCAGTCTGGTGCTATGTCTTACAATAAAACAATATTATTTTTAAGTGACATGGAGTAGAGACTATACGGTTTTATCTGGCACTCAATAACTTGTAGATTCTTCAAAAAAAAGGGGTTTTGAAGATTCTGGACCAGCATGCAAAGAACAACAGACAAAAGAATGGGAGAAGGGATTACTCAGGAACTCATTTTCTTAATTTCTGATTTCCAAAACTGATATGGATGTCTAGAGGATTATGGATATTGGGAAGACAATAGAATTTACACAGAAGGACTCTGACTATATGGTTATATTGGTGCTCATAACATTTTTATGAAAGCCTTCCTAAGTCTGTGTTGGCCAGGGTTTGACAGTCTGATTCCCATGGCATGATGAATATCCCATGGACAATAAGATCTGCCCAGGATCTGCTGTCCAAATGTTCTATGCATCAAGCTGCATTGTTTTTTTAGTCACTGAGCTGTGTCTGACTCTTTGGCAACCCTCTGTTCATGGGATTCTCCAGGCAAGAATATTGATGTGGATTGCTTTCTCCTCCTCCAGGGAATCTTCCCAACCCAGGGATTGAGCCCTCCCCAGCACTGGCAGGTGGATTCTTTACAACTGAGTCACCAGGGAAGCCCTAATTTACATTAGATTTGCCTCTTTGAAACTGCTACTACAGAGCAATAATGGTGACAGGTTTCCTTATGAAATTCAACTTCAAGAGGGATGCTGTGGATGCAATACATTCTACACATGTGTAAGTATACTACCCTTACACATTTACATACACAGTCTGTGCCCTGGATGATAAGTGCTTAGAATAAAATTGCTTGGAAAGCTCATTTCCCAGAGGGATAAGATAAGACATAGCAATGGTTTCATGTACAGACAGCTGCAGAAAGTTACTCTTGCCTGATATGAGGTGGTTGAACAAGCCTAGGAGAAATCCTTTATTTCCCACTCTAAAAATTAACAATAAGTAAAGGGGGAAAATCATTTTATTTTTTCTCTAAATTATATAGATAGAATTGTGAATGACAGGTAAGAATGACTAAGAAAAATAATAAATTGTGTCTATGTGCTTTACTTAAATCTTCTAAATCTTCAGTCTGGTGCTATGTCTTACAATAAAAACAATATTATTTTTAAGTGACATGGAGTAGAGACTATACGGTTTTTATCTGGCACTCAAATTAGAGCTCTCACTTGACTTTGTGGGCCCAAGATTCTTACCAAGGCCTTGACACCCTTGAGACAGCTCCCATAAATATGCCACCTCATACCCTTCTAATTTCTTTCCTCATTTCTCTCCAATCCTTGTTTCTTAGTTAAGAATCTAGAAAAATAAGCATCCTCTTGAAGAATGTAAATTAAGTATGTGAAAACAAACATCACTGAATAAAATGATAAAATGATAAAAATTGAGTTTTACTGTTAACTGACTAGTGGAGGGAGCTTCTTTAAAATTCTAGCTTTTGTTTGTAGATAAGGGACCAGATAGGAATTTAGAAAACTTGATTTCTACCTATCATGGTTGTTTTTAATACTTGTATTTGGATTATATTACCAATGCTAATAACAAACATATTTTTCCTGTTATGAACTGATCCTCAAACATATGTGCAACACTAACAAATAGAAATAGCTAATTACATTTGTAAGTTGTTTGGAATTTAGGAAAAACATAATAAGAGCTATTCTTCATTTCCTTACCAAGGAGATTTCCTACTTGTATAAATACCATTTGGCCCTCACAACTACTTTTGAGAAAGGAACAATAAATATACCCATTTCACATATGAGGAAATAGAGCCATGTCAAAATTTGTCCAAGGTCCCACTGGTCCAAGATAAGAGCCAAGCTGGAATCTGGTCCAGGCAACCTGACACAAGGCCAGGGTGTTGACCTCATTATTATCACTTTACTCTGCCGCTTCTCTGAAATCCCCAAGGAATTATTCTAATTCTTTACAAGTCATTTTAAAAACAATCAAAACAGAAAAACATTGAATCTCAAAACTTGAAGGAGCCTCAAAATCCTGAAATCCCCAAATCCTTTCTAAAATGAAGCATATCAAGCGTGCATGAATGCACTATGGCCTGGGAATTCACCAAACCCTACAACAGTACACTCTAAACTTAAGGCTCTCTTGAAATAAAAATGTCTCCTCCAAAACTGACTTTCTGTAACTGACTTTCTAGCTCTGCCCTCTGTCTCAATTTAAAATTTCTATCTCTAATCCTCCTTCTGCACAGTGGTCTTATAAGTATTTAAAGAGAGCTTTTATATTCCTCTTAAATTTATTTTCTACAGGTAAAAATACTCCCAGTTGCACCCAACCAGGGTTGATTTTGCATGCCAAAGGATATTTTGTAATGTATGGGGACATAATTTGCTGTCATAGTTGGAAAGGGTGATGCTACTGATGTTCATGAGACAGAGGTCAGGGACACTGCCAAATACCTTACAATGCACAGACAGCCCACTACAACAGGTCATCTGGTCTACAATGACAGGCATGCTTCAGATGAGAAACTTCGGTTTAGAGGAGGTGATTTTCATCAATAGCAGGGACCTGGTGTCTTCTGTATGTATTATACTGTGTCATTACCAGGTAAGAATGGCAGCTATAAAAACATAATCCTCCAGTGCATTCTGTACAGACCAGAGAAGACTAGTACATTACCTTCCACTCTACCTGCCGTAACTTAAAACAACTTGAGACATCCAGCAGTAAATTACCTTAACATCTAGGAAAGGTAGTGAGAAAAGTGTACCCTAACTGATCTATGAATTTGAGAGATGTTTGCCTGGAATCCTCGTATAAATACCATTTGGCCCTCACAACTACTTTTGAGAAAGGAACAATAAATATACCCATTTCACATATGAGGAAATAGAGCCATGTCAAAATTTGTCCAAGGTCCCACTGGTCCAAGATAAGAGCCAAGCTGGAATCTGGTCCAGGCAACCTGACACAAGGCCAGGGTGTTGACCTCATTATTATCACTTTACTCTGCCGCTTCTCTGAAATCCCCAAGGAATTATTCTAATTCTTTACAAGTCATTTTAAAAACAATCAAAACAGAAAAACATTGAATCTCAAAACTTGAAGGAGCCTCAAAATCCTGAAATCCCCAAATCCTTTCTAAAATGAAGCATATCAAGCGTGCATGAATGCACTATGGCCTGGGAATTCACCAAACCCTACAACAGTACACTCTAAACTTAAGGCTCTCTTGAAATAAAAATGTCTCCTCCAAAACTGACTTTCTGTAACTGACTTTCTAGCTCTGCCCTCTGTCTCAATTTAAAATTTCTATCTCTAATCCTCCTTCTGCACAGTGGTCTTATAAGTATTTAAAGAGAGCTTTTATATTCCTCTTAAATTTATTTTCTACAGGTAAAAATACTCCCAGTTGCACCCAACCAGGGTTGATTTTGCATGCCAAAGGATATTTTGTAATGTATGGGGACATAATTTGCTGTCATAGTTGGAAAGGGTGATGCTACTGATGTTCATGAGACAGAGGTCAGGGACACTGCCAAATACCTTACAATGCACAGACAGCCCACTACAACAGGTCATCTGGTCTACAATGACAGGCATGCTTCAGATGAGAAACTTCGGTTTAGAGGAGGTGATTTTCATCAATAGCAGGGACCTGGTGTCTTCTGTATGTATTATACTGTGTCATTACCAGGTAAGAATGGCAGCTATAAAAACATAATCCTCCAGTGCATTCTGTACAGACCAGAGAAGACTAGTACATTACCTTCCACTCTACCTGCCGTAACTTAAAACAACTTGCGAGACATCCAGCAGTAAAAACACCTGTACCTTCCCAGAACTATGATCTAGGAAAGGTAGTGAGAAAAGTGTACCCCTAACTGATCTATGAATTTGAGAGATGTTTGCCTGGTCACAATTGTATCCTCAATGCCTTGTACAGTGTTAGATATACAGTTATTCTCACAAAAGAAAGGGAAGTGTTAGTAGCTTAGTTGTGTACGACTCTTTGCAACCCTGTGGACTGTAGTCTACCAGGCTCCTCTGTTCATGGAATTCTCCGGGCAAGAATACTGCCATTCCCTTCTTCATGAGATCTTCCCAAACCAGGAATCAAAGCCTTGTATCCTGCATTGTAGGCAGATTCTTTACTGTCTGAGCCACCAAAGAAGCTCTAAGCTCACAAAATGGCTAAATTAAGGGTTAAATAAAGGCTCTGGTCTATATAGAACACTTAATCATGAACAGTTACAATAAATTACATTAAAACGTGAAACTAGGTTGGGGAATGTGTAAGGTTGTGTCCATCAGTGGGATGAGGAAAGGCTGTCTCCAATAAGTATCTTTTATGTCGGATTTTAGAGACTGGGCAAGGACGATGGAGGACAAAGTATGATCCAAGCACTGTAAAGAGCATGGGAAAAGACCTGGGACAGAAACTGTGTGTGTGTGTCCATCTATAAATATACATCCACACATACACATACCTATATAAACTGAACAGAACACAAGTTAGCCGGACAGTAGTGTTTAAATGAAAGTAGAATGAAGTAAACCTTAAAAGGCTGGCTGAGGGGCACATCTGAGAGCAATGGTTCTCCAATGATAGTGTGCTTCAGGACCAGCTGGAGAGCTTGTTGAAAAACTGATCACAGGTAGATCTTGAATGGAATTCAAGAGTTTGCACTTCTGATACAGTCCCAAATGATGCTGTTGGTGGTTAAAAACTGTTGGGTTTCATCAATAGCAGGGACCTGGTGTCTTCTGTATGTATTATACTGTGTCATTACCAGGTAAGAATGGCAGCTATAAAAACATAATCCTCCAGTGCATTCTGTACAGACCAGAGAAGACTAGTACATTACCTTCCACTCTACCTGCCGTAACTTAAAACAACTTGCGAGACATCCAGCAGTAAAAACACCTGTACCTTCCCAGAACTATGATCTAGGAAAGGTAGTGAGAAAAGTGTACCCCTAACTGATCTATGAATTTGAGAGATGTTTGCCTGGTCACAATTGTATCCTCAATGCCTTGTACAGTGTTAGATATACAGTTATTCTCACAAAAGAAAGGGAAGTGTTAGTAGCTTAGTTGTGTACGACTCTTTGCAACCCTGTGGACTGTAGTCTACCAGGCTCCTCTGTTCATGGAATTCTCCGGGCAAGAATACTGCCATTCCCTTCTTCATGAGATCTTCCCAAACCAGGAATCAAAGCCTTGTATCCTGCATTGTAGGCAGATTCTTTACTGTCTGAGCCACCAAAGAAGCTCTAAGCTCACAAAATGGCTAAATTAAGGGTTAAATAAAGGCTCTGGTCTATATAGAACACTTAATCATGAACAGTTACAATAAATTACATTAAAACGTGAAACTAGGTTGGGGAATGTGTAAGGTTGTGTCCATCAGTGGGATGAGGAAAGGCTGTCTCCAATAAGTATCTTTTATGTCGGATTTTAGAGACTGGGCAAGGACGATGGAGGACAAAGTATGATCCAAGCACTGTAAAGAGCATGGGAAAAGACCTGGGACAGAAACTGTGTGTGTGTGTCCATCTATAAATATACATCCACACATACACATACCTATATAAACTGAACAGAACACAAGTTAGCCGGACAGTAGTGTTTAAATGAAAGTAGAATGAAGTAAACCTTAAAAGGCTGGCTGAGGGGCACATCTGAGAGCAATGGTTCTCCAATGATAGTGTGCTTCAGGACCAGCTGGAGAGCTTGTTGAAAAACTGATCACAGGTAGATCTTGAATGGAATTCAAGAGTTTGCATTTCTGATACAGTCCCAAATGATGCTGTTGGTGGTCATTTGGAGACCATACTTTGAGAAAGACTGTCATAGAGGTTTTTGAATGCTATGCTAGGAAGAGTCGCCCAAAGTTTTCTGAAATGTAAAATGTCCATCACAATCAACTCTGCTCTACCAAAGGAAGTGAATTATAACAAATTCAAGAGAAAAAGTGGTTGGTTCAGAGGCTAGCAGGATAGCATTCATCAGAAAAAATAATTCTGTCTCATCTCAGGACTAGGTTAATTGAGTAGGTCTGTCCTCTAGACTTCCTTGGGACAATTTGTACTCTTTTAACTAGAAAACCTTTACAAAGTGGTTAAATAAATGTCCAAAAGCCAAGTGCGGCTCCAGATGTTCAGGATTAACTAAAATGTAGCAAGGATATTGGATATTTACAAACTAATATCTTATGCAAAACAGTTCAAAGCATTGCTCACAAAAATCCATTAAAAATCCCCTTTGGTTGACCAGCTTCCTCAACTACAGCCATGTGTATATATGTGATCAAATTGCTTTTCAATGTCTTTGGGGACACAGTTTACTTTGACAGCTCTTAGAAGGCAATCATATATTTTAATCATTTATTTTTTCCATGCCAATTTCTTCCCCGCTCTTTCTGCAATTAAGGGCAACCCTTCCTTCTCACTTCCTGCCTTCCCGACAACAGTGAAGGCAGAAAAACAGAAAAGAACAGCTTGGAGCCCCGGACTCTCAGAAGCAGAGGAGATTTCAGTAGTCATCTTACATTTTTCCATCTGGGTACCACCAACTCTGAAGTTTTAGGGTCAGTTACTTAACCTCTCCAAAACTCAGTTTCCTCATTTGTAAAGTGGGAATCATTATGTACAGCTCATTGATTGGCTGTGAAAACTGATGAAACAGTATGTTTGAAACGTAGGAAGTTTCTGACACATAAAGCTTCCATACATAGTAATTACTATTTTTATTCTAAGCCTCTCTGATCTTATATGTATACATATATCTATTTTATAAATATTATTGTAAACAAATTTAAATACAGTTTGGAACAAGGAACTCTAAATTATTTAACAAATAAAATAGATGCCACCGAGTTCAATGTCTCTCCCAGTATTTGATTTTAAGAAACAAAAGGCAAATGAGTTGAGTCCTAAAGGTGAATGGAAACAATAAGATCATATTGGCTACAATCAATGGAGTTCATTAGATGTAGCATCCTCTCATAGACTTAATCCAGGCCTACCTCTTCTACCTTAGATGGCTCAAGACAGCATCCTGGGTGATCAAGGAGACTAAGTTTCCAGTCAAGACCAGCTAAAGAAAGAAATATCCACCATAGGAGAGAAGAGATAAAGTAGCAACTGGCTTCTAAGACCCGGGTTTTGGAATGAAATCAAGAAAACAGAAACCTTTCTTTCACCATGGATATTTTCACAATTCCTAATCAATAAAGCACAGTCAATAAAGTATAATCATCTTCAACACATAAGAGTAAAGAAAGGGATTAAAAAAAAAAGAAAGTGATAAAGATGTTCACTAAATCAGCAAACATAGGAGTTACAGTTGGCATTTTGCCATAGGAAAGAAAATCAGTAAGGTCTAGCCCCAGCTCTTTCATGGATATTCCTTCTGACTCTGGACAAATCACTACATGGCTTTGTGTAAACAGGGTATTGATTTACATCTGAGGGTTTTTTTTTTTTTTCCTTTTCATGGAGCTATTTTTCTTTTTTTTGCTGGGCACCACTTCTATTGGTCTTTCATCTATCTATTTTCATCCATCTTTGTTCTTTGGCCCATTTGGGCCTCCCATCGCAGTGGCCTCTGTTGCTGCAGAGCACTGGCTCTGGGCACATGTGCTCCAGAGCTCCGGCTTAGTAATTGGACACATTGGTCCAGCCGCTCCACGGCACGTGGGATCCTCCCAGGCCAGGGATTGAACCGGTGCCCCTTGCACTGCAAGGCGGTGTCCTTACCCACTGGACCACCAGGGAAGTGCATCTGAGTTTTTATGAGAGGTTGTAATTGTAATGAATTAAAGATGGCCACATCTCCTATTCAGAGACAGGGCTTCTGTGCCCTTCCCACGGGGCTGCCCTGTGACTAGTTGACCAAGAGAGCACATAGGAAGTGTTGTATGACAGTGACATGCCCAGTTTTTAAGAAGACTTGATTTCTCACAGCCAAGAGCGGTTGTGTAAAAAATATAGCGTGCATAAACATGAGATCATGAATAGGGACCATGTGGACAGAGAGAGGAGCCCGATTGAGCCCAGCCTTCCAGATGACCCCACAAAAATGCCAGGTGTATAAGTAAACGGTTTTGAACCCTCCAGGCAACTCTAGCTTCCAGTTAAAAGCCATCAAGTGACTTCAGCCAAACCCAAGTTCATGATGCACAAACCTGTGAGATCTAATAATAATGCATGGTTGTTTAAGTAATTATGTTTTGGGGTAGATGTTACGTGGCAACACACAACCACAAGGTAAAGAGGTAACACACAGTCAGGGGTCACTGTGGGGTTTACTGGCTAAGCAGTAATTCTCCTTCCCGGAGGTGATCCACATTTTGTGGCAGAATTCTAGAGAAAGAGACCTATCTTTCTGCTCAATTTTGTTATATTTTAGTTCCTCTGGTTCCCTTTTAAGGATATGGAAAAGAGAGACAAATAATAATAGCTTTAAGAAGAAACTAAAGGCTTTTCTCTTTGGATCCCAAGAGGTTCAGCAAGGTGCCAGTCACCTGGAGGGTCAATGAGGAAGACCCCACAGGGACATTCACCAGGAACCAGGGACGTGAAGGGATGGAGAATGCAGCCAAGAGCAGAGATAAAACTGTGGGTTCAAGTAAGGGAGAGCCATAGGATGGAAGGACAGGGAAAGACTCCTTCCTGTCCTTGGAAGCGTCTGCACATAATCCCACATGCAATGTGCAGATTTAATGTTTACTCTTGTCCTCTCTGTTAAATATTCTTCTGTACCCTCATGATAAGAAAACTTGCAAGAAGGGGAATATCAGCTGTCTAGGAAAGCGTCTCCCTGAGTTATTACTGACTAAAGGAAAAAGGGTAATCCACTAAAAATGCCATCTGAAAACATCTTAGCAATGTTTACTAAACACACACAAAGGTTTCCAAGGTATATTTTATGACATGTATGAACTGATCAATCTACCAGAAGACACTGGATGATTATTCCCACTGATCCTTTCAGACTAAACCCAAGGGTGACATTCCCAGAAAGTTCTTTCTAGCCCCAAAAAGCACAGGAGAGAGACTCTCTCCTGTCAGAGATCTGGATTGGTTCTTTATTCCTGCTTTTTTTTTTTTTTTAGGAAGGATGGAGAGGCATGCATTAGTTGCAGGATCTTAGTTCCCAAACCCAGGCCTCAGTAGTGAAAGTTCTCAGTCCTAACAGCTGGACCACCAGAGAATTCCTTCTGCCTTGGTGTTTTACAGTACCTTGTAATTATTTGTGACATGGCATTTCTCTAACTGTATTATAAGTGTCCACTTACTTCTTTGCTACAATTATTAATATTCCTACTGTGTTGTTGTTTAGTCGCTAAGTTGTGTCTGACTCTTGCAACCCCATGGGAAAAAAAAAAGAAGTGTATTCTACACTATATCTAATTCCTATAGCAAATCTGCAAGGCAGCGGTCAACAACTGTTTCTTTTTTTTTTTTCTTTTGATTAAATTTTGGCCTCTATTCATTGATTTTTTTAATCCATTTATTTTCATCCATCCTCACTCTCTGGCCTGTGTGGGCCTCCCATCTCAGTGGCCTCTCTGGTCACAGCACCGGCTCTGGGTGCATGTGCTCCAGAGCGCTGGCTCACAACTGGACACACAGGTCCAGTCGCTCTGCAGCACGCGGGATCCTCCACCAGTGCCCCTTGCACTGCCAGGCAGACTCTCCACCCACTGGATTATCAGTGAAGCCCCATACATTTTAAATATAAGAAAACTGAGGCCCAGAGAATTTAATACACTTGCCTAATATCACACAGCCAGATTCAGTAGAACTGGAACTTAAACCCACGTTTGCCAAAGTCCATGCCCTGGCAATGTTAACAAAAGGGCAAGGCTTGACAAAAAGTAACCTTATCTAGGAATAGGAAGGAAGGTATGCAGTAGCTTATACTGAGCTGAGGACACAGGAAAAAAAGACATATTTAAAGATGAATCTGACAGATAAGATAATACACAGGAATAATAACTAACAAGCTACTGGAATAATCCAGAAATGGATGAAAAATGTATAAGGATGGAGAAGATAGATTTGAAAGATATTTATGAAAATATAGCTTGGTGTTTATGAAAATATGACTTGAAATTTGGCTGGTCATGGTAGATAAGTAAAAGATGCTCTCAAAAAATTATCCTTAAATGGCAAAAAGTTAACTAATAAATGCACCTTTGATGCACAAAGTGGAAGAGGATGTTTACGATGGAAGTTTCTTTGAGCACACAGGAATTGAGAAGATAGAAGGACACTCAAGGCAAGATGTTGAACAGGCGTGTGCCTGTTCGACAAGCCAGAGAACCTGGCATGGGACAAGACTGCACGAGAGATGAGAGCAGAAGTGCAGGTAAAGCCACAGGAAGACTGAGCCCTCCAAAAAAGGAAAGGAGGGGCTTCCCTGGTGGTCCACTGGGTAGAGAGTCCACCTCGCAGTGCAAGCAGCACCAGTTTGATCCCTTGCCCAGGAAGATCCTACATGTCACGGAGCAGTTGGACTGGTGTGTCCAATTGCAAGCCAGCGCTCTGGAGTGCATGCACTTGGAGCCGGTGCTCTACACCAGGAGAGGCCACTGCGATGGGAGGCCCACACAGGCCAAAGAATAAAGATGGATGACAATAAATAAATGAAAAACCAATAGAAAGAGGCCAAAATTAAAAAAAAAAAAAAGGAGATATCCAGGGCTGGAAAGCTGAGGGTCTAACCTTGTAGGACACTCAGCTCTGCAACAGGAAGAAAAGGACAATTATCAGTGTTTCAGGGAGGACACTCAGAATAGCCACCAGGAATTTGCATTGGAAAAGAGAAGCAATAATGGAAGCAATTATAATTGTGGCTAATATTTATTGAACACTTACTAGTTGCCACACACTAGTATATCTTCTTTGCATATACTCAGAAATTTAGTCTTCAGAAACTCCAAATGGAATATGGGACTTCTCAGGTGGCTCAGTGGTAAAGAATCCACCTGCCAATGCAGGAGACACAGGAAACAAGAGTTTGATTCCTTGATCAGGAAGATCCCCTGGAGGAGGAAATGGCAACCCACTTCAGTATTCAATGGATTCTGACTCAACGGACATAAATCTAAGCAAACTCTGGGAGATAATGGAGGACAGAGGAACCTGGCATGGGGCAGTCCAGGGGATGGTGAAGAGTCAGACACAGCTTAGTGATTGAACAACAGCAACATGGAATATACTATTAATATTATTAATGCAATTTTGCTGACAAGAAGATAAAACCAGAGAATTTAAGTAACTTCCTTAAGATCATACAGTTAGTAACTGGTCAAGCTGGGTTTGAACCCAGGAAACCTAGAACTCCAGTCCTCATTCTTACACATGCATAGGTCAAAATTTCTAGAAGGACACAAAAACTAACACTAAAGTCATATCAAATCACAAGTCACATCTAAGAGCATTCTATGCTCAGCTGAACCTGCCTGGGGCAACTACTGTTGATCTGTAAGAACAGAGAAACAGATTAGATAAAGACTAACTCTCAAAAAGCTGCTGAGAGACAGATAAATAAACCAATTATTAAAATGAGTGACAACTGCTGTGTTAATATTTAATATTCTATGGGAGCTCAGAGAAAGAAATAACAAATCTTTAGGTATGAAGCTCAGCCAGACAGTGGAGAAGGTGAGTACTGAACAAAAGTGGATGCTTACCAGGAAATAAAAAGATGGATGACAATAAATAAATGAAAAACCAATAGAAAGAGGCCAAAATTAAAAAAAAAAAAAAGGAGATATCCAGGGCTGGAAAGCTGAGGGTCTAACCTTGTAGGACACTCAGCTCTGCAACAGGAAGAAAAGGACAATTATCAGTGTTTCAGGGAGGACACTCAGAATAGCCACCAGGAATTTGCATTGGAAAAGAGAAGCAATAATGGAAGCAATTATAATTGTGGCTAATATTTATTGAACACTTACTAGTTGCCACACACTAGTATATCTTCTTTGCATATACTCAGAAATTTAGTCTTCAGAAACTCCAAATGGAATATGGGACTTCTCAGGTGGCTCAGTGGTAAAGAATCCACCTGCCAATGCAGGAGACACAGGAAACAAGAGTTTGATTCCTTGATCAGGAAGATCCCCTGGAGGAGGAAATGGCAACCCACTTCAGTATTCAATGGATTCTGACTCAACGGACATAAATCTAAGCAAACTCTGGGAGATAATGGAGGACAGAGGAACCTGGCATGGGGCAGTCCAGGGGATGGTGAAGAGTCAGACACAGCTTAGTGATTGAACAACAGCAACATGGAATATACTATTAATATTATTAATGCAATTTTGCTGACAAGAAGATAAAACCAGAGAATTTAAGTAACTTCCTTAAGATCATACAGTTAGTAACTGGTCAAGCTGGGTTTGAACCCAGGAAACCTAGAACTCCAGTCCTCATTCTTACACATGCATAGGTCAAAATTTCTAGAAGGACACAAAAACTAACACTAAAGTCATATCAAATCACAAGTCACATCTAAGAGCATTCTATGCTCAGCTGAACCTGCCTGGGGCAACTACTGTTGATCTGTAAGAACAGAGAAACAGATTAGATAAAGACTAACTCTCAAAAAGCTGCTGAGAGACAGATAAATAAACCAATTATTAAAATGAGTGACAACTGCTGTGTTAATATTTAATATTCTATGGGAGCTCAGAGAAAGAAATAACAAATCTTTAGGTATGAAGCTCAGCCAGACAGTGGAGAAGGTGAGTACTGAACAAAAGTGGATGCTTACCAGGAAATAAAGAGGAACTCAAGACATAGGTGTAACATGAATTATGAGGAATAACACTATACTCTGGAAATGATAACAGACCACTCCTGGGTGAGAGTAGAGATAGGAAAGACACAGACAGAGGATAATTCTGGAGAAAAGGACTGAGATACAAGCTAAGAATTTAGCCTATACTTGATAATGTGTCACCAAAAAACCTCTGGGGCCTCACACATTCTGTTTTCTAGAATGCTGCTCCCCATGCCTCAGCCACTCCCCCTTAACTTACAGGTATCTACATCACCTACAGGCCCCAGCTTCAGCATCACTTCTTCTGACAGCTTTCCCTGCATGAGCAGTCATGTACTCCAACAACTCCCTTGATTTCCTCTAATTCTATTTCAATAACCACAATTTTTCCTATAATTTTCTATTTGCTATCTGTATTTTTCACCTAGACTAAAATCTCTGAGATTCAGAGTTTTTCTGATTTTCACCGGTTCTTCCAGTGCTCTACTCAGCTCATGGCAATTAGAAAGTACTCAATAAGTATTTGATAAAATGAATATAAAAATAAGATTTCATATCCTCTAGCATGAACTTCAATTCAACAAATATATTACTATTATGTACAAAGTATGAACTTCAAAGAGTATGTGAGAAAGGAAACCTTACACTCCCCACTCTTTGCAGAAATGCATTTCAATCCTATTGGGAAAACAAATGTAATTGTGTGACATAAGCTCACAGTGACAGACACTTTTCATTTATACACTGCAAAATTGAGTTATGCTCCAGGGAGACTGTTAAGAAATGTCAGCACATATATCTCCACCACAGGATTAAATATGCAATCTTTGACTCAGAATTGTATGTTTTAGAGGCAAAACTGTAAAAAAAAATCTATAACTGAATATCTGCTGGAGGAGCTCGCAGATAGAACAATCAACTTCCTGGGCTGCCTAGAGGAAGGATGGCCATTCAGATGGAAACATTAAAGAGAGAATCTTGCAATGCTATAGATAATGGCATCCTCAATGAAGTGAAACAGCTTTTTTTCATCCCTCTTGAACCAAATACTGAGCAATATACAGCTGATCAATATACAGCAGCATCAGTGGTAAAAAGTCTGAGAAGTGTGGTATGTGAAGCCAGTAAAAGGATCTAGCAATATATAGCTCCATTAAGCTGTATATTGAGCTGTATTTTTGCTGTATACACATCAAGCTATAAGGAAGACTTGGGAATGACACACCTTTATTATGTTGTGGAGACTCCATAAAGATACCCTTAGGTCAGTTTAAGAGAAGTTGACAGCTGCTATTCTTGTCGCCCAACATCCCTCTTTCCAGAGGGAGAGGCTGTTTGCCTGTGGCATATGCTTCTCTGAAAGCTGGCAGGCAGGACCCACCTCTCCCAGAAACCAGGTGCATCAGCCCCTACACCACGATGATTAACCATGAGGAGAATGTCTGACTCAGGCCAAACCAACCAAAATTCTTCAGTGAGTAGTAGCATTCAGGTTTCTCATTTTTGGATATATGAGTAAAGGATGGTTTAAGACTCATGTTGCCTATAGCTATTTTTCAACGCAGTCTGAGAATGAATTCAACAAGAAAACAGCATAGGGGCATAAAGGGACAGACATAGGGAAACAGACACAGAGAGAAAGAAAAGGAAAGGAGACACAGAGCAGAGGGAGACAGAGACATGGGGAGAGAACCAGACTAGGCAATAATGTTCAAACCTGCAAAGCCATGTCAGAAGCCTGACTTTTCAGCTACAAATCAGTCAGTTTATTCTGTCACACAGTACTGAAGAAGGCCTTACTAATATATCATCTGAGAAGCAAGTTGGTAAGCACACTACTCTCAGGCAATTCACTAGGATATATAAAGGGAAAGCCCTCTTCAAAGTCTTATTTAAGGCATAGAATCATTTGAGTAAACTAAAATATATTCACATAACAAGTCTTCTTACGGCATATGAAATGATGGGCATTTAGAGGGGAGTGTTATTTACAGGTGTTAACTCTAGTGTATACAGCTGTGGAGGGAGAGAGGAAGAAATGGGGACATTTTTATGTTTTACTTATGAAATAGTTTTACATTAAAAAGAGAGAATCTTGCAATGCTATAGATAATGGCATCCTCAATGAAGTGAAACAGCTTTTTTTCATCCCTCTTGAACCAAATACTGAGCAATATACAGCTGATCAATATACAGCAGCATCAGTGGTAAAAAGTCTGAGAAGTGTGGTATGTGAAGCCAGTAAAAGGATCTAGCAATATATAGCTCCATTAAGCTGTATATTGAGCTGTATTTTTGCTGTATACACATCAAGCTATAAGGAAGACTTGGGAATGACACACCTTTATTATGTTGTGGAGACTCCATAAAGATACCCTTAGGTCAGTTTAAGAGAAGTTGACAGCTGCTATTCTTGTCGCCCAACATCCCTCTTTCCAGAGGGAGAGGCTGTTTGCCTGTGGCATATGCTTCTCTGAAAGCTGGCAGGCAGGACCCACCTCTCCCAGAAACCAGGTGCATCAGCCCCTACACCACGATGATTAACCATGAGGAGAATGTCTGACTCAGGCCAAACCAACCAAAATTCTTCAGTGAGTAGTAGCATTCAGGTTTCTCATTTTTGGATATATGAGTAAAGGATGGTTTAAGACTCATGTTGCCTATAGCTATTTTTCAACGCAGTCTGAGAATGAATTCAACAAGAAAACAGCATAGGGGCATAAAGGGACAGACATAGGGAAACAGACACAGAGAGAAAGAAAAGGAAAGGAGACACAGAGCAGAGGGAGACAGAGACATGGGGAGAGAACCAGACTAGGCAATAATGTTCAAACCTGCAAAGCCATGTCAGAAGCCTGACTTTTCAGCTACAAATCAGTCAGTTTATTCTGTCACACAGTACTGAAGAAGGCCTTACTAATATATCATCTGAGAAGCAAGTTGGTAAGCACACTACTCTCAGGCAATTCACTAGGATATATAAAGGGAAAGCCCTCTTCAAAGTCTTATTTAAGGCATAGAATCATTTGAGTAAACTAAAATATATTCACATAACAAGTCTTCTTACGGCATATGAAATGATGGGCATTTAGAGGGGAGTGTTATTTACAGGTGTTAACTCTAGTGTATACAGCTGTGGAGGGAGAGAGGAAGAAATGGGGACATTTTTATGTTTTACTTATGAAATAATGTCTTTTTTTTCTAAAAATGATCAGATATTACTGTTAGGCTATTTTAAAACTGTAGTGATTAGAAAGGACCTTGATGAAATAAATCAAACACTAGATCATGAACTGGAGTTGATGAAGATAAAGGTCCTTGCAAGGAAGAATCTGCCAACAGGAGGTGGAGAGGGCTTCCCCAAGGGCAGAGTCTAGGGCATTCTGTGAGAAAGCAGAGGGAACATGTTGGTCAGAAAGATGTCCGTGTGTGCCCCACCTTGTTTGGATCTCAGAGGGAACATCTCACTGAAGTGAGAATGTTCTTAGAGATTTGAAGAATGTACTATCTCAGGAGCACAAATAGGTTACTGTGGACACACATTCAAGAAGTGCTAACTTCTCGTAAGGAGAAAACTGAATGCCTGTTTCAGAAATCAGTAAAAATGAAGGCACCCAACGGAAATCCAAATGACCATCTAGCCTAGCCAACACTACTATTGCCCCCATATAACCATTGTTAATAGTTTGGTACAATTTCATTCCTTCTTTCTCTCACACTCACTAATTTGCATACACCCAGATACAAACATCTACATATTTATTTTCCAAAAGTGAAAGTACTCTAAACATTAAGGTCTGAAGCTTGTTTTTTTCTCGCACATAATAAACCAGCAATATCTTTCTAGGACAACACACAAAGCTATTTCTCACAGTTTTTAATGACTGTATTATATTTTACTTTAAAAACTAGTACTTTAGTAAAAATACTTGGTTAGTTTTAATGTTCACAGTAACCTTAGATTTAAAATAACCAAATGTATATAAAGCTTTAATGCAGTTTTTGACCTCCCATGACCCATACAATGTGATACTTGTATTTTAATCATATTTTAGTCGTTATTTCTAATGAGTCAACAAACTTTCATTAACAGATCTCAATTCTCAAAGCATTAGGAAGTACAGTGGATAGAGAATGATAGTTAGATAAATGCATTACATGTATGTATATATTTTGAATTTTAACTTTTTATTTTATTTTGGAGTATAGCCAATTAACAATGCTGTGATAGTTTCAAATGCACAGAAGAGCAACTCAGCCATACACATGCGTTTAATAATGTATTAGTGGAGTCTTGCATTTTGCTTTGATACAGAGGTCTGCTATCCGAGTGGATTTTGGAATCAAGGTGAGCCATTCTTGCTGAAGAGGCACTACCTGCATCAGTCACCCCCAAAGACTCAGGGCAGTTTTAGAGAGAAGGTTAAGACATTCGCCTAGGCATTGCTTGGCGAGCAGTAACATCGCACCTTTCTGAAACATTTACTCCGTACTTCATCCCAGCCCAGTCCAGCCCAATTGTCATGCTAGGAGGAACACAGCAAAACAGAAGCTAGATGCAGATAAATTCATATTCTGACAGGTTATACTGCCCTGTAACATCTAGAGTGAACCTTCCACCTCAATAAGAATATCACTCTTGGGACAGGAAATGATGGGAGATGAGCAGCAAGTTTCCAAGACTCTCAGAAGAAAACAAAACCATTTGTCTCCATTTATTTATTGATAAATGGTGTCGGAGTTTCTGATGTCCACTATCAGAGAAGGAAATGGAATTACTGGCCATACTGTTCACAAAGAGAATGTGCTGAATGTTCCATTTGCCAGCAGTGTTTACAAAATACCTAAAATCAGTATTGATGTAATTACTGGTTAACTGACAATTTCACAATTAACAGGTAAGTTCTGTGAGGACAGACATTTAGTCCTCACTCATGTTCTTGCACTTTTTCCTATTGGAGGAGATAGAGACATTTAAGAAAAAAAATTTTAAAAAAATCATTTCGGGTTTTAATCACAATTGCACTACGTTTTCAAAAGAGAAGGATGGATCTGACCACCTCAGAGAAAACTTCTTCAAGGAAGAGAGGATTGAACTAAAATGTGAAAGACATGCAAGAGAGGAGGAAGCAAAGGAACTTTCTGGGCAGGAGGATGAGCCAAGGCTGAGTACAGAGCACTGGAAAGAGAGAAAGAAGATGAGGAGTGAGGCTGGTGAAGGGACTCAGGGGCAAGAAGTGGGGCTGGACACATTGATAAGAAATAGATGATGCAAAACTCTCAGTTAGATAAATGCATTACATGTATGTATATATTTTGAATTTTAACTTTTTATTTTATTTTGGAGTATAGCCAATTAACAATGCTGTGATAGTTTCAAATGCACAGAAGAGCAACTCAGCCATACACATGCGTTTAATAATGTATTAGTGGAGTCTTGCATTTTGCTTTGATACAGAGGTCTGCTATCCGAGTGGATTTTGGAATCAAGGTGAGCCATTCTTGCTGAAGAGGCACTACCTGCATCAGTCACCCCCAAAGACTCAGGGCAGTTTTAGAGAGAAGGTTAAGACATTCGCCTAGGCATTGCTTGGCGAGCAGTAACATCGCACCTTTCTGAAACATTTACTCCGTACTTCATCCCAGCCCAGTCCAGCCCAATTGTCATGCTAGGAGGAACACAGCAAAACAGAAGCTAGATGCAGATAAATTCATATTCTGACAGGTTATACTGCCCTGTAACATCTAGAGTGAACCTTCCACCTCAATAAGAATATCACTCTTGGGACAGGAAATGATGGGAGATGAGCAGCAAGTTTCCAAGACTCTCAGAAGAAAACAAAACCATTTGTCTCCATTTATTTATTGATAAATGGTGTCGGAGTTTCTGATGTCCACTATCAGAGAAGGAAATGGAATTACTGGCCATACTGTTCACAAAGAGAATGTGCTGAATGTTCCATTTGCCAGCAGTGTTTACAAAATACCTAAAATCAGTATTGATGTAATTACTGGTTAACTGACAATTTCACAATTAACAGGTAAGTTCTGTGAGGACAGACATTTAGTCCTCACTCATGTTCTTGCACTTTTTCCTATTGGAGGAGATAGAGACATTTAAGAAAAAAAATTTTAAAAAAATCATTTCGGGTTTTAATCACAATTGCACTACGTTTTCAAAAGAGAAGGATGGATCTGACCACCTCAGAGAAAACTTCTTCAAGGAAGAGAGGATTGAACTAAAATGTGAAAGACATGCAAGAGAGGAGGAAGCAAAGGAACTTTCTGGGCAGGAGGATGAGCCAAGGCTGAGTACAGAGCACTGGAAAGAGAGAAAGAAGATGAGGAGTGAGGCTGGTGAAGGGACTCAGGGGCAAGAAGTGGGACTGGACACATTGATAAGAAATAGATGATGCAAAACTCTCAGAACCAGAAGTCTGGTCTTATTGATGGTGCAATGAATAGCAAATGAAGGGCTTTAAACAAAGGAACGACAAGATAGGAGCTGTAGTATGAGAAGATGACTATGAGATCTTGTAAGCATTCAGTGGATTACTGGGAATAAAAGAGATGTGGGAAAAACTAGGAAGCTGTTGCAGTGATATACAAAAGACAGTATTTGTTTGGACTGATATGACAGAGATGGGAAGAAACGGACTAGAATCTGTGCAGGAGTGAAAGTCAATAAGACTCATCATTATTTAAATGCAGCGGATAAGGAAAGAGCACGTTAAGACTAACTACCTGGTTTTGACATGTGGCCACTGCTGGAAAAGTTATTCACTGAGAAGGAGGTCCAAGTTTGGTAAGGAAGACCATGAGTTGTATGAATAGTTACAAGAAACTGAAATAACATCCACTGACATTGAGCGTTGTGCCAAGCTGGGTCAATGCTATGCTTAAATGGATCATCTAACTTCATCCTAATTGTCTTTCTATAAAATGAGTGAATTTCCCCAATTTTAGAGATAGTGGAACTGAGACTCAGAAAGGTTTAGGAGCTTATCGCCATTCTCAGAGCTAAAAATTGGCTGAGCTGGGATTTGAACCCAGATTTCTTTGGTTCTAAAGCAGATGGTTCTCAATTACCAGCCCATACTCAGCCTTCAGGAAAATTTCATGGTTTCTGGAGGACAGACATTTAGTCCTCACTCATGTTCTTGCACTTTTTCCTATTGGAGGAGATAGAGACATTTAAGAAAAAAAATTTTAAAAAAATCATTTCGGGTTTTAATCACAATTGCACTACGTTTTCAAAAGAGAAGGATGGATCTGACCACCTCAGAGAAAACTTCTTCAAGGAAGAGAGGATTGAACTAAAATGTGAAAGACATGCAAGAGAGGAGGAAGCAAAGGAACTTTCTGGGCAGGAGGATGAGCCAAGGCTGAGTACAGAGCACTGGAAAGAGAGAAAGAAGATGAGGAGTGAGGCTGGTGAAGGGACTCAGGGGCAAGAAGTGGGACTGGACACATTGATAAGAAATAGATGATGCAAAACTCTCAGAACCAGAAGTCTGGTCTTATTGATGGTGCAATGAATAGCAAATGAAGGGCTTTAAACAAAGGAACGACAAGATAGGAGCTGTAGTATGAGAAGATGACTATGAGATCTTGTAAGCATTCAGTGGATTACTGGGAATAAAAGAGATGTGGGAAAAACTAGGAAGCTGTTGCAGTGATATACAAAAGACAGTATTTGTTTGGACTGATATGACAGAGATGGGAAGAAACGGACTAGAATCTGTGCAGGAGTGAAAGTCAATAAGACTCATCATTATTTAAATGCAGCGGATAAGGAAAGAGCACGTTAAGACTAACTACCTGGTTTTGACATGTGGCCACTGCTGGAAAAGTTATTCACTGAGAAGGAGGTCCAAGTTTGGTAAGGAAGACCATGAGTTGTATGAATAGTTACAAGAAACTGAAATAACATCCACTGACATTGAGCGTTGTGCCAAGCTGGGTCAATGCTATGCTTAAATGGATCATCTAACTTCATCCTAATTGTCTTTCTATAAAATGAGTGAATTTCCCCAATTTTAGAGATAGTGGAACTGAGACTCAGAAAGGTTTAGGAGCTTATCGCCATTCTCAGAGCTAAAAATTGGCTGAGCTGGGATTTGAACCCAGATTTCTTTGGTTCTAAAGCAGATGGTTCTCAATTACCAGCCCATACTGCTTCAGGACAACTGAGGACTACCAGGAAAATTTCATGGTTTCAAAAGGATGTGATAGGGTTTCCTTGATGGTCCAGTGGGTAAGGACACCGCCTTGCAGTGCAAGGGGCGCTGGTTCGATCCCTGGCCTGGGAAGATCCCACGTGCTGCGGAGTGGCTGGACTGATGTGTCCAATTACCGAGCCGGAGCTCTGGAGCGCATGCGCCCAGAGCCGGTGCTCTGCAAAGACAGACACCACCACGATGGGAGGCCCACATGTGCCAAAGAACAAAGATGGATGAAAATGGACAAATGAAAGACCAATAGAAGTGGCCTGCCTGCTCCCCTCCCCCCCCCCCCCAAAATAAATAAATAAATAAATAAATCTTAAAAAAAAAAAAAAAAAAAAAAGGATGTGATAGTTAACCTGGAACTCTGAAGCCAAACCTTCCTAGGAAACCTTCAATTCTCCTCTCAAGACTGCTCAGAACAAACCGTCCACATCAGGAAGATGGTTCTACTCTTTCTCCCATCATTTACTCCCCACCTGCTCCGGCTTTTGCCCAAACTTCAAGGTCACCTCCAGTTGCCCTAATCTCCTCGGTTTTGCCTTCTCCAAGTTCCTATAATATTTTCAGTCTCACCACTTAGTTTGGCAACAATCATGTGCAGGCTAGCCTGCAGGATGTCCATAGAGGTTCAACATCCTTACATTTTATTTTTTCTAAAATGGACCATATTTTTTTCTTAACAATATATACTGACTGTCTTATAAAGCCTCCCATGTGCTGAAGTCAGATAGTTGTAAATAACCTAAGAAACACAAATTTCAGACTATGACACCACGGTTCCGTCTGCCAACCAATAGTTCCATTTTACCAATGCTATCAGCTCTAGGTGTCGAGTGGAATCTCATTATACATTGCATTTCAATGACACAATTCATATATATGTTCCTGGCAGAGAAAGAGACAGAGAACATAAACATTTTAAATAGAACAGGCCATCATGCCTGCCATTCTAAAAAATAAGCATGTGTCCCATAAAATAGGAGATAAATTAGCTGGTTTCAGTCCCCAAGGATCTTTGCCAGCATCAGTAAATATCTGGACAAACTCTGATTTCAGTGTATCTGGGTACATATTTTAGGTATCCTATCATCTCTAATTTTAAGTCTACTATTCCTATTCCTCTATTAAAGAACCAGTGACCTATCCCAAGACTAGGGGGAAAGCTGGGCTCTCAGACTACTCAGGAGATCACAGAGATTGTCCCTGGCAATTCTCATAACATGAGACTTTCTCACTACACTTTCTTTTGGGAACTACCCCTGAGACATGATTACAGTGATGGTAACATATGGTTGCATAATCATCTGACTTTTAAGTTGCATTCTGACTTTATTATTGAATATAAACAAGTAGGAATTATAAAATGAAAAGCACTGATATAATTGATGAACATGTGCCTCCAACAAATGAGGCAAAGACTGAAATCATTTAGGCCTCTTGAAGTCAAATGTGAAGAAAAAGAACCCAATGATGCAATAGGAATAAACTGCTAGCTTGGGTCCAAAAAACCAAACAACTATTAGGGATTTTATGATCACCTTTGATTTTCTGGAAAAGAGCCTCCCCAGTCACAGGCCAAGCCTAAATATGCACATAAAATTATGATTCAGATACATTTCATGTTCAAACAAAACATTTATCATTCTGAACCACTCCTGCTGCCTACTGGGCAGATAGATTAATTCTTGCTTCTCAGCATACTCAGAATTCTCTTCAGCATACAATTTCAGGCTCTTTCTATGGGAAACATGATACCCATGACTTACTGAGACTGTAAATTCCTTGCAGGCATGTTCTAGGCTCTACTCCTCAGGGAGCACCCAATTAAAAGGGGTGCTATACCAAAGCCAGAGAGTGAATGAGTAAGTGAACAGCCAGATTTACCACTCTGAGATTCATTTCCTCTAATGAATCAGTTAAGAAAAAAGACACAGCCAGATAGCTATCAGGTTGTTGTCTCCAACATGGAGCTCCACTATGTTCATAGCTCTTGTCTTACCTATCCAGAGAAATGCAGCACAGGTGAAAAATCGATGCTGTTGTGAGCAAGACATCTAGAGATGTCCGAACAAGGCAAAACATCTCCCCATAAATCCAGATATCTTGAACCAGCTCAATGGCACCAAAGGGCATCACCAGCACTGACACCAGCAGATCCGCAAAGGCAAGAGACACAATGAAATAATTGGTTTTTATTTTCCTGTGGGTTAAAAGACGTAAGGGAGGAGGCAGTGGGAAGGACGAAGGAAAGAGGTTAGGGAGGGGAAAAGGGAAGCAAAGAAAGAAGGAAAGAAGGGGAGGGAAGAAAGGAGAGAAAAGTCAGACATGCAACATATTCTGTGAGAAGCAGTCTCCCCTTTGGTCTCACATGTGGTCCAGGGGCTTCAGATTTCGCTAGACTGCCTTGGACCAGATGTCCTCTTTTGCCCTCCTCTGTGACCACACTGGCCTGACTTGAGCCCTGATGCATAAAGCCCCTCCCAAGGGTCTTTATGGGGTGATGTCTTTCCCAATGTTGGCCTAGCTAAACCCTACCTACCTACCCTTTGGACCTTAGTTTAATCATTCCCAAGAAATCCTCTCAAGGTGCTCCCCCTCACAAACAGGGTCAAACTCCACCATTTTCCATTCTTAGACTGACTACCATGTGCCTCATATTTGTCACACTGGTTAGCATTTCATTTTTACTTTCTTGATTAGAGCATGTCTTGCTTTAAGAGGAAGACAGCAGATGAGACAGAACAACACCTTTTATCCCCTTTTGTGACCTGATGGATCTTAATCTAGACTGCACACTAGAATCACCTAGAAAATGTGTCTAAGTATCAATCCTCAGGTCTCATTCTGGATCAATTAGTTCAGGGATTCTGTGTGATGAACCCACTTACGCACCCTTAAGTCTGCCAGATAAAATATACAGCACCCAGTTAAATTTGAACCTTAGATAAACAACAAATAATTTTCTGATAAAAGTATATCCCAAATATTGCATGGGATATACTCATGTCACACACATTAGTAATTTTAAAAGGGTCTTTAAGTGGTTCTAATTGCAGCCAAGGATGAGGTGGAAAGAGCAAAAGATCCAGGTTCAAATCCTAGATCAGCTACTAGTAAGCTATCCTTTCTCTGAATCAATTAATAAAGTGAGGAGGTTAGGTATGCTTTCAGAAATTATACGTCTATAGTGGTCACAACTATTACAGAAAACAACATAGGAAGCATAGGAAAAAAGACAGGATGGAAATGCATTTACATGTCTGTACTCATTATGTTATAACTGTTGATTACATGTAATTATTTTCCCCTGGTCTGTTTTCCAAACATCATTCCCATGTATCTTTATCCCTTCATAGTTATAAATTATAATGGAAATTATAAATTCAGACATCAGTTCTCTGGGGAGAGCCCTGAACTCCACCCAGGTTTCCTCATGATGTTGCCTCATGTGACTCACCTGAGCTGCCTGTCCCTGCACACGGCTACCATCACCAGCAGGTTCCCCAAGATAGCCATCAGGATAACTGCTGAGAGAAACGTGAGCAGGACGACCTTCTCCACTGACCTGAAACCCTCCTTGGAACTGAAAGACACACAAACACGAAAAACTAAAGGAGATTCTTGAGACACAGGAAAGAAAATTAGTCTTTTCTTCATTCAACTTCAGGAAGGTAATTTAACTGTCAAAGCTGCAAACACACATATTGTGTACCTAATATATGCCAATGTTTGCACTTGCCACTTCACATGTTAATCTGGTTAACTCCTACATAATGAGAAGGAGGAAACCAAGGGAGGTGAATTAACTGCCCTCAGATTGCACACTGGTTCTTCATCAAAGGACTTGAGGCTTTCCTTCAGATCATGGAGCTTAGCTTGTGCTCAGAAATGTTTACTTGATTGATTCTTACTTGGCCCAACACAGACAGGTTGTAAACTCCATGAGGCAGGGACGTCATCTGTTTTATCTGCCAACAGATTTTGTCTTACTACTCAGCATTTTGTCTTACTAATTTGGAAGTGAGTGTTCTCTATCAATAAAAGCATGATAAATGCAGATTACTCAGAAGCTGCAGGAAAATGTTTAATTTTTTTTTATTATTTCTTTTTTAATGGAGCTTCAAAGGATCTTAAAGCTCTTAGACCCAAACACACACTTCAATATGGAGAAACTAAGGTTCAGAGAGGAGCACTGAGTTGTCAGAGCATGTGAGCATCTAGTCTGGGAGAAGCTGCTTGTTCTGTTGGCCACCACTGGGAACTCGGGTCCCCACAACAAGAAAGATCTGTCTTAACTGAGCTCTTTTGACTGAAAACCAAGATGGCTGCTTGTCCCCAGTGGTAGGAGCCCACAATGTCTGGGTCCTGGCTTTGTCTGAAACGTTTTTCATTAGGGCTGGCATGGACAACAAGGTGACAGCTAGAATAAGGAGTCAGAAAGTTCCACTCTGCTCACAAGTAGTTTCATTGCTTCAATGAAGTCCTTATGACTGGATTCAGATGAAAAGAAATTTAAGGTATGTCCATCTAAATCACCTTCTGCACCTAAATTCTAACTACTGCTGGTACAAATCACAGACAAGTGAGATTTAATTCAATGTGGAAATGTTTCAGTAGGGTGTTTTGGTTACCCAAAACTATTTCAATTTTAGGCATGTTAATTAAGGAAAAGTGTCTAATAAATAAATAAAGGGGGTGATAACACTTTTTCCCTTGTCCTTCTCAGAGGCTCTGACTCAGACCCCCTCTGAAACTTGATCCCATCTCAAGGTCTGTATACTTGTGCTTTCTTCTGGAATGATTATCCTCAATATTCAAATCTCATATTAAAGTTAACTCCCATTTAATGTGCTACACCCAACAAACATTTTCATTTTCTTTATAACATTTATTGTTACCGGAATGACTTCTGTTAATGTTTCTTTCCTTCAGATCATGGAGCTTAGCTTGTGCTCAGAAATGTTTACTTGATTGATTCTTACTTGGCCCAACACAGACAGGTTGTAAACTCCATGAGGCAGGGACGTCATCTGTTTTATCTGCCAACAGATTTTGTCTTACTACTCAGCATTTTGTCTTACTAATTTGGAAGTGAGTGTTCTCTATCAATAAAAGCATGATAAATGCAGATTACTCAGAAGCTGCAGGAAAATGTTTAATTTTTTTTTATTATTTCTTTTTTAATGGAGCTTCAAAGGATCTTAAAGCTCTTAGACCCAAACACACACTTCAATATGGAGAAACTAAGGTTCAGAGAGGAGCACTGAGTTGTCAGAGCATGTGAGCATCTAGTCTGGGAGAAGCTGCTTGTTCTGTTGGCCACCACTGGGAACTCGGGTCCCCACAACAAGAAAGATCTGTCTTAACTGAGCTCTTTTGACTGAAAACCAAGATGGCTGCTTGTCCCCAGTGGTAGGAGCCCACAATGTCTGGGTCCTGGCTTTGTCTGAAACGTTTTTCATTAGGGCTGGCATGGACAACAAGGTGACAGCTAGAATAAGGAGTCAGAAAGTTCCACTCTGCTCACAAGTAGTTTCATTGCTTCAATGAAGTCCTTATGACTGGATTCAGATGAAAAGAAATTTAAGGTATGTCCATCTAAATCACCTTCTGCACCTAAATTCTAACTACTGCTGGTACAAATCACAGACAAGTGAGATTTAATTCAATGTGGAAATGTTTCAGTAGGGTGTTTTGGTTACCCAAAACTATTTCAATTTTAGGCATGTTAATTAAGGAAAAGTGTCTAATAAATAAATAAAGGGGGTGATAACACTTTTTCCCTTGTCCTTCTCAGAGGCTCTGACTCAGACCCCCTCTGAAACTTGATCCCATCTCAAGGTCTGTATACTTGTGCTTTCTTCTGGAATGATTATCCTCAATATTCAAATCTCATATTAAAGTTAACTCCCATTTAATGTGCTACACCCAACAAACATTTTTCATTTTCTTTATAACATTTATTGTTACCCGGAATGACTTCTGTTATTATTGTCTATGCGTTACCCCTACAGATTGACTTTTTGTTATCTTATCTTGTATTGACAGTTCCCAGCACCTGGCACAGTGTCTAATCTATAGTATGTGCAGTGAAAAGGTAGATGCAGTATATAGGTAGTGCATAATTACTTGTTGAGAGAAAGGTGTTATATTGGTGAGGTTTACTCTTCTGTGTCTCTGAAGACAGGTTGCAAGTATAGAAAAAGGTTTTACTTAGATAAGAGAAGACCCAGGGATGAGACACAGAAGCTATCTTTAACTATCGGGGGACTCTCTTTTTTTTTTTTTTTAAAGATTTATTTATTTATTTATTTTGGGTGGGGGTCGGGTTGGGGAGGAAGGGGAGGGGGCGGGCCACTTCTATTGGTCTTCATTTCTCTATTTTCATCCATCTTTGTTCTTGGACTCCTGTGGGCCTCCCATCGCGGTGGCATCTGTCTTTGCAGAGCACCGGTTCTGGGCGCATGCGCTCCAGAGCTCTGGCTCGGTAATTGGACACATCGGTCCAGCCGCTCTGCGGCACGTGGGATCTTCCCAGGCCAGGGATCGAACCGGCGCCCCTTGCACTGCAAGGCGGTGTCCTTACCCACTGCGACACCAGGGGAAGCCCAAGACTCTCCTTTGAAATAAGAGTAGAATTATGCATTCATTCATTCAACACTATTTGCTAAGCACCTACCCTGCATTTTGCATTGTATTTTTAGAGAAGCAAAAATAAGCAAAACAGAGAGCAATAAATAGATATCCAAGAAATATGTACAGTGAGCTAGTTATACAAACTGCAGCAAGAAATCTGGAAGAGAAAGGAAGACAGAACTGTCAGTGGGGAATGAAAGGCTGATGATTAAGTGGCAGTTGTCAGTGAAGCCCAGTGATAGGATTGTCACACTTTTTGACCCATAGGTTATATAAATATATGGGACCAGTGAGCAAGTTCTAAGCAGTGGTTCTCAACTTCAGCTGCATATGAAAATCCCCTGAAGAGCCTTAGAAAATGCTGTTGGGTTCCCAGATGGCGCTAGTGGTAAAGAACCCACCTGCCAATGCAGAAGACGTAAGAAACATGGGTTTGATTCCTGGGTCAGGGAGATCCCCTGGTGTAGGAAATGGCAACCCACTCTAGTATTCTTGCCTCGAGAATCCCCATGGGCAGAGGAGTCTGGTGGGCTACAGTCCATAGCATTGCAAAGAATCTAACAAGATTGAAGTGACTTAGCATGCACACACTCAGAGATGTTCATTTAGTTAGCTTGAGTTGCAGCCTGAACATTAGGATTTTTAAAAGCTTCCAAGAGATCTCATGTGCAACCAAATTTAAAAGTCACTGCTAGAGAGAGGGAAGATTTAGTAATGGATAATAACATTCTAATCATTTGGGATGATCCACAGTAGCTTCCCAGTGTTGTTTTCAGTGCCCTGGCTCAGAACATGTTTAAGAATACCTAGGTGTCAATTAGATACCACTTCATACCCATTAGGACAGTTATTATAAACACAAAACAAAACTTTAAAATATTAATTGTTGGTGAGAATGAGAAGAAACTGGAACCTTTGTGCATTTTTGATAGAAATGTAAAATGTTGCAACTGCCATGGAAAAACAGTTTGGTGGGTTCTCAAAAAGATAAAAATAGAATGGCTAAATGATCCAGCAGTACCAGTCCTAGGTATTACCTCTATAAAGAATCAAATGCAGGGATATGAATAGATACATACACTCCAATGTTCATAACAACATTATTCACAATAGCCAAAAGGAAGAAACAACTCAAGTGCCCACCAAAATATGAAAGGATAAAAAGAATGTAGTATATGCATATGGAATTTTGTTCAGGCACAAAAAGAAACTAAGCTCTAATCCATGCTATAACGTTGATAAATCCTGAAAACATTATGCTACATAAAATAAATCAGGCACAAAAAGACAGATATTGTATAATTTCACTTACACGAGGAGCCTAGAGTAGGCAAATTCACAGAGAAACAATGTAGAATGGTTGGTTACCAAGGGCTGGGGTGAACAGAAGAAAGGAGGATGGGAATTATTTAATGAGCATAGAATTTCTGTTCGGAGTGATGAAAACATTCTGGAAATGGAAAATGGTGATGGTTGCATACCACTGTGAATAAACTTACTGCCACTGAATTATACATGTAAAATGGTTACTTTATGTATAAAAGGTACATTTTATGTCATTCACATTTAATCACAATAAAAAAGAAAACATGGATGACCCTATATCAGGATGCTGTATGATTTCCTGTAGGACTGGCTGATTCTAGGTCCCTTTTTTCTATAGGCAGTGATCCTCAGAACAGAGGTTGTCTATCAACCACACCCTCATCATGAGAACCATCTCCCCTGCACTGCCTTTCCTCTTGCAGGAGAGAAGAATAGATGCAGAATCTGAAGTGAGCTCCTCTGGCTCCAGAGAATGTATATTTCAGTGTAAGTGGATAATAACATTCTAATCATTTGGGATGATCCACAGTAGCTTCCCAGTGTTGTTTTCAGTGCCCTGGCTCAGAACATGTTTAAGAATACCTAGGTGTCAATTAGATACCACTTCATACCCATTAGGACAGTTATTATAAACACAAAACAAAACTTTAAAATATTAATTGTTGGTGAGAATGAGAAGAAACTGGAACCTTTGTGCATTTTTGATAGAAATGTAAAATGTTGCAACTGCCATGGAAAAACAGTTTGGTGGGTTCTCAAAAAGATAAAAATAGAATGGCTAAATGATCCAGCAGTACCAGTCCTAGGTATTACCTCTATAAAGAATCAAATGCAGGGATATGAATAGATACATACACTCCAATGTTCATAACAACATTATTCACAATAGCCAAAAGGAAGAAACAACTCAAGTGCCCACCAAAATATGAAAGGATAAAAAGAATGTAGTATATGCATATGGAATTTTGTTCAGGCACAAAAAGAAACTAAGCTCTAATCCATGCTATAACGTTGATAAATCCTGAAAACATTATGCTACATAAAATAAATCAGGCACAAAAAGACAGATATTGTATAATTTCACTTACACGAGGAGCCTAGAGTAGGCAAATTCACAGAGAAACAATGTAGAATGGTTGGTTACCAAGGGCTGGGGTGAACAGAAGAAAGGAGGATGGGAATTATTTAATGAGCATAGAATTTCTGTTCGGAGTGATGAAAACATTCTGGAAATGGAAAATGGTGATGGTTGCATACCACTGTGAATAAACTTACTGCCACTGAATTATACATGTAAAATGGTTACTTTATGTATAAAAGGTACATTTTATGTCATTCACATTTAATCACAATAAAAAAGAAAACATGGATGACCCTATATCAGGATGCTGTATGATTTCCTGTAGGACTGGCTGATTCTAGGTCCCTTTTTTCTATAGGCAGTGATCCTCAGAACAGAGGTTGTCTATCAACCACACCCTCATCATGAGAACCATCTCCCCTGCACTGCCTTTCCTCTTGCAGGAGAGAAGAATAGATGCAGAATCTGAAGTGAGCTCCTCTGGCTCCAGAGAATGTATATTTCAGTGTAAGTGGATATATCAGGGTCAGAGAATCCAAGTTCAATGCTGTGACTCATTTGTGGCATGCCAATTAGGAGCAAGATAAAACTAAGGGCAAAATGTAACCACAGAAGGAGCATTTTTAATTAGACAGAATTGTCCACTGAACTAAATATAAGTGCAGTCATGATAATTAAAACAGGAATTGTGTCAACTTGCTCCATGTTAGACACTGGGATTACCTCTGAGACTTTTCAAGACTATTGTCAACCACCACCAGATAATTCTCATCTGACCAAAGGGCTGTCCACTCCACTAAACTGGTTCTTTGACAGTTATTCTTATGAGAAATTTTACGTTTTCTCTCTCTCTCTTTTTTGCTTTTCCAGTGATCTCTTGATACATGAGTAAGGAAATTCCACAACTTGCTGGCTCTGTTTACAACTTTAGCTGTTCTTAATAAAAGAAAAATCTACCACAATAATTCTGGGTAAATTTTCACATAGGTTAGTATATGTGAAAATGAACTATAAATGACAAAATATAATATAAATAAGTAATCATTGTTATTAATATCAGAAGCCCATATAGGGACAATAGCTAAAGAAGTTTTGGGTTATACTCTGATATGTCATCCAGAATAACTGGTTTTAAGGCCTTACACAGACATACACGATACTCTTTCTTACTAGTCAAGAATACTTTTCTCTCTCTTCCCCTTCTCTCACTGGCTTTGTTAAGAGCAACTATGTAATTTCAAAATTTTCTGAACCTCAGTTTCACCCTGGATCAACATAGGAAGTCAGAGTAAACCTCTCATTTGTCAGATACACATTTATTGCCAACCACATCTCAAGATCTATGCCAAGTGCTAGAATACAACAGTAAAGAAGAGGGACAACGTCCCCATCTTCATGGAGTTCACACCACTGATGGAAACAGACAGTAAGAAGATACACAATGAGCAAAGAAATATAGTTCGTAATCAGTGTTTCAAAGTTACACTCTTAAACATTAGTGTTCATGTGTATCTATTGGGGATATTGTTAGAATGCAGATTCTGATGATTTTGGTCTGACATAGGGTCTGGGGTTCTGCACACCTCACAAACCCACACACAGACTCATGAAGAGTGATGCTTTTGCCACTTGCTCATGAATCACCCTTGGCGTTGAAAGACTATCACAGGCATTGGCATGGTGCTGATAGAGAACAAATGGGTTAAAGGGAACATTTAAACAATCAGGGAAAACGGTTTAGTTGCTCTGATGCACATGAAGGATCCATGAGATAAAGGATCCAGGAGAAGAGCAAGTACAAAGACCCTGAGACAGGACAGATGCATTGTGTTCACTCTGAGAGGAGTGATAAAGGAGTAAAGAATCTGAAATAACTCCAAAAAGTAGTCAGGAGCCAGATCTAGAGGACTTTGGATGTGCTGGTAAGAAGTTCATGGTTTATCAGACGATAAATGAGAATACAGAAAAGTGACGTAAGGAGAAAAGGAACATTGGGGGTGTAAGTGGGAGAGAAAGTAAGTAAACCTATCAGGAGCTCTTCCCCGGGTCCACATAAGGAAGGACAATGGCTTGGAATAGGGTGGTGGCCTTGGAGATGGAGAAAAGTGGGTGGAATAAAGGTATATTTGAGAAATAGAAGCATAGGTAAGAACAAGAGATTCAATGAATGCATAGAAAGAAGCAGAAATGAACATTCTAATTCACTTCTCTAAGTAAATGATGATACTATTTAATGAGGTGGGAAACATGTAAAGTGTGAGGTATGTATAAAACATTCAAGTGGAGATATCAAATAGGCAACTGGAGCTCAGAAAGGATGACTGGATCTGAGATACACACTTGGGATTTCCAGCATTTCTATGGAGTTTAGAGCCTTGAGGAAGGGTGCAATCATTCAAGAAGAGGGCCAGAGTCTTCACAGTGAGAATTCTGATACTGAGATATGCAGTACAGAGGGGAGAACCAGCAGAAGAAACTGAGAAACAAAGCAGAGGAGACCTCACTGGGGAACACCAGTCTGGTACAAAGAAAATGTCAAGTGAGAAAAAAAATGTGCTTCTTGACAGTTCCCTGGGGATACCACAGGGTCCCTTCTGGGAAATGAGCAAAGAAATATAGTTCATGCAACACTCTTGGCTGTATCTATTGGGGATATTGTTAGAATGCAGATTCTGATGATTTTGGTCTGACATAGGGTCTGGGGTTCTGCACACCTCACAAACCCACACACAGACTCATGAAGAGTGATGCTTTTGCCACTTGCTCATGAATCACCCTTGGCGTTGAAAGACTATCACAGGCATTGGCATGGTGCTGATAGAGAACAAATGGGTTAAAGGGAACATTTAAACAATCAGGGAAAACGGTTTAGTTGCTCTGATGCACATGAAGGATCCATGAGATAAAGGATCCAGGAGAAGAGCAAGTACAAAGACCCTGAGACAGGACAGATGCATTGTGTTCACTCTGAGAGGAGTGATAAAGGAGTAAAGAATCTGAAATAACTCCAAAAAGTAGTCAGGAGCCAGATCTAGAGGACTTTGGATGTGCTGGTAAGAAGTTCATGGTTTATCAGACGATAAATGAGAATACAGAAAAGTGACGTAAGGAGAAAAGGAACATTGGGGGTGTAAGTGGGAGAGAAAGTAAGTAAACCTATCAGGAGCTCTTCCCAGGGTCCACATAAGGAAGGACAATGGCTTGGAATAGGGTGGTGGCCTTGGAGATGGAGAAAAGTGGGTGGAATAAAGGTATATTTGAGAAATAGAAGCATAGGTAAGAACAAGAGATTCAATGAATGCATAGAAAGAAGCAGAAATGAACATTCTAATTCACTTCTCTAAGTAAATGATGATACTATTTAATGAGGTGGGAAACATGTAAAGTGTGAGGTATGTATAAAACATTCAAGTGGAGATATCAAATAGGCAACTGGAGCTCAGAAAGGATGACTGGATCTGAGATACACACTTGGGATTTCCAGCATTTCTATGGAGTTTAGAGCCTTGAGGAAGGGTGCAATCATTCAAGAAGAGGGCCAGAGTCTTCACAGTGAGAATTCTGATACTGAGATATGCAGTACAGAGGGGAGAACCAGCAGAAGAAACTGAGAAACAAAGCAGAGGAGACCTCACTGGGGAACACCAGTCTGGTACAAAGAAAATGTCAAGTGAGAAAAAAAATGTGCTTCTTGACAGTTCCCTGGGGATACCACAGGGTCCCTTCTGGGAAAGAAGGGAAACAAGGAGGCAGTGTAACTACAGTAGCTCTCCTTTTCCTTTTACTGTACTCTGCAATAAAAGTATGCTTGAGCAAAGAGCTCCATCACTGGACCAACAACCTCTGCAGAAAGTATCTCCTCTGTTACCATTGACAGTGCCTACCACACAGAAAACACTCTTCTTGAAATTACACACAGCACCTCCATGAAGGATTCCAAGCAGTTCAAAATATTCCCTGTCCAAGTCCTTTCTTCGCCCATTGTGCCCCACCACTGCAAAGTACTTTGTGAAATAATTGCGAGTAAATTAGAGAAAACTGTTCATTTTCTTCCCAATCAATAATAAGGACAAAGAATGCAAAAGCACTCTGAATTAAACAGGAGAGTCTGACTAAAATTGGATGTTTTCTTTCTAGTGTGAATGTATTAACCTTAAGTGTAAGGTCTCTGGTGTTTCCCATAGAGATAAAAGACTGGGTGTTGAACAATAAGGCCTTTCACGCAGCTTGACTAAACTTCAGACAGACTTCTTCTTGACTCCAGGCTTTGGACTCTCTTTTCTTAGAGCATTTTACTTCAGAAAATGTGTAAATTCTTTCTCTGGCCCTTTGGGATGTAAGTCTTTTTAAATGCCTCTCGCCAGTCTTTTAAGCAAGGATATCCTCTGTAAGGACCTGATGGCCATCCCTTTGAGACATAATCATCAAGGGAGAGACAGCCCCGTTCCCCAGTCTCTATGAGAAAGTAGAAGCCTATGTTCCTATCTTCTGTAGGCACATTGCTCCAAATTGTAAAACCACCTTGTCTTTCCTTTGGGTTGTTGTTCAGTCGCTGAGTCGTGTCTGACAGCCACCCCATGGCCTGCAGGACACCAGGCCTCTCTGTCCTTCACTATCTCCCCGAGTTAGCTCAAACTTCCATCCTTTTAGTCAGTGATGCCACCTCATCTATCCTGCATCTCCCCCTTCTCCTCTTGCCCCCAATCTTTCCCAGCAATAGGGTCTTTTCCAACAAATTGGCTCTTGGCATCAGGTGGCCAAAATACTGGAGCTTCAGCCTCAGCATCAGTCCTTCCAATGAAGATTCAGGGTTGATTTCCTTTAGGATTGACAGGTTTGATCTCCTTGCCATCCAAGGAATTCTCTAGAGTGTTTCACGGGCTTCCCCTGGTTGTCCAGTGGGTAAGGACACCGCCTTGCAGTGCAAGCGCGGATCGATCCTGGCCTGGGAAGATCCCACGTGCCGGAGCGCTAGACCCATGTGCCCAATTACGAGCCGGAGCTCTGGAGAGCATGTGCCCAGAGCCGTTGACAGTGCCTACCACACAGAAAACACTCTTCTTGAAATTACACACAGCACCTCCATGAAGGATTCCAAGCAGTTCAAAATATTCCCTGTCCAAGTCCTTTCTTCGCCCATTGTGCCCCACCACTGCAAAGTACTTTGTGAAATAATTGCGAGTAAATTAGAAAACTGTTCATTTTCTTCCCAATCAATAATAAGGACAAAGAATGCAAAAGCACTCTGAATTAAACAGGAGAGTCTGACTAAAATTGGATGTTTTCTTTCTAGTGTGAATGTATTAACCTTAAGTGTAAGGTCTCTGGTGTTTCCCATAGAGATAAAAGACTGGGTGTTGAACAATAAGGCCTTTCACGCAGCTTGACTAAACTTCAGACAGACTTCTTCTTGACTCCAGGCTTTGGACTCTCTTTTCTTAGAGCATTTTACTTCAGAAAATGTGTAAATTCTTTCTCTGGCCCTTTGGGATGTAAGTCTTTTTAAATGCCTCTCGCCAGTCTTTTAAGCAAGGATATCCTCTGTAAGGACCTGATGGCCATCCCTTTGAGACATAATCATCAAGGGAGAGACAGCCCCGTTCCCCAGTCTCTATGAGAAAGTAGAAGCCTATGTTCCTATCTTCTGTAGGCACATTGCTCCAAATTGTAAAACCACCTTGTCTTTCCTTTGGGTTGTTGTTCAGTCGCTGAGTCGTGTCTGACAGCCACCCCATGGCCTGCAGGACACCAGGCCTCTCTGTCCTTCACTATCTCCCCGAGTTAGCTCAAACTTCCATCCTTTTAGTCAGTGATGCCACCTCATCTATCCTGCATCTCCCCCTTCTCCTCTTGCCCCCAATCTTTCCCAGCAATAGGGTCTTTTCCAACAAATTGGCTCTTGGCATCAGGTGGCCAAAATACTGGAGCTTCAGCCTCAGCATCAGTCCTTCCAATGAAGATTCAGGGTTGATTTCCTTTAGGATTGACAGGTTTGATCTCCTTGCCATCCAAGGAATTCTCTAGAGTGTTTCACGGGCTTCCCCTGGTTGTCCAGTGGGTAAGGACACCGCCTTGCAGTGCAAGGGGCGCCGGATCGATCCCTGGCCTGGGAAGATCCCACGTGCCGCGGAGCGGCTAGACCCATGTGCCCAATTACCGAGCCGGAGCTCTGGAGAGCATGTGCCCAGAGCCGGCCCTCTGCGACGACAGACGCCACCGCAATGGGAGACCCACAGGAGCCAAAGAACAAACAGATGAAAATAGAGAAATGAAAGACCAATAGAAGTGGCCCGCCCGCTCCCCTCCCTCCCCAACCCGACCCCCGCCCAAAATAAATAAATAAATAAATCTTTTTTTTTTTTTTTAAAAGAGTGTTTCACAACACGACAATTGAAAAACATCACTTCTTTGGTACTCAGCCTTTTTTTACGGTCCAGCTCTCACATCCACACACCACTACCGGAAATATATGCCCTTTTATTCTAGGTTTCTTGAGAGACTGACGTGCAAACAATAGCCAGACCCTACATAACAATAAAACTCTGGCAATCTCTGTGGCAACCAGCCCAAAAAAGTTAGGACTTATTTAATGACTGCTAGCTTGCATATTTTCCCTCTCCTACTGTTAGGGGAAACACGGACTGAAACTACCCACCCTACCTGCTTCCAACTCAAGACTTAGCAAGAACCCCAAATATGCTCCCAAAGCAATTACATTAGATGCCCCACTTCTTGCTTTCCTAGGTCAACAACCTCTGATTAGAACACAGCTAAAGCCCAGAGAGTTTCAATATAAGATTTTCTACTTCCACTCCTGACTTTGAGTCTGCCGTATGCAAGTGATGACAGCTCACTCCTTTGTTATTGCAAACTCTGAACAAACAGCCTCTATTCTTATTCGTGTGATCTTTGTTTCCACATTCTAGATATGCTCTAGGTGTATGTTTGCCTGGAATCCTATACTTTACAAGTTAGGCAGAACCTTTTCTGGGGGAGAAAAATTTCTTATTATTTGACCTATGTTATTTGAGGTTTTTAATGATAATTTTTCAGGTGGGCCCAGCTGACTTTTTTTTTTTTTTTGGCCACTTCTATTGGTCTTTCATCTATTTATCTTTTGTTCTTTGGCCTGTGTGAGCCTTCCATCGCAGTGGCCTCTCTCACTGCAGAGCACTGGCTCTGGGCGCATGTGCTCTGGAGCTCCGGCTCAGTAGTGGGACACATCGGTCCAGCCACTCCGCGGCACGTGGGGTCGTCCCAGGCCAGAGATTGAACTGGTGCCCCTGGCACTGCAAGGCAGTGTCCTTACCCACTGGACCACCAGGGAAGCCCCAGATAACTTTTTTAATAGTATGCTTTTCCTCTTAAAAATGTTTCTTTTTTAACAGAAGGACCAAATTAAATAATTCATATAAAATGTTTTCATAATAAGAGCATCAGAGCTATGGTGCTCCAGAATCACAAGAGAGCATCATAAGTACCAGGAAAGCTTGGTTCAAAACCCAGATTGCTGGACCCACCAGAGTTTCAGTACATCTGGGGTGAGGCCCCAAACCTGCAATTCTAACAAGTTTCTAGGCGACCAGACTGTAGCTGGTCCACATAATGGACCACGTTTTGAAGATCAGTTGATCTATAGCATTGTGAAAGATGTCCTAGCCCTCAAATCTTCACTGTAAATTACTCTTTGTTCCTAGGTTTAGAACTTCCTGCTTGGAAGTGGGGAGATTGTGACATTGACTGACCTCCTATTATATGGCAAACAACATACTAAGGACAAGTTTAACACTGGTTTATTTCATCTTCCCAATTACCTTGTAATCTACTGCACGATACTCATTACAGCATGGTGTTCAGCATGGTAAGGAGACAAGATCCTACTTAAGATCAAGTAGTAGATCTGGGATTTTAAGCCTACATATTCTGATTGCAAGAGCAATGCTTTACCCACTAAATACTAAATATGCTCATTTGAAATTGAATAAATTTCCTTTTAAGAGAAAAAGTGAAGTTTTACTGTGTATCTAGAAACTTAGTATCAAAAATGTTGATGATGATAGTTTAATATGCTTGCAAAAATTTGCTGGCTATAGAAAATGCCAGGGAAAAAATTTATACAGATGGAAATTATGCTTAATGGAGTTTCCATGCAGTTTTAAAAGAACTCCTTTTGATTGTTTTTGAAGTCCTTATAGAGGAGTGTGGGAGGGTGAAGGTGGGGTTGGTACATAAGGGAAGTAGGCTAGGTATTTTTCAAATGCAAACATGTGGAGGAAATTTCTCATGGCAAGCTCTTAATAGACTTTTCCAGAGCATCAAAGATCATACACTTTGAGAATGAGAAAAACTTCAAAGCCCAAAGAGGATCTGCCTGTATGGCCTATAATAGAGTTCAAAGCTGCAAGGAACACAAAGGATATCAGGATCAAAGACACGGTGCTCTAAGGCCACGTCTGGATGTAAAGCCAAGCTGAAACTGATGTAACAAGATTCTCACTGCCGCACAGTACGTTAACTACCAGGGTTTTCATTCTTCTAGGAAATAAAATGCTAGATGGCAGTTGCCAGTAAATTATACCTTAGAGGCAGTCTCACTTTAAGAAAATCTAGTCTTCACAATTGGAACTGAGCAAACAGTTCCAGAGATTGATCTTTTTTTTCCCCATATATTATTTCTTCTCTGATTTGTTTTGCAAATATCTCTTTGCCCACACTTGCTTAGGGTATAGAAATACTCATCAGGTATAAAAAGGTCCTCATTTGGCATAAAACACATGGCACATTTTCAATATTTGGCTGATCATTTCCCTCCTTGAAATTATTCCTGTGGTTATGAGAAATGCAGCCCAGGGAAAAATATGAACCACATGGAGTCTCTCTAGTATGGTCAATCATTTACTAGAAAGATAAGGACTCAAGGAAAAGTGGAATTCCCCATCTTTTGATAACATCCTCCTCACTACTGGTTTGCTGCAGCTGGCCTCTGTCACTGGGTCCCAGTGCTAATAGATCCAGCTCTGCACACTGTGAGCTTTTTGCAAGAGCAATGCTTTACCCACTAAATACTAAATATGCTCATTTGAAATTGAATAAATTTCCTTTTAAGAGAAAAAGTGAAGTTTTACTGTGTATCTAGAAACTTAGTATCAAAAATGTTGATGATGATAGTTTAATATGCTTGCAAAAATTTGCTGGCTATAGAAAATGCCAGGGAAAAAATTTATACAGATGGAAATTATGCTTAATGGAGTTTCCATGCAGTTTTAAAAGAACTCCTTTTGATTGTTTTTGAAGTCCTTATAGAGGAGTGTGGGAGGGTGAAGGTGGGGGTTGGTACATAAGGGAAGTAGGCTAGGTATTTTTCAAATGCAAACATGTGGAGGAAATTTCTCATGGCAAGCTCTTAATAGACTTTTCCAGAGCATCAAAGATCATACACTTTGAGAATGAGAAAAACTTCAAAGCCCAAAGAGGATCTGCCTGTATGGCCTATAATAGAGTTCAAAGCTGCAAGGAACACAAAGGATATCAGGATCAAAGACACGGTGCTCTAAGGCCACGTCTGGATGTAAAGCCAAGCTGAAACTGATGTAACAAGATTCTCACTGCCGCACAGTACGTTAACTACCAGGGTTTTCATTCTTCTAGGAAATAAAATGCTAGATGGCAGTTGCCAGTAAATTATACCTTAGAGGCAGTCTCACTTTAAGAAAATCTAGTCTTCAAAATTGGAACTGAGCAAACAGTTCCAGAGATTGATCTTTTTTTTCCCCATATATTATTTCTTCTCTGATTTGTTTTGCAAATATCTCTTTGCCCACACTTGCTTAGGGTATAGAAATACTCATCAGGTATAAAAAGGTCCTCATTTGGCATAAAACACATGGCACATTTTCAATATTTGGCTGATCATTTCCCTCCTTGAAATTATTCCTGTGGTTATGAGAAATGCAGCCCAGGGAAAAATATGAACCACATGGAGTCTCTCTAGTATGGTCAATCATTTACTAGAAAGATAAGGACTCAAGGAAAAGTGGAATTCCCCATCTTTTGATAACATCCTCCTCACTACTGGTTTGCTGCAGCTGGCCTCTGTCACTGGGTCCCAGTGCTAATAGATCCAGCTCTGCACACTGTGCCATGGTTCTGGCTTGTTGTGTGGTAAGTGTCATGATTTCCTATCTCACCTCTGCTTCTGATAATATAAAAATCTTATGGTCAGATGAAAGAAGAAATTCCTTAGTGTTACTGTCCTGCAGCAGTAGCCAAACAATGGCCAAAGGATCAAATTTATCCCATGCGGTCAGTTTTTGTAAATAAAAGTTCACTGAAACGCAGGCACACCTAACCACTTATGTATTTTCTATGACTGCTTCCCACTATAAGACCAGGGTTGAGTAATCACAGAAACGACTGTATGACCTACAAAAGCCAAAACTATTTATTTTTTGACTCTTTATGAAACAAGTTTGATGACCCCTGTTCTTTTGAAATCAGAAATGTGTTAGGTCTAAAGAAGAATATGGCTTAGAGATACTAAGAATTTTTATTTAATTCATTCCCCTGGATTTTCTCACTAAGTGGAAAACAGTATCATTCCAGTTGACCAAAGCAGAAGCCAGGCATATTTATTCATTTCTTTATCTAAGTCATTATCTACTTTGAGTACCTCTTCTTTTTTTTACTTTTGGCTGTATGGCATGTGGGATCTTAGTGCCCCAAATAGGGATTGAACCCATTCTCCTTGCAGTGGGGTTGCAGAGTCAGAAAACATCTCTAAATTAGAGCTAACAGAATTTGTTAATCTCAGCTACCAGTCTAGTGTGTGTGTGTGTGTGTATGTTAGTTGCTCCATTATGTTTGATTCTTTATGACCCCATGGACTATAGCCTGCCAGCTCCCCTGTCCATGGAATTCTCCAGGTAAAAACACTGAAGTAGCTATTCCCTTCTCCAGGGGATCTTCCTAACCCAGAGATTGAACCCGGGACTCCAACACTGCAGATGGATTCTTTGCTGTCTAAGCCACCAGTCTATTACACAGGTTCAAAACTGAACTCTTGATTTCCCTCACCTCAAAGCTGCTTCCCATCTCAATAAGCAGCAAGTATATTTTTGCTCAGGCCAAAAGCCCTGGAATAATTTCTAACAAGCCTCTCTCTCTCAGACCTCATATATGTTAACAAATTCTGTTAGCTCTAATTTAGAAATGTTTTCTGATTCTGGCTCTTTCCCAGGTGTTCCACCATTACATCCTAGTTTAAACTACATCACGCCTCACCCTTGTGATGGCAAAGGCTCCCAACTGGTGTTCCTGTGTCCACTGTTTTCTGTATATAATCCTCTCTTCACCCAGTCAACAGATTGAGCTTTGTAATATGTTTAGGGTGGAACATATCACTACCCCACTCACCACCCTTGACACACTTTGCCATCACACTCAAAGTAATAACCAGAGCCTTTACCATAGCCCAAATGACTCTATAAGGCTGGATCTTGGCAACTTCTATGATCTCATTTTCCCAGACAGCTCCTGCCATGAAGTCTTCCTCATCATTCCCCAAAAGAGCCAACAAGGCTCCCTCTTTGAGGTTTCCATGTGATGCTGCCTCCATCTGGATCTCTTTATCCCAAAGGATCAGAACTGCTCACCTCTCACTTCATTCAGCTCCATGCTCAGATTCACCTCAAAAGAAAGAGCTTTTCTGACTTTTGTATTTAAAACAAGACCTCTCGCTAGCTATTTCTGTGTCTTATAGTTTTGATTTTCACAGCTGTTACCTAATATGCCCTCCCACACACTAGAATGGTTTGACTGAAATCTGACTAAAAGCAAAGATTTAGTCTGTTATGTCTACAGATGTATTTTTAGCACATTAAACAGTGCCTGACGCATACAAGTAATCAAAAAGTACTTGTGGAATGAATGAATGAATGAATGAATGAATGGAGTCTCCCTTCATTGGTCATCTCTGCTTTGATGCTTCTTCTTTCCAACCATTGTCAGCACTGAAGTCAAAATGCTTTGTTTGGCTTTGTCTTCAAGAAGGTATTAGCCCATCACCCCTGGCCTGTCCAAAATTCTTACAGTGGTCACATTGTACGTTTAGTAAAATAACATATTTGACCTAGTTTAACTCAATCAGTCCCTACTTAGTTCTCCAGCTTAATTTCTGATGTGGATGAGTGTTCAGTTGTTTAGTCATGCCCAGCTCTTTGAAACCTTATGAATTATACCCTGCCAGGCCTCTGTCCGTGGGATTTTCCTGTTAAGAAGCCTGGAATGAGTTGCCACTACCTCCTCCAGGGGTCTTCCCATGACCGGGATAAACCCCAAGTTTCCTGTGTCCCTTGCACTGAAGGATTGTTTCTGACACTGCTCCATAACTTTATCAGAGGAAAGTACTCAAATGCCCACTCAGGGAGTTGGGGTACACTTGTTAAGCCCCACCTTTTCTTCCTCTACTTTACCTAACAGGGTCTTGCATGTCTACTGATGCTCAATTAAACTTTTTCTCTGAGAAGACATCTCACCCTTGACTCCAAGAACTTCTTTCTATATGCTTTATATCACTTTATAATTATTCATCATACTTTTATCACACTACATTTTAATTATTCATTTCAATACATGTTACCCCAACCATACTATCTTTTTCATTTTAGTATCCAACAACAACAAATTCAATATCCGACAACAAATATTTACCATACAAGTTAAAAAGATACATAAGTTATCCCTTACTTGAAAGAAATTTAAGCTCTAGCAATCAACACAAAAGTGCCTTTTCCCTTTCTTAAACTTAAGAGTTCTATTTAATTCTACGTCCAAACAACTCCCTGAGTCAGGAATACTAGGGTCATCAATCATCTCTTCGAATTAGACCTTATAATTATTAACATTACAGATTACCAAATAATTTCTCCAGTGAATATTAGAAGTCTTTCCCACATTTTACTCTGAAGACTAGTAATAATTCCAAACCTATTTCCTGGAACAATACTTCTAAATCTATTTCCTAGTCATCTCCAGGGTACTGAACTTGTTGTAAGCAGTAATTAAGAAAATACATGCAAAACACTTGAGATATTGCTTGGCATATACTACATGCTCAATACGCACTATTAGTATTCCTCTTCTCTTTTCATTTCATTTTAAAAACGCACAAATGGAACCTACATTTTTCTTGCTCCTTTGCTCATAGAACAGCAAGAAAGTCTGGTGGATGACTGATCACTATGACAGTATGTTGTAATTTGTCTGGAGCTATTGAAATAAAAAGTAAAAATAGAGTCCAAAGATGAGAAATAGTGAGTAAGAACATACTGGAGTTTTTTCCAGACATAACTAGTAGAAAGCAAATGTGATAGAGCAGAGAAGGAAAAAATGTTTCCTGAACATTTACAGGTGTGGAGATAGAGTTGGGAAGGTGATCTGTTTCCCTGGTGGCTCTGTGGTAAAGAATCCTCCTGCCAATGCAGGAGACATGGGTTCAGTCCATGGGCTGGGAAAATCTCCTGGAGAACTAAATGGTAATCCATCCCAGCATTCTTGCCTGGGAAATTCCACGGACAGAGGAGCCTGGTGGGCTACTCTCCATGGAGTTTCAGAAGAGTCGGACGTGACTTAGCAACTAAAGAACAATGAAATGCAAATGTAAGGACAAAGAATCTCGGAGCATACTGAGTTGGCACAATCATAAAACAAGTGGGGAATATCTAACATCTAGATAGAGCATGAGGGTTTTGAAGAGAAAGGCTCTGCATTCAAGTTCACCTTCACATGAGTGCAGTTGCTCACACCTCCGTACACACAATCCACATGAGCCGGCTGGAAGTGATGGGGAAGGAGGAAGGCAGGTGAGAAATTACTGTGCTGTCAATCGAATATGCTTTAGGACACTAGATAGGCAGTGGAATCCCTAAAGTTCAGGAATAACAAAAGTCCAAACAACTCCTGAGTCAGGAATCAATCATCTCTTCGAATTAGACCTTATAATTATTAACATTACAGATTACCAAATAATTTCTCCAGTGAATATTAGAAGTCTTTCCCACATTTTACTCTGAAGACTAGTAATAATTCCAAACCTATTTCCTGGAACAATACTTCTAAATCTATTTCCTAGTCATCTCCAGGGTACTGAACTTGTTGTAAGCAGTAATTAAGAAAATACATGCAAAACACTTGAGATATTGCTTGGCATATACTACATGCTCAATACGCACTATTAGTATTCCTCTTCTCTTTTCATTTCATTTTAAAAACGCACAAATGGAACCTACATTTTTCTTGCTCCTTTGCTCATAGAACAGCAAGAAAGTCTGGTGGATGACTGATCACTATGACAGTATGTTGTAATTTGTCTGGAGCTATTGAAATAAAAAGTAAAAATAGAGTCCAAAGATGAGAAATAGTGAGTAAGAACATACTGGAGTTTTTTCCAGACATAACTAGTAGAAAGCAAATGTGATAGAGCAGAGAAGGAAAAAATGTTTCCTGAACATTTACAGGTGTGGAGATAGAGTTGGGAAGGTGATCTGTTTCCCTGGTGGCTCTGTGGTAAAGAATCCTCCTGCCAATGCAGGAGACATGGGTTCAGTCCATGGGCTGGGAAAATCTCCTGGAGAACTAAATGGTAATCCATCCCAGCATTCTTGCCTGGGAAATTCCACGGACAGAGGAGCCTGGTGGGCTACTCTCCATGGAGTTTCAGAAGAGTCGGACGTGACTTAGCAACTAAAGAACAATGAAATGCAAATGTAAGGACAAAGAATCTCGGAGCATACTGAGTTGGCACAATCATAAAACAAGTGGGGAATATCTAACATCTAGATAGAGCATGAGGGTTTTGAAGAGAAAGGCTCTGCATTCAAGTTCACCTTCACATGAGTGCAGTTGCTCACACCTCCGTACACACAATCCACATGAGCCGGCTGGAAGTGATGGGGAAGGAGGAAGGCAGGTGAGAAATTACTGTGGTGTCAATCGAGGATAGACAGATCAGCGTTTAGATTCCCCACCTGGACACTACTAGACGTCCCTAGAGCTTATAAAGTACAATCATTTAAAAATAACTGCTGAGGCCTCAAACCTAAGAACTGTACTGTATTACAATTCCTAAATGTACCTCTAGATTATTATTGTGACAAAAGTGAAAAGAACCTTGAAAACACCATGTGCCAATGATTCCACTTTTAAGAATTTAATCTTAAGAAATAAATTATTAGAGCTGTCCTTAAAGATGTATGTATATTATGAGTCACAACCATATTGCTTATAATTAGGAAAATTGGAGACAACCTAAATGATAAATTTGGGTATAAATTATATCAATATTTCATATTTATTTAATGTTTACAAAGCCAGTAAAATTCAAGTTTGAAAATAATATTTAACAACAAGGGAAAGTTGTCATAAATATTGTTCACTGCTAAAAGCCGGTATTAAGCAGTAAAGCACAAGTTCAATTTTCTATAAAAATGTATATTCATATAAAAGTTCAGAAAAATAACATTGAGAAATTAATTTGTGACTTTTTTCTTAAAACAAACAAAAAAAATACTAGAAGAAATGAGTGGTTATTCTTCTCCTCTCTCTCAAAAAGAAAACTGAAATTTGTGTTTTGAGATATCAGCAATGTTGGTTATGGGCTTTTTAAGCTGCAGAGCTGAAGGCAGCAGTTTCTGATACAAGAGAATAGTTACCTGACCTAAAGGCAGAATTAGCCAACTGCGGAGTGAGGAAGGTTTGAAAGCTAAAGTAAAGAGAAAGCAGGGGGTTGCAGATTCAAAGAAAGCAAAAATACATACTCCCCCTTAGCACCCATTGAGCCCAACCATTGTGATCAATTAGTGTCAAGCTGGATAGGGAAACACCTAAACCACCTTCCTTCCAGGGACCAGGTAAAAGTGGGCAATTAGTCTGGTGTGGTAATCAAGAGTGGACTAAAATGCAAACGGTCCAGCTTATCCCATCAAGTGAAAGAAGTTCACATGAGTCAGCCCCGTTTGAGCCGGCTGGAAGTGATGGGGAAGGAGGAAGGCAGGTGAGAAATTACTGTGGTGTCAATCGAGGATAGACAGATCAGCGTTTAGATTCCCCACCTGGACACTACTAGACGTCCCTAGAGCTTATAAAGTACAATCATTTAAAAATAACTGCTGAGGCCTCAAACCTAAGAACTGTACTGTATTACAATTCCTAAATGTACCTCTAGATTATTATTGTGACAAAAGTGAAAAGAACCTTGAAAACACCATGTGCCAATGATTCCACTTTTAAGAATTTAATCTTAAGAAATAAATTATTAGAGCTGTCCTTAAAGATGTATGTATATTATGAGTCACAACCATATTGCTTATAATTAGGAAAATTGGAGACAACCTAAATGATAAATTTGGGTATAAATTATATCAATATTTCATATTTATTTAATGTTTACAAAGCCAGTAAAATTCAAGTTTGAAAATAATATTTAACAACAAGGGAAAGTTGTCATAAATATTGTTCACTGCTAAAAGCCGGTATTAAGCAGTAAAGCACAAGTTCAATTTTCTATAAAAATGTATATTCATATAAAAGTTCAGAAAAATAACATTGAGAAATTAATTTGTGACTTTTTTCTTAAAACAAACAAAAAAAATACTAGAAGAAATGAGTGGTTATTCTTCTCCTCTCTCTCAAAAAGAAAACTGAAATTTGTGTTTTGAGATATCAGCAATGTTGGTTATGGGCTTTTTAAGCTGCAGAGCTGAAGGCAGCAGTTTCTGATACAAGAGAATAGTTACCTGACCTAAAGGCAGAATTAGCCAACTGCGGAGTGAGGAAGGTTTGAAAGCTAAAGTAAAGAGAAAGCAGGGGGTTGCAGATTCAAAGAAAGCAAAAATACATACTCCCCCTTAGCACCCATTGAGCCCAACCATTGTGATCAATTAGTGTCAAGCTGGATAGGGAAACACCTAAACCACCTTCCTTCCAGGGACCAGGTAAAAGTGGGCAATTAGTCTGGTGTGGTAATCAAGAGTGGACTAAAATGCAAACGGTCCAGCTTATCCCATCAAGTGAAAGAAGTTCACCAAATGTCCGAGATTAAATTTCCCCTTGAAACCTATTTGACGGTTTCATTTAAAATTACCTTATTTAGAGGTTAAAGGAAACATAACATTTCTTACATTTGAATTTTGTACAATTCCTTCCACCTCTTTATTTTTCTTCATGGTATTTATCTAACATATTGCATGTTTCTTTGCTTTGTCACATCTGTTGACTGCACATCCCTACTCGACCCCCATCCTCCAGTAGAAGCCAAGTATCATGAAAGCAGAGCCTTTGTTCTCCTGGTACATAGTAGGTACTCAACAAATATTTAAGTTAAGAAATAAATGATGCCATTAGATTATCTTGGAAATCATGGTTATATCATTTGCTACAACAAAGCCTTAGTCCACTCAGACTTCCACAACAGAATGCCACGGGCTGGGGGGTTTAAACAACAAAAATTTATTCTATCATAGTTCTGGAGGTTAGAAAGTTCCAGATACAAATGCTGGCAGAGCAGTTCCTCGTGAAAGCTCTCTTATTAACTTGCAAAAGGCTGCCTTCTCTCTGTGTCTCTACACAACGGAGAGAGAGCAAGCTACCTGGTTTCTCTTCTATAAGGACACTAACCTCACCATGAGTGCCTCTTCTAAATCTAACTATCATTACTTCCCTAAGGTTTCATCTCCAAATACCACCACACTGCGGGGTTAGGGCATCAACATAGGAGTGGGAGGAGACACAATTCAATCTGTAACAAATAATGTGCAGCTCTACATTTTGACCAAACTACTGCTTTCACATACTTTAATCAACTACTTACAAAATGAACATGCTATCTCTTCCACAAGACTTTACACATTTTATATCCAAATAAAATTGTATTTGAAGGAAAATAAAAATGGGAAAGGAGAGCTATGTGTACATTTAAATGCATATATACACACATATACAATTAAATTCAGAGGTTATGGCCATGAGAATGCACAACCGATTGTCAAATGTTATGAGTGGAGGACTAGAAGGTATTGGGAGGCTTTTTCACTTGGGGTATTATTGGAACAAATTTATATATTACTTGTTTAAGTGAATAATGAGGAAGTACTACCCTCTCTGCCATGAATATCATCTTGCACTTCTCAACCACAACTCTTCTCACTTCACACTAGAAGGTTAACATATTGTTCTTGCCAAATAAATCATAAGTGATAGCATTAATTTCTCTGAGCAGTTAGGTGTGAACCCTGCTGTGATTAAAAAACAAACTCACTGACTTGACTAGACTTGGCGCAGGAACGTCAGCTTAGCTATAGGCATATGTTTGCTCATTTGTTCATTCAGTCATTCCTTTGTCTACTCAGTCATTTTCACATGCATTCAACAGAATATGTGAAGGACTATGCCATTTCAGTCGCAGAGAATAGACAGCTGGAATGGTTCCTTCCCTCAGAAAACTCAGAAGTTACCAGAGCAGGCAGACATGAATCCAGCTATGTGTATACATAAAACTACAGCTTCGATTTAACAAAATTTATTCTATCATAGTTCTGGAGGTTAGAAAGTTCCAGATACAAATGCTGGCAGAGCAGTTCCTCGTGAAAGCTCTCTTATTAACTTGCAAAAGGCTGCCTTCTCTCTGTGTCTCTACACAACGGAGAGAGAGCAAGCTACCTGGTTTCTCTTCTATAAGGACACTAACCTCACCATGAGTGCCTCTTCTAAATCTAACTATCATTACTTCCCTAAGGTTTCATCTCCAAATACCACCACACTGCGGGGTTAGGGCATCAACATAGGAGTGGGAGGAGACACAATTCAATCTGTAACAAATAATGTGCAGCTCTACATTTTGACCAAACTACTGCTTTCACATACTTTAATCAACTACTTACAAAATGAACATGCTATCTCTTCCACAAGACTTTACACATTTTATATCCAAATAAAATTGTATTTGAAGGAAAATAAAAATGGGAAAGGAGAGCTATGTGTACATTTAAATGCATATATACACACATATACAATTAAATTCAGAGGTTATGGCCATGAGAATGCACAACCGATTGTCAAATGTTTTGAGTGGAGGACTAGAAGGTATTGGGAGGCTTTTTCACTTGGGGTATTATTGGAACAAATTTATATATTACTTGTTTAAGTGAATAATGAGGAAGTACTACCCTCTCTGCCATGAATATCATCTTGCACTTCTCAACCACAACTCTTCTCACTTCACACTAGAAGGTTAACATATTGTTCTTGCCAAATAAATCATAAGTGATAGCATTAATTTCTCTGAGCAGTTAGGTGTGAACCCTGCTGTGATTAAAAAACAAACTCACTGACTTGACTAGACTTGGCGCAGGAACGTCAGCTTAGCTATAGGCATATGTTTGCTCATTTGTTCATTCAGTCATTCCTTTGTCTACTCAGTCATTTTCACATGCATTCAACAGAATATGTGAAGGACTATGCCATTTCAGTCGCAGAGAATAGACAGCTGGAATGGTTCCTTCCCTCAGAAAACTCAGAAGTTACCAGAGCAGGCAGACATGAATCCAGCTATGTGTATACATAAAACTACAGCTGCTGTGGTAGTGGAGGCTATGAGAAGAGATGTACATGGTGGTGCTAACCTTGTTTTAAGATCAGAAAACACTTTCTTGAAGTTGTGATTATTGAGCTGCGATTTAAAGGAGAAACAGGAGTTGACTGAAAACAGGGAAAACAGGTAGGAAATGTCAAGGGCCAAGTCTGAAAGTGCAGTGGTGAAAACGATGTGATTTATTCCACCTGCTGAAAGAAGACTGCCATAACTGGAGTGCTGGGACCAGGGGAGCCACCAGCAGTTGGGGCCAACAGGATCAGATCAGGAGCAGACCACAGACTGGCCTAGGTATTTAGCTCTTCGTTATGAATTCAGTGGAGCCATAAACTGTCTAAAGAAAGTTGGCATTCACTCAGAAGTGGACCTGAAGAGGCTGCTGCCCAACAAGAACAGCAGCTTCAAGAAAAAGAAATAACTCTGAAAGTTTTCCCAAGAAAATTAGAATGGACATCTCTCTAGTGGGAAGCATAACTTAGAGAGGTATCCCCCAGTCCAGCCCCAGAGCCCAGTAAAAATTTTTAAAAAAGGAGGTTGGCATTAAGGGTGGCATGATCAGGACTTCTTGGTGGTACAGTGGATGGGAATCTGCCTGCCAATGCAAGAAGCATAGGTTCAGTCCCTGGTCTGGGAAGATTCCACATGCCTTGGAGCAGCTAAAGCCCATTGACCACAACTACTGTGTCCATTTGCTGCAACTACTAAAGCTCATACACCTTGAACTTGTGTTTCACAATGAAAGAAGTCACTGCAATAAGAAGCCACTCATCATAATGAAGAGTAGCCCCCATTCAACACAACTAGAAAAAGCCTGTGCACAGCAACAAAGACACAGTGGAACCCCCCAAAAAAAGAAAAAGGATGACAGGATCAGATTTACATTTTGACATATCTGGAAGGACAACTGTAGGGTTATTTAGGGTAGCTATTGGCCTTAGTAATTTTTTTAAAAAACTTTATTTTGCTTTTGACTTTTACAGAGTTTTGTTGTTTACAGATAGTTCAAATTAAACCAGAGCAGGCAGACATGAATCCAGCTATGTGTATACATAAAACTACAGCTGCTGTGGTAGTGGAGGCTATGAGAAGAGATGTACATGGTGGTGCTAACCTTGTTTTAAGATCAGAAAACACTTTCTTGAAGTTGTGATTATTGAGCTGCGATTTAAAGGAGAAACAGGAGTTGACTGAAAACAGGGAAAACAGGTAGGAAATGTCAAGGGCCAAGTCTGAAAGTGCAGTGGTGAAAACGATGTGATTTATTCCACCTGCTGAAAGAAGACTGCCATAACTGGAGTGCTGGGACCAGGGGAGCCACCAGCAGTTGGGGCCAACAGGATCAGATCAGGAGCAGACCACAGACTGGCCTAGGTATTTAGCTCTTCGTTATGAATTCAGTGGAGCCATAAACTGTCTAAAGAAAGTTGGCATTCACTCAGAAGTGGACCTGAAGAGGCTGCTGCCCAACAAGAACAGCAGCTTCAAGAAAAAGAAATAACTCTGAAAGTTTTCCCAAGAAAATTAGAATGGACATCTCTCTAGTGGGAAGCATAACTTAGAGAGGTATCCCCCAGTCCAGCCCCAGAGCCCAGTAAAAATTTTTAAAAAAGGAGGTTGGCATTAAGGGTGGCATGATCAGGACTTCTTGGTGGTACAGTGGATGGGAATCTGCCTGCCAATGCAAGAAGCATAGGTTCAGTCCCTGGTCTGGGAAGATTCCACATGCCTTGGAGCAGCTAAAGCCCATTGACCACAACTACTGTGTCCATTTGCTGCAACTACTAAAGCTCATACACCTTGAACTTGTGTTTCACAATGAAAGAAGTCACTGCAATAAGAAGCCACTCATCATAATGAAGAGTAGCCCCCATTCAACACAACTAGAAAAAGCCTGTGCACAGCAACAAAGACACAGTGGAACCCCCCAAAAAAAGAAAAAGGATGACAGGATCAGATTTACATTTTGACATATCTGGAAGGACAACTGTAGGGTTATTTAGGGTAGCTATTGGCCTTAGTAATTTTTTTAAAAAACTTTATTTTGCTTTTGACTTTTACAGAGTTTTGTTGTTTACAGATATGCATGTTCCCAGATTAGACATATGTATATCCCCCCCTTCCCACCCCGCCCAACCATCACACAGCACCCCTGAAGGATCCCCTTTTCTCACAGAGCAATGACTAGAGCTATTTTCTTCACATATGATAGTACAGGCCTTCATGCTACTTCCTTTACGCCTCCCACCCTCTGTTCCTTCCCCACAATGTCCATATGTCCACTGTCCATGTCTATCTTTCTGTTGCTTCACTGCGTGTGCCATCATCACCATCCTACTAGATTCCATATATATGTGTTAATATACTGTATTTGTCCTTCTCTTTCTGACTGACTTCACTTTTGATGATACATTCTAGAGCCAGCCACCTCATTAGGACTGATTCTTCTGCATTTCTCTTTACACCTGTGTAGTATTCCATTGTATACATGTACCAGGGCTTTTGTATCCATTCATTCGTCAGTGGGCATCTAGGTTGCTTCCATGTTCTAGCTATTGTATAGAGAGCTGCAATGAACATTGGGGTACAGGTGCTTCTTTCAGATTTGATTTCATCAGGGTATAAGCCTAAGAGTGGGATTGCTGGGTTGTATGGTGCTTCTATTTTTAGTTTTTTAAGAAATCTCCAGACTGTCTTCCATAGAGGCTGTATCAATTTACATTCCCACCAGCAATGCAAGAGGGTTCCCTTTTCGCTGCACCTTCTCCAGCATTTATTGTCTGTCAATTTGTGGATGATGGCCATTCTGACAGGTTTGAGGTGATATCTCATTGAGTTTTGATTTGCATTTCTCTAATTATAAGTGAAGTTGAGCATCGTTTCATGTGCTTTTGAGTCATCTGCATGTCGTCATTGGAGAGGTGTCTGTTTAGGTCCTTTTCCCATTTTTTGATTGGGTTGTTCGTTTTTCCAGTGCTGAGTTGTCTGAGTTGCTTGTAGATTTTGGAGATGAATTCTTTGTCTGTCGTTTCATTTGCTGTGATTTTCTCCCATTCTGTGGGCTGTCTGTTCAGCTCTTTTTTGGGAATTTCTTTCGTCCCACTATTTAGTAATTTTTAAAAACTTTATTTTGCTTTTGACTTTTACAGAGTTTTGTTGTTTACAGATATGCATGTTCCCAGATTAGACATATGTATATCCCCCCCTTCCCACCCCGCCCAACCATCACACAGCACCCCTGAAGGATCCCCTTTTCTCACAGAGCAATGACTAGAGCTATTTTCTTCACATATGATAGTACAGGCCTTCATGCTACTTCCTTTACGCCTCCCACCCTCTGTTCCTTCCCCACAATGTCCATATGTCCACTGTCCATGTCTATCTTTCTGTTGCTTCACTGCGTGTGCCATCATCACCATCCTACTAGATTCCATATATATGTGTTAATATACTGTATTTGTCCTTCTCTTTCTGACTGACTTCACTTTTGATGATACATTCTAGAGCCAGCCACCTCATTAGGACTGATTCTTCTGCATTTCTCTTTACACCTGTGTAGTATTCCATTGTATACATGTACCAGGGCTTTTGTATCCATTCATTCGTCAGTGGGCATCTAGGTTGCTTCCATGTTCTAGCTATTGTATAGAGAGCTGCAATGAACATTGGGGTACAGGTGCTTCTTTCAGATTTGATTTCATCAGGGTATAAGCCTAAGAGTGGGATTGCTGGGTTGTATGGTGCTTCTATTTTTAGTTTTTTAAGAAATCTCCAGACTGTCTTCCATAGAGGCTGTATCAATTTACATTCCCACCAGCAATGCAAGAGGGTTCCCTTTTCGCTGCACCTTCTCCAGCATTTATTGTCTGTCAATTTGTGGATGATGGCCATTCTGACAGGTTTGAGGTGATATCTCATTGAGTTTTGATTTGCATTTCTCTAATTATAAGTGAAGTTGAGCATCGTTTCATGTGCTTTTGAGTCATCTGCATGTCGTCATTGGAGAGGTGTCTGTTTAGGTCCTTTTCCCATTTTTTGATTGGGTTGTTCGTTTTTCCAGTGCTGAGTTGTCTGAGTTGCTTGTAGATTTTGGAGATGAATTCTTTGTCTGTCGTTTCATTTGCTGTGATTTTCTCCCATTCTGTGGGCTGTCTGTTCAGCTCTTTTGTAATTTCTTTCGCTGTACGAAAGCTTTTAAGTTTCATTAGGTCCCACATGTTCATTTGTCTTTTTAGTCCCACTATTCTAGTAGGTGAGTCAGAGAAGATCTTGCTTTGATTTATGTCCTCGAGGGTTTTGCCTATTTTCTCCTCTAAGAGTTTGATGGATTCTGGTCTTACATTTAGGTCTTTAATCCATTTTGAATTGATCTTAGGGTATGGTGTCAGGGAATGTTCCAACTTCATTTTTTTGCATGTAGCTGTCCAATTTTAACAGCACCATTTGTTGAAGAGACTGTCTTTGTCCCATTTTATATGTTCGCTTCCTTTGTCAAAAATAAGGTACCCATAGGTGCGTGGGTCTATCTCTGGGTTCTCTATCTTGTTCCATTGGTCTGTAAGTCTGTTTTGGGGCCAGTACCATACTGTCTTGATAACTGTTGCTTTGTAGTAGAGTCTGAAGTTGGGGAGGCTGATCCCTCCAGCTCCATTCTTCTTCCTCAGGATTGCTTTGGCTATTTGAGGTCTTTTGTGTTTCCATATGAACTGTGTTATTCTTTGGTCTAGTTCTGTGAAGAATGTCATTGGAAGTTTGATAGGGATCGCATTGAATCTATAGATGACATTTGGTAGTATGGTAATTTTCACAATATTGATTCTTCCGACACAGGAACATGGAATATCTCTCCATCTGTTTAAGTCCTCTTTAAAGTCTCTCATGAGTGTCTTGTAATTTTCTGTGTACAGTTCTTTTGTTTCTTTGGGTAGGTTTATTCCTAGGTATTTGATTCTTTTGGTTGCAATGGTGAAGGGGATTGCCTCTTTGATTTCGTTTTCTGATTCTTCATTGTTTGTGTATAGGAATGCCAGTGATTTCTGTATATTGATTTTGTATCCTGTGACTTTGCTGAATTCACCGATTAACTTTAGTAGTTTTGTAATAGTGTCTTTGGGATTTTCTATGTATAATATCATGTCATCTGCAAATAGAATTTGACTTCTTCCTTTCCAATCTGGATTCCTTTGATTTCTTTCTTTTTTTTTTTTTAAGATTTATTTATTTATTTTGGGGGTGGGTGGGGTGGGGAGGGAGGGGAGCAGGCGGGCCACTTCCACTGGTCTTTCATTTGTCCATTTTCATCCATCTTTGTTCTTTGGCCCATGTGGGCCTCCCATCGCGGTGGCCTCTGTTGTCACAGAGCACCAGCTCTGGGCGCATGCACTCCAGAGCTCTGGCTCGGTAATTGGACACTGGTCCAGCCGCTCTGGAGCACGTGGGATCTTCCCAGACCAGGGATCGAACCGGTGCCCGTTGCACTGCAAGGCGGTGTCCTTACCCACTGGATCACCAGGGAATCCCATCCTTTGATTTGTTTCTCTTCTCTTATTGCTGTTGCTAGATCTTCCAGGACTATGTTGAATAAGAGTGGTGAAAGTGGACACCCTTGTCTTGTTCCTGATCTTAGAAGAAATGTTTTCAGTTTTTCACCATTGAGGATATTGTTTGCTGTGGGCTTCTCATAGATGGCTTTTATTATGTTGAGATAGGTTTTTCTATGCCCATTTTTTGAAGAGTTTTTAGCATAAATGGATGTTGTGCTTTGTCAAAGGCTTTTTCTGCATCTGTTGAGATGATCATGTGATTTTTGTCTCTCAATTTGTTGATATGGTGTATCACATTGATTGATTTGCGGATGTTGAAGAATCCTTGCATGCCTGGAATGAACCCAACTTGATCGTGATGAATGAGCTTTTTGATGTGTTGTTGAATTCTGTTTGCTAGGATTTTGTTGAGGATTTTGGCATCTAGATTCATCAGTGAAATTGGCCTATAATTTTCTTTTTTTGTGTTGTTTTTGCCTGGCTTTGTCATCAAGGTGATGGCAGCCTCATAGAATGTGTTTGGAAGTGTTCCTTCCTGTGCAATTTTTTGGAAGAGTTTTAGAAGGACAGCCATTAGCTCTTCTTTAAATGTTTGGTAGAATTCGGCTGTGAAACCATCTGGCCCTGGGCTTTTTTTTTTTTTTTTGGATAGATTTTTGATCACAAAGTTGATTTCTGAGCTTGTGATTGGCTTGTTCATAGTTTCTATTTCTTCCTGGCTCAGTCTTGGGAGATTAGTCTTCTCTAAGAAACTGTCCATTTCTTCCAGGTTGTCCAGTTTGTTGCCATAGAGTTGCTCATAATAGTCTCTTGGAATCCTTTGGATTTCTGCATTATCTGTTGTAATCTCTCCTTTTTTGTTTTTGATTTTGGTGATCTGATTCTTCTCTCTCTCTTTCTTGATGAGTCTGGCCAGTGGTGTGTCGATTTTATTGACCTTTTTGAAGAACCAGCTTTTTGCTTTATTTATCTTTGCTATTGTTTCTTTCATTTCTTTTTCATTTATTTCTGCTCTGATCTTTATGATTTCCCTTCTTCTGCTGGCTTTAGGGTGTTTTCGTTCTTCTTTCTCCAGTTGTTTTAAGCAGAGGGTTAGGTCATCTGCTTCATATTTTCCTAGTTTCTTGAGGTGGGATTGAATTGCTATAAACTTCCCTATTAGAACTGCTTTTGCAGTATCCCATAGGTTTTGCACTGTTGTGTGTTCATTGTCATTTTCTTCTAGGAATTTTTAAATTTCTCCTTTGATTTGCTTGGTAATCAGTTGGTTTTTTAGGTATGTGTTGTTTAATCTCCATGTGTTTGTGTTTTTAGCCATTTTTTTTCCTGTAGTTGATCTCTAGTCTCATTGCATTGTGGTCCGAGAAGATGGTTGATATAATTTCAGTTTTCTTGAGTTGACGGAGGTTTGATTTGTGGCCCAAGATGTGGTCTATCCTGGAGAATGTTCCATGAGCACTTGAGAAGAAAGTGTATTCTTCTGCTTTTGGATGGAAAGTCCTAAAGATATCAATGCGGTCCATTTTTTCTAGTGTGGCATTGAAGGCTTGTGTTTCTTTTATTAATTTTCTGTTTGGATGATCTGTCCATTGGTGTGAGAGGAGTGTTAAAGTCTCCTACTATGATTATATTAGTGTCGATGTCTTCTTTTATGTCTGAAAGTGTTTGTCTTATGTATTGGGGTGCTCCTGCATTGGGTGCATAGCTATTTATGATTGTTATATCTTCTTGGATGGATCCCTTGATCATTATGTAGTGTCCTGCCTTGTCTCTTCGAATCTTCCTTATTTTGAGGTCTATTTTCTCTGATATAAGGATTGCTACTCCAGGTTCCTCTGATTTCCATTTACATGGAATATCCTTTTCCAGCCTCTCACTTTCAGTCTATGAGTGTCTCTAGGTCTGAAGTGCGTTTCCTAGAGGTAGCATATGTATGGGTCGTGCTTTTGAATCCATTCAGGCACTCTGTGTCTTTTGGTTGGGGCATTTAGTCCATTTGCAGTCAAAGTAATTATTGATACAAATGATCCTATTGTCATCTTTTTAGATGTTATGATGGTTTTTTTTCGTGGATCTTCTCCTTTTATACTTGTTGTCTATATAAGTCCCTTTAACACTTGTTGTAAGGCTGGTTTGGTGTGACTAAATTCTTTTAATTTTTGCTTATCTGTAAAGCTTTTGATTTCTCCATCCATTTTGAAGGAGATCCTTGCAGGGTAGAGGATTCCTGGCTGCAGATTATTCTCTTTTAGCCATTTAAATGTGTCCTGCCATTCCCTTCTGGCCTGCAGAGTTTCTGTTGAAAAATCAGCTGTTAAACGGATGGGCTTTCCCTTGTATGTCACTAGTTGCTCTTACCTTGCTGCGTTGAGAATTCTGTCCTTGTGTTTAATTTGTGTTAGCTTCATTACTATGTGTCTTGGTGTGTTTCTTCTCAGATTGGTTCTGTATGGTACTCTTTGCACTTCTTGGACTTGATTGACTGTTTCTTTTCCCATGTTGGGGAAATTTTCAACTAGAATCTCTTCAAAAATTTTCTCATAGCCTTTCTTTTTTTCTTCTTCTTCTGGAACCCCTATAATTCAAATATTGATGCGTTTGATATTATGCCAGAGGTCTCTGAGGCTATCCTCTGCTCTTTTCATTCTTTGAGCTAGAGTCTGTTTTTCAGCAGTTACTTCCACCGTTCTATCTTCCAGCTCACTTATCCGGTCTTCTGTCTCAGATACTCTGCTCTTGATTCCTTCTACAGTGTTTTTCAGTTCAGCAATGTCTCTCCTTGATAGCCCCATTTATGATTGTTATATCTTCTTGGATGGATCCCTTGATCATTATGTAGTGTCCTGCCTTGTCTCTTCGAATCTTCCTTATTTTGAGGTCTATTTTCTCTGATATAAGGATTGCTACTCCAGGTTCCTCTGATTTCCATTTACATGGAATATCCTTTTCCAGCCTCTCACTTTCAGTCTATGAGTGTCTCTAGGTCTGAAGTGCGTTTCCTAGAGGTAGCATATGTATGGGTCGTGCTTTTGAATCCATTCATGCACTCTGTGTCTTTTGGTTGGGGCATTTAGTCCATTTGCAGTCAAAGTAATTATTGATACAAATGATCCTATTGTCATCTTTTTAGATGTTATGATGGTTTTTTTTCGTGGATCTTCTCCTTTTATACTTGTTGTCTATATAAGTCCCTTTAACACTTGTTGTAAGGCTGGTTTGGTGTGACTAAATTCTTTTAATTTTTGCTTATCTGTAAAGCTTTTGATTTCTCCATCCATTTTGAAGGAGATCCTTGCAGGGTAGAGGATTCCTGGCTGCAGATTATTCTCTTTTAGCCATTTAAATGTGTCCTGCCATTCCCTTCTGGCCTGCAGAGTTTCTGTTGAAAAATCAGCTGTTAAACGGATGGGCTTTCCCTTGTATGTCACTAGTTGCTCTTACCTTGCTGCGTTGAGAATTCTGTCCTTGTGTTTAATTTGTGTTAGCTTCATTACTATGTGTCTTGGTGTGTTTCTTCTCAGATTGGTTCTGTATGGTACTCTTTGCACTTCTTGGACTTGATTGACTGTTTCTTTTCCCATGTTGGGGAAATTTTCAACTAGAATCTCTTCAAAAATTTTCTCATAGCCTTTCTTTTTTTCTTCTTCTTCTGGAACCCCTATAATTCAAATATTGATGCGTTTGATATTATGCCAGAGGTCTCTGAGGCTATCCTCTGCTCTTTTCATTCTTTGAGCTAGAGTCTGTTTTTCAGCAGTTACTTCCACCGTTCTATCTTCCAGCTCACTTATCCGGTCTTCTGTCTCAGATACTCTGCTCTTGATTCCTTCTACAGTGTTTTTCAGTTCAGCAATTGAGTTGTTTGTCTCTGTTACTTTTTTTGGTAAGTTCTTGTATTTCTTTATTCAGTGTGTTAGTTGTGCCTTGCAATTTCTCTGACATTTTGTTTTCAGTGTTTTTGATCATCTTTACTATCATTCTTCTAAAATTACTTTCAGAAAGTTTGTCCAAATTCTCTTCGTTGATTTGATCTTGTGTGTTTGTAGATTGTTCCTTCACTTGTGTAGTATTTCTCTGCCGTTTCATTGTTATCATTAATGTTTTAACTGACTCTGGGATTTCCTTTTCCCAGACTTTGAGTTACGTCTGTTGGTGTTTGTTGTTTGGACGGGGCTTCTTATTCTGGGTGATGCTGGTGGTTGGGTGATGTCAGGACTTGCATACGAGTGATTATCTTTGTTTGTGTTCTCACTTGTATACTGCTCTCTAGTGTTAGGCGTTCTCTAGTATTGTAGAATTTTGGAGTCATTGCTTCCTCCCTAAAACCCTGGGGCTTGTTGCCATCCTGATGCAGCTTCTCCTTTGTTCTTTGATGTGGGGTATTCTCTCTGTGATCAGATCCAACCTTGTCCTGTCGATGGTTTCCCCTGGCCTTAGTAATTTTTAAATCTTTTAATTATAAGTGCTCCAATCAACATATCTAGAACTTGGTTCTCAGTAGAAGTGCTAACATTTGAGATCCTTGTGAGGCCTTGGGTTGTGGTAATGACTGGGGAGCAGCATAGGCATTTAGGGCTTCCTTGGTGGCTCAGTGGTAAAGAACACACCTGCAAGGCAGGAGCCACAGGAGACCTGGGTTCAATCCATGGGTTGGGAAAAATTCCCTAGAGGAGGGCATTGCAACCCGCTCCAGTACTCTTGCCTGGAGAATCACATGGACAGAGGAGCCTGGCGGGCTATGGTCCATAGGGTTGCAAAGAGTTACACAGGACTGAAACAACTAAGCACACAGGGACAAAGGCATTCAGGGAGAGGACAGATGACATTACAATATGAGGGAAAGTCTCTCATTAAAAAGATCATGTCCCACATTATGATTAGAATGTCCTATCAGCCATCTGTGTAAGTAAAAAATTTGTTTATAATTACCCAATTTAGGACTTAACCCCTTTTACATATAAGTACTAACAGTTTTTGCATGATAATTTGTATAAAATGAAAACCTGTGAGTAATATGATCTATTTGCAATTAAATTATGCACATATTTCCTTAACTGTAATAGAAAAAATAAAGCAAAAATTTTTTATAATTATCTAAATGTCACCAACAGTGATGCCACCTGTGGTATTAGAGTTGACAATCCAACACACCTGTGCTGACTGTCATTAGTAGGGTACATTCACATTGATTTAATGTACAAGACAAATATCTTGACAAGTTGACTGTGTTTGTCACTATAGACAAATCTAAGCACTTATATAATGAAACATATATTATTTTATTATAAATAATTTTTGCTATTTTTTTCTATTGCAGTTAAGAAAGTATGTGCATAATTTAATTGTGAATAGATAGGTTATACTGCTCACAGATTTTATTTCTGTATAGTCAAGGGTTATTACAAAATATTTGTTTAAAATAGAGCAGGGTAATAGCTGACCTTATATGGTCAAGAATAACTAGTCTAGCAAAGTATAATGACTTTCAAGAGCTTGGTTTTTTCTTCTCCTGAACTTCTGGTGTCTTGTCTAAAGTGAAAGCAGTGAAGTTTTCCTGATTTACTAATCCTGGAAATATGCAGATAAAGGAAGATCAGTGAATGTCAAAGGTTGGAAATAAAAGAGCCAGGGCAGAGGCAGCATACTTGTCTTTCAAGAAAATCAGCAAGATGTACTCTAGCTTCACACTTCTCTCATTCACAACCCTAAAAGATTTTTAACAGCTATAACACACATCTTCTGTAAAAAGCTGTGTTTCATTATCTTATGAATATCTAATTTGACAATATTTGCAAATCAAGTTTATGGCATTCTGCTGTGTGTGTATGTGAGTTACTCATTCTCAGTAATTTATGTTGAGAAATGCTTCTCTGTGCTAGAAACTGTTTAGCTAGAATAATTAATTTTTTGGTTAGCTAGAAAACAAATGCTAGGCTGCAGTACATAATGTAACATAATGTAATGTAATATAATTAGAATATTCCCTTAGGGTTGACCATGGCAACTTTCCAATACTTCAGGCCTCTTTGGCTTCTCTGCTTAATAATAATGGGATAAAGAATAAGAGTTATTATTATCTGAGTGCCACCACGTGCCAGAGAATGCTATTTTTCATGGATCAACTCATTCTTTTTTTTTTATTTTTTTTATTTTTTTTTTTTATTTATTTTTTTAAACCTTTATTTTACTTTTAACTTTTACAGAGTTTTGTAAGGAACAGTGGGTGAGAGGCGTAAGGGAAGTAGCATGAAGGCCTGTACTATCATAAGTGAAGAAAATAGCTCTAGTCATTGCTCTGTGAGAAAAGGGGATCCTTCAGGGGTGCTATGTGATGGTTGGGGGGGGAGGGAAGGGGGGGATATACATGTGACTAATCTGAGAATATGCATGTCTGTGAACAACTCATTCTTTTATCACTTATATAATGAAACATATATTATTTTATTATAAATAATTTTTGCTATTTTTTTCTATTGCAGTTAAGAAAGTATGTGCATAATTTAATTGTGAATAGATAGGTTATACTGCTCACAGATTTTATTTCTGTATAGTCAAGGGTTATTACAAAATATTTGTTTAAAATAGAGCAGGGTAATAGCTGACCTTATATGGTCAAGAATAACTAGTCTAGCAAAGTATAATGACTTTCAAGAGCTTGGTTTTTTCTTCTCCTGAACTTCTGGTGTCTTGTCTAAAGTGAAAGCAGTGAAGTTTTCCTGATTTACTAATCCTGGAAATATGCAGATAAAGGAAGATCAGTGAATGTCAAAGGTTGGAAATAAAAGAGCCAGGGCAGAGGCAGCATACTTGTCTTTCAAGAAAATCAGCAAGATGTACTCTAGCTTCACACTTCTCTCATTCACAACCCTAAAAGATTTTTAACAGCTATAACACACATCTTCTGTAAAAAGCTGTGTTTCATTATCTTATGAATATCTAATTTGACAATATTTGCAAATCAAGTTTATGGCATTCTGCTGTGTGTGTATGTGAGTTACTCATTCTCAGTAATTTATGTTGAGAAATGCTTCTCTGTGCTAGAAACTGTTTAGCTAGAATAATTAATTTTTTGGTTAGCTAGAAAACAAATGCTAGGCTGCAGTACATAATGTAACATAATGTAATGTAATATAATTAGAATATTCCCTTAGGGTTGACCATGGCAACTTTCCAATACTTCAGGCCTCTTTGGCTTCTCTGCTTAATAATAATGGGATAAAGAATAAGAGTTATTATTATCTGAGTGCCACCACGTGCCAGAGAATGCTATTTTTCATGGATCAACTCATTCTTTTTTTTTTATTTTTTTTATTTTTTTTTTATTTATTTATTTTTTTAAACCTTTATTTTACTTTTAACTTTTACAGAGTTTTGTAAGGAACAGTGGGTGAGAGGCGTAAGGGAAGTAGCATGAAGGCCTGTACTATCATAAGTGAAGAAAATAGCTCTAGTCATTGCTCTGTGAGAAAAGGGGATCCTTCAGGGGTGCTATGTGATGGTTGGGAGGGGAGGGAAGGGGGGGATATACATGTGACTAATCTGAGAATATGCATGTCTGTGAACAACTCATTCTTTTATCACAACAAGATATCTGTCACTACTCTACCAAATTTTTCAGATGAGGAAACTGAGGCTCAAAGATTTGATTCGATGTGCCCAAACGCATACAACTATAAACAGTAAATTCAAGATTTGAATCTAGATCTTCCTAACTCCAGAACCTATGATGCACTAAGATAAATGTTCCAAACTGTGAGAGAAAACTTAATACTCAGTGGCATAATTTATGAAGATAATCTAACAGTTAAAACACATAATCTGGAATATAGATGAATATAAATTCTACATCTTAAAAATGTTCTGATAACTTCTTTGAAACTCCTTTGAGAACTACTGATACAATTTTCTGAACCTGCTCTCCTTCAAGAAGCTGTGTTCCATACTTCCTCACTCATTACAATGTTTAAACCTTAAACTTATTATCAATAATTGTAACTTCCAACTACTCAATTTAAAATATTTCACTCTCCAATCGTTATTTTCTATCTTTAAAACATATTCTTTCAGCCATATGACTCCATCAATTCTTTGACTCTCCCAATGGATAGTTAATCCAGTGATTCTAACACTTTTTTTTTTTTTTTTTACTTCCCTGGTGGCTCAGATGGTAAAGAATCTTCTCAGCAATGTAGGAGACCCAGGTTTGATCCCTGGGTCAAGAAGATTCCTGGAGAAGGAAAAGGCAATCTACTCCAGTATTCTTGCCTGGAGAATTTCATGGACCAAGGAGCCTTCTGGGCTACAGTTCATGGGGTCACAAAGAGTTGGACACAACTGAACGAGTAACACTAACACTTACCCCTCTTGCCTTTGAACATGACACAATGGAGGGAGGTCATGGGAATCTTAAATATATGAATGATAAAGGTGCTGAATGAATGATAAAGAATTCTAAGGATATCCTGAGAACTGTCCTGGATGATGATTATCCAGAGATATTAAAAAATATCTAGACAAAGTTAAGTCAAGTAGGCTTGGAAAGTCCTTTGAATTACTCCCTGCATCACAAGTAGAACAGCTGAGGATATGTGGGCTTCAGCCTAAGGACCAAAAGGCTTGGAGGTGCTAGGGTGACTAATTCTTGTCTCTGAAACACCATCAAGGAACTTTAAAAAGTGTGACGGAGTCCAGTGAAGGAAGATACTAGAAGGTAGAGCTCAACTCAATCAAAGAGAAAAAGATGAATGCTTTTCTTCTCATTATTATAAGTTTAATTCACTTTTATAGTTGGAATGCTGAGAAGGTTACTAAGAATGGGCCCTCAATCATTTTTGTGTAGGTCTGAATGGGATAGATTTTTTTCTGGTAACAATCAAGTCCCAATCATCAGCAGTTTCAAAGAACAAAGGTTTATAGAATTCCTAGTAGTTACAGAGGTCAAGACTCCAAATTTTCAATGCAGGGGTTGTGGGTTCAATCCCTGGTTGGGGAACTAAGATCCCACATGTTGCATAGCATGGTCAAATCAATAAATAAGTAAATAATAATAAAAATAACAAGGGGTTATTTTTCACTCAGTAAACATGTTCATGGTACTTGTTCAGAGAGGCTCTTCTCATCACTTCACCCAGGGATCCAGACTGATAGGGTGACCACCATCTTAAATGTTGCCAGCTGCCATGCTAGAGGGAAAGGGAACTCAGGCAGTGGGTGGGTGCATGTGTGTGCATCGCAAGCTGGTAATGATATTATGCTTTTGCCTGGAAGTGGTTTATGTGACTTCCACTCAACAACTGGCCAGAATTAGACACCTGGACCCACACAGCCACGAAGGAAGCATGACATTCAAATCTACAACGTGCCTGGAAGAATGGAATAATGAGTACCATGAAGAGCACCACAGCAGCACGGGGAGCAGCGGTGCAGCTCACGGGTCCAGTTCAGACATTCTGGCATTTCAGTCTGACACTTTTCGTTCCTACCCTAATCACCACAGCTGCTCTGAAAAACGTCCCAATGCAGTAAGCACCCCAATACCAGAAGGGTTCGGGAAAAGCTTAGAAAACACCACCACTAATACCATAAACCTATCTATTTTATAGGCTGTGTGCCTGTGTGCCCAGTTGCTCAGTTGTATCTGACTCTTTGAGACTCTATGGACTGTTGCCTGCCATGGTCCTCTGTCCACAGGACTCTCCAGACAAGATTACTGGAATGCCATGCCCTCCTCCAGGGGATCTTCCTGACCTAGGGAATGATTCTTTACCACTGAGCCACCCAGGAAGCCCCATCTATTATAAAAGACTAGAGGAACAGTAAGAAAGCCCATAGTTCTCAGTTTCTACATGAATCCTTTACCACAATAAAATAAGAAGAATTAGGTATTACGGCATCCTGTACTAAATGCAGTCAGATCTTTAGAGAGAAATAACTAGTTCTCATGCCGGCTAAAAGACCAAGCACTGGAATGAATTTTACTCAATCGAAACAGACCAACACAAGGGCAGACCATCACTGCTGCATCATTGCTACACTTCTCCACAAGAGGACTAATCTATATTGACGATGAGATGATGGTCAGAAACCTCAAACAGAAAGCAAGGCAAAAGACTTTGACTGGGAGAAACCCCTATAGCAAGAACGGCCGTGCTACCAGATTTCTTTATAAAAACCAGAACCTGAGCTACCTGCAGCTATTCAGCTAGGCAGTGGTTGCATTTTGTTGTGGGCCCATCACTTCACCCAGGGATCCAGACTGATAGGGTGACCACCATCTTAAATGTTGCCAGCTGCCATGCTAGAGGGAAAGGGAACTCAGGCAGTGGGTGGGTGCATGTGTGTGCATCGCAAGCTGGTAATGATATTATGCTTTTGCCTGGAAGTGGTTTATGTGACTTCCACTCAACAACTGGCCAGAATTAGACACCTGGACCCACACAGCCACGAAGGAAGCATGACATTCAAATCTACAACGTGCCTGGAAGAATGGAATAATGAGTACCATGAAGAGCACCACAGCAGCACGGGGAGCAGCGGTGCAGCTCACGGGTCCAGTTCAGACATTCTGGCATTTCAGTCTGACACTTTTCGTTCCTACCCTAATCACCACAGCTGCTCTGAAAAACGTCCCAATGCAGTAAGCACCCCAATACCAGAAGGGTTCGGGAAAAGCTTAGAAAACACCACCACTAATACCATAAACCTATCTATTTTATAGGCTGTGTGCCTGTGTGCCCAGTTGCTCAGTTGTATCTGACTCTTTGAGACTCTATGGACTGTTGCCTGCCATGGTCCTCTGTCCACAGGACTCTCCAGACAAGATTACTGGAATGCCATGCCCTCCTCCAGGGGATCTTCCTGACCTAGGGAATGATTCTTTACCACTGAGCCACCCAGGAAGCCCCATCTATTATAAAAGACTAGAGGAACAGTAAGAAAGCCCATAGTTCTCAGTTTCTACATGAATCCTTTACCACAATAAAATAAGAAGAATTAGGTATTACGGCATCCTGTACTAAATGCAGTCAGATCTTTAGAGAGAAATAACTAGTTCTCATGCCGGCTAAAAGACCAAGCACTGGAATGAATTTTACTCAATCGAAACAGACCAACACAAGGGCAGACCATCACTGCTGCATCATTGCTACACTTCTCCACAAGAGGACTAATCTATATTGACGATGAGATGATGGTCAGAAACCTCAAACAGAAAGCAAGGCAAAAGACTTTGACTGGGAGAAACCCCTATAGCAAGAACGGCCGTGCTACCAGATTTCTTTATAAAAACCAGAACCTGAGCTACCTGCAGCTATTCAGCTACAGATAGGACAACAAACGGTTAGGTGAGGAAATGATCTGCTGTTCATCCAAGCCCATTAGCAATCAGTTGGACTAAACAGTGATGGGTAAAATATGTGAGAAATTGCACTAAAGGCTGTCTCACACACACACACACACACAGATACATAGAATAGATTTTTTTTTTTTACAGAGTTTTGTTGTTTACTGCCACACATCATGTGCCACACAGGCTTTTAAAATTGACATCTGAATTCAGCCTTCAATTAGCAAAAGCTTCCTTGGATATTCCTGTCTAAGGTACATTTTCCAGAGAGGTTAGGATTGTTATTATAATTGATACTTTCAAATAAGGAAACTCAGATTCAAAAAGATGAACTTTATTCCTTCACTCTTATCTAAGTAAGTCTCTCTCCTTCTCTTTCTATGGAGTGCACAAGAAAGCCCCTGAATGGGTGCATGTCAAAAACAGACTTTCTAATCTGTCCAAATTGACATGCTAACATAACAGAAAAAGAACCATCTCATCAACCCATCGAGACCTCCCATGCCAGAGTCAGATTGGGTTTGAGGGACCATGACTCCTGTAATAGAAGGCACTCCTTATGTTCTTGGAGAAATTATTTATCTCTGACATTCTACATTGTCAAATTTCCACACACTATGGAATTCATTTTACTTTTCATAAATCACTAAGTAACATAAAGTAATTTTCTCTGGTTTATGCTGTTAAAATGTCTTCATAGTGAAGCTGATTATTGTATCCCAAGAGGAAGCCAGCATTACAGGGTAACTAATGATTTTGTTTGCATGAGTGTTAACCACCAAGCACCCTGAAAATAACCCAAATCATCTGTAGATAAAAGGGCCAGCTATCTGATGGTCCAGTCAAGAGAAGAGCTTCTGAGTTCAGTTCCTCTCTACCTGCTTCTACCTGTTTCTTCTCACAAACTTGAAGCCACTCCAGGTTCCTCTTAATCTCCAATTCTGGGGCTAGTATGAGCTTCTCTGGTGGCTCCGACAGTAAAGAATCTGCCTGCAATGCAGGAGACATGGGTTCAATTCCTGGACCCACAAGGTCCCCTGTAGAAGGGAATGGCTACCCATGCCAGTATTCTTGCCTGGAGAATTCCATGAACAGAGGAGCTAGTGGGCTACAGTCCATGGAGTTGCAAAGAGTTAGACACGACTGAGTGACTAACACTTTCACATGACAACATAGCCTTTAATTAAAGGAGAAGTAAGCATCCTTGGTCAATTACCTAGAGGTCCCAACCTCAGCTCAGCTTGCCTGGGGCTCTAATTTGGCCCTTTCCAGACACCAAAGCTGTGCTCCAGTTCAGCAATGGGATTCCTTTCCTATGTCTCATGCTAGATTTCTTCCTTCACTTTTCTCTTTCTCTGTCTCTCTGTCTTCCCTTTCTGTGTAAGTACATGTGTGAGCCATGAATACATTATTTCTTTGATCTAAAATTGGATTTGTAATAATTAATATGTGCCATGTCCATGAGCTGACAGAGATCAGGAACAAAGGAGTTTCTTATGAGCTGCTGGTAGGAGTACATCACATTGGAGAGGACTTGGGCACTGCCTAGTAAAGTCGAGATGAATATACCCTACAAACTACTCTTAGGGATAGAACCTACAGATATGCACATACATATCCAACGTGACATGATAATTTATGGAATATTTTTCTGTAGCTGCAAAACACTGGAAATTATCTAAATGTTCATCAACAGGAGAACCAAAAAATAAAGGATAGCCAACAACACAGAAGTGAAAAAATTAACCTGAAGTAGATAAATATATCAATAGCAATACATTTTGCACATATGATGCTGAGTTTAAAGAAGTTGTAGAGTTCAGCTGCAAGTTGTAGAGTAATACATAAACTATATTATTTATGTAAAGTTAAAAATATGAAACATGAATATTTTGTTAACCTATTAATTTTTTAATACATGCTTATATGCTAATATAGGGAAACAGAGCAACAGACCAAAATCTCAGGTGAAATTTCTTCTGTTGGGAGAAGCAAGGAAGATTTAAACATGATGGACTCAATTATATTTGTCATACCTTTTTCCTTAAGCTGGATGATGTTACATGGGAATTTTTGTTCCATTATACTGTGTGACACTTTGTTTTGTTTGACCTATATCATAATAAATCAAAAATACTCTAGGAAAAAGTTCGGACATTTTAAATAACCTTAAACCTCATTTTGACTAAACTCAATGTTCATTCCAAGCACACTGAAGGATATCTACTGTTACTGATTATTAGTTCTTTTCTCCTCAATACATATAGCATTGTGTGAGCCAATGTGTCTTTCCTTTTTATGTAAGTGATAATGTAACTTATACTTTCATTTAACATTATCTCTTGATCATATAAGTACTTTCCTTATTAACAAAAATACATTTTCCTAGAAGTTTGACCTTTTTTTCTGGGGAGAAGGGTCCAGTAACTGAGAAAATAGACCTTGGAGACATACCTGAGTTCCAGTTAATGCTTTTAATATCTACCTAGGGTAAGTTATTAAAGTCTACTGCTTTAGTCTTCTCATCTTTAAAACAGAGATAATCACAAGTACCTTAAGATTGGTTAAGGATTGGATGATAAATTCATGAAAAGCAGTTAGAGAAATGTTTGGCACACAAGGAGCCCTTGGTATATACTACTACTATTATTATTTATAGCTACTGTCTATTATGCCTTACGGGAAGGGTTCTCACAATGGCATCCTTACACCAAGCACAAGCCATGGCCACTCCACAGGAGAATTATGATGCTCCTTTACTCACCTCTGCTACTTATGCTAGCCTTCAGAAATCAGTTGCCTTCAAAAAACACCAAAGAACCCATGGCAATGTCCGGGATCCTGCACACCACGTTCTATTGGTCCAAATTCCGGTCATTTTTTTCTTACAGGAGAATTTCTTTATCTCACTCATTGCTGTCAGATCCTGCCAAGTTAATCTGGCAACTAAAGAGATACACTTAAGTATTCATATGTCACCATTCTTTTTTTAAAAAGTAAGCCTGGTGGCATGGCCAACCTTCCTCTTTCACACTCATTTTAACAATATTTTAGGTTGAGATATTCACAGAATATGCTAACTTTCAGGCAATCTATTGTCCTTGTAGTTCTTAGTGCTTATAACAAATCAAACACATAGTTTATTAATACTTGTTTAAACTTTCACTTAACACTTTAAAATACCTAATATAAAATTTGGAATTTGCATTATTCTCCAGTGTAAGAGAAATTCAGAACAAAGGCTTTAGGGGCAGCCAGGCCTGAATTCAAATTCTAACTCTGTCATATGTTAGAAACGTGCCTCAAGGTAACTGCATCAGTTTTCTATGGCTAGATAACAAATTACCTCCCACTTAACAGCCTGAAACAATGCCCGTTCTTTATAGTTTTGTAGGTCAAAAGTCAGAGCACAGTATGACTGATTTCTCAGAATCTCACAGACTGAAATCAAGATGTAGGTAGATTGGGCTCTTGAGGGGAGCTCAGGGTACTCTTGCAAGCTCACATGGTTGTTGGCAGAATTCCGATCCTAGCCGTTGAAGGACTAAGGCCCCTCTTCCTTGTTGCTGTCAGCTGGGGCCACTCTGAGCTCCTGGGAACTGCCATATTCCATACCATAGGACCACCTTCATCTTCAAAACCAGTAGGGATTTTCTCTCATATTGACTCCCTCTCCAACTTCCATTTCACTTCTAGACCTAGATTTAAAGGGCTCATGTGATTGGCTCAGACCTATCTGGATGATCTGCCTATTTTAAGGTCGGCTGACTTGAGGCATTAATTTCATCTGCAAAATCCCTTCACTGCAATGCTTAGATTAATGTTCCTTTGATTACACAGAAGAAGGAACGAGTTCTCCAAGGAGGAGGAAATCCTGGGGGGCATCCTCAAGTTCTGATACTCACAGTAAGCCTCTTGACCCCGTAAGCTTTGGGCATACAGTGGGGTCAAAAAGTCAGTTGGATAGAAAGAAACAAGGACAAGCACTTCCAGGTACTGAATATGCTCAGGATTAGTTTGTCTTTCTTCATTATTTTATCTTCTGAGCAGACCTTTTGACATGAGCCTAGTACAGAAGCTCCTTGGGTGACTGTTGCTAATTGGGTCCCTAATAATTATTCACTCTACCAAAGAATGAAACAGAGTCTAAGACAACTTCATTTTACAGATGAATTAATTGAGACTTAGAGATAATATCTATAAAGTGGCTATCACAGGCTCCGGCACATACTATGAACATTCATAAATTTATATCAGCTGGCACAACTGCCACTATCACTGCTCTTGTATTAGAAAGGAGAACATTAAAAGCTAACAGGAGCACCTACTGCACACCCCACTCTTCACACAGTCAGGAAACAACCTTGGAGATGATGAACACTTTGTAAGGTTACTAAAGAGCCACTGATCCCTGGGAAGATACTTGGTCTTTTTTTTTTTTTTTGGCTGCTTCTTTAATACCCTAGACAGAGTTACTATGGAAATTCTAGTTCTGGAACTGACCACACCAGAATCCAGTAGCTTCCAGTCTCTTAATATCAACTTGATGGCGGAATCTGCATTGCTAAGTGCAAAATCCAATCCTTTTGGCCTTTCCATTTAATCTTTGCTTCTTGGTTTTACAACTTCCTTTATCTAATTTTACCTATTATTTATTTTTAAGCTTTTCATCCCCTCTTATTCAATTTTCAGCGGAGACAAGTGGTATTCAAAAACTCTCTCACATCTTATAAAAGTGTATAAAACATTTTGTGCCTATTGAATGGATGCCCTTCATTCTTTCAAATGTCACTCCATAATTGCTATAAATAAGGTCAGCAAAGGGAGATATTCAGAGAAGCTTTAGATTTCATATTTAGCTGTGTAGAATATAAGATGCAGAAGAAGCCTTGGAACAAAGTTACTCCAATCTTTCATATGGAACAGGAAGGAAGTAAAGCCCAAGATTGCCTCAAAGTCCAGCTGACTCACTGATTATTAGAGAAATAGCTCACATCTGTCAAAAAGGTCATTATCAAAAAATCTATGAACAATAAATACTAGAAAAGGTATAGAGAAAGGAACCTTTAGGTAGTTGGAAATGTAAATTGATACACACTATGGAGAACTAAAAGGATTAGTTTGTCTTTCTTCATTATTTTATCTTCTGAGCAGACCTTGACATGAGCCTAGTACAGAAGCTCCTTGGGTGACTGTTGCTAATTGGGTCCCTAATAATTATTCACTCTACCAAAGAATGAAACAGAGTCTAAGACAACTTCATTTTACAGATGAATTAATTGAGACTTAGAGATAATATCTATAAAGTGGCTATCACAGGCTCCGGCACATACTATGAACATTCATAAATTTATATCAGCTGGCACAACTGCCACTATCACTGCTCTTGTATTAGAAAGGAGAACATTAAAAGCTAACAGGAGCACCTACTGCACACCCCACTCTTCACACAGTCAGGAAACAACCTTGGAGATGATGAACACTTTGTAAGGTTACTAAAGAGCCACTGATCCCTGGGAAGATACTTGGTCTTTTTTTTTTTTTTTGGCTGCTTCTTTAATACCCTAGACAGAGTTACTATGGAAATTCTAGTTCTGGAACTGACCACACCAGAATCCAGTAGCTTCCAGTCTCTTAATATCAACTTGATGGCGGAATCTGCATTGCTAAGTGCAAAATCCAATCCTTTTGGCCTTTCCATTTAATCTTTGCTTCTTGGTTTTACAACTTCCTTTATCTAATTTTACCTATTATTTATTTTTAAGCTTTTCATCCCCTCTTATTCAATTTTCAGCGGAGACAAGTGGTATTCAAAAACTCTCTCACATCTTATAAAAGTGTATAAAACATTTTGTGCCTATTGAATGGATGCCCTTCATTCTTTCAAATGTCACTCCATAATTGCTATAAATAAGGTCAGCAAAGGGAGATATTCAGAGAAGCTTTAGATTTCATATTTAGCTGTGTAGAATATAAGATGCAGAAGAAGCCTTGGAACAAAGTTACTCCAATCTTTCATATGGAACAGGAAGGAAGTAAAGCCCAAGATTGCCTCAAAGTCCAGCTGACTCACTGATTATTAGAGAAATAGCTCACATCTGTCAAAAAGGTCATTATCAAAAAATCTATGAACAATAAATACTAGAAAAGGTATAGAGAAAAGGGAACCTTTTTAGGTAGTTGGAAATGTAAATTGATACACCACTATGGAGAACAATATGGCGGTTTCTTAAAAAATTAAAAATAGAACTACCATATGACCCAGGAATTACACTACTGGGCATGTTTCCAGAGAAAACCATAATTCAAAAAGATACATACAGTGAAATATTAATTGCAAGACGATTTACAATAGCCAAGAGAGAGAACCTAAATGTCCAACAACAGAGGAATAGATAAAGAGGGAGTACGTATATACAATGGAATATTACTCAGCCATGAAAAGGAATGAAACTGGGGAGAGATGTAGATGGGCCTAGAGACCAACATGCAAAGTAAGAGATAGACAAATATTGTATATTAATGCATGTATGTGGAATCTAGAAAATAGTATAGATGGTCTTATTTGCAAAACAGAAATAAAGACACTGATGTAGAGAACATATGGTTACCGAGGGGTAAGAGGGGTGGGATTAACTGAGAGATTGGGATTGACATAAATCCATTACTGTGTGTTTGTGTGTGTGTGTGTGTATACATATAGCACAGGGAACTCTGCTCAGTGCCCTGTGATGACCTAAATGGGAAGGAAAGTCAAAAACGTGGGGATATCATGGACAGAGAAGCTTGGTGGGCTATAATCCATAGGGCTGCAAAGAACTGGACACAACTGAGTAACTAACACAAACATATACATGTATACATATAGCTGATTCACTTTGTTACACAGCAGAAACTGACATAGCAGTGTAAAGCAACTATACCCCAATTAAAAAAAAAAAAACATTCATCTGACTGAATTCAGCTAATGTGTAATAGAGGATGAGGCTGGGAGTGAAATCTATCATAGGACTAACTGCCTAAAAAGTTAGATAAATGCTGGATGAGACAGCAAGAGATGATTGACTACAATATACCCACACGTTTTCATCCCCTTCCCCCTTCCCTGCTGATCCTCACAGCTTCTTTTAGAAAAGTAAATTCCATCAAAGGGTTTCCAGCTGACTCACTGATTATTAGAGAAATAGCTCACATCTGTCAAAAAGGTCATTATCAAAAAATCTATGAACAATAAATACTAGAAAAGGTATAGAGAAAAGGGAACCTGTTTAGGTAGTTGGAAATGTAAATTGATACACCACTATGGAGAACAATATGGCGGTTTCTTAAAAATTAAAATAGAACTACCATATGACCCAGGAATTACACTACTGGGCATGTTTCCAGAGAAACCATAATTCAAAAGATACATACAGTGAAATATTAATTGCAAGACGATTTACAATAGCCAAGAGAGAGAACCTAAATGTCCAACAACAGAGGAATAGATAAAGAGGGAGTACGTATATACAATGGAATATTACTCAGCCATGAAAAGGAATGAAACTGGGGAGAGATGTAGATGGGCCTAGAGACCAACATGCAAAGTAAGAGATAGACAAATATTGTATATTAATGCATGTATGTGGAATCTAGAAAATAGTATAGATGGTCTTATTTGCAAAACAGAAATAAAGACACTGATGTAGAGAACATATGGTTACCGAGGGGTAAGAGGGGTGGGATTAACTGAGAGATTGGGATTGACATAAATCCATTACTGTGTGTTTGTGTGTGTGTGTGTGTGTATACATATAGCACAGGGAACTCTGCTCAGTGCCCTGTGATGACCTAAATGGGAAGGAAAGTCAAAAACGTGGGGATATCATGGACAGAGAAGCTTGGTGGGCTATAATCCATAGGGCTGCAAAGAACTGGACACAACTGAGTAACTAACACAAACATATACATGTATACATATAGCTGATTCACTTTGTTACACAGCAGAAACTGACATAGCAGTGTAAAGCAACTATACCCCAATTAAAAAAAAAAAAACATTCATCTGACTGAATTCAGCTAATGTGTAATAGAGGATGAGGCTGGGAGTGAAATCTATCATAGGACTAACTGCCTAAAAAGTTAGATAAATGCTGGATGAGACAGCAAGAGATGATTGACTACAATATACCCTTACACGTTTCATCTCTTCATTCCCTGCTGTCCCACAGCTTCTTAAACCTCCTGTGATCGATGCCCAGAATTCCATCACAGACTTTTCTTTTATCAGGAGCTTCATGCTAGTGGCTCTTGGCCCAAACCCAGCCTCAGAAAATTTTTCTTTGTTCAACAGTGTTTATGAAACATTTGAATGTGAATGCCTTTCAATAAGCAGACACTCTCCAGCTCCCCAACATCCACACTGCCCCTTACTATGTCACACCTGCCTGCTTCAGAAATTTATATTACCTCCCTGGTCCCTGAAGACGTCTTGATATTGACATATAATTTCCCCAGCCCTTAACAGTAGATAAAAACATGACCACAAGTAAAGGGTCCACAGATAATTTTGTGGCATGGAGAGCAATATCTTGAAGATATTTATAGTTGCATAGGATATCAGGGGTAGGAAAAAATGTAGACGTGGTCTGATTCCACTTTGTTCATTTGAGGATGGGGAAAGTGAAGTTTAGAACGGCGGATGACATATTTAAATCACAGAGCAAGGTAGTAGCAGATCTGGGATGGGAACTCAAACTTGCTTATATCCCACCAAACTGGTCTGGTACAGGGAAGGGATGCTTCGAGGTCCTAGGGGTGGGAGGAACCTGGGTGGTGGTAGGGGTTGGTTTTCAGAACATCATGAAGATTCTGTCTGGGCTAAGCCCATCTTTCTCAGGCTTTTCCTCTGAGCAGCACTCTGAAAGGTAGGATGATTGCTCCTCCCACATAATGACACATTTGTGCCTTCATCCTGCTTCACTAATTTGTATCTATATCTTTTCTGTCACTTTATATAACTAATTACTGTTTACTCTTTCCAAGCAGGTTGTGTGGGGATCCAAACTGTGGGAGAGACTGATGTTCCTTTAACCAAATCTCTGAAGAAACAAGACAGTCCTGAGTAGAGGGCTCTTTTTTTCTTGTATATTTTCCTACCTGGGCTCAGGGAGAGTCCCACCAAGAAGTAGAGTCGGAAAATCAGACTCAGCACCTCTCAGCAGACATCAAGGCCTACCACCCCAGCCTTCTGCAGTGGGGGGTAACTGCCCTGGGCTTTCCTACTCCATCCCCTTTGCTATCAGCCTCTCCTCCTGTTTCTTCTTAACTAGATTTAGGGACATTTGAAGTAATTTTAATTAAAATGGGAAGCATTGTAATCAGACAGAAGAAATTTTTTTTTTTTTTTTTTAAAAAGGACTCAATGCTAGTTCTTTCTCTTCAACCAACCAGCTCTGTGTCTCCCCTGCTAAATCATTCAGTTCAGACTATACAACCAGTACACCTTCCTCGGCATCTACTTTAATTGCTCCCTTGCTTTGAATTAGTAAGAACTTTAAATTCTTTTAAACAATTTAAAATTATGAAACACGTAAAACATCACAAAACATAAAGAAAATAATACAGAGCTGACAAAGCAAGGATAATACAACCAAACATCAGGGCCTGAGCAATGCTGACTGGAGAAAAACTCTGGGGTCCAGGAGCAAGTGTGAGGGCAGGGTTCTATCACAGCTGACTACAGGTTAAACTCTGGAGACTGTTGGACTTTCACAACAGGGAGAAACCACACACAGCTAAAGCTTCCATTCTTTCACTCTCCTTCCCTAGCAATTGACAGTATACAAATGCTCAGTGTCCATCATTCCCTGGTAAAGGGAAATGCTTCGAGGTCCTAGGGGTGGGAGGAACCTGGGTGGTGGTAGGGGTTGGTTTTCAGAACATCATGAAGATTCTGTCTGGGCTAAGCCCATCTTTCTCAGGCTTTTCCTCTGAGCAGCACTCTGAAAGGTAGGATGATTGCTCCTCCCACATAATGACACATTTGTGCCTTCATCCTGCTTCACTAATTTGTATCTATATCTTTTCTGTCACTTTATATAACTAATTACTGTTTACTCTTTCCAAGCAGGTTGTGTGGGGATCCAAACTGTGGGAGAGACTGATGTTCCTTTAACCAAATCTCTGAAGAAACAAGACAGTCCTGAGTAGAGGGCTCTTTTTTTCTTGTATATTTTCCTACCTGGGCTCAGGGAGAGTCCCACCAAGAAGTAGAGTCGGAAAATCAGACTCAGCACCTCTCAGCAGACATCAAGGCCTACCACCCCAGCCTTCTGCAGTGGGGGGTAACTGCCCTGGGCTTTCCTACTCCATCCCCTTTGCTATCAGCCTTTCCCCCTGTTTCTTCTTAACTAGATTTAGGGACATTTGAAGTAATTTTAATTAAAATGGGAAGCATTGTAATCAGACAGAAGAAATTTTTTTTTTTTTTTTTTAAAAAGGACTCAATGCTAGTTCTTTCTCTTCAACCAACCAGCTCTGTGTCTCCCCTGCTAAATCATTCAGTTCAGACTATACAACCAGTACACCTTCCTCGGCATCTACTTTAATTGCTCCCTTGCTTTGAATTAGTAAGAACTTTAAATTCTTTTAAACAATTTAAAATTATGAAACACGTAAAACATCACAAAACATAAAGAAAATAATACAGAGCTGACAAAGCAAGGATAATACAACCAAACATCAGGGCCTGAGCAATGCTGACTGGAGAAAAACTCTGGGGTCCAGGAGCAAGTGTGAGGGCAGGGTTCTATCACAGCTGACTACAGGTTAAACTCTGGAGACTGTTGGACTTTCACAACAGGGAGAAACCACACACAGCTAAAGCTTCCATTCTTTCACTCTCCTTCCCTAGCAATTGACAGTATACAAATGCTCAGTGTCCATCATTCACTGGTATGTTTTTAGATTTTTATCATATGTGTAGAGACAGAAACTATATTATTTTTATGTTTCTGTACGTTTTAGGTACTTTTATGTCTATATGAATAATGTCATCATATTAATTGCATCTTCTTTATTCAGTCTCATGCTTTTGAGACATATCTAGACATAGAACAGGCTAATCTTAATTGGGATTCCACCATATTAATAAACAAAAATCTATCCATTCTCCTATAAGAAATAGAGGATTTGTTCCCACTGTCTTACTATCATAAGCAAACTGCTATAAACATTCCTGTGCACAAGTTCAGTTTCTCTAGGGAGAAAACTTAGAAGGGGGATTGATAAGTCAGGTGTTTCATTCTAATGCTTTCTAAAATAATTATAGTAAAATTCTACAAAACATATAGATGAAGAATTTGTCAAGAGCGTCTTTAAAATAATTATAATTTTTAAATTTTTTTTAAAAGTAGGTTGCTTCTTGGGGCTTCCCCTGGTGGTCCAGTGGGTAAGGACACCGCCTTGCAGTGCAAGGGGCGCCGGTTCGAGCCCTGGCCTGGGAAGATCCCACGTGCTGTGGAGTGGCTGGACTGATGTGTCCAATCACCGAGCCAGAGCTCTGGAGCGCATGCGCCCAGAGCCAGTGCTCTGCAACGACAGACGCCACCGCGATTGAAGGCCCACAGGAGCCAAAGAATGAAGACGAATGAAAATAGAGAAATGAAGGACCAATAGAAGTGGCCCGCCCACTCCCCTCCCTCCCCAACCCGACCCCCGCCCAAAGTAAATAAATAAATAAATCTTTAAAAAAAAAAAGTAGGTTGCTTCTTAACTCAGTTCTAAGAGTTCTTTATGTATTCTAGATACAAATCTTTTATTAGATACTTGATTGGCAAATATTTTCTCACTTTTTATGAGTTGTATTTTTGCTTTCTTTTAAAAATTTATTTATTTTTAAATGAAACAAAGATGAATATTTTTAATGATAAAAGGTACAATTCATAAAGAAGATAGACATCATAAACCATCAGACAGCTAACGACAAAGAAACAAAGACACATAAAGAAAAAACAAAAGAAACACAAGGGAAAAATATATATATAATCATAGTGAGACATATATATGTGTATATTGTACAACCAAATCACACAAAAAAGAATTCTACTTTTTGAAATTTCGTAAGGTTCATCTTTTTGCCAGTTTTTCTAAATGTTCGATGGACATCTAAAATTTTAAATATATTTGGGTAGGATATGAGTAATAGAAATATATTATATTTAACTTATTAATGACATCATTCAAGATGCTGCTATTCATATTTTTTCCAGCACTTGGCAAAATATTCTTGGAGAAATGTTAACAATTATACATTGTAATCCTCCCATAAATAAGAGCTCCTGTTTCTCTACATTATGTGTTAACACTTAGCATCTTTGCCTTACTGATTTTCATCAATATGAGAGATATCAAACAGTATCTCATGTGTGACAGTAATAATTTCCCTGCTTTTCCTGTGAGATTATGTGGCCTTTCATTGGTTATTCAGTTTCCTTCTCCAAAAAGAGTCCCTGTTACTCATTCTCTGGTTGAATGTTTTTTTTTCTCTTGTTTTGTAGGACTCTATATTCTGTGTACTAATTCTTTGTTGGCTACATGGTTTACAAATAGCTCCTCTAGCTTGTCCTATCTTTTTAAATTTTGTTTTAGTATATTTTCCATGTAGAAGTTTTAATTTTAATGTAATCAAACATAGCAATCTTTTATTATTAGGTTCTAATTTTTATGTCTCATTAAAGATGTTTTTCCTATTACAATATCACATTAGGTCTTTGTAATATCCTTAGTTCTACTTTGTTCCTATTTTATAAAATCATTACTATTATTTTTATTTTCATAGAATAGTATAACAAATACTTGCTTACTATTATCCTTATGTTCATCAAATTCTTTGCTTAATATTGCTTTTTGCATTGTATTTCTACCTTCTGGCTCAGTTTCCTTCTTCCTAAATTCCATCCTTAATACTTTAAGTGAAGGACTGAAATATAATTGCTCTCAGTATGATCGGAGATGTCTTTTTTTCAAAATTAATATCAAAAGAGTTTTGATTGGACACAGATCCCTAAATTGATAATTATTTCCTCTCAGCTCTTTAAAGGTAGTAGTCCTTTGTCTTCTGGCCTTTTTTGTTGCTGAAAGTTTGATGCTGCCCTTTGCTTAAACTTTTTCTTCCCTCTGATAACTTTTTTTAATGTCTTTAATGTTGTACAGATTCACTAAAATGTATTTACAAATGGATTTACTCTTCTTTCATTCTGGTTAGGACTCATTATGATTCCTATACATTAATACTGATCTTCTTCATCAAGTCTAAAATTTTTTCAGCAATAATTTCTTTGAATATTGCCTCTCATGACTGGCTTATGGTTTTGATTTCTTATTTTATAGCTTTATTCATTGTAAACAATTATTTTGTAGCTTCTCTTATATTGGTCTGTTATCACAACTTCTCTAAGTTAAAATCCTATTGATTTAGGGGCCTGCTGATTCAGTGAAAACAACCTTTTCCATAATATACTTTGCAGTTTGGGACTAAGTTCATCTTTGTTGGGACTTTGTGAGAATTTTAGACAACATAGGTTCAGCCTGTGTCTCTCCAGAAGGTATCTGAATTTTCTTCAGGTAGGAGACCTTCCAGGTTCAATTTTATGATATTTTCTCAGCTTGCCAGTTCCTGTATTAGACTAACACAAATTCAAATCTCACATCTATCTTACAAAATAGGGCTTTTCATCCTTTGCTCCCAAATTACTCTTCCTTCTAATTTTATTTCATTAAACTGTCTAAGAAAGTAACACAACATTATCCTTAGTATGTCTCATACTTCTTTACTCCCTCACTGGAATATGTGAGTCCTACATCTTCTCTTTACATTTTTCTGGACTGTATCTACTTTCTGCCAACTCTAATGCAACTAATTTAGTTTTTTCAATCTCATATCTGAAATATTGTTGTTGTTCAGCTGCCAAGACCTGTCCAACTCTTCAGGACCCTATGGACTGAAGCATATCAGGCTTCGCTGTCCCTCACCATCTCCCTGAGTTTGCCCAAGTTGATACCCGTTGAATCCGTAATGCCACTGAACCATCGCATCTTCTGTCACCCTCTTCTCTTTCTGCCTTCAATCCTTCCCAGCATCAGGGTCTTTTCCAATGAGTCAGCTGTTCACATAAGGTGGCCAAAGTATTGGAGCTTCAGCATTAGTCCTTCCAAAGAGTACTCTGGTTTATTTCCTTTAAGATTGACTGGTTATGCCTTCTAGTTACTCCTTCTGCCACAAGACTTGACCTCTTCTAACTTATTATCTGTATTGCAGCGAGACTGAGCTTCCTAAAATTCAAATCTAATTATGTCACTCTTCTACTTAAAAACCTTTATGGTCCCTCTATTGCCTTAAAACTAAAACTCAAAATCTAAGATGCAATTCAAGACCATCAATAATCTGAACTCTTTTGAGTTTTTCTCTCTTACCGGTTTCTTCTCAATGCCTTCAAATGACCAATGCCTCAACCATACTAAATTTGCAATCTACTACAGTTTCCCAGAACATAGTATTTTGAATATACTAAAAAAAATCAATGAGGTGATCCATAAAGTCCAGGTGCAAGCTTATCAGCATGATTTATTGTTGTATCTTTCCTGATGATGAGATTGTTATTCTTCATTATGCTTAACAGTGAGAGAATATTAAATTATAGTCAGCAACAATATTCTACTTTTTAGGTAATTCTAGTAAAATTGCTTTCATTTGTTCATATTTTAGTCATGGCATAATATATATTCCTAATAATAATATATTTTATGTCCTATAAACATACCATCAATAGCAAATTTAATAATAGACTCTTCATAAACAGAAAAATGTTTTTCTTAAGGCAAGTTAGCTCTTAAAGTGGAACTAGCTTCTTAGATATGGTTAGAAATTATCAGAGTAAAAGAGTGAGGTTCTTTCAACATTCTATACTTTTGTGTTATGTGTGCATGTGTGTGTATAAAGCTGCCTAGTATAACAATAAGGGCAATTCAGTAGGAAAAGTAATGAAATTGTAGAATATCAGGACAAAAAGTGACTTTAGAAATCATTTAGATCCATAGTTTCTCAAATCTTACCAGTCAGGAAACTATTTTTCAAAGAAAAACTTTGAAACCAAAATACAAAACAAACACATGTTAATCTCTTCCTATTTAATTTAAAGTACAGACACTGCAGCCTTCTGCATATGTAATACTTTTTTCCTTTTCCAGAAATACAGAGGTTACACAGAGCAAAAATTAAAAATCCTTCATCAAAAAAAAATAAAAAATAAAAATCATTCATCTACCTGAGCCCAGTCACTGTGCAAATGAAAGAACATAAACCCAAAGAGACAAGGTAACGCTGTCAATGAACAAGATCTCCTAAATCTTCATGAACTGCTATGGCTATGATACTTATTTTTTAATGATAATTTCCACTTAATCTCAGGAAATCAATCGGATTTCTCATTTATCATCTTTATAAATGGATTAATACTATAAAGTAACAATGTTTTCCCATGTATTTACTACCCAGAAGCTTTGACATAAGGAATAATTTCTACTCATTGTAGAAAATTTCAGAACTAAAGAGAAGCAAATACATAAGAGATTGAGCCTTTGGAAAACACTGAGACATTCCTTTTCTATGGCAGATTAGTATTTGAATATACTAAAAATCAATGAGGTGATCCATAAAGTCCAGGTGCAAGCTTATCAGCATGATTTATTGTTGTATCTTTCCTGATGATGAGATTGTTATTCTTCATTATGCTTAACAGTGAGAGAATATTAAATTATAGTCAGCAACAATATTCTACTTTTTAGGTAATTCTAGTAAAATTGCTTTCATTTGTTCATATTTTAGTCATGGCATAATATATATTCCTAATAATAATATATTTTATGTCCTATAAACATACCATCAATAGCAAATTTAATAATAGACTCTTCATAAACAGAAAAATGTTTTTCTTAAGGCAAGTTAGCTCTTAAAGTGGAACTAGCTTCTTAGATATGGTTAGAAATTATCAGAGTAAAAGAGTGAGGTTCTTTCAACATTCTATACTTTTGTGTTATGTGTGCATGTGTGTGTATAAAGCTGCCTAGTATAACAATAAGGGCAATTCAGTAGGAAAAGTAATGAAATTGTAGAATATCAGGACAAAAAGTGACTTTAGAAATCATTTAGATCCATAGTTTCTCAAATCTTACCAGTCAGGAAACTATTTTTCAAAGAAAAACTTTGAAACCAAAATACAAAACAAACACATGTTAATCTCTTCCTATTTAATTTAAAGTACAGACACTGCAGCCTTCTGCATATGTAATACTTTTTTCCTTTGCCAGAAATACAGAGGTTACACAGAGCAAAATTTAAAAATCATTCATCAAAAAAAAATAAAAAATAAAAATCATTCATCTACCTGAGCCCAGTCACTGTGCAAATGAAAGAACATAAACCCAAAGAGACAAGGTAACGCTGTCAATGAACAAGATCTCCTAAATCTTCATGAACTGCTATGGCTATGATACTTATTTTTTAATGATAATTTCCACTTAATCTCAGGAAATCAATCGGATTTCTCATTTATCATCTTTATAAATGGATTAATACTATAAAGTAACAATGTTTTCCCATGTATTTACTACCCAGAAGCTTTGACATAAGGAATAATTTCTACTCATTGTAGAAAATTTCAGAACTAAAGAGAAGCAAATACATAAGAGATTGAGATCACCAGAAATTCCACCTGGCAGAAATAATCACTGAGACATTCCTTTTCTATGCAAACATAATTTCTTTTAACCAAATAAGATCATACAAGGGTTATTAGTCTGCATTTCTAGTTGCAAAACAGCAAAACACTCTTTAGCTAATTTAGACAGAGAAGACATTTATTAAAGGATATTAGGAAGTTCCAGGATCTCTAGGAAGATTTTTAAAAGTTAGCGTTGGAGTCCAGTTGACCAGAAAAAGCACAAATAACGTAATGAGACTAATCCAGGGGAAATTTCAGCAATGCTACCACCACTAGGCACAGAAGCCACAGTTCACATTCTGGTCTTGGGTAGGCATCAGAACCAATACCACCTGTACTGACCTCCTGCCAAAATCAGATCTTCCACTGCCTCCCAAAGTCAGAATGTGAATTTCCCATGACATCTGTATCCTCATATTCTTCTCTTTCAAATACTTCACTGAAGTGGATTTGACTGACAGCACCTAGGACACAAGATATACTCTAAACCACCAAAATAAAAAAAATAATAAAAAAAAAACTGCCCCAGGGCTTCCCTGGTGGTCCAGTGGGTAAGGACACCGCCTTGCAGTGCAAGGGGCGCTGGTTCGATCCCTGGCTTGGGAAGATCCCACGTGCCATGGAGTGGCTGAACTGATGTGTCCAATTACCGAGCCGGAGCTCTGGAGCGCATGTGCCCAGAGCCGGCGCTCTGCGATAACAGAGGCCATCGCGATGGGAGGCCCACAGGGACCAAAGAACAAAGATGGATGAAAAATAGACAAATGAAAGACCAATAGAAGCGGCCCACCCGCCCCGCCCCTCCACCCCACTCCCCCAAAAAATAAATAAATAAAATGTTAAAAAAAAAAAACAAACTGCCCCAGAGCTTCCCTGGTGGTCCAGTGGGTAAGAATAGTGCCTTGCAGTGCAAGGGGTGCCGGTTTGATCCCTGGCCTGGGAAGATCCCATGAGCCGTGGAGCGGCTGGACTGATGTATCCAACTACAGAGCCGGAGCTCTGGAGCACATGTGCCCAGAGCCAGTGCTCTGTGACGAGAGAGGCCACTGTGAAGAGAGGCCCACATAGACCAAAAGAATAAAGATGGATGAAAATAAATAAATGTAAGATCAATAGAAGTGGCAAAAACCCAAAAAAACTACCATAAACACAGGAGAGTTGTTTAAAGACCTTACAATATAGTGATATAAAATTTGTTGTTATTATTGTGTAATCACTAAGTCGTGGCCAACTCTTTGTGACTCCATGGATTGCAGCACACCAGGCTTCCTTGTCCTTCACTAGTTCCCAGAATTTGCTCAAACTCATGCCCATTGAGTTGGTGATGCCATCCAACCATCACATCCCCTGTCTCTCCCTTCTCCTCCTGCCTTAAATCTTTCCCAGCATCAATGAGTCAGATGTTTCCAATGTGTCAGATGTTCACATCAGGTGGCCAAAATATTGGAGCTTCAACTTCAGTATTAGCCTTCCAATGAATACTCAGAGTTAATTTTCTTTAAGACTCATTGGTTTGTCCAAGGGATTCTCAAGAGTCTTCTCCAACAACACAATTCAAAAGCAACCAGTCTTTGAAGCTCAGTCTTCCTTATGGTCTATCTCTCACAACCATAAACCATAAAACTGTTACCCTTTATATAATGTATAAAATCCATCACATGGATGCATCTACTGTCCTAAAGCACCAAAGACCTGAAGCAGTTAACTGAGTCAGCTGACCACCAGGCTTACTTAGCATACAATGAGTTATCATCAAGCATCTATTCTGGGTTGGGAAGATCCTCTGGAGGATGAAATAGCAACCCACTTCAGTATTCTTGCCTGGAGAATCCCATGGACAGAGGAGCCTGGTGGGCTGCAGTCCATGGGGTTGCAAAAGAGTCAGACATGACCAAAGTAACTTAGCACTCACAACCATACATGACTACTGGGAAAACCGTAGCTTGGACATCTTTGTTGGCAAAGTGATGGCTCTGCTATTTAATTTGCTATCTAAGTTTGTCAGACCTTTTCTTCCAAGGAGCAAGCATCTTTTAATTTCATGGCTGCTTGAATTTATACTGACATCATTATATTATTAGCCTGATGGCATTGACACATTGACCTTTCAATATAAATCACCTTACTGAAAGCAATTACAATTGATTCCAGAAAGTAATAAATAACAGTTTGTCCTGTGAACTTAAAAACAATATTTACAATCTAAAAGTTGAGAGTTATGTTTTATTCTGTGGGAATTTTTAGGACTTCAAGCCTGGAAGGCAGTATGTCAAGTAACTCTGAGAGAACTGCTCTGAGGAGGTAAGGGGAGGAGCCAGGTTATGTTGTTCATAAAACCTTATGTTTTACAACAAAAGGCAGGTACTCTGAACATCAAAAGATAATTGTTAAAGAAAACCAAATATCCCATGTTAAGGAATTCAGCACTTTTCTATGTCTGGAAAGATGAAGGAATCTGGGCTCACTGAAATCATTCCTTTGATACGCACCTCATCTATCTGGTGCCAGTATCCTGTTTCCACATCCTGAGCTTCCTTAGGCTTACCATAGGGAGTAGCTGCAGTCTGATGACTGCTAGATGACAGGGGTTCTTTTTTTCCTGGTTCCCTCAGGGCTCACCAGCTCACCATCCATGGTGGTTGCAATTGCAAGTGACTGTGACAGCACTTGTTTACTGAGACGGCAGGAAATATTTCACTTCTCAGTTCTTTCCTATTCCTTTACACCAGATATGAGAAATAATTTCTAAATCTTATTTGGACCTTACTTACTCCACACTCCAGCATACTCAAAAAAAAAAAGTTTTAAAAATCTCTTTCCAATTTAAATGATATAAATTCTAAAAATGATACCAATCATTTACAGCAATTAAATCCATAAAGCTGTGGGTTGTATGCATTAGACTAGTGACACACTTATTTATTGCTATGACTAATAGTCATTGCAACATTATGTTTTTATCTTTCCAAGTTAGTTAAAAATATAGTGCAAAATATCAGTTGCTTCAGACACCAATCTGCAGCCTACAGACTTCCGATTAAAGTGTGTGGCTGGAAATCAATCACAGTGTACGGCATTTGGGCTTCTATTACAAGCTAGAGCAGCAAATGAGGACAGAGTCATTAAGCAAATGCTAATGAGCTGTCTCACAATGCAAGAACAAGAATGTTCTTGTATGTTCTTATATGTTCTTGTATATTCTCAAATGTTCTTGAACAAGTATGGATTGTAGTTATTTGAAACCCATTTTAAGTGACAAGTACTGTGTATAACAATGTGCTTGTAAAAGCCATAGGACATGGTGATAAATGGCCTACAACACATCTCTGAATGTGTCCCTGGAAACTCTTTTTTTTTTTTTCCATTGAAATGGTACAATTACACCTAACTCGTTAAAAAATAATCCTAAATCAACATTCTGAAACAAAAGGCTTAAATTCAGCCATTTCCTTATGTCAGTTCTAGATTGGTTCCCACTGTATACTGTTCAAAGTCCAATTCTCACCCAGACATTCAAAGCTCTTGACTAAATGTTACTGGAGGCAGAGAAAGGTTCATCTGAGATTACTTAAGTATCCATCAAGCTTGAATCCAGTGAACTCTGAGTGGATTCTGAGAAAACAGTGGAACCAGGAAAAATGTAGGTGGAATAAGACCATCAGAAGGAATGAGAAAATGAGGGAAAACAGATTTGGGTGGGGAGAGAAGGGGAATGAAACAATGGAATACAAAGGTGATACTGAGAAGGCTTGGAGTTATGATCAGAATAAGTTAAATAAGTGAAGGTTAGTGGTCAAGGAAATCATCAACCATATAACTTGGCATTTTAAAAAGTGACTTGGCACAGAGCTGGTACTAAATAAGCATTTCCTTAATAGTTTCTAACTGAAGTTTCTTCTACTTAAAATAAGTCTGCTCTTCAGCAGTGTGGCCAGCCTGGTAGCTTTCCTTTTGGTAACAAAATTCCTACTGAATGGTAGAATGAATCTGTCAACTACAAATTGACACTTACCAATTGCATTGCCAGTGACTGAACAGGGCATTTGTCATCCACCACCGTGGAGACTGAGCCCTGCGCTGTGGCAGCTGCTGACCCTCAACACCTGCTGAGGGAGTTCAGGGTGGAGGGAGACGCTCTGTGCTCCAGAGGATCTGGTAGGACAGGTCTTCAGACAGGCAGATGTTTTTAGGAACAGATTGTATGATCTCAATCCTTACATTTTAATTTCCTTATGAAGGAAAATCACCCCAGAGCAAAACAAGGGACTATGTATAAGAATGAGGAACAATAGGAAGGCTAAATATATGCATAAATCTAAATTATTTTTTATGTACATTAGTACATAATATGGCATTTATGCAGAGTTAGCATGCAAAACATAAAACAAAGGAATAAATAAGTGGAAAAATATTTAAGAATCTAGGGTTGTCTGAGAAATCATGAGTACAAATTTAGTGTCAGCTATAATAACACATTAACACATATTTTAATCTCTATAGTAATGACTAAAAGGATGTACATATAAAAAGCTAATAAAGATAATGAAATAATAAAAGCAAAGTGTTTGTCCAAAATGAGGCAGAAAACAGTCATAAAATAGATAGAACAACTAGAAAAAAGTTGATACAATAGACACAAACTCAAATATGTTGGAATGTAAATAGTTTAAATACACCAGTAAAAAGGAAAAGATAGACTGGATTTAAAAATACATGCTGCTTATAGTATAGTTTAAGAACACAAGTAAAATATAAACATAAATATTGGTATAAATAGAGTTGAGCCTTGAATGACAAAGCATGAGTTGTGTGGCTCCACGTACATGTGACTTTTTTCTATAGTAAATGCAATGATCCACAGCTGGCTCAGTCCACAGATGTGGAACAGGGGATGCAGACAAACCAAGTATACTGAGGGCCAGCTGTAAATTATACACAAATTTTCCATTGCAGGGAGGGTAAGCATTCCTAACCCCTACCCTGTTCAGGGGTCAAACTGTATATACATACATATATATCCACATGCACATATATACATGATATTACCTAAAAGTAAACTGGCATAGTTATTATAATATCAGAACAGATAAAGCTAGAAGCATTTCAGAGGTAAAAAGGAAGATATAAAATTATGTCAGTTCATCAAGATATATTTATGCCAAATTTTTACTTATGTAGTATATCTTCAAAACATGTACAGAAAAGAAAAGAGATAAAACTAAAAGGCAAAACAGATATATCCATAATCAGAATGGGAGACATGAATGCTCTCTTCTTATGAACTTGTTGCAAAAAACAGACCAAAAAAATTAGTAAAGATGGAGAATCTGGATTAACAGATGTGGCCTAATTGGCACATAGAACACTGTACTCAACAATGACAGAATATTTTTTTTCCAAATACACATGGAAATTTATCAAATCTGACCATATGATGATCAGAAGCATATCTCAAGAAATTTTTGAAAAATTAAAACATTCAGAGTAATTCCCTGACTACAGGGGAATTGAGCTAGAAATGAGCAGCAAAATAATTAGAAGGTCTTTTAAAATACTTGGAAATCAAGCAGCACATCTGTAAATAAACCATGGGTCACCAAAGGGATCAAAATGGGAGCGGAAAATATTTTGAACTAAAAAAAATTAAAATGTGACTTACTAATACTTGTGAGATATAAATAAAGAGGGGCTTAGAGGTAAAGTTATAACCTTAAAATATATTGTAAAAAACATTTATTCATAACATAATAAAAATAAATAAAAACTTAAGCAATTTAAATATTTACCTAAGAAGTTAGAAAAACAAGAGCAAGGTAAAGAAAGTAGAATCCCAAAGAAAGCATAATGATGAAAACAGGAAAAGTTAAAGCAGAAATTAATTAAATTAAAACAAACAATGCAGAAAATTAACAAACCCAGACTTCCTTCTTTGAAAAGACTAATAAAATTGATCAAAGACAAATATTATTAAAAAATGTTTAAAGAGAGAAAGAAGGCATCAGTTATTAGTATCAGAAATAAAATATGAAAAATATTAGAGATTCTATATACATTACATTTGTTCAAATGGTTCAGATGGTAAAGAATCCATCTGCAATGCAGGAAACCCTAGTTTGATCCTTGGGTCAGTAAGATCTCCTAGAGAAGGGAATGGCTCCCCACTCCAATATTCTTGCCTGGAGAAATCCACGGACAGGTGCCTGGCAGACTACAGTCCTTGGGATTACAGAGTCAGACACAACTGAGTCACTAATACTCAAAGATAATAAAAGGATAATATGAACAACTTAGTATTAATAAATTTAAAATGTAAGTGAAATGGACAAATCATAATTGACTCAATAAGAAACTGTAACAATCTAAATGTCCCATGTCTATTAAAGAAAATTGAATCTCTAACCAGAAATCTTTTCACAAAATCTCTAGGACCAGAAAACTTCACAGTTAAATTCTTTCAAACATTTATGAAATGAGTAACACTAATCTTACACAAAAAATCTTCTAGAAAATAAAGACCAGAATGAATTTGGTACCAAAATTTAAAAGGACATTACCATAAGGATAATTAATTATAGGCCAACTTAACTCCTAAATACATATTAAAAACTCCTAAATGAAAGATTAACAAAATGAATGCAACAGTATCTAAAACAACAAGTTAGAGTTTATTATAGTAATGAATCAATGCAATTATTCCATTAATAAAGAACATGTATATCATCATCTCAGAAAAATCATTTGAGAAAATCTGACATGTATTTTTAATTAAAAAAAACTATTAGCAAACTAGAGATAGATGAAATTTTCCTTAATCTAAAAGACTATCATATAAAGATATTATGCACCATACACTATACTTAATAAGGAAATAGTGAAAGCTTTTCTATAGGATCAAAAGGGCAAAGATGTTTACTTTCACCATGTCTATTCAATGGTGTGCTGGAGGTCCTAGCTAACATAAGAAGGTAAGAAAATAAAACACAAATACAGTGATGAAAGAAGCAAAACTGTCATTATTTGCAAAGAAATCTGATTTTGTATATATATATAATCCAAAACACTATGAAAAAATTGCTAGAATTAAAGAATTAAGCAACTTTGCTAGATACGAGGTCAATTAAAAAGTAAATTTTATTTCTACGTAACAGCAACAAAATAATCAGCTAAGGAAATTTTAACTGATGCTGTTTACAGATACACAATCGTACCTTAAATATCTTGAACTACAGTAATTTAGAGTGTGGTATTGGCATAAGAATAAAAAAACAAATAAAATCCACGGACAGGTGCCTGGCAGACTACAGTCCTTGGGATTACAGAGTCAGACACAACTGAGTCACTAATACTCAAAGATAATAAAAGGATAATATGAACAACTTAGTATTAATAAATTTAAAATGTAAGTGAAATGGACAAATCATAATTGACTCAATAAGAAACTGTAACAATCTAAATGTCCCATGTCTATTAAAGAAAATTGAATCTCTAACCAGAAATCTTTTCACAAAATCTCTAGGACCAGAAAACTTCACAGTTAAATTCTTTCAAACATTTATGAAATGAGTAACACTAATCTTACACAAAAAATCTTCTAGAAAATAAAGACCAGAATGAATTTGGTACCAAAATTTAAAAGGACATTACCATAAGGATAATTAATTATAGGCCAACTTAACTCCTAAATACATTTTAAAAAACTCCTAAATGAAAGATTAACAAAATGAATGCAACAGTATCTAAAACAACAAGTTAGAGTTTATTATAGTAATGAATCAATGCAATTATTCCATTAATAAAGAACATGTATATCATCATCTCAGAAAAATCATTTGAGAAAATCTGACATGTACTTTTAATTAAAAAAAACTATTAGCAAACTAGAGATAGATGAAATTTTCCTTAATCTAAAAGACTATCATATAAAGATATTATGCACCATACACTATACTTAATAAGGAAATAGTGAAAGCTTTTCTATAGGATCAAAAGGGCAAAGATGTTTACTTTCACCATGTCTATTCAATGGTGTGCTGGAGGTCCTAGCTAACATAAGAAGGTAAGAAAATAAAACACAAATACAGTGATGAAAGAAGCAAAACTGTCATTATTTGCAAAGAAATCTGATTTTGTATATATATATAATCCAAAACACTATGAAAAAATTGCTAGAATTAAAGAATTAAGCAACTTTGCTAGATACGAGGTCAATTAAAAAGTAAATTTTATTTCTACGTAACAGCAACAAAATAATCAGCTAAGGAAATTTTAACTGATGCTGTTTACAGATACACAATCGTACCTTAAATATCTTGAACTACAGTAATTTAGAGTGTGGTATTGGCATAAGAATAGACCTAGAAACCAAAGAACACAATAAAGTCCAGAAACAGACCTGAGTATAATCATCACTGACATAGAAATACTGAGTGTAATAGGGGAAAAGGTATTTTTAATAAATAGTGCTGGGTAAATTAAATATATTGAAAAAACTCATTTTAGTTTTTGCCACGTGTCATATAAAAACTGAGTCCTACATGGACTATAAATCTGAACATAAATAACAAAGTAACAAAGTTTCTAAAAAACCTTTTCAGGGTATATCTTATTGACCTTGAGGTAACCAAAGATTCCTTAGGATATAAAAACGTACTAACCATAAAAAAAGTTATTGATAAATTGGGTTGCATTTTTTAAGAAATTTTGTTCATTGAAAGTCTGTAGAGCATTAATCATCAAAGCCTAAAACTGTAAACAACTTACTCAACAGTAAAATAAATTGTACATTGAACCATACACTCAATACAATGGAATTCTTAAGAATGGAAGCCTTGAGAATGAACTAATGATTTCTACAACCAACAAAACGAATAAACATATACATATCTCAAAAACATAATAAGGAGTAAAAAAAATACAGAATCTAGATTCCATTTATATGAAATTCAAATCTAATTTATGATGGCAGATGGTGGGACAATGGATACATTTGATGGGGAATGGAGGTGATTGGGTTTCTGGTGTAGGAAATGTATATCTTGATCTGGGTGTGACTTATGTGACTTTTCATCTGAAAAAATTTATCAAGGTGTATCCACATTTCTGGGTACATTTTATAATTCAATAAAAATTTTACTTAAAAATAATTAACCCCATTTGTTTTCCTCATCAGACTCTTCCTCAATCTGTTTTCTCTTATGTAAGTCATTTCCTAGTCCTCTTGGTATCTTCCTTTGATTTTATAATCCAATTTTCATTTGAAAGGATTCCAGAAACACCTTTATCAAAACTGACATCTTAACAAGATAATAATGCCACTTATATAATATAGAAGGTTACAAATACAGAGTACTTCATCCCTGATTTAGCTGCAACTGTTGTAAAAACAGTAAAATCACAGTGTAGCTGTTCCTAGAATAACATTTTTTTCTACCACTTTTAACCCTAACCCTGGCCAGCTAGATAGAAAGACAGAGAAGATGGCTGGCTACCTAGCACATTAGGAACAAAAGCATTTTGCAAACTGTAAGTCATTATATAAGGTAAGATATAACTGTAGTCATTGTATTTCATAGCTCAGGCAATATAGAAACTCATGGGCATATATCGTATAGCCACAATAAAGGGTGTCAGCTCAGCTAGGTCTTAGGGCCAACTGGGCCCTAGGAATTTAAAGTGACCAGGACACATTTCTGTGTGTTCTCTTGGTATCTCTGCTTTTCTCCAAAGGTCTGGGTCTTTCTCTGCTACTGTGAATTACATTTCCTTAAATAAGGGACACAAGTGTCTGAGAGCTCCTCATACTCCTATGAAGGAAAGCAACGTACATACTCGAGCCTGTACATAATGATGGTTAAAAACCAGCTTTTAAGGTATTGTAGGCTTTATTATAATTTGTGTATGTGATGCTATAGCTTAAGCCTGTATAAAATAATTAGTGATGGTATTCTCTCTCTCTCTCTCTCTGTATGTATATACATACCTATCTTTATATATACATATATACACACAGGGGGTCTATAACTCAGTTGTCACCTCCGTGGATTAACCTCATATAAAAAACAATAGCATGTTGGAAGTATGCAACTTTTTTTTTTAAAGCTTTTTTCTTTTTTTGGCCACTTCTATTAGTCTTTCATTTCCATCTTTGTTCTTTGGTCTGTGTGGCCATCCCATCACAGTGGCCTTTCTTGCTGCAAAACACTGGCTCTGGGCACATGCACTCCAGAGCACAACTCCAGAGCTCTGGCTTGGTTATTGGACACTTCAGTCCAGCTGCTCCACGACACGTGGAATCTTCCCAAGCCCGGGATCAAACTGGCACCCCCTGCACTGCAAGGCAGTGTCTTTACCTATTGGACAACCAGGGAAGCCCTGTAAGTATTCAACTTTTAGTTGAAGGATGTGGATACTCTGTAGCTATAAAGTCTACTTTTTAGTTTGAAGGAATTGTGGATACTCTTGTAAAACTTATGAGAATGTCACAGTGTATCATCCCTGATTTAGCTGCAACTGTTGTAAACAGTAAAATCACAGTGTAGAATAACATTTTTTTCTACCACTTTTAACCCTAACCCTGGCCAGCTAGATAGAAAGACAGAGAAGATGGCTGGCTACCTAGCACATTAGGAACAAAAGCATTTTGCAAACTGTAAGTCATTATATAAGGTAAGATATAACTGTAGTCATTGTATTTCATAGCTCAGGCAATATAGAAACTCATGGGCATATATCGTATAGCCACAATAAAGGGTGTCAGCTCAGCTAGGTCTTAGGGCCAACTGGGCCCTAGGAATTTAAAGTGACCAGGACACATTTCTGTGTGTTCTCTTGGTATCTCTGCTTTTCTCCAAAGGTCTGGGTCTTTCTCTGCTACTGTGAATTACATTTCCTTAAATAAGGGACACAAGTGTCTGAGAGCTCCTCATACTCCTATGAAGGAAAGCAACGTACATACTCGAGCCTGTACATAATGATGGTTAAAAACCAGCTTTTAAGGTATTGTAGGCTTTATTATAATTTGTGTATGTGATGCTATAGCTTAAGCCTGTATAAAATAATTAGTGATGGTATTCTCTCTCTCTCTCTCTCTCTGTATGTATATACATACCTATCTTTATATATACATATATACACACAGGGGGTCTATAACTCAGTTGTCACCTCCGTGGATTAACCTCATATAAAAAACAATAGCATGTTGGAAGTATGCAACTTTTTTTTTTAAAGCTTTTTTCTTTTTTTGGCCACTTCTATTAGTCTTTCATTTCCATCTTTGTTCTTTGGTCTGTGTGGCCATCCCATCACAGTGGCCTTTCTTGCTGCAAAACACTGGCTCTGGGCACATGCACTCCAGAGCACAACTCCAGAGCTCTGGCTTGGTTATTGGACACTTCAGTCCAGCTGCTCCACGACACGTGGAATCTTCCCAAGCCCGGGATCAAACTGGCACCCCCTGCACTGCAAGGCAGTGTCTTTACCTATTGGACAACCAGGGAAGCCCTGTAAGTATTCAACTTTTAGTTGAAGGATGTGGATACTCTGTAGCTATAAAGTCTACTTGGTAATGTTTCTATGCCCTTCTCACTTGAGCAAATGCTACAGTAAACCATTTCTGAAGAATAAACACAGTCTTGTCTCAGTTAAATCTTATTCATTATAGGAGAAGTAAAAAGGCATTCTAGGGAAAAGTACTAACTTTGGAATCAGCTTGATCTGGACTGATGTCTAATTCTATCCCTTACTCTTCTGAGAAGTTGATTCATCTCTAAGCATTCAATTCCTCATTTGTAAACTGAAATAAAATACCTATGTTCGTAACACAGTACCTAGGCATATGATATTTGCTTCTTTTCTGTTTTCTCAGAATATCACACAAATGATGATAGTCAGCACAGACTAGACTAGACAATCTGAGATAGTTTTGACACTGACCTGGCCTGCCCAGTTCTCTATTAGAGGAAGCAATAATGAATGTTGTACAAGGGCCATAACCGAGTGAAGATATTAATAGTTGAGGGAAATAAAATTAGTCCTTTTTGACGGGTCCTTGTTAATTTTACATTCCTCTCTGTAGTATCTTTTCCCCATTCTTCCCCTAACAGGGCCTTAAATCATCTTTGACAAATTTCTCCACCCCTATTCACAGAACAAGTAGCTTGGGAGAGGGAGGGGCACCACTTGCCTCTATAGATAAAGCATGTGACTCAAGCCCAGCCAATCAGAGAACCAGATTTCTCTGGCAACAGTGATTGGTTCATCATCATGCACATTGTCTAAGTTGGTCCATTCATAAGAATAAGGATACAGATACAGGTACTACCAAGAGAGTATTTCCTTCTTACTGTGGTTTGAACATAAACAAATCATGGTCTAAGCCCCACCTTACTCAGTGACTAGTTTTAGGTGAGTTAATGTAGAAATGAAAAATTGAACTTATTTCTTTACAAAATCAAAACACTGGCTCTGGGCACATGCACTCCAGAGCACAACTCCAGAGCTCTGGCTTGGTTATTGGACACTTCAGTCCAGCTGCTCCACGACACGTGGAATCTTCCCAAGCCCGGGATCAAACTGGCCCCCTGCCCGGCAAGGCAGTGTCTGTACCTCGTGGACAACCAGGGAAGCCCTGTAAGTATTCAACTTTTAGTTGAAGGATGTGGATACTCTGTAGCTATAAAGTCTACTTGGTAATGTTTCTATGCCCTTCTCACTTGAGCAAATGCTACAGTAAACCATTTCTGAAGAATAAACACAGTCTTGTCTCAGTTAAATCTTATTCATTATAGGAGAAGTAAAAAGGCATTCTAGGGAAAAGTACTAACTTTGGAATCAGCTTGATCTGGACTGATGTCTAATTCTATCCCTTACTCTTCTGAGAAGTTGATTCATCTCTAAGCATTCAATTCCTCATTTGTAAACTGAAATAAAATACCTATGTTCGTAACACAGTACCTAGGCATATGATATTTGCTTCTTTTCTGTTTTCTCAGAATATCACACAAATGATGATAGTCAGCACAGACTAGACTAGACAATCTGAGATAGTTTTGACACTGACCTGGCCTGCCCAGTTCTCTATTAGAGGAAGCAATAATGAATGTTGTACAAGGGCCATAACCGAGTGAAGATATTAATAGTTGAGGGAAATAAAATTAGTCCTTTTTGACGGGTCCTTGTTAATTTTACATTCCTCTCTGTAGTATCTTTTCCCCATTCTTCCCCTAACAGGGCCTTAAATCATCTTTGACAAATTTCTCCACCCCTATTCACAGAACAAGTAGCTTGGGAGAGGGAGGGGCACCACTTGCCTCTATAGATAAAGCATGTGACTCAAGCCCAGCCAATCAGAGAACCAGATTTCTCTGGCAACAGTGATTGGTTCATCATCATGCACATTGTCTAAGTTGGTCCATTCATAAGAATAAGGATACAGATACAGGTACTACCAAGAGAGTATTTCCTTCTTACTGTGTTTGAATACTTAGAACATAAAACATAAGTTCTATGGTCTAAGCCCCACCTTACTCAGTGACTAGTTTTTAGGTGAGTTAATGTAGAAATGAAAAAAAATTGAACTTATTTCTTTAGACTTTCAAAGTTAACTTGGCAAAGTTTTACACTGCCAAGTCCCTGATCACTAGTGGATTCTAGTCAGAACACTGGAGAGTGAGAGCTAAGATCACAAACGGTCCATAAGTCTGTACACTGTATTAACTGCAACCAAAAACTTAGATAGTCTTGATCACAGTCCAAGATGTGGAGTCCACCCAAAACTATGATCTATATAGTCTTGTCTGGATGAAGAGCTATCTCACCAGAAAGCAACTATGGCTATTTGGTACCCAAAGTTTACCTTTGCACTTATGCAACTAATATTTATTGGTACACACTGTGCTAAGAATTCAAGTAAAACAAGATAGTTTCCCCCAAGACAATTGTTTCATATTTTTCTCAAGGGAAGAAAGATGGTGATGTGGATTTACTGAAAGAGGGCATTGTTCGTTCCACAGTTGTATACTGTACTTTAACCCTTATAACTTAAGGAAATTTTAAGGATGATTTTTTTTTACTGTGTAAAAATGCACTGACCTTCATATATCTTAAGACCTTATAGAAGAAACAAATAACTAGCAATTATCATATAAAATCATAGTACTATAATGAAGTATTGGGGAGACACTTTGGAATGTTATCTAAGCTAGGTTTAGGTGGTCCACAAAACCTTCCTGGTGAAAGCAAAATCTAAGCTGAGACTTGGAGGATGTCCTGTAACTAACCAGGTGAAGAAATGGCAGAAAAGCCTCTCAGAAGCAAGAGAATTCAATATATGGAAAAAACAGAAGTACTTCACAGGGACTGAATGCAAGCAGTAAAGGGGAGAATGGTACAATGTGAGAGAGACAGACCAGCAGTCAGAGTGAAGAAATCATTAAAAGCCATGTTAAGAAATTTGAATCTAATCTGAGAACCACAGAAAACTGCTAAAGACTTTTAAGTAGGAAGCAGCATAACAAGCTTCATGTTTCAGAAATATTCACTCCAGATGCAGTATGCAGAATGGATTGAAGGGAGGTGAGAGGAAAATATTTGCGTCAGTCCTCTGTGTGACCAACAAAGAGCCAGAAGAGTCAATAATGTTCTAAGAGACAGAAGCGGTAGGACTTAATATCTGATTAGTGTTTGAGCCTGTCTGATCTTCAGCTATCAACTCCTTTGTAGAAATGAAAAAATTGAACTTATTTCTTTAGACTTTCAAAGTTAACTTGGCAAAGTTTTACACTGCCAAGTCCCTGATCACTAGTGGATTCTAGTCAGAACACTGGAGAGTGAGAGCTAAGATCACAAACGGTCCATAAGTCTGTACACTGTATTAACTGCAACCAAAAACTTAGATAGTCTTGATCACAGTCCAAGATGTGGAGTCCACCCAAAACTATGATCTATATAGTCTTGTCTGGATGAAGAGCTATCTCACCAGAAAGCAACTATGGCTATTTGGTACCCAAAGTTTACCTTTGCACTTATGCAACTAATATTTATTGGTACACACTGTGCTAAGAATTCAAGTAAAACAAGATAGTTTCCCCCAAGACAATTGTTTCATATTTTTCTCAAGGGAAGAAAGATGGTGATGTGGATTTACTGAAAGAGGGCATTGTTCGTTCCACAGTTGTATACTGTACTTTAACCCTTATAACTTAAGGAAATTTTAAGGATGATTTTTTTTTTTACTGTGTAAAAATGCACTGACCTTCATATATCTTAAGACCTTATAGAAGAAACAAATAACTAGCAATTATCATATAAAATCATAGTACTATAATGAAGTATTGGGGAGACACTTTGGAATGTTATCTAAGCTAGGTTTAGGTGGTCCACAAAACCTTCCTGGTGAAAGCAAAATCTAAGCTGAGACTTGGAGGATGTCCTGTAACTAACCAGGTGAAGAAATGGCAGAAAAGCCTCTCAGAAGCAAGAGAATTCAATATATGGAAAAAACAGAAGTACTTCACAGGGACTGAATGCAAGCAGTAAAGGGGAGAATGGTACAATGTGAGAGAGACAGACCAGCAGTCAGAGTGAAGAAATCATTAAAAGCCATGTTAAGAAATTTGAATCTAATCTGAGAACCACAGAAAACTGCTAAAGACTTTTAAGTAGGAAGCAGCATAACAAGCTTCATGTTTCAGAAATATTCACTCCAGATGCAGTATGCAGAATGGATTGAAGGGAGGTGAGAGGAAAATATTTGCGTCAGTCCTCTGTGTGACCAACAAAGAGCCAGAAGAGTCAATAATGTTCTAAGAGACAGAAGCGGTAGGACTTAATATCTGATTAGTGTTTGAGCCTGTCTGATCTTCAGCTATCAACTCCTAGGTAGCTAATCAAGACTATGTATTCTATTAAGGGTATTAATACAGAAGAAATTCTTATGTCAGGTAAGGGACTGGTCTTACATCACTCAGGATCCCTTTCAAGTCTACAGTACTTTGGCTTTGTGTTGGCAATAGGGATTAAGAGTAAATACTTACTGATTTACTGATATCTTGGATAATACAAGTAGGGATCCCCTTGTTGCCTGCAAATTGGCAGGATACTGACATAAAAAAAAGCACACTAGTTAAAATGAAGTTGTACCGTGCACTTATTTAACTAATCCTGAGAGAAAGAGAGTTGTTAATTGAATACTATAGGCATTCTGCTCACTGTTCCACTGAATGACCACTTCCCCTCCCCAGGTAAACATGAGAAGGGAGCTGGGTATCAGCTATTCATTCAGTCAACTTGACTCCCACTGTCCCTCACTGGGTACAAACCTTGCTATTCTGGTTGTAATTCTGATAATCAAAGATACACATTTTTGAATTTCCAAGTACTTGCTTCCCCCAAGACAATTGTTTCATATTTTTCTCAAGGGAAGAAAAATGGTGATGTGGATTTACTGAAAGAGGGCATTGTTCATTCCACAGTTGTATACTGTACTTTAACTCTTATAACTTAAGGAAATTTTAAGGAAGATTTTTTTTTTACTGTGTAAAAATGCACTGATCTTAAAAACCCCTCTGTAAAATTCAACTTCAAGGAAAAATAAATAAGGAATTCACTATCCTAAAAGTTGTAGAACATAAAAATCTCAATTTATAACCTTCCAGAAAGGTTATTTAAAAAGCTAGCGAGGTTTCATAACAATGCTAATATGATGCTATCTTTCCAAAGACAGAAAATATTGCTCATCACAATCACCCAAGATAAAGAATGAGTGGGGGCTTTTCCCAGCCCTCATGACCTTGCAGATGGATGCTCCTGAAGAAATGATTGAGTTCTGTAACCGCTCTTCTTGCCAACTGCTAGGATAAAATGGTGACTCAGGACTTTCCGTTGTCAATCAATCCCTCAGGTGAAACCAAAAATATTTATGAAAAATGTTCCCCTGCCTAAATCTACTCAGATGCTATGATTCAATTTGTAGCTGAGAGATACAGTCTGGGCATTTTCTGTTTCATTTTGTTTCCCATAGTCTTTCTTTCCCCTTCCCCTTTCTATTTTTGATATGAAATGAAGGGCAAGACTTTATAGTGATTAAGAAGCAAACATAGCAATTCCACTCATGTTGCTAGGCAACAAGGGCCATGTATGAGCTCAGTGAATGTATTCTGAGCATCTGCACAAAGGAGAAATAGAAGGAGCCTGGGACTGAACTGTCTCAATACCCTCAAGGGCTGTTACTTCTTGACACACATGCTTGTGGATTTGCCTGAGAAAGGTGAAGGCATACTTATTTTAAACCTTCCTGGTGGTTTATTTTTCCAAAATGAGTTGAAAATTCTCCTCAATGGAAAGTGGCCACTGTATTTTATAATGATTATCAGTTCAAATGGGGAAAGCAGGTAAAAATAGCCTCTATTTTTATCTGCCAAGTTCAAGTCTGCACTACCTATAACTCTGGTTATATCAACAGCCGTCAGCCTGATTACTACTTGTTTTCTCCCCATCCACCAGCCCATAAGATACACATTTTTGAATTTCCAAGTACTTGCTTCCCCCAAGACAATTGTTTCATATTTTTCTCAAGGGAAGAAAAATGGTGATGTGGATTTACTGAAAGAGGGCATTGTTCATTCCACAGTTGTATACTGTACTTTAACTCTTATAACTTAAGGAAATTTTAAGGAAGATTTTTTTTTTACTGTGTAAAAATGCACTGATCTTAAAAACCCCTCTGTAAAATTCAACTTCAAGGAAAAATAAATAAGGAATTCACTATCCTAAAAGTTGTAGAACATAAAAATCTCAATTTATAACCTTCCAGAAAGGTTATTTAAAAAGCTAGCGAGGTTTCATAACAATGCTAATATGATGCTATCTTTCCAAAGACAGAAAATATTGCTCATCACAATCACCCAAGATAAAGAATGAGTGGGGGCTTTTCCCAGCCCTCATGACCTTGCAGATGGATGCTCCTGAAGAAATGATTGAGTTCTGTAACCGCTCTTCTTGCCAACTGCTAGGATAAAATGGTGACTCAGGACTTTCCGTTGTCAATCAATCCCTCAGGTGAAACCAAAAATATTTATGAAAAATGTTCCCCTGCCTAAATCTACTCAGATGCTATGATTCAATTTGTAGCTGAGAGATACAGTCTGGGCATTTTCTGTTTCATTTTGTTTCCCATAGTCTTTCTTTCCCCTTCCCCTTTCTATTTTTGATATGAAATGAAGGGCAAGACTTTATAGTGATTAAGAAGCAAACATAGCAATTCCACTCATGTTGCTAGGCAACAAGGGCCATGTATGAGCTCAGTGAATGTATTCTGAGCATCTGCACAAAGGAGAAATAGAAGGAGCCTGGGACTGAACTGTCTCAATACCCTCAAGGGCTGTTACTTCTTGACACACATGCTTGTGGATTTGCCTGAGAAAGGTGAAGGCATACTTATTTTAAACCTTCCTGGTGGTTTATTTTTCCAAAATGAGTTGAAAATTCTCCTCAATGGAAAGTGGCCACTGTATTTTATAATGATTATCAGTTCAAATGGGGAAAGCAGGTAAAAATAGCCTCTATTTTTATCTGCCAAGTTCAAGTCTGCACTACCTATAACTCTGGTTATATCAACAGCCGTCAGCCTGATTACTACTTGTTTTCTCCCCATCCACACCAGCCCATCTCACCTAACTGAATAACTACAAGGCCATTTTCTATCTCCTTACAAACAACTCTCATCCCTTGTGATCAGCATTTACCCTATTAAGTTGCGGTGAAAAAATATAACATTGTTGATTATAATTAAGTCTGGCTTATTCTGTTCTTTTTACAAAGCAATGCATAATCATTAACAAAAAACAGAAAAAACCAGATACGTAAATGAACATCAATATCCATTATCCTATTCATGAGAGACAAGCAATGCAAATATCTTAATACATATCACTCTAGATTATTTTCTGTAAATACACACAGACTTTTTCCTTTCAGAATTGCATTGCCTGTATACATGAAGACATAATATGTACGATAAATTCAACAAGAGTCAACATAGTATTTAATGGCTTCTATACTGTGCCATGGCAACCCATTCCAAAGAACCTGGCAGGCTACAGTCCATGGGGTCATGAAGAGTCGGCCATGATTGAGCTACTGAGTATATACTATGCCACAATAATTTAACCATTTTCATAAAACTTGGGATAACTAACAGAATAAATGACCAGTTGCAGACAATTTTACTAATCTTATTGCATTGTTTTGTTCATCTCCTGAACACAACCACAGCTAACTTTATTAATTCCCCAGTCTCACAACATTAATTTCTTTCCATTTCTACTAGTATTAACCTAGTATAAGTCTCTTGGCTGGCTTCTTACAATAATGAATTATTTAGGAGTCATTTGGTCCTAAACGTCAGAAGCCCCAACTCAAAGAGGCTGAAACAATAGTAAATGTAAATCTATATAGCTGAAACTTTCATTAGCAGAGGTTAGTTGAATGCATAGACCCATGGACTCAAAGTCAACGGGACAAGGTCTGACACCCTCTCCTTCCTAGTCCCTTATTTGTGCTCAGTCGTGTCCGACTCTTTGTGACCCCATAGACTGTAACACATCAGGCTCCTCTGTCCATGGGATTTTCCAGGCAAGACTACTAGAGTGGGGTGCCATTTCCTCCTCTAGGGGATCTTCTCAACCCAGGGATTAAACCCTTGTCTCTTGCATCTCCTGCCTTGGCAGGCAGATTCTTTACCAACTGTGTCACCTGGCAATTCCCTCTTTTTTAGAGGCTTAATTTTTAGGAAGGCTTTCCACTAATAGTGACCAGATGGCTGCTTAACATGTCTAGGCTTCTATGTTCTCAGGAATTCCAAGGAAAACAACATTCCTCTGATTTAGTCCTAGGAGTCATTCTGACTGTACCCATCTGAACCAATCCCTGTGGCAAGAGGCCAGGTACTCTGATGGGAGCCAGGTTTGGAGGACATGCCCAGTCTGGAGACTGGGGACAAAGTCTACCATAGTCAATAACAACAAAAGCCCCAGAGTCAAGGAAGGGTCAGTTCTTAAAGCAAAATCAGGATGCCATTACCAGGGAAAGAGGGCACAGACACTGGGAGGTCAGGAACAACAACTGCTCACAACCATTATCCTCTGTGCCCCATTTGTTCCTTTAGATCCACTCGCCACCCTTCTCTGCCTGGGCTCTGTGTAGAGACCATGTCAATCAGCTTCCTTTCCCCTGGCTTCTGGTAGTATCTAGTCAACAGGAAGCATCCACAGGAGATAGTTGAGTGAGAGAATATCTCCATCTTGGTGACTTGCTGGTCACCAGTTGGCAGTAGCTGTACCCCGTACAAAAGATCACAGCTCCTCTTGGATGAACTTCTACAACCAGCTACATATCCTTTTTAAGTTCTGTTAATTATTCTCTCCCTTTGCTTCTTAGATACAGGGGTGGTAACAGTTCCCTGCTGTGTAAGCTCCAGGATATTTCCACCACCACCTGCATACACCTTTTAACCCTGCATACACCTTTACCCCACTCATGTTCTCTTTCCTGGAAGACCTTGCCAGATGCAGTCTCCCTTAAGGTTGCACAACCTATCATTGCTCCTTCAGATCAACCATAAATCCAGTTAACCATTAAAATCCTCATTCAAGAAATGTGTGAACACTAAAAGTTTAAGGCTAAGGGCTGCAGTCAATTTAATACAAGTTACCAGTCACTCATCTAAGTTTTGGTAACCATGTAAATATACTAAATATTATAACATATACTAGTCATTCCAACAGCTTTCATAATTTGTTTTAGGTGCTATTGGTAAGGAACCCACCTGCCAATGTAGGAGAAATAAGATATGTGTGCTCAATCCCTGGATCAGGAAGACCCCCTGGAGGAGGCCATGACTACTGACTCCAGGATTCTTGCCTGTAGAATCCTATGGACAGAGGAGCCTTGTGGGCTGCAGTCCATAGGATCACAAAGAATTGAACATGACTGAAGCAATTTAGCACAGCATATTTGGAATACACCTTGAGAAGGCTATATGTTAATGCAGTTGATCCAGCCTTCCTAGCAAAAAAACTGAAGAAAGGAAGAAGGAAAGAAAGGAAGGGAGGAAAGAAAGAACTTATAAATAAAGAATATAGTGATAAAGAGCTCTGACTTTGGAGTCAGAAAACCTGGAAACTCAACCCAACTTTGCTTGAGCTATGGTATTCCACTGGCTCATTGTCCTGATCTGTCAAAAACTGGGATTTTACCGCATTTAGATCCTGCCATGGGCTCTGTGTAGAGACCATGTCAATCAGCTTCCTTTCCCCTGGCTTCTGGTAGTATCTAGTCAACAGGAAGCATCCACAGGAGATAGTTGAGTGAGAGAATATCTCCATCTTGGTGACTTGCTGGTCACCAGTTGGCAGTAGCTGTACCCCGTACAAAGATCACAGCTCCTCTTGGATGAACTTCTACAACCAGCTACATATCCTTTTTAAGTTCTGTTAATTATTCTCTCCCTTTGCTTCTTAGATACAGGGGTGGTAACAGTTCCCTGCTGTGTAAGCTCCAGGATATTTCCACCACCACCTGCATACACCTTTTAACCCTGCATACACCTTTACCCCACTCATGTTCTCTTTCCTGGAAGACCTTGCCAGATGCAGTCTCCCTTAAGGTTGCACAACCTATCATTGCTCCTTCAGATCAACCATAAATCCAGTTAACCATTAAAATCCTCATTCAAGAAATGTGTGAACACTAAAAGTTTAAGGCTAAGGGCTGCAGTCAATTTAATACAAGTTACCAGTCACTCATCTAAGTTTTGGTAACCATGTAAATATACTAAATATTATAACATATACTAGTCATTCCAACAGCTTTCATAATTTGTTTTAGGTGCTATTGGTAAGGAACCCACCTGCCAATGTAGGAGAAATAAGATATGTGTGCTCAATCCCTGGATCAGGAAGACCCCCTGGAGGAGGCCATGACTACTGACTCCAGGATTCTTGCCTGTAGAATCCTATGGACAGAGGAGCCTTGTGGGCTGCAGTCCATAGGATCACAAAGAATTGAACATGACTGAAGCAATTTAGCACAGCATATTTGGAATACACCTTGAGAAGGCTATATGTTAATGCAGTTGATCCAGCCTTCCTAGCAAAAAAACTGAAGAAAGGAAGAAGGAAAGAAAGGAAGGGAGGAAAGAAAGAACTTATAAATAAAGAATATAGTGATAAAGAGCTCTGACTTTGGAGTCAGAAAACCTGGAAACTCAACCCAACTTTGCTTGAGCTATGGTCTTCCACTGGGTCTCATTGTCCTGATCTGTCAAAAACTGGGATTTTAATACCGCATTAAGTCCTAATGAACTATATATAATAAATGATACCTGCAAAATGAATGCATTTACAAACACTGCCAATTCAAAGAAAATAAAGATAGTTTACTAAGTTGGATAAATATCTCTCCTAACCAAAAATGTAAATTCTTTCTGAAAACTAGCCAAATCATTTAAGTTGATAATGGAATGCAATCCTAATGCAAGGACCTCAATTCAAAACAAAATTGTTTTTGTTCAGCTTCTTGCCTCAGACCAAATTTTATGTAGAGACAACGTGGGGCTACCAATAGGGATCTGCAGTGGAGCCCAAGAAAAGCACTAATGAAGCCAGCAGGAGCCCACACAGCCTGGCCATGGATGCAATGCAAGATTAGAAATATAGCTGCAAGTCTGCAGAGGAGGGAGGAGCTAATTCCTTTGTGTCGTTTGCCTGGTCCAGCCAATACTGTGGAAGGTGTAGGAGGAAATCAAAAAAAGGCCAAAGCAGGAAGTGAGCTGTAACTAGACAAAGTCTCTCTCACACTCACACACAAAGAAAAACATAAAACATATCTGGTCCAAAGAAGGAGCTTGGAAAATGTAGCCTGTTTATACAGGAATGAGGCAGTTTATATCATTTAAAAGGATTTTTTTTAAATGTTAAGCTCTAAGATATTTTATGGCAAAAATAAACATTATAACATTTGTCAGGTACAAAAACAGAAAACAGACAAACTCAGTGTGGGAATCTAAATGTGCATATATTGGGGGAAACAGAGAAGACTTAGGTGTTTACTCAGGACAAGGTCAAGCAAGGACAGAACACCTATAGCAGAACCCCGTGAGAAGAATATAGATGAAAAATCAGAGACTGAACTATCTGAACTGGCAAAAATGGTTTCAAGTCACTTGCCCAGTAACTGGTTAGTCGGTAGTGACTGCCTCAAAAACTGTCCAGAAGGATAGTAAAGTCACAGGATCAGGACACGGGAACACAGAGTGATAGACTAGTTACATTTGCACTTAGGGTGACAGGTCGGGTAAGAATGGGGAGTGGTGGCTCATTTGAGTAATTTGCTCACCTTGGAAAGTGAGTTCTAGGGCTACAGTGTCCATTATAGTAGCCACTAGCCACACATAGCTATTTAACATTTGAAATGTGGCTGGTCTAAATTCAGATGCCCTGTAAGCGAAAAATACATGCTGGATTTTGAAGACAAAGTATGAAAACAAAATGTGAATAATCTCAATAAATTTTATACTGATTACATGCAGATATACTTTGGACATGTTGAGTTAAAATGCAAGGAGATCAAACCAGTCAATCCTAAAGGAAATCAACCCTGAATATTCATTGGAAAGAACTTATGTTGAAGTTGAAGCTCCAATACTTTGGACACTAATGCAAAGAGATGACTCATTGAAAAGACCCTGATACTGGGAAAAATAGAAAGCAGAAGGAGAAGCGGATGACATCACTGAGTCAATGGACATGAGTTTGAGCAAGCTCTGGAGATGGTGAAGATGGGAAGCCTGGCATACTGCAGTCCATGGGGTCACAAACAGTAGGACATGACTGAGCAACTGAACTGAGTTAAAATAAATTATTAAAATTCATTTGTCTTATTTTGCTTATTTTTAACACAGTCACCATGTGTTAGTTGCTCAGTCATGTCCAACTCTTTGCAACCCATGGACTGTAGACTACCAGCCTCTTCTGTCCATGGAATTCTTCACGCAAGAATACTGGAGTGGGTCGCCATTCCCTTCTCCAGGGGATCTTTCCAACTCAGGGACTGAACCTGGGTCTCCTGCATTGCAGGAAGATTCTTTACTGTCTGAGCCACCAGGGAAGTCTAGAAAATTTTAAATCACATATGTGTCACACATTTGTAGTCCTCATTATAATTTCAACTTGTCAGAGCTGTTAAATCCTTTCTTTTCATTCCATGTTTTTGCTGGTAAAAAAACAGAAAGACTTAGTTTTACTCAGGACAAGGTCAAGCAAGGACAGAACACCTATAGCAGAACCCCGTGAGAAGAATATAGATGAAAAATCAGAGACTGAACTATCTGAACTGGCAAAAATGGTTTCAAGTCACTTGCCCAGTAACTGGTTAGTCGGTAGTGACTGCCTCAAAAACTGTCCAGAAGGATAGTAAAGTCACAGGATCAGGACACGGGAACACAGAGTGATAGACTAGTTACATTTGCACTTAGGGTGACAGGTCGGGTAAGAATGGGGAGTGGTGGCTCATTTGAGTAGTTTGCTCACCTTGGAAAGTGAGTTCTAGGGCTACAGTGTCCATTATAGTAGCCACTAGCCACACATAGCTATTTAACATTTGAAATGTGGCTGGTCTAAATTCAGATGCCCTGTAAGCGAAAAATACATGCTGGATTTTGAAGACAAAGTATGAAAACAAAATGTGAATAATCTCAATAAATTTTATACTGATTACATGCAGATATACTTTGGACATGTTGAGTTAAAATGCAAGGAGATCAAACCAGTCAATCCTAAAGGAAATCAACCCTGAATATTCATTGGAAAGAACTTATGTTGAAGTTGAAGCTCCAATACTTTGGACACTAATGCAAAGAGATGACTCATTGAAAAGACCCTGATACTGGGAAAAATAGAAAGCAGAAGGAGAAGCGGATGACATCACTGAGTCAATGGACATGAGTTTGAGCAAGCTCTGGAGATGGTGAAGATGGGAAGCCTGGCATACTGCAGTCCATGGGGTCACAAACAGTAGGACATGACTGAGCAACTGAACTGAGTTAAAATAAATTATTAAAATTCATTTGTCTTATTTTGCTTATTTTTAACACAGTCACCATGTGTTAGTTGCTCAGTCATGTCCAACTCTTTGCAACCCATGGACTGTAGACTACCAGCCTCTTCTGTCCATGGAATTCTTCACGCAAGAATACTGGAGTGGGTCGCCATTCCCTTCTCCAGGGGATCTTTCCAACTCAGGGACTGAACCTGGGTCTCTTGCATTGCAGGAAGATTCTTTACTGTCTGAGCCACCAGGGAAGTCTAGAAAATTTTAAATCACATATGTGTCACACATTTGTAGTCCTCATTATAATTTCAACTTGTCAGAGCTGTTAAATCCCTTCTTTTCATTCCATGTTTCTGTGATATTATGTTACTAAAGGAGATGAACTTAGCCCTCACTTTCTTTCATATCTCAAGCAGAGCCTAGTTTCAGACTAAGTAAAATAGCCACACATTGAGACTCGACAGCTGTATCCACACAACTCACACCCACTCAGGAAGATGCACCTACTTAAAAGAACACTCACCACCGCCTCCTCACATGTACACTCACTTACCATATATGTGCACAATCATATCTGTATGTGTCAGAATAATATCCATAAATAGGAAAGGAATATTAGCAGGATCATTAGTTATAGTGAGATTTATATTTCTACTATTGACTGCAATCATTTGTTTAAATAAGGGAGAGTCATTAGTGCTTGTTGATAAGAAGAGATTCTTTAAAATTCCAAAGAATGTTTGAACTTTGAGCTTCCACTTCCTAACAAGAAACCAGAGGCAATTCTAGCATAAATCTTCTACCTATTATCCAGAGTTCCAGGTCTGCCAATATATAACTGAGTGTGAAATCCAATCTTTTGTCCTGGGGTGAACATTTCTAGTGTGATTTACCAATCAGCACAATTACATCCCACTGTCTTAGTCACCTTTTTCTGGACTTTTGCTCTCTGTGAATCCTAAGAGCCACTTTATGCTTCCACCCTTGTCAACTTCACTGAAACCTATCACCTGGCATACCCATCTTTTGGGATCAAACTCTTGATCTAAATTCTGGTCTACCATGATGATGCAAAAATTTTACATAATGATACAATAATACAAGTCGCACTCTGAACTTTTCAGTTTGCTGAGCTAATGAATTCTCATTACTGTTTAAGTAACTGTGAATTGGCCTGAAATTGGAAGAATTTGGACTAGCCACACTCTTCAAATATTTAGCCACTACATGGATAATCTATGTCTTTCCTGTATTTCAAATGCAACTCATGAAGTCTCTCCTGTTGATGTAAGCTCATCCTGAATTTCCCTTTCATTTTAGCCTTTCCAATAAATCATTTGTAGGATACATTATCTTTATTAGAACCTGCCTTGCAAATGTGGTTCATTTATAATCAAGAGAATTCAAAGGTCACTTCAATATTTCAGGTTGAGTTACTGACACCCTCAACATCAAGGCATCATTACTGCTCATTTAGATTATATCCCAGCCCTGGACTCTTGGCTTCAATATGGAGACTGAGACCCAGCTGCCAGTTTGCATTCCAGCTTTGCCTGGTATCCAAATGAACCCTTTTATTTCTGTGTGCCTCTGGTAATGACCTCCCCAAATCCGAGTCATGTCAGTATCAGAGGTGTCCCTCACCAGTCCTCCTGCCAGTCCCTAGCATATCCCAGGAAACTTCCCTAAGGACAATGATCTATCTATATGATCTTAAACGGTTGAATTCCAGATTCCCCACTGTTAGATATGAATATTACCATTGGCTGGACTGACCTGGTGTCAGTTGCTTGCTCTACCATCATTTTATGGATTGATCTTTCCATCATGCACCTGTTCTGTTTCTCTATAAATAAATCTATCCTGATGGAGAATTTGTCTTTAGGTATCACCCACTTATCACCAAACTTCAGTTAACCTCTTCATATGTCTCAACCTAGGGCAAATACCTAGTTTTTACATCATGTCTCTAGTTATAGGTTAGTGTCTTATAACATCACTATTATCATGTTTATGATACTCTTGTGTGCAGTTACTGCCTAATGTATAGTTAAAAAAAAATCCCCATGGGACTGAGAATCAAAACATCTGAGTTCTAATTTGGTTCTTTCATATGCCAGTGGTATGACTTTAAGCACTAAAAATATCTTTCATAAGCTCTCAAATTTTCACTTCATTTATCTGTAAGTTAGGTTAATAATAGTTGCCCTATTTTGCTGGCTGCTATGAGAATTAGATAAAAATGAATGTAAAAGCACAATGTAAACTTTGAAATACCATGTAAATAAACTATTAAAAAGAGGTCTTATCCCTAGTCAGAGTTGTTATCTCATACTGCTTTTCAACCATAAATAGTCATACATATTGTAGATAGTTGGTGAACACTTGTCAGTTTGCAAATACGTAAGTGTTCCTGCAAATCCATTTGTAAAGCAAAAGGGAACTATTTGCCAATGAACTAAGTAAGGGGTTAGAGGAGATAAAAATATTGACAAAAGAAGAAGAAGTAGAAATTGATGGATTGTGAACAAGTGCAGAAGTCCTGGTCAGAGTGGAAAGGCAAGAAATACAAATCTAGAGGAGACAAGCAGGTGAGAGAAGCCATGTATCCCAAATGAACCCTTTTGCATTCCAGCTTTGCCTGGTATCCAAATGAACCCTTTTATTTCTGTGTGCCTCTGGTAATGACCTCCCCAAATCCGAGTCATGTCAGTATCAGAGGTGTCCCTCACCAGTCCTCCTGCCAGTCCCTAGCATATCCCAGGAAACTTCCCTAAGGACAATGATCTATCTATATGATCTTAAACGGTTGAATTCCAGATTCCCCACTGTTAGATATGAATATTACCATTGGCTGGACTGACCTGGTGTCAGTTGCTTGCTCTACCATCATTTTATGGATTGATCTTTCCATCATGCACCTGTTCTGTTTCTCTATAAATAAATCTATCCTGATGGAGAATTTGTCTTTAGGTATCACCCACTTATCACCAAACTTCAGTTAACCTCTTCATATGTCTCAACCTAGGGCAAATACCTAGTTTTTACATCATGTCTCTAGTTATAGGTTAGTGTCTTATAACATCACTATTATCATGTTTATGATACTCTTGTGTGCAGTTACTGCCTAATGTATAGTTAAAAAAATCCCCATGGGACTGAGAATCAAAACATCTGAGTTCTAATTTGGTTCTTTCATATGCCAGTGGTATGACTTTAAGCACTAAAAATATCTTTCATAAGCTCTCAAATTTTCACTTCATTTATCTGTAAGTTAGGTTAATAATAGTTGCCCTATTTTGCTGGCTGCTATGAGAATTAGATAAAAATGAATGTAAAAGCACAATGTAAACTTTGAAATACCATGTAAATAAACTATTAAAAAGAGGTCTTATCCCTAGTCAGAGTTGTTATCTCATACTGCTTTTCAACCATAAATAGTCATACATATTGTAGATAGTTGGTGAACACTTGTCAGTTTGCAAATACGTAAGTGTTCCTGCAAATCCATTTGTAAAGCAAAAGGGAACTATTTGCCAATGAACTAAGTAAGGGGTTAGAGGAGATAAAAATATTGACAAAAGAAGAAGAAGTAGAAATTGATGGATTGTGAACAAGTGCAGAAGTCCTGGTCAGAGTGGAAAGGCAAGGGAAATACAAATCTAGAGGAGACAGGAGCAGGGGGATGTAAGATGGCATGCCAGTAACACAGTGTTGAAGAGGAAGAGGAGAAGAAAAGACAGCAGAAAACAGGGAAAGGTGACACTAGAGTCATCAGGGTGGGAAACCCAGAGACTGAGATGAAAATGGACTCCTGGCTCCCCATGACTTTCAAGTAGTAGGAAAGAACTGGCTCCCTGAAGCTGTCTTGAGGAAAGCCATCCAGCCTAGCAAATGTATCCTCTGGAGGCAGATGTAGATGATGTTTTCTCTGTAGGAAGAGATGGAGACAGCAACTGGGCAAACAAAGAAACAGGATGTTGAGCTGCGGCACAGAAAATGAGAGAAAGAGTAAAGGGACAGAGGGCAAACTTAACAGTCTGTAAAATTAAACTTATTGCCAGACCTGATTATTAAAATATGGTGTAATTTGATGCAGTCTCAACATGGTTGCTTTTTTCACCGAAATATAAAATAATCTGGATTGAATTGATGATTAAATCTAATTTAACCAATTTACTGGACATACTTAAAATAAGGATTAGAATTTTTGAGCAGAAGCAGGTGTCTCCTTTCTAGGACACCTCAATCGGAATTCTGATACATGGGAAAAGTTTCAACTCTCTTAAGGACTCTGAAGGACCATAATTATGCTAACATTAACAGCAAGAAGAAAACAGAAGTGATGCAGTTAATGCATTTCTTATTAGAGGGAAGGAAGAATTCCTGGAGACAGGCAAAGAGAAACAGAATGCCTGTTGAAAAGGGGCTGATCTCTTTGGATCACAGAGCACTCGGTGTCCTCTCTCTGGGAAGACACAGGCTTTCTTTCTCAGAGCTGACCATCTGTATTGTTTCCCAGTAACCATAAATAGTCATACATATTGTAGATAGTTGGTGAACACTTGTCAGTTTGCAAATACGTAAGTGTTCCTGCAAATCCATTTGTAAAGCAAAAGGGAACTATTTGCCAATGAACTAAGTAAGGGGTTAGAGGAGATAAAAATATTGACAAAAGAAGAAGAAGTAGAAATTGATGGATTGTGAACAAGTGCAGAAGTCCTGGTCAGAGTGGAAAGGCAAGGGAAATACAAATCTAGAGGAGACAGGAGCAGGGGGATGTAAGATGGCATGCCAGTAACACAGTGTTGAAGAGGAAGAGGAGAAGAAAAGACAGCAGAAAACAGGGAAAGGTGACACTAGAGTCATCAGGGTGGGAAACCCAGAGACTGAGATGAAAATGGACTCCTGGCTCCCCATGACTTTCAAGTAGTAGGAAAGAACTGGCTCCTGAAGCTGTCTTGAGGAAAGCCATCCAGCCTAGCAAATGTATCCTCTGGAGGCAGATGTAGATGATGTTTTCTCTGTAGGAAGAGATGGAGACAGCAACTGGGCAAACAAAGAAACAGGATGTTGAGCTGCGGCACAGAAAATGAGAGAAAGAGTAAAGGGACAGAGGGCAAACTTAACAGTCTGTAAAATTAAACTTATTGCCAGACCTGATTATTAAAATATGGTGTAATTTGATGCAGTCTCAACATGGTTGCTTTTTTCACCGAAATATAAAATAATCTGGATTGAATTGATGATTAAATCTAATTTAACCAATTTACTGGACATACTTAAAATAAGGATTAGAATTTTTGAGCAGAAGCAGGTGTCTCCTTTCTAGGACACCTCAATCGGAATTCTGATACATGGGAAAAGTTTCAACTCTCTTAAGGACTCTGAAGGACCATAATTATGCTAACATTAACAGCAAGAAGAAAACAGAAGTGATGCAGTTAATGCATTTCTTATTAGAGGGAAGGAAGAATTCCTGGAGACAGGCAAAGAGAAACAGAATGCCTGTTGAAAAGGGGCTGATCTCTTTGGATCACAGAGCACTCGGTGTCCTCTCTCTGGGAAGACACAGGCTTTCTTTCTCAGAGCTGACCATCTGTATTGTTTCCCAGTGACACAAGGCATGGTCCATAAAGCTCTCAGCATAGTATTCAGAACAAAGAAAGTATTAGGAACTCAAAGCTGTGGTAGTACAGACAGTAGGAATCATAGAATTGCTAATAATAGCTGAAGCAGTGGTACAAGTTGTAGAAGTAAATGAGTAATGGTGGACTTAAAACTTAACTTAGTAATATTGAAAATCCATTCCTGCAGTGCAGCAATGCTGAGGAAGTTGCAGTACAGGACTAATGAGTCAGAGCTCAGGGGTCTTCCTCAGTTTGGATCCCCCACTCCACCATGCATTAGCTGTATGAACTTTGGCAAGTTAATTAATATTTTCTATGTCTCAATGTTGCTACCTATAAAATGAAGATGATAAATGCACCCTCTTCATAGAATTGTTCTATGGAATGGATGAAAAATCAATAAAGCACTTATGAAGGATTTAGCACATCACCTTCATTATTTTTGTATTTTATTTATTTATTTATTTATTTAATTTTATTTTTGGCTGTGCCAGGAGGTCTCTGTCACTGTACGGGCTTTTCTCTAGTTGCAGAGGGTGGAGCTACTCTCTAGTTGCAGTGGCTTCTCCTGTTGTGGTGCATGGGCTCTAGAGTGTGTGTGCAGGCTTCAGTAGTTGAAGCTCCCAGGCACCAGAGCACAGGCTCAATAGTTGTGGCACATGAGCTTAGTTCCTCTGAGGTATGTGAGATCTTCCTGGATCAGGGGGAGAACTCTTGTCTTCTGCATTGGCAGCTGGAGTCCTTACCACTGAGCCATCAGGAAGCCCGGCACCTACATTATTGAGTGTTCAGTCCCGTTAATGAGACAGCAGGAATGGCGGTGGTGATGGCCACACTGCAAAGAGTCCATCCCAGGTAAAGGGGCCACTGACTTGTCACTAGCGGTCCCAAGCCATGAAATCTGTAAGCAGCCCCACCTGAGAGACCTTTTCAACTTCAAATAGAGAACTGGTATTCTTTCCACCCTCCAATCTCCTCTCTAAATCACATAGCGAGGCCTGTTGAAAAGGGGCTGATCGATCAGAGCACTCGGTGTCCTCTCTCTGGGAAGACACAGGCTTTCTTTCTCAGAGCTGACCATCTGTATTGTTTCCCAGTGACACAAGGCATGGTCCATAAAGCTCTCAGCATAGTATTCAGAACAAAGAAAGTATTAGGAACTCAAAGCTGTGGTAGTACAGACAGTAGGAATCATAGAATTGCTAATAATAGCTGAAGCAGTGGTACAAGTTGTAGAAGTAAATGAGTAATGGTGGACTTAAAACTTAACTTAGTAATATTGAAAATCCATTCCTGCAGTGCAGCAATGCTGAGGAAGTTGCAGTACAGGACTAATGAGTCAGAGCTCAGGGGTCTTCCTCAGTTTGGATCCCCGACTCCACCATGCATTAGCTGTATGAACTTTGGCAAGTTAATTAATATTTTCTATGTCTCAATGTTGCTACCTATAAAATGAAGATGATAAATGCACCCTCTTCATAGAATTGTTCTATGGAATGGATGAAAAATCAATAAAGCACTTATGAAGGATTTAGCACATCACCTTCATTATTTTTGTATTTTATTTATTTATTTATTTATTTAATTTTATTTTTGGCTGTGCCAGGAGGTCTCTGTCACTGTACGGGCTTTTCTCTAGTTGCAGAGGGTGGAGCTACTCTCTAGTTGCAGTGGCTTCTCCTGTTGTGGTGCATGGGCTCTAGAGTGTGTGTGCAGGCTTCAGTAGTTGAAGCTCCCAGGCACCAGAGCACAGGCTCAATAGTTGTGGCACATGAGCTTAGTTCCTCTGAGGTATGTGAGATCTTCCTGGATCAGGGGCAGAACTCTTGTCTTCTGCATTGGCAGCTGGAGTCCTTACCACTGAGCCATCAGGGAAGCCCGGCACCTACATTATTGAGTGTTCAGTCCCCGTTAATGAGACAGCAGGAATGGCGGTGGTGATGGCCACACTGCAAAAGAGTCCATCCCAGGTAAAGGGGCCACTGACTTGTCACTAGCGGTCCCAAGCCATGAAATCTGTAAGCAGCCCCACCTGAGAGACCTTTTCAACTTCAAATAGAGAACTGGTATTCTTTCCACCCTCCAATCTCCTCTCTAAATCACATAGCCTCAGAATCCATAACTGCAAGTGAAATTCAGTATGTGTGTGGGGGGGTGGTGGGAGGCAGAGGTGTTGGCTGTTAATATCTACTGGAAGGAAACCTGTTTTTGACAAGCCTTCAGTTTTAAAGAAATCTTGTCTAAAGAATTGTAAAGTAAAAATATAAAGGCTTTCTCAATTTCAGTTAAATTTTTACCTCCAGCACCATAATGTCAGACAGTGTACTAAATACTGGCTGCATGAAATCCAGGCTTCCCAGGTGGCTCAGTGGCAAAGAAGAATTCATGTGCAATGCAGGAGACACAAGCTTGATCCCTGAGTCAGGAAGATCCCCTGGAGAAGGAAATGTCCATCCATCCCAGATTCTTATCTAGGATATCCCATGGACAGAGGGGCCTGGCCAGTTACATTCCATGTCCAGCAAAAGCTGGACACGACTTAGCAACTAAACAACAACAATGTGAAATCCAGCTGAGGAGACAGATCTCTTAAACAAATAACCACAATCAAATTTAACAGTTACAAACAATTGATAACAGCAATTTGAATACAGAGCTCTGGCAGCATCGAGGGCAGGTCAGGAAGGCTTGTGGGTCTGTAGATGAGTTTGCATTTGAAGTGTGAATAGGAACTTAATAAAAGATAGGAATGGGCACCATCAGACTTAAGCTGTAGAAATATGTCCAATCTCTGACTGCTACGTGATTGGAGGTGGGACAGCCATAGTCAAGAAAGGAATTCGGTGATCCAATTGCACAGAAAAGATATGGTGAGTCTAATGACAGAAACAACAGGAAGGGAAGGAGAGGGTTGCAGAGTCAAAGCTACATAATTCTAAACAAAACAGTGCTAAAATTAAGCTGGTGTAAAAGGTTATTAGTTATTTTTTCCCACAGAGTTACCATTACTGTCCGAGTTTGATTCAGTCCCGAATGAGACAGCAGGAATGGCGGTGGTGATGGCCACACTGCAAAGAGTCCATCCCAGGTAAAGGGGCCACTGACTTGTCACTAGCGGTCCCAAGCCATGAAATCTGTAAGCAGCCCCACCTGAGAGACCTTTTCAACTTCAAATAGAGAACTGGTATTCTTTCCACCCTCCAATCTCCTCTCTAAATCACATAGCCTCAGAATCCATAACTGCAAGTGAAATTCAGTATGTGTGTGGGGGGGTGGTGGGAGGCAGAGGTGTTGGCTGTTAATATCTACTGGAAGGAAACCTGTTTTTGACAAGCCTTCAGTTTTAAAGAAATCTTGTCTAAAGAATTGTAAAGTAAAAATATAAAGGCTTTCTCAATTTCAGTTAAATTTTAGCCTCCAGCACCATAATGTCAGACAGTGTACTAAATACTGGCTGCATGAAATCCAGGCTTCCCAGGTGGCTCAGTGGCAAAGAAGAATTCATGTGCAATGCAGGAGACACAAGCTTGATCCCTGAGTCAGGAAGATCCCCTGGAGAAGGAAATGTCCATCCATCCCAGATTCTTATCTAGGATATCCCATGGACAGAGGGGCCTGGCCAGTTACATTCCATGTCCAGCAAAAGCTGGACACGACTTAGCAACTAAACAACAACAATGTGAAATCCAGCTGAGGAGACAGATCTCTTAAACAAATAACCACAATCAAATTTAACAGTTACAAACAATTGATAACAGCAATTTGAATACAGAGCTCTGGCAGCATCGAGGGCAGGTCAGGAAGGCTTGTGGGTCTGTAGATGAGTTTGCATTTGAAGTGTGAATAGGAACTTAATAAAAGATAGGGAATGGGCACCATCAGACTTAAGCTGTAGAAATATGTCCAATCTCTGACTGCTACGTGATTGGAGGTGGGACAGCCATAGTCAAGAAAGGAATTCGGTGATCCAATTGCACAGAAAAGATATGGTGAGTCTAATGACAGAAACAACAGGAAGGGAAGGAGAGGGTTGCAGAGTCAAAGCTACATAATTCTAAACAAAACAGTGCTAAAATTAAGCTGGTGTAAAAGGTTATTAGTTATTTTTTTTCCCACAGAGTAAAACCTCATCAGTTCAGTGTAATTGAATAGAAGCATGTCACAATTAATCAAATATGACTTACACATTTTTAAAAAACATGACTAACTGCTTAGGGTTTTTTTTTTTTTTTTGACTAGGTGAGATACTTTAAATACCTTTCAACTTCCCTGCTATTAATCACCAACGTGAATAGTCCTGCAAACAATTAAAGTGGGGTACTTGGAAGCAAAGTTCTTTTCTGAAGTGGATGTAAGCTTTTTCTCTTCTGCTTTTCTTTCTACAAATGTGCTTGCCAGATTCCAAAGCTGATCTTTGCCCACAGTGAATTCCTCTTTCGCTGGTGTAAAAAGTTATAACCCTGACCTCAGGCTGATTGCCCAGAGAACTGATCTGAGAGGCCTATAAAATCTTTCAGCAAGCTAAAAGACTGGTTGGCTGGTACTTCTTCCCATCAATTAGGAGTGTCAAGCTGGATAGCTATCAACAACACATAGGGAATAACAAGTTTGTAGTTAAAAACGGAAATCTGCCAAATTTGCCTGATTCTCACGATTCTTTAGGGCAACTAAGTTTACTTTCAAAACTTCTGTCAGTGATACAATGACCAAATTCCATCCAATCCCATGACAAGTCACCAAAACATTCCCTTTTAGGGAGAGAATTCTATCTTAGCTTCTACAAAAGTACTACATTGGTTGAAATCCTCAATTATAATAGCCTGTCTAAAACTCACACTAAATCAATGCACTATTTATTTTCCAAATACTTGTGCATTTCTTACACCATAGCCCTCATCAGTCATAAGCAGTTTATTTACCATGAAAAATATTAGACTCATTTCTCACAATCACACTGACTACAAATGAACATATGAAGGAAATAACTTCGTACTTCCAGATGTACAGCAGGTGACTTGCTCCCACAAGCTTTCTGAGCTTAGAAATAAGGTCATAGTTGTAACTTTTATACACATCCTAATTGTGCAAAATGTCCTTATTACTTGCAAGTTAGAGTATGAATTAATCCCTGAAACCTCAAGAAGGAAGACATTTCATTATACAGGCAGTCTCCTTGCAATTATTATTTAGAGAGCTACATTCATTTTCCCCTTGTCTAGAAGATCATTAGAGTTCCGGGGGTCAATTTCTAATCCTTTCAATCCATCATGCATCAGGCGGGATTAGAATCTTTCCCTAAACATTTCCCTTCTGAGCTCCACACTAATTTAGTCAACTTTCTATTGGTTGTTTATCGCCAAAATGTCTCCCAGCTTCCTCTCTCCGTTTCCATCAGCTCCAAACTATGCTGGATTTCTCTAGACACCCTACTTCTCAAAATGTCAGCTTCAAAACGTCTTCATCTTCTTCCTCACTCAGTCACTTTCTACCGGAATTTTACTTCTTTACTTCCTTTAGAATTTGCGTCATCTTCCTCTGTCCCTGCTCCCTCAGTCTTAGTGCTGGTGCTCATCCATGGCTCGCTGGACCAGCGAAACAGTCTCCTGAGTCTGGAGCCCCTCCCTCCCTCCTGTCATCCACTGTAATCCAGTCTGCACTCAGTCACTCTCCCGTAGTACCTGACATAACTCTTCCCTCTTCTGGGCAGACTGATCACATTTTTGGACCTTCCATATCTAGTTTTCTTCACTTACTATTTACTAATGTTTTTATATATGTTGAAAAAGCAACTTAGGAGTTCAATATTACCTACACATAACATTATCTTCTAGAATTCAACTCTTGAGAGCTTGGATTGCAATAATTAAATGTAATAAACAATGGTGATGTTTGAGATAGGGTAAGCCTAAGAAAGCCAGGTACACTGTTAAGAGTGAGACTTTACAATAAATATACATCTATATCTGTTATGCAAAAGGTTTATGAATAGGTCATAAGCAGTTTATTTACCATGAAAATATTAGACTCATTTCTCACAATCACACTGACTACAAATGAACATATGAAGGAAATAACTTCGTACTTCCAGATGACAGCAGGTGACTTGCTCCCACAAGCTTTCTGAGCTTAGAAATAAGGTCATAGTTGTAACTTTTATACACATCCTAATTGTGCAAAATGTCCTTATTACTTGCAAGTTAGAGTATGAATTAATCCCTGAAACCTCAAGAAGGAAGACATTTCATTATACAGGCAGTCTCCTTGCAATTATTATTTAGAGAGCTACATTCATTTTCCCCTTGTCTAGAAGATCATTAGAGTTCCGGGGGTCAATTTCTAATCCTTTCAATCCATCATGCATCAGGCGGGATTAGAATCTTTCCCTAAACATTTCCCTTCTGAGCTCCACACTAATTTAGTCAACTTTCTATTGGTTGTTTATCGCCAAAATGTCTCCCAGCTTCCTCTCTCCGTTTCCATCAGCTCCAAACTATGCTGGATTTCTCTAGACACCCTACTTCTCAAAATGTCAGCTTCAAAACGTCTTCATCTTCTTCCTCACTCAGTCACTTTCTACCGGAATTTTACTTCTTTACTTCCTTTAGAATTTGCGTCATCTTCCTCTGTCCCTGCTCCCTCAGTCTTAGTGCTGGTGCTCATCCATGGCTCGCTGGACCAGCGAAACAGTCTCCTGAGTCTGGAGCCCCTCCCTCCCTCCTGTCATCCACTGTAATCCAGTCTGCACTCAGTCACTCTCCCGTAGTACCTGACATAACTCTTCCCTCTTCTGGGCAGACTGATCACATTTTTGGACCTTCCATATCTAGTTTTCTTCACTTACTATTTACTAATGTTTTTATATATGTTGAAAAAGCAACTTAGGAGTTCAATATTACCTACACATAACATTATCTTCTAGAATTCAACTCTTGAGAGCTTGGATTGCAATAATTAAATGTAATAAACAATGGTGATGTTTGAGATAGGGTAAGCCTAAGAAAGCCAGGTACACTGTTAAGAGTGAGACTTTACAATAAATATACATCTATATCTGTTATGCAAAAGGTATGATAGTATTGAACATTCAAGGATGAGTCTCTTGTATAACAGTTTTTGTAAGCAGTAAAATTAATAAAGCCATTATAAGTTCAGGAGCAAATGAGTGGGCAGAGGAGAATGGGGAGGGGGGCGGGGAGATTATTCTTACAGTTCTTTAGAAATGCAAATAAGAACATTGCCTGCACATCATTACCTGACTGATAAAATGGTAATCACTTAACAGATATTTATTTAGAAGCCTGTTCCAATTTCTTAATTGAAAAAAGTTCTTTAATTCAACACAACCCTATTTGCTAAATGATAATAAAACAAATTTCCAGGGAGAAATAGCAAGTACTAAATGTCATAATATGCCCTATAAAAGTAAAAGATTTTTACTTTTGTTTTCAAAATTTAAGCGATAAGATAAAAAGTCTCCGAGGGCGTGATGGGCAGATTCCACCTCCTGACCCACTGGCTGCTGTGGCTATGGAGAGTAACACAGTGGCTCTTTGCATTGTTACTCCGGTAAATTGGAGAGTGCCCAGCCTCCCCACAGGCACTTAGGTCAATTTTAAAAAACTGAGACAGGCCAAACAAATGCATTTTCCAGGCCTTTAGTTTGGGAATCCAAGTGTTAAAATGTACAGAACAGATCATCTACAACACAGAAATCTCAGCACAAGCAACCCTAGGGAAAACACTGGCTTCACCTCTTACAGGAATATGACTCCCAATCAGAGAAAGCAGAAGTCCAAAAACTGTACTTTACATACTCCTTACCAGCTAGTTCTGACTCATTAATCCAGTCACTCTCCCCGTAGTACCTGACATAACTCTTCCCTCTTCTGGGCAGACTGATCACATTTTGGACCTTCCATATCTAGTTTTCTTCACTTACTATTTACTAATGTTTTTATATATGTTGAAAAAGCAACTTAGGAGTTCAATATTACCTACACATAACATTATCTTCTAGAATTCAACTCTTGAGAGCTTGGATTGCAATAATTAAATGTAATAAACAATGGTGATGTTTGAGATAGGGTAAGCCTAAGAAAGCCAGGTACACTGTTAAGAGTGAGACTTTACAATAAATATACATCTATATCTGTTATGCAAAAGGTATGATAGTATTGAACATTCAAGGATGAGTCTCTTGTATAACAGTTTTTGTAAGCAGTAAAATTAATAAAGCCATTATAAGTTCAGGAGCAAATGAGTGGGCAGAGGAGAATGGGGAGGGGGGCGGGGAGATTATTCTTACAGTTCTTTAGAAATGCAAATAAGAACATTGCCTGCACATCATTACCTGACTGATAAAATGGTAATCACTTAACAGATATTTATTTAGAAGCCTGTTCCAATTTCTTAATTGAAAAAAGTTCTTTAATTCAACACAACCCTATTTGCTAAATGATAATAAAACAAATTTCCAGGGAGAAATAGCAAGTACTAAATGTCATAATATGCCCTATAAAAGTAAAAGATTTTTACTTTTGTTTTCAAAATTTAAGCGATAAGATAAAAAGTCTCCGAGGGCGTGATGGGCAGATTCCACCTCCCTGACCCACTGGCTGCTGTGGCTATGGAGAGTAACACAGTGGCTCTTTGCATTGTTACTCCGGTAAATTGGAGAGTGCCCAGCCTCCCCACAGGCACTTAGGTCAATTTTAAAAAACTGAGACAGGCCAAACAAATGCATTTTCCAGGCCTTTAGTTTGGGAATCCAAGTGTTAAAATGTACAGAACAGATCATCTACAACACAGAAATCTCAGCACAAGCAACCCTAGGGAAAACACTGGCTTCACCTCTTACAGGAATATGACTCCCAATCAGAGAAAGCAGAAGTCCAAAAACTGTACTTTACATACTCCCTTACCAGCTAGTTCTGATTATATTCTCCAAATAAAAAGGTTCATAATGGGAAACTGGACTTTGAGGGGGAAAACAATCGTCTTTCTCCAGTATTCGGAAGTGCTACCAGCAGCTAGAGCAGTATAGCACATGAGTCCTCAGGCAACAGATGTGATGGTGGGAGGGCTCAAAGCAGATCCAGGAAGCTGCATGACCTCTGGCTAACATCCCCTTCTTCCTGTCCTTCCAGGGAGCTTTATGACCAATGCCCTTCATTAGACCTCCCTTTGCGTGAAATACATTAAACAGCCTCTATTTTCCCAATAGGACACAGAAATAGATATAGAAGTAGAAAGAAACAAGTCAGAAGTATTTTCCTCTAAACAAAAATCATCAGTTAAGGGATGCACTGCATATAATGGAGAGCTGGTTTTATTGAACAGAGCACAAGGCTAAGAGTCAACAAGACATAGGAATGCATCCTAGATCCTCTGATTCCCAAACAGAAATGATCCATGTTCATAGAAGCTGCAGAGTAAAGAGAAAACAGTGGGTGCAGAAGATCATCCCAACTATGCTACTTGTTAGATCCAACACTGAAGGTTTTCTATCACCTTTGGGAGAGCCTCAGTTTTCTCAACAAGAGAATGGGCACAACCAATGACTACACAGTCAGTTGTCAAAAAATTTAACAATTGATGAATAAGGTCAGCCAATGAAATGGATACCAAATTTAAGCAATCAAGAAACCTACATAGTAGTAAATTAGCAATCCCAGTGGTAATAAAAGCCTGTCTCATTATTATTGTGATAACTAAAGATAACATTTACCATTTGGTCAATGTACATATGTGTGAAATACTATGTTAAGCGTATTACCTACATCATTTATAATCCTTACAAAAATCCCCTTTTCAGGTGCCAAAACTAAAGGATCTAAGAAGAAAATAATTAGCTCAAAGTCAGCTAGCTCATAAGTGATAAAGGCAAGGCTTTACCCCTTGCTCTTCTTTTGCCCAGTCCCACTCTCCCCACTTCCTGTGATGCCTCCAGCTGAAAGTCGGCTTTGGAAGCTGCACAGTGGGACATCATGGAGGGGATTGCTAGCTTCAAGACACAAATTTCACACATGGCAAGAGACTATTGTTTTAGGATCATAAATGTCACTCCCTCCTCAAGGTCCCCTGAGACCCCATGAGAAACAAGGCTTTCCACCACAAGGTAAGTTCCAGTTCATAGTCACTATGCTCCTGATCGAATCAGAAAACTGACTGAATAATCAGTCAAGCAATAACAATGAGTATGATTCTCATTTACATTTCTAAAACAACATAAAAATAACCCCTTTTAAATGGTACCCACTCACTTTCTCCTTATATGCTAATGCATGTCATAATTTCAAAACCTAAAGAGAAATTTCCTGCAAAACATTTCACTGACTTAACAGCTGCACATGTTCACAGCTGCAATTGCCAGGTTACAAACATGAATTAACTCTGCTTCCAAATCAACTCCATGTTGATAAGTCTTTAGGACTGACAGCTTGTACATATTGATTTTAAACTCTAGGAGTTATTTCAAGGCTTTAGAATATTAAGCATTAAAAATTCCAACTTCATCCCGAAACTAATGAAATGTAAGAGGGAAATGGCCACCCATTCCAGTATTATTACCTAGGACATCCCAAGGACAGGGGAGCCTAGAGAGTTATAGTCTATAGGGTCACAAAGGTCACAAAGAGTCAGACACGGCCTAGTGACTAAACACACAGACACAAGTACTGTCACCAGTACCAATAATCAAACCAGAAATTAAGTCCCTTATTTTTTTTAACTTAAAACACTATTTTTATTTATCTTTTAAAACTTATTTTCATTTGGAGGATAATTGCTTTACAGTGCTGTGTTGAATGAAATGGATACCAAATTTAAGCAATCAAGAAACCTACATAGTAGTAAATTAGCAATCCCAGTGGTAATAAAAGCCTGTCTCATTATTATTGTGATAACTAAAGATAACATTTACCATTTGGTCAATGTACATATGTGTGAAATACTATGTTAAGCGTATTACCTACATCATTTATAATCCTTACAAAAACCCCCTTTTCAGGTGCCAAAACTAAAGGATCTAAGAAGAAAATAATTAGCTCAAAGTCAGCTAGCTCATAAGTGATAAAGGCAAGGCTTTACCCCTTGCTCTTCTTTTGCCCAGTCCCACTCTCCCCACTTCCTGTGATGCCTCCAGCTGAAAGTCGGCTTTGGAAGCTGCACAGTGGGACATCATGGAGGGGATTGCTAGCTTCAAGACACAAATTTCACACATGGCAAGAGACTATTGTTTTAGGATCATAAATGTCACTCCCTCCTCAAGGTCCCCTGAGACCCCATGAGAAACAAGGCTTTCCACCACAAGGTAAGTTCCAGTTCATAGTCACTATGCTCCTGATCGAATCAGAAAACTGACTGAATAATCAGTCAAGCAATAACAATGAGTATGATTCTCATTTACATTTCTAAAACAACATAAAAATAACCCCTTTTAAATGGTACCCACTCACTTTCTCCTTATATGCTAATGCATGTCATAATTTCAAAACCTAAAGAGAGATTTCCTGCAAAACATTTCACTGACTTAACAGCTGCACATGTTCACAGCTGCAATTGCCAGGTTACAAACATGAATTAACTCTGCTTCCAAATCAACTCCATGTTGATAAGTCTTTAGGACTGACAGCTTGTACATATTGATTTTAAACTCTAGGAGTTATTTCAAGGCTTTAGAATATTAAGCATTAAAAATTCCAACTTCATCCCGAAACTAATGAAATGTAAGAGGGAAATGGCCACCCATTCCAGTATTATTACCTAGGACATCCCAAGGACAGGGGAGCCTAGAGAGTTATAGTCTATAGGGTCACAAAGGTCACAAAGAGTCAGACACGGCCTAGTGACTAAACACACAGACACAAGTACTGTCACCAGTACCAATAATCAAACCAGAAATTAAGTCCCTTATTTTTTTTAACTTAAAACACTATTTTTATTTATCTTTTAAAACTTATTTTCATTTGGAGGATAATTGCTTTACAGTGCTGTGTTGATTTCTGCCGTACAATAAGGTGAGTCAGCCATAAGTACCCATATATTCATTTCCTCTTAAGCCTCCCTCTCACCCCACCTCCTCATCTCACCCCTCTAGGTCATCACAGAGCACCAGCCTGAGTTCCCTTGTGCTTATACAACACTTTCTTATTTTTAAAATTGTTACTTTTTCTCTTTGCTAAAATTGGCTTGCTTCAATTAATCCCTGTAGTCACATTTACTTCCAATTAATTTTATCTCTTGATTTGCAACTTAGTGCCATGACCAAACTAAAACAACTGAGCAATTAAAGTTTACCTTTGAACAACTTGAGGGTAAGGGGCACAGACCTTCTGACCAGTTGAAAATCTGTGTACAAGTGTACAACTTATAGTTGGCCCTCAGTAACCACAGTTACACGTCCATGGATTCAACCAACCTTGAACTGCAGTACTTACTACTGAAAAAAATGTGCATGTAAATGGATTCAAGCAGTTCAAAACCATGTTGTTCAAGGTCAACTGTAACTTGAAACCAAATACTTGTCTTTGCTATTTTTCTTTCCCTCTAAGTCATCGTTTATTTTTCATCCATCTTTATTCTTTGGCATGTGTGGGCCTCCCATCGCAGTGGCCTCTCTGACTGCAGAGCACTGGGTCTGGGCACATGAGGTCCAGAGCACTGGCTCATTATTGGACACACTGGCCCAACCGTTCCTGGCTATGTGGGATCTTCTCAGGATAGGGATTGAACCGGTGCCCCTTGCATTGCAAGGTGGACTCTTTACCCACTGGACCACCAGGGAAGCCTTGCTATGTTTTTTTTTTTTCTTTCTTTCTTTCTTTTTGTTGGCCACTTCTATTCGTCTTTCATTTATCACCGTTTTTTTTTTTTTGCCTGTGTGGGACTCCCATCGCAGTGGCCTCTCTTGATGCAGAGCGCCGGCTTTGGGCGCATGCACTCCAGTTGGTAGTTGGATACATTGGTCCAGCTCAGTAATTGGATACATTGGTCCAGCTGCTCCACAGCACATGGGATCTTCCCAGGTCAGGGATCTAACCGGCGCCCCCTGCACTGCAAGGCAGAGACTTTACCCACTGGACCACCAGGGAAGCCCCCTTGCTATGGTTTTTAATTAACGTTGTGACATGTGTCCAATAGGTGACTGCGTTTACAATATGTATGTATTTTATATCTTAAAGTACTCAGCTTTGAGTATTATTCAGAGTTCTTGTTCTTTATATGAAAGCTTGCCATTTTGATCTTCTGTTCAGTAATGCTTAGTGGCTCCCTAGCACATGACACGAAGCCCTATCAAAGAAAAAAGAAAGACTGTCCCTTGGGAAAGAATGTTTCTTCTTGTTTTTTTTTTTTTCCCCCCCTCTTTCTTCCTTCTTTCTTTCATTCCTTAAAGTGGCTTACAAAAATAAACAATATAAGATGTAGTTTTAAAAAATCAAAAGGAACAAGATGAAGTGACCAAAAAAATTAGAAAAATAAAGGCATGTTTGAGTCACAGTAAGTGACTGGAGATACTTGCTAGTGGTAGTTATAAATTTGGTTCTGACTTTACTAGAAACCATAGCAAAAGGAAGGAAATGTTACCATTTATGATTCATCATTCTATTTGATGTTTTTTTGGTTGCTAATGAGAAACATTATTGAGAAAGCACAATTGTTATTCTGTAGAGGAGAAACTGAGTCTTAAACCAAGATGTTCTTACTTGAGAGAGCTAGTACACCAGGAAAGTGTACTAGGCCAGGGAAATGAGTCAAGGCCAAGAGGAAGCCATAGCTAAAAGAACAGACTTGTGGACATGCAGGGGGAAGAAGAGGATGGAATGAATTGAAACAATAGCATTGAAACATACACATTACCATATGTAAAATGGGATAGCCAGTGGAAACTTGTTTTATGATGCAGGGAGCTCAAATCCAGTGCTCTGTGACAACTTACAGGGATGGGATCTGGTAGGAGGTAGGAAGGAGGTTCAAGAGGGAGGGGGCATGCATATACCTTTGGCTGATTCATGCTGATGTATGGCAGAAGCCAACATAATATTGTAAAATGATTATCCTCCAATTAAAAATAAATAATTTTTTTAAATCCTTAGATAAATAATGTATTTGAAGGGAAAATAACAGGAAAATGATTCAGGGTGAGTTTTAAATATTCTGAACTACAGGACTTTATCCATTGCTATGGTTTTTAATTAACGTTGTGACATGTGTCCAATAGGTGACTGCGTTTACAATATGTATGTATTTTATATCTTAAAGTACTCAGCTTTGAGTATTATTCAGAGTTCTTGTTCTTTATATGAAAGCTTGCCATTTTGATCTTCTGTTCAGTAATGCTTAGTGGCTCCCTAGCACATGACACGAAGCCCTATCAAAGAAAAAAGAAAGACTGTCCCTTGGGAAAGAATGTTTCTTCTTGTTTTTTTTTTTTTTCCCCCCCTCTTTCTTCCTTCTTTCTTTCATTCCTTAAAGTGGCTTACAAAAATAAACAATATAAGATGTAGTTTTAAAAAATCAAAAGGAACAAGATGAAGTGACCAAAAAAATTAGAAAAATAAAGGCATGTTTGAGTCACAGTAAGTGACTGGAGATACTTGCTAGTGGTAGTTATAAATTTGGTTCTGACTTTACTAGAAACCATAGCAAAAGGAAGGAAATGTTACCATTTATGATTCATCATTCTATTTGATGTTTTTTTGGTTGCTAATGAGAAACATTATTGAGAAAGCACAATTGTTATTCTGTAGAGGAGAAACTGAGTCTTAAACCAAGATGTTCTTACTTGAGAGAGCTAGTACACCAGGAAAGTGTACTAGGCCAGGGAAATGAGTCAAGGCCAAGAGGAAGCCATAGCTAAAAGAACAGACTTGTGGACATGCAGGGGGAAGAAGAGGATGGAATGAATTGAAACAATAGCATTGAAACATACACATTACCATATGTAAAATGGGATAGCCAGTGGAAACTTGTTTTATGATGCAGGGAGCTCAAATCCAGTGCTCTGTGACAACTTACAGGGATGGGATCTGGTAGGAGGTAGGAAGGAGGTTCAAGAGGGAGGGGGCATGCATATACCTTTGGCTGATTCATGCTGATGTATGGCAGAAGCCAACATAATATTGTAAAATGATTATCCTCCAATTAAAAATAAATAATTTTTTTAAATCCTTAGATAAATAATGTATTTGAAGGGAAAATAACAGGAAAATGATTCAGGGTGAGTTTTAAATATTCTGAACTACAGGACTTTATCCATAATTTATCTTTGACAGAATAATCTGTATATAATAAACATCAACAATACAGACTCAAAATGATTAAATAGAAGCCAAGAGAGGAAGTTGGAGAGAAGCTGGAATGGAGGTTATATGAATATACTGCTTTCCAATTAATCTATTGTTTGTGCTTAGAAAAAGAATATTTAAAACCAATAAATCAAGTAATAGAGATGAAAGTGTATGTTTAAGAATATAAAGGTAAACACTGAGGAAAATAATATATTCAATTAAAATTAGATAATTTTGAAGGGGCAGAGGGAAAGGAGGAAGAACCAAATATTGACAACTCTCATTATCATTCAGATTAAGGAATGAATAATATGTAATGAAATAGATGATTGTGGATGGGGAGGAGGACAGGAGGGAAGTTCAAGAGGGAGGAAACAATGTATACCCGTGGCTGATTCATGTTGATGTTTGGCAGTAAACAAGAAAACTGTAAAGCTATTATCCTTCAATTAAAAAATTAATAAAAAATAAATAGGTGATTGCAATACCATAATTAAGAAAGCAACCGATAGAGTAAAAACTAAAAATCTATCATAAAAAACATGTAAATAAAGAGACAAAATAAACTGAAAACTAAAAAGAATCAAGATTTAAAACATAAACTTTACTACCATTCAAAGTCTGAGATCTTTACTTGAGAAATCTTCAAAGAATAGATCTGTGTATATTTGGACTTTTCCTGCTTTTATTGGACTTAGAAATTGTTACCAAAAAAATTCTTAGAAAATAGAAACTATGTGTAATAAACAGCAGGAAGAAAAAGATGCAGCCCCGGTCACCTTTAGGGCTCACACGCTAGCTGAGGAAAACCACGTGTCAGTGGGAAGAACCTAGTAGTTAAACAAAACAAAAAGCATAGGTTGTGTCTGAAGTCAGGCAGTAAGTGTTTCAGAACCACATTAAGCACCCTTAGGGGCTTGGACATGGGCACTGGGGTAAGGCACCCCAGGCTCACTGCCCAAACAGGGCTAACGATATCTTCAAGGAAAATCTGCTATAAAATCACCAAGTCCACTGTTTCCACTTTCCTCTCTTGGGTCGTACCAAAAGAACGCAGCTATCTCCCAGAGCCCCAACAAGAAACAAGGAGACCAAAAATTGACATCAGGTAGGTGTCAGACTGTCTGGAAAGAGATGACTGCAAGATCTGTGATACACTTTTTACCAAAGGATAGGACTCATCAGGAACTTGCCTCTCCAACCAGTGCCTGATTCACTGCTGGCTTTTCATCCTGAATCAATCCATCCTACATCGACTGCTCTCTGCAATGAAAGTTCTCAAGGGAAACATGATTGTCATGCTTCTATTTCTAAAATCCAGACCTAGTATTTCTTTCTCTTTTTTTGAAGTCCTACCTTATAGTTAGTTCACAAAGAATACAGTTCACTTGTATGGCTCACTATTTAGGTTCTTCTGTCATTGTATTATGTTCTGTCTTCTAGTTTGAGGTCCTTAAGAACAAGCACTTAAATTAACTTCCTGGTACATTATTTAGGTGCTTAACTGATTAACTAAAGAAGGGACCCTTACACATTTTTATTTACCCATGGGGCAACTTACTTATAAATAACATAGATAAATCCAACTGCTGCAAGACAAGTGGAGATGGACATTAACATATTTTGGTTACCAAGCCTCAATTCCCCCTTCCGAAAAAACACCATTTTCTCTGGAAGATTTAATTTCCTCCATTGTATGTCATCATCCTGAGTGATGCCCACCTCCCTTCATGAATGGTGGACAACAAATCATCACATAACTTAGTCTGGTCAGTCAGACCTCTGATTCTGACTCTTGAATGGAGTATATTGATAAAGTAAATGGTTGGACATTATCCATTACCCAGAAAGGTACTGATCACTTCTTCCTGTGGTTGATCATTGCTCTGCTTCTTAGCTCTACTAAAATCCTCAAAGTTCTTCTTTATTTGCAAGCTTGGTCCCCCAGAATTTTCATCTTAATTCTTTGAACCTATACATTATACCAACCTAGTGGGTTAGGAAAACAAAACAAAAAGCATAGGTTGTGTCTGAAGTCAGGCAGTAGTTTCAGAACCACATTAAGCACCCTTAGGGGCTTGGACATGGGCACTGGGGTAAGGCACCCCAGGCTCACTGCCCAAACAGGGCTAACGATATCTTCAAGGAAAATCTGCTATAAAATCACCAAGTCCACTGTTTCCACTTTCCTCTCTTGGGTCGTACCAAAAGAACGCAGCTGTCTCCCAGAGCCCCAACAAGAAACAAGGAGACCAAAAATTGACATCAGGTAGGTGTCAGACTGTCTGGAAAGAGATGACTGCAAGATCTGTGATACACTTTTTACCAAAGGATAGGACTCATCAGGAACTTGCCTCTCCAACCAGTGCCTGATTCACTGCTGGCTTTTCATCCTGAATCAATCCATCCTACATCGACTGCTCTCTGCAATGAAAGTTCTCAAGGGAAACATGATTGTCATGCTTCTATTTCTAAAATCCAGACCTAGTATTTCTTTCTCTTTTTTTGAAGTCCTACCTTATAGTTAGTTCACAAAGAATACAGTTCACTTGTATGGCTCACTATTTAGGTTCTTCTGTCATTGTATTATGTTCTGTCTTCTAGTTTGAGGTCCTTAAGAACAAGCACTTAAATTAACTTCCTGGTACATTATTTAGGTGCTTAACTGATTAACTAAAGAAGGGACCCTTACACATTTTTATTTACCCATGGGGCAACTTACTTATAAATAACATAGATAAATCCAACTGCTGCAAGACAAGTGGAGATGGACATTAACATATTTTGGTTACCAAGCCTCAATTCCCCCTTCCGAAAAAACACCATTTTCTCTGGAAGATTTAATTTCCTCCATTGTATGTCATCATCCTGAGTGATGCCCACCTCCCTTCATGAATGGTGGACAACAAATCATCACATAACTTAGTCTGGTCAGTCAGACCTCTGATTCTGACTCTTGAATGGAGTATATTGATAAAGTAAATGGTTGGACATTATCCATTACCCAGAAAGGTACTGATCACTTCTTCCTGTGGTTGATCATTGCTCTGCTTCTTAGCTCTACTAAAATCCTCAAAGTTCTTCTTTATTTGCAAGCTTGGTCCCCCAGAATTTTCATCTTAATTCTTTGAACCTATACATTATAGCTTCTCCAAAATGATCTTTGAATATGTTAGCAAGTTAGTTTCTGATGCTTATAGACAATAAGAGTGGTAGATATACAACAGCAAGGACCAAAATGAAAGAGGAAACTCAATTAAATGAAACCAAACAAACCAGAAATTAAGTCATCAGTACAGCCTGACAAAATGCTAGACATTTTTATTTAGCCCTACAACCCAGGACTTCTCTTGTTCCTTGATATCTGGAGGAAATTCTCCAGTCTTTCAATTCTATAGCCCATAGAAATCTTTCTCTCAGATTTCTGGAATTTCCCGGGCATTTGTACTCTTTTGCCCTCTTGTGCTTTGGGTACATTCATTTTTACACATTCATTCTCTCTTCCAAACTACATTTACCCAGACAGGGATGTCAACCATCTCACCAAGTTACACACATACACACAACACTCATATAAAATATCTGTAGTAGAGTAGGATGCAATGTGGTTTTATAACCTTGAGCAGATTACTTAACCTCTTTGTACCTTAGTTACCACATATTATAAAATGGGGATAATAATGACGTGCCTCAGAGGATTGTTTTAAAAATTAAACGAGATAATACATGTTAAGTTTATAGCTCATGATGACCTCATACATAGCAAACATTCAACACTGATTTCCTAGCTAAGCTAGAGAATTCTTCAGAAGAATTTTGGGAGAGGTCAGCACACACATCCTGCATTTTAAATAAACACAAATACGCATCCTCAACATTTTACAGCCTCAATTCCCTTCCGAAAAACACCATTTTCTCTGGAAGATTTAATTTCCTCCATTGTATGTCATCATCCTGAGTGATGCCCACCTCCCTTCATGAATGGTGGACAACAAATCATCACATAACTTAGTCTGGTCAGTCAGACCTCTGATTCTGACTCTTGAATGGAGTATATTGATAAAGTAAATGGTTGGACATTATCCATTACCCAGAAAGGTACTGATCACTTCTTCCTGTGGTTGATCATTGCTCTGCTTCTTAGCTCTACTAAAATCCTCAAAGTTCTTCTTTATTTGCAAGCTTGGTCCCCCAGAATTTTCATCTTAATTCTTTGAACCTATACATTATAGCTTCTCCAAAATGATCTTTGAATATGTTAGCAAGTTAGTTTCTGATGCTTATAGACAATAAGAGTGGTAGATATACAACAGCAAGGACCAAAATGAAAGAGGAAACTCAATTAAATGAAACCAAACAAACCAGAAATTAAGTCATCAGTACAGCCTGACAAAATGCTAGACATTTTTATTTAGCCCTACAACCCAGGACTTCTCTTGTTCCTTGATATCTGGAGGAAATTCTCCAGTCTTTCAATTCTATAGCCCATAGAAATCTTTCTCTCAGATTTCTGGAATTTCCCGGGCATTTGTACTCTTTTGCCCTCTTGTGCTTTGGGTACATTCATTTTTACACATTCATTCTCTCTTCCAAACTACATTTACCCAGACAGGGATGTCAACCATCTCACCAAGTTACACACATACACACAACACTCATATAAAATATCTGTAGTAGAGTAGGATGCAATGTGGTTTTATAACCTTGAGCAGATTACTTAACCTCTTTGTACCTTAGTTACCACATATTATAAAATGGGGATAATAATGACGTGCCTCAGAGGATTGTTTTAAAAATTAAACGAGATAATACATGTTAAGTTTATAGCTCATGATGACCTCATACATAGCAAACATTCAACACTGATTTCCTAGCTAAGCTAGAGAATTCTTCAGAAGAATTTTGGGAGAGGTCAGCACACACATCCTGCATTTTTAAATAAACACAAATACGCATCCTCAACATTTTACAGCCACCATGCCACTGGCCCTCCCTGGTGGCTCAACCAGTAAGCAATCTGCCTGCAATGTGGGAAACTTGAATTCAGTCCCTGGGCTGGGAAGATTCCCTGGAGAAGGAGATAGAAATTCACTCTAGTATTCTTGTCTGGAGAATTCCATGGCTCTTCCATGGGTTACAAAGAGTTGGACACAACTGAGCAACTTTTCACTTCACTTCATGCCACTAGATGTTTCACCAACTGCTAAGTAGGATCCAGACTCTCCTTCTCTGAATCTTCTCTTTTCCTACCCTCTCCTTTCTTTGGTCATTCATTTTCCTGTCTTCAGAGCAAAATAAAAAATTCCATTCCTGTGCCAGGGACCCAGGCCCTTTAGCTTCAAGTGAAGACATTTCCTTACCAAAGAAAGAATTTCTAGTTCCTGTTCTTCAAATGATAAAGTTTTACTCTAACTAGTTATACCTAGAATATGGGTTTCTGGACTCTAATTATCTGCAGAGTACCCATGTGGACTTTTTCACATTCATTTATTATGAATAGTTTAAAAGTACATATTCTTTTTTTCCCAGTTTTATTGAGATATATTTGGCTTACAGAACTGTATAATTTTAAGGTATATAGCTGACTTACATTTATTATGAAATGAAGACCACAATAGGTTTAGTGAACATCCACCATCTCATAGATACGTAATTAAAGAAATAGAAAAAAAAAAAAACTTTTCCTAGCCATGGAATCTTTTAGGATTTACTCTCTTTAAAAGAATGAAGGCAGCCAAAAGATGCAAACTCCATTATAGGATAAGGAAGTACAACATGATAAATATAATTAACACAATGCTCGAACAGTAAAGAATCTGCCTGCAATGTGGGTGAAATGGGTTCTATTCCTGGGTTAGGAAGATCCCCTGGAGGAGTGTGAGGCAACCCACTCCAGTATTCTTGCCTGGAAAATCCAGGATCTTCCCCATCCAGGGATTAAACCTGAGTCTCCCACAGTGCAGGCAGATTCTTTTCCATCTAAGCCACCATAACCTGCCACCAGACGGTTACTTTAAAATGTTTATTTTATGCTAAAATAGACATTCATGTACCACCTAAAATCATCATGCATTGCTAGGGTCCATGCATCACAACTTGGTAAATAAATGCCCTTTATCATTGACAACGAGAGAAGGAAATGGGTGGAAAGTCTATGGCATTTGCATATTACTAATATTGTGGGCATAGAGGAGGAGTGAGTGAGGATGAGCTTATGTTGATGGGATCAGGTTTCTGGAGAATTCCATGGCTCTTCCATTTAAAAGAGTTGGACACAACTTTTCAATTGCCACTAGATGTTTCACCAACTGCTAAGTAGGATCCAGACTCTCCTTCTCTGAATCTTCTCTTTTCCTACCCTCTCCTTTCTTTGGTCATTCATTTTCCTGTCTTCAGAGCAAAATAAAAAATTCCATTCCTGTGCCAGGGACCCAGGCCCTTTAGCTTCAAGTGAAGACATTTCCTTACCAAAGAAAGAATTTCTAGTTCCTGTTCTTCAAATGATAAAGTTTTACTCTAACTAGTTATACCTAGAATATGGGTTTCTGGACTCTAATTATCTGCAGAGTACCCATGTGGACTTTTTCACATTCATTTATTATGAATAGTTTAAAAGTACATATTCTTTTTTTCCCAGTTTTATTGAGATATATTTGGCTTACAGAACTGTATAATTTTAAGGTATATAGCTGACTTACATTTATTATGAAATGAAGACCACAATAGGTTTAGTGAACATCCACCATCTCATAGATACGTAATTAAAGAAATAGAAAAAAAAAAAAACTTTTCCTAGCCATGGAATCTTTTAGGATTTACTCTCTTTAAAAGAATGAAGGCAGCCAAAAGATGCAAACTCCATTATAGGATAAGGAAGTACAACATGATAAATATAATTAACACAATGCTCGAACAGTAAAGAATCTGCCTGCAATGTGGGTGAAATGGGTTCTATTCCTGGGTTAGGAAGATCCCCTGGAGGAGTGTGAGGCAACCCACTCCAGTATTCTTGCCTGGAAAATCCAGGATCTTCCCCATCCAGGGATTAAACCTGAGTCTCCCACAGTGCAGGCAGATTCTTTGCCATCTAAGCCACCATAACCTGCCACCAGACGGTTACTTTAAAATGTTTATTTTATGCTAAAATAGACATTCATGTACCACCTAAAATCATCATGCATTGCTAGGGTCCATGCATCACAACTTGGTAAATAAATGCCCTTTATCATTGACAACGAGAGAAGGAAATGGGTGGAAAGTCTATGGCATTTGCATATTACTAATATTGTGGGCATAGAGGAGGAGTGAGTGAGGATGAGCTTATGTTGATGGGATCAGGTTAGAAATCAGACAGAGAGGATGGTGTAGAGACAAGATTCTGAGGATTAATATCATCTTGTATCCTGCATTACAGTTCTACAGCACCCAAGAGAATAGCTAATGTTCACTTAATTGAATTGTATTCTGTTATTAGAATTCAAGGCTGCTATAAATAAATGTTGAAAAGCTAGAAATGTCAGAGATCATACTATCTGAATTATCCAAAAAGAAGTACATTTTAACCAACTAATCCACTTTAATACAGTGTCTGAAACTTAAAACAATTTGATAAACATCATCATTAACATTGCTCATTTTGGCCTTTTAATTAATAAAAACAAAGTGGAAACTCTAAATTTCACTATGCTTTCTCTAGCCAAATAATGTCACAAACTTTTAGGGGAATATTAAACATGTGACACTAGCCTTAAAATCTAGGTTAAAGTTCTAAAATTCTGCACCAAATTGGTATGTCAGATAAATGGCAAAGCCCATTTTGCTTCCATTGGGAGAGTAAAATGCTTCAGTGCTGAATGTGGAGTCTCTGTGCATACCCAAGTACCCTAGAATGCCACCCTATTGAAAATATATGTAGCACAATGACTGGCTAATCAATAACTCTTATTAAATACCCACCATGTGCCAGGGATTATCCATGAGACATATACTACCCTTAAGGAATCCATGGATTGTGGTGATGTACATCTTTGCAACTTCAGTCACTTTGCACTGGGGTTTCTGCCAAGATATTTGACAGCTTCCAATTTATGTACACAGAACGGAAAATCCAGGATCTCCCCCATCCAGGGATTAAACCTGAGTCTCCCACAGTGCAGGCAGATTCTTTGCCATCTAAGCCACCATAACCTGCCACCAGACGGTTACTTTAAAATGTTTATTTTATGCTAAAATAGACATTCATGTACCACCTAAAATCATCATGCATTGCTAGGGTCCATGCATCACAACTTGGTAAATAAATGCCCTTTATCATTGACAACGAGAGAAGGAAATGGGTGGAAAGTCTATGGCATTTGCATATTACTAATATTGTGGGCATAGAGGAGGAGTGAGTGAGGATGAGCTTATGTTGATGGGATCAGGTTAGAAATCAGACAGAGAGGATGGTGTAGAGACAAGATTCTGAGGATTAATATCATCTTGTATCCTGCATTACAGTTCTACAGCACCCAAGAGAATAGCTAATGTTCACTTAATTGAATTGTATTCTGTTATTAGAATTCAAGGCTGCTATAAATAAATGTTGAAAAGCTAGAAATGTCAGAGATCATACTATCTGAATTATCCAAAAAGAAGTACATTTTAACCAACTAATCCACTTTAATACAGTGTCTGAAACTTAAAACAATTTGATAAACATCATCATTAACATTGCTCATTTTGGCCTTTTAATTAATAAAAACAAAGTGGAAACTCTAAATTTCACTATGCTTTCTCTAGCCAAATAATGTCACAAACTTTTAGGGGAATATTAAACATGTGACACTAGCCTTAAAATCTAGGTTAAAGTTCTAAAATTCTGCACCAAATTGGTATGTCAGATAAATGGCAAAGCCCATTTTGCTTCCATTGGGAGAGTAAAATGCTTCAGTGCTGAATGTGGAGTCTCTGTGCATACCCAAGTACCCTAGAATGCCACCCTATTGAAAATATATGTAGCACAATGACTGGCTAATCAATAACTCTTATTAAATACCCACCATGTGCCAGGGATTATCCATGAGACATATACTACCCTTAAGGAATCCATGGATTGTGGTGATGTACATCTTTGCAACTTCAGTCACTTTGCACTGGGGTTTCTGCCAAGATATTTGACAGCTTCATTTTGTCACAGCGTTCTCCTACATCAAACACAGAGGCACAGTGCCCCTGATCTATACCTGAAATGTGCTTTCCTACAGATCTCAAATGAAAGCAAAACTGCTCCTGTGCTTGCACCAAGAATGTGTTTTTTGAGGATGTCTTCCAGCTGGTGATATTGATGATAGCCTCACCCTCAAATGCCAATTCATAACATTTAAACCTTATTGAATACATTTTTTTCACACTGTTTGGTTATACTGAATAAAATGTAGCAAGTCTTGAAAGAAAAAAATTTCCCTAGGAGCCATCCTATTATTTGATCTCCAAGGGTTGCAGGAAATTACAGGAAAAGAAAACAAAAATCATTTAGTTTTATGTAACTATACTACACAACCATTATGTCATACAATATAATGACCTGGTTGATAAAAGAACTAGCAAACTAGCACTTGTCTCAAAAAGCTATTTAAATGTATATCTAAAGTTTAGATATACAGATAAATATATTTAAGCTATTTTTACCCCCTACATTTTCTTTCCTCCTATAACAGAGATGAATATTTTCATGTAACAGTATTTCCCACAATGTGGGCTTTTAGCATAGGCCTCTGGAATCATTTACAGCTCTACTGTAATTATCATTTAAACATAAATGAAAAAAAAGGACTTTAATAAATCAAACAGTGCTGCACTCATGATTATATTGATATATAAGTGTTGAAGAAAACCTACATCTATTAGCTTTGTAACTCCAGCAGATTTTTCAGATGTCTTAAAGCTAAAATTCTGCACCAAATTGGTATGTCAGATAAATGGCAAAGCCCATTTTGCTTCCATTGGGAGAGTAAAATGCTTCAGTGCTGAATGTGGAGTCTCTGTGCATACCCAAGTACCCTAGAATGCCACCCTATTGAAAATATATGTAGCACAATGACTGGCTAATCAATAACTCTTATTAAATACCCACCATGTGCCAGGGATTATCCATGAGACATATACTACCCTTAAGGAATCCATGGATTGTGGTGATGTACATCTTTGCAACTTCAGTCACTTTGCACTGGGGTTTCTGCCAAGATATTTGACAGCTTCATTTTGTCACAGCGTTCTCCTACATCAAACACAGAGGCACAGTGCCCCTGATCTATACCTGAAATGTGCTTTCCTACAGATCTCAAATGAAAGCAAAACTGCTCCTGTGCTTGCACCAAGAATGTGTTTTTTGAGGATGTCTTCCAGCTGGTGATATTGATGATAGCCTCACCCTCAAATGCCAATTCATAACATTTAAACCTTATTGAATACATTTTTTTCACACTGTTTGGTTATACTGAATAAAATGTAGCAAGTCTTGAAAGAAAAAAATTTCCCTAGGAGCCATCCTATTATTTGATCTCCAAGGGTTGCAGGAAATTACAGGAAAAGAAAACAAAAATCATTTAGTTTTATGTAACTATACTACACAACCATTATGTCATACAATATAATGACCTGGTTGATAAAAGAACTAGCAAACTAGCACTTGTCTCAAAAAGCTATTTAAATGTATATCTAAAGTTTAGATATACAGATAAATATATTTAAGCTATTTTTACCCCCTACATTTTCTTTCCTCCTATAACAGAGATGAATATTTTCATGTAACAGTATTTCCCACAATGTGGGCTTTTAGCATAGGCCTCTGGAATCATTTACAGCTCTACTGTAATTATCATTTAAACATAAATGAAAAAAAAGGACTTTAATAAATCAAACAGTGCTGCACTCATGATTATATTGATATATAAGTGTTGAAGAAAACCTACATCTATTAGCTTTGTAACTCCAGCAGATTTTTCAGATGTCTTAGAGTTCAAAGGATCATAATTTGTAGCATAATGTATATAAAAATGCAACATACCTCACATTAGCATCAAGTTTGTCCATTACAGGAATAGGCATGGGTAAGCAGGATTTCAGTGCCCACTGGGGTACTATAATGGGAAAATTATAAAAAGAGGTGTTAGACGGAGGCAATGTAGAAAAATAAAAGTCATTAAGGGAATAAAAGGATAAATCATTTCTTCTTAATAGGACTTTTATACAGTATTGGAAAAACAATACACAATATTACAGTAAAAAGCTATTAGCATACTGAGGTATGGCACAAATGATGGCTGCAAAAGTTTCTTTACATTTGACTAATCTCCTATACATTAGAACATAAAGGTATTTCTTTTTATTCCACATTTAATCTATTTGTTTGTTATTTTTTGCTCTTCCCAGAAGCATAGCTTATTTATATGATCTGCATTAGGACACTAGCTGGTGAAAACTTAAAGCAGTACATTGTCTAAGTTGGTCAGCCATCTTGTTTCCTATGAGAACTTTTCAGGTTTTTTTTATTATTATTATTTAAAAAACCCCCTTTTTGAGGGTAGATAATCATATCTCTTCGAGAATCTCTAATAGTAAACTCTTGAGAACTCTATTCCAAGGAAAAAATAGATGTGCATGTATATACATACATGATTTCTGGGGAGCCCACAGTTCCTTGAGGCCCTTCCATGAACTCCAGACTAAGAACTTACAATCAAATAGAGATCAACTTTCAAACTACTGAAAGTTCCTCTACCACAGACCCTTTGAAGAGTTTAGCTCTTTAATGAACAGACACTCACTGTTCATCAAGTCAGTTCTCTGAGCTAGGTGTGTAGTTTCAGTTCTCAGAAGAATTCCTGTGTTTTTCACCAGATTTACTCCAAAATATGGTGAATCAGAGAACTTAGGGGGAAAGTCCAATCTGATTCCATTGAGATTACCCTAAGCAAGACCCTTTCTCCTTCTAACTGTATCATCTAGTCAATACTTCTCAATAAACAGAAGGTATGGGAAGAGATGATCTCTGGATTTACTTCTATACTTGTATCACCTATCTAATATCACAACTTGGATGATTAAAAAGCATTTCAAACTAAACTCTTCCTTTCTGACTCCAGCACAAAACCCTGCTCCTCCCCTAGCATTCTCCATCTCAGTAAAGTGAGTGTTAGTAGCTCTGCTGTGTCCAACTCTTTGCAACCCATGGACTATAAGTCTACCAGGCTTCTCTGTCCATGAGATTCTCCAGGCAAGAATACTGGAGTGGGTTGCCATTCCCTTCTCCAGGGATCTTCTCAACTCAGGGATCAAACCCAGGTCTTCTGCTCTGCAGGCAATTTTCTTTAGGTAAATATCATTAATAGGACTTTTTTAAAACAAAAAAGTAAAAGCTATTAGCATACTGAGGTATGGCACAAATGATGGCTGCAAAAGTTTCTTTACATTTGACTAATCTCCTATACATTAGAACATAAAGGTATTTCTTTTTATTCCACATTTAATCTATTTGTTTGTTATTTTTTGCTCTTCCCAGAAGCATAGCTTATTTATATGATCTGCATTAGGACACTAGCTGGTGAAAACTTAAAGCAGTACATTGTCTAAGTTGGTCAGCCATCTTGTTTCCTATGAGAACTTTTCAGGTTTTTTTTATTATTATTATTTAAAAAAAACCCTTTTTGAGGGTAGATAATCATATCTCTTCGAGAATCTCTAATAGTAAACTCTTGAGAACTCTATTCCAAGGAAAAAATAGATGTGCATGTATATACATACATGATTTCTGGGGAGCCCACAGTTCCTTGAGGCCCTTCCATGAACTCCAGACTAAGAACTTACAATCAAATAGAGATCAACTTTCAAACTACTGAAAGTTCCTCTACCACAGACCCTTTGAAGAGTTTAGCTCTTTAATGAACAGACACTCACTGTTCATCAAGTCAGTTCTCTGAGCTAGGTGTGTAGTTTCAGTTCTCAGAAGAATTCCTGTGTTTTTCACCAGATTTACTCCAAAATATGGTGAATCAGAGAACTTAGGGGCAAAGTCCAATCTGATTCCATTGAGATTACCCTAAGCAAGACCCTTTCTCCTTCTAACTGTATCATCTAGTCAATACTTCTCAATAAACAGAAGGTATGGGAAGAGATGATCTCTGGATTTACTTCTATACTTGTATCACCTATCTAATATCACAACTTGGATGATTAAAAAGCATTTCAAACTAAACTCTTCCTTTCTGACTCCAGCACAAAACCCTGCTCCTCCCCTAGCATTCTCCATCTCAGTAAAGTGAGTGTTAGTAGCTCTGCTGTGTCCAACTCTTTGCAACCCATGGACTATAAGTCTACCAGGCTTCTCTGTCCATGAGATTCTCCAGGCAAGAATACTGGAGTGGGTTGCCATTCCCTTCTCCAGGGATCTTCTCAACTCAGGGATCAAACCCAGGTCTTCTGCTCTGCAGGCAGATTCTTTACTGTTTGAGCCACCAGACAAGAACCACATTTTTTTTTTTTCATACCCTACAATCAAACTATCAGCAAACTCACTCCTTCTACTTTGAAAATGATTTCTCAGTGTGAGTTTTTTTTCCTCCAAAACACACCTAGTCCAAGCCACCATCTCCTTTCCCCCCTGATGTCCAAAAACCACTCACTTAATTTTCCTAACTGGTCTCCTGCTGGCCCTGTTAACCATCTCTTCTCCTCACAGTAGCCAGAACATTTTTGAAATGGAAGTCAGACCATTTCTTGCCTAATGCAATTCTAGTAGCTTCCTATCATGCTTAGAATAATAATAATCTGATTCCAGCTCCTCTTCAATGCCCACCCTCTCATTGCCTTTGAACTCAGTGGTTTTGCCTCTTTCATTGGCCAACAAAGTAGGCTCTCACCTCAGAGTCTTTTCACTTGCTTCCTCTACAGGAAGGCTACTACATAGATCACTTCCTCTCTTCCATAGGGACATCGTTCAAATTTCACTTTCCTGACCACCTAAGTAAAATTTCAGACCTCATTTTCTGAAAGTTTTTGTCCTCTGTAATCCACTCTATCTTTTTTCTTCTTAGTACACACATTATATAATACTTCATTGCTTCTTTATTAGTGATCTTTCTCCTTTACTAGAATGCAAGTTTCAAGAGGGCATAGTTATATCTTGATCACTATTATAACCCCGGTGCCTAGAAAAATGCCTAACATATTGTATTATCTTCATAGATCTCTCTTGAGTCAATGAGGTAGTTAATTTGTTTTGCAAATGAGGAAATCGAGGTTTGAGAGTTTGTGACTCTCCTACTGCATGGTAGTATATGAACCACTCCAGAATAAACTCTTCCTTTCTGACTCCAGCACAAAACCCTGCTCCTCCCCTAGCATTCTCCATCTCAGTAAAGTGAGTGTTAGTAGCTCTGCTGTGTCCAACTCTTTGCAACCCATGGACTATAAGTCTACCAGGCTTCTCTGTCCATGAGATTCTCCAGGCAAGAATACTGGAGTGGGTTGCCATTCCCTTCTCCAGGGATCTTCTCAACTCAGGGATCAAACCCAGGTCTTCTGCTCTGCAGGCAGATTCTTTACTGTTTGAGCCACCAGACAAGAACCACATTTTTTTTTTTTTCATACCCTACAATCAAACTATCAGCAAACTCACTCCTTCTACTTTGAAAATGATTTCTCAGTGTGAGTTTTTTTTCCTCCAAAACACACCTAGTCCAAGCCACCATCTCCTTTCCCCCCTGATGTCCAAAAACCACTCACTTAATTTTCCTAACTGGTCTCCTGCTGGCCCTGTTAACCATCTCTTCTCCTCACAGTAGCCAGAACATTTTTGAAATGGAAGTCAGACCATTTCTTGCCTAATGCAATTCTAGTAGCTTCCTATCATGCTTAGAATAATAATAATCTGATTCCAGCTCCTCTTCAATGCCCACCCTCTCATTGCCTTTGAACTCAGTGGTTTTGCCTCTTTCATTGGCCAACAAAGTAGGCTCTCACCTCAGAGTCTTTTCACTTGCTTCCTCTACAGGAAGGCTACTACATAGATCACTTCCTCTCTTCCATAGGGACATCGTTCAAATTTCACTTTCCTGACCACCTAAGTAAAATTTCAGACCTCATTTTCTGAAAGTTTTTGTCCTCTGTAATCCACTCTATCTTTTTTCTTCTTAGTACACACATTATATAATACTTCATTGCTTCTTTATTAGTGATCTTTCTCCTTTACTAGAATGCAAGTTTCAAGAGGGCATAGTTATATCTTGATCACTATTATAACCCCGGTGCCTAGAAAAATGCCTAACATATTGTATTATCTTCATAGATCTCTCTTGAGTCAATGAGGTAGTTAATTTGTTTTGCAAATGAGGAAATCGAGGTTTGAGAGTTTGTGACTCTCCTACTGCATGGTAGTATATGAACCACTCCAGAATAAATTTTATAATTTTTGAAATCATCAAAAATCAGTTCATCTTATTTATTTACTCTTTAGTATTAACAAGTGCCAAATACTGCCCTTTACCTTCTCCTCCAGCCTCTGAGACTTCATTGTTAGATGCAGAGACTAACGGTTAGAGACGTGAACTGACTTGGCAAAGTCACAGAGCTAGCTCTTAACCAGCTTGGGAGTTGAATCCAGGGTTGGGAATTCCAAAAGTCAAGCTTTATCTTGCATAGTTCTTGTCATACTATCAACCTTCCCCTGACTGTTAACCAGGGACACTCCTCATGAAAGGGAACATTTGCTTTAATTTTCTAACTATTTATCTCCTCTTCCTTTGAATACAGTGCCTTGATTTTCCCTCTGGTAACCCTCTCCTGCCTCAAGTCCACTGATAAGCACAAACCAGGACTGGCCAATCAGAACAGTTCATTCTCTGACCACAGGGATTCATTAACTCACAAGCTAGACTGTAAAACCAGTCCTGGAATATTTGCTAGAAAGAGCCTATCTTTTCCCTGGTGTTGCTAAACATTCAATTTAAAGCTGCTGGTGGCCATCAATGTCAATATGTTGGGAGAACTTGTCTGTGAATGAAGCTAACACCCAAAGGAAAACAGAGTTGCAATATAGAGATTGCCATATCCTGATGAAGTAATTTGAGGCTTAAGGTCTAGAGGTGTCTTAAGACAGTTTTGTACTTGAACTTTTCTGCCATATTAAGTCAACAAATTCTGTTTTTTTCCAGTGTAAGCCAATTTGAGTTGGGTTCCAAACATTATTTGAAACAAAACAAAATTTTAAAAAATCAATATTGTATTTGTATACAGATCAGAAGGAAGAAAAGCTGGAACTAAGAAAAACAGTTAAAAGCTAGCTAGCATTCAGTCACTGAAAATACATTTGAAAATGTTACAACATGGAGAAAACTATATATTCATAGCAATGTACATTGTTTCATTTTGTTCATGGAAACTTACTGAGCAAATTTAAAATGATTTCCATTTAACAAGCCAGTGAGAACATGCATTTTGTTAGAGATAAAAGAAGAGTAACAAAAGAAAAGCTAGTGATTAGTACCTATCCTGAATTGATTCATCGATTATAGTCTGCTATTTTTTGCCTGCCATGCTTACCAGGAATATATAATCAGAGCTGTGATTATAGGGACACCAGTTGCTGGGAAGTCCGCTTAGAGTGACAGGTGTGTGCAAAGAACCATGCTTTTATCTTGCAAACGTATGTTTCTGACACCTTAAGAAAATTCTATGTAGTTAATTAAAAGCACAGTCCACTGAGAGCATCTGTCATGCTCAGATAAAAGCTATGCCACTTCTAAATGTTCTAGTTTGAAATTCACTTAGATTCTGAATGTCTGCAGCACACATGTATACATGTGTGTATGTTTTAACGGCAATCATACTATATCCTTGTCTCTTTCAGAAAAACAGTCCTAGATTGTCATAACCAGAAATAAAAGGTATAGCAAGATCTGGGAAAGAGGTGCAAGAGGGAGCCAGATAAACCTTCTACCATGTGAAATATAAAGGAAGGTCTCAGTATCATCTCAGCAGTAGGACAAGCTCAAGTCACTAATTACTCAAAACACTTTGCTTGGAGCTTCCTTTCCTTGTCATATACATTGAGACATCTTTCCTTGAAAGGGGAGGAGAAGGAAAGGAAGAGGTGAAACTCTTCATGCCACCAAATGCTGATTTCAACCCTTAGCTTTCTAGCTTGCAAATTTTAGATAGCTAAAGGGCAAACCCTAAAGGCAAGCACACCACATCTTTACCTGTGCTCTTTTACTTAGAATACTCTGAAAGATTGCTGTGGAACAGTTGTTAATGGTTAATGGAAGGTACGTCGTTGCATCTCTATTATGAGAAGTGTGAGTACAGGGCTCACTTGTAAACAGTGTTCACCTATTGGAATCATCATAATTGGTTCAGTGCCAGCACCTGCCAATGAGGAGCAATGTCATAACTTCAGTTTACTCTGCTTCCCTTTGGTTTATTCCCTTTGGTTTTGGCTGTACGGGCAGATAATCATGCATAACTGTGCATGGACTGACCACATCTCTTCATAGAGTATGCCTCCATGAGTTAAATTTCTATATCAAAGGGCATATTCCAATACTTTTGTTTTGGATGAGTGTCAGGAATAAGTAAAACACTATTTATCTTAATTGCTGGCACAATGGAAGGAACACTAGACCAGGAATCCCTCAGCCTGATCCACTACTAACTCACTATTGCTATTCTTAAGCAAGTCTGTTCATCAGTCTGGGTCTCAGTTTTCCTGACTGAAAGCACTGTGCAGGGTGAGCAAAGGGAGAAACTTCAAGTAATTAGAACTTCTCAGAAATTAAAGGAAATTTTTAAAATGTGAGTTGCTTGTCACTGGAGGCATTTAGGCAGCATATGGGTAATTAAAGATGTCTAAAAGATAGGATTCTGGTGACTGGTAAGGTTTCTTCCAATGCTAAAACTGTAGGACTGCGATAGTCTATGTTAGTTCTGCTCAAATCCTTAGCAAAAGACCAAATGTTTCAAATCATTTTCCAATAAAAAAATGCATGCTCAATTCACCTATACTGTTGCAAAACGGTTGCATTTCTTGAGTATTATCACAGCCATTTCTGAACAGATAGGACTAAAGGAAGAGCCATAGAATGTGTACTTAACTAAAGCCAGATATTTGCTAAGAGTCAACTGTCAAATGCATACTGCTGGCCTCATCACCTCATTAGCCTAACCCACTACTGGGCATATGTACCAAAACAGCCAATCTCACCAGAATCACACACACACGCATTCCCCGAAAGTCTTCTGCATTCCATGGTGATCATGATTTCCGAGTACCCTTCACTGTGAAAAAAAAACACTTGGATCATCTGGCAAATTGCAACTGTGCAAATTCTTACTAAATGGAGAAATTCAGAAAAAAAGTTCTTTTCTTGGCTATTTACTAGGACTTTGTTTTATGGAAATATTTGGAATCTATGGGATGCTATCTCAGAAAACTGAATTAAAAATAAAAACAATCAGTTTATTATACTCTTTAAAAGAATCTCTCTGTGAATAAGTTTAGGAAAAATTCACATTATTTGTTTATTTAGACATCTAAGTGATGGTAGTGAAAGGGTTTTACCTTGATTTGAGATTTAAACCCAGGGCCCAGACCTGATCGAGTCCTGCTTGGGACTTGAACCCATGTAGCTGGAGCTTGAATTCCAGTCAAAACCCTGTTTGGGACTTGAACCCACAATCCTTGGCTTAGGACTTGAACCCAGCCAGAACTCTGTTTGGGACTTGAACCCACGTGACTGGGGCCTGAACCTAGCCAAAACCAGTTTGGTACTCGAACCCTCGTGGCTAAGGCTCAACCCCAGCCAAAACCCTGCCTGGGGTAGTCAGGACTCGATCCTGGCCAAAACCCTGTCTGGGACTCGAACCCATGTGGCTGGGACTTATTCCAAGGTCTGGACCCACTGAGGCTCAGGTTCTTCGTGCCTCAGTGCAGAAAGAATTCAGCAAGAAGCAGAGTGACAGACAAGAAAAGGATTTATTAGAGTAAGGGACCTGAAAGTGGTGCAAACGAACAGGCGGGGAAGTTCTGCTCTGCTGCTCCTCCCCTGACTGAATGGGCAGCAATATATAGGATGGAAGAAGACTGCCCCCCTCAAGTAGACACAGGTGTAAGACATGCATCGTTAATTCTTTCCTCACCAGCTCCTCCTTCATCAGCTGTCCATACCCAGTCAAGCCTGCTTTGCTGAATGAAGAGCAGCTCTTCTGAGTTACCATCAACTTACTGGCCTCCCAACCTTTCCCTGGTTTTACCCTTCTACCTATCATCCCCCACTAGGACTGTACCTGTTCTACTCTATCCCTATCAGTAGTTCACAGTGCAAATGTGTATAAACCATGAAAAAAAAGTATGCATTCTAGGAGTTGTACTTCATTGCAAGTGTCTCTTTCTAGGGGCAGTAGTCAAAACGCTACTGTGCTAAGTCACCTAGAAAGATTTAGTCTAAATAAAAAAAGCTTCTAGCTATTTTATTTCCATAATTGAAAATTCATACAGATGCCAATTCAGTAACACTTAAGGGACCATGCTGATACATACAATTAGCATGCAAAATGGCTTTTAATTTTTTCAAAATACTAAAAAAAAAAAATTATTCCTAGATAAGTAAACACTTCTCAGCTGGAAATTTCAGTCCCTTTATTTAAAGTCTGATACTGATAACAGCCCTTAACCAATAAAGGATATTCAAGAGGTATACTCATTCTACCTTTTGGGAAAAAAATGAACTACAGGAAATGTAAAGGAAGAATATGAACTTCCATTTCCTGTTGAACTGAACAAAGTATATCTAGAGCAGTTCTAAAAGCCAGATTTTCGTTATAAGGCACATATCCACTACCACCACCAAAGACTGTGATGAGGACAATGATGTTACAAGAAACCTGATCCCAGTAATTACGTGTGGATCTGAGTATTCCTTAAAAAGATTCAAGTCACTTATTTACATATTTACTTTTCTGATCACTTGATTAACGTCCCACTCCCAACACAGCCACAGGTTCTACAAGGAAAGAGACAAAATGCACAATAAATATTTATATTAAAAGTTTTATTTGGTAATTAGAGAAGGAATTAGCCTTGTCTCTGAGTTGCTGAAAGGGAGTCAAAGGGAGTCTCAAGAGAAGTTTGAGCCACACTGTGAGGTAGGTTATCTAACGCCAGAGCTGTCCAATTATTGACCGGTGTGCCTTGGCAAGCAACAAGGTCCACCTCAGAGGGAGGCTCAAACAGAAACCAGAAAACCATCTGTCAGTCACATTTGAGGGGAAGAAGCAAGTCTTGGATGATTCTGAATTCTGATGAAATCCAGGAATACAATGAAAGCAGAACTAAATAAGACTGTTCACAGTGGAAAATCACCTGGAGGCTTGTTAAAATACAATGACTGAGCGCTACGCCCAAGGTTCTGATTCAGTAGGTTTAGAGGGAACAATTTGCATTTTTTAACAAGCTTTCAGGTATTGCTGATACTGCTGTTCTTGAGATGACTCCCTAAGATAAAACATAGATTTCCCAAGTACTCATACCTCCTGGAAAAAACATATGCTATTAGATGGACAGAAGTACATGTGCAAAAAATGTGGTTTTTTTTTTTTTCTATTTTAATTACTACTAGTATTTTGAAGAAAAGGATTCATAGATATGTTTGCTTATCTTCAAGTCCTTCCTGGTACTTGGTAATTTCTCTTCTATAATTAAAAAAAGAAAAAAACAGGTCAGAATCTCACAGTCCTTTGTTAGAAACACTATTGTCTTACTGGTGTCCTCCTAAGAAGCAGATCTGAAGTGAGGATTAAATTGATGCACATAGTTGATTTCAGCTAATAAAAAAAGGGTATACTCATTCTACCTTTTGGGAAAAAAATGAACTACAGGAAATGTAAAGGAAGAATATGAACTTCCATTTCCTGTTGAACTGAACAAAGTATATCTAGAGCATTTCTAAAAGCCAGATTTTCGTTATAAGGCACATATCCACTACCACCACCAAAGACTGTGATGAGGACAATGATGTTACAAGAAACCTGATCCCAGTAATTACGTGTGGATCTGAGTATTCCTTAAAAAGATTCAAGTCACTTATTTACATATTTACTTTTCTGATCACTTGATTAACGTCCCACTCCCAACACAGCCACAGGTTCTACAAGGAAAGAGACAAAATGCACAATAAATATTTATATTAAAAGTTTTATTTGGTAATTAGAGAAGGAATTAGCCTTGTCTCTGAGTTGCTGAAAGGGAGTCAAAGGGAGTCTCAAGAGAAGTTTGAGCCACACTGTGAGGTAGGTTATCTAACGCCAGAGCTGTCCAATTATTGACCGGTGTGCCTTGGCAAGCAACAAGGTCCACCTCAGAGGGAGGCTCAAACAGAAACCAGAAAACCATCTGTCAGTCACATTTGAGGGGAAGAAGCAAGTCTTGGATGATTCTGAATTCTGATGAAATCCAGGAATACAATGAAAGCAGAACTAAATAAGACTGTTCACAGTGGAAAATCACCTGGAGGCTTGTTAAAATACAATGACTGAGCGCTACGCCCAAGTTTCTGATTCAGTAGGTTTAGAGGGAACAATTTGCATTTTTTAACAAGCTTTCAGGTATTGCTGATACTGCTGTTCTTGAGATGACTCCCTAAGATAAAACATAGATTTCCCAAGTACTCATACCTCCTGGAAAAAACATATGCTATTAGATGGACAGAAGTACATGTGCAAAAAATGTGGTTTTTTTTTTTTTCTATTTTAATTACTACTAGTATTTTGAAGAAAAGGATTCATAGATATGTTTGCTTATCTTCAAGTCCTTCCTGGTACTTGGTAATTTCTCTTCTATAATGAAAAAAAAAGAAAAAAAAACAGGTCAGAATCTCACAGTCCTTTGTTAGAAACACTATTGTCTTACTGGTGTCCTCCTAAGAAGCAGATCTGAAGTGAGGATTAAATTGATGCACATAGTTGATTTGGCAGTTGCAGGTAAACTGGCAGGGAAGTAATGATACAGCAAAGAGGATGAAAGGCAGCTTATTAAGTTACTGAAGCCTAATCTCACTGGGAAATTCTGGGAAACAGTATAAAACAGTATAAAGCCTCTGAACTATTCTGGACAATTGGGGAGGGAACTGGGGTTCTGATACTCCCAGAGTCATTACATATTTTTTAAGAGCCATCCACAGGGGGACAAGGATTCCCAGATAGCTTCAGCCAATGTGCTTGTGAAAAAGGCTGATTTCAGCAAATCGAGGGCAGTCATCCAGACATTATGCTGGTTCATCATGGGAAGTCAGGATGGTATACACAGAAATGGTGAGGGGATCTGCACAAAAATGGGAGGAACAGTCGATAGTATCTGCTCCCCACTGCTTAGCTAAAAACTGATACATTGTTTTGTGTGGATTTTGCATTTTTTTACCTTTTTTTTCCCTTCTATTTCTTTAAACTGGTACTGATTTGCACTTATACTTTTCTTTCTCTGTGAAATGAATTTATTTAAAGAAAACTAATTGATCTAAAGAAAAGTGCTGTGCAGTGCCATGCTCTAAACGCTTGCTTGAAACAGCGGCAAGAATCACAATAGTAACACTCAAATAATTGGAGTTCGTGAAATGTTAGCATAGCGGTTTAAAGCAGAGATTGGCAGGTTTTCCTTTTCTCCTGTAAAGGGTCATTTAGCAAACATGTTAGGCTTCTTCAAGCATATGGTCATCATCACAACTACTCAACTCTGGGCTTGTAGTGTAAGAGCAACCATAGACAATACATAAATGAATGATCATGACTGTTTCCAATAAAACATATTTATAGGCACAGAACTTGAGTCATATCGTTTTCATTTGTCACAAAATAGTATTTTGAAGAAAAGGATTCATAGATATGTTTGCTTATCTTCAAGTCCTTCCTGGTACTTGGTAATTTCTCTTCTATAATGAAAAAGTGAGAGAAAAGAACAGGTCAGAATCTCACAGTCCTTTGTTAGAAACACTATTGTCTTACTGGTGTCCTCCTAAGAAGCAGATCTGAAGTGAGGATTAAATTGATGCACATAGTTGATTTGGCAGTTGCAGGTAAACTGGCAGGGAAGTAATGATACAGCAAAGAGGATGAAAGGCAGCTTATTAAGTTACTGAAGCCTAATCTCACTGGGAAATTCTGGGAAACAGTATAAAACAGTATAAAGCCTCTGAACTATTCTGGACAATTGGGGAGGGAACTGGGGTTCTGATACTCCCAGAGTCATTACATATTTTTTAAGAGCCATCCACAGGGGGACAAGGATTCCCAGATAGCTTCAGCCAATGTGCTTGTGAAAAAGGCCGATTTCAGCAAATCGAGGGCAGTCATCCAGACATTATGCTGGTTCATCATGGGAAGTCAGGATGGTATACACAGAAATGGTGAGGGGATCTGCACAAAAATGGGAGGAACAGTCGATAGTATCTGCTCCCCACTGCTTAGCTAAAAACTGATACATTGTTTTGTGTGGATTTTGCATTTTTTTTTACCTTTTTTTTCCCTTCTATTTCTTTAAACTGGTACTGATTTGCACTTATACTTTTCTTTCTCTGTGAAATGAATTTATTTAAAGAAAACTAATTGATCTAAAGAAAAGTGCTGTGCAGTGCCATGCTCTAAACGCTTGCTTGAAACAGCGGCAAGAATCACAATAGTAACACTCAAATAATTGGAGTTCGTGAAATGTTAGCATAGCGGTTTAAAGCAGAGATTGGCAGGTTTTCCTTTTCTCCTGTAAAGGGTCATTTAGCAAACATGTTAGGCTTCTTCAAGCATATGGTCATCATCACAACTACTCAACTCTGGGCTTGTAGTGTAAGAGCAACCATAGACAATACATAAATGAATGATCATGACTGTTTCCAATAAAACATATTTATAGGCACAGAACTTGAGTCATATCGTTTTCATTTGTCACAAAATAGTATTATTTTTCTTCAGATTTTTTATCAATTGCAACATGTAAAAAGCATTCTGAGTTTGTAGGCCAGTCAAAAACAGGCAGCCAGTCAGACAGTGGGAAAACCCCTGATTCAAGGCACCAATTACCTGTATGCCTTTGGAAAAATTGCTTACTTTTCTTAGCTTCAGTGGCCTCATCTCTATAACAGGAGTAAGGGTAATACCAATGTCACAAAGCTGCTGAAAAAAATAAATGCAAATGAATAACTTAAAAAGCAGGTGCCCACAAATTTCACAAGATAATTTCAGTCAGGTATTGTCACAAGGTGGTCTCCAGTTTGGCAGTGCCTTGTTACTGGAGTCTGAATGCTTCTTACTCCACTTCTCCACAAAGGCAGCTACGCACCTGGGGGTTGAGCTTCCCTACTTTGGGATATGGTTACAGAGATTATTCCTCTTCTGTATAAAACAGGACCTTGAAAGCTGAGCCTGGAAATACCTAAGGGTTCTGTCACCACTGATTTCAGAGGCCTGGAACTGGGAGCAAGTCAAGCCAGACTTTGCATTCCATCTAAATGAAGCTTCTAAATCAGCGTTTTGAATCTTGCAAGATTATGCTACTGACAGTAGTGGTTGCCAAACATTAGAATACCTAAAACCACTTGCAAAACTGCAGATTCAGGCCCGTTTTGGGGACTCTTTTGAACAAGACTGGGATTTGCACTTATACTTTTCTTTCTCTGTGAAATGAATTTATTTAAAGAAAACTAATTGATCTAAAGAAAAGTGCTGTGCAGTGCCATGCTCTAAACGCTTGCTTGAAACAGCGGCAAGAATCACAATAGTAACACTCAAATAATTGGAGTTCGTGAAATGTTAGCATAGCGGTTTAAAGCAGAGATTGGCAGGTTTTCCTTTTCTCCTGTAAAGGGTCATTTAGCAAACATGTTAGGCTTCTTCAAGCATATGGTCATCATCACAACTACTCAACTCTGGGCTTGTAGTGTAAGAGCAACCATAGACAATACATAAATGAATGATCATGACTGTTTCCAATAAAACATATTTATAGGCACAGAACTTGAGTCATATCGTTTTCATTTGTCACAAAATAGTATTATTCTTCTTTAGATTTTTTTTTATCAATTGCAACATGTAAAAAGCATTCTGAGTTTGTAGGCCAGTCAAAAACAGGCAGCCAGTCAGACAGTGGGAAAACCCCTGATTCAAGGCACCAATTACCTGTATGCCTTTGGAAAAATTGCTTACTTTTCTTAGCTTCAGTGGCCTCATCTCTATAACAGGAGTAAGGGTAATACCAATGTCACAAAGCTGCTGCAAAAAATAAATGCAAATGAATAACTTAAAAAGCAGGTGCCCACAAATTTCACAAGATAATTTCAGTCAGGTATTGTCACAAGGTGGTCTCCAGTTTGGCAGTGCCTTGTTACTGGAGTCTGAATGCTTCTTACTCCACTTCTCCACAAAGGCAGCTACGCACCTGGGGGTTGAGCTTCCCTACTTTGGGATATGGTTACAGAGATTATTCCTCTTCTGTATAAAACAGGACCTTGAAAGCTGAGCCTGGAAATACCTAAGGGTTCTGTCACCACTGATTTCAGAGGCCTGGAACTGGGAGCAAGTCAAGCCAGACTTTGCATTCCATCTAAATGAAGCTTCTAAATCAGCGTTTTGAATCTTGCAAGATTATGCTACTGACAGTAGTGGTTGCCAAACATTAGAATACCTAAAACCACCTGCAAAACTGCAGATTCAGGTGCCTCACTCAAAGTATTTCTGAATCAGTAGGCCCAGGAAATCTGCTTTTGAACAAACGTCTCAGTGATTCTGGTGTAGACTTTTCATGGAGAGCAGTTTGGTAAACACACCAAGGCTGGATTGCGATCCACCAGGTGAGCACACCCTTCTGAAATCCTCTTTCATTGTTTTCCTGTATCCGCTTAAATAGCTCCTCAGCAGAGACACCAGAATTACTGTATTTGCTATGCATGTCAAAAGACAGGTCTCTGCCAGCAGTGTTTACCTCTTCTGTCCCTACTCTTTTCAATTTTTTCTAAACCTCCTGGAGTAGAAAACAGTGTATACAGCACTCTCTACTCAAGATATCATGTGCTGATTATCATATACAATTAAGCACACCAGGGCAATCTCAAAGGACACGTGCTACTTAGAGCTTAGATGTAAATTCTTGAGCAGAATCTGCATCTTTATCTGACTGATATTACCTCCCAAAAGGCTGTTGCCCACAGTTTGCTACCAATAGTTCCCAAGCAAACCCCTTGGAAAATGTAAAATTAAATCATAGATTTTAATGGGGCCCAGTTAGCACAGAAGAGGAGACTTCTGGGGGAAGAAGCAGGAAAGAAATAATGATATAACTGATATTTGTTTAATACATAATAAACACCAAATTCTTCATATGCATTACCTCATTTCATCTTCACTTCATGCTACCAAGGAGTGCTACAATTATCCTATTTCACTGACAAGAAAACTGAGGTATAGAAAGAAGATGTTATCCAAGGCCGCATGACAGCCCAGACTTTTCAACCATTAGGTTATCCATAAAAGATTCAGATCTCAATTGTCCCTCACTTCAATTTTTCAGATCAATTTTATTAATTAGATATTTGTGTAACTCATTAAAACCTACAGATAAGTACTAACACCTGAAAGAGAATTTTTTTGTTTGCTTGTTTTTACTAAAGCCCAATTTTGCTCATAGCAGTATGTGACACTGAGTTCCTCATTTTGCTTCCATGAGCCCCAGGTCTCCAGCTGTTCAATATGGTTTAGATATTTAGCCCACCTGTCTTCCACATCTGCTATTACTCATGAAGTTCAAATAAGATAACATATGTGCAAGTCCTATGAACTTTGTAAAAGTTATCTAAAATGATAATTTCCCCACCTACTATTTCCACAAACTATTTTAAAATGTTGAGAAGGAAGAGTGTATTTGTTTTGCAAAATCATCTGTGTGAAAAATCATATTTTCCAGAAACTTTATAGGTTGTAAAGTGTCAAACTTATAGATATTTGTGAAGCAAAAGACACACTGCCTTTACATGGAAAGTAGATTATTTATCATGGCTCAGTGCAATGGAAATTTTGGGAGTCTGAGAATCAGATGACCTGGTGCTAGTCATTGCTCTACCACTAAGAAAACTTGAGTGAATTTTTCTTTCCTTTCAGGAGATCCAACACTGCTTGGTGGTTAAGAAAATGCAGTCTGGGGAGTCAGAGCACCAATGACAAGTCAACGTTAAGCAAAAGTCATTTTTTTTTAAACTTGACAATTAAAAGCACACCAGGGCAATCTCAAAGGACACGTGCTACTTAGAGCTTAGATGTAAATTCTTGAGCAGAATCTGCATCTTTATCTGACTGATATTACCTCCCAAAAGGCTGTTGCCCACAGTTTGCTACCAATAGTTCCCAAGCAAACCCCTTGAAAATGTAAAATTAAATCATAGATTTTAATGGGGCCCAGTTAGCACAGAAGAGGAGACTTCTGGGGGAAGAAGCAGGAAAGAAATAATGATATAACTGATATTTGTTTAATACATAATAAACACCAAATTCTTCATATGCATTACCTCATTTCATCTTCACTTCATGCTACCAAGGAGTGCTACAATTATCCTATTTCACTGACAAGAAAACTGAGGTATAGAAAGAAGATGTTATCCAAGGCCGCATGACAGCCCAGACTTTTCAACCATTAGGTTATCCATAAAAGATTCAGATCTCAATTGTCCCTCACTTCAATTTTTCAGATCAATTTTATTAATTAGATATTTGTGTAACTCATTAAAACCTACAGATAAGTACTAACACCTGAAAGAGAATTTTTTTGTTTGCTTGTTTTTACTAAAGCCCAATTTTGCTCATAGCAGTATGTGACACTGAGTTCCTCATTTTGCTTCCATGAGCCCCAGGTCTCCAGCTGTTCAATATGGTTTAGATATTTAGCCCACCTGTCTTCCACATCTGCTATTACTCATGAAGTTCAAATAAGATAACATATGTGCAAGTCCTATGAACATTGTAAAAGTTATCTAAAATGATAATTTCCCCACCTACTATTTCCACAAACTATTTTAAAATGTTGAGAAGGAAGAGTGTATTTGTTTTGCAAAATCATCTGTGTGAAAAATCATATTTTCCAGAAACTTTATAGGTTGTAAAGTGTCAAACTTATAGATATTTGTGAAGCAAAAGACACACTGCCTTTACATGGAAAGTAGATTATTTATCATGGCTCAGTGCAATGGAAATTTTGGGAGTCTGAGAATCAGATGACCTGGTGCTAGTCATTGCTCTACCACTAAGAAAACTTGAGTGAATTTTTCTTTCCTTTCAGGAGATCCAACACTGCTTGGTGGTTAAGAAAATGCAGTCTGGGGGAGTCAGAGCACCAATGACAAGTCAACTGCTTCCTCATGAATGACCTCAGGTAAGTCATGTCACCTGTCTTGGTCTCTGTTTCCTAGTGATAAAAATGAGAATTAGAAATAACAGCTTACTTTGAAATCATCCAAAAAATGAATTGCTGAATGGATAGAGGAGTGAAGATAGAAATATGATAGAGCAACTTAGTAAAATGTTATTATAGAACCTCCTTGGTAGGTGTTTGACGCTTCACTCTACAAGTCTTTCAACTTTTCTCCTAACTATATTTTTACAATAAAATATTGGGAAATAAATCCCACAAAAGGCAACAATAAGGTTTTTAGAAGAGTCCAATAAGATATAGAGTTCTCAGCAATGTTCATGGTACATCTTTGGCATACTCTAGAAGTTGATTATCTGCTGTACAGATAGAAGATGGGATGAGATGATAGATCCTTTCAGCTCACACAGTCTGTGAGTCAGAGCTGTTCTAGCTGAGCCAGAGACATGACCTGCATGAGCAAAATGACAAGCCAGGCCATGTGGCACAGACACCAGATGGAGAGACAGGAGCCAGGATGTAGTCACAAAAGTATCAGAAACCAGAGGAGAGACAGAAATAAAGGGGAAGTTGCTCAGTTGTGTCTGACTCTTTGCAACTCCATGGACTGTAGCATGCCAGGCTCTTCTGTCCATGGAGATCTCCAAGGCAAGAATACTATAGTGGGTTACCCTGTCCTACTTCAGGGGATCTTCTCAACCTAGGGATCAAACCCGGGTCTCATACATTGCAGGCAGACTCTTTATCATCTAAGACACCAGGGAACCCAGGAGATATGCACAAATGAAAGTTGCGATATCCTATGCAGGGAAGGTCTAACATGAGAAGACCTTGTAAATAAAGACAAGTGAACATTACTACATAGACATTACTACTACTCTCTCAACTATCCCTTTGATCAGGAGAAATGCACTGGATTTACAGTCAAATCAGAGTTCAAATCCAGTCTCTGAAAACTAGCTATGTGACAACAGGAGATATTCACCCAAGCATCTACGAGACCACTTTTACTAGGAATATCACAATACAAGAGTAAGTCCTGGCAACTACTCTTCTGAAGAAAATGCAGTCTGGGGGAGTCAGAGCACCAATGACAAGTCAACTGCTTCCTCATGAATGACCTCAGGTAAGTCATGTCACCTGTCTTGGTCTCTGTTTCCTAGTGATAAAAATGAGAATTAGAAATAACAGCTTACTTTGAAATCATCCAAAAAATGAATTGCTGAATGGATAGAGGAGTGAAGATAGAAATATGATAGAGCAACTTAGTAAAATGTTATTATAGAACCTCCTTGGTAGGTGTTTGACGTTCACTCTACAAGTCTTTCAACTTTTCTCCTAACTATATTTTTACAATAAAATATTGGGAAATAAATCCCACAAAAGGCAACAATAAGGTTTTTAGAAGAGTCCAATAAGATATAGAGTTCTCAGCAATGTTCATGGTACATCTTTGGCATACTCTAGAAGTTGATTATCTGCTGTACAGATAGAAGATGGGATGAGATGATAGATCCTTTCAGCTCACACAGTCTGTGAGTCAGAGCTGTTCTAGCTGAGCCAGAGACATGACCTGCATGAGCAAAATGACAAGCCAGGCCATGTGGCACAGACACCAGATGGAGAGACAGGAGCCAGGATGTAGTCACAAAAGTATCAGAAACCAGAGGAGAGACAGAAATAAAGGGGAAGTTGCTCAGTTGTGTCTGACTCTTTGCAACTCCATGGACTGTAGCATGCCAGGCTCTTCTGTCCATGGAGATCTCCAAGGCAAGAATACTATAGTGGGTTACCCTGTCCTACTTCAGGGGATCTTCTCAACCTAGGGATCAAACCCGGGTCTCATACATTGCAGGCAGACTCTTTATCATCTAAGACACCAGGGAACCCAGGAGATATGCACAAATGAAAGTTGCGATATCCTATGCAGGGAAGGTCTAACATGAGAAGACCTTGTAAATAAAGACAAGTGAACATTACTACATAGACATTACTACTACTCTCTCAACTATCCCTTTGATCAGGAGAAATGCACTGGATTTACAGTCAAATCAGAGTTCAAATCCAGTCTCTGAAAACTAGCTATGTGACAACAGGAGATATTCACCCAAGCATCTACGAGACCACTTTTACTAGGAATATCACAATACAAGAGTAAGTCCTGGCAACTACTCTTCTGATATACCCTTGGGCCATCGGACTCTTTCTCTTGAGAATTTGAACCACTAGACAATCGAGGGAATGTATCACATTAACTGAAGGGCAATGGGGAAAAGATTGTGAACGCCTGGAATTGAGTTCTCTGGAGATGACCTGGTTCCCATATTTCTTGGTCCTTGATCTATAAGAAGACCTATTATGGTTCCCATATTTCTTGATTCCTTGATCTATAAGAAGACCTATTATCCTTCCAATACATTTCACTGTTTGTTTAAGCAAACTAATGTTGGCTTTTATTATATATGATAAAAAAATAAATATTTACTAATACAATTAGTCTTCTAATAATACAAGAGTTTAAATTTCCAGGCCTTGGTTTCCTCATCTCTAAGCAAATAAAACCTCATCTCTCAGTGACTGAAAGAAAAATATAAAAGATGAGGTGTAACAACTTCATGCACAGAGTAAATATTCAATAAACATTATTTAAGTTGCATCTGAGTTTCAGAATCACTGAATCTTTCAGAGGAAGTATTTGGAGACACCTCCTTTAGGTGAAGGATGTGTAGTCATGCAAAAAGAAACTTGTGCTGGCAGTCAAGAAGAAGGAAGGAGTTGACTGAGTTTAAAATTTGATTTTAAAGAAAGTTCTCTAATTGAAATTTAAAGCAAATTAATCAGGTACATATTACTGTTTTGACTTGAATTTTTGTTGGGTTTCTTCACTGTGCTGGTGCTGATTCAAAGGGGAAAATTATAAAGCAACAGGAAAGAAATGCTGAATGCAGAGATAACATATCATTCTTACTCTTGGAAGGACTGGTCAGAATTTACCTGGCAATAGACTAGATCTTAATTTACTTTTTATTTGGATTATTCTGTGAATAATGAGGACTTTTATCTCCCAAATTAAGAAGTAGGTGGAAGGAAGGAACAAGGAAAGATCTAAGATAAAAATATTAACCCAGGGCTTCCCTGGTGGTCCAGTGGATAGAGAATCTGCCTTGCAATGCAAGGTGGAAGGAAGGAACACAGGTGTGCCTCAGGAGAAATCAGATTTAAGTCTCAATATCCAGTCTCTGAAACTAGCTATGTGACAACAGGAGATATTCACCCAAGCATCTACGAGACCACTTTTACTAGGAATATCACAATACAAGAGTAAGTCCTGGCAACTACTCTTCTGATATACCCTTGGGCCATCGGACTCTTTCTCTTGAGAATTTGAACCACTAGACAATCGAGGGAATGTATCACATTAACTGAAGGGCAATGGGGAAAAGATTGTGAACGCCTGGAATTGAGTTCTCTGGAGATGACCTGGTTCCCATATTTCTTGGTCCTTGATCTATAAGAAGACCTATTATGGTTCCCATATTTCTTGATTCCTTGATCTATAAGAAGACCTATTATCCTTCCAATACATTTCACTGTTTGTTTAAGCAAACTAATGTTGGCTTTTATTATATATGATAAAAAAATAAATATTTACTAATACAATTAGTCTTCTAATAATACAAGAGTTTAAATTTCCAGGCCTTGGTTTCCTCATCTCTAAGCAAATAAAACCTCATCTCTCAGTGACTGAAAGAAAAATATAAAAGATGAGGTGTAACAACTTCATGCACAGAGTAAATATTCAATAAACATTGTTTAAGTTGCATCTGAGTTTCAGAATCACTGAATCTTTCAGAGGAAGTATTTGGAGACACCTCCTTTAGGTGAAGGATGTGTAGTCATGCAAAAAGAAACTTGTGCTGGCAGTCAAGAAGAAGGAAGGAGTTGACTGAGTTTAAAATTTGATTTTAAAGAAAGTTCTCTAATTGAAATTTAAAGCAAATTAATCAGGTACATATTACTGTTTTGACTTGAATTTTTGTTGGGTTTCTTCACTGTGCTGGTGCTGATTCAAAGGGGAAAATTATAAAGCAACAGGAAAGAAATGCTGAATGCAGAGATAACATATCATTCTTACTCTTGGAAGGACTGGTCAGAATTTACCTGGCAATAGACTAGATCTTAATTTACTTTTTATTTGGATTATTCTGTGAATAATGAGGACTTTTATCTCCCAAATTAAGAAGTAGGTGGAAGGAAGGAACAAGGAAAGATCTAAGATAAAAAATATTAACCCAGGGCTTCCCTGGTGGTCCAGTGGATAGAGAATCTGCCTTGCAATGCAAGGGGCACTGGTTCAATCCATGGCCCAGGAAGATCCCACGTGCCACAGAGAGGCTGGACAGGTGTGTCCAATTACAAGTCAGGGCTCTGGAGCCCATGTGCCCAGAGCAGGTGCTCTGCAACGAGAGAGGCCACTGCAATGGGAGTCCCACATAGGCCGAAGAATAAAGATGGATGAAAATAAATAAATTAGTTAAAAAGGCCAAAATTAAATATATATATATATATATATATATATACACACACACACACACACACATATATATATATATACCCAGAAGTATAGCTGACAAAAAAGAAAAGGGTTTTCTGAAATTCAAAATGAAAAGCTAGCTTAGATGCATAGTAAGAGATGTCAATTAGTCCCTGATTGTTTGTTCAGTTTTGCTCTATTGAGGCTCATAAATCCAAATATTTAGTTATCTTGAAAACAAGGTATCTTTTTATTTAAAAAAAGTCTTAGGTAGGTGGGTGGTGAGCTTTATTTGGTTATTAGGTCTTAACTATGTTGTTCCCAAATTGTGGTCCTTGGGCTAGCAACATCAGCATCTTCTGCAAAGCTGTTGGAAATGCAAGTCCTCAGATTCCAGCCCAGAAACACTGAATCAGAAACTCTGGGGGTGGAGACCAGCAATCTGTGTACTAATATAGGGTCTTAGAAGAAATAGGCAACCTTCTTAGGGTTTAGTTTGGAGATACAATATCAATGGTAATTGCTAAAGTAGTCATTCTTATTCTGACTATATTTAAGGTTACCCCATTGATAAACATTTTTGGTGGCTATTTATACCACACTTATATTTCCATCTTTCCGAATGTGTACCACTTTCTACAGGCCCACAGTAGGAAAACAGTAAGCAGAACTGAATAATGAAAGGGCAGGCCAAGAAGAATACAGAAGGAGGGAACTGAGTAAAGTATGGCAACTTAGGTGATAAAAGAGGCATCTAAAGTTCAGATGACAGTGAGGACCTAATGGAAAAAGGAATGCCTTATCCATGGTTGGCTCCTTTCTGCACTTCTTGCCCTGAGCCTCTCTTCCCAAGTTTAACCAAGGCTGCCACCACAGCTCTCACTCTTCATATACCTTAGAGCTGTTTCTGAATAACCTGAATTACAAACAGATGGGAGAAGACAAAAAAGGGAAGAAGTCACAATATATCACCTGAAGACCACTATCAACCTCACAGTCTCTAATCTTTCCTAGAAACAGACTTGATTCTACAATTGAGCTGGATAATGTTTAAGATCATCTCTACCCTACAACATCAAGATTTCATTCTCAGAAGGCAGTTTAATATGGGGGTTCAGGACAAAGAATCTGGAGCACACAATCTAACCCCAAGTCCACCACTTCACAGAACTTGGGCATGTTATTCTACCTCTCTAAATTTGAGTTATCCCATCACTAAGACAAAGGAAATAAAGTATCTCTCTTAAAGGATTCTTAATGCAGATTAAATGAGCTGGGTCTGGCACATAATAAGGACTGGATTAATGTGAGTTATTAGGATTATTACTATGTTGTCTCTAAACGCTTCTCAACCTTTAGCAGCATCTTGAGCATTTCCAGACATAGCACCAAAATGGTGAGAAGCCAGGAGGGCTAAAGGTAAACGTGTTATGGTGGCTAAGTTGGAAGCAGATGAGAAAGCAGCTAACAACACAGTAGTTCCTCTATTAAAATACTTGACTGTAAGGTCTTTCTTTCTTTTTTTTTTTAAGAAGTTGAATATTTTCTTGTTAAACTGTTTCTTATTTTCCTGCAAGGCTATTGCTTCAGCATATAAAAATAGCACCAGAAAACACAGTATATTACAAAATTAAGATAGTAATATTCTTCATCGGACACTATACAACAATTTCTAGTATTCAAATTTCTAGTGGGAAGATTACTTTGACCCAAATCCAGGGATGGCTGTAAGCAAGTTACAATATTATATAAGGCTTAAGATAACTATGTTACCCTTGAATTACATAATTTTCATAACTAGTTTCACCAAAGATAATTTCAGGAATTCTAGCCTAAAAATCATAGGGTGCTTTGAAAAAGATGCAGTTTTTACCTGAAGTTATTGGAACGTTAGGGGTATTTTCTTCAGGAAATCTTGTTAAAAGTAGTTTCTTTTGCTTAACGTTAGTTTTATAATAGCTCTCACTCTTCATATACCTTAGAGCTGTTTCTGAATAACCTGAATTACAAACAGATGGGAGAAGACAAAAAAGGGAAGAAGTCACAATATATCACCTGAAGACCACTATCAACCTCACAGTCTCTAATCTTTCCTAGAAACAGACTTGATTCTACAATTGAGCTGGATAATGTTTAAGATCATCTCTACCCTACAACATCAAGATTTCATTCTCAGAAGGCAGTTTAATATGGGGGTTCAGGACAAAGAATCTGGAGCACACAATCTAACCCCAAGTCCACCACTTCACAGAACTTGGGCATGTTATTCTACCTCTCTAAATTTGAGTTATCCCATCACTAAGACAAAGGAAATAAAGTATCTCTCTTAAAGGATTCTTAATGCAGATTAAATGAGCTGGGTCTGGCACATAATAAGGACTGGATTAATGTGAGTTATTAGGATTATTACTATGTTGTCTCTAAACGCTTCTCAACCTTTAGCAGCATCTTGAGCATTTCCAGACATAGCACCAAAATGGTGAGAAGCCAGGAGGGCTAAAGGTAAACGTGTTATGGTGGCTAAGTTGGAAGCAGATGAGAAAGCAGCTAACAACACAGTAGTTCCTCTATTAAAATACTTGACTGTAAGGTCTTTCTTTCTTTTTTTTTTTTTTAAGAAGTTGAATATTTTCTTGTTAAACTGTTTCTTATTTTCCTGCAAGGCTATTGCTTCAGCATATAAAAATAGCACCAGAAAACACAGTATATTACAAAATTAAGATAGTAATATTCTTCATCGGACACTATACAACAATTTCTAGTATTCAAATTTCTAGTGGGAAGATTACTTTGACCCAAATCCAGGGATGGCTGTAAGCAAGTTACAATATTATATAAGGCTTAAGATAACTATGTTACCCTTGAATTACATAATTTTCATAACTAGTTTCACCAAAGATAATTTCAGGAATTCTAGCCTAAAAATCATAGGGTGCTTTGAAAAAGATGCAGTTTTTACCTGAAGTTATTGGAAAGTTAGGGGTATTTTCTTCAGGAAATATTGTTACAAGTAGTTTCTTTTGCTTAAAGTTGGTTTTAAATATCTATCCATCACTAATTTAAGACAACTATGCTAGATTAAGTTGTTTCAAACTAGTTTATTTAGGGGTTCCATTTTCATTCCTCAATAGACTTTATGTATTTCTCATATTCTTCTTCACTTATTAGTTCATCTAGTTCTGAAGGATTACTTGATGTCATCTTGATCAGCCAACCATCTTCATAACAAGATTTGTTGACAAGCCCTGGAATTTCTGCTAGAGCTTTATTAATTTCAGTTACTTCTCCTGATAAAGGGGAATAGAGTTCACTAGCAGCTTTCATACTTTCCAAAGCACCAAACTCCTCTTGTTTGTTCAATTTTGTCCCAACTTCAGGCAGACTACAGTAAACATCTCCCAAAGCTTCCTGTGCAAAATTACTGATTCCCACTGTTCCAATACCATTTTCTGTTGTTACCCATTCGTGTTTTTCTGTGAATTTTTCTCTGACAGCAGAGCGGGGCCTGTGTGCAGCCCCTGGAGGGCACACATTGGGTGCTGAGATGGCGCATAGGCTGTAGACCACAGAGCCATGTTCGCAAAGGTGCACACTTGTAAGATCTTTCTGTTCAAGTTTCCAAGACATGTGCTTGAATTACAACCATCATTCTCAATGTTGGGCAGGGGGGGACTTTGTCCCCTAAGGAGGCACCAATATCTATAGATGTTTTTGGTTGTCACAGCAGGGAGTTGCTACTAGCATCTAATAGTGCCAGAGATTCTGCTAAATAATATGGACAAGATAGTCCTTCAAGACAAAAAATTAGGTAGCCCAGAACATTAATGGTACAAGAGGTTTGGGAAACTCTGAATTACAATATTGTTGGAAGTTATCTTAATGACTTGACACTTTTTTAAGTTTCAAAAAGGCAATAGTATAGAAGATTCTGGTACCTGACAGGAAATGAGAATGGGTGACCTATAAGACCTTTTCAACTCTAAGGCTTGATGTGTGCAGTTGACTCTCAACCACAAAACTAAGGCAACATTTTCACGGCTGTCTCTTTGCCTAGTTCCTTACCCTGAAGACAAGCTGATTTTTTTTTTTTTAAAGAAAGATGGTTGGCTATTGGAAGGTAACCATAATGCGTTAAAACTTTTTCACAAAAACAAAGAAAATCAATGATAATCAGAGAATTCCGGAGCTGGGAAAAACCTTAGATAAGATTTAACAAACAGATTCTAGTTGACATGTTCCATTTCATTTCATAGATGAAGAAAGTGAGATTTAGAAAAACCAAAAGATTTGATCTAGGTTACAGAATACTACAACCATCAGAATATAGATTCTTCCAAAGAATTTATTTATTAGTCATTGATAATATCAAGAAACTCCTCTGTGTGCATTTATTTTGCATTTTTTCAGTGCTCATAGCCTATATTTGTTCCTATCTCTGGAAATCACTAAAAATGGGTTTCACCTGATTGGGTGCTGACACTAGGAATAAAAAACAAACAAAAAAATTAGGTTCAAGAGGTAATGAGGAAAAATGGATAAAATCCACATATTGATTAAGGTGTGGCTCCTACTGATGAATAAACAGGAGAAACAAAGAAATGACTTCAGTTCCCAGTTACAGTGACTTGGAAGATGGTGATGGTTCAATAAAAGATGGGAAAGTCAGGAGGTGGTCTGGGTAGCAGGTCACTTATGTTGAGTTTCACTTGCGGTTCTTCAGTCTGTGAAGTTCAAGAAAGAGATGAGGGGATGAACAGCATCAGGGGGACTGGGAGAATGCAAATAGAAGAAAATACATTCAATTTGGTGGTTACAAGACCACTGTGGCCCCTACAAGGAGCAGCTTCGGGAGCAGAATCCAGGTGACTCAGAGGAACCAAGAGCATCCCTGTCCTCTGGGCTCAACATGTGCTGAACTGAACACTCCCTGAAGCTCCCACTAGCCTGATGCTACAGTGCTCCTAGAGTTTAAGTGATGACCCACTCAACAGTACAATAATAAGTATAACAAAGACATTTCCTAAGGTGGGGAATGATACAAACACAGGAGTGAGTTTAGGGTAAGGGTGAGTGACTGAAAGTCGCTCAGTCATGTCCAACTCTTTGCGACCCCATGGACCATGGTCTGCCAGGCTCCTCTGTTTTGTGGAATTCTCCAGGCAAGAATACTGGAGTGGGTAGTCATTCCCTTCTCCAGGGGATCTTCCCAACCCAGAAACGTTAGACAGAAAAATGACTTGAGAAAGATGAGAATCCTCTATACTTTATACTAATTTCCCCCCCATACTCATCATTTCTTACTTGAGAACTGCTCTTCAGAACTTCACAAGTCTCTTCCCATGTCTTGACTTCTTCCTTGTTTCTAGGGCACTGTGTCCATCACCAGTGCCCTTTCCCTTCATCACCTGGGCTCCCCAGCAGCACACAGCAACTTCTCTTCCCTCATCACTGATGCTGAGGTTCCACACACAGGGGACGAGGCAAACACCACCCCACACCCTCAGGGTCACCCACAGCTTTCTGACTAGCCTAAGTGCCCTTCCATCAAAAGTCACGGCTTGGTTCATGCCAAACCTGTATCCAAACAAACATTTTTCACTCATTTTAACGAACCAACAGGAAGCCAAGACAATGTTTTCTCAACATTTGAACTCTAGGAAAACCGTCTCATGTGGTGACATCTCCACCTCTGCAAGTCACCCCGCTTCCTTTGTATCCACAGTCACTTACTTGTTTCAAAGGCCACTAAGAGCACCGTGTCAGACACTGAGTAGTAAACTGAGGAGAAAGGCATCTTCAATTTACTTGTTTCAAAGGCACAAGTCTGTGAAGCGGGGGGCATCAGGGGGACTGGGAGAATGCAAATAGAAGAAAATACATTCAATTTGGTGGTTACAAGACCACTGTGGCCCCTACAAGGAGCAGCTTCGGGAGCAGAATCCAGGTGACTCAGAGGAACCAAGAGCATCCCTGTCCTCTGGGCTCAACATGTGCTGAACTGAACACTCCCTGAAGCTCCCACTAGCCTGATGCTACAGTGCTCCTAGAGTTTAAGTGATGACCCACTCAACAGTACAATAATAAGTATAACAAAGACATTTCCTAAGGTGGGGAATGATACAAACACAGGAGTGAGTTTAGGGTAAGGGTGAGTGACTGAAAGTCGCTCAGTCATGTCCAACTCTTTGCGACCCCATGGACCATGGTCTGCCAGGCTCCTCTGTTTTGTGGAATTCTCCAGGCAAGAATACTGGAGTGGGTAGTCATTCCCTTCTCCAGGGGATCTTCCCAACCCAGAAACGTTAGACAGAAAAATGACTTGAGAAAGATGAGAATCCTCTATACTTTATACTAATTTCCCCCCCATACTCATCATTTCTTACTTGAGAACTGCTCTTCAGAACTTCACAAGTCTCTTCCCATGTCTTGACTTCTTCCTTGTTTCTAGGGCACTGTGTCCATCACCAGTGCCCTTTCCCTTCATCACCTGGGCTCCCCAGCAGCACACAGCAACTTCTCTTCCCTCATCACTGATGCTGAGGTTCCACACACAGGGGACGAGGCAAACACCACCCCACACCCTCAGGGTCACCCACAGCTTTCTGACTAGCCTAAGTGCCCTTCCATCAAAAGTCACGGCTTGGTTCATGCCAAACCTGTATCCAAACAAACATTTTTCACTCATTTTAACGAACCAACAGGAAGCCAAGACAATGTTTTCTCAACATTTGAACTCTAGGAAAACCGTCTCATGTGGTGACATCTCCACCTCTGCAAGTCACCCCGCTTCCTTTGTATCCACAGTCACTTACTTGTTTCAAAGGCCACTAAGAGCACCGTGTCAGACACTGGGTAGTAAACTGAGGAGAAAGGCATCTTCAATTGGTATTGGGATTCTGTGAAAGACAACTGCAGGAAGCGGGCCCCGGCAGGCACCACCAGCACTTCATGCAGCACAGCGTGCCCACACACTCACGGTCACTTATGCAAACGCCAGTGATAACACGCTGGATATGCATACCTTGTTACACAGAGAGTTACAGTACGCTCCCTCCGTTATCCATCCAGGATCATCCGTACTGTCCACACATGTACCCCGTCACACACACGCACACATACACACGGTTATGGACGCACAGCCTATGTTATGTGTCACACACACACACACACACACACACACACACACACACACGTTGCACTACCTCACAGAGCCAGCAGACACATAGCAGTTTCGCAAGTACTTAGGTACCCAAGTGCGGGCGCTAGCCCCAACCCTAGTGGTCGCATGCCAAAGGAAGGCACGTCCTACACAACCAGGCAGCCCACCTACGGTCTCAGTCGCCACGCAGCCCATCCCTGAGCGAAAGCCGGGTCTCAGGAGCCCAGAGCCCTCAGCCCGTCCCCGCCGCGCCGCCGCGTCCCCGCGCACACTTGGGCTCGCAGGGCTGCGACCCGGCGCCCTCGCCGCACCTACCCTCCGCTGAGCTAGGGAGCGAGGCGCCCCGGCGGACTGGACCGCCACCCCTCGCCACCGCGCAGCCGAGCTTCTGGCGCCGCTGCCGCCGCGCTCCCAGCCGCTGCCTGCGCCCTCCCCGCCGCCCCCTCGGGTGCCGGCTCCAGCCCCCGCGCTGGGAGGCCGGCGAGCGAGAGGCGCGGGCCCGCGGGCGGCTGCCGCTGAGACCCCAGCCCCGACTCACCTGAGCGCGGCGAGCATCGTCCAGCATCGTCCTCCTCTCGCCGGCCGACCCTGGCTCCGCGGGCTCAGCAGCCCCCGGTCCGCATCGTCCCGCGCCCGCCCCCTCCGGAGCCCAGGGGTGGCGGGGGCGCGGCTGGCTGCGCAGAGGAGTGGGCGCGCAGCGGGCCAAAGGGACCTCACTCCTGCGGGCGGCCGGCGGGCCCCTGCCCCGGAGAGCGCTGCCCAACCCAGGCAGCTAGTCCTGGGGTCACTGTTCGCTCCCGGGTGACCTTGGACAAGTTGGTTAGCCTGAGTACCCACTCCTCTAGTGAAAGATGATAAACGCGAAACGGGTAGGCACCGGTGGTGTCCGCGCCGAGGGAAATCGACAGCCCCTTTCCTTCTCCAGCCTCTGACTCCACCGGGGCTCGGTTAGCGTGGGAGCAGGGGGTTCAGCGTGAGGTCCGTACGCGGTCCCTTGGCTGTAAGGCGTCCAGTTTTCCAGTCAGTGTCTCAACTGACTAGTCTTCCTAAGCGATCCTCCCAATATCTGTTTTGCTTCCCTGATCTGGAAGAAGCCTGTGCTCCTGGTTTTATCCGCCTGTGACCTTGAGTGTGCGGTTAGACAGAAGGCCAGCCCCTCTGCTCCGGTATGTAAAATGGGGCCCATAAACTCCCAACTGTGTATAGACTTACCAAAGTTCCTGCCTAGTGCATTGTGATATCTGTGAAGAATTGTGACAGAATGAGAAACATTTTTCCTCAACACACCTTTCCAAGGCCTGAGATTCCAGAGACAAAACAATGAAAGAGCTAAGCCATTTGGAAGGGAAGGGGAAAGAAGTCTTCCTTCCGTGAGCCAGGTGGGGAGGTAAGGCGGCAGAGGAGGGAGACTAATCCACACCCCCGCCCCTTCCTGGACCACAAAATCTTCTTCGGGGAAGCTTGATCAAACAGAGGAGCTGGGACAGCAATTAACCTCTGAAAGCAAATAAATCTTTCCAGACAGTCTTAAAAATTATTAACTTACAATTGTGAGCACAACCCAAGTGAACTGGAAATCTAAATGGACCAACCAATTCATGCCAGAAATCTTTGAACAGGTCCCTTTTCTCAGATTCTCTCTGTTGATACTCCTGCCTCTTACGTCCTGTCCTCCTTTTGGCTGCCTGGTCTGTCTTCTTCATGGTCTGTATTTCTTTCCCATCTTCCCTGTGCATGCTCTCTTACTTCTGTCTCTCTCGTCCCACCTCAGTCTCTCCCCACCTAGGTATCTTTCTTTGTGCCCTGTCTCTGTCTCAATAGGTCTCACTCCCAGCCATTCACAGCCATTATTTCTCTCCCTGGCTTGCATATGTCTTAAATGTTTATTGATTTTATATCCCTCATTCAAAATTTCAAAGTGGAAACATTGTCAGTTATTTCTCTAAAAATCCAAACAAATTTACCATTATGCCAGTTCCCTCAACCAAATACTCCTGATGAATGACACCATTATCCTCACACTCATGAGAGTGCAAAGCCTGAATCATCTTTAGCAACTCCACCTCTCCTTTTTCCAGTTTCCACTCAACCTCTTCCCATTTCCTAGGGAGTCTCTCCCCACTCTGCCACAGGCAGCTGTTCTTTTCTGCCTATCCCCAGCGGATGGAATCAAGTGTGATTAAGTTAAGGATCTTGAGATGAGACATTGTCCTGGTCGCACAGGTGGGGCCTTAGAAGGATCCTTGAAGCTAGAAGTGAGAGGCATGAGAGGAGGGCAAGAGAAATGCAGCATGAGAAGGACTTGAGCAGCTGTTGCTGGCCTTGAAGGAAGAAGAAGGGATCCCACGCCAAGGAATGCAGGAGCTGAGGCAGGGAACAAGGGAAAGAGTTCTCCCAAGAGTCTCCAGCATACGTAGCCCCCAAGGCCTGAGATTCCAGAGACAAAACAATGAAAGAGCTAAGCCATTTGGAAGGAAGGGAAAGAAGTCTTCCTTCCGTGAGCCAGGTGGGGAGGTAAGGCGGCAGAGGAGGAGACTAATCCACACCCCCGCCCCTTCCTGGACCACAAAATCTTCTTCGGGGAAGCTTGATCAAACAGAGGAGCTGGGACAGCAATTAACCTCTGAAAGCAAATAAATCTTTCCAGACAGTCTTAAAAATTATTAACTTACAATTGTGAGCACAACCCAAGTGAACTGGAAATCTAAATGGACCAACCAATTCATGCCAGAAATCTTTGAACAGGTCCCTTTTCTCAGATTCTCTCTGTTGATACTCCTGCCTCTTACGTCCTGTCCTCCTTTTGGCTGCCTGGTCTGTCTTCTTCATGGTCTGTATTTCTTTCCCATCTTCCCTGTGCATGCTCTCTTACTTCTGTCTCTCTCGTCCCACCTCAGTCTCTCCCCACCTAGGTATCTTTCTTTGTGCCCTGTCTCTGTCTCAATAGGTCTCACTCCCAGCCATTCACAGCCATTATTTCTCTCCCTGGCTTGCATATGTCTTAAATGTTTATTGATTTTATATCCCTCATTCAAAATTTCAAAGTGGAAACATTGTCAGTTATTTCTCTAAAAATCCAAACAAATTTACCATTATGCCAGTTCCCTCAACCAAATACTCCTGATGAATGACACCATTATCCTCACACTCATGAGAGTGCAAAGCCTGAATCATCTTTAGCAACTCCACCTCTCCTTTTTCCAGTTTCCACTCAACCTCTTCCCATTTCCTAGGGAGTCTCTCCCCACTCTGCCACAGGCAGCTGTTCTTTTCTGCCTATCCCCAGCGGATGGAATCAAGTGTGATTAAGTTAAGGATCTTGAGATGAGACATTGTCCTGGTCGCACAGGTGGGGCCTTAGAAGGATCCTTGAAGCTAGAAGTGAGAGGCATGAGAGGAGGGCAAGAGAAATGCAGCATGAGAAGGACTTGAGCAGCTGTTGCTGGCCTTGAAGGAAGAAGAAGGGATCCCACGCCAAGGAATGCAGGAGCTGAGGCAGGGAACAAGGGAAAGAGTTCTCCCCAAGAGTCTCCAGAAAGGAAGGCAGCTTTGAAGACACATTGATTTAAGCGCAGTAAGACTCATTTCAGATCTCTGCTCTAAGGAGCTATACGATAATAAATTTAGGTTGTTTTAAGTCCCTAAGTAATTTGTTGCAGCAGGAACAGGTAACTAATACAATGGCTCTCATTTACTTATGGAGATACAAACGAATGCCTTGTCTTATTATTATCAGCAATCCAAGGTAGCACCTCTTTTCAGCCATCTTGGCATACCCAAACCTTGAGTTCCAAGCAATCTGTCCCCCAAACACTTGCTTTTCTTTTCGTGTCTGTACCAGTGCTCACAGTGTCCTCTCCAGAGTGCCCTCCCCCAGATTCTGCTTGACCTACCTCTCTTCAATGCTCATGGGTTCCATGAAGCAGCTCATGATCCATCCCTTCTCTGATTCTCCAGAACTTTTTATTTTCAATGTATATTGCATTTCAATTGGTGCTTTCTAAGGGGAGAGAAGGGAACAAGAAAAAAGAATGGAGTTTGCATGCACAGGTTGAAACTGCTCCAGGTTGTTTCTTTCCACAATGATATTTTCCTCTCTCTGCAGAACCAGTTACCACCACACTGTGTGACTGTGATTTATTTACAGGTCTTCCTGGCCGCTGGATGGTGAGGGCCCCCACAGTGGACACCATGTCTTACCTCCTTTTCTGTGTCCCAGCTCCTAGGACCCATGCTAGGTAAAGTAGGGATTCAATAACTGTTTCTTGAATGAATTGATGAAGAGAACAAGTGCAATGGCTGGTTATGTTGAACAGACAGGACTATTAATAACTTTTTCTTGCACCATCTGTCTCTGTTTAGTCAGGCTGGTCAATTGAAGCACCTCAGTTAATGCAATATGATTTTAAATGGCACTGCTTTGATGCACAGCTTAAAACATATACTTTTCTTTGTTTTATGTTTTGCTTTTGCTGAAGAAGACTCCCACCATAAAAATTCTTTATATCAGCTTTATTTAACAAAGGGTGCTATTGTAAGTAAAATGATTATAATAATGCAAACTCTTTGCCCCAGTAATTCTATTACTGAAAATGTATCATAAGGATAATAAGCCTATGTACACAAAGGTTTATCTAAGAGAATGTTCAGAATATTTTAATGTTCCTGAAATAATAGGAAATAGCCCATATGTAATGGTGCTGTAGTAGTGCTTAGTCACTCATTTGTGTCCCCTCTTTGTGACTTTAGCCCCCCTGGTTCCTTTTATGGGGTTTTCCAGGCAAGAAAACTGGAGTGAGTTGCCATTCCCTTCTCCAGAGGATCTTCTTGAACCAGAGACTGAGCCCACATCTCCTGCATTACAGGTGGATTCTTTATCATCTGAGCTACCAAGGAGTCCCCAAAATGTGATAGGGATTATCTAAATATAGTATCTCTGTTATAAGACACCATTCTGTTATCAAACATGATTTTGTCAACTGATATTTATTATATATAAAGATGTTTATGCATATTTTTTATTTGTATGTTTATTTTCAATGTATATTGCATTTCAATTGGTGCTTTCTAAGGGAGAGAACAAGAAAAAGAATGGAGTTTGCATGCACAGGTTGAAACTGCTCCAGGTTGTTTCTTTCCACAATGATATTTTCCTCTCTCTGCAGAACCAGTTACCACCACACTGTGTGACTGTGATTTATTTACAGGTCTTCCTGGCCGCTGGATGGTGAGGGCCCCCACAGTGGACACCATGTCTTACCTCCTTTTCTGTGTCCCAGCTCCTAGGACCCATGCTAGGTAAAGTAGGGATTCAATAACTGTTTCTTGAATGAATTGATGAAGAGAACAAGTGCAATGGCTGGTTATGTTGAACAGACAGGACTATTAATAACTTTTTCTTGCACCATCTGTCTCTGTTTAGTCAGGCTGGTCAATTGAAGCACCTCAGTTAATGCAATATGATTTTAAATGGCACTGCTTTGATGCACAGCTTAAAACATATACTTTTCTTTGTTTTATGTTTTGCTTTTGCTGAAGAAGACTCCCACCATAAAAATTCTTTATATCAGCTTTATTTAACAAAGGGTGCTATTGTAAGTAAAATGATTATAATAATGCAAACTCTTTGCCCCAGTAATTCTATTACTGAAAATGTATCATAAGGATAATAAGCCTATGTACACAAAGGTTTATCTAAGAGAATGTTCAGAATATTTTAATGTTCCTGAAATAATAGGAAATAGCCCATATGTAATGGTGCTGTAGTAGTGCTTAGTCACTCATTTGTGTCCCCTCTTTGTGACTTTAGCCCCCCTGGTTCCTTTTATGGGGTTTTCCAGGCAAGAAAACTGGAGTGAGTTGCCATTCCCTTCTCCAGAGGATCTTCTTGAACCAGAGACTGAGCCCACATCTCCTGCATTACAGGTGGATTCTTTATCATCTGAGCTACCAAGGAGTCCCCAAAATGTGATAGGGATTATCTAAATATAGTATCTCTGTTATAAGACACCATTCTGTTATCAAACATGATTTTGTCAACTGATATTTATTATATATAAAGATGTTTATGCATATTTTTTATTTGTATGTTTATTTTCTAACTATCATATAATAAGCTTATATTTAAAACTTAGGTTTAATTGTTTTTTTAAAATAGCTTTGTCTGCAAGAGGAAAATTGCATAAAACTTCAATATTTTTCCGGGCTTCCCCTGGTGGTCCAGTGGGTAAGGACACCGCCTTGCAGTGCAAGGGGCGCCGATTGGATCCCTGGCCTGGGAAGATCCCACGTGCCGCAGAGCGGCTGGACTGATGTGTCCAATTACCGAGCCAGAGCTCTGGAGCGCATGCGCCCAGAGCCGGTGCTCTGCAACGACAGACGCCACCGCGATGGGAGGCCCACAGCAGCCAAAGAACAAAGATGGATGAAAATAGAGAAATGAAAGACCAATAGAAGTGGCCCGCCTGCTCCCCTCCCTCCCCAACCCGACCCCCGCCCAAAATAAATAAATAAATCTTTAAAAAAAAAAAAAACTTCAATATTTTTCCAAATTACAAGAAAACTCATCTACAGATGAGATTCAATTCTCTGACTATGACAAAAGAAGGAGAAAAATCACAAAGGCTTGAAATATAACTCATTCCATTAATTCATTCACTCTAGGAACACATATTGTACCATCTTATTTGAGATATTTAATATCAAGCAACAGAAAAGGACTCTAGAAAACTTAGGCAAAAGGGAAATTATTAGAATATTATTTAGAGACACAGAATTGTTGAGATTCTAGAAGCCAGGAGATGCAGGTACCAGGAGAGTTCCAGAGAACTAAAAAGCAGAGTGTTCACAGAGAAACTCCATCAGGGCTGTGTGCTGTCCCTCATGAAGTGGTGATGGACTCTACCAGTTCTCCATCCTTGAGTCACTTAGCCAACTTCAGAGCTACTGGCAAACACACCACAGAGGCTCAAGGTAGCTTTGTGTCTCCTCCTTCCCTTGTTCTGAGTCAAAGAGTGAAGAAGGAAAGATCCAGTCCTTCCACACAGACTACAAACAATAAAGGAAATGTCATGTTATCAGTAAATTTGGGGTGCAGTTAGGAAGGAAGGCAGAATGGAAGCTGACATCCCCAAAATAATAAATGACCACTACAAGCCTCTGAGATGTTGCCAGGTACCAGGCTGTTCTTCATTCCAGACCCACTTTTCCTGCTAGGAAGCCTCTGGCACAAAAATACCACTCAGGGGAGATTTAAGAAAGTTCTGATTCTATTATTTCACTTATAAGCTTGAAATGTTAATATTTTCTATTGTTAATTTCTTCTAGTCTGCAGAAAAAATAATTATTTTTCTCTTCTAGTTGTCCACACTTCGATCGACTGGTACGAATGTCCTATTACATATTTAGTGTATAGCAGCCTACTACTGACTAAAGTACCTTCTCAGCAGCACACAAGGAGGGTTATCTTAAAAACTTCAAAGCTTATTTTAAGTTTATTTGGCTCTAGGTCCCTTAGCTGCAAGATAGAGGGTATGTGTGTGTGTGTATATGTGTGTGTATGCTGTGTGTGTGTGTGTGTGTTGTGTATATGAGAGACAGAGAGGGAAGAAGGGAGGAGGGAGGGAGAGAGAGAAATAAAGTAGGCAGAAAACAAATAGAAAGGAAAAAAAAGCTAGAAATCAAATTCCAAATCCAAATTGCTAAAATAAATCAATGCTTCTCTTGAACTCAGACTCAGAGTCTGCATACCTTCCATCCACTTAAGAGCTGCTAAAAATTTAAACACTTAGACAAAGAGTTTTAATGCAGCTGCAGACGAATGGAAACCAAACTGTGAATACCTTTTCCATAATTAAGCCAGGGTGGTTGGCTTCATTTTAATAAACACAACAGAATAAATATAGACCCTAGAACAAGACACCATGGCATTATTCTATGTCAGGAAACAACTTCTACCAAAACCTCCACTAAACAAAATTGAAAGTGGAGAAATATTTGTAATTTGTTGTAGGTAAGAATCAAATCTCCAACAGAGGGTCATGTTTATTCTTTGCTACAGAGCCTGGAGTATATGTTTATCTCCAACTCCCCCTAACCCAAGTCAGACCTGATGAGTGAGGCTTCCTCAACTCAGGTTCCTCAACTCAGCCTCCAGAGAGCTTTTGTCCTGAGCTCACTTACTTCTACTTCCAGCCCAGCTCACTCACTCTGTTCTCCCCCTGTGCTCTAGCCATCCTGGGCTATAGGTGCCTAGTCATGCATGACTCCCTGGCTTCAGAACCTTTGCATTGACAGTTTCATAAACCTGAAATGCTTCTCCTCTGGTTTGGTCTAAATATCTCTTTTACAGAGAAGTTCCCCTTGGCCAACTATCCCCCATCCCATTACGTTTTGTCCTAGGACTCTGCTTATGTCACCTACAGTCCTCATCTCACTCTGTAACTAATTCACTGATCTCTCTCTCTCTCTCTCTCTATATATATATATATATATATATATTTGCATGCTTACTCTCTGCCTCTCCAATAAAGCATAAACTAAAGGTAAGAGACTCCGAACTTCAGGAAGAACCCGGGTTAGAGTAGACTCTCCTTGGTAAGAGCTGAATGGATAGAAATATGAATGGGACACTAGGATTTGTGATTGTGCTTTCCAATGGGTCAGAGTTGCCCGAGAACCAAGGAGGTCAAAGTAACACATAACTCTGCAGATGAAAAGATGATCATTCACTTCTGTGAGAGGATGTGGCTTTGGGAGATAGAGACTTGTATGTAGGAAGGGCTGTGAAATGGAACAGGTGGTTCAGATGCTGTGACATTATGTCTGTAACTGAAAGTGGATGAGGAACCAGAGAAAGAGGAGAGAAACTTCAGGTTGCCTCTAACCAGGAAGAGCTGCCCAGAAGTCAATCTATTCCAAAGGGGATTAACAGTATTAAGTAAGAGAGTATGAGACCACAGAAAATTTAAAGACAGGCTGTTCTTAGTAACTTGCTATGTGTCAAAGTCTGTTATGAATCTGCTTGAACACCAAAAGGCTAGCTGCCTGAATTAGTAGAGAACAGAGGCAAATAAAAGCAGTCAAGCAGTTATCATGCCCAGATAAGAGACTCTCGGCCCTTTTCTGTGCTTTGCTGTCCTTTGTCCTCTAGTCATCCTGATATTGTTGGGTTTAATCTATTTATGTCTGAAAAGGCCGTTAACTAATCCATGTTTTATTATTGATAAAATCAAATAAATGAATAGTCTTTGGGAAGGAAAACTGGATAATGAAATTTCCAAGAACAGCCAAGTCACAATAAAAACATCATCAGTATGATCTTCCAGGCAAAACTCTGGCAACTAAGTTCCTGTGCTCTAGCCATCCTGGGCTATAGGTGCCTAGTCATGCATGACTCCCTGGCTTCAGAACCTTTGCATTGACAGTTTCATAAACCTGAAATGCTTCTCCTCTGGTTTGGTCTAAATATCTCTTTTACAGAGAAGTTCCCCTTGGCCAACTATCCCCCATCCCATTACGTTTTGTCCTAGGACTCTGCTTATGTCACCTACAGTCCTCATCTCACTCTGTAACTAATTCACTGATCTCTCTCTCTCTCTCTCTCTATATATATATATATATATTTGCATGCTTACTCTCTGCCTCTCCAATAAAGCATAAACTAAAGGTAAGAGACTCCGAACTTCAGGAAGAACCCGGGTTAGAGTAGACTCTCCTTGGTAAGAGCTGAATGGATAGAAATATGAATGGGACACTAGGATTTGTGATTGTGCTTTCCAATGGGTCAGAGTTGCCCGAGAACCAAGGAGGTCAAAGTAACACATAACTCTGCAGATGAAAAGATGATCATTCACTTCTGTGAGAGGATGTGGCTTTGGGAGATAGAGACTTGTATGTAGGAAGGGCTGTGAAATGGAACAGGTGGTTCAGATGCTGTGACATTATGTCTGTAACTGAAAGTGGATGAGGAACCAGAGAAAGAGGAGAGAAACTTCAGGTTGCCTCTAACCAGGAAGAGCTGCCCAGAAGTCAATCTATTCCAAAGGGGATTAACAGTATTAAGTAAGAGAGTATGAGACCACAAAAATTCAAAGACAGGCTGTTCTTAGTAACTTGCTATGTGTCAAAGTCTGTTATGAATCTGCTTGAACACCAAAAGGCTAGCTGCCTGAATTAGTAGAGAACAGAGGCAAATAAAAGCAGTCAAGCAGTTATCATGCCCAGATAAGAGACTCTCGGCCCTTTTCTGTGCTTTGCTGTCCTTTGTCCTCTAGTCATCCTGATATTGTTGGGTTTAATCTATTTATGTCTGAAAAGGCCGTTAACTAATCCATGTTTTATTATTGATAAAATCAAATAAATGAATAGTCTTTGGGAAGGAAAACTGGATAATGAAATTTCCAAGAACAGCCAAGTCACAATAAAAACATCATCAGTATGATCTTCCAGGCAAAACTCTGGAGCAACTAAAATCGTAAAACTTATTTTAAAATTTTATGTAGGGGATATGGAGTTATCTCACCTTGCCAGATTCTTGGACTGGTTTGAGTAGTAGCAAGAATGCATTAGAAACAGAAACCAATAGGAGCCTTCAGGAAGGATTCAAGAGAGGCTGGGCACAAGTCAGGACTCTGTTCAAGACTCAACTAATGAAGCAAGTCTCATTAAGGAAAAAACTTGTCCTTGCACCTGAAGAGGCAAGTCATTCAGAGCCTGACCCCTTGACACAGAGGGTAGAGGCAGCAGTGACTTGTCACCAAGACACACTGACAGCAACAGAGGTGGTCAGAGCAAAGAGGGACAAGGTGAGTGCTGTTGAGATCATTGGATTCTAGTTACATGTGTGGAATTATTTTGAGGTCTCCCACAGATAATAAAGAGGCACTTATAATTAAGGTGGTTAGTGGGGGGTTTGAACTATCATTTATGTTTAAAGAAGGGCCAGCTAGGTAGCTAGGGGGTTGGCAGTTGTCCCAAATAACTGTTCCATAAATGAATTACTAGTTTTTCTATGTGGCAGACCCTATGCTCAACCATGGGAATAGGATGAATTAGATAACAGGATGGATCCCTCTTTTCAAAGCACCCAGAGCCAATTAGAGGAGATAGGATTTGGCACAGATAATTTCAACACATTGTAAAAGTTAATAAGGTAAGCACAGGTAGAACTCATGGTATTTATTATTGCTATTATTTTTACATAACAAACACTTATTTAGTGCCTGGTATTTGCTAGTCACATCACTAAGAAAGAGTAAAGAACTTGGTGTGGAGGTCACATGACATGGCTGGAAAGGGTCAGAATCAAGATTAGAAGCAGGCAGTCTGACTTTAAAGACTTTGCTAAGAGTAACCGCGAAATAAAGATCATAACAATAGGGCTTCCCTGGGGTCCAGTGGGTAAGGACACTGCCTTGCAGTGCAAGGGGCACCGGTTCAATCCCTGGCCTGGGAAGATCTCACGTGCTGCGGAGCAGCTGGACTGATGTGTCCAACTACCGAGCTGGAGTTCTGGAGCACATGTGCCCAGAGCCAGTGTTCTGCAACAAGAGAGGCCATTGTGATGGGAGGCTCACACAGACCAAAGAACAAACATGGATGGAAATAAATAAATGAAAGATCAATAGAAGTGGCCAAAAAAACATAACAATAATAACAACAATATAAAAATAACATTAATGTTAGTGATGCTATATGTCGTGGTGGTTTAGTTGCTGAGTCATGTCTGACTCTTGCAACCCCATGGACTGTAGCCCCCCAGGCTTCTCCGTCCATGGACTATTCTAGGCATCAATACTGGACTGGGTTGCCATTCCCTTTTCTAGGGGATCTTCCCAACCCAGGAACTGAATGCATGTCTCCCACATTGCAGGCAGATTCTTTACCATCTAAGTCACCAGAGAAGCTCAAGAATACTGAACCGGATTGCTGTTGTTTTCTCCATGGGATCTTCCCAACCCAGGGATCTAACCTGCATCTCCAAACTAAAAGTTGCTTGTTCCTTGGAAGACAGCATATTAAAAAAACAGAGACATCACTTTGTCAACAAAGATACATATAGTCAAAGCCATGGTTTTCCCAGTAGCCATATACAGATGTAACAGTTGGACCATAAAGAAGGCTGAGCCTTGAAGAATTGATACTTTCAAACTGTGGTGCTGTAGAAGACTCATGAAAGTCCCTTGGACAGCAAGGAGATCAAACCAGTCAATTTTAAAGGAAATTAACCCTGAATATTCATTGGAAAGACTGATGCTAAAGCCGAAGCTTCAATACTTTGGCCACCTGATATGAAGAGCCTCAAAAGAAAAGACCCTGCTGCTGGAAAAGATTGAGGGCAGGAGGAGAAGGAGATGATAAAGGATGAGATTGTTGGATGGCATCATTGATTCAATGGACATGAGTCTGAACAAACTCCATGAGATGATGTAGGACAGGGGAGCCTGGTGTGCTGCAGTCCATGTGGTTGAAAAGAGTCAGACATAACTTAGCAACTAAACAACAACAACACTTAACTATCTCATAGAGAAACAATAAACTCAGGCTGGATTTTTGATGCACAAGAAAGCAAATCAGGGATCAGGATATTATGGGGAAATAATTCAGCTTGGTTTAAGACTGTCTCAACATTTGGGCCCGTCTAGCACTGTAGGTACCAAAGCACAAACTGGGCGCATCTGCCAGGAATGCTGAAACAAGAGCTCCTGTTCAAGATGCGAGGTTCAACATTATTTCTGCTCCCTCAGTTCACTGATTCTCTTACATTGAAGTTTGAAAGCCTCAGTCTCTTTTGTAACATATTGTCTGGCTAACACTTAAAGCCTTTTCTATTCTTTCACTCTTTATGGGCCCCCATTCACTGTGCATGAATTTTTAAATTATCACCTGTATGCTGACAGGTCCCAAATTTTACACTCCAGCCCAGAGTTCTTCTCAGAGCTCTAGGTCTACCTCTTGGATATAAGATATCCAGGCTACTGGCCTTGGGAATAGTTGGTCTAATTTGACCTAGATGACCATGGAAGAGATTTTCTATGGAAAATCATAAAATGAGGTGAACAGGTTTAAACAAGATCATAAGAGAGCTTATAGAAATGGTAAAGGCATTTGGTGGTATTTAAAAACAGAAGGATTTAGGGTTTTCCCTGACAGTCCAGTGGTTAAGACTGCAAGCTTTTACTTCTTGGAATTCAATTTCTGATAAGGGAACTAAGATCCTGCATGCCTTGTGGTATGGCCAAACAAAACAAAACAAAAAGCAACAAAAAGCAGAAGGATTTTAACTTGAGTGGCACAGACTTGCTTCTAGGACCAACTGGAAAGGAAGCATCATACCATTTGAATGTTCAAGAACAATATAGCATCATAATGATTTAAATGGTATTTTCTGTTTTATGCTTCTAGAATCACCCTAGGGATAGTTAAGAAGATTTAACTAGGATGGTCAGGTTGTATATGTCTCAATCTCAACATTGTATAAATAACAGTACAACTGGCAAAGTCTTGAAAGATAAAAGTGAGAAGGAGTGATAAATGTCCTTATCATACAACATGGAAATCAAGAGATGTCCAACCTTTTCATTAAAGGAATGAGAAATGAAGGCTTAATTGTGCTTCTTAAAGTTGTAGAGGTGACCACAGAAGGAACAGAAAATATTATGAGTACGGTCAATTTAAAAGAGTCAGACATAACTTAGCAACTAAACAACAACAACACTTAACTATCTCATAGAGAAACAATAAACTCAGGCTGGATTTTTGATGCACAAGAAAGCAAATCAGGGATCAGGATATTATGGGGAAATAATTCAGCTTGGTTTAAGACTGTCTCAACATTTGGGCCCGTCTAGCACTGTAGGTACCAAAGCACAAACTGGGCGCATCTGCCAGGAATGCTGAAACAAGAGCTCCTGTTCAAGATGCGAGGTTCAACATTATTTCTGCTCCCTCAGTTCACTGATTCTCTTACATTGAAGTTTGAAAGCCTCAGTCTCTTTTGTAACATATTGTCTGGCTAACACTTAAAGCCTTTTCTATTCTTTCACTCTTTATGGGCCCCCATTCACTGTGCATGAATTTTTAAATTATCACCTGTATGCTGACAGGTCCCAAATTTTACACTCCAGCCCAGAGTTCTTCTCAGAGCTCTAGGTCTACCTCTTGGATATAAGATATCCAGGCTACTGGCCTTGGGAATAGTTGGTCTAATTTGACCTAGATGACCATGGAAGAGATCTCTCTATGGAAAATCATAAAATGAGGTGAACAGGTTTAAACAAGATCATAAGAGAGCTTATAGAAATGGTAAAGGCATTTGGTGGTATTTAAAAACAGAAGGATTTAGGGTTTTCCCTGACAGTCCAGTGGTTAAGACTGCAAGCTTTTACTTCTTGGAATTCAATTTCTGATAAGGGAACTAAGATCCTGCATGCCTTGTGGTATGGCCAAACAAAACAAAACAAAAAGCAACAAAAAGCAGAAGGATTTTAACTTGAGTGGCACAGACTTGCTTCTAGGACCAACTGGAAAGGAAGCATCATACCATTTGAATGTTCAAGAACAATATAGCATCATAATGATTTAAATGGTATTTTCTGTTTTATGCTTCTAGAATCACCCTAGGGATAGTTAAGAAGATTTAACTAGGATGGTCAGGTTGTATATGTCTCAATCTCAACATTGTATAAATAACAGTACAACTGGCAAAGTCTTGAAAGATAAAAGTGAGAAGGAGTGATAAATGTCCTTATCATACAACATGGAAATCAAGAGATGTCCAACCTTTTCATTAAAGGAATGAGAAATGAAGGCTTAATTGTGCTTCTTAAAGTTGTAGAGGTGACCACAGAAGGAACAGAAAATATTATATTCGGAGGGCAATAAATAACCACAAATGAAGAAAGAAAAAAACATTCCTCTCTGGACAGTGAGGTATAGGATAAAATATCATAAAATACTCCAGTCATCTCTGTCATTATAAACAGAGCAAGTCTGGGGGTAAAATCAATGCATGAGGAGGATAAGCCCAAGGATTTCTGAGAAATGGAACAAAAGTCCAAATTATAATTATAATCAGCTGGATCAAACTATACCTGAAGTCATAAATAAACCTTTGACTATTTAGTTATATAAAGCAATATATTTCCTGATTGCCTACACAGTATTCTTCATGTACCTCTATGGGTAATAAAGCCCCAGTTTTATTCAGTGGTTCACTGATCCCAAATAAATGACTACATTCTCAACCTCCAAGCACTTGGTTGACCTCTGACCAATGAACTTTAAACAGATTGCAATATGAAACTTCCAGGCAGATTCCTTTAAGGTTCTTGATATAGCTAGAGCATGCTCTATTTCTTTTGCTTCTTCCTTCCTGTTGTGTGGATGGAGAAGCTCCTATAGCAAGCATTTTGAGACCTTGAAAATGGAAACCATGAGGAAGTGGGAAAATAACAGAGCTCAGGTTCCTGATGAAGGTAGAGCTTACATTGGTAGAGCTTAGAGTCAATCCTTACAAGGATTGACTGCACAACTTCAGGCTTCCTTTTACCCATGAAAATTGTTTAAGCTTCTATTAATTTGTATTTTCCATTATATTCAGTAAAACTATTCCTAGCCAATATAGCTGGTAACTTGCAAAATTGAACACTCTTGATAGATGAACTCAAACAAAAATTCTCTTCTATAGGGACAAATGATTCTTGGAAGGCTACAAAAACAGACAGAGGACTGTCACTTTTCTTATATGCACTGAATTATTTGATTTTTAAAGGTATGATGCAAAAAAATATAAAAGGAAGAAAATATGAGTCATAGAGAAGGCACAGAGTAAGAAGTAAAACACTAAAATACATGATTTAGAGGAGTTGTAGGGCTACCATACATGAAGATCAATGTTACCTAGAACCTGGGGTAACTCTCCATGTAAGGGAAATTTTAAATTATGGGAGAAATCAATATAAAGCATTGTGCACATGTGTATACATACATACATAAATATATTCAAACAGGCCTCATAGACTATTAAATGATATGTAAAAATATTCACAGATTAATGTGGAAAGAAAGTGGAATGCCTAACAACACAGGTAAAAGCATTCTAATCCTGTGATACAGGACAAAAATAATCTATGAGGAATTTCCCAAAATATTAGCAGTGGTTGTCTCTGAGTGATGGAATCATAGCTGATGCTTGCCTCTTTGTCTTATACTTTTCAGTATGTGTCAAATTTTCTATATTGAGTACATCATACTTGATAATCAGAAAAAAATCAATATATAATACTTTTTTCCAAATGTGTTTAAAATATTTTCTAATTGAAAAGAGCATTGATAACAGAGCTATTCTGGAATACCAACTGGCATCAGTTGTGCTGAGGGAGACTACAGCTGGGGATGGTACCACACCGGGTCTCAGAGTGATGGGAAGTGAAGCAGCCTGGCCTCAAAGCCTAACTGGACTATCCTCACAGTCATTCCAAGGGCCACACTCTCAGGGCTTAGAACAGCAGGTGTAACTCGAGACAAAGCTGCTTAAGCAGGGAGTGCATCTCACATACTCTAAAGAGCCATGAACACAGGAGCACAGCAACTCACCTCCAGGTATGGGCAGCTAGCTCCAGGTAGCCAGGTTTTACTGTGGCTTCTTTCATTCTCTGTCCAGGAATGGACTCAGGAAAGTGAAGTCAGGAAGACAGGAACACGTGACAAGGGCATGAAGGAGCACGTGCTTGGGGCTGGTGTCCTGCACACACAGGTGACAACAAAGCCAGGCTTTGTGTGTTTTACAGCTTCTAGTATCTTTCTGATCCAGACGGAAGCCTGAGTCATAAAACATCCTGTGGGGAGAAAATGAAAGAAGGTCCAAAGTTGATAAAGATACTCTCTCATGTTGGCTCCAGTGAATACAATAAACTCCAGATTAAGAACACAAAGTCAAAGAGGTACCTTTGAAAGGAATTAGCCAATTAGCTTTTAAAGACAAAGCAAAATCATCCTGGTCTTAGGAGGGAAATGAAGCAATTTTTTAAAAAAAGGTAAACATTTAATTTGAAGGCCCTTCTTTAGCTTCATTTTATAATCTAAAAACTGAGATAATTACATAAGGCCAATGTCTTTAAACTTTTGGTAAATTACACAGTAAAATTACCACAAAGGCAGGATTCCTGTATAAGGTTGACATCAGTTCATTAATAGATTAATTCTCTTGCTGCACTCGTCCCATGTAGTTTAAAACAAAAATAAACAAACAGGACCTAACTAAACTTAAAAGCGTTCGCACAGCAAAGAAAAGTGTAAACAAAATCAAAAGACAACCTACAGAAAGGGAGAAAATATTTGCAAATGATACTAATGACAAGGGATTAATCTCCAGAAAACACACAATTCATACAGCTCAATATATACGTATATATACAGCTCATATAGCTCAATATAATATATATTTTAAAGACCAATCAAAAATGGACAGAAGACCTAAGTAGAAATTTCTCCAAAGAAGGCATATAGATGGTCAAAACACACAAGAAAAGATGCTCAACTTTGCTAATTATTAGAGAAATGGAAATAAAAACTATAATGAGGTATCACTTCACACCATTCAGAATGACAATCATTAAAAAGTCAACCAAAAATAAATGCTTGAGAGGGTGTGAAGAAAAAGGAACCCTCCTATACTTCTGGTGTGAGTCTTAGTCACTGAGTCATGTCTGACTCTTTGCAACCCTATGGACTATAGCCTTTCAGGCTCCTCTGTCCACGGAATTCTCCAGGCAAGAATACTACAGTGGGTTGCCATTCCCTTCTCCAGGGGATCTTCCTGACCCAGGGATCAAACCCCCGTTCTCCTGCATTGCAGGCAGATTCTTGCCATCTGATCCAGACGGAAGCCTGAGTCATAAAACATCCTGTGGGGAGAAAATGAAAGAAGGTCCAAAGTTGATAAAGATACTCTCTCATGTTGGCTCCAGTGAATACAATAAACTCCAGATTAAGAACACAAAGTCAAAGAGGTACCTTTGAAAGGAATTAGCCAATTAGCTTTTAAAGACAAAGCAAAATCATCCTGGTCTTAGGAGGGAAATGAAGCAATTTTTTAAAAAAAGGTAAACATTTAATTTGAAGGCCCTTCTTTAGCTTCATTTTATAATCTAAAAACTGAGATAATTACATAAGGCCAATGTCTTTAAACTTTTGGTAAATTACACAGTAAAATTACCACAAAGGCAGGATTCCTGTATAAGGTTGACATCAGTTCATTAATAGATTAATTCTCTTGCTGCACTCGTCCCATGTAGTTTAAAACAAAAATAAACAAACAGGACCTAACTAAACTTAAAAGCGTTCGCACAGCAAAGAAAAGTGTAAACAAAATCAAAAGACAACCTACAGAAAGGGAGAAAATATTTGCAAATGATACTAATGACAAGGGATTAATCTCCAGAAAACACACAATTCATACAGCTCAATATATACGTATATATACAGCTCATATAGCTCAATATAATATATATTTTAAAGACCAATCAAAAATGGACAGAAGACCTAAGTAGAAATTTCTCCAAAGAAGGCATATAGATGGTCAAAACACACAAGAAAAGATGCTCAACTTTGCTAATTATTAGAGAAATGGAAATAAAAACTATAATGAGGTATCACTTCACACCATTCAGAATGACAATCATTAAAAAGTCAACCAAAAATAAATGCTTGAGAGGGTGTGAAGAAAAAGGAACCCTCCTATACTTCTGGTGTGAGTCTTAGTCACTGAGTCATGTCTGACTCTTTGCAACCCTATGGACTATAGCCTTTCAGGCTCCTCTGTCCACGGAATTCTCCAGGCAAGAATACTACAGTGGGTTGCCATTCCCTTCTCCAGGGGATCTTCCTGACCCAGGGATCAAACCCCCGTTCTCCTGCATTGCAGGCAGATTCTTTGCCATCTGAGCTGGGAGGGTTGGTAAGAATATAAATTGTGCAGCCACTATGGAGAGTAGTATGAAAGTTTTAAAAAATGAAAAATAGAGCTAGGTATAAACTGCAATCCCACTTTTGGGCATAGTTATGGAGAAAATAATAATTCAAAATGTACGTGCTCCTCAATGGTCATAGCAGCACTGTTTACAATAGCCAAGACGTGGAAACAATCTAAGTGTCCATGATAGAGTAAAAGATAAAGAAGATATGGTACATATGCTGTGGAATATTACTCAGCCATATAAAGAATGAGATAATGCCATTTGCAGTAACATGGATTCAATTAGAGATTATTATACTAAGTGAAGTTAGACAGACAAAGATAAAATATCATATGATATCTCTTATATGTGGACTCCAAAAGAATGATACAAATGAACTTATATACAAAATAGAAATAGACCCAGATATACAAAACAAACTTATGGTTACCAAAAGAGAGAGTAAGGATAAAATACCAGTTTGGGATTAACATAAAGACACCATAATATGTTAAACAGACAATGAACAAGGACCTACAGTACAGCACAGGGAACTATAGTCAATATTTTGCAATAACCTATAAGGAGAAAGAATCTAAAATAAGACTATATGTGGCTGAATCACTTTGCTGTATATTTGAAACTAACAAAACATTGTAAAGCAACTATATTCCAATTCAAAAGACAACAATTTGCTATCCCAGTCTCTCTAGCTTATCTATTCAAGTTCTCACAAGGTTTGTGTCATGCCTTCTGCAAAATGCAAGTGTTTTTCCATTCTACCACACAGGCTTCTGTGACAGAAACTATCAGATGCTAGGATCTTTTCACAATGTTCCTTTTCCTTCTAGCCTCCACCTCCTCCTTTTTCTGATAATAATGATAATGATTGTAATGATAATAAGATAAAATGTGAACTATTCATCTGACTCCTTAAGAACAAAACCCATAATGCTTCTGGGCACTGGTTTTTAAATGAGCAAATCTTTTAAAATTTCTGAGTGGATAAGGACAAGATTGTTTCTTAATCCACCTCTGACTCCCCAGGACCTGGTACAGCATCAGGCACAGAGAGGACACTCAATCATCTTGAAAAATAGTGAATGAAGTCATGAATTCTTCAAGCCACTAAAGATAAATACTTCACATGCTGCTCTCACAGAATTCCCCTCCCTGAGGACCTTTATGCATCATGAACCCATAAGAAACCAATATAATTTACCAGTGGCCTGGGGGGTAATACGCATGTTCACTTAACTCACACAATTCAATTGTATATGTTTATCAAAAATGAGAAAAACAACAATTTAAATACATTATGACAATTCTACCCTCCATTCCTTCAAAGACTCTGTCTTAGACTTAACATGAGATGGGAGAAATGAATTTCATTTCGCCTGTACATTTGAAAGAATGAGATAATGCCATTTGCAGTAACATGGATTCAATTAGAGATTATTATACTAAGTGAAGTTAGACAGACAAAGATAAAATATCATATGATATCTCTTATATGTGGACTCCAAAAGAATGATACAAATGAACTTATATACAAAATAGAAATAGACCCAGATATACAAAACAAACTTATGGTTACCAAAAGAGAGAGTAAGGATAAAATACCAGTTTGGGATTAACATAAAGACACCATAATATGTTAAACAGACAATGAACAAGGACCTACAGTACAGCACAGGGAACTATAGTCAATATTTTGCAATAACCTATAAGGAGAAAGAATCTAAAATAAGACTATATGTGGCTGAATCACTTTGCTGTATATTTGAAACTAACAAAACATTGTAAAGCAACTATATTCCAATTCAAAAGACAACAATTTGCTATCCCAGTCTCTCTAGCTTATCTATTCAAGTTCTCACAAGGTTTGTGTCATGCCTTCTGCAAAATGCAAGTGTTTTTCCATTCTACCACACAGGCTTCTGTGACAGAAACTATCAGATGCTAGGATCTTTTCACAATGTTCCTTTTCCTTCTAGCCTCCACCTCCTCCTTTTTCTGATAATAATGATAATGATTGTAATGATAATAAGATAAAATGTGAACTATTCATCTGACTCCTTAAGAACAAAACCCATAATGCTTCTGGGCACTGGTTTTTTTAAATGAGCAAATCTTTTAAAATTTCTGAGTGGATAAGGACAAGATTGTTTCTTAATCCACCTCTGACTCCCCAGGACCTGGTACAGCATCAGGCACAGAGAGGACACTCAATCATCTTGAAAAATAGTGAATGAAGTCATGAATTCTTCAAGCCACTAAAGATAAATACTTCACATGCTGCTCTCACAGAATTCCCCTCCCTGAGGACCTTTATGCATCATGAACCCATAAGAAACCAATATAATTTACCAGTGGCCTGGGGGGTAATACGCATGTTCACTTAACTCACACAATTCAATTGTATATGTTTATCAAAAAAATAGAGAAAAACAACAATTTAAATACATTATGACAATTCTACCCTCCATTCCCTTCAAAGACTCTGTCTTAGACTTAACATGAGATGGGAGAAATGAATTTCATTTCCCTCATTGGATCTCAGTTTTCCTGTACATTTGCTGAAACGAACATCCCTCTATGCTAAGTGTGATTTTAGTGTCTGAAGTGATACATTTTTCATATAGCAAATTCCCCAAATACAAACAACCAATTATCTGACTCTCAACTGAAGAAGCTACAATCCATTTTCAGTTGGAGAAGAATTCAGTTGAGTTGGATTTATCTGAGGTAGCAGACTGCTTTCCTATATTGTCCTTTACAAAGATTTTTATTGACACTGTAATTTTTGCCCCTATATATTATTTTCACATTTCAACTGACTTTGGATACCAAGTCTAAGATACAGCTTCACTGTAAAACATCTACAGTGTCTGGAAAGAGTGACTGGAGATGTGTGTGAACATGAGTATGTGTGTGTGGTGTGTGCTCCAGGGCACATGGGCAGGTATTGCTGCAGTCGGCCAGGTGCTTTAGGCACAGTGGAAACTCACCTTCCATCATATAGCTTAACATTTTGTCACCTTCCTTTGGTAGTTAATAAAATAAATGTTGCCGTAATTGTAGAGGTTCCTGCTCCAAGGAAATTACTTTTGCCTTTAAATTTGGTATATGTTTTTTCAAAGGGAAAATGAGATCAGAATTGGAGGTAAAGATAATTGAGGAGTTAGTCCATAGTACAGTAGCTGCTAGAGAAAGGTGGAGTCAGTGAGAAAGAACCACAGAAGCATATCCGTAACATGTCTTAAAAAGTACTTGCATTCCACCATTCAAGTAAAGGAATTAAAATTGCCTTTAAATGGAGTTGGTCCATAGTTATTCATGCATCAGACCTTAAGAAGACCAATATTGAATTTACCTTCAGCATGCCGCTGCTCTCACAGAATTCCCTCCCTGAGGACCTTTATGCATCATGAACCCATAAGAAACCAATATAATTTACCAGTGGCCTGGGGGGTAATACGCATGTTCACTTAACTCACACAATTCAATTGTATATGTTTATCAAAAAAATAGAGAAAAACAACAATTTAAATACATTATGACAATTCTACCCTCCATTCCCTTCAAAGACTCTGTCTTAGACTTAACATGAGATGGGAGAAATGAATTTCATTTCCCTCATTGGATCTCAGTTTTCCTGTACATTTGCTGAAACGAACATCCCTCTATGCTAAGTGTGATTTTAGTGTCTGAAGTGATACATTTTTCATATAGCAAATTCCCCAAATACAAACAACCAATTATCTGACTCTCAACTGAAGAAGCTACAATCCATTTTCAGTTGGAGAAGAATTCAGTTGAGTTGGATTTATCTGAGGTAGCAGACTGCTTTCCTATATTGTCCTTTACAAAGATTTTTATTGACACTGTAATTTTTGCCCCTATATATTATTTTCACATTTCAACTGACTTTGGATACCAAGTCTAAGATACAGCTTCACTGTAAAACATCTACAGTGTCTGGAAAGAGTGACTGGAGATGTGTGTGAACATGAGTATGTGTGTGTGGTGTGTGCTCCAGGGCACATGGGCAGGTATTGCTGCAGTCGGCCAGGTGCTTTAGGCACAGTGGAAACTCACCTTCCATCATATAGCTTAACATTTTGTCACCTTCCTTTGGTAGTTAATAAAATAAATGTTGCCGTAATTGTAGAGGTTCCTGCTCCAAGGAAATTACTTTTGCCTTTAAATTTGGTATATGTTTTTTCAAAGGGAAAATGAGATCAGAATTGGAGGTAAAGATAATTGAGGAGTTAGTCCATAGTACAGTAGCTGCTAGAGAAAGGTGGAGTCAGTGAGAAAGAACCACAGAAGCATATCCGTAACATGTCTTAAAAAGTACTTGCATTCCACCATTCATAGGAATTGAAACTACACAAGGAGCATACAAGTTACAAGCTTCCTAACACTGGACAAATTACCTCCACTCCATGAACCTCATCTCTAAAATGGGCATGACTATGGTACCTACCTCATCAAGTAAAGATTAAATGAGATACTGTATGTAAGTGCTCAGGTATTAATACATTATCAGTCATGCAAAACCTACTCAATAATGAGTTATTATTATCACTTTTCAATCATAAAATGATGGATGAGATTAGACAGTTCTTCTCAGTTTTGATATTTCAGCATATCACTGTCCAATAGAAATACATAAGCTACATAATTTATAATTCTCTAATAGCTACATTTTAAAAAGAAACCAGTGAAAATAATTTTAATAATATATTTTATTTAATTGTATATATATGTAAGATCATTTCATCAATATAAAAACCATTAAATGAGCTATTTTGCATTCTTTTTTATTTTTTTGTACTCAGTATTTGAAATTGGGTATGGATGGCACTTAGAGCTCAGTGGTAAAGAATCCAGCAGCCAACACAAGAGATGCAGTTCACTCCCTGGGTCAGAAAGATCCCCTGGAGAAGAAAGTGGCAACCCACTCCACTGTTCTTGCCTGGGACAACCCATGGTCAGAGGAGCCTGATGGGGCTACAGGCCATGTGGCTGCCAAAAAGTGGGACACAGCTTGGCAACTAAACAACAATAACAATGTGGGCATTATGAGATTTTACAGAGGAAATGGAGAGAGTCCCTTAAACCAGTGACTCAAGTAAGTGAAGGTCAGCTAAAAGTGCACCTATAGTAGCTGAAATGTAGATGTTCTATGTTGTTGGTTGATAGATGACATGTTGACACTTAGAGCACACCTTAAGTCAGACTAGTTGCATTTCATGTACTCAATAGCCAACCGTGGCATGTCAAACAGTACAGTTTTAGAATAGCAATGAGTTCCGTTTTAAACTTACTCAATTTGCTTTGGCTGAATATATGTAGAAAGCAATGCTTCCAAGTTACTTGAAGGTTAAGCACTGGGACATTGGATGAAAGATTAGGCTAGAAATAGAAATGAAGAAAATATTCATAGTGTTAATGCCTAAGCATGGATGACCACCACCAAGCCTGAAACCCTTCCTAGAGGGTCATCCATTAGGTTACTGCATTACCTACATACACCAAATGTTACAGGAAAATACATTGCCTTGAATAAGGATTGCTACCACTCTGTGGATTTCTCCATGGGTTGATGAGAGAGCAAGAGAAATTACATTATGCTTGCATTATGCTTGATCAAAGCTCATCACTTAACAGGGTGTCCTATTTAGTCTTAATAATTATTAAAAGTTAATAGACAAGCAGAGTTGCAATAATCATCAAAGGAATGTATAGTTTTGTTAGTATTTGAACCAGAAAAACACTGACAATTAATTGTGAAGAAAAAGAGACAATCATGGTGTGTGTGTGTGTGTGTGTGTGTGTGTGTGCATACATTCTCTGTATGATCAATGAGGCCACATGAACTGCTCAGGAAGAACTGACTTTGCTGTTGACCCACGAATCCAAAAAGATTTTGAGGAGACACATGCTGGAAGCCAGAGAGGAACAAAGAGAATTGCAGGGCAGGGCAGGATTTAATAAGATAATCAAAACTGTCACCAGCGATGCTTTGATTGGTCTACCCTACCAAGGCTGTCTAGTGAGCCTTCTCACAGCCCTTACGAAAGAGTCCCCTGAAATTAAAACCTTTTCAGGGCTCTGCACACAGTGGAAACTGCTTATGCTCATGGCATCCATCTATGACAACTAGACTATAGAATGTAAAATAATTATACCTTTGAATAATTTATTTTGTCTTCTGATGAGTAAAATGGAGGGATTAGGTGCCCAAACGTTGATTCTACCGTACCTAGGCTCGGAGTCTGGCTCTACCATCTGACCTGGAACCTAATCTCTCTAAATCTCAGACTGAAACAGAAACATGGTAGCCCATCATTCATAGTAATGTTATAAGGCTTTCATCAGGCATTCCAGCCTGAGGCTCAGTGTCAGGCACCTTGTCATTTTTATGGTCTGTTCTAAACTCTCTTTTAATTTGGCAGATCACAAGCAAGAATAAGCATTTAGATGATTCTATGCATTTTGCTTCATATTATGCATTTAATTATTTAATTACTAGTATTCAATTATTATGCATTAATTACTTGGGGGGCTGAGGGGAAAGAATCAATAAAAATACCTATAAGGAATGTAATTTTTAAAAAAATTATAACCATATTCAAACAAAAAGAAAAGGGAAAAATGTCTTCTGACTTCATAAAGAGTATTTTTAAGGCAACATTATGATCCCACTGTGACACAAGAATATCTTCTAGAGATGGGAATTTAATAAAGGAAATTAACTTCTGAGCCTCATTCAAGGGAGTTTAGCTATTAAAATATGAACACATGGCCTCACATATCAAATAGTTCCTGTCTCTGAGAACCTATTCTGGCTTCCCCTCTACGCCCCTCAGACATCTCATCTATAAAGTGAGAACACTGTACTACAATCTCCCATTTCCTTCTCCTTCTCACATCTTAAGGTTCTATGTCTGCAACAAAATTGAGTTCTGCAGATTCAACTCATGAGCATTTGACAAAATGACAACAATTAACTTTTGAATGTCCTTCTCGGCCTGGGAAGGGAAATCCTCCCTATCATTCTTGGGATTAGAGGATGCAAAATCAAAAGGAATGATGTGAGCTGAGAGCAACAGAAACACCATGTGGATCTGGGGAGAGAGAGGGCAGAGAAACCGGAAAGGTGAAACTGTAGTTTGAGAGGTGGGAGGAGAAAGTAGGAAAAGAAGGAATTTGAATGTCCCTAGGGATTATGTCTCCACTTTAGTTGCTGAGACAAATTTACAAAGGATTTTGTTTGTATCTAAATGACTGGATGTGTTTTGGTAAAATACCAGTCCTAGACCAACCAAGGCACCCCACGTCAATCATTCCACCATCTAACCTGTGACACTATCAGCCTTCCTTTTGGTGGCAGAGTCCAACAGTCACCTGGTCAAGTTTCTTTCCCTACGTTGTTTACCGTACCCATCAATTCAAAAAGAAAAAAAATGTTATAAGGCTTTCATCAGGCATTCCAGCCTGAGGCTCAGTGTCAGGCACCTTGTCATTTTTATGGTCTGTTCTAAACTCTCTTTTAATTTGGCAGATCACAAGCAAGAATAAGCATTTAGATGATTCTATGCATTTTGCTTCATATTATGCATTTAATTATTTAATTACTAGTATTCAATTATTATGCATTAATTACTTGGGGGGCTGAGGGGAAAGAATCAATAAAAATACCTATAAGGAATGTAATTTTTAAAAAAATTATAACCATATTCAAACAAAAAGAAAAGGGAAAAATGTCTTCTGACTTCATAAAGAGTATTTTTAAGGCAACATTATGATCCCACTGTGACACAAGAATATCTTCTAGAGATGGGAATTTAATAAAGGAAATTAACTTCTGAGCCTCATTCAAGGGAGTTTAGCTATTAAAATATGAACACATGGCCTCACATATCAAATAGTTCCTGTCTCTGAGAACCTATTCTGGCTTCCCCTCTACGCCCCTCAGACATCTCATCTATAAAGTGAGAACACTGTACTACAATCTCCCATTTCCTTCTCCTTCTCACATCTTAAGGTTCTATGTCTGCAACAAAATTGAGTTCTGCAGATTCAACTCATGAGCATTTGACAAAATGACAACAATTAACTTTTGAATGTCCTTCTCGGCCGGGGAAAGGGGAAATCCTCCCTATCATTCTTGGGATTAGAGGATGCAAAATCAAAAGGAATGATGTGAGCTGAGAGCAACAGAAACACCATGTGGATCTGGGGAGAGAGAGGGCAGAGAAACCGGAAAGGTGAAACTGTAGTTTGAGAGGTGGGAGGAGAAAGTAGGAAAAGAAGGAATTTGAATGTCCCTAGGGATTATGTCTCCACTTTAGTTGCTGAGACAAATTTACAAAGGATTTTGTTTGTATCTAAATGACTGGATGTGTTTTGGTAAAATACCAGTCCTAGACCAACCAAGGCACCCCACGTCAATCATTCCACCATCTAACCTGTGACACTATCAGCCTTCCTTTTGGTGGCAGAGTCCAACAGTCACCTGGTCAAGTTTTCCCCTTTTCAGATTTATACACCCTTCCCAACCCCACTTGTACTCTAAGGTAGTCTCTTATATGAGATTATTGAGTAGATCCCCAAAGTGGTTCTTTGATTGTAGATGACAGTAGACGGGTTACTGTGAACATGGTGTCAGATTCTTAATCTCCAACGGAGAAGAATTCACATTGGGATCAAAAAGACTTGGCTTTGGTCACTCAGAACTTCGTCAAGTAAAAGTTTATTAAAGAAAAAGGGATAGAGAAAGCTTACAGTACAGGCACTGGAAGTAGGGGATAGAAGAGAGCCCCCTTAGCCAGTTCAGGCAAGACAATTTGTATTTTCCATTATGGTTATTAACAATGGATCAATAGAATATCTTCAGGTTGTAAAGACCTTGCAGGCCCACACCCACAACATTAACATAAGATTTAGCTAGAGGAGAGTCTGCAGGCTTCAGGGCTAGGTGAGACATTCTAATATATAGGCCTTCATAGGTCCAAAACATTAGCATAAGACAATAAACTTAGTTTCAGGTTTGATCTTTATCAAATATTTCAGGCTACAAAAATGTTTGTCATTCTTTCTCTTCCTCCTTTTCTTCCCCCTCCTCTTTTAGGACCCACTGGCCTCCTTATCAAATCTGCCTATTCACTCCTTTCATGATCTGGGAAAAACCCAAGATGACAAAGGTTTAGTTATTTCCTTTATCTATATAGTTCACAGTTTTCTTTACCTAGACTCATGTCCGTCTTTTGGACAGGACATAAGAAATGGGCAGAAGTAAAAAGTTTTTACTTTTGGGAGGTTAAATTCCTCTCATTATTTGTCCTTGTGTGTTTCAACTCTTCTTAATGCTTTTACAGTGAAATGGGAAAATACTTGACAATTGATGACAGATTTCCTCCCACTCTTCTCTCCTTTCCATTTTGAAGGGGGTGGGGGAAAGTAACTCCAGGGCAATATTCAAACACAATTTAGGCATTGTCTCTTCAGAAGCTCTCTTAACTTCTCTCTTTAATGCATAGCACCTTGTGAAAAAGCCTATCATATCGCTTATTACACTGTATAGAATTGTACAATGCATCCTGCATCTCCCTGGTAAGCTCTATCCAGTTAACCTCCTTTTTTACAATGCCAGGCACAGCATCTGACACTGAGCAAGTCCCAGCGAACACTTGCTGTCCTCAGCCACCTGATGAACAGTGAATTTTTAAGCAACTCTTGAAAAATCCCTTATGGCTCATTTTCCTTTACTGAAACCCAAAAGGGTGGGGAAAATAAGTAAAGTCCCTCTCTAGGTTCCTATGGAAACCAAAATAATCACAGTAACAATTAGAAGAGAAATGAGCACATTAAAAATATAATTTTACAAAGTAAAAGAATGTCACTTCTTTAAGCATTCACACTACACTTGCTGCTCTTTTTCCTTTTAAGAGAATGTTTAAGACAGCCTATAAAATGATGGCTTTTCATTACTTACAAAGCTTACTTTCACCCTAATAATACAATGTATTGCATCGTGCTACGGACCACGTGTTTATGTCCTTGCGAATTTCATTTGTTGAAATCCTAACTCCCAATATGACAGTGGGACCTTTCTGGATATAACTAGGTCATGAGAATGGAACCACCATGAAAGGAATTTGTGTCCTTATAAGAATAGAGAGGAGGGAAATAATTTTTCTCTCAGCCATATGAGGATGAATTAGAAGATGGCAATCTGCCAATTAGGAAGAGGACTCTACTCAGAATCAGAACTGCAAGCACCTTTATCCTGGACTCCCTAGCCTGTGAGAAAGCAATGTCTGTTGCTTAAATGCCTCAGTCTATGATATTCTGTTACAGCAGCCCATGCTGGCTACAAGTGAAAATATATACACATGTGTGTGTTCTGTATGTATATAGGTCCCTGCAGGGTCTGTATGGATGCCTCTCTCTCTTCTTTTTGTTTACTCATTGTCATTCTTTTTTTTATAAGTGAGGTGGCACTAATCCAATGCAGGAGACATAAGAGACTTGCGTTTGATCCCTGGGTCAGAAAGATCCCCTGGAAGAAGGCATGGAAACCCACTGCAACATTCTTGCCTAGAGAATCCCCATGGACAGAAGAACCTGGTGGGCTACAGTCCAGGGGGGTCACACAGAGTTGGACATGACTGAAGTGATTTAGCAACAGTAACCTTCCAGACACCATGGTCAGCTCTGGTGACCCTTGGTCAACCCTGACCAAGAGGAGTTGTTGATTAAGGAGTTCACAGTCTAGCACAAGACATAGACAACTTAAAAAACAAACAAGCAAATAAACACATTCTTACTAACTGCAGAAGGGAGATGCAGAAACTAGCAAGGTGCTCTGATGGAGGTTAAGGGAGGGAGAGTGGGGATGGGCATCACTTAGGAAGAGGTTCCTAAGACAAGAAGGGTCTGGTCTATGAAAAGCTTGTTGCTGTTAAATCTCTAGGTCATGTTCAATTCTGTGTGACTCCACAGACTGTAGCCTGAAAGGGTCCTCTGTCCATGGGATTTCCCAAGCAAAAATACTGGATCCGGTTGCCATTTCCTTCTCCAGGGGATCTTTCTGATACAAGGATAGAAACTGCATCTCCCTCATTGGCAGGCAGATTTCTTGCTACTGAGCCACCAGGAAAATCCCTATGAAGAACTGGGGGAGGACTGTTCCAGGAAGGTACAAAAGCACAAACAGAGTCGGGGAGGTGGTCAAGGGGAGATGCTGGAGGAATGGAAAGAAGGTTCATGTGTCCCTTAGCAGAGTATAAAAGGAAATTGACTTAGTGTGGTGGAGAGGAATTCAGTCACTGAAGTGTTATTAGCAGGAGTGTGTTATAATCCAATATACATTTCAAAGATCACATGGTTGCTGCATAGAGAACAGTTTTGACAGGATGAGTAACAAAATGTGAAAGCCAGGCATGATATTTTCAAGAATTTCAACAAGAGATAGTAGTGGTTTAGACAAGGATAGTAGTGATAGACACAGGAAGATCTGATGTACTTGAGAAATATTTTGAAAGGACTTCTTATGTTATTCCTCTGTTCAAAACCCATTATGACTCAGAGTGTAAGGCAGGAGTCCTGAGGATCTGCCCTCCACCTCCCTGCTGTCATCTCCTTCGTTTTCTCCATTCTAACCACACTCATCTCCTTGCTGTTTCTTGAACATTAAAGTGCTCTAATCCAATGCAGGAGACATAAGAGACTTGCGTTTGATCCCTGGGTCAGAAAGATCCCCTGGAAGAAGGCATGGAAACCCACTGCAACATTCTTGCCTAGAGAATCCCCATGGACAGAAGAACCTGGTGGGCTACAGTCCAGGGGGGTCACACAGAGTTGGACATGACTGAAGTGATTTAGCAACAGTAACCTTCCAGACACCATGGTCAGCTCTGGTGACCCTTGGTCAACCCTGACCAAGAGGAGTTGTTGATTAAGGAGTTCACAGTCTAGCACAAGACATAGACAACTTAAAAAACAAACAAGCAAATAAACACATTCTTACTAAATGCAAAAGGGGAGATGCAGAAACTAGCAAGGTGCTCTGATGGAGGTTAAGGGAGGGAGAGTGGGGATGGGCATCACTTAGGAAGAGGTTCCTAAGACAAGAAGGGTCTGGTCTATGAAAAGCTTGTTGCTGTTAAATCTCTAGGTCATGTTCAATTCTGTGTGACTCCACAGACTGTAGCCTGAAAGGGTCCTCTGTCCATGGGATTTCCCAAGCAAAAATACTGGATCCGGTTGCCATTTCCTTCTCCAGGGGATCTTTCTGATACAAGGATAGAAACTGCATCTCCCTCATTGGCAGGCAGATTTCTTGCTACTGAGCCACCAGGAAAATCCCTATGAAGAACTGGGGGAGGACTGTTCCAGGAAGGTACAAAAAGCACAAACAGAGTCGGGGAGGTGGTCAAGGGGAGATGCTGGAGGAATGGAAAGAAGGTTCATGTGTCCCTTAGCAGAGTATAAAAGGAAATTGACTTAGTGTGGTGGAGAGGAATTCAGTCACTGAAGTGTTATTAGCAGGAGTGTGTTATAATCCAATATACATTTCAAAGATCACATGGTTGCTGCATAGAGAACAGTTTTGACAGGATGAGTAACAAAATGTGAAAGCCAGGCATGATATTTTCAAGAATTTCAACAAGAGATAGTAGTGGTTTAGACAAGGATAGTAGTGATAGACACAGGAAGATCTGATGTACTTGAGAAATATTTTGAAAGGACTTCTTATGTTATTCCTCTGTTCAAAACCCATTATGACTCAGAGTGTAAGGCAGGAGTCCTGAGGATCTGCCCCTCTCCACCTCCCTGCTGTCATCTCCCTTCGTTTTCTCCATTCTAACCACACTCATCTCCTTGCTGTTTCTTGAACATTAAAGCCATGCTCTCAGCTTTTCTGCTCCCTCTGCCTGAGATACTTTTCTCCAGGATGTTTTGCCATTTATCTCTCATGGTTCACCCCCTCAACTCTTTCCATCTTTGCACAAATGACTATCATCAAAGCCCTCTATGACCATGTTCTTTAAGACTGCATGTCTCCATACCAGCAATCCTCCATCCTTCTGCCCTAATGTTCTTCCTGACACTTTCTGCCTTCTAGTATGTTGTATCAATTTGTCTTCTGTCTTATTGATTGTCCAACTCCTTGTACTACAATGCGAGAAGCTTCCAAGAGGTACCCAAAATGTGGAACAGAGTCTTTTCATAATAGGGACTCAATAAATATTGTTTTATAAATTTAGGGGGTCAGAGAAGGAATAAAGAATGACTCCTAGGTTTTGGGTGTAAATAATTGGATTATGCTTTTTTAATGAGATAGGGAAAACTAGGTGGCAGGGGAGAGGAATGAAAACAAGTTCAACACCATTTTATCTTCTGATAAAGTTAGCGACAAACCTAGACAGCATATTAAAAAGCAGAGACATCCCTTTGCCAACAAAAGTCCATATACTCAAAGTTATAGTTTTTCCTAATCATGTACAGATGTGAGAGTTGAATCATAAAGAAGGCTGAGCACCAAAGAATTGATGCTTTCAAACTGTAGTGCTGGAGAAGACTCTTGAGAGTCCCTTGGACAGCAAGGAGTTCAACCCAGTAAATCCTAAAGAATACCAACCTTGAATATTCATTGGAAGGACTGATGCTGAAGTTCTTTCAATTTTCTGTTTGAATGACATAATGTTACAGAGAGGATTAAATAGGGGTGTGTATGCATGTGTGCTAGGTCACTTCAGTCATGTTCAACTCTTTGCAACTACATGAATTGTAGCCCACCAGGCTTCTCCATCCATGGGATTCTCCAGGCTTCCATGCCTTCCTCTAGGGGATCTTCCCAACCCAGGGATCAAACCCCTATCCCTTATGTCTCCTACACTGGCAGATGGGTTCTTTACCACTAGTGCCACCTGGGATGCCCAAATAGGGGTAATACATATAAAAGCAATTAGGGCTATGCCTGGTATCTAACAGATGCTTAATAAATATTAACCGTATTGAACTATAAAAAACCCTCTCCCTCTGCGTGTTATCAGATTGGGGCTCGTACAAAGAGAAGTCCCCCAAAAGAATCCTCAAGATCAAAGTGAAGATTTCTCCTTGCTGCAAAATTTCAACTGTGACTTTATAGCATAAAGCATGTTAATCTGCATCTGATTTCAGCCAGAGAACTGATAAAGGGGTTGAATTTATTTTATTAACCCTGAAAAATTAAGTTTAGCAAAACTAGATGGTTAGAAAGCTAAAAACCAAGCATATGGGAGTTGGCTGTGCTCTCTCAACTACAACAGTAACATCTTAGAGGTCACCTGTCTAATTTTTTACTTTCTTGTTCTTATAGGAAATTTAAGTTCAAAAGGAGTAAAGTAATTTGCGTAGAATTATGTAGTGAGTTTATGGAGCAGGATGAAACCAAGGCTTCCAAATCACCATACAGTGCCCTTCAGACTGCCTTTATTCACTGGCAGGAGATTCCTCACACAGACCTGAGGTCAAATTTTATTGTTGGGGTGTCTGTCATTTCACAAAGGATAGAGAAAGGGAGTGTGGAGGCTTCAAGACAGTCCCCCTCACTCACGCTAATATTTTGGGAGCAGAGAGACAGCCAGAAATCAGTGCAAACTTTCTTGTTGGTCAGGGATGAATCCAGGTTTGACCCAGGCCAAATGCTAATTTCTAGAATCAACAGCAAGCCAAGGAATGGGGAAGGGAAGTGGTAGACACATTCCACATTGTGCTTCCTTGAGACAAGGACCATATTTGTGTAATCTTGCATTTCTCAGTATTCATTGAATGAATGAATAAATTCTCAGCCTTCTTTGGCATTACCCTAAAACAATATATTAAACATGCTCGAAGTCATTAGAGCAATCAGACAGAGTTATGTTAACCTGACAATGCATGAACTAAACAAAATTAAGAGCTGAAATATAAAGATGACCAAAAATTGTGTTCCAATAAAAGCGCCTATTGAGCTCATTTCCCAGCTCATTTATCTTATCTAATGTAATTTCCCAGTTCTATGTTTGTCTTAAAAGTCTTCCTATTTTTACAATCTTTAGACAAAATGTACATACTCCCTACAGTCAAGGAGGGAAGAAGGTAATAAAATGATCACACAAATAAATGTATAATTATAATTGCAGTAAGTAGTATGAAACAGAGGGAACTAGGAGCAACAAAGACCTGAATGTGGGAAGCGATTGTTGCAACTCAGACTCCCTCCATGTTTGAGGACTGAGTTCAGTTCTAACGGCCTTCACTTTAAGACCCAAGCAAGAAATTCTCTTATTGCTTCCACAATTGGTCTGACTTTTCCAGTGACATTTTTTAGGGGAATTTCTTAACTTCAAAGCATGAACAGAAACAGAAACTATATTTCATTCATTATTCAGACATTTATGAAGTCCTTGCTATGTGTTGAGCACTTTGCTAGAGTTTAGGATACAGTGGGTGATGAAAAGGATGAACATGGCATTGCTGTTTTGTAGGAGATCAGGTATAATCACTTGATGTCACAAATAAAGATATAAATACAAATTATAAGTGCCCAAAAGTACAAGAACCTATGAGAAAATATCATTAATTCCAATTATGATTCTTGAAACACTTTTTCTAAGAATTGAAATTCACATTGAGTTTTTTAACCACTTTATTAAAATACAATTGACATGTTAAAAAGCTGCACATATTTAATATATATAACTCAGTTTATAAAACTCACTTGAAACAATCACTACCACCATAACCATAGCCATATCCATCATATATTTAACTTTGCCCCTGTTCTTTGTATTATTGTATGTGTTTAATAAGAACATTTAACATAAATAACTACCCTCTCAGCAGATGTATACAATACAGTAATGATAGCTATAGGCCCCATACTGAAAAGTAGATCTCTAGAACTTATCTGGCATAGCTGAAGTTTTATATTCTCTGACCACTACCTCTCCATTTTGACCTTCTCCTGGAAATCACCATTCTACTCTCTGCTTCTTTGAGGTTGTTTTCTATTTTACATGTAAGAGAGATTATACAGTATTTGTCTTTCTATGTTTGGCTTATTTTAGATAGCATAACATCTTCCAGGTCCATGCACGTTGTTGCAAAGAGCAGTGTTCCCTTTTTAAAGACTAAACAATAGCCACATGCAAGAGAATGAAACTGAACCACTATCTCACACCATACAAGAAATCACCCAAAATGTACACTTGAAACTCCTAGAAGAAAACATAGGTTTTTAGGAACTTGACAAATCTTGGAAATAATTTTTGAAATTGACACCAAAAGCATAGACAACAAAGGCAAAAAATATAAAAGTGAGACTACATCAAACTAAAAAGCTTCTGCACAGCAAAGGAAACCATTAACAAAAACAAAAAGGTGACCTATAGAACAGGAGAAAATATTTGTCATATATCATTTAGGCCATATATCTAATAGAAGGTAAATAGTCGAAATATATAAAGAACTCATGCAACTCAATAGCAAATAAGACCCAAGCAAGAAATTCCATGCACAGGTCCTTGACATTTTTAGGAATTTCTTAACTTCAAAGCATGAACAGAAACAGAAACTATATTTCATTCATTATTCAGACATTTATGAAGTCCTTGCTATGTGTTGAGCACTTTGCTAGAGTTTAGGATACAGTGGGTGATGAAAAGGATGAACATGGCATTGCTGTTTTGTAGGAGATCAGGTATAATCACTTGATGTCACAAATAAAGATATAAATACAAATTATAAGTGCCCAAAAGTACAAGAACCTATGAGAAAATATCATTAATTCCAATTATGATTCTTGAAACATTTTTTCTAAGAATTGAAATTCACATTGAGTTTTTAACCACTTTATTAAAATACAATTGACATTTTAAAAAAGCTGCACATATTTAATATATATAACTCAGTTTATAAAACTCACTTGAAACAATCACTACCACCATAACCATAGCCATATCCATCATATATTTAACTTTGCCCCTGTTCTTTGTATTATTGTATGTGTTTAATAAGAACATTTAACATAAATAACTACCCTCTCAGCAGATGTATACAATACAGTAATGATAGCTATAGGCCCCATACTGAAAAGTAGATCTCTAGAACTTATCTGGCATAGCTGAAGTTTTATATTCTCTGACCACTACCTCTCCATTTTGACCTTCTCCTGGAAATCACCATTCTACTCTCTGCTTCTTTGAGGTTGTTTTCTATTTTACATGTAAGAGAGATTATACAGTATTTGTCTTTCTATGTTTGGCTTATTTTAGATAGCATAACATCTTCCAGGTCCATGCACGTTGTTGCAAAGAGCAGTGTTCCCTTTTTAAAGACTAAACAATAGCCACATGCAAGAGAATGAAACTGAACCACTATCTCACACCATACAAGAAATCACCCAAAATGTACACTTGAAACTCCTAGAAGAAAACATAGGTTTTTAGGAACTTGACAAATCTTGGAAATAATTTTTGAAATTGACACCAAAAGCATAGACAACAAAGGCAAAAAATATAAAAGTGAGACTACATCAAACTAAAAAGCTTCTGCACAGCAAAGGAAACCATTAACAAAAACAAAAAGGTGACCTATAGAACAGGAGAAAATATTTGTCATATATCATTTAGGCCATATATCTAATAGAAGGTAAATAGTCGAAATATATAAAGAACTCATGCAACTCAATAGCAAATAAAGAAATGACATGATTTAAAAAACAAATCACCTGAATAAACATTCCTCCAAAGATGACAAATAGATGGCCAACAAGTATATAAAAAGGTGCCAGCATATCACCAGGGAAATGCAAATCAAAACTCAAAAAAAAAAAAAAAAAAAAACCCTACTCAATGGGATACCACCTTCCACTTGTCAGGATGGCTATTACCAAAAAGACAATAGGTAACAAGTCTCGGCAAGGATGTAGACAAAAGCGAACCCTTCTGCACTGTCAGTGGGAATGTAAATTGGTACAGACGCTATGGAAAGCAGTATGGAGGTTGCTTAAAATATTAAAAATAAAATTACTAAATTGAGATTGAAAGAAAGTGTAACAGTTAACAAAGTAGAGAATAAAAATGCTATGCTATAAATACTGAAAAGACACTACCATCAAGCCAGGTTGTTCCTGGCAAATCATTTGATTTAATGATTTAAACTTAAATTGGAGAGAACTGAATATGCCAGAAAAATGAGTTAAATTGCTCGGACCAGTGAGCCAAACCCAGCCCAACTGCCAACATTTTTACAGCTCATGAAATAAGACCGGTTTTTATTTTTTAAATGGTTGGGGAAAAATCAAAAGAAGAATAGCGCATGACATATAAAAATGATATGAAATGTAAATTTCAGTTCCATAAATAAATTTACATTGCAACATGGCTGCACACATTCTTTTATATACTCTCTATGGCTTCTTTCATGCTATAGCAGCAGAACTGTGTTGCTGTGACTAAAACTATATGGTCTGCAAAGCTTAAAATATTTGCTATCTGACCCTCTACAGAAAAGGTTTGCCATAACTTATTTTCTGGATTATAAGAAACTGTTTCTTTTGAGAAGATAAAATTCCCAGTATTGAGGCTGCTGCTTGAGGGAAGGATTTAAATGTTTACAGTAGTGGAACTATATTGGTTCCAAGAAAAGTGCCTTCAATGAGTGTAAAAGTGATTTGCCTGTTCTCTGGCCCCAGGTGTCCCTAAGAGATAACTGAGGCCTCAGTTGAAGCCTTCACTCCTATACCATAAGCCACTCTGCTCTTGCTAGGATGAGGCAGTTGCTTGCAGGGATGGGGTCATGTGAATTTCACTAGCAGTGTCCTATCTGGGAAAGAGAAAAAGAGAAAAAAATTCCTGTGGGACTTTTCAGAAGCAGACAGCCAGCATCTGGTGACACCAAGGCTGCCAGGTCTTGGGATCCTCACTTCCTTCATTCTTCTGCTAAGACACAGGAAGAGTAAAAAGGAAGTTGCATTTTTCTGGAGTGCTCACATTCTCCACACCCCTTTGTCAGAAAGAAAAGCATACTACACTGTGTGAATCTGAGAATTTGCAGAATCAGGGCAAAGAAGTTCAAAACAGAAAAGAATCCTGCTTTTGTCCCTTCCTTGGAAAGGAATATTATAAAGAGGGCAAGAGTGTATCAGGCAGAGTGAACAACATACTTGTTGGTTCTCAAGAGAATGAGCTTACATGGCAAAGAACAGCAAGTGAGCTGTTCTTCAGATATGAAAAACCAATCGTTTATGAAACTTAAATTGAAGAACTGAATATGCCAGAAAAATGAGTTAAATTGCTCGGACCAGTGAGCCAAACCCAGCCCAACTGCCAACATTTTTACAGCTCATGAAATAAGACCGGTTTTTATTTTTTAAATGGTTGGGGAAAAATCAAAAGAAGAATAGCGCATGACATATAAAAATGATATGAAATGTAAATTTCAGTTCCATAAATAAATTTACATTGCAACATGGCTGCACACATTCTTTTATATACTCTCTATGGCTTCTTTCATGCTATAGCAGCAGAACTGTGTTGCTGTGACTAAAACTATATGGTCTGCAAAGCTTAAAATATTTGCTATCTGACCCTCTACAGAAAAGGTTTGCCATAACTTATTTTCTGGATTATAAGAAACTGTTTCTTTTGAGAAGATAAAATTCCCAGTATTGAGGCTGCTGCTTGAGGGAAGGATTTAAATGTTTACAGTAGTGGAACTATATTGGTTCCAAGAAAAGTGCCTTCAATGAGTGTAAAAGTGATTTGCCTGTTCTCTGGCCCCAGGTGTCCCTAAGAGATAACTGAGGCCTCAGTTGAAGCCTTCACTCCTATACCATAAGCCACTCTGCTCTTGCTAGGATGAGGCAGTTGCTTGCAGGGATGGGGTCATGTGAATTTCACTAGCAGTGTCCTATCTGGGAAAGAGAAAAAGAGAAAAAAATTCCTGTGGGACTTTTCAGAAGCAGACAGCCAGCATCTGGTGACACCAAGGCTGCCAGGTCTTGGGATCCTCACTTCCTTCATTCTTCTGCTAAGACACAGGAAGAGTAAAAAGGAAGTTGCATTTTTCTGGAGTGCTCACATTCTCCACACCCCTTTGTCAGAAAGAAAAGCATACTACACTGTGTGAATCTGAGAATTTGCAGAATCAGGGCAAAGAAGTTCAAAACAGAAAAGAATCCTGCTTTTGTCCCTTCCTTGGAAAGGAATATTATAAAGAGGGCAAGAGTGTATCAGGCAGAGTGAACAACATACTTGTTGGTTCTCAAGAGAATGAGCTTACATGGCAAAGAACAGCAAGTGAGCTGATGTGGCAGGAGCTTAAAGAGCAAGATAGAGACTAGAGGCTGCTCCCATTAATTCTATTCCAATGGCTTAAACTTACAAGTTCACTTCTTTTTTCAAAGTCTAAAAACTCATAGCACAACCTTGAGAACGCATTTTAAAAAAACATTTTAACGGACTTTGCAATTTTATATTTCTTCTCCTCAGACGTATGGGTCCTTGAAGGGAGGAAGAAAACTGGCAAGCCAAAATCACGGCTAGTAGCTACTGAGATTAGAAAAGACATGAATATTATATGGAAATCTAGTTTTATCTCACTGGAAAAAACTTGAGTGAAACAAACACTTGTTCATAAATTGTTACCTTTCTCACAACCCTTGGCATGATTCACTATTCAACCTGCAGGCATATTTGATCAGAACACTGCTTTCTTACTCATCACAGACTGTTTTCGTGGAAGCAGATCCCTCATAGGACTGCATGAAGTTTGACGTCAACTCTCAGGTTTCCCTAAGTGCTGGCAGGGAACTGCTATTCTGTGGGTGTCTTGTTCCAGCCATAGCCTTTCTTGCCTACCACCTGGCTATCCATCCTTCTTGCCATGATATTCCAAGGAGGAGGCTTCCAGATAAGAAGGCAACTGGCCATCTCTCTACTCTGGTTCCTGGCCCCTGGCTTTTCAGCCTCTTCATTCACAAAGAGGAGCAAGTAGATAGTGGGTTCCTGGCTGATTGCTGTTTTCCCAACAAAAAAGGAATCATCACCCTCAAAGGCAGAAAAAGTTACTCTACTTTTGATAGGATTTTCTTCTGTTTTTTCAAGCACTCTTTAATTTAAATATAATAGTCAACCTTCTGGATCAAACACTTTTCATTTCTAAAAGCAGATCAATTCCCATTTACTTTTGAAATTCTACTTTCATGAAATAACCTGTTTTGTGGTCTTATGGGATTCTGGCTTTTATAAGAGATCTTATTCATCTGCTGAAGATTGATGAGGTGTATATGTGTGAAAGGGTTTTGCAAAGCCTAAAAAGCTACACTAAAGGAAGACAAATCCAGTGGATTGTACTCCTAACATTTTTGAGCCAGGCCATGATGATGAATATAATCCACAAAGGATTTTGTTGAATTCTCCCAACAGCCTTGTGATTTGAAAATAAAAATGTTAGTATTTTAAGATGAGAAAAATGAGACTTGGAGTGCCTAAGCAACCTTCATGTGGTCAAACAGCTGGGTAGAAACAAAGCTGGGATCCAACCCAGGTCAAACATCTCCAAAGCCAGCACTTACGGAAATCCACAGTTGCTTCTGACATGAAGCCAAGTTTGGGAACTGACAGATAAAGGTTTCCAGGTTTCATTCAGTTCAGTCAGGCAGCAGATCAACCACACACAACACAGTTTTGCAAGATGGCTGATCTCAGTTGATGAATGATAATCACTTCCCACAATATTTTCAGTTCTTCTTCTTGATTGTTTTAATATGATTGTTTTTTAAAATCTTTGAAAAAGTGCTTGGCACCTAAAAATACCCTCAGTGGACTATGTAATGTAACTTCTATTTTGAACATGTTTAGGAGGGGATGCACAATAATCATATTATCAAAAGTAGGGCCACTCAGGAGTCAATTTGGATAGTCTAGATTCCAATTTCTGTTCTTTCCAGATTTGCTGGGAGGTAACATGGGGCAAAAACAACTATTCCCTCCCCCATTTTGCATGGTCTTGTGGTGTGTCAATCAAAAGCTCCTAACCTCTCTGGACTTAGGGGTGGTCCATGGTCCATATCAGGGTGATCAGATTCTCAGGGAGAGTAACTTTAGTACATGGTATTCAAGGAAAAGACAAAATTGAAACCTATTAATCCCCAGGAAAAGACTGAAAAGACTTCAGAGCTTTGCACCTCAGAGGTCTGACCTGCTCTTTCTAAGGTTTGGTATGTCAACTTTCCTTGGAATTTGTGACTTACACCAGATCTTCTCAATAAATTCTTCATTGGCATACATTAGACAGAATGGGTTTCTGTTGTTTAAAACTGAATAACCTATCACAGAGCTCCTTAGAAGAAAAAAAAAGTCAAAACCACAGCCTAGATGGCTCCTGAAATCTCTTCCAGTCCCAGCAGCTCATGGTTTTTATATTATTGTCTTCCTAGAACTTAAATTGCTTCTCCACGAGAAAATTTACCCTTCTAATAAAGCCTGAAAAGGAAGAAAAATAATCAAGCAATTTAGAATTTTCTCTACAAGTTTTTGAACAGCTAAAAAGCTGAAAATCTGGGAAAGTCTTCCTTTACTTTCCAGTCTTTGTATTGGCTGTGAAAATGTGAGTATGGTTAAGTTGAAGGAAATTAGAATGAAATCTGAGGCTAGAGAGATCAGGGTTTAAAATTATTACTGCCACTTACTAGTGCTTAATCTTATATGAGTTGCTTTATCTCTTAGAATCTGTTTCCTTATCTGTAAAATGAGTGTGGCAAAATTATTTATTAAAATAGTAAATTGTGCTTTATTCCAATTTTATTTTTACCGACCCCCCACATACATATTCATCTGTGTAAATGCCTGTTACTGTTTAGCTATTCAGTTGTGCTCAACTCTTTTGCAGCCCCATGGTCTATAGCTTAACAGGCTTCTCCATGGATTTCCCAAGCAAGAATACTGGAGTGGGTTGCCATTTTCTTCTCCAGGGGATCTTCCTAACCCAGGGACTGAACCCATGTCTCCTGCACTGGTAGGCAGATTTTTGACCACTAAGCCACCAGAGAAGCCCATAAATGCACATGCATTAAGACAAATGTATATGCACAAATACTTATATACAAGTACACACATAGAACTCTAAGAAGTATTCCAAGAATTCCATGCCTTTTGTGTCTCTTTCACTTAGAGCCAAAGAAAAGATGCCTACAAATAAAACCTGCTTCTAGACCTTGAGCTTATGGAATGATTTATGCTAAAAGTGAGAGTACTAGAGATAGGACAATTCTCCAGACAGGCAAGAGGGCATAGATCATTGCATTCCAAAAGCAATAGGAAACTGGGTTTCAATTTCCACGGCCACTCTCAAGGAGAGACCCAGACCTTTGAAGCATTTCTCAGAGGGAAATTTTAGTTTCAGCAAAGATTTTCCTCCAGACTTAGCATGTAAAACAACTTATTGCCCAATCACAGATCCATGCAAACATGGGCAAAATAGGTATCAGTGACCACAACAGGAGAGAGAAACCAGATAATTTGTGTGCAACTCTAAGAAGGCAGCAAAAATACCCTAAAATTGTGAGGACTTAATATCTTGCCCTCCTGACAAAATGGGGACTCGGAGTCAGATTTAATTTGATTCAAATATATAGATGTGTATATATGTATACAGACATAAATAAAGACTCTAGAAAATATATGCATATATATATTTGCTCATGGAATGGAACAATTTAATATACCACATTTACACTTACTTTTTTTCAATTTACAACATTGTAAGCTCCCATAATAATAATATAAATATGTATAATTATTTTTCAGTAGAACACCTTACAGAAGGAAATGGCAACCCACTCCAACCTGGAGGATCCCCAAGGACAGAGGAGCCTGGAGGACTGTAGTCCCTGGAGTCACAAAGAATTGGGCATGACTGAGCAATAGTATAGCACAGCACAGTACTACATATTCATGGTTAAGCAAATATTATAAGTAGAAGGTGTAAAATATAAAGTAATAATGCTCCACTCAGTTGTAGAACTAACTACTGTTCATCATTCCATGTGTAACCCATTTGAATATTTTAAGCATATGTAAGTACATATTATCTCTGCTTTTAATTAGTCTTAACCAAGATCAACTATTATGGTTCCAATTTCTTCTCTCCGTGTGTCTATCTGAACTGTCGTTCCACCATACAGAAGACCCTACAGTCTGATTTCTAAGTCAGTCCCTAAAAGTAATAGTGACTAGAAAAAGGGATCTTTGCAAAAAATTTCTAAGAGGACTAGATATTTTGTTTTCTAAATCTTTTTAGACCATAAATCATAGACAGTGATTAAAATAAGAATATACAGGCAACCAGGGGACAACAGAGGACAAGATGATGGATGGCATCACTGAGTCAATGGATATGAGTTTGAGCAAGCTCTGGGAGATGGTGAAGGACAAGGAAGTCTGGCATGCTGCAGTCCATGAGGTCACAAAGAGTCAGACATGACTAAGAGACTGAATTTTAGTTTCAGCAAAGATTTTCCTCCAGACTTAGCATGTAAAACAACTTATTGCCCAATCACAGATCCATGCAAACATGGGCAAAATAGGTATCAGTGACCACAACAGGAGAGAGAAACCAGATAATTTGTGTGCAACTCTAAGAAGGCAGCAAAAATACCCTAAAATTGTGAGGACTTAATATCTTGCCCTCCTGACAAAATGGGGACTCGGAGTCAGATTTAATTTGATTCAAATATATAGATGTGTATATATGTATACAGACATAAATAAAGACTCTAGAAAATATATGCATATATATATTTGCTCATGGAATGGAACAATTTAATATACCACATTTACACTTACTTTTTTTCAATTTACAACATTGTAAGCTCCCATAATAATAATATAAATATGTATAATTATTTTTCAGTAGAACACCTTACAGAAGGAAATGGCAACCCACTCCAACCTGGAGGATCCCCAAGGACAGAGGAGCCTGGAGGACTGTAGTCCCTGGAGTCACAAAGAATTGGGCATGACTGAGCAATAGTATAGCACAGCACAGTACTACATATTCATGGTTAAGCAAATATTATAAGTAGAAGGTGTAAAATATAAAGTAATAATGCTCCACTCAGTTGTAGAACTAACTACTGTTCATCATTCCATGTGTAACCCATTTGAATATTTTAAGCATATGTAAGTACATATTATCTCTGCTTTTAATTAGTCTTAACCAAGATCAACTATTATGGTTCCAATTTCTTCTCTCCGTGTGTCTATCTGAACTGTCGTTCCACCATACAGAAGACCCTACAGTCTGATTTCTAAGTCAGTCCCTAAAAGTAATAGTGACTAGAAAAAGGGATCTTTGCAAAAAATTTCTAAGAGGACTAGATATTTTGTTTTCTAAATCTTTTTAGACCATAAATCATAGACAGTGATTAAAATAAGAATATACAGGCAACCAGGGGACAACAGAGGACAAGATGATGGATGGCATCACTGAGTCAATGGATATGAGTTTGAGCAAGCTCTGGGAGATGGTGAAGGACAAGGAAGTCTGGCATGCTGCAGTCCATGAGGTCACAAAGAGTCAGACATGACTAAGAGACTGAACTGAGCTGAAACAGTACATATAATTACACAGTGTGATCCTGCATCACAACCAAGCCATAAATGGGTTCCTTCAACAAACCCAACCTATTTATTCTCAATAATGATGGTCCCAAGTCCAATTTTCATGCTTATAACCTGTAATGGAAAAGACTTTCTAGTCAGTTTATTTAATACATCCCTCATTTATCACATCTCTGCTTGTCCTAGTTATCCAGGCCAAAAGTAATCCAAGGATCTACATAGCTACTAATAACCAATAGAATTTTCAGAAAGCACAATTTTAAAAAAAGTTTTGATCACATATCCAGATTTCACTGTATTCTCTACAACAATTTCTTGTCTTGGAATCTTGAGGAATCTTGATCATACCAACAGCTTAGCTCAAGTACACACTTCATTAAGCCACATTTGACACTACAGTTATTTGTTTGGCCACACAGTTTCCAGTATTTCCCCTAAAAGGAACTCATTCAACTGCTATAGAAAGAGTGTGTACTTCTGTAACAGGGAGTCATCAAACACTTTTAAGTAAGAAAAAGGCACACATTGGTCTGCCTTTTGGAAAGGTAGATTTAGCCTGTTCAGGAAGAGATATTCAAGTGATTGATAGCTAGAGGTGAGACCCAAATCCACAGTTCAGCAAGACATGCTGAAAGCCCGAAAACTGGGAAGTTCCAGGAAGATAAAATCTGTAGGATTTTTTGACATTATACTAGAACGGCAAGGATCAAAATAACCTTGAGGTTTATAACTTAAGTGGTCCAATAGTGGATGGAAATCTAATGCTGGAGAAAAGCATTCTAAAGGGTGAGAATGGGAAATAGGGAGCTCCATTAAGGAAAGTTGAATTTTGATTGTTTATTAGGTATGCCCTTTTTTCAAGCATAAAGTGAGCAAGGAAAATAATACATCATAGAAATCATGACTATGGTAGGATAAATATTGATGGCGAAGAAGTGAATCACATGAGAGATGTTGCATAGATTCCCTTGAGAACTTCTCACAGTGTCCATTCATGCACTATGGTAGGAAATAGTGAAGGTATGCAAGCTTGGAGATCTGGCATGCTGCAGTCCATGAGGTCACAAAGAGTCAGACATGACTAAGAGACTGAACTGAGCTGAAACAGTACATATAATTACACAGTGTGATCCTGCATCACAACCAAGCCATAAATGGGTTCCTTCAACAAACCCAACCTATTTATTCTCAATAATGATGGTCCCAAGTCCAATTTTCATGCTTATAACCTGTAATGGAAAAGACTTTCTAGTCAGTTTATTTAATACATCCCTCATTTATCACATCTCTGCTTGTCCTAGTTATCCAGGCCAAAAGTAATCCAAGGATCTACATAGCTACTAATAACCAATAGAATTTTCAGAAAGCACAATTTTAAAAAAAGTTTTGATCACATATCCAGATTTCACTGTATTCTCTACAACAATTTCTTGTCTTGGAATCTTGAGGAATCTTGATCATACCAACAGCTTAGCTCAAGTACACACTTCATTAAGCCACATTTGACACTACAGTTATTTGTTTGGCCACACAGTTTCCAGTATTTCCCCTAAAAGGAACTCATTCAACTGCTATAGAAAGAGTGTGTACTTCTGTAACAGGGAGTCATCAAACACTTTTAAGTAAGAAAAAGGCACACATTGGTCTGCCTTTTGGAAAGGTAGATTTAGCCTGTTCAGGAAGAGATATTCAAGTGATTGATAGCTAGAGGTGAGACCCAAATCCACAGTTCAGCAAGACATGCTGAAAGCCCGAAAACTGGGAAGTTCCAGGAAGATAAAATCTGTAGGATTTTTTGACATTATACTAGAACGGCAAGGATCAAAATAACCTTGAGGTTTATAACTTAAGTGGTCCAATAGTGGATGGAAATCTAATGCTGGAGAAAAGCATTCTAAAGGGTGAGAATGGGAAATAGGGAGCTCCATTAAGGAAAGTTGAATTTTGATTGTTTATTAGGTATGCCCTTTTTTCAAGCATAAAGTGAGCAAGGAAAATAATACATCATAGAAATCATGACTATGGTAGGATAAATATTGATGGCGAAGAAGTGAATCACATGAGAGATGTTGCATAGATTCAAAAGGACACATTGAGAACTTCTCACAGTGTCCATTCCCAGGGTCACAAGGCTCATTTTTACTCAATGTGTTATACCCAACAAAGAAGCTGACAATGGAACCCATCAGCTGAGCCCAGGTACTTTCAGGGCTTATGCTACTAAACTTCATCTATTTATAAATATCCAGATGATGCCAAGGACAAAGGCTTCCCCTTCTGAAAGGAAACCTAAGAACCAGTTTTCTTCCTGTGTCTTCCAGATGGCATTATACATATCGATTAGTAATGTTCGGGAAGTGCTTTCCTCTTTGTAACCAAAAGAAATAGTTTCCTTCTTTGGAGCCTGCTCCGACTTTCTCTCCCTCCATAAATGGAATCCGATGTGCTTTTCCCCCCAGATTATCCATGACCAGTCTCTTGCACTGTTTGTGCTCTTGGTAGATACTCTGCAGTGGGCAGATAAGGACAGGGCTCATTGACGTACATTTCTCTGTTGGTTTCCTTAGCAATGCCCCAGCAGGCTTCCAGCTACCCCACAAACCTGCTTCTGAGTCAGCCTGCTTTTGGCTACAGTCCAGGCTCTGTTAGAACATCACTCTTAAAATAATAATTACTCTTTTTCCTTCAGGGAATTTTACAGCTTATAAAGATCTTTCATAGGCTATACTTCATTTTGCCTCCACAATACAATCTTACAGAGAAAATAATATCAATTTTCCCACTTTACGGGGAAAGAAATCAATGCTTACAAAAGTTCAGCAACTTGCCTGGATTGAACAGCACTGAATCAATGGAAAAGGATGAGGCTTTACGGGCTCATGGAGTTCGTTCACCTTGGGCAATAGTGGCCACTGAGTCACAGCCAGATTTCTCCATACGGCCTGAAGACTTCAGACAGGGACTAGTTCAGCCACAATAAAATAAGGGACAGATCTTCCCTTTGAATTAGGATGTCTCTATGATTTATGGACAATGTCTCATTCATGGGCAGTAATAGTAAAAGGCTTAATTCAGCCATCAGGTATGCCCTTTTTTCAAGCATAAAGTGAGCAAGGAAAATAATACATCATAGAAATCATGACTATGGTAGGATAAATATTGATGGCGAAGAAGTGAATCACATGAGAGATGTTGCATAGATTCAAAAGGACACATTGAGAACTTCTCACAGTGTCCATTCCCAGGGTCACAAGGCTCATTTTTACTCAATGTGTTATACCCAACAAAGAAGCTGACAATGGAACCCATCAGCTGAGCCCAGGTACTTTCAGGGCTTATGCTACTAAACTTCATCTATTTATAAATATCCAGATGATGCCAAGGACAAAGGCTTCCCCTTCTGAAAGGAAACCTAAGAACCAGTTTTCTTCCTGTGTCTTCCAGATGGCATTATACATATCGATTAGTAATGTTCGGGAAGTGCTTTCCTCTTTGTAACCAAAAGAAATAGTTTCCTTCTTTGGAGCCTGCTCCGACTTTCTCTCCCTCCATAAATGGAATCCGATGTGCTTTTCCCCCCAGATTATCCATGACCAGTCTCTTGCACTGTTTGTGCTCTTGGTAGATACTCTGCAGTGGGCAGATAAGGACAGGGCTCATTGACGTACATTTCTCTGTTGGTTTCCTTAGCAATGCCCCAGCAGGCTTCCAGCTACCCCACAAACCTGCTTCTGAGTCAGCCTGCTTTTGGCTACAGTCCAGGCTCTGTTAGAACATCACTCTTAAAATAATAATTACTCTTTTTCCTTCAGGGAATTTTACAGCTTATAAAGATCTTTCATAGGCTATACTTCATTTTGCCTCCACAATACAATCTTACAGAGAAAATAATATCAATTTTCCCACTTTACGGGGAAAGAAATCAATGCTTACAAAAGTTCAGCAACTTGCCTGGATTGAACAGCACTGAATCAATGGAAAAGGATGAGGCTTTACGGGCTCATGGAGTTCGTTCACCTTGGGCAATAGTGGCCACTGAGTCACAGCCAGATTTCTCCATACGGCCTGAAGACTTCAGACAGGGACTAGTTCAGCCACAATAAAATAAGGGACAGATCTTCCCTTTGAATTAGGATGTCTCTATGATTTATGGACAATGTCTCATTCATGGGCAGTAATAGTAAAAGGCTTAATTCAGCCATCAGTTTGGGTGCTGGGCAACATCAGTAGTCAAAACACAATAGTTTCTATCATGTTCATCATATAACATTTGTACTATGGTCTCATCACATGTGTGCTCCTACATAATGCTTAATGTATAAATTTGACTTTGCTTTATCTTTTGGTTCACACTATCATGGCAGTTTGTCAGGTATAACACTGAACAGTTTACTGAAATAGTGTAGAGTTGGTAGAACTTGTTTTGACTAATTGGTACAACTTAGTATCCAGCTGGCATCTAAGAAAGGATGCATGTTTGCTGGCATATGCCTCTGTGTATAACAGGATCAGGAGAGAGCAATAAAAGGCCCTCTCATAGGATCTCCCCAATGACAATGGGAGATGAAGTTACACAGCACAAACTACAGATGCTTCTACAGACTCTGTGAGGCACTGGTATGTGGGGTTAGTGTTAGCACTGCAATTATTGCTGACTTGTTTAGTGCTCTTTAGAATCTCATGATCCCTTGAGGGGATCTCTAAATTTCTAGTGCTTGAATGTGAGCCACACACTCAAAAACCTGAAAACTAATGCTCTAACTTTTCTTTCTGGCCAAATCAAAATGAATGGTTAAGATACTGGATTATGAAAAGTGATCAGAAAAAATTGAAAGGCCATTGAATCAAATTATTCATCCAAACTTAGATGCTGTATTTAAGATGTCACATTTACTCCACTTGACTCATTGGAAGGAGTCTTACTAGCTCACAAGACAGTCTGATTTTTCTACCACATACTATCCTATTTCTTATGATTATTCTAGAGCATTTTTTGCAGTCTGTACCATTGTCGCCTGTAGGTCACAGATTCCTTCTCATTTTTGTGGACAGAGGATCACAAGCCTCTGCATGGATCCTTTGGGAAGCGAAAAGGTTCTCCACATCCTGAAGTAATAAATTCTTAATATTTTCCTTTATGTTAATTCATATCTGGCCTTCTTATAGTTTCCAGGAGAGGCAATTAAGCAAAAGAGATACGGTTTCAGGTTTTGGAGTCAGAACTTCTGAATTTAATTGCCAAGTGTGTCACTTTCTGGTTCCGCAACTTGAGATTAATTGCTTAATACTTTGGAGTGGCAATACCCCAATCTATAAATAAGGAAGAACAAAAATAATAATACCTATCTCTTGTGACTGTGATAAGGATTAACTGAAATAATGGCATGGAATATTCTTATAGTACAATGCTTGGCACATAGTTAGTTATTTAACTAACTGTAGCTATGGTGCAATTAGTGTTTTACCTCTTATTTTCACTAAACTTAGTCTTATGGTCTTATGAAACAGACCAGTAAGTTCTTTCAAATGTAAGCTTTCTCCTATATTTGAAAACTCTTCTCATTGAGATCCACCCTTGCCTTCTCTTAGGGGAACTCATATTAAGTAACACACAAAGTAAACACAATCTATTTCTGTCTCTGCAAAGTAAATTAAAAGACAATCTGGAGAATAAAATTTGGCTTAAAAATAAACCTATGAGAGATTTATAATGGGGAGACAGAAAATAGCAGTGGAGAGAATTTCTAATCAGGATTTCTGATGAATGAGTTATACTTGCTCTATGCTCTTGGGCAAGTCATTTGACTATTTCAGTACCTTCAGTTGCAAAAAACAAAATGAGACAAGCATCACAACACTGTTGTGGTACTTAAGGAGACACATATACAAAACTGCTATGAGAAGTGTTTAGACCATAATCAGCATAATTAGCTGGTATCAAGAAAAAGCCCAAATCTGGCAACCCCTATTGTCAAACTGGCTAAGGCCTTTAACCATGCTTATTCATCCAAACTTAGATGCTGTATTTAAGATGTCACATTTACTCCACTTGACTCATTGGAAGGAGTCTTACTAGCTCACAAGACAGTCTGATTTTTCTACCACATACTATCCTATTTCTTATGATTATTCTAGAGCATTTTTTGCAGTCTGTACCATTGTCGCCTGTAGGTCACAGATTCCTTCTCATTTTTGTGGACAGAGGATCACAAGCCTCTGCATGGATCCTTTGGGAAGCGAAAAGGTTCTCCACATCCTGAAGTAATAAATTCTTAATATTTTCCTTTATGTTAATTCATATCTGGCCTTCTTATAGTTTCCAGGAGAGGCAATTAAGCAAAAGAGATACGGTTTCAGGTTTTGGAGTCAGAACTTCTGAATTTAATTGCCAAGTGTGTCACTTTCGGGTTTCCCCAACTTGAGATTAATTGCTTAATACTTTGGAGTGGCAATACCCCAATCTATAAATAAGGAAGAACAAAAATAATAATACCTATCTCTTGTGACTGTGATAAGGATTAACTGAAATAATGGCATGGAATATTCTTATAGTACAATGCTTGGCACATAGTTAGTTATTTAACTAACTGTAGCTATGGTGCAATTAGTGTTTTACCTCTTATTTTCACTAAACTTAGTCTTATGGTCTTATGAAACAGACCAGTAAGTTCTTTCAAATGTAAGCTTTCTCCTATATTTGAAAACTCTTCTCATTGAGATCCACCCTTGCCTTCTCTTAGGGGAACTCATATTAAGTAACACACAAAGTAAACACAATCTATTTCTGTCTCTGCAAAGTAAATTAAAAGACAATCTGGAGAATAAAATTTGGCTTAAAAATAAACCTATGAGAGATTTATAATGGGGAGACAGAAAATAGCAGTGGAGAGAATTTCTAATCAGGATTTCTGATGAATGAGTTATACTTGCTCTATGCTCTTGGGCAAGTCATTTGACTATTTCAGTACCTTCAGTTGCAAAAAACAAAATGAGACAAGCATCACAACACTGTTGTGGTACTTAAGGAGACACATATACAAAACTGCTATGAGAAGTGTTTAGACCATAATCAGCATAATTAGCTGGTATCAGATGATTTTAATACTAAGCCCCAGGTATTCTGGCACCCAACAATATTCCCAGTCTAGATAGCTGGCTAAGGCCTTTCAGCTCACAAATGTGATAGCTTCTTTAACTAGTTCCTACTTCTAGTCCATCATTGAAAGTTTAGTTTTAATAATGTATTTAAAACCCAGCAGAAAAATATAAACAGAATAATAATTATGAATTGAAATCTATGGGAAGTAGTCAAAACAATATTTAGAGAGTTCATAACTTAACTTGTCTTAATTCTTTAAAAGAATAAAGGAAATCAATTAAGTTCTCACCTCTGATACAAAATGAGGAAATGAATAAAAAAGAGAGGATAGGAAGCCATAACTGTGATAAAACAATAAATTACATAGTAAATAAAATGTAAAAAAGTAATTGATATTGCCAAAGACAACTTGTTGGAAAAGACTAACAAATGGCCAACAAACAGCAAGTCTAATTTGAAAACTCATAAAATTAAAAATGAGCAGAAAATAGAGCATCCAGGATAATGGGAAAAAATTATCAGCAAATATTTTGCACAGTTAAACGCTAACTACTTGAAATTCTATGTGAAATAAATTATTTTCTCAAAAGCAAGGGAATTATCACTGAGTACTGATCCATAAGTAAGCGCCAATCATAGCACTAAATGTTTTATGTGCATTCCTTCCTTTTACCACTGTGATAACCCCATGAGATAATTATCTGTCCTCCTTTTAAGGACAAGAAGTGAAGCTGTAAGAGATGAAACTATGTATCCAAGATTCCCCAGCTACTAAGAGATGCAGCTGGAATTCAAATTCAGATCTGCAAGGCTTATATACTATTAATACTTTCCATGTTTTCATTCCTAAAAATGTAAAACATCAAAATAGTCACAATAAGGAAGAGGAAATTCAACTATCTAGTAACTAAATATGTTGAAAAATTGTTCACACACCCACACGCATAACGGGATATACTGTTCTGATTAAAACTTTTCCAAACTTTTAAATAGCACATCTTAACCTAACTATCCATTTCATTTCCCCAAGAAGAAAACAAGAGCATACTACTATAAAAGGAACAATTATTCTTATTCCTAATTGTGGTTAGGGTATATACATACACACACACCAATGGTGAGATTACCCCTTATAAACATAAACTTTTCAGTAAAAAAGAAAATAATAAAGTGATAAATAACTACATGCTAGAAGATGCCATCAGAATACATGTATACTAGAAGAAAAATATATATAAATATTTTCTACTTAGTACTTTCATTTCAAAATTTTTTCACAAAATCTTATTGATAAAAGCAATAAAGTTATTTGACAGAACTTAATACTCATTCCTGATTTTTTGATGGTTTAAAAATAGTAACAGGCAGCATGACAATATGACAAGCTCCATGGACTTGTTCTCCAATGAAACTGGTGAAGATTATATAAAAACAAAACAAACATTTAAAGTCTTTGAAAATAGTCCCAAGGAAATACAGCAAATGAAATTTACTGAAAATCTATTAAAGTTTGATAATAACAATAGCAAGTCTGGCATTTCAACTGAGACATACTTTCTTCTGAAATCAGTGAGATGGAAACTCTACTCCAGACGGGCACAGATCAATAAACAGGTCTCTCTCTCCCTTGGCTCCCAGTCAAAGAGCTATCTTTCCAGGAGGAGCAGAATGCTAGCAGTTTTCATCCTGAGCCCAGCTACCTATTGGTAGTTAATAGGTAGTTAATAAAGTTTACCAGTTAGCTGTGGACAAGCAAAAAGATAGTCAAGGAGAGCCCTGCCAAAACCTTTATCAGCCCAATATGACAGTAGACATATACAAGGTTGCACCCTCTAAGAAGCAATCTCAGAGGCTTAACGCTGTGCAGGAGAGAAACAGACTTCATTAAAATAATCAAGCCAGTTAATAAGCAAATAGGAATAAAAAGAAACAATAGAGAAGGCAGTACTGAGTTGTTACAATATTACCTACAATATTTGGTTTCCCACAAAACTGCAAAGACATGAAAAGAAACAGAAATATGACACATACACCGAGGAAGAAAGCAGATAGAATAAACTGCCTCTGAGACAACCAAGTGTCAGATTTAACAGACAAGGCATTCAAAGTAGCCATCAAAAATATGTTCCAAGAAGTAAAGAAAACCATGGTTAAAGAGATGAAGTATGATGACAATAATGGACTGACTAGAGAAGATTAGAAAGGAGATAGATATTAATTTAAAAAGTAATTAAATGGAAATTCTAGAGTTGAAAGTGTAATAGTGGAAATGAAAAATTCACCGGAGATGTTCAACAGCAGATGTGAACTGCAGAAGAAAGAATTGGTATACGGGAGGAGATCTATAGACATTGCACAATCCAAAGAACACAGAGAAAGAAGAAGCAAAAAAAGGACAATGTGAATGGTGTTTCTGTACATTTACAATGAACATCTAAAAATTAAACTAAGAAAACAACTCAATTGCAAGGCATCAAAATAATAAAATACTCAGAAATAAATTTAACAAAAGATATACAAACTTATACTTGGAAAACTATAAAACAATATTGGAAGAAATGTTACAGAGTTTAAATAAATGATAAACATCCCATGTTCATTACCAGAAGACTTAATGTTTTAAGCTGGCAATACTCCCCAGATTTAGTTACAAGATGCAACACAGAACTGCATCTGTCAGAATCTTGCTGGACTTCTTTGTAGAAATTGATAAAAGTGTGTAAAGTCCTGTCCGACTCTTTGTGACCACATAGACTATAGCCCACCAGGCTCTTCTGTCCATGGAATTCTCCCAGCAAGAATACTGGAGTGGTTTGCCATGCACTCTTCCAGAAGATCCTCCTGACCTAGGGATCAAACCCAGATCTTGGACATTGCAGGTGGACTCCTTTCCATCTGAGCCACCAAGGAAGCTCAGAAACTGATAGTCTGATTCTAAAATTCATATTGAGGGCTTCCCTGGAGGCTCAGTGGTTAAGAATCACTTTGCAATGCAAGAGACACTGGTTCAATCATTGGTCTGGGAAAATCCCACATGCCATGGAGCCCACACACCAAAATTACTGAGCCCACACGCTCCAGCTTTTGAAACCTGTGTTCCTAGAACCCATGCTGCACAATAAAGTAAATGAAAACCAGGGGGTTAAAGCCTCTGAGACAACCAAGTGTCAGATTTAACAGACAAGGCATTCAAAGTAGCCATCAAAAATATGTTCCAAGAAGTAAAGAAAACCATGGTTAAAGAGATGAAGTATGATGACAATAATGGACTGACTAGAGAAGATTAGAAAGGAGATAGATATTAATTTAAAAAGTAATTAAATGGAAATTCTAGAGTTGAAAGTGTAATAGTGGAAATGAAAAATTCACCGGAGATGTTCAACAGCAGATGTGAACTGCAGAAGAAAGAATTGGTATACGGGAGGAGATCTATAGACATTGCACAATCCAAAGAACACAGAGAAAGAAGAAGCAAAAAAAGGACAATGTGAATGGTGTTTCTGTACATTTACAATGAACATCTAAAAATTAAACTAAGAAAACAACTCAATTGCAAGGCATCAAAATAATAAAATACTCAGAAATAAATTTAACAAAAGATATACAAACTTATACTTGGAAAACTATAAAACAATATTGGAAGAAATGTTACAGAGTTTAAATAAATGATAAACATCCCATGTTCATTACCAGAAGACTTAATGTTTTAAGCTGGCAATACTCCCCAGATTTAGTTACAAGATGCAACACAGAACTGCATCTGTCAGAATCTTGCTGGACTTCTTTGTAGAAATTGATAAAAGTGTGTAAAGTCCTGTCCAACTCTTTGTGACCACATAGACTATAGCCCACCAGGCTCTTCTGTCCATGGAATTCTCCCAGCAAGAATACTGGAGTGGTTTGCCATGCACTCTTCCAGAAGATCCTCCTGACCTAGGGATCAAACCCAGATCTTGGACATTGCAGGTGGACTCCTTTCCATCTGAGCCACCAAGGAAGCTCAGAAACTGATAGTCTGATTCTAAAATTCATATTGAGGGCTTCCCTGGAGGCTCAGTGGTTAAGAATCACTTTGCAATGCAAGAGACACTGGTTCAATCATTGGTCTGGGAAAATCCCACATGCCATGGAGCCCACACACCAAAATTACTGAGCCCACACGCTCCAGCTTTTGAAACCTGTGTTCCTAGAACCCATGCTGCACAACAAGAGAAGCCATGGCAATGAAAAGTCTGCAAACCACAAGTAAAGAGTAGCTCCCACTCACCACAACTAGAGAAAGCCTGCATGAAGCAATGAAGACCCACCACAGCCAAAACAAATACATACATACATAAATAAAAGTGTCTTTTAAAAAATTCATTTGGAATTGAAATATACCCAGGATATTCATTCCATATTAAAAAAGAACAAACTAGGAGGAATTAAAACTTCCCAATTTAAAACTTACTAGAAAACAGAAAAAATTAAGACAGTACAGTACTAGCATCACTCACTCAGTTTGCTCAGTCATGTCTAACTCTTTGCAACCCTTTGGACTGTAGCCTGCCAGGCTCCTCTGCCCATGTGATTTTCCAGGCAAGAATACTGGAGTGGGTTGCTATTTTCTTCAACCTGCATCTCTTGTGTCTCTTGCATTGCAGAAGGATTCTTCATCTCCTGAGCCATCAGCAGAGAACTAGCATAAGGATAAGCATGTAGAGCAATGGAATAGAATTGAAAGCTAGAAATAACTCACCTGTCTGTAGTGGTAAAGCACCACCTGCCAATTTAGGAGACATTAAGAGATGTGGGTTCGATCCTTGAATTTGGAAAATACCCTGGAGGAGGGCGTGGCAACCCACTTCAATATTCTTGCCTGGACAGAGGAGCCTGGAGGGCTACAGTCCATAGGGTTGCAAGGAATCAGACACCACTGAAGCGATTGAGCATGCATACTGTGGTCAACTGATTTTAGACAAGGATGCCAAGACAAAGCAATTTAGGAAAGCCTTGTATGTTTTTTTAAACAAGTAGTGCTGGAACAACTGAATTCACTGTTGTTCAGTCACCAAGTCATGGTCGACTCTTCATGACCCGATGGACCTCAGCACCTCAGGCCTCTCTGTCCCTCGCCATCTCCTGGAGTTTGCCCTAGGTTGTGTCCAGTGAATCAGTGATGCTCTCCAACCATTTCACCATCTGTTGCCCTCCTACCTTCAGTCTTCCCCAGCATCAGGGCCTTTTCCAACTAGTCAGTTATTCTCGATAGGCGGCCAAATAGCCACATGCAAAAGAATGAAATTGAACTCCTACTTCACACAACATACAAACATTAACTCAAAACAGATTAAAGGCTTAAAATCTACAAGCTAAACCTACAAAATTCTTAGAAAAAAATAAACAGGGGCGGGGCTTCCCTGGTGGTCCAGTGGGTAAGGATGCCACCTTGCAGTGCAAGGGGCGTCGGTTCGATCCCTGGCCTAGGAAGATCCCACGTGCAGTGAAGCAGCTGGACAGATGTGCCCAATTACCGAGCCAGAGAGAGCTCTGGAGCACACGTGCCCAGAGCCAGTGTTCTGCAATGAGAGAGGCCACTGCACTGGGAGGCCCAAGCAGGCCAAAGAACAAAGATGGATAAAAATTTTAAAAAATATATAAAAAATAAAACAGGGACAAATATTTACGAACTCAGGTCTGAAAATGGATACTTAAATATATTTAACACCAAAATCATGGGCAACAACAACAAAAAAAATTAGGTAAGCTGGAGTTCTGCAAAATTAAAAGCTTTTGTGTTGCAAAAGACACTATCAAGTGAAAAGACAATCCATAGAATGGGATAAAATATTTCCAAATCATATATCTGATTAGGAACTTGTATCTAGAAAATATAAAGTCTTTTAACTCAATAAGAAGTTGAACAACCCAATGTAAAAATAGACAAAGAGCTTTAATAAACATTTTTCCAAGGAAGATATACATATGGCCAATAAGTAAATGAAAACATACTTGACAGTATTAGTCATCAGAGAAGCACAAATACACAAATCAATACCACAAAGGGATTCCACTTCACCTCTAATAAATTTGTAATCAAAAAGTCAGATAATAACAGATGTTGGTGAGAATGTGGCAAAATTAGAACCCCCGTATACTGTCAGTGGCAATGTAAAACAGTGCAACCACTTCGGAAAGCAGCCTGAAAATTCCTCAAACAATTCATCATAGAGTTACCTTATGACCCAGCAATGACATTCCTAGGTATATACCCATGAGAGTAAAAACTTATAGTAGGGTTATTTATAATAGCCAAAAGGTAGAAACCAACCCAAAGGTATCCGCATGAACTTTGTTTTAAGCTATAGGCGCCAAATAGCCACATGCAAAAGAATGAAATTGAACTCCTACTTCACACAACATACAAACATTAACTCAAAACAGATTAAAGGCTTAAAATCTACAAGCTAAACCTACAAAATTCTTAGAAAAAAATAAACAGGGGCGGGGCTTCCCTGGTGGTCCAGTGGGTAAGGATGCCACCTTGCAGTGCAAGGGGCGTCGGTTCGATCCCTGGCCTAGGAAGATCCCACGTGCAGTGGAGCAGCTGGACAGATGTGCCCAATTACCGAGCCAGAGAGAGCTCTGGAGCACACGTGCCCAGAGCCAGTGTTCTGCAATGAGAGAGGCCACTGCACTGGGAGGCCCAAGCAGGCCAAAGAACAAAGATGGATAAAAATTTTAAAAAATATATAAAAAATAAAACAGGGACAAATATTTACGAACTCAGGTCTGAAAATGGATACTTAAATATATTTAACACCAAAATCATGGGCAACAACAACAAAAAAAATTAGGTAAGCTGGAGTTCTGCAAAATTAAAAGCTTTTGTGTTGCAAAAGACACTATCAAGTGAAAAGACAATCCATAGAATGGGATAAAATATTTCCAAATCATATATCTGATTAGGAACTTGTATCTAGAAAATATAAAGTCTTTTAACTCAATAAGAAGTTGAACAACCCAATGTAAAAATAGACAAAGAGCTTTAATAAACATTTTTCCAAGGAAGATATACATATGGCCAATAAGTAAATGAAAACATACTTGACAGTATTAGTCATCAGAGAAGCACAAATACACAAATCAATACCACAAAGGGATTCCACTTCACCTCTAATAAATTTGTAATCAAAAAGTCAGATAATAACAGATGTTGGTGAGAATGTGGCAAAATTAGAACCCCCGTATACTGTCAGTGGCAATGTAAAACAGTGCAACCACTTCGGAAAGCAGCCTGAAAATTCCTCAAACAATTCATCATAGAGTTACCTTATGACCCAGCAATGACATTCCTAGGTATATACCCATGAGAGTAAAAACTTATAGTAGGGTTATTTATAATAGCCAAAAGGTAGAAACAACCCAAGTATCCATGAACTTGTGAATGGATAAACAAAAAGTGGTATATCGCCATTGGATTCACTCTACGATGGCCCATGGTCTGTCTGTGGAGTATGCTTTCTCTGAATCTGAATATATCTATTTCTTACCTATCACTTTGTCTCTCACTGAATTCTTCCCTACAAAGAGACATGAAGAACCTGAGCCTCAGTGGGCCCAGACATTGGGTACACTGTTTGGGGTTGCACGATGGATTCAAGGAGTTATAGGGACTTAATCAAACCCATCAATCAGGGAAACCAACCCTGCATACTCATTAGAAGGACTGATGCTGAAGATGAAGCTCCAATAACTCTGGCCACCTTTGGCAAAGGCCCTGATGCTGGGAAAGATTGAAGACAAAAGGAGAAGAGAGGGGCAAAGGATGAGATAGTTGGATAGCAACGCCAATGCAATGAACATGAACTTGGGGGAACTCAGGGAGATGGTGAGGGACAGAGAGATCTTGTGTTCTGTAGACCACAGGGTAGCAAAGAGTTGGACACAACTGAGGTATTGAACAACAACAACAGGGACTTTGTCTGGAAGACTCTATAGTGTGGTATCATGGAATAGCCACTGTGCTTGGAATCTAAAATCTGTTCCCCACTGTGACTCTGCTGAGTGACCAGGGACCTCTCTAAGCTTTCACTTCTTCACCTACAATGTGAGATCAGAAAGAACCCTATAGGCTGCAATGCAAAAAAAAATAAAAAAAGTGGTATATCCATATAAAGAATAGTGTTAGTGCACACACACACACAAAATGAAGTACTTTTACATGTTATGACATGGATGAACCTTAAAGACATGTTAGGTGAAAGAAGTCAGTCACAAAAGACCACATATTCTGTATCTTTAGTATGAAGCTTCTGGAATAGACACTAAGTAGATTAATGGCTGCCTAAGCCTGGAGGGGACTGAGGAAGCAGAAGTTGATGATAGCTAAAGGGTATTCTTTTTGAGCTTCCCTGGTGGCTCAGATGATAAAGAGTCTGTCCAATATGAGGGAGATCTGGGTTCAATCCATAGGTCAGGAAGTTCCCCTGGAGAAGAGGATGGCAATTCACACCAGTATCCTTGCCTAGAGAATCCCATGAACAGAGGAGCCTGATGGGCTACAGTCCATGGGGTCACAAAGAGTCAGATACGACTGAGTGACTAACACATTCTTTCTGAAGTAATGAAATTCTTCTAAAAGTAAAGTGTATATGATGGGTGCACATATTTGTGAATATATTAAAGAAAAGTCTGTATCCACTTTCTAAGGCCCCTTTTTTTTTCGATTAAGGACTGAACCTGAGCCTCAGTGGGCCCAGACATTGGGTACACTGTTTGGGGTTCACGATGGATTCAAGGAGTTATAGGGACTTAATCAAACCCATCAATCAGGAAACCAACCCTGCATACTCATTAGAAGGACTGATGCTGAAGATGAAGCTCCAATAACTCTGGCCACCTTTGGCAAAGGCCCTGATGCTGGGAAAGATTGAAGACAAAAGGAGAAGAGAGGGGCAAAGGATGAGATAGTTGGATAGCAACGCCAATGCAATGAACATGAACTTGGGGGAACTCAGGGAGATGGTGAGGGACAGAGAGATCTTGTGTTCTGTAGACCACAGGGTAGCAAAGAGTTGGACACAACTGAGGTATTGAACAACAACAACAGGGACTTTGTCTGGAAGACTCTATAGTGTGGTATCATGGAATAGCCACTGTGCTTGGAATCTAAAATCTGTTCCCCACTGTGACTCTGCTGAGTGACCAGGGACCTCTCTAAGCTTTCACTTCTTCACCTACAATGTGAGATCAGAAAGAACCCTATAGGCTGCAATGCAAAAAAAAAAAAAAAAAAAAAGTGGTATATCCATATAAAGAATAGTGTTAGTGCACACACACACACAAAATGAAGTACTTTTACATGTTATGACATGGATGAACCTTAAAGACATGTTAGGTGAAAGAAGTCAGTCACAAAAGACCACATATTCTGTATCTTTAGTATGAAGCTTCTGGAATAGACACTAAGTAGATTAATGGCTGCCTAAGCCTGGAGGGGACTGAGGAAGCAGAAGTTGATGATAGCTAAAGGGTATTCTTTTTGAGCTTCCCTGGTGGCTCAGATGATAAAGAGTCTGTCCAATATGAGGGAGATCTGGGTTCAATCCATAGGTCAGGAAGTTCCCCTGGAGAAGAGGATGGCAATTCACACCAGTATCCTTGCCTAGAGAATCCCATGAACAGAGGAGCCTGATGGGCTACAGTCCATGGGGTCACAAAGAGTCAGATACGACTGAGTGACTAACACATTCTTTCTGAAGTAATGAAATTCTTCTAAAAGTAAAGTGTATATGATGGGTGCACATATTTGTGAATATATTAAAGAAAAGTCTGTATCCACTTTCTAAGGCTATCATAACAAAACACCTCAGGCTGGATGAATTAAACAACAGAAATGTATTATCTCACTGTCTTTAAGGTTAGAAGTTCACAAACAAGGTGCTGGCAGGCCTGGACTTCTCTGAGACCTCTCTCCTTAGCTGGCAGACGGCCACCCTCCTGCTGCTTTGTCCACATATGGTCATCCTTCTGTGAATCTGTAATTCTGGTGTCTCTTCTTTTTTCATAAAGACATCAGACATATTGAATTAGGATCCCACCCTAGTGACCTCATTTTAAACAATTGCCTCTTTGAAGACCTTATTTCCAAATATGGTTACATTCTGAGGTCTTGCAAGTTGGGACTTCAAATATAAATTTTGTAGGGACATAATTCTTCTATAACATCATCAAACTGTACACTTTAAAGGAATGAATTGTGTGATCTGTGAGTTATATCTTTAAAAATCTTTTTAAACATAGTATAAGAGTACTCTCTTAACATGATAAAAAAATCTTTCACCAAAGCCAAAATTATACTTTATTAGAAAACATCAGTCAATCTTATTAAAAATAAAAATATTGATATTATAGAAAATTTGGATGAAAATTGGAATGAATGGATAACTGATGGGATAAGAGAAGAAAAGGGTAGTTATAAACTCCTGAAGAAAAAGAAAGCTGTGTAAGAAAGATGATAATCTCTCCATGATACTATAGTTGACTGTGTGTGTGTCACAATTAATCAATAAAAACATCTGAAGATAGAAATAATTGTCGAGATGATCTAAGGAAGGGGGGGTTGATGATAGCTAAAGGGTATTCTTTTTGAGCTTGCCTGGTGGCTCAGATGATAAAGAGTCTGTCCGATATGAGGGAGATCTGGGTTCAATCCATAGATCAGGAAGTTCCCCTGGAGAAGAGGATGGCAATTCACACCAGTATCCTTGCCTAGAGAATCCCATGAACAGAGGAGCCTGATGGGCTACAGTCCATGGGGTCACAAAGAGTCAGATACGACTGAGTGACTAACACATTCTTTCTGAAGTAATGAAATTCTTCTAAAAGTAAAGTGTATATGATGGGTGCACATATTTGTGAATATATTAAAGAAAAGTCTGTATCCACTTTCTAAGGCTATCATAACAAAACACCTCAGGCTGGATGAATTAAACAACAGAAATGTATTATCTCACTGTCTTTAAGGTTAGAAGTTCACAAACAAGGTGCTGGCAGGCCTGGACTTCTCTGAGACCTCTCTCCTTAGCTGGCAGACGGCCACCCTCCTGCTGCTTTGTCCACATATGGTCATCCTTCTGTGAATCTGTAATTCTGGTGTCTCTTCTTTTTTCATAAAGACATCAGACATATTGAATTAGGATCCCACCCTAGTGACCTCATTTTAAACAATTGCCTCTTTGAAGACCTTATTTCCAAATATGGTTACATTCTGAGGTCTTGCAAGTTGGGACTTCAAATATAAATTTTGTAGGGACATAATTCTTCTATAACATCATCAAACTGTACACTTTAAAGGAATGAATTGTGTGATCTGTGAGTTATATCTTTAAAAATCTTTTTAAACATAGTATAAGAGTACTCTCTTAACATGATAAAAAAATCTTTCACCAAAGCCAAAATTATACTTTATTAGAAAAACATCAGTCAATCTTATTAAAAATAAAAATATTGATATTATAGAAAATTTGGATGAAAATTGGAATGAATGGATAACTGATGGGATAAGAGAAGAAAAGGGTAGTTATAAACTCCTGAAGAAAAAGAAAGCTGTGTAAGAAAGATGATAATCTCTCCATGATACTATAGTTGACTGTGTGGTGTGTCACAATTAATCATAATATTGATTCACTCACTTATCCAATTCTTTGAGCTGTTACTATGTTCTAGACACCCTTCTAGGTATGTGGCATACATTAGCAAACAAAATGAAGATTCCTGCTTTCACAGAGCTTACAGTCTAGCAAGGAGTAGGAATATAGACAACAAACTGAGACCTAAATTAAAATAAATTCAGTGGGTTAGAAGGTAGTAAGTGTTATTGAAAAATCCAAATGCTTAACAGGATGAAGGGACCTAAAAATTCTAGAAGAGGCAGAAGAGGGGCAGGTTGAGAGGAGGATAAGGGTGTTGCATCCCAATGCAACAGCCTGAGCGAAGACCCTAAGGTAAGAGTGGGTCTGAGATATTTAACAAATAGAAGACCATCACAGCTGGAAAGGTATAGACAAAGCAGAGGGTAGTAAGGGACTAGATCAGAAGGTACTGAGAATCAGATTCTACAGGACCTTGAAGAACATTGTAAGGACTTGAGCTTTTACTCTGAGTAAGTTGAGAAACCATTGCAGGGTTTCGAGCAGACAAGTGAGAAGATTCCCCTTGCATTTACAAGGAGCTCTCTGGTTGCTACTAAGATTAGAATGGAAGGAGGCGAGAGTAGAAGGGACTTTGAGGGAATATTGTATGCAAAAGTAACAAAGACTGGATATAGATTCTGTTTTTAAAATCATAGTCTTTACATATGGAGAGAGTGAGGATAAAAAGTAGAAGCAGGGGTGCTCTGAGTTGAGTCACCATTTTTTATAACAATGAGTCAAGTACATAATATCTAAAATTAAGAGAAAAAAGCAATAAAAGCAAGTATTTAAAAATATTAAGTTAGTTAAAATAAGAGATTACTAAAAATTGTTTCAAATGATTGCTACTAGAGAGAGAAACTGAGGAGGAGGGACAAGGGACAGCTGCTTCTTATTACAAGACTTCCACTTCATTTTTTTTTTACCCATATGAATATATTACTTTGATAATTTTTTTAGAAAGGACCAAAACAATGTTGATAATTAACTTCAGAATTAATGTTGGATTGGGGAATTGTACAACTGCAATGGTTACAAAGGAAGAAAAGAAATCTAGCTGTTTGGAAAGTATACATGCAATATCATTATTTGCAGATGGCAGAATGCCTATTTGAAATAAGAGTCAACTAAAATACTGAAAAGTAATGTGATCAGATAAAGAAGGGTTGTTTTTTTTTTACTTTCTGTCTAGAATAATGTGTTGTTTAATAACTGTTTCTCTTAAGTGGATTAGAATTGTCTTCACTACTAGTTGAGGCTAAATTCAACACTAAACTATAGTCAGTGAGTCTGGTCAACAAATCATGCATTCATACATTCACTCATTCATTCATCCACTCATTAAAAATCCATACTGGGCAAGCTGGAGCTCAAGACTTAGTGGAAAAGAGTTTACGTCACTCCCATATGTCAGTGGGCTTCTGTGAACCACATATTTGCAGTGCATTGTGGACTTCCCTGATGTCTCAGTGGTGAAGAATCCACCTGACAATTCAGAAGAAGCAGGAGAAGTGGGTTCAATCCCTGAGTTGGGAAGATTCCCTGGAGAAAGAAATGGCAACCCACTCCAGTATTCTTGCCTGGAAAACCCCATGCACAGAGGAGCCAGGAAGGTTACAGTCACAAAAGGATCAGATGTGACTTGAAAACTAAACAATAATAACAACAGTACACTGAAGCAGGAATAAGAGGATTGCCAGAGTACTCATAAAGGCATCTGTTAGCAGGGGTGGAAGTGTTGGTAGTGATAAACAGTCAGGAAAGGAAGTGGATTATATTGGTTGAGTTAAAGTGATAGGACAGTTGAGCAACTGGAAAAGAGGGAAAGGGAAAACTATAGTGCTTTGGAAGAACTGAAGAGAGTGCATTTGTGTGTATTATTCAGTGTTCTAAATCCAAATGACCATAGGAGCCAGAGGCAGTAAAAACGAGTGGATTTGGTTGGGTCCTGGGAAAGACAAGAGAGAGTAGTGCAGCATGTGGAAATGGAGGACGGTGCTTTGCACTCAAAGAGAACAACCCCTCCATGGCTCCAGTGATTAATACTAGGCAGGACCTAGTGTTCCTATAAATTTTCCTTTTTCTACAGAAATGCAAATCTGTGTTGAGGTGCATGTATGAAATTAATTGTAAGCAAATCTGAATACCTTAAAGTTAGAAAAAAAAGGAAGAAAAGAAATCTAGCTGTTTGGAAAGTATACATGCAATATCATTATTTGCAGATGGCAGAATGCCTATTTGAAATAAGAGTCAACTAAAATACTGAAAAGTAATGTGATCAGATAAAGAAGGGTTGTTTTTTTTTTACTTTCTGTCTAGAATAATGTGTTGTTTAATAACTGTTTCTCTTAAGTGGATTAGAATTGTCTTCACTACTAGTTGAGGCTAAATTCAACACTAAACTATAGTCAGTGAGTCTGGTCAACAAATCATGCATTCATACATTCACTCATTCATTCATCCACTCATTAAAAATCCATACTGGGCAAGCTGGAGCTCAAGACTTAGTGGAAAAGAGTTTACGTCACTCCCATATGTCAGTGGGCTTCTGTGAACCACATATTTGCAGTGCATTGTGGACTTCCCTGATGTCTCAGTGGTGAAGAATCCACCTGACAATTCAGAAGAAGCAGGAGAAGTGGGTTCAATCCCTGAGTTGGGAAGATTCCCTGGAGAAAGAAATGGCAACCCACTCCAGTATTCTTGCCTGGAAAACCCCATGCACAGAGGAGCCAGGAAGGTTACAGTCACAAAAGGATCAGATGTGACTTGAAAACTAAACAATAATAACAACAGTACACTGAAGCAGGAATAAGAGGATTGCCAGAGTACTCATAAAGGCATCTGTTAGCAGGGGTGGAAGTGTTGGTAGTGATAAACAGTCAGGAAAGGAAGTGGATTATATTGGTTGAGTTAAAGTGATAGGACAGTTGAGCAACTGGAAAAGAGGGAAAGGGAAAACTATAGTGCTTTGGAAGAACTGAAGAGAGTGCATTTGTGTGTATTATTCAGTGTTCTAAATCCAAATGACCATAGGAGCCAGAGGCAGTAAAAACGAGTGGATTTGGTTGGGTCCTGGGAAAGACAAGAGAGAGTAGTGCAGCATGTGGAAATGGAGGACGGTGCTTTGCACTCAAAGAGAACAACCCCTCCATGGCTCCAGTGATTAATACTAGGCAGGACCTAGTGTTCCTATAAATTTTCCTTTTTCTACAGAAATGCAAATCTGTGTTGAGGTGCATGTATGAAATTAATTGTAAGCAAATCTGAATACCTTAAAGTTTTAATAACAATATCTACTGTGCCCTCTTCTCTCCTCTGCCTGGCAAAATCTATGACCGAGTTCAATCTGAGAGCTATTAGTGCACTCCTTGTATCAATATATTGACCGAGTTGTATGCCATTTTAAACACATCACTGAGGCTGTGCTAAGTCTGTTTCCATACTTATATTAAAAATAGTATTTAATCTAGGTTATTACAAGAGAACTAAATGAGGAAACATGTACAGCTAGACCTTATTGAAAATGCACTTTGTTATAAAGTTACCTTTGATATATTTTTATTAATATGTAAGTATATCCATGCAGTTCTTTGTAGTAAATTACGTATAATGAATCATTATAGTATTCTCTCTATATATACATATTTGTTCTCCACTAATGAGAGCTCAAGAATGGGCTGCATGGAAGGTACTGATCATTATGTGTTTACTCTGCTGTTAATTTCCTCTGTGCCATTTATTTCACATTTTAGCAAGGAATGCTGGCCCATAAGAGCTGACCAAGATTGGGCAGGTAACAGGACTGTTACCTAAGGATAACAAAGGACAGGTGTTAATCTTCATACTGAGATGCAAGTGTCACATCCATCCTAGGAGGCTTCAAGGAAAAGGATGCAGCTGAGAGGAAGCATATGAGCTGGCAACTGGATTGACTGCAGATTTGGGGTAACTATGCTAAAGAGTTCAGGCTTTCTTCAAAGAGTTCGGTATGCAGTGGAGAATTTTAAGCAGTGTATCAACCACCTCTGTTAATGTGATAGATAACAAAGAGTTCACTACTTTCATTCAAATATAGAATGACTGGCATGAAGCTGAAATACATTCAGTGGATTTTTCAGTTCTCTCCAGTGTGACAATGCATACGCTGACTACACTCTTTGGAATCTGCCTTTAATAAACAGCATATATCCCAGAGAAGACATGAAATTCAGATTCCATGTGCTCTTCCCAAACAATGACACTGCTTCTGAACTTTGCATACTGATGGAGGCTCTAAGATAGTATCAGCAGAAGACAAGGACAAAGAGGCCTCACAGGAAAAGTCACATCCTCACATACTTGAACCTCGTTAGCAGACACCAGAAGTGAATCAAAGGGAGTATTAGTTCTGCTTCCTGTTCTCTAAAACAACAGCTGACGGAGGCAGGACAACGCAAGAAGTGGGTGGTGGGACAGAAGGAAGCTGCATTTTGCTGACAGAAATAGCTTCTGGGTAAGGTCTCACCCACAAATACTAACCAATCCGGAAAAGGTGATGGAGGAAATGTTTCCCTAACCCTTGGTATTTGAAAGATCTCAGCACTCTGGCCTCAGTTTCTCTCCTTATTCCTAGATGACAGCACAAAAATAAGTTGAGATAAAATGCCTTTGTGAGATCATCTTCCTGGCAGTTCTTAAACTTCCTAGTCCCAAAACTTCCTGTGCCCAGTCAAAGGGCACAGGGAACTAACAGAGTGAACACCTGCTAACCTACTCTCTGCTGGGTATTTCCCTTACCCCAAACTCCACAGATTGTCCAGTCTTTTTCTACTTTTCTCTTCCCTGTAAGGTCCTCACTGCTCACCCCCACATAACCATCTGTTTTTATCTCCCTAAGGCAGGACAATTCTGAAAATGGTCAATGGCCAGATAGTTCTGCAATGAGTTTCTCTTGTTTTGTTAATACCCCAGGTCTAGAATTCTGCAATGACTTCCTGCATCCCTAGCTGGGATACATCCTAGTTGATGCCTAACACATTAAGCAAATCACCTTGAAAACACACTGCTGGATACTGAAAACAGCATCAATCCAACCAGAAGAGCAAGAGACTGGACAGAGCCCCTGCAGAAGTACTAGAACCTCATATTCTGTCCTTTTTGCTCCAGGGTAATTATAGGTGAAAATAACTGGGGAGTTTATCTGGGGAAGTCAGCATGAATGTTTGAACTTCTTGAAGGAGTGGTTCATACGCTGACTACACTCTTTGGAATCTGCCTTTAATAAACAGCATATATCCCAGAGAAGACATGAAATTCAGATTCCATGTGCTCTTCCCAAACAATGACACTGCTTCTGAACTTTGCATACTGATGGAGGCTCTAAGATAGTATCAGCAGAAGACAAGGACAAAGAGGCCTCACAGGAAAAGTCACATCCTCACATACTTGAACCTCGTTAGCAGACACCAGAAGTGAATCAAAGGGAGTATTAGTTCTGCTTCCTGTTCTCTAAAAACAACAGCTGACGGAGGCAGGACAACGCAAGAAGTGGGTGGTGGGACAGAAGGAAGCTGCATTTTGCTGACAGAAATAGCTTCTGGGTAAGGTCTCACCCACAAATACTAACCAATCCGGAAAAGGTGATGGAGGAAATGTTTCCCTAACCCTTGGTATTTGAAAGATCTCAGCACTCTGGCCTCAGTTTCTCTCCTTATTCCTAGATGACAGCACAAAAATAAGTTGAGATAAAATGCCTTTGTGAGATCATCTTCCTGGCAGTTCTTAAACTTCCTAGTCCCAAAACTTCCTGTGCCCAGTCAAAGGGCACAGGGAACTAACAGAGTGAACACCTGCTAACCTACTCTCTGCTGGGTATTTCCCTTACCCCAAACTCCACAGATTGTCCAGTCTTTTTCTACTTTTCTCTTCCCTGTAAGGTCCTCACTGCTCACCCCCACATAACCATCTGTTTTTATCTCCCTAAGGCAGGACAATTCTGAAAATGGTCAATGGCCAGATAGTTCTGCAATGAGTTTCTCTTGTTTTGTTAATACCCCAGGTCTAGAATTCTGCAATGACTTCCTGCATCCCTAGCTGGGATACATCCTAGTTGATGCCTAACACATTAAGCAAATCACCTTGAAAACACACTGCTGGATACTGAAAACAGCATCAATCCAACCAGAAGAGCAAGAGACTGGACAGAGCCCCTGCAGAAGTACTAGAACCTCATATTCTGTCCTTTTTGCTCCAGGGTAATTATAGGTGAAATAACTGGGAGTTATCTGGGGAAGTCAGCATAATGTTTGAACTTATTAAAATCTTTGAGAAGGAGTGTGGTGTTGGACGCTGAGGACTGCAGGCGTGAGTGGAGTTGATAGCTCTTGGGGGCCTCTTCTCCTGATGGAGTCTTTTCAATGAACTGGAGAAAGGAAGGCTCATCTTCCCATTTAGAAGGCCACATTCCCATGGACGGAATATTTTACAGGCCTTTCTCTCCTTGTCCACCTCTACTGCACCAGATTGTTAGAGGTCCAAACCCTGTGAAGCCGTGTTTTTAGATTTCTTCCCGTTATTCCTGTTGCTGCTTTTTCCCTCACCAAGAGAGTGGAATAAGCTTCCCCACACAAGATACTGCCATAGAACTGGTCTGGACAGTGTGCTGTTGATACCTGAGAGTCCTATGGAACAGTTTCACCTGGGACATTTCAGGGATATCAAATAAAGTTCTCTATGCTATACCGTAGAACCTTGTTGTTTATCCATCCAATATATAATGCTTTAAAACTGTTAATCCCGGAGCCGCCGGAACCCGCCCGCCGCGAGGAGCCGCCGGAACCCGCCCGCCGCGAGGAGCCGCCGGAACCCGCCCGCCGCGAGGAGCCGCCGGAACCCGCCCGCCGCGAGCCGCGGAACCCGCCCGCGCGAGCCGCGGAACCCGCCCGCGCGAGCCGCGGAACCCGCCCGCGAGCCGCGGACGCCGCGAGAGCCGCGAGCCGCGGGCCGCGACGAGGAGCCGCGGACGCCGCGAGAGCCGGCGCGAGCCGCGAGCGGAAGTTCAGCCACTCCAACTGGAGGGCTTGCTGAACGGAGAGAGGAAGTCGTCCACGGGTTGCTGACCAGGGACTGGGCACGAGTTGGACGGGAAAGCTCGCGTCCGCCTTTGGTACTTAGACACATAACCGGCAGTGTCGGAGGAGCCCACGATCCCCTAGAGCTGCAGTAGCAGCGGAGGAAGCCGGGGAAAGAGCAGGGATTGGAGACAACAGGCGGGCGCGCGGTCGAGCCGGGGCGCCCCCCTCCAACACGGGACTGCGCGCGCCGCGGCCTCCGCCCGACTGACTGGGATCAGCCCACCGTCCCGGCCAGCACCCAGTATGGCAGCAAAGCCCTCATTTTGCTGAACACAAAAACAGAAACCACAGCAACCGGCACTGTAAGGGAAAGACCACGCCATCAAGACACCACCATCAAGAGCAGATTGGTTTCCAACAGGCAGATATGAAGATAAAAACCAAGGACAGTATTTAACATTTTTTTTTCTTTTTTCATTTTTTCCTGCTTGTTTGTGGTGGACTATTTTGCTTATTCAATTGATTGGTTTGGGGTTTATTAGTTTCTCTGTTTATTGGGGGTTTTTTATGTTTGTTTGTTTGTTTGTTTGTTTGTTTGTAGTTTTCATTTGTTTGATTTATTCTATGTGTTTTTTTTTTTGTTTTTTGGTCTCATTAATTTTTTTTTTTTTTGCTCTTTTTAATTTGTAACCTTCTTTTGACTTTTATTATATTTTTTTTAACTCTATTTTAATTCTTGAAAACCTCTAATTCTCTTTTCTCTTTCCTCTTTCCCACTGCTTTCTTTCTCTATGTTCTAAATGTAAAACATCTTCCTAGCTATCAGTATCCTCTAGACAAATTATTTCCTATCTTTCTGTCTGCACTATTCACTTCCAAATGCACTAAACAGTACACACACTAATCTTTGCTACCTAATCCTATAAAATACTTCCAAGACAAATCTTTTCCTTTTTATTACTTATAGACTCTCCTCCTTGTCACCACGAGCACATGTCCTAATTTAAAATTGCTTTCATTGTAATTATCCAAGCCAGGACCTTGTGCTAGATCTATTATTCAGGCACTATTTTAATTAATTCAGAGCTTAACGGGCAAGTATCATCTGTGATTGCATGAGTTGCTAGAAAGATTTCCTGCACCTTATCTCTGTAAAACTGGTCAGTTGTGGGGATTGCTGTATATGTATGTGTATCTTATGATTATGTTAGAAAACATCTGCATGCTTTTATGACTGTCACCCATCAGGGATGCACCTCTTGTTCCTCAGATGCTAGTGTGTGAACTAGTATCACAGAACACCATAGCAAACCAGACATAGAGCCTACACTCCCTGACCAATCAACAAACCAAGGATCCTCGAAGCGGAAGCCCGGATTCCAAGACCCCACACTGATTATCAAAGAACATACAACACTACAGATTATTCACCTGTAAACAAGGTCTATCACCACCCAAGACACAAGCCACTGAACCCTTCTACAAGGACAAAAACCCAAAGGAAGGGAGAAGTCAACCAAGAAGCCTGGTGAGAATAAGAACTCCATACACACAGACACACACAAAGAAACAAAAATTAACCTAATAATGAAACGTCAGAGAAACACTGTACAAATGAAGGACCAAGCTAGAGAAACACCACTTCAAATGACAGAGGAGGAGATAGACAAGCTATCTGAAAGAGAATTCAGAAAAACTATACTAATGAGGATGCAAAACACTGAAAACAGAATATTAGAGGAAATTAGTGCATTGAGAAAAGACATGCAGGAAATGAAAAATAAGCAAATAGAGACCACCAACTCAATTGCTGAACTCAAAAATACTATAGAAGGTCTCAACAGTAGAGTATCAGAGACTGAAGAATGGATAAGTGAGCTGGAAGACAGAATGGTGGAAATAAGTGCTGAAGAACAGAACAAAGCCCAAAGAATTAAAAGAACTGAGGATAGCCTCAGAGACCTATGGGACAATATTAAACGCACCAACATTAGAATTATAGGAGTTCCAGAAGAAGAAGAGAAGAAAGACTATGAAAAAATTCTTGAAGAGGTTATAGTTGAAAACTTCCCCAGCATGGGAAAGGAGATAGTCAGCCAAGTCCAAGAAGCACAAAGAGTTCCATACAGGAGAAACCCCAGAAGAAACACACCAAGGCACATACTAATCAAACTAAAGCAGACTAAATATAAAGACAGATTACTAAAAGCAGCTAGGAGCAAACAACAAATAACATATAAAGGAAATGCCATACGTCTAACTGCAGATCTCTCAACAGAAACCCTGCAGGCCAGAAGAGAGTGGCAAGATACATTTAAACGGCTAAAAGAGAATAACCTGCAACCACGAATTCTCTACCAAGCAAGAATCTCATTCAAAATCGATGGTGAAGTCAAAAGCTTCACAGACAAGCAAAAACTAAAAGAATTCTGTACCACAAAACCAGCCCTACAACAAGTGTTAAAGGACCTGATATAGCCAATAAATACAAGAGTAGGAGAAGCCTTACAAATCAAACCCCAAATTTCTAAGAAGATGACAATAGGAACATTCGTATCAATAATTACTTTGAATGTAAATGGACTAAATGCTCCAACCAAACGACACAGGCTGGCTGAATGGATCCAGAAGCAAGACCCATAATATATGCTGTTTACAAGAGACCCACTTCAGACCTAGAGACACTCATAGACTGAAAGTGAAAGGCTGGAAAAAGATATTTCATGCAAATGGAAATCAAAAGAAAGCTGGAGTAGCAATCCTTATATCAGACAAAATAGACTTTAAAGTAAAGAAGATTCTAAGAGACAAGGCAGGTCACTACATCATGATTAAGGGATCTATCCAAGAGGAAGACATAACAGTCATGAATATCTACGCACCCAACACAGGGACACCTCAAAAATACTATAGAAGGTCTCAACAGTAGAGTATCAGAGACTGAAGAATGGATAAGTGAGCTGGAAGACAGAATGGTGGAAATAAGTGCTGAAGAACAGAACAAAGCCCAAAGAATTAAAAGAACTGAGGATAGCCTCAGAGACCTATGGGACAATATTAAACGCACCAACATTAGAATTATAGGAGTTCCAGAAGAAGAAGAGAAGAAAGACTATGAAAAAATTCTTGAAGAGGTTATAGTTGAAAACTTCCCCAGCATGGGAAAGGAGATAGTCAGCCAAGTCCAAGAAGCACAAAGAGTTCCATACAGGAGAAACCCCAGAAGAAACACACCAAGGCACATACTAATCAAACTAAAGCAGACTAAATATAAAGACAGATTACTAAAAGCAGCTAGGAGCAAACAACAAATAACATATAAAGGAAATGCCATACGTCTAACTGCAGATCTCTCAACAGAAACCCTGCAGGCCAGAAGAGAGTGGCAAGATACATTTAAACGGCTAAAAGAGAATAACCTGCAACCACGAATTCTCTACCAAGCAAGAATCTCATTCAAAATCGATGGTGAAGTCAAAAGCTTCACAGACAAGCAAAAACTAAAAGAATTCTGTACCACAAAACCAGCCCTACAACAAGTGTTAAAGGACCTGATATAGCCAATAAATACAAGAGTAGGAGAAGCCTTACAAATCAAACCCCAAATTTCTAAGAAGATGACAATAGGAACATTCGTATCAATAATTACTTTGAATGTAAATGGACTAAATGCTCCAACCAAACGACACAGGCTGGCTGAATGGATCCAGAAGCAAGACCCATAATATATGCTGTTTACAAGAGACCCACTTCAGACCTAGAGACACTCATAGACTGAAAGTGAAAGGCTGGAAAAGATATTTCATGCAAATGGAAATCAAAAGAAAGCTGGAGTAGCAATCCTTATATCAGACAAAATAGACTTTAAAGTAAAGAAGATTCTAAGAGACAAGGCAGGTCACTACATCATGATTAAGGGATCTATCCAAGAGGAAGACATAACAGTCATGAATATCTACGCACCCAACACAGGGCACCTCAATACATAAGACAGGTACTTTCAGACATAAAAGAAGAAATCAACAATAACACAATAATAGTAGGAGACTTTAACACTCCTCTCACACCAATGGACAGATCAACAAAACAGAAAATTAATAAAGAAACACAAGCCTTAAATGCCACACTGGAAAAGATGGACCTCATCGATATCTTTAGGACGTTCCATCCAAAAGCAGAAGAATACACTTTCTTCTCAAGCGCTCACGGAACATTCTCCAGGATAGACCACATCTTGGGCCACAAATCTAACCTCAGTCAGTTCAAGAAAACCGAAATTATATCAACCATCTTCTCGGACCACAATGCAATGAGACTGGAGATCAACTACCAGAAAAAAAACCCTAAAAACAGAAACACATGGAGATTAAACAATACATACCTAAAAAACCAACTGATCGTTGAGGAAATCAAAGGAGAAATTAAACAATTCCTAGAAGAAAATGACAATGAACACACGACCGTGCAAAACCTATGGGATACAGCAAAAGCAGTTCTAAGAGGGAAATTTATAGCAATACAATCCCACCTCAAGAAACTAGGAAAATATGAAGCAGATGACCTAACCCTCCGCTTAAAACAGTTGGAGAAAGAAGAACAAAACATCCCAGAGCCAGCAGAAGAAGAGAAATCATAAAGATCAGAGCAGAAATAAATGAGAAAGAAACAAAAGAAACAATAGTAAAGATAAATAAAACAAAAAGCTGGTTCTTTGAAAAGGTAAACAAAATTGACAAGCCACTGGCCAGACTCATTAAGAAAAAGAGAGAAGAACCAGATCAACAAAATCAAAGACGAAAAAGGAGAGATTACAACAGATAATGCAGAAATCCAAAGGATTCTAAGAGACTATTATGAGCAACTCTATGGCAACAAACTGGACAACTTGGAAGAAATGGACAGTTTCTTGGACAGGATTAATCTCCCAAGACTGAGCCAGGAAGAAACAGAAACTTTGAACAACCCAATCACAAGCTCAGAAATCAACTTTGTGATTAAAATCTACCCAAAAATAAAAGCCCAGGACCAGATGGCTTCACAGCCGAATTCTACCAAACATTTAAAGAAGAGCTAATGCCTGTCCTTCTAAAACTCTTTCAAAAAATTGCACAGGAAGGAAAACTCCCAAACACATTCTACGAGGCCACCATCACCCTGATACCCAAACCAGGCAAAGATAACACAAAAAAGGAAAACTATAGGCCAATTTCACTGATGAACTTAGATGCCAAGATCCTCAACAAAATCCTAGCAAACAGAATTCAACGACATGTCAAAAAACTCATACATCACGATCAAGTTGGGTTCATCCCAGGCATGCAAGGCTTCTTCAACATCCGCAAATCAATCAACGTGATACACCATATCAACAAGTTGAAAGACAAAAATCACATGATCATCTCAATAGATGCAGAAAAAGCCTTTGACAAAGTACAACATCCATTTATGATCAAAACTCTTCAGAAAATGGGCATAGAAGGAACCTATCTCAACATAATAAAAGCCATCTATGAGAAACCTACAGCGAACATTATCCTCAATGGTGAAAAACTGAAAGCATTCCCTCTAAGATCAGGAACAAGACAGGGGTGCCCACTTTCACCACTGCTATTCAACATAGTCCTGGAAGTCCTAGCAACAGCAATAAGACAAAAGAAAGAAACCAGGTTGGAAAGGAAGAAGTCAAGCTCTCTTTTAAGAAACTAGGAAAATATGAAGCAGATGACCTAACCCTCCGCTTAAAACAGTTGGAGAAAGAAGAACAAAAACATCCCAGAGCCAGCAGAAGAAGAGAAATCATAAAGATCAGAGCAGAAATAAATGAGAAAGAAACAAAAGAAACAATAGTAAAGATAAATAAAACAAAAAGCTGGTTCTTTGAAAAGGTAAACAAAATTGACAAGCCACTGGCCAGACTCATTAAAAAAAAGAGAGAGAAGAACCAGATCAACAAAATCAAAAACGAAAAAGGAGAGATTACAACAGATAATGCAGAAATCCAAAGGATTCTAAGAGACTATTATGAGCAACTCTATGGCAACAAACTGGACAACTTGGAAGAAATGGACAGTTTCTTGGACAGGATTAATCTCCCAAGACTGAGCCAGGAAGAAACAGAAACTTTGAACAACCCAATCACAAGCTCAGAAATCAACTTTGTGATTAAAATCTACCCAAAAATAAAAGCCCAGGACCAGATGGCTTCACAGCCGAATTCTACCAAACATTTAAAGAAGAGCTAATGCCTGTCCTTCTAAAACTCTTTCAAAAAATTGCACAGGAAGGAAAACTCCCAAACACATTCTACGAGGCCACCATCACCCTGATACCCAAACCAGGCAAAGATAACACAAAAAAGGAAAACTATAGGCCAATTTCACTGATGAACTTAGATGCCAAGATCCTCAACAAAATCCTAGCAAACAGAATTCAACGACATGTCAAAAAACTCATACATCACGATCAAGTTGGGTTCATCCCAGGCATGCAAGGCTTCTTCAACATCCGCAAATCAATCAACGTGATACACCATATCAACAAGTTGAAAGACAAAAATCACATGATCATCTCAATAGATGCAGAAAAAGCCTTTGACAAAGTACAACATCCATTTATGATCAAAACTCTTCAGAAAATGGGCATAGAAGGAACCTATCTCAACATAATAAAAGCCATCTATGAGAAACCTACAGCGAACATTATCCTCAATGGTGAAAAACTGAAAGCATTCCCTCTAAGATCAGGAACAAGACAGGGGTGCCCACTTTCACCACTGCTATTCAACATAGTCCTGGAAGTCCTAGCAACAGCAATAAGACAAGAGAAAGAAATAAAAGAAATCCAGGTTGGAAAGGAAGAAGTCAAGCTCTCTCTTTTTGCAGACGACATGATATTATACATAGAAAATCCCAAAGACACGGTTACAAAGCTACTAGAACTAATCAATGAATTCAGCAAAGTTGCAGGATATAAAGTCAACACACAGAAGTCACTGGCATTCCTATACACAAACAATGAAAAATCAGAAAATGAAATCAAAGAGGCAATCCCCTTCACCATTGCAACCAAAAGAATCAAATATCTAGGAATAAACCTACCCAAAGAAACAAAAGAACTGTACACAGAAAATTACAAGACACTCATGAGAGACATTAAAGTAGACTTAAACAGATGGAGAGATATTCCATGTTCTTGGATTGGAAGAATCAATATTGTGAAAATGACCATACTTCCAAATATCATCTACAGATTCAATGCAATACCTATTCAACTACCACTGACATTTTTCACAGAACTAGACCAAATAATAACACAGTTCATATGGAAACACAGAAGACCTCGAATAGCCAAAGAAATCCTGAGGAAGAAAAATGGAGTTGGAGGGATCAGCCTCCCTAACTTCAGACTCTACTACAAAGCAACAGTTATCAAGACAGTATGGTACTGGCACAAAAACAGAACTATAGATCAATGGAACAAGATTGAGAACCCAGAGATCAACCCACGCACCTATGGGTACCTTATTTTTGATAAAGGAGGAGAAACTATAAAATGGGACAAAGACAGTCTCTTTAACAAGTGGTGCTGGGAGAATTGGACAGCTACATGCAAAAAAATGAAATTGGAACATTCCCTGACGCCATACACTAAGATCAACTCAAAATGGATTAAAGACCTCAATGTAAGACCAGAAACCATCAAACTCTTAGAGGAGAATATAGGCAAAACCCTCAAGGACAACAGCGAACATTATCCTCAATGGTGAAAAACTGAAAGCATTCCCTCTAAGATCAGGAACAAGACAGGGGTGCCCACTTTCACCACTGCTATTCAACATAGTCCTGGAAGTCCTAGCAACAGCAATAAGACAAGAGAAAGAAATAAAAGAAATCCAGGTTGGAAAGGAAGAAGTCAAGCTCTCTCTTTTTGCAGACGACATGATATTATACATAGAAAATCCCAAAGACACGGTTACAAAGCTACTAGAACTAATCAATGAATTCAGCAAAGTTGCAGGATATAAAGTCAACACACAGAAGTCACTGGCATTCCTATACACAAACAATGAAAAATCAGAAAATGAAATCAAAGAGGCAATCCCCTTCACCATTGCAACCAAAAGAATCAAATATCTAGGAATAAACCTACCCAAAGAAACAAAAGAACTGTACACAGAAAATTACAAGACACTCATGAGAGACATTAAAGTAGACTTAAACAGATGGAGAGATATTCCATGTTCTTGGATTGGAAGAATCAATATTGTGAAAATGACCATACTTCCAAATATCATCTACAGATTCAATGCAATACCTATTCAACTACCACTGACATTTTTCACAGAACTAGACCAAATAATAACACAGTTCATATGGAAACACAGAAGACCTCGAATAGCCAAAGCAATCCTGAGGAAGAAAAATGGAGTTGGAAAGATCAGCCCCCCTAACTTCAGACTCTACTACAAAGCAACAGTTATCAAGACAGTATGGTACTGGCACAAAAACAGAACTATAGACCAATGGAACAAGATTGAGAACCCAGAGATCAACCCACGCACCTATGGGTACCTTATTTTTTATAAAGGAGGAGAAACTATAAAATGGGACAAAGACAGTCTCTTTAACAAGTGGTGCTGGGAGAATTGGACAGCTACATGAAAAATGAAATTGGAACATTCCCTGACGCCATACACTAAGATCAACTCAAAATGGATTAAAGACCTCAATGTAAGACCAGAAACCATCAAACTCTTAGAGGAGAATATAGGCAAAACCCTCAAGGACATCAATCAAAGCAAGATCTTCTCTGACCCACCAACTAAAATAGCAGAACTGAAAAGAAAAATGAACATATGGGACCTTATGAAACTTAAAAGCTTTTGTACAGCAAAAGAAATTACAAAAAAGTTCAACAGACACCCCACAGAGTGGGAGAAAATCATAGCAAATGAAACAACAGACAAAGAATTAATCTCCAAAATCTACAAGCAACTCAGACAACTCAGCACAGGGAAAATGAGCAGCCCAATCAAAAAATGGGAAAAAGATCTAAAGAGACGCCTCTCCAAAGAGGACATACAAATGGTCCAAAAATACATGAAACGATGCTCAACCTCGCTTATTATCAGAGAAATGCAAATTAAAACCACAATGAGATACCACCTCACACCTGTCAGAATGGCTATCATCAACAAATCGACAGACAACAAATGCTGGAGAGGGTGTGGAGAAAAGGGAACCCTCTTGCATTGCTGGTGGGAATGTAAATTAATACAACCTCTATGGAAGACAATATGGAGATTCCTTAAAAAACTAAAAATAGAAGCACCCTATGACCCAGCAATCCCACTATTAGGCCTATATCCTGATGAAATCAAAACTGAAAGAGGCACCTGTACCCCAATGTTCATTGCAGCTCTCTATACAATAGCCAGAACATGGAAGCAACCTAGATGTCCATCGACAAACGAATGGATCCAGAAGCTCTGGTACATATATACAATGGAATACTACTCAGCTGTTAAAAGAAATGCAGAAGACTCAGTCCTAATGAGGTGGCTGGCTCTAGAACCTATCATAAAAAGTGACGTAAGTCAAAAAGAGAAAGACAAGTATAGTATACTAACTCATATATATGGGATCTAGTAAGATGGTCATGATAACACACGCAGTGAACTCATGAAAAAACAGAGAATAGACATAAAGACATTGTGGAGACCGAACAATGGGAGGGAGTAACATGGGAACCTATACTGTCATGTGTAGAAAAGATAGCTATTGTCATTGTGCTAGGGGAATAGGAATACCTACAACCACTTGGAGCAATGGTCTGGAGGGATTGGGGGGGGAACCTGGGTGGGGGGAGGGTCAAGGGATATGCATCTGATTGATCTGGAACATACATGTACAAAAATAAATAAATAAATAAAAGATTAAAAAAAAAAAAAATCTTTGAGAAGGTTTCTCCCTCTGTTTCTCTTTTAGATGGGTTATGGCTGGGTACCATGTGACAAATAAAATTTCCTAGTGTTCTTACAGATAAAATGATCATTGTGTCCTTTTAAATCACCCAGGGCCCAAAGAGGCCATAATCACTTTAGGGTTTAGTCTTGACAACCTAACACACTGTACCCATATTAGTAATTATTACTGAGGTAAGGATTATTATTTAAGACATGCTTTGGGAATGCAGTGTGAAAGAAGCTGATAATTACTCCTCATCACTTCTTTCTTAATAACGAAACCTGATTTTATTGGGGGGCATCAACATACACTGATGCAAAACTGCTTTTTCCAGAAACACCTTATAAAAGCAGTAGCTAGGTAACCAAATATAAGATAAGGCTATCAGGAGGGCTGCTAAGTTAGGTAGGAGGCTCTTTTGCATTTTTCTCATTCCTCCTTCTTCCTGCCTGAAATACAGACTTGATGTCTGGAGCTTTAGGGGCCATCTTGCACCTTGAAGTCAGAAGTCACGAGCTAATGATGATAGAACTAAGCATTACAAGCTCAGGACACAGATTGTGTCATAGAAACACTGTAATAACTATAGAAAGTCAGCCTCCAGACTGCCTATATATGAGAAGAAAATAAACCTCTCCATCTTGTTAAACCATGTTATTTCAGCTTTCTGTTATTAGCCCCCAAATACATTTCCTAACTGATTCTCTCCCATGTGGCAAAATAAGAAAAGCAAAGCAAAAAATAACATTTAATCAAGATGTTAAGAAAGGGGAACATTTTTAAATTCTCTAGTTTTCAGAGCATGGTGCATTTGTGGGGAGGGAACTGTCAGATGAGTGCCATGGGACAACTATGATGTCCAGGTTTGCTAGTGGATGGGGGTTCTTATAAGAGAAAGAGATAAGAACCCAGCAGCTTTCGCCTGTGGCTTTCAAACACTTTGCCCTTTATGGGCAAATAATGCCTGCATTATTTATCAACATTGAATTTGCATGGTCTATAGGAGAAATGACTGATCCTTGGAAAGTGTTTCCCACATGGGGTCTAGGAGACTTCTGAATCTATTTAATGAAAAATGAAAAGAAATAGCATAACAAGTTCAAGTTCATTCAAGTCGACATCAATGCCAGTCTCTCCAGAAGAGGCAGGAAAAGAGGCCAGCAGAGAGGAAGAGAATAAAAGCTCTTGGCTCTGCTTTCCTAATTACCCCTAATCCACTAAAGAGCTGAAACATCTTACAAATGCTAATTAATTAGCCCCCTACCAGTTTAGTGATGAATCCATGAAGCAGCCTCTCTGCAAAGTATGGATTGTGGCAAAACAGGGTGTGCTGGAAATGAATGTCTAGTTTTAACAGGCAATGTTTGCAGTCCTGCAGTTAGCTAAGGGACTTCCCAAGTGGCAGCAGTGGTAAAGAATCTGCCTGCCAATACAGGAGATGCTGGGTTCAATCTCTGGGTCAGGAAGATCCTCTGGAGGAGGACATGGCAACCCAATCCAGTATTCTCGCCTGGAAAATGCCTAGGACAGGAGTCTTATAAAAGCAGTAGCTAGGTAACCAAATATAAGATAAGGCTATCAGGAGGGCTGCTAAGTTAGGTAGGAGGCTCTTTTGCATTTTTCTCATTCCTCCTTCTTCCTGCCTGAAATACAGACTTGATGTCTGGAGCTTTAGGGGCCATCTTGCACCTTGAAGTCAGAAGTCACGAGCTAATGATGATAGAACTAAGCATTACAAGCTCAGGACACAGATTGTGTCATAGAAACACTGTAATAACTATAGAAAGTCAGCCTCCAGACTGCCTATATATGAGAAGAAAATAAACCTCTCCATCTTGTTAAACCATGTTATTTCAGCTTTCTGTTATTAGCCCCCAAATACATTTCCTAACTGATTCTCTCCCATGTGGCAAAATAAGAAAAGCAAAGCAAAAAATAACATTTAATCAAGATGTTAAGAAAGGGGAACATTTTTAAATTCTCTAGTTTTCAGAGCATGGTGCATTTGTGGGGAGGGAACTGTCAGATGAGTGCCATGGGACAACTATGATGTCCAGGTTTGCTAGTGGATGGGGGTTCTTATAAGAGAAAGAGATAAGAACCCAGCAGCTTTCGCCTGTGGCTTTCAAACACTTTGCCCTTTATGGGCAAATAATGCCTGCATTATTTATCAACATTGAATTTGCATGGTCTATAGGAGAAATGACTGATCCTTGGAAAGTGTTTCCCACATGGGGTCTAGGAGACTTCTGAATCTATTTAATGAAAAATGAAAAGAAATAGCATAACAAGTTCAAGTTCATTCAAGTCGACATCAATGCCAGTCTCTCCAGAAGAGGCAGGAAAAGAGGCCAGCAGAGAGGAAGAGAATAAAAGCTCTTGGCTCTGCTTTCCTAATTACCCCTAATCCACTAAAGAGCTGAAACATCTTACAAATGCTAATTAATTAGCCCCCTACCAGTTTAGTGATGAATCCATGAAGCAGCCTCTCTGCAAAGTATGGATTGTGGCAAAACAGGGTGTGCTGGAAATGAATGTCTAGTTTTAACAGGCAATGTTTGCAGTCCTGCAGTTAGCTAAGGGACTTCCCAAGTGGCAGCAGTGGTAAAGAATCTGCCTGCCAATACAGGAGATGCTGGGTTCAATCTCTGGGTCAGGAAGATCCTCTGGAGGAGGACATGGCAACCCAATCCAGTATTCTCGCCTGGAAAATGCCTAGGACAGGAGTCTAGAGGGCTACAGTCCATGGGGTCACAAAGAGTTGGACAGGACTGAGCGGCTGAGCACACACAGGTTAGTTAAGGCAGAGAGAAGCACTACCAGCACAAGAATGGGAATTTCAGGATTTCTAGAAATCAGCATATATAAAACCATAGATCATTTCTTTTCTACCCTCCACCCAGTTTTTGCCTTTCAACTCACAGTGGAAAAACTATATTGCACCCTAATCTCAAGATATGTTCATCTTCTGGAAACCTCTATCCTCTCTCCACCACCATTAGTTCATATACTTATCAGAAATTACCATCTCATGCTACTGTCCTGTTTTCATCCTTCTCAAATTTTATTCTTCTGAATCATATTGTGAAAGAAATTTGAATCAGCCACTATCTGTGCGTTTGGCTGCAAAATAAAAGAAAACTCAACTGAAAGTAACTTAAACTCTAAAAGAAATTTATTGTTTCTGATTCATTTAACTTAAGAGTTCAAAGGAGGGTCAGCTTCAGGCATTAACTTAAGATCAGGGCCCTGGTTCTCTCTCTCTGCAGTTCTCTTGGTGTTATTCCTTCTATTTGTTCTTTTCTCTGACTGATTTCTGCTAATAGCACCAAAATACTATAGCAGTTTCTGGAGACACCACTACGTATCACAGCATTTGAAGAAAGAGAGAGCCTCTTCTCCCAAATGTTCATTCCTAAAGAACAAAATTAGGTTCGGTCCCCACTCTTGAAAAGTGTTCTTTCTGGCCCAAGAAATGATGCGAGTCAGCCCAGGCTAAGTTATGCTGTGGTAACAAATAACCGTAAAGACCTCAGTGGCTTGCAAAGCAAAAAAAGTTTGTTTCTCATCCAACTTGCATATCAGCAGCTGTGGGCCAGCTGAGACTCCACCCCTTCATTCTGGGGATAAGACTGAAGGAGCAACCAAATTCTAAGGCATATTACTCTGTGGTAAAGGGAAGAGTGATAGAAGAATCATACTCTGGCCCTTAAAACTTCCACTTGGAAATGACACATTAAATTCCACCCACATTTTATGAGGCAAAGAAAATCATTGCCTAAGTGTATTGTCAATGGAACAAGAGTAAGATCTTTTGGAAGGATCATTAGGAGATGAGATGAACTTGATATATTTTGAATATAACATAATCTACTGCAAATGCTATATACTGACTGCTGAACCATTTACCAGGTAAGGGAGATAGGACTATACTTTTGGGCTAATATCAGTAAAAGCCTACCCTCTAAGTGGGAATGGAATCAATCATACCTAGAAACTTCTCATGAAAATAACCATGGCTGATTAGGAAAGTTAACCAAAATAAAAATATACTGTAAGAATGTTCAATGAAGCACAACATTTAACCTAATGTATTTAACCTAAATATCCAACAACATGTATAAGTAAATCAGGGAATATACACTCAACAAAGTACTATATAGCTATTTTTTTTTAAATATCATAAAGAAATGGGACATACTTGGGCCTAAAACCTTTTGCACAGCAAAAGAAACCACAAACAAAACACAAAGACAACCTAAAAACTGGAAGAAAATATTTGCAAACACTGCTACTGACAAGGGACTAAGTTCCAAAATATACAAACAAGTAAGTGAAGTAACAGAAAGAAAAATATCATATAATATCACTTATAGGTGTAATCTGAAAAAATGATACAAATGAACTCATATACAAAACAGAAATAAACCAGGGACATAAAAAACAAACCTACACTTACCAAAGGGGATTGTAGGGGTGGGGGATGGTAGGAGGAGGGAATGAGTGAGAGAAAAATTAGGAATTTGGGATTAACATACACATACTATTATATATAAAATAAGTAAACAGCAAGGATCTGCCATATAGCATAGGGAACTATACTCAATATCTGGCAATAATCTATAATGAAAAAAATCTAGAAGAGATATGTGTTTGTGCATAACTGAATCACTTTTCTGTATACTTGAAACAAATTCAAATTTCTTTCACAATATAATTCAAAAGAATACACTGTAAATTAACAATACTTCCAATAAAATGAAAAGAAATAAAAACAAAAGAATTTCATACCTGGATTTTTAATTACATAAAAATATTCTTTTAGTTGTGGTAGCAAAATCAAATTATCAAATGATATATACAATATGTTTCCTTTGTATGTATGAATTATAGATTTGAGCTTTTTCTTTTTGTTTATGTTTATATTCAAAATTCCTATATCAACTGTGTATGCCTTTTATACTAAGAAAATAAGCAATGAAAATTTCTTTTTTAGTGAGGTACCACTTTCCAAAGAAGTCATGAGAAGCAGATGAGATTACCATCTGTAGATGAGTAAGACCTAAGAATGTGTTACTGATTAGACTAGGGTGCCTCTCCATGCTACTGATGGAGAAGATTAAAATATAACTCAACATAATCTCTGGCATGTGGTTCTCTCATAGTCTAGAAAAATGAGAAATTCTGATTAAGAATGGTCAATGTGACTGACCATTGCCTACTGGGAAGGCTTCTGATTCATCAGAGAGTGAAGTAGAATTTTTCTCACAGAGAAGGTGACAACTCATCAAAGTGGGTCCAGCTTGGAGCTTAAAATTTTCATCTTCCTTTCATTTTAATTCTATACTGATCCAACTACCTTCTGTCTGAAATTATTCTTTAATCAAGAATCAAGGCTCCATATCAATGATATGTTACTTATCCTGTCTGGTGAAACTCCTGTTGAGCATGGCCAGGTAAAAATTCTGGCCATGCCAATTTTGGATGGGAATTTAATCAGTACCATTGTGTTTGCCAAGGTCATTTTAACCCAGGGCAAGTTAACTCCATCAAATAGAAGAACGTCCAATCAGGTTCTTTCTTTTTATTAACATTTCTACTTTTTTCTTCTCTACCTGTAAAATTCTCAATGCAATCAAATGTTTTGGCCAGTTTTCCCAAATTTTGATCCTTGGAGTCCTTACCTACATTCAGTGATTTATTTAAAATGTTAGATTTGACAGTATTAAAAGGAAAATTACAAGTATATGCCATATAATATGTTCACACTTCTGCTTACTATTACAATAAGATTTTTTACTATAGCTACAAGTTTCTGAGTACATCTTATATATCAACATCATAGTGACTTTGTTCAGACTCTTTCTTAAGTCTTAAACTTTTCCACATCATATGTTAAAATTCTTCTCAACCACAATTCATTGGTGGAAAAAAAATCTCTTTCTCTGAATCCTTTAATTCAAAATTCTATTAAGATCCCATTAAAGAAGAATATAAGTTCTGTAAGAGTAGATACTTAATTTTGTCATTTCTGTATCTCCATTACTTATTAAAAGTGCTTTGTGTTAGTAAGCAATGCAAATTGCATGAATTAGTGTAATTGTATTATTCTTAGTTTCTCTGCTTACCAGACTGCGTGTTCATTGAGAGCAGAGAAGAGCAATATTGCCCAATCTGCATGTTTAACTTTTTATGCTAATAATTTTCAAACATATACCTAAATAGAGATAATAGCTCCAACCCAAATAACCTAGTTTTCATTATAGCTGGTTTTTCAATATCTAGCAATAAAAGTCAAGCAATTCAAAAGTGCGTTCACGTACAAACTGAAGATAAGAGTGATTTCAGGGTACAAAATCAAACTTGTACTCTAAGTGTTAATTCCGCACTCAAAAGTCAAAAGTTCTTTTCCTTTGAGCAGCCTGAGGTGACCTCTAAAAATGGTGCAGTATTCACTTGAACCAGAAAACCCCCACAAAATCATGCAAATCAAGAGGTTCAAATTTTCCTGTCCACTTTAAAAACATTCGTGAAACTGCCCAAGCAGTGTAAGCATGGTGTACACATATCCAAAAAGCCAAGTATCTGAAGGAGGTCACTCTAAAGAAGCAATGTGTGCCATTCTATCATTACAATGGTGGAGTTGGTAGGCATACACAGACCAAACAGTGGGGCTGGATGCAGGGTCAGTGGCCCAGAAAGAGTGCTGGATTTTTACTGAACATGCTCAAAAATGCAGAGAACAATGATGAACTTAAGGGCTTAGATGTAGATTCTCTGGTCACTGAACACATCCAGGTGAACAAAGCCCCCAAGATGTGGCACAGGACTTACAGAGCTCATGCTCGGATCAACCCATACATGAGCTCTCCTTGCCACATTGGGATGATGGAAAAGAACAGACTGTTCCTAAGCCAGAAGAGGAGGTTTCACAGAAAAAAAAGATACCCCAGAAAAAAACAGAAGAAACAAAAACTTGTGGCCTGAGAATAAATGCCACAAAAAATAAATGCAAAAAAAGTTTAAAAAGTCAAAACTTTCAGTGGTTTTATGTCCAGATTCTCATTTAATGGATCAATTCAATGAAATCTCCTAAAATATCACTTGGAGGATTTATTAGCAAACAACATTTCCTGTTGAAGCATAATACATTAGTATCATGCATATAATTTGTACTGGTTTTCAACATATTTTTCATAAATGCCATATCCTAAGGCTTTCTGTTATAATGGTTGAGCTCACTGCTTTTTTCCCCAAGAAAAGTTTAAGAAAAAAAGAAAAGAAAGAACTATGACAGAGAGAAGCCCCAAGACTCTACTAGGTGCCAGCACATACTTAGCAAAAATGTTTTTTAAAGAAAGATGGAATGAATGAAAAAGTAAGTCTGTGTCTCTAGATACTTCTACATTAATTGAGCTTCAAAGGAAATTCTGACCCAAGATCTTCTGTATCTTTCACATATGCTCCTTTTCTACAACACAGGAACCTATTTTTTAAATTATAATATGCTTCTGGAGTTCAACAAGGGGTAACAGAATCTCATAATTGAAAGTATCATGAGCAATTTTGAACTGGGACCAAGAGGAAAGGAAACATAAGACAAAAATGTCAACAAAGAGTAGCATCCAAGGTTAAATAACAAGTTGGTCCCCCAGAGGTAGGCAGCAGGCTTGTCAACAAGTCCATCCAGTCTCAGTAGGCTCAGATATCCAAGATGGCTGATACAGAGAGCTGGGCTCTGTAGCAAGTGTCCATGCCCAGGGAATATTCTGTATCTGTAGCATCATGGTCCCAGTTGGTTTGAAATAGGACCCCAGTAGGATAAAACAAGCCAAACAAAGAATGAATCAGATTACTGGACAGATTGGAACTCACTTCCAGGTTTTATATGTAAGCAGAGATACAGTAATATACTCAGAAAACCAGGCACAATTATGGTCCTGAGGATTTGAAATGCCCATTCAGAACATCACCCCACTTCCCTTACCCGAGAGCACCAAACTACTCTCAGTCTGCAGCTTCTGGTAGGGAGGAAGTTCCTGTTATTGGGAAGGGCTAGAACTGAAACAGGACTTAGGGGTAGACATAGTTGTGAGCATATCTTGAAGGCAGGAGAAGCTGGAGTGATAATAAATGCCACATATTGATGATTTACTATGTACCAGGCTTTGTACCTGTTTTCATAAGCACTAACTTTTACTGTTGACATTACCATCACTACTCTGTGAAACAGTCACTGAACAAATAATATGGGCCAAGTGTTGTTCTCTGTGTTTTAGATCAATCATCTCATTTGTCCTCACAACTGTATGTGCTCAATACATTTTACCCCTGTTTTGTTAGATATACAAATTGAAACAAATAACTTATTGAAATCCTTGCCACCAGCTCACACAGAAAACAAATGACATATCTGGGATTATGACCCTGGCTCTCTGAATCTAGAGTTCCAATCACTGGCTCATGGTTTCATTTAACTCCTAGGAATAACTTTTACTAATAGAAAATTATAGTTAATGAAGTAGACTCATTTGAGGTACAATAATTGGCCAAAGATATATAGGACCTTCTGTTGTCTTCATTTTACAGGTCCAGAAAGACATGTGAGTCACCCACTACACCAACAGCAAGGGTACGGTGAAGATGTACATCCCCATCTGAATGCTGAGCATGGGCTACTTATAACAAGAATTTTTCTTACCTCCTGCCCGTATCATGAGCAATTTTGAACTGGGAAAGAGGAAAGGAAACATAAGACAAAAATGTCAACAAAGAGTAGCATCCAAGGTTAAATAACAAGTTGGTCCCCCAGAGGTAGGCAGCAGGCTTGTCAACAAGTCCATCCAGTCTCAGTAGGCTCAGATATCCAAGATGGCTGATACAGAGAGCTGGGCTCTGTAGCAAGTGTCCATGCCCAGGGAATATTCTGTATCTGTAGCATCATGGTCCCAGTTGGTTTGAAATAGGACCCCAGTAGGATAAAACAAGCCAAACAAAGAATGAATCAGATTACTGGACAGATTGGAACTCACTTCCAGGTTTTATATGTAAGCAGAGATACAGTAATATACTCAGAAAACCAGGCACAATTATGGTCCTGAGGATTTGAAATGCCCATTCAGAACATCACCCCACTTCCCTTACCCGAGAGCACCAAACTACTCTCAGTCTGCAGCTTCTGGTAGGGAGGAAGTTCCTGTTATTGGGAAGGGCTAGAACTGAAACAGGACTTAGGGGTAGACATAGTTGTGAGCATATCTTGAAGGCAGGAGAAGCTGGAGTGATAATAAATGCCACATATTGATGATTTACTATGTACCAGGCTTTGTACCTGTTTTCATAAGCACTAACTTTTACTGTTGACATTACCATCACTACTCTGTGAAACAGTCACTGAACAAATAATATGGGCCAAGTGTTGTTCTCTGTGTTTTAGATCAATCATCTCATTTGTCCTCACAACTGTATGTGCTCAATACATTTTACCCCTGTTTTGTTAGATATACAAATTGAAACAAATAACTTATTGAAATCCTTGCCACCAGCTCACACAGAAAACAAATGACATATCTGGGATTATGACCCTGGCTCTCTGAATCTAGAGTTCCAATCACTGGCTCATGGTTTCATTTAACTCCTAGGAATAACTTTTACTAATAGAAAATTATAGTTAATGAAGTAGACTCATTTGAGGTACAATAATTGGCCAAAGATATATAGGACCTTCTGTTGTCTTCATTTTACAGGTCCAGAAAGACATGTGAGTCACCCACTACACCAACAGCAAGGGTACGGTGAAGATGTACATCCCCATCTGAATGCTGAGCATGGGCTACTTATAACAAGAATTTTTCTTACCTCCTGCCCTAAAGTCCCTCAGTCCTTCTCTCTTTCATTCCCCAGCCACCTCTCATAAATCTAGAATACGTTTTTCTATCGTCCTTCCTCTCTTCTGTCTTCATTCCTGGAAACTGAATCTCATCACAAATAAATTCTGACAGAAGGAGACACACCTAGAAACTGGAAGAAGTCAGTGTGAAAGGTTTCTGGAATCCAGTAATGGTAAATAAATCTCTAAATTACTGGTACTCATCATATGCCTCAGAAATAGCCTCACTTCATTGCTTGACCACATACACTCAGAGACAACTCTTTCCTTGGCATGGTTCTTGACACCTGCTATTCTTATAGTTGCCTGAGGTAAGACATAACAAGTTACTGTTCCCACTGTCCAAGAAGAGATAGCATTTAACTAGTAATGGAAAAGGGGTGGGCAGTAGTGAGCCAGAATGAAATCATGAAGCCCCAAATTGGACTAGACGTGGGTGGTGGAAGGCAGGAAGGAAAGAATGCAGAAGTCAGAAAGCAAGAATCACCATAAAATTCAGCGTCTAAATAAATATCACACCAGTTTCCTGAGAACACAGATGATTATTTCTGTCATTGCTTAGTGTATGGGCCATTGGATGCCAGCCAAGGAATGGGTTCCCTTTAGGAGGTTCAAGGTACTGTGGTGGAAACAAATGCTAGCACCATCTTACAAGTTCCCACAGTGTGCTGAGCACTGTACCTGAATGACCACATTTTATCCTCAGAACAGCCCCACAAGGGAAGTTACTTAAGTGTATGCTTTGCTCACATGGTTCCTAACTAAAATGATAGAAAAGATATAACTGAGAAGTAACGTGCTCAGTAATCTTAGCTGGCATCTACCCCATTCTCAGTCTCACTCCTTATAGGTAACCATTTTGATTTGTCTCTGTTTGTCTGGTTTCTTTAGTTTCTGCAGACACACACAAAAAATGAAATGATATGTTCTTATTCTCACTGAAGAAAGGTAGTATTATTCACATTCCCTTACACACAGGAATCCAATGTTTGAAGAAGATGACTGAGTCTTTCTTTGGGCTGATCTCTGACTGGTCAAGAATCCACTTACTCTCGGGGTCACTGTTGCTTATAGGATCCGGACTGAGGGTCAAGAGTCAAGCGACCCAGCTCAAAGTTACCCAAGCTTCTGGACTAAAGGTCCCTGGTTGAGTTAGTAGATTTGAAATGCCATGCCCTTGCTCTTCAGTTCTAAAAATCAAGTTCCTGAGAATCTCATAAAATTCTGCCCTCAAACTGTGAAAGGTTTCTGGAATCCAGTAATGGTAAATAAATCTCTAAATTACTGGTACTCATCATATGCCTCAGAAATAGCCTCACTTCATTGCTTGACCACATACACTCAGAGACAACTCTTTCCTTGGCATGGTTCTTGACACCTGCTATTCTTATAGTTGCCTGAGGTAAGACATAACAAGTTACTGTTCCCACTGTCCAAGAAGAGATAGCATTTAACTAGTAATGGAAAAGGGGTGGGCAGTAGTGAGCCAGAATGAAATCATGAAGCCCCAAATTGGACTAGACGTGGGTGGTGGAAGGCAGGAAGGAAAGAATGCAGAAGTCAGAAAGCAAGAATCACCATAAAATTCAGCGTCTAAATAAATATCACACCAGTTTCCTGAGAACACAGATGATTATTTCTGTCATTGCTTAGTGTATGGGCCATTGGATGCCAGCCAAGGAATGGGTTCCCTTTAGGAGGTTCAAGGTACTGTGGTGGAAACAAATGCTAGCACCATCTTACAAGTTCCCACAGTGTGCTGAGCACTGTACCTGAATGACCACATTTTATCCTCAGAACAGCCCCACAAGGGAAGTTACTTAAGTGTATGCTTTGCTCACATGGTTCCTAACTAAAATGATAGAAAAGATATAACTGAGAAGTAACGTGCTCAGTAATCTTAGCTGGCATCTACCCCATTCTCAGTCTCACTCCTTATAGGTAACCATTTTGATTTGTCTCTGTTTGTCTGGTTTCTTTAGTTTCTGCAGACACACACAAAAAATGAAATGATATGTTCTTATTCTCACTGAAGAAAGGTAGTATTATTCACATTCCCTTACACACAGGAATCCAATGTTTGAAGAAGATGACTGAGTCTTTCTTTGGGCTGATCTCTGACTGGTCAAGAATCCACTTACTCTCGGGGTCACTGTTGCTTATAGGATCCGGACTGAGGGTCAAGAGTCAAGCGACCCAGCTCAAAGTTACCCAAGCTTCTGGACTAAAGGTCCCTGGTTGAGTTAGTAGATTTGAAAAATGCCATGCCCTTGCTCTTCAGTTCTAAAAAATCAAGGATCAATACTGCCTGGAGCTGGGGATTTTTATCCACTGTTCAGTGGGGGTCCTTTTGCAAGCTTTCTAAGAGAGAATGGGTGGGATACGTGTGCTTAGGGTAAGTCTATCAGGTAAAATTCAGAGTGCTCAGTTAAATCTGAAGACAAAAAATGAACAATTATTTTCAGATAAAGAATGAACAATTTTCTGGTATAAGTATATTCTGCACAATATTTAACTGCATGTTCTGTATTTTTTTCTTATTAATTTTTGCTAAATTTGGCAGCCCTAACAGAAAACAGTTTTGGAACTTGGGCCCTTATGTTTTTAAAGGACAAGTGGCCATGGGTCAGAAGGACTGAAGGGGCTCTGGAAGTTGGGATGAGCTGGAACTCATAGCAATAAATTCTAAAAGCAGAAGTCATGTTTTAGGTTTCATGGACCTCAAAAATAGAGAACACCTTGGTCATTTCTGGGAGATACCTCAGTCCCAGTTGCCAAAAATCACTTATTTAAACTATATGAAATTTATTTTGCATTTATGGTCACAGGCAATAGATTATTTTGAAATAATTTAATCCAAAAGGAAATTTGTTGGAAAGATTAGGAAGATTTTACAGAATTGAAGGGAAAACTGATGAGCCTGGCTTGGAGAGAGAATAACCGGGCAGCTCTGGTGATCTTCGCAGGAGAAACAACTCAACAGACATAAAAAGACTGTGGCAGCAAAAGGAAGGAGCACTTGTAGCCCTCTGTCCCCTTCCTCACCCACCAGATTGTCAGCTCTGTGGGGCAGGGACCTCTGCCTGGCATATAGTAGGTACTCAGTACATTCTCCCCATTTGCTCCATTCACAATTTCTTGAGACAGATTCCGATTGATTTGACTTGGGTGACAGTCACTCTTGACCAAAAACAGGCAAAGAACCTTGATTTATAGTCCTACCCACACTGCACACACAAGAGGAGAGGTTATTTCTCCCAAGCAAAGTTAAGATTTATCATGATACGTAGGAGGAATATATTCTAGGTGATTTAAAAACAATTTCCCAGTATCTCATGGTATAAGGTATCATTCTAAGATAACTTTCTTTCCCAAACTGTTCTCGAATTATTCTCAATATCACTTTTTTAAAAAGATTTTTTGATGTGGACCATTTTTTAAAAATCTTTATTGAATTTGTAACAATATTTCTTCTGGTTTTTTTGTTTGGCCACTTCTATTGATCTTTCATTTATTTATCTTTGTTCTTTGGCCTGTGTGGGCCTCCCATCACAGTGGCCTCTCTCGGTGCAGAGCACTGGCTCTGGGAGCATGCGCTCCAGAGCTCTGGCTCCGTAGTTGGACACATCGGTCCAACCGTTCCACAGCACATGGGATCTTCCCAGGCCAACACATGGGATCATTCCAGGCCAGGCATCAAACCGGCGCCCTTTGCACTGCAAGGGCCCCCTTCCACTGGACCATCAGGGAAGCCCACTTCTGTTGCTTTTTTTTTAAATTTTTGGCTTATGTTTCCATATTTTGATCCTTGGGATTCTTAAAAATTTGTATGAAGGAGTTACCTACGGCATTAGGGTCTTAGCTCCCTGACCTAGAACAAACTCCGATGTGGAAAGCTAACACCTTGGTCATTTCTGGGAGATACCTCAGTCCCAGTTGCCAAAATCCCTTATTTAAACTATATGANATTTATTTTGCATTTATGGTCACAGGCAATAGATTATTTTGAAATAATTTAATCCACAAGGAACTTTGTTGGAAAGATTAGGAAGATTTTACAGAATTGAAGGAAAACTGATGAGCCTGGCTTGGAGAGAGAATAACCGGGCAGCTCTGGTGATCTTCGCAGGAGAAACAACTCAACAGACATAAAAAGACTGTGGCAGCAAAAGGAAGGAGCACTTGTAGCCCTCTGTCCCCTTCCTCACCCACCAGATTGTCAGCTCTGTGGGGCAGGGACCTCTGCCTGGCATATAGTAGGTACTCAGTACATTCTCCCCATTTGCTCCATTCACAATTTCTTGAGACAGATTCCGATTGATTTGACTTGGGTGACAGTCACTCTTGACCAAAAACAGGCAAAGAACCTTGATTTATAGTCCTACCCACACTGCACACACAAGAGGAGAGGTTATTTCTCCCAAGCAAAGTTAAGATTTATCATGATACGTAGGAGGAATATATTCTAGGTGATTTAAAAACAATTTCCCAGTATCTCATGGTATAAGGTATCATTCTAAGATAACTTTCTTTCCCAAACTGTTCTCGAATTATTCTCAATATCACTTTTTTAAAAAGATTTTTTGATGTGGACCATTTTTTAAAAATCTTTATTGAATTTGTAACAATATTTCTTCTGGTTTTTTTGTTTGGCCACTTCTATTGATCTTTCATTTATTTATCTTTGTTCTTTGGCCTGTGTGGGCCTCCCATCACAGTGGCCTCTCTCGGTGCAGAGCACTGGCTCTGGGAGCATGCGCTCCAGAGCTCTGGCTCCGTAGTTGGACACATCGGTCCAACCGTTCCACAGCACATGGGATCTTCCCAGGCCAACACATGGGATCATTCCAGGCCAGGCATCAAACCGGCGCCCTTTGCACTGCAAGGGCCCCCTTCCACTGGACCATCAGGGAAGCCCACTTCTGTTGCTTTTTTTTTAAATTTTTGGCTTATGTTTCCATATTTTGATCCTTGGGATTCTTAAAAATTTGTATGAAGGAGTTACCTACGGCATTAGGGTCTTAGCTCCCTGACCTAGAACAAACTCCAATGTGGAAAGCAAAGTCTTAACCATTGGATCACCAGGGAGGTCCCCCAGTATCACTTGTTACATCTTTCCAATCTTCCTTATACAGAATACTAAACATAGAATGCATTGTTACGTCTAACCACATCCTCAAGCATCTCGCTCCATAGGTCTGTAATTCTCTGTTTCTATAATAACACTAAATTCATTCCTATTTAAGACCCAAGATTTTCCCATCACCTTTCAGAGCTACAAAGTAATTAAATAGGCTGCCCCATTGCACTATCCACATGGCTACATTCTCTACAAATATGCTCCTGTTTTTAAGGATTTTGTTCTTGACATTGTAAACATCTTGCATTTCCCTCTAGGGTTAAACTGTATGTTTACTTAGCAATTAACTCCACTGTGTTTTTCCTTTAGGTGCTCTCCAGGCAAAGATTGCTCATAAAATAATATGCATTGTCTCCTTTGAACTTCTTTATAAAGGTGATCCCAGACTTTTTTATTTGAGTTTATTTTAGGACGTATAAGGTTGAGGACAATCAAACAAGACAGCTCTTAACAATATGTTCCCCTCATTTCTCAAGTTCCTCTAGTGTTTAAGGCAGCAGCCCCCTGCTTAATATCCAACTAATTTGGTCTGAACCCAATACTGTGTTTTATTGATTGATTATGAAATATCTGTGTTTATTGGGGGGACTTCTTGCTATTGTTGAGAATCCTCAGGGAAGATTTCCACACTGTAGCAAATCCACCTTGATCATCACTTACCACCTCTCATAATGGACCATTGTTCTGGTAGCTCTGCTGGCCGACAGCTCTGATGTCTGATACAGTACTATTGAAATCTTGAGAATAATGCAAGGAAAAGGAAAAAATTTATCTGGATATTAGACAGCACAACTCCTAGAATCTATAGGTCTGAAGTGTGTTTTCTTGCTCAGTACACAGAACCATAGTTCAAGGACTGGGTCACTTCCTCCAAGAGAACTTGGGTTATTTTTCTCTTTTGCCCCTTGACTGCAGGCTTTTACATCCCTTCAGTGCCAGGTAAAGGAGGTTGCAGACCTACTCCCTCCCCTAATCCCAGGCTCTATTCTTTACTTCATTATGAAGAATCAATATAAGAATATATTGTTCCTAAGACAGGGGTGCCCACTTTCACCACTACTATTCAACATAGTCCTGGAAGTCCTAGCAACAGCAATAAGAGAAGAGAAAGAAATCAAAGGAATCCAGATTGGAAAAGAAGAAGTCAAGCTCTCTCTTTTTGCAGACGACATGATATTATACATAGAAAATCCCAAAGACACGGTTACAAAGCTACTAGAGCTAATCAATGAATTCAGCAAAGTCGCAGGATACAAAGTCAACACACAGAAGTCACTGGCATTCCTATACACAAACAATGAAAAATCAGAAAATGAAATCAAAGAGGCAATCCCCTTCACCATTGCAACCAAAAGAATCAAATATCTAGGAATAAACCTGCCCAAAGAAACAAAAGAATTGTACACAGAAAATTACAAGACACTCATGAGAGACATTAAAGAAGACTTAAACAGATGCAAAGATATTCCATGTTCCTGGATCGGAAGAATCAATATTGTGAAATGACCATACTTCCAAATATCATCTACAGATTCAATGCAATACCTATCCAACTACCATTGACATTTTTCACAGAACTAGACCAAAGAATAACGCAGTTCATATGGAAACACAGAAGACCTCGAATAGCCAAAGCAATCCTGAAGAAGAAGAATGGAGTTGGAGGGATCAGCCTCCCTAACTTCAGACTCTACTACAAAGCAACAGTTATCAAGACAGTATGGTACTGGCACAAAAACAGAACTATAGATCAATGGAACAAGATTGAGAACCCAGAGATCAACTCACACACCTATGGGTACCTTCTTTTTGACAAAGGAGGAGAAACTATAAAATGGGACAAAGACAGCCTCTTCAACAAATGGTGCTGGGAAAATTGGACAGCTACATGCAAAAATGAAGGGACTTTTTCATACACAGAACCATAGTTCAAGGACTGGGTCACTTCCTCCAAGAGAACTTGGGTTATTTTTCTCTTTTGCCCCTTGACTGCAGGCTTTTACATCCCTTCAGTGCCAGGTAAAGGAGGTTGCAGACCTACTCCCTCCCCTAATCCCAGGCTCTATTCTTTACTTCATTATGAAGAATCAATATAAGAATATATTGTTCCTAAGACAGGGGTGCCCACTTTCACCACTACTATTCAACATAGTCCTGGAAGTCCTAGCAACAGCAATAAGAGAAGAGAAAGAAATCAAAGGAATCCAGATTGGAAAAGAAGAAGTCAAGCTCTCTCTTTTTGCAGACGACATGATATTATACATAGAAAATCCCAAAGACACGGTTACAAAGCTACTAGAGCTAATCAATGAATTCAGCAAAGTCGCAGGATACAAAGTCAACACACAGAAGTCACTGGCATTCCTATACACAAACAATGAAAAATCAGAAAATGAAATCAAAGAGGCAATCCCCTTCACCATTGCAACCAAAAGAATCAAATATCTAGGAATAAACCTGCCCAAAGAAACAAAAGAATTGTACACAGAAAATTACAAGACACTCATGAGAGACATTAAAGAAGACTTAAACAGATGCAAAGATATTCCATGTTCCTGGATCGGAAGAATCAATATTGTGAAATGACCATACTTCCAAATATCATCTACAGATTCAATGCAATACCTATCCAACTACCATTGACATTTTTCACAGAACTAGACCAAAGAATAACGCAGTTCATATGGAAACACAGAAGACCTCGAATAGCCAAAGCAATCCTGAAGAAGAAGAATGGAGTTGGAGGGATCAGCCTCCCTAACTTCAGACTCTACTACAAAGCAACAGTTATCAAGACAGTATGGTACTGGCACAAAAACAGAACTATAGATCAATGGAACAAGATTGAGAACCCAGAGATCAACTCACACACCTATGGGTACCTTCTTTTTGACAAAGGAGGAGAAACTATAAAATGGGACAAAGACAGCCTCTTCAACAAATGGTGCTGGGAAAATTGGACAGCTACATGCAAAAAAATGAAGTTGGAACATTCCCTGACACCATACACAAAGATCAACTCAAAATGGATTAAAGACCTAAATGTAAGACCAGAAACCTGAAAACTCTTAGAGGAGAATATAGGCAAAACCCTCAAGGACATCAATCAAAGCAAGATCTTCTCTGACCCACCTACTAAAATAGTGGAACTGAAAAGAAAAGTCAACACATGGGACCTCATGAAACTTAAAAGCTTTTGTACAGCAAAAGAAACCACCAAAAAGTTCAACAGACACCCCACAGAGTGGGAGAAAATCATAGCAAATGAAACAACAGACAAAGAATTAATCTCCAAAATCTACAAGCAACTCAGACAACTCAACACAGGAAAAACGAACAACCCAATCAAAAAATGGGAAAAAGATCTAAAGAGACACCTCTCCAAAGAGGACATACAGATGGCCCAAAAATACATGAAATGATGCTCAACCTCGCTTATTATCAGAGAAATGCAAATTAAAACCACAATGAGATACCACCTCACACCTGTCAGAATGGCCATCATCAACAAATTGACAGACAACAAATGCTCGAGAGGGTGCGGAGAAAAGGGAACCCTCTTGCATTGCTGGTGGGAATGTAAATTGATACAACCTCTATGGAAGACAATATGGAGATTCCTTAAAAAACTAAAATAGAAGCACCCTATGACCCAGCAATCCCACTGTTAGGCCTATATCCTGATGAAATCAAAACTGAAAGAAGCACCTGTACCCCAATGTTCATTAGAAAAGCAACCCTTATGACCCATGGCAAAACCCACTGTTAGGCCTATATCCAGACCAAAGAATAACGCAGTTCATATGGAAACACAGAAGACCTCGAATAGCCAAAGCAATCCTGAAGAAGAAGAATGGAGTTGGAGGGATCAGCCTCCCTAACTTCAGACTCTACTACAAAGCAACAGTTATCAAGACAGTATGGTACTGGCACAAAAACAGAACTATAGATCAATGGAACAAGATTGAGAACCCAGAGATCAACTCACACACCTATGGGTACCTTCTTTTTGACAAAGGAGGAGAAACTATAAAATGGGACAAAGACAGCCTCTTCAACAAATGGTGCTGGGAAAATTGGACAGCTACATGCAAAAAAATGAAGTTGGAACATTCCCTGACACCATACACAAAGATCAACTCAAAATGGATTAAAGACCTAAATGTAAGACCAGAAACCTGAAAACTCTTAGAGGAGAATATAGGCAAAACCCTCAAGGACATCAATCAAAGCAAGATCTTCTCTGACCCACCTACTAAAATAGTGGAACTGAAAAGAAAAGTCAACACATGGGACCTCATGAAACTTAAAAGCTTTTGTACAGCAAAAGAAACCACCAAAAAGTTCAACAGACACCCCACAGAGTGGGAGAAAATCATAGCAAATGAAACAACAGACAAAGAATTAATCTCCAAAATCTACAAGCAACTCAGACAACTCAACACAGGAAAAACGAACAACCCAATCAAAAAATGGGAAAAAGATCTAAAGAGACGCCTCTCCAAAGAGGACATACAGATGGCCCAAAAATACATGAAATGATGCTCAACCTCGCTTATTATCAGAGAAATGCAAATTAAAACCACAATGAGATACCACCTCACACCTGTCAGAATGGCCATCATCAACAAATTGACAGACAACAAATGCTCGAGAGGGTGCGGAGAAAAGGGAACCCTCTTGCATTGCTGGTGGGAATGTAAATTGATACAACCTCTATGGAAGACAATATGGAGATTCCTTAAAAAACTAAAAATAGAAGCACCCTATGACCCAGCAATCCCACTGTTAGGCCTATATCCTGATGAAATCAAAACTGAAAGAGGCACCTGTACCCCAATGTTCATTGCAGCTCTCTATACAATAGCCAGAACATGGAAGCAACCTAGATGTCCATCGACAAATGAATGGATCCAGAAGCTCTGGTACATATATACAATGGAATACTACTCAGCTGTTAAAAGAAATGCAGAAGACTCAGTCCTAATGAGGTGGCTGGCTCTAGAACCTATCATAAAAGTGAAGTAAATCAAAAAGAGAAAGACAAGTATAGTATACTAACTCATATATATGGGATCTAGTAAGATGGTCATGATAACACACGCAGTGAACTCATGAAAAAACAGAGAATAGACATAAAGACATTGTGGAGACCAAACAGCGGGAGGGAGGCATGGAGGGAGTAACATGGAAACCTATACTGTCATGTGTAGAAAAGATAGCTATTGTCATTGTGCTAGGGGAATAGGAGTACCTACAACCACTTGGGGCGATGGTCTGGAGGGATGGGAGGGGGGGAACTGGGTAGGGGGGAGGGTCCAGAGATATGCATATGAATGATCTGGGAACATACATGTTGGTGAACAACAAAACTCTGTAAAATCTTTAAAATAAAGGAAAAAAAAAAGAATATATTTTTCCTGCATGCTGGTACCCAAACAAAGCAACTCCAGTGGTAGAAAGTGTAATTCTCTGCATGTTTGTCCAGCCTAAATGATAGGAGGTGAGGGTGGGGAAGGAGTCCTGAACACTTTGACCCAGAAGAAACTGCATCACAGCAGCTATAGCTCATGCTTATACATCATCCTGAAGGAAAGATCAAGCCTGCTTACTACCTATTGGGGAGGGATCTGATTTTGTGAAAACCTATAGACAGTATTTAAGCCGACAAATTCCCCAAGGGGGAAAAAAAATGTGATTTCCTGAAACAGACCAAATTAAATCCACATTAAGAAAAATAAAGTGCCTCTTCTCTCTAAGGATATAGTCCTATTGAAAATACTTCTGATTTTTGTTATGACAGAGTACTTTATTCCACAACTGAAAATCTCTGACAGGGTTTAAGTGATTTAGTCAGTTCAGTTTCCTTGAGTAGAGTGATGAGTGGGCATTTGTCTTACATGTATGATTAATGTCTCACTAAAGACTTATGGCTAAGTGTGTAGACCAAGAAGGAAAATCTAATCCTTCAATTTCCTGTTAAAGCACTGCAAGGGATAAAAGGAGGAACTGGATGAGCCCAAGCTGAAAGTCATGCTGGCAAATGGTACTTTCAGCAACAAGATCTAGTCTAAGAAATAAACATTACAGTTGCTACCAAAGGTAGGTTTCCATCATCTTTGTTGATCAGATGTGTATGCTTGGGCCACAAAAGACTCAGTCGAGAGCAACAGTGCAGAATGCCTTAGAAGCTGCTGACAACTAGGGCGGAAGGGAGAATTTTGATTTATTTCTTGCTGGCATTGGTTCTCTTGAGGCTGCAATCCTAAACACAAAGTATCAGAAGCAAGTATTTGTTCTGCTGGAGAGACCTGCGGAAGATCCAGGAGCCTGGAACGTGGGGTGCTCCATTTCGGGTCCTTACCATTTAGAAACTAGGTGACTGTAACTATGGACAAGTCATTTTACCTCTGTGCACTAGCTGGAAAACAGCACAGTTCACTGAGAACTGGAGGGTGGTCTAATAGTTTGCAAACTTGGAAGACGGGGGATTGACAGAAGTGAGTTCCTAAATCCAGCTCCTCTGGATTAGGTGCCCAGAGAAAGAAACACGGGCTCCAGGTTACAAGAGAGCAACTTCTGCCTGCCAGATTATTCTAGCTCCCTGCCTCTTACTCATAGATTTTACAAAAGTTTAAAGGAAACCCAGTATAATTCGTTTGACAATAGTTACTGTAGTAAGGAACTATTTCAAGTTGTGGCCATGTCCTGCCCTCTAGCGGTCTAGAAGTTGTAATGCTTCATCATTAAACTTTTTGAACTTCATGACAATTTCTAATGGTTGGGTGATCTCTGTTGTTACGTTAGTCATGTCTTAGGATAGGGAACTAAATGGGACTTTAAAATTCATCCAGTCTGTTCCATTTCATAACTTAATCCTTCCAAAATTATACTCAGTTCTTGCTCCAGCACCCAACTTCCATGTAAAGATAGCAGAGTAAAACAAGATCATAGAAACTTCTTCCCACATCGGATGAAATCTTATTTCTTTACAGCCAAGTCAGCAGTGACAAGAGAGGAAACGGGTAGCCCTTGAGACAGGACAACTCCTAAGGACACGCCCAGCTCCCCAAAAGAGAGTCAGTCACAAAGCACTGTGATTCAAAGTGACGTTGTCTAACCGAAAAGTAAATAAAAAGTGGCACTCATCTCTTAAACCATCCTGTGAAGGATGGAAAACAATCTGGTCCCAGGTAAAGTGGGAAAGGTGTTGAGAATTTGTCTACTCCATTTCAGAAAAGTTAAAAGCAAAATTACTTACTGTTAAACATGAGGAAAGTGAAAAGCATTAGTACAGAAATGACACAAATCTACTACAATGAAGATGAGTAATATATCAGGCAGAGATTTTAAAAAAAAAATTCTTAGGAAGAAAATAAAAGCCAAAGGAGAAATGCTGATTCCCTTTCAGTGCTTCACTAGAAAGAAGAATTCATTGAAATATGAATTCAGTAACACAAGACCTGAAAGAAAAATCAGAAAACAATTTTTGACTAAGATGGAAGAAGAGCTGGTAGAGCTAAGAATCAATAGAGAAATGAAATACCATTGTTATAGATTTACTAAGTTATAATGGTAAAAAAAGAAACATGGAGCTGAAAAATGTCACATAGAGTCAGCTCGGTATAATCAAAGAAAGTGTAGAGTGAAAAATTGTGACTAAAGGAAAGGCGAAAGGTACATAGAGAAAAAGAATCATCCAACATGAAGACAATTTGCATCCTTAGAGTATAAAGATAAACAAAAATGAATTCAAAGATATAATCCAGAAAGAATTTCCTGAAAGGAAGAACTGTATTCACAGATAAGAAGGGCAGCTCTTAGGTCAAGGAAATTTGATAGAGAATAATCAAAATTGAGATCTTACCTGGCTATATTATTAAATGCTAAAGATAAAGGAAAAAATCCATCAGATATTCAGGGAGACAAAGGCAAAGTTTTCTTACTGTTTTATCACATTGCTTTCAAAGAATTATATTACTGTACAGCTTGCCCCTCTCTCTCTCGTAATCGGAAAAGCAGCATTATGAGCCTACCATCCCAAGTAAGTGGTTTTTTGGTTTTTTTTTCCCTAAATTTTGGCCTCTTTTATTGGCTTATTTATTTATTTATTTTCATCCATCTTTATTCTTTGGCCTGTGTAGGCCTCCCATTGCAGTGGCCTCTCTCGTTGCAGAGTACAAGCTCTGGGCACATGCGCTCCAGAGCACTAGCTCGTAATTGGACACACCAGTCCAGCTACCCAGCAGCACATGAAATCTTGCCAGGCCAGGGATCGAACCGGCGCCCCTTGCACTGCAAGGCAGACTCTCTACCCACTGGACCACCAGGGAATCCCCCAGGTAAGTGGTTTTTAAAGAACTGTTTACAATGTTTCTAATACTGCATTATGAATATGACTGGAATACTGTATGCCATAAATATTTTATAGCATTATACGTCAGTGTATAAGCTAGGCTACCATAAAGCAATCTTATTGCTACTTTTTTGTTATCAATTCACTGATCATTATACTTGTAAATAAATGTGCATTTCTTTTTCATATTATCTTTTCATTTTTGATGTCTAGTCTTATTAATACATATAATATCTATAGTGTTTTGTGTCACATGAGACAATGTAGGTACTGGCAGACAATTCATCTTGTAAACAGATGATGCAAACTTATGGTAAGTACAGTACTGATAAAAAATACAGTATGGTAAATATATTCTTTCTCCTTATGATTTTCTTAATAACGTTTTCTTTTCTCTAGCTTGTTTTGTTGTAAGAATATGTTAATAAACTATTGATGCAACCAGTAAGGCTTCTAGTCAACAGTAGACTATCAGTAGTTAAGTTTTGGGGGAGTCAAAAATATGTGAAGATTTTCAGCTCCACAGTGATCAGCACCCTATACCTCCACATTGTTCAAGAACCAATTGTAATCCCAGCTGAATAAGAGTTGAAAAATAATAAAGAACTCATGAGTGAAAAACCTATGAAAAAGAAAGCCACTGTGAAATTCTGCTAAAGCCTAATACTTTTGTCCACCCAAGATTCAAATGTTGAAATCCTATTGCCCAAGGTGATTGTATTAGAAGACAGGACATTTGGGAGATTAGGTCATGAGGGTGGAGCTCTCGTGAATGGGATTCATCGCTTATAAAAGACGCCCCAGAGTGATCCTTTGCCCCTTCCACTATGTGTGGATATAGCAAAAAGATGGCCATATAGGAAGTGGGCCCTCATTAGGCACCAAATGAAGTCACCATCTTGGATTTCATAGCCTTCAGAATTGTTATAAGTGAATACCTGTTGTCTCTAAGCCAGCCAGCTTTGGATATTATAACAGACCAAATTACTAAGATAAACATCAAGTTTACTTAATTTCCTAGCTAAAGCTAATCACGTGCGGACATGAAGAAAGTATAAAAGAATATACATAAGCCTTAATAAAGTGAAAATATTGTAAGAAAAATTTGGAAAAGTAACGCAGAAGGAGAGTAAGCACAGTATTTCTCTTTAGTAGTAGGGGTTTAGCCAACTACAGCCTTGGGCCAAACCCAGCCCACCACTTACTAATAGATAAAAATTTATTGGAATACTGTCACACTCAGTCATAAAGGATTGTCTCCAACTGCTTTCTTGCTATAATGGCAGAGTAGAATGGTTATGTTGTTATTGTTTAGCCTTTAAGTCATGCCTGATTCTTTTGCAGCCCCATGAACTGTACTGGCAGACAATTCATCTTGTAAACAGATGATGCAAACTTATGGTAAGTACAGTACTGATAAAAAATACAGTATGGTAAATATATTCTTTCTCCTTATGATTTTCTTAATAACGTTTTCTTTTCTCTAGCTTGTTTTGTTGTAAGAATATGTTAATAAACTATTGATGCAACCAGTAAGGCTTCTAGTCAACAGTAGACTATCAGTAGTTAAGTTTTGGGGGAGTCAAAAATATGTGAAGATTTTCAGCTCCACAGTGATCAGCACCCTATACCTCCACATTGTTCAAGAACCAATTGTAATCCCAGCTGAATAAGAGTTGAAAAATAATAAAGAACTCATGAGTGAAAAACCTATGAAAAAGAAAGCCACTGTGAAATTCTGCTAAAGCCTAATACTTTTGTCCACCCAAGATTCAAATGTTGAAATCCTATTGCCCAAGGTGATTGTATTAGAAGACAGGACATTTGGGAGATTAGGTCATGAGGGTGGAGCTCTCGTGAATGGGATTCATCGCTTATAAAAGACGCCCCAGAGTGATCCTTTGCCCCTTCCACTATGTGTGGATATAGCAAAAAGATGGCCATATAGGAAGTGGGCCCTCATTAGGCACCAAATGAAGTCACCATCTTGGATTTCATAGCCTTCAGAATTGTTATAAGTGAATACCTGTTGTCTCTAAGCCAGCCAGCTTTGGATATTATAACAGACCAAATTACTAAGATAAACATCAAGTTTACTTAATTTCCTAGCTAAAGCTAATCACGTCGGACATGAAGAAAGTATAAAAGAATATACATAAGCCTTAATAAAGTGAAAATATTGTAAGAAAAATTTGGAAAAGTAACGCAGAAGGAGAGTAAGCACAGTATTTCTCTTTAGTAGTAGGGGTTTAGCCAACTACAGCCTTGGGCCAAACCCAGCCCACCACTTACTAATAGATAAAAATTTATTGGAATACTGTCACACTCAGTCATAAAGGATTGTCTCCAACTGCTTTCTTGCTATAATGGCAGAGTAGAATGGTTATGTTGTTATTGTTTAGCCTTTAAGTCATGCCTGATTCTTTTGCAGCCCCATGAACTGTACCTTACCAGGATCCTCTGCCCAGGGGATTTCCCAGGCAAGAATACCAGCGTGGGCTGCCATTTCTTTCTCCAGGAGATCTTTCTGGATCAGGGATCGAACCTGTGACTCCTGTATTAGGAGGTTGTTTTATAACACAGACTCTCTCTCTCTCTCTCTCTCTCTCTATATATATATATATATATGTGTGTGTGTGTGTGTGTGTGTGTGTGTATGTGTGTATATATATATATATATATATATATATTACATGAATACATCCATATAGCTATAAATGAAATATGTAACTTTTAAAGTGACTATGTCTTTCAAAATGTTATAGCAATTGTTTTAAATGTGGAGGGATCATTTTTTTTTTTTTTTTTTTTTGAGCGGGGGTCGGGTTGGGGAGGGAGGGGAGCGGGCAGGCCACTTCTATTGGTCTTTCATTTCTCCATTTTCATCCGTCTTTGTTCTTTGGCTCCTGTGGGCCTCCCATCGCGGTGGGGTCTGTCGTTGCAGAGCGCCAGCTCTGGGCGCATGCGCTCCAGAGCTCCGGCTCGGTGATTGGACACATGGGTCTAGCCGCTCCGCGGCACGTGGGATCTTCCCAGGCCAGGGATTGAACCAGCGCCCCTTGCATTGCAAGGCGGTGTCCTTACCCACTGGACCACCAGGGGAAGCCCAGGGATCATTATTAAGGACATTTTTATCCAACTTGTATATCTCTATACATGCACATGTCTAAAATAATGTTCATTGAATGTTAATTCTTGTTACCTCTAAGTGGTAAGATCTGGAGTAATTTCCTGCTGTTTTCTGTTTGTGCATTTTGTAATGAGCATGTACAACTAAAAACCAACCAGTAAAGTGATTAATTACTCCAGCTCCTAACCCAGCTTTACTGAAAAGGTTGAACCTGCTGATTGGTAGCTTCTTCACCCTCTCCTTCTCTTCACTTCAATTTAATGATTGATAGTAGAAAAATTTGGAAAAGTAACGCAGAAGGAGAGTAAGCACAGTATTTCTCTTTAGTAGTATGGGATTAGCCAACTACAGCCTTGGGCCAAACCCAGCCCACCACTTACTAATAGATAAAAATTTATTGGAATACTGTCACACTCAGTCATAAAGGATTGTCTCCAACTGCTTTCTTGCTATAATGGCAGAGTAGAATGGTTATGTTGTTATTGTTTAGCCTTTAAGTCATGCCTGATTCTTTTGCAGCCCCATGAACTGTACCTTACCAGGATCCTCTGCCCAGGGGATTTCCCAGGCAAGAATACCAGCGTGGGCTGCCATTTCTTTCTCCAGGAGATCTTTCTGGATCAGGGATCGAACCTGTGACTCCTGTATTAGGAGGTTGTTTTATAACACAGACTCTCTCTCTCTCTCTCTCTCTATATATATATATATATATATATGTGTGTGTGTGTGTGTGTGTGTGTGTGTGTATGTGTGTATATATATATATATATATATATATATTACATGAATACATCCATATAGCTATAAATGAAATATGTAACTTTTAAAGTGACTATGTCTTTCAAAATGTTATAGCAATTGTTTTAAATGTGGAGGGATCATTTTTTTTTTTTTTTTTTTTTGAGCGGGGGTCGGGTTGGGGAGGGAGGGGAGCGGGCAGGCCACTTCTATTGGTCTTTCATTTCTCCATTTTCATCCGTCTTTGTTCTTTGGCTCCTGTGGGCCTCCCATCGCGGTGGGGTCTGTCGTTGCAGAGCGCCAGCTCTGGGCGCATGCGCTCCAGAGCTCCGGCTCGGTGATTGGACACATGGGTCTAGCCGCTCCGCGGCACGTGGGATCTTCCCAGGCCAGGGATTGAACCAGCGCCCCTTGCATTGCAAGGCGGTGTCCTTACCCACTGGACCACCAGGGGAAGCCCAGGGATCATTATTAAGGACATTTTTATCCAACTTGTATATCTCTATACATGCACATGTCTAAAATAATGTTCATTGAATGTTAATTCTTGTTACCTCTAAGTGGTAAGATCTGGAGTAATTTCCTGCTGTTTTCTGTTTGTGCATTTTGTAATGAGCATGTACAACTAAAAACCAACCAGTAAAGTGATTAATTACTCCAGCTCCTAACCCAGCTTTACTGAAAAGGTTGAACCTGCTGATTGGTAGCTTCTTCACCCTCTCCTTCTCTTCACTTCATATGATTATTCTGGAAATGTGATTGGAAAATTTCATCATCAACAGCAAGGAGACTCCTTTCTTCACTGCCTAGAGGATCTGCCTCCAAATCAAATGTGGATGAAAGTGTACTTGGAACAGCAGAGGGCACCCTTTTCCGCTTTTATGAGACTATACCGAATGTTCTAGCTTTCACAGTCAATAATTGCCTGGCCACACCTTTTAGAAGTGGTGCCAGTGGCAGTCACTGAACACCTCGGGGACTCAGCTACGCTGCCCTCCCACTCCTGCCCACTGCAAACCCATCTTCCACACTGCAAAGCAGACCAGGCCACTGTGCTAGCAGTGACCCTTCTGTGACTTCCTGCTGTACTCAGAGTCAGTCTCACACACCCAAATCAGGGCTGACCAGACCCCACTTCATTCCACTCAGGCCAGGTCTTGCACCACCACATCATCCACTCTGTTCTAGCACACTGGCATTTGCTCAATACCTAGAACACATGAAGCTCTTTCCCACCTATGAGCCTTCAAAATTTGCTGTTTCTGCTGATAGGCTGTTTCCTCTCTTGAGCTCATTTGCAATAAAGGAATCCTTCTGAGTGTTTAAACTTGGTTAGCTGTCACATCCTCAGAGAGACCCTCCCTGATGACCCTTTATTTTCTATCGCTGCATTGTGTATGTGGTCTTACATGTACTTATCACTATCTGTAATTCTTTTATTTGCTTAGTTATTTTTTGCCCATCTCCCACAAGAGCCTAATTTCCATGAAACCATGAATCTGTGTGTCTACTTGGTCATTATATCTTTAGCAGCTAGACAGGCTTTGGCAATTAATAAGTTCCCAGAAAGTATTTGTTGAATTAATGAATTAGTGGATTTACAAAATATGTGTATTGACTGCTCCCTCAAGGCTATTACAAAAAGATATAGCATAAAGGCCCTTGTAATGGGCTGAATTGTGTACTCCAAAATTGATATGCTGAATATGTACTTTGTAGTTCATATATATATATATATATTTCCTTCTTACCAGACCAATGGAAATGCTACAGAAATACTAACTCAACTTCCATTTCACTTCTTTTCACCTGTTCATTCTACCAACACTGCCTACCTTCATCTTACCTATGAATAGGTAAGGACTAAAAAGAAAGGGACTAAGGGAAAGGAACAAACTTTCTTCCACAGTCCTAATTTTCAGCCTAAATGTTATCTAATGCACAGAAGTAACATGAATAAGATAGGATACAGTGGGGATCCGTGATCACTTGTGTTTCTTAGAATGCCACTGTTTTTCGTGTTTTCAAAGCAAGTTCTGATTTGTACAAAAGCATGGCTCCTCAGCAGTAAATATAGCACACTTGTCTGTGTACTCACATGAATCTTACTGAATTTCCAGCCGCTGCCCCCCCCATGCATCCACTTGTTCAGTGACCCTTCTGTGACTTCCTGCTGTACTCAGAGTCAGTCTCACACACCCAAATCAGGGCTGACCAGACCCCACTTCATTCCACTCAGGCCAGGTCTTGCACCACCACATCATCCACTCTGTTCTAGCACACTGGCATTTGCTCAATACCTAGAACACATGAAGCTCTTTCCCACCTATGAGCCTTCAAAATTTGCTGTTTCTGCTGATAGGCTGTTTCCTCTCTTGAGCTCATTTGCAATAAAGGAATCCTTCTGAGTGTTTAAACTTGGTTAGCTGTCACATCCTCAGAGAGACCCTCCCTGATGACCCTTTATTTTCTATCGCTGCATTGTGTATGTGGTCTTACATGTACTTATCACTATCTGTAATTCTTTTATTTGCTTAGTTATTTTTTGCCCATCTCCCACAAGAGCCTAATTTCCATGAAACCATGAATCTGTGTGTCTACTTGGTCATTATATCTTTAGCAGCTAGACAGGCTTTGGCAATTAATAAGTTCCCAGAAAGTATTTGTTGAATTAATGAATTAGTGGATTTACAAAATATGTGTATTGACTGCTCCCTCAAGGCTATTACAAAAAGATATAGCATAAAGGCCCTTGTAATGGGCTGAATTGTGTACTCCAAAATTGATATGCTGAATATGTACTTTGTAGTTCATATATATATATATATATTTCCTTCTTACCAGACCAATGGAAATGCTACAGAAATACTAACTCAACTTCCATTTCACTTCTTTTCACCTGTTCATTCTACCAACACTGCCTACCTTCATCTTACCTATGAATAGGTAAGGACTAAAAAGAAAGGGACTAAGGGAAAGGAACAAACTTTCTTCCACAGTCCTAATTTTCAGCCTAAATGTTATCTAATGCACAGAAGTAACATGAATAAGATAGGATACAGTGGGGATCCGTGATCACTTGTGTTTCTTAGAATGCCACTGTTTTTCGTGTTTTCAAAGCAAGTTCTGATTTGTACAAAAGCATGGCTCCTCAGCAGTAAATATAGCACACTTGTCTGTGTACTCACATGAATCTTACTGAATTTCCATGCATCATGGGTGTAGCTGAATTCTGTTCATGGGACACCATGAGTGTTATATGCAAATGGGGCTTCAAGGATCAGCAGTGGGCATGTATATTACATATGTATCTCCTCTGCTTACAGGCTTGTTTCATCATCTCACTGGACTTTACCTACAAAACACAAGTTCAAAGATAAAAAGAACTTATTAAGAATTGCAAGATAGCCACAACAGAACATTAAACTAAACGCAAGACCCGGTGACTATGGGTCCCTGTGCAAGTGACTATACAGATAGCAAACACTTGAAGCCAGCCCTGAAAAGGAAGGGAAGCCATCACTCAAGAGTAAAGAAAGAAAAGACCAAGATGGTGGAGTAGAAGGACATGCACTCATCTGCTCCTGGGAGAACACCAGAATTGCAACTAGCTGCTGAAAAACTATTGACAGGAGGAGGTTGTATCTGACCACAAAAAAGATACCCCACATCCAAGAACAAAGGAGAAACTACAACAAAACGGTAGGAGGGGTGCAATCACGCTTTTAAAAACAAAGCTGAAACCCATCAAAGAGATTGAGTGGGTGCAAGCACGCAAAACCTTTTACACACCAAGACCCAGGAAGGGAGAAGAGACTGAGCCAGACCTGCCTTTAAGGGTCCAAGTGCCTCCTTGAGTTAGAAATGCCCTAGAGCAGTCCTTGGAAATAAAACATTGTGCTTTAAGTCCTCTGGAAGGAGGTTGCCACAAGCCAGATCATAGAGCTGCCTTGCAACGGAATCCAGGAGAAAGGAACAGTGACGCCACATGAGTCTGAACCAGACTTGCCTCTGAGTGTTCTGAAGTCTCCAGGGGTGATGGGGGTCAACAGTGGCCTGCCATGGGGTCAGGGACACTGCAGCAGTGGTCCTGACAGAGCATGTGGGAATAGGTCCTTTTGGAGAGGGTCACCATTACCCCTACCACAGTTTGGCCTCAGGTCAAACTACAGGGACAGAACAAAGTTTCACCCAGCAAAAAAGATAATTGGATTAATGATCAAGAGCCTGACCTACCCCAGCCAGGGTGGGCCTTTCAGTGCTTGAACAGCTGGAACTAGAGGAAAAAAATAAATAAGTAAACCAGTAAAAGAGGTCTTCTGATAGGACCACTGCCAGAGGCAAGGGAAAGGGCACTGATAGTGCTGACAGTATGTTAGATAATATTTGCATGATATTTTAATTGCCATTTGTCAGGGGTACACCTTCTGTTTGTCATTTGTGTATATTTGTTTTAATACTACTTAATGCCATAACAAACCTGCTGTGGAATCTCCATTCCCTGACAGAGCATGAAGCCTAGGGGCTTCAGAGGGGGACACTGACCCATGATGCTTCACCACCAGAGAATGCCTAACACTAGAGAGCACTAAACAGCAAGAACTCTCACAAAGGCAAGCACTTGTATACAAGATCTGGCATTACCCAACCACCAACAGCACTCTGAGTAAGACACCTCATTCGAACAATAAACAAGACAAAATGCAAAACCAATCATATACAGATATAACTCAGGCCTACCCATCAGAGGAAAATTAAAAATAAAAATCACCTCATCCCACACCCTACAAGCCCAAAAACAATAAACAAAAAAACAAAAATGGGGCAAACACACCAAGAGATTGAGTGGGTGCAAGCACGCAAAACCTTTACACACCAAGACCCAGGAAGGAGAAGAGACTGAGCCAGACCTGCCTTTAAGGGTCCAAGTGCCTCCTTGAGTTAGAAATGCCCTAGAGCAGTCCTTGGAAATAAAACATTGTGCTTTAAGTCCTCTGGAAGGAGGTTGCCACAAGCCAGATCATAGAGCTGCCTTGCAACGGAATCCAGGAGAAAGGAACAGTGACGCCACATGAGTCTGAACCAGACTTGCCTCTGAGTGTTCTGAAGTCTCCAGGGGTGATGGGGGTCAACAGTGGCCTGCCATGGGGTCAGGGACACTGCAGCAGTGGTCCTGACAGAGCATGTGGGAATAGGTCCTTTTGGAGAGGGTCACCATTACCCCTACCACAGTTTGGCCTCAGGTCAAACTACAGGGACAGAACAAAGTTTCACCCAGCAAAAAAGATAATTGGATTAATGATCAAGAGCCTGACCTACCCCAGCCAGGGTGGGCCTTTCAGTGCTTGAACAGCTGGAACTAGAGGAAAAAAATAAATAAGTAAACCAGTAAAAGAGGTCTTCTGATAGGACCACTGCCAGAGGCAAGGGAAAGGGCACTGATAGTGCTGACAGTATGTTAGATAATATTTGCATGATATTTTAATTGCCATTTGTCAGGGGTACACCTTCTGTTTGTCATTTGTGTATATTTGTTTTAATACTACTTAATGCCATAACAAACCTGCTGTGGAATCTCCATTCCCTGACAGAGCATGAAGCCTAGGGGCTTCAGAGGGGGACACTGACCCATGATGCTTCACCACCAGAGAATGCCTAACACTAGAGAGCACTAAACAGCAAGAACTCTCACAAAGGCAAGCACTTGTATACAAGATCTGGCATTACCCAACCACCAACAGCACTCTGAGTAAGACACCTCATTCGAACAATAAACAAGACAAAAATGCAAAACCAATCATATACAGATATAACTCAGGCCTACCCATCAGAGGAAAAAATTAAAAAATAAAAAATCACCTCATCCCACACCCTACAAGCTTACACAAACCACTGGACCAACCCTATGTGTGCAGAAACCAAAAGTAAGAAAGAATTCAACCTCAAAGCCTGGGAAAAGGGGACAAACACAGTCAGTTAAAAATGTAATAATAATAATGAAAAGGCATAGAAATACTGCACAAATGAAGGAACAATCTATGAACACACAAGTCCAAATAAATGAAGAGGAATTTTACAAACTTTCTGAAAGAGAATTCAGGATACATATAGTAAAAAGGTAAAAATATAGGAAAATATAGTATAATATATATATATAGTAAAAATATAGTAAAAAATTGAAAAAAATATTAGAGAAAATGCAAGAATCAACTAACACACTGAACAAAGAAAAACAAGAACTTATAAGATAACAGAGACAAACAACTCAATTGCTGCACTTAAAAATACTCTAGAAGGAATCAAGAGCAGAGTATCCCAGGATAGATTGGTGGAAATAACTGCTGAAGAACAGAATAAAGCTCAAAGAATGAAAAGAGCTGAGGATAGTCCCAGCAACCTCTGGGATAATATCAGACGCACCAACATTCAAATCATAGGGGCTCCAGAAGAAGAAGAAAAAAAAAGAAAGTGAATGAGAAAAATTTTGAAGTGATTATAGTTGAATACTTCTGCAACATGGGGAAGGAAATATTCAATCAAGTCAGAGAAGCACAAACAGTCCCATACAGGATAAACTCTAGGAGAAACACACCGAGACACATTAATTACGCTAACACAAATTAAATAAAGAAAGAATATTAAAAGCAGAAAGGGGGAAAAAAAAAACAGCAAGGGAAAAGCAACATGTGAAATACAAGGGAAACCCCATACATTTAACAGCTGATCTTTTAGCAGAAATTTTGCAGGCCAGAAGGGGAAAGGAAAGATATATTTAAAGTACTGTAAAGCAAAAAAATCTACAACCAAGATTACTCTAACTGGAAAGGGATCTTGTTCAAAACTGATGGAGAAATCAAAAACTTTACAGACTCACACAAGTTAAGAGAATTTAGTACCACCAAATCAACCTGACAACAAATGTTAAAGGGACATATATAGTCAGCAAATACAAGAGAAGAAGAAGATCTACAAAACAAACCCTAAACATTTAAGAAGATGGCAATAGGAGCATTTGTATCAATAATTACTTTAAACGTAAATGGATTAAGTGCACCAACCAAAAGACAAAGACTAACTGAGTGGGTAAAAAAACAAGATGCATATATATGTTTATAAGAAACCCACTTCAGACCAAAAATGTAATAATAATAATGAAAAGGCATAGAAATACTGCACAAATGAAGGAACAATCTATGAACACACAAGTCCAAATAAATGAAGAGGAATTTTACAAACTTTCTGAAAGAGAATTCAGGATACATATAGTAAAAAGGTAAAAATATAGGAAAATATAGTATAATATATATATATAGTAAAAATATAGTAAAAAATTGAAAAAAATATTAGAGAAAATGCAAGAATCAACTAACACACTGAACAAAGAAAAACAAGAACTTATAAGATAACAGAGACAAACAACTCAATTGCTGCACTTAAAAATACTCTAGAAGGAATCAAGAGCAGAGTATCCCAGGATAGATTGGTGGAAATAACTGCTGAAGAACAGAATAAAGCTCAAAGAATGAAAAGAGCTGAGGATAGTCCCAGCAACCTCTGGGATAATATCAGACGCACCAACATTCAAATCATAGGGGCTCCAGAAGAAGAAGAAAAAAAAAGAAAGTGAATGAGAAAAATTTTGAAGTGATTATAGTTGAATACTTCTGCAACATGGGGAAGGAAATATTCAATCAAGTCAGAGAAGCACAAACAGTCCCATACAGGATAAACTCTAGGAGAAACACACCGAGACACATTAATTACGCTAACACAAATTAAATAAAGAAAGAATATTAAAAGCAGAAAGGGGGAAAAAAAAAACAGCAAGGGAAAAGCAACATGTGAAATACAAGGGAAACCCCATACATTTAACAGCTGATCTTTTAGCAGAAATTTTGCAGGCCAGAAGGGAATGGAAAGATATATTTAAAGTACTGTAAAGCAAAAAAATCTACAACCAAGATTACTCTAACTGGAAAGGGATCTTGTTCAAAACTGATGGAGAAATCAAAAACTTTACAGACTCACACAAGTTAAGAGAATTTAGTACCACCAAATCAACCTGACAACAAATGTTAAAGGGACATATATAGTCAGCAAATACAAGAGAAGAAGAAGATCTACAAAACAAACCCTAAACATTTAAGAAGATGGCAATAGGAGCATTTGTATCAATAATTACTTTAAACGTAAATGGATTAAGTGCACCAACCAAAAGACAAAGACTAACTGAGTGGGTAAAAAAACAAGATGCATATATATGCTGTTTATAAGAAACCCACTTCAGACCAAAAGACACATGTAGACTAAAAGTGAGAGGATGGAAAACATATACCATGCAAATGGAAACCAAAAGAAAGCTGAAGTAGCAATCCTCATATCATACAAAATGGACGTTAAAATAAAGAAGGTTATAAGAGACAAGGCAGGACACTACATAATGATCAAGGGATCAATCCAAGAGGAAGACATAACACTTATAAATATCTATGCACCCAACTTAGGAGCACCTCAAAACACAAGGCAAACACTATCAGACATTAAAGGAAGGAAGGAAGTAACACAATTATAGTAGGAGACTTTAACACTCCACTGACACCAATGGACAGATGATCAAAACAGAAAATTAATGAGGAAACACAAGCCTTAAATGATACATTAGATGAAATGGATCTCATCGATATCTTTAGGACTTTCTGTCCAAATGCAGAAGTATATTCATTTTCTTCTCAAGTGCACACGGAACATTCTCCAGAATAGATCACAACCTGGGTCACAAATTAAACCTCAGTAAATTTAAGAAAATTGAAATTATATCAACCATCTTTTCTGACCACAATGCTATGTGACTAGATATAAATTACGAGAAAAAAACTGTAAAAAACACAAACACAAACATTAAGCAATGTATTGCTTAATGGAGATTAAGCAATACATTTCTAAATAATGAACAGATTACAAAAGAATCAAAAGGCAAATTTAAAAATTCCTAAAGGAAAATGATAATGAAAACACAACTAAAAATCTATGGGATGCAGCAAGAGGGGAGTTCATAGCAATACAATCCTACCTCAAGAAACAAGAAAAACATCAAAAAAGACAAGCTAACTTTACACTTTAAACAACTAGAAAAGAAGATCTACAAAACAAACCCTAAACATTTAAGAAGATGGCAATAGGAGCATTTGTATCAATAATTACTTTAAACGTAAATGGATTAAGTGCACCAACCAAAAGACAAAGACTAACTGAGTGGGTAAAAAAACAAGATGCATATATATGCTGTTTATAAGAAACCCACTTCAGACCAAAAGACACATGTAGACTAAAAGTGAGAGGATGGAAAACATATACCATGCAAATGGAAACCAAAAGAAAGCTGAAGTAGCAATCCTCATATCATACAAAATGGACGTTAAAATAAAGAAGGTTATAAGAGACAAGGCAGGACACTACATAATGATCAAGGGATCAATCCAAGAGGAAGACATAACACTTATAAATATCTATGCACCCAACTTAGGAGCACCTCAAAACACAAGGCAAACACTATCAGACATTAAAGGAAGGAAGGAAGTAACACAATTATAGTAGGAGACTTTAACACTCCACTGACACCAATGGACAGATGATCAAAACAGAAAATTAATGAGGAAACACAAGCCTTAAATGATACATTAGATGAAATGGATCTCATCGATATCTTTAGGACTTTCTGTCCAAATGCAGAAGTATATTCATTTTCTTCTCAAGTGCACACGGAACATTCTCCAGAATAGATCACAACCTGGGTCACAAATTAAACCTCAGTAAATTTAAGAAAATTGAAATTATATCAACCATCTTTTCTGACCACAATGCTATGTGACTAGATATAAATTACGAGAAAAAAACTGTAAAAAACACAAACACAAACATTAAGCAATGTATTGCTTAATGGAGATTAAGCAATACATTTCTAAATAATGAACAGATTACAAAAGAATCAAAAGGCAAATTTAAAAATTCCTAAAGGAAAATGATAATGAAAACACAACTAAAAATCTATGGGATGCAGCAAGAGGGGAGTTCATAGCAATACAATCCTACCTCAAGAAACAAGAAAAACATCAAAAAAGACAAGCTAACTTTACACTTTAAACAACTAGAAAAAGAAGAACAACAACCAAAAAAAAAAAAAAAATTCTAAAGTTAGCTGAAGAAGAGAAATCATAAAGATCAGAGGAGAAATAAATGAAAAAGAAATGAAAGAAACAATAATAAAGATAAATAAATCGAGAAGATGGTTCTTTGAAAAGATTAACAAAATTGACAAACCTTTAGCCATACTCATCAAGAAAAAAGAGAGAAGAGCCAAATCAAAATTAGAAATGAAAAAGGAGAGGCTACAACAGACAATACAGAAATACAAAGGTTTATAAGAGATTATTAAGAACAACTATATGGCAACAAAATGAACAACCTGGAAGAAATGGACAGATCCTTAGATAAGTGCAACCTTCCAAGACTGAATCAGGAAGAAACAGAAAGTATGAACAATCCAATTACAAGCACTGAAATTGAATCTGTGATCAAAAATCTCCCCAAAAATAAAAGCCCAGGGCAAATGGCTTCACAGGTGAATTCTATCAATCATTTAGAGAAGATCTATTCCCTCTCCTTCTAAAACTCTTTCAAAAAATAACACAGGAAGGAACACTTCCAAACTCATTCTATGAAGCTCACTCTGATACCAAAACCAGGCAAGGACAACACAAAAAAGAAAATTACTGGCCGATATCACTGATGAATATAGATGCAAAATCCTCAACAAAATTCTAACAATCATAATTCAGCAATACATCAAAAAGCTCATACATCATGACAAGTTGGGTTTATTCCAGGCATGCAAGGATTATTCAATATTTGTAAATCAATCAATGTGACATACCATATTCACAGACTGAAAAATGAAAATCACAGGATAATCTCAATAGATGCAGAAAATACCTTTGATAAAATCCAGCATCCATTATGATAAAAAAAACTCTTCAAAATATGGTCATAGAATGAAACTACCTCAACATAATGAAAGTCATATATGATAAAACCAAACATAATTCTCAATGGTGAAAAACTGAAAGCATTCCATCTAAGATCAGGAACAAGACAGGAGTGTCCACTCTTACCACTATTGTTCAATATATTCTTGGAAGTTCTAGCTACAGCAGTTAGAGAAGAAGATGAAATAAAAGGAATTCAGATCGGAAAAGAAGTAAAACTCTCACTGTTTGCAGATGACATGATACTATACATAGAAAACCCTAAGATCCTATCAGAAAATTACTAGAGTTAATCAGTGAATTTAACAAAGTTGCAGGATACAAAATCAATAGATAGAAGTTACTTGCATTTCTATATACTGGCAATGAAAAATCAGAAAGAGAAACCAAGGAAGCAAACTCATTCACCATTGCAACAAAAAGAATAAAATATCTAAGAATAAACCTATCAAAGGAGACAAAAGAACTCTACACAGAAAATTATAAGACACTGATGAAAGAAATCAAAGAAGACATACACAGATGTAGAGATATTCCATGTTCTTGGGCTGGAAGAACAAATATCATAAAAATGACTATACTACCAAATGTAATCTACAGATTCAGTGCAGTCCCTATGAAATTACCAATGGCATTTTTCACAGAACTAGAACAAAAAATATCATAATTCATATGGAAACACAAAAGACCCTGGATAGCCAAAGGAGCTTTGAGAAAGAAAAACGAAGCTAGAGGAATCAACCTTCCTGATTTCAAAGTGGCAGTCATGGAGACAGTATGGTACTGGCACAAAAACAGAAATATAGACTAATGGAACAAAATAGAGAGCCCAGAGATTAACCCACACACTTATGGGTACCTTATGTTTGACAAAGGAGGAAAGAATATACAATGGGGCAAAGACAGTCTCTCCAATAAGTGGTGCTGGGAAAACTGGAAAGCTACATGTAAAAGAATGAAGTTTGAACACTACCTAGCACCATACACACAGATAAACTCAAAATGGATTAAAGACCTAACTGTAAAACCAGAAACCATAAAACTCTTGGAGGAAAACATAAGCAGAACACTCAATGCCATAAATCAAAGCAGGATCTTCTATGACCCACCTCCTAGAGTAATGGAAATAAAGACAAAAATATACAACTGGGACCTAATTAAACTTAAAGATTTTGCACAGCCAAAGAAACTATAAATAAGGTGAAAAGACAACCTTCAAAATGGGGGAAATAATAGCAAATGAAAATAACCAACAAAGAATTAATTTCAAAAATATACAAGCAGCTCAGACAACTCAACACCAAAAAAAGCAACCCAATCAAGAAATTAGAAAAAACTTAAACAGACATCTCTCCAAAGAAGACATACACATGGCTAATAAACATGAAAAGATGCTCAACATTGCTCATTGGTAGAGAAATGCAAATCAAAACTACAATGAAATATCACCTCACACCAATCAGAATGGCCATCATCAGAAAGTGTACAAACAATAAGGCTTCTCTGGTGGTCCAGTGGGTAAAGAGTCTACCTTGCAGTGCAAGAGGCACCAGTTAGATCCCTAACCTGGGAAGATCCCACATGCTGCAGAATGGCTGGACCAGTGTGTCCAGTTATGAGCCAGTGCTCTGGAGCTCATGCACCCAATGTCAGTGCTCTGCAACAAGAGGCCACTACAGTGGGAGGCCCACACATGCCAAACAATAAAGATGGGTGAAATTTTTAAAAATAAAATTTAAAAAAAGTCTACAAACAATAAATGGTGGAAAGGTTGTGGAGAAAAGGGAACCCTCTTATACTGTTGGTGGGAATGTAAACTGATACAGACACTATGGAAGACAGTATGGAGATTCCTCAAAAAACTAAGAATAGAACCACCATATGACCCAGCATATACCACTACTAGGTATATACCCTGAAGAAATCAAAATTGAAAGAGACACATGTACCCCATTGTTCATTGCAGCAGTATTTACAATAGCTAGGACATGGTAACCTAGATGCTCATCAACAGATAAATGGATAAAGAAGCTGTGGTACATATATACAATAAAAATAATAAAAAGAAATGCATTTCAATCAGTTCTAATGAGGTGGATGAATTTAGAACCTATTATAGAGTCAAGTATTTCAGAGAGAGAAAGATAAAATATTGTATACTGACACATATACATGGAATCTAGAAAGACGGTGCTGATACATGCATACACAGAGCAGCAGTGGAGAGGTGAACATGGAGAACAGTCTTATGAACATTGGGGTGAACAGCTGTACAGACAGAGGGAGAGGAATATGCTGTGGCACTAGGGAATCTCAAACAGGTGCTCTGTGGTGACCTGGAGGGGTGAGATGAGAAGGAAGATGGTGAGGGGGAGGTCCAGGGAGGGGGATATATGTATACCTATGGCAGATTCAGGTCAATGTGTGACAGTAAAGAACAAAACTCTGTAAAAATAAATAAATAAATAAAGGAGCAAAGAAATTAAGTGGGCCCCAGACTAACTGAAAACAAACTTGGAAAGACTCAGCATCCCATACATATCCCTAAAGCCTTTCTATAAAGAACTCCCAAAGTAAAATTTAGTTTCCAGCCATTAAGAGTAGAAAAAGGAATTAACTAATTTCCATTATTGATCTATGGTATCTCAGGTTCAGTGGATTTTGTGAAACTGTGAGTGTGTGCTAAGTCACTTCAGTGTGTCCTTCTTTTTGCTTCCCCACGTGCTGTAGCATGCCAGAATCCTCTGTCCATGGGATTCTCCAGGCAAGAATATTGGAGTGGATTGTCATGCCCTCTACCAGGGGATCATCCAAATCCAGGGATTGAACCCACATCTCTTATATCTCCTACATTAGCAGGTAGGTTCTTTACCAAACAATAAATGCTGGAGAGGGTGTGAAGAAAAGGGAACCCTCTTACACTGTTGGTGGAATGTAAACTGATGCTACCACTATGGAAGACAGTATGGATATTCCTCAAAAAACTAAGAATAGAACCACCATATGACCCAGCAATCCTAATACTAGGCATATACCTTGAGGAAATCAAAATAGAAAGAGACACATGTACCCCATTGTTCATTGCAGCAGTATTTACAATAGCTAGGACATGGTAACCTAGATGCTCATCAACAGATAAATGGATAAAGAAGCTGTGGTACATATATACAATAAAAATAATAAAAAGAAATGCATTTCAATCAGTTCTAATGAGGTGGATGAATTTAGAACCTATTATAGAGTCAAGTATTTCAGAGAGAGAAAGATAAAATATTGTATACTGACACATATACATGGAATCTAGAAAGACGGTGCTGATACATGCATACACAGAGCAGCAGTGGAGAGGTGAACATGGAGAACAGTCTTATGAACATTGGGGTGAACAGCTGTACAGACAGAGGGAGAGGAATATGCTGTGGCACTAGGGAATCTCAAACAGGTGCTCTGTGGTGACCTGGAGGGGTGAGATGAGAAGGAAGATGGTGAGGGGGAGGTCCAGGGAGGGGGATATATGTATACCTATGGCAGATTCAGGTCAATGTGTGACAGTAAAGAACAAAACTCTGTAAAAATAAATAAATAAATAAAGGAGCAAAGAAATTAAGTGGGCCCCAGACTAACTGAAAACAAACTTGGAAAGACTCAGCATCCCATACATATCCCTAAAGCCTTTCTATAAAGAACTCCCAAAGTAAAATTTAGTTTCCAGCCATTAAGAGTAGAAAAAGGAATTAACTAATTTCCATTATTGATCTATGGTATCTCAGGTTCAGTGGATTTTGTGAAACTGTGAGTGTGTGCTAAGTCACTTCAGTGTGTCCTTCTTTTTGCTTCCCCACGTGCTGTAGCATGCCAGAATCCTCTGTCCATGGGATTCTCCAGGCAAGAATATTGGAGTGGATTGTCATGCCCTCTACCAGGGGATCATCCAAATCCAGGGATTGAACCCACATCTCTTATATCTCCTACATTAGCAGGTAGGTTCTTTACCACTAGTGCCACCTGGGAAGCCCAATTTTGTAAGACTGAGAATCTATAAAACAAAGCCCCTTTTTAAGGAGAAATTATGCCCAAGTTCTCAAAAATCAACCTGCAAACCTTCTTTGGGGGCCCACGCTACTTCTAAGATAAAAATGATCTGTGTCTGTTAGTGCTGGGACAATATTTCGTCCCTTAATAAGGCAAAGCCCAGTTGGGCACCTTGTTAAGCCCACAAAGAAGCAAGCAGGTGGCATGGAATCCATGGGTTGGAAGTCTGGAGACCTGAGTTGGGTGACTAACTCTGATAGAAAGTGTGTGACCTTAATAACTCCGGAACACTGAATGTCATTTCTCTTTTCTGCAAAACAAGACAGTTGGATCTGATGATTCCCAAGGGCCATATTCAGCTAAAAATAACCAGAGCCAGAACCAGAACAATTTTGTGAGACTGAAGAAGGCAGAGAGAAAAGACTGACAAAGTCACGTGGAATAACTTGACAGTGAATAATGAACTGCAGACGCTTTTAGAAACCACTGTAGACTGGTCCTAACCAGCTCTTTGCAGGTCTTGAGTTTCCTGGCTGCTTATGGTCTGACTTCTTCCAGGTAGAGGGACTGTGGGCTGGGGAAGTGGTCTCAGTAGATTTTTGCATTAGCTTGCTTTCCTGCCTGCCACCTGGGGCAATGCTTTTCCTCTTGTTATTCTCAAGACAGCTTTGGCCAATTTGTTACCCTGGACCAGAATGAAGATCTTGAAAGACTTGTGACTTCTCTAAGTTTTTTTTCTTTCTTTTTTCTCTCTAATGTTTTTAAGTACTACTATTTTTCTTATTGGGGCTTCCCAGGAGGCTCCATGATAAAGAATTCACCTGCCAATGCAAGAGATGCAAGAAACACAGGTTTGATCCCTGGATCAGGAAGATCTGGGGAAGGAAATGGGAACCCACTCCAGTATTCTTGCCAGGAAAATTAGCGTAGCAACTGAACACACACACACACACACACACACACACACACGCACATACTTTTCTTATTAACTCATTCCTGGCCTCTGATCACCCTATGTCTCTAGGAACATTGGTGGAAACATAGTTTTCAGGATGCAGGAGGGTTTGAAAAGAGTAAGATACAGTGAATATCTAAGCCCTAGCTTTGATGCTGACAAGGTGAATAACCTCAAACAGTTCCCTTCTCCCTGTTGTTATTATTTTGTCCCCTGTCCAAAATCTCTTCTCACATGGCAGCACCCTGTTTTTCACTTGTGGATACACTCCTATTCTATCATTAAATCCTAAAGTTTATTTGGGACTGACCTTTTACCTAGCTCTCAAGCAAGCTCTTACAGTCTCAATTCAATTGCCATATCCTATCCCTCTGGCCAAAGTGATGGACCACGCCTAAGAACCAGAGTTGGTTAGAGCCAATGAGAAGATCTGAGATCTATAAAGGGACTTCTGGAAGAGATAGGTTTGGTATCTGTTTCCTAGATTTAAAGTAATGAGCATGTGAGGCTTGGAGCTGCTGTTGCCATCTTGCTTTCATGAGTCTGATAGCAAGAAAGCATGTGGGGGGCTTTCCTGGTGGTCTAGTGGGTAAAGAGTCTGCCTTGCAATGCAAAGGGTGCCAGTTAGATCCCTGGCCCGGGGAGATCCCATACGCCATGGATCAGCTGGACCTGTGTGTCCAATCATGAGCCAGTGCTCTGGAGTGCATGTGCCCAGAGCCGGTGCTCTGCAGCGAGAGAAGCCACCTCAATGGGAGGCCCACACAGGCCCCAAAAATAAACTTTCCAGTAGATTTTTGCATTAGCTTGCTTTCCTGCCTGCCACCTGGGGCAATGCTTTTCCTCTTGTTATTCTCAAGACAGCTTTGGCCAATTTGTTACCCTGGACCAGAATGAAGATCTTGAAAGACTTGTGACTTCTCTAAGTTTTTTTTCTTTCTTTTTTCTCTCTAATGTTTTTAAGTACTACTATTTTTCTTATTGGGGCTTCCCAGGAGGCTCCATGATAAAGAATTCACCTGCCAATGCAAGAGATGCAAGAAACACAGGTTTGATCCCTGGATCAGGAAGATCTGGGGAAGGAAATGGGAACCCACTCCAGTATTCTTGCCAGGAAAATTAGCGTAGCAACTGAACACACACACACACACACACACACACACACACGCACATACTTTTCTTATTAACTCATTCCTGGCCTCTGATCACCCTATGTCTCTAGGAACATTGGTGGAAACATAGTTTTCAGGATGCAGGAGGGTTTGAAAAGAGTAAGATACAGTGAATATCTAAGCCCTAGCTTTGATGCTGACAAGGTGAATAACCTCAAACAGTTCCCTTCTCCCTGTTGTTATTATTTTGTCCCCTGTCCAAAATCTCTTCTCACATGGCAGCACCCTGTTTTTCACTTGTGGATACACTCCTATTCTATCATTAAATCCTAAAGTTTATTTGGGACTGACCTTTTACCTAGCTCTCAAGCAAGCTCTTACAGTCTCAATTCAATTGCCATATCCTATCCCTCTGGCCAAAGTGATGGACCACGCCTAAGAACCAGAGTTGGTTAGAGCCAATGAGAAGATCTGAGATCTATAAAGGGACTTCTGGAAGAGATAGGTTTGGTATCTGTTTCCTAGATTTAAAGTAATGAGCATGTGAGGCTTGGAGCTGCTGTTGCCATCTTGCTTTCATGAGTCTGATAGCAAGAAAGCATGTGGGGGGCTTTCCTGGTGGTCTAGTGGGTAAAGAGTCTGCCTTGCAATGCAAAGGGTGCCAGTTAGATCCCTGGCCCGGGGAGATCCCATACGCCATGGATCAGCTGGACCTGTGTGTCCAATCATGAGCCAGTGCTCTGGAGTGCATGTGCCCAGAGCCGGTGCTCTGCAGCGAGAGAAGCCACCTCAATGGGAGGCCCACACAGGCCAAAGAATTAAGGTAGATTAAAATAAATAAATGAAGGACCAATAAAAGAGGCCAAAATTAAAAAAAATTAAAAAAGAATGCAGGTACATATGAAAACAACAAATACATGAAAAAAAAGCAGAACAAATAGAAAAGTAGAGACATTGTGCATCAGTGACAGTTTTCTGAGCCTCTAGATCAAACTGTACCTGAAGCCAAAAAGCAGCCCTGGATATGAGCCAATAAAATTGTCTATTTAGGTTGATTTAAACAGAGATTTTGGTCACTTGCATGAATAATAACTCTAACTACCATATTTCATGTCTCTGGCAATAATTTCTTCTAATGGAAAATAGCTATTCTATGGATAGTAATTAGCATGGGCCAGCATAAAGGTATTACCTTTCAGGTGTAGCCATAATTCCAGGGTGTAGCAAAAACAACTTTTCAAAATGCCAAGAAATGATTTCCTCACTGAGTAAGCATCAAATTTCATGTTCTCATGAGCATGTTGCACAAAAGCCTTTAGTAGATGTAATTATAATTGTTCATACATAGTATAATTCTGTATTTCTAGCTGAGGTCTCTTCTGAACCTCAGATGCCATATCCAGCTAAATACTGGATCATCCATCTAGATGTTCTACAGTCATCTCAACCTACAGGCCCCAAACCAAACATGGATCTTCTGTGTTCCAACCCCCACCCTGTGTTCCCAATCAGAATTAACTGCATCACCATTCATCCAGTTCCCATGTCTGAAACCTAGGTGCCCCTTTCTTCTCTCTTCTTGTTCCTTCACAGCCCATTCCATCTGTAAATCTCATGAAGTCTGTCTTCCAAACAGCTCTCATATTTTCATCTTTCTCTTCAACACTCCTGGAGGTCATCGATATCCTGACAAACCATTGAAAGATCTCTAATTAGTCTGAAGAGGGTTTTTACCCCTTTCCCCCCTTTTGAGGTCATCCCCGGGTTGCCTCTGATAGCAAGAAAGCATGTGGGGGGCTTTCCTGGTGGTCTAGTGGGTAAAGAGTCTGCCTTGCAATGCAAAGGGTGCCAGTTAGATCCCTGGCCCGGGGAGATCCCATACGCCATGGATCAGCTGGACCTGTGTGTCCAATCATGAGCCAGTGCTCTGGAGTGCATGTGCCCAGAGCCGGTGCTCTGCAGCGAGAGAAGCCACCTCAATGGGAGGCCCACACAGGCCAAAGAATTAAGGTAGATTAAAATAAATAAATGAAGGACCAATAAAAGAGGCCAAAATTAAAAAAAATTAAAAAAGAATGCAGGTACATATGAAAACAACAAATACATGAAAAAAAAGCAGAACAAATAGAAAAGTAGAGACATTGTGCATCAGTGACAGTTTTCTGAGCCTCTAGATCAAACTGTACCTGAAGCCAAAAAGCAGCCCTGGATATGAGCCAATAAAATTGTCTATTTAGGTTGATTTAAACAGAGATTTTGGTCACTTGCATGAATAATAACTCTAACTACCATATTTCATGTCTCTGGCAATAATTTCTTCTAATGGAAAATAGCTATTCTATGGATAGTAATTAGCATGGGCCAGCATAAAGGTATTACCTTTCAGGTGTAGCCATAATTCCAGGGTGTAGCAAAAACAACTTTTCAAAATGCCAAGAAATGATTTCCTCACTGAGTAAGCATCAAATTTCATGTTCTCATGAGCATGTTGCACAAAAGCCTTTAGTAGATGTAATTATAATTGTTCATACATAGTATAATTCTGTATTTCTAGCTGAGGTCTCTTCTGAACCTCAGATGCCATATCCAGCTAAATACTGGATCATCCATCTAGATGTTCTACAGTCATCTCAACCTACAGGCCCCAAACCAAACATGGATCTTCTGTGTTCCAACCCCCACCCTGTGTTCCCAATCAGAATTAACTGCATCACCATTCATCCAGTTCCCATGTCTGAAACCTAGGTGCCCCTTTCTTCTCTCTTCTTGTTCCTTCACAGCCCATTCCATCTGTAAATCTCATGAAGTCTGTCTTCCAAACAGCTCTCATATTTTCATCTTTCTCTTCAACACTCCTGGAGGTCATCGATATCCTGACAAACCATTGAAAAAGATCTCTAATTAGTCTGAAGAGGGTTCTCTCCTTTTGGATTCTGGTTTCCATTCCTTCCCCTCATTTCTTTGTGCCTAGACGTGGCAAGAACTCTGCTGCTACCACCCTGAGGGATCGCATGAGCCTTTGTCATTCCTTTTTGTAGATAAACCTTCCCTAGACTGTTGGAAGGGGAGGTCCCATCTGTTTCTCACTGGGATCCTAACCCTTACATGACTTCTCATGAGCACTTCACTCTCCACAAAGATGACCCTGGAAGGATCCTCCTTTCCTCTCATCCTCTCCTACACTTCTATTACATAACCTGGAAGGGAGGACGGAGGATGGTGGCAAGGTCAGTTCTGACTTTTAGGAAGCCCTGGGAAGAGGGTTGAGGGCTATCCAGGACCAAATGTTGAAAACTCCTTTTATACTAAGGGTCTAACTCCTCTTTGCCCATTGTTTGGGCCCTTCTTGTCAATTCTGGAGCAACAGGGAAAATATGGCTGGCTATCCTCTTACATCATCTGGTGCAGGACTTAATCAAGCTGCCAAACACACACTAGCTTTGTCACCATAGATCTTTCCATTGCTAGCTTCTGTTCACTGTCTCTTACTAAAGATTTGCCTTGAATGCTTACGGGTAGGCAGTACTTGGGTGGCTAGAGGTTGCTTCTACCTAGAAGCAAGACAGACGAGGAAAGCAGAACAAGCATCCCTAATCCACCCTAGTCTGTAGTGAGCTTTTTTTCTTTTTTTCTTTTTTTTTTAATAACACAAGCTTATTATCTTACAGTTGTGCTGATCACAAGTCCAAAGCAAATCTTGGTGTGCTCAAATTAAGGTGTTGGCAGGGTTGTGTTCCTTTCCAGAGGACCTGGTTTCAGGACCTAATGGAGCTCAAGTTCTTCATGTCTCTTTGCAGAAAAGACTTCAGAGAGACAGAGTGATAGTAAGAAATGGATTCAGATTCAGAGAAAAGCACACTCCACAGACAGAGTGTGGGCCATTGCAGAGGGCGATTCCAGCAGCCTTTAGTGAACTTTTGCATTGGAGAATCTCATGTTTGTGTAGCACATTGCAGTTTAACAAGAGCTTTTATCCCCTATCACCTGGCACATGGCTGAGTGATCAAATGTAATAAATGTTTTATAAATGATTGAATGATATGTAGAGTCATATTCTCCTCTTGAAAATAACTATATGAAGCAGGCAGAACAGGAACTACCATTCCCATTTTACAGACAAGGAAACTGGAACCCAAGGAGGTAGAGTAGGTTTTATGAGATGAAACAGTCAGCAGCTATAGCAGTTCAAACCAGAATGTGGGTGTATTGGGCGCCTACACCAGTTCATTTTGAAAGAAGACTGGTCTGCTGTCAGAAAAGGGAAGGGCTCCTGGAGGGGGTGGGGGGTGGGATCAGGTTCCACGTCGACAGGCACTACCACAGCCTAGCTTGGAGCTGCCATGGGGATCTGCTGAGGAGGCAGAAGTTCAGGCTGCTAACGGGTAGGGAATTGAGCAAAAGGAAAAAGAAAAAGACTTTCTGGTGCCAAGACTCCAGGGAAATATTTGTTGACTTTTTGCTCCGTATCGACTACTTCCAACTAGGCTTTGAAGCTAACTTTTTGATATAAAGGCTCCCTGGGGGGCAGTGGGGGGAGCTCAGGCCCTTGTTGCTGTGGTTCTCCAGCCAGCCACAAGGCCACAGCAGCTCCAGGAAGACGCCTGAATTACATGGAAAGTGATGAGGAACTACGGAGAAAACAGAGAGAACTCCCAGGAAAGTGGAAACAGAAAAACAAGAATTTAAGAGGAAAAACAAGTTCTGCTACAGAGATGGGACAGTAGCCACAAGTGCTGTGTCTTTGGGATGCCAAAGGTGCTTCTCCCTGAGTCCCTCACCACAAAACCCTGCCAATACAAAACTGAACAAGAGAAGTCCAAGGCAACCAGCAGTCCTAGCTCTCAGAAAAATATCTTAAAATGGATTTCTGGGTGGAGGGATCTTCTGAAAATGTAGATGTGAACATTGACATATAGTCCTTGACTGTGGGTTCTTCTTGCTCTCTGTCACCCACAGAATGAAGTCTGTGCTTCTCCACAGAGCTCACAGGCACTACTGAGTTTCTCTCTCCACATCCAGCATTTTTCTTGAATCTGGGCACCTGTGCAGGTTTTCTTGCCCCCTTGTCTAATTCCCATTGATCCTAAGGGTTGAGGTTCAACGTTATTTTCTCCAGGGACACTCTACAATCCCATTTCCACCCCTACATAAAGTCAAGAGCTCCTTTTATATATCTCTGTGGTATTGTGGACATTTTATGTGAATCACACAGCCTGCTCCAACAAGGGCATGTGTGTTGCACCATGACTATATCTCCCACATGAAGCAGAGGCCCTGGCCCTTAGGAAATGTCCATTAAGTCTCTGTTGAACAAATAAGTGGGAGAAAAATTCGATATCTCCATAAGAACCTTCCATCTCATGAACCAAGGTAGGAAAGGGAAATAACCAAGTATGGGTGGGGGTTTGGGAGAGAGGATTTAAGCAAAGAGGCGTTTTCTAAGGACAGAAACCCAGAGAAATAAATAGTCTCTAATCTAGAGGTCAGCAAAAAGCATATTATCTCCTTGAAAATTGTGCAGTTATAATTGCCTTTGGTAGGAAGAAGGGTCTTCTTAGAAGTCCTGGGAGAGATTTGGAGATGTCTTTCTGTAAGATAAAAAAAAAAGTGGAGAGCGGAAAAAGCAAAAGACTTTCTGATGCCAAGAGTCCAGGGAAATATTTGTTGACTTTGTGCTCCGTATCGACTACTTCCAACTAGCCTTTGAAGCTAACTTTTGATATAAAGGCTCCTGGGGCAGTGGGGGGAGCTCAGGCCCTTGTTGCTGTGGTTCTCCAGCCAGCCACAAGGCCACAGCAGCTCCAGGAAGACGCCTGAATTACATGGAAAGTGATGAGGAACTACGGAGAAAACAGAGAGAACTCCCAGGAAAGTGGAAACAGAAAACAAGAATTTAAGAGGAAAAACAAGTTCTGCTACAGAGATGGGACAGTAGCCACAAGTGCTGTGTCTTTGGGATGCCAAAGGTGCTTCTCCCTGAGTCCCTCACCACAAAACCCTGCCAATACAAAACTGAACAAGAGAAGTCCAAGGCAACCAGCAGTCCTAGCTCTCAGAAAAATATCTTAAAATGGATTTCTGGGTGGAGGGATCTTCTGAAAATGTAGATGTGAACATTGACATATAGTCCTTGACTGTGGGTTCTTCTTGCTCTCTGTCACCCACAGAATGAAGTCTGTGCTTCTCCACAGAGCTCACAGGCACTACTGAGTTTCTCTCTCCACATCCAGCATTTTTCTTGAATCTGGGCACCTGTGCAGGTTTTCTTGCCCCCTTGTCTAATTCCCATTGATCCTAAGGGTTGAGGTTCAACGTTATTTTCTCCAGGGACACTCTACAATCCCATTTCCACCCCTACATAAAGTCAAGAGCTCCTTTTATATATCTCTGTGGTATTGTGGACATTTTATGTGAATCACACAGCCTGCTCCAACAAGGGCATGTGTGTTGCACCATGACTATATCTCCCACATGAAGCAGAGGCCCTGGCCCTTAGGAAATGTCCATTAAGTCTCTGTTGAACAAATAAGTGGGAGAAAAATTCGATATCTCCATAAGAACCTTCCATCTCATGAACCAAGGTAGGAAAGGGAAATAACCAAGTATGGGTGGGGGTTTGGGAGAGAGGATTTAAGCAAAGAGGCGTTTTCTAAGGACAGAAACCCAGAGAAATAAATAGTCTCTAATCTAGAGGTCAGCAAAAAGCATATTATCTCCTTGAAAATTGTGCAGTTATAATTGCCTTTGGTAGGAAGAAGGGTCTTCTTAGAAGTCCTGGGAGAGATTTGGAGATGTCTTTCTGTAAGAATAAAAGTAGAAAATAAAAATCCACCAAGTGTCTGTGTATGTCCAAAAAGAGATCACACACAACCGAATAAGTGAGTAAGACAGTCAATGTGGTGTTGACGTAGTTACCCCAACTAGAGGGACAAACAGTTTCTCAGCTCCGGCCAATTGTTGAAATGCAAGAATGCAGGGCGCTGCTTGCCAGAGACGCCAGAAGTACATGTGGTCTCTCTCTGTATGTATGTGAGTCTCTCTAACTTGTTTATATTTTTAAAAATCAACTTGTGTGAGCGCTGACGTTCCAATGTTTGACCTTCGTACCAACAAACCTGGCTTCCCTTGGGTCTGTTTATCTAAGCAGGCTGACACCAAAACTCCAGAAAACATAATTCACCACTGAAAGAAAGTGATCAATACCTGAATAACTAAATTAGGATAGAGATTTGTCTTCACCAATTATTCAGCACATAAGTAGTCAATAAATAGCTGCTGGGTGGGAGAAAGAGGCTAAGAGTAAAGAACGTACTGTGTATGCCTGCAGTTTATGATTTCTACCACAAGATGGCAAACTCTTTTTTCAGAAGATGAAAGCATAAAATTGGAGATTTCTGAGTGGGAAGATTTACCTTAAAACAATTCTTTAAAGAAACAACATCTTTTTAGGGCTTCGCTGGTTGTCCAGTGGGCAAAGAGTCTGCCTTTCAGTGCAAGGAACACCAGTTCGATCCCTGGAGCGGGAGGACAATGTGCCGGAGTCTTCCTAACTCTTAGGTAAATTTTTTTTTTTTAAGATTTTTTTTTTCTTCCTTGGCCACTTCTATTGGTCTTTCATTTATTTTCATCCATCTTTGTTCTTTGGCCTGTGTGGGCCTCCCATTGCAGTTGTCTCTCTCACTGCAGAGCACCGGCTCTGGGTACATGCGCTCCAGAGCCCTGGCTCAGTAGTTGAACACATTGGTCCAGCCGCTCTACCGCACGTGGGATCTTCACCAGGGATCGAACTGGTGTTCCTTGCACTGAAAGGCAGTGTGCCTACCCACTGGGCCACCAGGGAAGCCCTATTACATAAAATATTTTAAAGGAAAGCTTAACAATATTATTAATATTAATACACAGAAAAACATTTGCCATTAAGCATAGATAACCAGAAAAATGACCATAAGACTAATACAATTGTAAAATTCTCACGTATCTCCTACAAGTATATGAAGTGGTTGGGATGTGGGACTAGAGAACATAGAGGAACTTTAATTAAGGGAGCTCCGGCCAATTGTTGAAATGCAAGAATGCAGGGCGCTGCTTGCCAGAGACGCCAGAAGTACATGTGGTCTCTCTCTGTATGTATGTGAGTCTCTCTAACTTGTTTATATTTTTAAAAATCAACTTGTGTGAGCGCTGACGTTCCAATGTTTGACCTTCGTACCAACAAACCTGGCTTCCCTTGGGTCTGTTTATCTAAGCAGGCTGACACCAAAACTCCAGAAAACATAATTCACCACTGAAAGAAAGTGATCAATACCTGAATAACTAAATTAGGATAGAGATTTGTCTTCACCAATTATTCAGCACATAAGTAGTCAATAAATAGCTGCTGGGTGGGAGAAAGAGGCTAAGAGTAAAGAACGTACTGTGTATGCCTGCAGTTTATGATTTCTACCACAAGATGGCAAACTCTTTTTTCAGAAGATGAAAGCATAAAATTGGAGATTTCTGAGTGGGAAGATTTACCTTAAAACAATTCTTTAAAGAAACAACATCTTTTTAGGGCTTCGCTGGTTGTCCAGTGGGCAAAGAGTCTGCCTTTCAGTGCAAGGAACACCAGTTCGATCCCTGGAGCGGGAGGACAATGTGCCGGAGTCTTCCTAACTCTTTGGTAAATTTTTTTTTTTTAAGATTTTTTTTTTCTTCCTTGGCCACTTCTATTGGTCTTTCATTTATTTTCATCCATCTTTGTTCTTTGGCCTGTGTGGGCCTCCCATTGCAGTTGTCTCTCTCACTGCAGAGCACCGGCTCTGGGTACATGCGCTCCAGAGCCCTGGCTCAGTAGTTGAACACATTGGTCCAGCCGCTCTACCGCACGTGGGATCTTCACAGGCCAGGGATCGAACCGGCGCCCCTTGCACTGCAAGGCAGTGTGCCTACCCACTGGGCCACCAGGGAAGCCCTATTACATAAAATATTTTAAAGGAAAGCTTAACAATATTATTAATATTAATACACAGAAAAACATTTGCCATTAAGCATAGATAACCAGAAAAATGACCATAAGACTAATACAATTGTAAAATTCTCACGTATCTCCTACAAGTATATGAAGTGGTTGGGATGTGGGACTAGAGAACATAGAGGAACTTTAATTAAGGGAGCTAAGGAGACTGTACCTGAAGTTTCTGAAAAATCATTGCTAAAGGCATTATTCCATTCATATCTCCTAAAAACCATGATAATGATCCAGGCAGTCATAAAGAAGGATATTCCTGGACAAGAACTGCTCAGCCCAAAGGGCTTCCTAGTGGAGAGTTACATTAAGCCAATTTTGGAAACCCTGATAAATAACAAGTTATCACACAAAAATCCAGGGTAAGAACAACCTGCTCACTCATATTCACATGTTTAGTATCAACTTCCTCCAGTTTGAGGAATGCTTAGTTACTTGGCAGATGGTAAGTAAAGAGATTCAGATAAAGCTCCTGAATATGAGGAAGCATCTCCTAATTCTTGACTGGGAAAAGCCATAATAGCCACAAAAATTAGCCACAAAAACCTAATAGAATGCACTCTTCTGTTCTTCTTATGAATTCATATCTGCAGCTTAGAGAAGGAATTCCATTTAAGCACCCATCCCCTGGAGCAGTTTATACTTTCATTTTGCCATTTGACAAATATTTATGAAGCAACTAAAAAATGTCAGAGACTATGAAGAAATCAAAATTGCTTAATGGGGTTGTGGTTGTTGTTTAGTTGGTAAGTCATGTTTGACTCTTCTGAGACCTCATGGACTGTAGCCCACTGGTGTCTTCTTTCCATGGGATTTCCCAGGCAAGAATACTGCAGTGGGTTGCTATTCCCTTCTCCAGGAGGTCTTACCAACTCAGGGATCTAACCTGCATCTCCTGTATTGGCAGATGGGTTCTCTACCAATGAGTCACCAAGGTAGCCTTTAATGGGGTTACAAATTAACATACCTAAGAGGTGTCAGGTGAGAAAGATAATGAAAGAAGCAGTCTAATGTAAGAGGTTAGGGAGAGTTGGGGGCTGCAGTGAACTGGAGAGGACAATCCACTTTTGAAAGGGGAGACTTAACTGCAGTCCATAATAGCAAGGCAGGAATGTGATACCTGCATTGACAGAACTTCAGATATTTCAACAGAAACATCACTGCACAATAGTCATTATATTTAGGGGGAAATTCACAGGTAGGAGGAATACCTCCATAATTTTAAAAGCTGGCAAGTAATTCAAAAAAGTTTTAAATAATCTAAAGGCCAAAGAAAACATATCTACAGAGGGGATGCAATTCAAGGGCCCCTGTGGGTGGCCTTTATGTGTGTGAGTCTCAGCCTTTGGGGGCTGTGTGTTGGATATTCCTGGACAAGAACTGCTCAGCCCAAAGGGCTTCCTAGTGGAGAGTTACATTAAGCCAATTTTGGAAACCCTGATAAATAACAAGTTATCACACAAAAATCCAGGGTAAGAACAACCTGCTCACTCATATTCACATGTTTAGTATCAACTTCCTCCAGTTTGAGGAATGCTTAGTTACTTGGCAGCTGGTAAGTAAAGAGATTCAGATAAAGCTCCTGAATATGAGGAAGCATCTCCTAATTCTTGACTGGGAAAAGCCATAATAGCCACCAAAATTAGCCACAAAACCTAATAGAATGCACTCTTCTGTTATTCTTATGAATTCATATCTGCAGCTTAGAGAAGGAATTCCATTTAAGCACCCATCCCCTGGAGCAGTTTATACTTTCATTTTGCCATTTGACAAATATTTATGAAGCAACTAAAAAATGTCAGAGACTATGAAGAAATCAAAATTGCTTAATGGGGTTGTGGTTGTTGTTTAGTTGGTAAGTCATGTTTGACTCTTCTGAGACCTCATGGACTGTAGCCCACTGGTGTCTTCTTTCCATGGGATTTCCCAGGCAAGAATACTGCAGTGGGTTGCTATTCCCTTCTCCAGGAGGTCTTACCAACTCAGGGATCTAACCTGCATCTCCTGTATTGGCAGATGGGTTCTCTACCAATGAGTCACCAAGGTAGCCTTTAATGGGGTTACAAATTAACATACCTAAGAGGTGTCAGGTGAGAAAGATAATGAAAGAAGCAGTCTAATGTAAGAGGTTAGGGAGAGTTGGGGGCTGCAGTGAACTGGAGAGGACAATCCACTTTTGAAAGGGGAGACTTAACTGCAGTCCATAATAGCAAGGCAGGAATGTGATACCTGCATTGACAGAACTTCAGATATTTCAACAGAAACATCACTGCACAATAGTCATTATATTTAGGGGGAAATTCACAGGTAGGAGGAATACCTCCATAATTTTAAAAGCTGGCAAGTAATTCAAAAAAGTTTTAAATAATCTAAAGGCCAAAGAAAACATATCTACAGAGGGGATGCAATTCAAGGGCCCCTGTGGGTGGCCTTTATGTGTGTGAGTCTCAGCCTTTTGGGGGCTGTGTGTTGGGAGATAAGACATGTTCACAAATAACTCCAATACAGAACATGGTGATAAGTGTTGTGAGAGCAAGACAAAGCACTGAAGGAATTCAGAGGAAGTAGGAATGACTTTATAGTGAAGTCCTACATAGGGAATGAGGGTTTGTTTTTTTCTTTTCTTTTTTTTTTTTAATTTTTATAGAGTTTTGTTGTTCACAGACATGTATGTGACCAGATCAGTCATATGCATATCCCTGGCCCCTTCCCACCTCCCAGTTCCCCCCATCCCACCCATCCAGGCCATCTCACAGTGCCCCTGCAGGATCTCCTATTCTCATAGCACAATGACAATAGCTACCTTTTTCACATATGATAGTATAGGTTTCCATGTTACTCCCTCTATGTCTTCCACCCACTGTTCATTCCCCACAATGTCCATATGTCTGTTCTCTATGTCTGTTTTTCCATCACTTCACTGTGTGTATTACCATTACCCTCTTACTAGATTCCATGTATATGTGTTAGTATACTGTACTTGTCTTTCTCTTTTTGACTTACTTCACTTTTTATAACAGGTTCTAGAGCCAGCCACTTCATTAAGGCTGATTCTTCTGCATTTCTTTTTACAGCTGAAAAGTACTCCATCGTATATATGTACCAGAGCTTTTGTGTCCATTCATTCATTGATGGACATCTAGGTTGCTTTCATGTTCTACCTATTGTATAGAGCTGCAGTGAACATTGGGGTACAGGTGCTTCTTTCAGTTTTGATTTCATCTGGGTATAACCCTAATAGTGGGATTGCTGGGTCGTATGGTGCTTCTCTTTTTAGTTTTTTCAAGAATCTCCACTGTCCTCCATAGCAGCTGTATCAATTGACATTCCCATCAGCAATGCAAGAGTGTTCCTTTTCTCCACATCCACTCACAGTAGTCATTATATTTAGGGGGAAATTCACAGGTAGGAGGAATACCTCCATAATTTTAAAAGCTGGCAAGTAATTCAAAAAAGTTTTAAATAATCTAAAGGCCAAAGAAAACATATCTACAGAGGGGATGCAATTCAAGGGCCCCTGTGGGTGGCCTTTATGTGTGTGAGTCTCAGCCTTTTGGGGGCTGTGTGTTGGGAGATAAGACATGTTCACAAATAACTCCAATACAGAACATGGTGATAAGTGTTGTGAGAGCAAGACAAAGCACTGAAGGAATTCAGAGGAAGTAGGAATGACTTTATAGTGAAGTCCTACATAGGGAATGAGGGTTTGTTTTTTTCTTTTCTTTTTTTTTTTTAATTTTTATAGAGTTTTGTTGTTCACAGACATGTATGTGACCAGATCAGTCATATGCATATCCCTGGCCCCTTCCCACCTCCCAGTTCCCCCCATCCCACCCATCCAGGCCATCTCACAGTGCCCCTGCAGGATCTCCTATTCTCATAGCACAATGACAATAGCTATCTTTTTTCACATATGATAGTATAGGTTTCCATGTTACTCCCTCTATGTCTTCCACCCACTGTTCATTCCCCACAATGTCCATATGTCTGTTCTCTATGTCTGTTTTTCCATCACTTCACTGTGTGTATTACCATTACCCTCTTACTAGATTCCATGTATATGTGTTAGTATACTGTACTTGTCTTTCTCTTTTTGACTTACTTCACTTTTTATAACAGGTTCTAGAGCCAGCCACTTCATTAAGGCTGATTCTTCTGCATTTCTTTTTACAGCTGAAAAGTACTCCATCGTATATATGTACCAGAGCTTTTGTGTCCATTCATTCATTGATGGACATCTAGGTTGCTTTCATGTTCTACCTATTGTATAGAGCTGCAGTGAACATTGGGGTACAGGTGCTTCTTTCAGTTTTGATTTCATCTGGGTATAACCCTAATAGTGGGATTGCTGGGTCGTATGGTGCTTCTCTTTTTAGTTTTTTCAAGAATCTCCATACTGTCCTCCATAGCAGCTGTATCAATTGACATTCCCATCAGCAATGCAAGAGTGTTCCTTTTTCTCCACATCCACTCCAACATTTATTGTCTGTCGACTTGATGATGGCCATTCTGATGGGTGTGAGGTGATATCTCATTGTAGTTTTGATTTGAATTTCTCTAATAAGAAGCAAGGTTGAGCATCGTTTCATGTGCTTTTTGGCCATCTGTACGTCCTCTTTGGTGAGATGTCTCTTTAGGTCTTTTTCCCATTTTTTGATTGGGTTGTTCATTTTTCTGATACTGAATTGTCTGAGTTGCTTGTGGCTTTTGGAGCTTAATTCTTTGTCTGCTGTTTCATTTGCTATGATTTTCTCCCATTCTGTGGGCTATCTGTTCAGCTTTTTTTGTAATTTCTTTTGCTGTATAAAAGCTTTTAAGTTTCATTAGGTCCCACATGTTAATTTTTGGTTTTAGTTCTGCTTTTCTAGTAGGTGGGCCATGGAAGATCTTGCTTTGGTTTATGTCCTTGAGTGTTGGTTTCTGGTCTTACATTTAGGTCTTTAACCTATTTTGAGTTGATCTTTGGGTATGGTGTCAGGGAATGTTCCAACTTCATTTTTTTGCATGTAGCTGTCCAATTTTCCCAGCACCATTTGTTGAAAAGGCTGTCTTTGTCCCATTTTAGATTTTCGCCTCCTTTGTCAAAAATAAGTTACCCATAGGTGCGTGGGTTTATCTCTGGGTTCTCTATCTTGTTCCATTGGTTTATATTTCTGTTTTTGTGCCAGTACCATACTGTCTTGATGACTGTTGCTTTGCAGTATAGTCTGAAGTTAGGGAGGCTGATCCCTCCAGTTCCATTCTTCTTTCTCAGGATTGCTTTGGCTCTTAGAGGTCTTTTGTGTTTTCGTATGAACTGTGTTATTCTTTGGTCTAGTTCTGTGAAGAATCTCACTGGTAGTTTGATAGGGATCACATTGAATCTGTAGATGATATTTGGTAGTATGGTCATTTTCACAATATTGATTCTTCCGACTCTATTTCTGGCCACATATCAAGGAAGCCCTGAACTCAGTGAGGAAAAGAAAGAAAGAAACCTCTAGTGATGCCCAAAGAGAAATAACTGATGATGTCAGGACTAAGAATCAGCATAGTCCAGAAAATATTTTCAAGAAGCACATGTCTACGACTGCCCTAATGTAGGGGACAGAGGTTCAATCCCTGGTCTGGGAAGATACCATATGTCACAGGGCAACTAAGCTGGTAGGCTATAAGTACTGAGGCCCATGCTCCACAATAAGAGAAGACACTGCAACTGAGAAACCCATTCCAAGCAACTAGAGAGTTGCTTTCCACAACTAGAGAAAGTCTGTGTGCAGCAATGAAGATCCAGTGCAGTCAAAAAATTTTTTTTCATTAAATAAATAAAGAAAAGTGTAAAAACTAGGTATATGTCTGGTCCTTAACCAAGACATTCTAAATAGGAATTTCTTGGGTTGAGAATTATACACCCAAATTTAAAATGTACATCTTCAGTTAATTCTTATCAAGGTCCTTCCTTAAGAACCTCTGCTCCAAGGGAGCACCTCCCAAAATGCTGGCTAAAATAAGAAATGTGACTATTTTGCCCCTCCCAGTCCCCCTAATCCTAACAGACTAGGATTCATACTTTGCCAAATGTTCTCGCTGGGAGTGTATGACCTGTGCCTGCACACAGGACCCTGGCCAAGAGGCTTCCAGGGCCAGCCATGGGCCTTGGGAAAGCACTGTGTTTGCTAACCCAGAGGAGAAAGCTTTTCTGTTCTTGGTCCATTTGGAGCAGACGCCATTTTGTTATTCACACAAAGGTACTATGTGCCAGAGTGGCTTACACACTATATAATAATTGCTGTGTGCTTTGCAGTTCTGAAGTTAGGGAGGCTGATCCCTCCAGTTCCATTCTTCTTTCTCAGGATTGCTTTGGCTCTTAGAGGTCTTTTGTGTTTTCGTATGAACTGTGTTATTCTTTGGTCTAGTTCTGTGAAGAATCTCACTGGTAGTTTGATAGGGATCACATTGAATCTGTAGATGATATTTGGTAGTATGGTCATTTTCACAATATTGATTCTTCCGACTCTATTTCTGGCCACATATCAAGGAAGCCCTGAACTCAGTGAGGAAAAGAAAGAAAGAAACCTCTAGTGATGCCCAAAGAGAAATAACTGATGATGTCAGGACTAAGAATCAGCATAGTCCAGAAAATATTTTCAAGAAGCACATGTCTACGACTGCCCTAATGTAGGGGACAGAGGTTCAATCCCTGGTCTGGGAAGATACCATATGTCACAGGGCAACTAAGCTGGTAGGCTATAAGTACTGAGGCCCATGCTCCACAATAAGAGAAGACACTGCAACTGAGAAACCCATTCCAAGCAACTAGAGAGTTGCTTTCCACAACTAGAGAAAGTCTGTGTGCAGCAATGAAGATCCAGTGCAGTCAAAAAATTTTTTTTCATTAAATAAATAAAGAAAAGTGTAAAAACTAGGTATATGTCTGGTCCTTAACCAAGACATTCTAAATAGGAATTTCTTGGGTTGAGAATTATACACCCAAATTTAAAATGTACATCTTCAGTTAATTCTTATCAAGGTCCTTCCTTAAGAACCTCTGCTCCAAGGGAGCACCTCCCAAAATGCTGGCTAAAATAAGAAATGTGACTATTTTGCCCCTCCCAGTCCCCCTAATCCTAACAGACTAGGATTCATACTTTGCCAAATGTTCTCGCTGGGAGTGTATGACCTGTGCCTGCACACAGGACCCTGGCCAAGAGGCTTCCAGGGCCAGCCATGGGCCTTGGGAAAGCACTGTGTTTGCTAACCCAGAGGAGAAAGCTTTTCTGTTCTTGGTCCATTTGGAGCAGACGCCATTTTGTTATTCACACAAAGGTACTATGTGCCAGAGTGGCTTACACACTATATAATAATTGCTGTATTTTCAAGCCATCTTCCTCCAAATGTTATCTAGTAACAAATTCTATAGTCATTACATTAACACAGGTTATACAAAAAATGCAGCTCAAAAGTGCATATTGAGTTGTCTTGGAATTGATGATGGGATTTGTATTTGGCACAGTGATATAAACCCAAGACGTTTGCCTATATTTTTCCAGCTTAGGATGCAAAGCCCAATCAGAATTGTTCCATCTATGCCTTAGTTTGCAGGTCTTTTAGGCATATCTGGGCTCAATTTTCAAAAAAGAAACCCAGCAGTAGGCCCTGTTGATCAGCTCTCACTGTTGCCCATGAGAGCATTTTCTGGGCTCCAAATCTGTTGCCTCTCTCACCATCAGCCATTCCTCATGAAGGGTCGCTCATCTAAACACCAAACTACCCTAACAACTCTTACATCAAACTGTGTCCTGTCCCAAAGAAGACACATAAAGGATGGAGTATTCCTTAGCCCTTTGAATCACATATATTTCAAAATCAAGGAAGTCTTTAATACACGGAAGTTGTCAGCTTTCTCAGAGTGTCCCTCCTCTTTTTTGAGCTATGACCATTGTCTCTCAGGTCAGATTCCAGTAAAACACAAAGGAAATGTCATTCTCCAAGGTGGGAATGTCAATCTAAGCTGTAAAGTGAGACTTCAGATAATGAGAAAACCTTCAGACTATTAAAATTAATGACTCTATAAACCTCTAGCATCTGCCGTTAAAATAGCAATATTTGCATATTATGAACCACAAGTGCTGCCCAAAATAAAATAAGGGGAATACCCTTGAATCTTGCTAGAGGAACTGGTCCCAGGAAAATTAAAGCTGCCATCAGTAAGGTGGGAAGTGCCCATGAGGCTTGATTATGTTCTTGTGTACTTGACAGGGAGAGATAACCATCCTTTGGAGAAATATTACTCCATGATGTATGTATTTTATAGTTGAGAAATGTGCTTTCACCCACTGCCTCACTTCATTTTCACAACTATCTTGAATGGTGGGCAGAGCAGGCTTACTATAATCATTTTACAAAGAAAGTGGGTACAGAGAAAGGATGCGCAGTGGATAAGTAATGTTGCTCTCAAACACCTCCCCACCCTTTCTAGCTCTCCTCTGGAACATAGGTTGTTTTTAGACAACGTACTTTTAGAAGATCTAATAACACCATTCATCACTCTGGGATGAGTCACGTGCATCACAGTACTAGCCTTTTTAGGTCCCACTGATTTCTTCAGGGATGGACCTATAGACTTAGAGTTACTGAGATACAAGATGACTTTATTGTTTGGTGGCGAGGTATGTCCTCTTTCCTTCTTACCATCGCACAGTATCTGGAAATGAAGCAATCATAGAGGAAAGGAGAACTACTGGAAGGAGAAAAACTTGGTCCAGGTGAAATGATTGACTTTCCTACCTTGGAGAAATGACATTTCCTTTTTAACTTAACCTAACTTATGCTAGAGGTACTGATACTTGCAACTTGAGGATTGATTCAAAATGTTCATGATGTCCATTTCCCCATAACTATACTGTGTTCATGGGCAACATAGGTCTCTAGCTCCTTTGTGACAACACCTTTCTGTATTCATGGGTGTTCTCTCCATATTTAGGGAAGAGACATGGGAGGGAGGAAATGCAGCCAACTCTCTTTTTGCTGTCTAAAATTTTCTGGGTACTGACCAGTCAGTGGATTGCATATCCTTGGCTCAAGTACACCCTCCCTTCCTGACCCAACCCACAGTGGTCAGAGGGTGGGGGTGAGAAAGGCCAATGGGTGATAAGGCACAGGACATGGTCATTTAAGCAGTAGAGACTTAGATAAGGCACCTCCCTTAGAGGCTGTAGGCCCAGGAGATCTTTCTACAGGCTTTCTACTTCTCAGTGGGGTTTCAGAGATCCATACATTCTTGAGCATTCTATTACAATGTTATAATTTTTCATTTGATTTTTATAACCATTCAAACACATTAATACTTGCATCACTTGTATCACTTATGGGATTTAAATGCCTATATTCGTTGTGTTTATAAGCAAATTGGCATTGGCTCCAAGTAAAGGGGGGCTCATATATGGTATTAAAACTTCATTTTCACAACTATCTTGAATGGTGGGCAGAGCAGGCTTACTATAATCATTTTACAAAGAAAGTGGGTACAGAGAAAGGATGCGAGTGGATAAGTAATGTTGCTCTCAAACACCTCCCCACCCTTTCTAGCTCTCCTCTGGAACATAGGTTGTTTTAGACAACGTACTTTTAGAAGATCTAATAACACCATTCATCACTCTGGGATGAGTCACGTGCATCACAGTACTAGCCTTTTTAGGTCCCACTGATTTCTTCAGGGATGGACCTATAGACTTAGAGTTACTGAGATACAAGATGACTTTATTGTTTGGTGGCGAGGTATGTCCTCTTTCCTTCTTACCATCGCACAGTATCTGGAAATGAAGCAATCATAGAGGAAAGGAGAACTACTGGAAGGAGAAAAACTTGGTCCAGGTGAAATGATTGACTTTCCTACCTTGGAGAAATGACATTTCCTTTTTAACTTAACCTAACTTATGCTAGAGGTACTGATACTTGCAACTTGAGGATTGATTCAAAATGTTCATGATGTCCATTTCCCCATAACTATACTGTGTTCATGGGCAACATAGGTCTCTAGCTCCTTTGTGACAACACCTTTCTGTATTCATGGGTGTTCTCCCATATTTAGGGAAGAGACATGGGAGGGAGGAAATGCAGCCAACTCTCTTTTTGCTGTCTAAAATTTTCTGGGTACTGACCAGTCAGTGGATTGCATATCCTTGGCTCAAGTACACCCTCCCTTCCTGACCCAACCCACAGTGGTCAGAGGGTGGGGGTGAGAAAGGCCAATGGGTGATAAGGCACAGGACATGGTCATTTAAGCAGTAGAGACTTAGATAAGGCACCTCCCTTAGAGGCTGTAGGCCCAGGAGATCTTTCTACAGGCTTTCTACTTCTCAGTGGGGTTTCAGAGATCCATACATTCTTGAGCATTCTATTACAATGTTATAATTTTTCATTTGATTTTTATAACCATTCAAACACATTAATACTTGCATCACTTGTATCACTACCTTATGGGATTTAAATGCCTATATTCGTTGTGTTTATAAGCAAATTGGCATTGGCTCCAAGTAATACAGGGCTTCCCTGGTGGCTCATATATGGTAAAGAATTTGCCAACACAAGAGACCTGGCTTCAATCTGTGGGTTGGGAAGATCCCTGGAGAAGGAAATGACTACTCACTTCAATATTCTTGCCTGGAGAATTCCATGGACAGAGGAGCCTGTTAATACTTAGCTGTCATGGCTAATGAAAAAAAAAAAAAATAGAAGAAATCTAAATAAATAAGTGATGTGCTCACAGCAAATGAAAGTCAAACGACATCACAGAACTTCATGGAACAAAGGATTTGCAACAATGCCAATAGAAACCTTGTAATGGAAGATCTGAGGCTCAAGTAAGTACAGACAAGTCAGACTTCAGAGGAACTTGTCAGAGTAGGTGTAAACAAAGAATTCTTTTCAGCCAAACAGAACTTCGCTTTACACTTTATTAAATTTGTCCACCTAAATTGTAGTTATTTTGTAACTTTATTTGCTTTTAGTTTATAACTTTGTTTTTGCTGTTTACAAGCCACAACGTGAACAATTTATTCCTACTTTCATGTTTGTATACATGTAAACAACATTATACTAAAAGATACATGTCAACACTGGCAACCATAGAAGTTTAGAGGTTTTTCCCTTAAAGGGCTTAGTCAGCATCTTAAGCTTGAAAATCATCATGGTAGTATCTCTTTTAGAACTACCTGTCCACTCCCTTCTTGAGATCTGAGCCCTAAAATACCTTCCAATTCTTCCTGCCTCTGGTCTCTCAGCTTCTTAATCTACCCAACACAGAATTAATTTTTGTTATGTACTTTCTTCATGTCAGTCCTAGACTCAAGAACTTCCAATACCTTCCTCATGGTTATCAAACATCTCTCCTTAACATATGATTCCTGAGTCTGCCCATCATTCCTGCTTTGCTTTCTTCACTCAGTCTGTACTCCAGTCAACTGAATTACTTTACTTGTGCCTCTCTTCTGTTCTTGAGCATTCTATTACAATGTTATAATTTTTCATTTGATTTTTATAACCATTCAAACACATTAATACTTGCATCACTTGTATCACTACCTTATGGGATTTAAATGCCTATATTCGTTGTGTTTATAAGCAAATTGGCATTGGCTCCAAGTAATACAGGGCTTCCCTGGTGGCTCATATATGGTAAAGAATTTGCCAACACAAGAGACCTGGCTTCAATCTGTGGGTTGGGAAGATCCCTGGAGAAGGAAATGACTACTCACTTCAATATTCTTGCCTGGAGAATTCCATGGACAGAGGAGCCTGTTAATACTTAGCTGTCATGGCTAATGAAAAAAAAAAAAAATAGAAGAAATCTAAATAAATAAGTGATGTGCTCACAGCAAATGAAAGTCAAACGACATCACAGAACTTCATGGAACAAAGGATTTGCAACAATGCCAATAGAAACCTTGTAATGGAAGATCTGAGGCTCAAGTAAGTACAGACAAGTCAGACTTCAGAGGAACTTGTCAGAGTAGGTGTAAACAAAGAATTCTTTTCAGCCAAACAGAACTTCGCTTTACACTTTATTAAATTTGTCCACCTAAATTGTAGTTATTTTGTAACTTTATTTGCTTTTAGTTTATAACTTTGTTTTTGCTGTTTACAAGCCACAACGTGAACAATTTATTCCTACTTTCATGTTTGTATACATGTAAACAACATTATACTAAAAGATACATGTCAACACTGGCAACCATAGAAGTTTAGAGGTTTTTTTCCCCTTAAAGGGCTTAGTCAGCATCTTAAGCTTGAAAATCATCATGGTAGTATCTCTTTTAGAACTACCTGTCCACTCCCTTCTTGAGATCTGAGCCCTAAAATACCTTCCAATTCTTCCTGCCTCTGGTCTCTCAGCTTCTTAATCTACCCAACACAGAATTAATTTTTGTTATGTACTTTCTTCATGTCAGTCCTAGACTCAAGAACTTCCAATACCTTCCTCATGGTTATCAAACATCTCTCCTTAACATATGATTCCTGAGTCTGCCCATCATTCCTGCTTTGCTTTCTTCACTCAGTCTGTACTCCAGTCAACTGAATTACTTTACTTGTGCCTCTCTTCTGTTCTTCCCTGGTGCTCCTAATCCTGCCTCTCCATTGTTATTTTTCTCTATAAACTCTTCCCAGCTATCCCAAGTCCTATTAACATTTTCATTACCAAAGATTCCAGCTCATTGCAATTCCAGTTCCATTCCCATTACTCATTAACACTTATTGGAATTTGCCTGTATTTCCATACTTTACAGTTTTTAAATTGTGTGCTGTCTGCTAATGTTATCTAAATATTTCCACTGCAAGCTCTTCCCAAAATATTTTCAGGATTTCTCTTGGATATTTCATTCATGAGCAGCAAGGTAAGTGGTAACTGTCTTCAATTTCATTGTCCAGATGGAAACACTTCTTAATGGTGTAGATAATCGGAAATGAGAATAACATGTTTTGTAGAGTTTACTAAAATGTCATAACCATTAAAAATGAAATAAATGTTCTTGAGAAACCAATGTTAAATAAAAATAAATACATAAGCCACACTTTTTATTTCTCTTTAGTTTAAGTATTGTTAACCTCTGTTTAAAAATGATTTTTATTTCTTATAGTTTTGTTGTTTGATAAGTATCTCCATGAACCTTAGGGTAAAAAATTTCACCTTCAGATCAAATGTTTTTGTTTGAGCATACCTGTATCTGGTATCTTAAGGATTGTCTGGGACCACGGGTCAGCCCGGCCACATTGCATAGCTTTGCCTGTCCAGGACCGTGGGTCGGCCCGGCCACATCCCAAGCCTCCCAAGCATGAATGCTACAATGCAACATTTGACATAGCGCCTGGCGGAGCTCCCAGTATGAGAGTATCGTCATCCTGGCTGGGACTGTGAGAGCCTTGGCCACGCCTTACGACTTTCAGTTTGAGAACATCGCCACAAGCTCCCAAAGATGGCACCTAGGGGAGCGGGAGGGACGCGGTCTTGCGCGGTCTGGGACGTGTGCTCATTGCCATGATTGGCTGAGTGAAGTTTCCGTGCTCGTGATCAGTGCATGCTCCTCATAGACTCTTGCCATTATGTAATCGCGTGCATAGTTGACCTTTAACATGATTGTTCTATTGCTGGGCTCTTCCACCTTCTGTATACTATAAATATTGCTTCTTTTCTACAATAAAACAAGACTTAATCAGACTCCTGTCTTGTCTCCATTTCTCGTGTCTCTTGTCCTCTCAATTCCCACTCCCCCCCCTTTAGGTCTGCATTGACAAATCCCGCGGGCCGGGTCAAAGGATATAGCCCTGTATGTTGCTAGACCAATCCCTTTCCTGCCTATTTCCTTCCCTTTCTTCTTTCCTTCTTTCTTTTCTTACCTTTCCCCTTCTTTACCTTAACAAATATTCACTGAGAAACTGCTATATTCCAAGCTATGTACTAGGTGCTAGGGGCACAACAGCAAGCCAGTCAGGTATGATCCCTTTCCTAAGGCACTTGTCAAATAGGTGCCTCTGTTGAAAACTCTGCTTTGGACCAAAGTCCAGGTTTTTTACTTTTAGCCAATATAAGGAAAAAGCTATTATGAGAGAATAAAAAGATAGTCTCCTTTCTAGCTGTCAACACATAGCAATTTCAGCTTCTTTATTCTTCAAGAAAAGAGGAATTGTGAGTTAGCATTTATCATAATATATCTATAAGGAATGGGCTGCAACCTGATAAGTGGTGCTGAGAAATGCTCACTGGGTTCACCTTGAATGCAACCACTGTGAAAAAAAAAAAAAACTCTGTGATTTGAATCATATGATTCTGGTGGTCCTACCAGTCACATTAGACTTTGCATCTCCTCTGTCAACAGCCCAGAGTCTGTGGATAGCCAGGGCCCTGTCTGTCACACATGGTGTCCTTTCTTTTGACTACAGTGATGCTTTCATAGGAGTGCATGCAACCTAAACTGAACAATTACAAGTCCGTACCTGAGATCTTGTGCTCTGGAACAAAAGCAGAGTTTACATCACCTTCTAGGTTCAAGGAGCAGAAAAAAAAAGCAAACCCATTTGCTTACTGCCTGTTGCCCCACAGATGAAAGATGCCCACCAGTTACATTTGGAAAGAATGAGATCAAACCATGAAAAAAAAAAAAGAGTGAGCTTAAAGAAGGGGAGAAAAGTCATGTTTTGATGACATCATTTGAGACCTTCAATATGGCTGCGAATAAAGAAAGACCTAATAAATAGCCTGTTTTGCATAAGACAGTTTAGTTTTAGCTTATGTGATTTGCAGTTGGAAAAGTCTTGATTTCTAGAAGTTACATTGATTGTTAATTATTACTTGTGGAAGTTCATGAAGAAATATTTTCCCTAATGTTTAATCATCATTTAAAGGAAAGCATATACAAACATGTGTGTGTGTGTGTGTGTGTGTGTGTGTGAATGCTTCTTCTGGGCACACTGAAAACTAATGAGGAGAAATTCTGAGAGGAGATTTTAAGACTTGAAAAGTATGACTTTCTCACAGGCAACCAGAGACTATTATGTCATAGGATTAAAGCAAGTGAATTAATCTATTTAAAGAATGTTTGTTGAGCAGTTGCCTTTTAATTCCTTTGGGACTACTGATATAACTATGCAAATGTGAATTTTTTCTTTATAACTCAAAGGGCATATACCATACATGTTGTTCAGGATTTTGCTTTAATCACATAGCAATATATCTTTGAGCTAAAATAAAGTTCTACTTCAGTCTTCCTTTCCAGTTTCATGCTTTTGCACTATACAGATGTACCATGAACTCTTAATAATTCTATACTCATGAATAAGGGCAAGATTGTTTTCATTTTTTGCTACTACTGAAAGTATTACAATAAATGACCATGTACATATATCTTGGTTGTCTTAAAAAATGGCAATTCGAAGTCTGGCAGATTTTGCCAAATTATCGTTCAAAGAAGTTGCGCCATACTGTATTCTCACATACACAGCATATGAAGATGAATTTCTGCTATACTGCCATTCTTTTCAATATTTGTCAACCTTATGAGTGGGAAAATGGTATTTCAATTCATTTTCATTTATATTTCTGTAGTTATGAATGAGGTTGAACATACTTATACATTTAGAATCCATTTTATTTATTTTCTGTGGATTCCCTGTTCATATCATTCATCCAATTTCATTGTTTTTCTTTCAAACTTGTTATAGATCTTTAACAGAAAAAATAACATCTCTTCTTTCTTATGAGCTGCAGTTTATTTTTCTGTATAGCAACTTTTTATATGAATAAATGAATCACACATTTTATAGTTGCTAGGTTTTGTGTCTTGTCTTGCTTTGAAAGAATTTCCTCACTCCAAGCAAGATTTTTAAAATACGTATCAATATTTTCTTTTAGTACTTTTATGATTTCATTTTTAAAATTAAATTTTATATTCTCATGGAATTTATATGGGAAAGAATTGACTTTATGTCTCCCTCAAACTGCATTGTATAATTCTTCTTTTCGACCAGTCTTACATATTCCCTCTATTGTATGTTTAGTTCCATGTGTGTTTGAGTATGTCACTGCCAATGGTTTTAAAAAACTTGAAAAGTATGACTTTCTCACAGGTAACCAGAGACTATTATGTCATAGGATTAAAGCAAGTGAATTAATCTATTTAAAGAATGTTTGTTGAGCAGTTGCCTTTTAATTCCTTTGGGACTACTGATATAACTATGCAAATGTGAATTTTTTCTTTATAACTCAAAGGGCATATACCATACATGTTGTTCAGGATTTTGCTTTAATCACATAGCAATATATCTTTGAGCTAAAATAAAGTTCTACTTCAGTCTTCCTTTCCAGTTTCATGCTTTTGCACTATACAGATGTACCATGAACTCTTAATAATTCTATACTCATGAATAAGGGCAAGATTGTTTTCATTTTTTGCTACTACTGAAAGTATTACAATAAATGACCATGTACATATATCTTGGTTGTCTTAAAAAATGGCAATTCGAAGTCTGGCAGATTTTGCCAAATTATCGTTCAAAGAAGTTGCGCCATACTGTATTCTCACATACACAGCATATGAAGATGAATTTCTGCTATACTGCCATTCTTTTCAATATTTGTCAACCTTATGAGTGGGAAAATGGTATTTCAATTCATTTTCATTTATATTTCTGTAGTTATGAATGAGGTTGAACATACTTATACATTTAGAATCCATTTTATTTATTTTCTGTGGATTCCCTGTTCATATCATTCATCCAATTTCATTGTTTTTCTTTCAAACTTGTTATAGATCTTTAACAGAAAAAATAACATCTCTTCTTTCTTATGAGCTGCAGTTTATTTTTCTGTATAGCAACTTTTTATATGAATAAATGAATCACACATTTTATAGTTGCTAGGTTTTGTGTCTTGTCTTGCTTTGAAAGAATTTCCTCACTCCAAGCAAGATTTTTAAAATACGTATCAATATTTTCTTTTAGTACTTTTATGATTTCATTTTTAAAATTAAATTTTATATTCTCATGGAATTTATATGGGAAAGAATTGACTTTATGTCTCCCTCAAACTGCATTGTATAATTCTTCTTTTCGACCAGTCTTACATATTCCCTCTATTGTATGTTTAGTTCCATGTGTGTTTGAGTATGTCACTGAATGGTTTTGCTACTTAGCATGGTATTACTAATAAAAGTATTATAGAAGACATCAAAGTGAAACATGCAAGCTATTTGGTACTGGCTCAAGCCTCACAGGCTTCCCAGGTGGTGTGAGTGGTAAAGAATCCACCTGCCAATGCAAGAGACATGTGAGATGCTGGCTTGATCCTGGATCAGGAAGATCCCCTGGAGGAGGATATGGCAACCCACTCCAGTATTCTTGACTAGAGAATCCCATGGACAGAGGAGCCTAGTGGGCTACAGTTCATAGGGTCACAAAGACTCAGACACAACTAAAGTGACTTAGCACACACACACACAAGCCCTATAAAAGTAAAAAGAGCAAACAAATTAAAAATGTGATCTTTTTCTTTACAATTTTCTTCTTGTGATCATTCTAATATTCATCCAACACTTCACTGTTTTCCATCTATTTTCTAATATCATCGTAGGTCTGTTGCTGTTCAGTTACTAAGCTGTGCCCAGCTCTTTGTAATCCCATGGACTATAATATGCCAGGCTTCCCTGTCCTTCACTACCTCTCAGAGTTTGCTCAAACTCATGCCTATCGAGTCAGTGATAGCATCCAACCATCACATTCTCTGTCAACCACTTCTCCTCCTGCCCTCAATCTTTCCCAGCATCAGGTCTTTTCCAATGAGTTGACTCTTGGTATCAGGTGGCTAAAGTATTTGAGCTTCAACATCAGTCTTTCCAATGAATATTCAGGGTTGATTTCTTTTAAGACTGACTGGTTTGATCTCCTTGCTCTCCAAGGGACTCTCAAGAGTCTTCTCCAGCACCACAATTTGAAAGCATCAGTTCTTCAGGGCTCAGCCTTCTTTATGGTCCAACTCTCACACTCATACATGACTACTGGGAAAACCATAGCTTTGACTAGGTGGACTTTTCTTGGCAAAATGATGTCTCTGCTTTTTAATACACTATCTAGGTTTGTCATAGCTTTTCTTTCAAGGAGCAAGTGCCTTTTAATTTCATAACTGCAGTCACCATCCACAGTGATTTTGGAGCCCAAGAAAATAAAGTCTGTCACTGTTTCCATTTTTTCCCCATCTATCAGACAGGGGACCAGATGCCATCCTCCTAGGTTTCTGAATATCAAGCTTTAAGCCAGCCTTTCTACTCCCCTCACCAAGAGGTTCTTTAATTTCTCTTCACTTTCTGCCATTAGGTCATAGAAAAGGTGTTATTACTTCTCCATTTTGCAGAGGAGGAAACTGAGGCTCAGAAAAGTCATGTGGTTTGTAGATAATGTGGTGTTAAGTGCCAGAGTGGGAGTTAAACTGAGATTTTCTGAACTCAGATCTCCTATTGAATTACAAAATTCATTTGAGAAGGCAGGCACTATATAATTGGTGAATAATATTGGGGCTTCCCTGGTGGCTCAGATGGTAAAGAATCTGCCTACAATGCAGGAGACCCAGGTTTGATCCCTGGGTAAGGAAGACCCTCCTGGAGAAAGGAATGGCTACCCACTCCAGTATTCTTGCCTAGAGAATTCCATGGGCAGAGGAGCCTGGTGGGCTATAATCCATAGGATTGCAAAGAGTCTGACACGACTGAGACACACTTTCACTTTTTTCTTGTACTTTCTCCATTTCAACCTGTTCCTCTCTATACTATACCTGGCTTCTATTACAGTGAGTCCCCCATTTGGCATACCTTGTCAGCTAAGAAAACGATTAAAATATTGAGTTACAATCAGTATTCAGTAAACAGTTGTAAAATTGTATTAGTCATTCATTCCACTTCCCACCACTTCTGAGGGGAAACTGTATCCTCATGGAATCTCATCAAGTATGAGTTGTCCTCGAAAAAATAGGCCTTTGGGGTACTAAAAAAAATCTCCAAGTATCAGTATTTAAATGTCAGAAATTTAAAAAATTAAATTTAAACTTAGAAAGTTGAAAATTTAGAAAAATTTAGACCATCTTGGTCCTTAGAAGCATCCTCTATCTCTCATTTTCACTCTATGAAATTCTTGAACTTGATTGGAGTCTCTCTACTTTTCTCTACAGTTGGAATCCCCACCAAATCAAAACTGATCGTATAATCAAATTATTTGTTACTAACTTTTCAACAGTCATGTCTCCCAGTAAAAGCAAAAGTAACACACCAAATCCTGGGGGACCTCCTTGGACAGCACTTCTGTCCACAGTCAGGTTCTCATGTAGAGAAATGGGACTGCCTTTCTTGACCAGTGGATTTGTGTGATTTCAACATAAAGGATTATCCAACTCAACCTTCAGCCCATGTCTTTCCATGCATTTCAAGGACTTACTCAAAAAATCACAAACCAAAAACGTTGAAAACTTTCTGGTGAGCAGAACATTAACAAATGGGTAACAAGTCCTGTGATCCCAAGTCATCAAGGAGACCTGAGGACTGGAGGAACTATTGCTTAGAACATACAGTTATTCACTCTCTCCCTCTCCTACTTATTCAGATAAATGATGAACAAAAATGATTATGGGGCTTCCCTGGTGGTCCAGTGGGTAAAGAGTCTGCCTTGCAGTGCAAGGGGCACCGGTTCCATCCCTGGCCCAGGAAGATCCTACATGCTGCAGAATGGCTGGACTGGGTGTGTTAAATTACGAATCAGCGTTCTGCAACGAGAGGCCACTGCAATTGGAAGCCCACACAGGCCAAAGAATAAAGACGGATGAAAAATAAATAAACAAAAATCAATAAAAAGAGGCCAAAATAAAGAAAAAAAGAATATGGTCTTTGCTTTTCTGGAGTCATCATGGCTTACTGATTTACTATTTTCTATTTGTTTCATTTATTTTTTGTTCTATTTTTCCCTTTTTGTTTTTCTTCAAAGTTAAAGTTTCTCAGTCATGTCCGACTCTTCATGACCCCATGCACAAATCATGGAATTTTCCAGGCAAGAATACCGGACTGGGTAGTCATTCCCTTCTTCAAGGCATCTTCCCAACCAAGGGATCAAACCCAGGTTTCACGTAACGCAGGCAGATTCTTTACCAGATGGGCTACCAGGGCCTTAGGGCTACTTTAATATATTTTTTTTAGAATTCCGTTTTATCTATTGGCTTTTTAGCTATACATGTTTGCATTAATTTTTATTTTCATTATTCAAGTGGTAGCTCTAGAGGATTGCAACATGTATATATTAAGATTTTTTTGATGTGAACTTTTTTTAAGCCTTTATTGAATTTGTTACAATATCACTTCTGTTTTATATTTTGGTTTTTTGGCTCTGAGGCATGTGGGATCTTAGCTCCCTGATGAGGGGTCATCTGTACCCACTGAAGTGGAAGGTGAAGTCTTAACCACTGGACCATCAGAGAAGTCCCACAGCATATAATTTTAACATTTCAGTCTGTTTAGAGTTAATATTGTGTTATTTTATGTTAAATGAAAGAAACTTGCAACCATATATATTTATTTACTCACCTCCAACTTTGGTTGCTATAGTTATCATTTGTAGTTGTTCAGTTGCTAAGTGGTGCCTGACTGTTCACAACCCCATGGATGCCAGGCATACCAGGCTTCCCTGTCCTTCGCCATCTCCCAGGAGCTTGCTCAAACTCATGTCCATTGACTCAGTAATGCCATCCAACCATCTTATCCTCAGTCGTCCCCTTCTCCTGTTGCCTTCAATCCTTCATAATTGTTATAATATGAACGTTATCAGTCCCACAATTTAAACTTAAAATATTTGCTTTAAATAGTCACATGGACTTTGAGGAAGAAGAACAATGATTTTTAAAATATATTGACCTACATGTTTATCATTTCTGATATTCTTTTCTTATTGGAAGAATTATGTTTTAGTCTAGCATGATTTTCCTTTAGCCTGGAAAACAGTTTTTGGTTTTCCTTGAAGTGGAGGTCAACTGGTGATAAATTCTCTAGCTTTCTTTTATCTGAAAACATCTTTATTTCATCTTAATTTTTGAAGGATGTTTTAGTGATGTAGGATACCAAGTTGAAAACTTTATCTGTTTTTCCAAAACTACCTCCCAACTCTTGCAGCACTTTCAGAAAGCACTTCCATTCTTTTTTGAAATCCATCATTATTAATGAAAAGTTTGAGATGATTTGTACTGTTACTCCCTTAGGAATAACACTTTTCTCAGGCAGATTGTAAGATTCCGTTTTATCTATTGGCTTTTTAGCTATACATGTTTGCATTAATTTTTATTTTCATTATTCAAGTGGTAGCTCTAGAGGATTGCAACATGTATATATTAAGATTTTTTTGATGTGAACTTTTTTTAAGCCTTTATTGAATTTGTTACAATATCACTTCTGTTTTATATTTTGGTTTTTTGGCTCTGAGGCATGTGGGATCTTAGCTCCCTGATGAGGGGTCATCTGTACCCACTGAAGTGGAAGGTGAAGTCTTAACCACTGGACCATCAGAGAAGTCCCACAGCATATAATTTTAACATTTCAGTCTGTTTAGAGTTAATATTGTGTTATTTTATGTTAAATGAAAGAAACTTGCAACCATATATATTTATTTACTCACCTCCAACTTTGGTTGCTATAGTTATCATTTGTAGTTGTTCAGTTGCTAAGTGGTGCCTGACTGTTCACAACCCCATGGATGCCAGGCATACCAGGCTTCCCTGTCCTTCGCCATCTCCCAGGAGCTTGCTCAAACTCATGTCCATTGACTCAGTAATGCCATCCAACCATCTTATCCTCAGTCGTCCCCTTCTCCTGTTGCCTTCAATCCTTCATAATTGTTATAATATGAACGTTATCAGTCCCACAATTTAAACTTAAAATATTTGCTTTAAATAGTCACATGGACTTTGAGGAAGAAGAACAATGATTTTTAAAATATATTGACCTACATGTTTATCATTTCTGATATTCTTTTCTTATTGGAAGAATTATGTTTTAGTCTAGCATGATTTTCCTTTAGCCTGGAAAACAGTTTTTGGTTTTCCTTGAAGTGGAGGTCAACTGGTGATAAATTCTCTAGCTTTCTTTTATCTGAAAACATCTTTATTTCATCTTAATTTTTGAAGGATGTTTTTAGTGATGTAGGATACCAAGTTGAAAACTTTATCTGTTTTTCCAAAACTACCTCCCAACTCTTGCAGCACTTTCAGAAAGCACTTCCATTCTTTTTTGAAATCCATCATTATTAATGAAAAGTTTGAGATGATTTGTACTGTTACTCCCTTAGGAATAACACTTTTCTCAGGCAGATTGTAAGATTTTATCTCTTATTTTGCACATTTTGATTTTGATGTACCTACTTATGGTCTTATTCATATTCATCCTATTTGGGATTACTGTTCTGTAATCTGTAAATTTATCTGTGCATTTATTTCTTCAAAGATTATTTTCTGCTTGATTTTTTCAATCCTTTCATTCTGGGATTCTATTTAAATACTTGTTCATCTTTTTGATGTGATCCTGAAAAATCACAAAGTTTATATATTATGTTTATCTTTTTCTCTGTTCTTCATATTGAATTATTTCTATTGTTCTATCTTCAAGTTCACTCACTCTTCCGTCATCTCTCATCAACTGTTAAATCAATTCAGTAAATGTTTTATTTCAGATACTGCATTTTTCTGCTCTAGGATTTTCAGTTTTTATGGTATTTTTCTTTTTTTGAGATTCTTATTTTTCTACTTACTGCAATAATTATTTAACATTCCATCTCTGAGCATGGCTATAATACCAGCTTTAAAATTTCATCTGCTGAGTCCAACATTTGGACTTTGCAAAGTCAGTCTCCTCTGATTGCCTTTTCTCTCAAATATGACTCAACAGTTTCCTGCTCTTTGCATGTCAGTAACATTGATTGTACCTAGGACATTGTGAGTGATACACTGTAATGCAAAGCCACTGAGGTGTTTCAAGGAAAGAGAAAATGATCATATTTTTTGTCTCAGAAATATTCTGGCCATTGATTTCACAGCCTTATCCTTCTTCTCCCAAATGAGTGAAATAGCCTCCTGACACACTGTCCTATTTCAAGGCTCAATCTTTTCTTATTTGTTCTCTACCCTGCTTCCAGAGCCATCTTTTCCACAGACCCAATCTGATTATGTTATTTACTTTTAACAACTTTTCAAGATCCCTGTTCAGTACAAGAGAAATTTCAGGGCTTCCCCGGTGATCTAGTGGCTAAGACTTCACTTTCCAATGCAGGTGTGGGCTCAATCCATGGTTGGGGAGCTAAAATCCCATATGCCTCAAAACCAAAAAACAAACAGAAAGCAGAAGCAAAATTTGGCCTCTTATTAAAAGCACTTTCAGAAAGCACTTCCATTCTTTTTTGAAATCCATCATTATTAATGAAAAGTTTGAGATGATTTGTACTGTTACTCCCTTAGGAATAACACTTTTCTCAGGCAGATTGTAAGATTTTATCTCTTATTTTGCACATTTTGATTTTGATGTACCTACTTATGGTCTTATTCATATTCATCCTATTTGGGATTACTGTTCTGTAATCTGTAAATTTATCTGTGCATTTATTTCTTCAAAGATTATTTTCTGCTTGATTTTTTCAATCCTTTCATTCTGGGATTCTATTTAAATACTTGTTCATCTTTTTGATGTGATCCTGAAAAATCACAAAGTTTATATATTATGTTTATCTTTTTCTCTGTTCTTCATATTGAATTATTTCTATTGTTCTATCTTCAAGTTCACTCACTCTTCCGTCATCTCTCATCAACTGTTAAATCAATTCAGTAAATGTTTTATTTCAGATACTGCATTTTTCTGCTCTAGGATTTTCAGTTTTTATGGTATTTTTCTTTTTTTGAGATTCTTATTTTTCTACTTACTGCAATAATTATTTAACATTCCATCTCTGAGCATGGCTATAATACCAGCTTTAAAATTTCATCTGCTGAGTCCAACATTTGGACTTTGCAAAGTCAGTCTCCTCTGATTGCCTTTTCTCTCAAATATGACTCAACAGTTTCCTGCTCTTTGCATGTCAGTAACATTGATTGTACCTAGGACATTGTGAGTGATACACTGTAATGCAAAGCCACTGAGGTGTTTCAAGGAAAGAGAAAATGATCATATTTTTTGTCTCAGAAATATTCTGGCCATTGATTTCACAGCCTTATCCTTCTTCTCCCAAATGAGTGAAATAGCCTCCTGACACACTGTCCTATTTCAAGGCTCAATCTTTTCTTATTTGTTCTCTACCCTGCTTCCAGAGCCATCTTTTCCACAGACCCAATCTGATTATGTTATTTACTTTTAACAACTTTTCAAGATCCCTGTTCAGTACAAGAGAAATTTCAGGGCTTCCCCGGTGATCTAGTGGCTAAGACTTCACTTTCCAATGCAGGTGTGGGCTCAATCCATGGTTGGGGAGCTAAAATCCCATATGCCTCAAAACCAAAAAACAAACAGAAAGCAGAAGCAAAATTGTAAAAATATCAATAAAGAATTTTAAAATGGCCTACATCAACAAAAGAAAGAAAAAAAGAGAGAAAGTTCAAATTCCATAGTGTGGCATATGATTTCCACGGCATATGAATGTTTCCTTTTGTTTTTTCATCAATTGTTTTTCATCACATCCTATTTGCTGGGGAGAGTGGGAGGAGCAGTGACTAAGATCACTGTCTTCCTGTTGCCAAGGGTCTAATGAGGGAGACAAAGGCCCGTTTCACTTTCATCTTCCTCTACTTCCTCTATTTCTCTCACTGCCCTCCCTAAATTTTCTCCAGAACACAAAACGCTTTCCCATAATTAATTACTTTATTCTATCCTTGATACCTCTGAGCCTTTCACATGCTGTTTACCCCTCTTTCTTTCCTCCTTCCCTTCCTGTTAAGAAGACCTAAATTCAATACCACTTTTTCTATCTCCCCACGCTCTTGGTACAATCATTTTTCCTTCCTATTTATTCAAATCTCTATTAAAAGTCTACTGCTTGGGAAGCAGAAACTTTTGTAACAGTCCATGTAGGTTAATATTTCCTCTCCTGTATCTTGCAATAAACTATAAAATCTTTGGGGGCATGCAGCTGGTCTAAATCATCTCTTGCTTTGTCATTTAGCACATTGCCCAACCTCTAATTCCTAATTTCCTTACAAAGTGCTTGAGCAGTCACTTACACATACAGTAATAACAAAATAAATTTACATTCTATAGAGCTTAAAATTTTTAAATCTGACTAAAATATATATTTTTAAAAATATACAGAAAAAAATAGTGCTTTCCTTAGCTTAATTGTTTGAATATATCCTGCCCTCTAATTTTTTTAGTGATTGACTTCAACTAAAAAAAAAATTCTGGGGCTTCCCTGGTGGTCCAGTGGGTGGGGATAGTGCCTTGCAGTGCAAGGGGCCCCGATTCGATCCCTGGCCTGGGAAGATCCCACGTGCTGCAGAGCAGTTGGACCCATGTGTTCAACTGCCCAGCCGGAGCTCTGGAGTGCATGCGCCCAGAGCTGGTACCTGCAGCAAGAGGGGCCACTGTGATGGGAGACCCACACAGGCCAAAAAACAAAGATGGAAATAAATCAAAGACCAATAGAAGTGGTTAAAAAAAAAAAAATTCTGTATACTGTGTAGTTATAAAATGCTATGTCAGTTGTTTATTATTATTGTTGTTGTTGTTGTTGCTATTTTGGCCACTTCTATTGGTCTTTCATTCATTTATTTTCATCCATCTTTGTTCTTTGGCCTGTGTGGGCCTCCCATCACAGTAGCTTCTTTTGTTGCAGAGCACTGGCTTTTGGCGCATGCCTCCAGAACTCCGGCTTGGTAGTTGGACACATGGGTCCAGCTGCTCTGGGGCACGTGGGATCCTCCCAGGCCAGGGATCGAACTGGCACCTCTTGCACTCTTGCACTGTAAGGCAGTGTCCTTACCCACAGGACCACCAGGGAAGCCTGCTATGTCAGTTTTTAATGCTAAAAACCTATTTGAGACATTGCTTTCTCTGCATATTTGAGAACCAGAAAAGGTGAGCAGACTATAGCTCAAATATATTTAGTGCTCTGTTTTAATGTTGTATTAGCACTGTTTAAATTAAAACCAGACAATTCAGCTAAGATCCTATATTGTCCTTTACCAAGGAAGTTAACTGGCATTTTTAAATCATTTCAAAACAACACATTGCTTCTTTCAAATGGGGAAATAAAAGTCCAGAGAGGGGAAATGACAAGTCTTACCAAAGGACTTGAGCTTGCTTTAAGATCACTGTTTCCCAGCAGGAGGTTTTCAAGATATCTCTGGGCAACGTACTGGAAAATTCCATGGAGGTGGCTAGATTTAAGTACCCTGATGAGTCTGAGTAGAATTTGAGATTCAATGTACGAGTGGAAGCTGGTAGAAGCTGGGTTAGGGTTGTGGAATTTAATCAGTAGCTTAGTGGCCTCTATAAGCTGAATCTGTGAACATAGATTTCTAGCTAGAAAGTAAAGGGACTGTAATGAAATATATGAAATAACCTGAAAGGGGGGAAAAAAAGGATTCTGTTTACAGTGTACATTTCACTGTGTGGTCGTGGACAAATTTTGACTCCTTTCTGGAAAATAACTTCTAATAATAAAATCAGTAACAATAATAACCACCACCACTTATTATTATTAAAACTTTACTATCTTTCAGGGACTATTTTAAAACCTTTATGTTTTACTGTCAAGGAAATCCACTTTCAAAGAGTTGAAATAACTTGGCCAAGGTTATCCTAACTAGTAAGCTAGGATTTTTGCTTCAGATTGTTTGACAGATAATCTAAATTCCAACTGAACTATAAAGACTTTGTTTCTGCCACAACACACCTTGGCCATCCTAGAGCTGATTACAGGAGTCACTCTCTTATAAAGTGACCTACATGCGTAGCTCCCGCCCAGCTACAGAAAACTTCTCACCTGGAAACTGGGGGATTATCTCTGATTTGCACACACATAAAAGACATGAATCATTTGTAATTCTAGCTAAGCCCTGCATTCAGTTGAATCCTAGAGAATAGAAAGGGCAGATAAGAATGGAACCAAGAACCAGGGAAGCCTGCTTGGGGAAAAAGACATTGCTTTCTCTGCATATTTGAGAACCAGAAAAGGTGAGCAGACTATAGCTCAAATATATTTAGTGCTCTGTTTTAATGTTGTATTAGCACTGTTTAAATTAAAACCAGACAATTCAGCTAAGATCCTATATTGTCCTTTACCAAGGAAGTTAACTGGCATTTTTAAATAATTTTAAAACAACACATTGCTTCTTTCAAATGGGGAAATAAAAGTCCAGAGAGGGGAAATGACAAGTCTTACCAAAGGACTTGAGCTTGCTTTAAGATCACTGTTTCCCAGCAGGAGGTTTTCAAGATATCTCTGGGCAACGTACTGGAAAATTCCATGGAGGTGGCTAGATTTAAGTACCCTGATGAGTCTGAGTAGAATTTGAGATTCAATGTACGAGTGGAAGCTGGTAGAAGCTGGGTTAGGGTTGTGGAATTTAATCAGTAGCTTAGTGGCCTCTATAAGCTGAATCTGTGAACATAGATTTCTAGCTAGAAAGTAAAGGGACTGTAATGAAATATATGAAATAACCTGAAAGGGGGGAAAAAAAGGATTCTGTTTACAGTGTACATTTCACTGTGTGGTCGTGGACAAATTTTGACTCCTTTCTGGAAAATAACTTCTAATAATAAAATCAGTAACAATAATAACCACCACCACTTATTATTATTAAAACTTTACTATCTTTCAGGGACTATTTTAAAACCTTTATGTTTTACTGTCAAGGAAATCCACTTTCAAAGAGTTGAAATAACTTGGCCAAGGTTATCCTAACTAGTAAGCTAGGATTTTTGCTTCAGATTGTTTGACAGATAATCTAAATTCCAACTGAACTATAAAGACTTTGTTTCTGCCACAACACACCTTGGCCATCCTAGAGCTGATTACAGGAGTCACTCTCTTATAAAGTGACCTACATGCGTAGCTCCCGCCCAGCTACAGAAAACTTCTCACCTGGAAACTGGGGGATTATCTCTGATTTGCACACACATAAAAGACATGAATCATTTGTAATTCTAGCTAAGCCCTGCATTCAGTTGAATCCTAGAGAATAGAAAGGGCAGATAAGAAGGACTTCTTAAACAAACAATGTAAAGAAATAGAGAATAACAATAGAATGGGAAAGACCAGAGATTTCTTCAAGAAAACTAGAGATATCTAGGGAACATTTCATGCAAGGCTCATCATATAAAGGACATAAATGGTAAGAATCTAACAGAAGCAAAAGATTTAAAAATAGGTGGCAAGAATGCACAGAAGAATTACGCAAGACAGATCTTAAGAACTCTGCTAACCATGATGGTGTGGTCATCCACCTAGAGCCAGACATCCTGGAATGTGAAGTCCAGTGGGCCTTAGGAAGTATTACTACGAACAAAGCTAGTAGAGGTGATGGAATTCTTGCTGAGCTGTTTAAAATACTAAAATATGATGCTGTTAAAATGCTTCACTCAATATGTCAGCAAATTTGGAAAATAGAGCAGTGGCCACAGGACTGGAAAAAGTCAGTTTTTATTCAATCCCACTGGGGATTTGAATGAAAAGGCAATGGCAAAGCGTAATTAAGGATAATGCCAAAGAACATTCAGACTACTGTACAATTGTGCTCATTTCTTATGCTAGCAAGGAAACAATCAAAATCCTTCAAACTAAGCTTCGGCAGTATGTAAAGAGAGAACTTCCAGATGTATAAGCTGGGTTTAGAAAAGGCAGAGGAACCAGAGTTCAAATTTTCAACATTTACTGGATCATAAAGAAAGCAAGAGAATGCAGGAAAAACATCTAATTCTTTTTCATTAACTACACTAAAGCCTTTGACTGTGTGGATCACAACAAACTGTGGAAAATTCTTAAAGAGATGGAAGTATCAGACTACTTTACCTATTTTCTGAGAAACCTGTTTGTGGAACAAGAAGAAACGGTTAGAACTGGACATGGAACAACAAACTGGTTCAAAATTGGGAAAGGAGCACATCAAGGCTGTATGTTTCTGACAACAAAAACCTTGGCCATCCTAGAGCTGATTACAGGAGTCACTCTCTTATAAAGTGACCTACATGCGTAGCTCCCGCCCAGCTACAGAAAACTTCTCACCTGGAAACTGGGGGATTATCTCTGATTTGCACACACATAAAAGACATGAATCATTTGTAATTCTAGCTAAGCCCTGCATTCAGTTGAATCCTAGAGAATAGAAAGGGCAGATAAGAAGGACTTCTTAAACAAACAATGTAAAGAAATAGAGAATAACAATAGAATGGGAAAGACCAGAGATTTCTTCAAGAAAACTAGAGATATCTAGGGAACATTTCATGCAAGGCTCATCATATAAAGGACATAAATGGTAAGAATCTAACAGAAGCAAAAGATTTAAAAATAGGTGGCAAGAATGCACAGAAGAATTACGCAAGACAGATCTTAAGAACTCTGCTAACCATGATGGTGTGGTCATCCACCTAGAGCCAGACATCCTGGAATGTGAAGTCCAGTGGGCCTTAGGAAGTATTACTACGAACAAAGCTAGTAGAGGTGATGGAATTCTTGCTGAGCTGTTTAAAATACTAAAATATGATGCTGTTAAAATGCTTCACTCAATATGTCAGCAAATTTGGAAAATAGAGCAGTGGCCACAGGACTGGAAAAAGTCAGTTTTTATTCAATCCCACTGGGGATTTGAATGAAAAGGCAATGGCAAAGCGTAATTAAGGATAATGCCAAAGAACATTCAGACTACTGTACAATTGTGCTCATTTCTTATGCTAGCAAGGAAACAATCAAAATCCTTCAAACTAAGCTTCGGCAGTATGTAAAGAGAGAACTTCCAGATGTATAAGCTGGGTTTAGAAAAGGCAGAGGAACCAGAGTTCAAATTTTCAACATTTACTGGATCATAAAGAAAGCAAGAGAATGCAGGAAAAACATCTAATTCTTTTTCATTAACTACACTAAAGCCTTTGACTGTGTGGATCACAACAAACTGTGGAAAATTCTTAAAGAGATGGAAGTATCAGACTACTTTACCTATTTTCTGAGAAACCTGTTTGTGGAACAAGAAGAAACGGTTAGAACTGGACATGGAACAACAAACTGGTTCAAAATTGGGAAAGGAGCACATCAAGGCTGTATGTTGTCACTCTGCTTATTTAACTTATATGCAGAATACATAGGGATGGATGAATCACAAGCTGGAATCAAGATTGTCAGGAGAAATGTCAAAAGCCTCAGATATGCAGATGATACCACCCTAATGAAAGAAAGTGAAAAGGAGCTACAGAGTCTTTCTTTTTTTTTTCTACAGAACTTCTTGATGAGGGCAAAAGAGCTGCCTTAAAATTCAACATTCAAAACAAAGATCATGGCATCAGGTACCATCACTCACTGACAAATAGATGCAGAAACAATGTAAACAGTGACAGAGTTTATTTTCTTGGGCTCCAAAATCACTGCAAATGATAACTGCAGCCATGAAATTTAAAAAGATGCTTGCTTCTTTGGAAGAAAAGCTACAACAAACATGTTAAAAAGACAGCATATTAAAAAGCAGAGACATCACTTTGGTGATAAATGTCCATATAGTCAATGCTATGGTTTTCCCAGTAGTCATGTACAAATATAAGAGTTGAACCATAAAGAACCCTGAGCACTGAAGAATTGATGCTTTTGAATTGTGGTCCTAGAGAAGACTCTTGAAAGTCCCTAGATTGCAAGCAAACCAGTCAATCCTAAAGTAAATCAAACCTGAATATTCTCTAGAAGGACTGATGCTGAAGCTGAAACTTCAGTAGTTTAGCCACTTAATGTGAAGATCCAACTCAATGGAAAAGACCCTGATGCTGGGAAAAGTTGAGGACAGGAGGAGAAGAGGGTGACAGAAGATGGAATGGTTGGATACTATCACTGACTCGATGGACATGAGTTTGAGCGAACTCTGATAGAGATGAAGGACAGAGAAGACCAGGGTGCTGCAGCCCATGGGGTCCCAAAGAGTCATACATGACTTTGCAACTGGACAACAAGAAAGCTATGCCCTGAATTCAAGCTACGAAAGAAAAGCATTATTTTTAAACTAGTTTCAGCACACAAAAGTCTTACCTGTGTGGTCTTATATTTTACTGCTCTTTTCCATCTTTAAATATTATTAATCCTTTTAGCAATTTAGCAAAGTACTTTCACATATTCAGCTTACATAAATGCCTGTTTTCCAGATATGGATACAAAGACTATGGCAGTGATTTTTCGCAAAGCATACAGACAGTAAGTGGTGATGTATTTGAACTCCAAGTGGCTTTCTTTACCATTTCTCTAGAACATGGGTAAGCCAGAAATACAGGGAAGTTTATTTGTAATTTACTGAAGTACCTGAAATATACTGAATTTCCTGAAATACTAGAAGACCAAGTAAAAAGAATCCTGTCTTTGACTGCATTTAAGCACATTAGAAGCTCAGAGTTGAAAGGGTTTTTAAGAGGGTTACCAGACCCACTATTCCTCTTCTCTCTTCACCATTTCCATCCTATAATTTTTCAGACACTCTAATTAGGTGGTGGTATAGCCTCCCAAGGTGTCTTTTTCTTTAATCTCTGTACAACTCTGAAAGTTATTAACCTGTTTTACTGAATAAATTGTGCCTCCTGACATCACCATCCATTGGTCCTCACTCAATCTTTTGCTATTTCCTTCTAGAAATTCCTCAGATAATTGATTCAAGATTTCATCTACTCTGATTCTTTTCAATTCCTTGTCTGGGTCTCAGTTTCCTCATCTATAAAATGGATAGATGAACTGGTCTTGTCAGATCTCCACAAAGTTTTTATTCTATGATCTTGTGATATTTTAAATGTTCAAATAACAGTACCCCAAAACAGAAAAGCTTGCTGGCTGCCAGGAACTCCAAAAGGAAAGTGTTTCCTAACATTTTGCCCATTGTGTCTTTTCCTTCCTTCCATTCTGTTTGTGGTTTTTTTGGAGATGGAGAAGATAGTCCAGAGAAGGTGGGGTAGGCGCCTGCCCCATTGTTGATGTCGCCATGCACTCAAGCTGGGAAGAGATGTGAAGTACTTAGGGTTGCCTAAATCCCAGAGCAGTCCCACCCCTTCCCACCTTGGCTTCCAGATTCATTTCCAAATCACAGGAAGGTTTCCAGATTAAAATTCTGATTGAATGGCATTCAGCCAGAGTCCCACACAGCCTCCTCTCTGGCACCTTTTCATAGAATCCTCATAAACCCAAGTGCATCTGTGACCTCTACCCCAAAATCTCCCTTGATAAAAGAATGAAGGCTTTCTGTTATAATTCTGAAAATATAGAGAGGGTCAAATATTCAGAAAATCTGATTAGATCCATATACTGATTAATGTGCGAAACAATAATGACAATAAAATAACAACTATTTATTGAATAGTAAATATTTTCCTGGAGAAGGAAATGGCAACCACTCCAGTAATCTTGCCTGGGAAATCCCATGGACAGTGAAGCCTGGCAGGCTACAGTCCAGGGATCACAAAGAGTCAGACACAACTGAACACGCACACACAGATATGTTCCAGACATATTAAAAATGAAAATTTAATAGGTGTCTTTCGACTGCATTAGATTGCTCAGAGTTGAAAGGGTTTTTAAGAGGTTACCAGACCCACTATTCCTCTTCTCTCTTCACCATTTCCATCCTATAATTTTCAGACACTCTAATTAGGTGGTGGTATAGCCTCCCAAGGTGTCTTTTTCTTTAATCTCTGTACAACTCTGAAAGTTATTAACCTGTTTTACTGAATAAATTGTGCCTCCTGACATCACCATCCATTGGTCCTCACTCAATCTTTTGCTATTTCCTTCTAGAAATTCCTCAGATAATTGATTCAAGATTTCATCTACTCTGATTCTTTTCAATTCCTTGTCTGGGTCTCAGTTTCCTCATCTATAAAATGGATAGATGAACTGGTCTTGTCAGATCTCCACAAAGTTTTTATTCTATGATCTTGTGATATTTTAAATGTTCAAATAACAGTACCCCAAAACAGAAAAGCTTGCTGGCTGCCAGGAACTCCAAAAGGAAAGTGTTTCCTAACATTTTGCCCATTGTGTCTTTTCCTTCCTTCCATTCTGTTTGTGGTTTTTTTGGAGATGGAGAAGATAGTCCAGAGAAGGTGGGGTAGGCGCCTGCCCCATTGTTGATGTCGCCATGCACTCAAGCTGGGAAGAGATGTGAAGTACTTAGGGTTGCCTAAATCCCAGAGCAGTCCCACCCCTTCCCACCTTGGCTTCCAGATTCATTTCCAAATCACAGGAAGGTTTCCAGATTAAAATTCTGATTGAATGGCATTCAGCCAGAGTCCCACACAGCCTCCTCTCTGGCACCTTTTCATAGAATCCTCATAAACCCAAGTGCATCTGTGACCTCTACCCCAAAATCTCCCTTGATAAAAGAATGAAGGCTTTCTGTTATAATTCTGAAAATATAGAGAGGGTCAAATATTCAGAAAATCTGATTAGATCCATATACTGATTAATGTGCGAAACAATAATGACAATAAAATAACAACTATTTATTGAATAGTAAATATTTTCCTGGAGAAGGAAATGGCAACCACTCCAGTAATCTTGCCTGGGAAATCCCATGGACAGAGGAGCCTGGCCGGCTACAGTCCAGGGGATCACAAAGAGTCAGACACAACTGAACACGCACACACAGATATGTTCCAGACATATTAAGAACTGTATGTGCTTTATATTATTTAATTTTCACAATAACAGAATGAGGTCAATACTATTTTCATCTCTATTGATAATGAAACAAAACTTTAAATGAGTGTGTATATCACCTGCCCAGTATCACACCATTAACAAATTCTGGGTAGAGCCCAGAATTCCAGCTCAAGCTTATATATTTTTAATAACTGTTCATGCTGTATGATAACTGTTTCATGCTATACAAAAATGCCTTCTTTTTTTTTTAAACCTTTATTTTACTTTTAATTTTTACAGAGTTTTGTTGTTTACAGATATGTATGTTCCCAGATTTGTCATATGTATATCCCCCCATTCCCACTCCTCCCGACCATCACACAGCACCCCTGAAGGATCCCCTTTTCTCACAGAGCAATGACTATAGCTATTTTCTTCACTTATGATAGTACAGGCCTTCATGCTACTTCCTTTACGCCTCCCACCCTCTTTTGAAATAATGTTTTCAAAAGTTTGCACATAATCATCACTTATTCCACAAAGCTTCCAGAATGCCACCCAGATCTAATGTAGAGATATCCACTGTTTCATTGTATCTGTGCATCCTTTTATGCTGATGTTTTATGCTGATTTTAGCACATTGTTTAAAATCTTCAATTTGTCTTTATTCTACGCTAACAGTAAATATGTGAAGGGAATAACTTGCCTCTCTGTTTGTGGTCCTTGCTCTCCTAACATATATTTCTTCTCACAGATAGGATTTTAGGACTTCCTCACTTTAGAGGATTTTCAGTAGGTCTTGATTTTACACCCCAAATCAAAAGTGATGAAACACTCAGTCCTTTCTAGGCATGTAGGGGATCTGTCTAAGTATTTCCAGAAGGGATGGAAGCTGAGGATTCACATTAAAGAGAAGGAAATTTCCACTGGAGACAGAGTTAATCTGGAATGAAGTTTTTTACAGAGAATTTTCTGAACTACTGACTGCTAAATATCTGTGGATCATAGAGCCTAAGTCATGTGTTCCTGGGAACACCTTTTCTGCCTGTCTCAGTACAGAGAAAGGCTATGAGGGTCCACTCTGAGCCCATCTAGAGGACCAGTGATGGCCAGCAGCATGGAGGAGTTGCAGCAGCAGCAGTCACACTGGTGGGCACCTGCACTGTTATGAGGACCCAGCCTTTCCCACTTTCCATATGCTTTAAGCTCATATAAACCTTACACCACCTAAATCCCTCAAGCAAGACAGATTTCATTTACTAACCACCCTCACATTGGGAAATCGGGACATTTATTACATCAGAATCATGGAACAAGCCCAATTACACATATACATCAGCATATGTGCATAAAATATTTCTAGGAGAACATGCAAGGAATTGCTGAAAGCATATGCCTCAAGGCAGAAGACTGAGGATTTAGGAAGAGGTGGAGGTATAGTTTTCACTGGAAATTTTTTTGTATTGTCTAAATATATCATATGCTTGTATCATTTGTATAATATAAGCAAATAAACCAATTTATGTAATATATGAAATAAAATATATTTTAAAATATATTGCCCAACTTCTGAATGATAGGAAATTAATCCATTCTTTACAGACACACAGTGTAAGTCTAAGCTGTGTTTTCCCTGGATTCCAGGGGAAAAAATGTGCAGCAGGTCTACTGAAAAGTTACTTACATGGGACCAGAGAAGGATAGAGAGAGTGATTCAAAACAGAAGTAGCCATAAGAGAAAAAAGTATCATTTAATGAAGGCCAACTCTTCCTGATCATGCCATTTAAATAGCCTCATCAAGTAGGTGTCATTGTTTTCCCATGGAAACGAATGTCTGAGAGGCATAAACCAAGTAGCAAAGCTAACATATATTTCTTCTCACAGATAGGATTTTAGGACTTCCTCACTTTAGAGGATTTTCAGTAGGTCTTGATTTTACACCCCAAATCAAAAGTGATGAAACACTCAGTCCTTTCTAGGCATGTAGGGATCTGTCTAAGTATTTCCAGAAGGGATGGAAGCTGAGGATTCACATTAAAGAGAAGGAAATTTCCACTGGAGACAGAGTTAATCTGGAATGAAGTTTTTTACAGAGAATTTTCTGAACTACTGACTGCTAAATATCTGTGGATCATAGAGCCTAAGTCATGTGTTCCTGGGAACACCTTTTCTGCCTGTCTCAGTACAGAGAAAGGCTATGAGGGTCCACTCTGAGCCCATCTAGAGGACCAGTGATGGCCAGCAGCATGGAGGAGTTGCAGCAGCAGCAGTCACACTGGTGGGCACCTGCACTGTTATGAGGACCCAGCCTTTCCCACTTTCCATATGCTTTAAGCTCATATAAACCTTACACCACCTAAATCCCTCAAGCAAGACAGATTTCATTTACTAACCACCCTCACATTGGGAAATCGGGACATTTATTACATCAGAATCATGGAACAAGCCCAATTACACATATACATCAGCATATGTGCATAAAATATTTCTAGGAGAACATGCAAGGAATTGCTGAAAGCATATGCCTCAAGGCAGAAGACTGAGGATTTAGGAAGAGGTGGAGGTATAGTTTTCACTGGAAATTTTTTTGTATTGTCTAAATATATCATATGCTTGTATCATTTGTATAATATAAGCAAATAAACCAATTTATGTAATATATGAAATAAAATATATTTTAAAATATATTGCCCAACTTCTGAATGATAGGAAATTAATCCATTCTTTACAGACACACAGTGTAAGTCTAAGCTGTGTTTTCCCTGGATTCCAGGGAAAAACTGTGCAGCAGGTCTACTGAAAAGTTACTTACATGGGACCAGAGAAGGATAGAGAGAGTGATTCAAAACAGAAGTAGCCATAAGAGAAAAAAGTATCATTTAATGAAGGCCAACTCTTCCTGATCATGCCATTTAAATAGCCTCATCAAGTAGGTGTCATTGTTTTCCCCATGGAAACGAATGTCTGAGAGGCTGGATAACCACCAAGTAGCAAAGCTTTGGGTTTGGTTCTAGGCAACCTGAAGCCAGAGCCAGGGTCTCTTCGTGTATATGTGACTCTGTGCCAGTGGAACCCCTGTATACAGATGCTTTTCCCACCCCAGCCCTCAGATGGCGTAACCGACTGCAGCAGGGACTGCAGCAACCAGACACCAACCAGCAAGAGAAATTCAACCCAGCCAGAAAAACCCTACTTGGCCACTTGGAGAGGCGGTCTTTGGATGACATGGAAGCAACTTTGGGTACACCTAAAACAACATGGAAAAATTGAGAAGAACTGATGTTTCCTTTAAAAAGGACAGAGAGGCAGAGACACACTGTCTTCTGTTGTTATTATGACTCTCCTTTTAGCCTTTGTGGCCTGTGAAATACAGTTTATATAATAAATGTTTAAAAGAAAGTGTGACATGTCAGAGAAGTCAGGTGATCAAGATTATCTCAATCTCACAAAGCCATGGGACCTGAGTAACTAACTGTGGAGGAAGAACCCTAATATCCTGCAGACATCTTCAATCAGTCGTTACTAATATCTAGGATCATAGAAAGCATGATTAGGAGAAAAAAGCCAACACAATAATACTCTGTTATTTTTCCTCCTTGACGGTGAAGTGGAAAGTTAGCTCGCTGTTTCCTGAGACTTTACAGTCATTCCCTTGTGGATCTTCAGACTGAGCCCCACAGACTGAGTACACTGAGTGTCAAACTGAGCTGGAGGGAGAAAGGAAGTTCATTTTGTAGGAGGTTTTCATCTTTGTTTGTTATCTTGATAATCTTCCACTTCTTTTTAATTTTTCCAAGTGAGATCTTGGGCAAAAACTCTACCTTATAAAAGTACAACTTCTCCATGTAAAATGGAGGCTCTTGAGTAAGGCCCTAATGCATAGCTCTGCACACTGCTGGGAGTGCTTTGAGTAGACTCCAGGTAAAGGGGCCATTTGATATATTGCCAAACCAAGGACACTTTTGAGCACAAAGAGAGATTCCATTAATAATTGGGCTGTGACAACAGATGTAAACTGGGACTTCCCAGGGCAAATCAGGAAGCATGGAATTCTAATTTCACAGAATATAGTCTCAAAGTTGCTGGCTCAGTCCAACCTCTGCATGGAAGAGATGAGGATTCTAGCCCCCTGACTTGCTCCAAACACAGGAAATTACCCTCTGATGAGAACCAGGAAGCTCCAAAGCAGACAATCCATCCCCTCACCTTGAAATAAGCCAACTGGGAAATAACTGCATTTTAAAAATAAAAACAGTTAAATCTGGGTATGCCAAACCTCTGTGATCTCAGTATTAACTTTGTGCTTTTTCCCATAACTGTACACCTGTATTCTTTTTCCCTCATGTGTATGCATACTCAGCTGCTCAGTCATTCTTTACATTTTTCTTCAAAGCAGCTCACCTCTTACACTCAGATATACTTCAGTCTCACCCAAAGCAGTAAGACTTGTGATATCATAGAACATTTATGCTGATCATATTTTTGTTTCTAATACTCATTAAAGTACAAATAACTATTAAGATGTTTATGTGAAATCAGTTCGTTATCTTACAATCTCACAAAGCCATGGGACCTGAGTAACTAACTGTGGAGGAAGAACCCTAATATCCTGCAGACATCTTCAATCAGTCGTTACTAATATCTAGGATCATAGAAAGCATGATTAGGAGAAAAAAGCCAACACAATAATACTCTGTTATTTTTCCTCCTTGACGGTGAAGTGGAAAGTTAGCTCGCTGTTTCCTGAGACTTTACAGTCATTCCCTTGTGGATCTTCAGACTGAGCCCCACAGACTGAGTACACTGAGTGTCAAACTGAGCTGGAGGGAGAAAGGAAGTTCATTTTGTAGGAGGTTTTCATCTTTGTTTGTTATCTTGATAATCTTCCACTTCTTTTTAATTTTTCCAAGTGAGATCTTGGGCAAAAACTCTACCTTATAAAAGTACAACTTCTCCATGTAAAATGGAGGCTCTTGAGTAAGGCCCTAATGCATAGCTCTGCACACTGCTGGGAGTGCTTTGAGTAGACTCCAGGTAAAGGGGCCATTTGATATATTGCCAAACCAAGGACACTTTTGAGCACAAAGAGAGATTCCATTAATAATTGGGCTGTGACAACAGATGTAAACTGGGACTTCCCAGGGCAAATCAGGAAGCATGGAATTCTAATTTCACAGAATATAGTCTCAAAGTTGCTGGCTCAGTCCAACCTCTGCATGGAAGAGATGAGGATTCTAGCCCCCTGACTTGCTCCAAACACAGGAAATTACCCTCTGATGAGAACCAGGAAGCTCCAAAGCAGACAATCCATCCCCTCACCTTGAAATAAGCCAACTGGGAAATAACTGCATTTTAAAAATAAAAACAGTTAAATCTGGGTATGCCAAACCTCTGTGATCTCAGTATTAACTTTGTGCTTTTTCCCATAACTGTACACCTGTATTCTTTTTTCCCTCATGTGTATGCATACTCAGCTGCTCAGTCATTCTTTACATTTTTCTTCAAAGCAGCTCACCTCTTACACTCAGATATACTTCAGTCTCACCCAAAGCAGTAAGACTTGTGATATCATAGAACATTTATGCTGATCATATTTTTGTTTCTAATACTCATTAAAGTACAAATAACTATTAAGATGTTTATGTGCCTCTAAAACTATCCATATTTCCCCAGCAGCTTGCCTACTATATTTTGAAAATCACTTATATTTAGTAAACAGAACTTCCTGAATTTTAATAATTAGGTATTTTGTACTTTTTAGTTCCTACAATTCTGGTCTATATTATAATGGAGTATAAGATGACATCTGATTTATTACAGCTTAATATGGCAATATGCAACCCTGTTCTATTAAAAGCACTCTGATTTCTAGGAATTTCAGTTTATGCAAGATGGTCACTTTGCAGCCTTCCTAAAATGGGCCTCTGGTTCAATTTTAATGTATTTATTTATTTATAGAGGCATTTGTGTAGTTTGGCCATGCAAACAATTTCTACCTGCTATTTTTGAAAAAACACTTCTCATGGGTCAACAATAGAGCCAGTGACACTAAATATTTACTGAGCACCTACCATGTACCAAGTCCTAACCAAACTGGTCAGAGTGAACAGTGTACACTTCCGGCCTCAAGTTCCTTCCTGTTAGTGGGGAGACAGGCAAGTAAGCAAGCATTCATACTAAGAGATGCTACATGCTACACTAATGAAGTGTTTGACATCCTCTTCCTGCTGATCAGCTTAAGAAAAATGAAGTTCTATGCCTAAAGCAGGTATAAAAATTATATTCAAAGAAATCAGCTGGCTGGGAATGGGTATTTCTTTATTTTTTTCTAACAGAATTCAATTTTCTTTCTGAATCTTCCTCCCCTCTAAAAAAATAGTTTCAGAAATTTAGTTAATTTTAAAACTTAAAACTTCTTTTTTAGCACCAAGATACAAGCTTAAACAATGAATCAATGTAATTCAATTTTCATATCAGGACTATTTCATTCCACTCATGGTTCTCCACTTCCCTCTATCCTGTAGTGGCATCTTGGAGGCATCTGTGAGGTGGGGGAGGGGAGGTGAAAAGGAAGCAAGCATAACACCTTTGTGTGAGGGACTGAGGAATATCAAAACTGGACTGGAATCCAGAACTTAATTGACCTCGTTGGCCCCAGACCTTGAGCACCCTCCACTGGTATCAGCTGGATGTGACTCCCCAAACTGGATTTGAGGGCAAGGCATTAGCACCCACTACAGATGTCCACTGACTATAGAACTGACCATGAGATCAAATCTAGGACCTTCTAAGCCAAGTCACAGTCCCTCTGGTCTGTTAAGCCACTCAGCTCTTCAACATCTCCCTCTCAGACCCCAGGAAGTGCTCACTGAGCTGAAGTAATCAAGGTTGGTCCCACACCTACCCAGGCATCTCCATTTCTCATTGCTTCTCTATACTGTTCTGCTACATGGACAAGGGTGCATCTTGCCAGATATGAAGCTTACATCCTTTCCATGCCACTTTCTGGAATCTACTACATGTTTCAGGGTATCCCCCAAACCTTCTGGGGTGTTTCCACATGCCTCCCACCTCCCCCAGGTTTTAATATGCTCCTGTTCCTGCCCTGGTATGGCAGGAGTTGCTCTCATTTCTCATCCTCATCCTTCTAATTCATGGTTAATATAAAACCTATGCTGTGATTTTCCTAGCTTGACTCTTTACATGTATAACCCAGATTCAAGAAATATTTTTACCTTTCATAATGTTTTTGTCCTTTTTATAAATCAACAGTGTTTTCCTATCAGATTATGTATTATTTAACCTTGAGCTATAAAAACTCTAGAAACTATTAGGGGTAGCTTGAAATTAAAAAAATTAAAAACTGGCTTAGTATGTTTAAAAATATTTTTCCCACAAGACAATCCAAATTATCAAGTAGTTGATGTCAGAGGTCTGAGTCATTCAAACCATCTTCCACGTGTTCTGTATTTGAAAAATTAAGGGAAAATGCTGAATTCAGCAAATTTTTGAATTTAATATTTAAAATGTCAACAATATTTAGACAATGTAATAGGTGTTTTACTTTCTTTAATCTTCATAATATGCCTTCATTGTAGAAGTCATTCCCAGTTTATAGAGGAAGAAGTCTCAGAAGAGATTATGCAACTTTTCCAAGTGATCTGGCTAGAAGTAATAAAGCCAAATCTCACACTCAATGCACCTAGTCCTCACATTCATTTGCTTTCTGCCTTTCCACAGTTGGAAACATATTATCGGCCTAATGACATAGGTAAAATGTCATGTATTGTATATATTATTTATAGCAAAAGATGCCCCTTGCAATATTGTGCCCCTTGTCACAATTTCTGGATTTGAAAGTAAACATAATGCACTAATCTCAAAGGCTAGTGGTGGTTAATAGTTGTACGTGTGCTTTTTAGACCTACTGTTAGTCCTTCTCTTGACTGGTTTGATCCAGATTCCTTGCTTAGCAACAAAGAATGAGTGATAACATTATTGGGAAAATAAAGCCTGATGTTTTGCAATCTGCTTTTCAACACAGTTTCCAGGAGAGCACGACACTGAAGAGAAGGCACTGTCTGTACACATAAACAAGCAATCCTGGGGGTTTTCTGAGAGCTCAGGCCCAAACCTGGGCCTCCCACCTCCCCCAGGTTTTAATATGCTCCTGTTCCTGCCCTGGTATGGCAGGAGTTGCTCTCATTTCTCATCCTCATCCTTCTAATTCATGGTTAATATAAAACCTATGCTGTGATTTTCCTAGCTTGACTCTTTACATGTATAACCCAGATTCAAGAAATATTTTTACCTTTCATAATGTTTTTGTCCTTTTTATAAATCAACAGTGTTTTCCTATCAGATTATGTATTATTTAACCTTGAGCTATAAAAACTCTAGAAACTATTAGGGGTAGCTTGAAATTAAAAAAATTAAAAACTGGCTTAGTATGTTTAAAAATATTTTTCCCACAAGACAATCCAAATTATCAAGTAGTTGATGTCAGAGGTCTGAGTCATTCAAACCATCTTCCACGTGTTCTGTATTTGAAAAATTAAGGGAAAATGCTGAATTCAGCAAATTTTTGAATTTAATATTTAAAATGTCAACAATATTTAGACAATGTAATAGGTGTTTTACTTTCTTTAATCTTCATAATATGCCTTCATTGTAGAAGTCATTCCCAGTTTATAGAGGAAGAAGTCTCAGAAGAGATTATGCAACTTTTCCAAGTGATCTGGCTAGAAGTAATAAAGCCAAATCTCACACTCAATGCACCTAGTCCTCACATTCATTTGCTTTCTGCCTTTCCACAGTTGGAAACATATTATCGGCCTAATGACATAGGTAAAATGTCATGTATTGTATATATTATTTATAGCAAAAGATGCCCCTTGCAATATTGTGCCCCTTGTCACAATTTCTGGATTTGAAAGTAAACATAATGCACTAATCTCAAAGGCTAGTGGTGGTTAATAGTTGTACGTGTGCTTTTTAGACCTACTGTTAGTCCTTCTCTTGACTGGTTTGATCCAGATTCCTTGCTTAGCAACAAAGAATGAGTGATAACATTATTGGGAAAATAAAGCCTGATGTTTTGCAATCTGCTTTTCAACACAGTTTCCAGGAGAGCACGACACTGAAGAGAAGGCACTGTCTGTACACATAAACAAGAATTTCCTGAGTGATCCCAACTCAGAGGAGAGGCTGTAAATGCTACTGAGAGCCAATCTCTTCACTGAGTATGAGGAGCCCCTGGCTGGCCTGCAGAGTCATAATTGACACCCTTGTGTGAGAGTTCCCAGGTGTGTGGGCTGTGCAAATAAATTTAAAAAATTGCTCCCCAGCTCTGCAGGGAAGCCTGTGACACAGATAACCCCCACAGCAGTAACAGCATCAATAAAGCATTTCCTAAAAGTTCAGGAGCTGAGAATCCCCAGGCAGCAGATGAAATAAGCATTCCATAATTAATGGCATACAATTTATCCATTTATAAAAAGAATCTGGGTGGCCTATGACAATATAGGTAAAGAGGTGGGATTGACACTTCCCTGGTTATCTAGTGGTTAAGACTTCCCACTTTCACTGTAGGGGGCTGGTTAGAGAATGAAGATGGCTAAAAGATAATGGAAAATAACTTTTAAAAAGAACTGGGATTATACACAATATTTTCTTCATGTATGGGTGCACCCCAAAATTTGAATTGACTCATAATTCATAAAGTATACTTTTTAATAATATAATTGATACATCATATATCTGTATATAGAGACATAGATATGCATGTGTGTGTGTGTCTTATGAGTATTAGTTTAGAGTAGAACACTAACTAGGACTAAGATTTAAATAATAATCCTAGTTTTTCTAACAACATATTGCAAAGTATTGAACTTTCCTGGGCCTAAGTTTCTTAAGATTTAAAGTAAAAACATTAGACTTCTTTCAGTATCAGCTGGTGCATATAATGCATAAGATATGCCACATGCTCCCATGACAAGCTACTTCATTCAGTCCTCCCAGAAAATTAAGTAAGGTTGACCTTTTGTGGGCTTCCCAGGTGTTTCAGTGGTAAGGATTTCACCTGCTAATGCAGAAGACGTGGATTTGATCCCTGGGTTGAAAAGATCCATGAAGAAATAGTAACCCACTCCAGTATTCTTGTCTGGAGAATCCCATAGACAGAGGAGACTGGTAGGCTACAGTCCGTAGGGTCACAAAGAATCAGACATGATGGAACACAGTTTTTTATATGTTTCTAATTCATTTTCCTTGATAACACTTGTTGCAGGTGAAATAAAATAAGACTTTACATAATTTATTGGTTAACATTTGTTTCTTTGAATTCACTTTAAGCTCCAAGAGGACAACCATGCCCTCTTGTTCTTCATCATACCTCTGTACCTGGTGCAGTACATGGGAAAATAGATTGGTGCCAAATTGGGAAAGGAGTATGTCAAGGCTGTATATTGTCACCCTGCTTATTTAATTTATATGCAGAGTACATCCTGCAAAATGCCTGTCTGGATGAACCACAAATTGGAATCAAGATTACTGGGAGAAATATCAATAACCTAAGGTATGCAGATGATACCAACCTTATGGCAAAAAGCAAAGAAACACTAAAGAACCTCTTTAGTGAAAGATCATGGCGTCTGGTCCCATCACTTGATGGCAAATAGATGCAGAAATAATGGAAACAGGAACAGATTTTATTTTCTAGGGCTCCAAAATTACTGTGGATGATGACTGCAGCCATAAAATTAAAAGACGCTTGATCCTTGGAAGAAAAACTATGACAAACCTAGACAGTGTATTCAAAAGCAGAGACATCACTTTGCTGACAAAAGTCCATACAGTCAAAGCTATGGTTTTCCCAGTAGGCATGTATGGATGTTAGAACTGGACCATAAAGAAGGCTGAGTGATGAAGAATTGATGCCTTTGAACTGTCATGTTGGGGAAGGATCTTGAGAGCCCTTTGGACTACAAGGAGATCAAACCAATCAATCCTAAAGGAAATCAATGCTAATATTCATTTGAAGGACTGATGCTGAGGCTGAAGCTCCAATATTTTGGCCACCTGATGTGAAGAGATGACTTATGGGAAAAGAGCCTGAAGCTGAAGTAAATGGAAGGCAAAATGAAAAGGGGACAACAGAGGATAAGATGTTTTGATGGTATCACTGAGTCAATGGACAAGAGTTTGAGCAGGCTCCAAGAGATGGTGAAGGACAGTCTGGCGTGCTACAGTCCATGGGGTCATAAATAGTCAGACATGACTGAGCAACTGAACTGAACTGGCCTAGGGCAGTATTGGCTGATGTTTTGGGGGAATGAATTAATAGATAATAAAAGACAATAATTGTGAGGTAGATAATAGTATTGAGATTCAGAAAAATGGCACTTTAACACATTGACTCTGATTCTCAAGGCCCTTACCATTCTTATAGGTCATCTATGATCTCAACTGTCTAATCCAAAAGGCTTGCTAATTCAAATGGCCCCCTCTGCAGATTCTACCACCAATCATTCCCCTCCCAGCCTCAGTAATGAAACTCCTTCACAGTCTTCTCTTCTCCCTGTGTCCCTAACCACTCCTCTGTTTACTTCCTCAACTCTTCTCTCAGGCTTGCCCTACTTATGATATTTACTAAGACTCACCGTCTCTTCATTTTGCCCTTCTCAACCTATGCATCCCAGGATGTGAGCATATTTAATATACCTATCTGATTCATCCCGGTATTTATAAGATATGTACCAAAGAAGAGATCAAATGCTTAGAGGGTAAATGTTTGTTGGTTGAGTGAACCTGTAAATTGCCTTGACTTTAACCACTGTCCCTCAGTGTTTCCAAACACTGACAGATCTCTGTTGCTTTGTCACTAAGTTTTGTCTCACTCTTTTGTGACTCTATGGACTACAGCCTGCCAAGGTCCTCTGTCCATGGGATTTCCCAGGCAAGAATACTGGAGTGGGCTGCCATTTCCTTCTCCAGGGGATTTTCCCAACCCAGACATTGAACTCGTGTCTCCTGCACTGGCAGATGGATTCTTTACCACTGAATCACCAGGGAAGCCCAGGTCCATACTCCAGATTAGAATTTACTCATTTTCTTGGGCTGCCATAACAAGTTCCCACAAGTTGGGTAACTTAAAGTAACAGAACTTTACCCTGACACAGTTCAGGAGACCAGAATATCAAGGTGTTGGCAGGGTTGATTTCTCCTAGGGTCCAAGGGTAATGCTTCAAACTTCTTTCCTAGCTTCTGGTGATTGTCAGTAATTTTTGTTGGCCCATGACTTACAGATGCATCACTTCAAACTCTGCTGGCATTTTTCACATCACTTTCTTCTCTGTGTCTCTGTGTCTTCCTTTCTGTCTCTTTTAAGGAAACTCTCATTGGATTTTGGGCTTACTTTAATCCAGTATGATCTAATTTCAACCCTCACCTTAATTACATCTGAAAAGACTTTCCTTCCAAATAGGGTCATATTCTGAGGTGTCAGGTGGACATGAGTTTGAGGAGACACTATTCAACACACCACAATCTACCCTCTTGGCTTCTCATAGCTCATGTTCACCACATGTGCAAGATACATTCCTGCCACCCCAATATCTCTTAAAGTCTTAACCCATTCCACCATCAACTCTTAAGTCTCGAAGTTCATCCAAAAACCATCAACTCAAAAAGCCCCAAATTTCATGATCTAATTTAAATTAAGTATGAATGAAGCTCTGGGTTTCATCCATAGAGGGACAAAATTTCTGTCTATCTGTGGTCATGTGAAATGAGAAAATAAATTATCTGCTTCCAAAATGCAGGGATGGGCTTAGGATAGAAAGTCCCAGTCCCATAGAGGGAAGTGGGGGGAATAAAATGGTCTCTGGTCCCCAACAAGTCTGAAACCTAAGGGGCAAATTCCATTGGGTTTCAAGGCCTATAAAAAATCCTCTATGGCTTGATATTTGAATAATTTGAATAAAATTAAAAACATCTATACACAAAAATAAACTATGATCAATATTTTAATTTTTAAACAATATTTTAATTTTAAACAACACTTTTGGAAAAATATAACTCATATGATCAATCACATGTTTCCCTAATATATAAAGAGCCTCTGAAACGTGATAAAGTAAGAACAAGACTTATTGAAAAGTGGGCAAAGGATAATGAAATATTCACAGTAAAGGAAGTTCAAATAGATCTTGATTACATGAAAAGATGATCCACATTATTCATAATAAAAAAACAAGAAAGTGTTATTCACCCCATCATGAATTCACCCCCTGTTTGTGACCCCATGGACTGTGGTCTGTCCATGGAATTCTCTAGGTAAGCATACTAGAATGGGTAGCCATTCCCTTCTCTAGGGGATCTTCCCAGCCTTGGAATCAAACTATATTGCAGGCAGATTCTTTAATGTCTGAGCCACCACTCTGCCAAAATGAACAGAATGAGTTGGACAATTTATTTGGAGGGCAATTTAAAAGATTCTAATAAAATGACAAATGGGTTTATTTTGACCCAGCAACTGCATTTCTGGGAATTTGTCCTACAAATCAATTAACAGACTTACAAAATGACAGAAAACAACAATGTAAATTACTGCAGGACTGGTCATGAGAGTAAAATATTAGAAAATATGTGAGTGAACATTAACAGAGGAACTACTTAAATAAATCATGGTATATTATGTAGTCACTAAAAAATGAAAAAGTTCTTTATACAGTGATTAAAAACATTCTCCAACACATATTGCTAAGTGAAGGTAACAAAAGAGTGGGCAGAATTCTGTATACAGAGGGATTAAATAAACATAAACATATGTGCATTTTGTACATACATGCATAATGTATGTCTGGAAGGCTGTCCAAGAAACCACTGACATTGGTTGCAGAGAACTGGTTATCTCTGGCAGTGGTAAAAGGAGTGCTTTCACTCTAAAATTTTTTATACCTTTTGAATTTTTGAGCACAGAGACTGGTTCACCTATCATGATTACTTAACTCATTAGTTAACTGAATTTTTTGAAAAGTTATTAGAGGGGCTTGGGCTTCCCCTGGTGGTCCAGTGGGTAAGGATACCGCCTTGCAGTGCAAGGGGTGCCAGTTCAATCCCTGGCCTGGGAAGATCCCACGTGCCATGGAGCGGCTGGACCGATGTGTCCAATTACCGAGCCGGAGCTCTGGAGTGCATGTGCCCAGAGCCAGTGCTCTGCAACGACAGATGCCACCGCGATGGGAGGCCCACAGGAGCCAAAGAACAAAGACGAGTGAAAATAGAGAAATGAAAGACCAATAGAAGTGGCCCACCCGCTCCCCTCCCTCCCCAACCCGACACCCACCCCCAAAAATAAATAAATAAATCTTTAAAAATAAGTTATTAGAGGCTACTAGTTAAGCATGGTAGGTTGTAAACATCCTTTATTTCCTTCTGACATCTACATAAGCAGAACAAGAACAAAAACAGGACCATCTCCAACATAAAATGTCAGCAAAACCTTGGAAGGAGGGTGACAGGTATAAACACAGCCACCCTGGAATTGGGGTCCCAGGATTTCTGAGAGTGAGAATAGGTTGGAACCAAAACACATGTTGTTGTTTAGTCTCTGTGTCCTGTCTGACTCTTTTGCAACCGCACGGACTGTAGCCCATGGACAGAGTGGCCTGGCAGTAGCCTGGCATGGAGTCACAAAGAGTCAGACACAACTTAGCAACTGAACACACACACACACACACACACACACACACACACACACACACAAGACATGTAGATTACTTGAAAAACTAATTGGAGCAGAAGTAGATTATGCAGAAATACTGAGATAGATAATAGAGGCTATAGTTTAAAAAGTTGAAAGTGGTTGGTTCTAAGAGATTAAATTATTAATAAGACACAAATATGCGGAGCAGAGCATATTTTTAAATGAATAGCTTGAATTTTTAAAATATATGCATGTATTACTACTTTACTTATCTCCTTATTTAAGGAAAAAGTGCTTTAAGAAGTTGATATTGGGTCGGCTCTCCCTTGAGCCAGCCGCTGTGAGGCCAACTGTTCTCACAGTGTCTCCCACTTTCTCCCTTAAGCCGTTTCGCTGTACTGGCAGTGAACTCATTAGTTAACTGAATTTTTTGAAAAGTTATTAGAGGGGCTTGGGCTTCCCCTGGTGGTCCAGTGGGTAAGGATACCGCCTTGCAGTGCAAGGGGTGCCAGTTCAATCCCTGGCCTGGGAAGATCCCACGTGCCATGGAGCGGCTGGACCGATGTGTCCAATTACCGAGCCGGAGCTCTGGAGTGCATGTGCCCAGAGCCAGTGCTCTGCAACGACAGATGCCACCGCGATGGGAGGCCCACAGGAGCCAAAGAACAAAGACGAGTGAAAATAGAGAAATGAAAGACCAATAGAAGTGGCCCACCCGCTCCCCTCCCTCCCCAACCCGACACCCACCCCCAAAAATAAATAAATAAATCTTTAAAAATAAGTTATTAGAGGCTACTAGTTAAGCATGGTAGGTTGTAAACATCCTTTATTTCCTTCTGACATCTACATAAGCAGAACAAGAACAAAAACAGGACCATCTCCAACATAAAATGTCAGCAAAACCTTGGAAGGAGGGTGACAGGTATAAACACAGCCACCCTGGAATTGGGGTCCCAGGATTTCTGAGAGTGAGAATAGGTTGGAACCAAAACACATGTTGTTGTTTAGTCTCTGTGTCCTGTCTGACTCTTTTGCAACCGCACGGACTGTAGCCCATGGACAGAGTGGCCTGGCAGTAGCCTGGCATGGAGTCACAAAGAGTCAGACACAACTTAGCAACTGAACACACACACACACACACACACACACACACACACACACACACAAGACATGTAGATTACTTGAAAAACTAATTGGAGCAGAAGTAGATTATGCAGAAATACTGAGATAGATAATAGAGGCTATAGTTTAAAAAGTTGAAAGTGGTTGGTTCTAAGAGATTAAATTATTAATAAGACACAAATATGCGGAGCAGAGCATATTTTTAAATGAATAGCTTGAATTTTTAAAATATATGCATGTATTACTACTTTACTTATCTCCTTATTTAAGGAAAAAGTGCTTTAAGAAGTTGATATTGGGTCGGCTCTCCCTTGAGCCAGCCCGCTGTGAGGCCAACTGTTCTCACAGTGTCTCCCACTTTCTCCCTTAAGCCGTTTCGCTGTACTGGCAGTGACTCTTCCTTCCCCCACTCTAATAAACTTTAATTTCCTCAAAAAAGAGTTAATATTGGCATTAGTCACAGTGTTATGCTAATATATTTGAATTCTGAATTTTCAGTGACATGTTTGAGCCTTTACAAAACCAAAACTTACCAAATATGATCAAAAAGAAATAATAAGGTATAAATTTACTAAAGAACCAAAAGAAAACTGGAGAAAAACTTTTAAAGAACTGTTAATATTATTATAAAAAAACAATTGGTATCACAGGAAAAAAATTTTCATTTAAAAAGCTACCTGTTCATAAGTAACAGGAAAATTGTTATAAACATTTCATCTTATTATGAGACTACTCTAAATTGAATCTACACAAATAAAATTCATCCATATATTAATAAAATTATTCTCTGTGATTATATACAGTTTATCCTATCATAACAAGCATGGAAAATTTTAACGAAAACTACTACCACAGTTTAAAAAAAAAAAAGGCAGAAAGCATCAAAAAGACTTTAGATAAAATTGTCTAACAAACTTTGACAGAAATCAGACTGATATCAGGGATAAAAGGAAAAATAAGGTGTATTTTCTGTCCTCCAGGAATTTAATGTGATATTTTTATATTAAAAAGGGTAAAAATGCATAGTTATCTAACACGTGAAAGAACATTTGATTAAAAAAAATTAAAATCATCCACTCATTGAGCAAATAGCTTTGGGATGATGTCTGTGAGTCACACACTTTTGAGTAGTGAATGAATAAGACACGGACCCTAAATTCAATTATCATGACTATCATCATAGTCATTACCTTAATAGCTGACATTTCTTGAGGAATTCTTATATGTTAAACCTAAAAATCTTACATAGCAATAGTGATCTGAGAGGATTTCTAATCAGAGAAAAGAACTTTAGAGTTAGGAATTCTCAAGGTGGGGCAGTTATAGGTGAGGAGAAGTACCATATGGTACATGACAATGGAATGCACTGAGACAAAATAGAAACCACCTAAATGTACCCTGACAAAATGAAAACTACCTAAATACCCAAATTAGAGTAAGATAAAGTCTACCCTGGCACATTATAACAACAAAACACTACACAGCCATAAAAGAAAGAACTACAAGGGCCATAAAGATGAGTAAATAAAATAATGCCAAGTAGAAAAAATAAAACAATAGATTGGCATAAACCCATGTTGAGCAGTATAAAGTCTCCATTTCTACTCTGATAATGACAGGAAGAAAACAGAGACAAGAAAGACAAGAAGTTAACTGCTTAATAATTTCAAAAAGAGGTGTTTTTTTTTTTTAATTCTCTTATAGTATTCACTTTTTAAAGAAGGAAAACTATCTTTGGTCATTTTGAAATTATCTTCTCCGCTAAATCAGAAGACTTAGCATAATTCTAAAGCTTCCAAAGGTAATTCATTATTGTTTCTTTACTCTTGGGCCCCCAATTAGTTATGCTTTATACAAGTCTGAGGAAACATTTATAATTAACACAGATATAATATACTTTTCACCAAGTAGATCTCAGTTCAGAAATGCCTGAAAATATCTGAAATGGTAAAGAACAAAGAGCAAAGTTCTTGCTTTATTTTACCTGGAATATCCATAGGCTCAATAAGTTTTTAGAGCTGAAGGATAGTCTAAAATTTTAGACTGATGGATTTTCAATTCTGTTCCACATAATTGGCTTATCTATCCTTGGCTATGAGAATAGGGTAACAGGGTGGACAAGCAAACTCAATTCCTTTGTCTTTACCTGTCTCCCACATCTCCCTCTGGTGCTTCAAATACACAAAAAATTCAACCAGAGCAGGTTTCTGGCTGACACACTGCATTTACTCCTCCTAATGCCATGAGTGTTGCCTTCTAGAAGCTTATAGTTGAGCCTTTACTCTGAGCTAAAGGAACTTATGATATGCCATCTTGAGCATAATATGCCCTCTCAAGGTGCAGCCAGTTCACCTCCAATGACTGGCTAATACAGAGTGTGAAGACTTGGCTCCTGTGCCTCAATCCAGGACAATCCTGAAGAACTCGCCCAGCTTTGGAGCCCCCCAAGCAGTGGGTGGGCTTAGGCTTTTGCTGCGAAAGCACTACAGCCCAAATTTTCCCCCAACTTAACCCTACTTCCTTCATTTCTCCACAGTGGTTGTTCTGAAGAACTCTTTAGACAAATCTTCAGCTTGGAGTCTGTGTCCCCCAAAAACCCAGCCTATGTCACTATGGAAGGATCCTGATAGTAGAAGGAGGAAATGAGGCCAAGCAGTGGCAGCTGAGATGGGAGGCACCCAGAGGGAGCCATAATAAAACTATGGCTCCCCAGGTATCTTCTCCCTGCTTTTCTAATTGTGCATAATCACAGGTGGTTCCAAATATGCTATCCTGATTACGGGATGCTTGGCCATTGAGTGTAATTGCCCATATGCAGACCTGCTAGGGTAGAATATGAGAAATTTTACACTCATTTTACTTCTATTAATTTAGCTCAAGATTAGCTCAGCTTTTTGGCAGCCCAAAAATATAGTTGGTTTATTACAGCTTGTGTTTACCAAAGATGCCTACATCACTTTCTGTTAAGCCAGCAACCTCTCTCTGCATACAAACATCATTTATTCTTCTCAAAAAGCTGCCTCAGCTTTATGACTGGCAATATTTCTTACCCCTTCTAAACACATGCCCCAAATATGAGTCAAGATGTGAAAGGGGTTTCAGGGAAGGGGAGGTGGTGAGGTTGTTATTCAAGGTTTATAATATGAAAGCTGTAAATATTGAGAACACACTTTTTTCTAAAATCACACACACTGTTCACCCATTCTATCTTCAGTCACCTTGAGAATTGTAGAGGATTTATCTTTTAGGACTTGAAGTTCTTGTAGCTTTTATTTAGAACTTTTAAACAAATCTAATGTGTGTTGTATATATTTTTTTTAAATCCCAGAAACATTCACTTTTCCCATAATGTAGCTATGTTTGACAATTAAATGTCCTGGTGATCAAGTCTCACTGAAGTGGTGACAGATTTGGGACAAGTTTATTTCCTTAATTCTAATTATGAAATGTTTGGAGCAAAACAGGACTTTAGAGGTCATCTAGTACATGAATGACAGACACCTGCCTCCCCTGACACTCTTACCCCTAGAGCCAGAGGTGAACACTGTTAATTGAATCCACCTCTCTGCACACAGAGCCCCAGTGCTCAGAGAGTCTTCTTCCTTGGAACCCAAATCATGTCCCATAATTCTCACATGCTACATCAGACAGCAACAATCAATTAACTGGTTCTGGCAAGCTAGACAAACTTTATTTTCTCAAAACTGTCCCAATCTCCCTGCTCTCTTAAGGCAGTGAAATCACTGACCCAAAGTTATATAATGGTTAATAACTGAGCTTGAATTCCTTGTTCCCAATTCAATGTTCTTTTCATTACTCTCCTTCTGAAAATCCTCCAATCTTCTCAACTACTATAAGCCTGCAAATGGATCAGGTATGCAGAATTCTGGCCTAACTTCAACAGGTGTGTCTTCCATTAGGGAATGTCTATGTAGCTATTCCTCATAATGCTTGCAATGCATATGGGAACATGGAGACCATCTGGAGGAGGTGACGTAGTGGAGCTAGGGCTCAGTATCCTCAGTATCTACACTTCAAAAATAATAATAAAATGCTAAGTCAAATAGGAACATGCCCTATACCCAGTGACTCACAGCTCTAAGCTAATTCCACAATGGCCCCACCTCACTATTAAAAACTCGAGAGAGAGAGAAAAATACAGTTCCATGTATGTCCATCTGTTTGGTAACCACAACAACCAGCCATAAATGGAAAGTGGCTCCTTGAGGAAAAGTTTCGTTTGAGGCTGAAGTCATCCCTGTGGGTCCTGAGCTATCACCTGGGGCTTAAAGAAGCAAGTGGCCCTTCAGGTATTTGGTCCCCTTGAAAATTCTACACCTCTCTAGTGCCAACACCATTTTCCTGATGCCAGAAGAATGGGATTTACAAGTTCTTGTAGCTTTTATTTAGAACTTTTAAACAAATCTAATGTGTGTTGTATATATTTTTTTTAAATCCCAGAAACATTCACTTTTCCCATAATGTAGCTATGTTTGACAATTAAATGTCCTGGTGATCAAGTCTCACTGAAGTGGTGACAGATTTGGGACAAGTTTATTTCCTTAATTCTAATTATGAAATGTTTGGAGCAAAACAGGACTTTAGAGGTCATCTAGTACATGAATGACAGACACCTGCCTCCCCTGACACTCTTACCCCTAGAGCCAGAGGTGAACACTGTTAATTGAATCCACCTCTCTGCACACAGAGCCCCAGTGCTCAGAGAGTCTTCTTCCTTGGAACCCAAATCATGTCCCATAATTCTCACATGCTACATCAGACAGCAACAATCAATTAACTGGTTCTGGCAAGCTAGACAAACTTTATTTTCTCAAAACTGTCCCAATCTCCCTGCTCTCTTAAGGCAGTGAAATCACTGACCCAAAGTTATATAATGGTTAATAACTGAGCTTGAATTCCTTGTTCCCAATTCAATGTTCTTTTCATTACTCTCCTTCTGAAAATCCTCCAATCTTCTCAACTACTATAAGCCTGCAAATGGATCAGGTATGCAGAATTCTGGCCTAACTTCAACAGGTGTGTCTTCCATTAGGGAATGTCTATGTAGCTATTCCTCATAATGCTTGCAATGCATATGGGAACATGGAGACCATCTGGAGGAGGTGACGTAGTGGAGCTAGGGCTCAGTATCCTCAGTATCTACACTTCAAAAATAATAATAAAATGCTAAGTCAAATAGGAACATGCCCTATACCCAGTGACTCACAGCTCTAAGCTAATTCCACAATGGCCCCACCTCACTATTAAAAACTCGAGAGAGAGAGAAAAATACAGTTCCATGTATGTCCATCTGTTTGGTAACCACAACAACCAGCCATAAATGGAAAGTGGCTCCTTGAGGAAAAGTTTCGTTTGAGGCTGAAGTCATCCCTGTGGGTCCTGAGCTATCACCTGGGGCTTAAAGAAGCAAGTGGCCCTTCAGGTATTTGGTCCCCTTGAAAATTCTACACCTCTCTAGTGCCAACACCATTTTCCTGATGCCAGAAGAATGGCAGAGCTGCAGGGAGGATGGAAAATAACTGTTTGGCATGAGGCACCCTGGGAGCCAGTCAGAAATTACAGGATGATGTGTCAGGGTCCAGGAAAAGATGGGTGTGATGATCGTGTCATGCTTTCTCCTTGGCACAGAAAGAACACACCTGAGTCTCATTCTTCATCCCAGAGGGATCCCAACTCATTCTTGAATGCCAAAGAAGAATGAGAATGAGAAACAGAGAGGAGAAGAGACTGGCCAGGGGTACACAGCAAGTACAACTAACATCTCCAAGAGCAAGTTTTTGAGAAGTAAAAAGAAAGGAGTTGGGAACATGTAAACAATGGAAGCAATGATAAACTGAAACAATTTGTTCAGTGAAACACTACTTCATCTTCACAGAACTGTTTCCATGGAAAGCAGAAGTCCCGTCCTTAATCCCTACCCAATGATAGGTCTCCCTTCTTTCCCAGCTGACTCTTGCCAAAGCAAAACACTAGCTACAAACTGACTTACTTTAGAAACAGACTTTGTGACTCAGACTTTGCTTTCTAACTACTAGACCAAGCTTCTAAAGACTTTAGGGGATTTTACTACATCTACAAGAAGCTGGTAAGAGAGAGAGTGCCCTTGCATTAAAGATAAACAGGTGGGGCTTCCCTGGTGGTCCAGTGGGTAAGGACACTGCCTTGCAGTGCAAGGGGCACCAGTTCGATCCCTGGCCTGGGAAGATCCCATGTGCTGCGGAGCGGCTGGACTGGTGTGTCCAATTACTGAGCCGGAGCTCTGGAGCACATGCACCCAGAGCCAGTGCTCTGCGACAACAGAGGCCACCACGATGGAAGGCCCACACGAGCCAAAGAACAAAGATGGATGAAAATAGATAAATGAAAGACCAATAGAAGTGGCCCGCCCACCCCCCTCCCTCCCCACCACACCCCCCAAGAAAACCTAAAAAAAATAAAAAAATAAACAGGTGGTTTGTGAACCAGTAAGAGACTTCATGAAGTAAAAGATGAAGAAATTCATAATTAATTCAGTGGTCTTAGGCTAGGATTAATGCTCAGATGCACCATGCCTTTCAATTGTCATAACAACCCCATGAGTAAAAATGATTATTCTATGTTTCCAGAAGTTAAGGGACAGAGATGGTAAGTAACTGGAAATGTAGTTTTGAAGAGGTTAGGTGAGTTTTCCAAATGGGCAGAGCCAGGATTCCAAGACAAGTCATCCCGGTTTCCTCTGTCCTCCACCCTCGCTTCCCATACCTCACACCCCACTCTAGCACTTTTCACACAGTCAAGGCATGCTCACCTCTCATTTTATCAACACAGCAGTTCTTTAGTGGGTGTTGGCAAGTATTTATTTCCCATTAAAATGATTTTGGAAATAGAAAATCCATGTGGCCTAGAGGAAATTACCTCCTGTATATGGCCTCAGTCTTCCTTATCTATAATATGGGAGTAATAAATTCATTGATGTGTTTGCTTTAAAAATGAAAGAAGACAGTAAGCAAAAAAGCATTTTATATAAATTGCTAAATGTCATTCATTGAAAAGTAAATAAGAGAGTAACAGAGACAGGAAAAGGACATCAAAAAGCTAACCCAGTCATGTGTGGAGGGGATGGCTATTGTCATTGTGCTAGGGGAATAGGAGTACCTACAACCACTTGGAGCAATGGTCTGGAGGGATGGGGAGGGGGGGGACCTGGGTGTGGGGAGGGCCAAGGGATATGCATCTGATTGATCTGGGAACATACATGTACAAAAATAAATAAATAAATAAATAAAAAATTAAAAAAAAAAAAAAAAAAAAAGCTAACCCAGTATACTGAATCTTGTTTAAAACCATTTCTTGGCTCTTAACGAGTAATAATAGCAACAGAAAACATCTACATAATGCCCAAAGTTCTATAGCTTATACAGAGTTTGGGGGACATAATTCTCTTTAAATCATAACCAGTAACCATGGTTTGAATTTTTCCCTTTATTTTCTATAGTCATTTATAGTTCTCAGGGCATTAATGTACATGTTTGGGAAGCTGCAACAGCCTATGTTAGAAAATTTACTTAATTCTAACACACTCTTTTGAAGTGGGCATAAAAAATAAAAAAATAAACAGGTGGTTTGTGAACCAGTAAGAGACTTCATGAAGTAAAAGATGAAGAAATTCATAATTAATTCAGTGGTCTTAGGCTAGGATTAATGCTCAGATGCACCATGCCTTTCAATTGTCATAACAACCCCATGAGTAAAAATGATTATTCTATGTTTCCAGAAGTTAAGGGACAGAGATGGTAAGTAACTGGAAATGTAGTTTTGAAGAGGTTAGGTGAGTTTTCCAAATGGGCAGAGCCAGGATTCCAAGACAAGTCATCCCGGTTTCCTCTGTCCTCCACCCTCGCTTCCCATACCTCACACCCCACTCTAGCACTTTTCACACAGTCAAGGCATGCTCACCTCTCATTTTATCAACACAGCAGTTCTTTAGTGGGTGTTGGCAAGTATTTATTTCCCATTAAAATGATTTTGGAAATAGAAAATCCATGTGGCCTAGAGGAAATTACCTCCTGTATATGGCCTCAGTCTTCCTTATCTATAATATGGGAGTAATAAATTCATTGATGTGTTTGCTTTAAAAATGAAAGAAGACAGTAAGCAAAAAAGCATTTTATATAAATTGCTAAATGTCATTCATTGAAAAGTAAATAAGAGAGTAACAGAGACAGGAAAAGGACATCAAAAAGCTAACCCAGTCATGTGTGGAGGGGATGGCTATTGTCATTGTGCTAGGGGAATAGGAGTACCTACAACCACTTGGAGCAATGGTCTGGAGGGATGGGGAGGGGGGGGACCTGGGTGTGGGGAGGGCCAAGGGATATGCATCTGATTGATCTGGGAACATACATGTACAAAAATAAATAAATAAATAAATAAAAAATTAAAAAAAAAAAAAAAAAAAAAGCTAACCCAGTATACTGAATCTTGTTTAAAACCATTTCTTGGCTCTTAACGAGTAATAATAGCAACAGAAAACATCTACATAATGCCCAAAGTTCTATAGCTTATACAGAGTTTGGGGGACATAATTCTCTTTAAATCATAACCAGTAACCATGGTTTGAATTTTTCCCTTTATTTTCTATAGTCATTTATAGTTCTCAGGGCATTAATGTACATGTTTGGGAAGCTGCAACAGCCTATGTTAGAAAATTTACTTAATTCTAACACACTCTTTTGAAGTGAGTGCTGGTCATTATGGAAACTGATGCACAAAAATTCATGGCCCCTGGCTCCACAGCTGAGTTTGGACCTTGACCTCTTCTGCCTCTCAGATCTACTGAGGACCCTGCTTTCACGGAGAGTCACAACCTCCATTGAACCTGAAACAGATCCAGATCTCAGAGTTACACACTCAAGAAAGTGATGCTCAGCCTGCAGGAGAGAGACTTGGAAACTCCTTCCCTGAACTCTAAAAGGCTGCCGCAGGAATGAGGACAAAAGCCTTCCTGTGTGTCTCCAGGTTTCACTTCAAACGACTTTCTCTTTCCCTCTGTGAACAGATCCAGACGCTTATCTGAGTCAGGCCTCTTTTTCCCTTCTCATTTCTCTACCCCACGTATTTTCTCACAAGGCTTTTTCTGCACTTCTTTCCTTCAACCGTCAACTCACCCCACAGGATTCTGCCCTCAACCCCACATCACAGTTCTTCTCTCTGCCAATGACTTATTCCTGAGTTAACTCCAGCCTCACTCTGTATGCATCACTGTCCCCCGTGTCCTTGGACAGCCTGCAGCAAAAGATTTGGGGAGTGGATTCTAGAGCTGGACCCTGAATCTGAATCTAGTCTCTGCTCTGAGGTGTTGGATGACCCTGAACAAGCAACCTTTATTACTTGGCTTTTATATTAATGTCAAAAAATCTGTCTCAGAACCACCATGAGTATTAAAGGAGATAATACTTGACAAGGACACAGTACATGATAACTAATATCAATGAACTTCTATGCATATTTAATTCAATCACTGGTATTATTCTTCCCTCACTCTCCTCCAGTCTCTGGGGAAACATCTTTTATTTTTCCCTCAAGCCAAATTGTTCATTTCCTCCTTTCATCTGATTTCCACAGGAACCTAGTAATAATAGCAACAGAAAACATCTACATAATGCCCAAAGTTCTATAGCTTATACAGAGTTTGGGGGACATAATTCTCTTTAAATCATAACCAGTAACCATGGTTTGAATTTTTCCCTTTATTTTCTATAGTCATTTATAGTTCTCAGGGCATTAATGTACATGTTTGGGAAGCTGCAACAGCCTATGTTAGAAAATTTACTTAATTCTAACACACTCTTTTGAAGTGAGTGCTGGTCATTATGGAAACTGATGCACAAAAATTCATGGCCCCTGGCTCCACAGCTGAGTTTGGACCTTGACCTCTTCTGCCTCTCAGATCTACTGAGGACCCTGCTTTCACGGAGAGTCACAACCTCCATTGAACCTGAAACAGATCCAGATCTCAGAGTTACACACTCAAGAAAGTGATGCTCAGCCTGCAGGAGAGAGACTTGGAAACTCCTTCCCTGAACTCTAAAAGGCTGCCGCAGGAATGAGGACAAAAGCCTTCCTGTGTGTCTCCAGGTTTCACTTCAAACGACTTTCTCTTTCCCTCTGTGAACAGATCCAGACGCTTATCTGAGTCAGGCCTCTTTTTCCCTTCTCATTTCTCTACCCCACGTATTTTCTCACAAGGCTTTTTCTGCACTTCTTTCCTTCAACCGTCAACTCACCCCACAGGATTCTGCCCTCAACCCCACATCACAGTTCTTCTCTCTGCCAATGACTTATTCCTGAGTTAACTCCAGCCTCACTCTGTATGCATCACTGTCCCCCGTGTCCTTGGACAGCCTGCAGCAAAAGATTTGGGGAGTGGATTCTAGAGCTGGACCCTGAATCTGAATCTAGTCTCTGCTCTGAGGTGTTGGATGACCCTGAACAAGCAACCTTTATTACTTGGCTTTTATATTAATGTCAAAAAATCTGTCTCAGAACCACCATGAGTATTAAAGGAGATAATACTTGACAAGGACACAGTACATGATAACTAATATCAATGAACTTCTATGCATATTTAATTCAATCACTGGTATTATTCTTCCCTCACTCTCCTCCAGTCTCTGGGGAAACATCTTTTATTTTTCCCTCAAGCCAAATTGTTCATTTCCTCCTTTCATCTGATTTCCACAGGAACCTAGTCCCAGACTCCTGATGCTCCTGGTGCTCCCTCTTTGCAGTACCTTTTCCTTCCTCTCTTACTTTTGGACCCCCATTTCTGTTACAGACCCCACCATCCCTGCTGGTAGCCCAGGCTTAACACCTGACAATCCATCTCCATCCTTTGCCTCTGCTCATTGATGATCACCAAGACCCATGATTCTTCCCATACTGGCTCCCTGGCTTTTCTCTCCTTGCATGTCTCACGATCCTCCTGGCTACTAATCCCTCTTCCATTGTCATCACACCTCTCTCTTTGTGTTCTTGCCACTTTTATCTCAGTATTCTCCATCCTTGGAGAGCCCTCTCCTCTCCCTGTATGTCAGGTGGTATTTATCCTTCAGAACTTGACTTATCCAAGTGTCGCATCATTTACAGCCTATGTTCAAGTCTTCCCATTTTTCAAATGATACTACTTTTTATGCTTTTTCGTTGACTCACAATCATCTCAAGCACATATCTCAATTGTCTATATACCCTCTTACCATGCCTTGTAGAATGTCAAACAGAGGGAAAACCTCTGAAAATATGCACTGATTCATTGATAACGTATCTATTGCAATGGTTAGCGAAAAGGAAATATCTGAGTTAAGAAATATATTGTTGTTGTTGAGTTGCCAAGTCATCTCAGACTCATTGCAACCCTATGAATGGCAGCATGCCAGGCTTCCCTGTCCCTCACCATCTCCAGGGTTTGCCCAAGTTCATGTCCATTGAATCCCTGACGCTATCCAACCATCTAGTCCTCTGTCGTCCCCTTCTCTTCCTGCCCTCAATCTTTCCAAGCATCAGGGTTTTGTTTTTTTTTTCCAATGAGTCAGCTATTCACATCAGGTAGCCAAAGTATTAGAGGTTCAGCATCAGTTCTTCCAATGAGTAGGGTTGATTTCCTTTAAGACTGACTGGTTTGATCTCCTTGCTGTCCAAGGGATTCTCAATTACATTAGTTAACTTTTTCTCCATCCTTATTACATGCTAGGCAGTAGAGTCAGTGCAGCAATAAAATACAATGAAAGAGTCGTATCCGTGTGCCCAACATCTTGTGTGTATTGTTCATTTACTCTTCATAATAGCAATACGCAGCAAGTACATACACATATACCCATTTTGCAAAAGTGAACAAGTGACTTGTGCACTGTCACACAAGAATATTCGAGCTGGGCACACTTCAGTTTGCCAACAAATTAAACTCAATGTTTATTAAGACCTCTTATGTCATTTTTTCCCTTCAGACTCACTCAAGACCTAGAGAATCTTAAACTTGGCTGCAGATGCTTTGGGAAGTCATGTTAATGTGTAGACAAGGTTGTCCAGCCTCAGTATCTTGCTCTACTGCCTGCAAACCAGAAAGTGCCTAAAATTCAATACAAACAACAAAGAACACCTACAGCTATATTTAGGAGCCATGGAGACGTGTATGGATTCTTCATAAGAAACAAGGTTGGCTGGCATGCTGAAGGTTAAAATTACATTTCACCTTGAAAAATAATAATAATAAACATAAGAAAGCTTTCATTAGTATCAAACTGAAATACTCTAAAGAAAGTTATGTGTCTCAAAGTTTTAGAAAGTTGTACTAATCAGAACTAGGAATCAAGTTTATGGTGACTTTTATTTTTAAAGTCCTGTGCTTGTGCCAGTGGGTTATGGGATGATAAATAAAATACTATTTCTTTCTTCTCAAATTTATAGTCTAGTAGTTGGGTTAATGAGCTAAGTGAGACAATAAAAATATTCAGGCAGTCCTATCTGTTAAAATAGTTAGCTGTGTGGGAGAGAATCAGAGGACCAGTCACTTCATTAAACCATGTACACAACCATTTGAACCTTGACTAACCATTTTTATTTATTCGTTTGTTCCATAAATATTTTGTGAACTCCTACTATGTGCCAGTCATTTTTTACAGGCTCTGGGAATAGAGTGATGAAGAAGGGAAGCAAATTCCCTTCCATTTTGGGTCTTACATTCTTGTGGGAAAGGAAGACAAGAAATAGATAATGATTGTATGGTACAATGGAGGTAGTTGTAAGACTATGGAGAAAAAGCAGCAGTGCATGGAGCCAGAAAGTAGCCCATGGAGGGAGTAGGGCTTGAGTGCATAGGTCCAGAATGACCTCACTGGGAAGTTGATCTGCAAGAGAATTCTGAGTAAAAAGAGGGAATAAGTCACGTGGGTTCTAGACTGAGAACATCCCAGATGAAGGGGAGAGTAAGTTCAAAGACCCCCAAATAAAAGTAAACTAGCATCTTTGAGAAAAAGCCAGTATGACTGAAAGATATGAGAAGGGGATGCAAGTCAGATTGGAAAAGCAGATGGGGCAGATCACTGGGATCTAGGGACACTGTATTCTCTTTTGCATAGTTTGGGAAGCCATTTAAGGGTTCTGAGCAAAGGAATAACATATGCAATCTATGCTTTTAACAGACAACTTGGACCTCTCTGGTGGCCAGTGAATATGAATCTGCTTGCTAATGCAGGGGACATGGTTCTATCCTTGGTCAGGGAAGATTCCACATGCCATGGGGCAACTAGGCCCATTTGCTGCATCTACTAAGCCTGCTTGTGCTAGAGTCCATGTTGCGCAACAAGAGAAGCCACGGCAATGAGAAGCCCACACTCCACAGCTAGAGAGTAGCTCCCTGCTCACACAGCTAGAGAAAGACTGTATGCAACAACAAAGACACATCACAGCAATAAATAAAAAACTCTAAAGACCACTGTATAACTTTACACAGAGCTATCCATGAAAGGCCAGGTGATTTCTAAAATAATAATAAAATTTTGTGCTTATCATGGTCCATCGGGGATGATCTCACTAAGGGATGGACATGGATCGCAGTGAAGAAAAGACAAAGGAAGGAGGAAGCCATTTTTTGGTGATGACAAGTACATGTGGTGATGTAGGAATAAGCCAGTGAGCTGTGTGCCTTAGTATTTCCCAAATAATCTTATGCTAACAGTAGCTTCAAGGTATGTGAATACATGCTACATGGTAAGTAGTCAAGTCAGCCTGGGAAATGCTCTATTTTCCTTTTTACTAGGGCTTTCTCAGAACCTTTAGGGTGCTCATTTATACACAGACTCCAATAAGGCTGAAGTTGGCAGGGTTACTCAACTTTATTTGACTGCAGGATTCTTCACATAAAACACATACTGGGAAACTCCAGTGTAAAGACTTCAGCTTAAAACCAGCTAAGACCTATTTGGAGGGATATAATGAGTAATAGACCTTGAATCCAGGGATCAGGCATTTTGGGTAAATACGAAGCTAGTGTAAACTTTCAAGAGTTTATAACACATAGAAACATGAGAAGGTCACTTTGGGTGTCCTGTTTAGAACTACAGGTAGAGCAAAGATCTTCAAACATTTCAGGGAGTTTTCAAGATGATCCACTGGAGTGTGGGAAGAAAATGTCCTGTTTGTTTTATATTGTTTCTAAAAGCATATGAAATCATCTTGGGATCTAGGGACACTGTATTCTCTTTTGCATAGTTTGGGAAGCCATTTAAGGGTTCTGAGCAAAGGAATAACATATGCAATCTATGCTTTTAACAGACAACTTGGACCTCTCTGGTGGCCAGTGAATATGAATCTGCTTGCTAATGCAGGGGACATGGTTCTATCCTTGGTCAGGGAAGATTCCACATGCCATGGGGCAACTAGGCCCATTTGCTGCATCTACTAAGCCTGCTTGTGCTAGAGTCCATGTTGCGCAACAAGAGAAGCCACGGCAATGAGAAGCCCACACTCCACAGCTAGAGAGTAGCTCCCTGCTCACACAGCTAGAGAAAGACTGTATGCAACAACAAAGACACATCACAGCAATAAATAAAAAACTCTAAAGACCACTGTATAACTTTACACAGAGCTATCCATGAAAGGCCAGGTGATTTCTAAAATAATAATAAAATTTTGTGCTTATCATGGTCCATCGGGGATGATCTCACTAAGGGATGGACATGGATCGCAGTGAAGAAAAGACAAAGGAAGGAGGAAGCCATTTTTTGGTGATGACAAGTACATGTGGTGATGTAGGAATAAGCCAGTGAGCTGTGTGCCTTAGTATTTCCCAAATAATCTTATGCTAACAGTAGCTTCAAGGTATGTGAATACATGCTACATGGTAAGTAGTCAAGTCAGCCTGGGAAATGCTCTATTTTCCTTTTTACTAGGGCTTTCTCAGAACCTTTAGGGTGCTCATTTATACACAGACTCCAATAAGGCTGAAGTTGGCAGGGTTACTCAACTTTATTTGACTGCAGGATTCTTCACATAAAACACATACTGGGAAACTCCAGTGTAAAGACTTCAGCTTAAAACCAGCTAAGACCTATTTGGAGGGATATAATGAGTAATAGACCTTGAATCCAGGGATCAGGCATTTTGGGTAAATACGAAGCTAGTGTAAACTTTCAAGAGTTTATAACACATAGAAACATGAGAAGGTCACTTTGGGTGTCCTGTTTAGAACTACAGGTAGAGCAAAGATCTTCAAACATTTCAGGGAGTTTTCAAGATGATCCACTGGAGTGTGGGAAGAAAATGTCCTGTTTGTTTTATATTGTTTCTAAAAAGCATAAAGATGTTAATACTCTAATGCTTAATACATGGATTAAAAGTGGCATATATGATTTATAAATATATAAATTGAGTATGAGTGCTCAAAAACATTATGGATAAGGATGGATGTCTGATCACAAAAACTTGGAAGCTGCTAAATTAGATGACTGGAGAAGGAAATGTATGGTGCTTCCATCAAGATATGGCTGTGAAAGTGAAGAGGAAGGACTAAAATCAGGGAGTTGATGGGAATAGCATTTGGGAGGAGAGGGTGTTAGGGAGCTAGAGGTGGTCAGCAGCAGCAGCTATGACACAGTGGACATGGAATGGAATGAATGACAACTCCAAGCCTAGGAGCCTGGAGATAGTTGAAGTTTCTGTCAGGGAAATTGAGGAAGAATTGAACAAAGAGGCCAAAAAATCATTATGCAACTATAATGCAGCACTAACTATAGTAGTTAGCCCACTGTCCAAGACCTCGTAAGTGTTCAATACATCTTGGCAAGATGAATGAATGGGTGAGTGAATTAGTGAATGAATATATGCAGAAGACTTAGCAAAAGAATATACAGCAGGGGCCGCCGGAACCTGGAGGGAGAAGCCGCCGGAACCCAGAGCGAGAAGCCGCGGGAACCCGGAGCAAGAAACCACGGGAACCCGGAGCAAGAAGCCGCAGCGCGCGAGAAGCCGCAGAAGCGCTGCGTCGCGGGTAAGTTCAACCACTCCAACTGGAGGGCTTGCCGAATGGAGAGGGGAAGTCGCCCACGGGTTGCTGACCAGGGACCGGGCACGAGCCAGACGGGAAAGCTCGCGCCCGCCTTTGGGACTTAGACACGTAACCGACAGTGCACGTGTGCCAGCAGCGGAGGAGCCCGCGCACCCCTAGAGCTGCAGCAGCAGTGGAGGAAGCCGGGGAAAGACCAGGAATTGGAGACTACTGGCGAGTGCGTGGTAGAGCCGGGGCGCCCCCCTTCAACATGGGACTGCGCGTGCCGCGGCCCCCGCCAGAAGGACTGGGATCAGCCCACCGTCCCAGCCAGCACCCAGTATGGCAGTAAAGCCCTCATTATGCTGAACACAAAAACAGAAACCATAGCAACGGGCGCTATAAGGGAAAGACTACGCCATCAAGACACCACCATCAAGAGCAGATTGGTTTCCAACAGGCAGATGAGAAGATAAAAACCAGGGACAGTATTTAGCTTTTTTTCTCTTTTGCTTGTTTATTTGTGGTGGATTATTTTGCTTATTCAATTGATTGGTCTGGTTTGGGGTTTATTAGTTTGTTTATTCTGTTTCTTTGGTTTTTTTTTTTTTTTTTTTTTTGGTTTTCGTTTGTTTTGTGTTTTTTGTGTCTTTTTTGTTTGTTTTTTGGTCTCTTATTAATTCTTTCTGCCCTTTTTAATTTATAATTTCTTTTTTTGACTTTTATTTTATTGCATCTTTTTTAATTTTAATTTTAATTCTTGGAAACCTCTAATTCTCTTACCTATTTCCCACTGCTTTCTCTCTCTATGTTCTAAATGTAAAACATTTTCCTATCTACCATTATCTTCTAGATAAATTATTTCCTATCTTCCTGTCTCCACTATTTTCTTCCAAATACACTAAACAATACACACACTAATCTTTGCTACCTAATTCTATAAAATCCTTCCAAGACGAATCTATTCCTTCTCATTACCTATACACTCTCCTCCTCATCACCCCAAACACATGTCCTAGTAAAAATGCTGTCACTGTAATTATCCAAGCCAGGACCTTGTGCTGGATCTATTTATTGAGGCACTATTTTAATTAATTCAAAGCTTAACGGGCAAGTATCATCTATGATTGCATGATTTGCCAGAAAGATTTCCTGTGCCTTATCTCTGTAAAACTGGTCAGTTGTGGGCATTACTGTGTATGTATGTATATCTTACGATTATGTTAGAAAACATCGGCATGCTTTTATGACTGTAACCCATCAGGGATGCACCTCTTGTTCCTCAGATGCTAGTATCTGAACTAATATCACAGAACACCATAGCAAACCAGACATAGAGCCTACACCCCCTGACCAATCATCAAACCAAGGATCCTCAGAGTGGAAGCCCTGATTCCAAGACCCCACACTACCAAAGAACATACAACACTAGAGATTATTCATCTGTAAACAAGACCTAACACCATCTAAGAAACAAACCACTGAACCCTTCTAGAAGGACAGAAACCCAAAGGAAGGGAGAATTCAACCAAGAAGCCTGGTGGGGGAAAAAGAACTCCACACACACAGACACACACAAAGAAACAAAAATTAACCTAATAATGAAACATCAGAGAAACACGGCACAAATGAAGGATCAAACTAGAGAAACACCACTTCAAATGACAGAGGAGGAGATAGACAAACTATTGAAAGAGAATTCAGAAAAGCTATACTAATGAGGATGCAAAACACCGAAAACAGAATATTAGAGGAAATTAGTGCACTGAGAAAAGACATGCAGGAAATGAAAAATAAGCAAATGGAGTCAACCAATTCAATTGCTGAACTCAAAAATACTATAGAATGTCTCAAGAGTAGAGTATCAGAGGCTGAAGAACGGATAAGTGAGCTGGAAGACAGAATGGTGGAAATAAGTGCTGAAGAACAGAACAAAGCCCAAAGAATTAAAAGAACTGAGGATAGCCTCAGGGACCTATGGGACAATATCAAACGCACCAACATTAGAATTATAGGAGTTCCAGAAGAAGAGGGGAAGAGAGGCTATCAAAAAATTCTTGAAGAGGTTATAGTTGAAAACTTCCCCAACATGGGAAAGGAAATAGTCACCAAGTCCAAGAAGCACAAAGAGTTCCATACAGGAGAAACCTCAGAAGAAACACACCAAGACACATTCTAATCAAACTAACGCAGACTAAATATAAAGACAGATTACTAAAAGCAGCTAGGAGCAAACAACAAATAACATATAAAGGAAATGCCATACGTCTAACTGCAGATCTCTCAACAGAAACCCTGCAGGCCGGAAGAGAAAGGCAAGACACATTTAAACGAGAATCACAATGCTTTTATGACTGTAACCCATCAGGGATGCACCTCTTGTTCCTCAGATGCTAGTATCTGAACTAATATCACAGAACACCATAGCAAACCAGACATAGAGCCTACACCCCCTGACCAATCATCAAACCAAGGATCCTCAGAGTGGAAGCCCTGATTCCAAGACCCCACACTACCAAAGAACATACAACACTAGAGATTATTCATCTGTAAACAAGACCTAACACCATCTAAGAAACAAACCACTGAACCCTTCTAGAAGGACAGAAACCCAAAGGAAGGGAGAATTCAACCAAGAAGCCTGGTGGGGGAAAAAGAACTCCACACACACAGACACACACAAAGAAACAAAAATTAACCTAATAATGAAACATCAGAGAAACACGGCACAAATGAAGGATCAAACTAGAGAAACACCACTTCAAATGACAGAGGAGGAGATAGACAAACTATTGAAAGAGAATTCAGAAAAGCTATACTAATGAGGATGCAAAACACCGAAAACAGAATATTAGAGGAAATTAGTGCACTGAGAAAAGACATGCAGGAAATGAAAAATAAGCAAATGGAGTCAACCAATTCAATTGCTGAACTCAAAAATACTATAGAATGTCTCAAGAGTAGAGTATCAGAGGCTGAAGAACGGATAAGTGAGCTGGAAGACAGAATGGTGGAAATAAGTGCTGAAGAACAGAACAAAGCCCAAAGAATTAAAAGAACTGAGGATAGCCTCAGGGACCTATGGGACAATATCAAACGCACCAACATTAGAATTATAGGAGTTCCAGAAGAAGAGGGGAAGAGAGGCTATCAAAAAATTCTTGAAGAGGTTATAGTTGAAAACTTCCCCAACATGGGAAAGGAAATAGTCACCAAGTCCAAGAAGCACAAAGAGTTCCATACAGGAGAAACCTCAGAAGAAACACACCAAGACACATTCTAATCAAACTAACGCAGACTAAATATAAAGACAGATTACTAAAAGCAGCTAGGAGCAAACAACAAATAACATATAAAGGAAATGCCATACGTCTAACTGCAGATCTCTCAACAGAAACCCTGCAGGCCGGAAGAGAAAGGCAAGACACATTTAAACGGCTAAAAGAGAATAACCTCCAACCAAGAATTCTCTACCCAGCAAGAATCTCATTCAGAATCGATGGTGAAGTCAAAAGCTTCACAGACAAGCAAAACCTAAAAGAATTCTGTACCACAAAACCAGCCCTACAACAAGTGTTAAACGACCTGATATAGCCAATAAATACATGAGTAGGAGAAGTCCTAGAAATCAAACCCCAAACTTCTAAGAAGATGACAATAGGAACATTTGTATCAATAATTGCTTTGAACGTAAATGGACTAAATGCTCCAACCAAATGACACAGGCTGGCTGAATGGATCTAGAAGCAAGACCCATATATATATGCTGTTTACAAGAGACCCACTTCAGACCTAGAGACACTCCTAGACTGAAAGTGAAAGGCTGGAAAAAGATATTCCATGCAAATGGAAATCAAAAGAAAGCTGGAGTAGCAATCCACGTATCAGACAAAATAGACTTTAAAGTAAAGAAGATTCTAAAAGACAAGGCAGGTCACTACATCATGATTAAGGGATCTATCAAGAGCAAGACATAACAGTTATGAATATCTACACACCCAACACAGGGGCACCTCAATACATAAGACAGGTACTTTCAGGCATAAAAGAAGAAATCAACAATAACACAATAATAGTAGGAGACTTTAACACTCCTCTCACACCAATGGACAGGTCATCCAAACAGAAAATTAATAAAGAAACACAAGCCTTAAATGCCACACTAGAAAAGATGGACCTCATCGATATCTTTAGGATGTTCCATCCAAAAGCAGAAGAATACACTTTCTTCTCAAGTGCTCACGGAACATTCTCCAGGATAGACCACATTTTGGGCCACAAATCTAACCTCAGTCAGTTCAAGAAAACTGAAATTATATCAACCATCTTCTCGGACCATAATAGCACCAAGCCCCTAACCCTGCAAAAATCTCTCAACTATAAGACAGATTACTAAAAGCAGCTAGGAGCAAACAACAAATAACATATAAAGGAAATGCCATACGTCTAACTGCAGATCTCTCAACAGAAACCCTGCAGGCCGGAAGAGAAAGGCAAGACACATTTAAACGGCTAAAAGAGAATAACCTCCAACCAAGAATTCTCTACCCAGCAAGAATCTCATTCAGAATCGATGGTGAAGTCAAAAGCTTCACAGACAAGCAAAACCTAAAAGAATTCTGTACCACAAAACCAGCCCTACAACAAGTGTTAAACGACCTGATATAGCCAATAAATACATGAGTAGGAGAAGTCCTAGAAATCAAACCCCAAACTTCTAAGAAGATGACAATAGGAACATTTGTATCAATAATTGCTTTGAACGTAAATGGACTAAATGCTCCAACCAAATGACACAGGCTGGCTGAATGGATCTAGAAGCAAGACCCATATATATATGCTGTTTACAAGAGACCCACTTCAGACCTAGAGACACTCCTAGACTGAAAGTGAAAGGCTGGAAAAAGATATTCCATGCAAATGGAAATCAAAAGAAAGCTGGAGTAGCAATCCACGTATCAGACAAAATAGACTTTAAAGTAAAGAAGATTCTAAAAGACAAGGCAGGTCACTACATCATGATTAAGGGATCTATCAAGAGCAAGACATAACAGTTATGAATATCTACACACCCAACACAGGGGCACCTCAATACATAAGACAGGTACTTTCAGGCATAAAAGAAGAAATCAACAATAACACAATAATAGTAGGAGACTTTAACACTCCTCTCACACCAATGGACAGGTCATCCAAACAGAAAATTAATAAAGAAACACAAGCCTTAAATGCCACACTAGAAAAGATGGACCTCATCGATATCTTTAGGATGTTCCATCCAAAAGCAGAAGAATACACTTTCTTCTCAAGTGCTCACGGAACATTCTCCAGGATAGACCACATTTTGGGCCACAAATCTAACCTCAGTCAGTTCAAGAAAACTGAAATTATATCAACCATCTTCTCGGACCATAATGCAATGAGACTAGAGATCAACTAGGAAAAAAAAAACACTAAAAACACAAACACATGGAGATTAAACAATACATACCTAAAAAAACAACTGATCACTGAGGAAATCAAAGGAGAAATTAAACAATTTCTAGAAGAAAATGACAATGAACACACGACTGTGCAAAACCTATGGGATACTGCAAAAACAGTTCTAAGAGGGAAATTTATAGCAATACAATCCCACTTCAAGAAACTAGGAAAATATGAAGCAGATGACCTAACCCTCAGTTTAAAACAAATGGAGAAAGAAGAACAAAAACACCCCAAAGCCAGCAGAAGAAGAGAAATCATAAGGATCGGAGCAGAAATAAATGAGAAAGAAATGAAAGAAACAATAATAAAGATAAATAAAACAAAAAGCTGGTTCTTTGAAAAGGTAAACAAAATTGACAAGCCACTGGCCAGACTCATTAAGAAAAAGAGAGAGAAGAACCAGGTCAACAAAATCAAAAACGAAAAAGGAGAGATTACAACAGATAATGCAGAAATCCAAAGGATTCTAAGAGACTATTATGAACAGCTATATGGCAAGAAACTGGACAACCTGGAAGAAATGGACAGTTTCTTGGAGAAGACTAATCTCCCAAGACTGAGCCAGGAAGAAACAGAAACTTTGAGCAACCCAATCACAAGCTCAGAAATCGCATCTGTGATTAAAAACCTACCCAAAAATAAAAGCCCAGGGCCAGATGGCTTCACAGCCGAATTCTACCAAGCATTTAAAGAAGAGCTAATGCCTGTCCTTCTAAAACTCTTCCAAAAAATTGCACAGGAAGGAAAACTTCCAAACACATTCTACGATGCCACCATCACCCTGATACCCAAACCAGGCAAAGACAACACAAAAAAGGAAAATTACAGACCAATTTCTCTGATGAACTTAGATGCCAAGGTCCTCAACAAAATCCTAGCAAACAGAATTCAATGACACATCAAAAAACATACATCACGATCATGTCGGGTTCATCCCAGGCATGCAAGGCTTCTTCAACATCTGCAAATCAATCAATGCGATACACCATATCAACAAATTGAAAGACAAAAACCACATGATCATCTCAATAGATGCAGAAAAAGCCTTCGACAAAGTACAACATCCATTTATTATAAAAACTCTTCAGAAAATGGTCTTAGAAGGAACCTATCTCAACATAATAAAAACCATCTATGAGAAGCCTACAGTGAACATTATCCTTAACGGTGAAAAACTCAAAGCATTCCCTCTAAGATCAGGAACAAGACAGGGGTGCCCACTTTCACCACTATTCAACATAGTCCTGGAAGTTCTAGCAACAGCAATAAGAGAAGAGAAAGAAATCAAAGGCAACCAGATTGGAAAGGAAGAAGTCAAGCTCTCTCTTTTTGCAAACGACATGATATTATACATAGAAAACCCCAAAGACACAGTTACAAAGCTACTAGAGCTAATCAACAAATTCAGCAAAGTCACAGGATACAAAGTCAACACACAGAAATCACTGGCATTCCTATACACAAACAATGAAAAATCAGAAAACAAAATCAAAGAGGCAGTCCCCTTCACCACTGCAACCAAAAGAATCAAATATCTAGGAATAAACCTACCCAAACAAACAAAAGAACTGTACACAGAAAATTACAAGACACTCATGAAAGAAATTAAAGAAGACTTAAACAGATGGAGAGATATTCCATATTCCTGGGTCGGAAGAATCGATATTGTGAAAATGACCATACTACCAAATATCATCTACAGATTCAATGCAATACCTATCCAACTAACATTGACATTTTTCACAGAATTAGACCAAACAATAACACAGTTCATATGGAAACACAAAAGACTTCGAATAGCCAAAGCAATCCTGAGAAAGAAAAACAGAGTTGGAGAGATCAGCCTCCCTAACTTCAGACTCTACTACAAAGTAACAGTCATCAAGACAGTATGGTACTGGCACAAAAACAGAACTATAGACCGATGGAACAAGATCGAGAACCCAGAGATAAACCCACGCACCTATGGGTACCTTATTTTTGACAAAGGAGGAGAAACTATAAAATGGGACAAAGACAGCCTCTTCAACAAATGGTGCTGGGAAAATTGACAGCTACATGCAAAAAAATGAAGTTGGAACATTCCCTGACCCCATACACAAAGATCTACTCAAAATGGATTAGAGACCTAAATGTAAGACCAGAAACCTGAAAACTCTTAGAGGAGAATATAGGCAAAACCCTCAAGGACATCAATCAAAGCAAGATCTTCTCTGACCCACCTACTAAAATAGTGGAACTGAAAAGAAAAGTCAACACGTGGGACCTCATGAAACTTAAAAGCTTTTGTACAGCAAAATAAATTACAAAAAAGCTGAACAGACAGCCCAGAGTGGGAGAAAATCATAACAAATGAAACAACAGAGAAAGAATTAAGCTCCAAAATCTACAAGCAACTCAGACAACTCAGCACCGGATAAACGAACAACCCAATCAAAAAATGGGAAAAAGATCTAAAGAGACGCCTCTCCAAAGAGGACATACAGATGGCCCAAAAATACATGAAACGATGCTCAACCTCACTTATCATTAGAGAAATGCAAATTAAAACCACAATGAGATACCACCTCACACCTGTCAGAATGGCCATCATCAACAAATCGACAGACAATAAATGCTGGAGAGGGTGTGGAGAAAAGGGAACCCTCTTGCATTGCTTGTGGGAGCGTAAACTGATACAACCTCTATGGAAGACAATATGGAGATTCCTTAAAAAACTAGAAATAGAAGCACCCTATGACCCAGCAATCCCACTATTAGGCTTATACTCAGATGAAATCAAAACTGGAAGAGGCACCTGTACCCCAATGTTCATTGCAGCTCTCTATACAATAGCCAGAACACGGAAGCAACCTAGATGTCCATCGACGAATGAATGGATTCAAAAGCTCTGGTACATATATACAATGGAATACTACTCAGCTGTTAAAAGAAATACAGAAGACTCAGTCCTAATGAGGTGGCTAGCTCTAGAACCTTAAAAAACATAAAAGTGAAGAACTATAGACCGATGGAACAAGATCGAGAACCCAGAGATAAACCCACGCACCTATGGGTACCTTATTTTTGACAAAGGAGGAGAAACTATAAAATGGGACAAAGACAGCCTCTTCAACAAATGGTGCTGGGAAAATTGACAGCTACATGCAAAAAAATGAAGTTGGAACATTCCCTGACCCCATACACAAAGATCTACTCAAAATGGATTAGAGACCTAAATGTAAGACCAGAAACCTGAAAACTCTTAGAGGAGAATATAGGCAAAACCCTCAAGGACATCAATCAAAGCAAGATCTTCTCTGACCCACCTACTAAAATAGTGGAACTGAAAAGAAAAGTCAACACGTGGGACCTCATGAAACTTAAAAGCTTTTGTACAGCAAAATAAATTACAAAAAAGCTGAACAGACAGCCCAGAGTGGGAGAAAATCATAACAAATGAAACAACAGAGAAAGAATTAAGCTCCAAAATCTACAAGCAACTCAGACAACTCAGCACCGGATAAACGAACAACCCAATCAAAAAATGGGAAAAAGATCTAAAGAGACGCCTCTCCAAAGAGGACATACAGATGGCCCAAAAATACATGAAACGATGCTCAACCTCACTTATCATTAGAGAAATGCAAATTAAAACCACAATGAGATACCACCTCACACCTGTCAGAATGGCCATCATCAACAAATCGACAGACAATAAATGCTGGAGAGGGTGTGGAGAAAAGGGAACCCTCTTGCATTGCTTGTGGGAGCGTAAACTGATACAACCTCTATGGAAGACAATATGGAGATTCCTTAAAAAACTAGAAATAGAAGCACCCTATGACCCAGCAATCCCACTATTAGGCTTATACTCAGATGAAATCAAAACTGGAAGAGGCACCTGTACCCCAATGTTCATTGCAGCTCTCTATACAATAGCCAGAACACGGAAGCAACCTAGATGTCCATCGACGAATGAATGGATTCAAAAGCTCTGGTACATATATACAATGGAATACTACTCAGCTGTTAAAAGAAATACAGAAGACTCAGTCCTAATGAGGTGGCTAGCTCTAGAACCTATCATAAAAAGTGAAGTAAGTCAAAAAGAGAAAGACAAATACAGCATACTAACACACATATATGGAATCTAGCAGGACAGTCTTGATAACACACACAGTGAACTCATGGAAAAACAGACGGAGCGTAGACATGTGGACATTGTGGGGAAGAAATAGGGAGGGGGAGGCATGGAGGGAGTAACATGGAAACCTATACTGTCATGTGTGGAAAAGATAGCTATTGTCATTGTGCTAGGGGAATAGGAGTACCTACAACCACTTGGGGCGATGGTCTGGAGGGATGGGAAGGGGGGAACTGGGGGGGTTGGATCCAGAGATATGCATATGACTGATCTGGGAACATACATGTTGGTGAACAACAAAACTCTGTAAAATCTTAAAAAAGAATTAAAGAAAAAAAAAAGATTTAGGCTGAAATAGAATCCCTAGTTTAAGAAAATATGTTGAGCGTTCAACTCCTTAAACTGCCCATGTATTTTCTGAATGATCTAAAATAACTGATGATACATTTTTTGTATTTTCATTAAAGATTTTGTAATTAAAAAAAAAAGAATATACAGCAGGAAAATTTGGTCAAAATGAATAATCTAGATGAGGATCTCATAATATTATCATTTTCTAAAAAAAATTATAAAAACCTCTGATATTTACTAAATTGTTTTTAACATGTGATCAATACTATTTGCAAAAGAACAATTTCTTAGACATATCTGTTTTTAAGATAGCCTTTAAAAAGTTATGTTATATATTTTCATTGTAGAAAAATCAGACAGTGTAGATAAAACCAAAAAACAGGAAAAAAAACTAAAGCTTATCATATAACCACCCAGAGATAACCCATATATCTATTTTTACAAAAAGGGGCTTAGACTACATATACTACTTTGTAATTTTCACTCAACAATATGTTATGAGTATCTATACATGGCAATAAATGGGCTTCCATGAAGTCATTTTCAACACATTGCATCAATTGGAGCTATTACAATGTTTCAATGCTCAACCAACCCTCTACTATTATTCTAGAAAGCTCATTTTTGCTAGTGTTTCATTATAAAGGTGTTGCAATAAATACACAGCAACTATATATTTGTCCATATGCTTAATTATTTTCCCCCAAATAATACTGATACCTGGAGGTCGAATTACTGGATCATTTTAAACATCTTTGACATACATTTTCAAATTGCCCTATGGTAATTTTGAATGAGCTTTCATAACTTGTGTGAACTCTTTAGCTTAAACTCCACTTTCACCTGTACTCAGACCTTACTTGACTTCTGCAGCAACCCCCTGGGTGGGTCTTGTTTGTCTCTGTTCAACAGATGAAAAAGAATTCCTCAGAAGGCATGAGCCTTTCTCAAGGTTAGAGGGCCCTCTCTACATAACTGGATGAAAGTGCCAGCATGTCAGTGAAAAATACAGTACCCTGATCTGTACTTTCCTTTTCAACAGCAAAACACAGTAGCTCAAGTTTCTAATGGGGGTGTTTCAAAATTAAACAATGCTTAGATATTGTCAGTTTGACATTGAATTCTCTTTCCTTGTAGAGACGTTTTCCTGACATCTTGCCAAATAACTAACTTTGCTTTTGAGTCAGTCCCTTTGATAAAATATAGCTGCTTATAACTGTTGCCTAGCTAATGGTACTTTATGATGTTTAAAAGGAGAGCTTGTAGATCTTTTCAATTGCACCTTATGTAGTAGAGAGAAGAGAGCCTGTGTCTAATTGGGAAGTTGACTTGCCCAAGGTCACACAGTTCATGAACAGCACAGATAGGCTTAGAGAGGGAAGTCTCCAACCACCAATTCAGAACTCTGGTAAGCGTCACAGATTCTTGTGATTAGTTTGTACCTGAAAGTCATAAGATAGCCACATAATCTAGCATTTGGAGAAACTGAGACACAACACCAGGAAGTAACATACTCAATGATACACATGTAATTAATACTAGAACTTGTTATGACCCAGGTGTCCTGATTTCTAGTTATGAGGCTGATCTCGGACTCCATTCTGCCCTACCACAATCCACACCAAGACCAAAAACCAGAACCATGGCAGGTTGGATGAGGCACTCACCTAAAGTGCAAATCTTAATGGAACACTGTGATAATATTTTCATTCAATATTTTTTAAAATATTCAGAAAATTCCAAAGGAACAAAGAATTTAAATTTTAAATCAAGACAGTATCCAGCCCTTCTTTTGCATGATCCACTTCACTCACCTCATTCTAATTCTGGCTTTTATTAAAAATTAGGATAGTTTTCTCATCGTGCATATGTTTGCATTAATTTGTGCCCAAGGCAAGTAACTCACTCACCCCACCCTCATTACAGCCCTGTCTGGGGACCTCCAGCACCTGGGTCCGAAGAGACCTTACAAGTAAGACTCTGGTGCTGGAATAGATTGCTTTTGAGGAGCAACGGACCTGTGGTTAATGCAACCAATCACATGGACAAAAGAGCCCTCTAACTGGGTCCCAGGACCATGAAAAAATGACAACTAAAGACATTTTTTCTGGATTTAAGTTGTTAATAGCTTAATTTCTCATGAGGCCAACTTGAGCTGTTCAAAGATTAATCATTTAGGAATCCGTGTAAAGTTTAGCACTTAGTTTCATAAATCAGCTGTTAAAACCCTGGATGTGATGAACTGGTTTGTCAACTAGTATGAAAGAAATCTAGGCCTTTTAATTGACCACAAGCTCAATGTGAGCCCGTGATGAGAGGTGACTGCCAGAAACACAAATAGACTCTTGGGTTGTACTCCTGGGCTCACGGTATTCAGGAGCCTAATTCCATGGGAAGTCAAAGCCAAGAGAACATATTTTAGACACTGAAGTAAAGGCTCAGGGTTGCTATTTAAGGCTGGAACGGTGCTTGTTATGGCTTTAATTGTGTCCTCCCCGCCGAAAGAAGCTGAAGTGCTAACCCCTAGTACCTGTGAATGGGACCTTATTGCAAACCAGGTCTTTGCCAGTGAGAAAGTTAAGATCATTAGGGTAGATCCTAATCAGGTATGACTTGCATCCTTATGAAAAGGGTAATCTGGACACAGGGACAGACACATACGCTGGGGAAACATCATATGATGATGAAGGCAGGGATAGCAATGAAGTATCTATGAGCCAAAGGATGCCAGAGATTGCCAGAAAACCACCAAACTGAGAGGAGAAAAGAGCAGATTCTTCCTCAAAGTTCTCAGAAAGAATTAATCCACTGGGAACTTTGATCTTGGGCTTCTGGCCTCCCAAATTGTGAGACAATGCATTTCTATTATTTTAAGCCACCCAGTTTATGACAGTCCAGAGAAACTAATACAGTGGTCAATACTACATTTGGCCCAGGAGTACCCTTGTCCCTGAAGGAAGTTAGGAAAACCTCTCCTTTCAGATTCACATAGACAAAACCATTCCCAGGTTCATCACAGGGAGCCACACATAATAGACACGTGGTGACTATTCATTTAAAAAGAAATGAATTTTAAAGCAATCCACTATTGTTAGGGGGGAATAAAGAAAAGGCTGATATACAGATTTCCTTCAAATTTTCACTCATTTTAAGCTCGAGCCATTTTAACTTCATTCTGTTTTCTGGAGATGAATCATAGGATGCTGGGTACATGTCATAGAGATTATGGAATTCTGCCCTCTACAGATCAGGAAAATCACAGTTTAATGAGAAATGGACTATTCTTTCCATATCATGTCTCCCATTCAGGGAAATCCTTTTTCTTTCATCCTTACATTAACATATCTCCTAGTACTTTGCTGTCATTGACAACCTAAAAGTTAAGTGAGAAATTATTCCAGCCCACCAGAAGTTAGGAAAGATATGATGTTTGCTGGTGGTTCTCATGAAAGAAAAGCAATATCCAATGTTGGTGGGGAATTCATTTTGTGACCCCACCTAAAAGAGACATTAATTCCATGGGAGTCGCAAGCTAAGCTCCAGGTCATTGGGACTTGTTATGGCTTTAATTGTGTCCTCCCCGAAAGAAGCTGAAGTGCTAACCCCTAGTACCTGTGAATGGGACCTTATTGCAAACCAGGTCTTTGCCAGTGAGAAAGTTAAGATCATTAGGGTAGATCCTAATCAGGTATGACTTGCATCCTTATGAAAAGGGTAATCTGGACACAGGGACAGACACATACGCTGGGGAAACATCATATGATGATGAAGGCAGGGATAGCAATGAAGTATCTATGAGCCAAAGGATGCCAGAGATTGCCAGAAAACCACCAAACTGAGAGGAGAAAAGAGCAGATTCTTCCTCAAAGTTCTCAGAAAGAATTAATCCACTGGGAACTTTGATCTTGGGCTTCTGGCCTCCCAAATTGTGAGACAATGAATTTTTGTTATTTTAAGCCACCCAGTTTATGACAGTCCAGAGAAACTAATACAGTGGTCAATACTACATTTGGCCCAGGAGTACCCTTGTCCCTGAAGGAAGTTAGGAAAACCTCTCCTTTCAGATTCACATAGACAAAACCATTCCCAGGTTCATCACAGGGAGCCACACATAATAGACACGTGGTGACTATTCATTTAAAAAGAAATGAATTTTAAAGCAATCCACTATTGTTAGGGGGGAATAAAGAAAAGGCTGATATACAGATTTCCTTCAAATTTTCACTCATTTTAAGCTCGAGCCATTTTAACTTCATTCTGTTTTCTGGAGATGAATCATAGGATGCTGGGTACATGTCATAGAGATTATGGAATTCTGCCCTCTACAGATCAGGAAAATCACAGTTTAATGAGAAATGGACTATTCTTTCCATATCATGTCTCCCATTCAGGGAAATCCTTTTTCTTTCATCCTTACATTAACATATCTCCTAGTACTTTGCTGTCATTGACAACCTAAAAGTTAAGTGAGAAATTATTCCAGCCCACCAGAAGTTAGGAAAGATATGATGTTTGCTGGTGGTTCTCATGAAAGAAAAGCAATATCCAATGTTGGTGGGGAATTCATTTTGTGCCAGGCTTCCTGCCGAAGTGCTTTGGCTGAACTTATCAGTTGAAAGCTTATAGCAATGCTACTAGGTAAGTTTTATTTTATCCCTGACTTGTAGGTGAATAAGACAGATGCAGAGATGTAAAACAACACCTCTCCAAATAGTAGAATTTATATTTAAACCAAGGTCTGGGTTTTTGAGGCCCACGCTATTAACCTTCTCTTCTGGGACTGGACAGGCTTGTGAGTTCATAGAAAGTAGTGGAAAGAGGTCTTTGCCAGGAATCAGGGAACTTAGGGGACATCTAGGCCCAGCCATGAACTTGCTTGGAACCTCAAGCGTATTTCTGCACCTCCCTAGGCCTTCATTTCCTCATTTGCAACTCCAAATGACTAGATGTTGGGATTTTCCTTAGTGATCCATAACTTTACTCATTAATTCCACAAGTATTTATTGCATGAATGACTGGAAGTTGGGATTTTCCTTAGTGAGCTATAGCTTTATTCATTAATTCCATAAATATTTATTGCATGCCCATTATGTGCCAGGCACCATTCCAGACACTGAGAATATGACAATAATCAATACAAACAAAGCTCCTGTGTTGATGGAACTCATAGTTTAGGTGGGTTAAGGGGCTGAGGAATACAGAATAAACATGCTGAATATTTCAGAAAAATGTAAGCCCATGGAAAAATAATGTAAGGGCAGAGATTGAAAGTGACAAACTATTGAAAATGCTTCAAATGTAAATTGGGTATACATGGAAGCTTGGTTTAAGCCCCCTCTTTGTCAATAAATCTTTCATCATGAATCCAACTTCACAGTATAATTTTGGTATAATGTAATAGCCTCAAATTATATAATTTGCTCAAGTTTAATTGTAAATACTAATTGAGAGACTCCTTGCCAGAGCAGGTACAGAAAAGGAGCAACAGTGGATGCTTTATCAGTCAATTGGGCTAAAAATATCTTCACTAAAAGATCACGGATGAGTTGGGGTCATTTAGATTGTATCTGACCCAAGAAGTGGTCTCTGAGGTCCACAGATTCTACCTCTTACAGACCTCTAATCTTCATTCACTTCTCTCACGTTCACCACCATTGCTCACATCCAGGCCATCGTGATCTTCCATTTCTGTCTCCAGACTCACCCTCTTCCAATTCATTCTCCAAACTGCAGTCAGAGTGATATTTCTAAAGTGAAAATTTCATCATGTGATTGTTCTCCTGAAACCACCCCCTCAACAATGGTAGCTACACAGTTCCTATTGGTGGTGGTTACAAAATTATTTCTATTTGTCAAAATGCATAAATCTATACACCTAGAGAGAGTAAATTTTACTCTGCAAACTACACCTCAATAAGTCTGACCTTAAAAATCTCTATAATATTTGTCAAAAACATTGGCCCCTAACGCTCAAGCGATTTCTGCACCTCCCTAGGCCTTCATTTCCTCATTTGCAACTCCAAATGACTAGATGTTGGGATTTTCCTTAGTGATCCATAACTTTACTCATTAATTCCACAAGTATTTATTGCATGAATGACTGGAAGTTGGGATTTTCCTTAGTGAGCTATAGCTTTATTCATTAATTCCATAAATATTTATTGCATGCCCATTATGTGCCAGGCACCATTCCAGACACTGAGAATATGACAATAATCAATACAAACAAAGCTCCTGTGTTGATGGAACTCATAGTTTAGGTGGGTTAAGGGGCTGAGGAATACAGAATAAACATGCTGAATATTTCAGAAAAATGTAAGCCCATGGAAAAATAATGTAAGGGCAGAGATTGAAAGTGACAAACTATTGAAAATGCTTCAAATGTAAATTGGGTATACATGGAAGCTTGGTTTAAGCCCCCTCTTTGTCAATAAATCTTTCATCATGAATCCAACTTCACAGTATAATTTTGGTATAATGTAATAGCCTCAAATTATATAATTTGCTCAAGTTTAATTGTAAATACTAATTGAGAGACTCCTTGCCAGAGCAGGTACAGAAAAGGAGCAACAGTGGATGCTTTATCAGTCAATTGGGCTAAAAATATCTTCACTAAAAGATCACGGATGAGTTGGGGTCATTTAGATTGTATCTGACCCAAGAAGTGGTCTCTGAGGTCCACAGATTCTACCTCTTACAGACCTCTAATCTTCATTCACTTCTCTCACGTTCACCACCATTGCTCACATCCAGGCCATCGTGATCTTCCATTTCTGTCTCCAGACTCACCCTCTTCCAATTCATTCTCCAAACTGCAGTCAGAGTGATATTTCTAAAGTGAAAATTTCATCATGTGATTGTTCTCCTGAAACCACCCCCTCAACAATGGTAGCTACACAGTTCCTATTGGTGGTGGTTACAAAATTATTTCTATTTGTCAAAATGCATAAATCTATACACCTAGAGAGAGTAAATTTTACTCTGTGCAAACTACACCTCAATAAGTCTGACCTTAAAAATCTCTATAATATTCATTGTTCTCCAGGTAAAAATCTAATTTTTCACAGGACAGTGGTATTTTTCACAGTGGGTTAGATACTCCTTCTCAGCCTAGATTCAAAGTCCAGCCTCATATATCACTTATTAACTGTGCAGTCTTGACCAAGTCACTTAAATTCGTTATTTGTCAAAATGAGGTAATAATACTACCTACCTCTTAGTGTTACTTTGAAAATTAAATGGGTTAATTCCTACAAAGAACTTAGAACAGAGCCTGTTGTATAAATGCTCATTAAATGTACAGTATTGCTAACAAACCTTATAGTAAAGTACTCTTCATGGTTAGAACCTATATTAGTCTGAAAAGGTTGGCATAATAAAGCACCATGGACTCAGTGGCTTAAGCCACAAAAATTTATTGCCTCACAGTTCTGCAGACTAGAACTCCAAGATCAAGATGTTGGCAAGGTTGCTTCTTCCTGAGAGCTGGGAGGGAGATTCTTTCCTAGGACTCTCTCCCGGCTTCTGGTGGTTTTCTGGCACACTGTCGTTCCTTGGCTTACAAATATATCACCTCAATCTCTGCCTTCATCTTCATATGGCATTCTTCCTGTGTCTCCAAATTTCTCCCCTTTTATAAGGATACCATTCATATTGTAGGGATACACCTTATTCCAGTATGACCTCATTTTAATTTAATTAATGCCATCTACAACAATCTTATTTCCAAATAAGGTCACACTGTGAGATACTAGGAGTTGGAATTTCAACATATAAATTTTGGGCAGATATAATTCAACCCGTAACAGGCCTAACATGGTCTCTTTCCATTTTTGTTCATATCTCTTCCAACAAACTACAACAGTCACCAATTTGTTCAACAAACTCTTGCTCATCCCTCAAGTTTCAGTTAGATACTGCCTTCTTAGAGAATTCCTCCCTAAGTTTTGCAAATCCATCAATTAGAGTAAAGCCTTTTTCATATTCTTCTAGTGTTCCTCTGCTTACACCTCCCACAATCTTTATCATTTCACTGTACTTGCCTGTTTACTGTGTGTCTCCCCACCAGACTTCAAGTATCTTCTCAACAAAGATTCCATAATATTAGGTCTCAGAACCTAGAGAGGAAAAAAGGAACCTAGGTAGGAGAAGAAGAACCTATATGGATCATAAGTAAATGTTTCTGAATTAATGAATGCTAACTTCTCTCTCCAGATTCTGGGCATCACCTATTTTGTCTCTGTGGATGGTTAGAGGAAGATAGTTACAAAAAATCATTAGAAAGCAAAAATTTTTAAGCAGTATATCAGTTGGAGTTTAGTTTGAAGATCAGCATCCATGATAGTTATTTCCAATAAAAGGTACTTAATACAGAACTTAGTTTTCTTCCTTAGTTGGAAGGAAAGGAAGGCAAAAGGAGAATGCAGAGAAAATCCAGATATGAATCACTGTGAGAAGCTGCTACCACCATTAGGACTGAGGGAACAGAGGGAAATGAAAACATTATCAAAAACTCAGAGTTAGGGCTTCCCTGGTGGTCCAGTGGGTAAAGATCCACCTTGCAGTACAAGGGACACCGGTTCAGTCCCTGGCCAGGGAGGATTCCACGTGCCATGGAGCAGCTGGACCAGCGTGTCCAATTATGAGCCAGCACTCTGGAGTGCATGTGCCCAAGTGGGTGCTCTGCAATGAGAGAGGCCACTGCAATCGGAGGCCCACACAGGCCAAAGAATAAAGATGGATTAAAAAAAATGATAACTTAGAAGCAAAAAAGAAAAAAAAAGCTAGTCATGATTACTATGGGAATAAACCAACTAACTAGACTTTGATTAAAAAAAAAAAAAACTCAGAGTTAGAGGAGGGTGTCAGGCAAGGCTGAAGTTTAGATCTCAGAAACACACGGCTGGAGGTTGGACTTCTGATTTGCAGAACACAATAGGCTTCCCAGGTGGCACTAGTAGTAAGGAACTCACCTGCCAATGCAGGAGACATAAGAGAAGTGGGTTCAACCTCTGAGTCAGGAATATCCCCTGGAGAAGGGCAACCCACTCCATATTCTTGCCTGGAGAATCCCACGGACAGAGGAGCCTGGAGGGGTACAGTACATAGGGTCACAAAGAGATGGAAACAACTGAACTGACTTAGCATAGGTGTTAAGGGTGTGCTGGAGATAGAGCCATGACTGTCCTCTGCTGTCAGATGGAAACATCAAGATACCAAACAAGGAAGTTCAGGTAATATCGTTTGCAGACTCCCAACCCCAGCATCACAGAGCAAGGATAAAAAGGTGGGATAGGAGCTGAGGGACAATGGGTATATAACTAACACAAACCAAGAACCTGATCTAAAGATATACAGCTGTCATATAAGTATGAAAGATTCCTCCTGACAGGTTTCCAACCCTAGCTGTGTCACAGGTTGACTGTGTCCTTTGGCAAGAAGCTTCCCTCCTCTGAGCCTCAGGCTCTCACCCATGGCAGGGGGAAGGAACTAGATGATTTGACAGCAAAGCACCAGAGGCTTGTTGGGGCTTTCTGAATGATGCTGTAACTTTAGAGGATCCAACCTCAGGGTTCATCCATCTCATAAATATGACATTTCCTTTTTCCCTTTCTTCAGCTACAGTTTACATGCCCCAAAGAAGGCAGAGGAAGGAAGCTAGGGCTGCATTTCTCTAGTATGCTGACTCTCTTACACAAACTGATCCCCAAATAGCCATTAAGGGGAAGGTTTCTCATTTAGTTAACTGATCAACAACTGAAACTCAGTGGGTGAGGGGTCAGGGCAGGGAGGAAGTGACTGAAAAGCACAAATGTTTTGTGTACACACAGAGACTAAGTCTACTGTGTGTCTGATTCACAGCAACAGTATTTCTCCATTCCCCTGGTGTGACCTTGTTCTCTGCCTCCTGCGGCCTTGTTGGGAGTTGAACCATAGTGTAGAAGACTCAGATCAAGTCTCAGCACAGCCACATGCCAGGCAGGAGACCTAAAGCAAGGCATTTATTTTTGCCTCCTGTGTTCCTGATTTTCTCACCTGTAATTCTGTCTGCCTCTTGTGATCATGAAGCTCAGATGAGTTAAAATGTATTGAAGTACCTACTCACTCTGGGTACTGTTTACCCTGGAGAAGGGCAACCCACTCCATATTCTTGCCTGGAGAATCCCACGGACAGAGGAGCCTGGAGGGGTACAGTACATAGGGTCACAAAGAGATGGAAACAACTGAACTGACTTAGCATAGGTGTTAAGGGTGTGCTGGAGATAGAGCCATGACTGTCCTCTGCTGTCAGATGGAAACATCAAGATACCAAACAAGGAAGTTCAGGTAATATCGTTTGCAGACTCCCAACCCCAGCATCACAGAGCAAGGATAAAAAGGTGGGATAGGAGCTGAGGGACAATGGGTATATAACTAACACAAACCAAGAACCTGATCTAAAGATATACAGCTGTCATATAAGTATGAAAGATTCCTCCTGACAGGTTTCCAACCCTAGCTGTGTCACAGGTTGACTGTGTCCTTTGGCAAGAAGCTTCCCTCCTCTGAGCCTCAGGCTCTCACCCATGGCAGGGGGAAGGAACTAGATGATTTGACAGCAAAGCACCAGAGGCTTGTTGGGGCTTTCTGAATGATGCTGTAACTTTAGAGGATCCAACCTCAGGGTTCATCCATCTCATAAATATGACTTTTCCCTTTTTTCCCTTTCTTCAGCTACAGTTTACATGCCCCAAAGAAGGCAGAGGAAGGAAGCTAGGGCTGCATTTCTCTAGTATGCTGACTCTCTTACACAAACTGATCCCCAAATAGCCATTAAGGGGAAGGTTTCTCATTTAGTTAACTGATCAACAACTGAAACTCAGTGGGTGAGGGGTCAGGGCAGGGAGGAAGTGACTGAAAAGCACAAATGTTTTGTGTACACACAGAGACTAAGTCTACTGTGTGTCTGATTCACAGCAACAGTATTTCTCCATTCCCCTGGTGTGACCTTGTTCTCTGCCTCCTGCGGCCTTGTTGGGAGTTGAACCATAGTGTAGAAGACTCAGATCAAGTCTCAGCACAGCCACATGCCAGGCAGGAGACCTAAAGCAAGGCATTTATTTTTGCCTCCTGTGTTCCTGATTTTTCTCACCTGTAATTCTGTCTGCCTCTTGTGATCATGAAGCTCAGATGAGTTAAAATGTATTGAAGTACCTACTCACTCTGGGTACTGTTTACAAAAGTGTAGTCATTTTACAAAATACATGTAGCATTAAAATGCATTTGTAAAAATGTACCAAGTATGCTTAAGACTTTTGCACTTAGATGTAAGCTTTTTACTTCAATAAAACAATTACCCAAAAAATAAAATGGTAAGAAGTAAAAGGTGATTTAAATTTAGTTTGTGAGCTAAATAGTATCATGTGATAAGAAATGATCTACTTAGGTAACAAAGCCTATAGTGCAACCCTATAAAGCAGAGCCAAGTACTCCAGATTTTATAGACATAGCTAAAGTTCCATAGGTAGATCCTTTACTTAATTCTAGCTTTTCAAAAAGGATGCATGTTTAGTGCAGAAAATTTGGGAATCATAGGAATGCACAGAGAAGAAAATTTAAAATAACTCTAATTTCACTCCCGCATACACAAAATTAAGATTTCTCTGTGGATACAAATGCTACTGGACTCCTAGGGTCTGACTGGTGACAATGTTCTTTCCTTCTTATCCATGGATGCTTCCTAACAGATTCAGAAATCAAAAATTCTCATATGCCCGGTAGCAATGCACAGGGCTATAGAAATCAGGAATGTGTGATGTTGAGTGAAACATCATTCCAAATATGATGATAAGTGGCAGCTGAACCCTGGCCTGAAAGGTGGGGACTGCTGGGGAAGTGTCTAGGCTGTGGCAAACTCAAGACCATGTGCCCCAAAGGCTAATTAGCTCCAATTCATTCTTTCTTATTTCCAGTGTCTGGATCACTGATATTTCTAAGATAAGTTGAGTACACATGAAAGTCCCCAATTTTTAAATGTTAGTGCCTAATTAATGTTTTAACTCTCTAAGCCAAACCAAACACATATGTAGGCCAAATGTGGTCTGTGACTATCAATTTACAACCTCTGCTAAAGCAAAGAGAGTAGAGGTGGGTTCATTGAAGGTCTTAGGCAGGGAAGTAACAGGAGAAGAAAATTTCAGAAGCAACTAATATGAAGGAGAGATTGGAGTAGGAAGAAACTAGAGGTAGTGGGAAGATAATATTCCAGGTGAGGTATGATTGGTGCCTTTGCTGGGGCAGTGGAAAAAGAAGCTGGAGAGAATGGGTTTGGGGGGTAGTTAGGGGAGAACTGATCCATGGAGGGGCAAGGATGCCAAGAGGGGAGCCAGTGGTTAGTTTGCCTAGAGCCCTGGGGACCCACTGTTCAACTTTGAGGAAGAAAGCATTTTGTTTGATAACAGACGACTGTAGAACTGCTCAGTATTAGAGGTGCCTCCTCCCAAAATAGGAAAAAGACCATGCAAGCCACCCATTTTAGGGGGTCTGAGGGAAAAGCTGAGAAGGTGGCAGAGATAGGAGTGCACATGGGCTGAGTAGTCTGGATTAGAGGTCAAGAGAAGAGAGGAGCAATCTTTCTGACTTCATTTATTAGTTATAGTAGCTTTGTTTTGCTTTGTTTTTAGGTTGTTTTCCATGAATGTGATTTTTTTTTTTAATTTTAGCCTCTTCTATTGTTTTTATTTTATTTATTTTCATCCATCTTTACTCTTTGGCCTGTGTTGGCCTCCATTGCAGTGGCCTCTCTTGTTGCAGAGCATTGGCTCTGCATGCATGTGCTCCACAGCACTGGCTCATAATTGGACACACTGGTCCAGTTGCTCCGTGGCACATGGGATCTTCCTAGGCCAGGGATCGAAGTCGTGCCCCTTGTACTGCAAGGCAGATGCTTCACCCACTGGACCACGAGGGAAGCCCTCTACTAGTTTTCTAGTAGGAATTCCTTTTTTTTATGCAGGGTGTTGGGGGGGGGTCCCTCAACTTTTATTTATATTTTGTTTCAGGAACAAGATTAATATGGGGGGGAGCCAAGATGGCAGAGAAATGAGAGGAGGATTTCATCAGCTCCCTATTAGAATCACCAGAACTAATCAAGAAATGAAACACCACCAACAAACCAGCCTCTGGACGACAAAAGAACCCCTCGGGTCTACAAGGGTAGGAGAGTGAGCAGCCAGAACTTTCCTGGAGCTCCCATACTGAGGGCCCCATACCCCAACCCCCACACTGGACTGGGCGGAAAGAGCGCCGGAAAATGCGCGAGAAGGACAAAAGGCGGTGCTCAGTGTGAAAATCCCTCTGGGACAGTACAGGGAAGTCAGGTGCCAGGGATGCACCTCTTGTTCCTCATATGCTTATATTTGAACTAATACCACTGAACACCATAGCAAACCATAGAGCCTACACTCCCCAGCCAGAGATCAAAAACCCCCTAGCGAAGGATGCCAAGAGGAGCCAGTGGTTAGTTTGCCTAGAGCCCTGGGGACCCACTGTTCAACTTTGAGGAAGAAAGCATTTTGTTTGATAACAGACGACTGTAGAACTGCTCAGTATTAGAGGTGCCTCCTCCCAAAATAGGAAAAAGACCATGCAAGCCACCCATTTTAGGGGGTCTGAGGGAAAAGCTGAGAAGGTGGCAGAGATAGGAGTGCACATGGGCTGAGTAGTCTGGATTAGAGGTCAAGAGAAGAGAGGAGCAATCTTTCTGACTTCATTTATTAGTTATAGTAGCTTTGTTTTGCTTTGTTTTTAGGTTGTTTTCCATGAATGTGATTTTTTTTTTTAATTTTAGCCTCTTCTATTGTTTTTATTTTATTTATTTTCATCCATCTTTACTCTTTGGCCTGTGTTGGCCTCCATTGCAGTTGCCTCTCTTGTTGCAGAGCATTGGCTCTGCATGCATGTGCTCCACAGCACTGGCTCATAATTGGACACACTGGTCCAGTTGCTCCGTGGCACATGGGATCTTCCTAGGCCAGGGATCGAAGTCGTGCCCCTTGTACTGCAAGGCAGATGCTTCACCCACTGGACCACGAGGGAAGCCCTCTACTAGTTTTCTAGTAGGAATTCCTTTTTTTTATGCAGGGTGTTGGGGGGGGGTCCCTCAACTTTTATTTATATTTTGTTTCAGGAACAAGATTAATATGGGGGGGAGCCAAGATGGCAGAGAAATGAGAGGAGGATTTCATCAGCTCCCTATTAGAATCACCAGAACTAATCAAGAAATGAAACACCACCAACAAACCAGCCTCTGGACGACAAAAGAACCCCTCGGGTCTACAAGGGTAGGAGAGTGAGCAGCCAGAACTTTCCTGGAGCTCCCATACTGAGGGCCCCATACCCCAACCCCCACACTGGACTGGGCGGAAAGAGCGCCGGAAAATGCGCGAGAAGGACAAAAGGCGGTGCTCAGTGTGAAAATCCCTCTGGGACAGTACAGGGAAGTCAGGTGCCAGGGATGCACCTCTTGTTCCTCATATGCTTATATTTGAACTAATACCACTGAACACCATAGCAAACCATAGAGCCTACACTCCCCAGCCAGAGATCAAACCAAGGAACCTCCCAGTGGAAGCCCTGACTCCAAGACCCTACACTATCAAAAAACACACAACACTAGAGATCATCCACCTGCAAACAAGACCTAACGCCACCTAAAACACAAGCCACTGAACACTTCTACAAGGACAGAAACCAAAAGGAAGGGAGAATTCAACCACGAAGCCTGAGGCAAAAAGACCTCCAGCATACAGACACACCCTAAAACTCTTAGAGGAGAAAACCGGCAAAACACTCAAGGACATAAACCAAAGCAAGTTCTTCCATGACCCGCCTACGAGAATAGCAGAACTAAAACCAAAAATTAACATGTGGGAACTAATGAAACTGAAAAACTTTTGCACAGCAAAAGAAACTACAAAAAAGCTGAACAGACAACCCACAGAATGGGAGAAAATCATAGCAAATGAAACAACAGACAAAGAATTAATCTCCAAAATCTACAAGCAACTCAGACAACTCAGCACCGGAAAAATGAACAACCCAATCAAAAAATGGGAAAAAGACCTAAAGAGACATCTCACCAAAGAGGACATACAGATGGCCAAAAAGCACATGAAACGATGCTCAACCTCGCTTCTTATTAGAGAAATGCAAATCAAAACTACAATGAGATATCACCTCACATCCGTCAGAATGGCCATCATCAACAAATCGACAGACAATCAATACTGGAAAGGGTGCGGAGAAAAGGGAACCCTCTTGTATTGCTGGTGGAAATGTAAACTGATACAGCCTCTATGGAAGACAGTATGGAGATCCCTGAAAAAACTAAAAAGAGAAGCACCATATGACCCAGCAATCCCACCATCAGGCTTATACCCAAATGAAATCAAAACTGAAAGAAGCACCTGTACCTCAATGTTCATTGCAACACTCTATACAATAGCTAGAACATGGAAAAACAGGGATGGACTGGGCGGAAAGAGCGCCGGAAAATGCGCGAGAAGGACAAAAGGCGGTGCTCAGTGTGAAAATCCCTCTGGGACAGTACAGGGAAGTCAGGTGCCAGGGATGCACCTCTTGTTCCTCATATGCTTATATTTGAACTAATACCACTGAACACCATAGCAAACCATAGAGCCTACACTCCCCAGCCAGAGATCAAACCAAGGAACCTCCCAGTGGAAGCCCTGACTCCAAGACCCTACACTATCAAAAAACACACAACACTAGAGATCATCCACCTGCAAACAAGACCTAACGCCACCTAAAACACAAGCCACTGAACACTTCTACAAGGACAGAAACCAAAAGGAAGGGAGAATTCAACCACGAAGCCTGAGGCAAAAAGACCTCCAGCATACAGACACACCCTAAAACTCTTAGAGGAGAAAACCGGCAAAACACTCAAGGACATAAACCAAAGCAAGTTCTTCCATGACCCGCCTACGAGAATAGCAGAACTAAAACCAAAAATTAACATGTGGGAACTAATGAAACTGAAAAACTTTTGCACAGCAAAAGAAACTACAAAAAAGCTGAACAGACAACCCACAGAATGGGAGAAAATCATAGCAAATGAAACAACAGACAAAGAATTAATCTCCAAAATCTACAAGCAACTCAGACAACTCAGCACCGGAAAATTGAACAACCCAATCAAAAAATGGGAAAAAGACCTAAAGAGACATCTCACCAAAGAGGACATACAGATGGCCAAAAAGCACATGAAACGATGCTCAACCTCGCTTCTTATTAGAGAAATGCAAATCAAAACTACAATGAGATATCACCTCACATCCGTCAGAATGGCCATCATCAACAAATCGACAGACAATCAATACTGGAAAGGGTGCGGAGAAAAGGGAACCCTCTTGTATTGCTGGTGGAAATGTAAACTGATACAGCCTCTATGGAAGACAGTATGGAGATCCCTGAAAAAACTAAAAAGAGAAGCACCATATGACCCAGCAATCCCACCATCAGGCTTATACCCAAATGAAATCAAAACTGAAAGAAGCACCTGTACCTCAATGTTCATTGCAACACTCTATACAATAGCTAGAACATGGAAGCAACCTAGATGTCCATCAACGAATGAATGGATACAAAAGCTCTGGTACATATATACGATGGAGTACCTCTCAGCTGTAAAAAGAAATGCAGAAGAATCAGCCCTAATGAGGTGGTTAGATCTAGAATCTATCATAAAAAGTGAAGTAAGTCAAAAAGAGAAGGGCCAGTACAATATACTAACACATATATATGGAATCTAGTAAGAGGGTAATGGTAACACATGCAGTGAAGCAATGGAAAAAGAGACATAGAGAACAGACATATGGATATTGTGGGGAATGAACAGTGGGTGGGAGGCATAGAGGGAATAGCATGAAAACCTATACTATCGTATGTGAAAACGATAGCTATTGTCATTGCGCTGCATGAATAGGAGCTCCTACAAGGGCTCGGTGCAACAGCCTGGAGGGGTGGTATGGGGAAGGGGCTGGAAGCAGGGAGGAGACCAGGGATATGCATATGACTTAGCTGGGAACATACATGTCTGTGAACAACAAAACTCTGTAAAAAAATTTTTTTAAATAAAATAAAATAATTTTTAAAAGGTTAATATAGAAAAATTGATTGCATTTTATGTACTTGTAATAAATAATCCAAAACTGAAAAAAAAAAAAAAAAGAAGAGAGGAGGAACAAGGTCAGAACCAAGTCCTTTCTTGGAGGCACTGGGGATGCTTAGTCTGAAGAAGAAAAGGCACAGAGGAAATTGGAATTGGCTGGTTTTCTGACGAAAAGTATTTACTGAGCAGGGTTCCAACCAGTGCTCTGTTTAGGGGCCACAGTGTGATAAGCAAAAGCAAATAAAATTGATGTTGTACTTAAGGGAGTCTTCTGGAAAGATACTGTTTGAATAATCTCATAACAATTGCAAAGGTGCAAGACTGAGATAAGTGATGGGAAGGAGAGGGGTACAGTGTTCTGAGGGCGTGTCTCAAAGGGTGGAGACCTATACTTCCATAGGAAGTGATGATTCATCTGAGAGCTAAGAGATGAATAAGCATTAATGATGTAAACAACGGGGAGGAAAGGCTTTTAGGCTTCAGGAACAGCACGTGCAAATACCTGACTCACAGGAAGGACTGAGAGACCAGTGTGGTGGAAGCAACCCATCAGGGATGCCAGGGGTGGGCGGGGAGGCTTCTTCAAAGGCTTCTTCATAGAGATGTCGAGTGGAAGGAAGATAAGGCTTGTTTTTTCTGCACAGTCTGCAAATGCATCCATTAGGAGTGCCATAGACACCGTTTCCATAAGAGACTGATGAGAATGTTTAGGATTTGTTGTTTGCTTTTAGAGAAAATAGAAAGGCTATCATTTGTTCAGTTTCACATGTCCTAGACCCTGTTCTAAATAACTGTCTCATGAATCTACACAATAGCTTCAGAAGATACATGTGCCCTTTACCACTGCTGTATAACAAACACCTGCCACATTCAGTATCTTAAACAATTTTTAACTGTCTCATGATAAAAACTATCGTAGGAAACTAAATTTTTAAAAGGGGTGGTATGGGGAAGGGCTGGAAGCAGGAGGAGACCAGGGATATGCATATGACTTAGCTGGGAACATACATGTCTGTGAACAACAAAACTCTGTAAAAAAATTTTTTTAAATAAAATAAAATAATTTTTAAAAGGTTAATATAGAAAAATTGATTGCATTTTATGTACTTGTAATAAATAATCCAAAACTGAAAAAAAAAAAAAAAAGAAGAGAGGAGGAACAAGGTCAGAACCAAGTCCTTTCTTGGAGGCACTGGGGATGCTTAGTCTGAAGAAGAAAAGGCACAGAGGAAATTGGAATTGGCTGGTTTTCTGACGAAAAGTATTTACTGAGCAGGGTTCCAACCAGTGCTCTGTTTAGGGGCCACAGTGTGATAAGCAAAAGCAAATAAAATTGATGTTGTACTTAAGGGAGTCTTCTGGAAAGATACTGTTTGAATAATCTCATAACAATTGCAAAGGTGCAAGACTGAGATAAGTGATGGGAAGGAGAGGGGTACAGTGTTCTGAGGGCGTGTCTCAAAGGGTGGAGACCTATACTTCCATAGGAAGTGATGATTCATCTGAGAGCTAAGAGATGAATAAGCATTAATGATGTAAACAACGGGGAGGAAAGGCTTTTAGGCTTCAGGAACAGCACGTGCAAATACCTGACTCACAGGAAGGACTGAGAGACCAGTGTGGTGGAAGCAACCCATCAGGGATGCCAGGGGTGGGCGGGGAGGCTTCTTCAAAGGCTTCTTCATAGAGATGTCGAGTGGAAGGAAGATAAGGCTTGTTTTTTCTGCACAGTCTGCAAATGCATCCATTAGGAGTGCCATAGACACCGTTTCCATAAGAGACTGATGAGAATGTTTAGGATTTGTTGTTTGCTTTTAGAGAAAATAGAAAGGCTATCATTTGTTCAGTTTCACATGTCCTAGACCCTGTTCTAAATAACTGTCTCATGAATCTACACAATAGCTTCAGAAGATACATGTGCCCTTTACCACTGCTGTATAACAAACACCTGCCAAATTCAGTATCTTAAAAAGTCATCATTTTATTATGCTCTTCCTTGACAATGAAAGGAGCTCAGTTGGGTGGATCTTCCTTGGGACTTGCCATGCGTTTTCAGCCAAATGTTGCCTGGGGCAGAGCAGAATGGCTGGAAGAGCAGGGGGCCTTTCTCTCTACCTTGTGGTTAGCTTGGACTGCCTCTTCGCATGAGGCCTCTGGGTAGTTATGTAGCAGAGGTCTTTCTTCCTATAGAGCAAGTCTTTCAGGAGAGATAAGCAGAAGTTGCCAATCTTCATAAAGATTAGCCCCCGATAGGCTACAGCGTCACTGCTGTCATATCCACTGGTCACAGCAGTCACAAGTCAGACCAGATTCAAGGTAGTGGAAGACAAAGCCCATCTTTTGATAGGGCAATGACATATGCACACAGGAGGGAAGGAATCAATGATGACCATGTACTGTCATATGATGAAGGGACTGAAGCTAAGAAAGAAAGTTGCCAAGAACACAAAGCCAGCAGCAAGTGGCAGAACTAGGATGCAGACCCAGGTGTAGTTGACCCCCCAAATCCTGCATTTAAGTACAGGAATTTTCTTCTGGGGGACAGGATGGAACAATAAGGAAAACCCTGAGTTCTGCTCCCAGTATGGCCTCTGACTTGCTGTGTGATATAAACCAAGCTCCTTCCTGCCATAGGCCTCAGGTTCCTCCTCTATGCAGTGAGAACTGGACGGCTCTGGGATTCTGAGGGTCTGAGAGTCTGTACTGCCTCCTGTGAGCTGGGTGGGCACCACCAGGCTCCTTCTCCCACTTAGCAAATCAGCCTGCCAGCTCCATAGCCAGGCAGGAGCCTCGGTTGTCCCTCCTTCCCCTTCCTCTTAGCAACACTCTGCTTTGCTCCCCTGGCTGCTCTGTTTATCCAGCCTCCTCCCCACTTTCCCATGACCATAACCAGTAAGCAGTGTCATATGTCTCTCCCCTTCAACAGCCATTCCTGAGGGCTAGTTTCATTCTTGACTAGGGACTTTACAGAGGCTGAGGCCAACATCTTTTTTATGCCAGATGACACAGCAGGCTTTGCAGCTCTTTGCAAATAATCGATACATCACAAGGATATGTCAAATGAAAGCTTGCATAAATGAACCCATGGTCTCCTTTTGTGCAAACTGCCAAACGGTGCACTAGACAGCAAATCCATTGAGAACCGGAACTGCAGCTGATTTATTCATCATTGTATCAGCTATAAAAAGGTTCTGGGCCATAGAGGGTGATTAAAACATATTTGTTGGTTGTACCAGCGAACATATTTTTCAATCCCTGCCGCTCAATTTTGTAAGTTTCCACTTTATGGTCCAATTCATCCTCAAACATATTTAGGCTTAAGTTTCCTTCTTTACCTACTCTCCTCTGTCATTCTGTCAATATGATTTTTCTCCCTCCATTTTGGTCTTTGCAAGTCTTGTATTTTTTTTTCCTAAGAACATTTCTTTTCAACTTAAGCCACTTGAAATTTAGGCTTGCCTGCATTGCCTTCCTCTCCCATTCAATCTTACCTAAAACATAAGAATAAAAAGTGATAAGAAAAATTGATTCTCCAGGCAAAAATACTGGAGTGGGTAGCCATTACTGTGGCCATGACAGTATATTCGAGAATTATGTGGATATCGCTTTTTTTTTTTAAATTAAACACTTCTTACTAGTACTCAGCATGAACATTCAAATAGAGCAGATTAGTAAAAAATGAAAGTAAAAGTATACATTCTGCTTTCCCTAACAGCCCCATCTCCCACTTACTGGTTCCCTATATATTAAACAGTTAACTGTTTATGAGTTTATATGTATAGTTAACTGTTTATGAGTGTCTTTCCAAAATCCTTGTTAAAACAGAAGCATACATTATATATACAGAAAGGCAATATACAGATTGTTTGGTTCCAACCCTTCTCATTTCGTGTCTTGGAAAGCTTAATCACATATATCTATCCTGTTATTTTGTACTGCAGCATAAAAGTCCACTGTACAGTTACACTAATTTGTTTAATCAATTACGCATCTCCTTATTGATGTATATTTGTGTTGTTAGGAAGATGACATGTATGATGATGGGGTTTGTCTACAAAAATGGGGACATGTTACATTGTTGTACAATTAGCTTTTTTTACTTTATGATAAATTTTAGGTACTTCTTCACATCAGCTGGTACAGAGCTACCTCTTTTTTATTTTTGATAAGAGATTTTATTTTCTAGAGCAGTTTTAGGTTCATAGCAAAATTGAGAGGAAAGCACAGACCTATGCCCTCTTCCCCACACTTGTACAGTCTCCCCACCCAAGTAAGTACTGCACTGTGAACCCACAATGATAAATCATAATCATACAAAGTCTAGGGTCCACTCCTATACAATCCATTCTAAGGATTTTGACACATATCCACCACTGTAGTATCACATGGAGTAGCTGCACTGCCCTAAACCTCCTGTGCACTGTCTCTTCATCTTTTTCTCACCCTCAACCCCTGTAAACCACTGATCTTTTTACTGTCTCCACAATTTTGCCCTTTCCAGAATGTCACAGAGTTGGAGTCATATGTAGCTTTTTCAGATTGGCTTCATTCATTTAGTAATACGTATTATGTTTCTTCCATGTCTTTTCATGACTTAAAAACTCCTTTCTTTTTAGTGCAGAATAGCACTCCTTTGTCTAAACACATCACAGTAAATTTATTTCATTCACCTACTGAAGAGTATCTTGTTTGCTTCCAAGTTTGGAAATTTTGACTACAGCTGCTACAAACATCCATGTATGCATAATAATCCATTGAATGTCAGTACATAAATTCATTAAGCCATTTTCCTTTTACAAACATTTAGATTAATTCTATTTCTAGTTTGGGTAGTTTTTAAATTATGCTAAACAATACTGCAAAAAACTATTCTTTATACATATTCTTGCACATTCATGTGCATATATATATATATATATAAATATATATATATATATAAATATCTCCAAGAGAAATTCCTAGATTCCCAGCAGTGCAATTGCTGAATCAAAGTATATGTGCATTTTAAATTCCAATGATACAATAACAATGCCTAGTTCCAAGTTTTTGTAAAGCATTTAATTTCGCCAGTGTGGTAGATAAAAAGAAGTTTTTCGTCACTGTTTCTGGATATTTTGTATGTCAATCTACTCATTTCCTTTCCTCCCTCATTGCCCAGATGACCATGCCATATGCTCCCACAGCTTGTCACACGTCCTTCTCCCTGCGTCATCCTGAATTCTCTGCTTGTGAGGTCTGTTCTGTCTTTTCTCCCAGCATTAATCACAATCCCCTGTAGGAAATCAGCCCTTTGCAGCCATCCACCCCCACAATCGCATACACATGGTGCATTTGATCTCGCCACCAGGGTCTGAGGGCAGGTAGGAGAGGAGCAGAAATACTCTACAAATGCGGAAACAAAGACCTGACACCCAGTAAGACCCCTGGGAGCAGGGCCATGGTTTCTTTCCTCATCTGCTCCTTTGGCACAAGGCTGGTAGGCACATTTCTGTGACTTTTTTCCCCAGATTTTAGCTTTTCATGACGTGCATGCCTCCTCCTTTAATTTCTCTTAAACCTCAACCTCTTATCCCAGCATTCGGGGGTTTTCAAAATCCATAGCATGACTCATCTTACAATTCTCTCCTGATGTATCAAGTGTTACAGCTCTCCTGTAAGAGTTATTCTCCTGCAATATGTTCCTCAAACATAGTTCAAGGTTCCCCATTTCCACATCTGTTCACATCCCATTTCCTTTCTTTTAGTGCAGAATAGCACTCCTTTGTCTAAACACATCACAGTAAATTTATTTCATTCACCTACTGAAGAGTATCTTGTTTGCTTCCAAGTTTGGAAATTTTGACTACAGCTGCTACAAACATCCATGTATGCATAATAATCCATTGAATGTCAGTACATAAATTCATTAAGCCATTTTCCTTTTACAAACATTTAGATTAATTCTATTTCTAGTTTGGGTAGTTTTTAAATTATGCTAAACAATACTGCAAAAAACTATTCTTTATACATATTCTTGCACATTCATGTGCATATATATATATATATAAATATATATATATATATAAATATCTCCAAGAGAAATTCCTAGATTCCCAGCAGTGCAATTGCTGAATCAAAGTATATGTGCATTTTAAATTCCAATGATACAATAACAATGCCTAGTTCCAAGTTTTTGTAAAGCATTTAATTTCGCCAGTGTGGTAGATAAAAAGAAGTTTTTCGTCACTGTTTCTGGATATTTTGTATGTCAATCTACTCATTTCCTTTCCTCCCTCATTGCCCAGATGACCATGCCATATGCTCCCACAGCTTGTCACACGTCCTTCTCCCTGCGTCATCCTGAATTCTCTGCTTGTGAGGTCTGTTCTGTCTTTTCTCCCAGCATTAATCACAATCCCCTGTAGGAAATCAGCCCTTTGCAGCCATCCACCCCCACAATCGCATACACATGGTGCATTTGATCTCGCCACCAGGGTCTGAGGGCAGGTAGGAGAGGAGCAGAAATACTCTACAAATGCGGAAACAAAGACCTGACACCCAGTAAGACCCCTGGGAGCAGGGCCATGGTTTCTTTCCTCATCTGCTCCTTTGGCACAAGGCTGGTAGGCACATTTCTGTGACTTTTTTCCCCAGATTTTAGCTTTTCATGACGTGCATGCCTCCTCCTTTAATTTCTCTTAAACCTCAACCTCTTATCCCAGCATTCGGGGGTTTTCAAAATCCATAGCATGACTCATCTTACAATTTCTCTCCTGATGTATCAAGTGTTACAGCTCTCCTGTAATAGTTATTCTCCTGCAATATGTTCCTCAAACATAGTTCAAGGTTCCCCATTTCCACATCTGTTCACATCCCATCTCCTCTGTGGTGTTCTCTCTTTCTGCTCCCTGACTACCCAAATCACATCCATCCTCAAACCAAGCTCAGTGGCCACCAACTGAGTGACACTTTTTATAATTTCTCTTTATCTTCACCCACATCACTAACAGGACCAGCCCTCTGTTGAATTCAAATCTCCTTTATACCTCCTTGATAGCCTTTGTCACACACTCCATCATATCATAACTTTCCTACCTAACTTCACTGTGTTACAGGAAATCTTTGGGAGGTAGCTAACTGAGAGCTTTCAGCAGGACCTGGCGGTAGTGACTAAGGTACCCACCAAAACTCCTATATGTGTGTTTTTAACATGACAAAAATGCAATCATTTCATATAATTTACTTTTACACCTTAGTGATAAATTGTGGACAACTTCCTGAGTCTGCAAGTTTGGGTCTATTTCATTTTTTTTAATAACTACAACTCACAATATGTTCCTTCTACTTTATTGAATCATTTTCCCTTTCTAAACAATTAGTTTCATTTTCATCACAAGTGAAACAGTATCTTAACATAACGCTTGACATTTAAGGAATAAATTTCCAGCAAGAGAACTGGTAGGTGAAAACATATATACATTTTAATAAATTCTACCAAATTACTCTCCAAACAGTGGTATCCATGTATTTTCTTTCTTTGTTGAATCCTGTTAGCCTCTTGACTAAAAACTCTATTACTCAATACTCCCTGTTCTTTTGGAAGACTTTCCCATGCCTTCTCACCAGTGTTTATGTGGGGAGAGAGGGTGTTGAATTAGTCCTCTTTTGTCTACAAAATCAAGTTCCTAGCTCACAGGATTTACTTCAATGACATGGAAATGAAGTTTATGTACTAACCTCCACTACTAGTCTGCAAGTTTTTCAAATGCAAGAACCTTGTCTTATTCATTTCTTTATATCCTCCAGCCCTATATTTTGAGGCTATCTAAGTAAATATGTGCCTATATGTGTGTGCACACACACATACATATATATTCTGGACCCTGTGTCTGTGTGTTGGGGATACAATGATGTATACATCAGTATTAGAAAGCAAAATGAGGAATAATGCTAATATAGGGTAAGTGCTCCTGTTTGGCGAGACACAAAAGCACATACCAGAGGCATCTACCCTGGTCTCAGTGTTAGAAAGTCTTCCTGGGGGAAGCTGAGCAGGCGTGAGTGAGTGTGGGAGTGTAGGGGAGCGGGTGGGAGCCACGTAGGAGATTATGGGAGGAGGGAAGGATGTAGAACAGGCACCGGCAGCCGCCAGGAGTGGAGGAAGGATGCTGGATGAAGCCCCCGAGGCTCGTGGCCAATGGTGCCCTAACTCACTCCCTACTAGCGATCAGACGGTGCTGCCTCTTCACTGCAGGCTCCAATGTGGTAGAACCTAGCTCAGAGACCCTGACAACCAGAGCACTTCCACATCAGCAGTCTGAACACAGTTCTTTCACTGAGTCTGAAGCCTGAAGTAAGTGGTTCGGAGTCAGGCTTTTGATCAGACAGAGCTGGGTTGGAAGCTCTTCTGCTCCTCCTTCTACCTATAATGGAACCTGTGGCAGGCTGCTTAATTTCTTTAAAACTTCGTTTTCTCATCTGTGAAATGCGAATAACTATGCCACCTTGTATGATCTGGGAACATGCATGTCTGTAAACAACAAAACTCTGTAAAAGTTAAAAGTAAAATAAAGGTTTAAAAAAAAAAAAAAAGTTGAGAGCATGTATAGAAGGTGCCTCCACCCACCTCCTGGTATGTAAAGCACACACATAATAAATGAAATCTATGTCTGCTGTCTTTCAGACCCTTTAACAACCACCAAATGACTATAAAGAGATCACTGGATTCAACTTTACCATTTTACAGATGGAGAAACGGAGGCCAATGAGGGCCAGGTACACACTATGAGGGCCAGGATGGACTTTCCTTCTCCCGGCCAGCATGTGCCTCACCACCACATCATGATTAGATTCCACTGGGCACCTGCACCCCCTGCCTTGAGTCAGTGAGGTCTTTCCCTCTGTGGCACCAGAAAAAGTCACCCTTTGGAGGGAGGCCAGCAGTGCACTCTTTTAAGTGCCCTGAAGGCATTTTTCCTTCTTTGCCCATCCTCCCCAGCTGCAGTTGGCTTTACCTTCCCCCAGTTTCAGTCAGCCCTGCATCTTGCCTTCCTTTCTTCAAGCAGACACTACTCGATCCCTCCAATCATTTCATCTCTACTTTCCTTAAGGGCACACAACTGTAGTTCCTTGTCTTGAGCTCCAGGGCTAGGCTATTGGCAACTAGGGAACCTTCAGCCCAAGAGGCTGCATGCACAGCCTATTCCCTATAAGAGGTTTCCTGAGTGCTGTGGCTAACAGATCTTTCCATGGTGTCTCTAGGTTTAACATCAATAATTAATTCAGCACTTCCTATGAGTCAACTCAGCTCTAACCATTTTGCAGGCATTAACTCATTTGTGCCTTTAAACATCTGCAAGGAATTGTGAGATATTATTACCAACAGCTTTTAGGAACTTTTAGGAAGTTGAGAAAGGGAGATGAAGGAATTTGCTCAGTGTTTGAAAGCTAAGAATTGGAGGAAGCAGGGCTTCACACCAAGAAGTTGGCTCCAGAGATGTTCCAGAGCATCTCACAGGATCAGGTCCTGCCTGAGGTTTTGTCTGGAACCACCATTGGCTCTGCTTCTGCTACTCTCTGAGTGGTTTCCCTTGGGAGCCCTTCCTTCATCAATTACTTGCACACAACCCTCATCTCTGCAGCCGCTGGTGGATTCCAACAATCCACTCCCAAGGTTACCACTATTAGTAGTTTGAGATATATAAAGGTTTTTTCCACATTGGACAAATTTATTTATTCATTTAAAGAACAGCCCTTAGACAAAGATGATGTTTTGAAATCGAAACTACTAGAAAATATAGGATGACAATAACAATGACAATGATGATGATAACGATAAACACTTCTTTGAAACACTGTGCTAAGTTCCTAAATGCATTCTTTCCTTTAACCATCAAAAGCATCTTCTGAGAGTATTGCTATTCAGGGAATGCTTCCACTGTGATGACAACCACCATCAAGCACATCACCCCACATCTACTCATCTTCTGAACATTTTCTTTTCATGGCCACATGGCATGTGGGATCTTTGTTCCCCGACCAGAGATCAAATCCATACCACTCACACTGGAAGTGCAAAGTCTTAACCACCTGATCAACAGAGAAGTCCCTAAACATTATATTTTAACTTCCATTTTGATGTCCAAACTCAATATGGCTATGTTGGAATTCATCACTCCTTCCTTTGCTGTAGACATTTAGGCCAAACTGCTCTCTTCTTCCCTGCTTGCCAATGGCCCCCACTCCTTTGACTCATCTCAACCCCCAGCCAATTCAGCTTCTCTTCCTCCCTTTCTAAACCCAGTTTTGCACACATTCTTTCTTTTCCCTTAACAGTCATCCAAGAGATTTTATCCTCACTTTACCTACAAACATTATGAGGCCCCGAGGTCTCAAGTATATTACCTGCAGCATTCTGTTTGGGGCAGAACCAGGACTGGAATCCAGATTCATTCAGCTCCTAACTCCAGGCTCTTTCTGTGACAGCTGTGTGTTCCACTGGGGAAGCCTGGGGCTGAGACACCTTTAGGTGTAATAGGAAATTATTTTAAACACTTCAGTAACACTACATTAAATAACAGTGTAGGAGTTATTTTTACCTTTTTCAATTTTCTTTTGACCTTTTAAAATAAATAGAGAAGGTCTCATTGAGTGCTAGAATACCATTAATATCTCCGTGGAACTTGCTACTCTTCCTTTTCAATAAAATGAGAGCCGGCCTCAGGCTCAGAACTTTGGCAGACAACAAAATCTAGCTAGAATTTATTAACATTGCTTTGTTTGCATGGTAACCTTCTATTTATGGCTGGTGACACCGTTTCTCATGTGCAGTAGTGGCAGTAATACAAAATTTTCTTTCAAAATAAATGTACTTGAATTTTAGAAGTCAGCATCAAAAAAAGTATTCAGTAAGTATAGTACATCACCTACTCAGAAGAGTAGGAATCTCAATGACGATGTCCACCAAAAAGAAACCAAACAAACTTAACCAAGTTGTCTTGTGAGACAGTGACAGTTTTTGCTTGCCAACTCTTCAAGAGCAGGAACTCATCTTCTCAATGGCCCTCCATGTGCTTCCTTCCCACTACAGGCTTGTTCAGTTTAGAATAGGAAGGCCCTTAGATCTCATCTAGCCCTAACTCCCATTTTATGGACAAAGACTACAGCTCTAAGAAGGAAGGTGACTTCTTTAAAGTTATGGATGACATCATAGCTGTTCTGGACCAAAACCTAGGTCTCCTTATGCCCAGTTCACGCCCTCTCCTCTCCATCAAACTGATGATGACTTGTATTTACCATCATACACTCTTCATTCCCACATCTAAAGGAAATGCCTGGCAATTCTACTCGGATTCAGTAAGGGAAATTAAGCCCCATTTCCTAAAGCATCTATTACACTGTACGTTCTTAAGAAGGTAATAGTTATATACCACCCTTGAGAAAACTGGGAAGAACAGTCACTCAGATGTTTTTCTGTGAGTTTAAATTCTCTTGAAAAACCTCAACTGAGGAAAGCTGCTAGAGTTTAGCCTTTGGATGACTGGTTGTCCTCAGGCCAAGGAGTCCTTCATAGGACCATCTGAAGTTCCTGCTGCTTTAATTTAATGCCATCTCTCTTTGTTCAGTACCCTGAGATGCAGAGTATTTATTAGCATATCTCTCATAAAACACTTCAGTAACATTTTAAAAGAAACCTTTTAAAATAAATAGAGAAGGTCTCATTGAGTGCTAGAATACCATTAATATCTCCGTGGAACTTGCTACTCTTCCTTTTCAATAAAATGAGAGCCGGCCTCAGGCTCAGAACTTTGGCAGACAACAAAATCTAGCTAGAATTTATTAACATTGCTTTGTTTGCATGGTAACCTTCTATTTATGGCTGGTGACACCGTTTCTCATGTGCAGTAGTGGCAGTAATACAAAATTTTCTTTCAAAATAAATGTACTTGAATTTTAGAAGTCAGCATCAAAAAAAGTATTCAGTAAGTATAGTACATCACCTACTCAGAAGAGTAGGAATCTCAATGACGATGTCCACCAAAAAGAAACCAAACAAACTTAACCAAGTTGTCTTGTGAGACAGTGACAGTTTTTGCTTGCCAACTCTTCAAGAGCAGGAACTCATCTTCTCAATGGCCCTCCATGTGCTTCCTTCCCACTACAGGCTTGTTCAGTTTAGAATAGGAAGGCCCTTAGATCTCATCTAGCCCTAACTCCCATTTTATGGACAAAGACTACAGCTCTAAGAAGGAAGGTGACTTCTTTAAAGTTATGGATGACATCATAGCTGTTCTGGACCAAAACCTAGGTCTCCTTATGCCCAGTTCACGCCCTCTCCTCTCCATCAAACTGATGATGACTTGTATTTACCATCATACACTCTTCATTCCCACATCTAAAGGAAATGCCTGGCAATTCTACTCGGATTCAGTAAGGGAAATTAAGCCCCATTTCCTAAAGCATCTATTACACTGTACGTTCTTAAGAAGGTAATAGTTATATACCACCCTTGAGAAAACTGGGAAGAACAGTCACTCAGATGTTTTTCTGTGAGTTTAAATTCTCTTGAAAAACCTCAACTGAGGAAAGCTGCTAGAGTTTAGCCCCTTTGGATGACTGGTTGTCCTCAGGCCAAGGAGTCCTTCATAGGACCATCTGAAGTTCCTGCTGCTTTAATTTAATGCCATCTCTCTTTGTTCAGTACCCCTGAGATGCAGAGTATTTATTAGCATATCTCTCATAAAACACTAGTATAGCAGGAAATTAAATTCACCTGATGCAATCAGCTGCTCTGAAAGCCTTGCTGGTTGCTCTGCTTGCTTTATGGCTGCCAAGGTAAATTGACTGTTTGATGACTTATTCTAGGACCTTTTTAGGTATTGATGTGGAGACACTGACAAGCCCAGGAATGACTAGTAAGAGACCGTCCATGATGGTAAAGAAGACTCGAGACCCAAGGGAACAGAAATATTTAACCTAAAGAGAGGAGGTGCAGGTGAACTCCAAGGAATTCTGCCAGAATCTCAAGAACAGTCTTGGAAGAGCATGGAGACTTGTTCGAGCAGCCTCAAGGGGGCAGACTTAAGAACCATAGGCAGAAGCTATCAGAAGACGGATTTCAATTTAATATCTGGATAGTTGGAGAAGTGCATACCAATGAAAGGAACTGGTGTGTTTGCTTTCATTAGAGACAGCTGTCAAAGAGTTCTGGAGGATACACTATGTATGGAGCTGACCAGGTTATGAGATGCTTCATTCAAAAATCACTAACGGGGCTTCCCTGGTGGTCCAGTGGGTAGAGAGTCTGCCTTGCAGCGCAAGGGGCACCAGTTCCATCCCTGGCTCGGGAAGATCCCACGTGCCGTGGAGCTGCTGGACTGGTGTGTCCAATTACAAGCCGGTGCTCAGCAGCCAGAGGGGCCACTGCAATGGGAGGCCCACACAGGCCAAAGAATAAAGATGAAAGAAAAAAAATTAAAAATAAAAGAGGCCAATATTAAAAAAAGAAAGAAAGAAAAATCACTAACATCCCATCCAGCTATATAACTCAGTGGAAGAAGTTATTTTCATAATCATTTTTCTAAGGAATCAAGCTTTATTCCTCTTAAAATTCTTTCTCACACAAATTCAAATTAAAAATAAATTACTCATCACTTATATTTAGTGTTCTTTCACAATGTGATCTGATTCTTATCATTCTTATCATGCATTCTTTATATATATTTTGATTCAAAAATAAGGAATATTTTTGAATCAAAAATATATTATTCAGTAATAAATATTATTTCAGTAATAGCTACCTCTTTTCCAAGGCATTATGCTAAGCTTTGTATGATTTTAGTCTCATTTAATGTAAGCTTAATGCGATAATACTGTATAGAGACCATACTAAAGACAAATAACTGACACCATCATTTAGAAAAAAATCTATAGATATTTCTCAGCTTAGAGGATCATAAAGATGGAAGGAGTCTTTAAGACTGATATCAAAAATATTGTAATCAATTATCCTATAAATAAATTTTTTGAAAAAGAAAAAAAATGACTGATCTCAAGTAGTTTACCACCTGCTTTCTTCTAGGAAACATCAAGTCTTTTCTCCATTTTAAGTTAATTCTTACATATGGTGTATCATAGTGGTCTAGTTTCATTCCTTTGCATGTGTCTGTCCAGTTTTCCCAACACTATTTATTGAAGAAACAGTTCTTTCCTCCACTGTGTATTCTTGTCTCTTTTTGTTGTAAATTAATTGACTGTATATGCAAGGCTTATTTCTGGGTCCTCTATCCTGTCCCATTAATCTATGTATTTGTTTTTATTACTACAGCTTTGTAATATAGCTTGAAATTAAGGAGTTTGATAACTCTTGATCTATTCTTCTTTTTCAAGACCACTTTGGCTATTTGTGATCTTTGTGGTTCCAAACACATTTTAGGATTGTTCATTCTATTTCTATGAAAAAATGCCATTGGAATTTTGACAGCAATGAATCTGTAGATTGCTTTGGGTAATACTGTCATCTTAACAATACAAATTCTTCTACTCCATGAGCACAGAATATTTTTCCATTTCTTTGGGCCTTCTTGAATTTCTCCCATGAATGACATCATTTAAAGTGCACAGGTCTTTCACCTCCTTGATCAAATTTACTCCTAGATATGATATTCTTTTTGATGCAGTTGTGAATGGGATTACTTTCTTAATTCTCCTTTCTGATAGTTTGTTGTTATGTATATAGAAATACAATTGATTTTTATATATTATTTTGTACCCTATCAATTTACTGAATTCAAATATTCTAACAGGGTTTGGTGGCACCCTTTTCTACATAAAATCATGCTGCTGCAGCTCATCAACCAGGTGCATAGAGAATAGCAGGTGTGATGAGACTTTAATACACAGTCACACATACACAGACAGAGAGAAAGGATGGGAGCAGGGGGCTCAAGACCTCTTGGATTAAGGCCCTGAACACATTCACCAGTCCACTTTTATTCAGTGCTGAAGCCTCCAGGTGTTTACAGGTAATGATATTAGCACGGGTTGGTTTCAATCACAGCCCTGTTCAATGATTATTCTCATGGTTCTGAAGATGGAAAGGGCATATTACAGCTGGGAGGCAACCAAATCAGCAAGAAGTTTCAAATCAACGAGATCCCTTTGTTTCAAAAAAAATGACTGATCTCAAGTAGTTTACCACCTGCTTTCTTCTAGGAAACATCAAGTCTTTTCTCCATTTTAAGTTAATTCTTACATATGGTGTATCATAGTGGTCTAGTTTCATTCCTTTGCATGTGTCTGTCCAGTTTTCCCAACACTATTTATTGAAGAAACAGTTCTTTCCTCCACTGTGTATTCTTGTCTCTTTTTGTTGTAAATTAATTGACTGTATATGCAAGGCTTATTTCTGGGTCCTCTATCCTGTCCCATTAATCTATGTATTTGTTTTTATTACTACAGCTTTGTAATATAGCTTGAAATTAAGGAGTTTGATAACTCTTGATCTATTCTTCTTTTTCAAGACCACTTTGGCTATTTGTGATCTTTGTGGTTCCAAACACATTTTAGGATTGTTCATTCTATTTCTATGAAAAAATGCCATTGGAATTTTGACAGCAATGAATCTGTAGATTGCTTTGGGTAATACTGTCATCTTAACAATACAAATTCTTCTACTCCATGAGCACAGAATATTTTTCCATTTCTTTGGGCCTTCTTGAATTTCTCCCATGAATGACATCATTTAAAGTGCACAGGTCTTTCACCTCCTTGATCAAATTTACTCCTAGATATGATATTCTTTTTGATGCAGTTGTGAATGGGATTACTTTCTTAATTCTCCTTTCTGATAGTTTGTTGTTATGTATATAGAAATACAATTGATTTTTATATATTATTTTGTACCCTATCAATTTACTGAATTCAAATATTCTAACAGGGTTTGGTGGCACCCTTTTCTACATAAAATCATGCTGCTGCAGCTCATCAACCAGGTGCATAGAGAATAGCAGGTGTGATGAGACTTTAATACACAGTCACACATACACAGACAGAGAGAAAGGATGGGAGCAGGGGGCTCAAGACCTCTTGGATTAAGGCCCTGAACACATTCACCAGTCCACTTTTATTCAGTGCTGAAGCCTCCAGGTGTTTACAGGTAATGATATTAGCACGGGTTGGTTTCAATCACAGCCCTGTTCAATGATTATTCTCATGGTTCTGAAGATGGAAAGGGCATATTACAGCTGGGAGGCAACCAAATCAGCAAGAAGTTAAAGAGTCTGCACAAACCCACGTTCCAAAGTCCATAGGAGATCTCCCACCTGTTGATCAGTATATCCCCAGCTAATAAGCCCATGTGAATCAAATCACTTGTTTGTCTTAGATCTTTCTAGTATATTTCTTGTTACCAATTTACTTTTCTCCAGGTTCAGCCAAAGCCAAAATAACCTTCACTGGTTTGTTTCCTCCACATCATGCCATCTACAAATAGTGACAGTTTTGCTTCTTCATTTTTGATTTGGATACCTTTTATTTCTTTTTCTTACCTAATTTCTCTGCCAAGGACCTCCAATACTATATTGAATTAAAGTGGGGAGAATGGACAAACTTGTTATCTTGTCCCTGATCTTCAAGGAAGAACTTTCAGTTTTTCATCATGGAGTATGTTTGCTGTGAGCTTGTCATATGTGGCCTTGATTAGGCTCAAGTACATTCCTTCCATATTCACTTTGCATAAACTTCCTATAAGAAAATATAGGTGGTAAGCTACTTGACACTGATCATGGAAAAAAGTTTTGAATCTGAATCCAAAGCAGAGGCAACAAAACAAAACACAAACAAGCAGCACTACCTCAAACTAAAAATCTTCTGTGCAACAAAGGGAACAGTCAACAAAGTGGAAAGGTAACTACTGAATGGGAAAAAATATTTTCAAATCATATACCTGATAAGAAGTTAATATCCAAAATATGTAAGGAACTCATAAAATTCAACAGTAAATAAGCAAACAATTCGATTTTTAAAAATGAGCAGAGTATCTGAATATTTTTCCAAAGAAGGCATAGAGATTACCAGCAGACACATGAAAAGAAGCTCAGCATTACTAATCATCAGAGAAATGCAAATCAAAACTGCAATGAGATATCACCTTACATCTGTTAAAACAGCTATTATCAAAAAGAAAGAATGTATTGGTAAAGGTGTGAAAAAAGAGAACCCTTATGCACTGTTAGAGGAAATGTAAATTGGTGTAACGACTATGGTAAACAGAATGGGGTTGAGTTCCTCAAAAAATTAAAAATAGACCTAGCATATTAAAAAATAGATCAAATTGCCAAAATCCAATGAGTCAAAGAAAGAGCAAGAGAATTTCAGAAAAACATCTACTTCTGCTTCATTGAGTATGCTAAAGCCTTTGATTGTGTGGATTACAACATATTGTGATTCTGAGAGAGAGGGGAATATCAGACCACCTTACCTGCCCCCTGAGAAACCTGTATGCTGGTCAAGAAGCAACAGAACCAGCCACGGAACAACGGACTGGTTCCAAATTGAGAAAGCAGTATGTCAAGGCTGTATATTGTCACCATGCTTACTTAATTTCTATGCAGGGTACATTATGCTAAATGACAGTCTGGATGAAGCACAAGCTGTAATCAAGACTGTCAAGAGAAATATCAATAACCTCAGATACGCAGATGACACCACCCTTATGGCAGAAAGTGAAGAGCAACTAAACAGCCTCTTGATGAAGGTGAAAGAGGAGAGGGAAAATGCTGGATTCAAACTCAACTTTTAAACAATGAAGTTCGGGGCTTCCCTGGTGGTCCAGTGGGTAAGGACACCGCCTTGAAGTGTAAGGGGCGCTGGTTCAATCCCTGGCCTGGGAAGATCTCATGTGCCGTGGAGCGGCTGAACCGATGTGTCCAACTACCGAGCTGGAGCTCTGGAGCGCATGTGCCCAGAGCCAGCGCTCTGAAGTGAGAGAGGCCACTGTGATGGGAGGCCCATACAGGCCAAAGAACAAAGATGGATGAAAATAAATAAATGAAAGATCAATAGAAGTGGCCAAAAAAAAAAAAAAAAAATGAAGAGCATGGCATCTCATCCCATCACTTCATGGCAAATAGATGGGCAAACAATGGAAACAATGACAAACTATTTTCTTGGGCTCCAAAATCACTGAAAATGGTGACTGCAGCCATGAAATTAAAATAGCCCTGCTTCTTGGAAGAAAAGCTATGACAAACCTAGACAGTGTATTAAAAAGCAAGGACATCAATTTGCCAACAAAAGTTCGTACAGTCAAAGCTACGGTTTTCCTAGTAGTCATGTATGGACATAAGAATTGGACCATAAAGAAATGATACCTTTGAACTATGGTGCTGAAGAAGACTCTTGAAAGTCCCTTGGACTGTAAGGAGATCAACCCAGTCAATATTAAAGGAAATCAACCCTGTATATTCATTGGAAGGAATGATGCTTTGGCCACCTAATGTGAAGAGAGAGCTCACTGGAAAAGACCCTGATGCTCAGAAAAATAGAAGGCAGAAGGAGAAGAGGACAACAGATGAGATGGTTGGATGGCATCACTAAGTCAATGGACATGAGTTTGAGTAAGCTCCGGGAGATGGTGAAGGACAGGGAAGCCTGGCATGCCACAATCCATGGGGTTGCAAAGAGTCGGACATGACTGAACAACTGAACTTAACTAGCATATGATCCAGTTGTTCCACTTCTGGGTGTATAGCTGAGGAAAACAAAAACACTAAATCAGATATATGTATCCCCATGTTCATTACAGCATTATTTACAATAGTCAAGATAAGGAAGCAACCTATCCACCTGATAGATGAGTGGATAAAGGAGATCTGATACATATATATGTGTATATATATATATACACACACACACATAACTGGAATATCACTCCACCATGAAAATGAATGAAATCTTGCCACTTGCAACAACATGGATTAACCTTAAGGGAATCATGCTAAACAAAGTAAGCCAGACAAAGAAAGCCATATGATTTCATTTGCGTGTGAAATCTAAAAAATAATACAAATGAACAAACAAAATAAAAATCATAGATGTAGAGAACAGAATGGTGTTTGCCAGAGGGGAAGGGTGATAGGGAGAGGGTAAAACAGATGAAGAGAGTCAAAAGGCACAAACTTCTAATTATAAAATAAATAAGTCATGGGGATGTAATATACAGCATGGTGACTGCACTCAATAATATTATAGAACACACTTAAAAGTTGCCCAAAAAGTTAGCTATGATATATGGTGATGGATGGTAGCTAGATTTATTGAGGTGATCACTTCACAACGAATACAAATATTGAACCATTATGTTGTACACTTGAAAGTAATATGTTATATATCAATCACACCTCAACAACAACAACAACAAACAAGTGTTTTGAAAGATGGAAAGAATCTTGTCTAATCCAAGACCAGTGTAAGATTTTCCTAAAGCATCCAGATATTCATGTGAGAGCATTCCCTGGCTCACAGAACCTTATTCCTCTTCAAACATTTGTTTGGTAAATAAAAATGTGATTTTTTTTTTCTCTTCCTGTTTGGCAGGCAGGAAACAACAAATCGAGGTCTTTCTTAAGGGACTGACAAAATACATAAATAGACACTATCAATCCCCATAAAAGAGCCTAATTTTTCTTACATCAGATAAAGATGCAGTTAGTCTACTAAGAACTTTTCATTTCAACTAAAGTATTAACTCTCAAAGACCACAAGCTCAGTAAGCACAGCTAGTCACACACCTCCACTGGGAAATGAAGCCACACCACTGGGCAGTGAAAACATATGAGGCCAGGAACAGACCTGGATTCCCAGTCTTCCCTGCCACATTTGACTAGACATTTTCCTCATTGGCAAACTGGAGGCATGGAGAGAATATTTATTAAACTCTTTCCCATGCTAACTCTCTTTAATTCTATAATTCTAAGAGGAAGGTCAGGAAAAGACTCTTGGCATGAACACATTTTGAAATTCCTATCAGGCACAGTAATACAGGAAAAAGAGAGGGCAAGAGATCGAGAGAGGGGTGTCATTCATTTGTCAAGGCTGATGAAGCCAAGGGCTGGAACTTTGTTGACATAAAAGAAGGCCTCCCTTCTAGATTCAGTGTTTGGTACAGCCCAAAATAATCAACACCAACATTTTAAATGACTTAGGTGTGTATCTAAATGATCATTTAGTGTTTGTCCTAAAAGGGGTTTCTTTGTTCTCTTATTGTTATGAGAAGGTTAAACAATATGCTTATTTATTTCATAGCTTCACAAACAGAAAGGAGGCTTTAAATGGCTCAGTTTCACGATTTGGGGTAGATATATATGTAAAGAAATATCACATAATTGTATAATGCACACCTTCTCTTCCTAAAATGCATCATACCAGAGCCAATTTTGGAAAACACAAATATGGGGTTGGGTATATTTTGAAAACTGTGTCAACATAATAGATCCTTAATTAATATGTGTGGCTTTATGGAAAATATTGGTGTTTTTTTAAGGCATCTGTCATGCCAAAACTATTTCTGCTAGTTAAGAAAGTTAAAAAGAGCACATAGGGCTTCCCTGGTGTTCCAGTGGGTAAGCACCGCCTTGCAGTGCATGGGGCGCCGGTTCAATCCCTGGCCTGGGAAGATCCCACGTGCCGCGGAGCGACTAGACTGATGTGTCCAATTACCGAGCCGGAGTTCTAGGGCGCATGCGCCCAGAGCCGGCGCTCTGCGACAAGAGAGGCCACCGCGATGGGAGGCCCACACGGGCCAAAGAACAAAGACAGATGAAAATAGACAAATGAAAGACCAATAGAAGTGCCCCCCCCCCGTCCCCAATCCCCCCCCAAAAATAAATAAATTTTAAAAAAAGGACACATAGGTTAGATTTTGTTTCTGAGTTATACTTTTGCCAATGCCCAAGTTCCTTTGGTCCTAAAGTATTTCAGTGTTCTATTAGAAAATACTAACAATATCTTCTAGACTACTAGGTAATGCATATAAATGTCATGTGGCATTTATAAATGCAAATCACTACTACATTTCCCACTGTATCATTTGATTCTCACTTCACACAACGAAAGTAACTTTATTCCTCATTTAGACATGGCAGAAATTAGACTCCACATTTTTTTTTTCCTTAAGAAATGTGAGCTAAAAAGTTCTAAGATGGGGATTTGGAACCTGATATTCCAATTCCGGGTTTCATGGTGGCTCAGCAGTAAAGAATCTGCCTGCAATGTAGGAGCCACAGGAGACTGGTTCGATCCCTGGGTGGGGAAGATCCACTGGAGGAGAGCAGGGCAACCCACTCCAGCAATCTTGCCTGGAGAATCCCATGGACAGAGGAGCCTGGCAGGCTACAGTCCATAGGATCCGGGGCAAAACTTCCCCGGGAGCTTCTTTTTTTTTCCTAAAATGCATCAGTTTCACGATTTGGGGTAGATATATATGTAAAGAAATATCACATAATTGTATAATGCACACCTTCTCTTCCTAAAATGCATCATACCAGAGCCAATTTTGGAAAACACAAATATGGGGTTGGGTATATTTTGAAAACTGTGTCAACATAATAGATCCTTAATTAATATGTGTGGCTTTATGGAAAATATTGGTGTTTTTTTAAGGCATCTGTCATGCCAAAACTATTTCTGCTAGTTAAGAAAGTTAAAAAGAGCACATAGGGCTTCCCTGGTGTTCCAGTGGGTAAGCACCGCCTTGCAGTGCATGGGCGCGGTTCAATCCCTGGCCTGGGAAGATCCCACGTGCCGCGGAGCGACTAGACTGATGTGTCCAATTACCGAGCCGGAGTTCTAGGGCGCATGCGCCCAGAGCCGGCGCTCTGCGACAAGAGAGGCCACCGCGATGGGAGGCCCACACGGGCCAAAGAACAAAGACAGATGAAAATAGACAAATGAAAGACCAATAGAAGTGCCCCCGTCCCCAATCCCCCAAAAATAAATAAATTTTAAAAAAAGGACACATAGGTTAGATTTTGTTTCTGAGTTATACTTTTGCCAATGCCCAAGTTCCTTTGGTCCTAAAGTATTTCAGTGTTCTATTAGAAAATACTAACAATATCTTCTAGACTACTAGGTAATGCATATAAATGTCATGTGGCATTTATAAATGCAAATCACTACTACATTTCCCACTGTATCATTTGATTCTCACTTCACACAACGAAAGTAACTTTATTCCTCATTTAGACATGGCAGAAATTAGACTCCACATTTTTTTTTTCCTTAAGAAATGTGAGCTAAAAAGTTCTAAGATGGGGATTTGGAACCTGATATTCCAATTCCGGGTTTCATGGTGGCTCAGCAGTAAAGAATCTGCCTGCAATGTAGGAGCCACAGGAGACTGGTTCGATCCCTGGGTGGGGAAGATCCACTGGAGGAGAGCAGGGCAACCCACTCCAGCAATCTTGCCTGGAGAATCCCATGGACAGAGGAGCCTGGCAGGCTACAGTCCATAGGATCACAAAGAGTTGGACAGGAAAGAAGTGACTTAGCACGCACACACACATGTTGTGTGGTTCTTCTCTATTCTGCTTTCTGCACATTAAAGTGATACAGTACATTGAAAGGATTAAAACATGGATTTTAAAGTCAAGCAGAACTGAGTTCAATTCCTGCTTCTGACACTGCCTGGCCCTGTGCCCATGGGCGAGCTATTTTCTTCTTTGGGACCCATTTGTGAATTAAGCTAAAAATAGTTACACCCCACCCAAGCCTAACAACACACACCATGGGACTATGGCAAGGATTAAATGGAATAATGCATGAAAAACACACAGCAGAATGTTCCATAAGTGCTAACCATTGTTATGTTATTATGTAATCTAAAAACTATGTTTGGTTACAATGCATGAAATACTTTTCGTTTTTCAAAGACACAACGGATACATGTGAAATCAAACCCTGAAAATTAATTTTTTTGGAACAGTAAATTCATATGCCAGATGCAAAGGATAGTATTTCATGGACAAAGACTACGCTTTAAAGAGAAGTTATCTTTTGCTTTCTGTGGTTTCAAACCATTCTGAGTGCTAACACATTCTTAATAATCTGAGCCATATGAAATTGTCATCTTTTTAAAGTCAGACACTACAGAAGAGTGGTAATTTCATATGACCTGGCTCAATAGATCAACAAACCACCCAAGAGATGATTTTTCTAGATGCAAAGGAATTACTGAAGAAGTTGAACTTGAAAGGAAAATTATTTCATTTTAAACGTATTCTCATTTTAACAGGTAAGGAAGGACTTATGCCGCACTCCCTAGAATTAAGAATTAAAGCATGCAATTTTCTTGTTTCTTCCCCAAGCACACTCGTGTAATACCCCAGCTCCCAGTGAAATCCCAAGAGTAAAATTAGGTCTCAAGGCCTGCAAATTCTCCAGGAGGACACTGAGGCATGCTGAGGAAAGTGACTGCTGTTGAAGTCTCCTCCTGTGGTATCACCAAATGTCTGAAAGGGAATGTGCCCTGTGTCCAATGTGTTGGGTAAGAGGGGGTGGATGTCCAGAGTGCAAGGCTGAGGGGTTTGGAGTACCTGGATAGGGAAGTCCTTCGCTGTGGCACCCTGTTTGCCTACAAGTGGTTATTTGAATGCTGTTTACTTCTTTTTGTCCGTATGCACCTGCCTTTGTGCTTCTGGGTCCTCCTCGTTTGCTCCTGGCCATGTCTGTATTGGACAGAGGTGACTTCGTGCCAGTTGGTTTCTGTGCCTGTGCACGCGACTCTCGGTACGCTGGATGGGCGTGTCTGAGGCTGTGGTTCCGTATAAGTCTGAGCATGTCGGGGTATAGTGTGCCTGTCTATGTCTATGCGGGTTTCAATGGGCACTCTCATCTATTTCCGAATGCGAGGGAGTGCCGCGTATTGCCGTTTGCCCTGAGACCTCAAGCCCCACAGGCGCCCCCGGGCAGACAGGTAGCTGCTACGGAAGAACTAGCACCTTCTGGTTGCCTTGTAAGCTTGCCAGCCCCGGTTTCAGCGTCCCGGGCCAGCCTAGGGAGCCGGGAGGGAGCGGTAGCCGGCCCGCCCTCCCGGAGCAGCTGGGTCCCGCCCGGGCCAGCCTCGGGCGGGGGGACGGGAGAGAGGAGGGGAAGGGCGGGAGGGAGAACGGGCCTCGCCCCTTTGGGGCTTCCCGCCCTCTATTGGTTGAAAGTTCAAGCACGTCACGCGAAGGGCAGCTCCCTAAAGTCTCCGGCACATAACGGGCAGCGAGCACTCAGAGGCGGCTTCTCCAGAACCCAAGAGATGATTTTTCTAGATGCAAAGGAATTACTGAAGAAGTTGAAAGGAAAATTATTTCATTTTAAACGATTCTCATTTTAACAGGTAAGGAAGGACTTATGCCGCACTCCCTAGAATTAAGAATTAAAGCATGCAATTTTCTTGTTTCTTCCCCAAGCACACTCGTGTAATACCCCAGCTCCCAGTGAAATCCCAAGAGTAAAATTAGGTCTCAAGGCCTGCAAATTCTCCAGGAGGACACTGAGGCATGCTGAGGAAAGTGACTGCTGTTGAAGTCTCCTCCTGTGGTATCACCAAATGTCTGAAAGGGAATGTGCCCTGTGTCCAATGTGTTGGGTAAGAGGGGGTGGATGTCCAGAGTGCAAGGCTGAGGGGTTTGGAGTACCTGGATAGGGAAGTCCTTCGCTGTGGCACCCTGTTTGCCTACAAGTGGTTATTTGAATGCTGTTTACTTCTTTTTGTCCGTATGCACCTGCCTTTGTGCTTCTGGGTCCTCCTCGTTTGCTCCTGGCCATGTCTGTATTGGACAGAGGTGACTTCGTGCCAGTTGGTTTCTGTGCCTGTGCACGCGACTCTCGGTACGCTGGATGGGCGTGTCTGAGGCTGTGGTTCCGTATAAGTCTGAGCATGTCGGGGTATAGTGTGCCTGTCTATGTCTATGCGGGTTTCAATGGGCACTCTCATCTATTTCCGAATGCGAGGGAGTGCCGCGTATTGCCGTTTGCCCTGAGACCTCAAGCCCCACAGGCGCCCCCGGGCAGACAGGTAGCTGCTACGGAAGAACTAGCACCTTCTGGTTGCCTTGTAAGCTTGCCAGCCCCGGTTTCAGCGTCCCGGGCCAGCCTAGGGAGCCGGGAGGGAGCGGTAGCCGGCCCGCCCTCCCGGAGCAGCTGGGTCCCGCCCGGGCCAGCCTCGGGCGGGGGGACGGGAGAGAGGAGGGGAAGGGCGGGAGGGAGAACGGGCCTCGCCCCTTTGGGGCTTCCCGCCCTCTATTGGTTGAAAGTTCAAGCACGTCACGCGAAGGGCAGCTCCCCTAAAGTCTCCGGCACATAACGGGCAGCGAGCACTCAGAGGCGGCTTCTCCAGAACGCAAGCTGGAACTTAGGGACACTAAGAGCCCCAAGCAACCCCTGAATTGAGTGCACCACGGGCCTCCACCACCCCCACCCCCACGGCCGCTGAATGAGGCTTCCAGGTGCCAGCTTGCTGCCTGCCGCGCCCCGTCGGAGGTCCGCTCGCTGAGGGGCGGCTGGTAAGCCGGCAGCCTGTGCGCTCACCTGCCAGCCGCGTGCCATGGGGCAGCCCGGGAACAGCAGCGTCTTCTTGTTGGCGCCCAACGCGAGCCACGCGCCGGACCAAGACGCGGCACAGGAAGGGGACGAGGCGTGGGTGGTGGGCATGGGCATCGTCATGTCTCTTATTGTCCTGGCCATCGTGTTTGGAAACGTGTTGGTCATCACAGCCATCGCCAAGTTTGAGCGTCTGCAGACCGTCACCAACTACTTCATCACTTCCCTGGCCTGTGCTGACCTGGTCATGGGCCTGGCGGTGGTGCCCTTTGGGGCCTGCCACATCCTCATGAAAATGTGGACTTTTGGCAACTTCTGGTGTGAGTTTTGGACTTCCATTGACGTGCTGTGCGTCACGGCCAGCATTGAGACCCTGTGCGTGATCGCTGTGGATCGCTACTTTGCCATCACGTCACCCTTCAAGTATCAGTGCCTGCTGACCAAGAACAAGGCCCGAGTGGTCATTTTGATGGTGTGGATAGTGTCTGGCCTTATCTCCTTCTTACCCATTCAGATGTACTGGTACCGGGCCACCCACAAGGAAGCCATCGACTGCTATGCTGAGGAGACCTGCTGTGACTTCTTCACGAACCAAGCCTATGCCATTGTCTCCTCCATTGTGTCCTTCTACCTGCCCCTGGTGGTCATGATCTTCGTCTACTCCAAGGTCTTCCAGGTAGTCAAAAGGCAGCTCCAGAAGATCGACAAATCTGAGGGCCGCTTCCATGCCCAAAACATCAGTCAAGTTGAGCAGGATGGGCGGAGCGGGTCGGGACAACGCAGGACCTCCAAGTTCTACTTGAAGGAGCACAAAGCCCTCAAGACTTTAGGCATTATCATGGGCACTTTCACTCTGTGCTGGCTGCCCTTCTTTATTGTCAACATTGTGCACGTGATCAAGGATAACCTCATCCATAAGGAAGTTTACATCCTTCTGAACTGGCTGGGCTATATCAACTCTGCTTTCAATCCCCTCATCTACTGCCGGAGCCCAGATTTCAGGATTGCCTTCCAGGAGCTTCTCTGCCTGCGCAGGTCTTCACTGAAGGCCTATGGGAATGGCTGCTCCAGCAGAAGCCATGACAGGACTGACTACAATGGGGAACAGAGCACTTGCCACCTGGGGGAGGAGAAGGACAGTGGACTTCTGTGTGAAGACCCCCCAGGCACGGATGACTTTGGGAACCGGCAAGGTACTGTGCCCAATGATAACCCTGATTCACAAGGGAGGAATTGTAGCACAAATGACTCACTGCTATAATGCAGTTTTTCTACTTTTTAAGATCCCCTTCTTCCCCACTTCCCCACAGCAACAAAACACTCAATAGACTATTTAACGTGAGTGTAATAAATTTAGAATAAAGTTGTACAGAGATGTGCAGGAGGAGGGATATCCTTCTGCCTTTTTTTTATTTTTTATTTTTTTAAGTTGTAAGGAAGAGAAAACATATTTGAGTAATTGTTTCTTGTACAGTTCAGTTCCTCTTTGCCGGGAACTTGTCAGTTTATGTCCGAAGGGCTTCAGTCTCAGAGGACCTGGGGCTGCTATGTTTTGATGACTTTTCCTGCATATCTACCTCATTGATCAAGTATTAGGGGTAATATATTGCTGCTGGTAATTTGTATCTGAAGGAGACCTTCCTTCCTGCACCCTTGGACTGGAAGATCTTGAGTCTCTCGGACCTTTTGCTGTGAACATGGACTCTCCTCGCCCCTCTTATTTGCTCAAACGGGGTGTTGTAGGCAGGGATTTGAGGGGCAGCTTTGGTTGTTTTCTTGAGCAAAGTCTAAAGTTTACAGTAAATAAATTGTTTGACCATGACTTCATTGCACCTGTTTCTCTAAAACCCCCTGACTGGAGTGTGCTTGCCTCCCTCCTGGAAACCGCAGGTAACTATTTGTAATAACTGCCCAGTGACTTAACATGGAATGACGTACTGATTGCTTAACCCTTTCATTTGCCTTTGAATCTTCCACTGTGAGTCTGCCTCTCTCCTAACGCTGGCGCTCCCATGTCAGTTCTTTCATCCTGTGCCCACCCAGCATAGCTCATCTTGCTCTTCCTACGAGTATTATCCCTGTGTTGTAACATCAGAAACACTGACTCATAGAATTGGAGTTATGGGCATCTGTTGTATCCCTCCATGTGCCTCCACTGCCCACTTTCCAGTTCTACTTGCTACACAGCTGCTTATTATTTTTATCTTTGCCATTTTTTATAGTAGAGATCTTTGTACTGTATCAGAGCTTGGCATTTTCAGGATAAGGAAGTTCTTGTGAAAAAACTACTCAAACATAGCCCCATATTTCCAAGGGAAATGAAAAAGTCATGGGTGATAAGAGAAAAGATGCAAAACATTTCACTGGTGAACACCTCATGACCTAGAAACACAGTTTGACCCCTCCTCCTTTGGAACTGCTGTTCTTTTTTCCCCTCTCCCTGTGACTCTAGTCACTTCAATATAAATCAAGATTTATCAAACTTACACATTTTACATTTTCAGCCAGGTAATTCTCCATTGTGGAGGGCTGTCCTACATATTGTCAGATGTTCCGCAGAAGCCCTGGTCAGTACCCACTAGATGCCAGGAGCATCCCCTGAGTTGGGACAACCAGAAATGTTTCACTGCTAATACCCCTCCCTGGAGGGATAAGATTGCCCCTAGTTGTGAACCAGTTATAAAATTCAAAAATGAAAACAGATATTTAGAGTCTGCCTAATGTAACCACCTTATTCTATAGAGCACCAGAGAGGGATTTTTCACCCAGTTAATGACAGAACCTGAGCCAGGGTTCTACTCCATCCCACTGCCTTCCAAGCTTATTCTCCAGCTGTCCACATCCTGACTATGAGAGGTGAATTGTTTGGGAGGGTTTATCAATGAAACCGAGGCCTGTGAGCCATTACTGCCTGTTTGTGAAGACACTATAATACTGTTAAGAGGCACGTAAGGGAAAATCATGAAAGTAAACAGATTTCTTTTCCCACCCCTTTTCTATTTTTGCCCGTGTGTCTGAGCCAGAGCTTGGCCCAGGTTTGAAGGAGTAGATCGTCCTCCTTGGCAGCGCCAGGCTGGAGAGGATGAGCCTGCAGGGTTCATTGCCATTTCACTCGCTTATGAAGCTGACTCTACTTCTTTCTTCCTTTCTATCCCAGCCAAGGTCCCCAACCAGAAAAGTATTAGTCTCCCCTGCTTCCCATCTTTCAGGGATGGGATGTTTCTGGGAGAGTCCTGAGCTCTCAAGAGGAAATTGAGTGAAAGTCTGTGTTTCTAGAACATGCCTTCACTCTCTGGAGAATGTGTGCCATTCAGTACTTACACTTTTTCTCCAAGGGCTTTCATACTTATTATCACACTCTTCTCCTGCCCTGGCTCCTGCACTCAGAGATGCAGGCAGCTTCTCCAGCTAATCTTACACGCCTCATAGCCTCGTGGGATCTCGGAATTGGAAGAGAAAGTGTAGAAAGCATTTGACATCCAGAGAGCCCAAAAGCCCGCAGCGGGGGATGACCTGCCCAAGGTAAGAAGCCAAGGATGTCAGAGACGAGAGGCTAAAGCCAGGGAACCTGGCTGACATACCAGGGACTGGTGTATTCTCTCCACCACACTGTTATTGAATTCTGCCCTCACTCTCAATCGTGGAATCTTTTCCCTGTGGCTGTCACATTAACAAATTTGTTTCAGCAGATGTTTTTATTTCTTTGGGGTCCTTAATTTAAAAAACAGTCAATAAACAAACAATCTGCAATAAGGACAAGAGAAAAAATTATTTCTTTTTCTCAGCAGGTGTTCACTAGTATATCTTCGGCATTTCATGAAATTAGGAGATTGTTTAACTCTTTGTTATCTGAAGGGATTTCAAGCCACTCCAGGTAGAAATTTCCCATAGTCTTATTTAAAAGAGTAAAAAAGGTGGAAACTTTTCTATCATCATCTGTAAGTCCCTTGGACAATAAATATTACTAGTAAACAATGTTATATACTTGTTTGGTTAGAGAAACATCTAATGTAATTTCAGTTAAAACCTCTGCTGTGAAGGCTAGTTCATAAACTCCCAGCTAAAATGAAGTTTAACCCAATTCATGTTCATTTAGAAATACTTTAACTATAAGTAAATTGATCAATTTTAACTGTTTAGACAAGCAAGAGCATTTTAGGCCTATCTCAGTTCCTTGCTTTCTATCTCCTTTTGTTCTGCGTTGTTTCTTTTTGGAGGCGGGCATTTGTCAGTGTCTCTCTGTCCCTCTGTTTGCTGACAGGTTGGTTACATAAGGTTTGTGTTGGATTCATCGTCATAAAGTTGTCTTTGCCTGGACAGCAAGTTCTCGAAGTCTGTCAGACGAGAACCTTATCCTGAGATGCAAGCTAACAGGTGTGCAAAGTGGCAGGACAGGGTGGGCCTCCCTGATGAGATCATTGTTGGGAGAGGGAATCTGGGGAAAAGGGAGCAGGGAAATAGGAACTGTTGTCACACGATGCTGAGAATGTTTCTGATGCGCCTAGCACCTAAAGAAGCCTAGACCAGGATCAGTCAGGGGATAATTACAACTACTGTATGCAGCAGGAGAAAAATACAGGTTTCAATCTCTGAATCTGGAGCATAATATTAATAATACTATATAGGTATGTTCCATGAAATCTTACTAAATATCAGGGATTGTGTTAGGTACCTTTTGGGGTTTCCCTTGTGACTCAAACAGTAAAGAATACACCTGCAATGTAGGAGACCCAGGTCTGATCCGTCAGCCAGGAAGATCCCCCGGAGAAGGCTATGGCTACCCATTCCAGTACTCTTGCCTGGAAAACTCCATGGACAGAGGAGCCTGGCAGGCTATAGTCCATGAGGTTGCAAAGAGTTGGACACAGCTGAGGGATTAACACTTTTCACTTCCTTCACCTAAGGCACCTTTAGGCATTGTGTGACCTTGACAGTCTTATGAGGTAGGCTGAAAAATTGTATTCATCTAACAAATGAAATACCTGAGATTCAAAAAGGTGAAATCACTTTGCAAAGCCACACAGCCAACTAGTTGCAGAGTTAGGACTGGAACTCAGGTCAGTGTGATTCCTGCACACATGGAAACCAGGGAGCAGCATTCAGCAGTTTATAGTCCACAGCAGAACAAGTGTAAGAACTGGAAATGTAATACCTTGTTGAGAGAAGAGGGCAATTGCTGTGGGTTGGGGCAGGGAGGAATGTTCCTGCGGAAGCATGTGACTGCAGGGTTTGTTGGGGACTGGGAGGGGAAACCAGTCACTTAAGTGCCTGATCTGCTTCTCTGAGACTTTGTCTTTTCATCAGAGAATCAGGCCAGAGTGAAAAGAGGATATGAAACTTTAAAACAAAGGCAGGGTAAAGCAGGAACACAGCCTGCCTGATATCCTGGCAATTTCATTTTCTGGTTACAAAGTTGGGAAGGTCTGCTACACTGAGCTGGCCCTGGTGGAAAATGTGGTTCGTCTTGGTGGCTATCTACATAGCCATTCTGAGCTAGAATTCTAGGTCATGGAGAGGAATTTCTGACAACAGAGAGCAATGAGGTTAACATACCTGGAAGGATGCTCTCCACTGATAGTAGAGCCTCCACTAAACTCAGCCTTGTGCTAACCCCTACTTCACACAATGCAAATATAATTTGAAGGAGGAATTTTTGAAATACCTAAGAGAACAAACTTCGCAACCACTTTAAAGAACTTGAAAAATTCTTGTGTGCTATGAATAATGGGAGGCAGGGTGAGGCAAAAAGAGGCCTGGACTGGGATTCATGCAACTAGATTTCAGGTCTCACCTCAGCCTCTCCTTGGTCTGTCTGTCTCTTTCTTTCAAGCTGGGTAAGGCAGTTTTCCTGTTTTCACAAGTGGACCTCAGTTTGCTCATCTGTAGAACAGTGAGGCTTGTGTAGGTGGTCTCTAAGCTCTGCTTAGTTCAGAATTTATATAACCATTAATTAAGAAACTAATTAGAGACAGCAGTTTGTTTCTAATTAGAGTTGATGGCATCTGTCACATAAAGAAAGAATGGTTTGATATACTAAGGGTGGCAAACTTGCAGAAAAGAATGCTGTGAAGGACAATTTGGTGCATAATAATTGCCTTCAAATATTTAGGGACCTTCTGGGCAAACAGAGCATATCTGCTTTATATGAATACCAGAAGGCAAGTAGAACCTTACAGGAAGGTAGATTCATGCTCAGGGGAAGGAAAACTTTTCTAAGAGTGAAATAGGTTCTCTATAAGAGTAGTCAGTCTCCTGTCACTGAACACATTCAAGAGAAATACAAATAAAGTTCTGTGTGGGATGAATCACAGAAGTTTCCTAGACTGAACAGGGCTTGGACTAAGCTCCTTCCAAATCTGTGATCCTAAGTCTCTGAAAACAATAGACCTAAATGTTCTTAAAAAGCATTCAGATCGTTCCCTAATTCCAGCCGGCCTTCTCCCCAATTCCTCTGGACTTCAGAGGTTTCACTGCATTCCTAACCAGGAAACCTCCCGGGGAAATCAGGATTTCAAAAGTCCTTGGCCATGGGGGGAATTCCAGAAATAGACCAATAAAGTTAAGCAGTTTTCCAAACTATTAGACCTTTTCGTCAGCTGCTCTTCCCATGCCTTTTGCAAATGACCTACTAACTCCCAGAGAGAAAATACTGAAAGCTGCGGAGTCCTCTCTGCAAAGGCTATTACATCCTTCTCCACCCTTGGAATCATTGCAATTCCTGTGGTCTCTCCATCACCCTCACAGGACAGGAAGGAAGGGAGGTAGGTTGCTGGCCCACACAGGGAACACTTCAAAGCCCTCTGGCCCAAGATCCTGAGGACCTGGGAACTGTGTAGTCTACCCCTAACCTCTCGGCAACCTCAGGCAGATTATTTACCTTTTCTAGACCTGTTTCATCATCTTTTAGCAGAGCTGGTTTGGTTTACTTAAGTCCTAAGTTTCTTTCTTTTCTCCAAAATTTTGTAAGATTTCAGGAACTCCTCAGTGATACACATCTGGCTGTGTGGCTTTTAGTTTAAAAGCACACTCTTGTTAAAAAGGTAAGGGAACTCATTCTAAAACATTTTAAAATTTATCAAAGCACAAAATGGAGATTATGTGTGTGTGTGTGTGTGTGTGTGTGTGTGTGTGTACGCGCACGCTCAGTCATGTTGTATTCTTTGTGGCCCCATAGACAGTAGCCCACCAGGCTCCTCTGTCCATGGAATTTTCCAGGCAAGAATACTAGAGCAGGTTGCCATTTCCTACTCCAGGAAATCTTCCCAACACAGGGACTGAAGTTTCATCTCTTATGTCTCCTGCATTGGCAGGTGGGTTCTTTACCACTAGCAGCACCTGGGAAGCCCCACAAAATGAGATAAATCACACATAACATTACCACCTAGATATGTATCACATTGTTACATGTGATATAGATGTTTTCAGTCTTTGTCTTAAGTGTGGCTATACAAATGGGTTGCAATATATTTTTAAATACATACAGAATTAGATAATTACAATTTTGAACCCACTGATGATACTTTAACAGATGCCTCCTTGAATATGTTTTATGCATAATATGATCTAGATATTGCAATTGCCTAGCAATAGAGTTTTCAGCTGTCTTTTGACTTTAGAAGTACAAAGAATCATCATTTTCAGAGCATCTGGATTGGGAGAGCTGAGCCGGACTCTAAGAGTCTGCATGCTAAAGCATGATCCCATGGATTTTTCCAAGGACCACATTTTTTAAGAACATAGTTACAGAAATAAATTTTGTAAATTAAGCAGAATGCCTGCTCTCTTGTTGCTAGTGGATGAAAAAAATATGTTTCTATGCTATACTTGTCTCTTTGAAAGCATGCTTTCTGCACCTGGGCTCCGATCTGCTTTTACAGCATGGGAAACTAACCATGAACTGCCAGGGCAGGGCTCTTTCTGCATTGTTAAGTGTTCTGACCCAGCCTGCTGACCTGTGTTAAACAAAGTCTATTCAAGTTATATAGTGTCCGATATTTACTATTTGAAAAGTGCAATGGTAGGTTTCTATTCCATAGAACACCTCTTGTGATCACGATGGCTAATAACTACAGTGTGCTTACCGGGAACCAGGCCTTTATGCTTGGCAGTTCTCCTGCAGGACCTCATTTTGTACTCACAGCAACCCTACAAAATAGGTACCAGTATGTTTGTCCCCATTTTATAAATGAGGGAAGTGAGACTCAAAGGGGTCAACTAAGTTGCTAAAGACTACAGACATGTTGAAATAAAACCCACGTATCCTGAAACAGAGCCTGTGTGTTTTACCACTAGGATAAGTGATCTTGCCCTGTGGGGGATCAGGTAAGAGAGGAGAGAGGCACTGATCAGAGGAACATTTTAATGGGTGCATTTATTCCTAAGGGATTCTTTTCAGAGAGGTCTGATCAATTTCTGAGCCTTGAAGCTAAGGGGCAAGCCTATACTCTCTATGTAAGCAGTGACTAAGTATCAACTAGGAAACCCGATTGCCTGAGAGTTGGCAGCACACACTCATACCATTATTCAGGCACCGTTCGAGTGATCTTCCTCCACCAGGGCCGGGGAGGAGGAAGAGGGAGGCGCCTGCTAACAGCACATGGGTTTGTGCTGAGTCAAATCACTACTTTACAGTCTGGAAACCCCTCACAGCTGGAAATTGGGTGCTTTTCCCATTTCTCTGCCCTGCTCTGTATCAGCATTTGAGTCTACACAGTAGAAAATACCAAGGAAGGATGGGTATTGAGAGAATGCATACCCCCTTAGTGTGCTAAGAAACCCTAGATTCCAAGAGGCAAGCTCCATAGCAAGACAATACATAAGCCAGGAGACGACCATTTCTCCTGACTTGTTTTATTATTATTCTAGCGCTATGAGGGAAGGACTGGAGTTTTCTGAATGTGTTCATTTCTCCAGGAAGAGAAAACAGTTTCTGAAATCACAACAGCAACATCCATGACAAAGCAGAATTGGAGTCCTAGGTAATCTCTGCTTTCTTTCCATCATACCATGTTGGCTTCTCAGCCTCAAGACTTGTGCCCTAAAGCCACAACTACTATTAGAGAGTTTCCTTCATTATTAGATAATTCTGTCTCTACACTACTGCCTAGTGTTTCTCGTTATAAAAATTCTAGTAGGGCTTCCCTGATGGTCCAGTGGATAAAGAGTCTGCCTTACAGTGCAAGGGGCACCACTTCGATCCCTGGCCCAGGGAAGATCCGACATGCCACGGAACAGCTGGACCCATGTGTCCAATCAGGAGCCAACGCTCTGGAGTGCATGTGCCCAGAGCCGGTGCTCTACAACAAGAGAAGCCACTGCAATGGGAGGCCCACACAGGTCAAAGAATAAAGATGGGTGAAAATAAATAAATAAATAAATAACCAATACAAGAGGCCAAATTTTTTTTTTTAATTAAAAAAATTCTAGTAGATGACTCTAAATACTATAGTCGACCCTGACAATCTGCCTTTGTTTAAGAGCAGGTCACAGTTCTCACAATATGTATTACAATAGTAAGCCTGTTCTGCTCACAAATATTCAGACTTCCTTTCTTGTTTCAGCTCCCACAGAAGCTTTTATAAGGCCAAATTCTCACCTAGCCTCCTCAACCTAAGAAAACCTAGGGTCAGCCTCGAGGGCCTGCAGTGAGTAGCCTTAGAAATCACTTTCTATGAAATTGTGGAAGAGTTGGTAGGGCTGGTTTCAGGTAGTGAATCTTCTGACATTATTTTATGTTATTGCAGTTGGTCCCAAACTTTACTGAGCCCCCAAAATGATTTGGGCTGAAAAACCGCACATTCCTGACCTCCATCCCTGAGATTCTAGCAGGACTGTCGTTGGGGCCAGCAGGCTGCATCTCGTCACTGCTTCCCCAGAGGACTGTGGTGCAGGTGCTTCTAGGACTGCAGTTCAGGGACCGAGAGATCACACCGTAATTGATCTTATACAGCTGCATACATTCACAAATGTAATCATTCTGTCAAATAAACAGAATCCTAATTTTCCTGTGTTATCAAATAAAACAATGTAGATGAAAATAATTTATAAATGATTAAAAGTTACTATGACAGACAACAGTAATAAAAAGTACATTGAGAAATTAGGCACTTGATTAAAAATATATTTGTGACAACATGGCATCTACACAATTATACCCGACAAGAGCAACATTGTCCCAGACCCTCAGCATGTAGACCAAGAAATAATGGCACAGAAAAAAAAAGGGGTTTGCTGCAGAAATGGACTCTTTGTCCAGTGCTCCTTCCTCCTGGACACTGCTATGATTAAGTCAAATTGTACGAGATCCAGCTGAATCAATTTGCCTAATTCACGTGAACTCTCCGGCTTAACAATCTGAAGAGGAACCCACCAGCTGCAGAGAAGAGGGTGATTCATACCATCCATATACCTCCATAGATGCACACACTCAAATAAATACACACAGCACACATGGACTTTTACATTGATACCTATACCCATATCAACACAAATACATACGCATGCATTTTCACTTACATATATGGACACATCTTTGTTCTTTTGTGTATATTCTCATAGGAATATTTGCACACATATGAGGACATCAACAACTCAACCTAAACATTCTTCCTTAGATAAAAATGCCTGGTGATTCCTAAGCACACTTTAATGTGCTCCAAATGAGCAAATATGCCATGCCACATAATCATGGTCTCAATGCTACCTAAGTGCACACAGGTTTCTCTGCTAGCCCTTCTTCCCAGATAAGTGTCTACATCCCTGATTCAATACAAGTGGCAGGAATGGTGAGTAGACAAAAACAGTTTATCTTTGCCCTTATTGAGTCTGTGTGTGATGGAAGAGATAAGTTGTTGCTGTTGTTTTAATGCATGCGGATTTTTTAACAGTGGTAGCTTCTATGAGGACATTCAGAGTGTTTTGAGGAAATCTGACTAATTCTGAGAGGTTAGTAAAAGTTCCCCTAAAGAAGTAAGGTTTCATCTGAGAGTTGAAGGACACCTAGATAATTTTTCTAGAAGGAGAGGAGAGAAGAGCACGCCACTCAGAGAGAAAAGCATGCACTAAATCCTGTGGTGAAAGGAAACATCATACCTAAGAAGGACTAAGCAAAGGTCAGTGTAGAGGAGGTGTGCAAAGAGGTGGAATGTAACAGGACCACACACAAAGGGCCTTTAAGCTGCATTAATGTGACAACATGACATCTACACAGTTATACCCGACAAGAGCAACATTGTCCCAGACCCTCAGCATGTAGACCAAGAAATAATGGCACAGAAAAAAAAAAAGGTTTGCTGCAGAAATGGACTCTTTGTCCAGTGCTCCTTCCTCCTGGACACTGCTATGATTAAGTCAAATTGTACGAGATCCAGCTGAATCAATTTGCCTAATTCACGTGAACTCTCCGGCTTAACAATCTGAAGAGGAACCCACCAGCTGCAGAGAAGAGGGTGATTCATACCATCCATATACCTCCATAGATGCACACACTCAAATAAATACACACAGCACACATGGACTTTTACATTGATACCTATACCCATATCAACACAAATACATACGCATGCATTTTCACTTACATATATGGACACATCTTTGTTCTTTTGTGTATATTCTCATAGGAATATTTGCACACATATGAGGACATCAACAACTCAACCTAAACATTCTTCCTTAGATAAAAATGCCTGGTGATTCCTAAGCACACTTTAATGTGCTCCAAATGAGCAAATATGCCATGCCACATAATCATGGTCTCAATGCTACCTAAGTGCACACAGGTTTCTCTGCTAGCCCTTCTTCCCAGATAAGTGTCTACATCCCTGATTCAATACAAGTGGCAGGAATGGTGAGTAGACAAAAACAGTTTATCTTTGCCCTTATTGAGTCTGTGTGTGATGGAAGAGATAAGTTGTTGCTGTTGTTTTAATGCATGCGGATTTTTTAACAGTGGTAGCTTCTATGAGGACATTCAGAGTGTTTTGAGGAAATCTGACTAATTCTGAGAGGTTAGTAAAAGTTCCCCTAAAGAAGTAAGGTTTCATCTGAGAGTTGAAGGACACCTAGATAATTTTTCTAGAAGGAGAGGAGAGAAGAGCACGCCACTCAGAGAGAAAAGCATGCACTAAATCCTGTGGTGAAAGGAAACATCATACCTAAGAAGGACTAAGCAAAGGTCAGTGTAGAGGAGGTGTGCAAAGAGGTGGAATGTAACAGGACCACACACAAAGGGCCTTTTAAGCTGCATTAATGAGACAACTCATCAGAAAAGATGCTGATGCTGGGAAAGACAGAAGGCAGAAGGAGAAGGGGATGACAGGGGATGAGGTGGTTGGATGGCATCACTGACATGGTGGACAGGAGTTTGAACAAGCTGTGGGAGACAGTAAAGGACAGCGAAGCCTGGCATGCTGCAGGCCATGGGGTCATAAAGTTGGACAATGACTGACTGAATAACAACAATACACTGCATTAGGATTTAGCTCTTTATCCTAAAAGCACTTAAAAGTCATTGATATGTTTTCAGCAAAGATCAGATTTTGTGTTTCGAGAGCTCAGATTTGTATCTCTGAAGATATGCCTATCCATACAAAAGCATTCTCACATAGATAAGTGCACACAAATGGGTTCTTATGTACACTTGTATATGTTTTTCTAAAATGCCTATTTACAAGAAAGTATTCACTTGCAAACTCTGCCTCTGTGAACACACCCCTATATATTCATGTTCATGGTATATAGAAATCAAGTGGGCATTGGAAGCAGAGAAACACCTTCCTTGCTGGGTACCATCAGGCCTAACTAAGACAGTCCCTGGTGTAGGGACAAGGGAAGTGGAGTATCAGATCTTAACCCTCTAACTTTGGAGCTTTGGGCTTTGTGGCTTGGCCTTAAGCCCGTGCCTCCAGCTCTGCTCCCCCTCCTCTTGGCTCTGAGCACTCAGTGACAAGGTGGGGTTTCTTCCAGAACAGGGTAATTCACTATTCTTGGCCCAGGCCAGAGGGGGAGGATGGGCAGGTCAGGTTGCATAAAGATTGCCTTGTGCCCTCCCAGAACTGTAAGCAGAGCCTCTGCCTAGCTCCAAGCCTGAAGTCATCTTTGCATAGAGTCAGCACTCTGAGATATAAACACAAGTATCATAATGGGCCTCAGAGGATCAATGTGGGCCTTAAATCACACCATCATAATGGGCCTCAAAGTAGTGTGCTCCCTAAGTAACCACAGTGTGAAATGTGACATGCAGAAGAAAAAGAAGAAGCCAGGCAAGAAAACCTTTTCAGGGTAAGATATCTGTGACCCTTACTGCCCTGGCACAGAAAACACATTTGGGCCATCTCACAGCATTAGAATCATATTTATAGCATACACAGTACAACTCATCAGAAAAGATGCTGATGCTGGGAAAGACAGAAGGCAGAAGGAGAAGGGGATGACAGGGGATGAGGTGGTTGGATGGCATCACTGACATGGTGGACAGGAGTTTGAACAAGCTGTGGGAGACAGTAAAGGACAGCGAAGCCTGGCATGCTGCAGGCCATGGGGTCATAAAGTTGGACAATGACTGACTGAATAACAACAATACACTGCATTAGGATTTAGCTCTTTATCCTAAAAGCACTTAAAAGTCATTGATATGTTTTCAGCAAAGATCAGATTTTGTGTTTCGAGAGCTCAGATTTGTATCTCTGAAGATATGCCTATCCATACAAAAGCATTCTCACATAGATAAGTGCACACAAATGGGTTCTTATGTACACTTGTATATGTTTTTCTAAAATGCCTATTTACAAGAAAGTATTCACTTGCAAACTCTGCCTCTGTGAACACACCCCTATATATTCATGTTCATGGTATATAGAAATCAAGTGGGCATTGGAAGCAGAGAAACACCTTCCTTGCTGGGTACCATCAGGCCTAACTAAGACAGTCCCTGGTGTAGGGACAAGGGAAGTGGAGTATCAGATCTTAACCCTCTAACTTTGGAGCTTTGGGCTTTGTGGCTTGGCCTTAAGCCCGTGCCTCCAGCTCTGCTCCCCCTCCTCTTGGCTCTGAGCACTCAGTGACAAGGTGGGGTTTCTTCCAGAACAGGGTAATTCACTATTCTTGGCCCAGGCCAGAGGGGGAGGATGGGCAGGTCAGGTTGCATAAAGATTGCCTTGTGCCCTCCCAGAACTGTAAGCAGAGCCTCTGCCTAGCTCCAAGCCTGAAGTCATCTTTGCATAGAGTCAGCACTCTGAGATATAAACACAAGTATCATAATGGGCCTCAGAGGATCAATGTGGGCCTTAAATCACACCATCATAATGGGCCTCAAAGTAGTGTGCTCCCTAAGTAACCACAGTGTGAAATGTGACATGCAGAAGAAAAAGAAGAAGCCAGGCAAGAAAACCTTTTCAGGGTAAGATATCTGTGACCCTTACTGCCCTGGCACAGAAAACACATGTACTTACATATTTATACATACAAGTTTTCCTCCAGAAAGACCATCTCACAGCAAGTAATTATCAGCCACAACATCCTGCATTATTTTCCCTCCAATGAGCTAGAAGTACTAGAAGTACACTTGTGTACATTTTGCCCCTGTTTACCAGCAAATCCAGCAAGAGCCCTGACCAAAGGCAGTGACCTGCTCCAGGAAGATCAACAGAAACATTCGTGCAGAACTAAACACTCACCTAGAGCCTTACATCTTTGGGTCTTAAGGATGTTCCCAGGTGATTTTTTTAATATTCTAAAGACTCCTCCACACAGAGATTTTATATTTGCTAATACATGTTTGCAAAATGTTTTCCTCTACAATTAAAAGGAATTATGTAATGTAATTTGAAGCCCTTTTTATTTTCGTCAGCTGTGTGAGGAACATTCTTTTCTTTCAGTCGGATATCCCTTTATGCTATTACAGCAGCAAAGTATCACTTTGCTGACAAAGGTTCGTATAGTCAAAGCTATGGTTTTTCCAGTAGTCATGTACAGATATCAGAGTTGGACCAAAGGTTGAGGACCAAAGAATTGATGCTTTCAAACTGTGGTGCTGGAGAAGACTCTTGAGAGTCCCTTGGACTGCAAGGAGATCAAACCAGTCAATCCTAATCAACCCGGAATATTCATTGAAAGGACTGATGAAGCTAAAGCTCCAATACTTCAGCCACCTGATACAAAGAGCCGACTCATTGGAAAAACTCTGACACATGGAAGGACTGAGCATAGGAGAAGAGGGTGACAGAGGATGAGATGGTTGGGTGGCATCATCAACTCAGTGGATATGAGTTTGAACTAGCTCTGGGAGATAGTGAAGGACAAGGAAGCCTGGCATAATGCAGAGCAGGGGATATCAAAGAGTCAGACATAACTGAGCAACTGAACTACAGCAAGCAGCAAAATACCATATGCATCAAGGACTGGCTGAAGACCACAGCACTATGTATGTGGGGCTATAGTTGTAGCAATCCCTCATACTGGTCCTGCACCTGGCATTTTACAAAGGACCTTTTTTTACAAGTATGAGCCATCTTATCTAATCCTTATAACTCTGACATCAACATGGCTGTTCCCATTTCACAGATAAAAGGATTGAGGTTCAAATTTTGCTTAGGGACATGGTGTGAAACATAGAAGGCTTTTCATACTCAGGTCTTCACACTCATATGCAGAACAAAACACAAGAGTTTTCACACTTTGATATCCTCCTAGTACCCAGGGCTCTTCTCGCTATATCTCCCTGTTTTCTGCTCCATTTTTAACTTAAAAATTCAGAGTTAACATTTCCCAGCACAGAAATCGCAGATACCAACCTGCAGATAAATGATTGCTAGCTCCAGAGACAGTCCCCAGCATGCTTCAGTACTGACAAGCCCTGAGCTTGTGTGAGCTCAAGCTGGGAGTGGGCAGGTCCTAGCTCTATCAACTATGGTTTAGAGCAGAAGCTCCAAGTCTTCTTGATTCCTCATGTCAGTTGCCAGCTGCACTTTTACCAAGTCAGAGCTAGAGAATCACATATCCTGCTTCCCATACATGCCCTGCTGGCAACTTAAGGCTACACTGAGACTGTCCTTTTTCACTCTGCCTAATTCCTCTTGGATCAGGACGTTCCTGTGGGAAGACCCAGTATGATTTGCTGCCCCATCCCACACCCATTGGGCCACAGCCTAGCCTGCTTTTAAGGGCCAAGTTCCACACCTAGATAAAAATTGCAGGCTCCAGGAAGTATTTCAGTTTCTTGAGAATAGCTTGTGTTGGGTTGGAATTATTTTAGTCAGAGCAATTAAGTGTTCTTGTTTTACACACACATCTTCCAATAGAATTGCCTTCAGCACAGGTGAACTGTATTTTATGGATCTGGGAAAGTTTGGAGTGGATGACAAATCTAACCACAAGGAAAGGTCCCGTGGCCATCTCTTCTCAGAATGTAAGCTTATCTGGTTTACTTATCTTCCTAAGCAATGTGTGACTAATTTGTTCATTCATACATTCAAAAGATGTTTAAACACTTCTATATACCAGAACCTGTGCTATCAAAGATACAGCCTTGACTGAGGAGACCTGGTTGGTACTGTTGTTTTAGTTTCTTATGGTCTAATGGGGAAGACAGACAATGAAAGGGGAATTATGAATGGTATTTGGATCAAGTTTCCTAATACTCACACCAGAGAAACTTGAGTCTACTAATGAACAGGAGTAAGGGATGAGGAATTGTCTTCTGAATTTTGCCAGTAGATTCATAAAGATATCTGGTATCTGTCTATCACAAACTGGCCTCTAATCATGCATAAAAATATTACTATCATCCCTTCAAAAATGCCTCTGGGAAAATCAGAGTTGATGGTGTCTCACAAAGTTATCAGTTATCTCTATCTTAATCCACTTCTGAAATACTGTGCTCAGTTCTGACAGCCACATTTTTCAAGGGAAGGAGGGCATTTGGAGCCCTTCTAGGCTTGCAAAATTCAGCAGATAAAAATACAGTGCCATTTTAACTTAAAAATTCAGAGTTAACATTTCCCAGCACAGAAATCGCAGATACCAACCTGGGGCTAGCTCCAGAGACAGTCCCCAGCATGCTTCAGTACTGACAAGCCCTGAGCTTGTGTGAGCTCAAGCTGGGAGTGGGCAGGTCCTAGCTCTATCAACTATGGTTTAGAGCAGAAGCTCCAAGTCTTCTTGATTCCTCATGTCAGTTGCCAGCTGCACTTTTACCAAGTCAGAGCTAGAGAATCACATATCCTGCTTCCCATACATGCCCTGCTGGCAACTTAAGGCTACACTGAGACTGTCCTTTTTCACTCTGCCTAATTCCTCTTGGATCAGGACGTTCCTGTGGGAAGACCCAGTATGATTTGCTGCCCCATCCCACACCCATTGGGCCACAGCCTAGCCTGCTTTTAAGGGCCAAGTTCCACACCTAGATAAAAATTGCAGGCTCCAGGAAGTATTTCAGTTTCTTGAGAATAGCTTGTGTTGGGTTGGAATTATTTTAGTCAGAGCAATTAAGTGTTCTTGTTTTACACACACATCTTCCAATAGAATTGCCTTCAGCACAGGTGAACTGTATTTTATGGATCTGGGAAAGTTTGGAGTGGATGACAAATCTAACCACAAGGAAAGGTCCCGTGGCCATCTCTTCTCAGAATGTAAGCTTATCTGGTTTACTTATCTTCCTAAGCAATGTGTGACTAATTTGTTCATTCATACATTCAAAAGATGTTTAAACACTTCTATATACCAGAACCTGTGCTATCAAAGATACAGCCTTGACTGAGGAGACCTGGTTGGTACTGTTGTTTTAGTTTCTTATGGTCTAATGGGGAAGACAGACAATGAAAGGGGAATTATGAATGGTATTTGGATCAAGTTTCCTAATACTCACACCAGAGAAACTTGAGTCTACTAATGAACAGGAGTAAGGGATGAGGAATTGTCTTCTGAATTTTGCCAGTAGATTCATAAAGATATCTGGTATCTGTCTATCACAAACTGGCCTCTAATCATGCATAAAAATATTACTATCATCCCTTCAAAAATGCCTCTGGGAAAATCAGAGTTGATGGTGTCTCACAAAGTTATCAGTTATCTCTATCTTAATCCACTTCTGAAATACTGTGCTCAGTTCTGACAGCCACATTTTTCAAGGGAAGGAGGGCATTTGGAGCCCTTCTAGGCTTGCAAAATTCAGCAGATAAAAATACAGGCCATCCAGTTTCAGGTAAGCAACGAGTTCTTTTTCATATAAATATGTCCCCAATATTGCACAGAACGTGCCAAAGACAAAAAATTATTCACTGTTTATCTGAAATTCAAATTTAATTGGGCACCCTGTATTCTAAGCTGACAGCCCTATTAGAGAACCAGAGGGAAGACTGTGAAGAAACCCAATACCTTGTCTCAAAATGAATAGATGAAGGAGACTAACTTTTTAGTTTGAAGACAATAGTAAGAACCTAGACTTGTGTAGGGAAGCATTTTCCAAACAATGTTTCTAAAAGTATATATGGAAAATAGTAAAGGTATACTAGAAAGGGAAAAAATGTTTGGGGATAAACAATTGAGTAGATTGAAGGTTTGGGGAGGGAAATACTGCATGCCCGGTATTTCCACTTTAGAATCTGTACTCTGCAAAAGCATATAAACATCCTGAGCAGCCTTGCAGGAAACATATCTGGTTGACCTGATTTAACCTTGAATGCCCACTGAATGCTATTTATGGCTTTTGTCTGTGTGTTTTGATACGTTTGTTTTACAGAGTACATTTATTAACACTGTGCAAACTTACTACCCTGCTCAGCACACTTTGGAGAATGCTGGTATAAAAAACGGTTGTCTTCCAATATCCAGAGTCTTGCTGAATAAGGAGGAAGCAGATTCAGACTTTGTAAACCAAAAAGTCCATTTGATACATTCAAAAGATGTTTAAACACTTCTATATACCAGAACCTGTGCTATCAAAGATACAGCCTTGACTGAGGAGACCTGGTTGGTACTGTTGTTTTAGTTTCTTATGGTCTAATGGGGAAGACAGACAATGAAAGGGGAATTATGAATGGTATTTGGATCAAGTTTCCTAATACTCACACCAGAGAAACTTGAGTCTACTAATGAACAGGAGTAAGGGATGAGGAATTGTCTTCTGAATTTTGCCAGTAGATTCATAAAGATATCTGGTATCTGTCTATCACAAACTGGCCTCTAATCATGCATAAAAATATTACTATCATCCCTTCAAAAATGCCTCTGGGAAAATCAGAGTTGATGGTGTCTCACAAAGTTATCAGTTATCTCTATCTTAATCCACTTCTGAAATACTGTGCTCAGTTCTGACAGCCACATTTTTCAAGGGAAGGAGGGCATTTGGAGCCCTTCTAGGCTTGCAAAATTCAGCAGATAAAAATACAGGCCATCCAGTTTCAGGTAAGCAACGAGTTCTTTTTCATATAAATATGTCCCCAATATTGCACAGAACGTGCCAAAGACAAAAAATTATTCACTGTTTATCTGAAATTCAAATTTAATTGGGCACCCTGTATTCTAAGCTGACAGCCCTATTAGAGAACCAGAGGGAAGACTGTGAAGAAACCCAATACCTTGTCTCAAAATGAATAGATGAAGGAGACTAACTTTTTAGTTTGAAGACAATAGTAAGAACCTAGACTTGTGTAGGGAAGCATTTTCCAAACAATGTTTCTAAAAGTATATATGGAAAATAGTAAAGGTATACTAGAAAGGGAAAAAATGTTTGGGGATAAACAATTGAGTAGATTGAAGGTTTGGGGAGGGAAATACTGCATGCCCGGTATTTCCACTTTAGAATCTGTACTCTGCAAAAGCATATAAACATCCTGAGCAGCCTTGCAGGAAACATATCTGGTTGACCTGATTTAACCTTGAATGCCCACTGAATGCTATTTATGGCTTTTGTCTGTGTGTTTTGATACGTTTGTTTTACAGAGTACATTTATTAACACTGTGCAAACTTACTACCCTGCTCAGCACACTTTGGAGAATGCTGGTATAAAAAACGGTTGTCTTCCAATATCCAGAGTCTTGCTGAATAAGGAGGAAGCAGATTCAGACTTTGTAAACCAAAGAGCATATCTGGTCCCAATGCGTGAACACATCTGGGCAACAGATTCATGACCCAGTTTGAAGGCTAGAACTTTCTAACAATTACAAGAGTCTGAAAGGTCCCTGTTCCTGGAGACATTAAAGCAGCAACAAAAATGCCACTAGGGACATTAGAGAAAATTCTGGTTATGTATAGGAAGCTCCCCTGGTCTGCTAGGAAAGGTGTTTTTACATAAAACACAGAACAGCAAACTTCTTTAGCACTTTGTCCCATGATGTATACCCCTCCTGCAGTCTGAGTCCATCTATCTTGGACTCACTCTTACTCTAATCCTTTCACATCTATGAGACAAAATCTAGGAGACTGGCCCTCACATATTAATGACCTTTGCTCTGATCAGGGAATCTTCATAGCCTAGCCCAACTACCTTGGACCCTGGCTGCTGGGAACACCACTCTGAGCCTCTGGGAGGGCCTTTTCAACCTGAGATGCAGTAACAAGCTCACAATCGAACTTCGCAATCCTGAAGAAATCCAGCCCCACATACCTCTGGGACTATGAGACTGCCCTGTGCAGTATCCATGGCCTAGTACAGATCACTTCATACTTAAGGCACTTGGCCTAATAAAAGACAACAGAGGGCCAGATACCAACTGTGCTCCTTCCTGCGACTATCACCTTAACAAAATCCTTCACTTCTCCAAACTTTAGTCCCCTCTGTGTGTGTGTTGGGGGAGGGGAGAACAAAAGAAATGATAACACCTGTATCATAGTACTAGGAAAATTAAAAGAGATTCAAAGTGGATACATGATCCAGCAGAGTGTCCAGTACATAGTAGACATCCAGTAAATGTTTATTTAATGGGTGACTGTGATTGTTACCATCATGGTAAAACTTCCAAATAAGTTAAAAGACTTCTCCAGAAATTCACTAATCAGTGTGCCAAGATTTCAAGCTCTGGCCAAAGTAATACACTGGAAATTGTCTCCAACACCTTCCTTTTGAGAACCCATGCTTAAGAACATAAAGTAACGCGTTTGTATTAAAGATTACACTTTTCCTGCCTGTGGCTAGGGCCAGGGCTAGAAAGAGCACTGAACTCAAGGGCAGGTTACCCCAATTCTTGGTTCAGATGATTGCAACTTCAGCCACTCTGGATTCCAGTTCTTGTCTACAAAATAAAGGAGTTGGACTATAGCTTGTAGGTGCCTTTGATTTGGGACAATCAACACAGATATTTAATTGGTCCATAACATTTAACGAAACTAAAGCTCTGTGTGTGTGTGTGTGTGTGTGTGTGTGTGTGTGTGTGTGTACAAGCCCATGTGTGTTTGCACATGGCCACACAGAGTATACACGGGCTGTTTTGAAATCACTTTAAAAGAGTTGCTGCTCTTGTGCCTCTTAGAACTCTAATTAGTTTTGAAGGAGTGATATGAGCTCTGACCTCAGAGTAGGGAGAGCTGGGTTCGAGTCCCAGCCTGACTCTCTAGCAAAGCTTGTCTCCAACCCCAGGGTGTGACGCTAACCTTCCATCCTACCTCTGCCTCCCCATCCTTCACGTGAGAGGTTTGTTTCTAGGATCTCCAAACTCTGTGTCTCTTGGGAAAATGTCTCTGATCTATTTTCGCTTGGATACGCATGCTCTCCACAAGGATTATCATCTGGCTGACTCAAACTTTGCTTATTTCTTTTGTTTGACCTGCTCTGGTTTCATAACACAAGCTCTATAGCCAACTTTAGCCCTTTTGGATTATGGGAGTGTCAAAAGTGAAGGTATTGCAGCTTTGTCACAGTTTCTGCCCAGGATCTTTGTCTTCCCTTGCCCCACCCTGCCCCACCCCCTGACACTCCCTTTTCTTCTGGCCCAAACCAAGGCCCGCCCCTGCCTAGATGACAGGCTAAGTGCTGTCTGCTTTTCACATTAGCCCAGTGGAGGCCCTGAAGTCTGAAATCCTTGGCTAAGTGCCCCCTGGTCTGCTTTTCCACATTTTAGCCAGTACTCTCCAGAAATTCACTAATCAGTGTGCCAAGATTTCAAGCTCTGGCCAAAGTAATACACTGGAAATTGTCTCCAACACCTTCCTTTTGAGAACCCATGCTTAAGAACATAAAGTAACGCGTTTGTATTAAAGATTACACTTTTCCTGCCTGTGGCTAGGGCCAGGGCTAGAAAGAGCACTGAACTCAAGGGCAGGTTACCCCAATTCTTGGTTCAGATGATTGCAACTTCAGCCACTCTGGATTCCAGTTCTTGTCTACAAAATAAAGGAGTTGGACTATAGCTTGTAGGTGCCTTTGATTTGGGACAATCAACACAGATATTTAATTGGTCCATAACATTTAACGAAACTAAAGCTCTGTGTGTGTGTGTGTGTGTGTGTGTGTGTGTGTGTGTGTGTACAAGCCCATGTGTGTTTGCACATGGCCACACAGAGTATACACGGGCTGTTTTGAAATCACTTTAAAAGAGTTGCTGCTCTTGTGCCTCTTAGAACTCTAATTAGTTTTGAAGGAGTGATATGAGCTCTGACCTCAGAGTAGGGAGAGCTGGGTTCGAGTCCCAGCCTGACTCTCTAGCAAAGCTTGTCTCCAACCCCAGGGTGTGACGCTAACCTTCCATCCTACCTCTGCCTCCCCATCCTTCACGTGAGAGGTTTGTTTCTAGGATCTCCAAACTCTGTGTCTCTTGGGAAAATGTCTCTGATCTATTTTCGCTTGGATACGCATGCTCTCCACAAGGATTATCATCTGGCTGACTCAAACTTTGCTTATTTCTTTTGTTTGACCTGCTCTGGTTTCATAACACAAGCTCTATAGCCAACTTTAGCCCTTTTTGGATTATGGGAGTGTCAAAAGTGAAGGTATTGCAGCTTTGTCACAGTTTCTGCCCAGGATCTTTGTCTTCCCCTTGCCCCACCCTGCCCCACCCCCTGACACTCCCTTTTCTTCTGGCCCAAACCAAGGCCCGCCCCTGCCTAGATGACAGGCTAAGTGCTGTCTGCTTTTCACATTAGCCCAGTGGAGGCCCTGAAGTCTGAAATCCTTGGCACATGAGTCACTTTGTCTCTTTGTGCCTCATTTCCTCCAACTACAAATAGGTGGAGTCTCTTGCAGCTTGTTGTCTCCCAGTGTGTGAGGGTCCCCTGTGGAGGTGGTTTGTGCAGATGAGGTCTCCTTTGCCCACTGGCAGGTCTCAATATCAGAGCCAGGGTAGGGGGGTGGGGGGACTCTCTAGGAAACAGTGTCTCTGTCTCTGCTTCTCCTACCTGTGGCCCCTGCACACCCTCTTCATCACCGTCTGTACAAATCTTCCAACACAGGGAACTCAGCCTTTGCTGGGAAACCTTCACTGGCTCCTATTCCTCTCAGGATAAAGGCTTCAGCAGTGACACCACAAGGAAGCACATGGAAGCCCCCATTGGGAAGTAATGCTGCGGCCCACAGTTTAGGCCTTCATTCAGTGTGCTAGGAATAAACAGAGGAGTAAGAAATGGGCCCTGGGTTTAAGAGGCTTTCATGCTTTGTGAAAAGGTATGGAAAAAATAATGTTTTTATATTTTAAGTACTGGAAGTCCTCTTAGAAATCACTGGCCTTGCCCTACGGCCTCATTTTACAGTAGTGGAAACTGATGTCACAGAATTGGCAAATTATAAGAAAGCATATCTCATAATGGGTCTCCTTGCTTCTATTCTGTCTCTATCACCAGGAGTCCCTCTCCACTCTGCAGCGAGAGTCTTCTTTCTAGGGGGTGTGCAACCTTGTCCCTCCACAAGAAAGCTCTCTGTGGTCCCCACTGCAGCTAAAATGGAAGCCAGACTTCTTCCCAGGCCTGTGTGTGGACACATGCTGTTTCCTCTGACAGCAATGCTCTTCTCTCAGACTGTCAGACTTTTTATGTTACTCAGTCTCAGCTATAAAGACACCACCTCAGGACTGCCTTCCCTGACCAAACATGCAAGAGGAAGGCAGGACTCCAGTCATTCTCCTTCCCATACTCCTGATTGGACACATTCATCGCATGGACCACCAGCTGCCCCACCCCTGACACTTTTCTTCTGGCCCAAACCAAGGCCCGCCCCTGCCTAGATGACAGGCTAAGTGCTGTCTGCTTTTCACATTAGCCCAGTGGAGGCCCTGAAGTCTGAAATCCTTGGCACATGAGTCACTTTGTCTCTTTGTGCCTCATTTCCTCCAACTACAAATAGGTGGAGTCTCTTGCAGCTTGTTGTCTCCCAGTGTGTGAGGGTCCCCTGTGGAGGTGGTTTGTGCAGATGAGGTCTCCTTTGCCCACTGGCAGGTCTCAATATCAGAGCCAGGGTAGGGGGGTGGGGGGACTCTCTAGGAAACAGTGTCTCTGTCTCTGCTTCTCCTACCTGTGGCCCCTGCACACCCTCTTCATCACCGTCTGAACAAATCTTCCAACACAGGGAACTCAGCCTTTGCTGGGAAACCTTCACTGGCTCCCTATTCCTCTCAGGATAAAGGCTTCAGCAGTGACACCACAAGGAAGCACATGGAAGCCCCCATTGGGAAGTAATGCTGCGGCCCACAGTTTAGGCCTTCATTCAGTGTGCTAGGAATAAACAGAGGAGTAAGAAATGGGCCCTGGGTTTAAGAGGCTTTCATGCTTTGTGAAAAGGTATGGAAAAAATAATGTTTTTATATTTTAAGTACTGGAAGTCCTCTTAGAAATCACTGGCCTTGCCCTACGGCCTCATTTTACAGTAGTGGAAACTGATGTCACAGAATTGGCAAATTATAAGAAAGCATATCTCATAATGGGTCTCCTTGCTTCTATTCTGTCTCTATCACCAGGAGTCCCTCTCCACTCTGCAGCGAGAGTCTTCTTTCTAGGGGGTGTGCAACCTTGTCCCTCCACAAGAAAGCTCTCTGTGGTCCCCACTGCAGCTAAAATGGAAGCCAGACTTCTTCCCAGGCCTGTGTGTGGACACATGCTGTTTCCTCTGACAGCAATGCTCTTCTCTCAGACTGTCAGACTTTTTATGTTACTCAGTCTCAGCTATAAAGACACCACCTCAGGACTGCCTTCCCTGACCAAACATGCAAGAGGAAGGCAGGACTCCAGTCATTCTCCTTCCCATACTCCTGATTGGACACATTCATCGCATGGACCACCAGCTGCATCAGCTTGCATGTTTACTTATTTTTCTTTATTATCTGTGTCCACACACTAGAGGGTGTGCTGTGGGGGACCTGAGATTTGCTTCTGTCTTTAGTGTCTACAACACAACTGGCTCATAGCCGATACATAAGAAATGCCTGCTGAATATCTAAGAAACAAATGAATATGTATTGAAGGAAATTTGAAAATACAGAATAGTACAAATAAGTAAATAAAAATCACTCATATTTCCCCCTTTTGGATTTTACTTCTGTTAATATTTTAGATTATTTCTTTTATAGGTTTATTTATGTGTGTGTATATATAGAGAATATATATAAAAGCTAAGATTATACTAAGTTATGGTCTATATCCGCTATAGAACCGCTATATATCCGCTATAGAAGCTATATCTATAAGCTTTTTAAACTTATCTCTATATTATATTTCCATGTTATAAAATAATCTTTTAAAATACTATTTTTACTAATAGTACTGCATAAAATTTCATATGAATATATCAAAAATAATTTCAGCATTTCCCTATTGTTGAACAACTATAATTTAAATTTTTTTTAATTAATCTGCTTTCTGTCCAAACCATTCTAATAGAACTTAGCCTTTAAGGTACTTGTGGTAACTGTTCCTTGCCATGAGTAGTTGGGGAAAAGATGTTACTTTCTTTCCAGGAAATATCTATAGATCAATTCTCAGCCTTGTATATTTTTTGAGACCTCTCTCAGTAGGTATTGACTTAGTTGCTGATCTAGTTAATAAGATTTGTGATTATTAAAGAGTTGTGTTTCTAAAACTTCCTGTTCGAAAGATAGGCCAGTGTGTGTGTATTAGTCGATCCCATGTACTATAGCTTGTCAGGCATCTCTGTCCATGGAGTTCTCCAGGCAAGAATAGTAGAGTGAGTTGCCATTCTCTTCTCCAAGGGTTCTTCCCAACCCAGGGACCGAACCTGGTCTCCCACTTGGGAGCAGATTCTTTACTGTCTGAGCCACCAGGGAAGCTCTAAGCCAACGTAAGTGTTCACAACTGAATGGAGTAGATTGAGAAACAGAGGCTGTTAGGGTTACATTCAATGCAAACTCTTAACCCAGGGGTGTTTTCCTGTTGAAATTAATAAACTCTCAGGGACTGAAGATTCAAGAGTTGAGACTTATAAAGTCTGCATGGGGACCTGAGATTTGCTTCTGTCTTTAGTGTCTACAACACAACTTGCTCTTTTAAAAGGCCGATACATAAGAAATGCCTGCTGAATATCTAAGAAACAAATGAATATGTATTGAAGGAAATTTGAAAATACAGAATAGTACAAATAAGTAAATAAAAATCACTCATATTTCCCCCTTTTGGATTTTACTTCTGTTAATATTTTAGATTATTTCTTTTATAGGTTTATTTATGTGTGTGTATATATAGAGAATATATATAAAAGCTAAGATTATACTAAGTTATGGTCTATATCCGCTATAGAACCGCTATATATCCGCTATAGAAGCTATATCTATAAGCTTTTTAAACTTATCTCTATATTATATTTCCATGTTATAAAATAATCTTTTAAAATACTATTTTTACTAATAGTACTGCATAAAATTTCATATGAATATATCAAAAATAATTTCAGCATTTCCCTATTGTTGAACAACTATAATTTAAATTTTTTTTAATTGATCTGCTTTCTGTCCAAACCATTCTAATAGAACTTAGCCTTTAAGGTACTTGTGGTAACTGTTCCTTGCCATGAGTAGTTGGGGAAAAGATGTTACTTTCTTTCCAGGAAATATCTATAGATCAATTCTCAGCCTTGTATATTTTTTGAGACCTCTCTCAGTAGGTATTGACTTAGTTGCTGATCTAGTTAATAAGATTTGTGATTATTAAAGAGTTGTGTTTCTAAAACTTCCTGTTCGAAAGATAGGCCAGTGTGTGTGTATTAGTCGATCCCATGTACTATAGCTTGTCAGGCATCTCTGTCCATGGAGTTCTCCAGGCAAGAATAGTAGAGTGAGTTGCCATTCTCTTCTCCAAGGGTTCTTCCCAACCCAGGGACCGAACCTGGTCTCCCACTTGGGAGCAGATTCTTTACTGTCTGAGCCACCAGGGAAGCTCTAAGCCAACGTAAGTGTTCACAACTGAATGGAGTAGATTGAGAAACAGAGGCTGTTAGGGTTACATTCAATGCAAACTCTTAACCCAGGGGTGTTTTCCTGTTGAAATTAATAAACTCTCAGGGACTGAAGATTCAAGAGTTGAGACTTATAAAGTCTGCATGAATCAAAAGAAATATTAAAGATAAATAACTTCCTTATCATAAGGGAAAGGAAATGAAGTTCAGATCAGGGTCAGCCTCTTGCCCAGGGTCCCACAGCAAATAATGGTGGAGCTTCTTTCCACTTCCCCTCCCTTCCCTGCCACCCTCTGTCTCTTCCTTCTGCTTTTTAGTGTTGACATTGTCTTCCATTAATGAGATTTCAGAAAAGATTTCAGAGAGCTGGAAGGGAACTTAGAGATGAACTACTCCAGCCTTGTCATTGCAAAAGATGGGGAAACAGAGGTCTAGACAAGGGAAGGGTGTTGCAGCAGGTCCCAGCATCACCAGCTTGGGGCTGGGCTGAGATGACAACCACTTCCTCTTCCTTCTCATCCCCCAGTCCTTCCACTGCCCCAGCTTCGTGGGGCCCTGTAAGCAGTCACATTTGGCAGTGTCTGCCTGTGGGCTCTGACCCTCACTGCTAAAACATCCTGTCATTCTACATGAAGAACTGAGAGGTCAGAGCCTTCAGTAAAAGCCAGTCAAGATTTACAGAGCACTGGCTGTGAGCTCAGCAGGGCAGCAACGGTGCTAACAGTAAAACACTCCACCCAGCATCATGCACCCTCAGAGTCCACCAACGTCTCCCTCATTTTTACCACACCACTCGTGTGGTCTTTTGATTGTCCCTCTCCCCGACGTGGCTATACTTCTCCTGAGAGCAGAAGCTCTTTTTCTTTCATTGTTTTCTCAACACTCTAATACCCTATTTCACAGATATTTGTGTGTGTGTGTGTGTGTGTGTGTGTAATAGATATATATTGTATCTACTGGTATAGATACCCTGGTATATAATAGATGCTCCATAAATATCAACTGAATGAATGACTAAACACATCATTTCTATGTTAGTTTACTAGGGCTGTCATAACAAATACCATAGACTAAGTGCTTTAAACCAACCTTTTCTCATAGTTTTGGAGACTGGATGTCATGATCAAGGTGCCAGAAGAGCTGGCTTCCTCTGAGGTAACCTTCCTACCTGACCACATGATCTTTTCTTTGTGCACCCGCATCCCTGGTGTCTCTCTGTGTGTCTTAATCTTTTATTAGAAGGACACCAATCAGATTGAATTAAGGTCCACCCTAATGGCCTCATTTTAACTTAATGACCGTATTAATGCAGGAGAGCTTGGCTTATACCTGGGTCAGGAAGATCCCCTGGAGAACGGCATGGCAACCTACTCCAGTATTTTTGCCTAGACAATCCCATGGACAGAGGGGCCTGGTAAGCTACAGTCCATGGGGTTGCAAAGAGTTGGACACGACTGAGCAACTAACACTTTCACCTCATTAAGGGCTTTGCCTCTAAACATAGCCACATTCTGAGACACTGAGTGTTTAGACTTCAGCATATGAGTTTGGAGAATACACAATTCAGTCAATGACATCAACCTTGACTAGCTTAAGATTTAATGGACATGCCCAAAACTGGAATGATAAGACAATGTAATAACTGCTGTAATACAGGAAAGTAGAAGCTTTGTGGAGCACAGGTGATCATTGATATGCATCGTAGCTGCATCATCAGGCATCTCCATGTGCCATATACACTTCCAAGCACAGAATGTATTATTAGTGCCTTCCATGTCAATCACTATGCTTAAGCCTAGAGGTCCAAAATATAAATAAGCTAAGATCACAGTGGAAATATTTATGCTGCTTAATAAGGAAATGCACACACTCATTTGTCTAGTATACTGTCTTGGTTCATTTCTGCTGTGCTTATGGTTCCCATCTAGCTATTATTTCCCAGCCAGGTAACTTAGTCTGTGCCTAGCCAGAAAAATGGGAATCGCTTTAGGTCTTTGCACATAAGAAATTTCATATGGTGCTGTCATGGTCAGTCATGTGCAGATGAAAACATGGTCAAAATCATTGCAGACTCCATAAATATCAACTGAATGAATGACTAAACACATCATTTCTATGTTAGACTAGGGCTGTCATAACAAATACCATAGACTAAGTGCTTTAAACCAACCTTTTCTCATAGTTTTGGAGACTGGATGTCATGATCAAGGTGCCAGAAGAGCTGGCTTCCTCTGAGGTAACCTTCCTACCTGACCACATGATCTTTTCTTTGTGCACCCGCATCCCTGGTGTCTCTCTGTGTGTCTTAATCTTTTATTAGAAGGACACCAATCAGATTGAATTAAGGTCCACCCTAATGGCCTCATTTTAACTTAATGACCGTATTAATGCAGGAGAGCTTGGCTTATACCTGGGTCAGGAAGATCCCCTGGAGAACGGCATGGCAACCTACTCCAGTATTTTTGCCTAGACAATCCCATGGACAGAGGGGCCTGGTAAGCTACAGTCCATGGGGTTGCAAAGAGTTGGACACGACTGAGCAACTAACACTTTCACCTCATTAAGGGCTTTGCCTCTAAACATAGCCACATTCTGAGACACTGAGTGTTTAGACTTCAGCATATGAGTTTGGAGAATACACAATTCAGTCAATGACATCAACCTTGACTAGCTTAAGATTTAATGGACATGCCCAAAACTGGAATGATAAGACAATGTAATAACTGCTGTAATACAGGAAAGTAGAAGCTTTGTGGAGCACAGGTGATCATTGATATGCATCGTAGCTGCATCATCAGGCATCTCCATGTGCCATATACACTTCCAAGCACAGAATGTATTATTAGTGCCTTCCATGTCAATCACTATGCTTAAGCCTAGAGGTCCAAAATATAAATAAGCTAAGATCACAGTGGAAATATTTATGCTGCTTAATAAGGAAATGCACACACTCATTTGTCTAGTATACTGTCTTGGTTCATTTCTGCTGTGCTTATGGTTCCCATCTAGCTATTATTTCCCAGCCAGGTAACTTAGTCTGTGCCTAGCCAGAAAAATGGGAATCGCTTTAGGTCTTTGCACATAAGAAATTTCATATGGGTGCTGTCATGGTCAGTCATGTGCAGATGAAAACACTAAGTCACAGTTGGCAAGTAGGTTTCCACATATCACATGCCTGGTAAATTGCAGGTCCAGAACTTAAACTGATTTAATCTGGCCCCTAAATCCACCTCTTACCCAGCAGCCCGCATTGCCTATTCATGACAAGGAATCATTCTTTTTATCTCATCTGGGGTAGGGGAAACATGGGTGGGTGCAAAGGAGGGAAATTCAAGCTGAGTCAAGTCACCATAGTGAGGGGAGAACAGAAAAGAGAATTGCAAATAGAGAAAACAAGATTAAAGGTCAAGGTCGGGAAGGAGCTAGCTGAGCAGGTAGCCTAGGGCTAGTGAGCTGAGGTCAGACTAGGTGAGGTCTTATTTTGTATGATCATAAAACTGGGCTTGATTCTCCAATCACTGATGAGCTCTTGGATATTTTAGCAAGAGATTAGTTAATCTTACCTCTTCACTTTACCTAGAAGGAAACCAAGGGCCAGAGAGAAATGCCTTGCCCAATTCCACATGATTGGTTAGTGGCAGAGCTGACACAACAGTCAGTCTTCCAATCCCAGTCCAGTGCTACGTTCTATTAAATTCTGCCTATACAAGTATATGAAAACTAGCATAATTAGAAAAAAAAATTCCTGTTTTCCCATGATTTTCATCGAGTTTTCATCCACTTTCAGTTTTGGTCAATTGCATATTTTTCCAAATTTCAACTCATTAATATTCTCCCATCTGAAATAACTGCTGTGGTTCAAAGTGAAAATTATCCCATAGATATTACAAATGATACAGTTACCTGTGTGGCTTTATGAAGCATGGCCAAATGGCTCACTGGTACATGTTATAGACTAGAAGGACCTGTATTTTATGTCTAAATAGACATGTAGAGATACAGAGATAAACTGAATAGCCATTCTGAGTGGGTTTGTTTTACCAAACAAATATATTAGGTCGACAAACATCTATTGGTGCTTGCTGGGTGCCAGGCATTGTGCTAGAACCTCAAAACCCAAAGCTGTATAAACTCAGTTCCCAGGTGAACAGGTTCTCACCATTTAACGATCAAGTGTGCACACATACACTGGTGTAATACGCTGTCTCAGGGGTGTCTCTGCCATGCTTGAGGCTCCTCATAGTAGTGACTGCCTAGCCAGAGGAAATAGTCTGGGTCAAGTCAGGAAACAGAAACCATCCTAGATCTTTCAAAATAAGAAATTTAATATGAAGAATTGGATGCACAGGTGATAGAAGAGCTGCAAAGTCAAACGGGATGCTGAGGAATCAGAGATTAGCAACAGCAGGAAGATGCTGCTGCTCCCGAGTTTGGAGGGACACAGGAGAAGGTGGTGTTACAAGATCCCAGAAACCAGTGCATTTATTTGGCCAGAGTCTGAGGCACAGAGCACATGAAGCCAATCGTCAAAGATACCATTGGAGGCAAAAAGAGAGGAGAAACAGCCACTTTTCTTCTCCACACCTCTAGTCTTCCATCATAGATTCCCATTAGCCAAACTTTCCTTGAAGCAACTGCAGGGATGTATGCAGAGAGGAGAAGAAAGCAAACAGGAGACAGTGGGCACCCAAGGTGACCTTGGGCAAATCACTTCCCCTCTCAGAGTCTTAGTTTCTTCATTGGCAATTTGAGAAGAATAATACTTCTCACAATTGTTTGTGAAACTTACATGAAATAAAATCTGCAAAAGCACTGTATAAGCTTCAAAAGGCAAGTACCCAAATATAAGGGCTTTATTATTAGTTTTTTAATGAAAGTATTTTGGACTGTAGGCTCAGGCGGTGGGGGGCACAGTGGGATGGTGTTCAGGTGTCCTCAGGAATTTGGTAATACCTAGCTAATTACCTAAGCAAAAGGAAGCAACTCTGCTTTTTATTTCAGTCTGTTGCTCTGGTCCATCAGCCTTTGAAATCCTTGACTGATTTTGAATAAACTGGCACATAACAGAAAGGATGTCAGAGCCTACTCTCAGTTCTATTTGGGGATCTCTCTGTGGTTTTGAATCAAAAAGCAACAAATAAATAGGACTTTAGAAATTATTGCGAGATCAGCTGCTCCACCATTTTCATCTTACATGAGACCAGAGAAAAGATGGAGCTTGCACATTGTCACATGCTGAATTCTTGGCAGAGAGAGGCTCAGCACCCAAGAGGAGAGTCGCTCCTCCTCTCACCCCTCCTCTCTTCTTGGGCCCTGTGGTTTCAAATTAATCTCAGAGAGCAGCTTGTACTTTCAACTTTTCCTTCTTCCTCCTCTTCTAAGTCTTTTATCTTCTTCCTAATAATCTTTGACAACTCAATTTCATGGACTTCTTCCTCTGTACTCTTCTAAGGGACAACAAAAGCTAAGCCATATCTATTTTAGGTTGTTGAGAGGGTGTAAACTTGTCTAACTAATTCAATTTCCCTTTGATACCAGGTGCAAGAGAATATTATCACCAATTCTTTGAGATTAGCCTTTCTGCCAACCTCAAGGCTTCTGGTGAAAATCATAAGGTATGATCCCTTCCTTTCTACTTTTTTCACCAGAAAGAGGAGGTCATGGCCAGAGCATTTGACTAAGCATCAGAGTTCTCACACCAGGCTCAAGAGAAAGGTGTTATTTTTCACCAGTGGCGCAATGTTGTCTGACTCTCTAGGCAAGAATGGTCCTGTGTTCTGTAACGTTTAATGTATCTTATTGGCAAGGGGCAATAGTTAGTGAATGATAAAGTTTAAGGGTTTATTTCTCATTGACAAATGAAGAGATTGTGCTTTCATTATCTAAGTTCGTTTCTGGTGCTGACATTTAAGAAAGCAGTATTCCTCTACCAAAGAAGGCCTTTTTAAGGGATGGTTATTATTAGTTTTTTAATGAAAGTATTTTGGACTGTAGGCTCAGGCGGTGGGGGGCACAGTGGGATGGTGTTCAGGTGTCCTCAGGAATTTGGTAATACCTAGCTAATTACCTAAGCAAAAGGAAGCAACTCTGCTTTTTATTTCAGTCTGTTGCTCTGGTCCATCAGCCTTTGAAATCCTTGACTGATTTTGAATAAACTGGCACATAACAGAAAGGATGTCAGAGCCTACTCTCAGTTCTATTTGGGGATCTCTCTGTGGTTTTGAATCAAAAAGCAACAAATAAATAGGACTTTAGAAATTATTGCGAGATCAGCTGCTCCACCATTTTCATCTTACATGAGACCAGAGAAAAGATGGAGCTTGCACATTGTCACATGCTGAATTCTTGGCAGAGAGAGGCTCAGCACCCAAGAGGAGAGTCGCTCCTCCTCTCACCCCTCCTCTCTTCTTGGGCCCTGTGGTTTCAAATTAATCTCAGAGAGCAGCTTGTACTTTCAACTTTTCCTTCTTCCTCCTCTTCTAAGTCTTTTATCTTCTTCCTAATAATCTTTGACAACTCAATTTCATGGACTTCTTCCTCTGTACTCTTCTAAGGGACAACAAAAGCTAAGCCATATCTATTTTAGGTTGTTGAGAGGGTGTAAACTTGTCTAACTAATTCAATTTCCCTTTGATACCAGGTGCAAGAGAATATTATCACCAATTCTTTGAGATTAGCCTTTCTGCCAACCTCAAGGCTTCTGGTGAAAATCATAAGGTATGATCCCTTCCTTTCTACTTTTTTCACCAGAAAGAGGAGGTCATGGCCAGAGCATTTGACTAAGCATCAGAGTTCTCACACCAGGCTCAAGAGAAAGGTGTTATTTTTCACCAGTGGCGCAATGTTGTCTGACTCTCTAGGCAAGAATGGTCCTGTGTTCTGTAACGTTTAATGTATCTTATTGGCAAGGGGCAATAGTTAGTGAATGATAAAGTTTAAGGGTTTATTTCTCATTGACAAATGAAGAGATTGTGCTTTCATTATCTAAGTTCGTTTCTGGTGCTGACATTTAAGAAAGCAGTATTCCTCTACCAAAGAAGGCCTATTATGGTCACAGAGGCACTAAGAGTAATAATCCCCTGAGTGACTCATGGAATTCCCAGTGGCCCAGTGTGAGTTGACATTTTAATGGTGCAGAGTTTGTGGCATCTTAAAATGTCAGAGCTGGAATAGTGCCAGTCATCCTCATCCTCTATGGGTGCACTGAGGAGTCTGGGACCTGAAGATTATGGGTGTCCATTCACTGGTTCCTTTAACAGAAATTTGTTGTGTCTGTGCCGTGTGCCAAGCACTGTACTAGGTTCTGGGATACAGAAACCAATAAGACGCCAATAAGAGTCCTTGGATACAAAAACCAATAAGACTATCTTTCCTTGCATATGCTCATGGGGCAGGATGTGTGATAACAAGGAAACTAAAAAACAAGCAAGATAACTACAGTTTGTAATAATTGCTTGAAAGGTAACAAAAATATATAATGGATTCATTTACTTTATTTAATGGAATTATTGAATAATTTGGGATGGGAGAGCGACTGTCTGCAGAAGCAGCAATTAAATTAAGCTGGAATCTGAAACTTAAGGAGACAGCAGCTGTGGAAACCAGGGTGTAAAAAAGTTATAGGCAGAGGGAATGGTGTGTGCAAAGACCTTGAGGCAGGAAAGACTCAGGAGAAGGCTTTAAGGAGTGGAAAGGGGAGCAGTATGGCTGGAATGTAATAAGGGAAAAGTAGTGTGAGGAGTGGCTGGGACCAAATTGGCCTCATGGCCAACTCTAAATAGTTTGAGTTTTATTGGGAATTCTCTTAAACAGGTAAGCAACTTGATCTCAATTTCTTAGAGAATATTACACCAATTCTTTGGTATTCGAATCCCTGGTGAAAATCATAAGGTATGATCCCTTCCTTTCTACTTTTTTCACCAGAAAGAGGAGGTCATGGCCAGAGCATTTGACTAAGCATCAGAGTTCTCACACCAGGCTCAAGAGAAAGGTGTTATTTTTCACCAGTGGCGCAATGTTGTCTGACTCTCTAGGCAAGAATGGTCCTGTGTTCTGTAACGTTTAATGTATCTTATTGGCAAGGGGCAATAGTTAGTGAATGATAAAGTTTAAGGGTTTATTTCTCATTGACAAATGAAGAGATTGTGCTTTCATTATCTAAGTTCGTTTCTGGTGCTGACATTTAAGAAAGCAGTATTCCTCTACCAAAGAAGGCCTATTATGGTCACAGAGGCACTAAGAGTAATAATCCCCTGAGTGACTCATGGAATTCCCAGTGGCCCAGTGTGAGTTGACATTTTAATGGTGCAGAGTTTGTGGCATCTTAAAATGTCAGAGCTGGAATAGTGCCAGTCATCCTCATCCTCTATGGGTGCACTGAGGAGTCTGGGACCTGAAGATTATGGGTGTCCATTCACTGGTTCCTTTAACAGAAATTTGTTGTGTCTGTGCCGTGTGCCAAGCACTGTACTAGGTTCTGGGATACAGAAACCAATAAGACGCCAATAAGAGTCCTTGGATACAAAAACCAATAAGACTATCTTTCCTTGCATATGCTCATGGGGCAGGATGTGTGATAACAAGGAAACTAAAAAACAAGCAAGATAACTACAGTTTGTAATAATTGCTTGAAAGGTAACAAAAATATATAATGGATTCATTTACTTTATTTAATGGAATTATTGAATAATTTGGGATGGGAGAGCGACTGTCTGCAGAAGCAGCAATTAAATTAAGCTGGAATCTGAAACTTAAGGAGACAGCAGCTGTGGAAACCAGGGTGTAAAAAAGTTATAGGCAGAGGGAATGGTGTGTGCAAAGACCTTGAGGCAGGAAAGACTCAGGAGAAGGCTTTAAGGAGTGGAAAGGGGAGCAGTATGGCTGGAATGTAATAAGGGAAAAGTAGTGTGAGGAGTGGCTGGGACCAAATTGGCCTCATGGCCAACTCTAAATAGTTTGAGTTTTATTCTAAGAATGGGAAGCCATTTGAATTCTCTTAAACAGGTAAGCAACTTGATCTCCAATTTCTTAAAGACCCCTCTGACTGCAGGAATAAGAATGGATTACAGAGGGCATAATGAGGCCATTGAAATAGCCTAGACCGGGAAAAAAAAAAAAAGATAAAATTAGTAACAATCAAGATGGAAAGAAGTAGAAGGATTTGAGCTATGTCTAAACATAGATCCTGTTAAGACTTGCTGATGGCCTGGACATGGAAACTGAGATCAGAGAACCCAAAGAAAATTTCTAGACTTTTGAGCAACTAGGTGAATTGATGTGCTCTTAATGATATGGTAAAGGAACATTAGAGCTGGGTCGGACTAGAGAGACCTGTTTACTGTAAAAGGAAATTGGGCTCTAGGATACACAGGTTGAAGAGTGTACAGGTATGTGGGTGACAAGAATTGGCATATCAGCAAATGTCACCTTTGCCTTAAGAAAAGTGAGATTGTGAATTACTTTATAGCAGTGGTATTCAGTGGGTTATGACCTTTGCCTCTAAGGGACATTTGCAAAAGATGGAAAGACTCTTGGCTTTCATGACTTGGGAGAGGGAGGAGCAGAAGACTGATGTCCTTTTGACATCTAATGAGTAGAGGCCACAGATGCTACTAAACACTCTTCAATGCACAAGACAGCCCCCACAGACTTTGGGAAAGTCATGTACACACTGCCATGTTTGAAATGGATAACCAACAAAAATCTATTGTATAGCACATGGGATTCTGCTTAATGTTATGTACTAGCCTAACATAGAGGGGTTTGGGGAAGAATGAATACATGCATATATATGCCGAGCCCCTTCACTGTTCACCTGAAACTATCACAAAATTGTTAACTGGCTATACCCCAACAAACATGTTTTTGGTGTGAAAAAAGAAGAGACAGCCCCCATAACAAAGATTTATCTGGCCCAAAATATCAACAATGCTAAGATTGAGAACCCTGCTTTATAGGTTGCTGCTTTAAAAAAAAAAGAAAAAGAAAAAGAAAATTAATCTAAATGAATCTCCAGAGAAGAGGGTCCTATAGTTGTCAGTCCTTCTGACAACTCTTAGGAAGAAGCCTGAACTTCTGTGGCAGAGGCTGACAGGAGCTGGTGAGTCTGAGGCTTACAGAGTTTCTCTGAGGGTGGGGCTGAGGTCACAGGAGAGGGTTCTGAGCCCTGGGGGCCTGGTAAGAACAAAGCACTGATTAGATTCAATCAGAAAGCCCTGCACCCAGGGAGAGGCCAGGAGGCTGTTCTGCCAAGTGAAAAGTCTAACCACAAGGAGGAAGATGAATAGGTAGACTTCCCTGAACATCCAGCAGTTAAGACTCCATGGTTCCACTGCAAACGGTGCAGGTTCAGTCCCACATGCTGCAAAGTGGGGCCATAAAAAGGGGAACCCCTAAGCCAGACTAAATCAATAACTCTCTGGGCAAGAGGCCTAGGTATGAGTGCTTTTAAAACGTCCCCAGATACTGTCAGGCAGGGCTAAAAAAAAAAAAAGAGATGGACGGGGTTGCATCTTAGAGAAATTAAGGGTTTCCAGAGAAAGAGAAAGAGGCTGGGGAGCCTAAAGAGGTAGAAAGGTAGGGCAGGAACTCCCGCCCATTAATTTTGACTTACTACATGTCGTTTCAAGATTTTCCAGGTAGTTCAGTGGGAAAGGATCTGCCTGCCATTGCAGGAGACACAAGAGATGCAGGGGTCGGATGGATTCCTTAGAGTAGGAATGACAACCTACTCCACTATTACTGCCTAGAAAATTCCATGGAACCCCGCAGTGATCATGTAGAGGCCACAGATGCTACTAAACACTCTTCAATGCACAAGACAGCCCCCACAGACTTTGGGAAAGTCATGTACACACTGCCATGTTTGAAATGGATAACCAACAAAAATCTATTGTATAGCACATGGGATTCTGCTTAATGTTATGTACTAGCCTAACATAGAGGGGTTTGGGGAAGAATGAATACATGCATATATATGCCGAGCCCCTTCACTGTTCACCTGAAACTATCACAAAATTGTTAACTGGCTATACCCCAACAAACATGTTTTTGGTGTGAAAAAAGAAGAGACAGCCCCCATAACAAAGATTTATCTGGCCCAAAATATCAACAATGCTAAGATTGAGAACCCTGCTTTATAGGTTGCTGCTTTAAAAAAAAAAAAAAAAAGAAAATTAATCTAAATGAATCTCCAGAGAAGAGGGTCCTATAGTTGTCAGTCCTTCTGACAACTCTTAGGAAGAAGCCTGAACTTCTGTGGCAGAGGCTGACAGGAGCTGGTGAGTCTGAGGCTTACAGAGTTTCTCTGAGGGTGGGGCTGAGGTCACAGGAGAGGGTTCTGAGCCCTGGGGGCCTGGTAAGAACAAAGCACTGATTAGATTCAATCAGAAAGCCCTGCACCCAGGGAGAGGCCAGGAGGCTGTTCTGCCAAGTGAAAAGTCTAACCACAAGGAGGAAGATGAATAGGTAGACTTCCCTGAACATCCAGCAGTTAAGACTCCATGGTTCCACTGCAAACGGTGCAGGTTCAGTCCCACATGCTGCAAAGTGGGGCCATAAAAAGGGGAACCCCTAAGCCAGACTAATTCAATAACTCTCTGGGCAAGAGGCCTAGGTATGAGTGCTTTTAAAACGTCCCCAGATACTGTCAGGCAGGGCTAAAAAAAAAAAAAGAGATGGACGGGGTTGCATCTTAGAGAAATTAAGGGTTTCCAGAGAAAGAGAAAGAGGCTGGGGAGCCTAAAAGAGGTAGAAAGGTAGGGCGCAGGAACTCCCCGCCCATAAATTTGGACTTACTACAGGTCATTTCAAGATTTCCCAGGTAGTACAGTGGGAAAGGATCTGCCTGCCAATGCAGGAGACACAAGAGATGCAGGGGTCGGAAGGATCCCTTAGAGTAGGGAATGACAACCTACTCCACTATTACTGCCTAGAAAATTCCATGGATAGAGGAGCCTGGCGGGCTACAGTCCATGGGGTTGCAAACAGGTAGAGACGACTGAGCAATTGAGCACGCATGCCCAGGTGGTTTCCAAACCAAAAATCCTCTAGAGTCTGCAGGTTCTGCCCCAGCACAGTGCCCAGGGCAGGTTTTAAAAGCATTCATACCTAGGCCCCTCACTCAGAGACAGTTATTAAATTAGTCTGGCCTAGGGCCCAAGTACTGGAATTTTTAAAATTCCTCCAGGTGTTCTGGGTTGAGAACAAACACGGCACACCAAGATGCCCCCGAGGCCAGGCAAGGCCAGGCAAGTAGAGGAAAGAGGGTCAGGACAGGCTCACTTCAGTGGGCAGCATGTGCTCAGCTGTAGCCCACCGTTGCCTCGTAGAAATCTGGGCTTAGTGTTGCCAGATCTTCCTATTTTCTTTTTTGCTTGTTTTTATTTTTATTTTTTTAGAAGCCTAAAATTCAGATATATATTTTTTTAATGTTGCTTCCAAATATCTTAAAATTCCATGCCAGACAATACATGTATACAGGGTGCACTGGACCCTTGGATTCCAGTTCAGTGGTTTTCATTAATTAATTTACTTTTTGCCATAGAGGTTTTCTCCAAACAAGTTGTTTTGTGGAACTGCTATAGATTAAATAAATCCAAGCAGAGCTTTGGTCTGATCAGGACAGAGACCCAGCTTTTCCTTCCAGCCCCACACAGTTCTTACAGCTGCTCCTGAGTGGGAGTCATCTGGGACTGGGGACCCTCTCTTGTTCATTTACCAGATGTGGAAACTGAGGCCCTTCAGAGCACAGTCTCTGAGCAGAACCAGCCCATGGGCCATCTGAAAATGTGTGGGGATGTTTAAGGTTGTCACTGTAACAAAGCAGACGCTATACTGGCATTTGGTGTCTGGGGACCAGGAATGCTAAACTACCTGCAATTTCCAGGACAATAATCACCCCACACAATATGCCACAGTGGCCGTCTGGGTAACACCGAGGAGGAAGCAGAGATCCAGAGAAGGAACACCAGGGGCAAGATCGTGGCAAGTGCACACTAAGATAATGCCCCTTGCCCCACAGGCTTGGGGACTTTCAGCTGTACCCAAGGAGAGGCACTTGTTGGGGTCAAGTTTGCCTTACTCCAAAACACAAGGGAGAAAGTGACAAAGAAGGGAAAGTCGCTCAGTCATGTCCAACTCTTTGCAACCTCATGGACTGTAGCCTGCCAGGCTCCTCTGTCCATGGAATTCTCCAGGCAAGAATACTAGAGTGGGTAGCCATTCCCTTCTACACGGGATCTTCCTGACCCAGGGATCAAACGGAGGTCTCCTGCTTTGCAGATGGATTCTTTACCATCTGAGCTACGAGCAAAGCCCTAAGGGAGAAAAGGATATTTTAAAAATTAGAACCAAGTGGCCTCCTGAGGTGCAGTTGCTACTACATAAAAAGCTAAGTGTCAAACTTTGACTCTGGCTGTCTGGGCTGGAGGCCAGTGGTCAGTACTTAGGAGAAGGCAAGTCAGCTGCTGCAAGAAGCAGAGGTACTGGGAAGTGCTAGAGGTTGGGCAGTCATGTAGGTTTGCTGGCCCCAGTGGTCATTTAATCCCTAGGGCAAAATATGCCAGGTTCAAAAATAGGATGTGGGAGCAGAAGGTGAAAGAAGGGTGTTCCCCAGCACTCCAAGGAAAGTGGAGCCAAAGGAGAACTCATCCTCTATTTTTGTCATCACAATGCCACATGTTACATGCTTTTCCCACTTAGAAGATCTTTACTGAAGAACTACCTTCTTAACAACTGATGGGCAAGGGCAGAATTACTCACATTTTATAGTCAAGGAAATGGGGTCTCAGTGGTGCTTATAACGATGCCTTCCTTTTAAAGATATGATTTTGTTTGTTCACGCTTCCATAATCAGTCTTGGAGGAAGGTCAGGGGAGGGGTTCATATTCCCAGTCTTTAGACCAGAAGTTTTCAAACTGTGAAGAGTACCAGAATCATAAGGGAACTTGGTAAAAAACACAATAAGCCCTATCTTGTTTCAGGGAACTTGAGCCTATATTCTCTCTCTTAGCACACCAGGTAAGTCTGATACTCATCAACACCAAACCGGTCGAACTCAGCTCAGTGAGTTAGTTTCACTTTTCATGTACTTGAAAGTCACAGCAGCACCACAATTACTACACGGGTTTCTAAATGCTTATTGTTGCAGTTGATGATGGAGATGGGACAACATCCAGTGGTGTGTTAGTAAGCTGACACTACCCTCTTGGTGAGGGGGAAGTCCTTAATTTGTAGTGTGCCTGTTTCCATGGGGGAAACACTCCTACACAGCCAGTTTCAAGCTACCAACCTGACATCACTGAATGTAAAGTTGAAAAAGAGATGCATACAACTGACTCTTCTGAGACTGTGTAGGCTAGTGTAGTTCACATTCCTATGTCCCATCTCCAAAGATAGGGAAACTTTCCCCAAAGTATCCAGAGCTAGGACATGGGACAGGCCCACGAGGGAAACAAGGAATGTATGCTCAATGACAGTATCATTTATAGGAGCAAAAATATTGCTCTATTTTACTGTGGTCTTTAATGGGCAGTAGACCTAACTTTGAAACTCAACTTTGTGATTTGGCCGTGTGACCTCAGATGAGCCTGAAACCTCTCTAGCTCTCAGATTTATCATATCTAAACTAGGAACAATAAAACAGTCTTTAGAGGGAAACCTTAAAGGCTACAGGATATAAGACAGATATATAGATAGACACATACATAGAAAGAAAGAAAGAATATAAGCCAGTACTCCCCAACAACTAATGATACTTAATAAATGTTCATGCCATCCCCTTCCTCTCCCATGTCTCTCACAAGTTTGGACCTAGAAAGGACCCCATAACTCTTGCCATATAGATGTCTTACTGGGGTCTCAGTGGTGCTTATAACGATGCCTTCCTTTTAAAGATATGATTTTGTTTGTTCACGCTTCCATAATCAGTCTTGGAGGAAGGTCAGGGGAGGGGTTCATATTCCCAGTCTTTAGACCAGAAGTTTTCAAACTGTGAAGAGTACCAGAATCATAAGGGAACTTGGTAAAAAACACAATAAGCCCTATCTTGTTTCAGGGAACTTGAGCCTATATTCTCTCTCTTAGCACACCAGGTAAGTCTGATACTCATCAACACCAAACCGGTCGAACTCAGCTCAGTGAGTTAGTTTCACTTTTCATGTACTTGAAAGTCACAGCAGCACCACAATTACTACACGGGTTTCTAAATGCTTATTGTTGCAGTTGATGATGGAGATGGGACAACATCCAGTGGTGTGTTAGTAAGCTGACACTACCCTCTTGGTGAGGGGGAAGTCCTTAATTTGTAGTGTGCCTGTTTCCAGTGGGGAAACCCTCCTACACAGCCAGTTTCAAGCTACCAACCTGACATCACTGAATGTAAAGTTGAAAAAGAGATGCATACAACTGACTCTTCTGAGACTGTGTAGGCTAGTGTAGTTCACATTCCTATGTCCCATCTCCAAAGATAGGGAAACTTTCCCCAAAGTATCCAGAGCTAGGACATGGGACGGGCCCCACGAGGAAACAAGGAATGTATGCTCAATGACAGTATCATTTATAGGAGCAAAAATATTGCTCTATTTTACTGTGGTCTTTAATGGGCAGTAGACCTAACTTTGAAACTCAACTTTGTGATTTGGCCGTGTGACCTCAGATGAGCCTGAAACCTCTCTAGCTCTCAGATTTATCATATCTAAACTAGGAACAATAAAACAGTCTTTAGAGGGAAACCTTAAAGGCTACAGGATATAAGACAGATATATAGATAGACACATACATAGAAAGAAAGAAAGAATATAAGCCAGTACTCCCCAACAACTAATGATACTTAATAAATGTTCATGCCATCCCCTTCCTCTCCCATGTCTCTCACAAGTTTGGACCTAGAAAGGACCCCATAACTCTTGCCATATAGATGTCTTACTGGGGAATAAGGGATTCAAGTAGGGCAGTTGCTTTGCTGGGCAAACCACAGCCAGCTGGCATGGAAGCCCATCTGCACCCTTGCCTCTTGACTCAAAAGGTCTGGAAATTTGTCACTATGGTCAGTCTCCCCATCCATACTTCTAGTACACACAAGTTGGTTTCCACAGACCAACCTAGAAGCCAGGCTGTGGAAATTCTGCATGTTTGCATTGCAGTGATTTTGTCATTGTTACTTTACATGCACAAATCTTGACAGAGAAGTCCAAAGGCATTTTGCTTGAGCAGCCTGGGCTATATCTAGATGGACGCTGGCCCTGCAGAAAGCCGCCTTCACCATTCTGCTACAGATGATGGAAACAGAGAAGCTATGTCTCTGCATCCTCTTCCCTTCACACCAGCTAAGGTGTTTTTCATTTCTCTTGGCGGGCTCAATTTCCCATACGTTCCCCAAGCTTTTCCTCTTGCCTCCCCAGGGCTTCCCACAACAAACCTGTGTGCTTGGGCGGTGGCGAAGGCTGGGGCTGCTGAAATGTGCACCGGATATGCGTCTGTCCGTGTTTATCAGCCCAGCCCTGCCCCTGTGGCTAGAGCAAAGGGCCTGGCTGTTCAGGTGACCCTGGCCTGCCTGCAGCCTGCCCATGGGGCCCAAGGACAGGGAACCTTCCTCTCAACTCTGCCGTTCATTTACTGCTCTGGGCCCCATGCCAAGACCTTCCAGTCTGCCTCAGTTTCCTTGTCTCTGAGAAATGATTTCTTTGTTTCACAAGGGACATGGTGCATTTTACAGGACTCCCTTCTCCTGCAGTCTCCTGTTTAATCCCACTACAACCTGTGACATAAAGGATAACACAACCTGAAAGGTCGGGCTGCAGCCCAGGTCTGGATCCCAAGTCCAGAATTTTTGCCCTACCCTCTGCTGGCTTTTTTAAAATAAAACTTTATTATATATCTATGTGCAGAATATTACATTTCGACTTCTGTATACACTACTTCCGGCTCACTACTAAACGTGTAGTTTCCTTTCATCACCACACAATTGACACCATTTCCCACTATGCCCTCCGCCCAGCCCCTCCCTCTCCTCTGGTAACCAGTACTCTGTTCTCTGTATCTATATGCTTGTTCTTGTCTGGTTTGGTTTGTTCAATTTTTTTTATATATATATTCTACACATGAGTGAAATTGGTAGTATTTGTCTTTCCTCTGTCTAACTTAGCATAATACTCTGAAGGGCCCATGATGGGCAAATGGCTTTTTCATTCAAAGGAGGAGGCTGGGCTGAGATGTCAAGTCTTCATCCTAAATGCAAGCCCCATCTTGAATCAGTGACCATGCTTCTATGCAGCACTTACTCATTCTCCATATCACTTATCTGGTTCTCTTGGTAGGCTATAAATTCTTCCAGTATAAAAACCCCTTCTTAATCACACTACCACCGGCACCAGCACCCAATACCTAATAATAATATTGATGGGGCTTCTCTGGTGATTCCAGGGGTAAAGAATCCACCTACCAGTGCAGGAGAAGCAGGTTCGATCCCTGGTCTGGGAAGATCCCACTTGCTGTGGGTAACTAAGTCCATGTGCCACAACTATTGAGGCTGTGCTCTCCAGCCTGGGGGCTGCAACTACCAAAGCCTGTGCACTCTGGAGCCTGTGCACCACAGCTAGAGGGAACCTCTACTCACCACAACTAGAGAAAAGCCCATGTAACAGTGAAGACCCAGCATAGCCAAAAATAAATAAATAAAATAAAGAGATTGATAACAATACTGATAGCAGCTTTTATTTATCAAATGCTTATTCTAAGTCAGAGACCAGTCAAACAATCTCTTATGTCATTTTGCATCAGCCTACCAAGGTAAGTATTACTATTCTCACTTAAGTAATTATCCAAGAATTATGGGGGCTTCCCAGTGGCTCAGCGGTAAAAAATCCACCTGTAATGCAGGAGACACAAGAGACATAGGTTCAATCCCTGAGTCAGGAAGATCCCTAAAAGGATGGCACGGAAACCCATTCCAGTATTCTTGCCTGGAGAATCCCATGCACAGAGGAGCCTGGTGGGCTACAGTCCATGGGGTCACAGAGTCAGACATAACTGATGTGACTGAGCATGCATGCACCAAGGATTATGTAAAAGGAAAAGGAAGACCTAGGATTTTCAACACAACTTTGTCTGATTCTTTAATTCCCAAGCTGGTGTTTCCAACTTTTAGGAGTTCCTGCCAGCAGAGTAGCTGGAAAAACAGACCCTCAAAGAGGGACTCCAACCTTGCCTTACTAAGACTCAGCACTGTCTGAACAGAAAGAACCTTCACGCTCATCTCACTGATGAGGGAATTAAAGCCAAAGAGGGCAAACTGAGTCAAACCGAGGTGGCCTGGCCAGCCAGTTGGTAGCAGAACACAACAGCCAGCCCCTGCCATTACCCCTGAAGCCTGCAATGTCTCTGCCTCTCACCTTCCTAAAGAGATTTCCCGGTACAGGAATTGCTCAGTACTGGAACGCTTAAGCAGGAAGAGGGTGTGGCACAAAGGTATGGCTTGCTCTGTGATCACTCTGCATAGGAAACCAGGGACATCCCAGCCTCCCTGAAGCTTCACTTTCCTGAAAAGTGCTGTGTAGATCAAACGCTTACTTTCCCATCCAGTAAGTCAGCCTCCAGAGTGTGAGTCAGCCTGATTTCTGGCTGGGAGTCTGTGCCCAGGCTCTGTCTTTGTGTTGGCTGTTGTTTACTGTATGTTTAACTGTATGTATATGACTTTAGTACATACATGTTTATATATACATATACACACAGCATACAGTCCATATATAGATTGTGTATAGGGATACATAATGTGTATATATGTGCATGTATCTATATTGTTGTTTTTAAGATTGCATTTCAGATTCTTTTGTTGATTATGAAGGCTATTCCATTTCTTCTATGGCTTCTTGCCTACAGTAGTAGATATAATGCTCATCTGAATTAAATTTAGCCATTCCTGTCCATTTTAGATCACTGATTCCTAAGATGTCAATGTTCACTATTGGTGTTTCCTGCTTGATCATATGCATATTGCGTGTATGTGTGTGTATACACACATACATAAAACTTCATGAAATTATTTCCTTTCATTACAGTCTGTGTAATCATCCCTGGATGATTGTGTATCCCAGTATTGATACTTTATCCCAGATACCTCTTTGCTGAGGACCAGGTTGTAAAGGACAAGAGACTAGATGTGACTGAGCATTGCCCGTTTGTAAAAGGAAAAGGAAGCCCTTTTCAACACAACTTTGTCTGATTCTTTAATTCCCAAGCTGGTGTTTCCAACTTTTAGGAGTTCCTGCCAGCAGAGTAGCTGGAAAAACAGACCCTCAAAGAGGGACTCCAACCTTGCCTTACTAAGACTCAGCACTGTCTGAACAGAAAGAACCTTCACGCTCATCTCACTGATGAGGGAATTAAAGCCAAAGAGGGCAAACTGAGTCAAACCGAGGTGGCCTGGCCAGCCAGTTGGTAGCAGAACACAACAGCCAGCCCCTGCCATTACCCCTGAAGCCTGCAATGTCTCTGCCTCTCACCTTCCTAAAGAGGTTTCCCGGTACAGGAATTGCTCAGTACTGGAACGCTTAAGCAGGAAGAGGGTGTGGCACAAAGGTATGGCTTGCTCTGTGATCACTCTGCATAGGAAACCAGGGACATCCCAGCCTCCCTGAAGCTTCACTTTCCTGAAAAGTGCTGTGTAGATCAAACGCTTACTTTCCCATCCAGTAAGTCAGCCTCCAGAGTGTGAGTCAGCCTGATTTCTGGCTGGGAGTCTGTGCCCAGGCTCTGTCTTTGTGTTGGCTGTTGTTTACTGTATGTTTAACTGTATGTATATGACTTTAGTACATACATGTTTATATATACATATACACACAGCATACAGTCCATATATAGATTGTGTATAGGGATACATAATGTGTATATATGTGCATGTATCTATATTGTTGTTTTTAAGATTGCATTTCAGATTCTTTTGTTGATTATGAAGGCTATTCCATTTCTTCTATGGCTTCTTGCCTACAGTAGTAGATATAATGCTCATCTGAATTAAATTTAGCCATTCCTGTCCATTTTAGATCACTGATTCCTAAGATGTCAATGTTCACTATTGGTGTTTCCTGCTTGATCATATGCATATTGCGTGTATGTGTGTGTATACACACATACATAAAACTTCATGAAATTATTTCCTTTCATTACAGTCTGTGTAATCATCCCTGGATGATTGTGTATCCCAGTATTGATACTTTATCCCAGATACCTCTTTGCTGTACAAACCGCCCAGTACCCTGTGGGATGCTCAGCAGCCTCCCTCACCTGTAAACACTCGATGACAGCAGCATCTCCCTGCCTCACACTGTGACAACCAGAAATATTCCCAAACATTGCAGAATGTCCCCTGAAGGAAAACTGTGCCCTGGTTGAGAACCACTGATTTGGAGCCTCCTGTCTTCCTTAGTCCTGTGGTGGATCCAAAACTTCAGCTAGGATTTACCCTGTAAGGATGCTCCAACCTGCAATATGTAAATATTCTTATGGTTTCCATGTGTTACATGCTTTTTAACCACAGGAGCTAAGTGATTTAGCTCACTTTTATCCTCACAAGAACCCTGTGGGGCAGCTATTTTTTTCCACGTTACAGAAGAAGAAACTGAGGCCCAGTGTGGTCTATCTAAAAAGTCAGACAGCTAACAAGCAGCAGGAAAAATGTCGAAACCAAGTTTATGTCCTTCACCTCCCTGTAAGTGTTTCTGTACAAGGGGTCCCATTCATGCGGGTTGTGTGTTGTAATCTCTTAGGTGCATGGGGGCAGAAATCAAGCTTTAGAACCACTGCTCTTTGCTCTGCTCCTTGTTGTTTGGTAATTCCAGCATCACTGAATGTCACAGTTGGAAGGATCATCAGGATACCCTCTCCAAGAAGATGCTAACCTGATAACCATGCAGTTAAATGACAGCTACAGTATTCTGATAGAAAGGAGCACGTAACTAGGGGATAGACCTGGCCCAGGGTCAGGGGGAGCTTGTGAAGAGTGGGTGAGTGGGAGTTAGTGGGGAGAGTGAACAGGAAGACGTTACAAGCAGAGAGATTCCCAAGGAGACAGGAAGGAGCAACATGACCCAGGCTGGGTTTGTAGAGGGATTTCTTAGGATTTGTAAAAACTCATGGCAGAAAGGGACAGAGGGACTTATAAGTTTTATAGGGGTGGGATAGAGTGTGGAGGAGTGACTATCACAAATATCAGAGAACCTCATGCAGTACCACCTCCCATTTTTATAAAGCAAGAAACAGACCCAGAGAAGTAACCTGTTCCAGGACAACTAGGGTGATCACACAGGTGATGTGAGAACTCCGATATCCTGCCTCTGAGTCAATGATATTTCAGGGTACCACACCACCTCCCTCAGGTTCCCTGGCATTGCTTGTCCCTCTCAGCACCCCAGAAGGAGTCCCCGAGCCTTTTGAGCTTCCCATTTTGCCCTAAAGAGTGGCAAAGATGCTGGACGGAGTCCATGTGTACCCTGAACACTGCTTACAGGATCATGCCACAGAATGATGCCCAACAAAAGGAGAGTTCATGCTTGGGCTCAAGTACTGAATCAGGAACCAGGAGTCCCTAAATAACTCATGAACACAGAAGCAGAAGTTATAACATATGGCCCACAACTGGGATCTGACAGGTATGTTTTGTTTGGCCAAGCAACGCTTTCATGTTTTTGAAATATATTACCACCATTTAAAATTAGATTTCATGTAAAGTTCAGATTTTTTAACCTGCATGACAACAATTACCTGGAACTACTGCATACCCCTCCTCCCTTTCTGCAGGTGCTCACCTGCCCAATCTGCTCCACCCATCTACTCTGTCAACCTGAGCTCAGCAAACCTGCAGGGTTTTCTGCATGGGACAACATGCTCAGAACGTTGCTAAGGGGATCATGCAAGGATCAAGCTTTAGAACCACTGCTCTTTGCTCTGCTCCTTGTTGTTTGGTAATTCCAGCATCACTGAATGTCACAGTTGGAAGGATCATCAGGATACCCTCTCCAAGAAGATGCTAACCTGATAACCATGCAGTTAAATGACAGCTACAGTATTCTGATAGAAAGGAGCACGTAACTAGGGGATAGACCTGGCCCAGGGTCAGGGGGAGCTTGTGAAGAGTGGGTGAGTGGGAGTTAGTGGGGAGAGTGAACAGGAAGACGTTACAAGCAGAGAGATTCCCAAGGAGACAGGAAGGAGCAACATGACCCAGGCTGGGTTTGTAGAGGGATTTCTTAGGATTTGTAAAAACTCATGGCAGAAAGGGACAGAGGGACTTATAAGTTTTATAGGGGTGGGATAGAGTGTGGAGGAGTGACTATCACAAATATCAGAGAACCTCATGCAGTACCACCTCCCATTTTTATAAAGCAAGAAACAGACCCAGAGAAGTAACCTGTTCCAGGACAACTAGGGTGATCACACAGGTGATGTGAGAACTCCGATATCCTGCCTCTGAGTCAATGATATTTCAGGGTACCACACCACCTCCCTCAGGTTCCCTGGCATTGCTTGTCCCTCTCAGCACCCCAGAAGGAGTCCCCGAGCCTTTCGAGCTTCCCATTTTGCCCTAAAGAGTGGCAAAGATGCTGGACGGAGTCCATGTGTACCCTGAACACTGCTTACAGGATCATGCCACAGAATGATGCCCAACAAAAGGAGAGTTCATGCTTGGGCTCAAGTACTGAATCAGGAACCAGGAGTCCCTAAATAACTCATGAACACAGAAGCAGAAGTTATAACATATGGCCCACAACTGGGATCTGACAGGTATGTTTTGTTTGGCCAAGCAACGCTTTCATGTTTTTGAAATATATTACCACCATTTAAAATTAGATTTCATGTAAAGTTCAGATTTTTTAACCTGCATGACAACAATTACCTGGAACTACTGCATACCCCTCCTCCCTTTCTGCAGGTGCTCACCTGCCCAATCTGCTCCACCCATCTACTCTGTCAACCTGAGCTCAGCAAACCTGCAGTGCTGCATGTCGGCCCTGCCCTACTCTGCACTGCCGAGTCCCACAACATCCCTTCAGAGATCTGCAGACGTGAACTTGGAATGGCCCATCAAGTCCTCTGCCTGCAATAGGAACTCTCAACGCCAGTTCCTTCAGTTGTCCCTCCTTTGATTCTGACACAGTCTCCTGCCTGTCTTATTACTCTCTCTGACCATACTCCCTAGGTCAGTGTCCCTCTTAAAGGGAGCCATTCAGAACCCAGAACCATACTCGAGGTGGGAGGTGTGGTGAGGCGCTGATCCAGGCAGAGGATTTAAAGAAAGTCTTTATATTACATACCACTAATCTTCAAACTGGCAACCAGACTCAGCAAGTGTAATGTCAACTTAAACTGAAAGAAGCCTGCAACAAGCAAAGATGACTTTCTCCTATGACTCCACCTAAATAGAACAACCCCTGGGGAAGAACAAATCATTTCCTGAGACTCTACATGGGCATACCGGAAACAACGTGGGAGGAATGACAAGCATCTTGAAACATTTTTTCATTTGTAAGTAGAAGCATTGAGAAGAATCTAAGGAAGATGCTTGTAAAAACCCTTGTAAAATGACAGCGATCCAACTGGCTATTTGAGGCTACTTCTGGTTCTCTCTGCTCCCAGAGTGAACCTGAGTAGATTCCTTTTGTCCTCTGAGGTTAAAACTGCAAGGGTAGGAAGCAAGAAGACATGATGCTTATAGGAAAAACACTAGCCTTACTCGGAGCACTTTCCTCCTGTCTCTTTCTGACTATGAGGGCTCCCAGGTAGGTCACTTAACTCTCTGGGTCTCAGTTGCCTCATCAGTGAAATAAAATTGTTGAATCAGATTGGAGATTCCACAGACCAGAGCAGCACATCCATGACACAGGCTATGTGTCCCAGCCTTCTTTCCAGATGCAGTTTCTCTAGAATAGTGATCAATTTTATTTAATTTTTAACCTGCATGACAACATCCGGAACTACTGCATACCCTCCTCCCTTTCTGCAGGTGCTCACCTGCCCAATCTGCTCCACCCATCTACTCTGTCAACCTGAGCTCAGCAAACCTGCAGTGCTGCATGTCGGCCCTGCCCTACTCTGCACTGCCGAGTCCCACAACATCCCTTCAGAGATCTGCAGACGTGAACTTGGAATGGCCCATCAAGTCCTCTGCCTGCAATAGGAACTCTCAACGCCAGTTCCTTCAGTTGTCCCTCCTTTGATTCTGACACAGTCTCCTGCCTGTCTTATTACTCTCTCTGACCATACTCCCTAGGTCAGTGTCCCTCTTAAAGGGAGCCATTCAGAACCCAGAACCATACTCGAGGTGGGAGGTGTGGTGAGGCGCTGATCCAGGCAGAGGATTTAAAGAAAGTCTTTATATTACATACCACTAATCTTCAAACTGGCAACCAGACTCAGCAAGTGTAATGTCAACTTAAACTGAAAGAAGCCTGCAACAAGCAAAGATGACTTTCTCCTATGACTCCACCTAAATAGAACAACCCCTGGGGAAGAACAAATCATTTCCTGAGACTCTACATGGGCATACCGGAAACAACGTGGGAGGAATGACAAGCATCTTGAAACATTTTTTCATTTGTAAGTAGAAGCATTGAGAAGAATCTAAGGAAGATGCTTGTAAAAACCCTTGTAAAATGACAGCGATCCAACTGGCTATTTGAGGCTACTTCTGGTTCTCTCTGCTCCCAGAGTGAACCTGAGTAGATTCCTTTTGTCCTCTGAGGTTAAAACTGCAAGGGTAGGAAGCAAGAAGACATGATGCTTATAGGAAAAACACTAGCCTTACTCGGAGCACTTTCCTCCTGTCTCTTTCTGACTATGAGGGCTCCCAGGTAGGTCACTTAACTCTCTGGGTCTCAGTTGCCTCATCAGTGAAATAAAATTGTTGAATCAGATTGGAGATTCCACAGACCAGAGCAGCACATCCATGACACAGGCTATGTGTCCCAGCCTTCTTTCCAGATGCAGTTTCTCTAGAATAGTGATCATTTATTTAATGTTCCCTTTAAAACCAACTTCAATTCTGGTCATAATTTTTTAGCCTATCCTCATCCTAGAACACTTACAATGTCACAGGTGTGATGTGTTAACTATGATTCCAAATTAAAATAAACACTTAGAAATGAGCATTTGTCCACATGGGCCCGAATTTATCTTATCTGGGAACATCTAACTTTGGGTTCATGAGTGTACTTCTGGAATCCCTTGAATACCTAAAACCTAAAAACGTATACTAGGTTGTATGTAGGAGAGGGGAGATTTTTCTGGGGAGAGATTGCATATATTTGGTGTGATTCTCAAAGTTCTGTTTGTTCTATAGAGAAACTGAAAGCTATTTCCTCTAGCTGGATCACCAAGAACCTGTGAGTTCTTGATCAGGGACTGGGCAAAAGGATAGCAGTTTCTAAACAGCCAGCCCAGGGCTCTTTTTAGCAAGTTTCCTCCCATCCTCCTTTTTAAATGTCTTCTAATAGACTTGAGGAAATACCATTCAGTTCCTTGGTGGGGCGGGAGTGGGAGGGCTTCTCTTGGACCTGAGCCCAGGGATCTGACAGAGTGCAGCCTAATCCTGGCTCCTGCTACATTCTGGTTCAAGGTGGGTTAATCTTGGAGGAGCTGGAGGGGCAGCATGCTAGAGATAGGAGGGGCAGGGGAGGAGAGACTTTGCTTAAAGTGGCTTTGTAAACAGTTGGTAAAATCCCACAAAACCAGAATCACCCTGAGCACAGTTTCAGCAGATCACTCCTTTCTCTTCAGAGGACTTGCACATTCAGCCCTGTGGACTGTTGCAAGGAAAGGAGCAAGAGTTCAGTTCAGCACTGCTTTGCTTGGTGGAACTCCTGGCTCTTTTTTATAAAAAAAAGGGGCAAGAAGACATGATGCTTATAGGAAACACTAGCCTTACTCGGAGCACTTTCCTCCTGTCTCTTTCTGACTATGAGGGCTCCCAGGTAGGTCACTTAACTCTCTGGGTCTCAGTTGCCTCATCAGTGAAATAAAATTGTTGAATCAGATTGGAGATTCCACAGACCAGAGCAGCACATCCATGACACAGGCTATGTGTCCCAGCCTTCTTTCCAGATGCAGTTTCTCTAGAATAGTGATCATTTATTTAATGTTCCCTTTAAAACCAACTTCAATTCTGGTCATAATTTTTTAGCCTATCCTCATCCTAGAACACTTACAATGTCACAGGTGTGATGTGTTAACTATGATTCCAAATTAAAATAAACACTTAGAAATGAGCATTTGTCCACATGCCGCCAGAATTTATCTTATCTGGGAACATCTAACTTTGGGTTCATGAGTGTACTTCTGGAATCCCTTGAATACCTAAAACCTAAAAACGTATACTAGGTTGTATGTAGGAGAGGGGAGATTTTTCTGGGGAGAGATTGCATATATTTGGTGTGATTCTCAAAGTTCTGTTTGTTCTATAGAGAAACTGAAAGCTATTTCCTCTAGCTGGATCACCAAGAACCTGTGAGTTCTTGATCAGGGACTGGGCAAAAGGATAGCAGTTTCTAAACAGCCAGCCCAGGGCTCTTTTTAGCAAGTTTCCTCCCATCCTCCTTTTTAAATGTCTTCTAATAGACTTGAGGAAATACCATTCAGTTCCTTGGTGGGGCGGGAGTGGGAGGGCTTCTCTTGGACCTGAGCCCAGGGATCTGACAGAGTGCAGCCTAATCCTGGCTCCTGCTACATTCTGGTTCAAGGTGGGTTAATCTTGGAGGAGCTGGAGTGGCAGCATGCTAGAGAAAGGAGCGGGGCAGGGGGAGGAGAGACTTTGCTTAAAGTGGCTTTGTAAACAGTTGGTAAAATCCCACAAAACCAGAATCACCCTGAGCACAGTTTCAGCAGATCACTCCTTTCTCTTCAGAGGACTTGCACATTCAGCCCTGTGGACTGTTGCAAGGAAAGGAGCAAGAGTTACAACGTGTTCCCTCCAGCACTGCTTTGCTTGGTGGAACTCCCTGCTATTTCTCCACCTGCTTGTTTTGCAGCTTGCCAGACTTCCATATGTCTACCTGAATTGTTAAATGGCTTTGATGGTCTGGCTACAGGAAAAGACCCATGACTTTCTCAGGCCCTAGAAGTGAGAGTGCACTGCTTCAAGCAGACCAGATATATCACACAGTAACCTTGATCTTGTTCTGAAGTCACAGAACAGGGAGATTCCCAAGAGGAGAGGCAGAGTTATTCATCAAAGAATAGCTGGTGGCCGTGCAATAAATGTTGAATGGATAACAGCTACTACCGGGGCAATTAGTTGTGTCTGGGGGTGGAAAAGGTAATACAGGGATGGAAAAGGTAACCAAGGAAATCTTCATAGTAGAGGTGAAACTTGAATGAGGCCTTGGTGTTTGGTATAATTTTAATAGCACAGGAAGATGCTATGATGTGATTAAACAAAGGGGTTCTGGCCTCTGATTAGTTTTGAATTCTGATGCTCCCATGTGCCTCGTGTTCCCTTGTACGAGTTTCTTGGCCTCTCTAAGCCTGAGAGTCCTCACTGACAAAGTAAGGATAAGGACTATACACGAGCACGAGAAATGAGAAAAGCCACCTAGCACACTTAGCACAGAGCCGCAGCGAATGTCAGCTTTGTCAGCAGCCAGCATCAGAGAGGAAAGCAGGGTTGGCATTCCATGGGATGAGGCTTGATTGGAGCAGAGAGGAAGCAGCCAGTTTGCCTGCAATGTCCATCATGTCCAGCGTGATCAGCCCACCCGAGCTACTCCTGGCTGAAGCTTGCTCTCCTGCTCGCAGACTTCGGAAGGGCAAAGAGAAGGAAAGATCAACCTCCTTAGACTTCTCTGCAGGCTTTGTTCAGTTGGCTGCGTGGCCCATGCTGACCAGTGGCCTCACTCTGCATTCCTCCTCTGTCTATGGGGTGCTTGGCATCAGGGCAGAACCTCCAGGGTCCAGCCAAGGGGCCTGCCTACATCTGAAGGCCCTAGAAGCAGACCCTTCTTGTGGCTACATTTCCCTTGGAGAGGACTGAACAGGAGGCCCAGCAGCCACCGTGTCCATCTGCATCAGAGGAGTGAAGGGGCAGGAAGAGCCATAGAGCCTCCAAAGGCTGATGCTGGCTTTGCTTTAGGCAGGTCCGCCTAGGCCTGCACATCTCTGGAATGGGTGCCCCTGGTGCCTTGTGTCCTGGTAGATCCTGTTCACTCCTCACACGTTTCTTATCATCTCCTATGTATCAGACTTAGCTGCTTTCTCTTTTCTTCATTGCACTGATACTATATCGTGGCAGGAAATGCTACGTCTCTTGTATCAGGATGGTGCTGGCCTACAGTAATCACTCTGTTAATATTTGCCACAAGTTGGGAAAATGAATGAGTATCTACAGTGCCTGACTCATGGTAGATGTTCCATAAACAGTTATCAGATGGTGAGAGTTTGCCTCCCCGGCAGGGGAACAGGAATGAGGTGGTATCAGAGAGAGAGAGTTTTGTTCAGGGAAGGCTTCCCAGAAGTAGCTTTTGAGCTAGACTTTAAAAGACAAATTCCCATGAGGAAGCCTGAGTGGCAGAGCATTCCAAACAGAAGGTAGAAGTATCTAGACAGGACAAGTATTGGGGATCTTTGAGAAATTGGGAATAGTTTGGTTTGGAAGGAGGGCTGGAAAGGTAAAAAAAGACTTAAAGGAAGGCATGCTTGCAAAACTTTCCCCAATACCAGAGAGCATCTCAAAGGCCATCCTAAAGAAGGGGAGCCTGCCTCCATCAGGCAATAGAGAGCCAGTGATGTTCTCCAAGGAGGGGAGTGATAGGATCTGACCAATGCTCTACAAAGCATAACAAGGCAGTGCCTTGCAGAGTGCATCTGAGGTGGGAGGGAGACAGAAAATAAAGACCTCAAGGCAGAAACAGAGAACACTGAATGTTGATTTAAAACAGTAATCTGGGAAGGGAGAGTCTGAGATGAAGTTTAAGTGCCTTCACAGGGCATTGAAAGGGGTGCAGCCTGAGAAGTCAGGAGGAGCAGCAGAAGGGGCTGAAAGTCTTGACAGTGCTGAGGAGATCAGCACTGGGAGGGGTCCAGGGCTTGGTGAGCTTCCAGGAAGGCCAGGGAAGAAGCCCATGGTTATTTACCTGCTGTTAAAAAAAAAAAAAAGACTAACAGCAGAGGCAGTGAGGCTGGCTGCAGAGGAAAAAAGGAGATCTGACCTGACTAGTTAAGAACCACAGCTGAACTGATTCCCAAGTCAGGGAATCTGAGAGTGTGTGTGTGTGTGTGTGTGTGTGTGTGTGTGTGTGTGTGTGTGCATGCACCCATCTGCCTAAGCTGGGGAGGCACAGGGAGACCAGGCCTGAGTATATACGTCCTTCATCTGAATGCTTTTCTACAGCTTGTTCCATTGTGAACAGACCTTTCTAATCCCTTGTGCTCACAGAGAAGGAAGTAACAGCCATAGCTCTGTTTGCAGAAACTGTCATAGCACCCCTCTCCTCGGCCACCCATCTCCAGGGCCAGAATCTGCAGCCAGCTCTCCAGCTTGTAGGAGCAAGAGTGTGAAGAATCCTACAGGGCAGCCTATATATTAAGACCCTCCAACAAGCTCAGATCCTAGTGCCAAGAGAAAAATGGGCAGTCCAGGGCCTGCATTGTGAAGACAGGGCAGGGCAATACATGCCCAGTGGGGACAGAAGACATGTTGCTATTGTTCCAGCAGACTGAGGTTAGGAATGCTGGGAAGGCAGGATCGCCTTTCATAAAGGTGCCTGGTTAGCCCAGGTGAAGATTTCATTTCCTCCACTTTGCTGGAGTGGTTGACTTTGGCACATGATTACTTTCTACCTCTGAGCAGATGTATCACATGGCTCTATGATCTATATTTTAGAAAAAGAGATTTGTAATCTTTTTTAGCAGCAGAACTTTTTCTTCAAAATGACGTCTTGCACTAAACCCCCATATATATACATATACATATGTACATATATAATATAATTTTAAATGGTAATTAATGTGTTCCTTAGTATGAATCTTTATTTTTTGATGACAAAGATATTATTTTCAAAATCTCAGAAGTGCCTACAGGCAACTGCAGGGTTCTTTAAAGCATGCACTGAAAACAACTGATCAAGTCCTCCTCTCTTTCTGGGGTGATCAAAAGTCACTATCTCATATTTCACACAGTGAAATTAAAAACACACAGTCACTGTCATCCTGTCTCATAAAGGAGAGAAGGCTGACACTAGGGCATAATAGCATCTCACAGCCTTTCAGTGCTTAAACTGGAATAGGAGGTATGAAGCATCGTGTGTTGAAAACAGAAAGGATGGGGCAGAGAAAGATCTGGGCCCAGTGCTTTACTGTGGGCCCTGGAGAATTTTGGCTCTAGTCCTTAGCACACACTGGTGATACCTGAGCACCCTTCCTGTCTTTGGACTCTGAGTCCCTGATCATGGAGGTCACTTTCCATGAGGGTCTAGTCGGTGGCTGCCACTCACCGTGTTTAGCAGAGAAGGCTGTACAATTGCCAAACCACCCAGGCACACTAAGAGTGGCACAGAATGCATGAAGCTCCTTTATGCACCCAGATTTACATACAGTAATGAGTTCTGTAGGGTGACTACAGACCAAGCAATACAAATGAACTTTTGGACCATCTCAAGAGGTCCTGGGAGGTCCCAGAAGTACAGAAGAGAAGACATAGTCATTCGTCCAGCCCAGAAGCCAGACCTAGATGTCCGTATCAGTTACTCACTGTGGGTTCCTGGCCAAGAGGCTCATGCTCTTGCTCTTCTCATCTGTGAAATGAGAACAGTAAGGTATCTCCCTGCCAGGGTTGCTGGGCTGGTCAATATGAGGGTGGCTCAGGTTGCACACAGACCTGGGTAACGATCCTGTCTCTTCTACTGATAAGCAAAGTGATTCTGTAAACCTCAGTCTTCTCATTTGTCAAACAGAGATAACAATCAAATCAGACATGTCTGTAAAACACAACAATTAGCACAGTACTTAGAATACAGTAAACATCCTAGGGGAACAATGATATGACCAAGTGTAAGGGAAGTTTAGAGGAAATAGTACCAGCTGTCGATGACGATGGGGAAGGCTGAAATACACCCTGGAGTGAGGACCTACCTGGCACCCTGGCCATACCCCACTTCCTGAGTGACCTCCAGAAGGGATCTTCCTCCTTCTGAGCCATCTGTACGAATAGGGTGTTGCACTACACAACTGGAATTCTAACATTCGCTGGGTTTAAAGCATGCACTGAAAACAACTGATCAAGTCCTCCTCTCTTTCTGGGGTGATCAAAAGTCACTATCTCATATTTCACACAGTGAAATTAAAAACACACAGTCACTGTCATCCTGTCTCATAAAGGAGAGAAGGCTGACACTAGGGCATAATAGCATCTCACAGCCTTTCAGTGCTTAAACTGGAATAGGAGGTATGAAGCATCGTGTGTTGAAAACAGAAAGGATGGGGCAGAGAAAGATCTGGGCCCAGTGCTTTACTGTGGGCCCTGGAGAATTTTGGCTCTAGTCCTTAGCACACACTGGTGATACCTGAGCACCCTTCCTGTCTTTGGACTCTGAGTCCCTGATCATGGAGGTCACTTTCCATGAGGGTCTAGTCGGTGGCTGCCACTCACCGTGTTTAGCAGAGAAGGCTGTACAATTGCCAAACCACCCAGGCACACTAAGAGTGGCACAGAATGCATGAAGCTCCTTTATGCACCCAGATTTACATACAGTAATGAGTTCTGTAGGGTGACTACAGACCAAGCAATACAAATGAACTTTTGGACCATCTCAAGAGGTCCTGGGAGGTCCCAGAAGTACAGAAGAGAAGACATAGTCATTCGTCCAGCCCAGAAGCCAGACCTAGATGTCCGTATCAGTTACTCACTGTGGGTTCCTGGCCAAGAGGCTCATGCTCTTGCTCTTCTCATCTGTGAAATGAGAACAGTAAGGTATCTCCCTGCCAGGGTTGCTGGGCTGGTCAATATGAGGGTGGCTCAGGTTGCACACAGACCTGGGTAACGATCCTGTCTCTTCTACTGATAAGCAAAGTGATTCTGTAAACCTCAGTCTTCTCATTTGTCAAACAGAGATAACAATCAAATCAGACATGTCTGTAAAACACAACAATTAGCACAGTACTTAGAATACAGTAAACATCCTAGGGGAACAATGATATGACCAAGTGTAAGGGAAGTTTAGAGGAAATAGTACCAGCTGTCGATGACGATGGGGAAGGCTGAAATACACCCTGGAGTGAGGACCTACCTGGCACCCTGGCCATACCCCACTTCCTGAGTGACCTCCAGAAGGGATCTTCCTCCTTCTGAGCCATCTGTACAAATAGGGTGTTGCACTACACAACTGGATTCTAACATTCGCTGGGTTTACAATGGACTTTCAGATTCTAGTTACAGACTCACAGAGCAATCTGGGAGTCAATGTCCAAGGTTCCAACTAAATGCCTTTTGGGATCAGGTGTACATCAGGCATGAGTGATGTGAGCCATCTTGAATTCTATTGTTTTCAATACAGTCACAAAACCGACCCATCAAACATGAAGGAATATTCTTCACATCCACCAAGAAATGTGTTCACTCCCGTTTCTCTTGAACCTTTGACACAGCCTCAAGTTTGAAGAGGCCAGGCGGAAGGGGTAAGCCAGGGCTCTCCAGCCCCATTTAAAGGTGGCATCTGTTAGTCAGCAACAGTTGACTGTTGCCAGAGTGAAGGTGCAGTGCTGCTAGAGCCCCAGATTTTCCAAAGTTGGACTCAGTATTTCTTGTGTGAAACCTTCTGATCATCAAGGCTGGCAAACAATTCAAAACCTTTTCCATACAATACCTCTGCAATGTATAGGTTGAGCTCATGGATGGCATTTTGCCATGTCAAGTGTAATCAATTTCTAAAGCATACCAGCAGGTCCTGGCGACTCTGGTTCAAATGCTCCCCACCTCTAATCCCCCAACAGAACATGGGCACATTACTCCAAAGAATGCATGCTCCTCACATTGGTCGGACCTGGGAAGAGCTTCTGATCTAAGAAGTTTTCTGTGGCCTGAGAACAGTAAGGTATCTCTGCCAGGGTTGCTGGGCTGGTCAATATGAGGGTGGCTCAGGTTGCACACAGACCTGGGTAACGATCCTGTCTCTTCTACTGATAAGCAAAGTGATTCTGTAAACCTCAGTCTTCTCATTTGTCAAACAGAGATAACAATCAAATCAGACATGTCTGTAAAACACAACAATTAGCACAGTACTTAGAATACAGTAAACATCCTAGGGGAACAATGATATGACCAAGTGTAAGGGAAGTTTAGAGGAAATAGTACCAGCTGTCGATGACGATGGGGAAGGCTGAAATACACCCTGGAGTGAGGACCTACCTGGCACCCTGGCCATACCCCACTTCCTGAGTGACCTCCAGAAGGGATCTTCCTCCTTCTGAGCCATCTGTACAAATAGGGTGTTGCACTACACAACTGGATTCTAACATTCGCTGGGTTTACAATGGACTTTCAGATTCTAGTTACAGACTCACAGAGCAATCTGGGAGTCAATGTCCAAGGTTCCAACTAAATGCCTTTTGGGATCAGGTGTACATCAGGCATGAGTGATGTGAGCCATCTTGAATTCTATTGTTTTCAATACAGTCACAAAACCGACCCATCAAACATGAAGGAATATTCTTCACATCCACCAAGAAATGTGTTCACTCCCGTTTCTCTTGAACCTTTGACACAGCCTCAAGTTTGAAGAGGCCAGGCGGAAGGGGTAAGCCAGGGCTCTCCAGCCCCATTTAAAGGTGGCATCTGTTAGTCAGCAACAGTTGACTGTTGCCAGAGTGAAGGTGCAGTGCTGCTAGAGCCCCAGATTTTCCAAAGTTGGACTCAGTATTTCTTGTGTGAAACCTTCTGATCATCAAGGCTGGCAAACAATTCAAAACCTTTTCCATACAATACCTCTGCAATGTATAGGTTGAGCTCATGGATGGCATTTTGCCATGTCAAGTGTAATCAATTTCTAAAGCATACCAGCAGGTCCTGGCGACTCTGGTTCAAATGCTCCCCACCTCTAATCCCCCAACAGAACATGGGCACATTACTCCAAAGAATGCATGCTCCTCACATTGGTCGGACCTGGGAAGAGCTTCTGATCTAAGAACAGTTCTCTGTGGCCACTGTTTTCAAACTTTAGGATCCATCAAAATCCCTTGGGAATAAAAGGAGCCTTTATGAGGCCCTTAACCCCCACCTATAGAAACTGACTCAGCAGGTCTGAAGTAGGTCTCAGCAATTTGCCCAGGCAGATGGTCTCTAGGCCTCCCTTTGAGAAGATGATCTCAGGTCTAGCCAGGGGCCAGTGAAATCGACAACTGTGGAAGTCCCTGTAGACCTGAGTGCTTGGAGCTGGAAGATAAGCAGACAAATTGATTGCTGTAACTGAACGGACACAGACCAAGGATGGTTATCTGCCTCTTCCAAGGAGCATGAACAAGAGACCTACTCATGTTACTCATTCACCAGGAGTTTAAGAGTTCACAGAGAAATAAGAAAGATAAGAAACTGAGCCACAGAGCCAAGTCAGACGGTAGTGAGAATATTGTTCATCCCCTGGACTGTCTTCACTCTTAGTGAAGACATCTCTCCATGAGCAGTGGGCATCTGCCACTGTTTCCTCTGAGTAGGAACACTGCTCTGGACCTGATCCCTCTAAGAAACAAAGCCTGATGGGTTTAGCCAGGTCCCAGCCAAGGCACAGTGCTTCTACTGGACAGAGCATACATACTGTTACGTCTCTGGGTCAAGCTGCCATCTATATTGCCACTTGTAGTTGGGATACTGAGGTCAGGTGATGCTAAGCACACCAACCTATGAGTCAGAGGCCTCCCGGAGGAAGGTTAGGGGGCAGTAGGCTCCTTGCCGGGACCATTTGCTTTGATAATACAGATGAGAAAACTATCCAAAGTGACCAAAGAGACAAAGGCTCTATGAGTCTGAAGGGACAGACACTCCACTGGGGAGACCTTCAGCCCTGGCTGGTGGCAGACACTGCACAGCACAGTAGACTACCCAGTGGTGGGGGCACATCTCTGGAGTCACACTGACCCATTTTGCCATGTCAAGTGTAATCAATTTGTAAAGCATACCAGCAGGTCCTGGCGACTCTGGTTCAAATGCTCCCCACCTCTAATCCCCCAACAGAACATGGGCACATTACTCCAAAGAATGCATGCTCCTCACATTGGTCGGACCTGGGAAGAGCTTCTGATCTAAGAACAGTTCTCTGTGGCCACTGTTTTCAAACTTTAGGATCCATCAAAATCCCTTGGGAATAAAAGGAGCCTTTATGAGGCCCTTAACCCCCACCTATAGAAACTGACTCAGCAGGTCTGAAGTAGGTCTCAGCAATTTGCCCAGGCAGATGGTCTCTAGGCCTCCCTTTGAGAAGATGATCTCAGGTCTAGCCAGGGGCCAGTGAAATCGACAACTGTGGAAGTCCCTGTAGACCTGAGTGCTTGGAGCTGGAAGATAAGCAGACAAATTGATTGCTGTAACTGAACGGACACAGACCAAGGATGGTTATCTGCCTCTTCCAAGGAGCATGAACAAGAGACCTACTCATGTTACTCATTCACCAGGAGTTTAAGAGTTCACAGAGAAATAAGAAAGATAAGAAACTGAGCCACAGAGCCAAGTCAGACGGTAGTGAGAATATTGTTCATCCCCTGGACTGTCTTCACTCTTAGTGAAGACATCTCTCCATGAGCAGTGGGCATCTGCCACTGTTTCCTCTGAGTAGGAACACTGCTCTGGACCTGATCCCTCTAAGAAACAAAGCCTGATGGGTTTAGCCAGGTCCCAGCCAAGGCACAGTGCTTCTACTGGACAGAGCATACATACTGTTACGTCTCTGGGTCAAGCTGCCATCTATATTGCCACTTGTAGTTGGGATACTGAGGTCAGGTGATGCTAAGCACACCAACCTATGAGTCAGAGGCCTCCCGGAGGAAGGTTAGGGGGCAGTAGGCTCCTTGCCGGGACCATTTGCTTTGATAATACAGATGAGAAAACTATCCAAAGTGACCAAAGAGACAAAGGCTCTATGAGTCTGAAGGGACAGACACTCCACTGGGGAGACCTTCAGCCCTGGCTGGTGGCAGACACTGCACAGCACAGTAGACTACCCAGTGGTGGGGGGCACATCTCTGGAGTCACACTGCTTAGGTTCTTATTCCAGCTCCACTGTTCTCTGGTGGTGTGACTTTGGGGAAGTCACTGTTTCTGAATTTGAGTTCCCTGGTCTTCCAATACAAATGATTATAATAAGACCTCACAAGGGGCTTGGGAGGGTCAAATAAAATCCTGAGTGTAAATTCTTTAGCACAGAGCCTGGCAGAGAGCAAAAGATAATGTTTAGTTTAAGAGGGAACAAAAAAAGAAACCTACAGAGAATTTCTCTTCTCAGAAAACATTCTCAGAGAACAGAGCAACACTACAAGAGGAAACCCAAGTTCTGGGGAAATGTGAGCTAGTGTTGCTATTCTGCAAGTATAGGAAATAGATGTGGATGAGAGGGCATCTGTCACGTAACTGGTGGGGTGGCGGGGGGGAAGCACTGCACCAGGAAGACACTGAGGTGTGGGCTCGTACTCCCTTAGGGTTCTGTCCCTAACCCTGTGACCAGCCTAAGCAAGGCCATGACACCCAGGCCCTACTCTCTTCCTTTCTAAAATGAGTGGGTTGGGTCCCCTGACCTCATAGGGCACTTCCCACTCTAAAACCCTGGGATCTTGTAAATAAAGAATGAAAGAAGAAGAAGAAACAGAGATTTAGTCAAATAACTTGAAATTCCAGAACAGACGTTTGTAAAGGGGAATTTACTCTGAAAGGTAACTTTAGGCTGAAATAACAGCCAAATTTGCTGTTATAAGATGGTTTAATTAGGACCTATGAAGAGTCCTCAAGAATGTAGAAAGCTGCTCCCATGCAGTCCATGGGTGAAGGGCAGACCCTGCCCCATTTCCTGGGGGACCATTCTGGCAAGTAGGAGTCATACCCCAGGTAGTTTTAGGCATGGTCTCCAGTTTCATTCAGATCTCTACTCAAATACCACCTCCACAGTGTCTCCTCCTAACCTGTTTCTGACTCTAAACCGACTTTGCCCGGGACCATTTGCTTTGATAATACAGATGAGTCCAAAGTGACCAAAGAGACAAAGGCTCTATGAGTCTGAAGGGACAGACACTCCACTGGGGAGACCTTCAGCCCTGGCTGGTGGCAGACACTGCACAGCACAGTAGACTACCCAGTGGTGGGGGGCACATCTCTGGAGTCACACTGCTTAGGTTCTTATTCCAGCTCCACTGTTCTCTGGTGGTGTGACTTTGGGGAAGTCACTGTTTCTGAATTTGAGTTCCCTGGTCTTCCAATACAAATGATTATAATAAGACCTCACAAGGGGCTTGGGAGGGTCAAATAAAATCCTGAGTGTAAATTCTTTAGCACAGAGCCTGGCAGAGAGCAAAAGATAATGTTTAGTTTAAGAGGGAACAAAAAAAGAAACCTACAGAGAATTTCTCTTCTCAGAAAACATTCTCAGAGAACAGAGCAACACTACAAGAGGAAACCCAAGTTCTGGGGAAATGTGAGCTAGTGTTGCTATTCTGCAAGTATAGGAAATAGATGTGGATGAGAGGGCATCTGTCACGTAACTGGTGGGGTGGCGGGGGGGAAGCACTGCACCAGGAAGACACTGAGGTGTGGGCTCGTACTCCCTTAGGGTTCTGTCCCTAACCCTGTGACCAGCCTAAGCAAGGCCATGACACCCAGGCCCTACTCTCTTCCTTTCTAAAATGAGTGGGTTGGGTCCCCTGACCTCATAGGGCACTTCCCACTCTAAAACCCTGGGATCTTGTAAATAAAGAATGAAAGAAGAAGAAGAAACAGAGATTTAGTCAAATAACTTGAAATTCCAGAACAGACGTTTGTAAAGGGGAATTTACTCTGAAAGGTAACTTTAGGCTGAAATAACAGCCAAATTTGCTGTTATAAGATGGTTTAATTAGGACCTATGAAGAGTCCTCAAGAATGTAGAAAGCTGCTCCCATGCAGTCCATGGGTGAAGGGCAGACCCTGCCCCATTTCCTGGGGGACCATTCTGGCAAGTAGGAGTCATACCCCAGGTAGTTTTAGGGCATGGTCTCCAGTTTCATTCAGATCTCTACTCAAATACCACCTCCACAGTGTCTCCTCCTAACCTGTTTCTGACTCTAAACCGACCTCTAACCACCCAGTCTAAAGGGTCATTTCTGTCACTCCCAAGGCCCTTAACCCACAGTGTGCATCACAGTATATGTTGTCTGACTCCCTCATATTCTACATAATACGCTCGCTTTTGTCTAGATGAACAAAATCTGAAGTTAAAGAATTAATATCTAATTGTTAAGGTTCAGAACCCAGTCTGCTAGCAAGGAAAGGAACTGGGGGGAAGCAATCATCCCCCTCATTCCTGCAGAGCTTTCTCTAGGTGGAGCCATGTGTAGAGGGCAGTGGAGGCACTGAGTGCCCCAGGGCAGGGAGGCCTCAGAGGATGCGGACTGGACAACACATTTCACCTGGAGCGGACCCCGCCTCCGGGAGGCTTTCCCCCTTGATGGAGGAGGCTGTTTGATGGCCTTGTGTGGGACTTTGAAGGTTTGGATATTCAGGAACTGTCCTAAAATTTCCCCTCTTCCACATGCAGGAGCCCTGTAACTTTCAGGAACTCGATTGTCTAGGGAATATAAACAAAAGAACAAAGGCAAAATTGACACATTGAAAGGAACAGAATCTCAGAGCACACAGAATAAGAAACCTGCTTGGAACTGAAACACCACTCAGAGTGGCACGCAGAAGGAATAACTGGAAAATATAACCTCCCACCCCAACACACACACACCGGGAGGGGTCCAAATAAATCAACAAAATTCTATCCTGGTTCTCAGTCCATTCACAAGAATTCTATAGAAGGGGGCACGTGCCTCCAGAGCTTGGGCTTCTCCTTGCACAGCAGTCTTGGCTGCCAGCTGCACCCCTGCCTGCTCTCAGAGAGCAGAAGGACAGGCTTGCTTTAGGTATCAAATAAGGTCTCTTTCAGGGAGATACAGTGAAGCAAGCGTTAGAGGCCTGGTAGCCAGCACAACATGTTCCCTTTACAGGCTGTATGACTTTGGACAAATTCCCTCCCCTCTGCAAGACTGTTTCTTCTTCCATAGAAAGAGATTTGGGCTGCTTTGTGGCAACTCTCTGCTCTTTCAGATCTCTTTGTCAGTAGTCTCGAAGCCTTCAGTGTATTTTTCTGGCCTGCTCCCTCTCCCCACAACTCTACAAATCCGTTTCTGTTGACAGATAAATTGTTTCCACTTGATGCGGAATAATTGCCTCTCCAGAATGAGGGACCAGTTTGAGTCTCAGTCACAAACACCCAGGGCGAGGCGAGTTCTCACAGTTGTCAGTCCTTGGGTCACTTTTCTTCTGTGGCACCAGGGCTAATGGGTTTGCCCTTCCTTTCTCTTTCTCTCTCTAGAATCAGTGGCAACGCTGCCTGTTCCCCACCATAGCTTGTGACGGCGGGACACACCAAGGGGGAAAAGCTACCAAGCAGAATACGGAGCCCCTGGCTTTGGGTGAGAAGGTGGAACTCTCCCAGTATGACTCTGGGGCTTCAAGAGGTTCCCTCTCTGCCAAACAGCATCAACTTCCTGAACTGTGGAAACTAGAACTCTGACCAGCCAACTCAGAGGGTTTTGTGAGAATCAGTTGGAAAAATAGATTCAGAGGAAATCTTTGAATTGCTGCTTAGACCCATGGGTCCAAGACTCTCAGCCAATGCTCTGACTTCCTGATCCTCTGACGAGCTAGTCCCTCACTGTGCCTAGCCTGTTAGGCTCTCCAGCAATAACAGTGCCATTTGGGCTTGGGCTCTGGGGTCAGACTGCCTGGATTTTCATACCAGCCCTCCTGTTTATCAGCTGTGTGATCTTCAACAAGGCAATTTACCTCTGTGATCTTCAGTTTCCTCATTTGTATGTGAAAATAAAATAGAAACTACCTCAAGCATTGCTGTTAGATAGTGTATTAAAAAAACATCTGATGCAGCACCTAAGATATGTTAGTTTCTGTTGTAGTTGGTGTTCTCTCTTTAAAGACCCCCCGAATTGTTGGTGACAGCGTAGTCATCACAGATAGGATCAGCATAAAACTCAATATAACTAATGAAACTACAATACTAGGCATCCTAAAAACAGTGAGTTCAGGAGGTATGGTCCACAGACCTTGGAGAAGCCTCAGGAAACTTTCAGTGGGTCCCCAACAACACCAAAACTATTTTCAAGATAATAGTTTTCTTTGCCTTCTTCACTGCAGCGATATTTACACTAATGGTGCAAAAGCAATGGCAGGCAAAACTGCAGATGCCTTAGCATGAATCAAAATAGACTCTCATTTGCATATTTCATTCCTGTGTTCTTTATGGCTAGACACCAGAAAGAAAAGAAAAAGGCTGTTTCACTTAACACTGTGTTTTACTAAGCAATAAATGTTGTTGATTTTATTGAATCCTGACCCTTGAATATACTTCTTGTTAATATTCTGTGACAAAAATGAGACAGGCTTAAGACACTTCTGCTAGACAGCACAATACAACCGCTGTCCCAAGGAAAAGCACTCCTGCAGATGTTAGATCTGCACTATGAATCAGCCGCTTTTGTCACAAAAGGACGTTGAAAGAAGGATGGACTGCCTAACAAACTTCATTATTCAAGTAACATTCAGATCCAAAGATGAATGAAGTGAGTCTGTCACATCTAGGAAAACCGCTATCAGTGTTTATTGCCAACTGATAAAATTCTAGCTTTCAACTGAATTTGGGAAGACATATTTGCTACCATAATAAATTCATCAGCTTCCCAATATTTAAATATTTTTCTAAAGAGGTTGAGATAATATTAATGAATACAATTTTTTAGATTATTGAATGAAATGTACTAACATTCAGAAGGTCAGCATAACTAGTGACCTAATATTTTCCTAATTAGCAATGCATGATGTTACAAAATCATGCATGGGTAAAAGACCCATTTAATGCAATGTAGACCAAATACATTATATGCAATAAAATATGAAAAGTTCTTTGATATCCTTCCCCATTCCACATGTAAACTTTTAGTGTAATATCAAAGAATACCCATAATTACCTAAAAAATCATTAAAGTATTTCTCCATTTTTCAACTATGCCTCTAAGCAAAGCCAGACTTTACAAGAATACACTGCAATAGATTAAATGCAGAATCAAATATAAAAATCAAGCTGTCTTCTACTAAGCCAGATGTTAAAAAGATATGCAAAGATACAAAATGCCATTTTTCTCAATATTATTTTTTGGTTTTAAATGTTTTTCATAAAGATATTTTAATTATTTTAACATGTAATGGGCTTATTGTCATTGTTTCTGTTATTCTTAAATGAATTAATAAATCAACATTTTTAAAATGTATGTGTTTTAATTCCTTACACAGTAAATATTAGGAGATATACTCTACATAACCAAATCCATTTGTGGTCCTCAGTTATTTTTTAAAGAGAATAAAATTATCTAAAACTAAGAAATTTCAGAATCACTTCTGTAAATGCTTGAGGGAGAGAGACATAACCAAATCCGCATTTTGTTTAGATCTTTTACAAAATGAATTTTTCCTGACCCTTGAATATACTTCTTGTTAATATTCTGTGACAAAAATGAGACAGGCTTAAGACACTTCTGCTAGACAGCACAATACAACCGCTGTCCCAAGGAAAAGCACTCCTGCAGATGTTAGATCTGCACTATGAATCAGCCGCTTTTGTCACAAAAGGACGTTGAAAGAAGGATGGACTGCCTAACAAACTTCATTATTCAAGTAACATTCAGATCCAAAGATGAATGAAGTGAGTCTGTCACATCTAGGAAAACCGCTATCAGTGTTTATTGCCAACTGATAAAATTCTAGCTTTCAACTGAATTTGGGAAGACATATTTGCTACCATAATAAATTCATCAGCTTCCCAATATTTAAATATTTTTCTAAAGAGGTTGAGATAATATTAATGAATACAATTTTTTAGATTATTGAATGAAATGTACTAACATTCAGAAGGTCAGCATAACTAGTGACCTAATATTTTCCTAATTAGCAATGCATGATGTTACAAAATCATGCATGGGTAAAAGACCCATTTAATGCAATGTAGACCAAATACATTATATGCAATAAAATATGAAAAGTTCTTTGATATCCTTCCCCATTCCACATGTAAACTTTTAGTGTAATATCAAAGAATACCCATAATTACCTAAAAAATCATTAAAGTATTTCTCCATTTTTCAACTATGCCTCTAAGCAAAGCCAGACTTTACAAGAATACACTGCAATAGATTAAATGCAGAATCAAATATAAAAATCAAGCTGTCTTCTACTAAGCCAGATGTTAAAAAGATATGCAAAGATACAAAATGCCATTTTTCTCAATATTATTTTTTGGTTTTAAATGTTTTTCATAAAGATATTTTAATTATTTTAACATGTAATGGGCTTATTGTCATTGTTTCTGTTATTCTTAAATGAATTAATAAATCAACATTTTTAAAATGTATGTGTTTTAATTCCTTACACAGTAAATATTAGGAGATATACTCTACATAACCAAATCCATTTGTGGTCCTCAGTTATTTTTTAAAGAGAATAAAATTATCTAAAACTAAGAAATTTCAGAATCACTTCTGTAAATGCTTGAGGGAGAGAGAGCACACGAGTAAGTGCCAAGTACAGGGAGTAGCAGTCCTGTGGTGCTCTCTGTACATCACCCTATACCAGGAGAAGGTGGGACTACTCTGTCCAACTCTGTAGTAGGGAACTTACAAACTGACTACTACCCCAAAAGGGTAACTGAACAATAGAGGGGTATAAAGACTATGTGCCCAGAGGAATGGTGGAAATAATTAGGCAAACTTACCCTGGAGTAAACCAAAAACAAAGATAAATAATGACTCTTAGGGGATCAGAATGTCTTCCTCAAATCTCTGAAATATTATCAGGTAAAATTTAAATCAAAGGGATGTATAAGAATGGCCCCAAGTGTCTGTTTGGCTTCATCAGTATTTTTCCCCTTTGATGTCTTCTCTCTCCTTCTCTAATTATTCTTTCTATCCTAAAATGTTGTTCCTGGTCTCTTTTCATTTCCTTCTAATTTTTTTTCTTTTTCTAGTTTTACTTCTTTTTCTCAATGCCTCCTTTCTCTCTTTCCCTTTTTCATTATTTTTCTCCCTTAACTACCCACAATATATAAGGAATATATTTTTGTTATTTTTTCCAAAGAGTTTCCTTCCTCAAATGGCGAGTGTGAAAAGAAGAAAAGGAGAGAAGGATGCAGGAGGGAAGTCAAAGGATAGAAAGAAGAATAAAAATAACCTGCTATTATTCCCCTGTAACCTGATACATTTAATAAGTTAATGGTGAAATGCCTCTAAGCAAAGCCAGACTTTACAAGAATACACTGCAATAGATTAAATGCAGAATCAAATATAAAAATCAAGCTGTCTTCTACTAAGCCAGATGTTAAAAAGATATGCAAAGATACAAAATGCCATTTTTCTCAATATTATTTTTTGGTTTTAAATGTTTTTCATAAAGATATTTTAATTATTTTAACATGTAATGGGCTTATTGTCATTGTTTCTGTTATTCTTAAATGAATTAATAAATCAACATTTTTAAAATGTATGTGTTTTAATTCCTTACACAGTAAATATTAGGAGATATACTCTACATAACCAAATCCATTTGTGGTCCTCAGTTATTTTTTAAAGAGAATAAAATTATCTAAAACTAAGAAATTTCAGAATCACTTCTGTAAATGCTTGAGGGAGAGAGAGCACACGAGTAAGTGCCAAGTACAGGGAGTAGCAGTCCTGTGGTGCTCTCTGTACATCACCCTATACCAGGAGAAGGTGGGACTACTCTGTCCAACTCTGTAGTAGGGAACTTACAAACTGACTACTACCCCAAAAGGGTAACTGAACAATAGAGGGGTATAAAGACTATGTGCCCAGAGGAATGGTGGAAATAATTAGGCAAACTTACCCTGGAGTAAACCAAAAACAAAGATAAATAATGACTCTTAGGGGATCAGAATGTCTTCCTCAAATCTCTGAAATATTATCAGGTAAAATTTAAATCAAAGGGATGTATAAGAATGGCCCCAAGTGTCTGTTTGGCTTCATCAGTATTTTTCCCCTTTGATGTCTTCTCTCTCCTTCTCTAATTATTCTTTCTATCCTAAAATGTTGTTCCTGGTCTCTTTTCATTTCCTTCTAATTTTTTTTCTTTTTCTAGTTTTACTTCTTTTTCTCAATGCCTCCTTTCTCTCTTTCCCTTTTTCATTATTTTTCTCCCTTAACTACCCACAATATATAAGGAATATATTTTTGTTATTTTTTCCAAAGAGTTTCCTTCCTCAAATGGCGAGTGTGAAAAGAAGAAAAGGAGAGAAGGATGCAGGAGGGGAAGTCAAAGGATAGAAAGAAGAATAAAAATAACCTGCTATTATTCCCCCCTGTAACCTGATACATTTAATAAGTTAATGGTGTAAATGTTGCTAGTTTCAAGTGTTGGAGCAAGAACATCTACCAGTATTGACTAAGGCTCAGTCCTGGGCTTTCAGTACTATTTATCCTAAAGCTATTAGAGAAATAAAAAGTCACAAAATATTAAGGGTGAATATTTTATAGGCAACAAAAAAAGTAAATACAGTTCTTCCCCCATGGTGGTCCAGTGGGTAAGGACACCGCCTTGCAGTGCAAGGGGCGCCGGTTCGATCCCTGGCCTGGGAAGATCCCACGTGCCGCGGAGCGGCTGGACCCATGTGTCCAATCACCCAGCCGGTGCTCTGGAGCGCATGCGCCCAGAGCCGGCGCTCTACAATGACAGACGCCACCGCGATGGGAGGCCCACACGGGCCAAAGAACAAAGACAGATGAAAATAGAGAAATGAAAGACCAATAGAAGTGGCCCGCCCGCTCCCCTCCCTCCCCAACCCGACCCCCGCCCAAAATAAATAAATAAATAAATCTTAAAAAAAAAAAAAAGTAAATACAATAGACAGTTCTGGAGCATTTTCAAAATGAGACATAACAAGAAGATTCCTCTTCTAGAAAAGTAACCTAAAGATATAGACACAAAATTATGCATGAGGGTATTTGTCTCACTGTTACTTAAAATGATAAAGAACTGAAATACTTTTAATGTCCAATAATAAGTGAAGAGTGAAATCATTTCTGGAGCACTTATGAATAGACTATTAAGTCACCAGGATAATGTTAAAATTTTTTTAAACAATCAAAATAGATTGAGTTGTTTAACAATTTATTCAATTTCTTTTTGTAAGCTGCTACTTACCCTATAGCAAATACTGGGCGTTCAGTGGTACCCTAGCCCCTACCCTAATATAACTTAAATTCAAATTTAAAATATAGATTTTAAACAATTACTTATACAAATAATTAATTAAATGCTATTTAATCCTTATTTCCAAAAAAAAACCATGCAAATCTATAAATATTTTGTTATTAGACCCATTTTACAGATTTGAAAAATGAGGTTCACTGGGTTAAATAGGCCTAGTAAGCAGCAGAGCTGGAATTCAGACCCTAATGGCCTGACTCCAAAGCCCAAACTCTAAATAATTCACAGAGGAGGGGACAGAGTTATCAGAAAAGCCATCCTAGACCCCACCAGGGAGAGGACCAGACCTCTGTATAAGAAAAAATGTTCCAGAGGAAGTAGCCTCTAAGAAAGCTCTGTACTTATGAAAACGCTTCCAGACAAGGACTTGGGGACACAGTCAGAGAACTGAAAGGTCTGGAGAACTGGGCGCATAATACTGGGGTGGGGGTGACAGATATGAGGTTGAGAGGGTAATCAGGGAGCTGGGGAAAGCTCTATTAAAATATTTAAATTTATCCTCAAAACTATCAGAAGTTTTCTAAACAGAAAAACATCACAGTCAGTTTCCCATTTACAAGACAGAATTCTGGCAACTTGGTGGAGAATAATTCTACTGAGTCAAGAATGACAACCCAGCCAGCAAAGCTCATTAACAATTCTCAGGAAATAAAAATACAGTCTGGGTAATAAAATGAAGTCTAACCTTTTTTCCTTTGTGCTTAGTCTAGTTTCACTCACTCGTAGAGGACTACGTATAGTCGCCTTGCGGCCAGCACCTCAGACCAGAGTTCTTAGTGTGAAAATGGCAGCTGGACACCTCAGCCTGACGGGTCTGACGGGTCTTGTGCAGAAGCACTGTGCACCTCATCTCACCTCAATTCAAGATGGCGGCGGGCCGTGCCCAGAAGACCTATGCAGGACACTGCAAGGCAATGCTGCAGTGGTGGTGGGCCTTGCACAGAGACGCTGCCCCCGGCCCTGCAGCCGCCAGAAGTCGCAAGCAGCGTGACTACGCCAAACCCAAAAGAACTACAAGAACGCTGCAAAGCAGCCCTGCCCTGTGCCTTTGCTGGGAGGAAAGTGTGCGTTCTAGAGCAGAAGCTTGTGCCTCTCCATTCTTTCATCAAAGAATACAGTTTTCTAGACTTCCCTGGCAGTCCAGTGGTTAAGACTTGGCCTTTCAATGCAGGGGGTGCGGGTTTGATCCCTGTCTGGGAGTTAAGATCCCACATGCCTCTCGGCCAACAAACCAAAACATAAAACAGAAGCACTACTGTAACAAATTCAATAAAGACTGTAAAAAAAAAAAAGAAAGAAAAGCCAAAGAAAGAAGAAGAATACAGCTTACCTTTGCTTCTGAAGAAAGAGTGAAGAGCCAGAGGCCAATTAGGAGTCTATAGCAATCAATTGGTAGACAGGTGATGATAATAAAAACTGAGGATAAAAGGGGTTTCTCTGGTGGTCCAGTGGGTAAGGAAACCGCCTTGCAGTGCAAGGGGTGCCGGTTCGATCCCTGGCCTGGGAAGATCCCATGTGCTGCGGAGCGGCTGGACCCATGTGTCCAATTACCGAGCCGGAGCTCTGGAGCGCGACAGCAGAGGCCACCGTGATGGGAGACCCACACGGGCCAAAGAATAAAGATGGATGAAAATAGACAAATGAAAGACCAATAGAAGTGGCCCGCCTGCCCCCCTCCCTCCCCACCTCACCCCTACAAAAGAAAAATTAAAAAAAAAAGAATCAAGGAGAGGACTTCCCTGGTGGTCTAGTGGTTAAGACTCCATGTTTCCATTGCAGGGAGTTCAGACTCAGTCCTTGGTCAGGGAAGTTCTACATGCTACACAGTGCGGTCAAAAATAAATAAATAAAAATGTGCATACTTTTAAAAAGAGAGAGAGAGAGAAAAGATATCTGTTCCCAGAAATACACTGAAGGGAAAGCTAATGGACATAGAGATTAATCAGCATGGGAATGTGAGAGAGAAAAGCAGAAATGAGATCCTGTGACGATTCTCAAATATAATTGAATATGCCTATTGAAGTACCATTTGCTGATAAAGGCAGCACAGGAGCAGGGGGATGTCATTTTGTGGGAGGAGGTAATGAGTTTAGGACAAGCCGAGTTTGAAGCAGGCTTGTGACAACTAGGTGGCAATGCCCAATGAGAAGACTTAAGTCTGAAGCTGCTCAGGAGGAACTGGGCTAGAGTTCTGTGTATCTGATGGTTGAGCCTTGGGAATGGATGAGATTTTCTTGGGAGGAGTGTGTAGTGAGAGGACAGGTAGGACTAGGAGAGGACCTGAAGAACACCAACAGGGAAGGGTTGGGCAAAAGATTGAAAGAATAAAAATGAGCAGCACACAGACAGGCAGTAAGGAAAATGCCTACAAAGGTGAAGTGTGGTGTCTTGAAGTTCTGCAAGGAGAGTAATTTCACAAGGTAGAAGATGCCAGAAATAAAAGTGTGTGCATGCTCAGTCATGTCTGACTCTATGCGACCCCCTGGACTGTAGCCCGCCAGGCTCCTCTGTCCCTGGGATTCTCCTGGCAAGAATACTGGAGTGAGTGCCATTGCATCCTTCAGGGGATCTTCCAAGAAAGGGAGACAACCTGAGCCTCCTCATTGCCAGGTGGATTCTCTACCACTGAGCCACCTGGGAACCCCAAAATAAAATTACAGAGAATATCATAATATTTTATTTGGATATGGAGGAGGCTACACTTGACCTTTTGATTCTGTACTAATAATAAAAATTATGTTTATATAATTTTAATGAACATTTGTTAGTCACTCATTATGTGCTGTGCATTGTTTTAAAGACTAAACATATGTAAACAATTGAACCCTCACAACAATCCTATGAGATAAGTAATTATCCCCATTTTGAAGATGCAGAAACAGAGGCAATTAAAGTAACAAGTTCACATTCACACAACAAGCAATTGTTGGAGTCAAGGTTTAGGGGTGTTTCTCCCTTACTTGTCCCAGGGACAGAGGAGAAAAAATAAATTGAAAGAGTCCAGGACAGGGCAAGTGAAGTAATTCTGAGGTTGCCAGTACACTTCCACTCCAGAAAGGTCCTGGCATGAAAGGAGAACAAGCTGGACTTTAGACACTCTCGGTTCCTTCTTTCCTAGTGGCTCAGGAGCAGACAATGGTTTTCCCTGAGCCAACCGCTTTAGGCTCTTTTGGGTCTAACCACATAATCAGGTTCTTTGAAAATCTAACGGTCAGATGGCTGGCACATGTAGATAAACTAAAGATTCCAAAGGACTACTAAAGAGCAGGAAGCAAAAAGATTTTCTTAGAAATGGTCCTCCCAATTTGGTACCATATCTGTTCATCTTCATAGTCATTACCTCATTTAATTTCCACAGATAAGTGTCAATGAAGAGCAATTATGACCTCTGGAACCTTGAACGTCCTGTCCCTCTTCTTAGAGCCTTCTTTCCCCTCTCCACCTTTCCTATGTTATTGCTTACTCATTTAGCTTATTTCCTATGCCTTGGTCTACTGAGCTAAAGGAGGTATCATAGTCTTTGTTTGGTTCTGGATTATATGAGATCATTGATCTATGTATGTTACTTCTTAAAAAACAAAAAATATCAATATCAGTCCATCCTTGTGACCTGCTAACACCAGGAATACTGAAGGATAAGTGAAACCCAAGATATTAGAACTTTATGAGGCTTATATCAGTCAGCATTCAGATGGGGGTATATTCATCATGAGTGTTACAGAATAGGAGAGTTACTATAAAAGTTAGACCTTACACAGCTGTGGGTGATGCTGGGGAAATCAAAGTCTTGAAAACATACAGGATTATGATTAGCTGTTTGGATATAATTTGTTTCAATAAAAAAATTTGTTAGTCACTCATTATGTGCTGTGCATTGTTTTAAAGACTAAACATATGTAAACAATTGAACCCTCACAACAATCCTATGAGATAAGTAATTATCCCCATTTTGAAGATGCAGAAACAGAGGCAATTAAAGTAACAAGTTCACATTCACACAACAAGCAATTGTTGGAGTCAAGGTTTAGGGGTGTTTCTCCCTTACTTGTCCCAGGGACAGAGGAGAAAAAATAAATTGAAAGAGTCCAGGACAGGGCAAGTGAAGTAATTCTGAGGTTGCCAGTACACTTCCACTCCAGAAAGGTCCTGGCATGAAAGGAGAACAAGCTGGACTTTAGACACTCTCGGTTCCTTCTTTCCTAGTGGCTCAGGAGCAGACAATGGTTTTCCCTGAGCCAACCGCTTTAGGCTCTTTTGGGTCTAACCACATAATCAGGTTCTTTGAAAATCTAACGGTCAGATGGCTGGCACATGTAGATAAACTAAAGATTCCAAAGGACTACTAAAGAGCAGGAAGCAAAAAGATTTTCTTAGAAATGGTCCTCCCAATTTGGTACCATATCTGTTCATCTTCATAGTCATTACCTCATTTAATTTCCACAGATAAGTGTCAATGAAGAGCAATTATGACCTCTGGACCCTTGCACGTCCTGTCCCCTCTTCTTAGAGCCTTCTTTCCCCTCTCCACCTTTCCTATGTTATTGCTTACTCATTTAGCTTATTTCCTATGCCTTGGTCTACTGAGCTAAAGGAGGTATCATAGTCTTTGTTTGGTTCTGGATTATATGAGATCATTGATCTATGTATGTTACTTCTTAAAAAACAAAAAATATCAATATCAGTCCATCCTTGTGACCTGCTAACACCAGGAATACTGAAGGATAAGTGAAACCCAAGATATTAGAACTTTATGAGGCTTATATCAGTCAGCATTCAGATGGGGGTATATTCATCATGAGTGTTACAGAATAGGAGAGTTACTATAAAAGTTAGACCTTACACAGCTGTGGGTGATGCTGGGGAAATCAAAGTCTTGAAAACATACTTGAAGGATTATGATTATAAGCAGAGTCACAGTAACTTTTAACAGTCAAGCATGTCTAGCCAGCAAAATAGGCTCACAAAGGGGTCATGCATGAAGAGGTCTGAAAGACCAGTACCTCTCAGGGGCTACTTCTTTGAGAGGGAGACCAAAGGAAGGTGGTGAGCCTGGAGCTAGTGGTAGTTGAGAGAAAGAGCTAGGTGAGATGAAACCTACTAGGCATCTCTGTGACTATCCCCACACGCAATCACAGTGACCTCCAAAGAGGGTCAATGACTGCTGCTTCACTTCCTCCTTCTGAATCTTATACAAGTTTCTCTTTTGCACAACTCTGGCCTGGGATCAAAAAGGGAAACATATATAATTCCCAACCAAATTAAATTGCCATAGCCAAATCCAGCACACTTGAAAAGTAAAAGGCAAACTAAGTTAAGGGCTCACCAGCATGGGAAGGGTTGTCATGTTGGAGTCACCCTCATATAGCCCAGATTGTCATCATGTTCTATAGCTTTTATCTCCACAAGGACACACTCATTTGTTCCTTCTTCTCTATCACCACAGTCATTACCCTAGTTCTTGCCCAAGGTCACATAACTAGCTAATGATGAAACCAGTATTTAAGCTTATGTACTGTCTTACTCCAAAGAGATTATAAGCTCTCGGGACCTTCCAGACAACCAGGCAGTTAAGAACCCACCTACCGATGCAGGGGACACGGGTTCCATCCCTCATCGAATAAGACCCCACATGCCATGTGGCAACTAAGCCCATGAACCACGGCTACTGAACCTGGACTCTTGAGCCCGCAAACTGTAACTACTGAAGCCAATGCACTGTGAAGCCATGCTCTACAACAAGAGAAGCCAGCACGAGAAGCCCGCCCACCGCTACTCGAGAGGAGTCCCTGCTTGCTGCAACTAGAGAGAGCCTGTAGCCAGCAACAAAGACCCAGTGCAGTCAAAAATGAATGAATACATAATTTTAAAAATATTTAAGCCTTCCACTGTACCACATCCTCCTGTGAGTGGTCCTCAATAACTGTTTTATTGTCCAACTAACCACTGTCAGAACCACCATCACTTAGCTGGAGTGGCCCTTAGTTGTTCTGCTGTATAGGGCCCCTTGCTTTACAGCAAAAGAGATAATTCTCAGGAAGGCTAATTTACAGCCCCTGGGAGTGATATACCAGACCTCTAGCTTGCTCTGCAGTTGTTTTCTGTTATAATTGTTTCCTTCCCTGACTAAAAATTGATCCCAGGCCATGGCATGTTGAACCAAGTCCTCCCCACTGGAAAGTAGGGAAAACACCCAGCACACTTAGCTTTTGCTCATTCTGTACCTTCTGCCTTCTAAAATTCAACTTTGCTATGCTGGTTCTCAAGCCATCTTTTTCCTGTTTTCTAAGAATATAAAGAAGCATGAGTCAGAGAGATAGCGTGCCTGCCTTCCAGGAGCTTCAAAATAAATAGTGACAATACTGATAGGAACACTGTGGGCAGTACAACCAAAAAAGGTTCCAATAAGGGCTCACCAGCATGGGAAGGGTTGTCATGTTGGAGTCACCCTCATATAGCCCAGATTGTCATCATGTTCTATAGCTTTTATCTCCACAAGGACACACTCATTTGTTCCTTCTTCTCTATCACCACAGTCATTACCCTAGTTCTTGCCCAAGGTCACATAACTAGCTAATGATGAAACCAGTATTTAAGCTTATGTACTGTCTTACTCCAAAGAGATTATAAGCTCGGGACCTTCCAGACAACCAGGCAGTTAAGAACCCACCTACCGATGCAGGGGACACGGGTTCCATCCCTCATCGAATAAGACCCCACATGCCATGTGGCAACTAAGCCCATGAACCACGGCTACTGAACCTGGACTCTTGAGCCCGCAAACTGTAACTACTGAAGCCAATGCACTGTGAAGCCATGCTCTACAACAAGAGAAGCCAGCACGAGAAGCCCGCCCACCGCTACTCGAGAGGAGTCCCTGCTTGCTGCAACTAGAGAGAGCCTGTAGCCAGCAACAAAGACCCAGTGCAGTCAAAAATGAATGAATACATAATTTTAAAAATATTTAAGCCTTCCACTGTACCACATCCTCCTGTGAGTGGTCCTCAATAACTGTTTTATTGTCCAACTAACCACTGTCAGAACCACCATCACTTAGCTGGAGTGGCCCTTAGTTGTTCTGCTGTATAGGGCCCCTTGCTTTACAGCAAAAGAGATAATTCTCAGGAAGGCTAATTTACAGCCCCTGGGAGTGATATACCAGACCTCTAGCTTGCTCTGCAGTTGTTTTCTGTTATAATTGTTTCCTTCCCTGACTAAAAATTGATCCCAGGCCATGGCATGTTGAACCAAGTCCTCCCCACTGGAAAGTAGGGAAAACACCCAGCACACTTAGCTTTTGCTCATTCTGTACCTTCTGCCTTCTAAAATTCAACTTTGCTATGCTGGTTCTCAAGCCATCTTTTTCCTGTTTTCTAAGAATATAAAGAAGCATGAGTCAGAGAGATAGCGTGCCTGCCTTCCAGGAGCTTCAAAATAAATAGTGACAATACTGATAGGAACACTGTGGGCAGTACACAAAGGTTCCATATAAACAAGCACTCAAGACTTTCCATTCATGCAAGCGATGGAGTCAGCGAGTTCTTAAAGCTGCATGTGGAAATTATCACCTTTCTGGAGGAGATGGAATTTTAAGAAAAGTTGAAATACTGCAAGATATGGAATCCATCCAACCAGAAACTAGACATTGGGTGGAGCAAGGGTATATCATGAGGAGACTTGGAGACAGGGAGAGTGTTTCATATTGAAGAGCAAGTGAATTTTCTCATTTGTTCAACCATTCTGTTTTTGTTATATACTTAAGATGTACTTACTGTGACCCAGGAATTGTATGATAGCTTACAACAAAGGGGATTAAGCTAGACCAGTGCTGAAGAAGGACATACATGATAAGATATGAAGCTAGGAGATTGGATAAAAACAGGGAAAGCATTTCAGGTAGGTGCAAAAAGCAGGTATAAGAGAGGTGAGAGGGAACCCTAGACTCTGGAGAAACTGAAAGAAAGATATTGTTCACAAAGCCATACTATCATGAAATGGGAGAATGAACTCATTAACAAGTACCAAATCACAGAAAGCCCTTTAACTTATTTTATGGATTGTTAGAGTTAGGCTGTAGCAAGTTAAAATCTGACCCCAAACTTCTTTGATATTCCTGCCATTGGGTTCTGCAATGCTATGCCAGATTCTTGGCTGGGTCTTAAGAAATGGCAGCTTCTACTTCCTGTCTTTTGGGGCCACTTTTGGAACCCAGTCATCATGATGGAAGGAAGCCCAAGCAGATTATACGGAGACTCACACAGAGAAACCGTGTGGACAGAAACTGAGGGCCCTTATGCTTGGCCCTGGCTGAGCTTTTAGACAGTAGCCAGCACATAACCTACCAACCATTTTCTAACCCCATTCAATCCACTTCAGTTGATGCTGAAAGGAAAAAAGATAAACCTCTCTTACTGAGCTCTGGCCAAATGATAGATTCTTAATGTAAATAAATAATCATTATTGTTTCAAGACAGCAAAGTTCAGAGTACTTCATTATATAATAATAGATGTCAGGAATATAGGGAAATGGGAAGCCACAAAAGAAATTTGAGCATTAAGAATTTTGCTTCTAGTTAAAGCTTCCTTCCATTGCTGGGGAATATCAAGTTATTGAGGCTTCCCAGGTGGTAAAGAATCCACCTGCCAATGTGGAAATTATCACCTTTCTGGAGGAGATGGAATTTTAAGAAAAGTTGAAATACTGCAAGATATGGAATCCATCCAACCAGAAACTAGACATTGGGTGGAGCAAGGGTATATCATGAGGAGACTTGGAGACAGGGAGAGTGTTTCATATTGAAGAGCAAGTGAATTTTCTCATTTGTTCAACCATTCTGTTTTTGTTATATACTTAAGATGTACTTACTGTGACCCAGGAATTGTATGATAGCTTACAACAAAGGGGATTAAGCTAGACCAGTGCTGAAGAAGGACATACATGATAAGATATGAAGCTAGGAGATTGGATAAAAACAGGGAAAGCATTTCAGGTAGGTGCAAAAAGCAGGTATAAGAGAGGTGAGAGGGAACCCTAGACTCTGGAGAAACTGAAAGAAAGATATTGTTCACAAAGCCATACTATCATGAAATGGGAGAATGAACTCATTAACAAGTACCAAATCACAGAAAGCCCTTTAACTTATTTTATGGATTGTTAGAGTTAGGCTGTAGCAAGTTAAAATCTGACCCCAAACTTCTTTGATATTCCTGCCATTGGGTTCTGCAATGCTATGCCAGATTCTTGGCTGGGTCTTAAGAAATGGCAGCTTCTACTTCCTGTCTTTTGGGGCCACTTTTGGAACCCAGTCATCATGATGGAAGGAAGCCCAAGCAGATTATACGGAGACTCACACAGAGAAACCGTGTGGACAGAAACTGAGGGCCCTTATGCTTGGCCCTGGCTGAGCTTTTAGACAGTAGCCAGCACATAACCTACCAACCATTTTCTAACCCCATTCAATCCACTTCAGTTGATGCTGAAAGGAAAAAAGATAAACCTCTCTTACTGAGCTCTGGCCAAATGATAGATTCTTAATGTAAATAAATAATCATTATTGTTTCAAGACAGCAAAGTTCAGAGTACTTCATTATATAATAATAGATGTCAGGAATATAGGGAAATGGGAAGCCACAAAAGAAATTTGAGCATTAAGAATTTTGCTTCTAGTTAAAGCTTCCCCTTCCATTGCTGGGGAATATCAAGTTATTGAGGCTTCCCAGGTGGTAAAGAATCCACCTGCCAATGCAGGAGAGCAAGAGATGCAGGTTCAATCCCTGGGTCAGGAAGATCCCCTGGAGGAGGTAATGCAGCCCACTTTAGTATTCTTGCCTGGAAAAATTCATAGACAGAGGAGCCTGACAGGCTACAGTCTAGGGGGCCACAAAGAGTGAGACATAAATTACTGTACATGTACACACACACACAAACACACACACACACACAAACACACATAAAACATATCACAATTATTTACTTCATAGAGCTGCTCTGAGAACTGAATGAGATAGTGAAAGTGAAGTGCTTTGCAGAGTTGCTCATTTAATAAACCCTAAACAAATGTTAGGCTACTATTATAGCTATTCCTTGAGTTTAGAGAAAGAGAGTGTAAGAAAAATTATCATATGAATCAAAGGATGACTTAATGGTTACTTAACCTGAAATGGTGACAGGAGGGATAAAGTCAGTAGATTAGAAAAGCTATTTAAGATGTAGAACTGATGGATGATCATAACTGACGGACGTAAAGATGAAGAGAAAAAAAAACTTCAAAAATAATTCCAAGGTTTCTGACCCTAGCTCCAGGTCAACAAAGGTAGTAGACAACTGCTGAATTTGTTTTTCAGAATCTTTTCACTGTCCAGGTACTTTTACCCTAACTTCCTTCTGAGGAGTCAATCTGCCTCCACTCTCAATTTTTTTTGAGCAGGACTGATCCACTCCACCTCCTCCAGGTTAAACATGTTACCCAGGCTTAAGCTCATTTCCCAGGTAAGCAGTTCCAGGATTTGCATATGGTCCAAATAAACCATCAAAGCCAGAAAGACTCAGTTTTAGAGCTCTTTGTTTCTTTGACTTTGTAGAAGGAATTGTATCTTAACTTTGGAAATTGAACCTGTAACCGTATAAACTGGAGCTGCTGCAGCCATCTCCCATCTGAACACAGAGCCAGCACAGTAGTAGCAGAGCCAGAGATGGGAGTATCTGAGCATTAAACCAAGTTGTACTTGAGATACCTGACAATACCTTTCAGTTATGGGAAACAAACAATTTCCCTTTTTTTTCTTTCACATAAGCCACTTTGCTTCGGGTTTATGGATGCTTGCATCTGAAGGAAACCAGACTGATACATTAGTGATGTAGGGAAAGCTGGAAGGGGTACAAGTATTCTGCTGTAGCTGAATGGGAGGTTGACAACTTTAGAGGGAGCAATACTAGTAGAGAGGTCCGGGTTGAACATAAGTTGGACAAAGTAAAGGGTAACTGAAAGGGGAAGAAATGGAGATGAAAAACCTGCACTGATGAAAAAGTGTAGTCATCCCTAACTTAACTAGTCATCAGAGAAATGGGAATTAGAACACAATGTGATACCACCACACACACACTAGAATGTCTAAAATGAAAAAAATAAACAATTTCAAGTACTGACAAGGATGTGGAACAATTGGAACTCTCACACACTGCTGGTAGGGCTGTAAATCTATAGAGTCACTTTGAAAGCTAACAGAAATGCATACTTTTCACACTATAAGGCCTGCAAAGCAATGGCCATACTCTGTAATAGCTTCAAACTGGAAACTACTCAATTCTCTTTAACCACAGGGGAAAAAAATCATGGTGTATCTTCTCAATAAAGCACTATACAACAAGGGAAATAAGTGAACTACCAAGAACAAGATCAGGCAGAACAAGTTTACAGTGCTGTAAGTCAGAATGCTGAATAGCCTTTGACTCAGGATCAAGGGGGGCCTTCTGGAGTCCTGGCGATTTTCTATTTCTTCATCTGAATACTGGTTACACAAGTGTGTTCACTTTGTGAAAGTCCACTTAATTTGTGCATTTCTCTGTATATATGCTATACTTCTCTTAAAACTTAAAAAAAAAAAAAAAAAATCATGGGCTTCCCCTGGTGGTCCAGTGGGTAAGGACACCGCCTTGCAGTGCAAGGGGCGCCGGTTCGATCCCTGGCCTGGGAAGATCCCAAGTGCCGCGGAGCGGCTGGACTGATGTGTCCAATTACCGAGCCCGAGCTCTGAAGCGCATGCGCCCAGAGCCGGCGCTCTGCGACGACAGACGCCACCATGATGGGAGGCCCACAGGAGCCAAAGATCAAAGACGGATGAAAATAGAGAAAGACCGATAGAAGTGGCCCGCCCGCTCCCCTCCCTCCTCAACCCGACCCCCGCCCAAAATAAATAAATAAATCTTAAAAAAAAAAAAAATGATTAAAAAAAAAAATCAAAGTGTAGGTACAAAGGAGTCATAAGTGATGGAGTATATTTCCCATTAAGCTGAAAAGGAGGTTGGAGATCTGAAAGTGAGTGAAATAACTGGTTTCATGTCTAGTGTCTCCAAGTCTTAGAACCCCAGAAATGGAATGGACTAAATTAACCTAGAAAAGGGTGGTGGTGGTCTTCGGTCCTCACTTGCTAAGCTGTGCCAGTTCTTGGCATTGGGGAACGCAGTGTTGAGGATTACCTGACTAGAGAAAAGCTGGGGCAGCCGGGTAGAGCATCCCCTGACCTCTTTAAAGGTCAGACCCTGTGCTGTGCTGGGTCTGGAGGAGCTGGTGATGTCACTGCAGCCCCGGGGTCTGCTCAGCCTGGATGCCTGCTGGCTTCTAGCCTGCCCTGGAGGGACTGTTAGTGAACTTAAGGGAGTCTTTCTAGGGAAAAGTCTAAGACATCGGGGTCCCTAGACTGGAGGCTTGGAAGTTTGCTACTCAAGTTTCACTGTCTCTCAAGAATGAGGCACGTCCTTTGATCTCCTAGAATTGATTGACTGAAGGAACTGAGAGGGTCATGCAGATTCCAACTCTGAATTCCTAAATTCAGATTTCTTCACATCTTCACCAGCCCCATGTCTCTCCTGTAGAGTCAGTTCAGGCTTGCTTTCCTTCACTCCTGGATCCCCAGGTCTCTTCCAGATTTGTGGGCTACAACTCTCTATTTTATCAGATTTTTATCAGAAAGGTCCTTCCAACATGCAAATCCAACCATGTCATCCCCCTGTCTATAGCCTTTAATGGATCCCCCTTTTGGGGTTTCAACCCAAATTTCAACAAGGGGCCTGGGACTTGACCACCTGTCCAGTTTCCTATCTGGCCACCTTCCCCCACCCCCCACAGTCTAATCGAGACGTTGAATGTGGAGGCTATTTCACATCTCTCTGCCTTTAGTCCAAACACCTTCCTTCTCTGTCATCTGTTAAATACTTATTTATCTCTTAAAACCATAGTTAGGCATGACTTCTTCTGGGAAACTTTCTCTGACAGTCCCTACTCCTTCTCATTCTGATTCTGTACTTTCTTCCACTGTATATGTTACATGGTGCTGTGTTTATTCACTATGTGTGTCTTCCTTACTAAAAGTCCAGATGGTGGGTGGCCAGGATTGTCCTTTTCATCTCCATCTCCAGTTCCTGCAATGACATTTGATATGTGATATGGAATTTTTCAGTAAGGTTTTGATGACTAGACCCTTCAAAGCACAGCTCTATTGCTATCATTGAACCATAACTTTCAGGAAGACTTTATCATTATTATTGCTTATGCGCATATATGGGTTAATGATAAGCAAACTAAAATCCTATAACTGCTTTATGAAAGAAGCTATTTCATTTGATCCTTGCAACTGGAAACTTGATAGAACGTCCTCTCTCCAGTCCCCAGTCCTACCCAGAGACCAACACAGAAGTCTCAAAAAAGGAGGAAATATTAGAGCTTCTCATGATACTCATTTTTATCTCAGTTTTAAAATCTATTATTTTATGTGTTTTATAATGTACTTGAGAACATATTGGTAGATAAGTGAAAATGCATGAAAATATCATGAAAGAATATTCAAAATTATTTTACTGATAGCGTGATCAACAAAGTTTGAGACACTGTGTTAGATACTGTGGGCTCCACATTAAAGCACTTGATCAGGGAAAGCAATGCAATCTGCCAGCCATGTTGCCAGGGTGTGCCTTTCTTATTTTGGTGACAAATTTCTGCCCGGGTTACATGCCTGAGTTCAATTCCCACCTCCCTAGTTTGCCTATTTCTGTTTCCCAACTACCAGGAGTGGCAGAAGGACCAGTTAACACGCAGTGAGTGCTCTCTTTGTGTCAGACGCTAAGTTAAACATTTTTATATGTTATCTCACTTGAAATTCTGAGGTTGGCACTATTATCCCTGATTTACAAATGAAGAAACTGAAGCATAAAAACTTGCCCAGGATCACAGAGCTACCAGTGGCAGAGCCAAGATTCAGTCCTAAGTCATTTAGGGGCTCCTCGAATAAGCAGGTGGAGCTGAAGGGCTAGTTTCTATATTCAAACAGACTGTCAATTATTAGGAGGGCTGTACAACAGTATTGTCTCTCCTTAGAGATACATGACACGTTGTTTTAATATCTAGTCAAGATCTTGTGGTGGCCCTCCCAGGCAGAGGCAAATAAAACACGATGTGCGTGGCACTCTGCATTTCTGACAGAGATTCTATCTGCCTCAGAGTACCAAAGGGAAACTGTTTTTCTTTTTTTTTTAATTTATTTATTTTGAGGGGGGTAGGGAGGGAGCGGGGGCAGGTGGGCCACTTCTATTGGTCTTTCATTTGTCTATTTTTCATCCATCTTTGTTCTTTGGCCTGTGTGGGCCTCCCATCACAGTGACCTTTGTTATCGCAGAGCACCGGCTCTGGGCGCGTGTGCTCCAGAGCTCCGGCTCAGTAATTGGACACATTGGTCCAGTCGCTCCGCGGCACGTGGGATCTTCCCAGGCCAGGGATCAAACCAGCGCCCCTTGCACTGCAAGGCGGTGTCCTACCCACCGGACCACCAGGCCAACGTGGGAATGTCTCACCACCACCCTCATCATGGCAAGAAGCCCAAACTCCAAAGTAAGTATATCAGTGTTGAAAATGAGTCTTGGGCTTCTGGTGGTCCTATGTGTTTTATAATGTACTTGAGAACATATTGGTAGATAAGTGAAAATGCATGAAAATATCATGAAAGAATATTCAAAATTATTTTACTGATAGCGTGATCAACAAAGTTTGAGACACTGTGTTAGATACTGTGGGCTCCACATTAAAGCACTTGATCAGGGAAAGCAATGCAATCTGCCAGCCATGTTGCCAGGGTGTGCCTTTCTTATTTTGGTGACAAATTTCTGCCCGGGTTACATGCCTGAGTTCAATTCCCACCTCCCTAGTTTGCCTATTTCTGTTTCCCAACTACCAGGAGTGGCAGAAGGACCAGTTAACACGCAGTGAGTGCTCTCTTTGTGTCAGACGCTAAGTTAAACATTTTTATATGTTATCTCACTTGAAATTCTGAGGTTGGCACTATTATCCCTGATTTACAAATGAAGAAACTGAAGCATAAAAACTTGCCCAGGATCACAGAGCTACCAGTGGCAGAGCCAAGATTCAGTCCTAAGTCATTTAGGGGCTCCTCGAATAAGCAGGTGGAGCTGAAGGGCTAGTTTCTATATTCAAACAGACTGTCAATTATTAGGAGGGCTGTACAACAGTATTGTCTCTCCTTAGAGATACATGACACGTTGTTTTAATATCTAGTCAAGATCTTGTGGTGGCCCTCCCAGGCAGAGGCAAATAAAACACGATGTGCGTGGCACTCTGCATTTCTGACAGAGATTCTATCTGCCTCAGAGTACCAAAGGGAAACTGTTTTTCTTTTTTTTTTAATTTATTTATTTTGAGGGGGGTAGGGAGGGAGCGGGGGCAGGTGGGCCACTTCTATTGGTCTTTCATTTGTCTATTTTTCATCCATCTTTGTTCTTTGGCCTGTGTGGGCCTCCCATCACAGTGACCTTTGTTATCGCAGAGCACCGGCTCTGGGCGCGTGTGCTCCAGAGCTCCGGCTCAGTAATTGGACACATTGGTCCAGTCGCTCCGCGGCACGTGGGATCTTCCCAGGCCAGGGATCAAACCAGCGCCCCTTGCACTGCAAGGCGGTGTCCTTACCCACCGGACCACCAGGGAAGCCCGGGAAACTGCTTTTATAGTAAGAAGCATAAGTCTTCACCACCACTGTCTCACCACCACCCTCATCATGGCAAGAAGCCCAAACTCCAAAGTAAGTATATCAGTGTTGAAAATGAGTCTTGGGCTTCCCTGGTGGTCCAGTGGGTAAAGAGTCCACCTTGCAGTGCAAGGGGCACTGGTTCGATCCCTGGCATGAGAAGATCCCACGTGCTGCAGAGCAGCTGAACCGGTGTGCCCAATTACAAGCCAGTGCTCTGGAGTGCATGTGCCCAGAGCCAGTGTTCAGCAAGGAGAGAGGCCACTGCAATGGGAGGCCCACACAGGCCAAAGAATTAAGATGAATGAAAAAATGAAGGACCAATAAAAGAGGCCAAAATTTAAAAAATAAAAAATCAAGTGAGTCTCAAGTGAAAAGCCCACCAAACCAGTGTGCCTTGTCTTCTGATGGCATGATCTCACTAAATTGTTTGCTTAAAGTCAGCAGCTGAGAGAAGGCAGAGAGGAGGAGAGATCTCCCAAGGCAGGTAGCAAGACAAACAGTAGAGAGCTGACAATGGCTCTAACTATCCATCTCTGCTGCAGTCCTGGGGCACAGGTCCTGGGCTGCCCTCTGCTTCCCAGTGTGATCCTAGCCCCTCAAGGGCAGCACCAAACAAAGCTCACCTTCCCACCTAACATCTGTATTTATATCATGTGCTTTTTCAGCCAGCTTTCCCATCCCCCTCTACCTATGGACATATGATACCCCTTCACTCCACCCAGGAAATTCTTAGCAAGGACAGAAGAAATGAGTGTATCCCTGTGATGACGAAACAACAACTTGGCCAAGGTCATGGACTTAAAATGAAACTTAAACATGAACCTGAAACTTAGTATCTGCCTGCTACCATCTATGGAGAACCCCACTGGGTTCAGAACCTGAATACCTTAGGAGTGTCAGGTCCATAATGTACTTTGAGGAGCTTAGCTGAGATTGAGTGTTCTCTTTTCCTTCCCTCTTCTCGAGGATTGGGGGCTGGCTAGGAGTGTGGTGGCCATTTTCCAAACAAGCCTGGGTTGTTTTATTTCTGGCACCCCAGCTGGAACAGACCAGGAGACACAATTACCAGGATAACCAGTCCTGCTGCTAGGAATAGAATTAGGAAGAGTTCCGTTTCCTGCTGAGCCTGGTCTGTTTTGCATCCAAACACAGAATGAACATAGATCATCAGACCAGAAAGGGCCCTCAGCAAAAGTGATGAAGTTGATAATGATAATAAATGATAAATAAATGATAAAGTCATGAAGTTGATAAGGAAAATGATGACAGCAAGAGCAGCTAGCTAGCATCTATTGATGCTTGACCATGTCAGGCACTGTGACAATCATTTTAGCCTCAGTCTCCTTACATATGAAATGAGGGTGCTGTCCAATTGTCCTCTGGCTCTGACAACTTTGAAGGTGCTCCTTTACGACCCTCAAGACAAAGTCCAGAGGAACATGACTTCTTCAGAGTGCTTTATAGTTATTTGACAAGTGTTCTTTCTCCACTGAGCAGAATTCTGTGGAATCAATTAACGGGTATATAGATCTCACCAAATGGTTTACTTGAAGTCAGCAGCTGAGAGAAGGCAGAGAGGAGGAGAGAATAAACAATTTAATTTGTGTTTCTTATAAAATATTTGGCTCCCAAGCTTGTAGGAGAGCATCAGAGAGCATAAAACTTTAGTAAGTACAATGTACTCAAAATATCCTTTAGTAAGACATTGGAGAAAATTAAAAGGGCACCAGCTTAAGAATCCAGAGTTCTAGATGCTGATCCCTGATTAGCCACAGCCTCAGTCGTGTGGCCTCGGACAGATGCCTCCACTTGACCTCAGTTTTCCTACGTACACAATGCTTTCTCTAAGTTCTTGACTCTGCTACTAGGGAATTCTGTCCTGTAGAATAAGTCTCCTCAAGGCTGTATGGGGTAAATTAAAAAAAAAAAAAAAAAGCTGTATGGGCCTTTCCCTGGTAAATGTGGGTGGTCTTCTGCTTGTTCAGTTTGTGGCTGTTATTGGTTGGCTTATCTTATTGCTACTACTGCTTATTGGCTTATCTTATTACTTACTCATGTAGATAACAACCCAGGACACTTTTCTCATTAGTCAAATCAGCCACTCACACCTCAGCAGGGGTGTCAACACTTCTATTCAAGTGTCCAGTGCTGAGAAAGGCTCCCAGAGCTGTCTGAGACCCTGTTGCTCACTCCAACAGATGGGAAAAAGTTCACACCCTACTCACAGAGCCTGATTGATCACCAGTTTCATCTTCCAAACTGGAAAGCGACCCCACAGACAGTCTGAGATGTAAATGGTATCCCCAAAGAACACTTATCAGGAAAGTGTCCTTTATTGTCTCATTTTCTAAAGCCTCTGGGTGGAAAACAAGACCCAGAGATGTGCATCTTTGTAGGGCCGAGCAAATACACCTGTGCACTGCACACCACTAACAGGACTTCAGTATCAAGGCTACTTTTAAGGGAGTTTTAATAATAAGGGAGGTTGACTGGAGAAAAAGTAGGAAAGGAAGTAAGGAGGCAGAAGAGAGGAATCGAAAGAACTAGAGGAAAAGGAAGCCTGTACCACTACACACATGTGTGTTTGTTGCTCAGTCATATTTGACTCTTTGTGACCCCATGGAATGTAGCCCACAGGGCTTCTTTGTCCATGGAATCTCCAGGCAAGAATACTGGAGTGGGGCTTCCCTGGTGGTCCAGTGGGTAAAGAGTCTGCCTTGCAGTACAAGGGGCACCGGTTCAATTCCCGGCCCAGGAGGATCCCACCTGCTGTGGTGCGGCTGGACCGGTGTGCCCAATTATGAGCCAGCACTCTGGAGCACATGTGACCAGAGTCTGTGCTCAGCAAGGAGAGAGGCCACTGCAATGCTCCCATGCCCACACAGGCCAACGAGTAAAGATGGATAAAAATAAACAAATAAAAAACCAATAAAGGAGGCCAAATTAAAAAAAAAAAAAAAAAAAAAAAGAATACTAGAGTGGATAGCCATTTCCTTTCCAGGAGATCTTTCCAACCCAGGGATCAAACCCAGGTATCCTGCATTGCAGGCAGATTCTTTACTGTCTTAGGGCACATAAGATGAGTCTTTGAATAAAAATCACAAAGAGTTCAATGTCCAAATAAGTTTAGACAACGCTAACTATTTTATTTGCCCTCTTGGAAATTTATAGCATGCTTTACCATGTTAAAATCCTTGTGAAATTCTTCAATTAAAAAAAAAAAAAAAAAGCTTTTAAAGTTTATGCTAGTCCTAACCAAATATTTTGGAATCTGAATTACAGAATCCCATTTTCTTGTAATGCTTATTAATATTCCTTGAATAGATAGGAAAACTGGTCTAAGGAAACCCACGCTGCTGGGATGAAGAGGTATGAAAAAGTCATTGGTTCTTGTTTCCAAGGAACTTACAAAATTGTGGGACAATACTTGCCTAGATGTGGAATTTTACAAGATTAAAACAAGTTTAAGGTCGTAAATCCATCCAAGAGTGTCCAACTCTTTTGTGGCCACATAGCCCACCAGGATACTAGAGGGGGGTGCCATTTCTTCCTCCAGAGGATCTTCATGACTCAGGAATCAAATCCCTGCCCAGACAGACTGGGCAGACAGATTGACAGATTCTTCACCACTGAGCCACCTTGGAAGCCCCTTAGTAGATACAGCCAGCAAATTTTAGGTAGGAGTAGTACTACACTTCCCAGGATCCTCTTGTCCTGAGGCTTGGTCATGTGACTAAATACATTACAGGTAAAGAATCTGCCTATAATGTGGGAGACCTGGGTTCAATCCCTGGGTCTAGAAGATCCCCTGGAGAAAGGAATGGTATTCCACTCCTGTATTCTTGCCTGGAGAATTCTATGGACAGAGGAGCCTGGAGAACTACAGTCCATGGGGTTGCAGAGTGGACACTACTGAGTGACTAACACACACACAGTACTACACTTCTCAGGATTCCTTATAGTGAGACCTGGCTATATTACTAAATACTGGTCAATGGGATGTAAGCACAAGTAGCCTAGTCAAGCTGTGAAATCTGTCCCGGAGGGTGTGTGTCCTTCCCTCCCTCTCCCCCTGCTGTCTAGATTCTAGATATGTCAGTTGGATATCCATCCTGGATTTTGAGGTCAGGGGCCACCTCTAGCAGGCGTGAGCAGAAAGAAACCTGTGTCCCAAATGACTTTGGAGATTTCATACCAGTCATAAGCTAGCCCCTTCAGTGTTTTATGGGACTGAGAAATAGACTTCTCTGCTGTTTAATTTAGGGCTTCCCAGGTGGCCCAAGCTTCCGAGGTGTCTCAGTTATTAAGAATCCAACTGCTGGAGGGGAGACAAGATGGCGGAGGAATGAGGGGAAGACTTCACCAGCTCCCCAACAGAATCACCAGAACTAATCAAGAAATGAAACACCAACAACAAACCAGCCGCTAGACGACAGAAGAACTCCATAGGTCCCCGAGAGTAGAAGAGTGAACAGCCAGAAGTTTCCGGGAGCTACGGTTCTAAGAATCCTCTATCCTAACCCCCACACCGGACCGCACCTACGGAGAGGGCGCCAGCAAGTGCCCTAAAAGGGGGCCTAAGCAGAGCCTGGGGGAGAGAGGGCAGCGCTCAGCGTGAAAACTCCAAGAATCCGCCCGGATCGCCGGCAGAAATTAAGACACTGCAAAGATAGGATACCGGAGCAGGGCCGGACCAAACGAGTGCTGCCTAGCGACCTGGAGCCGGGAGGGAGCACCCAGTGTGAAAATCGTGCAGCTCGGCCAGGCGAAAATCGTGACTTTCTGCCTGGCACCGGGTGAGTTCAAACACTCCTAGTGGGGGACTGGCTGAAGGGGAAGTCGCCCACAGATTGCTGACCAGGGACCGGGTTCGAGCCAGACGGGGAAGCTTGTGCCTGCCTTTGGGACTTGGAGGAGTAACCAGCAGTGCGCGCGCCAGTGGCAGAGGAGCCAGTGCACCCCCATATCTGCACCCCCATAGCTATACCCTCAGCAGAGGAAGCCAGGAGAAGGGCAGGTATCAGAGGCTACTGGCAAGTGCGTGGCAGAGCCAGGACGCCCCCGCCCAACACGGGATTGCCCACGCACTGCGACCCCCGCCCGATGGACTGGGATCAGCCCGCGCCCCCGCCCAACCCGGGACAGCACACGCGCCGCGGTTCCCCGCCCGACAGACTGGGATCAGCCCACCGACCAGGCCAGCACCTGAGCTTGCAGACCGGTGCCATAAGGGAAAGGCTATATCATCAAGACAACACCATCGAGAGCAGACTGGCTTCCACCAGACAGATGAGAGGATAAAAACCAGAGACAGTATTTAGCTTTTTTGCTTATCTGTTGCGGAAAGTTCTGTTTATTCATTTGATCGGTCAGGTTGGGGTTTTTTTTTTTTCTTCTTTTTTTCTCTTTTGTCTCTTCTTATTAAGTTTCTCTTCTCTTTTTTAATTTTTAATTTCCTTTCTTTTAATTATTTTTTTTAATTTTAATTCTTGAACTTCTAATTTTCTTTCCTCTTTCCCACTCTTCCTCCCTCTATGTTCTAAATCGAAAACTGTCTCCTATCTACCACTACCCCCTAGAAAAATATTTCCTACCTTCCTGTCTCCACTGTTCTCTTCCAGCTGCACTAAACATTACAACACATTAATCTTGGCTACATAACCCTATAAATCCTTCCAAGTAGAATCTATCCCTTCTCATTGCCCATACACTCTCCACCTCCTCACCCCCAACACATGTCTTAGTTAAAAATTGCTTTCAATGAAATAGTCCAAGCCAGGACATTACCCAAGATCTATTTTTCCAGGCACTATTTTAATTAATTCAGAGCTTAATGGGCAAGTATCATCTTTGATTGCGTCATTTGCCAGAAAATTTTCCTGTGCTTTGTCACTGTAAGACTGGTTAGATGTGGTTATTGCTGTGTATGTATGTATATCTTATGACTATGTTAGAAAACATCTGCATGCTTTTATGACTGTCACCCATTAGGGACACACTTCTTGCTCCTCAGATGCTAGTATTTGAACTAATATCACGGAACACCATAGCAAACCAGACATAGAGCCTACACCCCCTGACCAATCATCAAACCAAAGATCCTCGGAGCGGAAGCCGTGATTCCAAGACCCCACACTATCAAAGAACATACAACACTAGAGATTGTTCACCTGTAAACAAGACCTAACACCACCCAAGACACAAACCATTGAACCCTTCTGGAAGGACAGAAACCCAAAGGAAGGGAGAATTCAACCAAGAAGCCTGGTGGGAATAAGAACTGCGTACACACAGACACCCACAAAGAAACAAAAACTAACCTAATAATGAAACGACAGAGAAACACGGCACAAATGAAGGACCAACCTAGAGAAACACCACTTCAAATGACAGAGGAGGAGATAGACAAATTATCTGAATGAGAATTCAGAAAAACTATACTAATGAGGATGCAAAACACCGAAAACAGAATATTAGAGAAAATTAGTGCACTGAGAAAAAACATGCAGGAAATGAAAACTAAGCAAATAGAGACCACCAACTCAATTGCTGAACTCAAAAATACTATAGAAGGTCTCAACAGTAGAGTATCGGAGGCAGAAGAATGGATAAGCGAGCTGGAAGATAGAGTGGTGAAAATAATTGGTGAGGAACAGAACAAAGCCGAAAGAATGGAAAGAACTGAGGATAGCCTCAGGAACCTATGGGACAATATCAAACGCACCAACACTAGAATTATAGGAGTTCCAGAGGAAGAAGAGGGGAAGAAAGGCTACGAAAAATTTCTTGAAGTGGTTATAGTAGAAAACGTCCCCAGCATGGGAAAGGAAATAGTCAACCAAGTCCAAGAAGCACAAAGAGTTCCATACAGGAGAAACCCTAGAAGAAACACACCAAGGCACATTCTAATCAAACTTATGCAGACTAAATATAAAGACAGATTACTAAAAGCAGCTAGGAGCAAACAACAACATATAAAGGAAACGCTATACGTCTAACTGCGAATTTCTCAACAGAAACCCTGCAGGCCAGAAGAGAATGGCAAGACACATTTAAGCGGCTAAAAGAGAATAACCTACAACCAAGATTTCTCTACCCAGCAAGAATCTCATTCAGAATTGATGGAGAAGTCAAAAGCTTCTCAGACAGACAAAAACTAAAAGAATTTTGTACCACAAAACCAGCCCTACAACAGGTGTTAAAGGGTCTGATATAGCCAATAAATACAAGAGTTGAAGAAGTCCTACAATTCAAACCCCAAACTTCTAAGAAGATGACAATAGGAACATTTGTATCAATAAATACTTTGAATGTAAATGGATTAAATGCTCCAACCAAACAACACAGGTTGGCTGAATGGATCAAGAAACATGACCCAGGGCTTCCCTGATGGTCCAGTGGGTAAGGACACCGCCTTGCAGTGCAAGGGGCGCCGGTTCGAGCCCTGGCCTGGGAAGATCGCACGTGCCACTGAGCGGCTGGACCGATGTGTCCAATTACCGAGCCAGAGCTCTGGAGCGCATGCGCCCAGAGCCAACGCTCTGTGACAACAGAGGCCACCGCGATGGGAGGCCCACACAGGCCAAAGAACAAAGATAGAGTGGTGAAAATAATTGGTGAGGAACAGAACAAAGCCGAAAGAATGGAAAGAACTGAGGATAGCCTCAGGAACCTATGGGACAATATCAAACGCACCAACACTAGAATTATAGGAGTTCCAGAGGAAGAAGAGGGGAAGAAAGGCTACGAAAAATTTCTTGAAGTGGTTATAGTAGAAAACGTCCCCAGCATGGGAAAGGAAATAGTCAACCAAGTCCAAGAAGCACAAAGAGTTCCATACAGGAGAAACCCTAGAAGAAACACACCAAGGCACATTCTAATCAAACTTATGCAGACTAAATATAAAGACAGATTACTAAAAGCAGCTAGGAGCAAACAACAACATATAAAGGAAACGCTATACGTCTAACTGCGAATTTCTCAACAGAAACCCTGCAGGCCAGAAGAGAATGGCAAGACACATTTAAGCGGCTAAAAGAGAATAACCTACAACCAAGATTTCTCTACCCAGCAAGAATCTCATTCAGAATTGATGGAGAAGTCAAAAGCTTCTCAGACAGACAAAAACTAAAAGAATTTTGTACCACAAAACCAGCCCTACAACAGGTGTTAAAGGGTCTGATATAGCCAATAAATACAAGAGTTGAAGAAGTCCTACAATTCAAACCCCAAACTTCTAAGAAGATGACAATAGGAACATTTGTATCAATAAATACTTTGAATGTAAATGGATTAAATGCTCCAACCAAACAACACAGGTTGGCTGAATGGATCAAGAAACATGACCCAGGGCTTCCCTGATGGTCCAGTGGGTAAGGACACCGCCTTGCAGTGCAAGGGGCGCCGGTTCGAGCCCTGGCCTGGGAAGATCGCACGTGCCACTGAGCGGCTGGACCGATGTGTCCAATTACCGAGCCAGAGCTCTGGAGCGCATGCGCCCAGAGCCAACGCTCTGTGACAACAGAGGCCACCGCGATGGGAGGCCCACACAGGCCAAAGAACAAAAAAGATGGATGAAAATGGACAAATGAAAGACCAATGGAAGTGGCCTGCCTGCGCCCCTCCCCCCTACCCTACCCCCACCAAAAAAAAAAAAGAAACATGACCCATATATATGCTGTTTACAAGAGACCCACTTCAGACCTAGAGACACCCATAGACTGAAAGTGAAAGGCTGGAAAAAGATATTCCATGCAAATGGAAATCAAAAGAAAGCTGGAGTAGCAATCCTCATATCAGACAAAATAGATTTTAAAGTAAAGAAGATTCTAAGAGACAAGGCAGGTCACTACATCATGATTAAGGGATCCATCCAAGAGGAAGACATAACAGTAATGAACATCTACGCACCCAACACAGGGGGGCACCTCAATACATAAGACAGATACTTTCAGACTTAAAAGAAGAAATCAGTAATAACACAATAATAGTAGGCGACTTTAACACTCCTCTTACACCAATGGATAGATCATCCAAACAGAAAATTAATAAAGAAACACAAGCCTTAAATGCCACACTAGAAAAGATGGACCTCATCGATATCTTTAGGACGTTCCATCCAAAAGCAGAAGAATACACTTTCTTCTCAAGTACTCATGGAACATTCTCCAGGATATACCACATCTTGGGCCACAAATCTAACCTCAGTCAATTCAAGAAAACTGAAATTCTATCAACCATCTTCTCAGACCACAATGCAATGAGACTAGAGATCAACTACAGGAAAAAAACCGCTAAAAACACAAACTCATGGAGATTAAACAACACATACCTAAAAAATCAACTGATTACTGAGGAAATCAAAGGAGAAATTTAAAAATTCCTAGAAGAAAATGACAATGAATATATGACAGTGCAAAACCTATGGGATACCGCAAAAGCAGTTCTAAGAGGGAAATTTATAGCAATACAATCCCACCTCAAGAAACTAGGAAAATATGAAGCAGATGACTTAACACTCCGCTTAAAACAATTAGAAAAAGAAGAACAAAAACATCCCAAAGCCAGCAGAAGAAGAGAAATTATAAAGACTAGAGCAGAAATAAATCAGAAACAAATGAAAGAAACTATAGTACGGATAAATAAAACAAAAAGCTGGTTCTTTGAAAAGATAAAACAAAATTGACAAGCCTCTGGCCAGACTCATCAAGAGAAAGAGAGAGAAGAATCAGAACAACAAAATCAAAAATGAAAAAGGAGAGATTACAACAGATAATGTAGAAATCCAAAGGATTCTAAGGGACTATTATGAGCAACTCTATGGCAAGAAACTGGACAACCTGGAAGAAATGGACAGTTTCTTGGGGAAGATCAATCTCCCAAGACTGAGCCAGGAAGAAACAGAAACTTTGAACAACCCAATCACAAGCTCAGAAATCGAATCTGTGATTAAAAATCTACCCCCAAATAAAAGCCCAGGGCCAGATGGTTTCACAGCCGAATTCTACCAAACATTTAAAGAAGAGCTAATGCCTGTCCTTCTAAAACTCTTTCAAAAAATTGCACAGGAAAGAAAACTCCCAAACACATTCTATGAGGCCACCATCACCCTGATACCCAAACCAGGCAAAGACAACACAAAAAAGGAAAATTACAGGCCGATTTCTCTGATGAACTTAGATGCCAAGATCTTCAACATAATCCTAGCAAACAGAATTCAACGACACATCAAAAAACTCATACATCACGATCACATCGGGTTCATCCCAGGCATGCAAGGCTTCTTCAACATCTGCAAATCGATCAACGTGATACACCATATCAACAAACTGAGAGATAAAAATCACATTATCATCTCAATAGATGCAGAAAAAGCCTTCAACAAAGTACAACGTCCATTTATGATAAAAACTCTCCAGAAAATGGGCATAGAAGGAACCTATCTCAACATAGTGAAAGCCATATATGAGAAGCCTACAGCGAACATTATCCTCACGGTGAAAAACTGAAAGCATTCCCTCTAAGATCAGGAACAAGACAGGGGTGTCCACTTTCACCACTACTATTCAACATAGCCCTGGAAGTTCTAGAAATGGCAGCAAAAGAAGAGAAAGAAATAAAAGGAATCGAGATTGGAAAGAAAGAAGTCAAGCTCTCTCTTTTTGCAGACGACATGATATTATACATAGAAAACCCCAAAGACTCTTATTACAAAGCTACTAGAGCTAATCAATGAATTCAGCAAAGTCGCAGGATACAAAGTCAACACACAGAAATCACTGGCATTCCTATACACAAACAATGAAAAATCAAAAAACGAAATCAAAGAGGCAGTCCCCTTCACCACTGCAACCAAAAGAATCAAATATCTAGGAATAAACCTACCCAAAGAAACAAAAGAACTGTACACAGAAAATTACAAGACACTCATGAAAGAAATTAAAGAAGACTTAAACAGATGGAGAGATATTCCATGTTCCTGGGTCGGAAGAATCAATATTGTGAAAATGACCATACTACCAAATAGCATCTACAGATTCAATGCAATACCTATTCAACAACCATTGACATTTTTCACAGAATTAGACCAAAGAATAACACAGTTCATATGGAAACACAAAAGACCTCGAATAGCCAAAGCAATCCTGAGAAAGAAAAACGGAGCTGCAGGAATCAGCCTCCCTAACTTCAGACTCTACTACAAAGCAACAAAGCAACAGTCATCAAGACAGTATGGTACTGGCACAAAAACAGAACTATAGACCAATGGAACAAGATTGAGAACCCAGAGATAAACCCATGCACCTATGGGTACCTTCTTTTTGACAAAGGAGGAGAAACTATAAAATGGGACAAAGACAGCCTCTTCAACAAATGGTGCTGGGAAAATTGGACAGCTACATGCAAAAAAATGAAGTTGGAACATTCCCTGACACCATACACTAAGATCAACTCAAAATGGATTAAAGACCTAAATGTAAGACCAGAAACCTGAAAACTCTTAGAGGAGAATATAGGCAAAACCCTCAAGGACATCAATCAAAGCAAGATCTTCTCTGACCCACCAACTAAAATAGCAGAACTGAAAAGAAAAATGAACACGTGGGACCTCATGAAACTTAAAAGCTTTTGTACAGCGAAAGAAATTACAAAAAAGCTCAACAGACACCCCACAGAGTGGGAGAAAATCATAGCAAATTAAATAACAGACAAAGAATTACTCTCCAAAATCTACAATCAACTCAGACAACTCAGCACCAGAAAAACGAACAACCCAATCAAAAAATGGGAAAAAGATCTAAAGAGACGCCTCTCCAAAGAGGACATACAGATGGCCCCAAAGCACATGAAACGATGCACATTCTCGCTTATTATTAGAGAAATGCAAATTAAAACTACAATGAGATATCACCTCACACTCGTCAGAATGGCAATCATCAAAAAATCTGCAGACAATAAATGCTGGAGAGAGTGCGGAGAAAAGGGAACCCTCTTGCATTGCTGGTGGGAATGTACATTGATACAGCCTCTATGGAAGACAGTCTGGAGATTTCTTAAAAAACTAAAAATAGAAGCACCCTACGACCCAGAAATCCCACTATTAGACTTATATCCTGATGAAATCAAAACTGAAAGAAGCACCTGTACCCCAATGTTCATTGCAGCTCTCTATACAATAGCCAGAACTTGGAAGCAACCTAGATGTCCATTGACGAATGAATGGATACAGAAGCTCTGGTACATATATACAATGGAATACTACTCAGCTGTTAAAAGAAATGCAGAGGACTCAGTCCTAATGAATTGGCTGGCTCTAGAACCTATCATAAAAAGTGAAGTAAGTCAAAAAGAGAAAGACAAACACAGTATACTAGCACACATATATGGAATCTAGTAGGACGGTCTTGATAACACACGCAGGAACTCATGGAAAAACAGACAGAACATAGACATAGGGACATTGTGGGGAAGAAATAGGGAGGGGGAAGCATGGAGGGAGTAACATGGAAACCTATACTCTTAATGTGCGGAAAAGATAGCTATTGTCATTGTGCTAAGGGAATAGGAGTGCTTACAATGGGTTGGGGCGATGGTCTAAGACACTAAAGAAAGACCTAAATGTAAGACCAGAAACCTGAAAACTCTTAGAGGAGAATATAGGCAAAACCCTCAAGGACATCAATCAAAGCAAGATCTTCTCTGACCCACCAACTAAAATAGCAGAACTGAAAAGAAAAATGAACACGTGGGACCTCATGAAACTTAAAAGCTTTTGTACAGCGAAAGAAATTACAAAAAAGCTCAACAGACACCCCACAGAGTGGGAGAAAATCATAGCAAATTAAATAACAGACAAAGAATTACTCTCCAAAATCTACAATCAACTCAGACAACTCAGCACCATAAAAACGAACAACCCAATCAAAAAATGGGAAAAAGATCTAAAGAGACGCCTCTCCAAAGAGGACATACAGATGGCCCCAAAGCACATGAAACGATGCACATTCTCGCTTATTATTAGAGAAATGCAAATTAAAACTACAATGAGATATCACCTCACACTCGTCAGAATGGCAATCATCAAAAAATCTGCAGACAATAAATGCTGGAGAGAGTGCGGAGAAAAGGGAACCCTCTTGCATTGCTGGTGGGAATGTACATTGATACAGCCTCTATGGAAGACAGTCTGGAGATTTCTTAAAAAACTAAAAATAGAAGCACCCTACGACCCAGAAATCCCACTATTAGACTTATATCCTGATGAAATCAAAACTGAAAGAAGCACCTGTACCCCAATGTTCATTGCAGCTCTCTATACAATAGCCAGAACTTGGAAGCAACCTAGATGTCCATTGACGAATGAATGGATACAGAAGCTCTGGTACATATATACAATGGAATACTACTCAGCTGTTAAAAGAAATGCAGAGGACTCAGTCCTAATGAATTGGCTGGCTCTAGAACCTATCATAAAAAGTGAAGTAAGTCAAAAAGAGAAAGACAAACACAGTATACTAGCACACATATATGGAATCTAGTAGGACGGTCTTGATAACACACGCAGGAACTCATGGAAAAACAGACAGAACATAGACATAGGGACATTGTGGGGAAGAAATAGGGAGGGGGAAGCATGGAGGGAGTAACATGGAAACCTATACTCTTAATGTGCGGAAAAGATAGCTATTGTCATTGTGCTAAGGGAATAGGAGTGCTTACAATGGGTTGGGGCGATGGTCTAGAGGGGTGGGATGGGGGGACTGGAGGGGTGGGGACCGTGGATATGCATATGACTGATCTGGGAACATACATGTCAGTGAACAACAAAACTCTGTAAAACCTTTAAAATAAAGAATAAAAATAAATAAAACTAGAATCCAACTGCCAATGAAGGATATGCAGCTTCCATCCCTCAGGCAGGAAGATCCCCTGGAGAAGGAAATGGCTTTTCCATTATTCTTCTCCATTAGTTCTTTTCCACTGCAGTATTCTTGCCTTGAAAATCCCATGGAGAGGGGAACTTGGTGGGGTGCAGTTCATGGGGTTGCAAAGAGTCAGAAATGACTTAGCAACTGAGTACACACACACACACACACACACACGTCCATCATTTAATTATTTAATTTAGCTGCTGTTTTTGTCTTTGTTATATATCCACTGACAACAAGCTGTAGCAATAGATAACATAGACCAAGTTGTAACATGAAAAATATGCAAGTGAGTGAAAATGTGTGTATTATAAAAACAAGCTTGAATCCTAGATATATTCTACATATACGCAGTCTATATATCATTATATTTCTTAAGGCAAATCTTTCAAAACCACCAGTACTTTTAAATATCTTAATTTTTTTTTTTTTATCACAGATTAGTATTTGCAACACAACTGACAAAGGATCCTAACAGCATTAGCGTCACAATACTAAGATAGAAAATGCCACACGAAGTTTGATTTGGTGAGTCCCTGGAGCCAGGCACAGCTCACAACTTCCAGAGCAGCTGGAGCTGGAGTTTCACTAAACAGCATACAATACCTACTAAAAGAGACACAGCCTGTGGATTAACATCGGTTTCTCTCAAAGGTAAGCATAGACTTTACTATGTGTGTGTGCTCAGTTGCTCAGTCACAGCCGACTCTTTGCGACCCCATGGACTGGGGCCCACCAGGGTTCCTCTGTCCATGGAATTTTCCAGGCAAGAAAACTAGATTGGGTTGTCATTTCCTTCTCCAGACTTTAGCATATGACCCTGCAATCCCACTCCTAGGTATTTGCCAGAGGGATATGAAAACAATTGTCCAAACAAAGACTTGCACATGAATGTCCAGAGACCTTATGCAAGTAGCCTAAAACTGGAAGTGTCTCAGATATCCATTAACAAGAGAATAGATAAACAAATTATGGTGCACACAATGGAATGCTTCTCAGCAAGTAAAAGGGTTGAACTATGATACAAACAACATCATAGATGGATCCCAAAATCATTATGGTGAGTGAAAGAAGTCAGATATCAAAGAGCACATTCTGGATGATCCCATTGACAAGATATTCTAGAAGAAGCCAAACCAATCATAGAAGAAGTAACAGACAGCAGATTAGTCATCGCCTCTGACTGTAGGCAGAAGTGCAAAGGAATACAAGGGAACTTTCTAAGATGAGGAAATTGTTTATATCTTAACTGGGGTGGTGATCTCATAGGTATATTTGCGTGTCAAAATTCATCAAACTGTACACTAAAAATTAGTGTACTTTATGATACGGAACTTAAATTTCAATGAAGTTGATTTTTAGTGCTTTTTTAAAGTACTCTGCTAAATGGGAGGGAAAGATGCTTTGGAGAGAGAAGGAAAATAGTGATTTTAAATGGAAATCCCAAATTTAATGTTAAAGGGGTAGATGTTCTGAATTGCCATCTTTTTTTTTCTTTTCTTGGAAGTAAGCTGCTTTTTGCATGAAGACTCTGGATAGCTGTGTCCAAGAAGAAAAGCAGTAAAGCTTGATTTCCCAAAAAAGCAGCTCTAGTAGGTAACAAGGAGCAAACGGTGAGTCCCTGAGCCAGGCACAGCTCACAACTTCCAGAGCAGCTGGAGCTGGAGTTTCACTAAACAGCATACAATACCTACTAAAAGAGACACAGCCTGTGGATTAACATCGGTTTCTCTCAAAGGTAAGCATAGACTTTACTATGTGTGTGTGCTCAGTTGCTCAGTCACAGCCGACTCTTTGCGACCCCATGGACTGGGGCCCACCAGGGTTCCTCTGTCCATGGAATTTTCCAGGCAAGAAAACTAGATTGGGTTGTCATTTCCTTCTCCAGACTTTAGCATATGACCCTGCAATCCCACTCCTAGGTATTTGCCAGAGGGATATGAAAACAATTGTCCAAACAAAGACTTGCACATGAATGTCCAGAGACCTTATGCAAGTAGCCTAAAACTGGAAGTGTCTCAGATATCCATTAACAAGAGAATAGATAAACAAATTATGGTGCACACAATGGAATGCTTCTCAGCAAGTAAAAGGGTTGAACTATGATACAAACAACATCATAGATGGATCCCAAAATCATTATGGTGAGTGAAAGAAGTCAGATATCAAAGAGCACATTCTGGATGATCCCATTGACAAGATATTCTAGAAGAAGCCAAACCAATCATAGAAGAAGTAACAGACAGCAGATTAGTCATCGCCTCTGACTGTAGGCAGAAGTGCAAAGGAATACAAGGGAACTTTCTAAGATGAGGAAATTGTTTATATCTTAACTGGGGTGGTGATCTCATAGGTATATTTGCGTGTCAAAATTCATCAAACTGTACACTAAAAATTAGTGTACTTTATGATACGGAACTTAAATTTCAATGAAGTTGATTTTTAGTGCTTTTTTAAAGTACTCTGCTAAATGGGAGGGAAAGATGCTTTGGAGAGAGAAGGAAAATAGTGATTTTAAATGGAAATCCCAAATTTAATGTTAAAGGGGTAGATGTTCTGAATTGCCATCTTTTTTTTTCTTTTCTTGGAAGTAAGCTGCTTTTTGCATGAAGACTCTGGATAGCTGTGTCCAAGAAGAAAAGCAGTAAAGCTTGATTTCCCAAAAAAGCAGCTCTAGTAGGTAACAAGGAGCAAACGAGGAAATGCACAGAGGGAGCAGACTTGTTTGTGTATGAGCCTTCCCTAGGGCAGTGCTTCTGAAGTCATCCACGGTAAAGGATCAGATAGTTTTTGCTGGGGCAATGGCTTGTTTGTTTTATAAAATTTTTAAAAAATCATATATTCTAGAGGTCACAGCATGTGTTTCCAAACACATCTCAGTGTGTATCTGGCCTGTGTTAGCAAACATGCACAGACTTGTCCAGATGCTCAGAGCACTAACTTGGGGCTTCCCAGAATTGCCTGGGGTACAATTTGAGAGAGAACAGGTCCCATGTCAGTAGAGAGGCAGGAGCCAAAGACAACTGGGTTGTGAATATGAACATGGCCTTGTTTGTACACAGTGGATGGTGAGGTCTGAGGAAATGTGCTCACAAAGATTTCAAAACAGGTGCCGAGGTCAACAAAACACTGTTTCAGAAAGATTAGTCTGGCAGCACACACAGAACAGTAAGCAATAAAGAAGACTGAATCACAGTGTTGACGCGGACATGGCTGCCACCAGCTAGGTGGGAGATGACTGGGCTCTGAACCTCGGTGGCAACTGGGGAACTGGACAGGAGCGACTGTGCGCCAGAGGGCTAGGGAGGGATCCACAGGGACTGGTGATGGAGTGGAGACGGGCACGGGGGGGCAAGGGGGGTCGGGCAGGGTGAAGCAGGGTAAGAGCGGGCCCTTTGATTCTGAGGAATGAGAAGAGAAGGGAGGAAATTTGTGTCTGCGACTTCTACTTCCTCTGGGAAATAGAAAGGAGGCTCCTGGGTGTGTAGGTGTTCCCTGGGCCCAGCGGTCTCCTGAGGGCTGATCTGCTTGTCTTGGCTTCTGGACCACCAGTCCCTGACCCACTGCTGCCCACAGTGTCACAGTGGATGAAGGGGAGACAGTCAGATGAGGTGGGAGAGAGCTCATGCCTTTACATTTGCCACTTTTCATGCCTCACATGCCTGCTTCCCAGGTGGCTCAGCGGTAAAGAATCTGCCTGGCAAGGAGGAGACACAGGAGATGTGGGTTCGATCCCTGGGTTGTGAAGATCCCCTAGAGAAGGAAATGGCAACCCACTGCAGTATTCTTGCCTGGAAATCCCATGGACAGTAGTGCCTGGTGGGCTACCATCTAGGGGTCACAAAGAGGACAGGACTTTGGCACTAAACAACAACACAGTTGCTTCCTTCCACCCGTAGCTCCTCTTCACCTTCTAGGCCCTGCCTAGATGTCACTCTGGGGTTGAATGACTCACCCTCGGTTCAGCTGCCCTAGCTCTCCAATGTGTTAGAGCACAAAAGCCAGAGCCCAGGATAGCTACTCCAGTCAGGATGCCCTGCCAAACTGCATCTTCAGCATAAGGGTCACATCCCAGGTCAACTTCACCAACTTGTAGTATAATGCCTAGTGCAGATAACCATGCTCAAGATGCAACATAAATGAATGAAGGAGACACCAGAGGAAGGAACGGAATTGGCAAGGAGGTCACATGAAATGGGTCCTACAAACATGAAGGTGAATGAGAGACAGAGGTCACATGAGCTCTCTTTCCTCTGCTCTTGATTTCAGTATGGCAACCATTATTTGAGACTTCTTCAACCCCAAATACTTTAGGGGCTCCTCTCTGAATGAAAAAAAAACAACTGGCAGCCCATCAGGTAGAAACTACACTCTGGATTTAGTCAGCATTTCCCAGAGCAATCTCTGCTTCAAAGACTGTAAGAAGCTGGACTAAAGTTGATTTGACCAGTAAACTGGGGAGTCAGTACCTTCAGTCTGAGAACAAGGATCAAAAGAGAAGCTGGGCCAGGACTTCCCTGGTGGTTCAGTGGTTAAGAATCCACCTTTCAATGCAGGGGGCATGGGTTCCGTCCCTGGTTAGGAAACTAAGATCCCACATGTTGTAAGCATGCAGCAATGAAAGATCCCACATGCAACAACAAGGACATCAACATAGCCAAATAAATAAGTTTTTAAAATATTGAAGTAAATAAAAGCTAGGTTACCCTTCAGCTCTACCAGTCCTGAAGTCACTGGCGTGACTATAGAAAGAGGTGGAATTATTGCAGGTTTGAAGACGGAAGCCCACTTTTGATAAGAAGGTGTCCATGCTTGGGGTGGGAATAGCCTGGAGTTTATGGCTTGGGCCCTTGTTGGCCATGGGTTGATAGGTCTATGCCCTGGCCGTGTCGATGTGGCATGCCTTAACACCCTTTCAGTGGGAGCAATCATCCCAGGGATTTTCTGATCCAGAGAATAGGCTTCTACAGCACAGAGGAAAGAGATTGGGACCCTAGAGAGAAGATACTAAAACAATCAGGAAGGGAAGTTTTCAATTGGAAGCAGAGACTCCTGAATGGGAAACACTCACTGGTAAAACCAGGGAAGTCCTGGGGGAACTGAGATGATTGGAAGGCACCTCAGAGATTATTGCCTTGTGGTGGTTTTTCGATCACTAAATTGTGTTCTGACTACAACCTCATGGACTGCAGAATAACAGGCTTCCCTGTACTTCACCATCTCCCAGAGTTTGCTCCAATCAGGTCCATTGGGTCAGTGATGCTATCTAACCATCTCATCCTCTGCTGCCCTCTTCTCCTCTTGACTTACCCGCTTTCATAAAACATAGTCCGAGAGGGCAAGTGACTCAGCCAAGTTCACACAGAGGCCAATGTCAGGCCTCTTCCATGACAACAGCTCCTTCCTTGGTACTATACTAAGCAGAGGAGTTTTCAAGAGCTTATTACCTGATAATTGTTAGATGGGAGGGATGCTGATGCTCCCTGGGAGCTTCTTGGCTTATTCTCCAGCAACCTGTAGCCTCTGTCTAATGAGAGAAACACTCTTACCCAAGCCTGGACCAGTGGTGAGTAACCAGTGGTGAGTAACAAAAACAGAGAAGCAAGACCACAATACGAATGAGTCCATTTCCATCCCTTTCTAGTTGGTAAAGTCCTTTCATTGCCATGCTCTCCATTGATTCTTACAATATCTTGGTGAGGAAAGCAAGGCTGGTGAAGTGCAGAGGTTGGAAATGCCTCAGACCAGGTGACCGGTAAGGGCCAGGCATGTCTAGACACTGAGTTACTACAGGTGAACACGCTTCAGAGCTTTTCCCATTGCACCATCCAATGTCTGTCTACTCCATCCCCCTTTAGAAGTGGATCTGCTCATTCATCCATTGTGTGGATTGGCAAAGTCACAGAGATTTTTGTGAAGCACTGGGGTGGAAGTTTTGCAGTAAAGCAAATGAGGATTTAAATGAGGATTAAGTAAAAGAAGGTTTTGGAAATAACAGTGTCCTGGCTGAGAGCCATTACTCTGGAGCTACTGGACCTGGATTCAGGCCCCAGGTTTACCACTGACTCACTGTGTGACCTTGGACATGTCCCATCACCTCTCTCAGTTTCACTTTTCCTAAATGTGGATAAAATTAGTACCTGCTACACAGGGCCATGAGGATTAAATGTGAGAATGTATGCAAAATTGCCTAGCAAAAAATGGGCACTTGATAAATATTTTGTTGAATAATGAACTGAAATGATTGGCAAGGCTGGGATATGAAAAAAAAAAGAGCTGGCTGATTCTGAACTCTGGCCTTCTAGGTTTTATGAAATGCTGATGCCCAAACTTGGCAAACACCTCCCACCAGATAGTGAAGGTAGAAGGCACTCTTGAAACAGCCGAGTGGTTCTTCTTAAAGCCCCTTCCTAGCTTCAAACATCCACGCCTCTTACCTGTTTCCTTGGATACATTACAAAGACCCTCAAAAAAGAGGAACTTAGGAAGGGAGTATAATGTCCACACCAGAGACACGTCTCTGCATGAGGGAAGAATTGGGTAGATCTGGCCTCATTCTAAACCCAAGATGGGCCACTTCTGCCTCTGGGGCTTAGAGCCATGGATTGCTACAGCAGGAAGGGACCATCAGAGAGATGCCGTTCGATGAGAAACACCAGGCCTAGAAAGACAGAGCAGCTTGCTTGAGACTGCAGAGCTGTAATGTGGCAAAACCAGGACTGGCCTTCCCAGCCCAGACTCCCTGCCACCACCTCCCTGAACACACAGGCTTTCAAAATCATTAGGGCACAGAACAAGTCCAGAACTAAGCTTTGGAAATCCGCATGGGCCCTCCCACAGTTCCTCCCCAGGACAAAATCGCTCAGGGGTCAACAGGATTAACAAGGCTTTTGAGATGGCAGAGGCTCTGAAGAGAAACAGCTGAAATATTGATTTGATCCACAGGTCACCTGGGCTCCATGTCTTGTGCAATTTTTATTTTTTTCAGTATTTCAGACAGTAAAGTGTCAGGATTATGAGACTGATGTGCTCTGATAAGTGCATTCCAAATGTCTCTGCAGTGATGCCAGGGCAGAGACACTCGCTCAGCCCTCACCGGAGGCTGGGGAAACAGGTTACCCAATCCCCAGTCAAGTTTATGAGGAGGCGCCCCACCCACCCCACCCCTTAATTCCAAGCCCCGGCCGGCTTCGTTCTCACTGTCCTTCACAACTGGGTCACTGGCCTGCAGGGAGAAGAGATTCTTTATTTATTTTTTTTTTTCCGGGGAGTGGGGGGCGGTGGAGAGAAAGGGGGCGGGCACTTCTATTGGTCTTTCATTTGTCTCTTTTCATCTATCTTTGTTCTTTGGCCCATGTGAGCCTCCCATCGCGGTGGCCTCTGTTGTCGCAGAGCGCCGGCTCTGGGCGCATGCGCTCCAGAGCTCTGGCTCGGTAATTGGACACATCGGTCCAGCAGCTCCACGGCACGTGGGATCTTCCCAGGCCAGGTATCGAACCGGCGCCCTTTGCACTGCAAGGCAGTGTCCCTACCCACTGGACCGCCAGGGAAACCTGAGAAGAGATTCTTGAGCCCCAGAATATCAGGGTTCAAGAACGCTCAAAGGAAGCTCCTTACCTCTCAGCTGAGGGAACTGAGACTCAGAAAGAAGGGTCACATTTTGGATTCAAGGAGATAATTTTGGTCATCCCGTCCACAGTTTCCTTCCTCCACAGTGGCCTGAATAGTTCAGATAACAGGACATCTTACCTAGAATGCAGGGCTCCAGGGAAGCAAGGAGCAAGAAGAATCACCCCACCCTAGGAGCTTCTAGGAGCACTTGGCAGTCCAGGAGGCCTGCCCGACTGCACAGGTATCTCAGTGCAAGCAGCCAGGTACTTGCATAATGTGAAGCCATGCCTTCTTCAGACACACTCACCAAAAAAAAAGTAAGCTTTCTCCTTTTCGTGTCTCCTTTCATCCCTACAGCTGGATTTCCTGAACAAGTATCACCTGAAAAAGGGACCCCTTTGTAGTAAGAAATGTGTACATTACATACAAGGAAAGACAAGCTCAAGTTTCAAAGCTAAACCACATTGCTAAGGAATTTCCTCCTTTAACTAAAACAGTAGGCATAGTTCTCTGGGAATATATAGTTCTAGCATTGAAAATTTTATCAATTAGGTCTAGAAAGCTTGCTTGTGCTTTTTGTTGAGACATGAGTTTGGGGTTGGGAATTTTCTTTCACATATCATTGGTTTTGGTTGCCAGGGATGGGGTCTAGTCAACAGAAGGCACCCAATAAATGTTTGTTTTGTAAGTAAGAGCCAGAAAGAGAATTTTTATAGATTGGAAGTAAAAAAACAAACAAAAAAAAATTATTCTTGTCAAAGCTTTGTAGAGTGGATATAGAGCAAATGAATGCTTGCTCTATTTCACTTTGAGCAAAGACTGATAGGGGTTATTACTGGTCCTCATGACAACAGCACAACTAACTCTTATTGAGTGCTTTCTCTATGCCAAGCACTAGCATAGAGGGTTTCCTATCAACCTCTTCATTTAGCTCTAAGTAACCATCAGTAGGTCCTTTTCACTAGTTGGGTAACTTAGGATCATGGAGGTTGAATACCTTGGCTAAAGCATGGCAGAACTGAATCAGAACATAGGTCATCTCATTTCAGAGCCTGTGTCTTAAATTATTATGTTCTACCACCTGCCAATCTACAGAGCTTCTTGTAATTTAGTTAATTAGGACTTTGGGAGTAGGGTATTTTATTTTCATTAATTAGCAGGAAATAAACTTCCAAGTTCAGCATGTGTTATTGAGTACTGAAGTGTGACTCTTGACCTGGTTCAGGGAATGCTGGAATTCCTCATTCAGCAAACATAGGTTCATTCATTCAAATCCATATCAGCACCTAAGATAAAATGGGTTCTGTACTCAAGATGGGAATGCAGGAATAAGAGTCACAGGGTCTTCCCTTGGGGAATTTCTAGTCTAGGAAACAAAATTATAAGTTATCACCATTTTGTCAAGTGCTGGAGTCAGTGCAAGTGTGAGGGCCTATGAGCAGCAGAGCAGAAGAGGCAGTGGACATGGTACTTATGTGAACTCATGGATTATACAGCAGGAAAGGCCTGAGACTGGATCCTGGCTCCTCCACGTAATGAGTTGAATGACCTGGACATGTTCCAAAACTTTCTGAGTTTCAGTATTTAATTACCTTTAAATGCTGACAGCATTTAGTCCATGCCTCATCCGACTGTTACAGGATGAAATAATATAATGTCTGATTCAGCACATGACCCAGCATATAGTAAGTGCTACATAAATGGAAGCCATTAGGGAGGACTGGTCTGGTCTAGGAAGTCACATATGATTCTACACACAGGTATGATTCTACACAAGGCTGGGGCAAGAAGAGTGAGTTGGAGGTGGTCATTTCAGGAGACGAGACTTTGGACAGAAGCAACAAGGGGTGAACATGCATTGTGTGCTCAGGGAAAAGAGTGGTTTACTAGAGCAGAAAAGAAGCAAGACAGAGGCTGGTAATGCAACAAGTGTCAAAAAGGAGAGTGACTGCCCATGTCCGGTACTCTGGCTACAAGTGTGCAAAGACATAGGTACAAAGAGTTCATAGCAGCATTTTTTGTAATGGGATCGTGGATGAGTGAACACACAAATCTACACAAATGTATAGGTAAACAAACAAATATATGGAAATGACCTCAACAGCCATCAAAGGAAGACTGACAAATGACTAAACTAATGAATGAATGAACAAATAAATAAGTGGTATTTCTAAACTCAGTATTTATCACAAGTAGATTGGTTAAATGGATTACAATACAGCATGAAATGGAACAGAATTTGGACATTTTATTTATTTATTTTTTTTAAGATTTATTTATTTATTTATTTTGGTGGGCAGGGGGCGGGGTGGGGAGGGAGGGGAGCAGGCGGGCCACTTCCACTGGTCTTTCATTTGTCCATTTTCATCCATCTTTGTTCTTTGGCCCATGTGGGCCCCCCATCACGGTGGCCTCTGTTGTCGCAGAGTACTGGCTCTGGGCGCATGCACTCCAGAGCTCTGGCTCAGTAATTGGACACATCAGTCCAGTCGCTCCACGGCACGTGGGATCTTCCCAGGCCAGGGATCGAACCAGCAGCCCTTGCACTGCAAGGCAGTGTCTACCCACTGGACCCGGATTACTTATGTGAACTCATGGATTATACAGCAGGAAAGGCCTGAGACTGGATCCTGGCTCCTCCACGTAATGAGTTGAATGACCTGGACATGTTCCAAAACTTTCTGAGTTTCAGTATTTAATTACCTTTAAATGCTGACAGCATTTAGTCCATGCCTCATCCGACTGTTACAGGATGAAATAATATAATGTCTGATTCAGCACATGACCCAGCATATAGTAAGTGCTACATAAATGGAAGCCATTAGGGAGGACTGGTCTGGTCTAGGAAGTCACATATGATTCTACACACAGGTATGATTCTACACAAGGCTGGGGCAAGAAGAGTGAGTTGGAGGTGGTCATTTCAGGAGACGAGACTTTGGACAGAAGCAACAAGGGGTGAACATGCATTGTGTGCTCAGGGAAAAGAGTGGTTTACTAGAGCAGAAAAGAAGCAAGACAGAGGCTGGTAATGCAACAAGTGTCAAAAAGGAGAGTGACTGCCCATGTCCGGTACTCTGGCTACAAGTGTGCAAAGACATAGGTACAAAGAGTTCATAGCAGCATTTTTTGTAATGGGATCGTGGATGAGTGAACACACAAATCTACACAAATGTATAGGTAAACAAACAAATATATGGAAATGACCTCAACAGCCATCAAAGGAAGACTGACAAATGACTAAACTAATGAATGAATGAACAAATAAATAAGTGGTATTTCTAAACTCAGTATTTATCACAAGTAGATTGGTTAAATGGATTACAATACAGCATGAAATGGAACAGAATTTGGACATTTTATTTATTTATTTTTTTTAAGATTTATTTATTTATTTATTTTGGTGGGGGTGGGGCGGGGTGGTGAGGGAGGGGAGCAGGCGGGCCACTTCCACTGGTCTTTCATTTGTCCATTTTCATCCATCTTTGTTCTTTGGCCCATGTGGGCCCCCCATCACGGTGGCCTCTGTTGTCGCAGAGTACTGGCTCTGGGCGCATGCACTCCAGAGCTCTGGCTCAGTAATTGGACACATCAGTCCAGTCGCTCCACGGCACGTGGGATCTTCCCAGGCCAGGGATCGAACCAGCAGCCCTTGCACTGCAAGGCAGTGTCCTTACCCACTGGACCACCAGGGAAGCCCAGAATTTGGACATTTTAAAAATGATGTGTGTGTGTGTGTGTGTGTGTGTGTATACACATACTTACATGAAAAGATATCTACAGAATAGCATTAAATGGAAGTACCAATTATAGAAGGGTACTAAAATAATCTCAAATTTGTAAATTTGTAAGCAATAGCACACAGGAAGCCTCACCAAACTGTTTTCTAGTGGTTACTTCTGGGTAATGGCATACAGCTGGGGGTGGGGGGAGTATTGGCATGTAGGGTCTTAGTTCCCCCACCAGGAACCGAACCTGGGCCTCTGGCAGAGAGCCCACAGAGTCCTAACCACTGGACTGTTGGGGGATTCCCAAGGTGGTGTTTCAGTCTCTACTCTACAGACTGTTTCAATATTTGAATTCTCTATAAAAAAATGGAGTATTATTGGGGGGATTTTTATAAAGTTTTTTAATTCAAATTTTAATACCCTGAAAGAGTTGAATATGATTTTTTAAAAGAAAGGTCTATTCAGAGATCATTGGTTAACCACAAGGAAGCATGCTCAGTTGCAGAGTGGTAGTGCAGAGATTAACAAAGCAGTGGGGTGAAAAGTGGAGTCAGCAGTGGCTGCTCTTTGCCCACATGTCAGAGGACAAGGAGCCAGAGAAGAGCAGAAAGTAGGAGTGCTGCAGAAGCCTGAAAGGACTGTCCACAGGTACCAGAGAAGAATAAGATGAAACAGGTGAGAGGACTTCATTTAGTAGAGAAGAAAGAAAGGAAGGAAGACAGGATGGAGAGAAGGAAGAAGAGAGGGAGAGAGACAGTGGTTGACAGTCCCAAGAGTTCTAAGAAAATGGAGGGTAGTCTCAGACTCAGCAGTAAGGTGCGGGCGAGGTCGCTTCCCGATTAGGTAGGTGGAGTGGGAAGATGCTGACCTCCAGTCAGGTGCTTGAGGAGATTGGTGGACACAATTTCTGACTCCTCAGAGGGGATGGGATGGAGCTCCTCCTCATTACTCCCAGCTAAGGCCCTCCCATTCCTGGACTCCCCTTTCCAGGTTTCCAGGCTTCCTTGTGCCAGCCCACCCTTGGCTCTCTCCAGACACAAGTCTTTGTTTGCTGTAGTGCCCCTGGGGATATGAAGCTGAAGAGAGGCAGAGGGTGGGTGGCCTGTGGCTACAGCTACAAACAATGCTGCTTCCAGGTATTTTGTCCCTGGTGGGATAAAAGTTTTTGTTGTTAAAGAAGGGAGACTGGGCCAAGTCTCTAGGTACTAAAATAATCTCAAATTTGTAAATTTGTAAGCAATAGCACACAGGAAGCCTTTTCTAGTGGTTACTTCTGGGTAATGGCATACAGCTGGGGTGGGGGAGTATTGGCATGTAGGGTCTTAGTTCCCCACCAGGAACCGAACCTGGGCCTCTGGCAGAGAGCCCACAGAGTCCTAACCACTGGACTGTTGGGGATTCCCAAGGTGGTGTTTCAGTCTCTACTCTACAGACTGTTTCAATATTTGAATTCTCTATAAAAAAATGGAGTATTATTGGGGGATTTTATAAAGTTTTTTAATTCAAATTTTAATACCCTGAAAGAGTTGAATATGATTTTTTAAAAGAAAGGTCTATTCAGAGATCATTGGTTAACCACAAGGAAGCATGCTCAGTTGCAGAGTGGTAGTGCAGAGATTAACAAAGCAGTGGGGTGAAAAGTGGAGTCAGCAGTGGCTGCTCTTTGCCCACATGTCAGAGGACAAGGAGCCAGAGAAGAGCAGAAAGTAGGAGTGCTGCAGAAGCCTGAAAGGACTGTCCACAGGTACCAGAGAAGAATAAGATGAAACAGGTGAGAGGACTTCATTTAGTAGAGAAGAAAGAAAGGAAGGAAGACAGGATGGAGAGAAGGAAGAAGAGAGGGAGAGAGACAGTGGTTGACAGTCCCAAGAGTTCTAAGAAAATGGAGGGTAGTCTCAGACTCAGCAGTAAGGTGCGGGCGAGGTCGCTTCCCGATTAGGTAGGTGGAGTGGGAAGATGCTGACCTCCAGTCAGGTGCTTGAGGAGATTGGTGGACACAATTTCTGACTCCTCAGAGGGGATGGGAGAGAGCTCCTCCTCATTACTCCCAGCTAAGGCCCTCCCATTCCTGGACTCCCCTTTCCAGGTTTCCAGGCTTCCTTGTGCCAGCCCACCCTTGGCTCTCTCCAGACACAAGTCTTTGTTTGCTGTAGTGCCCCTGGGGATATGAAGCTGAAGAGAGGCAGAGGGTGGGTGGCCTGTGGCTACAGCTACAAACAATGCTGCTTCCAGGTATTTTGTCCCTGGTGGGATAAAATTTTTTGTTGTTAAAGAAGGGAGACTGGGCCAAGCTCTCTAGAGTATACTAGAAGTGCCTGAAGGTTCTCAGAGCCAAAGTCTTTCTTTACACCCTGCGTCAGCTGGGAATTAGCACACTGTGTGTCCTGATTTTTCTACTTGAAGTTATAACCAGCCATTCATTAGCACTGGCGATTTCACTCTTGCTGAAATCAAATGATACTTGTGGAAGGAGAAAAAAAAGGAAAAATAGTAGGAGAACAAAAGTGGGAACATGGAAGAATGTGTCTCCAGGCCTCAGAAGGAAGTAAAGACGGGTTGGTGACAATCTGATACCCTGCAGCAGAATCAAGAGGGCCTGGGATTCCGGCTGAATCTAGTTGTTTCATGTGGGTGTTATACGTTTGAACCCATCCTCCCCTTCTCATACTAGAAGGCTGGTCCAGAGAATGAATGAGATGCACACAGCTTCTGCCCCACATCAACCCAAATGTCTACGGTAGACTGGGTTCAGGATAAGCATGCACCTCCACCTAAGGGAATGGGGCAGGACGGCCCTGCTGGCCTGGGCTGGCTGGAGGTCTGTTCCAGGTAAAGTTTAGTCAAGAGTAGACCAGCTGACAGCCCTCTAGCACCCAGTGACAGAGCTCTTCAACCTTCTCTACTGGGTTGAGGATCAGAAGGCTCTGGGTCTATGGTATCTAAGGATACCTTAAGAACTGGAAGGAACCTTGAAGATCATCCAGACAGAAGAGATCACTTTCTCCTCTTGGTCTCTACAGCACTTTTTGCAGATAGCATGCAGTGTTTTAATTTACTGTCAGGCATCTATCCAGAAAACCCTATTGTATTCACTGTGGCATTCCCAAAGCATGGAATCTACCCTGAGGTAGATTTAGCATGTTTCTCTATACTTGTTGCCTTTATTGGTGAGAAAAAATGAGTTCCAAAAACTGGAAAGACATTCCAAGCCCTCCCATTCCTGGACTCCCTTTCCAGGTTTCCAGGCTTCCTTGTGCCAGCCCACCCTTGGCTCTCTCCAGACACAAGTCTTTGTTTGCTGTAGTGCCCCTGGGGATATGAAGCTGAAGAGAGGCAGAGGGTGGGTGGCCTGTGGCTACAGCTACAAACAATGCTGCTTCCAGGTATTTTGTCCCTGGTGGGATAAAATTTTTTGTTGTTAAAGAAGGGAGACTGGGCCAAGCTCTCTAGAGTATACTAGAAGTGCCTGAAGGTTCTCAGAGCCAAAGTCTTTCTTTACACCCTGCGTCAGCTGGGAATTAGCACACTGTGTGTCCTGATTTTTCTACTTGAAGTTATAACCAGCCATTCATTAGCACTGGCGATTTCACTCTTGCTGAAATCAAATGATACTTGTGGAAGGAGAAAAAAAAGGAAAAATAGTAGGAGAACAAAAGTGGGAACATGGAAGAATGTGTCTCCAGGCCTCAGAAGGAAGTAAAGACGGGTTGGTGACAATCTGATACCCTGCAGCAGAATCAAGAGGGCCTGGGATTCCGGCTGAATCTAGTTGTTTCATGTGGGTGTTATACGTTTGAACCCATCCTCCCCTTCTCATACTAGAAGGCTGGTCCAGAGAATGAATGAGATGCACACAGCTTCTGCCCCACATCAACCCAAATGTCTACGGTAGACTGGGTTCAGGATAAGCATGCACCTCCACCTAAGGGAATGGGGCAGGACGGCCCTGCTGGCCTGGGCTGGCTGGAGGTCTGTTCCAGGTAAAGTTTAGTCAAGAGTAGACCAGCTGACAGCCCTCTAGCACCCAGTGACAGAGCTCTTCAACCTTCTCTACTGGGTTGAGGATCAGAAGGCTCTGGGTCTATGGTATCTAAGGATACCTTAAGAACTGGAAGGAACCTTGAAGATCATCCAGACAGAAGAGATCACTTTCTCCTCTTGGTCTCTACAGCACTTTTTGCAGATAGCATGCAGTGTTTTAATTTACTGTCAGGCATCTATCCAGAAAACCCTATTGTATTCACTGTGGCATTCCCAAAGCATGGAATCTACCCTGAGGTAGATTTAGCATGTTTCTCTATACTTGTTGCCTTTATTGGTGAGAAAAAAAATGAGTTCCAAAAAACTGGAAAGACATTCCAAGCTATTCACTTAAGCAGGCTAATGACATGCTGGCCAAAGGATTAGCTCCAGCCTGTAGCATTCAAGCCAAAACATGAAAGGCTTTCCACAGTGTATAAGCAAGATGCAGAGAAAGCAGTCCCAACATACAGTGTGTCCTGTGCAGGGGCGGCCTGGCAGCCACATCTTGGAAGCAGTATTGTAAACAAAAGAAATTTACAAGGATATCTGACTAAGGAGGCCAGATCCCCAAACGATGCTCTAACCCTAAGGTAGTGTATACAAGTTACCATCTTTCCTTTTTGCATTAAGAAGTGGCCTCATCTCCCCCCAAGGAGGTGAGCAGTCCTTCAAACCTCCTCATATGTGTTCAAAAGTACCTTAAGTTGAGTTAGATGTCCAAGTGAGTCACTGAATTGTGTGTCACAGACTCTATCTGTGTGTGCTCAGTTGTGTCCAACTCTTTTCTGACCCCATTGACTACAGCCCACCAGGTTTTTCTGTCTGTGGGATTTCCCAGGCAAGAATACTGGGTGGGTAGCCATTCCCTTCTCCAGGGATCAGACCTTCCCAATCCAGAGACAGAGCCAGAGTCCTCTGTGTCTCCTGCATTGCAGTCAGATTCTTTACCCACTGAGCTATTGCCAGGGTCAGTCTTTGAATTAAGCCTTCATATAACAGTCTTCATACTACTCTAAGACAAAAGGAAAGAGGTGAAATCCTTCTGAAACAGTATATGCCAAAGTGTTTCCTCAAAACACTAGTCCCCACATATGCTTATGGAAAGAAGAACATAGCTCTGTGATCAAAAAAGATGGATAAACGTTGGGGAAGTCACCACATACATTAGCACATTAAAGGCACTGAGAAATCCTTTAGTGAGGATCACGCTGAATTTTGTCCAACCCAGTACTGCACAAGCATATGTTACCAGGGCACACTATGTTCCATATTATGCCTAGGACAATAATTTTCAGATGCTTTTGTTCACAGTACACTTTCAAATCCTGGAATTTGGGGCAGCCCTCTTGAAATCAGTAATAGAGGCAATGGGCAGGGCCAGGTCTAGTGTTTAACAAGGTCTCTCCATGGGATGTCAGAACTGCATGGCTCACTCAGCGTCCCTCAGTCCTGAGTTGAAGACTGACTTGAACTTGACTCTGCCCTGATCATGTTTTCTCATAAATCCCCCAAACCAAGTTGCCACCTATTCCAGTAACATCTTCCTTGGAATGCCTCAGTTTCATACCACACCTCTTTCCAGCCAGTTGACCTGGCTCTGAAGGATATCCCACCATCCACTTAGCTCAGCACGCACCCTTGCAACAGAGTGATGTGCAGCTGAAGCAAAAATAAATTTTACACACATTGAAAAAACTTTGGCAGCACATTCGTAAATAATTCAAACCACACAGGCTGAGAGCACTGGCCCTGGATCTGGTACTCCAAGAAGACACTAGGAGGGCTATGGCAAAGAGATATTCATGCCAGGTTATCTCGAGGATGACACTTGCTCCTCAAGAGGCCTGGAGGCCTGGGGTGGTGGAAGGATGCAGGGCTGCTGGGTCCCTGGGAACCATTGTCCAAGGTCTTCCCAAACACGAGATAGAAAGTAGTATAGGAATCCTGTTTTCCTGTTTCCAGTTCTTTAAACAATAAATTTCCTTGGAAGCATTTCAATATTTATTTAGTTACCTACATGCTTGTGGTTTGCTATTTTCTTAAAACAATCTTACCAGGAGAATATGGTAACCCTTAATTTTCATTAGAGAATTGTAATGTATGAAAGAGCGTCAGACAATAGCAAAGACACCTGCATCCTCCTCCTGTTTCTGCCTTAGAGGAGAAAGTAGCTCCACTCTTCTAAGGCTCAATTTCCTTAGCAATAAAAGGACGGATTGAATTCAGCAACTTCTAGAACCCTTCCAAAGCTGATATTATTCTGACTTCTAAAATGTACAGTAAGTAATTCTAAAATTAATACATAAATATTATGTATTTGAATGACTAGTTATTTACCATTACCAATATTTATTGAAAACAATGTGCCAGTATTGTTCCAAGTTCTTTGCATGTTATTATCTATTTAGTCTAACAACATTCCTATGAACTAGATGTCATTATTACCTTGTTTTACAGATATTACGATATTAATCTCTTGCAATGGCAGGGCCTCTGGTTACAATCCCAGGGATTCAGTTCTCACTCAAGTCCTGAGTTGAAGACTGACTTGAACTTGACTCTGCCCTGATCATGTTTTCTCATAAATCCCCCAAACCAAGTTGCCACCTATTCCAGTAACATCTTCCTTGGAATGCCTCAGTTTCATACCACACCTCTTTCCAGCCAGTTGACCTGGCTCTGAAGGATATCCCACCATCCACTTAGCTCAGCACGCACCCTTGCAACAGAGTGATGTGCAGCTGAAGCAAAAATAAATTTTACACACATTGAAAAAACTTTGGCAGCACATTCGTAAATAATTCAAACCACACAGGCTGAGAGCACTGGCCCTGGATCTGGTACTCCAAGAAGACACTAGGAGGGCTATGGCAAAGAGATATTCATGCCAGGTTATCTCGAGGATGACACTTGCTCCTCAAGAGGCCTGGAGGCCTGGGGTGGTGGAAGGATGCAGGGCTGCTGGGTCCCTGGGAACCATTGTCCAAGGTCTTCCCAAACACGAGATAGAAAGTAGTATAGGAATCCTGTTTTCCTGTTTCCAGTTCTTTAAACAATAAATTTCCTTGGAAGCATTTCAATATTTATTTAGTTACCTACATGCTTGTGGTTTGCTATTTTCTTAAAACAATCTTACCAGGAGAATATGGTAACCCTTAATTTTCATTAGAGAATTGTAATGTATGAAAGAGCGTCAGACAATAGCAAAGACACCTGCATCCTCCTCCTGTTTCTGCCTTAGAGGAGAAAGTAGCTCCACTCTTCTAAGGCTCAATTTCCTTAGCAATAAAAGGACGGATTGAATTCAGCAACTTCTAGAACCCTTCCAAAGCTGATATTATTCTGACTTCTAAAATGTACAGTAAGTAATTCTAAAATTAATACATAAATATTATGTATTTGAATGACTAGTTATTTACCATTACCAATATTTATTGAAAACAATGTGCCAGTATTGTTCCAAGTTCTTTGCATGTTATTATCTATTTAGTCTAACAACATTCCTATGAACTAGATGTCATTATTACCTTGTTTTACAGATATTACGATATTAATCTCTTACAGAAATTTAAAAAGCTTGGCCAACCCTGATAGTAAGTAGTAGAGATAAAATTTGAATTCAGCAGCTTGACTCTAGAGAGACTATGATGCTGATTTTTCCAAAACATCAAGCTTAAAAGTATAGTAACAGATGCTGGTGTATCTTTCGACATGAAATGCGTGTGAAATATAAATCTAGGAAAGAAAACTCAAATGCCTAAAGGAGGAAGATTTCTAAAAGGAACTGATAACAAAACTAAAATTTTCAGCCAAAACACAGACTGAAATCTATTTCGCATATGCCCCCATGGCCTGACACACTTGACCGGTGTTGGTAAGTTGCCATGGCAAGGTTCCGGAGCTAGGTTCAGGAAGGAGTGAGGTAAGCTGCAGAGTGAGCCCCAGAGGGAGGAAGCTGGCTGGCATCCAAGGGAAGGTGGTGTGAGTTGGACAATGGAAACTTAGAATCCTTGCATCGAAGAGCTACTAGGAAGCCTAGAGGTCATCTTATCAAAGCTCCCACCTGACTCGGGCATTCCCTTTACAGTACCCTGGTGGGAGTTTATCCTGAGCATTCCTAGCAATGGAGCTTGCTCTGCTTACCAGAGAGTCTTTTCCAATTGCTGAACATCCGAAGATATTAGAAAGACCCATTCCTTTAAGGAGACAAAATGTGCCTTATGCTAATTTCTGCCTTTGGCCCTGGTTCTGCCTCTGAGGGACCCCCCTTCCTATGATAGGCTTCAGGAATTATAAGGTTCACTGAGTCCTTCACCATAAAGCTAAAGAGACTGGTCCCTGAAGACATTCCTCATAGGGCCAGTCTTGCGCCATGACCATCCCAGTCGCCATCCTGTGGACACTCTCAGACTGACCAAGGCCCACAGCTTACTCATAGTCAAGTCCTTCGTAGTACCTGTCCAGTAGTCAAATGTATAGTAATTAATTATCATAAATATTATGTATTTGAATGACTAGTTATTTACCATTACCAATATTTATTGAAAACAATGTGCCAGTATTGTTCCAAGTTCTTTGCATGTTATTATCTATTTAGTCTAACAACATTCCTATGAACTAGATGTCATTATTACCTTGTTTTACAGATATTACGATATTAATCTCTTACAGAAATTTAAAAAGCTTGGCCAACCCTGATAGTAAGTAGTAGAGATAAAATTTGAATTCAGCAGCTTGACTCTAGAGAGACTATGATGCTGATTTTTCCAAAACATCAAGCTTAAAAGTATAGTAACAGATGCTGGTGTATCTTTCGACATGAAATGCGTGTGAAATATAAATCTAGGAAAGAAAACTCAAATGCCTAAAGGAGGAAGATTTCTAAAAGGAACTGATAACAAAACTAAAATTTTCAGCCAAAACACAGACTGAAATCTATTTCGCATATGCCCCCATGGCCTGACACACTTGACCGGTGTTGGTAAGTTGCCATGGCAAGGTTCCGGAGCTAGGTTCAGGAAGGAGTGAGGTAAGCTGCAGAGTGAGCCCCAGAGGGAGGAAGCTGGCTGGCATCCAAGGGAAGGTGGTGTGAGTTGGACAATGGAAACTTAGAATCCTTGCATCGAAGAGCTACTAGGAAGCCTAGAGGTCATCTTATCAAAGCTCCCACCTGACTCGGGCATTCCCTTTACAGTACCCTGGTGGGAGTTTATCCTGAGCATTCCTAGCAATGGAGCTTGCTCTGCTTACCAGAGAGTCTTTTCCAATTGCTGAACATCCGAAGATATTAGAAAGACCCATTCCTTTAAGGAGACAAAATGTGCCTTATGCTAATTTCTGCCTTTGGCCCTGGTTCTGCCTCTGAGGGACCCCCCTTCCTATGATAGGCTTCAGGAATTATAAGGTTCACTGAGTCCTTCACCATAAAGCTAAAGAGACTGGTCCCTGAAGACATTCCTCATAGGGCCAGTCTTGCGCCATGACCATCCCAGTCGCCATCCTGTGGACACTCTCAGACTGACCAAGGCCCACAGCTTACTCATAGTCAAGTCCTTCGTAGTACCTAGCCCAGGGCCTGTCACATGGTAGTAGAGACAATGTGATTTTTAATTTAAACAAAACTGAACAATGAAACTGCAAGGGGAAAATGCGGCAAAAAGTGAGAACCTAGGTCCTTGACAGCATCATTCAGACTGCAGCTAGATTCATTTCTAGATCTGGGGTCAAACCTGCCTGGGTGGGGCGGGGGGGTCATTTTCTTCACATGTGCTGTCATTGGGGTTTGGGAACATTGTTGCCTGCCTGAGGCTTGAAAAGGGCATTTTGGGGATCAGCATTATGACCTCAGTGCCTAGCCCAGGGCCTGACCAGCAGTAGTTAACAGATAAACACTGAACAAATGACTAGCAATATCAGGTTATTATGCACCTACTATGCACCAAATTCGTCTGTATGTTATGCACATTACCTGATTCCAACCTTGCAACTCCAATCAATATACCCATTTGGTTGATGAGGAAACTGAGAATCCAAGAGGCTAAGAAATGTTCCCAAAGTGACTCACCTAGGAAGTGGAAAAGCCATAATTCAAATCCAGACTTCAAACCCCAATCTCTAAAGCCTGTTGCTTTTTTTTTTTTTGGCCACTTCTACTGGTCTTTCATTTATTTGCATCTTTGTTCTTTGGCCTGTGTAGGCCTCCCATCGCAGTGGCCCCTATCGCTGCAGAGTACCGGCTCTGGGCGCATGTGCTCCAGAGCTCTGGCTGGGTAGTTGGACACATCTGTCCAGCCACTCCACGGCACGTGGGATCTTCCTAGGCCAGGGATTGAACCAGCCCCCCTTGCATGGCAAGGTGGTGTCCTTACCCACTGGACCACAAGGGAAGCCCTAAAGCCTATTGCTTTTAACTGCCCAAGAGAAAAATGAAGAAAAGATGGAGAAGCAGAGCAACAGAAAGACAGAAAAAGGAAAGAGCACTGAAAATAACTTTTGAACCATAAACTCTTGGTAAAGGGAAGTTTTGAGACCTGCGTGAGAGAGGGATATTCTCTAGATCCATCCTATCCAGTTTTTCTAAGCTGTAAATCAGGAGTGGAAAATTCCAGATTCTGATGTCCTTGCGTGGCATACACAGACTGTTGTGGGGCTGTTTCCATAGCCCGGGAACTCCTTGCATTCACAGGCCCTTGAAGATTTGCATCTCCTTCTCCAGCTGCAGGTTGGCAGGAACTGCTTGGTTCCCTTCCAAGTCAAGAGACCAAGGCCAGACAAGCCATCAAGGGCCACCAGCTTGTACCCTGACCCCTTGGCATCACCTCCTCCACCCCAGGCGTTTCCTCCAGGCCCTGCCAGCCTCCACTGTGTCCCTCAAACACCACCAATGACCCCATCATCTGGCTTTTGCCCCAACTCAGGCCACAAGGGATTTAGAAGGCATGTGTCCTGTGCCTAGCTTTGTGCTTAAGACATACCCTAACAACAACAACAACAAAGACAACTGGAATCCACTCTCCTGGCAGCACAAAGGCTAATGGGCAATTCTGAGACATGAGAGCCACTGTGCACAGGGAAGGAGCCAGTCTCGGTGCCAGTACTTCCCAGCCCCTTCCCCTCAATGTAGCTGGAGAGGCCAAAACCTCAACACTTTCCCACTCCTTTGCCTGAAACTCTGGTGGCTCTCCACTGTGTTTAGAGCACAAATTAAATTTCCAAAAAGCCAGCTAGATTGCTGCCCCTGTTCCTAACCTTGCCTTGTGGCCCCTGGCTCCCGCACTGGCCAGTTTCTAGAGCCTCGAATTCATGCCTCTACATGCCTCGGGTGCATGTTTTTCCCTCTTCCCAGAACAAGGTGTCTCCTACTGCTCCATGGACCAACTCTTCCTCCTCCTTCTAAACCTCACGCCCTCAAGGCAGCCATCATACAAACCTGGGCCTGGTTATGCCCTCTTGTTACAAGTCCTCGGAGTGCCTGTACTGCTTCCCTGCAACACTTGATTACTTGTGTTTTTTATTATTATTTGTAGTTTAATTGAATAAAGCTATTCTATCAGTTCCAGGTATACAGCATAGGGATTCAATATCTTTATACATTATGAAATGATCATAACAGTAAGTCTAGATCCATCCTATCCAGTTTTTCTAAGCTGTAAATCAGGAGTGGAAAATTCCAGATTCTGATGTCCTTGCGTGGCATACACAGACTGTTGTGGGGCTGTTTCCATAGCCCGGGAACTCCTTGCATTCACAGGCCCTTGAAGATTTGCATCTCCTTCTCCAGCTGCAGGTTGGCAGGAACTGCTTGGTTCCCTTCCAAGTCAAGAGACCAAGGCCAGACAAGCCATCAAGGGCCACCAGCTTGTACCCTGACCCCTTGGCATCACCTCCTCCACCCCAGGCGTTTCCTCCAGGCCCTGCCAGCCTCCACTGTGTCCCTCAAACACCACCAATGACCCCATCATCTGGCTTTTGCCCCAACTCAGGCCACAAGGGATTTAGAAGGCATGTGTCCTGTGCCTAGCTTTGTGCTTAAGACATACCCTAACAACAACAACAACAAAGACAACTGGAATCCACTCTCCTGGCAGCACAAAGGCTAATGGGCAATTCTGAGACATGAGAGCCACTGTGCACAGGGAAGGAGCCAGTCTCGGTGCCAGTACTTCCCAGCCCCTTCCTCTCAATGTAGCTGGAGAGGCCAAAACCTCAACACTTTCCCACTCCTTTGCCTGAAACTCTGGTGGCTCTCCACTGTGTTTAGAGCACAAATTAAATTTCCAAAAAGCCAGCTAGATTGCTGCCCCTGTTCCTAACCTTGCCTTGTGGCCCCTGGCTCCCGCACTGGCCAGTTTCTAGAGCCTCGAATTCATGCCTCTACATGCCTCGGGTGCATGTTTTTCCCTCTTCCCAGAACAAGGTGTCTCCTACTGCTCCATGGACCAACTCTTCCTCCTCCTTCTAAACCTCACGCCCTCAAGGCAGCCATCATACAAACCTGGGCCTGGTTATGCCCTCTTGTTACAAGTCCTCGGAGTGCCTGTACTGCTTCCCTGCAACACTTGATTACTTGTGTTTTTTATTATTATTTGTAGTTTAATTGAATAAAGCTATTCTATCAGTTCCAGGTATACAGCATAGGGATTCAATATCTTTATACATTATGAAATGATCATAACAGTAAGTCTAGTTACCATCTGTCACTATACAAAGTTACTATAATATTATTGGCTGTATCCCTATATTACCTCCCCATGACTTTATTTATTTTATAACTAGAAGTTTGTACTTTTTTTTTTTTTTTTTGGCCACTTCTATTGGTCTTTCATTTATTTGCATCTTTGTTCTTTGGCCTGTGTATGCCTCCCATCACGGTGGCCTCTCTCGCTGCAGAGCACCGACTCTGGGTGCATGCACTCCAGAGCTCCAGCTCAGTAGTTGGACACACCTGTCTAGCCACTCCATGGCACGTGGGATCTTCCCAGGCCAGGGATCGAACCGGCACCCCTTGCACTGCAAGGCGGTGTCCTTACCTACTGGACCACCGGGGAAGCCCTGTACTCCTAATCCCTTTCACTGCCTATTTCACCCGTCCCCCTACTTCCTTCCATCTGGCAACCACCAGTTTCTTGTCTGTATCTGGAAGTCTGTTTCTGTTTTTTATTATGTTTGTTTATTTACCTCTGTTTTTTACATTAACATTACATATAAGGGAAATAATATGGTATTTATCTTTTTGTAACGTATTTAACTTAGCATAATACTCTCTAGGTCTTTCCATTTTATCACAAATAACAGGATTTCACTCTTCTTTAAGGTTGAGTAATATTCCACTATTTATATGTACCACTTCTTCTCAATCCATTCATCTACTGATGGACACAGCATGCTTCCATATCTTGTCTATTGTAGACAATGCCACAAGGAACACTGAGTACACATATCTTGTTGAGTTAGTGTTTTGTTTTCTTCAGATAAAACCCAGAAATAAAATTTCTAGGTCATATGGTAGCTCTATTTTAAATTTTTTGAGGTACCTCCATACCTGTTTACCACAGTGGTTTCACCAATTTAGATTCCTACCAACAATGCACCAAGATTCCTTTCTCTCCACACTCTCTTCAACATTAACTTCTTGTCTTTTTGATGACAGTTATTCTGGCAGGTGTGAAGCGATTATATCAAAGTGGTTTTTAATGGCCTGTTTAGTTGATCTTCTCACAAAGTCTGAGCTCCATGAAGCAGTAGACTGTATCTGCTGTGCTCACCTTTCTCCCTCAAGCGCTACAGTTATCATGGAAGAAACATTTGAGAGCATGCGGATGTTCTAGACCAGCTGTTGCCTGTAGCTGGCTGTATGCTTCAGGAAACTCCCTCATCTCCAGGCCTATTTCACCAACAATAAAATGAGACAGAGGGGCTGGATAACCTTGAGACCTCACCATCCCTAGGTTCTAGGTTCAACAACCTGAGAACACTCAACAATATAGCATCAGCCCAAAGCAAAATAATTCTAGAACAATAACATTTGTAAAGGAAAACCTGGGAATGTAATTCCCTCCTGTGGTATGGCCTGTGTTTACAAAATAAACCCAAGAAATCATCATAAATCATTCCAAGTGGAGCTTTCTGAGCTGAAGCAACAAGACAAAAATATCTCTGGGCACAGCTCCTTTGGGCCCCCACCCAGCTGAAGGGAAGCAGGGCCAGCCAGGACTGTACCCTCTGAAGAGTCACTTACCAGGTTTTTTTCCACACTGGATTCCTCAGCAGAGCTTCTTTCCTGACAATTAGACCCCTCTCTCCTTCTAGGACCTTCACTGTTCCAGAGCCTGGCAAAGAAGAAGTGAAAATCCCTGAAAGATGAGGGATTGAGTTCTTGGTCAACCACTTATGAAATATGTGTAACTCTCCATAAAATTTTCCTTCATTCTAATCTAGTCTGTCAAATAGGAGGTATAAAAATGGCCTTTAGGAAAACACAAAGGGGGAATACTTTGAAACTCTTAAAAGGCTATACAAATGCAGGAATTGCTTTTGGGGGCCTTTGTTTCTGACTTGCTCATTGACTAAAACACAGCCACCAAGAATCTTAGTATTTTATCTCTACCTGGGAAGTAGAAGTCTTGGTCCCCAGGTCAAAGAATTTTTATTATTATTATTATTATTTTGTTTTATCTTTTAGGGGTTGGGGTGGGGTGGGAGGGGGATGGGTGGGCCACTTCCATTGGTCTTTCATTTATCTGTTTTCATCCGTCTTTTTCTTCTTTGGCTCCTGTGGGCCTCCCATCATGGTGGCCTCTGTCGTCGCAGAGCACCGGCTCTGGGCGCATGAGCCCCAGAGCTCCAGCTCGGTAATTGGACACATCAGTCCAGCTGCTCCGCGGCACGTGGGATCTTCCCAGGCCAGGGATCGAACCGGCGCCCCTTGCACTGCAAGGCAGTGTCCTTACCCACTGGACCACCAGGGGAAGCCCCAGGTCAAAGAATTTGAGGCACCCAAGTAGCAGGGGGTTGAATCACCCTGGACTGGCTCAGCTTGCTGTAGAGAAGATCTAACTCAAGCTTCTCATGGTGTCCCTGAGTTGAGGTCAGGAGCCCTTATTCTGAGGTAGACCCAGTCCCAAGAGCAGCCACTGGGTTCAGAAACGCCCAGTGACTCTGAGGGCTTTGAAGTTACAGGGTAGCTGAGAGATTCAGAACATGCTCTTTGACACCAGACAGACACTGGTTTCCTCTCTGCCACTTATCAGTTCTTTAAGTTTCCGTTTCCCCTTCAAGGAAACAAGAAGAACTTATTGACCTCAATATTAAAAGTGATGGTGCATGTAAAGAGCACTGAGCTTTGTGAACATGTCACATGTTAGGCATTCAAAATAACAGCACTGTTGCTATTGTTACTGCTGCATTTTTATTCCTGAGTCAGAAGCCTGCCTACTTTGGTATACACAATACTCCACCCCACCCAGAGACACATACTTCCACACACACCCTGGTCTTCTCCAAATGCCCTGAGTATTCTTTCTACTTTCTTCCTTATCTAGCTTTGCCCTGTCCTTCCTCTTTTCCTCTAACAACTCTGCAAGACAAATACTTCTAAATTTACCTTGTAACTGACCTTATTTTACTCAGTATTGCTCAGAACATACATCTGGAAATGAAAGTTTGGACAAAGAAGTTGTGGTCAATGAGTTATACCAAATTTAAGGGCCATTATGGAGACATGCAGGCACTCAAGTTAAATGGCCTAGGCAATAGATTCTGAACTATTTGGTAATGAGATTTTTAGACCCAATGTAGCTACTGATGACAACCACCAAGGAATTTAACACCTTTGAAATCTTTGTATCCTACCTGTAAAATTATAATATCTATCCTTTTACTACCAATATAATACCCTGTTCTTCTAAGAAATATTTTTGCAGAAGTTTGATACATAAAGTCTTTAATAGAACAGCAACTCTGGACACAGGAGGGGAGGGCAGGCTCTTGTCTGATGGCTTTCCTTGCTTTCACATGGTCTTGCACCTTTCCCTGATCCCTAGAGCAGCCTAGAAGCTCACACTCACACCCATAAGGCTTCAGAGAGTCCTGTTTATGTAAATGCTTGTGCCTCAGTTTACTCAGCTGCTGAATGGGAATAATAAGTACTGCACAGGGTAGACTGTAAGAATTTAGTAAGTTGATACAAAAAAAAAAAAAAATGAAAATCTTGGCATAGAGCCTGGACTGAAGTAGCCAATAATTGTTAAATCATGCATGCTCAGTCGTGTCCATCTCTTCGTGACCCCATGGACTGTAGCCCACCAGGCTCCTCTGTCCACGGAATTTCCTAGGCAAGAATACTGCTAAATGTAATTATTTTCACTACTGCCACTTGATTGTTAAGGTCTCCGTCAACCAGAAGCATGAGGAATCCGTGATCATGCAGACACACCAAAAACATGCACCCAGGTACACAGAGATTGTAAATTACCTCCATCATCCCCTCTCCCACCTCCACTCTTTTCAAGATGCAGAAAAGATACTATGTTATTTTACAAGATGGGTAAGCTCCATTTCTATTGAAAGTAGATTTTATATAACAATATTTCTTTCACTCCTTGATTCACTTGAAAGACATTTACAAAACTCTCGTATTGTGTGCCAGAGCTGGTATTAGGGATATAAACAGAAGAGACAAGTAAAGAAAGAACTCACAATAACAATGCTAGGCTGTGTCCAGTGGCTGGTGACCCACACATTCATTCACCCAGCAAATATTGATTGTGCAACTACTATGAGTCAGGCAGCATGCGGAGGACCCAGTGACAGTGAAGGAAAACTGCACCTCAGTCCTGCAGGGTTATCATTTCTAAGGGTGTGGACAGCAAGGGCTAAGAAATTACATGGGAAGAAAGATCCATAGGAGCTGTGGAGTGGAGGGAAGGAAAGGCACCCTGACTGCAGAGAATAAGAGGACTTCAGCTGAGCTGATTCAAGAGATGAACAAGGGTGTAGCCCCAGATTAGATGGGGCTAAAGGGAACAGAGTGTACAAAGTTATTTATCCAAGGGATTTCCAAGAAAACTACTGTTTGCTTCTATTAATTTGTTCCTAGGAGGACACATATTACTTTTAGGGGAACCAACTTTTTAAATAACCTTTTTTTTATTATTATTTAAAATAAAAAGTTATTTTGAATAACCTTTTTTTATAAACAATTATCAAAAGGACATTTGACATAAGACATATGATTTTAAACAGATCCTGGCATTAATCTGCTTTCATGAGAAATTGGCCAGGATCTTGTTTCACAGAACTTTTCATTCTGGGAAGTTAATTTTTTTTAAAAATGCATTTAAGAGACACTGAGCATGACTTTCAATACAGTGTCCAAGATTTACATTTAGGAAGGAGTTAAAGATTTGGAGAAGACCCAAATTTGAATCCTAGATTTTTACTAATTGAAGTTCCTCTCTCTGAAGCTATTTTTCTCTTTGGTGAAATGTGGAGCTTGACCCCTACCACAGAACAAAAATGCCATACAAGATAACAGCGGTGAAAGGACCCATGGACGTTAAAGCATATAAAAGCTATTTGTATTTAATATAACTTCCTTTCTTTGTTTTCCTTGCCCCGAGCATAAGATTGGTTTATTTTTGTGGCCTTTGATTGTTTTGTGTTATGAGGGAAGTGTCAGTATCTAACGATGGCATTGCAATTGTCTTGTACTCACCTGTCACCAAGCCCTCTCAATATGATCGATCAGTGAAGCCTATTCAAGCAAAGAACCTTCTCAGGCTGATGCTAAAATACTACACGAGTAGGACAGTTAAAGATATTCATCAAGACTCTGAGCCCGAGTCCAGTTTCCAGGACTCTACCATCTCTTCCCCCACACCAGGCAACTCTGAGTTTATTCTTCACTCATCTACCATACTGACTCTTTCCTTCTTTTTTTTCCCCATCTGAATCCATCAAAATAGAAAAAGGAAAAAAAGAAACAACTGTGTGTCCTTAGACTGGTTAAAATCTCTATGACTTATAGGGTTTTTTTCTTGTAGCTGCTTTTATCCATAAAAAAGACATGATTAAAAAAAAGATCCTACCCCATGAACTGCTTTCAGAATTAAAGGTGTGAGTATATCCTGTAAGGATTTCACACAATCTGAAACAACTGTCAATACTCAAAGGGTTTGCTATCATTACTATTACTTGTAGGATTTCTCTCCTGCCCTCCTTCATCCCTCTCCTGCTTCCTTCTTCCCTGTTCTGTGATTAACCCGGCTCCCTCCTTCCCCGACACTCCCCACTTTCTCCTGCCTTCCCCTGTCTGCCTGCCCTTGCCCTCGAATGTCCTCGCCTCCCCTCACTCTGACAGCTTCCCCAGCCGTGAGTCATGGGAGTCTGCTCCCACACTGGCTCCCAAAAGGCTGTCACTGGCAGGCTGGCGGGCTGAAGAGGAGACATGAGCCTGGGACAGGGGACAACTGCTGCCAGGCTTACACTCGCCAGACAAAACCAGCCTGGAGCTTGACCTTAGGGCACTTCTAGGATGTGAACATGCATCTGTAGTGCCACCAGCCAAAATCTGGGGGAACTAAAAGAGGTCCGGAGTCCCTGAAGACTGAGAGAAGACAAATGCTGAATCTCCCATCTTTGCTGAAGAGGAAGAAAGATTGATTTTGGTCATTTTAAGCCATTCTTTTAATTTCTAGGAAACTCCATTAAATCCTTTCTCCACCTTTAAAGCCAGGAACCTTAGCTGAGCCCTGAGTCCCTTCCCATTTTCTTCCATCCCCTATTTATCTCCCAGTTTGAGTTTGGCATCAGACCCTGACACCCACTGACTTTTCCTCTCTCCTCTTCAGGACTCAGAGCTCCTAGAACACAGTCCTCTGTCCCATGAGATTAAATTGTCTTAGTCTTGTGTATGTAGGTAAGGAGCATATTTGGAATCAGACAGACCTAGAGTTTAATACATCAAGATATCATTATAAAAAAAGTTTTCTTCACTCATCTACCATACTGACTCTTTCCTTCTTTTTTTTCCCCATCTGAATCCATCAAAATAGAAAAAGGAAAAAAAGAAACAACTGTGTGTCCTTAGACTGGTTAAAATCTCTATGACTTATAGGGTTTTTTTCTTGTAGCTGCTTTTATCCATAAAAAAGACATGATTAAAAAAAAGATCCTACCCCATGAACTGCTTTCAGAATTAAAGGTGTGAGTATATCCTGTAAGGATTTCACACAATCTGAAACAACTGTCAATACTCAAAGGGTTTGCTATCATTACTATTACTTGTAGGATTTCTCTCCTGCCCTCCTTCATCCCTCTCCTGCTTCCTTCTTCCCTGTTCTGTGATTAACCCGGCTCCCTCCTTCCCCGACACTCCCCACTTTCTCCTGCCTTCCCCTGTCTGCCTGCCCTTGCCCTCGAATGTCCTCGCCTCCCCTCACTCTGACAGCTTCCCCAGCCGTGAGTCATGGGAGTCTGCTCCCACACTGGCTCCCAAAAGGCTGTCACTGGCAGGCTGGCGGGCTGAAGAGGAGACATGAGCCTGGGACAGGGGACAACTGCTGCCAGGCTTACACTCGCCAGACAAAACCAGCCTGGAGCTTGACCTTAGGGCACTTCTAGGATGTGAACATGCATCTGTAGTGCCACCAGCCAAAATCTGGGGGAACTAAAAGAGGTCCGGAGTCCCTGAAGACTGAGAGAAGACAAATGCTGAATCTCCCATCTTTGCTGAAGAGGAAGAAAGATTGATTTTGGTCATTTTAAGCCATTCTTTTAATTTCTAGGAAACTCCATTAAATCCTTTCTCCACCTTTAAAGCCAGGAACCTTAGCTGAGCCCTGAGTCCCTTCCCATTTTCTTCCATCCCCTATTTATCTCCCAGTTTGAGTTTGGCATCAGACCCTGACACCCACTGACTTTTCCTCTCTCCTCTTCAGGACTCAGAGCTCCTAGAACACAGTCCTCTGTCCCATGAGATTAAATTGTCTTAGTCTTGTGTATGTAGGTAAGGAGCATATTTGGAATCAGACAGACCTAGAGTTTAATACTATGATATACCAGTTCTTGTGTCATTGTACAGGGTTTTTAACTTCCCTATTTACTCATTTGACAAATATTTACTGAGCACCTACTATGTCCAGGCACTGTGCCAGTTGTTGGAGACAGAAGACTGAAGGAGGAAGGACAGTCTTTGCCCTCAGGCAGCTTACAGTGAGGGAGACAGATACAGCAGAAGTCACAAGAAATAAAGTTAACACACTATGATGAGTCCCATTAATGAAACATTGAGAAACTAAGTGAAACATAATTGGGCGAGAGGGTAGGGGACTGTTATAATGAGGTGGATGGACAGTGACAGCCTCCAGAAGCAGTTCTCCACCTCGGCACAGCAGATATTTGGGGCCCGATACATCCTTGGGGTCCTGGGGAGCTGACCACGGGATGTTTGACAGCATTGGCGGCCCCTACCCACTAAATGCCAGTGGCCATCTCCCACATTGTGACAACAGAAATGCCCCCCATGACATTGCCAATGTCTCCTGGGGAGTGGGGGAGAGAGACCAAAATCACTCCCAGTTGAGGACCTCGGCTTAGGGTATGAGTCACACAGACCTGAGTCTGTCTTCTACCATCTGTTTGTCGTGGTGACTTTGAATAGGTAACTATGCTCTTTGAGTCTGTTTCCTCGTGCATGTATCAGAGCTGCTGTGAGAAGTAATGTCTCTTAGCACCGTTATTAAGAAGAAACGAGCTAATCTTCCACAGAAATCCCTCAGTAATGTAATGGTTGTTGCTGCCGCCATTAACGTTGCCTGTGTGTCTCCCACTGACCTCCGGCTCCTTAGGGACAGGAACTGGCTCACAATTCTGTCTGAGTCCCCAACCCTCAGATCAGAAGCCAGGACTCCTGACAAATCTGGTGAGCCTCTGAAGCATATATTTCACAGTCCTCCCTCCCAGCTTCCCCCTCCCCACCAACCACCCAGGTCAGAAGAGATCATCAGTGCCAACCCAGTGACTGGCTCTGGTTGGACCCCAGTTAGTCCCAGCTCTCACTGACTTGATATTTGATCATAATCAGGCTTTTTTTAGTGAAGAAAGAGGCGGCTCCTCCCTGCCCTGCTAAGCAGAGTCTGTACACTTTGGAAAGCTCATTCCCTCCCGGGGAGTGACTGATGAAAGATAATATTGCCTCTGGTCTTCCTCTTCTCCCTGAAACAACTAAAGGGGCCTTTCCTTTTCCCGTTTGGCTGGTTTGAAGCCCCTGATAAACTTCTACGTGTCAGATCATGCCTCTGTGCAGGATCTGTGTCTCAGCCAGCAGACTAAAGAGCTTTTGTTTTCAGACTTCCCTGCCAGTCTGGGGTGAGCGGGGCTGGCCTCTCATGGCCTCTCCAGCTCTTCCTGAGTGTTCTGTGACATTAGTTTCCATCCCGTAGAACTGGACTTGAGGGGAGAGACAACGTTAGACTTTCCCCAGGCTTCTCACTCTCCCTCTTTCTTGGGAAATATATATGATTGCAGGCACTCTGTGCAAACTTCACATCCATCCTCACCTAAGTACCCTGAAACTCTTTACAGATTTAATTGTCCAGGATGCATTTATCTTCACAGAGCCTTGAGTAATCCCTCTTGGGCATTTTTGTTGTTGCTTAGTTGCTACGTACTGTAGCCCACTAGGCTCCTCTGTCCATGGGATTTCTCAGGCAAGAACACTGGCGTGGGTTACCATTTCCTTCTCCCAGGGATCTTCCCAACCCAAGGATCGAACCTGTATCTCCTGCATTGGGAGAAGGATTCTTTACCAGTGAACCACCAGGGAAGCCCTTCTCCTTGGCACAGATAAAATAAAATCAAGAAGGGCATTTACAGAGGGAAGTAAGTCAGAAAGAGAAAGGTAAATATCATATATTAACACATATACAGGGAACTCAGAAAAATAGTACAGATGATCCTATTTGCAGCAATAAAGACGCAGGCATAGAAAACAGACAGGTGGACATGAAGCAGGAAGGAGGGTGGGATGCACTGGGTGATTAGGACTGACATATACACACTACCACGTGTAAAAGAGATGACTCGTGGGAAGCTGCTGTGTAGCGCAGAGAGCTCAGCTCGGTGCTCTGTGGTGACCCACAGGTGTGGGATGGTGGTAGAGGTGGGAGAAAGCTCCAAGAGGGAAGGGAGAGATGTATACATAGAGCTGACTCACTTCCCTCCAGCAATCAACACAACACTGTAAACCAATTATCCTTCAATGAAAACAAAAGAAAAAATGCATTTACCTTAACATTTCCCTTCACTAAGAAATTATTTCAAGTATTCTCTGAGGCCCTGCTTGTCCCTGTGCTTGGCAACACTTGCTCAAGTTCACAGCTTCCAGATACTGTGTTGAAGCAATGTTGGCAAGAGAAGACAGGGCCTGATTAAAAAAAAAAAAAGATATTTCCCAAAAAATGATAATATACAAGATTCTATTCTGAGCACTGTGGTGGCTGCAGTAATGAGTTCAGTCCACGGCTCTGTGGTGCCCTGCTGTGGGCAGACAAACATGCTCAATGGATGGTCACTGGATGAGGGCGTGGCTCTCATAAGCGGGGAGTGGGGTAAGAGGACGGATATCTCTTGAACACCTGCCATGTACCAGGACCCTATTGGGCATTCTAGGCCCAAAGGAAAGCAAGAGACAATCCTGGAAACAAAATTAAACCTAGCAGAGACAGGCCTGTCCACAGCAAATGTAATACTATTTGCTAGGTGCTAGGGCGGAAGACCTCTTGAGCATCACTTGGACTTCAAGGAGATTAAACCAGTCAGTCCCAAAGGAAATCAACATGAATTTTCATTGGAAGCACTGATGCTGAATCTGAAGCTCCAGTACTTTGGCCACCTGATGCAAAGAGCTAACTCATTAGAAAAGACCCTGATGCTGGGAAAAATAAAAGGCAGAAGGAGAAGGGGATGACAGAGGATGAGATGTTTGGATGGCATCACTGAGTCAATGAACATGAGTTTGAGCAAGCTCTGGGAGATGGTGAAGGACAGGGAAGCCTGGCATGCTGCAGTCCATGAGGTCTCAAAGAGTCAGACGTGACTGAGAGACTGAACAACAAAGGAGAAGGCCATGAGTGCCAGAGAATGGTGCTCGGCCTGGCCTGGAGGTCAGAGAAACCTTCTTGATTAGGACTGACATATACACACTACCACGTGTAAAGAGATGACTCGTGGGAAGCTGCTGTGTGCGCAGAGAGCTCAGCTCGGTGCTCTGTGGTGACCCACAGGTGTGGGATGGTGGTAGAGGTGGGAGAAAGCTCCAAGAGGAAGGAGAGATGTATACATAGAGCTGACTCACTTCCCTCCAGCAATCAACACAACACTGTAAACCAATTATCCTTCAATGAAAACAAAAGAAAAAATGCATTTACCTTAACATTTCCCTTCACTAAGAAATTATTTCAAGTATTCTCTGAGGCCCTGCTTGTCCCTGTGCTTGGCAACACTTGCTCAAGTTCACAGCTTCCAGATACTGTGTTGAAGCAATGTTGGCAAGAGAAGACAGGGCCTGATTAAAAAAAAAAAAAGATATTTCCCAAAAAATGATAATATACAAGATTCTATTCTGAGCACTGTGGTGGCTGCAGTAATGAGTTCAGTCCACGGCTCTGTGGTGCCCTGCTGTGGGCAGACAAACATGCTCAATGGATGGTCACTGGATGAGGGCGTGGCTCTCATAAGCGGGGAGTGGGGTAAGAGGACGGATATCTCTTGAACACCTGCCATGTACCAGGACCCTATTGGGCATTCTAGGCCCAAAGGAAAGCAAGAGACAATCCTGGAAACAAAATTAAACCTAGCAGAGACAGGCCTGTCCACAGCAAATGTAATACTATTTGCTAGGTGCTAGGGCGGAAGACCTCTTGAGCATCACTTGGACTTCAAGGAGATTAAACCAGTCAGTCCCAAAGGAAATCAACATGAATTTTCATTGGAAGCACTGATGCTGAATCTGAAGCTCCAGTACTTTGGCCACCTGATGCAAAGAGCTAACTCATTAGAAAAGACCCTGATGCTGGGAAAAATAAAAGGCAGAAGGAGAAGGGGATGACAGAGGATGAGATGTTTGGATGGCATCACTGAGTCAATGAACATGAGTTTGAGCAAGCTCTGGGAGATGGTGAAGGACAGGGAAGCCTGGCATGCTGCAGTCCATGAGGTCTCAAAGAGTCAGACGTGACTGAGAGACTGAACAACAAAGGAGAAGGCCATGAGTGCCAGAGAATGGTGCTCGGCCTGGCCTGGAGGTCAGAGAAACCTTCTTGAAGGAAATGTTACCCAGGCTGAGTTATGAGAAATGAGAATGACAGAGCAGAACGGATATTCTAGATGACAACCAGAGGTATGAGAGCTGGTAGGAAGCACAGCAACTGGGCTTCACTAAAGTATCAAGGAAAAGGCAGGCAGTAGCAGAGAATGAGACTGTAGTCAGAGTCAGGGACTGGGAAATGAAGGGCCCTCGTGGTGGGCATACTCACAAGCTGCCTTGACCCTGCTGCCCAGCCGACAGCTCCCACAGCTCGGTCTCAGCTATAGAGATCCATGGAGCCTGGGTCTCCACCAGCAATGGAGAGAGCCAGGCGTTTTCAACCCAGTAGAGGGTGAGGCTGAAGGGTAACTTTCACTCCCAAGCTCCCTATCTGGATGTCTGAGATTCCATCAGGCCTGCTTGACTTCTTTCCCTGCCCACTCCAACTTCCTCCCATTTCTTTTCACAGGTGTTGACCCCATATCAACATCTCACACCCCAACCTCCATCCCCATGCCTGCTTCCAGGGAACACAGCCTGCCGTAGCCTGGGATGACAAACTAGGGATTGGACAATGTTCCACCACCATAGCATTCAATCATGCTTCCTTTGAAACACAGACATTCCAGGTATGGGTTTATACAGATTCTAACATTCTTCAATGTATATAGGCTACCGAGTCCATAACTTGTGAAGAATTCTCAGAGAACTGCCTGGAACTAGTTATAAATTCCTTTACTCCCTCTCACTCTCAATGTGGACATCTTCCTCATCACCTATGTGTGCATGCACACTAAGTTGCTTCAGTCGTTTCTGACTCTTTGTGACCCCATAGACTGTGGCCCTCCATGCTCCTCTGTCCATGGGATGCTCCAGGCAAGAATACTGGAGTGGGTTGCTATGCCCTCCTCCAGAGGATCTTCCTGACCCAGGGATTGAACCCATGTCTCTTATGTCTCCTGCATTGGCAGGCATGTTCTTTACCATTAGTGTCACCTAGGAAGCCTTCTCATATTTCCATATAAAAGAACTTAATCTTGAAAACACTCCTGCCATCTTTCTTCCCACAACTCTTCTCATAGGAAGAAGAGGGGACTTACCTGACTGGTCAGTGTAGAAGAGATTCAAGGTTATGGGTGCACCCTCACTTCTACTTGGACAGAAAGGGGATTGCTGCAGGTCTGTGCCTGATGCCATGCAGGAAGCTTGGGGCCAGTTCTGTACCTGCTGGGAAGCCTTTGGTGGTCCTGCCCTGCCAGGCACTGGTGAGATGCATCAGCACACCCATTTGGCTCCACAGCTAAGCAGTAGCCCCCAACCCAATCAGTGGTAATACTGACATCTCAATCTTCATCTTCCTCACACTAAGTTCTCAGCTTGGCCAGGGAAAAGGGATGCTCTTTTTCAAGTCCTCTATAATACCTCAACGCTCACAATCCAACAGTTTTAAATGTCTCAATGTATCCATTTCACAGCACTCAAAGAACATCAGTTACTGCCATGTAAAGCAAATAAATACTCAAATAAGTGCATGTTAATGTGGATTAACAAGATACAATCCCATCAAGAGGAACTGTAAGTCAGGGGAAGGCTCTACCTGCACACACTAGGCATGATGGGCAGAAGTTTCCATTTAAAGACTGCTCCAAATTGCATAATTTTGCCTTAGTGGTGAGCCACAGCATATTCATATGAAGGAGAAGTCAATGAAAACCTCAGGTATTTTGTGTTAGGAATTTGGCCAAATATTTTGAGTGTGAGGACCTACAGAGAACCTTCTCTAAAAAGGTTAAAGGTTTTTCACCTCTAATGTAGGTGAAAAACAAACAAACAAAACATCAGACAGGCATCTTTCTTCAATCATTAACTAGAAGGTTAGCAGAGTGGTAGACTTCCCTGGTGGCTCAGAAGTAAGGAATCTATCTGCATTGCAGAGATGCAGGCTGAATATCTGGTTCAGGAAGAGCCCCTAGAGAAGGAAATGGCAACCTATTCCAGTATTCTTGCCTGGGGGATCCCATGGACAGAGGAGCATGGTGGGCTACTGTCCATGGGGTCTATATGAGTCAGACACAACTTAGCAACTAAATAACAACAAAGCAGAGTGGTAAGGTATCAGCTTAAAGAGCATAGGACGTGAAGTCCATAGACCTTATTCCTGACCCTAGTTACCATCACAGACTCTAAAAGACCACAGTCGAGTCATTTTAAATCTCTCCGCTTCAGTTTCCATGTGTGTAAAATGGCCAGGAGAGCACCTGATCTGTTCTGCTCACAGGGTATTATGACGATCTCAGACGATGCTTTATTATTAAATCATACTAAAGGATAAAATTTGCTGGGTGCTAAAGAGGATGCTTTGGTCCTCACACCTTTAGCTCCTGCAAAGCTGCCTTGTTTGTACTGCTTGACAGACATCACTCCAAAGTGACCATCTCTTTTAAAATATGAAGAGTGAGAACAAATATGAAGAATTGAGAGTGAGAGGCAGGGGTTTGATCGCCCTCACGACCCCCCCTTTCCCATCCCCTATGCCCCTACCTTCCAGTTTCTCTCTCTCCCTGCAGCGGCTCCACATTCTGGGTGCATTCCAAAACTTCTGGCAGCAGAATCCTGCCAGAGCAGCGCGGGATCCTCCTCAAAGCACGGTCCCCTATCGTTCAGGAGCCACAGGGGACTTAGATGAGAAGAGGTCAGCATGTGTGGAGGATGCTGGTGACTAGCAAGAGACCATTACTTGGGGGTAGGATTTCCAGGCATTTTAGGGAGGGACAGTGTGTCTTAAGATGGTAACTGGAGGGGACTGAAGGGAGGGAGCTGAGATACTGAGGTTTCTGAGCAGAGAGGGGCAGAGACATGAGGCCAATATCCTTCCACGTCAGCATCCTTCCAGACATCTGTGGGGAAACAAACCAGTGCAGGTTTTTGCAGCTTTGGGCGAGTCAGGAGAAAAACATCCTGGAAATTAAAAGACTAAGACAAAAACAAGTTGATTCTATTCACATGGACTCATTAACTGGGGTCATACTTATCATCAAGAGGTGGGAGATCTGCTGTGGACTTTAGAACGCCGGATCAGTGCACGTTAGAACTCTGTGTGTGCACATGGAACAGACTCCTTAAATTCTTGTGGGTCTAGTTGCACCCCAGCTGCAGTGCACCCTGTCCATTAAGGAGATAATGTAAGCAACTTAGAGTCATGAGAGTAATTATTGATCAGGGCAGTGAGTGGGTCCCAGCCCGTGCTAATATCATTCCCTGTAAACACCTGGATGCTTAAGCTCTCAATAAAAGCGGACTGGTGGCTGTGAGGCCCAAGAGGTCTTGAGCCTCAGCCCTCTCCACGTTCCCATCCTTTCTCTTTGTCTGTATGTGTATTTCTTAATGTCTCATCACAACCACTATTCTCTGTGCACCCCGCTGACATGCTACGGCAAATGGCACCCAACGTGGGGCTCAAGCCCTGGGACCAGAATAGTGAAGGCTCATGGAAAGCGAAATTTGTACATATCAATGTGACAAGAGGAGCCATGAGTGATTGAGGTCTCTGACAGATTCCTGCTGGTAGGTGACCCTCTCGGGAAACAGCTGGGTAGTGTAGAGGGAGCTCCAAACCTTCAGAACAATACTACCCATGCCCATGTATGTCTTCTAAGACAGCTCTGGGAAGCAGGAAAAGTGGAAACTAGTGAAGGGCAGCTATTGGAGCTTTTGTAAACTATAAGTATATTTTAAAAGGTACTTGCTATGAAACTATGACTATGAAAAGAAAAGATGATATTCTTCAGATTCCAGAGAAAGCTGGGTAAAATAAAATCTTTCTAAAAATTATAAAACTGGTTCTTTTTGTACATGGAGTTAGGAGAAAGCTGGCTTGTTTAAAAAAAGAAAGAAAGAAAAAGAAATAGGAAAAAGAACAACAAAATTTCTTTTGAGTTCTGACCCTGCTTGAAAAACAAAAACTTGCCTAGAAAAAACCTGAAGTTAACACTTATCATATCTTTGAAACACAGCCCACTCTGCCTAAGACTCCAGCAATAAGCAAATTAAGAGAACTTCAAGCCAAAGGAAAACAAAGAGGAGGTGGCAAAGAGACCCTTTACATTTCAAGCAGAAATTCTGAGATCTCTGTTCAGATTTATGTATAGCTTAGATGTGTCATCTAGATACGGCAACACCGTTAGAACTCTGTGTGTGCACATGGAACAGACTCCTTAAATTCTTGTGGGTCTAGTTGCACCCCAGCTGCAGTGCACCCTGTCCATTAAGGAGATAATGTAAGCAACTTAGAGTCATGAGAGTAATTATTGATCAGGGCAGTGAGTGGGTCCCAGCCCGTGCTAATATCATTCCCTGTAAACACCTGGATGCTTAAGCTCTCAATAAAAGCGGACTGGTGGCTGTGAGGCCCAAGAGGTCTTGAGCCTCAGCCCTCTCCACGTTCCCATCCTTTCTCTTTGTCTGTATGTGTATTTCTTAATGTCTCATCACAACCACTATTCTCTGTGCACCCCGCTGACATGCTACGGCAAATGGCACCCAACGTGGGGCTCAAGCCCTGGGACCAGAATAGTGAAGGCTCATGGAAAGCGAAATTTGTACATATCAATGTGACAAGAGGAGCCATGAGTGATTGAGGTCTCTGACAGATTCCTGCTGGTAGGTGACCCTCTCGGGAAACAGCTGGGTAGTGTAGAGGGAGCTCCAAACCTTCAGAACAATACTACCCATGCCCATGTATGTCTTCTAAGACAGCTCTGGGAAGCAGGAAAAGTGGAAACTAGTGAAGGGCAGCTATTGGAGCTTTTGTAAACTATAAGTATATTTTAAAAGGTACTTGCTATGAAACTATGACTATGAAAAGAAAAGATGATATTCTTCAGATTCCAGAGAAAGCTGGGTAAAATAAAATCTTTCTAAAAATTATAAAACTGGTTCTTTTTGTACATGGAGTTAGGAGAAAGCTGGCTTGTTTAAAAAAAGAAAGAAAGAAAAAGAAATAGGAAAAAGAACAACAAAATTTCTTTTGAGTTCTGACCCTGCTTGAAAAACAAAAACTTGCCTAGAAAAAACCTGAAGTTAACACTTATCATATCTTTGAAACACAGCCCACTCTGCCTAAGACTCCAGCAATAAGCAAATTAAGAGAACTTCAAGCCAAAGGAAAACAAAGAGGAGGTGGCAAAGAGACCCTTTACATTTCAAGCAGAAAATTCTGAGATCTCTGTTCAGATTTATGTATAGCTTAGTGTGTATCTCTGGCCAGATTCGTGTATGTCTCAGTGTGTGCCTTTTTGTCTTTAGATAATATTGCTGAAGTTATTTTGACAATGAGCTCTATTTAATTTGCCTAAAGAAAAGTAAGTGCTTACAAGTCAAATAATTCTAAATTCAGAAAAGGTTAGCCTAAATGAATTTCAGGTTCACATGAACTAGGAAATATTCAATATTAAATACCTGGTATTAATATTTATTCTAATATAGACATGTCTGAGTCATTAACATTAAGCAGAATATTTTCATTATGCCTAGATTTAATATAAGTTAAATATTACTATATCTGTTTCAGGTTTTGTCAACAAGGAGAGTAGCTCAAGAGAAAAAATCTTCTAAAAATTGTAATGAAAATATGGGCTTTTAAATGGACTCTATTGGGAATAGATGTCTATTGGGGATGTCTATCTAAAATAGTCTCTCCAGCTTGAGGTGGCTTGGATTTCTGAGGGTTATGCTAAACTAGGCGATGGAAGTCTATTAGATAGCTAGGTTATTTCCAAATGGAATAGAGTTTTTGTTGAATACTAATTTCCTCTCACAGAAAAAAGATTTGGGGCTATTAATATTTAGTGCCACCCAGAAATATTTTCTATAAGCAAATGCTTTTGAAAATTATCCCTGGTATTTCTGCTTACCAATTTATGAAATGCTAGTTCTTCGTTACTTGGGGAAGGTAGGATGTGTGTTTTCAATCAAAAAGGTATAAGGAATGGGGTTTCATTTTATGAAAAAGTGCATCTGACTTAACAAATGGCTGTTTCAGGATGGAAAAGCAAAGTAATAGGTACAGAAAGTGATAAGAATGTTTGTGAAAAGTGGACTCTGAAAAGAATTTTGTGCATGGTTAAGAGTGATTATGTTTGCAATAGATTTGATTGAAATTGCCTTTGAATGCATTTGAAAGTAATCTGGTACAAAAATTTAAATCTGGCTTTTCTCTCTGTTAGCAGGTCACCCAGAGAACTGCAAGACAAAGTGAAACAAAGAGGAGGTGGCAAAGAGACCCTTTACATTTCAAGCAGAAAATTCTGAGATCTCTGTTCAGATTTATGTATAGCTTAGTGTGTATCTCTGGCCAGATTCGTGTATGTCTCAGTGTGTGCCTTTTTGTCTTTAGATAATATTGCTGAAGTTATTTTGACAATGAGCTCTATTTAATTTGCCTAAAGAAAAGTAAGTGCTTACAAGTCAAATAATTCTAAATTCAGAAAAGGTTAGCCTAAATGAATTTCAGGTTCACATGAACTAGGAAATATTCAATATTAAATACCTGGTATTAATATTTATTCTAATATAGACATGTCTGAGTCATTAACATTAAGCAGAATATTTTCATTATGCCTAGATTTAATATAAGTTAAATATTACTATATCTGTTTCAGGTTTTGTCAACAAGGAGAGTAGCTCAAGAGAAAAAATCTTCTAAAAATTGTAATGAAAATATGGGCTTTTAAATGGACTCTATTGGGAATAGATGTCTATTGGGGATGTCTATCTAAAATAGTCTCTCCAGCTTGAGGTGGCTTGGATTTCTGAGGGTTATGCTAAACTAGGCGATGGAAGTCTATTAGATAGCTAGGTTATTTCCAAATGGAATAGAGTTTTTGTTGAATACTAATTTCCTCTCACAGAAAAAAAGATTTGGGGCTATTAATATTTAGTGCCACCCAGAAATATTTTCTATAAGCAAATGCTTTTGAAAATTATCCCTGGTATTTCTGCTTACCAATTTATGAAATGCTAGTTCTTCGTTACTTGGGGAAGGTAGGATGTGTGTTTTCAATCAAAAAGGTATAAGGAATGGGGTTTCATTTTATGAAAAAGTGCATCTGACTTAACAAATGGCTGTTTCAGGATGGAAAAGCAAAGTAATAGGTACAGAAAGTGATAAGAATGTTTGTGAAAAGTGGACTCTGAAAAGAATTTTGTGCATGGTTAAGAGTGATTATGTTTGCAATAGATTTGATTGAAATTGCCTTTGAATGCATTTGAAAGTAATCTGGTACAAAAATTTAAATCTGGCTTTTCTCTCTGTTAGCAGGTCACCCTTTCTGACTGAGTGTTCTAAACCTTTTTGTTATTTGCTGACAGGACATCCTAAATCATTCTAATAAAACACTTTTGACTTCCAGCTAACTTTGGGTTGCTTTAATGAAGTTCATGTTGTATGTTAAATTACACAAAAATATTGTCAGATAATAAGTCTCTAAATGTTACTAATATGGATAGCCTAGAAACTATATGGACATCCTAAAATTCTGATATGTTCAGGTAAAATCAGTTGTAATTATACTTACTATTTTAAAATGTTGTCATAGCAGCAACCAAGTTTTTCAAAAATGGTTCATTCCTCTTCAAGAAGATCAATAGAAAGGACTCTTGGAATACAAGCTTCTGAACTGGATAACACTCTTGGAATATCAGCTTTTGAACTGGGGAAGAACTTAAAGGATTCTAATGGAAAACCTGATGATTTCACAAAAGTTAAAAAACGGACTGAATGAACTGGCAAATATGCTCTGATTATGACTTAATATTAATTTTGTAAACTTACACTTTGTAAACCAATTGAAACATTTATCTTTTCTGTCTGACCACTGCAGAGACTGGAAACTCTTAGTTTCCAGTGACTTCATCAAATTAGGAAGGTTATCTCACTAACAGGTACAGAAGTCTCAAGGAACTTTGGAGTAGTTTTTGATAAAATGAGGGTGATTGGGCTTCCATGTTGGTCCAGTGGGTAGAGTTCGCCTTGCAGTGCAAGGGGCACCGATTCGATCCCTGGCCCTGGAAGACCCCACATGCTGTGGAGCTGCTGGACCAAACATGCGCTCAAAGCTGGTGCTCTGCAAGAATAAAGATGTATGAAAATAAGTAAGAAACCAATAAAAGAGGCCAAAATTTTTTTTAAAAGAGGGTGATTTTAAAGAGAAGAAAGATGTTTCAATGAATGTTAAATCCCAGTTTGTTTCCTGAATGGTTCTTTGCTGTTAGGGTGTATTAATGAAAACTTAATTGAATTCTAACAGCTGGAGGCTTAAGTTTTGCAAAAGGTAACAATAGAATTGATTGAAATTGCCTTTGAATGCATTTGAAAGTAATCTGGTACAAAAATTTAAATCTGGCTTTTCTCTCTGTTAGCAGGTCACCCTTTCTGACTGAGTGTTCTAAACCTTTTTGTTATTTGCTGACAGGACATCCTAAATCATTCTAATAAAACACTTTTGACTTCCAGCTAACTTTGGGTTGCTTTAATGAAGTTCATGTTGTATGTTAAATTACACAAAAATATTGTCAGATAATAAGTCTCTAAATGTTACTAATATGGATAGCCTAGAAACTATATGGACATCCTAAAATTCTGATATGTTCAGGTAAAATCAGTTGTAATTATACTTACTATTTTAAAATGTTGTCATAGCAGCAACCAAGTTTTTCAAAAATGGTTCATTCCTCTTCAAGAAGATCAATAGAAAGGACTCTTGGAATACAAGCTTCTGAACTGGATAACACTCTTGGAATATCAGCTTTTGAACTGGGGAAGAACTTAAAGGATTCTAATGGAAAACCTGATGATTTCACAAAAGTTAAAAAACGGACTGAATGAACTGGCAAATATGCTCTGATTATGACTTAATATTAATTTTGTAAACTTACACTTTGTAAACCAATTGAAACATTTATCTTTTCTGTCTGACCACTGCAGAGACTGGAAACTCTTAGTTTCCAGTGACTTCATCAAATTAGGAAGGTTATCTCACTAACAGGTACAGAAGTCTCAAGGAACTTTGGAGTAGTTTTTGATAAAATGAGGGTGATTGGGCTTCCATGTTGGTCCAGTGGGTAGAGTTCGCCTTGCAGTGCAAGGGGCACCGATTCGATCCCTGGCCCTGGAAGACCCCACATGCTGTGGAGCTGCTGGACCAAACATGCGCTCAAAGCTGGTGCTCTGCAAGAATAAAGATGTATGAAAATAAGTAAGAAACCAATAAAAGAGGCCAAAATTTTTTTAAATGAGGGTGATTTTAAAGAGAAGAAAGATGTTTCAATGAATGTTAAATCCCAGTTTGTTTCCTGAATGGTTCTTTGCTGTTAGGGTGTATTAATGAAAAACTTAATTGAATTCTAACAGCTGGAGGCTTAAGTTTTCAATAAAATCAGACTGGTGAATGTGTTCAGGGTCTTGACCCAAGTGATCTTGAGACCCTGTTCCCATCTTTTCTCTCTCTCTCTCTCTGTATTTTCTTAATGTCTTGTCACACCCACTATCCCCTATGCACCCAGCAGACATCTAGGAAAGCTTGGTTGGGGCACCTGGCAGCAGCAGTGGACTTGAAGATCTCTGCAGGACAATGCCCATAGCCTTGTCATTAAATGTGACAGTCCACAGGAGCACGGGATAACAGACCTTCCAGGCTGTGAAGTCCACCACCTTCTCTGTTTTTGCTATAAGTCTATGCCTTCCATACCATTATTTTTTAAATGACTTTACTTTTTTCCTTCAGGAAATTTGATTTTTAAAGAAAATTTTAAAACTCACTCTCTGTGGCAGAACCTTCTGATACTCACCCTTTTCAGTCCTGGTCCTTACAGGCACATGGGAAAATTGTGCCCCAGTACCTCCCCCCAACCTCCACAGGCATTGCCTTGAGGTGTGTGGAGCCCCTGGTGGTTCTGGCCAACGGACTGTAGAGAAATGACTTAAGCATTCAATGAAACCAATGCAACAGATGGCTTTATTTATTAAAAACATAAAACTATTCTATATACTTTCTTTGTTTTCACATACTCTCTAGTGAAAGTGAAACTGTTATTCACTCAGTTGTGTCGAACTCTTTTTGACCCCATGGACTGTACCCACTAGGCTCTTCTATCCATGGAGTTCTCCAGGTAAGAATACTGAAGTTGGGTAGCCATCTCCGTCTCCTGGGAATCTTCTCAACCCAGGGATCAAACCCAGGTCTCCTGCATTACAGGATTCTTTACCATCTGAGCCACCAGAGAAGGCCACACTCTCTATATGTAGCTACAAATCTATAGATTTAAGAAATGTTGAGGGAGGGGCTTCCCCTGGTGGTCCAGTGGGTAAGGACGCCGCCTTACAGTGCAAGGGCTGCCAGTTCGATCCCTAGCCTGGGAAGATCCCACGTGCCACGGAGTGGCTGGACCGATGTGTCCAATTACTGAGGCGGAGCTCTGGAGCGCACGAGCCCGGAGCCAGTGCTCTGCAGCGACAGATGCCACCGCGATGGGAGGCCCACAGGAGCCAGTGAACAAAGACGGATGAAAAATGGAGAAATGAAAGACCAACAGAAGTGGCCCGCCCGCTCCCCTCCCTCCCCAACCCCCGCCCAAAATAAATAAATGAATCTTAAAAAAAAAAAAAAAAAATGTTGAGGGAACCCGGTGCCGCGAGGAGCCGCGGGCACCGCAAGGAGCCGCGGCGCAGATGCTAGTATGTGAACTAATATCACGGAACACCATAGCAAACCAGACATAGAGCCTACATCCCCTGACCAATCATCAAACCAAGGATCCTCGGAGCAGAAGCCCTGATTCCAAGACCCCACACTACCACAGAACATACAACACTACAGATTATTCACCTGTAAACAAGGTGTAACAGCACCCAAGACACAAATCACTGAACCCTTCTACAAGGATAGAAACCCAAAAGAAGGGAGAATTCAACCAGGAAGCCTGGAGGGAATAAGAACTCCACACACACAGACACACACAAAGAAACAAAAATTAACGTAATAATGAAACATCAGAGAAACATGGCACAAATGAAGGACCAACCTAGAGAAACACCACTTCAAATGACAGAGGAGGAGATAGACAAATTATCTGAAAGAGAATTCAGAAAAACTATACTAATGAGGATGCAAAACACTGAAAACAGAATATTAGAGGAAATTAGTGCACTGAGAAAAGACATGCAAGAAATGAAAAATAAGCAAATAGAGACCACCAACTCAATTGCTGAACTCAAAAATACTATAGAAGGTTTCAACAGTAGAGTATCGGAGGCTGAAGAACGGATAAGTGAGCTGGAAGACAGAATGGTGGAAATAAGTGCTGAAGAACAGAACAAAGCCCAAAGAATTAAAAGAACTGAGGATAGCATCAAAGACCTATGGGACAATATCAAACGCACAAACATTAGAATTATAGGAGTTCCAGAAGAAGAAGAAGAGAAGAAAGACTATGAAAAAATTCTTGAAGAGGTTATAGTTAAAAACTTCCCCAACATGGGAAAGGAGATAGTCAACCAAGTCCAGGAAGCACAAAGAGTTCCATACAGGAGAAACCCCAGAAGAAACACACCAAGGCACATTCTAATCAAACTTACAGCGACAGATGCCACCGCGATGGGAGGCCCACAGGAGCCAAAGAACAAAGACGGATGAAAATAGAGAAATGAAAGACCAACAGAAGTGGCCCGCCCGCTCCCCTCCCTCCCCAACCCCCGCCCAAAATAAATAAATGAATCTTAAAAAAAAAAAAAAAAAATGTTGAGGGAACCCGGTGCCGCGAGGAGCCGCGGGCACCGCAAGGAGCCGCGGCGCAGATGCTAGTATGTGAACTAATATCACGGAACACCATAGCAAACCAGACATAGAGCCTACATCCCCTGACCAATCATCAAACCAAGGATCCTCGGAGCAGAAGCCCTGATTCCAAGACCCCACACTACCACAGAACATACAACACTACAGATTATTCACCTGTAAACAAGGTGTAACAGCACCCAAGACACAAATCACTGAACCCTTCTACAAGGATAGAAACCCAAAAGAAGGGAGAATTCAACCAGGAAGCCTGGAGGGAATAAGAACTCCACACACACAGACACACACAAAGAAACAAAAATTAACGTAATAATGAAACATCAGAGAAACATGGCACAAATGAAGGACCAACCTAGAGAAACACCACTTCAAATGACAGAGGAGGAGATAGACAAATTATCTGAAAGAGAATTCAGAAAAACTATACTAATGAGGATGCAAAACACTGAAAACAGAATATTAGAGGAAATTAGTGCACTGAGAAAAGACATGCAAGAAATGAAAAATAAGCAAATAGAGACCACCAACTCAATTGCTGAACTCAAAAATACTATAGAAGGTTTCAACAGTAGAGTATCGGAGGCTGAAGAACGGATAAGTGAGCTGGAAGACAGAATGGTGGAAATAAGTGCTGAAGAACAGAACAAAGCCCAAAGAATTAAAAGAACTGAGGATAGCATCAAAGACCTATGGGACAATATCAAACGCACAAACATTAGAATTATAGGAGTTCCAGAAGAAGAAGAAGAGAAGAAAGACTATGAAAAAATTCTTGAAGAGGTTATAGTTAAAAACTTCCCCAGCATGAGAAAGGAGATAGTCAACCAAGTCCAGGAAGCACAAAGAGTTCCATACAGGAGAAACCCCAGAAGAAACACACCAAGGCACATTCTAATCAAACTAACGCAGACTAAATATAAAGACAGATTACTAAAAGCAGCTAGGAGCAAACAACAAATAACATATAAAGGAAACCCCATACGTTTAACTGTGGATATCTCAACAGAAACCCTACAGGCCAGAAGAGAATGGCAAGACACATTTAAACGGCTAAAAGAGAATAACCTGCAACCAAGAATTCTCTACCCAGCAAGAATCTCATTCAGAATCGATGGTGAAGTCAAAAGCTTCACAGACAAGCAAAAACTAAAAGAATTCTGTACCACAAAACCAGCCCTACAACAAGTGTTAAAGGACCTGATATAGCCAATAAATACAAGAGTAGGAGAAGCCTTACAAACCAAACCCCAAACTTCTAAGAAGATGACAATAGGAACATTCATATCAATAATTACTTTGAACGTAAATGGTCTAAATGCTCCAACCAAACGACACAGGCTGGCTGAATGGATCCAGAAGCAAGACCCATATATATGCTGTTTACAAGAGACCCACTTCAGACCTAGAGACACCCATAGACTGAAAGTGAAAGGCTGGAAAAAGATACTCCATGCAAATGGAAATCAAAAGAAAGCTGGAGTAGCAATCCTCATATCAGACAAAATAGACTTTAAAGTAAAGAAGATTCTAAGAGACAAGGCAGGTCACTACATCATGATTAAGGGATCTATCCAAGAGCAAGACATAACAGTCATGAATATCTACGCACCCAACACAGGGGCACCTCAATACATAAGACAGGTACTTTCAGACATAAAAGAAGAAATCAACAATAACACAATAATAGTAGGAGATTTTAACACTCCTCTCACACCAATGGACAGATCAACAAAACAGAAAATTAATAAAGAAACACAAGCCTTAAATGCCACACTAGAAAAGATGGACCTCATCGATATCTTTAGGACGTTCCATCCAAAAGCAGAAGAATACACTTTCTTCTCAAGTGCTCACGGAACATTCTCCAGGATAGACCACATCTTGGGCCACAAATCAAACCTCAATCCATTCAAGAAAACTGAAATTATATCAACCATCTTCTCGGACTATAATGCAATGCGACTAGAGATCAACTACCAGAAAAAAAAACCCTAAAAACACAAACACATGGAGATTAAACAATACATACCTAAAAAACCGACTGATCATTGAGGAAATCAAAGGAGAAATTTAAAAATTCCTGGAAGAAAATGACAATGAACACACGACAGTGCAAAACCTATGGGATACTGCAAAAGCAGTTCTAAGAGGGAAATTTATAGCAATACAATCCCACCTCAAGAAACTAGGAAAATATGAAGCAGATGACCTAATCTTCCGCTTAAAACAATTGGAGAAAGAAGAACAAAAACATCCTAAAGCCAGCAGAAGAAGAGAAATCATAAAGATCAGAGCAGCAATAAATGAGAAAGAAACAAAAGAAACAATAGTAAGGATAAATAAAACAAAAAGCTGGTTCTTTGAAAAGATAAACAAAATTGACAAGCCACTGGCCAGACTCATTAAGAAAAAGAGAGAGAAGAACCAGGTCAACAAAATCAAAAATGAAAAAGGAGAGATTACAACAGATAATGCAGAAATCCAAAGGATTCTAAGAGACTATTATCAGCAACTCTATGGCAACAAACTGGACAACCTGGAAGAAATGGACAGTTTCTTGGAGAGGATTAATCCCCCAAGACTGAGCCAGGAAGAAACAGAAACTTTGAACAACCCAATCACAAGCTCAGAAATCGAATTTGTGATTAAAAATCTACCCAAAAATAAAAGCCCAGGGCCAGATGGCTTCACAGCCGAATTCTACCAAACATTTAAAGAAGAGCTAATGCCTGTCCTTCTAAAACGCTTTCAAAAAATTGCACAGGAAGGAAAACTTCCAAACACATTCGACGAGGCCACCATCACCCTGATACCCAAACCAGGCAAAGACAACACAAAAAAGGAAAATTACAGGCCGATTTCACTGATGAACTTAGATGCCAAGATCCTCAACAAAATCCTAGATCTTTAGGACGTTCCATCCAAAAGCAGAAGAATACACTTTCTTCTCAAGTGCTCACGGAACATTCTCCAGGATAGACCACATCTTGGGCCACAAATCAAACCTCAATCCATTCAAGAAAACTGAAATTATATCAACCATCTTCTCGGACTATAATGCAATGCGACTAGAGATCAACTACCAGAAAAAAAAACCCTAAAAACACAAACACATGGAGATTAAACAATACATACCTAAAAAACCGACTGATCATTGAGGAAATCAAAGGAGAAATTTAAAAATTCCTGGAAGAAAATGACAATGAACACACGACAGTGCAAAACCTATGGGATACTGCAAAAGCAGTTCTAAGAGGGAAATTTATAGCAATACAATCCCACCTCAAGAAACTAGGAAAATATGAAGCAGATGACCTAATCTTCCGCTTAAAACAATTGGAGAAAGAAGAAAAAAAACATCCTAAAGCCAGCAGAAGAAGAGAAATCATAAAGATCAGAGCAGCAATAAATGAGAAAGAAACAAAAGAAACAATAGTAAGGATAAATAAAACAAAAAGCTGGTTCTTTGAAAAGATAAACAAAATTGACAAGCCACTGGCCAGACTCATTAAGAAAAAGAGAGAGAAGAACCAGGTCAACAAAATCAAAAATGAAAAAGGAGAGATTACAACAGATAATGCAGAAATCCAAAGGATTCTAAGAGACTATTATCAGCAACTCTATGGCAACAAACTGGACAACCTGGAAGAAATGGACAGTTTCTTGGAGAGGATTAATCCCCCAAGACTGAGCCAGGAAGAAACAGAAACTTTGAACAACCCAATCACAAGCTCAGAAATCGAATTTGTGATTAAAAATCTACCCAAAAATAAAAGCCCAGGGCCAGATGGCTTCACAGCCGAATTCTACCAAACATTTAAAGAAGAGCTAATGCCTGTCCTTCTAAAACGCTTTCAAAAAATTGCACAGGAAGGAAAACTTCCAAACACATTCGACGAGGCCACCATCACCCTGATACCCAAACCAGGCAAAGACAACACAAAAAAGGAAAATTACAGGCCGATTTCACTGATGAACTTAGATGCCAAGATCCTCAACAAAATCCTAGCAAATAGAATTCAACGACATGTCAAAAAACTCATACACTATGATCAAGTCGGGTTCATCCCAGGCATGCAAGGTTTCTTCAACATATGCAAATCAATCAATGTGATACACCATATCAACAAGTTGAAAGACAAAAATCACATGATCATTTCAATAGATGCAGAAAAAGCCTTCGACAAAGTACAACATCCATTTATGATAAAAACTCTTCAGAAAATGGTCTTAGAAGGAACCTATCTCAACATAATAAAAACCATCTATGAGAAGCCCACAGCGAACATTATTGTTAATGGTGAAAAACTGAAAGCATTCCCTCTAAGATCAGGAACAAGACAGGGGTGCCCACTTTCACCACTCTTATTCAACATAGTCCTGGAAGTCCTAGCAATAGCAATAAGAGAAGAGAAAGAAATCAAAGGAATCCAAATTGGAAAGGAAGAAGTCAAGCTCTCTCTTTTTGCAGACGACATATTATACATAGAAAATCCCAAAGACATGGTTACAAAGCTACTAGAGCTAATCAATGAATTCAGCAAAGTCGCTGGATACAAAGTCAACACACAGAAGTCACTGGCATTCCTATACACAATGAAAAATCAGAAAATGAAATCAAAGAGGCAATCCCCTTCACCATTGCAACCAAAAGAATCAAATATCTAGGAATAAACCTACCCAAAGAAACAAAAGAATTGTACACAGAAAATTACAAGACACTCATGAGAGACATTAAAGAAGACTTAAACAGATGGAAAGATATTCCATGTTCCTGGATCGGAAGAATCAATATTGTGAAAATGACCATACTACCAAATATCACCTACAGATTCAATGCAATACCTATCCAACTACCATTGACATTTTTCACAGAACTAGACCAAATAATAACACAGTTCATATGGAAACACAGAAGACCTCAAATAGCCAAAGCAATCCTGGGGAAGAAGAATGGAGTTGGAGGGATCAGCCTCCCTAACTTCAGACTCTACTACAAAGCAACAATTATCAAGACAGTATGGTACTGGCACAAAAACAGAACTATAGACCAATGGAACAAGATTGAGAACCCAGAGATCAACCCATGCACCTATGGGTACCTTATTTTTGACAAAGGAGGAGAAACTATAAAATGGGACAAAGACAGCCTCTTCAACAAATGGTGCTGGGAAAATTGGACAGCTACATGCAAAAAAATGAAGTTGGGACATTCCCTGACCCCATACACAAAGATCAACTCAAAATGGATTAAAGACCTAAATGTAAGACCAGAAACCTGAAAACTCTCAGAGGAGAATATAGACAAAACCCTCAAGGACATCAATCAAAGCAAGATCTTCCCTGACCCACCTACTAAAATCGTGGTACTGAAAAGAAAAGTCAACACGTGGGACCTCATGAAACTTAAAAGCTTTTGTACAGCGAAAGAAATTACAAAAAAGCTCAACAGACACCCCACAGAGTGGGAGAAAATCATAGCAAATGAAATGACAGACAAAGAATTAATCTCCAAAATCTACAAGCAACTCAGACAACTCAGCACAGGGAAAATGAGCAGCCCAATCAAAAAATGGGAAAAAGATTTAAAGAGACGTCTCTCCAAAGAGGACATACAGATGGCCCCAAAGCACATGAAACGATGCTCAACCTCGTTTATTATCAGAGAAATGCAAATTAAAACCACAATGAGATACCACCTCACACCCGTCAGAATGGCCATCATCAACAAATCGACAGACAACAAATGCTGGAGAGGGTGTGGAGAAAAGGGAACCCTCTTGCATTGCTGGTGGGAATGTAAATTGATACAACCTCTATGGAAGACAGTATGGAGATTCCTTAAAAAACTAAAAATAGAAGCACCCTATGACCCAGAAATCCCACTATTAGGCCTATATCCTGATGAAATCAAAACCGAAAAAGGCACCTGTACCCCAATGTTCACTGTAGCTCTCTATACAATAGCCAGAACATGGAAGCAACCTAGGTGTCCATCGACAAATGAATGGATCCAGAAGCTCTGGTACATATATACAATGGAATACTACTCAGCTGTTAAAAGAAATGCAGAAGACTCAGTCCTAATGAGTTGGCTGGCTCTAGAACCTATCATAAAAAGTGAAGTAAGTCAAAAAGAGAAAGACAAGTATAGTATACTAACTCATATATATGGGATCTAGTAAGATGGTCATGATAACACACGCAGTGAACTCATGAAAAAACAGAGAATAGACATAAAGACATTGTGGAGACCGAACAGTGGGAGGGAGGCATGGAGGGAGTAACATGGAAGCCTATACTGTCATGTGTGGAAAAGATAGCTATGGTCATTGTGCTAAGGGAATAGGAGTACCTACAACCACTTGGGGCGATGGTCTGGAGGGATGGGAGGGGGGGAACTGGGTCAGGGGAGGGTCCAGGGATATGCATATGAATGATCTGGGAACATACATGTTGGTGAACAACAAAACTCTGTAAAATCTTTAAAATAAAGGAAAAAAAATAAAGAATAAAAAAAAAAAAAAGAAATGTTGAAAGCACTCACAATAAATTCATGCAATACCATCTCTTCCAGAGGCAACTGAGCTAGAGATGGGGAAGAACACACCATCATAAAAGGAAATTGAAATTTTACCTGTGTCACTTTAAATTTTTACAAGGAAAATATGTTTACTTACATATGTTAAAAATGTTAAGATGAACAGCAAAATGCTAAAAGGAAATAAAACTGGTAAAGTTACTTTAGAGCTATATTTTTGAAGTATCTGAAACACAAGCTAACAGTGTGTGCTTAAGGCAATAAAAGCCAAGTCGTATCCGGGTCCTGATCCCAGCTACCATAACGTCTCCTCCTTCTCCTCCAGGCTGGGGGGGCACTGGGTGGCTAGACAGAGGTGAAGTCTCTCACAGGGGCCTGTCACAGAGTGTGTACTCTGTCAGTGTTCACTGCTACTCTTGTCCCTTCTTTTTACTGGCCACACTGACCTCTCCCATTCTCAGCGTTCAGGTCATATAGTAGCAGTTCAGTGACACCTGCCTCTCTAAGTTGTTTCCTCCAGCCCACTGTGTGTCTCTCAAAGTATCCTGCTGATTTCCTTTAGGACACTACTGACAGTCTGTAATCACATCAAGGGGCCATTTTGGTTTTTACCCATTTATTCTTTTTCTCCCTCTACTCATAAGTGTATAAACTTCACAAAGGCAGGGACAGAATGTGTTGTGTTCACTGCTGCTCCCCCAACACCCAGTGGAATTGTTGGCACAAGGTAGAGTTAGAGTAGTAGCAATAATCATAATAAGCTGCTATATATGGGATCTAGTAAGATGGTCATGATAACACACGCAGTGAACTCATGAAAAAACAGAGAATAGACATAAAGACATTGTGGAGACCGAACAGTGGGAGGGAGGCATGGAGGGAGTAACATGGAAGCCTATACTGTCATGTGTGGAAAAGATAGCTATGGTCATTGTGCTAAGGGAATAGGAGTACCTACAACCACTTGGGGCGATGGTCTGGAGGGATGGGAGGGGGGGAACTGGGTCAGGGGAGGGTCCAGGGATATGCATATGAATGATCTGGGAACATACATGTTGGTGAACAACAAAACTCTGTAAAATCTTTAAAATAAAGGAAAAAAAATAAAGAATAAAAAAAAAAAAAAGAAATGTTGAAAGCACTCACAATAAATTCATGCAATACCATCTCTTCCAGAGGCAACTGAGCTAGAGATGGGGAAGAACACACCATCATAAAAGGAAATTGAAATTTTACCTGTGTCACTTTAAATTTTTACAAGGAAAATATGTTTACTTACATATGTTAAAAATGTTAAGATGAACAGCAAAATGCGAAAAGGAAATAAAACTGGTAAAGTTACTTTAGAGCTATATTTTTGAAGTATCTGAAACACAAGCTAACAGTGTGTGCTTAAGGCAATAAAAGCCAAGTCGTATCCGGGTCCTGATCCCAGCTACCATAACGTCTCCTCCTTCTCCTCCAGGCTGGGGGGGCACTGGGTGGCTAGACAGAGGTGAAGTCTCTCACAGGGGCCTGTCACAGAGTGTGTACTCTGTCAGTGTTCACTGCTACTCTTGTCCCTTCTTTTTACTGGCCACACTGACCTCTCCCATTCTCAGCGTTCAGGTCATATAGTAGCAGTTCAGTGACACCTGCCTCTCTAAGTTGTTTCCTCCAGCCCACTGTGTGTCTCTCAAAGTATCCTGCTGATTTCCTTTAGGACACTACTGACAGTCTGTAATCACATCAAGGGGCCATTTTGGTTTTTACCCATTTATTCTTTTTCTCCCTCTACTCATAAGTGTATAAACTTCACAAAGGCAGGGACAGAATGTGTTGTGTTCACTGCTGCTCCCCCAACACCCAGTGGAATTGTTGGCACAAGGTAGAGTTAGAGTAGTAGCAATAATCATAATAAGCTGCTATATATTGAGCACTTACTTATGTATCAGGCATGTATTTACATGTTTTATATACACTAACTCATCTAATGTCCTAATAACCCTTTTGAGTATGCATTAACATTGCCCTCATTTTATAGATGAAGAAACTGATACATAAGAGAGATTAAAAATTTGACATAGATCACACAGCTGGTAAGTGTCAGAGCTGGGATTCTGTTCTTTAGTGCATTACAATATTTTATGATTGAATGAAGAATGCATTAGTTAATATGATACTGGTTTGTGGTGTTCCTGATATCCTTATGCTCCAAATACAAGTGGTGTGATTTGCCTTAGAATAAATGAGAATCATTAGCCTAATCGATAGAGTGACTATCTGCAGGGAGGTCAAAGCCATTAGGAGGAGAAAGAAGCTGTTTTCCATTGAGGCAGTAAATCGAGCTTTATGTGACAGGGCTGCAAACAAGGAGCAGGGTGTGCTTGTAGAGATGTGGGAAGCTCATCTGGCTCCAGACTGCGTTACCTGGAGAATACTCCCTGCCAAACCCAGTCACAGTCAGAGTTCCAAGATAGTTCTTGGAGCTGCAGAGAACTGACTGCCCCAAGAACCATGCCAAGGAAGTAAGAGAACCCAGCCTCTGAGTCAGGTGAGGGAGATTTCTGTTCTGTTCTGGCCTTTAGAGGCAAGTCCTTCCTGGAAGCCACACCTTATCTGTCCTGTTAGGTGGATCCCAGCTGCAGATGTCACGAGGAAAAATAATCATAATATAAGGCAGATAAGTTCACAGTGCTCTCACCACATGCCAGGTACTACATGAGAGGCTTTAGGTAAATTATCTCCTTTAATTCTCCTAATAACTCTGGAGGTTACTTCAACCTTCATTTTGCCAATAGCTGTTCTTCAGGCCACTGTTATGTTGAAGAAGTGTTATTTCTAATTCTCTTTTACAGATGAGGAAAGAGACCTAAAAAGATTAATCAAGTTGTCCAAGTTAGACACTGGCAGCATCAGAACTTGAACACAGGTCTCCCTAGTGCCAAACTCTCCTTCTTAATCCCCACTCTGAATTTCCCTCTGATTTTTAAAACCATCGTTTGTTTATCTCTATGTGTAAGGTACTGTGCTATAATCATTACAAGGAATTATTCAATGAGATAATGTTGCCTGGCTCATAATAAATGGTAAGTAAATATTAGCTTATGTTATCCTATGTATTAGATGTTTATATACTGTGATGACTAATTTTGTGTGTAAAATTGGCCAAGACATAGTGCCCAGATACTTAGCCACACACAGCTGGATATTGCTGTGAAGGTGTTTCTAGATTAAATTAACATACAAATCAGTTGACTTAGAATAAAGCAGATTATCCACCCCCCATATTGTGGGTGGGCCTCATCTAATCTTAAAGGAAAAGTATAAATGAAAAAGACTATCCTTCCCCAAGGAAGACAGAATTCTACCTCCGGACAGCCTTCAGACTCAAGTTGTGACATCCATTCTTCCCTGGGTCTTCATCCTACTGACCTATCCTAAAGTCTTTGGACTTGGCAACCTCCACAATCACATGAGCTAATCCCTTAGAATCAATCAATATATATATATATATATATATATATATATATATATATATATATATATGTCTATATATATCTATGATGTATATATTACACACACACCCTCCTGCTTCTATTTCTCTGGAGAAGTTTCACTACTAGAAATATAGATAATAATGACAATAATCAGATGAGCAGGTAAAAGCTAGAAAGGTCTATATTGGAAGCAAAGAATTCAAACTGCCCAAATTCTTCTTGAAAATCCAGCTCCTTACAAAAAATACAGCCTACAGTTGTCACCTGTGACAATCTGCTTTTCCTAATTTGGTTAGAAATTTATTAGAGACTAATGGTAGTTTTCTCATTCTCTCCTCCCTCCAGGCCTGCTTTCCATCCATAAAATGACAACTGCAGACATGCAAGTCTGCTGAAAGGTCAGGTCCTCCCTTTGCCCCCATCCCACCCCAGCTCAGTGCAGCAGTGGGTGCTGGCAGTGGAGGTGCTGAGGGAAGAGCCCCTGTCTGGCAGTCAGAAATTCCGTGGCCTGGTCCCAAGGTCACGACCAGCCTGGTCACCTGGGACAGATGTTTTTCACAGGCCCCAGCTTCATTTCCTCCTTACCAAAGCAGTAATGACGATGATTACTCTGAGGGTGCTTGCAAAAATCAACACGAAATCCTGCTTGTGACACTGTTTCATGAACAGCAGGTTTTCCCTCTCAGACAGCAATCTGCCTGTTGATCAGTCATGTCTGACTCTTTGCGACCCCATGGACTGTAGCCCGCCAAGGCTCCTCTGTCCGTGGAATTCTCCAGGCAAGAATACTGGATTGGGTTGCCATTCACTTCTGCAGGGGATCTTCCCAACTCAGGGATCAAACAGGGTCATCCCACATTGCAGGTGGATTCTTCACCATCGAGCCAACAGGGAAGTCCTAAAAAGCATCTGTTTGTTGAGTAAATGTCAGCATATCAGAGTGGGGTCAGCCCTGGGTAGTGCTCTGGATCAGCTGGCCACGATGGTTGATGGTCACTGCTCATGTGCCTCCTTGATATGGACAGGGAGGGCGTGAACGGTCATAACAGCCCCTTCAGTGGCAGGCATTTCAACTCCAAGTACTTGGCCTTGTGTTCTCTTCCTATTACCCCATGAGGTAGGGAGGCCAGGGAGGAAGAGATTACACTCATGGCCACAGACCAAGGCCAAAACCTGGTTCACCTGCAGTTCCATCCAGATTTGAAATCCAGGATCTGTCCCTCCCCATTTCCAGGTCAGGTCAGCTGGCAGTCAGAACTTAACCTAATGATTCAGGGGCCAGGAGAAGAAAGTGACTCAGTCACAAATCCTCCTCCTAAAGCCAAGGCCCTATCACCATTGAGGAGGGTACGGGAGACAGATGAAGACTGGATAAATGGGGCTTCCCTGGTGGTCCAGTGGGTAAGGACACCACCTTGCAGTGCAAGGTGCGCCGGTTTGATCCCTGACCTGGGAAGATCCCACGTGCCGCAGAGCAGCTGAACCAATGTGTCCAATTACCAAGCCAGCGCTCTGCAGTGTGTGCGCCCAGAGTTGGTGCTCTGCAACGAGAGAGACCACTGCAATGGGAGGCCCACACAGGCCAAAGAACAAAGATAAATAAATGAAAGATCAATAGAACTGGCCAAAGAAAAAATGTTTTAAAAAACAAAACAGATTGAATAAATGGTTTACTCAAAAGAAAAACCCCAACAACAATAGGGAAAGGGTCAGCAAGATTCTAATCAGAGGATTGAGCTGCCAAAAGAACTGAGAAATTGCTTGTTACATGTCTTCTCGGACTCAAACTTGAAATAAGGCTTTCCCCATTATCTTAGGATTTGGGGAAAATTAAACAGATTTTCATATGACTAAGCTGGGTCACCAACTCTCTGTGTTACATTAAACAAGTCATTTAGTAATTCTGAGTCTCAGTCTTCTCTTCTAAAAAAAACCAAAGTGGTACAAAATTAGCTTCCAAAACTTTAGACGTTAGACCTTTGAAATTGTGATTTTTACCACATATATGCAACACAGCTCATGTATGCCTACCACCGTTCTCTGAAAGTGAAAAGTGAATGTCTGGCCTCTAGCTCTACCATTCCACCAGTGAAAAACTGCTAGCTCCCAGGTAAGCCTTCCTGGTCCCTTGCATTAAGCTAGTTCTCTCTGCATGTCCCTATGGAGACAGTGATTGTGCTTTTCTGTCATTCAAAGCAAAGTCTGTCTTGCCCACTAAAAGGCCATGGCTGAGAGTGCTGGCTGTGGTGTGCACTGCTACACACTATCCGCTTGGTTACTTTACTTAACAGTGTTACCTTACGTCTCTAAGACTCAGTTTCTTTAGCCACAGAGCGACGTGTATTTTCTCTCCAGTAAAGGTTTGGAAAAATCTGAAAAAAAAAAAAGAAACCAGGATCTGTCCCTCCCATTTCCAGGTCAGGTCAGCTGGCAGAACTTAACCTAATGATTCAGGGGCCAGGAGAAGAAAGTGACTCAGTCACAAATCCTCCTCCTAAAGCCAAGGCCCTATCACCATTGAGGAGGGTACGGGAGACAGATGAAGACTGGATAAATGGGGCTTCCCTGGTGGTCCAGTGGGTAAGGACACCACCTTGCAGTGCAAGGTGCGCGTTTGATCCCTGACCTGGGAAGATCCCACGTGCCGCAGAGCAGCTGAACCAATGTGTCCAATTACCAAGCCAGCGCTCTGCAGTGTGTGCGCCCAGAGTTGGTGCTCTGCAACGAGAGAGACCACTGCAATGGGAGGCCCACACAGGCCAAAGAACAAAGATAAATAAATGAAAGATCAATAGAACTGGCCAAAGAAAAAATGTTTTAAAAAACAAAACAGATTGAATAAATGGTTTACTCAAAAGAAAAACCCCAACAACAATAGGGAAAGGGTCAGCAAGATTCTAATCAGAGGATTGAGCTGCCAAAAGAACTGAGAAATTGCTTGTTACATGTCTTCTCGGACTCAAACTTGAAATAAGGCTTTCCCCATTATCTTAGGATTTGGGGAAAATTAAACAGATTTTCATATGACTAAGCTGGGTCACCAACTCTCTGTGTTACATTAAACAAGTCATTTAGTAATTCTGAGTCTCAGTCTTCTCTTCTAAAAACCAAAGTGGTACAAAATTAGCTTCCAAAACTTTAGACGTTAGACCTTTGAAATTGTGATTTTTACCACATATATGCAACACAGCTCATGTATGCCTACCACCGTTCTCTGAAAGTGAAAAGTGAATGTCTGGCCTCTAGCTCTACCATTCCACCAGTGAAAAACTGCTAGCTCCCAGGTAAGCCTTCCTGGTCCCTTGCATTAAGCTAGTTCTCTCTGCATGTCCCTATGGAGACAGTGATTGTGCTTTTCTGTCATTCAAAGCAAAGTCTGTCTTGCCCACTAAAAGGCCATGGCTGAGAGTGCTGGCTGTGGTGTGCACTGCTACACACTATCCGCTTGGTTACTTTACTTAACAGTGTTACCTTACGTCTCTAAGACTCAGTTTCTTTAGCCACAGAGCGACGTGTATTTTCTCTACAGTAAGTGGAATCTGAAAAAAAAAAAAAAAAAAGTTAAAAATAATCAGGTGAGAAAGGCAGAAGAGACTTAAGGTAGCCCAGAAGAAGGAAGAACCTGGAGGAAATAGGAGCATGTTCATGTTATTTAATCTACATTATTTCACATAATTCACTCTATTTACATTATTTGTTACAACCATTATGACTGCTGTGATAGTTATTCAGTGGTAACTATTGTGCTAAGTGCTTCTTCAGCATGATTTCATCTGATTTCCACAACTATTACTTTATCCACTCTTTGTTGTTGCTGTTCAGTCACTAAGTCGTGTCTGCCTCTTTGCAACCCAATGGACTGCAGCACGCTAGGCTCCTCTGTCCTCCAGTACCTCCCAGAGTTTGAATTCCCCTAAGCTCTTCCCCAGTCGCATACTGGACACTTTATTCTCACATCACAGATGAAGAAATTAAGAGTTAGATTATGTGTGTGGTTCAAGGACACAGCTAGTAATTGGCAGAACAGGGACTTGAACTGGCCCCGGTCTGACTCCAGGCCCTATGGTCTCACCCAGGTAGCACAGTCCTGGTACTAGGCACCATGGTCACTCCTCCTCTGGGTCCCAAGCTGACCACTGCTCCCCTCCAGAGGCTACATGTCCCCTGACCAACTGGATGTGATTGATTCCTGATGAGACACAGCAGTACATGTCTTATCTCTTCCGTAACTGTCCATTTCTTGCTGAGCTATCCCTCTTTCTATTTTTCCTTTTCTGATGCTTCCTGAGAGCAACGCCAGAATAAAGTACGTGGCCCTCATCGTGTTGCAGGAAGCCAGCTGGTGTCTCTTCCTCACCAAGGAGTGACAGTGGCTCCGGGTCTGTGCCACTAAGCACTAGTGAATCTGGTGGCTTCAAAATAGAGTTCCATGGTGGGTACTCAAGGAGAGAGCAGCTGAAAGGGTGGGTCTCTTTCATCTTTATTACACAGCTGCTCCCTGCTTTGTATCATTTGAATAAGGCTAAACTCAGGAAACTATTAACAGAGTGGCACTGGGAAAAGAACACAAAAACTCAGACTTTCTTCTGGCTAGGCCACCGAAGCAGCTATCTCTGGGCCTCAGTCTCCTCACTGGTAATATGGAAGTGACCAGCCTGCCTGACAGCACTAGCGAGGGATAATACGTGAAGTATGTATGCAGGATAGAGGTCAACAAACCCATGGATTATGATTAAAAGCAATGCCTCTCTCTAGCACCTGAAAAGCCTCTTTTCCCTTCTCTTCCATGGGTCTGGCTCCCATCAATGCTCATCTCCTGTTGATACTGATTTCATTTCATCTTTGCAGGTCCTGCAGATACCATCTCGTCCCCCTGCATCAACGTAAATTATAGGAGTTCTTTGGGCCCTACATCCAACTGATTGTTGTCTCTGATCCAACAGCCTTAGCTGCTGCTTGGATATGACCCAGAGTACCCACCAGCCTAAACAGACTTGCCACCTGTGTGTTCCTTTACATTTTCTTGGCCCTCACCCACTCCCTGTTGCTTCCTTAGAGACCTCTGGCCATTCGGAGATAGGCAAAAGTTGATTAGGTCACCATCTCTATTATCAATCCTCTATACTTACAAGCTCTCAGATGAGGCAGTCACATGAAGGGGCCCCACCCCTGAGGACTACTGCCCTCACCTCTGCTCCGGGCCAGTCTACCACCTGCTGTAATTGCCCCCACAAATCCCAGAAATGTGATGAACAAGCCAGGTCCTGGAGCAGCAGGTCAAAGAGATAAAGATTCTGAATAAAATATTTCTTATCAAGAGCCAAGACATTTGCATGATGCAAGACATGTCTGCATGTGCCCTTCTTCAGCCCAGAGCGAAAGGGTCAGAGCTCCCCTGATCCCACAGGTGGTTGACCAAGGTGGAGTCATGGAAAGGTAGCCTCCTTGGTGACAGCAAACTCAAGGGCATCAGGTTCTTAGCTGTATTCAAGGGCCCCTGGACCAGAGCTCACCTGTCCCAGATGGACAGTGATTATAAATTTAACAATAAATAAGTGCTTTAACCTGGAGGAGCTTAACTCTAGGTTATAACATTTAATTCTCTTTGCCTCATGCTACAAATCTTTCCCACCTGCCCATCTTCTGGAAATTCAGACTGCAAATCTTCTACAAAGCTAAATTCTTGGTATTTCTAATTAGTCTGTGAGGCATCAACAGATGTGATCCTTATTTACCGAAACTAGCACATGAAAATGTCTATTTGAGTGAAAATTCACATCACAAATGGTTGACTCTTTAAAGTGAGATCCCTATGTGTGTTGACAATATAACTTGAACTCCAAAAATTCAGACACCTGGACTGAGAATGCCACACATAAGCACTCCAAGTATCTAAGGTACAAGCCCCTCCTAATCAAAGGCTTAGGCTTGAAATGCTTCTGTAATGATATAGATGGGAACGCAGACAACAGAGAGAGGAGAGGACTTGCCCAATAGCACCTGGCAGCCCAGGTGGGCTGTGCGCAAAAGCCTGGTCTTCTGACCCCTCTTGTCAGTGACTGTTCAACCTCCACATTTCTGCTAAACAGCCCTTCCTCCACAAATGAGTTCAAGAATCAGGTATCCCTAAACAGGCTCTAACTGTTTCCATCCCACTAATCAGTTTCTAATGATACATGATTCCTCAATGTTCCTCTTTACAACTAGACAGTGGGCTCCATGAGATAGGGAGCCGTTTGGTACACTAGAATTTCCAGCACCTGTCACAGTGCTCAGCACATAGTAGAAAGGCAAAAAATATGCATTGGATGATTAGACAGATAGGATTTATAATGATGTCTCCAACATGATAGAAAATAGGAATATTGTAAAAGAGGGGTTTCCCCACAGCCAGGAACAAGTCTATGCCAAGGCAGGGGGACTTTGCTGTCTCTCAGGTCTCAGTATCCAGGATTAGACCAAAGAGACTTTGGCAAGCCTTCCAACTCATAACGGTCTATACATAATTTGAATTTTGTAAAATAAATCCAGGATATAGATAGAACAAAAGGTGACTGAACTTTATGCATGCATGTGCGCTAAATGACTTCCATCGTATCCATGTGACACTATGGACTGTAGCCCACCATGTTCCTCTGTCCATGGAATTCTCCAGGCAAGAATACTGGATGCCTTTCTCCTTTGGATCTTCCCAGCCCAGGGACTGAACCCGCGTCTCTTACATCTACTGCATTGGCAGGCACGTTCTTTACCACTAATGCCACGGGAAGCCCCATACCAATTCACAAAAGGGCGGGGGTCCCTGAAGCCCCCCCACACTCCCCAGCTTTATGGTTTCATACTGCCCTCTAGTGGCTAGAACATACTTTGTGATACTTTATGATGTTTTTTGCAAAATTTGAGTTTAAAAAGTTTGTAGTGTTGGCTGAGTATAATTAATAACTTACAATATATGAAGATATTAAATCCATCAAGATATTCATTTATCCACTGATGGACTCACATCCAGGGCCCACTACACACTCAGGACAGGTATCAGATACATTCCCTGCCTCTGCTTGTATCTCAGAAGGGCAGTGTGGTATTCGTTATCACACACAACTGGCTAAAGGACCACCATGACTAGTGTTAAGCAGGAAGTATACACCTATGGCTAATTCATGCTGATGTATGGTAGAAAGCAACGCAACATTGTAAAGAAATTATCCTTCTATTAAAAATAAAAAAATAAAAATAAATTTTTTTAAAATAAAAAAAGGAAGTATACAGAGCATTAATATGAAACACAGCAAGCAATGCACCTCCTTGAGGAAGGCTTCTCTGAAGGGATCATGCTTAAGCTTGGATTTGAAAGAGAAGGAAGAATTCACATGACAAAAGTGAGGAGGGAATGGAGGGGAGATAGAGACAAGGAATTCTAGGCAAGAAGTAGCTCTGTGAGCTGGAGAGAGAAGGCCAGGTGACCTGGGTGGAAAAGGGCACCAGATGAGGAGGAAAAAGTAGGTGGTATCATCATTGCCATCATTTTCCCATTATGTGGAAACTGAGGCCCAGAGTTGCTTGTATGACTCAGCTTCCGAGTCCTCATAAAGGACAAGGCCCAGGTGGCCAGGGTGGACCCTGAAGGGTAGAAAGAGCTGTGGGGACAGGCAAGAGGTGAGGTGGAGTGTGGCTGGCAGGGGGCTGGAAGGAGGGCAGCACACAGCTCATCCAGCCTGGCGAGAGCTTAGGCAGCAGCTGCTGGAAGGTACTTGAAAGGTCGCCCCTCCCTGGTGACAGGCAAGGAAACAGGCCCAGAGGATGCTCGGCCATGCAGCCAGCACCTCCCAGATTCTCAGGTCTGCAGGAGCTCACTGCACCAGATGTTCTGGTCTCCTTTGATGGACTCCACTTGTCCCCAGAACAGTCCTCTAACAGACCTATGAGTACATCCATCCTAGGGTCCATCTGCCACCACCCTGAGGGCAGGGGCTTTGGAGTCCATATAGATGAACTCTGCATTCCCTGGGACCCTGGCCCAGGCTGCCCTCCAGGACCCTCAGCTGCTGCCACACTGAGTTCCTGTCCTGTATCTTGTTGCGCTGAGAGTCCTCTCTCCCTTTGGGGCCTGCTTGCAAACGCCTCTCTCCCCTCACACCACTGTTTCTCCTTCTCCAGGTCTGAGCTCAAAGATCTTCCTCTGCAGAAGACATCCCCATCCTCCCTAGAGCCCACCTCCATCAAACTTCCCCAGTGGAGCACTGATCACACTGCATTCTGATCTTCTGTTTCCTTGTCCAGCTCTCCAGCAGGCTGGACTACCCAGAAGCCAGAGACCACATAGATCTCATTTTCTCCTCTATCTCCAGCAGCTAGCCCAGTGCCTGGCTCTTAGAAGGTGCCTAGATCTATTCCTTTAACAAATGAAGGAAGAAATAAATTGGTCACCCTCCCTCCCCATCCCCACTGCATTTCTCACTTCCATCAGCCCATCATCCTCTGCCATCTTTATTTTAAAGGGGCCTGACCACTGCTATCATCTAGCCAAGAGGAAGAACAGCGCTGTTCCAGCCAGGCGGTGATTCGTCAACCTTATCACTTGTGGCAGCTGCGGGTGTTCCCTCACCTCCCAAGGAAAAACACAGCGAGAGCAGCAAGGAGTTGTGTGCCTTTCAGACCTCGTAGCATTCCATCCACAGCTGATACTTGTCTTCCTGGTGACCAGGAACACATTTTGAAGGTGAGTTTTCTTTCATACCAGCTTCCATGGCATTCTAAGGCTTAGATTTCTTTGGGTGAGCCTACAAACCGTCAAGGATCCAAGGCCAAAAATTCATAGCAGGTGGCCCACGATGAGTAGACTCTTCCACAGTTAGCATGCAAAAGGGACTCTGGTGGTCCTCCTCCATCAGTGGCCTGCGCCTATAGAAAGCCTGCTATGTGCCAGGCTGTGTCAGGAGCTTCCCATCAGTGGAGAACAGTCAGACTTTGTCCCTGGCTTCTGCAGAGATAACTTCTAGCAGAATTAAGCACTTTATAACACAATAGTTCAATGACAAGATGCAAACTGAAGAGGAAAAATGCATGGTGCCAAGAAAACACAGCCTGAGTGGCCCAGCCTCACCTGGGAAGTCAGGGCCGCTGCCCCATGGCTGTGACCTTTGGTTGCAAGCTAAAGGAGTAGGTGCTAAGTAGGAAAATAAGGGCAAGAATGTGCGTACACATTTGTGATGTGTGTGTGCACACATATGAGTGCACACAAACCTGTATGAGCATATATATGCCATATATATTGTGTGTTTTGGTTGTTGTTGTTTAGCCACTAAGTCACATCTGACTCTTTTAAGACAATATGGACTCATCAGTTTGCCAGGCTTCTCTGTTCATGGGATTCTCTGGGCAAGAATACTGGAGTGGTTGTCATTTCCATCTCCAGGGAATCTTCTTGACCCAGGGATCCAACCTGCATCTCCTGCATGCAGGCAGATCATTTACTGCTGAGCCCCCAGGGAAGCCCACATACTGTGTGTGTGTGCAAGTGTGTGTATGCGTGCATGCACAGGTGTGTGCACATAGGTGCCACAAGAGTATGCGTGTCCAGGTGTGCAGGCATGCATGTGTGTGTGTGTCCAACCACACGTGTGTCTCTTATAAGAGTCAGACCCTCTTCACCTGTGGGTCTCCTTCCCACCATCAGAAATCATCCTTGTGAAGCAGATTTCAGGGCTTCTCCATGTGGAACCGTGGTTCTCAAGCATCCTTCAGCTGTGGACCATTTCCATGAAAACAACAGCAGCTTCTCCACAGTCACTGTGTGGCCGTCTTGATGCCAGACGCTCTATGGGCCTCCTCTCATTTACTCCTTCCGCAAGCTCAGGAGGCGGCCTGGTTATTGTTCCATTTTGTAGAAGAGGAAACAGAGACTCAAGAGAGAGAAAGAGTCATTCCCAAGGTCACCCAGCAATTTTGTTTGGGAGCTGTGATCTGAACACAGGTCTTTTTGACTCCAAAGCATATGCTCTAATCCACCAAGTTCTCTTTCTTGTAGCGAAGACAGCGGATATTGTGGTTGAGTCATATGGAAGGTCCCCTCCCACTGTTACTACAGCAACACCGTCCCAGCAATGAATGAAAAAAGTCTTCAGTGAAACCCAGGCCCAGTTCAATCACTGATTCGTGGTGACTTTGGTAACATCTCCCCAACTTCAGTGCCCTTGAGTTTTCTGAACTCTGCCATGGTACAAAGATAGCGTGGCTCTACCACATAGAGGAAATTATAGGATGGTTACATATCTCCCCAAAACTCTGGTTCTTCCTCTGTAAAATGGAGCTAAGTCTGGTGCACTGCAGACAGCACTACTGTAGGGATTAACTGAACATATGCCGGAAACCAGTGTGGTGAAATGCCATTAATGCTGAGGAACCCAGGCCTTCTAGATAGCCAAGTGACCTTAGCAAAAGTTACTTGGCTTTTAAACTCTCCTCACTTGTAAAGAGGAATAAAAATAGTGCCTACTTTACTGGTTTGTTTGAGGACTAAATGAGGTAAAGCACTTAGCACAAAGTAACCTGCAAGTGTTAGCTAACATTATTATCATTTGAATATATTGTGCAAGAATATAAGAAAGGGTTATTTAAGACCTAATTTTGTCCCAGTTTGAGGGTTTAGAAGAAACTATAAGGAAGGAAATAGGGTTTGATAAATATTGGATTGTTCATAAATTTTTTTGGCAAAATCAAACCTGGCTCATGGGTCAATGGAAAGTTAGTTTCCATTTGGCTCTGAGGCTGCCGGTTGAATGCAGTTTATTCTGGTGCTGGCTCACAGTCTAGTTCGGTTCAAGGCCATGACCATGACTAAGTGATTCACCCTTAGCAAAAACCATAATAATGATCATATTGTAAATATTTATACTACAAGAAACCAAATTGGCCCAACCTTCAGGGGTCCTGGGTGCCCCTCATTCACTCAGTGGAGTTTATTCACTCATCCAGCTCAGAACTGTTGACCATGAGCCCTGTGCCAGGCACTGGGCACTGGTCATGCTGGTGGCTGGTGGGTTGGAAACTCATAGGCAACCTTGGCTGATTCTGGAGAAAAGTGAATCAGGACCCTTAAAGACGGTAACTGCTCCTGAGCTGGGTAGAGTCCTGGAGAGAAAGCAGGCTTGTGTGTTTGGTGCATCTCACAGTGTCTCCTGTGCAAGCTGGGAAAGGTCCTTAGGGCTCGGCTCCATCAATATGTGCCTTTGACAGGACGGGAAACCTAAGCCCAGAGAAAAGGAAGTCCTGAGATCCCAAACTGGGTTAGCATCCGGTTCTCCTTGTTGCAGGGAGAAAATCAATTCTAGCTCCATGTTGCAAACTATTTCCTTGACTTGCTTTCCGTTGCTATTGTTATTATAATCATACTTTATGGCTTGCTTAGAGGACCCTGCCTCTCTCCTGATTGTGAAGTAAAATAAATCCTGTCCACCTGTAGATGGCAGGAAGAGAGAAGTTAACACTTCCCTAGCCAGAGGCTTTCCACTTTAAGAGATGTTTGCAAGATTAATGGCCTTTTTGCTTTGCTTCCTCACCTCCCCCCATCTCTGATCTATAAAAGAACCTGGTATCCAAACCCCAGTAAGAGGTTTTTTTCCGAGGCGCTAGCCTGCCGTCTTCTCCGTCAGCTGTTTTCCGTATAAAGTCGTTTTCCTTGCCTCAACACCTCGTCTCTCAGCAAGCAGAGTGAGCTTGGACTTGGTAACATCCTGAGTTCCAGGTCACCACCGCAGTGAGCCCCTCACTCACTCACAGGGTCTCAGGTCTACCTTACACAGACATGTTGGCCCCCAAACAGCCTCAAACATAGTGGCAATAAGAATAAAAAAGCAGGGCTTCCCTGGGGGTCCAGTGGTTAAGAAGCTGACTGCCAATGCAGGGGTCACAGGTTTGATTCCTGGTCTGGGAAGACTCCGAGTGCCGCACAGTAACTAAGCCTGTGCACCACAACTACTGAAGCTTGTTCACGCTAAAGCCCGTACTCCGCAAGAGAAGCCAGAAGCTACAAGAGAAGCCTGTGCACTGCAGCTAGAGAGTAGTCCCTCTCACCACAGCTATAGAAACCCCGCATACAGCAATGAAGATCCAGAGCAGTCAATAAATAAATAATTTTTTAAGATAGCTCTTTAAAAATTACTTTAAAAAAAGAATAAAAAAGCAACCTTACTAATAATAGTATCTACCATTAACTGGGAAATTACTTGGTGCCAGGTATTTTGTTAAGCATCTTATACCCCTATCATTTTAATACTGAAAACAACCTCATTCGATAGGTCATTGTTAATCCATTTAAAAGAAAGGACCCTGGCCAGGGATATACATATGACTAATCTGGGAATACACATATCTGTAAACAACAAAACTCTGTAAAAGTAAAAAGTAAAATAAAAAAAAAAAAAGGACCCTGAGGTTCAGAAAGGGGAAGGGGCTTTCCTATGGTGACAGAGCTAGAAGCTGCAGAGCCATAACTGAACTTGACTCTGCCTGACTTCAAACCCAGTATCCATGGCCACTGCGAAATGTCCGTCATTAGGGATACAGGGCACAGAGTGTCCTCCTGCAATTATCTGGGCTGGCAATGGTTTGATGCCTGCAGCTGGAAAGAGGAAGAAAGAGCAACAGGTGAGAAGCAAAGGGGCTTGAAATCCAGTCCTAGGCCTGAGTGCCTTCTCAGATGCAGGCTGTTACAAGCTCCTAAGTGATGAGGATGGAGAGTGATGGAGAGCTCACATCTAATGAGGATAGACAAGTAAAAGGTCTGTTCCAAGCTAAGGGCTGCACCAGAAGCTGTGAGACAGCAAAGCATCTGCTTTCTTCTAGAGAGAGAGCATAGTAGAGTAAGCCTATGGGCTCCAGCGCCAGACTGGGTTAACTCCCAGCCCTGCCTCTTGCCAGGTATGTGGCCTCATGCAGAATTAGCACTTACTGAGTGTCATTTTTTACTTCTATAAAACTGGTAAAATTGGGATAATAATACCTACATTTTAAAACTGAAGTTTAGTTGATTTACAATGTGGTGCCAATCTCTATTGTACAGCAAAATGACTCAGTTATACATATATGTTCTTTTCATATTCTTTTCCATTATGGTTCATCATAGGGTATTGAATACAGTTCCCTATGTCATACATTAGGACCTTGTTTATCCATTCTAAACGTGAGAGTTTACATCTATCCTTCTCCCTCCCCTCTTCCCCTTGGCAACACATGCCTGTTCTCTATGTCTGTGAGTCAGTTTCTATTTTGTATATAGGCTCATTTGTGCCATATTTTAGATCCCACATATAAGTAATAATATCTATTTTCTAGTGTCATTATAAAGACTGCATGAGCCACTATTTAGAGCTCAAACCAATACCTGACATACTTTTCCTAGTTTTAAAAACTTGTGTAAACTAGAGATAATAGCTGATCATTCAAATTAAAATACTGTGGCCTATATAATAACAGAATATCTGACCCAAAGTGGCTTTAACAAGAAGCTTTTGTTAGTATCTCTCCTAACAAGGACCTAACAAGGAAGACAATGACTCCAGGCTCAAGGATGTCTCCGGGAGCTCGGGATGGTTTCATTCTCCCTCCCAACATCCTCCACGTACCACTGTTGCCTCCCCTCGTGTTCTGAGATGGCTACAGCAGCTCCAAGCATCACATCTTCACGAAGGCACACTCTGAAACAGAAAGGGACATAGAAATCTCTCTGGCATTTGTTATTTTCTTATGGGGAAGGAAAATAGTCCCTCAGAACCTCTAGGAAGACTTCTCTTATCTGTCATTAGCCAGAACAGGATTGTGTGATCCTCTCAGCCACTACAGAAGGAGGACAGAAGAGCAAGATTCTGGCATTTTTGATCACTACCTATAGCGGGGCTCCATAGAAAGGAAGATTAGAGGAAGAAGAGCTGATGAGTGAGCAGCTGGCCTGCCTTGCAGGAAGGTCTTAAACAGGAAATGTGAGAAAAGATGCAGGAATACTGTGGAGTTAATCACTTCCACTACACACATGCAAGCTATAATTCTCATAATTAATAACTGCAGTTCTAACTAGAATCTGCAGAAAAGTAGGATGTCAGTATTTCTGGGTAGTGTTGTTTTTCCATGGCTGCAGCAGGTAAGGGGAAAATAAAAGGAAGCCAACTGCCTCTTGGCATCCACACTGAAGCTGACATTGCATGACTTCCTAATAACCCAGACCCAGGGGACAGCTGGTCACCAACTTCCCCTCTCAGTCTGGTAGGTTATAAATGAAGTCTGGAGAGAGAGAAAGTGAAGTTAGTTTAGAACACTAGTAAGAATACCTCCGATTGCTAAAAATTTTTGTCTAGAAAACACTGGATGGGCCATTTTGTAGTGAAAAGTCAACCAAGGTCAAACCATGGTCCAGATCAGGGATCAGACAGGTTTTCTGTAGGGCAAGATAGAACGTATCTTGGGATTTGCAGACACTGTGGACTCTCTAGCAACTAACCACTGCACTCGGAGTACTGTGAAAGCAGCCAGTACGTTCCAATAAAACTTTATTTATAAAAACAGGTAGAGGGGGCTTCCCTGGTGGTCCAGTGGGTAAGAACACCGCCTTGCAGTGCAAGGGGCGCCGGTTCGATCCCTGGCCTGGGAAGATCCCACGAGCCGCAGAGCGGCTGGACCAATGTGTCCAATTACCGAGTCAGAGCTCTGACGTGCATGTGCCCAGAGCCAGTGCTCTGCGACAACAGAGGCCACTGCGATGGGAGGCCCACAGGGGCCAAAGAATGAAGATGGATGAAAATAGACAAATGAAAGACCAATAGAAGTGGCCCCCCCCCCCCCCCCCAAAAAAAAAAAAAAAAAAAAACACATGGAGGGCCAGATTTGGCTCACAGACCATAGTTTGCCAACCCCTATTCTACATGGCAAATTAAAGAAGACACAAATCTCGGTCAAGGGTCTCAAACTCGAATGCGCATAGGCCTACATGGGGCACATAAAGAAGCAAGCAGGCTAGGTGGAGTTTCTGGTGCTATGGGGAACACACGGCTCAAGGAAAGAGAGCAATTGTAAAAACCAATACAGTCAGATCCTCCAGTATTTTTTTTCAAGAACACCAGAAATGCAGATATTTATATCTTCTCATTCTTTTTCGTATTGGCAACTAATTCAAAATGCTAAGTCTGCAGAAAAGTAGGATGTCAGTATTTCTGGGTAGTGTTGTTTTCCATGGCTGCAGCAGGTAAGGGGAAAATAAAAGGAAGCCAACTGCCTCTTGGCATCCACACTGAAGCTGACATTGCATGACTTCCTAATAACCCAGACCCAGGGGACAGCTGGTCACCAACTTCCCCTCTCAGTCTGGTAGGTTATAAATGAAGTCTGGAGAGAGAGAAAGTGAAGTTAGTTTAGAACACTAGTAAGAATACCTCCGATTGCTAAAAATTTTTGTCTAGAAAACACTGGATGGGCCATTTTGTAGTGAAAAGTCAACCAAGGTCAAACCATGGTCCAGATCAGGGATCAGACAGGTTTTCTGTAGGGCAAGATAGAACGTATCTTGGGATTTGCAGACACTGTGGACTCTCTAGCAACTAACCACTGCACTCGGAGTACTGTGAAAGCAGCCAGTACGTTCCAATAAAACTTTATTTATAAAAACAGGTAGAGGGGGCTTCCCTGGTGGTCCAGTGGGTAAGAACACCGCCTTGCAGTGCAAGGGGCGCCGGTTCGATCCCTGGCCTGGGAAGATCCCACGAGCCGCAGAGCGGCTGGACCAATGTGTCCAATTACCGAGTCAGAGCTCTGACGTGCATGTGCCCAGAGCCAGTGCTCTGCGACAACAGAGGCCACTGCGATGGGAGGCCCACAGGGGCCAAAGAATGAAGATGGATGAAAATAGACAAATGAAAGACCAATAGAAGTGGCCCGCCCACCCCCTCCCTAAAAAAAAAAAAAAAAAAACACATGGAGGGCCAGATTTGGCTCACAGACCATAGTTTGCCAACCCCTATTCTACATGGCAAATTAAAGAAGACACAAATCTCGGTCAAGGGTCTCAAACTCGAATGCGCATAGGCCTACATGGGGCACATAAAGAAGCAAGCAGGCTAGGTGGAGTTTCTGGTGCTATGGGGAACACACGGCTCAAGGAAAGAGAGCAATTGTAAAAACCAATACAGTCAGATCCTCCAGTATTTTTTTTCAAGAACACCAGAAATGCAGATATTTATATCTTCTCATTCTTTTTCGTATTGGCAACTAATTCAAAATGCTAAGTCTGGTACAGACCAAACAAAACCCACTGGGGGCAGCCAGTGTGTGACCTTTGGCTTAGAAGATCACCTTTCTTGAGCAATGTGCTATGACTACCAAGTACACATGACACATTTGAGTGACACGCTCCAGGAAACTTAGCACAAAGCCATTCTGACCTATTGGGAATGGAATGTATAACCGCTACCATCCTGCCCGGTGGCCAAGCCTATGCGGGAGGCAGCACACAGGAGAGACAGCAATTAGCCTGCCTGTACTATATTCTCCCTACCTCATTAAGGTTCTGCTTTCTCATGGGGTGGCACGTGCAGTGTTCTGTGACATCAGGTGCTGTGTAGCATTCCTCATACACACCTTCCTGATATACCTCAGAGGAGCAATGAGGTCATGTATAGAAAGGTACTTTGCAAACCATGAAACCACAGGTACGTTGGCCTGGCCAGTTTCTGACTTGCACTGCTGCAAACTCAGAGGCTCCAATAATGAGTATATTCTTTAGACAGAGGATGAAAACCCCTAGCAGCTTGGCAAGGAGGACAGACACAAAGCCAAAGGAACCCGCCACGTCTCCTGATGGTACAAAGTCCCTTCTGCTGTGTCTGACCTGCTCTGAGGAAGTCCAGGCACCATGTAAATACTCCAGGCTGCAGTCAGGTCAGCAGATGACACTCTGTCCTTGGCTGTCTTTTAGCTGCTGCCCTCTCCTAGTCTTAACTTCTTTGCTCTTCCAGTTTCTATAAACCTGCAGGATCCTGAGTATTTGCCAGAAGCCTCCTCCTGCCCAGCTCAGCATTCCATCTTCCTGTATTCTGCACAGACCCTCGGCTTTAAAGGATACACTGGCCTGCCTTCCTCACCTCTCGAAACCACCCTCTTGATTCCCTCAACCTTATCTTGGGACAAGGAACGAAGGACCAGGCAGAGACAGACACAGAGAGAAAGAACAACACAAACTTCCTAGCCCAGGTCTTGCTCAGATGCCCACTTGCCCCATGGCCACTTTGGTTCACAATAGGTCAGTAGTTCTCCAAAGCTTCCCCAGCACCTGTGATTCTTCAGAGCTGCCTTAGGGACCCAGGTAGGAAGAGTAAGGGGCATGCCATAGGTCATTTCAAGAGAGAAGCTCTTATTTGTTTTGTATATTATAATCCTGCATAAAACTGTCATTAAAAAAAAAAAAATCCACTGCTAAAAGAAAGGTTTGAAAATTCCCATGCTAGCCACTGTACCTAATCAGTCACTCACATTCCTACACTGAAGAATCCCATAGGATACCCTAAGGTAAGCAATATTTTTTGGCAAAAGACAACTTAGGGAAAACTGAGCTAAATTTTCATCCAAAATTAAAATAACTGTATTGTCTTGTATGATGGAAATGTGTCTATTCACACAATTCAAATTGTCAATTTCATTGAATGAAGAATACATTGAGGAAAAAAGCAGCCACTTAAACATGAATATATGTTTATATCTACTTAGTTGTACGTGGTGGAACATTTCCAATTTTTCATTCTGCAAATGGGCTCTGAAGTACTTCTTGAAGCTCCCATGAGACCCCACTCATCACTGCTTAGTGAATAGATGATCCCTGGGTCACTCCAGGGATTGTCAACAGGGCAAAAACTCTATCGAGGCCCTATTTTCTTTCCCTTTTTGCTCAAGTTCAGATTTTTCCTGTATGGTCTGCAGATTTATCCTAGGGGATCACAAACCCCAGGTCTGTGGACAAGCAAGGAGATCAGGAAGGCAGGGTCAATTACAAGGAGCCTGCGGGCAGAAGCCAGCATGAGTAAAGGCATGTGTTCTGTCAGTTAAGCTAGAGACTAAAAGCCCTCACACACCCACCCTGCTGCTGACTCAGCAGACAGCTCAGACTGACAACTAATTTGGGAGGAGATACAGATGTGAACACTGACCAGCTCTGAAAGAACAGAAAAGGTATTAGTCATATTTTACAATCATACATTCTCAGACTTAAAGAATCAGAGCCTCTTACAACCTCTGGCCTGCAAGCAGAGATGTTCCATCCAATACGGTATAACAGTTAAGTTTCTGGGTGCTGGAGGCAAACAGACCTGAACTCAAGAGCACTCAAATTCATTGAAGGGTGCGGGCCACTCACAGGAGGGAAGAGAAGAGAAGACTCAAGACAACCTCGGAGCAGGAAAAGAAGTTCCCTGGCAATCTGGCCCAGGCATTGGAGCTGTCATCCAGCCCTAGGATTTCTTCTGCTTTCTAATGATAAGCTCAGGATGCCAAGTTCTGGAAGAGAGAAATTCCAACAGGACCTTTCCTTGCCTTCACAGTGTGATCCAAAGAAACCTCAGGCACCACAATGAGAGATGGAGAGAGTTGATTTGCTATTCCAACAAGACCAGAAACGCCCAGAGGAAGATAACTTCCAAAGGGAAATCAGGGCTCTTGGGTAGTAGGCATGCTGCCTGGGACCACAGTGAGCGTCTATTAATACTATCACAGAGCTGCTCAGAGGATGGACAGAGACAATCCACGAGAAGGGTGAGCACGCTGCCTGGCACAGAGTGAGCTATCCGTGAACCATCAGCATCTTTCAGGACACACTTCTTGTGGAGCTAAAGTCCCTCCACAGTGTACCTGTCACACAATTACCTCTAACTGAGGCCTTTTCCTCTTCAGAATCATGGCTCCTGAGCTACCTTTTGAATGAAGAGACCATTTGGCTGGGGAACTTGAAAAGATTTTGCTGACCACAAGATACTGTATACCACTGGTGGTCCAGCAATATCTGGGGTCGGGCCAACTATGGCTCAAGAGGAGACTTCCACATAGATTTTATTCTCTTCATTATTCCAGTAAGATACTGTGTGTCTTTCCCCTCGAATCCAGTCAACCTGAGTCAAGTGTTCATCACACTGTTAGGTCAAGAAAAGAGAAGCAGAAACCCTTACCAGAAGACGTAACTTACAGACCTTATCTCCTTAATATTCCACTAAGTCAGGAGCAGACTCTGGATTTTCACACCAAACCTCAAAACTCGGAAAGCATGTGCCAGAAAGGGACACCCATCTGCTTCACTGCCCCAAACTACTGCCCTCTCAAAGGGCCACTGCAAAACTCTGGCCTCTGAAGGCACATTGGCTAATTTGAGGCAGATGCTCACTACAACCTCAGCTATGCAGAAAGGGGAGAGTGCATGGAAAGTCACCCTGCAGTTGTCTGGCCTGTCAAAGCCACTTTACCTTGAAAGACATCAGTGGGTGACAGATCTAAAGCACTGCCTCCAAGCTCATGTCCATTTCTTATTTTGCTATTTGATGGGAGTATCGAACTCAGCAGTATATATTTTCAGCCTGGACACCTCTAGTTTCCTCCCTCAAAGGTAGCCAGATCCATCCTTTGTTCACTCAACAAACATCTACTGAGGCCCACTAGCAGCCAGTTCCTGTGGAAGGAGTTAAATAATAATCATAACTATTATTTTTAAAGGGCATCCGACAGCTGCCATGCTTTAATTCACAGTGTCTCGATTCCTCACAACAGCCCTGGGGAGTGTATCACTTTGTTCTCTTGTAACAACTTCTTGTGATGCTTAAATAACCTCTGTTACTTAAGGTCTTCATTACATTTCAGTAATTCTGCTTCCACTTAACCTCACCCTTGATGTTCCTTTGTCCTCAGAAGAGGCTAACGAATAAAAGCAAATGGCTGAATCTGGGCTGAGGGGGCTGGGATGGTGCTATCTAAAAGATGACCTCAGACCCCACTGCATTCCCCATGGAGAGACAAGTCTTCACCTGAAACATGAGGTGGGGCTGATGAGAAAGGCCAGCCCACTAACTCTGGTTGTATAAGCAGGAGTTCCCAACAACCACTGAGAGTCAGAGCCATCTATACCTCTGAGGGAAATGGGAAAAGAGCACAGAGATGAATGAGGGCCAGTGAAGGCTCCCATGAGTCCGCTGGTCTCCTTGGGCCACTCAGATGCCCCTCTGGGGGCAGGGGTGCCCAGACAAAGGCATTGTTTCTGTGGAATCTTCTCACCAGTGACTCCCCTGACAGGATCAGCTGTTTGGCTGTGTTGAAACTGCCATCCAGCCAAAGCAGCTCGGTGGCCCACCCAAACGGTGACCCAGCAGACATACCAGGTCTACCGCCTGTGCCAAAACTGTTTTAAAGCACAATTTGAACCAGCCAGTCAATTTAAAACTACTCCAAGCAGAGAGCCAATGAGATTTGAAAACAAGGAAAACCAAAAATAAAACACACACACACATACAGATACGCACATATATATATGTGTGTGTGTATCTATCTATCTATTCATTCATTCACTATTTAAACCTTGCCTTTTTTCCAGAGAGAATCTAAGATGTCAAGGACCAAATTATTTAAAAACAAAAATAATATTAAATATGTTCTGCAAACATCAATGAGATCATAGAAGTTCAACTCAGGTTAACACTCCAAGTATAGTGCATGTTTGCATGTGTGGGGGCCCACCTGTGACTGTTCACAGCTCCACAGGATCTGAAATACCCTGAGGGTTCTTTCCTGTTTTGCAGTAAGACATAGAAAGATACCACAGGGCAGTTTTTCTGCCTGAGTCATGCATTCATTTCTTCAGAATCATTTAGTGACACCCAACCACGTATTGCCCACATAGTTGCTATAACCTCAACCTTCTTGTGATGCTTAAATAACCTCTGTTACTTAAGGTCTTCATTACATTTCAGTAATTCTGCTTCCACTTAACCTCACCCTTGATGTTCCTTTGTCCTCAGAAGAGGCTAACGAATAAAAGCAAATGGCTGAATCTGGGCTGAGGGGGCTGGGATGGTGCTATCTAAAAGATGACCTCAGACCCCACTGCATTCCCCATGGAGAGACAAGTCTTCACCTGAAACATGAGGTGGGGCTGATGAGAAAGGCCAGCCCACTAACTCTGGTTGTATAAGCAGGAGTTCCCAACAACCACTGAGAGTCAGAGCCATCTATACCTCTGAGGGGAAATGGGAAAAGAGCACAGAGATGAATGAGGGCCAGTGAAGGCTCCCATGAGTCCGCTGGTCTCCTTGGGCCACTCAGATGCCCCTCTGGGGGCAGGGGTGCCCAGACAAAGGCATTGTTTCTGTGGAATCTTCTCACCAGTGACTCCCCTGACAGGATCAGCTGTTTGGCTGTGTTGAAACTGCCATCCAGCCAAAGCAGCTCGGTGGCCCACCCAAACGGTGACCCAGCAGACATACCAGGTCTACCGCCTGTGCCAAAACTGTTTTAAAGCACAATTTGAACCAGCCAGTCAATTTAAAACTACTCCAAGCAGAGAGCCAATGAGATTTGAAAACAAGGAAAACCAAAAATAAAACACACACACACATACAGATACGCACATATATATATATGTGTGTGTGTATCTATCTATCTATTCATTCATTCACTATTTAAACCTTGCCTTTTTTCCAGAGAGAATCTAAGATGTCAAGGACCAAATTATTTAAAAACAAAAATAATATTAAATATGTTCTGCAAACATCAATGAGATCATAGAAGTTCAACTCAGGTTAACACTCCAAGTATAGTGCATGTTTGCATGTGTGGGGGCCCACCTGTGACTGTTCACAGCTCCACAGGATCTGAAATACCCTGAGGGTTCTTTCCTGTTTTGCAGTAAGACATAGAAAGATACCACAGGGCAGTTTTTCTGCCTGAGTCATGCATTCATTTCTTCAGAATCATTTAGTGACACCCAACCACGTATTGCCCACTGAATGGATACAGTGGTTACAAATGTTTTGTATACAGTGGCCAAAAAGCCACACACAATTGTTGCACACACAAAGCTTATATTTAAGATAGTTGGAGGCCAGAAAAGTATGTCCTGGCTGAAACCGAGGCATTCACATCCACTGGCCAAACAACTGGGAAGGCACTTAGAGGTCATCTAGATGGGCTTCCCAAATGCAACCATTCAAGTACCAACCTCATGATTTTTGTCATATGCCAATATCACTTTTATAGACTTCTTTAAATCATCTCATCTACATAAACATTTATTTAAAGAGAAAACTACATCACTGCTGTAAATAGAAAACCAGGATCACTTGTCTTAAACACAAAGGTAACCATAAAAATAAATGAAGCAAAAATGAAGCCATGTTATTAGATCCTCATCCGGATACATATATACAATCTTAGAAAGACTCAACCTGAAGTCAGATCTCCCTGTCTAAAAAAGTAAGATCAGGAAGTATTCAAAGCTACATTAACACAACTCTGGGAGGTGCTCCTTTCCTTAAGCAAAAGGATTAGAGGAGAATTAAATTCTGCATTGTTGTCTACTTAGTGATTGCATTGTTTTTAATGTTGTAACAAGCAGTCACAGGATTTAGGAAATCATGTCTAATCCAGCCCCCTCATTTTGCAGAGGGTACTGGGGCCCAGAGATGGATAGCAGCTAGACCAAGGATGAACAGCACCAGAATGGCAGATCTGAAAGCAAACCCCAACTCCCTATGTTTCTACCAGACCAGTATGTTCTACTACAGGGGGCTGCAGATGACCAGACAACTAAATAAATCCATACATGTGCTCTTCATCACTAGTGAAGACCAGTCTGGATCCACCTTGCTTTTGGATGGAAAGAAACCAAACTCCGTCTCTAACCAGCAGATACGGTGGTCCCGCTCATTAACAAAAGTCAAGTTTTTCTTTTTTCTGTTTTCTCCATCAACTTATTTTCCATGTTTTATAGAAATTCTTTCGGTGGAAGTATCTACCAAGATCTCAAATAAAACCTAGAAAGTCTGTAGGAACTTCTGAACATTCTACATCCTTAGTTAACCTGCTATGATAAGGTTTTCTGTGAGGAAAAATACCTGGCCCCACTCCCTAAGGACACTTTGTCCTATAAACTCCCTGTGTGCGCATCCTGCACTCAGTATCCTCACCACGTGTTGATTGTATCAGTTTAAATCAAGTCTAGGAGATAGACGAGGGGGAAGTCCTCTCTTGCCAGCCTTCATTTTGCCTGCCCTCAACCCACCTCATTCAGCAGTTCTTTGCCCTCAACGGCCACCTCAATGTGTCTTTAAATCATTCCAATAAACAATTTAAGAAACTCATATTGTAATAGAAAACCGATACTTCTTAAACACAAAGTACATAAACATTTATTTAAAGAGAAAACTACATCACTGCTGTAAATAGAAAACCAGGATCACTTGTCTTAAACACAAAGGTAACCATAAAAATAAATGAAGCAAAAATGAAGCCATGTTATTAGATCCTCATCCGGATACATATATACAATCTTAGAAAGACTCAACCTGAAGTCAGATCTCCTGTCTAAAAAGTAAGATCAGGAAGTATTCAAAGCTACATTAACACAACTCTGGGAGGTGCTCCTTTCCTTAAGCAAAAGGATTAGAGGAGAATTAAATTCTGCATTGTTGTCTACTTAGTGATTGCATTGTTTTTAATGTTGTAACAAGCAGTCACAGGATTTAGGAAATCATGTCTAATCCAGCCCCCTCATTTTGCAGAGGGTACTGGGGCCCAGAGATGGATAGCAGCTAGACCAAGGATGAACAGCACCAGAATGGCAGATCTGAAAGCAAACCCCAACTCCCTATGTTTCTACCAGACCAGTATGTTCTACTACAGGGGGCTGCAGATGACCAGACAACTAAATAAATCCATACATGTGCTCTTCATCACTAGTGAAGACCAGTCTGGATCCACCTTGCTTTTGGATGGAAAGAAACCAAACTCCGTCTCTAACCAGCAGATACGGTGGTCCCGCTCATTAACAAAAGTCAAGTTTTTCTTTTTTCTGTTTTCTCCATCAACTTATTTTCCATGTTTTATAGAAATTCTTTCGGTGGAAGTATCTACCAAGATCTCAAATAAAACCTAGAAAGTCTGTAGGAACTTCTGAACATTCTACATCCTTAGTTAACCTGCTATGATAAGGTTTTCTGTGAGGAAAAATACCTGGCCCCACTCCCTAAGGACACTTTGTCCTATAAACTCCCTGTGCGCATCCTGCACTCAGTATCCTCACCACGTGTTGATTGTATCAGTTTAAATCAAGTCTAGGAGATAGACGAGGGGGAAGTCCTCTCTTGCCAGCCTTCATTTTGCCTGCCCTCAACCCACCTCATTCAGCAGTTCTTGGGAATGGTCGCAGGGAAAGATCATCCGTGCTGGAACACAGTAGCCACCTGCCTGTCAGAGAGGGTACGTTCCAGCATCCCTGCTCCTTCCTGGGAAGATGAGGCCAGGGCTTCAAAGCACCTCTCACAGGACAGGTGAGAAACCTGGCAGTGAAGGAAAGCTGTTTGATTTTTTTTGTCTTTACTTGGAAGCTGGCATAGGAATATCTTAAGGCTCCTCGGAGGGACCTAAATCCATGCTTTATGGTGACAACTCTCAAATTCAGCTTTTCCTTGCCTGCCTAACCTCCTGGGGCAGAGTGTACCTATCTGTCCTACGTGAGCAGCACAATAGCCTTGTGCCCTCTAGGACAAGTGGTGTGTGAGCATCCAAAAAGCAAAGAGAAGTGACTCTTGTTCCTAATGTGGAAAGAACAGGACTTCCTATGATACAGTTGGTGTTCCCTAAAATAGAACAGGATTTGAGCAAACAGTTTTCACTAGGCGGGAAGGAAAAGCCGAGTGTGGCTTGATGTTTCATTAGTGGTGACTCAGACCCTCACTCCTGGGCACCTGCTCATCCTGGTTAGATCTGACTGTTTTCCAGCTACCAGCCTCAGCAGCCAGAGTCCCTCTTTGCCAACGCTTGCCTATGTGATTTCCTGGGGAGGCCATGCCCCGTCCTTCATCTATGTCACTTACATTCAGCTCCAGTTTCTATTTTGAAGTTGGTTAGGTCTTGGTCAAATGCTCCTGTTGGTGTGCAGAGCACCTCCTGTCCGTCTCTGTTCCATTGAGAAGAGATGGTGATTTATATTTATCTCAACTAGACACAGGACTTTTTTTGGAGCTGTTTTCAAATTCGGGGCATATGACCAGCTGCTACCAGAATGAGCTGGAAAAGAGGGTATTAAGGGTGCTGATTTGGCAAAGGTTGCCTTGGACATGCCGCATCAACAGGACCCCATTCCTCAGCCTGTCCATCCTGTCTCAAATCAACCCTCATTCAGTCCACGTGTAGCAACTCCTGACTTTGAGCCAGACACTGGGCTGGGGCTACGGACGGGAAAAAAAGAAAAGAAAAACTGGTTCCTGATGCCCAGATGATGCTCCAACATGGAAAGAACTTTACAGAGTTATTATCAAAAGACTGTGGGAGTCGTAGACAGAAGCAGCATTAGCTAGCCCCCGTCTGCCCCTCTAGCTTGGCCCACAGCACTCCTACCCTCCTCACCAGGCTTTCACCTCCTTGCCCTTCCTTCAGTTCAGGCAAAGCTCTATGTGCTCATTAGAACAACAGCATCAGCATCACCTTTAAAGCTTGAGAGATACACATGGTGTGGGATCCCATTCCAAAACTGTCAAATCAAAATCTGCATTGTTACAAGATTCCCAGGTGATGTGCATGCGCTTTAGACTTTTGAGACACACTGAAGTAAGAGGTTCATAGCTATGACTTGTTAAGCTAGCATCTGACTCACTACTATTGTCTCAGTTTGGTTAGGAAAACTCTATTACTCCATACCGTGACTGGACTGAGTCCTCCTCAGACTTTAATACAAGCACAAATCAGTGGGGGAAACAGATGCTGAGTCCCTGGGCCTAGAGGGCCCCTGGATTCTGTATTTCTAACAAACTCCCAGGTAAAGGCAGCAAGGGCTCAGGTACCCCACTTTCAATAACAAAGGTGAGAGGACCCTGACAGATCAAGGATCTGAATCAGCAAAGCAGAAAACCAGCCCTTGCCCTTAGGGTGACTTTACTCAGGGAGGCCTCTGTTCCTCTTGTCCACCTAAAGGGGCATCTCTGGGCCTGTATTCTCCAGTTTCTATTTTGAAGTTGGTTAGGTCTTGGTCAAATGCTCCTGTTGGTGTGCAGAGCACCTCCTGTCCGTCTCTGTTCCATTGAGAAGAGATGGTGATTTATATTTATCTCAACTAGACACAGGACTTTTTTTGGAGCTGTTTTCAAATTCGGGGCATATGACCAGCTGCTACCAGAATGAGCTGGAAAAGAGGGTATTAAGGGTGCTGATTTGGCAAAGGTTGCCTTGGACATGCCGCATCAACAGGACCCCATTCCTCAGCCTGTCCATCCTGTCTCAAATCAACCCTCATTCAGTCCACGTGTAGCAACTCCTGACTTTGAGCCAGACACTGGGCTGGGGCTACGGACGGGAAAAAAAGAAAAGAAAAACTGGTTCCTGATGCCCAGATGATGCTCCAACATGGAAAGAACTTTACAGAGTTATTATCAAAAGACTGTGGGAGTCGTAGACAGAAGCAGCATTAGCTAGCCCCCGTCTGCCCCTCTAGCTTGGCCCACAGCACTCCTACCCTCCTCACCAGGCTTTCACCTCCTTGCCCTTCCTTCAGTTCAGGCAAAGCTCTATGTGCTCATTAGAACAACAGCATCAGCATCACCTTTAAAGCTTGAGAGATACACATGGTGTGGGATCCCATTCCAAAACTGTCAAATCAAAATCTGCATTGTTACAAGATTCCCAGGTGATGTGCATGCGCTTTAGACTTTTGAGACACACTGAAGTAAGAGGTTCATAGCTATGACTTGTTAAGCTAGCATCTGACTCACTACTATTGTCTCAGTTTGGTTAGGAAAACTCTATTACTCCATACCGTGACTGGACTGAGTCCTCCTCAGACTTTAATACAAGCACAAATCAGTGGGGGAAACAGATGCTGAGTCCCTGGGCCTAGAGGGCCCCTGGATTCTGTATTTCTAACAAACTCCCAGGTAAAGGCAGCAAGGGCTCAGGTACCCCACTTTCAATAACAAAGGTGAGAGGACCCTGACAGATCAAGGATCTGAATCAGCAAAGCAGAAAACCAGCCCTTGCCCTTAGGGTGACTTTACTCAGGGGAGGCCCCTCTGTTCCTCTTGTCCACCTAAAGGGCAGGCGGCATCTCTGGGCCCTGTATTCTCAGCAGCTCTTTTTGTGTTATCCCAAGGGAGACATGTGTCATCCTGAGTGAGTGAATGGACACCAGTCAGTTCTCACCTCTCCCCTGCTTACCACTGTCCAGCGGTTCCTTGTGCTTAACAGACTCCATGGAGCCCAAGCTGACTTGGGTCCTGCCCACCTCCTTGATGCCTTCTTATTTCTCTCTCCCCACTCATGACCACCGCACCAGCCTTCTTCCTGTTTCTCAGACACACCAAGCTTTTGCCTGCCTCAGGATAGTGGCCCATGCTCTCCCCTCGACCTGGAATGCCCTTCCTCCAGCTCTTTCCATGGCTGACTGCTTGTCATTCATAGCTCAGCTCAAATTTCACCTCCTCAGCAAAGCCAACCCTGACTGACCTGTTTAACCCAGTATACACACACCCCACCCCAAAACTCTCTGCTCTAATTTTCTTTTTTCTTAGCCCTTATCAACCTGAACATATTTCATTTGCTTATTCACTTTTCTGTCCTATAAGATTATCTTATAAGAAAGCGAACCCTATGAAAGCAGGGACCTTGTCTACAAACCCCCCTCCATAGTAGGTGCTCAGTAAACAGCTGTAGAATAAATGGATAAATGATTTAATACACACCATAAATTGCTTCTGTCACTGCAACAAAAGAGGGAAAGACTGAGCACTATGTGAGGCCAGCAGAGGAAATGATCAGCTCCTCCAAGGGAAGGAGGTGGGGGTGGTAATCAGGTCAGGCTCCCTGAAGGAGGTGGTATTTCAACTTCACCTTAAAGTGTGGAAAGGATTTTGATGTGCAATGAGAGGTAGAAGCAGCCATCCTAGGTGGAAAGAACAGCTTGGGAAGGTGGTATGGGAGGAGGGAACAGAGCATTCAGCTGATGGGTGGAGACTTAGTACCAGGCCAGCTCAGGTCTCCAGACAGAGACAGCCCTCACTGTAGGTGTGACAGAGCTCGGCAGGGCTCCTGCAGCTGAGCAGCTGAGGTCACTGCCTCCCCTCAGGCAGTCTTCAACCACACCCTGAGCCAAGATGATGAAGGCCAAACCTCAGAGGCAAATAAAAAGGCATGAGGAAGACACACGTGGGCCCAGGAATCAGGACCTACCTCCACTCCACTCAACACCTCACTCCAGTGGGCTACTTTAAGGCCTGCCTGATTTCTATCCTCTTGCCTGTATAGAGCCAGATAGTTTAATTACTTCATGAATCCTCCGTGATCATCAATTTCAGGTTCAAGTCCCTGTTTAACTCTGAGCTCCATAAGGGAAGGAACCATGTTGGGCAGCCTTATTCATGGCTCTATTCTGAGAGTTATGGGCCATAGCCTGGAACACAGAAGTTCCTTGGGAAGACACCTTCATTCATTCACCATTACTGACAAAGCACCCAGGTCAGACCAGGCACTGCACTTCTACACCAAGGATACAGGACTTACACAGAGCAGTGAAAGTCTCTGCCTTCTCAACTGTAGAATTCACATTCAATTTGGAGCAACACATTCTAGAAGCTGGATTTGGCCTGTCTCACTGTGTGACTTTAGCAAGCCACTGAATTTTATAAATTACCTATAAAACAGAATGTAGATTATCTTAAGAAAGCGAACCCTATGAAAGCAGGGACCTTGTCTACAAACCCCCCCATAGTAGGTGCTCAGTAAACAGCTGTAGAATAAATGGATAAATGATTTAATACACACCATAAATTGCTTCTGTCACTGCAACAAAAGAGGGAAAGACTGAGCACTATGTGAGGCCAGCAGAGGAAATGATCAGCTCCTCCAAGGGAAGGAGGTGGGGGTGGTAATCAGGTCAGGCTCCCTGAAGGAGGTGGTATTTCAACTTCACCTTAAAGTGTGGAAAGGATTTTGATGTGCAATGAGAGGTAGAAGCAGCCATCCTAGGTGGAAAGAACAGCTTGGGAAGGTGGTATGGGAGGAGGGAACAGAGCATTCAGCTGATGGGTGGAGACTTAGTACCAGGCCAGCTCAGGTCTCCAGACAGAGACAGCCCTCACTGTAGGTGTGACAGAGCTCGGCAGGGCTCCTGCAGCTGAGCAGCTGAGGTCACTGCCTCCCTCAGGCAGTCTTCAACCACACCCTGAGCCAAGATGATGAAGGCCAAACCTCAGAGGCAAATAAAAAGGCATGAGGAAGACACACGTGGGCCCAGGAATCAGGACCTACCTCCACTCCACTCAACACCTCACTCCAGTGGGCTACTTTAAGGCCTGCCTGATTTCTATCCTCTTGCCTGTATAGAGCCAGATAGTTTAATTACTTCATGAATCCTCCGTGATCATCAATTTCAGGTTCAAGTCCCTGTTTAACTCTGAGCTCCATAAGGGAAGGAACCATGTTGGGCAGCCTTATTCATGGCTCTATTCTGAGAGTTATGGGCCATAGCCTGGAACACAGAAGTTCCTTGGGAAGACACCTTCATTCATTCACCATTACTGACAAAGCACCCAGGTCAGACCAGGCACTGCACTTCTACACCAAGGATACAGGACTTACACAGAGCAGTGAAAGTCTCTGCCTTCTCAACTGTAGAATTCACATTCAATTTGGAGCAACACATTCTAGAAGCTGGATTTGGCCTGTCTCACTGTGTGACTTTAGCAAGCCACTGAATTTTATAAATTACCTATAAAACAGAATGTAGATTATCTAGTTCAGAATTCTGGACTAAATTTTGAGGGATTCTAGGATTATGTGGTGTTTGCTGGGTTCAACAATGTGCTTCTCTTAAAAATGTTTAATTAACCTAAGCAAACTTTTATGTAGAAAGTTAATGAAAAAGTTGGTTGAAAGTTACTACTTTTAGTCCAACCTCTCACTCTGGCCATGGTATGGGCCAGAAGGGCAGAAGATAGAAACTAGACATGCTTTCAGGTTGAGGGCAGCTCAAGATGTTGGGAAAACACTCTGGGAAGGTGGTGCATGAAGGAATGTAGAGATGGGGGTGAGCTAGGGAAAGAGCAGCCTGATAGAGGTCCATCAAGATGCGGTGGAGGCTGGCACACCCCAGCTCTTGGGGGCGGGGAGCTACATGCCTGGTAGTTGGTGATGGCTAGAGAATTTTCTGGGAGGTCTAAGAGCAGGTCAGAGGACCAGGGCCTTAGGGAGAGGGAAGTGGGAGCTAAATAAGGCCCCTGCCTGGGAAAAACTGGAACCTGAGTATAGACAAAACTTATGACAGAACTGAAGTCCAAGGTGGGGGTTGGGGGGTTTCTGAAGGGGGAACCGTGACTCACAGCAAAGGTCAGAGTCAGGACTCCAGCAAGCGACTCTGCCTGGAATCACACTACTGGCCCAGAAGTCTTTAAGTCTCCCACTAAGGTGTGTCCAAAGTCACACAGCCGGCAAGGGGTAGGAATCAGAAACACAGCTCCCTATACCTGATCCACTCAGTAGGACTCTTTCCACTTCCTAATCCATGAGCTTCATGCTGGGCCAGACTCCAAATTCAAATAGGATTTTCTAAACCTCAAGACAATGAGTTGTTTATTGCTTGGTGAAACGGAGGGGGAGATCATTTTCTTTTAACTGAGTTCTGGCTCATGTCCTTGGGAATTACACTGACATTTGTGCTCTTAGTCAATTAGGGGAACTGGAAGGGCTTTTTCTGTTTCTAGTTCAGCAACTCTGAAGCAGTCTTAAGGCTGATCTGAATTCTGTCAACATAATACCAAAGCAACAGGTCAGTCCAGGACAAAACCAACAACTAAGAAATAACTACTAGATAAACAATAAGGTCCTAATGTATAGCACATTATACTCAGCTATATTCAGCATGTAATAAACCATAATAAAGGGCTTCTCCTGGTGGTCCAGTGGGTAAGGACACCGCCTTGCAGTGCAAGGGGCACCGGTTCAATCCCTGGCCTGGGAAGATCCCATGTGCCATGGAGCGGCTGGACTGATGTGTCCAATTACCGAGTCGGAGCTCTGGAGCGCATGAGCCCAGAGCCAGTGCTCTGCAACAACAGACGCCACCGCGATGGGAGGCCCACAGGAGCCAAAGAACAAAGACGGATGAACAGAGAGAAACGAAAGACCAACAGAAGTGGCCTGCCCACTCCCCTCCCTCCCCAACCCAACCTCCACCCAAAATAAATAAATAAATCTTTAAAAAAAAAAAAAAAAAATAATGAAAAAGAATTCAAAAAAGAATGTACAGTTTGTGTGTATGATGGAGTCACTATGCTATACAGCAGAGATTGGCACAACATTAGAAATCAACTAGACTTCAATAAAAAATTATAAGGTCAAAAAAAAATTCTTACTGTGAATCATTTTTGTGAGAGCACTTTGCTCCTTTAGAAGCCATTGTCCTACTTGTTCTTAACAATCTTGGGGGCAGAGGGTGGGTCAGGCTGTGTCCCCAACTTAACCCTCTGCCAAGTCACCCTGTGCATTCAGCAGGGCACTTAAAATTCTCTTAAATCATAGTCCATTTGTTTATCCATTGCCATATGTCTCCCCAATCAGAATACCAGCCCCATAAGGCAGGGATTGTATCTCTCTTATTTAGGGCTTTTTCTCCAGGGCCTAAACCTATTAAATGCTTAGGAAATAACTGTTGTATGACTGAATAAGGCAGATCTGTAAGTTGTGAATAATGATAATGATGCATTTTGAGTAAAAAATGTCACCTAATGAGATCCTATTGTCAAAATGATCATAGAAAGTATCCTGGAAAAGGGATTCAGGAGAAGTAAGGAAGGGATATTCAGTTATTAATGTTGTATTTGTATAATAGTTTGAATTTAAAACGTTGAGATACCATATTACTACTACCAAATGTGCAAAGACACAAAATTTGTTAACATGTTATGTTGGAGAGGACCTGGAGGAAGAGGCACTCTCAAATATTATAAAAGTCTACCTATAGGAGACTATTATTGGGAGCAATTTAGAAATATCTGTCAAAACAACAAATGCACTTAAGATTCAACTTCATTTATGTGGAATTTATCTTACATATATAATAACAAAACATGAAATGACACGTATATAAAGTTATCTGTTGCTGTGTTGTTCATAATGGCAGAATGCTGGAAACCATAAAAATTGACATCATTAGAAGCCCGGCTATATAAATTAGGATTCCCTTGTGCAGCGGAGAACTTTGCAGCTGTAAAGATGAATAAGAATGCTCTCTATATGCTCAAATGGAAAGTTTTCCAAGATAAAAATTTGAGTGAAAAAAGCAAAATCAAAGCAGAGTATATAGCATGCTATAATTAGCGTTTTAAAAAAATGGAGAGAGTATGTCATTAAATTGCTTATATATGCACAAAATATTCCTGGAAGAATACACAAGAAGCTAATAAAAAGCATTGTTATGAATAGGTGAAACAGGGGTAGAGGAGAGAGATGCTTTGTATGCCGTTCCCTATTAATTTTTCACTTGAGAATCATGAGAACGCATTATATGCTCATGTAGTTTGCTTTGAAAATATTTGCTAGCACACTGGGGGTGGGCCAGGCTGTGTCCCCAACTTAACCCTCTGCCAAGTCACCCTGTGCATTCAGCAGGGCACTTAAAATTCTCTTAAATCATAGTCCATTTGTTTATCCATTGCCATATGTCTCCCCAATCAGAATACCAGCCCCATAAGGCAGGGATTGTATCTCTCTTATTTAGGGCTTTTTCTCCAGGGCCTAAACCTATTAAATGCTTAGGAAATAACTGTTGTATGACTGAATAAGGCAGATCTGTAAGTTGTGAATAATGATAATGATGCATTTTGAGTAAAAAATGTCACCTAATGAGATCCTATTGTCAAAATGATCATAGAAAGTATCCTGGAAAAGGGATTCAGGAGAAGTAAGGAAGGGATATTCAGTTATTAATGTTGTATTTGTATAATAGTTTGAATTTAAAACGTTGAGATACCATATTACTACTACCAAATGTGCAAAGACACAAAATTTGTTAACATGTTATGTTGGAGAGGACCTGGAGGAAGAGGCACTCTCAAATATTATAAAAGTCTACCTATAGGAGACTATTATTGGGAGCAATTTAGAAATATCTGTCAAAACAACAAATGCACTTAAGATTCAACTTCATTTATGTGGAATTTATCTTACATATATAATAACAAAACATGAAATGACACGTATATAAAGTTATCTGTTGCTGTGTTGTTCATAATGGCAGAATGCTGGAAACCATAAAAATTGACATCATTAGAAGCCCGGCTATATAAATTAGGATTCCCTTGTGCAGCGGAGAACTTTGCAGCTGTAAAGATGAATAAGAATGCTCTCTATATGCTCAAATGGAAAGTTTTCCAAGATAAAAATTTGAGTGAAAAAAGCAAAATCAAAGCAGAGTATATAGCATGCTATAATTAGCGTTTTAAAAAAATGGAGAGAGTATGTCATTAAATTGCTTATATATGCACAAAATATTCCTGGAAGAATACACAAGAAGCTAATAAAAAGCATTGTTATGAATAGGTGAAACAGGGGTAGAGGAGAGAGAGATGCTTTGTATGCCGTTCCCTATTAATTTTTCACTTGAGAATCATGAGAACGCATTATATGCTCATGTAGTTTGCTTTGAAAATATTTGCTAGCATAGAGATTGCTAAAAAGAAAAAGAGCTGTTTCAACATATCTGGGCATTATGAAAAATCATTTTCAAAGGCTGGAGCAGCAGATACATCATGTCTGGAAAAAGAGCTGGACCAGAAAAAGATGTCGCTCCTGGGCCAGCCTGGACATTGACCTCGGCATGGACGCTGATGCTAACTGTGGGGAAGTGGCTCCCTCCCACAGCTTCAGTGCCCCATCTACAACACAGGGGTGAACTGGAAACACAGCTTCAGTGCCCCATCTACAACATAAGGGTGAACTGGAAACAAAGCTTCAGTGCCCCATCTACAACACAAGGGTGAACTGGAAATCTTTAAAGGTCCCTTACTGCTCTGACATTCTGGGATGTATTCAGTGACTTTACTTAATTTGAACTAAAAATGCTCTATAAAATATGCCCTATTAAGGCATTACGAATACCTTTCTTTTTCACTTTGCTTCTTTGGTGCTCTTTTTTAAAACTGCCTCTTTTTTTTGCCCCTAAGTCATCATTTATTTTTCACTCATCTTTCTTCTTTGGCCTGAGTGGGCCTCCCATTGCAGCGGCCTCTATCCTTGCAGAGCACCGGCTCCAGGCACATGCCCCCCAGAGCGCTGGCTCGCAACTAGTCACACCTGTCCAGCTGCTCCTCTGCACACGAGATCTTCCTGGGCCAGGGATGGAACCGGTGCCCCTTGCACTGCAAGGTGGACTCTTTACCCAGTGGACCACCAGGGGAAACCCTTAAAACTGCCTTTTACAATTACTCTGGGAAGCTCTCATCTTGTCTCTGCTGAAGGTCACATGGTCATGAAGATGACTTTGGTCTGGGATATGGCAGTAGAGAGGACAGGCCAGGTCCTGAAGAGAAGATGACCCAGAAAGAGGCAGAGAACAGGTGGCACTAAGAAACAAGTTCAGTGGGGTGGGAGCAGCCCACTAATGTATACTGAGCAGAAACTCAGTTCATAATGAGTTGGAAGAATACACAAGAAGCTAATAAAAAGCATTGTTATGAATAGGTGAAACAGGGGTAGAGGAGAGAGAGATGCTTTGTATGCCGTTCCCTATTAATTTTTCACTTGAGAATCATGAGAACGCATTATATGCTCATGTAGTTTGCTTTGAAAATATTTGCTAGCATAGAGATTGCTAAAAAGAAAAAGAGCTGTTTCAACATATCTGGGCATTATGAAAAATCATTTTCAAAGGCTGGAGCAGCAGATACATCATGTCTGGAAAAAGAGCTGGACCAGAAAAAGATGTCGCTCCTGGGCCAGCCTGGACATTGACCTCGGCATGGACGCTGATGCTAACTGTGGGGAAGTGGCTCCCTCCCACAGCTTCAGTGCCCCATCTACAACACAGGGGTGAACTGGAAACACAGCTTCAGTGCCCCATCTACAACATAAGGGTGAACTGGAAACAAAGCTTCAGTGCCCCATCTACAACACAAGGGTGAACTGGAAATCTTTAAAGGTCCCTTACTGCTCTGACATTCTGGGATGTATTCAGTGACTTTACTTAATTTGAACTAAAAATGCTCTATAAAATATGCCCTATTAAGGCATTACGAATACCTTTCTTTTTCACTTTGCTTCTTTGGTGCTCTTTTTTAAAACTGCCTCTTTTTTTTGCCCCTAAGTCATCATTTATTTTTCACTCATCTTTCTTCTTTGGCCTGAGTGGGCCTCCCATTGCAGCGGCCTCTATCCTTGCAGAGCACCGGCTCCAGGCACATGCCCCCCAGAGCGCTGGCTCGCAACTAGTCACACCTGTCCAGCTGCTCCTCTGCACACGAGATCTTCCTGGGCCAGGGATGGAACCGGTGCCCCTTGCACTGCAAGGTGGACTCTTTACCCAGTGGACCACCAGGGAAGCCCTTAAAACTGCCTTTTTACAATTACTCTGGGAAGCTCTCATCTTGTCTCTGCTGAAGGTCACATGGTCATGAAGATGACTTTGGTCTGGGATATGGCAGTAGAGAGGACAGGCCAGGTCCTGAAGAGAAGATGACCCAGAAAGAGGCAGAGAACAGGTGGCACTAAGAAACAAGTTCAGTGGGGGTGGGAGCAGCCCACTAATGTATACTGAGCAGAAACTCAGTTCATCTAGATGGATGTTCTAGAAACAAATGCAGCTCCCTTCCCCCACTTCTGCACACCCGGGAGTTGAGTTGCTCTGAGAGATCAGATTTTAAATGAGACACTGATTTCAGCTCATCAAACCGAAACGTTCCCTTTCCAGGGACAATACGCTACTTTTCTATTTTGGGTGAAGCGGGTGTTCTGTCCCTTCCCCTTGTGCTTCATCCCGAGGTCCAGGGGTCCCCCGCAGTCAAACAGTGGAATTCTACCCTGCCGCAGTGATCATTAGGCCTGAGGTTTTCTCCAAAGCACTTTGAAATAAGATGCTTTGTTTGCTGTTACTATCAAAGAAACAGCAAAGCAAGAGGTAAGATGGGGAGGGGAGATGTAAGGTGAGGAGCTGCTGGTCACCATGATGAAACTGCATCAAGTCAAGAACAGAGGAAAGCAGAAACAAGAAATGGCAACAGCTCTGATGTACTGTCAACCTGCTCCTGGAACCTGGTTGGTTGTTAGGCAACATGGACCAATAGATTTATTTTGTGTGTGTGTTTGTGTTTTTAATTATTTAAGCCAATCTACTTTATCTCTGTTTTTTGGTGGTCAAAGGGCCTGCCTATAAATGCCAATCCAGCAAATTGATAGTGACTGCCTAAAGAACTATATTGAGAAGAACCTTGTAAGCCTTATCCAGATCACGACTCATGAGGAAGGTATGCCCCAAGAGAGAGAAGATGTGTAAAACGGTGCGTCCTTTTGACTAAAATGAAATCCCAGACTTAGTCCTCTGCCTCACTCTGGACTGGTCAATGCTTCATTTTTTCCAAGACTTGAGGTCTTTCAGGTTGAGATACAGGAAGGAATTTGTCAACATGTGTCTCCAGAAGGGTAAATGTCCACATTTGCCTAGAGGTTTAGTGGGTATTCCTGCTCTCAAAGAACTGTACTTGATGCCGTAAGTAAATCTCTAGTACCTGTCCCCAGAAAACACTCTGAAGGGAAAATCTTCCTGTGGGACCTGGTGTGCCTTGTGGGCCACTCACTTTTCTGACCTTGAAGAGTTTGCCACCTTGTATCTGCTAAAAGCACAATGGATTACAGAGGTAGCATTTTAAAAGTTTATGAAACAGAAGATAAGATGTGAGCCCTAGAGAATGAAGCAATGAAAGGTTATTAGTCGATTATTTCTAAACTGGTTTTCATAGTTCCCTGAATTTGAGCAAGCTGATGTGTTTAACTGAGATCCTTCTTGATGGAACTTTTATTAATTCTGCTCCCATCTGACATCCTCAAAATTAATCTAAAGGGACTGGTTTTCACTCAAGTTTAAGATCATGCTACTTTTCTATTTTGGGTGAAGCGGGTGTTCTGTCCCTTCCCCTTGTGCTTCATCCCGAGGTCCAGGGGTCCCCCGCAGTCAAACAGTGGAATTCTACCCTGCCGCAGTGATCATTAGGCCTGAGGTTTTCTCCAAAGCACTTTGAAATAAGATGCTTTGTTTGCTGTTACTATCAAAGAAACAGCAAAGCAAGAGGTAAGATGGGGAGGGGAGATGTAAGGTGAGGAGCTGCTGGTCACCATGATGAAACTGCATCAAGTCAAGAACAGAGGAAAGCAGAAACAAGAAATGGCAACAGCTCTGATGTACTGTCAACCTGCTCCTGGAACCTGGTTGGTTGTTAGGCAACATGGACCAATAGATTTATTTTGTGTGTGTGTTTGTGTTTTTAATTATTTAAGCCAATCTACTTTATCTCTGTTTTTTGGTGGTCAAAGGGCCTGCCTATAAATGCCAATCCAGCAAATTGATAGTGACTGCCTAAAGAACTATATTGAGAAGAACCTTGTAAGCCTTATCCAGATCACGACTCATGAGGAAGGTATGCCCCAAGAGAGAGAAGATGTGTAAAACGGTGCGTCCTTTTGACTAAAATGAAATCCCAGACTTAGTCCTCTGCCTCACTCTGGACTGGTCAATGCTTCATTTTTTCCAAGACTTGAGGTCTTTCAGGTTGAGATACAGGAAGGAATTTGTCAACATGTGTCTCCAGAAGGGTAAATGTCCACATTTGCCTAGAGGTTTAGTGGGTATTCCTGCTCTCAAAGAACTGTACTTGATGCCGTAAGTAAATCTCTAGTACCTGTCCCCAGAAAACACTCTGAAGGGAAAATCTTCCTGTGGGACCTGGTGTGCCTTGTGGGCCACTCACTTTTCTGACCTTGAAGAGTTTGCCACCTTGTATCTGCTAAAAGCACAATGGATTACAGAGGTAGCATTTTAAAAGTTTATGAAACAGAAGATAAGATGTGAGCCCTAGAGAATGAAGCAATGAAAGGTTATTAGTCGATTATTTCTAAACTGGTTTTCATAGTTCCCTGAATTTGAGCAAGCTGATGTGTTTAACTGAGATCCTTCTTGATGGAACTTTTATTAATTCTGCTCCCATCTGACATCCTCAAAAATTAGACACTGCTAAGAATGGGGTATTTTTCTGACAGAAAGCTATTCACTCAAATCAATTTAAAATCAAAGCACACAAATAAATATTGCTACTTTTTTGAGGCATTCAAGGCTTTTAAAGCATAATTTACATACAATGAAATTCATCCTAATTTTTAGTTACAGAGTTCCATCAATCTGGACAAATGCTTTCAGGTGCGTTACCACTGCCCTAATCAAGATACAAAAGAGTCACATCACTTCAAAGAATTCCCTTGTGCTCCTTGATAACCAGTTCCCACCCCCAGTACCAGCACCTGCAAGCACAGATTTGTTCTCTAAACTTAGAGTTTCCCAAGATGCCAGACCAGTGGAACAGCACTCTAAGCAGCCTTTGGAATCTGATTCACTTTACTTGACATAATGCATTTGAGATTCATCCAAGTTACTGCATCTATCAGGAATCTGTTCCTCTTTATTACTGAGTAGTACTCCATTGTGTGTATGTACCATAGTTCATTTATCCAATCACCAGGGAAAAGATATTTGGGTATTCCCGTTTTGGCAACTATGAATAAAGCCACTATAAACATTTTCTTACATGTTTTTGTCTGCACAAGTTTTTGTTTCTCTAGTACAAATACTTAGGAGTAGAAGTGTAGGTTGTAGTGTAGTAGTGTAGTAGTTACATTTAACTTATTAGAAAAGCATTTTCCAAAGTGGCTGTTCCATTTTGCATTCCCAGCAGCAATGTAGCCACCTTTATTCACAAATAAGTGGAATGTCATTTTACATAAGCTTAGCTATATCATCATATCTTCATCAAGGCTGAAGGAACTTCATGTCCTTGGCAAGAGCACAGCAACCTACAGATATCACTCAATCATTTTTGTGGCATAAGGTGCAAAAGTCCTAGCTCTAGTCTGATTTTAGAAAAAGACCTTGATGTCTGAAAGGGAATTGAAGTTCACTGCTTCAACATCTTTGAGTAGGGCTGCTTTTTATTGTTCTTTTTTTTAGCTTTCTTGAGGTATGACTGACAAAGAAAAATTATATATACAATTTTGTGCAATGTGATTATTATACATACACATATATACACACTATGAACTATTACCACAATCAAGCTAATTAACATATCCATCCCTCACATAGTTTTCTTTGTATGTATGTGTGCTGGGGATGGGGTTGACAATTAAGACTGATACTCTTAGCAAATTCCAAGTGTACAGTACAGCACTGTTAACTACAGTCACCATACTATACATTAGATTTCCAGAACCTATCCATCCTGCACATATGAAACTTCAACCAATATTTCCCTATTTCCCACACCTCCAATTCCATGGTAACCACTCTTCTCTCTGCCTCAAAGAGTTTGACTTTTCTAGATTGCACCCATGAGTGACATCATGCAGCACTTGTCTTTCGGTGTCTGACTTATCTCTCTTAGCATAACACCCTCGAGGTTCATCCATGTTGTGACAATGGCAGGATTTTCTTTATGCTCACTGCAGCGTTAGTCACAATAGCCAAGGCATGGGACAGACTAAAGTGTCCATCACCAACTGAATAGAGAGAGAAAATGTGAGATTATACATGTATAAACACACAATGGAAGATTATCCAGCCTTAAAAAAAAAGAAAGGAATCTCTCCATTTGAGTAGGGCTGTTTTAAGCCAATCATAACACACTGTCTCTCTCTTCTAGGCGCTATTCAATAGGCCCCATGTTACTGTCCATGTGAGACTGCATGTGTTCTTTAGCTGCTCTCAACTCATTTCTTCATCTCTGAATAAATAGCTTCTGTGAGGATCAAGAGAAAAATGTATAGGAAAGAGCTCTGGAATCAGGAAGCAGTTAAATAATAAGACGACAGATATTGCTAGTGTTGGGGTTTCTATGGACAGTCTTACCAAACCCCAGTATGCTTAAAACCTAAAGCACAGACCATATTAAATGTTAGTCCAGATGTGGTTTTCAAGGGTTAGAACTAAAAGAATCTTCAAGATCTTCCACCAAGTCCTAGCTCTTAATGATAGCGAAGAAACAGAATCTCTAAAAAAGCCGAGGTCACACAAAGTTACTAGTTGCAAAGCTAGTTACAGAATTAAGAACTTCTGACCCTATGTCCAGTTATCTCCTTATTCTGCCAACTGTTGTCTCACGGTTGATTTAAATAGCAATTAGACACAACCAACTTTTCTGCTAGTCCCCACCACATAGTTTTCTTTGTATGTATGTGTGCTGGGGATGGGGTTGACAATTAAGACTGATACTCTTAGCAAATTCCAAGTGTACAGTACAGCACTGTTAACTACAGTCACCATACTATACATTAGATTTCCAGAACCTATCCATCCTGCACATATGAAACTTCAACCAATTTTTCTCCTATTTCCCACACCTCCAATTCCATGGTAACCACTCTTCTCTCTGCCTCAAAGAGTTTGACTTTTCTAGATTGCACCCATGAGTGACATCATGCAGCACTTGTCTTTCGGTGTCTGACTTATCTCTCTTAGCATAACACCCTCGAGGTTCATCCATGTTGTGACAATGGCAGGATTTTCTTTATGCTCACTGCAGCGTTAGTCACAATAGCCAAGGCATGGGACAGACTAAAGTGTCCATCACCAACTGAATAGAGAGAGAAAATGTGAGATTATACATGTATAAACACACAATGGAAGATTATCCAGCCTTAAAAAAAAAGAAAGGAATCTCTCCATTTGAGTAGGGCTGTTTTAAGCCAATCATAACACACTGTCTCTCTCTTCTAGGCGCTATTCAATAGGCCCCATGTTACTGTCCATGTGAGACTGCATGTGTTCTTTAGCTGCTCTCAACTCATTTCTTCATCTCTGAATAAATAGCTTCTGTGAGGATCAAGAGAAAAATGTATAGGAAAGAGCTCTGGAATCAGGAAGCAGTTAAATAATAAGACGACAGATATTGCTAGTGTTGGGGTTTCTATGGACAGTCTTACCAAACCCCAGTATGCTTAAAACCTAAAGCACAGACCATATTAAATGTTAGTCCAGATGTGGTTTTCAAGGGTTAGAACTAAAAGAATCTTCAAGATCTTCCACCAAGTCCTAGCTCTTAATGATAGCGAAGAAACAGAATCTCTAAAAAAGCCGAGGTCACACAAAGTTACTAGTTGCAAAGCTAGTTACAGAATTAAGAACTTCTGACCCTATGTCCAGTTATCTCCTTATTCTGCCAACTGTTGTCTCACGGTTGATTTAAATAGCAATTAGACACAACCAACTTTTCTGCTAGTCCCCACCACAATGGAAAAAACACCCAGCTTATACTAAGCCCCAGTTATTCTCTGTCACATGCCCTTGTCTTACTCTCCCCTGATACTAATTCTCACTTTCACCCATGTGTTATACTGTCTCTTTGCCCCAGTGGAAGTTAAACTCTGCCAGGGTAGGAACCTCTTATTAACCACATTACCTGGCACACAGTAGATCCTAAATCAATGTTTGTTGAATGATGATTTAAAAAACAGACATTAACCAAATCACAACAGGTTTAACTAAATGACAGGTATCTTCTCAACTATTCAAGTCATTTGTTTGGGTGACTTGCACATGTCACAAGCCCAATGGGAGAATGAGAGTTGCTCGGGAAACCAGACTCAAGGGGCCTAAATCCCATTCCATGCCGTCATCTCCCAGTCCTGCTCTGTCTTGCTCCTGTAAGGGACACATTGTCTAAACAGCATCAAGTGTTAACTTGTTAAATCAGTTACACCCAAAAGAGCTGAGATTATTTAACAATGCAACAAGATGAGGTCATATCAAGAAATCTGAGGAGAGGCAGTTTTCAGAGAATCCAGTTCCATGCCAGGGATCTATTGTTTATGAAATGATTTTTGGAAAATGGAGAATTAACTCGATAACGAATCTCTTTCATGGGAAGTCATCGTGTTTAATTCTCAAATTTGAAATTCTTTACTATATATGCATTCAATAATCATCTTATTAGTCTAACTTTTTAGAAGAAATGTGCTATGCAAATGCTTCTAAATTTAATTAGAATTTTAACCATTGTAATTCATCTACGTGGAGGAAAGAAACGCATAATTGCCAGCCACATTTGTTCTGAACAAAGACTGGTTCCACTTCCCACCGTTGAGAATGTTCAGGAATATTCTCCCTGGAAGTTGGGGATCCTGTGAGTTTTGCTCACTGATCTATTAGTAGAACCTGGGATGGCACAAGTCTCATAGAAGGAATCTAATAACTCTTTGCTTAGTGTATGAATAAATGTGGAGTTACTTATCCAAGTTGAAACGCTCCCATGCCTTTTTTCAAGAAGAGCTAAGACTGGGCCTCCAGCTCCCACCACCATTCCGGCGGAGACCCGTGTGGTCTTTGCATCCATGATCTCAGGCATATTCCGTATAAATTCCATGGATTTGGCTGAGTTCCCTACTCAAGCTAACTTATGGTACTTTTCTGAGAATAAAACTACATAAAAACTCTGAAAAAAAAAAAAAAAAAACTAGGTCCCAGGAACCACTACAGAAGCAAAGGGAAACCTTATAAGGAAAGCAGTGAAGTGATTCAGTGAGGATCATCAGATTAAAAGTTGGAACAAAATTCTGGTCACTCCCACACCACTAAACTAGTATATAAAGGTCACCAAGTCACATCCATTCTAGATCTCATCCCAGAACTAAGGAGGTTCTTTAAAACATAGGTTTTCTAATCTAAAAATCACTGTACAGCCCAGGTAAGTTTTTATGCTGAGTGCACTTAAAGGTGCACCCATGTCTAACTCCCCCGGAAGCCCACTAGAAAATGAGGTTGTTGCTGCACCTGCCTCTGGTCAGAGACAGAGTCAGGCCTGACCCATATAGGGGCAGAGAAGGAGATTATTTAACAATGCAACAAGATGAGGTCATATCAAGAAATCTGAGGAGAGGCAGTTTTCAGAGAATCCAGTTCCATGCCAGGGATCTATTGTTTATGAAATGATTTTTGGAAAATGGAGAATTAACTCGATAACGAATCTCTTTCATGGGAAGTCATCGTGTTTAATTCTCAAATTTGAAATTCTTTACTATATATGCATTCAATAATCATCTTATTAGTCTAACTTTTTAGAAGAAATGTGCTATGCAAATGCTTCTAAATTTAATTAGAATTTTAACCATTGTAATTCATCTACGTGGAGGAAAGAAACGCATAATTGCCAGCCACATTTGTTCTGAACAAAGACTGGTTCCACTTCCCACCGTTGAGAATGTTCAGGAATATTCTCCTGGAAGTTGGGGATCCTGTGAGTTTTGCTCACTGATCTATTAGTAGAACCTGGGATGGCACAAGTCTCATAGAAGGAATCTAATAACTCTTTGCTTAGTGTATGAATAAATGTGGAGTTACTTATCCAAGTTGAAACGCTCCCATGCCTTTTTTCAAGAAGAGCTAAGACTGGGCCTCCAGCTCCCACCACCATTCCGGCGGAGACCCGTGTGGTCTTTGCATCCATGATCTCAGGCATATTCCGTATAAATTCCATGGATTTGGCTGAGTTCCCTACTCAAGCTAACTTATGGTACTTTTCTGAGAATAAAACTACATAAAAACTCTGAAAAAAAAAAAAAAAAAACTAGGTCCCAGGAACCACTACAGAAGCAAAGGGAAACCTTATAAGGAAAGCAGTGAAGTGATTCAGTGAGGATCATCAGATTAAAAGTTGGAACAAAATTCTGGTCACTCCCACACCACTAAACTAGTATATAAAGGTCACCAAGTCACATCCATTCTAGATCTCATCCCAGAACTAAGGAGGTTCTTTAAAACATAGGTTTTCTAATCTAAAAATCACTGTACAGCCCAGGTAAGTTTTTATGCTGAGTGCACTTAAAGGTGCACCCATGTCTAACTCCCCCGGAAGCCCACTAGAAAAGTCTGAGGTTGTTGCTGCACCTGCCTCTGGTCAGAGACAGAGTCAGGCCTGACCCATATAGGGGCAGAGAAGGAGTTTTGTCTATTATCATTCTTGCATATTTTAGAGATAGGGTTTCTTTATTCCAGCCCCATGAGATAATAAAAACCTATGCACGTGTGCTAGGAACTCCATGGTGGAAGATTCAAGGAAAATGTTGGATTTTATGAAAAGCAGGTATTATTCTTTCTTCCATGAAAATAAGAGTAATTTTCAAAAATCCTCCCCTAGATGGGAATGCCTCCTGGTCTCATAAATTCCCAACAGTATCTATCTCACTTTCAAAGATGTCCCCCTGTGAACCACAAATCCCAGTATTCATGCCACCAAGTAATCCCCTCCCATGCCAAATCTAAGCCAAACCTGTACAAGCAACAGAATTCAGCAGAAGTAACACTGTGAAACTTATAAAGCTAAGTCATAAGAAGTCTTGTAGTTCCCATTTCAGACTCCTGTAAAGCTAGCTCCTGGAATGTTGTCTTTTAGATCTCAGCCACTGTGCTGTTAGAAGCCCAAGTCCCATGAAAAGGCAGACTACCGCTGCAGCTAAGCTCCCAGCTAACAGGTACACCTAGTTTAAGGGGCCGCCATCGTGGATGCCCAGCCCAGTCAAGTCTTTGGATTACTTCAGTTCCAGCCACCATCTGACTGCAACTACATGACAGACCTTAAGAGAAAACTTCTCGGGTGAACCCAGTAAACCCACCAGGCCCAGAGAAACAATAAGGTGTTGTCTGAAGTCACAAAGTTTTGGTGTGGCTTGTTATACAACAATAAGTAACTGGATGTCATGAGTGTTCAGTTGGGTCCAATTCTCTGCAACCCCATGCACTGCAGCCCACCAGGCTTCTCTGTCCATGGAATTTTCCAGGCAAGAGTACTGGAGTGAGTTGCCATTTCCTTCTCTAGAAGTAACTGGAACACTGCCTCAAATTCCTTTACAAGTTTCTATGCTCCTTATATATCTGTCAACAACAAAACTCTGTAAAAGTAAAAAGTAAAATAAAAATTAAAAAAAGTTTCTATGATCCTGAGTCACTCTCATAAGTCATTTATGCTCATTTATGCAAGACTCTGTCCCTTCCCAGCCAAAGTTTACAAATAGCTGAGTTTGTTTCAAATACTTCAAAACTAAATGTTTGAAGTTAGGATTTTCTCCTGTTGAATTTGAAAAGGTTTGCACTGAGTGCAAAACCCTCCCTTAAAATTTCATTCTTGCATATTTTAGAGATAGGGTTTCTTTATTCCAGCCCCATGAGAAATAATGAGTTAGGATTTTCAAGGAAAATGTTGGATTTTATGAAAAGCAGGTATTATTCTTTCTTCCATGAAAATAAGAGTAATTTTCAAAATCCTCCCCTAGATGGGAATGCCTCCTGGTCTCATAAATTCCCAACAGTATCTATCTCACTTTCAAAGATGTCCCCCTGTGAACCACAAATCCCAGTATTCATGCCACCAAGTAATCCCCTCCCATGCCAAATCTAAGCCAAACCTGTACAAGCAACAGAATTCAGCAGAAGTAACACTGTGAAACTTATAAAGCTAAGTCATAAGAAGTCTTGTAGTTCCCATTTCAGACTCCTGTAAAGCTAGCTCCTGGAATGTTGTCTTTTAGATCTCAGCCACTGTGCTGTTAGAAGCCCAAGTCCCATGAAAAGGCAGACTACCGCTGCAGCTAAGCTCCCAGCTAACAGGTACACCTAGTTTAAGGGGCCGCCATCGTGGATGCCCAGCCCAGTCAAGTCTTTGGATTACTTCAGTTCCAGCCACCATCTGACTGCAACTACATGACAGACCTTAAGAGAAAACTTCTCGGGTGAACCCAGTAAACCCACCAGGCCCAGAGAAACAATAAGGTGTTGTCTGAAGTCACAAAGTTTTGGTGTGGCTTGTTATACAACAATAAGTAACTGGATGTCATGAGTGTTCAGTTGGGTCCAATTCTCTGCAACCCCATGCACTGCAGCCCACCAGGCTTCTCTGTCCATGGAATTTTCCAGGCAAGAGTACTGGAGTGAGTTGCCATTTCCTTCTCTAGAAGTAACTGGAACACTGCCTCAAATTCCTTTACAAGTTTCTATGCTCCTTATATATCTGTCAACAACAAAACTCTGTAAAAGTAAAAAGTAAAATAAAAATTAAAAAAAGTTTCTATGATCCTGAGTCACTCTCATAAGTCATTTATGCTCATTTATGCAAGACTCTGTCCCTTCCCAGCCAAAGTTTACAAATAGCTGAGTTTGTTTCAAATACTTCAAAACTAAATGTTTGAAGTTAGGATTTTCTCCTGTTGAATTTGAAAAGGTTTGCACTGAGTGCAAAACAATGAGGTTGAGTTTTTAAAAATGTAATACAAAACTAGTTTTATATACTTGGCTCCAAACACATGTCTGCTATTATGATATATACCTCTTGTAATTATGTTCTTCAAAATGATCCCGATTTCAAATGATGTTTCCATTAAATTATAGGAATTCGGGGAAAGTTGAAACATTGAATCAAATTTGCATCTTGCAAGCTGCCTCTCACACAGAAGAAGAGCATAGAAACCCTAGGTCAGGTCACCGGTTCCCTCTGGTGGTTCAGAAAACACAATCCTTATGAGACTCACCTTCAAGGGTGGTAACTTTGCTTTCTTATTTGAATTTGGGATGCCAACTTATCTAGTCTAGCTGTGCCCTATAGAACCCAAAAGTGACAGAAATAAAAGCAACCTCATTCACACACTCATAGAAAACACACACCACATACAGAAAACAAATAACTTGGGTCATGGAAGAATTTGCTATTGTCATTGTTTTGACATTTATTTTCCTTATATTTCTCTAGGTTCCTTTTGGAGTCACTGAATTTCATTTATGAGTCATTTCTTAAGTTATGGCTTAAACATACTCATAATGTAGTTTCTCCTGTACTCCAGGCACTGTGCTAAGTGCTTTATACACATTAACTCATTAACTTCAGAATTCTGTGATATAGGTAATTATTATCCCTATTTTACAGCTGACAGTTTAGTGATTTGCTAAAGTTTTAGATACTAAGTACTCTGAGCTGAGATATGAACCTAGGTCCACCTCTCAAGCAACAGAAACATAGCAGGGCACATCTTTGAATTCCCACACAACTCGGTTATTGAATCATTGAGCAGGAACCAGAACGTTGCCAAAAGAACTATGCATTCAGGCTTCCCTGGTGGTCCAGTGGGTAAGGACACCACCTTGCAGTGCAAGGGGCACCGGTTTGATCCCTGGCCTGGGAAGATCCCACGTGCCGCAGAGCAGCTGGACCGATGTGTCCAATTACTGAGCCAGAGCTCTGGAGCGCATGTGCCCAGAGCAGGTGCTCTGAGAGAACAGAGGCCACCGCGATGGGAGGCCTACACGGCCAAGAACAATAGGTTGAGTTTTTAAATGTAATACAAAACTAGTTTTATATACTTGGCTCCAAACACATGTCTGCTATTATGATATATACCTCTTGTAATTATGTTCTTCAAAATGATCCCAATTTCAAATGATGTTTCCATTAAATTATAGGAATTCGGGAAAGCTGAAACATTGAATCAAATTTGCATCTTGCAAGCTGCCTCTCACACAGAAGAAGAGCATAGAAACCCTAGGTCAGGTCACCGGTTCCCTCTGGTGGTTCAGAAAACACAATCCTTATGAGACTCACCTTCAAGGGTGGTAACTTTGCTTTCTTATTTGAATTTGGGATGCCAACTTATCTAGTCTAGCTGTGCCCTATAGAACCCAAAAGTGACAGAAATAAAAGCAACCTCATTCACACACTCATAGAAAACACACACCACATACAGAAAACAAATAACTTGGGTCATGGAAGAATTTGCTATTGTCATTGTTTTGACATTTATTTTCCTTATATTTCTCTAGGTTCCTTTTGGAGTCACTGAATTTCATTTATGAGTCATTTCTTAAGTTATGGCTTAAACATACTCATAATGTAGTTTCTCCTGTACTCCAGGCACTGTGCTAAGTGCTTTATACACATTAACTCATTAACTTCAGAATTCTGTGATATAGGTAATTATTATCCCTATTTTACAGCTGACAGTTTAGTGATTTGCTAAAGTTTTAGATACTAAGTACTCTGAGCTGAGATATGAACCTAGGTCCACCTCTCAAGCAACAGAAACATAGCAGGGCACATCTTTGAATTCCCACACAACTCGGTTATTGAATCATTGAGCAGGAACCAGAACGTTGCCAAAAGAACTATGCATTCAGGCTTCCCTGGTGGTCCAGTGGGTAAGGACACCACCTTGCAGTGCAAGGGGCACCGGTTTGATCCCTGGCCTGGGAAGATCCCACGTGCCGCAGAGCAGCTGGACCGATGTGTCCAATTACTGAGCCAGAGCTCTGGAGCGCATGTGCCCAGAGCAGGTGCTCTGAGAGAACAGAGGCCACCGCGATGGGAGGCCTACACGGGCCAAAGAACAAAGATGGATGAAAATAGACAAATGAAAGACCAATAGAAGTGGCCCGCCTGCTCCCTTCCTTCCCCACCCCCACAAATAAAAATAAATATAAAAAAAAAAGAAAAGAAAAACAAACAAAAAAAGAACTATGCATTCTTGGGGCTTACCCTGAGGAAAGGACTTGAATCTGACTTTGGGATATTGCAGCGTTGACCTTTTCAGACTGCTTTTTTATATTAGTACAGTTGTTGGCAGAGTTCCGTATTGTCCAAATTGCACTGGTAGTGTCAACTACAATGAATGGACAACAAGGGCATTTGCTATCTGCCTCTGCGAAGATGGAACACTGTGCCTTAGGAGCTGCTGACTTTTCAACATCCCCTGAAGGAAATCAGGGTGGGGCAAGGCACTCTGTGCTCCGGGGAATCTGGTGGAGCAGGTCTTTAGATAGGTAAATGACTTTTAGGAACAGCTTTTATTATCTCAATCCTGGCATCTCCTCACAACTAGAAAAGTGCTAAAATCCTTCATGAAGATATCACATCCTCATGTCAGACACAAGCCATTTGTAAAATAAAAGCCTTTAAAAAAAACCCTTTCTTTGATGGCATTTGAATTTCCGCCACACTGAAACCCTTATATTGGCTTTCCTCCCCTATCTCTTTGGAGCAGTCTCTCAGAGTTATCTGGGGTGCTGCCTCCCGGGTTGTAGTCCTAATTATTCCCCAAATAAAACTTAACCCACAACTCTCAAGTTGTTCATCTTTTTTAGCCGACAGTAGTTTCCCTGTTTGATATGTCTTGTCCCATCCTTCATGCGCATGGACATCGGAGATTATCCATTCAGAGGACTTTGGGCAAGGACACAACAGCCAGTCACAGAGACACAAGAGATTCAACAATTAGAACTTGTCGTGGGCACCGTGCTGGAGTTTACTCTGATTACTATTCTCACTAGTTCTCGCTAAGAGAAACTATATTAAATAGCTCAGAGACTTTTCCTGGCCTGGGAAGATCCCACGTGCCGCAGAGCAGCTGGACCGATGTGTCCAATTACTGAGCCAGAGCTCTGGAGCGCATGTGCCCAGAGCAGGTGCTCTGAGAGAACAGAGGCCACCGCGATGGGAGGCCTACACGGGCCAAAGAACAAAGATGGATGAAAATAGACAAATGAAAGACCAATAGAAGTGGCCCGCCTGCTCCCTTCCTTCCCCACCCCCACAAATAAAAATAAATATAAAAAAAAAAGAAAAGAAAAACAAACAAAAAAAGAACTATGCATTCTTGGGGCTTACCCTGAGGAAAGGACTTGAATCTGACTTTGGGATATTGCAGCGTTGACCTTTTCAGACTGCTTTTTTATATTAGTACAGTTGTTGGCAGAGTTCCGTATTGTCCAAATTGCACTGGTAGTGTCAACTACAATGAATGGACAACAAGGGCATTTGCTATCTGCCTCTGCGAAGATGGAACACTGTGCCTTAGGAGCTGCTGACTTTTCAACATCCCCTGAAGGAAATCAGGGTGGGGCAAGGCACTCTGTGCTCCGGGGAATCTGGTGGAGCAGGTCTTTAGATAGGTAAATGACTTTTAGGAACAGCTTTTATTATCTCAATCCTGGCATCTCCTCACAACTAGAAAAGTGCTAAAATCCTTCATGAAGATATCACATCCTCATGTCAGACACAAGCCATTTGTAAAATAAAAGCCTTTAAAAAAAACCCTTTCTTTGATGGCATTTGAATTTCCGCCACACTGAAACCCTTATATTGGCTTTCCTCCCCTATCTCTTTGGAGCAGTCTCTCAGAGTTATCTGGGGTGCTGCCTCCCGGGTTGTAGTCCTAATTATTCCCCAAATAAAACTTAACCCACAACTCTCAAGTTGTTCATCTTTTTTAGCCGACAGTATTTTCCCCTGTTTGATATGTCTTGTCCCATCCTTCATGCGCATGGACATCGGAGATTATCCATTCAGAGGACTTTGGGCAAGGACACAACAGCCAGTCACAGAGACACAAGAGATTCAACAATTAGAACTTGTCGTGGGCACCGTGTTGGAGTTTACTCTGATTACTATTCTCACTAGTTCTCGCTAAGAGAAACTATATTAAATAGCTCAGAGACCTTTACGCGAACACGGTGTGGTCCCCTCAGGGTGTGAGCCTCGGACCTCAACAATAAAGTATTGTGGTCTCAAGTATTGTCAAACCAAGAGTGGGTTTATTAATCATCAAATAAAGGCAAGCACAAGTAATCAGAAATAATCAGAACTCAACCAAATGTAAACAGATGTTCTTACCCCAGAGCTGGAGAGTCTCGAACCCATCGGGCTCAGCCGATCTCCATGGGCGAGGCTAACGCATAATTTTCCTTAACCCTTTTTATATTTTTTTCTAACTAGAAATCTCAAGCTGATTAATAATCATGAAGAAGATTTTTGTCTCTCTAGAGATGTAAAAGAGGCCATCACCAGAGCCCTTTCTCCCCCACCAACACCTTTGCTCTTGAGAGAAACATTCTTACAATTCTTAAATTACAAAGGGCTCTCCCAGTTTGTTAAGTGTTTCATTAGCATTAAAAAGTGGTAAGAGGAAGAACCTTTGTGCTCTGTATTGGTCTCAGAGAGGCAAGGCTTGCAGGCAACACTTATCCTTAGTGTGAGGAGACATTTGTCTGCTCAGCCTGGATATCTATTTTTTAAATTTTTTTGTGAGAAATGAACGTGTCTCCAGTTGTCCACAATAAACTCAGAGGCTGCTGGCACGAACTGAGTAGCAACCAGGACATTTAGAAACCGTTCCTGTAGATCAGCCCATCTGCACTGGGGAGAGAATGTGATACACAACAGAAAAGAATGCCATATTGGCTTTCCTCCCTATCTCTTTGGAGCAGTCTCTCAGAGTTATCTGGGGTGCTGCCTCCTGCGCTGCAGTCCTAATTATTCCCCAAATAAAACTCAACCTACAACTCTCAAGTTGTTCATCTTCTTTTAGTCGACAGTAGTTTCCCTGTTTGATATGTCTTGTCCCATCCTTCATGCGCATGGACATCGGAGATTATCCATTCAGAGGACTTTGGGCAAGGACACAACAGCCAGTCACAGAGACACAAGAGATTCAACAATTAGAACTTGTCGTGGGCACCGTGCTGGAGTTTACTCTGATTACTATTCTCACTAGTTCTCGCTAAGAGAAACTATATTAAATAGCTCAGAGACTTTTCCGCGAACACGGCGTGGTCCCCTCAGGGTGTGAGCCTCGGACCTCAACAATAAAGTATTGTGGTCTCAAGTATTGTCAAACCAAGAGTGGGTTTATTAATCATCAAATAAAGGCAAGCACAAGTAATCAGAAATAATCAGAACTCAACCAAATGTAAACAGATGTTCTTACCCCAGAGCTGGAGAGTCTCGAACCCATCGGGCTCAGCCGATCTCCATGGGCGAGGCTAACGCATAATTTTCCTTAACCCTTTTTATATTTTTTTCTAACTAGAAATCTCAAGCTGATTAATAATCATGAAGAAGATTTTTGTCTCTCTAGAGATGTAAAAGAGGCCATCACCAGAGCCCTTTCTCCCCCACCAACACCTTTGCTCTTGAGAGAAACATTCTTACAATTCTTAAGTTACAAAGGGCGCTCCGAGTTTGTAAAGTGTTTCATTAGCATTAAAAAGTGGTAAGAGGAAGAACCTTTGTGCTCTGTATTGGTCTCAGAGAGGCGAGGCGTGCAGGCAACACTTATCCTTAGTGTGAGGAGACATTTGTCTGCTCAGCCTGGATATCTTTTTTTTTTTTTTTTAATTTTTTTTGTGAGAAATGAACATGTCTCCAGTTGTCCACAATAAACTCAGAGGCTGCTGGCACGAACTGAGTAGCAACCAGGACATTTAGAAACCGTTCCTGTAGATCAGCCCATCTGCACTGGGGAGAGAATGTGATACACAACAGAAAAGAATGCCTTCTTGTAGGCAAGGGGATGGTACATACATGTGTACACACATTTGTGTGCATGTGCATGTTGAATAGGGTGGGAGCTGCTTTTCCTCCATGGGTCATTGTCAAACAACCTTTTCTCTCATTTCATGTGTCTACTTCCAAAGAGTTTTCTTTGCATTCTCACAGGCAAACCATTCTGGGGAAACTGAGACAGCCTCAAATGAAATTTCATGGTGGAATGCGCAAGGGTGGTGTGGGATGCTCTAGCTGTTCTTTTTCTTTTATCTCTATCTCTAGGCATACTTGTAGTCCCTCTTTCCCTCTAGGCCACTAGCCACTTAAAATACACTCAAAAAGTAAGCAAACAAAATATATTCATATTAAGTTAATCAATAGTTCCTCTTTGAAAATGCAAACATGTAACTCTGAGCCTTGGTTTCCTCATGAGTAAATATCCATACTTCTCCTAGCAGGTAAGCTGGCCTTTGTCAACACACACACACACACACATGCACACACACTACACTGTACTGTCAAGTAACTGAAAAGAGACTTGAGTGGATAACGAGGGTTACCTGGAGACAGGACTGCAAAGAAGCCAAGTCGGGAGCAAAAACCATCAGGACAGCCTGGTGGCAAAAGCACATGGGCCTTGAGGTCAGGCCAGCAAACCCCACTGCAAACCTTGCCCCTGTGACTCACAAAGTGTGAAATCTTAGGCAAATTACTGAAATTCTCCAAGCCCTGGATTCCCATTAGTAAAATGGAAATGTTAATAGTACCTACCCTCAAAATTGTTTTGAACATGAAATAAATCAATGCACACCAAAGGCTTAACCCAATGCCTGATACACTGAAAATCTTCAGTAAATATTAGCTGTTTTTACTTACTATACAGTAAACAGAGTAAAATTTATACTAGCCATTAGTTATTGAATATTTTCCACATACAAGGCTGTAGGCTATTGTAAATTACACTGTCTCTCTCAACCTTCAGAGCAACTATGTAAGGCATGTTCTAGAATACCCCCTTTTCTAGATGAGAAAATTGAGATGCAAACAAGTTAAATCATGTCTGTAGGGTGCCAGTGTTACCAAGTGTCAGAGCACAGCCAGTCTGACTCTAAGTCTGAGGTCCTAACCAAGTCTCACACAAAACTGACTTCCTAGAAATTCAGATTAGAGTTTTTTAGTGAACATCTGTCAACACTGTCCATAGACCTTTCAGGATCCCAATCCTTCCGAAACCCCAAAACCTTTATGGTCCTTTAAAACACTAGGCGCACCCAACTGTTAAAGCCAGATAACTTCACAGGGGGTGAAAATGAGCACATGTAGAGAACTCTTTCTTCTCTGTGAGCTTTCACGCCCACACACCATGTTTGGTGTGAGGATAATTGTACTTATTACAAATTCCTTTAAGATGCACCGAGGCCTAACACAGAGTGAACATGGCAGAGAGCAAACGAGGCAATGAGAGAGTGTGATGGACGTGTGCTCAGAGTCTGGACTCAGACTACCCTGCATTCAAGCCCTCGGAATGTCCATCAGCTGTGGGCAGTTCATTTCACCTCAGTGAGCCTGTTTCCTCATCTCCACAGGTGACAGGCCACACCTCTCCCCAGAGCATGGTTCTGAAGATGAAATGAGGTCATCCCCGTGCAGCACATGACACACTGCAAGACACATGGGAAGTCCTTGGTAAATACTCTTATTAACAATATTGTTATTATCATGTTTTCAAAAATGTTATCTGTAATTATTATTATTTAATTCTCAAAACAGTTATACCATAGAGGCAGGGCTACCAAGACTTGGAGTCTGCATGCCTTGCTCAGAACCCGTTGGGCTGGCAGTGGGCCCAGTGTTTTTCTCACAACCTCCTAACAACTGCTGAAATCAGCATGGTAGCAATGTACTTATGGGTCGGTAACGTGCTAATGGGTGGGTTCTGAGGAAGGAGTCCACTTCCTTTGAGAGAGTAGCAACACAAGCCATTACCAGTTCTATAATCCACAGTTCCTCAACAGCAAAGCTAACCCAGTCTTCAGGAACCCCTCCGTATTGTTGGGTGCCCAGTAGAACTCAGAAATGTTTCGGGTGGGCTCCCACCTTAGTTTTTACCTTGAGTCAGGTATTAAGGTGATTAGGTCAGAAAAGTTGCCCTCAGAAACTTCGGTTCTTCGAGTGGTGGTGACATTAAGCAACCCGCAGGCATTGCAGATGGGTGGTTGAAATGCCTGCTCTGGGAGGGGCAGCCAGTCACAGAAGCTGAGGTCATAAAAGCCTTGTAATTGGAACTGGGGTGACTAATTCCCAGGTAGAATCATAAGCTCTTACAAATTGCTTTTGTAGAAATCACATACCCAGATGTCCAACCTGCCCTGAATCACTCTACACTCATAAGCAGAAGCATCTGGCATCAGAGACCTCCACAAACACATCACAGAAACACACTGAACCTGGTCCAAGGAGACAGGCCTTCTCTCGCCTTGCAAATGGTATGCTGATGACATCATGTGAGCTGACATTTTCCCAGCGTCTAAGGGTAGGTTCAGAGAGCAACACTGATTACAGTGAGCTGGGTGACCTCAGGGAGGGCTCATCCCTTTCTGAGTCTCCTTTGGTAAAATGAAAGGAATGAATTAGATGGTTTCTGAAGCCCATGGAGTGGAATGGTTACCACATGTTATGATACAAAATTCTCTCAGCAGTGGTTCATTTAAGAGGCAGTAAAAAGAAATAACTAAATCTGTTTCATACAACAGGCCTATGAACCTGTTAAGTTGGTACTATTACTATTCCCATATTACAGATGCAGGAATCAAGGCCCAGACTAGTTAAGTGTCTTGCCCAAGACACTCGTGCAGAGCTGGGATTTTAACCCAGGCTCCTCAACACACAGGTCAATGCTCTTAATCATTAATATTATTAATGCATAAATCTAGGGTTGCTCAGAACCCGTTGGGCTGGCAGTGGGCCCAGTGTTTTCTCACAACCTCCTAACAACTGCTGAAATCAGCATGGTAGCAATGTACTTATGGGTCGGTAACGTGCTAATGGGTGGGTTCTGAGGAAGGAGTCCACTTCCTTTGAGAGAGTAGCAACACAAGCCATTACCAGTTCTATAATCCACAGTTCCTCAACAGCAAAGCTAACCCAGTCTTCAGGAACCCCTCCGTATTGTTGGGTGCCCAGTAGAACTCAGAAATGTTTCGGGTGGGCTCCCACCTTAGTTTTTACCTTGAGTCAGGTATTAAGGTGATTAGGTCAGAAAAGTTGCCCTCAGAAACTTCGGTTCTTCAGTGGTGGTGACATTAAGCAACCCGCAGGCATTGCAGATGGGTGGTTGAAATGCCTGCTCTGGGAGGCAGCCAGTCACAGAAGCTGAGGTCATAAAAGCCTTGTAATTGGAACTGGGGTGACTAATTCCCAGGTAGAATCATAAGCTCTTACAAATTGCTTTTGTAGAAATCACATACCCAGATGTCCAACCTGCCCTGAATCACTCTACACTCATAAGCAGAAGCATCTGGCATCAGAGACCTCCACAAACACATCACAGAAACACACTGAACCTGGTCCAAGGAGACAGGCCTTCTCTCGCCTTGCAAATGGTATGCTGATGACATCATGTGAGCTGACATTTTCCCAGCGTCTAAGGGTAGGTTCAGAGAGCAACACTGATTACAGTGAGCTGGGTGACCTCAGGGAGGGCTCATCCCTTTCTGAGTCTCCTTTGGTAAAATGAAAGGAATGAATTAGATGGTTTCTGAAGCCCATGGAGTGGAATGGTTACCACATGTTATGATACAAAATTCTCTCAGCAGTGGTTCATTTAAGAGGCAGTAAAAAGAAATAACTAAATCTGTTTCATACAACAGGCCTATGAACCTGTTAAGTTGGTACTATTACTATTCCCATATTACAGATGCAGGAATCAAGGCCCAGACTAGTTAAGTGTCTTGCCCAAGACACTCGTGCAGAGCTGGGATTTTAACCCAGGCTCCTCAACACACAGGTCAATGCTCTTAATCATTAATATTATTAATGAAAATACTAGTGAACCAGTCACACATACTAAGGGTTCCAGATCCTTCTTTTTAAGACTTCTCCATTTCTGTTCTATCAACAGTGTGTGTGTCAGTTCTCAGGAATCACCTGGCAGATACATACCACCTAGATACTGGCATGTCAACCCCAGACAGGTCCTAACAGATCATCTGGGCTGAATGTTCTTAACCCATTATCTTTGAGCAACCATTAAAGGACACAAAAACTCTCTAAAGTTATATGGAAAATGAGGGTGTGTATAATTCTGAAGGTACATGTCAAAGATTTCTTTCAGATTTTCGAGAAGGTCTAAAAACTTTTGAGTTCAGCCATGTTTTGACAGTTGATAAAATTGAGACCTACAGATGAAAATGGATCTACCCAAGTACACACAGCAGAGAGTGACAGATCACCTGACCCAGAGCCTGGGCTCTTGGCTATATTACATTGATTCAACTCGATTCTCTCCAACATGCTCTCAGGGCCTGCCATGGTCAAGAAGGCTTCATAGGGATCACATGTAGAGCTCATGAGCTTTGGGTAGTTTTAGAAAATCATCATGCTTCGTGTTTAATACAAAATGTGATTTCATCATTTCCCTAAAGTTCTTGTTGTTGATAATTACCACTGATTTGCCTGTCTGCTATTCATGAAAACTTAGCCTGTGGCATTTGATTCATATCTGGTCCAGTCTGTCTTTACTGGACCCACTCCTGACCCCTATAGATGCTTAAGGTAGTTAGGAATTTATATCTCATTGTTTTGTTTAAAATAATCAGTGCAAAAGAAAACTGACAACAGCTAAACTACACAAAGCAAAATATGTTAATGACTAAACATTGATGAAAGAATCACATTGTCCTGACAAAGTTCAGATGAACTAAATGCATACCAGGAAAACTGGACTTGTAGAAGTAAAGACACAATAGAAAGTTCACTCTGGCAGGACCTGTTAAGTTGGTACTATTACTATTCCCATATTACAGATGCAGGAATCAAGGCCCAGACTAGTTAAGTGTCTTGCCCAAGACACTCGTGCAGAGCTGGGATTTTAACCCAGGCTCCTCAACACACAGGTCAATGCTCTTAATCATTAATATTATTAATGAAAATACTAGTGAACCAGTCACACATACTAAGGGTTCCAGATCCTTCTTTTTAAGACTTCTCCATTTCTGTTCTATCAACAGTGTGTGTGTCAGTTCTCAGGAATCACCTGGCAGATACATACCACCTAGATACTGGCATGTCAACCCCAGACAGGTCCTAACAGATCATCTGGGCTGAATGTTCTTAACCCATTATCTTTGAGCAACCATTAAAGGACACAAAAACTCTCTAAAGTTATATGGAAAATGAGGGTGTGTATAATTCTGAAGGTACATGTCAAAGATTTCTTTCAGATTTTCGAGAAGGTCTAAAAACTTTTGAGTTCAGCCATGTTTTGACAGTTGATAAAATTGAGACCTACAGATGAAAATGGATCTACCCAAGTACACACAGCAGAGAGTGACAGATCACCTGACCCAGAGCCTGGGCTCTTGGCTATATTACATTGATTCAACTCGATTCTCTCCAACATGCTCTCAGGGCCTGCCATGGTCAAGAAGGCTTCATAGGGATCACATGTAGAGCTCATGAGCTTTGGGTAGTTTTAGAAAATCATCATGCTTCGTGTTTAATACAAAATGTGATTTCATCATTTCCCTAAAGTTCTTGTTGTTGATAATTACCACTGATTTGCCTGTCTGCTATTCATGAAAACTTAGCCTGTGGCATTTGATTCATATCTGGTCCAGTCTGTCTTTACTGGACCCACTCCTGACCCCTATAGATGCTTAAGGTAGTTAGGAATTTATATCTCATTGTTTTGTTTAAAATAATCAGTGCAAAAGAAAACTGACAACAGCTAAACTACACAAAGCAAAATATGTTAATGACTAAACATTGATGAAAGAATCACATTGTCCTGACAAAGTTCAGATGAACTAAATGCATACCAGGAAAACTGGACTTGTAGAAGTAAAGACACAATAGAAAGTTCACTCTGGCAGGAGCTAAAATTTGATACAATTACATTAAATACAGATAAATCACAATTGATTAATTAAGCCTGCCTTGTAAAAATTCACATAAAGGAGTGAATTCCTATAAAATTGGTTTTGACAAAATAAGAAGTGACAAAAAGGAGAAATGGTTTCATACTGATCTTAAAATTAGCTTTAAAAGAAAAAAAAACAGTTTAAAAAGAAAAACAGCTTAATGAGATTTAATTAAGAAAAATATAAATTCAATTAAATTGGTGCTAGTTATAAGCATGGAATCAAAGCATCCTCATTGCCAAAGGACAGAAGTTAAAATGTCTGCTATGTTAAACACGTGCCAAGAAGAAAGTGCTAACATAGGGAGGTCAAGACTTTAATAGTCTTTTGTGAGGACGTAGTCACTTGTAGGTAATGGTCTGATGAGGCAGACAAATTGACACAGCCATTGCCTTTGCAAAGCTCACTTGAGAAGTCAAGCAACTAGCACAAACTGTATTATTTTAGGCATATTTTAACCCTACAAGTTCCATGACAACACAAAACACCAAGGAGTAAATGTTACATTGCTGGTGGGGTGAGTGAAGAATTCCTCAAGGGAATTCCAGTAGAATTTACTTTTCTTCCTAAACAAGAAAAGTCTGTTTTCTCTTTGTCTTCCTTTTCTGATGGTTCTAGGAGTCACTTGCCTGAGGTCATCTCCAGTGCTAGGCACTGGTTACCCACCAGACTTCTGGGCCTCACGCCTGGCATTCTCTTAATGTCTTCAACAAGGGGTCAGTGGTATGCCAGAGCTGGCTCAAACCCACTCGTGAAATTATCAAATTTTAGGAATTTGATAAGCTACAGTGATTATTAAAATTTGAATTACATAAGGAACATAAATTTGTAATCAAATATACCAGCTTAAAAAGGGGCAATAAATATTCAAAACTTATCACTTCCTAATTAGTTTAGCAGACTCTGCTTCTAAGGCTGTTCACACCTGTCATATGTGCATGGTAGCTACTATATCGAGGTATGCGTATCTTTCCCAGTGCCACATTCAGTAACATCACATTAGTGGCTCAAAATCAACCAAAGTAGGAGTAGTTATACCACAGAAAACTGTAAATGCTGCCAATTGAGACTAATTTATAATTTTGTTGATTGTTTAGATTTAAGAAGTGAAGGACGATCACTCAGTCATGTCTGACTCTGTGACTGCATGGATAAGTCATGGAATTCTCCAGGCAAGAATACTGGATTGGGTAGTGTTTTCTTTCTCCAAAGGATCTTCCCAACCTAGGGATCAAATTTAGATCTCTCACATTGCATGTGGATTCTTTACTGTCTGAGTCACCAGGAAAGCCCAGTACTGGAGTGGGTAGCCTATCGCTTCTCTGGGGGAACTTGCTGACATAGGAATTGAACCGGGTCTTCTGCATTAATTAAACAATGCAGATTATGCTTATAACTCATTATTATACTTATCACTCATCCAAAGTGATGAGATAAAAGAACTGAGACAATATTTTTTCAAATTCAGCAAAAAAAAAAGTCACTCAGGCTATTGACAAATGTGTGATCTCCAACCTCTTTGTTGTTTCACTTTTGTCTTACTTGTTAATGAAAGTATCAATGAACATGTATGTCAAAACTGTTCTTGTTACTCAACTGCAATCATGATTGATTCTATAGATATATGAGTTCCAAATAAATCAAGGAATGCATTGTCTGAGGATCAACCAGCTATCTGGAATTTACAACAAAAGCATTTATATTTTATTCATTGTAAACTGAGTGCTGTGCACCCTTTATAAAAATAAAATGCATCATAACCTTGAGTATGCATATACATATGCATTTTCAGAGTTGCACTCAGCCTCTCATCCTTGTGATCTAGCTAAGCTTCAACAAGGGGTCAGTGGTATGCCAGAGCTGGCTCAAACCCTCTCGTGAAATTATCAAAGTTTAGGAATTTGATAAGCTACAGTGATTATTAAAATTTGAATTACATAAGGAACATAAATTTGTAATCAAATATACCAGCTTAAAAAGGGGCAATAAATATTCAAAACTTATCACTTCCTAATTAGTTTAGCAGACTCTGCTTCTAAGGCTGTTCACACCTGTCATATGTGCATGGTAGCTACTATATCGAGGTATGCGTATCTTTCCCAGTGCCACATTCAGTAACATCACATTAGTGGCTCAAAATCAACCAAAGTAGGAGTAGTTATACCACAGAAAACTGTAAATGCTGCCAATTGAGACTAATTTATAATTTTGTTGATTGTTTAGATTTAAGAAGTGAAGGACGATCACTCAGTCATGTCTGACTCTGTGACTGCATGGATAAGTCATGGAATTCTCCAGGCAAGAATACTGGATTGGGTAGTGTTTTCTTTCTCCAAAGGATCTTCCCAACCTAGGGATCAAATTTAGATCTCTCACATTGCATGTGGATTCTTTACTGTCTGAGTCACCAGGAAAGCCCAGTACTGGAGTGGGTAGCCTATCGCTTCTCTGGGGGAACTTGCTGACATAGGAATTGAACCGGGTCTTCTGCATTAATTAAACAATGCAGATTATGCTTATAACTCATTATTATACTTATCACTCATCCAAAGTGATGAGATAAAAGAACTGAGACAATATTTTTTCAAATTCAGCAAAAAAAAAAGTCACTCAGGCTATTGACAAATGTGTGATCTCCAACCTCTTTGTTGTTTCACTTTTGTCTTACTTGTTAATGAAAGTATCAATGAACATGTATGTCAAAACTGTTCTTGTTACTCAACTGCAATCATGATTGATTCTATAGATATATGAGTTCCAAATAAATCAAGGAATGCATTGTCTGAGGATCAACCAGCTATCTGGAATTTACAACAAAAGCATTTATATTTTATTCATTGTAAACTGAGTGCTGTGCACCCTTTATAAAAATAAAATGCATCATAACCTTGAGTATGCATATACATATGCATTTTCAGAGTTGTCACTTACCTCTGACATCCCTCAGAGGCCTCTCATCTCTTACCACAAGACCACCCGAACCTGCTGCAGCCATCAGGCTGTTAGGCCAAGTGAGGTCATGATGGGCCCAGGGAAGTACCTGGAAGCTTCACATTAGAGGAGAGGAAGGACAGTGTTTACAGTGAGGGCTGGCTGCAGAATGGCCTTTGTCAGGTCAGGGCCTTTATTTATTTTCATACCAGCTGAAGGCCTTCAATCCCAGTTTGAAGTCAAAGGACAGGAAAAAAGGTTCTTTACTTTCATAAGGATTAATAACATAGTTTGGTTGGCAGAGAACTCTGGGGCACTGTGAAGCCCTGGCCCTGGACATCTCAAGGCCCTGGAAGGACAGATCTGTAAGAATTGGAAACAGAGCAACAATACTTCTTCCTGGAGGCAATACACTGCTTGGACTCTCTGTGGGAAGACCACACTCCCTCACATTCCTCTGTATTTCACATTTGCTGGTGTCCTTTGGAGGTGAAGGGGAATGCACTTATTTATCTCATTATTTTACCTTTGTATAACTTATATCCTAAATAATGCCTATCATGCAAGCACATATTCATTCATTCATCGAATAAATCAATATTGAGTACTTTCCGTGGGTCAGGCACTGCTCTCATGCCATGGGTATAGGGGTGAACCAGGCAATCTCTGACCTCATGATATATAAGGTCAAGTGAGCAATATGACATCAAACTGGTTTCACATCCAGCTGGATACAAACTCTGCTTGCCCCACATGTTCCAATTCATTATTTTCTTCATATAAATACTCTTCTCAATGCCACCTTATTGATGTACCAGGCTATTGACAAATGTGTTACTCAACTGGCAATCATGATTGATTCTATAGTTTATATTGAGTTCCAAATAAATCAAGGAATGCATTGTCTGAGGATGACGCCGCGATCTGGAATTTACAACAAAAGCATTTATATTTTATTCATTGTAAACTGAGTGCTGTGCACCCTTTATAAAAATAAAATGCATCATAACCTTGAGTATGCATATACATATGCATTTTCAGAGTTGTCACTTACCTCTGACATCCCTCAGAGGCCTCTCATCTCTTACCACAAGACCACCCGAACCTGCTGCAGCCATCAGGCTGTTAGGCCAAGTGAGGTCATGATGGGCCCAGGGAAGTACCTGGAAGCTTCACATTAGAGGAGAGGAAGGACAGTGTTTACAGTGAGGGCTGGCTGCAGAATGGCCTTTGTCAGGTCAGGGCCTTTATTTATTTTCATACCAGCTGAAGGCCTTCAATCCCAGTTTGAAGTCAAAGGACAGGAAAAAAGGTTCTTTACTTTCATAAGGATTAATAACATAGTTTGGTTGGCAGAGAACTCTGGGGCACTGTGAAGCCCTGGCCCTGGACATCTCAAGGCCCTGGAAGGACAGATCTGTAAGAATTGGAAACAGAGCAACAATACTTCTTCCTGGAGGCAATACACTGCTTGGACTCTCTGTGGGAAGACCACACTCCCTCACATTCCTCTGTATTTCACATTTGCTGGTGTCCTTTGGAGGTGAAGGGGAATGCACTTATTTATCTCATTATTTTACCTTTGTATAACTTATATCCTAAATAATGCCTATCATGCAAGCACATATTCATTCATTCATCGAATAAATCAATATTGAGTACTTTCCGTGGGTCAGGCACTGCTCTCATGCCATGGGTATAGGGGTGAACCAGGCAATCTCTGACCTCATGATATATAAGGTCAAGTGAGCAATATGACATCAAACTGGTTTCACATCCAGCTGGATACAAACTCTGCTTGCCCCACATGTTCCAATTCATTATTTTCTTCATATAAATACTCTTCTCAAATGCCTTTCAACAGAACAAAAACAATCATAGCCACTACTTATATAACATGTACCAGGCACTAGTCTAAACACTTTACATACATCAACTCACTTGTTTCCCACAAGGTAAGAATTATTAATACTATTATTACCCTCATTTTACCAAGTGTTTAAAAACTTCTCTGATAAACAGTGCAATTGTTCAATGGTACCACCATTCATCCTGGGCAGGACATTCAGGTGAACTACGTCAACCTAGCTGAACTTTCATGTAATTTAGCAAATATCAAGCTTCAATGTTATGCAATACCTGCAGTATGGATGAGGCTTAGATGGTATCCTAACTCTGCCACTTTTCTACCTGCAGCACTTTGGGAAAGAGTTAATTTACTTAACCTCCCTGAACTTGTTTCCTCTAACTGAACACGTATACTATGCAGTTACTTCCTGGGTAGGGTGAGACCATTAAGAGCAGTCAATAATACAATGGGACCACACATCTGGGACCTTGGCCCACCCAAGAGTCCTTAAGCTCCTTGCAGTCATGGACCTTGATTATCTTGCTCACTGGAGTGTCAGCCTAGCACATAAGAGGTGTTGAGTATTGGTTGGTTGACTGGTTGATTGGTTGACTGGATGGGTAGATATATGGGTGGTTCTGTTTCCACTGTCCCACAGGAGCTATCCTCAGCTCAGACTCTCCTTCCTAGAGCTTCTCACATGTGAATACAGTCTCCCCCAAGATGACCAACAGACATTCAAGGCAGGTCTTTTCTCCTACATCTCACCACAATTTATGAATTGTGAATTTATGAATTTATAAATACAATTTATGAATCACCAAGGAAGGAGCCTTGGGATTCGGAACCAATACTGCCCAGGCAGGTTTCAAAATATCCTAAAATTTTCACCTGTTCCCTGGTGCCCTTGCTTCCAAAGAACTTTCAGCACTTAAGGAATTTCCTATAATTTTTGGTAGATTAATGCTTATACAAACCAATTTTCCTGGTCTTTGACCTCCTTAAGACAAAAGGGAATCATCAGGTGTTCACAAGGGAAATCATTCTCTTCAGGATCCTAAGTTCTAAATAAAAAATATAAAACTGGAATTACATGGCTATCGTAAACACTGCTTTTCAGAACAGATAAAACTGGTTTTGAATCTCCACAACTGTCCTAACTACATTGAACCTATACTCTTTCATCTGGAAAGTGGGAATAATAACACATTCTTTGTGAGGTCATTTGAATGATAACTCAAATACTGTAAGTGTATTACTTAACATCATGCCTCATACAGGGCAAGGACTCAGCAAAAGACTGTGATTTTTCCCAGTCAAGTTGGTACTTCATTGAAAATTACAAAGAGACTAGCACATCTATAGTGATACATCTTAAACAAATGAAAATTATTCTTCTCAATAAACTTTATTCAGCTAATTCCCTCTGTCTCTCCTGAGCAGGTACACTATGGTCTTAATACTTTCTCCCTAAGTGATAAGAATGGACTACAACCTGAATCAAAAATTTCATTCATTCATTTTTTAATTAACCCATTAACCAAATCTGTACTGAGATCCTACCATGTGTCAGACACTGGTAATAACTGGGAATATAGAGGTAAGTGACCCAGACAAGGTCCCTGCTCTCATGGAACTTCCAATCTAGGTGATACACAGGAATTTTTTTAAGCCACCCAGACGGTATAATTATAAAATGATGGAAAAGGACAGGGATCTAAGAGCACATGAAAGAAGGATAGCTTAATCTAAGGATACAAGAAGAGAGACACAGACTTTATATAACTGGAAAGAAAAGAAAAGAATGCCACAGGACTTGGAAAAGGGTCAGATTACAAATCTGAATAATCCCTTAGGACTTTAAAACAAAGACGTAGATCCTCCATGCCATCTCTCTGTTTGGTATCCCTTCCTCCACCCAGTAGAGACCCAAAGCTACATGTTCTAGGAAAGACAAAATTCTGTTTTGTTGGTTTCATGCGTAAGTAGCTGTTTGGTCACTGGGATTACTATGCAGCTGTTCTTTCAGCCTGGCCCTTGGCAGTTCCCCTGGGAGGAAAGCAGATGTGGCCAGTGTTCAAAAATACTTTCTTGTAAAAAAATGTTTCACACATAATATTTGCCCCATGCAAAAAAGCTAAAGTAGTTGAGTCTTTTAAATATCATACTGTAGATCTAAAAGGTTAGAATCAAACACAGAAGAGATCACCTACTTAAAAATTCTTTCCATAAAGAACTTGCAATAGGTAAAAATCTGCATACACAAAAATTTACAATCCCAAATAAAAAAAAAAGTAGAAGTTTAAGAGGATGAATAATTGTTTTCGGAAAGTGGGAATAATAACACATTCTTTGTGAGGTCATTTGAATGATAACTCAAATACTGTAAGTGTATTACTTAACATCATGCCTCATACAGGGCAAGGACTCAGCAAAAGACTGTGATTTTTCCCAGTCAAGTTGGTACTTCATTGAAAATTACAAAGAGACTAGCACATCTATAGTGATACATCTTAAACAAATGAAAATTATTCTTCTCAATAAACTTTATTCAGCTAATTCCCTCTGTCTCTCCTGAGCAGGTACACTATGGTCTTAATACTTTCTCCCTAAGTGATAAGAATGGACTACAACCTGAATCAAAAATTTCATTCATTCATTTTTTAATTAACCCATTAACCAAATCTGTACTGAGATCCTACCATGTGTCAGACACTGGTAATAACTGGGAATATAGAGGTAAGTGACCCAGACAAGGTCCCTGCTCTCATGGAACTTCCAATCTAGGTGATACACAGGAAATTTTTTTAAGCCACCCAGACGGTATAATTATAAAATGATGGAAAAGGACAGGGATCTAAGAGCACATGAAAGAAGGATAGCTTAATCTAAGGATACAAGAAGAGAGACACAGACTTTATATAACTGGAAAGAAAAGAAAAGAATGCCACAGGACTTGGAAAAGGGTCAGATTACAAATCTGAATAATCCCTTAGGACTTTAAAACAAAGACGTAGATCCTCCATGCCATCTCTCTGTTTGGTATCCCTTCCTCCACCCAGTAGAGACCCAAAGCTACATGTTCTAGGAAAGACAAAATTCTGTTTTGTTGGTTTCATGCGTAAGTAGCTGTTTGGTCACTGGGATTACTATGCAGCTGTTCTTTCAGCCTGGCCCTTGGCAGTTCCCCTGGGAGGAAAGCAGATGTGGCCAGTGTTCAAAAATACTTTCTTGTAAAAAAATGTTTCACACATAATATTTGCCCCATGCAAAAAAGCTAAAGTAGTTGAGTCTTTTAAATATCATACTGTAGATCTAAAAGGTTAGAATCAAACACAGAAGAGATCACCTACTTAAAAATTCTTTCCATAAAGAACTTGCAATAGGTAAAAATCTGCATACACAAAAATTTACAATCCCAAATAAAAAATAAAGTAGAAGTTTAAGAGGATGAATAAGTGTTCCTAAATATTTTGAGTCATTAACAAAAATACACACACACACAAACCCTGTTTCTAACACTCTTCATGCACAAGAATTAAAGCCTCAGCATGTACATGGGCTTCTCTCTGGCTATTTGTTTCACAAGACATATTTGGAGGATGCTGGTATCCCCAGCAGCATAATATCAAAAGTAGATAAATTCTCGCAGGCCTGTGACCTCCCTTCTACACTGCCTTTTCAAGTCCCACAAAGTTCCATCCACCTGGCTGCCTCACTTGCTCGGGTATTCACAGTCTTCTACTATTGGCTTGGGGGTCTCCTGCAATTTCATCCCACTCCTCACCCAGAATCTTTACAAATCTAATTTATACTTTGTTCTGATCTATCACCATTATATGATTATAAACTTTCTATTCCTCCTTTCATTTTTCATTTTGGAATGATGGTTCATCATTTCTTCTGAACTGTTATCTGACTATAGTCTGTGATAACCTCCATAGTTTTCCCAAGATCTCCCAGAAGATCTGTTCTCTCCAGTCCTGTTCTAGAGCAATTAATTTCTTGACCCACCAGAATCACCATACTGATTTCAGCAGTAGCACTCCAGGTTGCTGAAATAAGTTTTAACCTTGCTTCTCTTTCTGATCATAGTAGCGATAGAGATGTGTCATCTGACATGGATGCACCAGAAAACTTGCTGGGTTCCCATTCTAGTTCCAGCATCTGGGAGACAAATCTCACCTTGACCATGTACTAACTCTGGATATAACATTCTCTAAACATCAACTGAGATAACAGTAATATGGGCATGTTTGTTGGTTTCATGCGTAAGTAGCTGTTTGGTCACTGGGATTACTATGCAGCTGTTCTTTCAGCCTGGCCCTTGGCAGTTCCCCTGGGAGGAAAGCAGATGTGGCCAGTGTTCAAAAATACTTTCTTGTAAAAAAATGTTTCACACATAATATTTGCCCCATGCAAAAAAGCTAAAGTAGTTGAGTCTTTTAAATATCATACTGTAGATCTAAAAGGTTAGAATCAAACACAGAAGAGATCACCTACTTAAAAATTCTTTCCATAAAGAACTTGCAATAGGTAAAAATCTGCATACACAAAAATTTACAATCCCAAATAAAAAATAAAGTAGAAGTTTAAGAGGATGAATAAGTGTTCCTAAATATTTTGAGTCATTAACAAAAATACACACACACACAAACCCTGTTTCTAACACTCTTCATGCACAAGAATTAAAGCCTCAGCATGTACATGGGCTTCTCTCTGGCTATTTGTTTCACAAGACATATTTGGAGGATGCTGGTATCCCCAGCAGCATAATATCAAAAGTAGATAAATTCTCGCAGGCCTGTGACCTCCCTTCTACACTGCCTTTTCAAGTCCCACAAAGTTCCATCCACCTGGCTGCCTCACTTGCTCGGGTATTCACAGTCTTCTACTATTGGCTTGGGGGTCTCCTGCAATTTCATCCCACTCCTCACCCAGAATCTTTACAAATCTAATTTATACTTTGTTCTGATCTATCACCATTATATGATTATAAACTTTCTATTCCTCCTTTCATTTTTCATTTTGGAATGATGGTTCATCATTTCTTCTGAACTGTTATCTGACTATAGTCTGTGATAACCTCCATAGTTTTCCCAAGATCTCCCAGAAGATCTGTTCTCTCCAGTCCTGTTCTAGAGCAATTAATTTCTTGACCCACCAGAATCACCATACTGATTTCAGCAGTAGCACTCCAGGTTGCTGAAATAAGTTTTAACCTTGCTTCTCTTTCTGATCATAGTAGCGATAGAGATGTGTCATCTGACATGGATGCACCAGAAAACTTGCTGGGTTCCCATTCTAGTTCCAGCATCTGGGAGACAAATCTCACCTTGACCATGTACTAACTCTGGATATAACATTCTCTAAACATCAACTGAGATAACAGTAATAGTATCTTCCTCAAAATGCTGTTGGATAACATGAAACAGTTCTCAAAAAGTTTTACAAAGGGATAGCACATAACATTCAAAATGTCAACCATTGTTTTTATTTTGATATGCACACATTCTTCAGTCCCAGCAAATAATGTATATGAAAGAACAAGAGGCAGAGCCCTCCATGTCAGAGCTTTTCAAACTGCAGGTTAGTAAGTCTAGACATCAATTTAGCAGGTTCATAAGCTGAATATTTTTACTTAGAACAGACTGTTCTTCAGAATGAATGGAATAAAATATATTTAAGTGCATTTCATGTTGCAAACACTAAATGCTGTTTTGTCAAACAGATACATGCACGTTTATGCATATGCATACTGCAATACAATGTAAAATGCATTTCTTACTGCATGTCACAGTAAAAAAATAAAATAAAATAAAATAAAAACTTTTGAGGGCTTCCCTGGTAGTCCAGTGGATAAAGAGTCCACCTTGCAGTGCAAGGAGCACCGGTTGAATCCCTGGCCCCAGAAGATCCCATGTGCTGCGGAATGGCTGCATTGGTGTGTCCAATTATGAGCCAGCACTCTGGAGTGCGTGTGCCCAGAGCCGGTGCTCTGTGAGGAGAGAGGCCACTGCAATGGGAGGCCCACACATGCCAAAGAATAAAGATGGATGAGAATAATAAATAACTAAGAAAAAAAGCTCGTGGCATGAAATTAATAAAAAAAAAAAAATTGTTTTTTGAAAGGCATTGCCATAGGCTGATCCAGAGCTCCTAAATACACTCACTCATTGGTAATGATGTACAATTTAGGAGAGACATTACTGCCCCCTGCTGGGACTCTTCATTTTTTCTTTTCTTTTTTTTGATGGTCTTCCTCTGTAATTTTTTTTTGTTAATTCTTTATTTTAAAGATTTTACAGAGCTTTGTTGTTCACCGACATGTATGTTCCCAAATCATTCATATGCATATCCCTGGACCACCCTCCCACCCCTCTTGACCATCTCCCCAAGTGATTGTAGGCACTCTTTATTTCTTATCGAGAAGGACAACAAGGCAAAGGCCTTGCTTCTCCTAGCCTATGACCTCAGCCATCTTTCCCGAACCTTGTCTGGAAGTTCACCTGGGAGGAATGCAACTCTTGAGCTATCTTGAGGCCCTGGGCAATGAGTCCAGGTAGCACTAGAAGTCGGAGCTGGAGTTCTTATCTTTAAAATACTTTTGAAAGCACAGTGTCCTTCCCTCCCACCAGCCTCCCATAGTCTCTTCCAGAAACTAAGCTGAGCAGTGCCATGACTGAGTTAACCTTGGTCTCACCTCTGCCCTATCACACATCACAGCTGGGCAGAGTCTTCCCAGCCCCTGAGTGGCCACACCTCTTTGCTTCTGTGGGCAGATCACACCCTTCAGAGGAAGGTGAACCAACTGCATGTTCTCAAAGCTGGAACCACCAACAGCCTTCATCCTTTAATGCCCCTGAGTTCTAAAATAACTCACTAGGGTTGGAGGACCAGAAGATTACAGGCTTGAAAAGATACGCGGCCCCACTCCAGAGGTAAGCCTCTACCAAGAAGGGCCCCCAGAGGTAAAGGCCCCAAAAGAACAGCTGTCCTAACACACATCCTTTGTCTTAAGATGTAAAGCCCAGAAAACCAGACACACTTACTAAGAATCTACTTGGTCCCGCTTCAGTATGAGCGCTACCATGAATTGGGGGTTCATATCTAGTCATCCACACTGGAGGTCTCAAGTAAAACTTGAAGGAGAGTAAGAATTAAGGCTGATGAGTGTAGAACTTCAGCCAGCTTCAGACCCAAGCGCTTAAGCTTTCCAAGCCACTGTGCTAAGTCTAGCTGCACTTCCGAACTTCAGGGCTTACACCAAGAAACAAAAACTGACTGAATCACAGTCAAATAAAATCTAGTATGAAAAAAGGTTTAGTCTTAACCTTAAAATAAATATACTAATGGTTGAGTCATAGTAGGTAGTATTTTCAGAATCTAAACTATTAATTTGCTTTAAAAATAGTCTCACTTGTTTTAAGCCTTGGATCAGACTTCATTCTTCCTCAGGTAAAGTCCTGTCCTCAAAGATAGACATGCCTCAGTCATTTCCTCATCTATAAAATAAAGAAGGTAAATAAATAGTTCTTCTAGTGTCTACACTATGTGCCAGGCATTGAGCGTGCTCGGGACTTTTATGTGTGCTGTTTTATACAATTCTTAAGAGAAATTAATCAATTTGCTGAAGAGACAGATTCTTACCCAAGTACGCCTGACTTCCTTGCCCCACTAGGAACTGGGCAAGTGTAGGGCTTATCCCCATGAATTTTTGCTTCTTCCCTCCCCCTTGTTCATGCTTCTCAATGGAAGCAATTATCAAAAGGAAGCGAAATCAACATCATAAAAAATAAGGAAAGACTGAGAGACTATCACAGATGAGCAATGACTAGGGAAACATGACAACTAATGACCCTGGATCACAAAAAAGACTTAAGAGGGAAAAACCTGGAAAATCCAAATAAAAGCTGGAGTGTGTTAATGCAATATTCAGCTGATGGACCTCTCACCTTACCTTCTGCTGTGCTGTAATCCATTCTCATGCTGCTTCTAGATTCATCTTTCCAAAGCACAGATCTGAGCATGCCTCTCTCTCCTACTTAAAACTTCTTGTGGCTCACCCTCACCTCAGGGTTTGTCTCCTCTCACTTCCCCTACCTACCTCCTTGACTCTGCTCCAGCTTTGCTCAACTCTCTGCTGTTCTCAGAAAATACCAAGTCCTTTCCACCCTCTGGATCTTTCTTGGCACATACCCTGTCTGTCAACCCCCTAGGCTGCAGGTAGAATTAAGTAGAAATCTCTCTTTCTCAGGATTCAGTTTAGATGTCACTTCCTCCAGGAAACCCTCACCAATGCCCTTGATCCCATGCCTGGGTTAAGTCCTCTTCCCTGAGTTTTCACTGCACTCTGTAATTAGCTCCCATCATAGCACTTTCTATCCTGGACCATATTCATATCTGCCTGCTTCCTCATACAACTGAAATGGGAAGCGTGCCCTCATAGACAAGGCATTGAATAGCACTAACTTCCATTGTCAGGAGGTCAGTCTTTCAAGCTGCTTGCTCTGTTTCCCTGATTGCTCAAGGAGAATTGTGTTAGTCTGTCTTCAACACTCCCTGCCAACTGTTAATCACTTTATTTTCAAATAATGCCAGATCAAGCCTAGGCTGGGCACTTGCCATAAGCAACAGAATCTAGCTTGAATTTAGTAAACTGTTTTCACTGTATTTGGTTTTATTTATGAAATTCTATTTATAGAAAGCAATACAGAAGTTTTTCTTCTGCATAGACCATTCATCCTTTATAAAATTAATTTATATTAGTAAAGGAAGTAAATCAATTTAGGAAAAAATTGCTAAGTGGTTGTTCAGGTGGCACATACAGTGATAAGTGCACTTGTGCACACATGCACCCAAGATGCACATGTGCTCATGTGCATGCAACTGTGAAAACCACCCTGAAGGAATAGTTTGTGCAGTGAGGTCCTTGGGTCCAGGGTATTGCTATCTTTGCCACAACTACCTGTGTGGCAGGGAGAAAATTACTTTTCCATGTATACGTTCAGAGGTGTCCAACTCTTTGTGACCCCATGGACTGTAGCCCACGAGGTTTCTCTGTCCATAGAATTTTCCAGGCAAGAATACTGGAATGCATTGCCATTTACTACTCCAGGGAGTCTTTCCTGCCTAGGGATCAAACCTGTGTCTTTCTCCTGCACTAGCACGCAGATTCTTTACCACTCGCCACCTAGGAAGAAGAGAAAAAAGTGAGGCCATAAAAATACAGGATTTCATTTCCCAGATACAAGTCTCTCTTCCTGCTCATATGGCATGGAAATAACATTGCTGAAAAGGAACCTCAAGTAGGCCATACTTTTTCTATTAGAGATCAGAGACCTGAAAGGTAGAGAGGTTAAGTGATCCAAGGTCATATCATAATTTAATATCAAATTCAAGACCAAAATCAAAGTCTCCCCATCCCCTAGTGAACTGTTTCTCCCTTCATTTGGACAGCCACACACAAATCAACGGAGTTAGAACATACTCTTTCACCATACGAAACAAACTGGCTAAACAATGGGGTTGCAAGGCATTGAATAGCACTAACTTCCATTGTCAGGAGGTCAGTCTTTCAAGCTGCTTGCTCTGTTTCCCTGATTGCTCAAGGAGAATTGTGTTAGTCTGTCTTCAACACTCCCTGCCAACTGTTAATCACTTTATTTTCAAATAATGCCAGATCAAGCCTAGGCTGGGCACTTGCCATAAGCAACAGAATCTAGCTTGAATTTAGTAAACTGTTTTCACTGTATTTGGTTTTATTTATGAAATTCTATTTATAGAAAGCAATACAGAAGTTTTTCTTCTGCATAGACCATTCATCCTTTATAAAATTAATTTATATTAGTAAAGGAAGTAAATCAATTTAGGAAAAAATTGCTAAGTGGTTGTTCAGGTGGCACATACAGTGATAAGTGCACTTGTGCACACATGCACACGAAGATGCACATGTGCTCATGTGCATGCAACTGTGAAAACCACCCTGAAGGAATAGTTTGTGCAGTGAGGTCCTTGGGTCCAGGGTATTGCTATCTTTGCCACAACTACCTGTGTGGCAGGGAGAAAATTACTTTTCCATGTATACGTTCAGAGGTGTCCAACTCTTTGTGACCCCATGGACTGTAGCCCACGAGGTTTCTCTGTCCATAGAATTTTCCAGGCAAGAATACTGGAATGCATTGCCATTTACTACTCCAGGGAGTCTTTCCTGCCTAGGGATCAAACCTGTGTCTTTCTCCTGCACTAGCACGCAGATTCTTTACCACTGCGCCACCTAGGAAGAAGAGAAAAAAGTGAGGCCATAAAAATACAGGATTTCATTTCCCAGATACAAGTCTCTCTTCCTGCTCATATGGCATGGAAATAACATTGCTGAAAAGGAACCTCAAGTAGGCCATACTTTTTCTATTAGAGATCAGAGACCTGAAAGGTAGAGAGGTTAAGTGATCCAAGGTCATATCATAATTTAATATCAAATTCAAGACCAAAATCAAAGTCTCCCCATCCCCTAGTGAACTGTTTCTCCCTTCATTTGGACAGCCACACACAAATCAACGGAGTTAGAACATACTCTTTCACCATACGCAAAAACAAACTGGCTTAAACATTTAAATATAAGACATGACACCATAAAACTCATAGAAGAAAATATAGGCAAAATGTTCTCTGACATAAATTGTACCAGTGTTTTCTCAGGTCAGTCTCCCAAGACAATAGAAATAAAAACATAAACAAACAAATGGGACCTACTCAAATTGACAAACTTTTGTACAGCAAAGGAAACCATAAGCAAAACAAAAAGACAACCTATAGACTGGTAGAAAATATTTGTAAATGATGTGACAGACAAGGGCTCAATTTCCAAAATACACAAACAGCTCATACAACAGAAAAAGACAAACAACCCAAGTGAAAATGGACAGAAAAACCTAAATAGGAATTTCTCCAAAGAAGACCTACAGATGGCCAACAGGCTTGTGAAAACATGCTCATTATTGTTAATTGTTAGAGAAATGCAAATCAAAACTACAATGAGGTACTACCTTATACCAGTCAGAATGACCATCATTAAAATATCTTAAAATAACAAATATTAGATAGGGTGTGAAGAAAAGCGAATCCTTCTACATTACTGGTAGGAATGTAAGCTGTTGCAACCACCATATAAAACAGTATTGAGGTTCCTCAAAAAACTAGAGTTGCCATATGATCCAGCAATCCCATTCTTGGGCATATACCCAGACAAAACCACAATTTAAAAAGATATATGGGGCTTCCCTGGTGATCCAGTGGGTAAAGACACCACCTTGCAGAGTAAGGGGCACCGGTTCAATCCCTGGCCTGGGAAGATCCCACATGCCACGGAGCGGCTGGACTGATGTGTCCAAGTCTCACTGAGGGTCCAATGAGAGAGGCCACTACGATGGGAGGCCACAGGTCTCTCTTCCTGCTCATATGGCATGGAAATAACATTGCTGAAAAGGAACCTCAAGTAGGCCATACTTTTTCTATTAGAGATCAGAGACCTGAAAGGTAGAGAGGTTAAGTGATCCAAGGTCATATCATAATTTAATATCAAATTCAAGACCAAAATCAAAGTCTCCCCATCCCCTAGTGAACTGTTTCTCCCTTCATTTGGACAGCCACACACAAATCAACGGAGTTAGAACATACTCTTTCACCATACGCAAAAACAAACTGGCTTAAACATTTAAATATAAGACATGACACCATAAAACTCATAGAAGAAAATATAGGCAAAATGTTCTCTGACATAAATTGTACCAGTGTTTTCTCAGGTCAGTCTCCCAAGACAATAGAAATAAAAACATAAACAAACAAATGGGACCTACTCAAATTGACAAACTTTTGTACAGCAAAGGAAACCATAAGCAAAACAAAAAGACAACCTATAGACTGGTAGAAAATATTTGTAAATGATGTGACAGACAAGGGCTCAATTTCCAAAATACACAAACAGCTCATACAACAGAAAAAGACAAACAACCCAAGTGAAAATGGACAGAAAAACCTAAATAGGAATTTCTCCAAAGAAGACCTACAGATGGCCAACAGGCTTGTGAAAACATGCTCATTATTGTTAATTGTTAGAGAAATGCAAATCAAAACTACAATGAGGTACTACCTTATACCAGTCAGAATGACCATCATTAAAATATCTTAAAATAACAAATATTAGATAGGGTGTGAAGAAAAGCGAATCCTTCTACATTACTGGTAGGAATGTAAGCTGTTGCAACCACCATATAAAACAGTATTGAGGTTCCTCAAAAAACTAGAGTTGCCATATGATCCAGCAATCCCATTCTTGGGCATATACCCAGACAAAACCACAATTTAAAAAGATATATGGGGCTTCCCTGGTGATCCAGTGGGTAAAGACACCACCTTGCAGAGTAAGGGGCACCGGTTCAATCCCTGGCCTGGGAAGATCCCACATGCCACGGAGCGGCTGGACTGATGTGTCCAACTACTGAGCCGGAGCTCTGGAGCACATGTGCCCAGGGCCGGTGCTCTGCAATGAGAGAGGCCACTACGATGGGAGGCCCACACAGGCCAAAGAACAAAGATGAAAAATAAATGAAAGACCAATAGAAGTGACCAAAAAAAATAAAATAAAATAAAAAGATACATGGACCCCCAGGTTCATAGCAGTATTGTTCAGAATAGCCAAGACATGGAAACAAATGTCCATTGACAGATGAATGGATAAAGAAGATGTGGCACATATATACAATGGAATATACTACTCAGCCATTAAAAAATGAATGAAATAACATCATCTTTAGCAACATGGATGGATTCGGAGACTAACATACTGTTCATACTACATGAAGTAAGTCAGGAGAAATACAAATACCACATGATATCGCTCATATGTGGAATCTGAAATATGACACAAATGAACCTGGGAAACAAAAACAGACTCACAGATACAGGGAACAAACTGTGGTTACTAGAGGAAGGGGTCAGGGGAGGAGTGGGTTGAGAGCTTGGGGTTAGGAGATGCAAATCATTATATACAAAATGAACAAACAGCAAGGTCCTACTGTGCAGCACAGCAACTATAGTCAATATCCTGTGATAAAACATACTGGAAAATAATATATATTTGTATATATATGTATAAATGAATCACTTTGCTGTACAGCAGAAATTAACACTGTGAATCTATATTTACAACTATAATTCAATTTTTAAAAGTACACAGAATCTGAAAAGTTTAACCAAATTTCCCAGTGAATTGTAAAATGGGTAGCTATAATGGTCTTCACTTAAATAGATACATGTGTACGTAGCTGTTGCTGTTGCTGTTTAGTTGCTAAGCTGTGTCTGATTCTTTTATGAACCCATGGACTATAGCCCTCCAAGCTCCTCTGTCCACGGCATTTCCCGTTGACATTTCATTCTCCAGGGGATCTTCCCAACCCAGGCATCGAACTCACATTTACCACAATGCAGGTGGATTCTTTACCACTGAGTTACAGGGGAAGCCCATGTGTGTAGGTATTTATGTGTATCTATTTATGTATATAAATATGTGTATCTGTAACAACTGAAAAATACTTGGCCAAAAACCAGAAACTCAAATGATAAGCTCAATGTGCACCAATGGCAAAAATTCGCTGCTGGAAAGAAGATCTTAATGTTAAAACACAACATTAAATCACACTAAGTATCTATACTCCCTACCCACCAGCCAGTATCAGTTATAAGACCCACACTATCAGAGGGACAGAAATTGGCATCTGGCCAGAGGAGAGTAATAGGTCAGTGGGGAAAAGGAAGAGGGTCTGTAACCTGAGACAAATGGGAAATAGTTCATGGCATGGGTCCCACAGCCAAGCAAGCCTTCTTCAAATACAAGATTAGTAACCATTCTGGAATGAATGTGACCCGGTCAGTCTCTCAAGAACACTATTGAAAGGCTTCTGCATGGGCGTTTAAACTTAACTTCAACATCTCTTTCTTGGGGATATTATGGTTTGTGGTGGAGGTAAAACAACATCTCTCTTACATGTTAGTGGACTAAGTCCCTTCATTTCCTTCCTGGAGAGTACTCTAGAGTAGAAAGCATTTTTAACAACCAATAAGCTCCTAAGAAAAAACAAGAGGTACCAATATGGACACAACATTGGTGACTAGAAGATGCAGTACTGACTCAACTCACCACCCCATCCCAGCTCACCACACCACCAATCATCCAGTGGTCCCACAAAGCTAGAAAATAAGGGCAGAGTCTTACACTAAATCTAACAGTTGGTGATCAGATGGCAAGACCTGTAGCTAGATCTTGCATGTTTCCACCTTGTAAAGTAAGAGTGAATCACTGGCATCAGGGGTATTTCAGATGCTCATTAAAAATACAAGTTCCTGGAGTGTCTCCCAGACCTGTGGAATCAGACTTATTGGGGTATGAACTAGAAAGTTCATTTTCTGCAAGTTTCTCAGGTAACTCCTTTTCACATTCTCTGAGAGCCATGGTTTCCGAGCAGTGCTTCTCATGCTTTAGTGTGCATTAGAATCAACTGGAAAACAGGGTAAACCTAGGGCTCCTTGGCCCCAGAGACGGTGCTTCAGACATCTTCAAAGGAACCCAGAAATTTGCATTTCATACTATCTCACAGGTGACAGTGATGCTGATCCAGTCAGTGGGCCATATTTGTAGTTTACTACCTTAGAAAATTCCTGATTCCATCATCAAAGAACTCAGATACTGTCGTAGGCAGCTTCTGAAACAGCCCCAATTGACTTCCCATCTTCTGATCTCCACACCCACGGTAAACCCCTCCCTTTTGTGTGGATTGGACCTAGCGATTCACATTTAATGAATAAAATATGAAAGACTAGTTGGATGCCGCCTCTGAGACTAGTTACGAAAAGACTCTCACTCTTTAATTCTTCTCACATATTCACTGATGAAGAGGCTGCCATGCTAGGAGCTTCCCAGTGGCAAGGCCCACAAAGCAAGGACCAGTGGGCATCCTCTGGCCAACAGCAAGCAAGGAACTAACTCCTACTAAAAATTGAAAGGCTTCTGCATGGGCGTTTAAACTTAACTTCAACATCTCTTTCTTGGGGATATTATGGTTTGTGGTGGAGGTAAAACAACATCTCTCTTACATGTTAGTGGACTAAGTCCCTTCATTTCCTTCCTGGAGAGTACTCTAGAGTAGAAAGCATTTTTAACAACCAATAAGCTCCTAAGAAAAAACAAGAGGTACCAATATGGACACAACATTGGTGACTAGAAGATGCAGTACTGACTCAACTCACCACCCCATCCCAGCTCACCACACCACCAATCATCCAGTGGTCCCACAAAGCTAGAAAATAAGGGCAGAGTCTTACACTAAATCTAACAGTTGGTGATCAGATGGCAAGACCTGTAGCTAGATCTTGCATGTTTCCACCTTGTAAAGTAAGAGTGAATCACTGGCATCAGGGGTATTTCAGATGCTCATTAAAAATACAAGTTCCTGGAGTGTCTCCCAGACCTGTGGAATCAGACTTATTGGGGTATGAACTAGAAAGTTCATTTTCTGCAAGTTTCTCAGGTAACTCCTTTTCACATTCTCTGAGAGCCATGGTTTCCGAGCAGTGCTTCTCATGCTTTAGTGTGCATTAGAATCAACTGGAAAACAGGGTAAACCTAGGGCTCCTTGGCCCCAGAGACGGTGCTTCAGACATCTTCAAAGGAACCCAGAAATTTGCATTTCATACTATCTCACAGGTGACAGTGATGCTGATCCAGTCAGTGGGCCATATTTGTAGTTTACTACCTTAGAAAATTCCTGATTCCATCATCAAAGAACTCAGATACTGTCGTAGGCAGCTTCTGAAACAGCCCCAATTGACTTCCCATCTTCTGATCTCCACACCCACGGTAAACCCCTCCCTTTTTGTGTGGATTGGACCTAGTGATTCACATTTAATGAATAAAATATGCAAGACTAGTTGGATGCCGCCTCTGAGACTAGTTATGAAAAGACTCTCACTCTTTAATTCTTCTCACATATTCACTGATGAAGAGGCTGCCATGCTAGGAGCTTCCCAGTGGCAAGGCCCACAAAGCAAGGACCAGTGGGCATCCTCTGGCCAACAGCAAGCAAGGAACTAACTCCTACTAATAATGATGTGAGTGAGTTTGGAAGCAGATCCTTCCCTAGCTGTGCCTAAGAATACTGCAGGTGCAGCTGATGCCTTGATAGAAGCCCTGTGAGCTACTCTGAGCCAGAGGACCTAGATAAGTCAAGCTTGCATTTCTGCCTCCTCCCAGAAGCTGTGAGATAATCAGTATTTCAAGTCAGTAGGTGTGTTATGCAATGATAGATAAGTAACAGAGATGCTTGGTACAGAAGCAACTCTGGAATCAGTATGACCCCTTTCTATTTAACCCATCCTTCGGGTCTCTCATCTCATCTTCCCTATATTAAGGAAACAAATTGTGAATAAACATAAATGAGCAATATTTAATAATACACACTATTTACATGTAATTTATGTCATACTGTTATTAATGCTCAATTTTTAAGCCATGATCCTTGGGAGACTTTCCCTGGGTTCATGGGAGGTTGTTGGGGAACAGAGCCTCAGGGCAGGATGGGGATGGTGCCGCCACATCAGATGGGGATGTACATCACCTGGCCATTCTGAGGCTGTCTTCTGAGCTAAAAGCATGGTGAATTCTCACCTGCCAGTTCCTGTGACAGGAGGATAGCACCTCCTTTGGCTGAAGGAAGAGAAGAAATGACTACCTTCGCTGCTGGCAAGGGGACTGGTCTTACCCTGAGAAAAGTCAGTAAGGAACAAAGTCCAATCTGCTTGCCTTCTCTCTAGTGTAGTGCCACATTTCCTCACTGAGGGAAGGGCAAGGTTTTTCTAGGGGCAAAGGTTCTCATTTTCTCCAGAACCATGTTAAAAGTTTCTAGGAAAAGGGTAGCTTTGAATAGCCTGATTCTCAAAAATCTAGTTAGACTTCTTCTCCATCTTCTGATCTCCACACCCACGGTAAACCCTCCCTTTTGTGTGGATTGGACCTAGTGATTCACATTTAATGAATAAAATATGCAAGACTAGTTGGATGCCGGCTCTGAGAGTAGTTCTGAAAACAGTCTCACTCTTTAATTCTTCTCACATATTCACTGATGAAGAGGCTGCCATGCTAGGAGCTTCCCAGTGGCAAGGCCCACAAAGCAAGGACCAGTGGGCATCCTCTGGCCAACAGCAAGCAAGGAACTAACTCCTACTAATAATGATGTGAGTGAGTTTGGAAGCAGATCCTTCCCTAGCTGTGCCTAAGAATACTGCAGGTGCAGCTGATGCCTTGATAGAAGCCCTGTGAGCTACTCTGAGCCAGAGGACCTAGATAAGTCAAGCTTGCATTTCTGCCTCCTCCCAGAAGCTGTGAGATAATCAGTATTTCAAGTCAGTAGGTGTGTTATGCAATGATAGATAAGTAACAGAGATGCTTGGTACAGAAGCAACTCTGGAATCAGTATGACCCCTTTCTATTTAACCCATCCTTCGGGTCTCTCATCTCATCTTCCCTATATTAAGGAAACAAATTGTGAATAAACATAAATGAGCAATATTTAATAATACACACTATTTACATGTAATTTATGTCATACTGTTATTAATGCTCAATTTTTAAGCCATGATCCTTGGGAGACTTTCCCTGGGTTCATGGGAGGTTGTTGGGGAACAGAGCCTCAGGGCAGGATGGGGATGGTGCCGCCACATCAGATGGGGATGTACATCACCTGGCCATTCTGAGGCTGTCTTCTGAGCTAAAAGCATGGTGAATTCTCACCTGCCAGTTCCTGTGACAGGAGGATAGCACCTCCTTTGGCTGAAGGAAGAGAAGAAATGACTACCTTCGCTGCTGGCAAGGGGACTGGTCTTACCCTGAGAAAAGTCAGTAAGGGAACAAAGTCCAATCTGCTTGCCTTCTCTCTAGTGTAGTGCCACATTTCCTCACTGAGGGAAGGGCAAGGTTTTTCTAGGGGCAAAGGTTCTCATTTTCTCCAGAACCATGTGTCTAGAAAGTACATTTCAGGGGCAGTATGTGCAAAAGGGCCACAGTCTGTTGGGAATGCTCTAGACATAAAGCCGGGAGCCCTAATCCCTGTTTCACCATCCATTCCTTGTGTGACCTAGAGGAGCCCTCTCCCCCTGGACTGTGCTCTTCCCATTCTGTGATGAGATACCAGGCCAGGTGATGACTTGAACTTTCCAGATTAGTGCCTAAGAGCCTAGAGCAGAGAGGTAGCTTCTGGCCATGGCAACTGGTCAGAGGTGGGATAGCTGTTCTCAGAGGGCCAGGCCCCCGCCACTCAGCCACCGCGCCCTCTCTGCAGAGCGTCCAGAGGGGCTGCTATGCCACAGGGGGCTCTGGCAGATGTTGTCCAGCCTGGTCCTAATGATGTTCTGCAGCTCCTCGTCACCCAGCAGGACTGCTGCAGCCAGGGCCAGCCAGAAGTATTCGGTGGCGTCATGGGCATCCTATCCCCCAGCATGGGGGCAGAGAAGAGACAGCATTAGCAGACATTTCCAGGAGAGGCCTGGAGGCAGTGCTGGGAAGTCTAAGGAAACTAGCTTTTGTCTACCTGACATCCTTTCCCACCCCTTCCTCCTGGTTCTTTGGGGGAGCTCCCCCACCAACTCCATGGCAGTCCTGTGGCACTGCTAGCCGCTGTGGCTCCCCTCCCCACGTATGGGGAAGACACCTCACCCAGACACAGCAATCATGAATAAACATCACCCTGGGCACAGAGTTTCAGGTATGTGAATATGACTCAAGCTGACCTGCCCCAAGCCATTCCCTGGCACCTTTCAAGTGCGACCATCAGAGAGAAAATGGTCCCTCATCCTTTCGGATGGTGGCATGAGGTTGCCAATAATAGAAGGAGAAAAAGACAAGTAACAGAGAGAAGTAGAAACATTTTAAGCCAAGAAATACAGAGAGAGGTAGGGAATCCACTACGACAGCTGAGTACCAGCATTCAGGGGTACCTGAAATTAAACTTATACCTGAACTTCCCAGTTCCTTGAGTCAATAAATCTCCTTCTCTGCTTAAGCTAGTTTGAGTTGAGCTCTTTCCTTGCAATGCCTAGAGCCCTTGGTTGACGTGATCAAACCACATACATTTTGTCTCACTTCTTGGTTGCTGTGGGACAAAGGCAAAGATCGCTGGGGAAGTCCTCACTACCCCATCATCCTTCCCTACATGGCCAGGATGCAGAACATATAGTTCTTCCAATGAGACTCACAAAGGGATGTCTGGTTCTCATTAACCCTTATAAGTCAATAATAAATTTAGACCAGAAATACTCTGGCAAACAAGAAAAAAACAGCAGAGCTGCCTTAAGGTTTCCCTGAGGGCCAAACAGAGGTGTGACTCAGAAGTCACTGTGTGAAAAGATTAAAGAGTTGTGCTGAAACTGACAGAGACCTCTGGTAAGGGAAGTCTATTCCCAGGGACAAAGAGGGTCAGAATGCAACTGAGAATTACAGACCACACACACAGTTCTATTAGTAGAAGTCTCTGAAAAAATAAGAAGTTCTCGATTTAATTCCAACAAAGCAAGATCTTCTCAGGACCCAGGCATGCTTACACTCTAAGACCCTGCATGTTATTATCTCAAACATATTAACAGCTATCTAGATTTCTCCTAAAATATAGTTCATTAAATTTCATAAGAAGTGAGTTCCAACTGACTACTTCATCTATTAACATTTTTTTAGATATACAGCTAATAATTACTTTTAATTTTGGAGCTTTTGTTCTTTTGTTTGGGGGGTCTCGTGTATTGTTTTAGGTCTCATATATTTTCATAGGCCCTGGAGGAGCTCACAGGCACTAGACCATGTGCCCATAGTATCTGATAGACGGAATGGGCTCAAGAAAAGAGGGGAACTAGGACCTGTCTCCTCAGCAGGGATGGGAGCCTTTTTGAGGTCTCCCAGGGGATTAAATGGAGAGATTCATTGTGTTCCCAGAGGAGCCACTCCCTACTCTATGAGACAGCAGTCCTCACCTTCCCCCTCTCTACTTGACCCTGAAGGCTCAGGGTCAGGGGAGAATATAGTTTAAAAGAAGCTCTGAGACAACCTTACAAGCCTGGCTCTTACCTTCAGCTGATAGAAGGTGAGTCGGCCCAGACGATAATACACCTTGGCATAGTACAAGGCCTCCTTGGGGCTCTGCAACCAGGATGGACAGAGGGACAGAGTCTTCAGGTAGCAGTCCTCAGCCATCTCATACATGTGCAGGGAATAGTACACAGTGGCCAGACGGTGGAAGGCTACCAACTCCTGCCTTTGATCTCCTAGAAATTGGAAGACTGAGAGAGATATCCCACAGGCAACATCTTGTACCATTAGTTCACTCATTCATTCTGTACAATTTAAAGACACATTCACTTTTAATTCATGCTTTAGAACCTTGGAGTCTAATGGGTCTATGACTTGTTTTGGTTTTTGGTGGGTTTATTGTTTCAATGACTAACTCCTTTAACCCAAAAAAAGCCTTTTAAAGAGAACAAAAACTTCCAATTGTGTTCTTGGAGTATTTGCAAGGTGGCTGTTTGATGCAATCTAAAAACACCACGTTTAAGCTTCAACGAGCCAAAAGCCAAGCTAAAATAGAAAATCCAACTCTCTGATATGGAAAAATCCAGTCACATGAAAGGATAGATATAGCCTCCTTTCAGCTTCCATCCAAGGAAGTATAAACAATGCTCCCAAGGGAGCTGCCTGGGCCCCCAAGGCCTTCCTGAGATTAGTAGACATTTGCACAAATAAGGTTTTCTGAAATAAAGGAAGAGGTAGGGAAAGAAAAGAGAGTTCCGAAGTGCAATTAAGCACAATAAAGTCCAGTACCATCCACATCTCATGCCCCTGAGAATGCCCAGAAGTCCCTTCTAGAATCATCACAGAAGACTCCATTTGCCCTTACATCTAATCAAGCCTTCTCTAATTAAACCTGCTTTTCCTCAAGCACCAGCATTTGAGATGAGTTTTTCCTTTTTATATTCTGCCTTTTTTTGTTGTTTCAATGACTTACATTGTTTCTCATTAGCTTTTGTTGTAAATGCAAGCTATTTCAGCTACTGAATGAGTTAGGTTAATGGGAATCTGACTTTCATTTACATTTCAATTCCACAGGGAAATGTGCACTTCCCTGAAGGCTCAGGGTCAGTAAGAATATAGTTTAAAAGAAGCTCTGAGACAACCTTACAAGCCTGGCTCTTACCTTCAGCTGATAGAAGGTGAGTCGGCCCAGACGATAATACACCTTGGCATAGTACAAGGCCTCCTTGGGGCTCTGCAACCAGGATGGACAGAGGGACAGAGTCTTCAGGTAGCAGTCCTCAGCCATCTCATACATGTGCAGGGAATAGTACACAGTGGCCAGACGGTGGAAGGCTACCAACTCCTGCCTTTGATCTCCTAGAAATTGGAAGACTGAGAGAGATATCCCACAGGCAACATCTTGTACCATTAGTTCACTCATTCATTCTGTACAATTTAAAGACACATTCACTTTTAATTCATGCTTTAGAACCTTGGAGTCTAATGGGTCTATGACTTGTTTTGGTTTTTGGTGGGTTTATTGTTTCAATGACTAACTCCTTTAACCCAAAAAAAGCCTTTTAAAGAGAACAAAAACTTCCAATTGTGTTCTTGGAGTATTTGCAAGGTGGCTGTTTGATGCAATCTAAAAACACCACGTTTAAGCTTCAACGAGCCAAAAGCCAAGCTAAAATAGAAAATCCAACTCTCTGATATGGAAAAATCCAGTCACATGAAAGGATAGATATAGCCTCCTTTCAGCTTCCATCCAAGGAAGTATAAACAATGCTCCCAAGGGAGCTGCCTGGGCCCCCAAGGCCTTCCTGAGATTAGTAGACATTTGCACAAATAAGGTTTTCTGAAATAAAGGAAGAGGTAGGGAAAGAAAAGAGAGTTCCGAAGTGCAATTAAGCACAATAAAGTCCAGTACCATCCACATCTCATGCCCCTGAGAATGCCCAGAAGTCCCTTCTAGAATCATCACAGAAGACTCCATTTGCCCTTACATCTAATCAAGCCTTCTCTAATTAAACCTGCTTTTCCTCAAGCACCAGCATTTGAGATGAGTTTTTCCTTTTTATATTCTGCCTTTTTTTGTTGTTTCAATGACTTACATTGTTTCTCATTAGCTTTTGTTGTAAATGCAAGCTATTTCAGCTACTGAATGAGTTAGGTTAATGGGAATCTGACTTTCATTTACATTTCAATTCCACAGGGAAATGTGCACTTGACTAATAATTTGCTAATAAAAAGTTAAGGCACAGTGCTTTGGTAATAAATAGAGCATTGCCTGTGTGTAGGATGAAACACCAATACCAACTATAACAGTGTGCACGGATAACACCTATCAAGGTCTTATTATATACTAAACACTGTGCTATGGATTTTACCTGGATTATCATTGGTCTTCATAATAACCACATGCTGTGGGTGACATTTTTAACCCTGATTTGCCAGTGACACACTTGAGGCTTATAGATACTAAGTAGCTGGCTTAACAGGGGCTCCTGACACTTTGAGCCCATGGAGTCTGACTGCAGGGGTATGGTCTTAAGACTTTGTTCTCCCTCTTTAGAGAGTGTCATCCCCTCCCATTCAGTTCCCCAGACAATTAGGACCACCTACCTACAACTGTGCTGAGTCTGGCTGCCAAGGTGGCAAATTCCAAAGCATTCTCATAGCCTTCCAGGCTGATCTGCAGTTCTGTCAGCTTGTTGAAAATTCGGAGCTCAGTTCTCATTGCCTTCATCCTTCTTGCTAAGGGAACAGCCCCAGCCTGAGAACAGAGACACAAGGAAACTTAGTCTAGCTGAGAACCATTAGCATACACCATATTTTAGGAGCCTGTATTATATCCTACTGCCAAGGGTTGAGGGGCAGCAGGGACTGAAGCCCAGGGGGAGATGACACCTTCCATGCACGGCTTTTCTCAGCTCTCTCTCATGGTCCTTGCTCTTGGTTTCTCTGCCCAGATCTCAGAGACAGAAGAACTAGAGGTCATCAGGCTCCCTGAAACTGACAGTAGGAAAGGGAAGATGACTTTCCTCAAGGTCACATGGGAAGTTACTCACCTTCCAGCTATGCACTCCCTTAGCACCCACAGTGCTAATCTTCAAAGTACTTATGTGAAGTAGTGACACAGTGTCTGATAGCCCCAGTAAATAGTCTTTTCTATTATTTTTATTATGACTGTTGGGCAGGTCACTTCAACTCTCTGAGCCTTAGTTTTCTCATCTATAAAATGTGTATGATCATGAGCAACTCAATAGTCAGAGACGTACTTTTTGTTTACCCCTAGCTCAGTGCCTGGAACATATTGCATGCTTGATGAATGTTTGATGACTGAATAAACAATTGAACAAGCAAATGAATAAGTATCAGAATAAGTGAAATTTTAGGATCAAATAAGATAACAAGGTTTCCCAAATTTCAGTTGATAAGGAATAACAATTAATGACTTTTAATGTATCTGCTAATAAGGATGTCTTTTATTTTTTTTTTTTCTTTTACAAGGTCTTATTATATACTAAACACTGTGCTATGGATTTTACCTGGATTATCATTGGTCTTCATAATAACCACATGCTGTGGGTGACATTTTTAACCCTGATTTGCCAGTGACACACTTGAGGCTTATAGATACTAAGTAGCTGGCTTAACAGGGGCTCCTGACACTTTGAGCCCATGGAGTCTGACTGCAGGGGTATGGTCTTAAGACTTTGTTCTCCCTCTTTAGAGAGTGTCATCCCCTCCCATTCAGTTCCCCAGACAATTAGGACCACCTACCTACAACTGTGCTGAGTCTGGCTGCCAAGGTGGCAAATTCCAAAGCATTCTCATAGCCTTCCAGGCTGATCTGCAGTTCTGTCAGCTTGTTGAAAATTCGGAGCTCAGTTCTCATTGCCTTCATCCTTCTTGCTAAGGGAACAGCCCCAGCCTGAGAACAGAGACACAAGGAAACTTAGTCTAGCTGAGAACCATTAGCATACACCATATTTTAGGAGCCTGTATTATATCCTACTGCCAAGGGTTGAGGGGCAGCAGGGACTGAAGCCCAGGGGGAGATGACACCTTCCATGCACGGCTTTTCTCAGCTCTCTCTCATGGTCCTTGCTCTTGGTTTCTCTGCCCAGATCTCAGAGACAGAAGAACTAGAGGTCATCAGGCTCCCTGAAACTGACAGTAGGAAAGGGAAGATGACTTTCCTCAAGGTCACATGGGAAGTTACTCACCTTCCAGCTATGCACTCCCTTAGCACCCACAGTGCTAATCTTCAAAGTACTTATGTGAAGTAGTGACACAGTGTCTGATAGCCCCAGTAAATAGTCTTTTCTATTATTTTTATTATGACTGTTGGGCAGGTCACTTCAACTCTCTGAGCCTTAGTTTTCTCATCTATAAAATGTGTATGATCATGAGCAACTCAATAGTCAGAGACGTACTTTTTGTTTACCCCTAGCTCAGTGCCTGGAACATATTGCATGCTTGATGAATGTTTGATGACTGAATAAACAATTGAACAAGCAAATGAATAAGTATCAGAATAAGTGAAATTTTAGGATCAAATAAGATAACAAGGTTTCCCAAATTTCAGTTGATAAGGAATAACAATTAATGACTTTTAATGTATCTGCTTAATATATGGGCATTATTTAATTATTTTTAAATCAACTGTCTTTTATTTTCTTGCCTCATTCTTCTCAATAATATCTGTGAAGTCATGAGTTTGATGAACTGGTATTATACATTTTTAATTTTTAAAATATATTTTAATACATAATAAAAACATAGTAAAGCAGAAGTGTTCACCCATGGACCAATCATCTCCCACTATGCTATGTACATAGAAACAATCTGGCCACCAAAAAAATATGCTACAAACCATGCACCTAAAAGTTGTAATTATTATGGTATGTTCTTTCAGGACGAATACTTTATTTACCAAGCCTGAGAATGACAGAGTTTATAGGCTCCTTCTTTGAAAGCCTGCTAGACTGAAGAGAGGGAAAGCCTGTGCGCACTGAATGAAGACAGGAAGACAAAGAAATACCAACAAGGGAGGGGAAGGAGGTCCCAGGCCAAAGTCCAAGTGACCCCGACCACATTTGTGCCACATCCTGGCTGGGGATACTGCTGACCGTTCAGCCCAGTACTCACTCGGTAATACTCTACCGCACGATGCCTGTGGCGGGTCCCATTGAAGAACACATCACCAGCTTCCTCGTAGAGCTTGAGAGCCAGGGAGGGCTCCTCTGACTTCAGGGCTTTCTGAATGGCTGCCTGGGTAGCACAGAAACTGCTGTCAAAGGTGGACAGAGGACTTCCAAATTCCACAGGACTGCCAAGAAGGACATCCTGACCATTTAGCTTAACCCCCTGCTGAAGTCCCCTGAACCCCAAACTGTCTTCCATACTCATTATGCTGGCAAGAACCCTTCAAGATTCCCTAGTTCAGCATTTCCCCACCATGCTCTGAGAAACTAAAATGTGTATGATCATGAGCCACTCAATAGTCAGAGACGTACTTTTTGTTTACCCCTAGCTCAGTGCCTGGAACATATTGCATGCTTGATGAATGTTTGATGACTGAATAAACAATTGAACAAGCAAATGAATAAGTATCAGAATAAGTGAAATTTTAGGATCAAATAAGATAACAAGGTTTCCCAAATTTCAGTTGATAAGGAATAACAATTAATGACTTTTAATGTATCTGCTTAATATATGGGCATTATTTAATTATTTTTAAATCAACTGTCTTTTATTTTCTTGCCTCATTCTTCTCAATAATATCTGTGAAGTCATGAGTTTGATGAACTGGTATTATACATTTTTAATTTTTAAAATATATTTTAATACATAATAAAAACATAGTAAAGCAGAAGTGTTCACCCATGGACCAATCATCTCCCACTATGCTATGTACATAGAAACAATCTGGCCACCAAAAAAATATGCTACAAACCATGCACCTAAAAGTTGTAATTATTATGGTATGTTCTTTCAGGACGAATACTTTATTTACCAAGCCTGAGAATGACAGAGTTTATAGGCTCCTTCTTTGAAAGCCTGCTAGACTGAAGAGAGGGAAAGCCTGTGCGCACTGAATGAAGACAGGAAGACAAAGAAATACCAACAAGGGAGGGGAAGGAGGTCCCAGGCCAAAGTCCAAGTGACCCCGACCACATTTGTGCCACATCCTGGCTGGGGATACTGCTGACCGTTCAGCCCAGTACTCACTCGGTAATACTCTACCGCACGATGCCTGTGGCGGGTCCCATTGAAGAACACATCACCAGCTTCCTCGTAGAGCTTGAGAGCCAGGGAGGGCTCCTCTGACTTCAGGGCTTTCTGAATGGCTGCCTGGGTAGCACAGAAACTGCTGTCAAAGGTGGACAGAGGACTTCCAAATTCCACAGGACTGCCAAGAAGGACATCCTGACCATTTAGCTTAACCCCCTGCTGAAGTCCCCTGAACCCCAAACTGTCTTCCATACTCATTATGCTGGCAAGAACCCTTCAAGATTCCCTAGTTCAGCATTTCCCCACCATGCTCTGAGAAACTACTTTGACAGCCATCAAAATGGTTTTTAGCAGCACATAGACACACATTTTGTAATAGTTAAGTATTTATTTTAATTTGTTTCAGAAAAAAAGATTAATCATGTATCAATATATAGCTAGCAGGAAGCTGTTGCATAACATGGGAAACTCAGCTCAGTGCTCTATGATAACCTAGATGGGTAGGATGGGGGAGTGGTGGGAGGGAGGCACAGAGGGAGGGATATCTGTATTTATTACAGTTGGTTCATGCTGCTGCACAGCAGAAACCAACACAGCACTGTAAAGCACTCATCCTCCAATTAAAATTTTAAAAAATTAAAATTAAAAAATAACACATCAGAATCTCTGATTTTATATAGCTGTTTAGTGTAAAATGTTAAGTTGATGTGAAGTTGAGGCAAAGAAAAATAAATAATGGTACAGATGTACCTGGATATGCCAAAACTATAAACCTGATGTATAGATGACTGAAGTTTGGAAAAAGTGATTTCATCTAACCTTACAGTTTCCAGATGGAGCCACTGAGGTTTAGAATAAGGAGCTTTCAAGTTTACATCAATAGTTGGTGGCAAACAAAGTTAGTGTCTTTCAGACCATTACCCTTCTCCTGGCCCCTATGACCTCTTAATCTCAAGCAAGCTATTTCGTATTGTACCTTTAAACAAAATGTGATGAAGATGAAGAAGAAAAGAATGTACCACATCTGCAGCACAGCTACAGGACCTCAAATATCCTTAGGCAGAGAATGATTCACCTCAGTAGGATGCCTGCAGAACATCAAGTCAGGCAGCAGTCTAGGGTTGGGGCTGCCTGGGGCCAGTTCTGGCCTGTGAATTACAGGACCAAGGTCCCTCAGTTACTTTTACTGCATATGAAGCTACACAAAGATAGAGATGGTGAGATGAAATCCTGGAGTCATGACTTCTGACACCAAGCAATGAACAACGCCAATAGCCCCTCTGAGCCTCTGTCTCCTGGAGAAAGACAACGCTGAAGTGTCTGTTCTCTGATAATTCTTCCACCTCTAAAATTCCTGGCAGAAAGCATAGCACCAAACTGTCTTCCATACTCATTATGCTGGCAAGAACCCTTCAAGATTCCCTAGTTCAGCATTTCCCCACCATGCTCTGAGAAACTACTTTGACAGCCATCAAAATGGTTTTTAGCAGCACATAGACACACATTTTGTAATAGTTAAGTATTTATTTTAATTTGTTTCAGAAAAAAAGATTAATCATGTATCAATATATAGCTAGCAGGAAGCTGTTGCATAACATGGGAAACTCAGCTCAGTGCTCTATGATAACCTAGATGGGTAGGATGGGGGAGTGGTGGGAGGGAGGCACAGAGGGAGGGATATCTGTATTTATTACAGTTGGTTCATGCTGCTGCACAGCAGAAACCAACACAGCACTGTAAAGCACTCATCCTCCAATTAAAATTTTAAAAAATTAAAATTAAAAAATAACACATCAGAATCTCTGATTTTATATAGCTGTTTAGTGTAAAATGTTAAGTTGATGTGAAGTTGAGGCAAAGAAAAATAAATAATGGTACAGATGTACCTGGATATGCCAAAACTATAAACCTGATGTATAGATGACTGAAGTTTGGAAAAAGTGATTTCATCTAACCTTACAGTTTCCAGATGGAGCCACTGAGGTTTAGAATAAGGAGCTTTCAAGTTTACATCAATAGTTGGTGGCAAACAAAGTTAGTGTCTTTCAGACCATTACCCTTCTCCTGGCCCCTATGACCTCTTAATCTCAAGCAAGCTATTTCGTATTGTACCTTTAAACAAAATGTGATGAAGATGAAGAAGAAAAGAATGTACCACATCTGCAGCACAGCTACAGGACCTCAAATATCCTTAGGCAGAGAATGATTCACCTCAGTAGGATGCCTGCAGAACATCAAGTCAGGCAGCAGTCTAGGGTTGGGGCTGCCTGGGGCCAGTTCTGGCCTGTGAATTACAGGACCAAGGTCCCTCAGTTACTTTTTACTGCATATGAAGCTACACAAAGATAGAGATGGTGAGATGAAATCCTGGAGTCATGACTTCTGACACCAAGCAATGAACAACGCCAATAGCCCCTCTGAGCCTCTGTCTCCTGGAGAAAGACAACGCTGAAGTGTCTGTTCTCTGATAATTCTTCCACCTCTAAAATTCCAAGGCAGAATTGAGTCTTCAAGTAAAAGTTTTAAGTCACACTGCTGGTCAGCTTAAAGTCACTTACTAGTTGTATCACTTTAGGCAAATTATTCAGCTTTGTTGAATGTCATCTATAAAATGGGAATGTCAGTAGAAACTCCTGCTGTATTTGTAATGAGGATTAAACTACATCATTCATGTGAAGTGCTTAACGAACTATACCATGCAAAGTAAGCCTTCAAATAATGTTACATAAACATTATTAAGACTCAGTCGAAGTGACTTTATGTGAGCGTAAGTAATAGAGTAAGAGGGGTGAAGGAGGAGAAAATGAGTAATGGCATATTTTTGATGGTGCAAATCTTATATACCATCATAATGTCAGTACTGTGCAGACAAAGATAATGATGAAATACCATTTAAGCATTTACTAAGTACCAAGCACTTAGTAAATGTTTATGTGCACATTTACTATGTAAATGTCATACTTATTCTTTACTAAAGACAGGTCCCCTCATGAAGAAACTGAGGCCCAGAAAGTTCACCTAGGTCACATAGTTCGTAATCAATGGCCCTGTGATTTTTTTTAAATACCAAAAACATTTTTATTGGGATATAGCCAATTAACAATTTTGTGATAGTTTCAGGTGAACAGCAAAGGGTTCAGCCATACATATACATGTACCCAATCTTCAACCCCACTCCCATCAAGGCTAGTACATAACACTGAGCACAGTTCTACGTGCTATTCAATAGATTTTTGTTGGCTATCCATTTCAAACATGGCAGTGTATATATGTCTTTCCCAAAGTACCCAAATTGGCCCTGTGATTTGATTACAAGCCCATATTTCTTTAAAGCCCAGGTATTTAATCACTCTGCTATGATATATCACAGATGTTAAAGGTATGCAAACAAAAAATAATAAGAGAATAAAATGTTAATACCTTGCACATATCAACCTTCCTCACCTTCCTGAAGTCAATGTGCATGTTAAGCTTTAGAAATATGGATAACCTGCCTTAACAGATGAGCAAGTCCCCCACCATGTTCTCAAAAAACTCACACATCCATATGGAACTCAGGGACTGGCCCACTGCTGCTGCTATTCAGCCTGACTGCTCTGTTTCCCATCTTGAGTCTATCGAGCAGCCCAGAGTTGACTGTCCCTCAAAGAGCTTGATGAGAACATCACCTCTCCCTAGATTCAGAGGACCATTTTGGAGGCTACAGCTGCCCCCAACTCCCATGGCCTAGGTCAGAAAATGAGCTCTGCAGTAGGCCTACCTGCAAGTATAGCTCCACCAGCTCATCTTCCTGCATGAGGTAGTGGAGTCGCCCAGCCCCAAGCCAGGCCTCAGCAGCTTTGTCTCTCTCCCCCAGGTCAATGAAGATACGCAGGCTTTCCTTGATGCAGGTGAGGGACTTTCTGAGGGACCTGTGGAAGGACCTGGATTCATGAGGTGTGAGGGCTCAAAGGGGCCCAGAGTCACTCAGCACAGGAGGACACTGAAGCTCTGGAGGAGGAACAACACTGCTTTAGATCACACAGGGAAATCGAGAACTGAATCCTAGGTCTACCTAAGCCAGCTATGAGACCTTGAGAAAGTACAGAATCTCTCTGTACCTTGGTTTCCCCATCCGTAAAATGGGGATATTATTGCACCTTCCTCAGAAGATGGTTGTGAGAATTAAATGAGATTAAAGTGTTCAAAACAGTGCATACCATAGAGTAAGCATCTGATAAATGTTTAAATGTTAGTTATCGTTTTTAATATTATTGGCCCATGATCCATCCATCTTTCCATGAAATTATAAACATTTTTCATAAGATCTTAACACAGTGGATGCCAAATGCATACTTATACAGTAAATGAACAAATGAATGACCATAGTGGTAACTTTGAATCGTAAAGATTTCAATGTTTGTATAGCAAGAAAAATCAAAGAACGGAGAAGATTTTGGTGTATAACAGAGTACTCTTTAGTTATCTGGAAATTGTTTATGTAGGAAACTCTTCCCCTATGTCAGGGACTATTGAAGAAATGAGGTGTAATTAATGCAGAATTACAGAATTCTGGTTCAGAATTCCAGAACAAGATGGAGCACTAGGAACCACCAACTCCAGCAGTAAGTATAATATCTGGAAACTCTTTAAACATGCAACCACAGGCAAAGTCACCCTAATGTGTTAGCACGTCATGCTAGCCTGGAACACTCTACTCAGGTACCGGTATTTTGTCAAAGCACTTTATTAGTTACTGTTGTGATTCTCTTGTGCACCTTGGGTGGAGACTCTCCTTATTTTATAAAGAAAACTGGCCCAGAGATGGGAAGAGACTTGCAGAGGCTGCACACCACACTGGGAGACAAAGGGCAGCACTCCACTCTCCTGAGTCCCAGTCTAGGATTCATCCCACAATACCCATATTCCTTATAGTGTGATTCATGGCCCACCTGCACCAACATTACCTGGGGAGCTTATTAAAGACACAGCCTAAGGGTCTTCCCTGGTGGCTTAGTAGTAAAAAATCTGCCTGCACTTAAGGAGTCACAGTCTCACAGAGCTCCCTCAGACTGACTGAAGCAGAATCATTACAGTAGGAAGTCAGAAATCTGAATGTCTTAAGCACACCAAGATTATGCTCCTGCGCACTGAAGTTTGAGAATCACTGCACCAAACTATGCAAACCCTCCAAGTCTGTAAACAGTTAGGAAGTCCTCATTAAACACGGTTCCATCTCATGACAGGCAACTTAGATCCCCTTGTGTACATCTGTTTCTAACTAATGAGGCCCTGATTCATCTTGGCAATGAGGCAGTTATTAGTCTTCAGAGAAATTGCCAGGCATTTGGCCCTTGTAAGTCCTGAGAAGAAAGAACTCTAGTTTTCTACTGCCCCACTCCTGACATGGTATTTATTGATAATCAAGGATGGGCACTGGCCGTTCTCTTCAAGAATCAGAATGTCAGACTTGCTGCTCAAACTGTGCTGTGAGTCGATGCAATGCTGAGGCAGTCACTAACCTTCCTGGAAATGAAAATGGTAACTTTGAATCGTAAAGATTTCAATGTTTGTATAGCAAGAAAAATCAAAGAACGGAGAAGATTTTGGTGTATAACAGAGTACTCTTTAGTTATCTGGAAATTGTTTATGTAGGAAACTCTTCCCCTATGTCAGGGACTATTGAAGAAATGAGGTGTAATTAATGCAGAATTACAGAATTCTGGTTCAGAATTCCAGAACAAGATGGAGCACTAGGAACCACCAACTCCAGCAGTAAGTATAATATCTGGAAACTCTTTAAACATGCAACCACAGGCAAAGTCACCCTAATGTGTTAGCACGTCATGCTAGCCTGGAACACTCTACTCAGGTACCGGTATTTTGTCAAAGCACTTTATTAGTTACTGTTGTGATTCTCTTGTGCACCTTGGGTGGAGACTCTCCTTATTTTATAAAGAAAACTGGCCCAGAGATGGGAAGAGACTTGCAGAGGCTGCACACCACACTGGGAGACAAAGGGCAGCACTCCACTCTCCTGAGTCCCAGTCTAGGATTCATCCCACAATACCCATATTCCTTATAGTGTGATTCATGGCCCACCTGCACCAACATTACCTGGGGAGCTTATTAAAGACACAGCCTAAGGGTCTTCCCTGGTGGCTTAGTAGTAAAAAATCTGCCTGCACTTAAGGAGTCACAGTCTCACAGAGCTCCCTCAGACTGACTGAAGCAGAATCATTACAGTAGGAAGTCAGAAATCTGAATGTCTTAAGCACACCAAGATTATGCTCCCGCACTGAAGTTTGAGAATCACTGCACCAAACTATGCAAACCCTCCAAGTCTGTAAACAGTTAGGAAGTCCTCATTAAACACGGTTCCATCTCATGACAGGCAACTTAGATCCCCTTGTGTACATCTGTTTCTAACTAATGAGGCCCTGATTCATCTTGGCAATGAGGCAGTTATTAGTCTTCAGAGAAATTGCCAGGCATTTGGCCCTTGTAAGTCCTGAGAAGAAAGAACTCTAGTTTTCTACTGCCCCACTCCTGACATGGTATTTATTGATAATCAAGGATGGGCACTGGCCGTTCTCTTCAAGAATCAGAATGTCAGACTTGCTGCTCAAACTGTGCTGTGAGTCGAGAAGCTGCATGCAATGCTGAGGCAGTCACTAACCTTCCTGGCCTGATAACCACAGACCTCCTTCATTATAGGAATCCCTGACCTGTCTCATGCACTGTGTATGCCCAACCCCCAAATGCCAAGCAGGGGTAACAAGTTCTGCAGGCTTGGCATCCACTGTTCTCCCTACTTCCACTGTAACAGTTAATGAAGACAGGACCCATACATCTCATCCCAAAAAATCCTTGGGATACGGTTGTTTAATCCAGACCCCAGGGAGCAAGATTTCGGTTATCACAGAGAAACCAACTCACAGAGAAGGCATTTTGATCTTAGAAGTTTCCTCTCTGAGCTCACCATGACTATGGAAGAGAAGAGCTCAGTATTCCTCAAGAAATACTTCAACGGCAAAAGCAAGATTTAGACACTCACATAGCCCTATCAACACTATGCATATGAGTTTCCAAAGACCACAGCTTCCACCAAGACTTACACCTGATCCAAGTCTCCATGCAAGACAAATGCCTTGTGGTCTAAAGTTGGGAAGTGGTCTCCAGCTTCTTTGGTTCTTTCTAATCACCACTCGCAACCCCCATGTATTTACAACTACCAGTGGATATGCTGTATCACACACCAGATGAGCCACTAGCTTGGCCTCAAATGTCCCAGAACCCCAGTTCCTCCAACCCACAGGCACTAGGTGTGGATTAGCTCTGAAATCAAAGAAGAAGCCCTGCTAGTGGAACAACATGAGTTCAATGTCTTAAGCACACCAAGATTATGCTCCCGCACTGAAGTTTGAGAATCACTGCACCAAACTATGCAAACCCTCCAAGTCTGTAAACAGTTAGGAAGTCCTCATTAAACACGGTTCCATCTCATGACAGGCAACTTAGATCCCCTTGTGTACATCTGTTTCTAACTAATGAGGCCCTGATTCATCTTGGCAATGAGGCAGTTATTAGTCTTCAGAGAAATTGCCAGGCATTTGGCCCTTGTAAGTCCTGAGAAGAAAGAACTCTAGTTTTCTACTGCCCCACTCCTGACATGGTATTTATTGATAATCAAGGATGGGCACTGGCCGTTCTCTTCAAGAATCAGAATGTCAGACTTGCTGCTCAAACTGTGCTGTGAGTCGAGAAGCTGCATGCAATGCTGAGGCAGTCACTAACCTTCCTGGCCTGATAACCACAGACCTCCTTCATTATAGGAATCCCTGACCTGTCTCATGCACTGTGTATGCCCAACCCCCAAATGCCAAGCAGGGGTAACAAGTTCTGCAGGCTTGGCATCCACTGTTCTCCCTACTTCCACTGTAACAGTTAATGAAGACAGGACCCATACATCTCATCCCAAAAAATCCTTGGGATACGGTTGTTTAATCCAGACCCCCAGGGAGCAAGATTTCGGTTATCACAGAGAAACCAACTCACAGAGAAGGCATTTTGATCTTAGAAGTTTCCTCTCTGAGCTCACCATGACTATGGAAGAGAAGAGCTCAGTATTCCTCAAGAAATACTTCAACGGCAAAAGCAAGATTTAGACACTCACATAGCCCTATCAACACTATGCATATGAGTTTCCAAAGACCACAGCTTCCACCAAGACTTACACCTGATCCAAGTCTCCATGCAAGACAAATGCCTTGTGGTCTAAAGTTGGGAAGTGGTCTCCAGCTTCTTTGGTTCTTTCTAATCACCACTCGCAACCCCCATGTATTTACAACTACCAGTGGATATGCTGTATCACACACCAGATGAGCCACTAGCTTGGCCTCAAATGTCCCAGAACCCCAGTTCCTCCAACCCACAGGCACTAGGTGTGGATTAGCTCTGAAATCAAAGAAGAAGCCCTGCTAGTGGAACAACATGAGTTCAATCTTGATCCCAAGTCTCAAGCAGTACGGGCCAGCTATGGCCCTGCCATGGTATCTCCTCTCCTCTCAAACTCTCAGTCTTCTTTCTTCCTTGTTTTTCCTTCCTCCGAAGTTCAATCCCTATAGCCGAGTCCTTGTTTCTTCCTTCCTGTGTGGATATCAGCATAAGCCTGTGATGAGGTGATCTCGATACACTTGCATTCCCAGACTTTGTCATACCAAAACTTGCTAGGGTTTTCCAGATACCTGCCCTGCCTGGATGAATGTGCCTCTGGCCAGAGCCCAGCCTCCGCCAATTGGTCTTACCCAGTTTCCATAATAAGTACTCCTACTCACCAGCAGCTGACCCCCGGCCAGGTGTTGGGATACAAATTTTCAGTACATACTTTCTCATTTTATCCTCACAGAAACTCCAAGTGATACAGTTTTTAGCTCATTTTGTAAATAAATAAACACAGTTGTTTTTTTTTTAAAAAAAAAAAAACAGTTCTCTGCTGTTATGTCTTATAATAACAGCAATGACTGTAATTGTTACTTATGATTTGTTTGTGACCTTAGTATGCACTAGAGGCTTGACATGCATAATTTAATTTAAGCATCACAACAGCACTAAGACAGCTGTACTATTATCATGTTCATTTGCAAATGGAAAACAAGGCTTTGAAGGGTAAGCAATAAAGACCAGGTAATAAACTCTGTTCAAATGAGGATCTACTCTAAGAATCAGACTCCAGAGCTCCCCACAAACCCTTGAGCAGTGCTCAATTTCCAGCTCAGAAATCTGTGGCAAGGCTTTTGTTTCTTTCACCACTTCAACAACTTCAAGATTTTGAAGGACACTAGCTACCTCAAACCTTGAACAAAGTATCCCCCTTGGAAAAAGATAGGTGGCAATGTATATCCTAGGCTTTTGATGGAATGAGAACATGTCAGCAAATGCAATTCTTTCTGTTCATGACTTCAAAAATGCTAAGGATTAGTCATACTAGTTATGTATGCGTCCTAAGTCACTTCAGTCGTGTCCAATTTTTTCTGACTTGATGCACATGGGATTCTCCAGGCAAGAATGATGGAGTGGGTTGCCATGCCCTCCTTCAGGGGATCTTGCCAACCCAAGGAATGAACCCACATCTCTTACACTGCCTGCTTTGGCAAGCGGGTTCTTTACCACAAGAACCACCTGGAAAGCATCCCATTTGAAAACCAAATACTGAAGCACTTTTTCAGTTTCACAGGAGTTAGATGTATATGGATATGATTAAAGCCTTGAATAATCTAAACATTGAGACATTGTATTCACATGTAAAGGATCATTATTTTTGCAAAGGCCTGTTGTATGCAAGGCATTTCACTCTGAAAATAATTTTCACATGCTTTGTGGCACTTAGCATCATTTACATGATACCTCTGGTGAGTACGTATATAACATCTACTCTCTGAACTAGATGACAAGCATTGTAAGCTCAGGAACTATATATCATTTGTCAGTTTTTAGCACAGTATCTGGGCCATAGTAGATTTTCAGCAAGTATTTGTCAAATCAACACAATGGAGCCATAAACTTCTCATAGACCCAACTTGGTTCAGCTCTAGAGCTGAGTCTGTATAGTCTAAAGTCTATACTGTGTCACCTGGAGACAGAAGACAAAGAACCCTAAGGACCTTTCTCATTGAGAAACTGAACAACCTCATCAAACTAGATTCGGGAGTCATCACCCTGAAGGCAGCAAGACTTTTACTGAACAAAGGGAAAGCAAATTGTCTAAACACAAGATCCTCAAGGCTAAGCCAAAATTTTCATCATATAATGCCCCCCCTTACTATTCCACCACAACCAAATCCTAGACAAAACCTTTCAAATAGGATAAAAGTGGTATGGGTAGTGAAAACCACCCTCTTTTCTCGTTCATATGGTCATCCTTACTGCACATTGCTTGGTAATCAGTGCAAGCTCACTGAGTGCCTTCTGTTACTAGCTACCTCAAACCTTGAACAAAGTATCCCCCTTGGAAAAAGATAGGTGGCAATGTATATCCTAGGCTTTTGATGGAATGAGAACATGTCAGCAAATGCAATTCTTTCTGTTCATGACTTCAAAAATGCTAAGGATTAGTCATACTAGTTATGTATGCGTCCTAAGTCACTTCAGTCGTGTCCAATTTTTTCTGACTTGATGCACATGGGATTCTCCAGGCAAGAATGATGGAGTGGGTTGCCATGCCCTCCTTCAGGGGATCTTGCCAACCCAAGGAATGAACCCACATCTCTTACACTGCCTGCTTTGGCAAGCGGGTTCTTTACCACAAGAACCACCTGGAAAGCATCCCATTTGAAAACCAAATACTGAAGCACTTTTTCAGTTTCACAGGAGTTAGATGTATATGGATATGATTAAAGCCTTGAATAATCTAAACATTGAGACATTGTATTCACATGTAAAGGATCATTATTTTTGCAAAGGCCTGTTGTATGCAAGGCATTTCACTCTGAAAATAATTTTCACATGCTTTGTGGCACTTAGCATCATTTACATGATACCTCTGGTGAGTACGTATATAACATCTACTCTCTGAACTAGATGACAAGCATTGTAAGCTCAGGAACTATATATCATTTGTCAGTTTTTAGCACAGTATCTGGGCCATAGTAGATTTTCAGCAAGTATTTGTCAAATCAACACAATGGAGCCATAAACTTCTCATAGACCCAACTTGGTTCAGCTCTAGAGCTGAGTCTGTATAGTCTAAAGTCTATACTGTGTCACCTGGAGACAGAAGACAAAGAACCCTAAGGACCTTTCTCATTGAGAAACTGAAAAACCTCATCAAACTAGATTCGGGAGTCATCACCCTGAAGGCAGCAAGACTTTTACTGAACAAAGGGAAAGCAAATTGTCTAAACACAAGATCCTCAAGGCTAAGCCAAAATTTTCATCATATAATGCCCCCCCTTACTATTCCACCACAACCAAATCCTAGACAAAACCTTTCAAATAGGATAAAAGTGGTATGGGTAGTGAAAACCACCCTCTTTTTCTCGTTCATATGGTCATCCTTACTGCACATTGCTTGGTAATCAGTGCAAGCTCACTGAGTGCCTTCTGTTACTATCATGACCATTTTCAATATGGATGCTGACTGTGCCAGTCCAGAGGCCCACCCCCATCCATCCTCCACATTCTCTCCCCAGGAGGCAGGCTACAGTACCCAGGGGAAACACCAAACTCAGTCTGTTAAATCTACAGAATGTATTTCAAATGTGTCCTCCCCTTCCCATTGCTAAGGTTATTCCCTTGGCCCCAGGTGGTACTCTCTTACCCTTCTCTACTTTTCAAAATCTTTCTTACCCCTCAAGGGCATCTTTAAATGCTATCACCTTCATGAAGTGCTCCCTGACAGATCCACCACCCTTAGTTGAAAGCGTGGTCTTCTCTCCTCCAAAACTTGTGCCTGTGGATGCCTGCCATCTTGTGCATGAACACTTCCTGTCTTTGCCTGCTATGGCTTTGAGTTTTATAAGAATGAAATCCCATGGGGGGAATTTAGTTGAAAAAAATGTGTCCATTACATCAAAATCCACTTAATAAATTCTTCCTAGAAACCAATTCCAGGAACAAATTTGCTCCAGTACACTTGTTTACATTTTTTATCAGACAGTGGGAACATCATATGGTTTTTCCCTTTTTACCTCAACTACAGGAAGCTTAGAGCTAAATTACAGTAACCACCTCCAGTTGCATGGAAACACCTGTTTATCTATGTCTGTTAGCTGGTCTTTGTTCTTTTCTTTTGTACAAAGGCTTTGTAGGAGTAGGTGATTTATACATGCTGTAATAAAGCTTAGCATGTTCATTCCTTTGACTGTGTGGTTCAGCTCTAGAGCTGAGTCTGTATAGTCTAAAGTCTATACTGTGTCACCTGGAGACAGAAGACAAAGAACCCTAAGGACCTTTCTCATTGAGAAACTGAAAAACCTCATCAAACTAGATTCGGGAGTCATCACCCTGAAGGCAGCAAGACTTTTACTGAACAAAGGGAAAGCAAATTGTCTAAACACAAGATCCTCAAGGCTAAGCCAAAATTTTCATCATATAATGCCCCCCCTTACTATTCCACCACAACCAAATCCTAGACAAAACCTTTCAAATAGGATAAAAGTGGTATGGGTAGTGAAAACCACCCTCTTTTTCTCGTTCATATGGTCATCCTTACTGCACATTGCTTGGTAATCAGTGCAAGCTCACTGAGTGCCTTCTGTTACTATCATGACCATTTTCAATATGGATGCTGACTGTGCCAGTCCAGAGGCCCACCCCCATCCATCCTCCACATTCTCTCCCCAGGAGGCAGGCTACAGTACCCAGGGGAAACACCAAACTCAGTCTGTTAAATCTACAGAATGTATTTCAAATGTGTCCTCCCCTTCCCATTGCTAAGGTTATTCCCTTGGCCCCAGGTGGTACTCTCTTACCCTTCTCTACTTTTCAAAATCTTTCTTACCCCTCAAGGGCATCTTTAAATGCTATCACCTTCATGAAGTGCTCCCTGACAGATCCACCACCCTTAGTTGAAAGCGTGGTCTTCTCTCCTCCAAAACTTGTGCCTGTGGATGCCTGCCATCTTGTGCATGAACACTTCCTGTCTTTGCCTGCTATGGCTTTGAGTTTTATAAGAATGAAATCCCATGGGGGGAATTTAGTTGAAAAAAATGTGTCCATTACATCAAAATCCACTTAATAAATTCTTCCTAGAAACCAATTCCAGGAACAAATTTGCTCCAGTACACTTGTTTACATTTTTTATCAGACAGTGGGAACATCATATGGTTTTTCCCTTTTTACCTCAACTACAGGAAGCTTAGAGCTAAATTACAGTAACCACCTCCAGTTGCATGGAAACACCTGTTTATCTATGTCTGTTAGCTGGTCTTTGTTCTTTTCTTTTGTACAAAGGCTTTGTAGGAGTAGGTGATTTATACATGCTGAATAAATAAAGCATTATAGCATGTTCTCCTTGATGAACTGAGTATCCTGAAAAGAGATAACCACGTTATGCCACACAATCATGTATGTCTTTTGTTCAATGCTAGACACCATGTATGCCCACTTGGAGTTTACAGTTACTACATCGAGACTTTCCAAAGTTACTGCAGATTCTAAGCTTAGGTCTCTGATCTAGAAGGCCCACAACTTTAAGAATCTGCCTCCAAAACTCCAGACTCTGGAGGCAGCAGGAATTCTTATACTAACATGGTTATTGCCAGTGTCAACAAATCAGAGCTGGCTGGTCTTAGCCTTAACATTTTAGATCTAGAAGGCACCTCACGGCACTAGAAGGCACCTCAATTTAACCTTATAAATAGTTGTCAGCTCATGGCAGGTTCAGGTTTCCTGACCCCTAACCCAGATCTGGTCATTTCTCTCCCTGCTCTGTGGCCTGTGAATTCCTCTAGACACTTCTTGGAGCAACTCTAGCGCCACTTCTTCCCCTCTATCACTTCCAGCACCTAAGAAGTCCAGTGGTCCTCCACATTACCTTAAGAAAGGTCTCTGCACTCCATGTTGACAGCACCTAGGGCTTTTTTTTCTGGCTTCCCCCTTATAATTTCAGCAGTTTTTGACAACTGGAGGCAGGAGGAAAGCTGTGAGCAAAGCATGGCAGTTGGTCAAAGGGTTTAATAGCTAGCTTAATAGGCAGATTTCCCTGGGGGATTTTTCTAACCTGAAATGTTTGTTATAAGATCAACCCAAAACTAAGTTTATTGTCTTATGTTGACTCTGTGGGCCTAGAAAGGCCCTTTAATGTGAAATCCCAGGGGAATTGAAAAATGTGTCCATTACATCAAAATCCACTTAATAAATTCTTCCTAGAAACCAATTCCAGGAACAAATTTGCTCCAGTACACTTGTTTACATTTTTTATCAGACAGTGGGAACATCATATGGTTTTTCCCTTTTTACCTCAACTACAGGAAGCTTAGAGCTAAATTACAGTAACCACCTCCAGTTGCATGGAAACACCTGTTTATCTATGTCTGTTAGCTGGTCTTTGTTCTTTTCTTTTGTACAAAGGCTTTGTAGGAGTAGGTGATTTATACATGCTGAATAAATAAAGCATTATAGCATGTTCTCCTTGATGAACTGAGTATCCTGAAAAGAGATAACCACGTTATGCCACACAATCATGTATGTCTTTTGTTCAATGCTAGACACCATGTATGCCCACTTGGAGTTTACAGTTACTACATCGAGACTTTCCAAAGTTACTGCAGATTCTAAGCTTAGGTCTCTGATCTAGAAGGCCCACAACTTTAAGAATCTGCCTCCAAAACTCCAGACTCTGGAGGCAGCAGGAATTCTTATACTAACATGGTTATTGCCAGTGTCAACAAATCAGAGCTGGCTGGTCTTAGCCTTAACATTTTAGATCTAGAAGGCACCTCACGGCACTAGAAGGCACCTCAATTTAACCTTATAAATAGTTGTCAGCTCATGGCAGGTTCAGGTTTCCTGACCCCTAACCCAGATCTGGTCATTTCTCTCCCTGCTCTGTGGCCTGTGAATTCCTCTAGACACTTCTTGGAGCAACTCTAGCGCCACTTCTTCCCCTCTATCACTTCCAGCACCTAAGAAGTCCAGTGGTCCTCCACATTACCTTAAGAAAGGTCTCTGCACTCCATGTTGACAGCACCTAGGGCTTTTTTTTCTGGCTTCCCCCTTATAATTTCAGCAGTTTTTGACAACTGGAGGCAGGAGGAAAGCTGTGAGCAAAGCATGGCAGTTGGTGAAAGGGTTTAATAGCTAGATTAATAGGCAGATTCGATAAGGAGGCCAGCGGGTCCCAAGGAGGAGGAGGAGATGAAGGACAAAAGAAGAAGTACAAGTATTTTTCTAACCTGAAATGTTTGTTATAAGATCAACCCAAAACTAAGTTTATTGTCTTATGTTGACTCTGTGGGCCTAGAAAGGCCTTTACACCAGAATGTCTCACCTAGCCCGGAGATTATCCCCTTGCTAATCTCATGTTGTGAGTGCAGGACTGGAAAGCCTTTACAATCTTAAGCTATTGTTTCGATAACCAACTGGAAAATAGAAATTGTCATGCTTAAACTGGCAAAGAGGGTATTCTCCTATCTCCCTTCCAGTGCCTGTCCTGGAAGTTTTTCCCTATCCTTTCTCACTTTAATAAACTTTTCACTGCATGAAGTTCTGAGTGACCATCGCCGAGTGTTTTTGATCCCAATGTGAATTCTTCTCTGTTGGAGACCAAGAATCCAACACCATTCATGGTAACATACCATCGTCTATCACCTACCATTGGGTAGGTGATTAATCACTGGACAGGGATTAACCCTAGACTGAACATGCACACAGGGAGGGGTGGCAATAATGCCAACACAAATTTGTCATCCATACTCCAGTCTTTTTATTTTATTTTTAAAAATATTAACACTTTATCTATTTTAGGGGAGGGTTGGGGAGGGGGGTGGGTGGGCCACTTCTATTGGTCTTTCATTTCTCTATTTTCATCCATCTTTGTTCTTTGGCTCCTGTGGGCCTCCCATCGCGGTGGCCGCTGTCATCGCAGAGCACCGGCTCTGGGCGCATGCGCGTCAGAGCTCAGGCTTGGTAATTGGACACATCAGTCCAGCCGCTCTGCGGCACGTGGGATCTTCCCAGGCCAGGGATCGAACCGGCACCCCTCGTACTGCAAGGCAGTGTCCTTACCCGCTGGACCACCAGGGGAAGCCCATACTCTAGTCTTTTAAGAGTCAACTTTCCCAAAGCCCATCCTTACTGTGGGTCACCATGAATATATGACTATCTCTAAGGTTAATTTTAAGCCTATTTTCTGCATCTGCTCCAAAACTATACAGACTCCTAGAGTGTTCTGAATAGAAACAGGGTTACTGCTGGGTCACCAATTGAACTATAAGGGGAAAAACAAAAGAAGAAGTACAAGTATTTTTCTAACCTGAAATGTTTGTTATAAGATCAACCCAAAACTAAGTTTATTGTCTTATGTTGACTCTGTGGGCCTAGAAAGGCCTTTACACCAGAATGTCTCACCTAGCCCGGAGATTATCCCCTTGCTAATCTCATGTTGTGAGTGCAGGACTGGAAAGCCTTTACAATCTTAAGCTATTGTTTCGATAACCAACTGGAAAATAGAAATTGTCATGCTTAAACTGGCAAAGAGGGTATTCTCCTATCTCCCTTCCAGTGCCTGTCCTGGAAGTTTTTCCCTATCCTTTCTCACTTTAATAAACTTTTCACTGCATGAAGTTCTGAGTGACCATCGCCGAGTGTTTTTGATCCCAATGTGAATTCTTCTCTGTTGGAGACCAAGAATCCAACACCATTCATGGTAACATACCATCGTCTATCACCTACCATTGGGTAGGTGATTAATCACTGGACAGGGATTAACCCTAGACTGAACATGCACACAGGGAGGGGTGGCAATAATGCCAACACAAATTTGTCATCCATACTCCAGTCTTTTTTTATTTTATTTTTTAAAAATATTAACACTTTATCTATTTTAGGGGAGGGTTGGGGAGGGAGGGGAGCGGGTGGGCCACTTCTATTGGTCTTTCATTTCTCTATTTTCATCCATCTTTGTTCTTTGGCTCCTGTGGGCCTCCCATCGCGGTGGCCGCTGTCATCGCAGAGCACCGGCTCTGGGCGCATGCGCGTCAGAGCTCAGGCTTGGTAATTGGACACATCAGTCCAGCCGCTCTGCGGCACGTGGGATCTTCCCAGGCCAGGGATCGAACCGGCACCCCTCGTACTGCAAGGCAGTGTCCTTACCCGCTGGACCACCAGGGGAAGCCCATACTCTAGTCTTTTAAGAGTCAACTTTCCCAAAGCCCATCCTTACTGTGGGTCACCATGAATATATGACTATCTCTAAGGTTAATTTTAAGCCTATTTTCTGCATCTGCTCCAAAACTATACAGACTCCTAGAGTGTTCTGAATAGAAACAGGGTCAGGGTGCACCCCTCACAGGCTGCAAGGATCCAAAGTTGCATTCCTGGGACTAAAGGCAACAGGATATTTGGAGGACACCTGATTCTTGTGAGAGGAGGGAGACAGAATGGGAGAGAGAATCCAATTGTTAATGATCTGATTGATCAGGTGCCCAAGGTTACCACCACTGCCTAGAAAAGAAAAACTTGACATTGAAATAGCTTTTCCTCAATTACCTCTTTGCTTAATCTAACAATCATAATTCCCCTATGTTAGAAGTCATTTGTAATCATGGATACAAAGCCACAAGGCTCATCTGTTGCAAAGTGAAATTAAATATCTTGCAAACCATGCAGAGTTTAATGGAATCAATTAAGGCTTATTAGAGAGCAGAATCATGGCCATGCAAGCCATGACACTGGCAAATGAGGATCAGACAGATCTGATCAGTGAAGAGACAGAAATAGGAGAGATTGCAGGATAGTTCACTTGAGAATAATTTAAGCATCAAATGATGAAAAAAAAAAAAAAAAGCCTTTGAGTAAAACAGTTAAGTTTTAAGTTATTTTTGAAAAATGAGTCTTTTTAAGAGAATCCTGAAAAGTCAATCACAAAACAGAGGAGGTTTAATTGTGCTATTACATGGTTTTCTCAACACAAGCTAAAAAAGTTAACACTTCTTTTATTATGCGTTTATGCTATGACCTAGTGCACAGTTGCAATTATAACCTAAGCTTCTTTCACTAAAAAGTGAAAATAAACTTAGTTTCATTCTTTCCAGTTTCATTTTAAAGGTAAGGTTCTGATCTAAGTTTTTTACTGTAGAATTTTACACCCCTGTTTTCTGTGCATTTATTTACCTTGTGTCCTTTCTTTAATAACAACTGCCCTCAGGTAATGAAGACCTCCTGAGGGTTCCATGGTCCTCAGTATAACTGATACCTCTCTGAATTACACATCCTCAGCCATGTCCACTTGATGAGATGTTATAGAAACACACAGGTAATTAATTGTAACATAGCCAACATGACCAAGCCCTTTCTGTCTACCCCATGTGCATTAACTGGTGAGGAAGCTTTTCTGCTCCAAAACTATACAGACTCCTAGAGTGTTCTGAATAGAAACAGGGTCAGGGTGCACCCTCACAGGCTGCAAGGATCCAAAGTTGCATTCCTGGGACTAAAGGCAACAGGATATTTGGAGGACACCTGATTCTTGTGAGAGGAGGGAGACAGAATGGGAGAGAGAATCCAATTGTTAATGATCTGATTGATCAGGTGCCCAAGGTTACCACCACTGCCTAGAAAAGAAAAACTTGACATTGAAATAGCTTTTCCTCAATTACCTCTTTGCTTAATCTAACAATCATAATTCCCCTATGTTAGAAGTCATTTGTAATCATGGATACAAAGCCACAAGCCTCATCTGTTGCAAAGTGAAATTAAATATCTTGCAAACCATGCAGAGTTTAATGGAATCAATTAAGGCTTATTAGAGAGCAGAATCATGGCCATGCAAGCCATGACACTGGCAAATGAGGATCAGACAGATCTGATCAGTGAAGAGACAGAAATAGGAGAGATTGCAGGATAGTTCACTTGAGAATAATTTAAGCATCAAATGATGAAAAAAAAAAAAAAAAGCCTTTGAGTAAAACAGTTAAGTTTTAAGTTATTTTTGAAAAATGAGTCTTTTTAAGAGAATCCTGAAAAGTCAATCACAAAACAGAGGAGGTTTAATTGTGCTATTACATGGTTTTCTCAACACAAGCTAAAAAAGTTAACACTTCTTTTATTATGCGTTTATGCTATGACCTAGTGCACAGTTGCAATTATAACCTAAGCTTCTTTCACTAAAAAGTGAAAATAAACTTAGTTTCATTCTTTCCAGTTTCATTTTAAAGGTAAGGTTCTGATCTAAGTTTTTTACTGTAGAATTTTACACCCCTGTTTTCTGTGCATTTATTTACCTTGTGTCCTTTCTTTAATAACAACTGCCCTCAGGTAATGAAGACCTCCTGAGGGTTCCATGGTCCTCAGTATAACTGATACCTCTCTGAATTACACATCCTCAGCCATGTCCACTTGATGAGATGTTATAGAAACACACAGGTAATTAATTGTAACATAGCCAACATGACCAAGCCCTTTCTGTCTATCAGGCACTGTTCCAGGTGTCCCATGTGCATTAACTGGTGAGGAAGTGCAGGCAGAGAGAACTGTAAAAACCTGTCCAAAGTCACATAGCTAATAAGTGATGGATGGCACCGAGTATGCAATGTGCAGTGGCTGCAAAGACCATGTTCTTTTCCAGGATGCCATAAACACATCATGTACATTCTGGACTTAACTTCATGAGAGAAAGTATGCTGATTCTCCTTAAGAAAGAAGAGATGTTTCTAGGACAGTCCTCAAGCCTGCACTCACCTGGATGTATTTAGGTTCCGGTAGAGCTGCCCAAGGGACTCCAGCAGCCTCCCCTCCATCTCCCGGTCCCTGAGTTGCTGAGCCAGGGTCAGCCAGTGCTCGTGGTAGGTGATGCATGCCTCAGGGTTTGGGGACACAGAGCTGTAGAAATGGCAGAGGGATTTGGTGACCTGAAGCTGACCTGAACATAAAGCAGGGACATGGATGAGATAACTGGCAATAGGACAAAGGAAAAATCGTTCTCAATACTTTTCTCTAAATCATCTCAGCAGCATGGGACATACTCACTCTTCAAGTGTTGATGCCTTAAGCCAAACAGCAATGCCATTTCATAACAAAAGCGGCCACTGGCCAGCTGGCATTCATACACCTGGACCTGGGCCAGCCAGAGAAGCACCTGGACTAATTCCATGTCTGTCTCCAGGCTGACCTGGAGTGAGGAATAGAGTTTCACAGACTGAAGAAGATAGTTCCTGGACGACTGCTGAGACCAGGACTTAAGGGTCAGATGACCAAGATTGGCCAAAGCCACTGCCTGGTTACGTACATTCCCTGCCTTCTGGGCTCTGTTCAAGGCCTGAAGATAGCTCTTGGCTGCTCTGTTCACCCGGCATTCACCTTGAAGCACAAGTCCCAGAAGGTTATGGACCACTCCCTTTTGGGTAACATTCTCTGTCTCCTTCAGAGAATACAAGAGTGGCTCAAGGATGTCCAAAGCCTTCTTTGTCTGGCTGGCTAAGAGGTAGGCCCAGGCCAAACAGAGGGAAGACTCAAAGGCTTCCTGTTCACTTAGCAGCTGGCCTAGTGTCAAGGCTTGGCTCAGGTAGTGGATGGCACCATCAGGAGACCTGTATTGGAGGTACACTTTGGATAGGATGAGACACAGGGCCCTCTGGGTGCTCTGATCCACCAGTTCCTCACAGGCAAGCAGTGCCTGCCTTAGTGCTGGGCAGGCCAGGGCAGAAACTTCACCCCAGCTTAGGGAGGAGACACCAAGGAGCTTGGTGGTGTTCTGGAGGACCAGGTGGACCTGCCCAATTGGAACAGCCATCCCGTGGATGCTCTGAGTACCACGCAGCCGGACAGAAGCCACTGCAAGGTGTGGCAGATACTTCTTATCATAGAGAAAGCTCAAGATGGTAGTTGCAGCATCTGAGGCAGGAGGGTGTCCAGAGAGGAGATGCAGTCGCTCAGCGAAGGGCAGGACCTCATCATGCCGGCCAAGGCTTAGGAGCAATCGGATGGCCAGGAAGCAGGCCCTGGCTTCCAGGGGGCAGCTGCCCGACACAATGCCCTGTCTGAGCACATAGGCCACCACGTCCAGTTCGTTCTTGGCACTATACTCCCGGTCAGGCAAGCAGGCCAACAGGGCACCTGCCTTTTCCAGCAAGGATGAGCCTTTATGCCTCAGCCTCTGTCTCAAGTAGATGGCTGCCAAATTGATGTACAGGGCAGCTACCAAGGCTATGTCCTTAAATGCCCCATTGAGAATGTGGATGGCCTCCTCAAAGTATACTCTGGCCTGAGACAGTTTGATCTTCCTGACACTTAACCGACCGAGAAGGAAGCAGAGCCGGGCATGGGCCCAGGTCATGTGGCCCCGCTTGGCCCACTTCCTTGAGGCCTCCAGGTAGGCCATGAGCTCGTCCTCCTCAGAGTAGCTATAAAAGGAAGACGTCAGGAAAGAGAAGGACAAATCATAGAGGCTCTTAAAGTGGTCACTATAACCCTCATGATCCAGAAAAGCCAATATGGGGGCAAAGTTCTCAGCCTCCTCCTCCTGACCAGTGTTCAGGTCCATTAGCAGCTGGCCTAGTGTCAAGGCTTGGCTCAGGTAGTGGATGGCACCATCAGGAGACCTGTATTGGAGGTACACTTTGGATAGGATGAGACACAGGGCCCTCTGGGTGCTCTGATCCACCAGTTCCTCACAGGCAAGCAGTGCCTGCCTTAGTGCTGGGCAGGCCAGGGCAGAAACTTCACCCCAGCTTAGGGAGGAGACACCAAGGAGCTTGGTGGTGTTCTGGAGGACCAGGTGGACCTGCCCAATTGGAACAGCCATCCCGTGGATGCTCTGAGTACCACGCAGCCGGACAGAAGCCACTGCAAGGTGTGGCAGATACTTCTTATCATAGAGAAAGCTCAAGATGGTAGTTGCAGCATCTGAGGCAGGAGGGTGTCCAGAGAGGAGATGCAGTCGCTCAGCGAAGGGCAGGACCTCATCATGCCGGCCAAGGCTTAGGAGCAATCGGATGGCCAGGAAGCAGGCCCTGGCTTCCAGGGGGCAGCTGCCCGACACAATGCCCTGTCTGAGCACATAGGCCACCACGTCCAGTTCGTTCTTGGCACTATACTCCCGGTCAGGCAAGCAGGCCAACAGGGCACCTGCCTTTTCCAGCAAGGATGAGCCTTTATGCCTCAGCCTCTGTCTCAAGTAGATGGCTGCCAAATTGATGTACAGGGCAGCTACCAAGGCTATGTCCTTAAATGCCCCATTGAGAATGTGGATGGCCTCCTCAAAGTATACTCTGGCCTGAGACAGTTTGATCTTCCTGACACTTAACCGACCGAGAAGGAAGCAGAGCCGGGCATGGGCCCAGGTCATGTGGCCCCGCTTGGCCCACTTCCTTGAGGCCTCCAGGTAGGCCATGAGCTCGTCCTCCTCAGAGTAGCTATAAAAGGAAGACGTCAGGAAAGAGAAGGACAAATCATAGAGGCTCTTAAAGTGGTCACTATAACCCTCATGATCCAGAAAAGCCAATATGGGGGCAAAGTTCTCAGCCTCCTCCTCCTGACCAGTGTTCAGGTCCATGAGCAGTTCCGGGTCGTCAAGGTCATCAGGCTCTGGCAGGTGATAGGTGTCTGAGGCAGCTGAAAGGAGCTCCTCCTCCAGACTGGAGTTCTCAGAGCTGCTGGACTGTCTGGAGCCCACAGCCTGATGCTCCTCCCAAGCTCCACCAGGCTGGGTCTCCTTGAAGCCTTCAGGCTGGGACACTGTAAAGGACAGGAAGAATTGAGCAACACTAAGTACCTGCAACTATGGTGTCCAGCTCTTAGTAAGAGGACAAGACAGAATCCTGTGGGACTGGAGGTAAAGTTTAGTATGATCTCTACTCACCACTCAGATCATTTGGAAGACTCTGGATGGATTCAAACCCACCTGGATAGAGATGAAGAATGGACCTGAGTTAGGTCAGAATGGCCCAGCATACCTATGCCTGCATGTGTTCCCTGGGCCAATGGCCCCTTAGAACACTGCGTTTCAAACAATGTGCCATCCCCAAGGTTATGAGGCAGCATTTCCCCTTCACCATCAGCAACGTAAAGATTATCTGGTTTAACCACTTACCATACAGCTGGGAACTGAGGTAGAAATGAGAACAGAGTCAGAGAAGACAGAAACTCAAGCTCTATGCCAAGAGATGTGGGTATATGGGGGCGGTGGTGGGGGTGGTGCGGTGGAATGATGGAATCTGAAGACCCAAATCTTTCAGCAAGTTTATGACAGAACCATGAACTGAGCTGCAAGGACAGTACTTTGTGATATGTGGTATTGCCTCTCATTTCTATGTATACAGCCTTCTTACTTCCTTCTTCCATTCATTCATCATCCATCCGTTCAACAGACAGATTCAGCATGCACAATGTGATTTGTAAATTTGACAGGATGAAGTGACCAAATCTCAACAATGAAGAAAAGAAGGCAAAGAAACATCTGAAGTTCATAACTTTTGTTCCCTGAAGTACATTTGTGGGATGAGGTAGGAGAAGGGACAATCTTTGAGTTTGTAGTACTTACAGGAGCTCTAGTTGAGAATGAAATAGATCTGTGGCCAAGGAGAAAAGTACAGACTTACAGACAAGGATTTGTGACTGACAACAGTTCACAAAGAGTGGTTCAATGTCCCAGAAGAAGGATTTGGAGAAAAAAGCAATGCAGGTAAAACAAGAAATGACCAGTGTTCCATGAGCAGTTCCGGGTCGTCAAGGTCATCAGGCTCTGGCAGGTGATAGGTGTCTGAGGCAGCTGAAAGGAGCTCCTCCTCCAGACTGGAGTTCTCAGAGCTGCTGGACTGTCTGGAGCCCACAGCCTGATGCTCCTCCCAAGCTCCACCAGGCTGGGTCTCCTTGAAGCCTTCAGGCTGGGACACTGTAAAGGACAGGAAGAATTGAGCAACACTAAGTACCTGCAACTATGGTGTCCAGCTCTTAGTAAGAGGACAAGACAGAATCCTGTGGGACTGGAGGTAAAGTTTAGTATGATCTCTACTCACCACTCAGATCATTTGGAAGACTCTGGATGGATTCAAACCCACCTGGATAGAGATGAAGAATGGACCTGAGTTAGGTCAGAATGGCCCAGCATACCTATGCCTGCATGTGTTCCCTGGGCCAATGGCCCCTTAGAACACTGCGTTTCAAACAATGTGCCATCCCCAAGGTTATGAGGCAGCATTTCCCCTTCACCATCAGCAACGTAAAGATTATCTGGTTTAACCACTTACCATACAGCTGGGAACTGAGGTAGAAATGAGAACAGAGTCAGAGAAGACAGAAACTCAAGCTCTATGCCAAGAGATGTGGGTATATGGGGGCGGTGGTGGGGGTGGTGCGGTGGAATGATGGAATCTGAAGACCCAAATCTTTCAGCAAGTTTATGACAGAACCATGAACTGAGCTGCAAGGACAGTACTTTGTGATATGTGGTATTGCCTCTCATTTCTATGTATACAGCCTTCTTACTTCCTTCTTCCATTCATTCATCATCCATCCGTTCAACAGACAGATTCAGCATGCACAATGTGATTTGTAAATTTGACAGGATGAAGTGACCAAATCTCAACAATGAAGAAAAGAAGGCAAAGAAACATCTGAAGTTCATAACTTTTGTTCCCTGAAGTACATTTGTGGGATGAGGTAGGAGAAGGGACAATCTTTGAGTTTGTAGTACTTACAGGAGCTCTAGTTGAGAATGAAATAGATCTGTGGCCAAGGAGAAAAGTACAGACTTACAGACAAGGATTTGTGACTGACAACAGTTCACAAAGAGTGGTTCAATGTCCCAGAAGAAGGATTTGGAGAAAAAAGCAATGCAGGTGGAGGAGGAGCAAGGAGAGGGGATTTGTGAATGAGTCATGAAAACATGAGCATTGGGCTTCCCCTGGTGGTCCAGTGGGTAAGGACACCGCCTTGCAGTGCAAGGGGCACCGGTTCGATCCCTGGCCTGGGAAGATCCCATGTGCCGCGGAGCAGCTGGACCGATGTGTCCAATTACCGAGCCAGAGCTCTGGCGCACGTGCGCCCAGAGCCAGTGCTCTGCGACGACAGTGGCCACCACGATGGGAGGCCCACAGGAGCCAAAGAACAAAGACGGATGAAAATAGAGAAATGAAAAGACCAATTGATGTGGCCCGCCCACTCCCCTCCCTCCCCAACCTGACCCCCGCCCAAAATAAATAAATAAATAAATCTTAAAAAAAAACAAAAAACAAACATGAGCATTTATTGGCAGATGGGAGCCAATGCCGGAGACTGGAAAGGCATAGAGAAAAGAGGAGTCATGGAGACCAAGGTGGCTTATGGCACAGCCAGCTAACATAACTAATGTGAAATAGGACAAGGTGAGAGCCAAGAAGACGACCTTGGGCTTGGCAACAAAGTTGACCCCCTTGGCCAAAGCAGCCACAGTTCACGCTCCATAGAACAGAGGTTGCTATAAAAAAGATTCTACCTCTTCCTGGCAAAGAACCGATAGCCAGTCACCTAGACCCCCACTCGGAGCTCTCCAGTGAACTTTGAGGGTAGTAGGCCCCTCACCTAGTCAAGCCTCAACTTGCTATTCTCATGGGAGGCTTTTTCTGTGAGTGTCATTACAAATACTTGGCATCTGCAACCAAAACAGAGCAGAGCTAGAGAACTGGGCTCTGGGTTCCTGCACCTGGTTCTCTCTAGTGCTGTGACATGTGCCTGTCTTACTGCAGTCATTTCTCTCTAGGCCAGGACCACCAAGAACACAAGAAATACATGAGTTATCATTAAAAAAAAAAAAAAAAAAAAAGACTTCTCTGGGAGAAAGATTTACAGGGCATAGGCCTTACGGGAGTTATAATTTACCAACAGGATGCCCTTTCTGCTGGCTGCCTTGGTGCCAGGGACAACCTGTACAGCCATAAAACACAGCCTGGTACCCAGCAGAGATGCACCCTTGGTTTGTAGATAAGCGCTAATAGGCTGTCTGGGACCTGTCTCTGGATCTCTCTCAATCACTGGGTCAACAGTTGGCAGATACCCTGGATCCAAGTCTGCAGCCACCCCTGCCACCAAGGCAGGCCCCAAGTAGTCCTTGATTTTCAGACCGTGCCTCCTACCTACCAGGCTGTATTCAAAGGTTCAGCTTCTTGGCTCAGCCTGCTGGAGCAGTGTGGTCTGCTTGTGGTAAAATTGTGCTGCCAGGGCTGGTGCTGATGCCCAGGCAAGGTGCCTGTCACAAATGTTCCTGCGCCTGGAGAAAGTTTTCAGCTCCCATCTCTGTTCCAGAACCTACCCTGAGGGTCGCTTCTGCAGAATCTCTGGTTGTACCCACAAAATGTATGTAATGTGGCCACATGGGAGTGAACACAACATCCCCATCATTGAAGAGACAGGAGAAACAGGGATCCTTCCTCAAACCCCGTCAATGGATGAAAACGCTTCTTGACACAGAGCAGGGGACGCCTCATAAAGTAAGGGACAGAAGTGTCATTCTTTTACTCCATCAGTGATTCAGACACTGCCAAAAACTATGCTAGGCACTGAGGCCCCTCACTCACCCAAGGCTAACATATCCAACAGTCCAATGTCATTTTGTGTCAGGGGCTAGACTCCTGACTAGAAAATAGGGGAGGGTAGCTCCTGTCCTGGCTCAGGCACTAATTCACTTGGGTCTCAGCTTCCTAATCTGTAAAATGAGAGAAGTCATTTCTTAGGGTCTTTCCAATTATAACCTTCTATGGCCCCACCTTTATTACTGTGGGGCCATACCTACTTCATCCCTAGATGGATGACCCTTGGCCACAACCCAGGAAGTTTTCTTCTCCAGATTAGAATGGAAGGTTCAATATGGCCAGCATTCCATTCTGTAGCTGGGTTGATTTCATGATATCTCACAGTTTCTAGGCAGAAAGTCCAGAATTATTTGAGTTTCAAAGTGAAAATGCTGCTAATCCAATATGACTTAGGTCATCAACTAAACATGCATAGAATTAGACTTTAGAGATACTATATTTTTTGTTAGGAACATTTCTTTTATCTTGAGGAATTTGGGCTTTCTCTGGGCCTGAGAAACAAATACTCACTAAGCCGGTAGACAGATGTTATATCAGTCTGAGCAAGTGTGTGGAGGAAGCTGACACACTCAGCTTTCCTGTCACTTCCCAGGATACCCAAGGAGCATCTTTCTTCATCACTGAAAAAGGCAGAGTTCTTGTTCCTGTATTGAGGCAAAAGACATGGATACAGATCAGTGCAAGGTTTCAGACATGACCCCTTTTCTCTCCACCCTAGGATGCGGTGAAGAACACAGAGAAGCCATCAACCTAAACACCCAGAGCTGAAATCAGACTCTTCATCTCATTGCTATATAATGTATTTACTTATGTGCCAAGGAAGAAGAGCTGGAGGCACCTCATCTGTGCAGAACCAACCTAAGTGGTTGCTGAAGAAGCCGGACATGAAGACAACCCTCCAATTAAATCTCCATCTCTCAAGAAAAACAAAACCTCTTCCTTCAACCCCTAACCATTTAAAATGGTGACCACTTTTAAGGAAAAAGAATAGTAACTGACTTCCCTAAATGCAAGGGTTGGAAAAGGACTATTAAAAGATGTTTCTTTGACAGATTATTGCAAGAAAATACTCAGGACTGATGACACAATCTAGAGGAACAATGGAGAAAGCTTGACTACAGTCAGAGAAAACCTTTCACAGAGGATATGGACATCAGACTCCATGACACAGAACAACAGTGTTATTATGCAGCATAAAGAGAGGGAAGGAAGGCTAAGGCATGAGAAGTGGGTAAAATGGAGGCCATGGGGTTAAAAAATATGATTATAAATAACAGAGTTCTGTATACTTACTCTATTGTATAAGCCAATTGTTAAAACTAACTTGTTGGCTAGGTATCTGTCATAGAATATGCAAACTAGAAGAGACTTAGAAAGTATTCAGTCCAGTATCTATCTATCTAGATAGCAATTAATATCTCTTTCAGTTCCCAATATATTTTTAACTTCAGAATCCAGTTTTTAAATAAAAATAACTTAGAAGCCCAAGAGTTAATAACAGCTAATAATTGGTGGGGGTGATTATTATGAATCAGACCGTCATTTAATCCATGAAGTTGCCCTATGATACATGTATTGTTCTTACCCCGTTTTAACAGAGGAAGAGACTGAGGCACAGAAAAATAAAGTTTGTGGTTAGGGAGCAGTAGAGTAGGATATGAGGAGCATCTTTATTTCAAGCAGGGTTAAGGGAGGGACTGGGATGCAGTGCCATGGTCTACTACTTACCCACTGTCCTCATAGGTCAGATAAATGCAGTTTGAAAGTCAGTGATGAGAAAACTAGCCAATAATGTGAACCACTCAAGGTCACTCTGCTGATTAGTGACAGAACTGGCACTAAAGCTGTGTCCTGACATCTATAGCTCTTGACACCATATGAACAGAACCCCTGTCTCTGTGGCTTGACCTCCATATTCTCCCCAGCAGTATAAGAACTTCCATCCTTAAAAGAGCATGCAATTGAATTCTACATCTAAACTTATTCGAGATTTAAAAAAAGGATATGATCCAAAATTCATGTAGAACTTTCAAATTTTACAAAGCATACCTGAATTTACTATTTCATTTACTATTCATAGCATAGCATATTCATATCATAATCCTATGATATAGGTAGTTTTATTCATATTTGTAGATGAAGATTTGGAAAGGTTTAATGACATGGTCAAAATTACACAACTAGAAAGCAGTAAGTCTGAGATGGAAGCTAGGATCTTCTGCCTCTATGTCCACTGCCTATGGCTAATATGCTGATCTCCTGAGTTCCAGACAAATTACATTATGTTTGTACAACATTGAGATGAACTTCAGAGATGAAGACTTAGAAGTACAGTCCAGTGGGTAAAATGGAGGCCATGGGGTTAAAAAATATGATTATAAATAACAGAGTTCTGTATACTTACTCTATTGTATAAGCCAATTGTTAAAACTAACTTGTTGGCTAGGTATCTGTCATAGAATATGCAAACTAGAAGAGACTTAGAAAGTATTCAGTCCAGTATCTATCTATCTAGATAGCAATTAATATCTCTTTCAGTTCCCAATATATTTTAACTTCAGAATCCAGTTTTTAAATAAAAATAACTTAGAAGCCCAAGAGTTAATAACAGCTAATAATTGGTGGGGGTGATTATTATGAATCAGACCGTCATTTAATCCATGAAGTTGCCCTATGATACATGTATTGTTCTTACCCCGTTTTAACAGAGGAAGAGACTGAGGCACAGAAAAATAAAGTTTGTGGTTAGGGAGCAGTAGAGTAGGATATGAGGAGCATCTTTATTTCAAGCAGGGTTAAGGGAGGGACTGGGATGCAGTGCCATGGTCTACTACTTACCCACTGTCCTCATAGGTCAGATAAATGCAGTTTGAAAGTCAGTGATGAGAAAACTAGCCAATAATGTGAACCACTCAAGGTCACTCTGCTGATTAGTGACAGAACTGGCACTAAAGCTGTGTCCTGACATCTATAGCTCTTGACACCATATGAACAGAACCCCTGTCTCTGTGGCTTGACCTCCATATTCTCCCCAGCAGTATAAGAACTTCCATCCTTAAAAGAGCATGCAATTGAATTCTACATCTAAACTTATTCGAGATTTAAAAAAAGGATATGATCCAAAATTCATGTAGAACTTTCAAATTTTACAAAGCATACCTGAATTTACTATTTCATTTACTATTCATAGCATAGCATATTCATATCATAATCCTATGATATAGGTAGTTTTATTCATATTTGTAGATGAAGATTTGGAAAGGTTTAATGACATGGTCAAAATTACACAACTAGAAAGCAGTAAGTCTGAGATGGAAGCTAGGATCTTCTGCCTCTATGTCCACTGCCTATGGCTAATATGCTGATCTCCTGAGTTCCAGACAAATTACATTATGTCTTGACAACATGGAGATGAACTCAAAAGGAGCACAACAGGGCTCCTAGAAATACAGCAGGCTGAACTGCTCCACACAGAGATACTCTCCCTCATACACACAGACAAAGCATGGATAAAATGTGATAAAGATAAATATTTTAATACAGACTTTAAAGAGAGATAGAAAAATTCCTGGGAGCCAGAAACAAAATGAGAAACCAAAGTTGGCCAAAGCCGAGTTGGTAAGCGAGAGAAGATGGTCCAAAGATGCTGAGGATTCTCACGTTGGACAGTGAACCTCATAGGTGGGGCTGACCTGGTAGTTTCACTTAGGGACAGAATGTGACTTTGGACCTGTGTGAAGCAGAAGAGCTGAATGGAGCTCTCAAAATAGCTTTCCTCTTTCTATATCCTAAAGTTTAGCAAGGCTGCAACTCCTATATAAAGGGGAGATTGGAAACTTCTCATAACCTGCCAAGAACACACTTTCTATCTGTCTGAGAGCCAGGAAAAAATAAAGCACCTAGGTTTACACCACCAGAAGGTGCGAGACCTGAATTTACACTGCACAATGTTGTTGCTCAGTCACTAAATTGTGTCTGACTCTTTGTGACCTAATCAACTACAGCATGCCAGGCTACCCTGTCCTCACTATCTCCCTGAGTTTTCTCAGACTCATGTCCAATGTAGGTACCCCTATCAGAGACTGAGGCCTAGACCATTAAGTTTCTAAGTTTCCAGAGAAAGGAAAGGCCAAAACTGCTCTGGTGGGATGCTTTCTGCAGTCAAGGCTTCAGGCAAAGACCATCTTTTAAAACTGTTGAAAATTCATTCATGTAACTGAAAATACAATCCACATAAGAAAATGAACTATTGACAAAGAGAGCCAGCAGATGAACAAATGGGCAAATCAACACTACTATAGAACTACAGTAATAATTTATCATAAGTATGGTTAAAATGATAAAATAAAAAGAATGAATAAAAGCTACACTGAAAATATGGGACTTTGTGAGCAGAAATAAGCATATATGAAAAATGGAAAAATACAAAATTCAGAAGTGAAAATAAAAGCATAGACATTTAGGACTATATGAGTAAAGTTAAACAGCAGGCTTAGTCACAGCAGAGAAGAAAATTAGTGAAACTGAAGAATGTTCTGAGGAAATCACCCAGAATTCAGCCTAGCATGACAAAAGATGAAAAATACAAAGGAACCTATTAATCAAGATTGAGGATAGAATGATAAATCCAACATACCTCTAACAGGAATTCCAGAAGAGAGACTAAAGAGAATGAGAGAGAGGCAATATTCAAAGGAAGAATGACTGAGAATTTTCCAGAATTGAAAGGCATGAGGCTTCAAACTGAAGAAGCACACCAAGTCCTAAGCAAAATAGATAAAAATAACATAATTTTAACATGATTTCTATTTCATTAAAATTATAAGTCTTTTCAGGTTTTCTGTTTCTCCTAACCATTCTTTTAGGGCCCAATCAGCTTTTAATTAATTGTTGAACTTATGAGATGAAAGAGTTAAATATAAATGAAAAGAACATAAATTAATGAAATAAAAACAAAGTAGAAAAAATTATAAAGGTAAGTATGAAATTAATAAAATGGAAAATAAACAATAAAGATGGTAAAAGAAAGAAAAACTAGTTTTCTGAAAAGACTAATAAGATTGACAAAACTCTGGCAAAATAGACTTGAAATTTTATATTAATACTTTCCACTCTACACTTTGAATATATTATTCTACACCTATGTAAATGATCATTCAAGAGTATATTTTAAGTATCTTAAAGAGCATAGGTGGAGAGCATTTAACAACTCACAGATCTCCACTGAAATGTCGATCAAGAATGTCTCCACTGAAATGTCCAATGATGGAGAAGGAAGAAGACAACTTGCTATAGATAATAGAGTATATCAAAGCTAGACACATCCTGGTACAACTGCAAAATGCCAATAACAAAAACGAAACCTTAAAAAAAGTGAGATAAATGCTGCCTACTGCAAGGAAATGGTTATGAAACAGCAAGCTTTTCATCAACAAAAACAGATGCCACAAGAAATGACATCAGAAGGAAGACACAGATAAACAATAAAAATAAAGGAGGGGATTAACAAAGAAAAATTTTCAATGTTGAATACCATGACATATTGATTTTTTTCCTATGCTCTTGCATCTGGCTTCAAATAAATTAATTTTTCAATTTATTTATTTTCAGTTTTTTTTTTTTTTTTTTTTTTTAATATTGGCCTCTCTTATTGTTTTTTTTTTTTTTTTTTTTAATTTATCTTCATCCATCTTTATTCTCTGGCCTGTGTGGGCCTCCCATTGCAGTGGCCTCTCTCATTGCAGAGCACCGGCTCTGGGCACATGTGCTCTAGAGCACTGGCTAGTAATTGTATACACTGGTCCAGCCACTCCATGGCATGCAGGATCTTCCCGGCCAGGGATCAAACTGGTGCCCCTTGCACTGCAAGGCGGACTTTTACCCATTCAATCACCAAAGAAGCTCTCAATCTGTCTATTTTTAAATTTAGGCATTAAGTATATAAATTTCTTCTAAGTAACAGTTTCTTAAAATGAACTATATCCTTTAAAACATGAATACATCCTAAATTAAAAATGTCAACTGAGGAAAAGCCAGTTGTGGAACAAATATTTATATAAAATTCTAATACATAAAACCATAGTATTTTCATTTATAAACAAATGTCTATTTTGCAAACGTATCAGAATGAAAGATTAAAAGAAAGAAAAAAAAAAACTCTGGGGCAAAAAAAAGACTTGAAATTTTTATATTAATACTTTCCACTCTACACTTTGAATATATTATTCTACACCTATGTAAATGATCATTCAAGAGTATATTTTAAGTATCTTAAAGAGCATAGGTGGAGAGCATTTAACAACTCACAGATCTCCACTGAAATGTCGATCAAGAATGTCTCCACTGAAATGTCCAATGATGGAGAAGGAAGAAGACAACTTGCTATAGATAATAGAGTATATCAAAGCTAGACACATCCTGGTACAACTGCAAAATGCCAATAACAAAAACGAAACCTTAAAAAAAGTGAGATAAATGCTGCCTACTGCAAGGAAATGGTTATGAAACAGCAAGCTTTTCATCAACAAAAACAGATGCCACAAGAAATGACATCAGAAGGAAGACACAGATAAACAATAAAAATAAAGGAGGGGATTAACAAAGAAAAATTTTCAATGTTGAATACCATGACATATTGATTTTTTTCCTATGCTCTTGCATCTGGCTTCAAATAAATTAATTTTTCAATTTATTTATTTTCATTTTTTTTTTTTTTTTTTTTTTTTAATATTGGCCTCTCTTATTGTTTTTTTTTTTTTTTTTTTTAATTTATCTTCATCCATCTTTATTCTCTGGCCTGTGTGGGCCTCCCATTGCAGTGGCCTCTCTCATTGCAGAGCACCGGCTCTGGGCACATGTGCTCTAGAGCACTGGCTAGTAATTGTATACACTGGTCCAGCCACTCCATGGCATGCAGGATCTTCCCGGGCCAGGGATCAAACTGGTGCCCCTTGCACTGCAAGGCGGACTTTTACCCATTCAATCACCAAAGAAGCTCTCAATCTGTCTATTTTTAAATTTAGGCATTAAGTATATAAATTTCTTCTAAGTAACAGTTTCTTAAAATGAACTATATCCTTTAAAACATGAATACATCCTAAATTAAAAATGTCAACTGAGGAAAAAGCCAGTTGTGGAACAAATATTTATATAAAATTCTAATACATAAAACCATAGTATTTTCATTTATAAACAAATGTCTATTTTGCAAACGTATCAGAATGAAGACTGGAAAGATACATATCAATTTTAAATTGTGTTGGCTTCTAGGATGGAATCAGGATTAGAAGATAGAAGTAGGAAGGGATAAAAAGGCATCTTCAATTATATCTGAAGACTTTTTTTCCCCTTAAAACACACACATTCAAACACATTAGATGTTTAAAACACATCAAATATTTAAACAAACAAAAAGGGTAAGTCTGGCATTCTGTCACTCTCAAAAGGGTGAGATTCTTCAGAGTCACTCTGGTCAAATACAAACATGGTCTATTCAGACAGAAGGCCTGCCTGAGGTTTAAGAATGGATTTTCCAGCTACTGTTGCTGTGAAAGTTGGTAGCTGATGCTGACATCTGTAAAAAATAAAAAATAAAAACCCACAAAAATTTGCTTCCATGGATAAGTAGGATCCCTTTCCCATGTGTCAGAGGTACAGCCTGCCTGACTCAGAAAACAGCTTCTGAGAAACTTTATTCTCAATACATGGCTGATTTGGTTAAATGACTGAATCAAAGAATACATGCATGCATATGTTGCAACACTTCAGAGAATAATACAGCACCACAGGGAGGGAAGCTGAGGGGAGAGGATGGAGACTTCAGCAAATGCTGGACAATCTTCAGAAACCTGACCCCAAAAGAACACAGACTAAGAGCGACACCCAGTGGCCCAATCATAGGGACAGCACAGCACACAGGGATGGTTCCTAGTCCACTGGCTGCTGTAGAGGGCAGGTTGTTTTGTGGGGCTTTCCTCCAACTGCTGTTGTTTCTAAGAGTGTGGGGTTGGCATGCAGGATCTTCCCGGCCAGGGATAAACTGGTGCCTTGCACTGCAAGGCGGACTTTTACCCATTCAATCACCAAAGAAGCTCTCAATCTGTCTATTTTTAAATTTAGGCATTAAGTATATAAATTTCTTCTAAGTAACAGTTTCTTAAAATGAACTATATCCTTTAAAACATGAATACATCCTAAATTAAAAATGTCAACTGAGGAAAAAGCCAGTTGTGGAACAAATATTTATATAAAATTCTAATACATAAAACCATAGTATTTTCATTTATAAACAAATGTCTATTTTGCAAACGTATCAGAATGAAGACTGGAAAGATACATATCAATTTTAAATTGTGTTGGCTTCTAGGATGGAATCAGGATTAGAAGATAGAAGTAGGAAGGGATAAAAAGGCATCTTCAATTATATCTGAAGACTTTTTTTCCCCTTAAAACACACACATTCAAACACATTAGATGTTTAAAACACATCAAATATTTAAACAAACAAAAAGGGTAAGTCTGGCATTCTGTCACTCTCAAAAGGGTGAGATTCTTCAGAGTCACTCTGGTCAAATACAAACATGGTCTATTCAGACAGAAGGCCTGCCTGAGGTTTAAGAATGGATTTTCCAGCTACTGTTGCTGTGAAAGTTGGTAGCTGATGCTGACATCTGTAAAAAATAAAAAATAAAAACCCACAAAAATTTGCTTCCATGGATAAGTAGGATCCCTTTCCCATGTGTCAGAGGTACAGCCTGCCTGACTCAGAAAACAGCTTCTGAGAAACTTTATTCTCAATACATGGCTGATTTGGTTAAATGACTGAATCAAAGAATACATGCATGCATATGTTGCAACACTTCAGAGAATAATACAGCACCACAGGGAGGGAAGCTGAGGGGAGAGGATGGAGACTTCAGCAAATGCTGGACAATCTTCAGAAACCTGACCCCAAAAGAACACAGACTAAGAGCGACACCCAGTGGCCCAATCATAGGGACAGCACAGCACACAGGGATGGTTCCTAGTCCACTGGCTGCTGTAGAGGGCAGGTTGTTTTGTGGGGCTTTCCTCCAACTGCTGTGTTTCAAGAGTGTCTGTAAACTAGAGAGTGTTTGGGGGTATTTAATGAGCCAGTTCCCCTCTCCTTACCCTCTTCCTCTCCTCTTCTCCTGTCCACTTTCCTTAGCCTTCCCTACCAAGTGCGCAATCTCTGGGACATGGGATCCCACAAGTGACTAGGTAGAGGCCAACAGGTGACTCTGTGCAAGTAAGGAGAAGGTCTCCTACCACCTCTGTGATACGGGGGGTGATATTCTGAAGGGTGAGTGTATCCTATACAATTAAACCAGCTAAAATGTGATAATCAAATTAATTTAGTAGGGCTTCCCTGGTGGTCCAGTGGGTAAGGACACCGCCTTGCAGTGCAAGGGGCGCCGGTTCGATCTCTGGCCTGGGAAGATCCCACGTGCCACCGAGCGACTGGACCGATGTGTCCAATTACCGAGCTAGAGCTCTGGAGCGCATGCGCCCAGAGCCAGTGCTCTGAGACAACAGAGACCACTGCGATGGGAGGCCCACACAGGCCGAAGAACAAAGATGGATGAAAATAGATAAATGAAAGACCAATAGAAGTAGCCCGCCCGCCCCTCTCCCTCCTTCAACCCGTGCCCCCCACCCCCTGAGAAATTTTTTTAAAAAATTAATTTAGTAGTAGTGGGTTATTAACATTTGAGGCATGGTATGAGGTTGTTTTTTAGTTGTCAAGTCATGCCCACTTTTGTGACCCCATAGATTGTAGTCCACCAGGCTCCCCTGTCCAAGGGATTCTCCGGGCAAGAATACTGGAGTGGGTTGCCATTTCCTTCTACAGGGAAGCTTCCCAACCCATGTCTCCTGCACTGGCAGGGGAATTCTTTACCCCTGAACCACTAGGAAACCCTTAGCATATGGTATAGAACTCCAACATGACTGATTAAATCTGACACCTGTCCCAAATATCCTATTAAAACTGCCTCTCAAAGATTATCACCTACAGCAATAATAAGAGTTAATAAATATTGATCCTACATATACTGTGCTGATAAACATTACATTTATCAGTTTGATTCAACTCAAGACAATCTTATGTGCAAATCTAACAGTGTATGTATTTTACAGATGAGAAAACTAAAGCTTAGAGAGACAAATTAACACACGCAAAAGTCACTCACTGGTTAACACAATGTGCTCATATGGCCGTAAGTGCTTTTCAGGAAATTTGGTACTTGAACTCTTTACTACTTAGCTGTGCTGTCTCCCAATGACCAGTGACTCCCCCCCATGGCCAGAGGGGTCAATGGTCAATCAATCTCAAAGGCCTTTCACCGTGTTAAGCATTCCCCCATCTCCCATGGCTAGTTTCTCCTTCTCAGTTGTCTCCTTCACTATATTATTTCTTTATCTGATCTGTAAATCTGTTTAAAACTAAAACTCTAAACTAAATCTCTGGTTTTTTTATTCTTTCCCCCTTTCACGAGGACCTCAGGACTCTGCTGTTTAAACAGAACCCTAGATTTAACATCAGAAAACTGGGATTTCAGACCTGAAGTTGAGGATTCAGCTGTTTCACTCCTGGGATTCTCACCTACCCTGTAGTAAACTGAGGGGATAGTTTGAGAATCCATTTTCACCTGAACTATACACTCCCCTATCTGGGAAACTTTTAAAACCGTGGCTGCCCAGGCCCCACACAGACCAACGAATGAACTGCTGGGGCAGAACACAAGGATCCATATTTGTAACCCCAGAATTTTAAGCTGCTGGGCGATAGTGGGTTATTAACATTTGAGGCATGGTATGAGGTTGTTTTTTTGTTGTCAAGTCATGCCCACTTTTGTGACCCCATAGATTGTAGTCCACCAGGCTCCCCTGTCCAAGGGATTCTCCGGGCAAGAATACTGGAGTGGGTTGCCATTTCCTTCTACAGGGAAGCTTCCCAACCCATGTCTCCTGCACTGGCAGGGGAATTCTTTACCCCTGAACCACTAGGAAACCCTTAGCATATGGTATAGAACTCCAACATGACTGATTAAATCTGACACCTGTCCCAAATATCCTATTAAAACTGCCTCTCAAAGATTATCACCTACAGCAATAATAAGAGTTAATAAATATTGATCCTACATATACTGTGCTGATAAACATTACATTTATCAGTTTGATTCAACTCAAGACAATCTTATGTGCAAATCTAACAGTGTATGTATTTTACAGATGAGAAAACTAAAGCTTAGAGAGACAAATTAACCCCCAAAAAGTCACTCACTGGTTAACACAATGTGCTCATATGGCCGTAAGTGCTTTTCAGGAAATTTGGTACTTGAACTCTTTACTACTTAGCTGTGCTGTCTCCCAATGACCAGTGACTCCCCCCCATGGCCAGAGGGGTCAATGGTCAATCAATCTCAAAGGCCTTTCACCGTGTTAAGCATTCCCCCATCTCCCATGGCTAGTTTCTCCTTCTCAGTTGTCTCCTTCACTATATTATTTCTTTATCTGATCTGTAAATCTGTTTAAAACTAAAACTCTAAACTAAATCTCTGGTTTTTTTATTCTTTCCCCCTTTCACGAGGACCTCAGGACTCTGCTGTTTAAACAGAACCCTAGATTTAACATCAGAAAACTGGGATTTCAGACCTGAAGTTGAGGATTCAGCTGTTTCACTCCTGGGATTCTCACCTACCCTGTAGTAAACTGAGGGGATAGTTTGAGAATCCATTTTCACCTGAACTATACACTCCCCTATCTGGGAAACTTTTAAAACCGTGGCTGCCCAGGCCCCACACAGACCAACGAGAATGAACTGCTGGGGGCAGAACACAAGGATCCATATTTGTAAGGCTCCCAGAATCTCTGAAGTCTGTTGACTGGTCCTAGCAGTGCCCTCTCCTCCCCAGTTACCTTGTTCCTTCTTAAATGCCCCTAAACTCAGCCTTCTCATTGGTCCCCTGCCTCTGGGCTCTCCCCTAACCATGCACAGCTCATCCACAGCAAGAGCTGGCTTCCTAGTCAGAAATCCCAGCCACATCATATCACCCTTTCTCAGAGACACTCAGGGCTCCTCATTCCCTGGCAGGAGAAGGACAGGCTCTTGGCATCAGTTTCCCATCTTTCACATCATTGACCCCTGAGCTTTGGCCACACTACCCACTCCGGTGACATGCTCCCAACAAGAAGAATCATTTCTCAACATCCCCCCTTACTCTCCTACCTGTGACCTTCTTTCCTATTCACATCTGTTGAAATGTCTTACATCATGCAGAACTGAGCTCACATGTTATCTTTTTGAGGAGAGTTCTCTTGACACTTTTACTTCCTTATAAACTCTCATCACACTCCATACCTCTCTGGGAGCCCCGAAAGTGATCTTCCTCTTATAGCGATATCTGGGTTCCCACAAGTCTGTGTAGGGAAATGTCCTTCTCTCCCTTCTCTCTACAAAGGACAGAGCTGAGAGGGAGTTTCTGTACTTGGTCTGCTCTCCTTAGTGGTTCTTTCAGTGAGGCACTCCAGGCTGAGTGTTCAAAACCTAAGCCACTGCTTGCACCAAGTATTATCATGCCTCCTAGTCCCAGGCTTTTTACTATTTCCTATCCCAGTGCAGCATGCTCACTCAGAGAGACTGGGTGGTTCTCCAACACTCCATGAAAGTGTGCTTGGAGCAGGCTGGCCACCTGCTGCTGACTAGTCACATGATGGCTCTGCTCCTATGAACCAAACCTTCCGAACGTAAGGCTGGAAAGAGTAAAAGAGGCACTCCACCATCCTGGCCAACGCTGACTTTTCACACCAAGGTTCAGCAGACAGACGTACGTGAGAGGGACTCTCCATTCACTAAGCAGTAGTGCAGAGGTCTCTGTGCACGCACTCCCCTGATGGAGACCCATGACTGTATGGGAGGGGCTGAGAGGAGGCCCTGGGTATGGAGGGTTCTGTTGTTCTCCTTGCACAGAGGAAGACCTCAATGACCATCTGCTGAAATGAACTGAACTGATTCCTTCCCCAGTCACTCACCTTTCCCTTCCTATCACTCCTCATGTTGCCCTGGCCCCACACAGAATGGGTGTCAGAATGTGCTCCTCTAGGTTTGTGTTACTAAGATGCCCTGAAGCTCATCTGCAAACCTGTTCAGAATGGGACAAAACCACTGGGGAAGGTGACCCTGATCCAGCATATCCCAGAGGGTCTATCTGTCATACTCACATTGGGGAATAAGAGTCAGGATCTATGATCCTGGTGGGGACAAAGCCCACTTCTCCTGAGAGCACTGACTTTCCAATGAACCACTGAAGCCCAGGAATGACAAAACCGATGATCTCAATACTTTCTCCCTGGTGAAAATTCAGTTCATCCTTTTCTTCCTTTGCATATTCCTTCCGGGCCTTACATTTCCCTCTACCTGTGGGAAAACAACACACAAGTCAACCAAATAAGGCAGAAACAGCTGAGCCTTCCACTAGTTTCCAATGTAATATGAACTGAAGTGTTCCCAAGACTTTAGGAACTTTAAAGATCAGTAAAATTTCTTCCCCCTTCAAGAAAAGAAACTGGCAGGAATGATACAGGTAGCTGGCTTTTTATTTGACCCACCTAGGAAATTCAAAAAAAGGAATTACCATCCAATTTTATCACCATTTTATAAAATAAGTTTTAACAAATGTAGGAAATTTAATCTCAAAATTCTAGGTACATCTTCAAACAGAATAAAGGTAGCTTATGTAAAACTGGAAAGCTCACTATATTGTGCTACTTTGTCTGATTTTCCATTACCACATAAATACTTCATCATGATTGGCACAGATCCATGGACCAGGGTAAGGGCCACTGTGGGATCTCTCCATTTCTTTCTGGCTCCTTTAGTCAGCAGCAGGCTCTCCATTCACTAAGCAGTAGTGCAGAGGTCTCTGTGCACGCACTCCCCTGATGGAGACCCATGACTGTATGGGAGGGGCTGAGAGGAGGCCCTGGGTATGGAGGGTTCTGTTGTTCTCCTTGCACAGAGGAAGACCTCAATGACCATCTGCTGAAATGAACTGAACTGATTCCTTCCCCAGTCACTCACCTTTCCCTTCCTATCACTCCTCATGTTGCCCTGGCCCCACACAGAATGGGTGTCAGAATGTGCTCCTCTAGGTTTGTGTTACTAAGATGCCCTGAAGCTCATCTGCAAACCTGTTCAGAATGGGACAAAACCACTGGGGAAGGTGACCCTGATCCAGCATATCCCAGAGGGTCTATCTGTCATACTCACATTGGGGAATAAGAGTCAGGATCTATGATCCTGGTGGGGACAAAGCCCACTTCTCCTGAGAGCACTGACTTTCCAATGAACCACTGAAGCCCAGGAATGACAAAACCGATGATCTCAATACTTTCTCCCTGGTGAAAATTCAGTTCATCCTTTTCTTCCTTTGCATATTCCTTCCGGGCCTTACATTTCCCTCTACCTGTGGGAAAACAACACACAAGTCAACCAAATAAGGCAGAAACAGCTGAGCCTTCCACTAGTTTCCAATGTAATATGAACTGAAGTGTTCCCAAGACTTTAGGAACTTTAAAGATCAGTAAAATTTCTTCCCCCTTCAAGAAAAGAAACTGGCAGGAATGATACAGGTAGCTGGCTTTTTATTTGACCCACCTAGGAAATTCAAAAAAAGGAATTACCATCCAATTTTATCACCATTTTATAAAATAAGTTTTAACAAATGTAGGAAATTTAATCTCAAAATTCTAGGTACATCTTCAAACAGAATAAAGGTAGCTTATGTAAAACTGGAAAGCTCACTATATTGTGCTACTTTGTCTGATTTTCCATTACCACATAAATACTTCATCATGATTGGCACAGATCCATGGACCAGGGTAAGGGCCACTGTGGGATCTCTCCATTTCTTTCTGGCTCCTTTAGTCACCACGACTGTCCATCTCCCCATCTCTCCCTTTTGTTGACTGTGTCTTCAAAATCAGAATTTCCATGCTTTGGAGGTTAATAGTATCTACCATATGTTAAACAATTACAGTCTTACAGATGTCACTTAGTTCTCATGATAACATTTAAAGCTGGTTTTACAGTAACATTTTGCTAATGCGGAAGCTGTGGCATAGGGAGGGCACATCATGAACTAGGCTGAGGTCACACTGGTTTTAATCTGTGGGGTTAGAATCTGAACCCAGGAAAATACTTCACAACCCCATGTTCCTAACTACAAGACCATACTGCCTCAGACAGCTAAAAATCTTGTCTATGGTTGATTATATCTAATATCTGGATCTCATAATTCCGTTTATTTTTTTAAGTGTTATATGGGTTCAGAACTTTAAAAATTGTACTTTTTGTTATGTGTGGTAAGGATGAAGATGAAAACATTAAATTTCATTATCCAGTAGACACAGATATACTTATATGTTTATGGAAGTGGAAGTCACTCAAGTCATGTCTGACTCTTTGTGACCCATGCACAACCCAAGGAATTCTCCAGGCTGGAACACTGGAGTGGGTAGCCTTTCCCTTCTCCAGGGGATTTTCTCAACACAGGGATCTAACCCAGGCCTCCTGCAATGCAGACAGATTCTTTACCATCTGAGCCACCAGGGAAGCCCAAGAGTACTAGAATTGGTAGCTTATCCCTTCTTCAGGGTTATCTTCCCTACCCAGGAATCAAACCAGGGTCTCCTGCATTGTATGAAGATTCTTCGCCAGCTGAGCTACAAGGAAAGTCCCACATGTATGTATATATGTAGGTATGTATATGTGTGTGTGTATGTGTGTGTGTGTGTGTGTGTGTGTGTGTGTGTGTTACATGTGTGTTCAGTCAAGTCCAACTCTTTGTGACCCTATGAACTGTAGCCTGCCAGACTCCTCTATCCATGGGAATTTCCAGACAAAAATACCGGAGCAAGTTGCCATTTCTTTCCCCAGGGTATCTTCCCAACTCAAGGATTAAACTCCCTTCTCTTGTGTCTCCTATATGGGCAGGTAGATTCAGCGAATTCTTCACCACTGAGTCACCTGGGAAGCCCATACATAACATATATATAGAGATTATCTAAAATGTATGCATGTATTTATACATGTATTTATACATATATATGTGTATATATGTATGTATTTCATTTATTCAACAAATATTTACCAAGAAGCCACTATTACTTAAGCATTCTTAATCTTCCTAAATTCAAGATTAACTTCACAAAATTCTAAGGCAAATTAGAAAATGCTTTGACTAGAGATTGAAAGCAGGCAGCCTGCAGGCCACAAATGGCTGACCTGGGGCTTTTTTTAACCTACATATCCCTAAAACCCTATGGTCCTCACCATTCCCTAATATCTTCCATCCAAGCCCTCATACATCTGTGTGTTCTGTCTGCCCTTGGAGGCATCTGTATCTACAGTACAGCCCTGATCTGAGACCTCTTACTTCACAGACAAGGAAACCCATTTGTACAGATGGTATATCTGGTTTTCACAAATGGAGTTAGCAGCAGAGATGAGACAGGAATTCATATCAACAGACTCCAAATCTGCAGATAAAGTAGGAGTCACAGCAGTATTATCTCCATAACACTGTCTTTAAACTCAGCCTTACCAATCTGATAGGAGCCTGTCCAGTCCCTCTTCCTGGAAAGGCCACAGGTTCCGGGATAATTCTTTAGGAACCATCTGCCAATAGAAATATGGGGTTTGCAAACATGGTTTTCAAAATTTTTGAACAGTGAACACAATAATCCTAAAATAACAGTGTTGGTGATAATGATAAAGATTATTATTATTTGGGTTACTCTTGTTATAACGTTCATTCAAACATTCATTAAAAACTTAGAAGCACTGTGAAAAAGAAAGACACTCAGCAGGCCTGGGGTATTTTTTGACTCAGCAATTACTTTGTCAGTTAAATAACTAACAAAGGATCCCATTCCATTCTGTCAGACTCTCTGCCACACAGGGCCCACAGCCTGGAATCATGTTTATTTTGTGACTTTATTCTCCCGATCCCCCAAACTTGGGCCCAAACTGGGGTATCTTCCCAACTCAAGGATTAAACTCCCTTCTCTTGTGTCTCCTATATGGCAGGTAGATTCAGCGAATTCTTCACCACTGAGTCACCTGGGAAGCCCATACATAACATATATATAGAGATTATCTAAAATGTATGCATGTATTTATACATGTATTTATACATATATATGTGTATATATGTATGTATTTCATTTATTCAACAAATATTTACCAAGAAGCCACTATTACTTAAGCATTCTTAATCTTCCTAAATTCAAGATTAACTTCACAAAATTCTAAGGCAAATTAGAAAATGCTTTGACTAGAGATTGAAAGCAGGCAGCCTGCAGGCCACAAATGGCTGACCTGGGGCTTTTTTTAACCTACATATCCCTAAAACCCTATGGTCCTCACCATTCCCTAATATCTTCCATCCAAGCCCTCATACATCTGTGTGTTCTGTCTGCCCTTGGAGGCATCTGTATCTACAGTACAGCCCTGATCTGAGACCTCTTACTTCACAGACAAGGAAACCCATTTGTACAGATGGTATATCTGGTTTTCACAAATGGAGTTAGCAGCAGAGATGAGACAGGAATTCATATCAACAGACTCCAAATCTGCAGATAAAGTAGGAGTCACAGCAGTATTATCTCCATAACACTGTCTTTAAACTCAGCCTTACCAATCTGATAGGAGCCTGTCCAGTCCCTCTTCCTGGAAAGGCCACAGGTTCCGGGATAATTCTTTAGGAACCATCTGCCAATAGAAATATGGGGTTTGCAAACATGGTTTTCAAAATTTTTGAACAGTGAACACAATAATCCTAAAATAACAGTGTTGGTGATAATGATAAAGATTATTATTATTTGGGTTACTCTTGTTATAACGTTCATTCAAACATTCATTAAAAACTTAGAAGCACTGTGAAAAAGAAAGACACTCAGCAGGCCTGGGGTATTTTTTGACTCAGCAATTACTTTGTCAGTTAAATAACTAACAAAGGATCCCATTCCATTCTGTCAGACTCTCTGCCACACAGGGCCCACAGCCTGGAATCATGTTTATTGTCACTCTGCTTGACTTTAGTGTCTCCCACCAAGGATCTCAAACTTCAGTGTGAAAAACATGCCCTGATATTTAAGGGGAGCTTACGTAAATTGTAAATTTTTGGATCCAACCCCAAGAGAGTCTGAGGAGGGCCAGTGGGCATAAACTTGTAGTAAAATCCTCAAGGGACTCTGGTACAAATGGTGCCCAGTCCCTATATTAAGAAATACTGCACTGGAGATCAGGCCATGTATTTATTATTTGATTGATACAACGTCCATCTGAAATTTTGAGTTTTCTCCAGTTCATCTAATTGCTGAAATCTTGACTGTATATGCACGTGCGCGCGCGCGCGCGCACACACACACACACACACACACACACACACGCCACATACACACATACAAAACCACCCAGGTTTGTTCCCTTCCTGGCACCAAGGAGGTCCATATATTTGCAATGTGCCTACTCTGTTCTGTGCAGACTTCAGTGTGCTCTAGGACCCTCTCCCAGGATGCGAGTGGCTACTCACTGGTGGAAAGGGAGAGGCAGGGGTTCCAAGGCTGACACTGGCACTAAGCCCCGCTGACCCGTCACCAAGGACACGCCTTCCCACTCGGACTCGCCTTCAGCAATCTTCACAGAGATTAACTCATTCTTGCACAATGTCAAATACTCCCCTTCCTTCTCAGCTGGCTGAGCCATGGACCACATGGCTTTACAGAAGAAGTGACCTGTAGATAATGGGACAAGCGCTTTCCAAGAAGTAGCAGGAAGTGAAAAGAGAGTATCTGTTATATACATTTTCATCAGAGCTCAAATACTTTTCTTTCTGAAAGGAAAGTACACAGCCCAGAGGCAGGTGCTACAAGGAGGTCTTTGTGACTCCAGGAAATTGGTACCAAGTTAAAAAAAAAAAAACCACTGAGAGGGAATTCACTTAAAATACGCACCAAAAATTCTAAATAATTTTCTAGAATTACATTTAATCTGGACTTCACCTTGAGAAAAAATGAAATAAAAGTTCATGAAAATATATTTAACAGAATTTCAGTGATAATTGCAACCTAATGCTTAATCTTAGGATCAAAGAAAAATAAATTAAGTTGATTTGGGTGAACATAATTTCTCTAACTAAATTTCATAGTCATACAATATGAAAGCTTTTCCTTCATATATGATTGATGTGATACAATCAGAAAGAGAATCATTCTGAAAAATATTCTACGTAAATCTGGCTCTTTCACTCTATGATGTCATCAGTGGTTAACCAGCTGGTAGAAGCCTGAATCGGGTCCTTCCTTGTAAACAGACTGGTGGGTGCTCCAAGCAGTTCCCCAGTATCACCTTCCTCAGTCTCATGAAATCATGCAAGTTTTCCAAGATCTGAAATTTTATTTTACAATCAAATTATACCATATGTTTGGCATAGTGGTTCTTAATCTTGGATGCACATTAGAATAACCTGGGCAACTTTCAAAAAATACCAAAGCCTGACACCCATCTCTAGAGATAAATTGGACCCAGTGGAGCCTTGACAAAGGCAGCTTCTTAAAAATTCCCATGTGGTTCCAATATCAGACAATTAGTGAGACTAACCAACATAGCTATTCATGTGATATTGATGTTAAACTGAGATGTTTGAAATAATATTATAACAGGTGGGTTAATTTGTGAATATTTTCATGTTTGAATGCTTCATCCTTCCCTTTGTATCCTAATTATTTCAAGGATTCTAATAAATATCCAGATAAGACTCTCATCCCCACCCTTACACCATACTCACGTTCCTGGATCAGGAGGCCTAGGTATATTGTTTCCAGGTGTTTATCATCTACTGATACATGGATCTCTGTATCCTCCACCAGTCGGCAGTTGAGCCAGTACTTGTGGTCAAACAGGATATGCTCCAGACACAGGGATACATAACCTAAGTTAAGACCAACATGATTTCTCAACAACATTTCTGCCATTAGCTGAGCATTAGGGTGAACAATTTCCCACCTGAATTTCTACCCCCACCTCTATCCCTAACCTGACTCCACTTAACTGGAATTAGAAGAGCACGAGGGGGCGGGGGGGGGGGGGCTTCCCTGGTGGTCCAGTGGATAAGGACACCGCCTTGCAGTGTGCAAGGGGCGCCGGCTCGATCTCTGGCCTGGGAAGATCCCACGTGCCGCCGAGCGGCTGGACCGATGTGTCCAATTACCGAGCTAGAGCTCTGGAGCGCATGCGCCCAGAGCCAGTGCTCTGAGACAACAGAGACCACTGCGATGGGAGGCCCACACGGGCCGAAGAACAATGATGGATGAAAACAGATAAATGAAAGACCAATAGAAGTGGCCTGCCCACTCCCCTCCCTCCCCAACCCAACCCCCGCCCAAAAAAAAAAAAAAAAAGAAGAGCACGAGGGATAGATAGAAATTTTCTAAAATGAATTCCTCTCAGGATATGTTGGGAGGTACAAATCATTTTTAAATGATATTTATTTGCAATATATTATGAGTCTCCATAAATGCAGAACGAGATTATCAAACCAAACTACCTTTTGATTACAATGTTTACTCTGGGACTTCCCGGTTCACCCTTAAAGTTCTCCTAATCAACTTCAAATTCTTGTATCCCTGGATGATGCAAAAGCTGAGGAGGTTCTCTGTGACCCACAAATGAGTCAGAACTTACTTTAACATCCCTCTGACCCCTCCCCCTTATCTCATGCCCAATCAGATCTCACTGTTCAAATCAGACTAAAAACTATTGAAACTGCAAAAGTATAACAATTATGGGTAGTATTTAAACATTCCTATAAATTTAAATTATTTGTATTAAAATTTTACTTCTTGTCTAGACTTCATTACTTTCTTAAGATGCAAAATCTGTCTCTTTTCATTCTGATATTGTACTAATATAGGTCCTGTGTATCTTCTGTAAAAATGCCTCTTTAATGTGCACAAAAATCAGCTGGGGACCTTATTAAACTATAGATGCTGGTTCGGTAGTCCTACGGTGGGCCTGTTATTGTTGTTCAGTTGCTAAGGATTCCATTTTTCTAACAAACCCCCCTCGATGCCAATGCTGCTGGTACTCGGAGCACACTTTGAATAATAAGGATCTGTAATGGCTGTAGAAGGATGCGGGGAGCTGCCCTGTTTCAAGGGGTTTCTTTTAAGGGAACATAGCTCTGGGAGCTGCCCTGGAAACAGGGGCTGATAACAGCATAGCTCGCTGTCCCGCCACCCCAGGTGTTGTGAAGACGTTCCTGAGCTATCATAAAGAACACCAAGGAAACCTATAGTGTTATGTGTGGAAAAGATAGCTAGTGTCACAGTGCTAAGGGAATAGGAGTGCTTACAATGGCTTGGGGCAAAGGTCTGGAGGGGTGGGATGGGGGGATCTGGGCAGGTGGGGACCATGGATATGCATATGACTGATCTGGGAACATACATGTATGTGAACAACAAAACTCTGTAAAACCTATAAAATAAAGAATAAAAATTAAAAAATTAAAAAAAAAAAAAAAGAACACCTGGAGCCTCTTTACAGATGAAAAGGGCTTGAGGGGCATTATGACCCAGAACCATTGTAATCTAAAGAGCTTTGAAAATGTTAACAACACACCAGGAGGTAACACCTAGTTTATGATCGACACCTGGCCTAAAGCACGTGTACACAATTGCTTGTTGTGTGAAGTAGAAAAGGTATGAGCGAATTCAATAAACTTGTCAGCAACTTGTCAGCAACCTGTAGAGTTGTCTGCCTTCTTGCTGTCTCTCTCAACCCCATCTTTTCTGTCCTTCTTTCTTTTCTTAGCCTATCTGCCACTCTCTTCAGGATCTGTTCGACTGCCGGCTGGCCCGGCAGAAGGAGATATATGGAAAGGAGAGCAGAAAATCACCCTAACTACAAGAGCAGAAATTACACCTTTTAGCCTGGAGCCATGTTGACCCTCTACCCTGACATGAAATCACTTCCTGAGTAAGTCCGCATGGAGCCCAGCCTTGTCTCAGAGATGTACTCAAGAGGTCATTCAAGTGGCCTGCCTTGCTTTGCTTGGTTTCACTTTGCAATTGTAACTTTCTTATCAAGAGTTATTCTCCAGGGAGACAGTAGGTAAACTATTTCCCACCACATTGGTACTGGTGCTGTGCCCCAATATTCTTCCTTACCTTCTAGAAAACCCTGCATCCTAGGCCCCTTTAGCAGACAATGCTCCCATATCTTTCTTTGACTTTTACAAAAACATGGAACATGGATCTGGAACTATTCTGAACAGTTACTTAGATCCTACCCTAAGGCTGGTTTCTTTTTCTTTTTAATCATAAATTTTGAATCTATCTCTACTTTGAAGTCAGTAGATTAACAATAACTGTTCAGCAGTTTTAACTGATAATCTAATAGTCCTTCCTTGAAACAAAGAAGTGCTGCATGTAACATTTTAGAGCAGTATCTCCTTTAGAGTTAGTTCCAGGCAGTTCGTGATATTTCAAAAGTTAACCATCCCTATTAGGCTCTATCTCTTTTAAACATCAGAGCCACACCAGTTCCTTAAGGTCAAGCTCTACAAATTGGCGGATCTGAGAAGCAGGTGCTCCTTTACCTGCCTACACCATGCCATACCTAAGCTCAGGTAGGTGGAGAACTTCCAGATTTCCTCCATAGTCTTAAAGGTAATGAGGAACTGGGCCTTCTGGGACTGGATACCAACCAACCTGGCTGAGAGTTCCTGAGTAAAAAAGAACAGTGAGTCAGCCTGGGATGACAGAAGTGTCCTGTGAATAAGCTCACATATGACAACATCCTGCGTATGAACTTCTTTTCTTGAGCTATAATTGACATATAACATTGTATTAATTTTTAGTGTACAACATAATGATTTAACATATATATATAGTGGAATGATAACCACAGTAAGTTTAGTTAACATCCACCACCTCACATAATTACATACTCTTTTTTTCTTGTGATGAGAACTTTTAAGATGCATTCTCTTAGCAACTTTCAAATATTCAATATAGTATTGTTAACTACAGTCACCATGCTATGTGTTGCATCCTCAGGACTTACTAATCGTGTAACTGGAAGTTTGTACCTTTTGACCACTTTCACCAATTCTGGCGTAGCATAGTTTTTCACATCATCAAAAAAAAAAAAAAAAGGAAATAACCTAAATGTTCATCAATAGGAGACTGGTTAAAATGAATTATGGTTTATCCATACAATGGAATATTATAATATTTTGCATCCATAAAAAGCCTGTATTGATACAGGCTCTCTGCTGAATTTCCACCATTGGTACTGGTGCTGTGCCCCAATATTCTTCCTTACCTTCTAGAAAACCCTGCATCCTAGGCCCCTTTAGCAGACAATGCTCCCATATCTTTCTTTGACTTTTACAAAAACATGGAACATGGATCTGGAACTATTCTGAACAGTTACTTAGATCCTACCCTAAGGCTGGTTTCTTTTTCTTTTTAATCATAAATTTTGAATCTATCTCTACTTTGAAGTCAGTAGATTAACAATAACTGTTCAGCAGTTTTAACTGATAATCTAATAGTCCTTCCTTGAAACAAAGAAGTGCTGCATGTAACATTTTAGAGCAGTATCTCCTTTAGAGTTAGTTCCAGGCAGTTCGTGATATTTCAAAAGTTAACCATCCCTATTAGGCTCTATCTCTTTTAAACATCAGAGCCACACCAGTTCCTTAAGGTCAAGCTCTACAAATTGGCGGATCTGAGAAGCAGGTGCTCCTTTACCTGCCTACACCATGCCATACCTAAGCTCAGGTAGGTGGAGAACTTCCAGATTTCCTCCATAGTCTTAAAGGTAATGAGGAACTGGGCCTTCTGGGACTGGATACCAACCAACCTGGCTGAGAGTTCCTGAGTAAAAAAGAACAGTGAGTCAGCCTGGGATGACAGAAGTGTCCTGTGAATAAGCTCACATATGACAACATCCTGCGTATGAACTTCTTTTCTTGAGCTATAATTGACATATAACATTGTATTAATTTTTAGTGTACAACATAATGATTTAACATATATATATAGTGGAATGATAACCACAGTAAGTTTAGTTAACATCCACCACCTCACATAATTACATACTCTTTTTTTCTTGTGATGAGAACTTTTAAGATGCATTCTCTTAGCAACTTTCAAATATTCAATATAGTATTGTTAACTACAGTCACCATGCTATGTGTTGCATCCTCAGGACTTACTAATCGTGTAACTGGAAGTTTGTACCTTTTGACCACTTTCACCAATTCTGGCGTAGCATAGTTTTTCACATCATCAAAAAAAAAAAAAAAAGGAAATAACCTAAATGTTCATCAATAGGAGACTGGTTAAAATGAATTATGGTTTATCCATACAATGGAATATTATAATATTTTGCATCCATAAAAAGCCTGTATTGATACAGGCTCTCTGCTGAATGAAACAACAGCAGCAACAACAAAAAACCAGTGTGTAGAACTGTGTGCAGAGAATGTTACCTTTTGTGTTAAAAAAATACATATACATGTGTGAGAGGGCAGAGAATGGATTACAAAAGGCACCTTGGAAGTAAATTCAACTGTGAAAATTCAAGTGTGAATCTGTGTTTAATAATTATTTTTATGAAGCTAGAAAACAGAAAAACCAAAGCATGCAAAAATAAAAAGTATCCTTTATGGCTAAGCCCCCTCACTGTTCATCTGAAACTATCACAAAATTGTTAATTGGCTATACCCTAATAAAAATGTTTTTAGGGCTTCCCTGGTGGTCCAGTGGGTAGAGTCTGCCTTGCAGTGCAAGGGGCACCAGTTTGATCCCTGGTACGGGAAGATACCATGTGCTGCGGAGCAGCTGGACCAGTGTGTCCAATTGTGAGTCAACACTCTGGAGCGCATGTGCCCAGACCTGGTGCTTTGCAGCGACAGAGGCCACTGTAATGGGAGGCCTACACAGGTCAAAGAATAAAGATAGATGAAAATAAATAAATCAAAAAATAATAAAAAGAGGCCAAAATTTCAAGAAAAATGATTTTTAGAAATGTTTTTAGTGTTAAAAAAATATAAAAAGTATCCATAATCCCTCCTCCTAGAGATCATCAATGTTAACAACTCTGTGTATGAACTTTGAACCTTTTATCCTGTAGTGAGTGTCTATGTAACTCTTTTTCTTGTGATGAGAACTTTTAAGATGCATTCTCTTAGCAACTTTCAAATATTCAATATAGTATTGTTAACTACAGTCACCATGCTATGTGTTGCATCCTCAGGACTTACTAATCGTGTAACTGGAAGTTTGTACCTTTTGACCACTTTCACCAATTCTGGCGTAGCATAGTTTTTCACATCATCAAAAAAAAAAAAAAAAGGAAATAACCTAAATGTTCATCAATAGGAGACTGGTTAAAATGAATTATGGTTTATCCATACAATGGAATATTATAATATTTTGCATCCATAAAAAGCCTGTATTGATACAGGCTCTCTGCTGAATGAAACAACAGCAGCAACAACAAAAAACCAGTGTGTAGAACTGTGTGCAGAGAATGTTACCTTTTGTGTTAAAAAAATACATATACATGTGTGAGAGGGCAGAGAATGGATTACAAAAGGCACCTTGGAAGTAAATTCAACTGTGAAAATTCAAGTGTGAATCTGTGTTTAATAATTATTTTTATGAAGCTAGAAAACAGAAAAACCAAAGCATGCAAAAATAAAAAGTATCCTTTATGGCTAAGCCCCCTCACTGTTCATCTGAAACTATCACAAAATTGTTAATTGGCTATACCCTAATAAAAATGTTTTTAGGGCTTCCCTGGTGGTCCAGTGGGTAGAGTCTGCCTTGCAGTGCAAGGGGCACCAGTTTGATCCCTGGTACGGGAAGATACCATGTGCTGCGGAGCAGCTGGACCAGTGTGTCCAATTGTGAGTCAACACTCTGGAGCGCATGTGCCCAGACCTGGTGCTTTGCAGCGACAGAGGCCACTGTAATGGGAGGCCTACACAGGTCAAAGAATAAAGATAGATGAAAATAAATAAATTTAAAAAAAAATAATAAAAAGAGGCAAAAATTTCAAGAAAAATGATTTTTAGAAATGTTTTTAGTGTTAAAAAAATATAAAAAGTATCCATAATCCCTCCTCCTAGAGATCATCAATGTTAACAACTCTGTGTATGAACTTTGAACCTTTTATCCTGTACGTGAGTGTCTATGTAACTACTTTTATTTAATGACAATCACAGTACTAAGTTGTTTTGTAACAGTCTGTTACTAAACAATGTTTTGTGAACCATCTCACATGTCATTAACTAATCTACATTATTTTTTTAATTTCATTTTTATTTTTTACAGAGTTTTGTTGCTTACCGTCACACATTGACCTGAATCCATCACAGGTATACATATGTCCCCCACCTCCCAAACTTCCTCCCCATATCCTTCCCCTACCTACCCCTCCAGGTCGCCACTATTTGAGATCCCCTAGTCCCATAGCATATTCCCCTCCTTCACCCCAATGTCCATAAGATTGTTCTCCATGTCCTCCTCTCCACTGCTGCTCTGCATGTGCATTTATCAGCACCATCTGTCTAGATTCCATGTACATGTGCTAGTATACAATACTTATCTTTCTTTCTCTGACATACTTCACTCTGTATAATAGGTTCTAGATTCAACCACCTCATCAGAACTGACTCAAATGCATTTCTTTTTATGGCTGAGTAATATTCCATTGTATATAGGTACCACAGCTTCTTTATCCATTCATCCGTCGATGGACATCTAGGTTGCTTCTATGTTCTGGCTATTGTATAGTGTGCTGCAATGAACAATGGGGTACATGTGTCTCTTTCAGTTTTGATTTCCTCAGGATATATGCCTAGTAGTGGGATTGCTGGGTCATATGGTAGTTTTAAAGCCTAGTTTTTTTTTGAGGAATCTTCATACTGTCTTCCATAGTGGCTGTATCTATTCACATTCCCACCAACAGTACAAGAGGGTTCCTTTTTCTCCACACCCTCTCCAGTATTTATTATTGTAAATAATCTACATTATTTTTAGTGGTTACAGATGCCACTGTAATATTAGCATAATTAATTCTTAATGTTTTCTTATGGTTAGACATTTGAGTTGCTTAAATTTTATTTAACATCCTAAACAGTACTATGATAACCATCCCATATCTAAATCTTTACATGCACCCTTGATTGTTTTGACACAAGTAATTCCAACAAGTACAACACATGCCTTCAACAACTCTGTGTATGAACTTTGAACCTTTTATCCTGTACGTGAGTGTCTATGTAACTACTTTTATTTAATGACAATCACAGTACTAAGTTGTTTTGTAACAGTCTGTTACTAAACAATGTTTTGTGAACCATCTCACATGTCATTAACTAATCTACATTATTTTTTTAATTTCATTTTTATTTTTTACAGAGTTTTGTTGCTTACCGTCACACATTGACCTGAATCCATCACAGGTATACATATGTCCCCCACCTCCCAAACTTCCTCCCCATATCCTTCCCCTACCTACCCCTCCAGGTCGCCACTATTTGAGATCCCCTAGTCCCATAGCATATTCCCCTCCTTCACCCCAATGTCCATAAGATTGTTCTCCATGTCCTCCTCTCCACTGCTGCTCTGCATGTGCATTTATCAGCACCATCTGTCTAGATTCCATGTACATGTGCTAGTATACAATACTTATCTTTCTTTCTCTGACATACTTCACTCTGTATAATAGGTTCTAGATTCAACCACCTCATCAGAACTGACTCAAATGCATTTCTTTTTATGGCTGAGTAATATTCCATTGTATATAGGTACCACAGCTTCTTTATCCATTCATCCGTCGATGGACATCTAGGTTGCTTCTATGTTCTGGCTATTGTATAGTGTGCTGCAATGAACAATGGGGTACATGTGTCTCTTTCAGTTTTGATTTCCTCAGGATATATGCCTAGTAGTGGGATTGCTGGGTCATATGGTAGTTTTAAAGCCTAGTTTTTTTTTGAGGAATCTTCATACTGTCTTCCATAGTGGCTGTATCTATTCACATTCCCACCAACAGTACAAGAGGGTTCCTTTTTCTCCACACCCTCTCCAGTATTTATTATTGTAAATAATCTACATTATTTTTAGTGGTTACAGATGCCACTGTAATATTAGCATAATTAATTCTTAATGTTTTCTTATGGTTAGACATTTGAGTTGCTTAAATTTTATTTAACATCCTAAACAGTACTATGATAACCATCCCATATCTAAATCTTTACATGCACCCTTGATTGTTTTGACACAAGTAATTCCAACAAGTACAACTTGGAATACACGTCTTCAATCCTAAAATGTAGGAGTCAGGCTACCCTTCCAAAAGGCCGTACAATTTACACACTCTCAAGCAGAGCAAGAAGAGACCTGCAACGCCCACCCCCTCTTTTTAGACATCTGAATAAAAAAGCCTGAATCAGTGCCCAGATTTGGTTTTCCCCTAAAAATCTTTCTCTGCTGTTTATCCAAGCTCTGGACTTGACTATAACAAATCATGATCAGAAAGTCCCTCTCCTTCCAGGCCAGGTCCTACTATCAATGATCAACACCTGAAATTCAATCCTGAGGGAACCTGAAAGAAAGAAGAGGACAGAAGAATCAAAGGAAAAGCTCCTACTTCAGCAAAGTCAACTCTGAGATTCTCCCATACTAGGTAAGAGGCCCCAGGTCTTTGGGGGATATGGATCGTGGTAGTCACAAAATAGGGGCCTAAGTAAAAACTGATTTACAAGAAATTTACCATATGCCAGGCACTTCAGCAAGAATTTGATGAGCAATATTTCACCTAACTTTCACAATAACCCTATGAAAAGGGTATAATTAAAGGAATTAAACTATTCTAAGATATACTTTTATCACATTTAACCATTTCTGAAATAAAAGAAGAGGAAGTGTGGCATCATAAATACTTATAAGCATTTATTTTCTTTCTCAAAATAATAAGTTTATAATCAAATGACATTTCAGATTTAATAGAAAATGGCATTATCCCTGTTTTATACTCAAGGATTCCAGAGTGCAGACAGGGTAAGTCAAGGAGGGCCAAACTGGATCTCCGATTCAACTGACTCCAGGGCTCAGCTTTGACCCACAAGCCTTCCCAGCTCATCCCAGCAGGATAGTTTGCACTACCAAACCCAACTCTTGCCCATGTTAAAAGTGACTCAAATTAAAAGAAACTCTATTATGTCAGTTAGTAGCTAAAGCCTCCAAGTTCCTCAATTCTGGAGATTTAAAAGCAAAACTACCATGCTACAACACATCTACTATTTCTGGAGCACATCCCACTCCCCAAGCACAGCACCAGGCTCTCTACAGATACTATCTCATTTACTCCTCCCTGCAAACCAAACACTATCTTTTTTTGTTACATGGCAGATTAACACAGTATGTTCCTATTTTTAATTTGTATCAAATTCATACAGAGACTATAAAATAACTAGCATATGGTCATTTAATATGTAAAGCAATATTCTCTTTCCTCCACCTCTAGCTGCAACAACTTTTAACAATTTCTGACTTTAGTTTTCCTAGTAAGCACCTCCTAAATTATAAATAATTTAATTATATCCTTCTTCCTTGGTTTAGAACTTGAAGATATTATCTACTTACTATGAAAGATGAAAAATTGGTTTATTTTACTGTCTTCTCCTCTCACTCTAACTTTTACAGTTATTAAAAAAGTAACTCTAATACTTAAAAAAGTTCATTTAGTTGTTACTAGTGACTGAAGAAAGGGGCTAAAAGGGAGTTATTGTTCAGTGGGCACAGTGTTTTAGTTTGGGATGATTGCACAATAATGTAAATGCATTTAATATCATTGACCTGTACAGTAAACATTATTAAAACTGAAAATGTTCTGTATATTTATCACAATTTTAAAAAGTCATATTCACAACATTTTTAAAAAGTATACTTTGTATCATAATGATTCCCATTGTACAGAAGTTAAGTAACTTGCAGAAGATCAAAAAATTAATAGTGGCAGATTTAAAATGAAGTCTTCTCTGACTCTGATGCCAAGGGTTGACCCATTCCTGCTGATCAAGGAACCTGTACATTTTTGTTCATTCAGTTAGTCAAAAGTTTTCTTGAGGGACTTTGTTCCTGATGCTGTCCTAGGTGCTGGGGAGTTGTCAGTAGCAGACGGACAGAAGGAAGACAAGAAGTTGCACTGCTCCCAGGAGCTCACCTTAAACAATGCACGCACCTCCTGGTCCTCATTCTCCAGCGCCCAGAGCCGCCTCCTGGCTGCTTCCTGCAAGGGGCCATTTACACACCTTCTGGAGCGGCTCTTCACACTGAAGGAGAGTGTCAGATCTTAAAGAGAACAGAGTGAGAAAGAATAGGATGGAAATGCAGTATTAAGGAAGAAAGAATTAGCTAACCCCAATGTTTCCCACAACCATCCCCTAAATTGGTGTTCTTATCAGTTAGAGATTACAAGTCATCTTAACAATTCTCTGAGCACATTCTTTAAACTTTTCCCCCAGGGCAAAAAAATGCTGAAGCCCTGAATACTCTAGAATCTCAGGAGTTGCTACAGTTGAGGTTGGTTATTTCTGTTTGTACAGGGCATATTCCTAGCTGCCTGGCCCTGATGAAACTGTGCCACACAGAACTGGCCAGAACATAATTTCCTCCCGAATGATTTGTGAAAGTCCAAAGAATATGAAGTTTATCCATATTTATGAAAGTATATTTATATGTCAATAAGTAATAGATATCATGTACTTTATGCATTATACATTGTTGTTGTTTAGTTCCTAAGTAGTGTCTGACTCTTCTGCGACCCCATGGACTGAAGCCCACCAGGTCCCTCGGTCCATTTCCCAGGCAAGAATACTGGAATGGGCTGCCATTTCCTCCTCCAGAGGACCCTCCCCATCCAAGGATCCAACCCGTATCTTCTGCATTGCAGGTGGTTTCATTACCGCTAAGCCACCAGGGAAGCCCATGCATTACACTTCCACACATGCATTTCCTGTAACCTGATGCTTTCTGATAATGAATTTATTGCTTGTAAGGGTAAATGTTTTAATATATTATAGTCTATCTTTAGTATCTTCAAACATGCACATTCATTCAAACAAATCTATCTCTGACTCTGATGCCAAGGGTTGACCCATTCCTGCTGATCAAGGAACCTGTACATTTTTGTTCATTCAGTTAGTCAAAAGTTTTCTTGAGGGACTTTGTTCCTGATGCTGTCCTAGGTGCTGGGGAGTTGTCAGTAGCAGACGGACAGAAGGAAGACAAGAAGTTGCACTGCTCCCAGGAGCTCACCTTAAACAATGCACGCACCTCCTGGTCCTCATTCTCCAGCGCCCAGAGCCGCCTCCTGGCTGCTTCCTGCAAGGGGCCATTTACACACCTTCTGGAGCGGCTCTTCACACTGAAGGAGAGTGTCAGATCTTAAAGAGAACAGAGTGAGAAAGAATAGGATGGAAATGCAGTATTAAGGAAGAAAGAATTAGCTAACCCCCAATGTTTCCCACAACCATCCCCTAAATTGGTGTTCTTATCAGTTAGAGATTACAAGTCATCTTAACAATTCTCTGAGCACATTCTTTAAACTTTTCCCCCAGGGCAAAAAAATGCTGAAGCCCTGAATACTCTAGAATCTCAGGAGTTGCTACAGTTGAGGTTGGTTATTTCTGTTTGTACAGGGCATATTCCTAGCTGCCTGGCCCTGATGAAACTGTGCCACACAGAACTGGCCAGAACATAATTTCCTCCCGAATGATTTGTGAAAGTCCAAAGAATATGAAGTTTATCCATATTTATGAAAGTATATTTATATGTCAATAAGTAATAGATATCATGTACTTTATGCATTATACATTGTTGTTGTTTAGTTCCTAAGTAGTGTCTGACTCTTCTGCGACCCCATGGACTGAAGCCCACCAGGTCCCTCGGTCCATTTCCCAGGCAAGAATACTGGAATGGGCTGCCATTTCCTCCTCCAGAGGACCCTCCCCATCCAAGGATCCAACCCGTATCTTCTGCATTGCAGGTGGTTTCATTACCGCTAAGCCACCAGGGAAGCCCATGCATTACACTTCCACACATGCATTTCCTGTAACCTGATGCTTTCTGATAATGAATTTATTGCTTGTAAGGGTAAATGTTTTAATATATTATAGTCTATCTTTAGTATCTTCAAACATGCACATTCATTCAAACAAATACTCTGTTTTAGGTGATGGGATATAGTGTGAACAAAACAAACATGGTCCTGCTCTCATGGAGCTTATACTCTTGGCTAGTAACCAATTCCATGCACACAATAATTTCAGATGGAGAAAAGAGGTATGAGTAAAAAATGTTAATAAAGTAAAGAGACAGGGTGGTAGAGCTGTTGAAGAGTGGACAGTGGAGAACGGTGTCAGGAAAGGACACACTGAGGAGGTTCACCTTATGCCATGTGTCTTCTTTAGACAATAAGTAGCAATCCCATTAATAATTTTCAAACACAATGAACCATGAAGACATCAACTGGATAAGTACAGAGGTCTGTCTTCTAGCCCTAATTTGCCAGGGCTTTTGCAAATTCCTGAGCACAGCCTCTGTTGTGCTGGCCTGAGTTCATAGGCAGCCTAGGCCTCTATCTTTAAAAGGCTCGTCTTAATGCAGAAGTCATGGAAGTGCTGTGGCTACAGGCCAGCTCCAAAACGACAATGCGCACTGACCTGACATCGGTGAGAGCTTTGGGTGGATGTCTGTGCCACTCCATTCCTCCCTGGCCTGTGCTCTAATCTCATGCAAGCTCTCCATCTTCAGCAGTCCAGGTCCAATGTTCATCTGGTAGCCTCACTGAACACTGATCTCTAGGAGGAGGTAAAACTCAGGGAGGAGGAGTCACAGAGACCTGGGCTCAAAGCTTGGCTTTGCCTTTGTTAGCTGTGCCACCCTGAGCAGTTAATTACCCCTCTATACTTGACTTTTCTCATTAGCCAAATGGCTTTTGGAGTACAATCCCACAGGGTTTTTAAGAGGCTTACTAAATGAGATTATGTGCATAAAGTATTTTGTTCAGTGCTTGGTGCATATTAAATGTTCAATAAACACATTAAGCATTAACTGTTGCCATGAGCCCCAGCACTACCCCAGCACTGTGGCAGTTATTGTTTGCTGCCCTCATCTTCTTACATACCCTGAGGCCAACTGACTCTGTGAGCCATTGCAAAGTATCTTCTGCATTGCAGGTGGTTTCATTACCGCTAAGCCACCAGGGAAGCCCATGCATTACACTTCCACACATGCATTTCCTGTAACCTGATGCTTTCTGATAATGAATTTATTGCTTGTAAGGGTAAATGTTTTAATATATTATAGTCTATCTTTAGTATCTTCAAACATGCACATTCATTCAAACAAATACTCTGTTTTAGGTGATGGGATATAGTGTGAACAAAACAAACATGGTCCTGCTCTCATGGAGCTTATACTCTTGGCTAGTAACCAATTCCATGCACACAATAATTTCAGATGGAGAAAAGAGGTATGAGTAAAAAATGTTAATAAAGTAAAGAGACAGGGTGGTAGAGCTGTTGAAGAGTGGACAGTGGAGAACGGTGTCAGGAAAGGACACACTGAGGAGGTTCACCTTATGCCATGTGTCTTCTTTAGACAATAAGTAGCAATCCCATTAATAATTTTCAAACACAATGAACCATGAAGACATCAACTGGATAAGTACAGAGGTCTGTCTTCTAGCCCTAATTTGCCAGGGCTTTTGCAAATTCCTGAGCACAGCCTCTGTTGTGCTGGCCTGAGTTCATAGGCAGCCTAGGCCTCTATCTTTAAAAGGCTCGTCTTAATGCAGAAGTCATGGAAGTGCTGTGGCTACAGGCCAGCTCCAAAACGACAATGCGCACTGACCTGACATCGGTGAGAGCTTTGGGTGGATGTCTGTGCCACTCCATTCCTCCCTGGCCTGTGCTCTAATCTCATGCAAGCTCTCCATCTTCAGCAGTCCAGGTCCAATGTTCATCTGGTAGCCTCACTGAACACTGATCTCTAGGAGGAGGTAAAACTCAGGGAGGAGGAGTCACAGAGACCTGGGCTCAAAGCTTGGCTTTGCCTTTGTTAGCTGTGCCACCCTGAGCAGTTAATTACCCCTCTATACTTGACTTTTCTCATTAGCCAAATGGCTTTTGGAGTACAATCCCACAGGGTTTTTAAGAGGCTTACTAAATGAGATTATGTGCATAAAGTATTTTGTTCAGTGCTTGGTGCATATTAAATGTTCAATAAACACATTAAGCATTAACTGTTGCCATGAGCCCCAGCACTACCCCAGCACTGTGGCAGTTATTGTTTGCTGCCCTCATCTTCTTACACTGTAATTAACCCTGAGGCCAACTGACTCTGTGACTTCTGGTCACCATACCTCCCGGCCTTTCAAAGCCTGATCCAAACTCCCCTCCGGAATCTCCCCTAGAAAAGTTCCTGATAAGTGATGGCCCCTTCAGTGTGAATCTCCTTGCTATGCACTTGAATCCATGGTTACAGAACTCAAAACACTTAAATAAGCAAACTGCTTTTGGATCTCACTTCTGAGTCATTGTGGGATCCCACAGTGGCCCAGAGGTGAGAGCTGATACTCAGAGCAACTCCTCTGGGCCACTGTGGGATCCTACAGTGCCCACTGTGGGCAAGGGACTAAATCAAGTTCACTCTAGTTTTGGTGTGAAGTGCATTTTGTCATTATTTAATCCTTCTGAAAACCAGTGGTTTAGTCATGATAATGTATCTGACTGATTCTGTCTGTAACTCTTCCTCATAAAGAGGTTGGCAGTTGGAGCTGAGTCTCCTCTTCCCACACTATGAGCTTCCAGGAAACTGCATCATGGCAGAAAATGCTGAAAGATGGACAAGTTCAGGCTCAGAAGGTTAAGCTTCACCTACATATACTCTTTGTTCACATGCCTTCATGCACTGATAAGATAAAATGCTGACACCACTGTGTTCATGAAACAGATGACTGGCAATTCAGCTTTTTCAGAGATGGCCCAAGCTGACAGACAGATAAGCAGATTGACACAACAGCAAAAAAACAAAACAAAAAAACAGAGGGTAAGGTTATTCTCATTCAAGTAGCCTTGAAATGCTGGGGGTAAAACTCAGGGAGGGGGCACGAGACCTGGGCTCAAAGCTTGGCTTTGCCTTTGTTAGCTGTGCCACCCTGAGCAGTTAATTACCCCTCTATACTTGACTTTTCTCATTAGCCAAATGGCTTTTGGAGTACAATCCCACAGGGTTTTTAAGAGGCTTACTAAATGAGATTATGTGCATAAAGTATTTTGTTCAGTGCTTGGTGCATATTAAATGTTCAATAAACACATTAAGCATTAACTGTTGCCATGAGCCCCAGCACTACCCCAGCACTGTGGCAGTTATTGTTTGCTGCCCTCATCTTCTTACACTGTAATTAACCCTGAGGCCAACTGACTCTGTGACTTCTGGTCACCATACCTCCCGGCCTTTCAAAGCCTGATCCAAACTCCCCTCCGGAATCTCCCCTAGAAAAGTTCCTGATAAGTGATGGCCCTTCAGTGTGAATCTCCTTGCTATGCACTTGAATCCATGGTTACAGAACTCAAAACACTTAAATAAGCAAACTGCTTTTGGATCTCACTTCTGAGTCATTGTGGGATCCCACAGTGGCCCAGAGGTGAGAGCTGATACTCAGAGCAACTCCTCTGGGCCACTGTGGGATCCTACAGTGCCCACTGTGGGCAAGGGACTAAATCAAGTTCACTCTAGTTTTGGTGTGAAGTGCATTTTGTCATTATTTAATCCTTCTGAAAACCAGTGGTTTAGTCATGATAATGTATCTGACTGATTCTGTCTGTAACTCTTCCTCATAAAGAGGTTGGCAGTTGGAGCTGAGTCTCCTCTTCCCACACTATGAGCTTCCAGGAAACTGCATCATGGCAGAAAATGCTGAAAGATGGACAAGTTCAGGCTCAGAAGGTTAAGCTTCACCTACATATACTCTTTGTTCACATGCCTTCATGCACTGATAAGATAAAATGCTGACACCACTGTGTTCATGAAACAGATGACTGGCAATTCAGCTTTTTCAGAGATGGCCCAAGCTGACAGACAGATAAGCAGATTGACACAACAGCAAAAAAACAAAACAAAAAAACAGAGGGTAAGGTTATTCTCATTGTCAACCAAGAAGTTAGACAGAATTTAAAACTGGGAAGAGAAAAAGTCTGGCATGACATTATATAGTATCTGTTTACATAGTGTATATTCTTTGAAACATTCATAATGCAAATCTTTTTTCACAAATCTCAATTCTGCATGCTGGAAAGAAGTATATGTTTGGCAGACAATGGGACATCATGGTTACAAACAAAGACCAGGGATTTAATCCCTTTCTCCTCACTTCTTAACTGTGTGGCACTGAGGAACTCACCCGCCTCTGTGAGTCTGTTTGTTGCCTTTGAATGTGCAGAATGTGAGTATGTGAGGATGAGAAGCAGATTCAGGCATAACTTATCATGTACTTGGCACTCAAAAATGGTCCCTGTAACCAGATAACAGAAAGTGGTGTTTCTCCAGGTTTAGCCTCAGAATTCCCCATACAAGGCTCAGCTAGGTGTACCTCTCCAAGGATAGTTCTCCTTGCCAGTTTCATTGAAGTCTCTTAAAGGAAATATCGTGAAAGACACATATTGAGAAAAATATTTTTTCTACTTTAAATTAAAAATCTTTTTCCCTTCTGAAAGATTCAGGCACCCTTCTACTCAGTCAATCTCATTCCACATGCTTTATTCCCTTATGTATTTAACTACCTCTATATGAGGTGGTATATAAAATATAAACATGACCTGCATGGACTTATTCAATTATTCATGTATTTATTTACCAAACATTTCCTAAGCACAAAGTACATACACACAACTCCTCTAGGTACTATATAGAATACTTAAGTATTCAAAAAATTACCCCTGCCCTTTAGTACCTTAAAATCTATTTGCTGATATACTTTATTTAATGCAGCAAGTATGTATAGAGTCCCTAATAAGTACCAGATTGTGAAAAGCTTTCAGTTTCAGCTTGAGATGGTTTAACTTAATCTCACTCACAAGCAATGGAGAGTACTAGAAGATTTGTGGGCAAGTGAATATCATGGCCAGGGTCATGCTTACGAAGATGTATTTGGTGGTGGTGTCTAGGAAGGATCAAAGGGAGGGAGCTTGCAGATGGGACTTATAAGGGGATTACTGTAATATTCTACATAGAAAGTATTTTTAAATAGGTTTTGTCTTTGGGTTTTAGATACCTGGAGTCATGCTCTGTGGCAGGAAACATTGTTCCTTGTTTTCAGGTGAGGATATAAATTCACTCGATATGGCTGGATGCTTGGAAGAAGTTTCTTTACCTGGAGGAGGTCAAATGAAAGATCATTTGTGAGAGAATAAGAAAGCCATAAGAAAGGGTTACAAGTTTTTGCCAAGTAATCATTCTTTTTCTCCAGGCTATTTATTATCACCTTTGCCTTATAATTATTTTGTCCTCAACTAAAGCATGTTATCTCAATCTTACAGCACAATGGGTATCTCCACAGTATTTTAAAAATAAGAGAAAAAATGGATTTCCCACATACAGGCCAGAGTGAGTCTCATGGCTTAGGTGTTCAATATATGCTGAGCCTGCAAGGTCACAATAGTTCTGACTACAGCAAGGTGGATAATGGAAGTGCTGGAGCAGAGCAACGAAGACTAGCATCCTGAGGGAGGTGGCTGGGGCATGGCTGTAATGGCCTTGAAATGCACAACTGGCCCCAGACTGTCTTTCTGTGTGTCCACTATACCTGATGCTGGAAATAGGGGTTAGGAATCTTGGCTCAGCCACTACTTGTCAGTCAGTCATCTAATCCATCCAAGTTCTTCGTTTGTAAAATGCAGGTGGATCAGAGTCAAGCAGACCTACCTGGTTTGCATTCTGGACCTGTGCTTCTGTTGAAGTACAAGCAGCCCAAGAGTGATAAAGGATGAAGTAATCATGCTCCATCCAATCATGGCTGGTTAACACTGAACTCAAATCCTCACATTTCTGCCAGAAGTCTTTGCCTTCTTCCATGCCCATTCAGTGGGATCTTGCTTTTTTTCCATAGTAAGAACAGTTAGCACTTTTTAGGATAATGAACAGGGAGCATAAAATGGATTTTGGTTTTAATGTGCTGAAGGAGGGGGACATTAGATCACAGATCTTCATGTAGCAATTTTGTAAGGGTCAATGCTGAAAGTTAGGCAGCTAAGGTGGAAGCTGGCAGTAATGAGCTAAAGTCTACCTAGATCATTTTGTAGTTCTGCCTCCAGGAACCAAAGTAACTGCAGCAAAACCAGTTCTGGCTTGGGAATCATGAGCTGTGAATTTGCACAAATCAGAACCTCCCACACGTTAGTTAAGGGTCACTGGTCAGGATATTTCATCTGTCCATTTCTTGAGATTTTACTTTTTGCCATTTATAAATGAGTGCTTGATCAGTGCTCCTCAACCCCAGTGCCTATTTAAATCACCCAAGTTGCTTTTTAAAAACAGCAGTGCCTAGACCTTGTCTCCAAATATCTCGATTTAAGTCCTTCATTGTGCAGTCACAGGTATTTTTCTTTTCTTCTCTTTTCTCTTCCTTTCCTTTGTTTTGTGTGTGTGTGTGTGTGTGTTTATCTCCCCACCCCCACCCCCACTTCGGAGAAGCGCGGTGTTCGGCCCACCGCGAGGTCAGCCCACTCCTCACAGGAAGATGAGGGGCTGCGCTCGGGAGGTGCGGCACCCCTAAGCTCCCTCTTGGATGACTGGGGAAGGTTTTCTCACCCTTGGCACGCCGTTCTCCACCCATCGTCTCTCCATCCGGCCAGGAGGCACTGCAGGAGAGGCCAGTTCTCTCTGAGCTGGGGCGGGGCAGGGGCTTCTGAGGTAAGGTGGTCTGGTAAGCCATACGTCCATGAGGCCTCAGGCTCCTTGCTTTGCCTCATGAGGGGCTGAAAGGTCTCAGAGAGGCCTCACTTCGTATCGCGCAGCCCGCCATGGTCGCTCACCCTCCCTGGTACAACTCGGGCGAAAAGGATTCACAGGGCCAAGTCAGTCCGCACAGCAGGCAGTGAGGACGACCACCAAGAGGCACTTCCCCAGACAAGGGAGAAGAGCGTGCCTCCCTTATGGCCTCAACCCTGAGGGAGCTGCTCACGAGATGCATCACTTCAGGGGGCACCCGAGGGGCTGTCCGCCGGCCTGAGAGACCACCTAGAGCGCTCAAGGGACACTACAGGGGGCTGATGGGATGTTCACGTGCTAGGGGGCACGCACGGCAGGAAGTCTCGTGAGACTTTCCAAGAAGGCGAGAGTAGAGTGTCAGTGGCTGGGTCAGAGCCAGAGACCCACGTCGGACGCAATTCCCAGCCTTCCACACGCCAGCAACCAGCGGCGGCGAGGAAAAGCGAGGGGCCTAGGCAGAATGAGAAGAGCGGTCCTCTTGCCATGAACTTCTGTCCCTTGTCAGGTGATGCTTAAGGCCAGACAGGAAGAGTGGCGTGACGTCACTTCATTGATGCGGGTACTTTTCTTCAAGTTCCCCAAATGATTCTGATTTAAGCGAGTGTTAAGAACCATACATCTGCATAAGGTTTTCAAGCTTTAGTGAATGTCTGAATCACCTGGGGTTAGTGATAGAATGCCCCAGTGGCTCAGACAGGAAAGAATCTGCCTGCAGGAGACCGGGGTTCCATCCCTGGAACGGGGATATCCCCTAGAGAAGGAAATGGCAACCCACTCCAGTATTCTTGCCTGGGAAATCCCACGGACAGAGGAGCCTAGTGGGCTACAGTCCATGATCGCAAAGGGTCGGACATGAATGAATGATTAACACTAACGTTTCTTGATAAAATGCAGAGTCTGTCTCAGTAGTTGAAAGCCTGAGAGTCTGCATTTCTAATATGCTTCCAGGTTATGATTCTGCTGTTCCTAGATCACTCGGAGTGGCAGCCAGATTCCCTACTCTAGGACAGAGTTTGAAAACTGGTATACCAGGGGTCACAAGCCATAGAAAACCCACCAGCATTTTTATTCTCTTTTCTCTGAATTCCTTACACAGTGCATGCATGCTTTTTTAATTTTGGCCCCTTTTATTGGTTTTTTATTCATTTGTTTTCATCTGTCTTTTTATTCTTTGGCCTACGTGGGCCTCCCATTGCAGTGGCCTCTCTCACAGCAGAGCACTGGCTCTGGGCGCATGTGCTCCAGAGTGCTGATGCCTAACTAGACACACCAGCCCAACCGTTCCTCAGCATGTGGGATCTTCCTGGGCCAAGGATGGAGCTGGTGCCCCTGGCACTGTCAGGTGGATTCTTTACTCACTGGACCACCAGGGAAACCCTTTTACACAGTGCATTTTTAAGGTTTAAATTGCTCTATGTCATTTAGAAATCAGGATAGTTTACATAACCTATTCGCTTTCTACTGTTAAGGTGGTACTATCTGCATATCTGAGGTTGTTGATATTTCTCCTACCAATCTTGATTCTTGATTCTATCTTGATTCAGTCTTGATTCTATCTTGGGATTCATCCAGTCTGGCATTTCACATGATGTACTCTACGTATAAGCAGGGTGACATTATCCAGCCTTGACATCCTCCTTTCCCAATTTGGAACCAGCCAGTTGTTCCTTGCCTGGTTTTAACTATTGCTTCTTGATCTGCATACAAGTTTCTCAGGAATAAGTTAAGGTGGTCTGATATTCCCATCTCTTTCAGAATTTTCCACAGTTTGTTGTGATTCACACAGTCAAAGGCTTTCATGTAGTCAGTGAAGCAAAAATAGATATTTTTCTAGAATTCTCTTGCTTTTTTCTGTGATCCAGTGGAGGTTCGCAGTTTGATCTCTGGTTTCTCTGACTTTTCTAAATCTAGTTTGTACGTCCAGAAGTTCTCCTTTCATGTACTGTTGAAACCTAATTTGAAGAATTTTGAGCATGACCTTGCTAGCAATGTGAAATGAATGCAATTGTATGATAGTTTGAACATTCTTTGGTGTTGCCTTTCTTTGGGATTAAACTGACCTTCTCCAGTCCTGTGGCCACTGCTGAGATTTCCAAATTTGTTGACATATTGAGTGAGGCTCTTTAACCTTCTTTAACGAAGGTTTCAGCTGGAATTAGTTAATATCATTTAAATGTTTTCATCCATATGTATCTGGAACAAACAAGGCCCCTTTAAGCCTTCTTTCGAAGCAGCTGGTTATTTATCATTTTTCGCTTTTATTCTTTGGCCTACGTGGGCCTCCCATTGCAGTGGCCTCTCTCACAGCAGAGCACTGGCTCTGGGCGCATGTGCTCAGAGTGCTGATGCCTAACTAGACACACCAGCCCAACCGTTCCTCAGCATGTGGGATCTTCCTGGGCCAAGGATGGAGCTGGTGCCCCTGGCACTGTCAGGTGGATTCTTTACTCACTGGACCACCAGGGAAACCCTTTTACACAGTGCATTTTTAAGGTTTAAATTGCTCTATGTCATTTAGAAATCAGGATAGTTTACATAACCTATTCGCTTTCTACTGTTAAGGTGGTACTATCTGCATATCTGAGGTTGTTGATATTTCTCCTACCAATCTTGATTCTTGATTCTATCTTGATTCAGTCTTGATTCTATCTTGGGATTCATCCAGTCTGGCATTTCACATGATGTACTCTACGTATAAGCAGGGTGACATTATCCAGCCTTGACATCCTCCTTTCCCAATTTGGAACCAGCCAGTTGTTCCTTGCCTGGTTTTAACTATTGCTTCTTGATCTGCATACAAGTTTCTCAGGAATAAGTTAAGGTGGTCTGATATTCCCATCTCTTTCAGAATTTTCCACAGTTTGTTGTGATTCACACAGTCAAAGGCTTTCATGTAGTCAGTGAAGCAAAAATAGATATTTTTCTAGAATTCTCTTGCTTTTTTCTGTGATCCAGTGGAGGTTCGCAGTTTGATCTCTGGTTTCTCTGACTTTTCTAAATCTAGTTTGTACGTCCAGAAGTTCTCCTTTCATGTACTGTTGAAACCTAATTTGAAGAATTTTGAGCATGACCTTGCTAGCAATGTGAAATGAATGCAATTGTATGATAGTTTGAACATTCTTTGGTGTTGCCTTTCTTTGGGATTAAACTGACCTTCTCCAGTCCTGTGGCCACTGCTGAGATTTCCAAATTTGTTGACATATTGAGTGAGGCTCTTTAACCTTCTTTAACGAAGGTTTCAGCTGGAATTAGTTAATATCATTTAAATGTTTTCATCCATATGTATCTGGAACAAACAAGGCCTGCACTTCTCATTTATGAGTCAATAAATTACTTTCTGAAAGCAGTTTAATTTTTATTATTGGTCAGAGAAAGTTACTAACAGTCAATTAAAAAATCTGCCAAACTGCTCTCCAAAGTGGCTGTACCATTTTGCATTCCCATCAGCAGTGTGTGAAAGTTCATGGGCTGCTTCACATCCACACCAACATTTTAGATCAGTCTTCTTAATTGTAGCCATTGTAGTAGGTGTGCAGTTTTATCTCATTGCTTTAACTTACATTTTCCTCATAATTAATGAAGGCTTTCCAGGTGGACCTAGTGGTAAAGAATCTGCCTGCCAGTGGAGGAGATGCAAGAGACTTGAGTTCAATCCCTGGGTTGTGAAGATTCTTTGGAGAAGGGAGTGGCAACCCACTCCAGCATTCTCGCCTGTAAAATGCTGGGCCTACAGCCCATGGGGTCACAGATAGTCAGACACAACTGAGCACAGTAACTGATGATGTGGAGCATTTTTTTCACAGGCACAATTTCCATCCCTATATTTTCTGAATGAAAATGTCTGAAAAATTTAATTGGGTTGTTTACCTTCTCATTACTGAGTTGTAAGATTTAATATTCTGGATACAAGTATTAGATATATGATTTACAAATATTATCCCCCAGTTTATGGCTTCCTCTTTGTTTTGTTAGTAGATTTATATAGGTGATAGAAAAGCAGTATTTTTGGTCAAGAGATCAGTAGGACAGGGATAAATGAACTTTGCACGAACATGAGCTGACAGAGAACATAACTGGAGAGGTAAATAAGGATAATGGAGCTAAAACTGATAAATATGGTAGGATCAGGATAAGGAGAACACTTGAAGGAAGGCAGAGGAATATAGAATGGATGTGGGAAGCAATATGGAGCTATGGAACATACCTGAGTGTGGGCGTGCCCAAGCAAAACTGGAAATTCTACCTGGGATAGCACCAGAAGGTCAGGGAGAGACAGGGAAGAGAGGCAGGGAGGATAGCTGAAAAGTGTATGGTAATACACAGTGTGAAAGTGAGAATGTGGACTGTGAGGTTGGTAAATGAGAAGTCAGGGAATAAAGTGAATGACACTATTTTAAAGCTAGAAAAGGGAAAGCATCTTAACATTTTAAATATGGGAGATAGAAATAAAAAGAGACAATTACAGAAAATGAATATTTGAAAGGAATAAGAGATCACCGAGTACTACTCCTAGTTTTACTGTTGGCAGCTAAGGCCCAGAGAGGAATCGTGATTTTACCAGAATCACACAGCACGTCAGCAAGAGTCAGAGGCCATGCAGATCATGAGTGCAGCCCTTGCCAGTTCTATTACATAAACCCAACCTCAGAACACTGAAGTCTAAGGTCTCCAACTCAGGAGATATTTCAATCACAGAAACTTGCTGGAAATGAAAATTTACTCCATTTCTCCTCTCTCAGTCTCTCCTTGATCCCACTCAGGCACACTCCCAAATTAAAGAAGAAAACTAAGCAGTAAAGATTTTTTTCTCCACCCACATTTATTTTTCCTTGACAGGCATACCACCAGCAGTTTTTTGATATAAACTCACATTGTCCTTGTTGGAACAAATATCAAGTTAGAATTACAGTTATGTTTATCTACATTAATATATCTTAGATGATAGTGTAGTAGTGTTAGTCGTTCAGGCATATCCAACTCTTTTGACCCCATGGACTGTAGCCTGCCAAGCTCCTCTGTCCATGGGATTCTCCAGGCAAGAACCTGGAGTGGGTTGCCATTCCCTTTCTCCAGGGGATCTTCCCAACCCAGGGATCGAACTTGAGTCTCCTGCACTGCAAGCAGATTCCTTACCATCTGAGCCACCAGGGAAGCCCATCTTAGATCATAATATTGAGTAACAAACAAAACAAAGCAGGTTGCATAATGATATCGTTTTAAGTTTTTAAATCTTAATAAATTCTTTACAATGATTATGAGTACACAGATATGTAATAAAAACACAAAACCACTAAATTCATGAATGTGATTAATTTAGGGAGGAGAGGAAGGAGTAGGATTGGGAAGAACTACCAGGGGACCCTGGTATCTGTAATCTTGCCTCACAAGATTTTTAAAGCTCAAATATGAAGCTGAGAATGTGGACTGTGAGGTTGGTAAATGAGAAGTCAGGGAATAAAGTGAATGACACTATTTTAAAGCTAGAAAAGGAAAGCATCTTAACATTTTAAATATGGGAGATAGAAATAAAAAGAGACAATTACAGAAAATGAATATTTGAAAGGAATAAGAGATCACCGAGTACTACTCCTAGTTTTACTGTTGGCAGCTAAGGCCCAGAGAGGAATCGTGATTTTACCAGAATCACACAGCACGTCAGCAAGAGTCAGAGGCCATGCAGATCATGAGTGCAGCCCTTGCCAGTTCTATTACATAAACCCAACCTCAGAACACTGAAGTCTAAGGTCTCCAACTCAGGAGATATTTCAATCACAGAAACTTGCTGGAAATGAAAATTTACTCCATTTCTCCTCTCTCAGTCTCTCCTTGATCCCACTCAGGCACACTCCCAAATTAAAGAAGAAAACTAAGCAGTAAAGATTTTTTTCTCCACCCACATTTATTTTTCCTTGACAGGCATACCACCAGCAGTTTTTTGATATAAACTCACATTGTCCTTGTTGGAACAAATATCAAGTTAGAATTACAGTTATGTTTATCTACATTAATATATCTTAGATGATAGTGTAGTAGTGTTAGTCGTTCAGGCATATCCAACTCTTTTGACCCCATGGACTGTAGCCTGCCAAGCTCCTCTGTCCATGGGATTCTCCAGGCAAGAACCTGGAGTGGGTTGCCATTCCCTTTCTCCAGGGGATCTTCCCAACCCAGGGATCGAACTTGAGTCTCCTGCACTGCAAGCAGATTCCTTACCATCTGAGCCACCAGGGAAGCCCATCTTAGATCATAATATTGAGTAAAAAAAAAAAAAAAAACAAAGCAGGTTGCATAATGATATCGTTTTAAGTTTTTAAATCTTAATAAATTCTTTACAATGATTATGAGTACACAGATATGTAATAAAAACACAAAACCACTAAATTCATGAATGTGATTAATTTAGGGGAGGGAGAGGAAGGAGTAGGATTGGGAAGAACTACCAGGGGACCCTGGTATCTGTAATCTTGCCTCACAAGATTTTTAAAGCTCAAATATGAAGCATCATTTACTATTGTCAGTGTTCATCCCCCATCTCTTGTAATTCTACTGATGATTCATATTTACCAAAAAAGATTGAAAGGAAAGTTACAAGCAATAGCAATCAATGTAGGCAAATGTATCTCTCCCACATTCTCTGAATAAGGGTGTAAAACTGCCAAATCTTTTCAAGATTCTGTTGAAAGGTAAGAGGGCAATGCAGAAGCTATTACACTGACAAATTTGGACATGATTTGCTCTATGATCTTAACTGAGCAACTGTTGTTTAACAGTGGCGAGGATGTCCAGGGGTCCAGAAGTCAGAAATAATGACAGTTACAAGAAACCCACCACCTGCCATGTGCAGTCAGAAGATTTATGTGAGTAAGAAGCATGATGGGAACAGACAGATGCTGTAGGCAGAGTCCATGTGTGAGCATACACCACACCAGGGGGGCATCAGAGACAGTGTTTGTCACTTTGTCACACCATGGTAAGCCAGCTGGGCAGCAGTCCAGGGCTTAGTGCTTTCAGGCTTTCTTCCTTCCTAACTCCTGAGGACAGTCGGTCCTCACTGTTTACACCCACTGAGAGAGACACGATGGCAGAAAGAACCAAAGAAAGAGAAGCACAGACTCCTACTCCAGTGGAGTCAGGCATAGGAGCAGGGATTTGGGAGTGGTGCTGATAAGCTAACAACAAAACAGCCCCCAATTACTGAGAGATTATCAAAAGTCAGACACTGTGCTAAATCCATGAGATGAATTGCTTTATTTAATCTTCACGAAAGGTCTGTGTTAGATACTATCATTATGTTCATTTTAGAGACAGGAAAACTGAGACTCAAAGAAAGTAAGAGACTTGCCAAATCCACCCACTATTAAATCTCTCTAGGGTGTGTCTCATACTTTGTTCCATTTCTCTAGGGTAAAGAAGGGAAATAGAAGAGGATGTTTAAACAGCTGGCCTCAGACCCACAATGCCTATCATCCTCTTCAGGGAAAGGTCCTAACAAGTAGAGAGAACTGGAGAGGGCTTCCCTGGTAGTCCAGTGGGTGGAGTCTGCCTTGCAATGCAGGGGGCGCCGGTTCAATCCATGGCTCAGAAGAGTCCCATGTACAGCAGAGCAGCTGGTCCAGTGTGTCCGATTAAGACCCAGCACTTTGGAGTGCATGTGCCCAGAGCCAGTGCTCTGTAGCAAGACAGACCACTGCAATGGGAGGCCCACACAGGCCAAAGAATAAAGATGGAGGAAAACAAATAAACAAAAAATCAATAAAAGAGGCCACGATTTTTTAAAAAAGAAGAAAAAAACTGGAGAGATGGCATGAAAAGCCTCAACAGAAATAAATATCAGACTGACTATGAAAAAGCGAATCCAGGATGCTAACCAACTGAACAGCAAAAATATGGTGAAACAATAAGATAATTGAGTGATAGTGTCATAAGAACTTTAAGATTGTTTTCTTCAATGTTGGTTTGTTTCTTTTGAGCTACAGAATTCTTTACATGAAGTCTTGGACTGAACAACAGGATGTCAAACAGACAAGATGTCAAGCAGGGGTATTCCAGCTGCAGCTGGGGGGTCAGAGACCAGGATCAGAGCTCCCTAAGGTAACTCCACAGGCTGAGTTTGAAAGCCCCTCATTTTGTAGGTGAGCAAGGGGAAACCGAAAGAGTGTGATATGCCAGAGTCAGAGATATGATTAATGTGCCTTGTTTTATTTACTGTGCTTAATTAACTGTGTGCCAGGTTGTTTTTAACTATTTTTCATATAGACTTAATCCCTACCACAACACTGTGTAAGGAAGGCATAATTATATCATAAAATCTGCAAGTAAGGAAACTGAAAGACAGAAAAGTTAATAAACTAATTGCTGAAGGCAAATCAAAGAACCAAGATTGTTGTGGGTTATGCTCAGTGAAGCACCCAACTCAGCTCGTGGTGGATGAAAAAGAGGTTTATTAGGCTGGCTTTACTTGGACCCACTGGTATAAATCCAGCCTAATAAACCTCTTTTTCATCCACCACGAGCAGAGTTGGGTGCTTCACTGAGAGAGCCTCACAACAAAGATCAAATCCAGACAAGACCTAACCTCAAAACCCAGGTGATTAACTGTGAGGATGCCTGACTAAGAGGAGGAAGACTAGGTCAGATCTAGACCCGGGTCCCTGCTCTATAGACCAGCAGGCCTTCGTGTCCTCACAGCGCCCACGCAATGTCTGCTCCATTGGGGTACAAGGACAACAGGATTTAGGAGGAGGGTCTGAAAAGTGTATACATTTTAGAAACCTGGAGAAGCAAAATGTTTTCTAGCTAAATGCCATGCACTAAAGTGCCAAGGGCATTATTTGGAGATTTGTTGGCTTTGATTTTTAAGTCTGGGGTAGCTTTAGTCTGGGAGCCTCTTCTGCTGGAAGTACCAAGGTGCCTCGGCTGGAAGTTCAAGCAGAGGAAGCAGAACATGATTGTTTCAGATTCACTTTAGGAACGTCTAATGCCTTCCACATTGTTGAGCTCAGTCATCTCTCAGACAGTAGAAGTCATCTCTCAGTGGCTAGAGATTCTCCTGGCCTCCGCTTCCAAAAAAACACAGTGGTGCTCCAGGAAGACATAGAGTCCTAAAAAGGATTAGGAATGATTTGGGGGGGGTAATGCTCATCTGTCTTCTAAGTGAGACCACTGGGCCTCACCTTGGTCTCACTCTGATAAGAAGAAAGGAGCTTGCAGCAGGGTGACCAGTGACCCCAGTCTGCCTGGGCCTGTCTTAGTTTTAGCACTGAATGTGTTCTGGGAAAGCCCTGGGTCCCAGTGAAACTGGCAGAGTTGGTCATTCTATGTCAAGTCTCAGATGACTTGACAATTTCTTAGAGTGAAAACTCGCAGAGACCGCAATTTGACATACAAAAACAACAACAAAAAAACAAAAACCTACCACACACTGCTGTAACAGGTAGAAGGCAGGAAACTGCTTGTTTTTTTCCAGTAATGTTAACCATGACAAAAATAAGACTGAGTGACCAAGTTTATGACCACCGCTGGCCCTAGAGGAACCAGCTGCCTGAGCTTTCTTCCTGAACGAGGGAATCTTGGGAAAAAAGGAAGGAAGGGCTTAGTCACACCCTGGGAGTGGAAACCAAAAAAAGCCTTCTCTCCTCCTCCTAGAGTGAGCTCAAAGCCTCTTTCTTCAGGAAAAGTAGATGCTTCCCAGGCTTCATTCCCCTTTCACAAAGTCCGAATAAAAAATACTAAGTGAGAAAGGGAGGAGAAGAAGCCAGAAAGTACAACCATCTCCCCATCTTGAGAAGAGTAGCTCCCCAACCCAGCACATCCCTAAGCCTTCACTGGACCCACTACCTCAGGCATTCCACATGCCAGGGCTCCCCCTCCCTCCCCTCTAGGAAACTCACCTGAGCCCCAGGACAGACTTGGCTCCCTGGGGATGCAGAAGCAGCCACCCATGTGTGCACCATCCTCCCTGGGCCGAGGCCCCTGGGAACACCAGCCAGAGGAGCACTGGGAGGAGACAGCCTCCCAGCCGTGTCAGTCCTCCCGCCTCCTCCCTAGCACATGAGGGACCAAGTCCAGCTCAAAGCACAATGCAGCCTTTCATATCCTGCCTGCCTGAGGCAAGCAGGCCCCGGAGGATGGGAGGGGCAGCCCAGCCCCCAGGACCCATAGTCCTTGCACTGTCAGGCCTCTGACTGGGGAGTAGCTCCTCCCTGCCTCTCTGCAGATTGCTTCATGCCTATCAGGCTGTGGCACATTCCATGCATTCTAGGATTGAGATACACAGTTTGGTTTTTGTGGGGGTGGATGGGGTGGGTGGGAGTGCAGAAGAAGGCAGCAGAGAGCATCCCAGGAATCAAGGCTGCTGCTGTTCTTGCTCTCTCCCTGAATGCTTGGCCCACACTGATTCACCTACCACTGGGAAAGTGCTCCCCACACAGCCTCTCTCTGTAAACACCTCCCCAAGCTATCTGGGTGAAGCTGGAGCTGCAGGCATCTCACCTCATCCCCAGCAGCATCAGTGAGCCAGCCCCCAGCGCTGGCTGCTAAAGTCTTGGTCAGAAGAGTCCGGGAAATCACCTGATGTAGCCCAGCATATTATAGATGAAATGATGGTGAACCAAGTATGTTAAGGCTACAAAGATGCACAGAAAAAAGATGGATCACCCTAGACTCTTTTTCTTTTTAATTTTGGCCACCTTTATTGGTTATTTGTTTATTTATTTTCATCCATCTTTATTCTTTGACCTGTGTGGGCAGAGCGCTGGCTCACAATTGGACACACCAGTCCAGCTGCTCCGCGGCACATGGGATCTTCCCAGACCAGGGATCGAACTGTTGCCCCTTGCACTGCAAGGCAGATTCTTTACCCACTGGACCACCAGGGAAGCCCTAGACAGACTCTTTTCCATCTTAGAAAAGGTGCAGAGTGGTAGGTTGCAGTTGATACAGTGTGGCTGAATTTCAGAAAGCCTCCCTGGTATCTCCTAAAGGAGATGGAGAAACTATGGCCATATGCCAACAACGTTAGACAGAGGCATGACTGATCTACCAGCCAAGCTCAAGGATCATTAGTCCTTATTATTTCCTTAATGCCTAGAGCAAAAGTCACTGGTAAATGATCCAAAGAGTGAGATGTGGCCAAGGGAAGGCCAGGGTCCTGATTGCCTGCCATGCAGGCTTCTTGGAGGTTGAACTTGCAACCAGCCTGACGAGCACTCTCAGGAGGGAGGTGGGTGGCCTGGTCTGGTTTGTATTAGAGGAGGAGCCTGTTGTTGCAGAAGGGGAACCCCTTCCAAGGCCCACGAGTAGGCTCTTGTCAAACACTTGGAAATTAATTGTTCGAGGAGCTGACCAAACAAGAGACTTTACAGAAAGGGGCATCTGGGCAGAGAGCAGTAGGGTAAGGGAACCCAGGAGAACTGCTCTGCCCTGTGGCTCAAAGTCTTGGGTTTTATGGAGAAGGAATTAGTTCCCGGGTTGTCTTTGGCCAGTATTCAGACTCTGGGTCCTTTGTGGTGGTGCTCACATTGCCCAGCCAAGATGTATGCCAGTGGCATGGATTTTGGGAGGTTGATCTTGTGGAACCTCATTTTGACCTTTCCTGAACTCTTCCATTTGGTGGTGGTTTGTTAGTTCTGTGTTCCTCACCAAGACCTCCTGTCATAAAACAACTCACACAAATTGTTACTATTGTACCTGGCCAGAGTGGGTGGTTTCAGTCAATGTGTTTCCCCTAACATTATCATCTTTATTTTGTGAGGCAACTAATGCATGTATACCTTGACCAAGGCCCCACCATTTATGAATGTCAGATTCAGGGCTTGAGTCAGGTCTAATTGATTCCATAGCCCAGGAGCTTTACTTTTCTAATATTCAGGTTCTTTCCATGACTACAGTGAGGAAGGATTTGGTGATCTGAGCCTGACGATTCTGAAGCTAGCTGACCACTTAGAGAGGGTCCAAGAGAGGAGGGCTAGGGTGGAGCGAGGAATTCATGGTTTCTTTGATCGCAGAACTACCATGGAGGATGTTTTCTCTGCACAGATCTGTTTAAAGTATCTACTTCCCATAATATGTCTCATGTTTTTTCCCATCACCAAAGCATAGTATTTTAAGTATGAATTAGGATGTTTTCTTGGGCCTTAGATAAAAGAGCAAGGATTTTTTTTTGTTTGTTTAGAAAGAAAGAAGCTGCTCAGAACTTTGGGAAGTACATGAGAATCAGTGAAGAGAAACCATGGTGTAATTTGCGAATGATGTTGAATGCTGAGACTTAGCATTTCTCCTTGATTTGGCTGCATACCATTTATATACAGGTACCAGCAGAGGTCAGAAATTGTAAATGATCAAGACCAAGCAATGAAAGGATTCCCTAGGCCAACTGTCAGTTAGAACACTCACAGGCAGTTGGTTGAGACACACATTTTGGCATGTCTGGAATAAATGGTCCATCTTGGAAAAAGTCATTGCTTCTCTTGAGATGCAAGAAAGCAATACCTTTCTGCTTATGGATAGCTCAGATGAATTAGCAAGAATAAAGAGATTTCCAGACAGAGCAGCAGGTACAAAGGCCCTGAAGCTGGAACTTGCCTAGAAAACTAAAGGAAAAGCGTGTATGGCTGGTGTTTAGTGAGGGAGGGCAGGATGTAGAGATGAGGTCACTGAAGGTCAATTGTGTAGGACTTTGAAGGCCATCTAAAGACTTCAGCTTTTACACTGAAGGAGATGGGAGCCAAGGAAGGACACTAAATAGCGGTGTCACATGACTGACTTCAGTTATGAAGGGTCTGTCTGGCTGCTCCAGACAAACCCTTAGGTATATAGGTAAATTCCAGGCATGAAGTAATTATAACATTCTGAAGAGAGATGATGATGGTTTGAACCAGGGAAATAGCAGTAGATATTTTTGAATGAAGAGTATATTAATCAAAGTTCTCTAAAAGAAACAAATCCACTTGGAGATACACACACACACTCAGAGAGACACATATATATCAATAACCTCAGGTATGCAGATGACACCACCATTGTGGCAGAAAGCAAAGAGGTACTGAAGAGCCTCTTGATGAAGGTGAAAGAGAATGAAAAAGTTGACCTAAAACTCAACATTCAAAAAACTAAGATCATGGCATTCAGTCCCATCACTTGATGACAAATGGGCAACCAATGGAAACAGTGACAGACTTTATTTTCTTGGGCTCAAAAATCACTGCGGATGGTAGCTGCAGCCATGAACTTAAAAGACACTTGCTCGTTGGAAGAAAAGCTATGATGAGCCTAGACAGCATATTAAAAAAACAGAGACATCACTTTGCCAACAAAAGTCTAGATAGTCAAAACTATGGTTTACCCAGTAGTCATGTATGGATGTGAGAGTTGAACCATAAAGAAAGCTGAGCGTGGAAGAATTGATGCCTTTGTACTGTAGCACTGGAGAAGACTCTTGAGAGTCCCTTGGACTACAAGGAGATCAAACTAGTCAATCCTAAAAGAAATCAACCCTGAATATTCATTGGAAGGACTGACGCTGAAACTGAAACTCCAATACTTTGGCCACCTGATGTGAAGGAGTCAATTCATTGGAAAAGACCCTGAAAAATAGAAGGCAGAAGGTGAAAAATAGAAGGCAGAAGGGGACGACAGAGGACAAGATGGTTAGATGACATCACTAACTCAATGGGCATGAGTTTGAGCAAACTCCAGGAGATGGTGAAGGAGATGCCTCCAGCTCACATCCAGCCTGAGATCAGTCAGTTTGTCACTTCAGATGAAAAATTGAAGTTTTCTTTTATAAAATTTATAATATAGTAGGGATAAAAGATATGCACTTGGATACTAAAATTCACTGGAAGAACTGAAAGACCATGTTATGGGTAGAATTGTCGTCCCCAAAAGTGATACATTGAAGCCTTAATCCCCAGTACATGAGAATGTGACTTTACCTGGAAATATGATTGTTGTAGATGTAATTATTTAGGTTCAGATGCATTCATACTGGGGTTTCCCAGGTAGCACTAGTGGTAAATTACCTGCCTGCCAATGTAGCAGATGGAAGAGATTCAAGTTCGATCCCTGGGTCAGGAATATACCCTGGAGAAGGGCATGGCAACCCACTCCAATATTCCTGCCTAGAGAATCTCATGGCAGAGGAGCCTGGTGGGCTATATATAGTCCATGGGGTCACAAAGAGTCAGCAGAAGTGACCTAGCCATGCACACATGAGTTCATATTGGAGTAGGGTAGACCCCAATCCAGTCTGACTGGTTTCCTTATTTAAAAAAACACAGACAAACAAAAAATGCCCTGTGAAGCGATAGAGACACAGAAGGTAACAACAAATGGAGAAATGAGGATTCTGCAGTTGCCAGCCGAGGGACACTGAGGATTGCTAGGAATCACCAGAAGCCAAGAAGAGGCAAGGGAGGGTTCTCCCTGCAGGTCTCGGAGGGAGCCTAGCCATGCAGATGCTTGGATTTGGGGCCTCAGGCCTCCAGAATTATGAGATCAGAAGTTCCAAGCCATTCATGTTGTGGTATTTTGTGAGGGCAGACCAAGGACACAAAAGCAGACCACATGAAAGATAAGAAAAACATGTCATTTATTCAATAACATTTTTCAGTGAACAAAAAACTATCGAGCATCCACTAAGCTACATATTGATCTAAGCTGTGAGGATGCAGCAGTGAACAAAACAGACAAAAGTCTCTCTCTTGTGTAGTGTGCATTCTAGTGGGGGGAAGAAAAACAAGAAACAGAATGATAATTTCTGTAGTGTGTTGAACATTGGAAGGTGTAACAGAAGAAAGAAATGGAACCACCAGAGTAGAGGAGCTACAGTTTTCAAAAGTGTGGAGAAAGACTGATCTCTGTTCACCTGAAACTATCACAACATTGTTTATTAATTGACTATACTCCGATACAAAATAAAATGTTAAGAAAATATATCTAGTAAAAAAAAAGTGGTCACTGAGCAGGTGACAACTGATTGACTTGGCGGGTGGAAGGAATCATGGGCATCCAGGAGAAGAGCCTGCCAGGAAAAGGGAAGCACTAGTGCAAAGGCCCTGAAGGCAGGACTGTGCCTGGCATGCTTGGAGGAAGAGTCAGGAGAATGGGAAGCTACGAGGGGCAGATATGCCAATGGGTTTCCCGGGCAGGAATTGGAAGAGATTCAAGTTCGATCCCTGGGTCAGGAATATACCCTGAGAAGGGCATGGCAACCCACTCCAATATTCCTGCCTAGAGAATCTCATGGCAGAGGAGCCTGGTGGGCTATATATAGTCCATGGGGTCACAAAGAGTCAGCAGAAGTGACCTAGCCATGCACACATGAGTTCATATTGGAGTAGGGTAGACCCCAATCCAGTCTGACTGGTTTCCTTATTTAAAAAAACACAGACAAACAAAAAATGCCCTGTGAAGCGATAGAGACACAGAAGGTAACAACAAATGGAGAAATGAGGATTCTGCAGTTGCCAGCCGAGGGACACTGAGGATTGCTAGGAATCACCAGAAGCCAAGAAGAGGCAAGGGAGGGTTCTCCCTGCAGGTCTCGGAGGGAGCCTAGCCATGCAGATGCTTGGATTTGGGGCCTCAGGCCTCCAGAATTATGAGATCAGAAGTTCCAAGCCATTCATGTTGTGGTATTTTGTGAGGGCAGACCAAGGACACAAAAGCAGACCACATGAAAGATAAGAAAAACATGTCATTTATTCAATAACATTTTTCAGTGAACAAAAAACTATCGAGCATCCACTAAGCTACATATTGATCTAAGCTGTGAGGATGCAGCAGTGAACAAAACAGACAAAAGTCTCTCTCTTGTGTAGTGTGCATTCTAGTGGGGGGAAGAAAAACAAGAAACAGAATGATAATTTCTGTAGTGTGTTGAACATTGGAAGGTGTAACAGAAGAAAGAAATGGAACCACCAGAGTAGAGGAGCTACAGTTTTCAAAAGTGTGGAGAAAGACTGATCTCTGTTCACCTGAAACTATCACAACATTGTTTATTAATTGACTATACTCCGATACAAAATAAAATGTTAAGAAAATATATCTAGTAAAAAAAAAGTGGTCACTGAGCAGGTGACAACTGATTGACTTGGCGGGTGGAAGGAATCATGGGCATCCAGGAGAAGAGCCTGCCAGGAAAAGGGAAGCACTAGTGCAAAGGCCCTGAAGGCAGGACTGTGCCTGGCATGCTTGAGGAAGAGTCAGGGAGAATGAACTCGAGCAGAATGAGAATGGGCAGGAAGCAGAGGGTACCCACAAAGGAGTCATTAAATACCATATACTATAGTGTGGGCAGAGTTAAAACCAGCAAGCATGGTGAGGCACCACAGAGCTAGGAAGACTGAGAAGCCATCAGCATCCTGAAGGGAAACCTGAAAGGACAAGAGGAAAGGACAAAAGGACAAGGCAAAGGGTTGTTGGAACCTAGCAAGAGCCGGCTGCAGACCAGGGTTGATGACAGGACCTGTGTTATTAATAGTGGGACCCAGTTGTGGCCCAACCAAGGCCATGCGTGCACAGGGCACAGAGAAATAATGCTCCGTCCTCTCACCTCCCAACTTCCATTGACCGAACACAACTGGAAGCCAAGGTGTGAGAGAGCTGAGTTGAGGATGCCAATGGAGGCCAGCTTCCCTGAGGGCACAGAGCAGGGCAGAAGATAACTGAAGATTACTCAGTACAAGGGGAGAGGTAACAGCGTCCTGAGGATGCAGGATTTACTGGACCACTTAAAAGGAGGTTGGCTTTCACTCTGAGTGAAATGGCAACTACTGCAGTGTTTCAAACAGAAGAGTGACTGTCACAGATCACTGTGATAATCTGAGCAAGAGGAGAGGGTGACTTGCCAGGGAAGTAGCAGAGAGGTGCAGCAATGTGGCAAGATTCTAGCAGGGTTTTTTTGTTTTATTTATGTATTTGTTTATTTGTGGCTGTTTTAGGCTTTCACTCCTGCTGCAGGCTCTTCTCTAGTTGCAGGAAGTAGGAGCTACTCTCTAGTTGAGGTGAGCAGGCTTCTGCTTGTGGTGACATCTCATTGTGGAACTCAGGGTCTAGGGCTCATGGGGTTCAGTAGTTGCAGCACATGGGCTCAAGAGTTGTGGCTCCGAGGCTCTAGAGCACAGGCTCAATAGTTGTGGCTCATGGACTTTGTTGCTCCATAGCATGTGGGATCTTCCTGGATCTGGGATTGAACCCATGTCTCCTGCATTGGCAGGTGAACTCTTCACCACTGAGCTACCAGGGAAGCCCAAGACTCTCATATTTTGAAGAGAGAGGTAGAACTGTCTGGGGATGAGATGCAGGCTGTGAGAAAAGGAGAAGCAAAAGATGACTCCCCATGTTTGGCTTGAGCACCAGCAGGAAGCACGGTAGCCATGACCCGAGACGGGGTGCTGCAGGGGGAGCCAGCTTGGCTGCATGGGTGAGTGGACAAGTTAAGGATGAGAAGTCTGTTTTGCATCGGCCTGAGGACCTTGAACAGGCAGAAGGATACGCAAGTCTGGAGTTCAAGGCAAAGGCCTCTACTGGAATCATCAGGATACAGAGATATACTGGAGACATGAAGAGAAAGATAGCATGCCCCAATTAGAAAAGCAAAGAAAGCTTAATGGAGGAGGTGGCATGTGACTGGGGCCTTGAAGGATGGAATTTTTTTTTTTTTAAAGATTTATTTATTTATTTATTTTGGGCGGGGGTCGGGTTGGGGAGGGAGGGGAGTGAGCGGGCCACTTCTATTGGTCTTTCATTTCTCCACTTTCATCCGTCTTTGCTCTTTGTCTCCTGTGGGCCTCCCATCGCAGTGGTGTCTGTCCTCACAGAGCGCCGGCTCTGGGCGCATGCGCTCCAGAGCTCCAGCTCGGCGATTGGACACATCAGTCCAGCCGCTCCACAGCACGTGGGATCTTCGCAGGCCAGGGATTGAACCGGCACCCCTTGCACTGCAAGGCGGTGTCCTTACCCACTGGATCACCAGGTGAAGCCCAAAGGATGGAATTTTGACAGGCAGATCTAGATGGGAAGAGAATCCCAGACTGAGGAAAAGCCATTACCAAAAGTGCTAGGATTGGCACTGGTGACAAGTTTGGAAACAGCCATTCCATCTGAATGAGTTGGAAGACTGAGGGAGGGAGCCAAGTATAAGCCTCTTAGCTTCTGGTTCTTTCATCACATCTATTTATTCATTGAACATTACTGGCCACCTGCTCTAATGGTTGTTTTTCTAATAAATTTAGTAATAAATTTATTGGTGATAACATTAGTAATAACAATATTACTGTTAGTAATATTAATAATAACAATAACATTAGTAATAAATTTTTACTGAACTCTTATGATCATGTGAAAAATCCCCATCTAATCTTTACTTAAAGATCAGCAAACTAAGAACCTGGGCAACTTGCCCCAACTCACCCAGTGACAGGGCACAGCAAAGTCAGGACTTGAGCCTAGGAGGTGAGGTGACTGTGGGGCCCATGGTGCTTGCCACTCTGGTTAGTGCCCAAAGCTCAGTCAGGAAAATCAATCCCTGTCTGTGCCACATAACTAGGCAGCTGTCAGAGGTGCAGATAGGTCTCCACACTACAGGCAAGATGATGCCCAGACTTCCCTCTGCAAGGAGTGAAAGCAAGCCCCTGCCAGGGGTCAGCTGGGGAACTAGCCCAGCAGCTCAGGAAAGAGGCCTGACTGATGACCTGCTGACCAGGGCACAGGTCACCATGCCGCCAGCTCTGACCTCTCCAAGGACTGCTGACCACTCTTTCCAAAACATTACTTTCCTATTGCTTGGCTCCCACAGCCAACCTGGAGTCAAGGACAGGCAAGCAATGTCTCACCCTGGAAGGTCAGCAGTGAGAAGCGTCTCTGCAGGCACGTGTTCACTCCCCAACCCCTGAGCTCCATGAAGCCCAGGTCACCTGTTCAGCACCTTTAGGCAATTTGGTGACAACGCCTATATCAGAACTCAAACCTTGGGACTCTTAGTTCAGCTTCCATAGACCATGACAAATAAATCAGTTCATGTTTCAAAATTAGATTCGCTAGTGAGCAGGGTAGGAAACGGTGTGTGCATGCATGCCAAGGACAAGCCCTTTGGCTGACACTCCCCACCACTCCCAAGGAAAAGAATTTCTCTTCAGTCTAGTTTATCTTTAGGAAAAACTCAGGTTTCCAGGGAATGGGAGAGGAAGGAGGAGCCCTTCCATCCAGCAAGTCCACCTCAGGAGTCTTTCCTGGGCACTTAGGTACCACAGCCTGTGCAGGTGTGTGGCTGGAAACAGTGAGAAATGGAAGGGACCTGAATGCCCCTCAGTATGGAGGTGGTCAAATAGTGATGGTGCATTTAGTCAGCAGAGGAGAAAGCATGGAGCAGGCCTACACAGAGGGTCAATGGAAGACCTGTAAGACATATTCTGAAGCAAAAACTAAAGAAACCAGTTTATAGTACATACGGTGTGGTCCCATTTATGTACAAAAGCACACTATGTATGTGACTGAATGTATAAAGGGATTACATCAGCCTGATGATGATGATTTGTTCATTTGTCCCATAGGTGCTCATGGAGGGCCCCTGCTGTGCCCCACACTGGACTGTATGAGAGGACCCGCAGAGAGCAGGACAGATAGTATCCCTGCCTCCTGTAGCAGGTGAGGAAGTGGCATGGGGGTAGGGGACAAAGAACACGATGTCTTTTTACTTATGTAGTTCTGTATCACGTCAAGTTGTCCAACTAAAATGTTTCATGGTCATAAGAAATACAAAACACAGGAATAAAGAGAAGGTGGAAAAAGAAGAGAAAGAGGAGGAGAGGTGCATAGGTAAACACAGTGTATCAGGGGAAGTCGTGAGAGGGTGACTTTCAAGCTGTTGACACTCTGGATCTGACTTGAATAGGCGTCAAGTCATTCAGAGCATCGCACAATGGGCAATATCAATTGGAGAATACCAGACACAACGTCCGCAGCATCTTCAAAGGAAGAAGGCACATTTCAGTAACAAAAACTCCTGTAACTCTCCACAGTTTCTTGATGGCCTTCAGAGAGCACTGCCTGTAACTGGTTATAGCTCCAGGAAGAGACAATGTTTTAGTGTGAGGATCATCTTCTGGGGCTGATGCCATGAAAATGTTAAAGCTACACTGTCTTCTGGGCATGTAGTCCTGCAGGCATGGCCTCCCTCCTGCCCCCATTCTGGTGCCTCCGCCCTACCAGCAACCTATTTAGAGCCCCTTCCTGCTGCTGGGATCCGAGACTGACAGTGGAGGAGGCAGAGGAAGGAGGAGGCAAAGAAGGCTCTTCTTTTCTTCAGGCCATCGTGCCTCTACTCAGATAGTCTACCTGAGAGCAGAGGGCATACCTACTCACACAGCCTCCCAGCCCTGGGCTTGTCTCCTCTGGGCAGAAGAATTAGGGAGACAAGCTATTGGCCAGTAAGGTAGCAGACTCCACCACCAGTCTGTTTTTATGTCTCAGCGATCAACTTGGGCATTAGATTTGTGGTCAGACAACCTAAGTTCGAATCCTGACCCTTGCCATTTTCAAGCTGTATACTCTTTGGCATGTTTCTTCCTTCATAAATAACAACAATAATTAATAATTATTACATTTAAATAATATTTAAATGGAGGTAACAAATAAGTCCTCCCTCACAAAGTGATTGCAAAGATATAAAAAGGTATTTATAGGTGTCTTTCATTTGTGCAAATCTTGTGTGTGTGTGTGTGTGAGTGCATACATGCACATATCCACACACATAATCACTGTTGTGTTCATCTTAGACGTTTTTTCCATACATCTGGAGCTGGCAGGACTCTGAGCCAAAAGGGGCATCCTAGGTGAGCAGAATGTACCTGTCAGCTGTGACAGAGACACAATTTCAGTTCCAAGTAAAACCAAATCTGCCTATGCTTGGAGAAAGTCAGAAAGATTCCTTTCTGTTATTTCAAGCGAAGACCCAGCTCGGCCACTCTGGCTGCATTTCAGCCCTTACTCCTCCACTGGCTAACATTTTCAGCCAACAGGAATTTTACAAGCTGTTTACTAAAGAAAGTTTGGAGAATACCAGACAACGTCAGCACTAAGAAGGCACATTTCAGTAACAAAAACTCCTGTAACTCTCCACAGTTTCTTGATGGCCTTCAGAGAGCACTGCCTGTAACTGGTTATAGCTCCAGGAAGAGACAATGTTTTAGTGTGAGGATCATCTTCTGGGGCTGATGCCATGAAAATGTTAAAGCTACACTGTCTTCTGGGCATGTAGTCCTGCAGGCATGGCCTCCCTCCTGCCCCCATTCTGGTGCCTCCGCCCTACCAGCAACCTATTTAGAGCCCCTTCCTGCTGCTGGGATCCGAGACTGACAGTGGAGGAGGCAGAGGAAGGAGGAGGCAAAGAAGGCTCTTCTTTTCTTCAGGCCATCGTGCCTCTACTCAGATAGTCTACCTGAGAGCAGAGGGCATACCTACTCACACAGCCTCCCAGCCCTGGGCTTGTCTCCTCTGGGCAGAAGAATTAGGGAGACAAGCTATTGGCCAGTAAGGTAGCAGACTCCACCACCAGTCTGTTTTTATGTCTCAGCGATCAACTTGGGCATTAGATTTGTGGTCAGACAACCTAAGTTCGAATCCTGACCCTTGCCATTTTCAAGCTGTATACTCTTTGGCATGTTTCTTCCTTCATAAATAACAACAATAATTAATAATTATTACATTTAAATAATATTTAAATGGAGGTAACAAATAAGTCCTCCCTCACAAAGTGATTGCAAAGATATAAAAAGGTATTTATAGGTGTCTTTCATTTGTGCAAATCTTGTGTGTGTGTGTGTGTGAGTGCATACATGCACATATCCACACACATAATCACTGTTGTGTTCATCTTAGACGTTTTTTCCATACATCTGGAGCTGGCAGGACTCTGAGCCAAAAGGGGCATCCTAGGTGAGCAGAATGTACCTGTCAGCTGTGACAGAGACACAATTTCAGTTCCAAGTAAAACCAAATCTGCCTATGCTTGGAGAAAGTCAGAAAGATTCCTTTCTGTTATTTCAAGCGAAGACATCCAGCCTCGGCCACTCTGGCTGCATTTCAGCCCTTACTCCTCCACTGGCTAACATTTTCAGCCAACAGGAATTTTACAAGCTGTTTACTAAAGAAAGAAAACAAAGTCTCCTGCTCAACTATTTTCATCATTATGATATTTGCTTTGTGATCTGGTAAATACTTTTAGAGCAAAAGGAAATGTGTCTGTCTCTCTCTTTCTCTCTTGCGTTTCTGGTGTTTTCATTGATGAATTTCATTGTGTGGCATTGGGCCAGTCAGCCATGTCCCCTTCAGTGCTTCCCCCTCTTCCTCATGTAATGTAGCCTTGAGTCCCCATACCATCTAGAGCTCACTCTTGTGAAGGCTTTGCCCAAGTTCCTCTGGAAGTTAGGGTGCCCAGATTTCCATCCAGTATCCTTTACAACTTCATGCTCTGTATATGGCTCTGAGGCATTATCCCCTCCTTTGTTTCACTGACTGTACTTCTATTAATGGATCCCAAGCTTGCATCATCTTACAGAGTCAGGAGACAGCTCATATTCTATTCACTTGGAAAGAGTTGTTGATGACTAGATCTTGCCCAACCTTAACGTATCATTATCTCTGGATACATGCTTCTTTTAGATCCATTCCAAGTGATTCCAAACACATCCAGATTTTGGCAAACAATACCCCAGTGGTTACTTTTGCAGAGGGGAGGAGCAGACAGGTGTATATTTCAGGGATGTAAATACCCATCTCTCTTTTCTAATTTTCTGATCCATGCCAAAGTTAATTAAAAGCCTTAATCACAAGAGGGCAGTATAGGCAGGGGAGTCACACGTTGAGAGGGAAAAGACTCTGAGAGGGTCCTGTTTATTCCTCAAGGTCCACAGGTAACCAAATAACAACTTAACAGAAGTGCAGGAGTTGCCTACTGATGAATTCCTCCATCTCACTGTATTCTCACACTCATATCTGTGACATACGGGTTGGAACTGCCATTTCGCAAGTGATATAAATGGCTTTTCCAAGGTCTTACTATTAGTAATTGGCAGAGATGGATTTTCTCAAACATTCCAGCCAGCACCAGCACATAGAGTAGCTTTCACCGTTTAAGGCACCCAGGAAGACATGAACCAGACATGACACACAGTGCCCCAACCTCCAACACCTTCCTCAAGCAACACCTATCTAATAATACAAGATCAGAATTACTTTAATCTACACAAAACCGCATATGTACAGAGGTCAAGGAAACAAACAAAACAAGCTTATCATATGTGCATTATAACTTAAAAGGTTTTAGCAATATGTGAGCATCCAGGGAAAAGTAGGAAAGGAAAACCATTTAAAAAGGGTAGCCAAGGTTTCACACAGACTTTAACATGGATGTGAAGTATCTGGTGTGGTAGACAGAGCAGTGGGTGCCAAAGATGCCCTAACTCCCATAACCTGTGAATATGTTACCTTTGCTGACTAAAGAGACTTCATCGATATGATTTAAGTTATGCAAGTTTAGAAGGGGAGGTTTTTTGGATTATCCAGGTGTAATCACATAGATCTTTATAAGTGGGAGGTAAGAGAGTCAGAGTCAAAAGAAGAGGTGATAGCAGGACTAGGAGCAGAGGTCAGAGTCAATGCAAAGCATCTGAAGATGCTATTACCATGCTGGCTTTAAATGAAAGAAGGTCCAGTAGTAAAGAATCTGCCTGAAATGCAGGAGACACAGGAGATGTTGGTTCAGTCCTTGGGTGGGGAAGATCCTCTGGAGGAGGGCATGACAACCCACTCCAGTACTCTTGCCTGGAAAATCCCATGGACAGAGGAGGACTGCGGTCCATGGGGCCTCAAAGAGTCTGACACGATTGAAGCATCTTAGCACAGCACAGCACGTTCTGAGAGCTTCCCCTTCATCCTCTGTTTCTGCCCACCCCCGCCCCCCGTTTATTTGCCTCACAGACTGTAATTGTAAATCTGGGTGTTTATTATCTCCCTCCTCCTGTGTCAAGCCACCCCACCCTCACAGCGCCTGAGAGAATAGGCTCTCCTACGTGAATGAATGAACCAGAGGTTAAGCACTCAGTTCTTTTGTCAAATAAATGCCAAAATCTCTCACATCTTGTTTGTATGACTGAGTTTTTTAAGCTACAGAATCCAAACATTTACATTGATCCAAGGAGCTATATCTTCTCAGACTGGATCTATGCTCCAACTAGATGAAATATCTGAATATTGCCCATTTTTTCCCCCAAAACCCTAGAGTAGCTTTCACCTTTACAAAAACAAACCGCAAAAATGTCCAACACCTTCCTCAAGCAACACCTATCTAATAATACAAGATCAGAATTACTTTAATCTACACAAAACCGCATATGTACAGAGGTCAAGGAAACAAACAAAACAAGCTTATCATATGTGCATTATAACTTAAAAGGTTTTAGCAATATGTGAGCATCCAGGGAAAAGTAGGAAAGGAAAACCATTTAAAAAGGGTAGCCAAGGTTTCACACAGACTTTAACATGGATGTGAAGTATCTGGTGTGGTAGACAGAGCAGTGGGTGCCAAAGATGCCCTAACTCCCATAACCTGTGAATATGTTACCTTTGCTGACTAAAGAGACTTCATCGATATGATTTAAGTTATGCAAGTTTAGAAGGGGAGGTTTTTTGGATTATCCAGGTGTAATCACATAGATCTTTATAAGTGGGAGGTAAGAGAGTCAGAGTCAAAAGAAGAGGTGATAGCAGGACTAGGAGCAGAGGTCAGAGTCAATGCAAAGCATCTGAAGATGCTATTACCATGCTGGCTTTAAATGAAAGAAGGTCCAGTAGTAAAGAATCTGCCTGAAATGCAGGAGACACAGGAGATGTTGGTTCAGTCCTTGGGTGGGGAAGATCCTCTGGAGGAGGGCATGACAACCCACTCCAGTACTCTTGCCTGGAAAATCCCATGGACAGAGGAGGACTGCGGTCCATGGGGCCTCAAAGAGTCTGACACGATTGAAGCATCTTAGCACAGCACAGCACGTTCTGAGAGCTTCCCCTTCATCCTCTGTTTCTGCCCACCCCCGCCCCCCGTTTATTTGCCTCACAGACTGTAATTGTAAATCTGGGTGTTTATTATCTCCCTCCTCCTGTGTCAAGCCACCCCACCCTCACAGCGCCTGAGAGAATAGGCTCTCCTACGTGAATGAATGAACCAGAGGTTAAGCACTCAGTTCTTTTGTCAAATAAATGCCAAAATCTCTCACATCTTGTTTGTATGACTGAGTTTTTTAAGCTACAGAATCCAAACATTTACATTGATCCAAGGAGCTATATCTTCTCAGACTGGATCTATGCTCCAACTAGATGAAATACATCTGAATATTGATCTTTCTCACCCATGTTCAAGATTTCTCCCTCAGTTTGAAAAACCTGCTATATCAGGTTAGTTCCTACACAGCAAACTCTGGAAGATTTGCAGGCAGAAAGCTTATGGGAGGAATGGGTTGCAATGCAGACACTGGTTCAGGCAGGAAGCAGGCATGGCCCTTCAAGTTTGCCTTAACTGGGACGTGTCTTAAATGTGTCCAGTAACAACCAGTCACTGGACTGGTTACATTCCCGTGAAAACCAGTCATTGCCGGTAGGCTGCCCCAGAAGGGGACACAATCTGGAGTTGGCACCCTTCAGTTCTTGGTAAGCCCCAAAGAGCTGTCAACTTTAAAATGTTCCCAGAAGTAAAGGCAGAAATGAGCCAGTGGTGATCAGTGAGAAGTTAGGAAGAGTTCCCAACACTCACCTTGTTTCCTCAGTCACTGGGGGGAAAGAAACTATTAAAAGTCAGGATAAAGGTCTGTGTCACACCAGAATGAACCAGAGAGGAATAGACTAAAGATGCAAGAAAGAGGAAGATCACTGACACAGAAGGGTCCAGAGAGGGAAAACTAGAGTGGGAAACGGTCTTGCTATCTTGAGACAGGGCTCCTCAGAGGCGGGCTACCTGGAAAATGTGATGTGTGAAGGCATCAAGAATATATGGAGGAAAGAGGCAGGCATTTGGGGTAGGTCACAGGTAGGGCCCAGTATAAATGGGAAATGGGGGAAGCGTATATGGGTCATAGAATTAGAAGCTGATTAGAAAGGAGTAAGAGGACTGCTGGGCACTGTGAGGGATGGGTGGGTTGGCTATTAGGAGTTTGCATGGGGCCAGTGATGGGAGCTTATGTCTTCCTTTCAGTAGCCTCAAAACAAAGCAGGGGCGGCAGACAGTTCCCAGTGGGCAAAGCAGGAGTGGCAGGGAGACACTGGGCTGAGAGAATCAGTGGCTGGAGAGAGTCACCAGTTGGGTGCCTCAGCATCAGGACAAGGAGCCCAAGATGTGTGGAAAGGGATATGAGCACAGGCATGACACAAGGTCCTAAGAAGAATGTCCAACAGATGTGGGAGGGTGCCGAGAGAGGAGAACAGAAAGTTGGAGGTAATGGAGGGAAATTTCAGAGGCGTTTAGAAAGGTACAGGGCAAGAGGGAGTGCCTGTAGAGTGGGGGTGAGGCAAGTACCATCCTGCAGGAGAGGCAGATAATCTGCTTAAAATGACATCATTTCATAGTGACACATGCATGGAAATGTACACACTACACATGGAGTGAAAAGTGTGAGTCCTTGAAAACCAGTCAAGTTAAAGGCCGGTAGGCTGCCCCAGAGGGGGACACAATCTGGAGTTGGCACCCTTCAGTTCTTGGTAAGCCCCAAAGAGCTGTCAACTTTAAAATGTTCCCAGAAGTAAAGGCAGAAATGAGCCAGTGGTGATCAGTGAGAAGTTAGGAAGAGTTCCCAACACTCACCTTGTTTCCTCAGTCACTGGGGGGAAAGAAACTATTAAAAGTCAGGATAAAGGTCTGTGTCACACCAGAATGAACCAGAGAGGAATAGACTAAAGATGCAAGAAAGAGGAAGATCACTGACACAGAAGGGTCCAGAGAGGGAAAACTAGAGTGGGAAACGGTCTTGCTATCTTGAGACAGGGCTCCTCAGAGGCGGGCTACCTGGAAAATGTGATGTGTGAAGGCATCAAGAATATATGGAGGAAAGAGGCAGGCATTTGGGGTAGGTCACAGGTAGGGCCCAGTATAAATGGGAAATGGGGGAAGCGTATATGGGTCATAGAATTAGAAGCTGATTAGAAAGGAGTAAGAGGACTGCTGGGCACTGTGAGGGATGGGTGGGTTGGCTATTAGGAGTTTGCATGGGGCCAGTGATGGGAGCTTATGTCTTCCTTTCAGTAGCCTCAAAACAAAGCAGGGGCGGCAGACAGTTCCCAGTGGGCAAAGCAGGAGTGGCAGGGAGACACTGGGCTGAGAGAATCAGTGGCTGGAGAGAGTCACCAGTTGGGTGCCTCAGCATCAGGACAAGGAGCCCAAGATGTGTGGAAAGGGATATGAGCACAGGCATGACACAAGGTCCTAAGAAGAATGTCCAACAGATGTGGGAGGGTGCCGAGAGAGGAGAACAGAAAGTTGGAGGTAATGGAGGGAAATTTCAGAGGCGTTTAGAAAGGTACAGGGCAAGAGGGAGTGCCTGTAGAGTGGGGGTGAGGCAAGTACCATCCTGCAGGAGAGGCAGATAATCTGCTTAAAATGACATCATTTCATAGTGACACATGCATGGAAATGTACACACTACACATGGAGTGAAAAGTGTGAGTCCCCTTTCAAAGCAACTCACCCCTAACCAAAGCACAGCCCCCTCTCTGGAGGCCTGTGTGCATGCTGAGTTGCTTCAGTCATCTCCAACTTGACCACCAAGCTCCTCTGTCCATGGGATTGCCCAGGCAAGAATACTGGAAGGGGTTGCCATCTCACTGGCAATTTGGAGCATCCTTTCAGACCTCTGGCTCAGCATTCCAGACACTCGTATATATGATCCCTTTCTGTGAGAAAGATTATATATACATATATTCACATTATATACATATAAACCCTATGAAATAGGACAATATATATTATCCCATACATCAGTTTGCTTATGCTTCACTCTCAGCACTGGAATCATCCCATATTGTGAGGATGACAGCCTTGACCTGTGTCACCTGGCTTGTCACTGGATCCCTCAAGTAAGAATGATAGGAGCTCTCTGTGGAGCAGAGATCCAGGCGAGGTGATGGCCATGGGTGAAGCTGGCCCAGAGCTTCCTGTTTCTCCTTGTTGAAGGTAGAAGAAGCGTATGCCAAAGGTTGTGCCAGGTGGTTTTACAATATCTAGGAATATTTCCCTATCTCTGGGTGAGAACTGTTCATCATCTTTCCTGGAATCAAAACAAAGCTCAAAACAAACTTCTAAACAAAGGGATCCTCTGCTCCCAGGTCTTAATTCCATTCCCTTGATAGGAATGAGCCAAGATACAAGTCTTCTGACAACTTTCCCAGCCACGCCTCACAGTGCAACCCAGGGCAGGCTTCCTCGTGCCTCTTCCCAGTGGCCACCAGTTGATATGCATGTCCTCATGGGGTTTGCGGGATCTTATTTCTGTTGATCCCTTTTTTCATGCCCTCATATTATGCAGGGAAAAGAAGATTGTTTTCCCATTTGAAGTTATTTGGGGTTTTTAAATGGTCCAACTTTCAGCAGCCTAATTCATCACAGCCAGCGAGTTAAGGTGAAAAGTGCCCTAGACAAAGAGATGTGGGGTTCTCACACTCAAATCTGAAGCTCCTCCTGCCTCAGAGGGAGGCCGAGCTGCTATCCAAGGGTGGAGTCCTTAGCTGTCGAATGTAACACCTGCCTGTGGGCTATACAGAGTGGTTAGGAGGAGAAAATCAGAAAGATCCATGCAAGCAATCTGTTAATTGTGAGGTGCTGGGAAGCACTGGGTGTGTCTCATTAAGCTGAGTCCACCCACCTGGGGAGAATGTTCACCCAACTGGAGAAGGAAGCTAATCTCAGCCTGGAATAGAGAGAAAGGACTCAGGACCATGTCACCTTCGTATATGAATTGATGCTGCTTTGAAAGCAATTTCGTTCAGATGTTCAGAAGCCTGTGAAGTAGGGAGGCAGGGTTAGAGTCTTACTTCAGTTGCTAGAAAAGGGCCCGAGACTGAGAAGGGAAGGAACCAGAAGCCTGCTCCCCTCTGCCTGTCCCCCGCCTGAGTACTACTCTACAAGGAGATGGAAATAGGCCACGGGCCAGCCTCATTTAACAACGTTGAGCTTGGCCCAGAGGAAGGACCACACCCTGAAGTCCTGTGGCAGCAAAGCTCACCACACGTTCCCAGGCAGGAAAATGCAAACAGACAGGAATGTGATGGGGAAAGGTCTAAGGCCTGCCAGAGGAGAGAGATGGTGGGTTAGTCACGCAGATGAGTGTAAGTAAACGATGAGAGTGACAGTTAAGATACAATAACGACTTTGTGTGGATGCACTGTGCTAAGTATTTTAATGAGTTTGCTTGTTTCATACCTCACAGCCACCCAGTCAGGTAGTTACAGTCAGTATCACCATCCACAGATGAAGAATTTCAAAGCCTGGGAGGCTGAGTAAGTTTCCGAAGTTCACACGTCTGGAAAGTGATGCAGCCACGATGGCAGTATGAATACAGAGCTGGGCTCTTGACCAGGACACCGAAAGGCTGTCCTGATAAATGCTTTGGCAAAGAATAACAGAGCCAGCATTTGTAGAACCTTAAAGTATGGAGACTGGAAGAAATATTGAAGATGACCTGAGTGGCGGGTGGTCATTCAACACATAGTGATTAAGTACCAACCGTGGGGCAGGCATTCACTAATATAGTTTTAGGAGGGAAGGTAAGTACAGTGGTAAAGTCAGCAGACACATCTACCATGAGCTAACATTCTCCTTGGAAAGAGAGATGATAAATAATTGTAACAAATGAGGCAGCAATAAGGGTATGAAGGCGAGGCAGGGACAGAAGTGAGGAGACTACTCACTTAGAGGAGAGCCTCTAAGCTCTTATCCACTTGTCCAGCCCCCACCTTCTACACTTGAGGAAAATGAGGCAGAGCCGGCCCTGACCTGCTCAAGACCACACCACACCCAGCTGGTTAGAAGCAGAGTTGGAAGTGACGCTGTCTTCCTGCAAAGCAGGTCCTATCTTCACAGCCTCTCTCTTGAAAGGTCTATTTTCCTATCATTGTCTAGTCCTTAGAGCTCACTATCGAAGGAGGGAAACAGCGCTCAAGCACCCCCGCGTTGGCCCCAGGACATAGAATCCCATCCATTCCCCTTCACAGCCCAGGACCCTGGGAGAAGCCTGGGAGGGGCGGAGCCTGGACACGCGCCGGCGCGTCCAGCAGGTGGCAGCAGTGAGCAGCGCCCCTCTACCCCCAACCCCATGCGGCCACTCGGCGAGCCCGCATCATGGATGTTGAGCTCTTTCATTTCGCTTCTCTTGCCTTGGAATTCGAGACCCCAGACGAGGACCAGGACATGAACTGGTCTCATGGGCCCGGGCAGGGGCCTGTGGCTCCCGACGCTGACCGAAATGTGGGTCCCAGGGTGAGTGGCAGTTCGTGGGGGGAGGGTTCGTGGAAAGGCCCGGCGGCAAAAGCGCACAGACGTGGTCTTTTGATTCCACCCAGCCACCCAGTCAGGTAGTTACAGTCAGTATCACCATCCACAGATGAAGAATTTCAAAGCCTGGGAGGCTGAGTAAGTTTCAAGTTCACACGTCTGAAAGTGATGCAGCCACGATGGCAGTATGAATACAGAGCTGGGCTCTTGACCAGGACACGAAGGCTGTCCTGATAAATGCTTTGGCAAAGAATAACAGAGCCAGCATTTGTAGAACCTTAAAGTATGGAGACTGGAAGAAATATTGAAGATGACCTGAGTGGCGGGTGGTCATTCAACACATAGTGATTAAGTACCAACCGTGGGGCAGGCATTCACTAATATAGTTTTAGGAGGGAAGGTAAGTACAGTGGTAAAGTCAGCAGACACATCTACCATGAGCTAACATTCTCCTTGGAAAGAGAGATGATAAATAATTGTAACAAATGAGGCAGCAATAAGGGTATGAAGGCGAGGCAGGGACAGAAGTGAGGAGACTACTCACTTAGAGGAGAGCCTCTAAGCTCTTATCCACTTGTCCAGCCCCCACCTTCTACACTTGAGGAAAATGAGGCAGAGCCGGCCCTGACCTGCTCAAGACCACACCACACCCAGCTGGTTAGAAGCAGAGTTGGAAGTGAACGCTGTCTTCCTGCAAAGCAGGTCCTATCTTCACAGCCTCTCTCTTGAAAGGTCTATTTTCCTATCATTGTCTAGTCCTTAGAGCTCACTATCGAAGGAGGGAAACAGCGCTCAAGCACCCCCGCGTTGGCCCCAGGACATAGAATCCCATCCATTCCCCTTCACAGCCCAGGACCCTGGGAGAAGCCTGGGAGGGGCGGAGCCTGGACACGCGCCGGCGCGTCCAGCAGGTGGCAGCAGTGAGCAGCCGCGCCCCTCTACCCCCAACCCCATGCGGCCACTCGGCGAGCCCGCATCATGGATGTTGAGCTCTTTCATTTCGCTTCTCTTGCCTTGGAATTCGAGACCCCAGACGAGGACCAGGACATGAACTGGTCTCATGGGCCCGGGCAGGGGCCTGTGGCTCCCGACGCTGACCGAAATGTGGGTCCCAGGGTGAGTGGCAGTTCGTGGACGCCGGGCGGAGACGCGCTGCCCGCGCCCTGCCTCCTTGTGGTCCACCCACACTTTGGGCTTCCGAGCCGCTGGGCTGCAATAGTCAGGGTGCGCGCCAACAGGCGCTTCCAGCCCCGCTTCTGGCCGGGCGGTCTGGTCCCAGAAACGGGCAGACCCGGGCGCCCACGTCCTGTGTGCCTCCTCTTCCTTCCTGCTCTCACCTGTGCCTCTTAGCCCACTCGCCTCCAAGGCCAGGGGCTACCATCCAGACTAGAGAGGAATAGCAGAAAGAGAGAGTGCGGGCTTCCCTGGTGGCCCAGTGGGTAAGGACACCGGTTCGATCCCTGGCCTAGGAAGATTCCACGTGCCACAGAGCGGCTGGACCGATGTGTCCAACTACTGAGCCGGAGCTCTGAAGCACATGTGCCAGAGCCGGTGCTATGTAGCGACAAAGGCCACAGCGATGGGAGGCCCACACAGGCCAAAGAACAAAGATGGATGAAAATAAATAAATGAAAGACGAATAAAAGTGGCCCCCCCAAAAGAGGGCGCACCTGAAGATACAAAACTGACCTTGGACTGCCCATTTCATCCCCAGGTAATGAGTGGAGTCTAAAGACTGTAAGACTTAAACTGGGACCAAAAAAATGAAATATAAGGCATTCAGGTTGGAAAACAAACAAAACTATCTCTAGTCTCAGGTGACATAATCTTCTAAGTGGAAAATCATAAGTAGTCTATAATTTAAAAAAACATTAGAACGGGGAACCCGCCCGCCGCGAGGAGCCGCCGGAACCCGCCCGCCGCGAGGAGCCGCCGGAACCCGCCCGCCGCGAGGAGCCGCCGGAACCCGCCCCGGAACCCGCCCGCGCGGAGCCGCGGAACCCGCCCGCGCAGGAGCCGCGGAACCCGCCCGCGCGAGGAGCCGCGGAACCCGCCCGCGCGAGGAGCCGCGGAACCCGCCGCCGCGAGGAGCCGCGGACCCCCGCCGAGAGAGCCGCGGACGCCGCGGCGAGCCGAGAGCGGGACGCCGCGAGGAGCGGTAAGTTCAGCCACTCCAACTGGAGGGCTTGCTGAACGGAAAGAGGAAGTCGCCCACGGGTTGCTGACCAGGGACTGGGCACGAGTTGGACGGGAAAGCTCGCGTCCGCCTTTGGTACTTAGACACATAACCGGCAGTGGTGGAGGAGCGCGCTCCCCTAGAGCTGCAGCAGCGGAGGAAGCCGGGAAAGAGCAGGAATTGGGGACTACAGGCGGGCGCGGTCGAGCCGGGCACCCCTCCAACAGGGGGGGCCAGGAATGAGTCCTGCAGCCCCTATGGCAGCAAAGCCGTAATTTTGCTGAACACAAAAACAGAGAACCCCAGTGGGTAAGGACACCGGTTCGATCCCTGGCCTAGGAAGATTCCACGTGCCACAGAGCGGCTGGACCGATGTGTCCAACTACTGAGCCGGAGCTCTGAAGCACATGTGCCAGAGCCGGTGCTATGTAGCGACAAAGGCCACAGCGATGGGAGGCCCACACAGGCCAAAGAACAAAGATGGATGAAAATAAATAAATGAAAGACGAATAAAAGTGGCCCCCCCAAAAGAGGGCGCACCTGAAGATACAAAACTGACCTTGGACTGCCCATTTCATCCCCAGGTAATGAGTGGAGTCTAAAGACTGTAAGACTTAAACTGGGACCAAAAAAATGAAATATAAGGCATTCAGGTTGGAAAACAAACAAAACTATCTCTAGTCTCAGGTGACATAATCTTCTAAGTGGAAAATCATAAGTAGTCTATAATTTAAAAAAACATTAGAACGGGGAACCCGCCCGCCGCGAGGAGCCGCCGGAACCCGCCCGCCGCGAGGAGCCGCCGGAACCCGCCCGCCGCGAGGAGCCGCCGGAACCCGCCCGCCGCGAGGAGCCGCCGGAACCCGCCCGCCGCGAGGAGCCGCCGGAACCCGCCCGCCGCGAGGAGCCGCCGGAACCCGCCCGCCGCGAGGAGCCGCGGACCCGCCCGCGAGCGAGGAGCCGCGCGGACGCCGCGAGGAGCGGGTAAGTTCAGCCACTCCAACTGGAGGGCTTGCTGAACGGAAAGAGGAAGTCGTCCACGGGTTGCTGACCAGGGACTGGGCACGAGTTGGACGGGAAAGCTCGCGTCCGCCTTTGGTACTTAGACACATAACCGGCAGTGGTGGAGGAGCCCGCGCTCCCCTAGAGCTGCAGCAGCAGCGGAGGAAGCCGGGGAAAGAGCAGGAATTGGAGACTACAGGCGGGCGCGCGGTCGAGCCGGGGCACCCCCTCCAACACGGGACTGCGTGTGCCGCGGCCTCCGCCCGACTGACCTGAATCAGCCCACCGTCCTGGCCAGCACCCAGTATGGCAGCAAAGCCCTCATTTTGCTGAACACAAAAACAGAAACCACAGCAACCGGCACTGTAAGGGAAAGACCACGCCATCAAGACACCACCATCAAGAGCAGATTGGTTTCCAACAGGCAGATATGAAGATAAAAACCAAGGACAGTATTTAACTTTTTTTTTTTTCTTTTTTCATTTTTTTCTGCTTGTTTGTGGTGGACTATTTTGCTTATTCAATTGATTGGTTTGGGGTTTATTAGTTTCTTTGTTTATTGGGGTTTTTTTATGTTTTTTTTTTTTTTTGTTGTTTTCATTTGTTTGATTTTTTTTTTGTGTTTTTTCTTTTTTTTTTGGTCTCATTTTTTTTTTTTTTTTTGCTCTTTTTAATTTTTAACCTTCTTTTGACTTTTATTATATTTTTTTTAACTTTAATTTTAATTCTTGAAAACCTCTAATTCTCTTTTCTCTTTCCTCTTTCCCACTGCTTTCTTTCTCTATGTTCTAAATGTAAAACATCTTCCTAGCTATCAATATCCTCTAGACAAATTATTTCCTATCTTTCTGTCTGCACTATTCACTTCCAAATGCACTAAACAGTACACACACTAATCTTTGCTACCTAATCCTATAAAATACTTCCAAGACAAATCTTTTCCTTTTTATTACTTATAGACTCTCCTCCTTGTCACCCCGAGCACATGTCCTAATTTAAAATTGCTTTCATTGTAATTATCCAAGCCAGGACCTTGTGCTAGATCTATTATTCAGGCACTATTTTAATTAATTCAAAGCTTAACGGGCAAGTATCATCTGTGATTGCATGAGTTGCTAGAAAGATTTCCTGTGCCTTATCTCTGTAAAACTGGTCAGTTGTGGGGATTGCTGTATATGTATGTGTATCTTATGATTATGTTAGAAAACATCTGCATGCTTTTATGACTGTCACCCATCAGGGATGCACCTCTTGTTCCTCAGATGCTAGTGTGTGAACTAGTATCACAGAACACCATAGCAAACCAGACATAGAGCCTACACTCCCTGACCAATCATCAAACCAAGGATCCTGGAAGCGGAAGCCCGGATTCCAAGACCCCACACTGATTATCAAAGAACATACAACACTACAGATTATTCACCTGTAAACAAGGTCTATCACCACCCAAGACACAAGCCACTGAACCCTTCTACAAGGACAAAAACCCACAGGAAGGGAGAATTCAACCAAGAAGCCTGGTGGGAATAAGAACTCCATACACACAGACACACACAAAGAAACAAAAACTAACCTAATAATGAAACGTCAGAGAAACACTGTACAAATGAAGGACCAAGCTAGAGAAACACCACTTCAAATGACAGAGGAGGAGATAGACAAGCTATCTGAAAGAGAATTCAGAAAAACTATACTAATGAGGATGCAAAACACCGAAAACAGAATATTAGAGGAAATTAGTGCATTGAGAAAAGACATGCAGGAAATGAAAAATAAGCAAATAGAGACCACCAACTCAATTGCTGAACTCAAAAATACTATAGAAGGCCTCAACAGTAGAGTATCGGAGGCTGAAGAACGGATAAGTGAGCTGGAAGACAGAATGGTGGAAATAAGTGCTGAAGAACAGAACGAAGCCCAAAGAATTAAAAGAACTGAGGATAGCCTCAGAGACCTATGGGACAATATTAAACGCACCAACATTAGAATTATAGGAGTTCCAGAAGAAGAAGAAGAGAAGAAAGACTATGAAAAAATTCTTGAAGAGGTTATAGTTGAAAACTTCCCCAGCATGGGAAAGGAGATAGTCAGCCAAGTCCAGGAAGCACAAAGAGTTCCATACAGGAGAAACCCCAGAAGAAACACACCAAGGCACATTCTAATCAAACTAATGCAGACTAAATATAAAGACAGATTACTAAAAGCAGCTAGGAGCAAAGAACAAATAACATATAAAGGAAACCCCATACGTTTAACTGCGGATCTCTCAACAGAAACCCTACAGGCCAGAAGAGAATGGCAAGATACATTTAAACGGCTAAAAGAGAATAACCTGCAACCACGAATTCTCTACCCAGCAAGAATCTCATTCAGACTTGATGGTGAAGTCAAAAGCTTCACAGACAAGCAAAAACAAAAAAGAATTCTGTACCACAAAACCAGCCCTACAACAAGTGTTAAAGGGCCTGATATAGCCAATAAATACAAGAGTAGGAGAAGCCTTACAAATCAAACCCCAAATTTCTAAGAAGATGACAATAGGAACATTCGTATCAATAATGACTTTGAATGTAAATGGACTAAATGCTCCAACTAAACGACACAGGCTGACTGAATGGATCCAGAAGCAAGACCCATATATATGCTGTTTACAAGAGACCCACTTCAGACCTAGAGACACTCATAGACTGAAAGTGAAAGGCTGGAAAAAGATATTCCATGCAAATGGAAATCAAAAGAAAGCTGGAGTAGCAATCCTCATATCAGACAAAATAGACTTTAAAGTAAAGAAGATTCTAAGAGACAAGGCAGGTCACTACATCATGATTAAGGGATCTATCCAAGAGCAAGACATAACAGTCATGAATATCTATGCACCCAACACAGGGGCACCTCAATACATAAGACAGGTACTTTCAGACATAAACGAAGAAATCAATAATAACACAATAATAGTAGGAGACTTTAACACTCCTCTCACACCAATGGACAGATCAACAAAACAGAAAATTAATAAAGAAACACAAGCCTTAAATGCCACACTGGAAAAGATGGACCTCATCGATATCTTTAGGACGTTCCATCCAAAAGCAGAAGAATACACTTTCTTCTCAAGTGCTCACGGAACATTCTCCAGGATAGACCACATCTTGGGCCACAAATCTAACCTCAGTCAATTCAAGAAAACCGAAATTATATCAACCATCTTCTCGGACCACAATGCAATGAGACTAGAGATCAACTACCAGAAAAAAAACCCTAAAAACAGAAACACATGGAGATTAAACAATACATACCTAAAAAACCAACTGATCACTGAGGAAATCAAAGGAGAAATTAAACAATTCCTAGAAGAAAATGACAATGAACACACGACAGTGCAAAACCTATGGGATACAGCAAAAGCAGTTCTAAGGGGGAAATTTATAGCAATACAATCCCACCTCAAGAAACTAGGAAAATATGAAGCAGATGACCTAACCCTCCGCTTAAAACAGTTGGAGAAAGAAGAACAAAAACATCCCAGAGCCAGCAGAAGAAGAGAAATCATAAAGATCAGAGCAGCAATAAATGAGAAAGAAACAAAAGAAACAATAGTAAAGATAAATAAAACAAAAAGCTGGTTCTTTGAAAAGGTAAACAAAATTGACAAGCCACTGGCCAGACTCATTAAGAAAAAGAGAGAGAAGAACCAGATCAACAAAATCAAAAATGAAAAAGGAGAGATTACAACAGATAATGCAGAAATCCAAAGGATTCTAAGAGACTATTATGAGCAACTCTATGGCAACAAACTGGACAACTTGGAAGAAATGGACAGTTTCTTGGACAGGATTAATCTCCCAAGACTGAGCCAGGAAGAAACAGAAACTTTGAACAACCCAATCACAAGCTCAGAAATCGAATTTGTGATTAAAAATCTACCCAAAAATAAAAGCCCAGGGCCAGATGGCTTCACAGCCGAATTCTACCAAACATTTAAAGAAGAACTAATGCCTGTCCTTCTAAAACTCTTTCAAAAAATTGCACAGGAAGGAAAACTCCCAAACACATTCTACGAGGCCACCATCACCCTGATACCCAAACCAGGCAAAGACAACACAAGCCTTAAATGCCACACTGGAAAAGATGGACCTCATCGATATCTTTAGGACGTTCCATCCAAAAGCAGAAGAATACACTTTCTTCTCAAGTGCTCACGGAACATTCTCCAGGATAGACCACATCTTGGGCCACAAATCTAACCTCAGTCAATTCAAGAAAACCGAAATTATATCAACCATCTTCTCGGACCACAATGCAATGAGACTAGAGATCAACTACCAGAAAAAAAACCCTAAAAACAGAAACACATGGAGATTAAACAATACATACCTAAAAAACCAACTGATCACTGAGGAAATCAAAGGAGAAATTAAACAATTCCTAGAAGAAAATGACAATGAACACACGACAGTGCAAAACCTATGGGATACAGCAAAAGCAGTTCTAAGGGGGAAATTTATAGCAATACAATCCCACCTCAAGAAACTAGGAAAATATGAAGCAGATGACCTAACCCTCCGCTTAAAACAGTTGGAGAAAGAAGAACAAAAACATCCCAGAGCCAGCAGAAGAAGAGAAATCATAAAGATCAGAGCAGCAATAAATGAGAAAGAAACAAAAGAAACAATAGTAAAGATAAATAAAACAAAAAGCTGGTTCTTTGAAAAGGTAAACAAAATTGACAAGCCACTGGCCAGACTCATTAAGAAAAAGAGAGAAGAACCAGATCAACAAAATCAAAAATGAAAAGGAGAGATTACAACAGATAATGCAGAAATCCAAAGGATTCTAAGAGACTATTATGAGCAACTCTATGGCAACAAACTGGACAACTTGGAAGAAATGGACAGTTTCTTGGACAGGATTAATCTCCCAAGACTGAGCCAGGAAGAAACAGAAACTTTGAACAACCCAATCACAAGCTCAGAAATCGAATTTGTGATTAAAAATCTACCCAAAAATAAAAGCCCAGGGCCAGATGGCTTCACAGCCGAATTCTACCAAACATTTAAAGAAGAACTAATGCCTGTCCTTCTAAAACTCTTTCAAAAAATTGCACAGGAAGGAAAACTCCCAAACACATTCTACGAGGCCACCATCACCCTGATACCCAAACCAGGCAAAGACAACACAAAAAAGGAAAACTATAGGCCAATTTCACTGATGAACTTAGATGCCAAGATCCTCAACAAAATCCTAGCAAACAGAATTCAACGACATGTCAAAAAACTCATACATCACGATCAAGTTGGGTTCATCCCAGGCATGCAAGGCTTCTTCAACATCCGCAAATCAATCAACGTGATACACCATATCAACAAGTTGAAAGACAAAAATCACATGATCATCTCAATAGATGCAGAAAAAGCCTTCGACAAAGTACAACATCCATTTATCATCAAAACTCTTCAGAAAATGGGCATAGAAGGAACCTATCTCAAAATAATAAAAGCCATCTATGAGAAATCTACAGCGAACATTATTGTTAATGGTGAAAAACTGAAAGCATTCCCTCTAAGATCAGGAACAAGACAGGGGTGCCCACTTTCACCACTGCTATTCAACATAGTCCTGGAAGTCCTAGCAACAGCAATAAGAGAAGAGAAAGAAATCAAAGGAATCCAGATTGGAAAGGAAGAAGTCAAGCTCTCTCTTTTTGCAGACAACATGATATTATACATAGAAAATCCCAAAGACACGGTTACAAAGCTACTAGAACTAATCAATGAATTCAGCAAAGTTGCAGGATATAAAGTCAACACACAGAAGTCACTGGCATTCCTATACACAAACAATGAAAAATCAGAAAATGAAATCAAAGAGGCAATCCCCTTCACCATTGCAACCAAAAGAATCAAATATCTAGGAATAAACCTACCCAAAGAAACAAAAGAATTGTACACAGAAAATTACAAGACACTCATGAGAGACATTAAAGAAGACTTAAACAGATGGAGAGATATTCCATGTTCCTGGATTGGAAGAATCAATATTGTGAAAATGACCATACTTCCAAATATCATCTACAGATTCAATGCAATACCTATTCAACTACCACTGACATTTTTCACAGAACTAGACCAAATAATAACACAGTTCATATGGAAACACAGAAGACCTCGAAGAGCCAAAGCAATCCTGAGGAAGAAAAATGGAGTTGGAGGGATCAGCCTCCCTAACTTCAGACTCTACTACAAAGCAACAGTCATCAAGACAGTATGGTACTGGCACAAAAACAGAACTATAGATCAATGGAACAAGATTGAGAACCCAGAGATCAACCCACACACCTATGGGTACCTTATTTTTGACAAAGTAGGAGAAACTATAAAATGGGACAAAGACAGCCTCTTTAACAAGTGGTGCTGGGAGAATTGGACAGCTACATGCAAAAAAATGAAATTGGAACATTCCCTGACGCCATACACTAAGATCAACTCAAAATGGATTAAAGACCTCAATGTAAGACCAGAAACCATCAAACTCTTAGAGGAGAATATAGGCAAAATCCTCAAGGACATCAATCAAAGCAAGATCTTCTCTGACCCACCAACTAAAATAGCAGAACTGAAAAGAAAAATGAACATATGGGACCTCATGAAACTTAAAAGCTTTTGTACAGCAAAAGAAATTACAAAAAAGTTCAACAGACACCCCACAGAGTGGGAGAAAATCATAGCAAATGAAACAACAGACAAAGAATTAATCTCCAAAATCTACAAGCAACTCAGACAACTCAGCACAGGAAAATGAGCAGCCCAATCAAAAATGGGAAAAAGATCTAAAGAGACGCCTCTCCAAAGAGGACATACAAATGGTCCAAAATACATGAAACGATGCTCAACCTCGCTTATTATCAGAGAAATGCAAATTAAAACCACAATGAGATACCACCTCACACCAAAAGAATCAAATATCTAGGAATAAACCTACCCAAAGAAACAAAAGAATTGTACACAGAAAATTACAAGACACTCATGAGAGACATTAAAGAAGACTTAAACAGATGGAGATATTCCATGTTCCTGGATTGGAAGAATCAATATTGTGAAAATGACCATACTTCCAAATATCATCTACAGATTCAATGCAATACCTATTCAACTACCACTGACATTTTTCACAGAACTAGACCAAATAATAACACAGTTCATATGGAAACACAGAAGACCTCGAAGAGCCAAAGCAATCCTGAGGAAGAAAAATGGAGTTGGAGGGATCAGCCTCCCTAACTTCAGACTCTACTACAAAGCAACAGTCATCAAGACAGTATGGTACTGGCACAAAAACAGAACTATAGATCAATGGAACAAGATTGAGAACCCAGAGATCAACCCACACACCTATGGGTACCTTATTTTTGACAAAGTAGGAGAAACTATAAAATGGGACAAAGACAGCCTCTTTAACAAGTGGTGCTGGGAGAATTGGACAGCTACATGCAAAAAAATGAAATTGGAACATTCCCTGACGCCATACACTAAGATCAACTCAAAATGGATTAAAGACCTCAATGTAAGACCAGAAACCATCAAACTCTTAGAGGAGAATATAGGCAAAATCCTCAAGGACATCAATCAAAGCAAGATCTTCTCTGACCCACCAACTAAAATAGCAGAACTGAAAAGAAAAATGAACATATGGGACCTCATGAAACTTAAAAGCTTTTGTACAGCAAAAGAAATTACAAAAAAGTTCAACAGACACCCCACAGAGTGGGAGAAAATCATAGCAAATGAAACAACAGACAAAGAATTAATCTCCAAAATCTACAAGCAACTCAGACAACTCAGCACAGGGAAAGGGAAAAAGATCTAAAGAGACGCCTCTCCAAAGAGGACATACAAATGGTCCAAAAATACATGAAACGATGCTCAACCTCGCTTATTATCAGAGAAATGCAAATTAAAACCACAATGAGATACCACCTCACACCTGTCAGAATGGCCATCATCAACAAATCGACAGACAACAAATGCTGGAGAGGGTGTGGAGAAAAGGGAACCCTCTTGCATTGCTGGTGGGAATGTAAATTAATACAACCTCTATGGAAGACAATATGGAGATTCCTTAAAAAACTAAAAATAGAAGCACCCTATGACCCAGCAATCCCACTATTAGGCCTATATCCTGATGAAATCAAAACTGAAAGAGGCACCTGTACCCCAATGTTCATTGCAGCTCTCTATACAATAGCCAGAACATGGAAGCAACCTAGATGTCCATCAACAAATGAATGGATCCAGAAGCTCTGGTACACATATACAATGGAATACTACTCAGCTGTTAAAAGAAATGCAGAAGATTCAATCCTAATGAGGTGGCTGGCTCTAGAACCTATCATAAAAAGTGAAGTAAGTCAAAAAGAGAAAGACAAGTATAGTATACTAACTCATATATATGGGATCTAGTAAGATGGTCATGATAACACACGCAGTGAACTCATGAAAAAACAGAGAATAGACATAAAGACATTGTGGAGACCGAACAATGGGAGGGAGTAACATGGGAACCTATACTGTCATGTGTAGAAAAGATAGCTATTGTCATTGTGCTAGGGGAATAGGAGTACCTACAACCACTTGGAGCAATGGTCTGGAGGGATGGGGGAACCTGGGTGGGGGGGGGGTCAAGGGATATGCGTCTGATTGATCTGGGAACATACATGTACAAAAATAAATAAATAAATTAATTAATTAAAAAAAAACATTAGAACGAATAAACAAGTTTAATAAGTTTTTTTTTTTTAATAGTAAAAATATTCTCATTCTTTATTTGTAAGGTGGTCAGTTTCAGTGATTACATTTGAGTAAAATTGATTTTTTTAACGCACATTAGTTTAAAGCATTGAACAGACATAAATACCAAATTCGGTTTTTAGAAACCCTGCACCTGAGGAACTACCTAAATGTGCCGGGGTGGGTGGCAGATTTTTATTTATTTATTTATTTATTTTATTCTTTATTTTAAAGGTTTTACAGAGTTTTGTTGTTCACAGACATGTATGTTCCAGATCAGTCATATGCATATCCATGGTCTCCACCTCCTCAGTTTCACCAATCCCACCCCTCCAGACCATCGCCCCAACCCATTGTAAGCATTCCTATTCCCTTAGCGCAATGACAATAGCTATCTTTTCCACACATAACAGTAAAGGTTTCCATGTTACTCCCTCCATGCCTCCCCCTCCCTGTTTCTTCCCCACAGTGTCCCTATGTCTATGCTCTGTCTGTTTTTCCATGAGTCCACTGCATGTGTTATCAAGACTGTCCTACTAGATTCCATATATGTGCATTAGTATACTGTATTTGTCTTTCTCTTTTTGACTTACTTCACTTTTTATGATAGGTTCTAGAGCCAGCCACTTCATTAGGACTGAGTCCTCTGCATTTCTTTTAACAGCTGAGAAGTATTCCATTGTATATATGTACCAGGGCTTCTGGATCCATTCATTCGTCAATGGACACCTAGGTTGCTTCCATGTTCTGGCTATTGTATAGAGAGCTGCAATGAACATTGGGGTACAGGTGCTTCTTTCAGTTTTGATTTCATCTGAGTATAAGCCTAATAGTAGGATTGCTGGGCTGTATGGTGCTTCTATTTTTAGTTTTTTAAGGAATCTCCATACTGTCTTCCATAGAGGCTGTATCAATTTACATTCACATCAGCAATGCAAGAGGGCTCCCTTTTCTCCGCACCCTAGTAAGATGGTCATGATAACACACACAGTGAACTCATGAAAAAACAGAGAATAGACATAAAGACATTGTGGAGACCGAACAATGGGAGGGAGTAACATGGGAACCTATACTGTCATGTGTAGAAAAGATAGCTATTGTCATTGTGCTAGGGGAATAGGAGTACCTACAACCACTTGGAGCAATGGTCTGGAGGGATGGGGGAACCTGGGTGGGGAGGGTCAAGGGATATGCGTCTGATTGATCTGGGAACATACATGTACAAAAATAAATAAATAAATTAATTAATTAAAAAAAAACATTAGAACGAATAAACAAGTTTAATAAGTTTTTTTTTTTTTAATAGTAAAAATATTCTCATTCTTTATTTGTAAGGTGGTCAGTTTCAGTGATTACATTTGAGTAAAATTGATTTTTTTAACGCACATTAGTTTAAAGCATTGAACAGACATAAATACCAAATTCGGTTTTTAGAAACCCTGCACCTGAGGAACTACCTAAATGTGCCGGGGTGGGTGGCAGATTTTTATTTATTTATTTATTTATTTTATTCTTTATTTTAAAGGTTTTACAGAGTTTTGTTGTTCACAGACATGTATGTTCCAGATCAGTCATATGCATATCCATGGTCTCCACCTCCTCAGTTTCACCAATCCCACCCTCCAGACCATCGCCCCAACCCATTGTAAGCATTCCTATTCCCTTAGCGCAATGACAATAGCTATCTTTTCCACACATAACAGTAAAGGTTTCCATGTTACTCCCTCCATGCCTCCCCCTCCCTGTTTCTTCCCCACAGTGTCCCTATGTCTATGCTCTGTCTGTTTTTCCATGAGTCCACTGCATGTGTTATCAAGACTGTCCTACTAGATTCCATATATGTGCATTAGTATACTGTATTTGTCTTTCTCTTTTTGACTTACTTCACTTTTTATGATAGGTTCTAGAGCCAGCCACTTCATTAGGACTGAGTCCTCTGCATTTCTTTTAACAGCTGAGAAGTATTCCATTGTATATATGTACCAGGGCTTCTGGATCCATTCATTCGTCAATGGACACCTAGGTTGCTTCCATGTTCTGGCTATTGTATAGAGAGCTGCAATGAACATTGGGGTACAGGTGCTTCTTTCAGTTTTGATTTCATCTGAGTATAAGCCTAATAGTAGGATTGCTGGGCTGTATGGTGCTTCTATTTTTAGTTTTTTAAGGAATCTCCATACTGTCTTCCATAGAGGCTGTATCAATTTACATTCCCACCAGCAATGCAAGAGGGTTCCCTTTTCTCCGCACCCTCTCCAGCATTTATTGTCTGTTGATTTGTGGATGATGGCCATTCTGATGGGTGTGAGGTGGTATCTCATTGTAGTTTTAATTTGCATTTCTCTAATAAAAAGCAAGGATGAGCATCATTTCATGTGTTTTTGGGTCATCTGTATGTCCTCTTTGGAGAGGAGTCTCTTTAGATCTTTTTCCCATTTTTTGATTGGGTTGTTCATTTTTCCTGTGCTGAGTTGAGTTGCTTGTAGATTTTGAAGATTAATTCTTTCTCTGTTGTTTCATTTGTTATGATTTTCTCCCACTCTGTGGGGTATCTGTTCAGCTTTTTTGTAATTTCTTTTGCTGTACAAAAGCTTTTAAGTTTCCTTAGGTCCCACATGTTCATTTTTCTTTTCAGTACCACTATTTTAGTAGGTGGGTCAGAGAAGATCTTGCTTTGATTGATGTCCTTGAGGGTTTTGCCTATATTCTCCTCTAAGAGTTTGATGGTTTCTGGTCTTACATTTAGGTCTCTAATCCATTTTGAGTTGATCTTTGTGTATGGTGTCAGGGAATGTTCCAACTTCATTTTCTTGCATGTAGCTCTCCAATTTTCCCAGCACCACTTGTTGAAGAGGCTGTCTTTGTCCCATTTTATAGTTTCTCCTCCTTTGTCAAAAAGAAGGTACCCATAGGTGCGTGGGTTTATCTCTGGGTTCTCGATCTTGTTCCATCGGTCTATAGTTCTGTTTTTGTGCCAGTACCATACTGTCTTGATGACTGTTGCTTTGTTGCTTTGTAGTAGAGTCCGAAGTTGGGGAGGCTGATTCCTCCAGCTCCGTTTTTCTTTCTCAGGATTGTTTTGGCTCTTCGAGGTCTTTTGTGTTTCCATATGGACTGTGTTATTCTTTGGTCTAGTTCTGTGAAGAATGTCATTGGTAGTTTGGTAGGGATTGCATTGAATCTGTAGATGATATTTGGTAGTATGGTCATTTTCACAATATTGATTCTTCCGACCCAGGAACATGGAATATCTCTCCATCTGTTTAAGTCTTCTTTAATGTCTCTCATGAGTGTCTTGTAATTTTCTGTGTACAATTCTTTTGTTTCTTTGGGTAGGTTTATTCCTAGATATTTGATTCTTTTGGTGCACTGGTGAAGGGGATAGCCTCTTTGATTTCGTTTTCTGATTTTTCATTGTTTGTGTATAGGAATGCCAGTGATTTCTGTGTGTTGACTTTGTATCCTGCGACTTTGCTGAATTCATTGATTAGCTCTAGTACCTTTGTAATAGTGTCTTTGGGATTTTCTATGTATAATATCATGTTGTCTGCAAAAAGAGAGAGCTTGACTTCTTCCTTTCCAATCTGGATTCCTTTGATTTCTTTCTCTTCTCTTATTGCTGTTGCTAGAACTTCCAGGACTATGTTGAATAGTAGTGGTGAAAGTGGGCACCCCTGTCTTGTTCCTGATCTTAGAGGGAATGCTTTCAGTTTTTCACCATTGAGGATAATGTTCACTGCAGGCTTCTCATATATGGCTTTCACTATGTTGAGATAGGTTCCTTCTATGCCCATTTTCTGGAGAGTTTTTATCGTAAATGGATGCTGTACTTTGTTGAAGGCTTTTTCTGCATCTATTGAGATGATCATGTGATTTTTGTCTTTCAACTTGTTGATATGGTGTATCATATTGATTGATTTGTGGATGTTGAAGAATCTTTGCGTGCCTGGGATGAACCTGACTTGATCATGATGTATGAGTTTTTTGATGTGTCGTTGAATTCTGTTTGCTAGGATTTTGTTGAGGATCTTGGCATCTAAGTTCATCAGAGAAATCGGCCTGTAATTTTCCTTTTTTGTATTGTCTTTGCCTGGTTTGGGTATCAGGGTGATGGTGGCCTCGTAGAATGTGTTTGGGAGTTTTTCTTCCTATGCAATTTTTTGAAAGAGTTTTAGAAGGACAGGTATTAGCTCTTCTTTAAATGTTTGGTAGAATTCGGCTGTGAAGCCATCTGGCCCTGGGCTTTTATTTTTGGGTAGATTTTTAATCACAAATTCGATTTCTGAGCTTGTGATTGGGTTGTTCAAAGTTTCTGTTTCTTCCTGGCTCAGTCTTGGGAGATTAATCCTGTCCAAGAAACTGTCCATTTCTTCCAGGTTGTCCAGTTTCTTGCCATAGAGTTGCTCATAATAGTCCCTTAGAATCCTTTGGATTTCTACATTATCTGTTGTAATCTCTCCTTTTTCATTTTTGATTTTGTTGTTCTGATTCTTCTCTCTCTTTCTCTTGATGAGTCTGGCCAGAGGCTTGTCAATTTTATCTTTTCAAAGAACCAGCTTTTTGTTTTATTTATCCGTACTATAGTTTCTTTCATTTGTTTCTGATTTATTTCTGCTCTAGTCTTTATAATTTCTCTTCTTCTGCTGGCTTTGGGATGTTTTTGTTCTTCTTTTTCTAATTGTTTTAAGTGGAGTGTTAAGTCATCTGCTTCATATTTTCCTAGTTTCTTGAGGTGGGATTGTATTGCTATAAATTTCCCTCTTAGAACTGCTTTTGCGGTATCCCATAGGTTTTGCACTGTCGTGTGTTCATTGTCATTTTCTTCTAGGAATCTTTTAATTTCTCCTTTGATTTCCTCAGTAATCAGTTGATTTTTTAGGTATGTGTTGTTTAATCTCCATGAGTTTGTGTTTTTAGCGGTTTTTTTCCTGTAGTTGATCTCTAGTCTCATTGCATTGTGGTCCGAGAAGATGGTTGATAGAATTTCAGTTTTCTTGAATTGACTGAGGTTAGATTTGTGGCCCAAGATGTGGTCTATCCTGGAGAATGTTTCGTGAGCACTTGAGAAGAAAATGTATTCTTCTGCTTTTGGATGGAATGTCCTAAAGATATCGATGAAGTCCATCTTTTCTAGTGTGGCATTTAAGGCTTGTGTTTCTTTATTAATTTTCTGTTTGGATGATCTATCTATTGGTGTGAGAGGAGTGTTAAAGTCTCCTACTATTATTGTGTTATTATTGATTTCTTCTTTTAAGTCTGAAAGTATCTGTCTTATATATTGGGGTGTTCCTGTGTTGGGTGCGTAGATATTCATGACTGTTATGTCTTCCTCTTGGATGGATCCCTTAATCATGATGTAGTGACCTGCCTTGTCTCTTAGAGTCTTCTTTACTTTAAAATCTATTTTGTCTGATATGAGGATTGCTACTCCAGCTTTCTTTTGATTTCCATTTGCATGGAATATCTTTTTCCAGACTCTCACTTTCAGTCTATGGGTGTCTCTAGGTCTGAAGTGGGTCTCTTGTAAACAGCATATATATGGGTCTTGCTTCTGGATCCATTCAGTCAGCCTGTGTCATTTGGTTGGAGCATTTAGCGCATTTACATTCAAAGTCATTATTGATACAAATGTTCCTATTGTCATCTTCTTAGAAATTTGGGGTTTGATTTGTAAGGCTTCTCCTACTCTTGTATTTATTGGCTATATCAGGCCCTTTAACACTTGTTGTAGGGCTGGTTTTGTGGTACAGAATTCTTTTTTGTTTTTGCTTGTCTGTGAAGCTTTTGACTTCACCATCAAGTCTGAATGAGATTTTTGCTGGGTAGAGAATTCTTGGTTGCAGGTTATTCTCTTTTAGCCGTTTAAATGTGTCTTGCCATTCTCTTCTGGCCTGTAGGGTTTCTGTTGAGAGATCCGCAGTTAAACGTATGGGGTTTCCTTTATATGTTATTTGTTCTTTGCTCCTAGCTGCTTTTAGTAATCTGTCTTTATATTTAGTCTGCATTAGTTTGATTAGAATGTGCCTTGGTGTGTTTCTTCTGGGGTTTCTCCTGTATGGAACTCTTTGTGCTTCTTGGACTTGGTTGACTATCTCCTTTCCCATGCTGGGGAAGTTTTCCACTATAACCTCTTCAAGAATTTTTTCGTAGCCTTTCTTCCCCTCTTCTTCCTCTGAACTCCTATAATTCTAATGTTGGTGCGTTTGATATTGTCCCATAGGTCTTTGAGCCTATCCTCAGTTCTTTCAATTCTTTCGGCTTCGTTCTGTTCCTCAGCATTTATTTCCACCATTCTATCTTCCAGCTCACTTATCCGTTCTTCTGCCTCCGATACTCTACTGTTGAGGCCTTCTATAGTATTTTTGAGTTCAGCAATTGAGTTGGTGGTCTCTATTTGCTTATTTTTCATTTCCTGCATGTCTTTTCTCAATGCACTAATTTCCTCTAATATTCTGTTTTCGGTGTTTTGCATCCTCATTAGTATAGCTTTTCTGACTTCTCTTTCAGATAATTTGTCTACCTCTGTCATTTGAAGCTGTGATTCTCTAGCTTGGTCCTTCATTTGTGCAGTGTTTCTCTGACGTTTCATTATTAGGTTAGTTTTTGTTTCTTTGTGGGTGTCTATGTGTACGGAGTTCTTTTCCCCACCAGGCTTCTTGGTTGACTTCTCCCTTCCTTTGGGTTTCTGTCCTTCTAGGAGGGTTCAATGGTTTGTGTCTTGGGTGGTGTTAGGTCTTGTTTACAGGTGAACAATCTCTAGTGTTGTATGTTCTTTGATAGTGTGGGGTCTTGGAATCCGGGCTTCCGCTTCCAGGATCCTTGGTTTGATGATTGGTCAGGGAGTGTAGGCTCTATGTCTGGTTTGCTATGGTGTTCCATGATATTAGTTCAAATACTAGCATCTGGATGGGTGACAGTCATAAAAGCATGCAGATGTTTTCTAACATAGTCATAAGATATACATACATACACAGCAAAAACCACATCTAACCAGTCTTACAGAGATAAAGCATAGGAAATTTTTCTGGCAAATGACACAAAGATGATACTTGCCCGTTAAGCTCTGAATTAATTAAAATAGTGCCTGGTAAAATAGATCCGGGGCAGGATCCTGGCTTGGACTATTTCATTGAAAGCAATTTTTAACTAAGACATGTGTTGGGGGTGAGGAGGAGGAGAGTGTATAGGTAATGAGAAGGAATAGATTCTTCTTGGAAGGATTTTATAGGGTTATGTAGTCAAGATTAGTGTGTTGTTTAGTGCAGCTGGAAGAGAATAGTGGAGACAGGAAGGTAGGAAATATTTATCTAGAGGATAGTGGTAGACAGGAGAAAGTTTTACATTTAGAACATAGAGGGAGGTAGCAGTGGCAAAGAGGAAGGAAAATTAGAAGTTTCCAAGAATTAAAACTTTAAAAAAAAATTTAAAAATTAAAAATCAAAAAAAAATAAAAAAAGAAATTAAAAATTAAAAAGGGAAGAAAAACTTAATAAGAAGAGACAAAGAAAAAAAAAAAACCCAAACCTGACCGACCAAACAAATAAACAGAACCGTCCATGACAAGTAAACAACAACAACAAAAAAAGCTAAATACTGTCCCTGGTGTTTATCCTCTCATCTGTCTGGTGGAAGCCAATCTGCTCTCGATGATGTTGTCTTGATGATGTAGCCTTTCGCTTATGGCACCGGTTGCTATGGTTTGTTTTCAGCAAGATAAAGGATTTGCTGCAAGCTCAGGTACTGGCCGGGCGGCAGGCTGATTCCAGTCCGTTGGGCGCGGGGCCACGGCGCGCGCAGCCCTGTGTTGGAGGTGGGCGCCCCGGCTCTGTCGTGCACGCGCCATTAGCCTCTAATATCTGCCCTTCTCCTGGTTTCCTCCACTGCGGGTGTAGCTATGGGGGTGCACGGGCTCCTCCACCACTGGCACGCGCACACTGCCAGTTACGCGTCCAAGTCCCAAAGGCAGGCACAAGCTTCCCTGTTTGGCTCGAGCCCGGTCCCTGGTCAGCAATCCGTGGGTGACTTCCCCTTCAGCCAGTCCCCCACTAGGAGTGTTTGAACTCACCCAGTGCCAGGCAGAAAGTCGCATGGCACGATATACATACATACACAGCAAAAACCACATCTAACCAGTCTTACAGAGATAAAGCATAGGAAATTTTTCTGGCAAATGACACAAAGATGATACTTGCCCGTTAAGCTCTGAATTAATTAAAATAGTGCCTGGTAAAATAGATCCTGGGCAGGATCCTGGCTTGGACTATTTCATTGAAAGCAATTTTTAACTAAGACATGTGTTGGGGGTGAGGAGGAGGAGAGTGTATAGGTAATGAGAAGGAATAGATTCTTCTTGGAAGGATTTTATAGGGTTATGTAGTCAAGATTAGTGTGTTGTTTAGTGCAGCTGGAAGAGAATAGTGGAGACAGGAAGGTAGGAAATATTTATCTAGAGGATAGTGGTAGACAGGAGAAAGTTTTACATTTAGAACATAGAGGGAGGTAGCAGTGGCAAAGAGGAAGGAAAATTAGAAGTTTCCAAGAATTAAAATTTAAAAAAATATTTAAAAATTAAAAATCAAAAAAAAAAAGAAATTAAAAATTAAAAAAGGAAGAAAAACTTAATAAGAAGAGACAAAAAAAAAAAAAAAACCCAAACCTGACCGACCAAACAAATAAACAGAACCGTCCATGACAAGTAAACAACAACAACAAAAAAAGCTAAATACTGTCCCTGGTGTTTATCCTCTCATCTGTCTGGTGGAAGCCAATCTGCTCTCGATGATGTTGTCTTGATGATGTAGCCTTTCGCTTATGGCACCGGTTGCTATGGTTTGTTTTCAGCAAGATAAAGGATTTGCTGCAAGCTCAGGTACTGGCCGGGCGGCAGGCTGATTCCAGTCCGTTGGGCGCGGGGCCACGGCGCGCGCAGCCCTGTGTTGGAGGTGGGCGCCCCGGCTCTGTCGTGCACGCGCCATTAGCCTCTAATATCTGCCCTTCTCCTGGTTTCCTCCACTGCGGGTGTAGCTATGGGGGTGCACGGGCTCCTCCACCACTGGCACGCGCACACTGCCAGTTACGCGTCCAAGTCCCAAAGGCAGGCACAAGCTTCCCTGTTTGGCTCGAGCCCGGTCCCTGGTCAGCAATCCGTGGGTGACTTCCCCTTCAGCCAGTCCCCCACTAGGAGTGTTTGAACTCACCCAGTGCCAGGCAGAAAGTCGCGATTTTCGCTCGGCCAAGTGGCACGATTTTCGCACTGGGCGCTCCCTCCTGGCTCCAAGTCACTAGGCAGCATTCCAATTGCGTTCAGCCCGTCCCTGCTCCAGTATCCTATCTTCACAGTGTCTTAATTTCTGCCGGCGATCCGGGTGGATTCTCGGAATTTTCGCACTGAGCGCTGCCCTCTCTCCCCTGATGCTCCGCTCTAGCCCCCTTTTAGGGCACTTGCTGGTGCGCTCTCCATTGGTCTGGTCCAGCGTGGGGGTTAGGATAGAGGGTTCTTAGAACAGTAGCTCTGGGAAAGCTCTGGCTGTTCACTCTTCTGCTCTCGCGGATCTATGGAGTTCTTCTGTCGTCTAGCGGCTGGTTTGTTGTTGGTGTTTCATTTCTTGATTAGATCTGGTGATTCTGTTGGGGAGCTGGTGAAATATTCCCCTCATTCCTCCGCCATCTTGGCTCCTCCAAGTTTAATAAGTTTGCAAAATAAAAGAACAGTGTGCAAAATCAGTTGTTTTCAATACGTAGCAATGAATAATCCGAAGGTGAAATTAAGAAAATAACTTAATTTGCCAAAACACCAACAATAACAAAACACTTAGAAACATATTTAACAAAAGCAGGGAAAAACTTATACTCTGGAAACTACAGAATATTGTTGAAAGAAATTAAATATATAAATAAATGGGAAAACATCTCATGTTCATAGATTTGTAAGATTTACTATTGTTAAAATGTGAATACCCCCAAATAAATCTGCAGACTCGATACAATCTCTGTCAAAGTCACAGAAGCTTCCTTTTTAAAAAATAAATTGACATGCTGGTACTAAAATTCATATGAAGACTTAGGGACCCAGAATAGCCAAAACAGTTTTGAAAATGAAAGACAAAGTTGGAGAACTCACACGTCTCAGTTTCAAAAGTTATTATAAAGCAATGGTAATTGAGGCAGTGTGGTGCTATCTACAGATAAACCATCATAATAGAATTAGGAGTCTAGAAGTAAACCTGTGTGTCTGTGATAAATTGATTTTCCACAAGGGACCAAAGCAATGGAGGAAAGAATACTCTTTCACCAAATGGTGCTGGGAGAACAGTATGGCCACATGCAACAGAGTGAAGTTGAGTCATCACCTCACATCGTATGTATAAGTTAAATCACAGTGACGGAAACATAGCCTAGCTTTTGATCGAGGGAACCCTGATTTATTTGGCTATGAGGCAGCTATTGACCTGAACAAAGTGTCAGGCTTCGGCCCTGGGAAGAAAGAGCCTCCACGTATGCTGCTGTCCTGCCTTTGACGTGATGTCTACAACATCCTAGAACTGACTGACTCTGACCACCCTCTCTATGTTTTAGAATGGCACACTTGCTGCTGAGGCTGTAGGCTGAGACACTCCATGATAAGCTGATGTGATCACCTTCCTATCTGAGTTCAGATCATCACCACCTTCTCTAATTAAGACTCCTGTCGTACTCTCAAGACATCATAGCCTCAAGCTACAGTAGCATTAAGCAGTTGGGTGCACCTGACTTAATATTCTCACTACTTCCACTGGACAGTGGACAACATGTTCTATGTAGCTCTGGGTGTTTATACCAACTGTGCCCATCAGCTGTTATCCAGGCCTTCAAGTCAGTTGTGACCAGAGCTCCAAATTCTTGGTAGCTCTGGTCATAATTAGAACAGCCCTGCTCACAGGGTTGATTGTGAAGCTTGGTCCTTCAGAAGAGACTAAGAAACATACAGTCAAATGGTAGGCAGACATTATGTGAATATGAGCAGTCTGCCCAGAAGTTGACACAGTCTGATTTCTTGTCTCTTTCTTGAGAGACCCAAAGAGAACATAGAGCTTTTACCTCTGACTTAAGGCTACAGAACTGTCACCTACAGCACTTTACCCTGGGATGTGGTGCAACACCATCAACTCTCATTGCTTATGGCTGAGCCCTGGCTCATCATCTCACTGGATCATAATGTAGTCATGCTCCCAAGTTAAAAAAAAAAAAGCTGTTACTGATTCATGAACAGTAACAGCTTTTTACTGCTGTTAAAAAAGCTGAACAATTTTTAACTGCTGAAGGATTGTTGAGTAGATCAAAGCAGGAATGAAAGCAGCCCTCCCAATTGTGCCTTGTTTCAAGAAACAGACCAAAGCCCTTCTCCTAACCCTATCTTTTCAAGAGACTACAGGGTCCACGCTTTCATGGGAAATGTACAGGGGTTACCGTATGTGTAAAGATCAGAGAGAAGCCATTAAGTGGAATTTCTTTACAGTTAGATGATTTTAGCAAAAAATCTAGGGCTAGGTGACACAACATTGAGAAACTATGAAGCTAATCAAAAGGAAGCTTGTACAACTGATACAACAAATTCATTGTGAATCATTAAGAAAAGAATAGAATTGCTAGGGGATGGGAAGTGGGGATGAAGGAATGTCAGGGGGCTGGAAGAAAATGATCATAAACAATAGAAATCTTTATGCCCAGCCTACTAGATTTCCAAACTTGGCTAAAACTAACCTTCCTACTATACTGTTGACATAGAAGTAAGAATTTTCAAACTAGACCTTTTAGAAAGCAGCCAGTCTAGAATATATCTAGATAGTTTTGAAAGCCCTATTTAGATATAAAAGATTCTTTTTTTATTTGTTTTGTTCAGAATCATTTTTAAAAAGTAATATAACTTGGAGCTCAATAATTAACAAAGAGTGCTTATTGTGAAGCAGGCCCTGACATGGCTGCTCTCTCTCTTGTATGCTCTCTCTTGTAATTCTCACAACAGTTCTGTGAAGCAGCACAGAACTTTTTACAGATGGAGAAACTGAGGCATGGAGCAGCCGTTTGCCAAGGTCACACTTCCAGAGTGTCATGAAGCAGGGTGCAAGAAGAGCTGCCTGTTTTAAAGTGAGGAGAGGGAAGGGTTTCAAGTGGTGAAGGTGTCAATAGCCCTGTCACTTTTTCCTCTGCCTCACAGCTCAGAGGACCCTGTTTGAAAGCTCCTGATAAGAAAACCAGAAGAGGGCTTCCTTGGTGGTTCAGTAGGTAAAGAGTCCACCTTGCAGTGCAAGGGGCACAGGTTTGATCTGTGGCCCAGGAAGATCCAACGTGCCGCGGAGCAGCTGGACTGGTATGTCCAATTAGTAGCCAGCTCTCTGGAGCACATGTGCCCAGAGCCGATGCTCTGCAACTAGAGGGGTCACTGCAATGGGAGGCCCTCACAGGCCGAAAAAATAAAGATTGATAAAAATAAATACATAAAAAAGCAATAAAAGAGGTCAAATTAAAAAAAAAAGAAAGAAAAGAAAAAGAAAACAGACGATAAACTGAATAACTCAAGTTCCAGGTAAGATAAAATGTGACAACGATAAATAGTTTCATTTATGTTTAGCTTTAAAGAAAGAAAAGAGAGCTTCCTTGGTAGCTGAGGGTTCCCTGGTAGCTCAGACGAACTGCCTGCCAATGCAGGAGACACGGGTTCAATCCCTGAAGATTCTGGGAAGATCCCACATGCTGTGGAGCAACTAAGCCCATGAGCCACAACTGTTGAGCCTGTGTTCTACAGCCTTGGAGCCGCAACAATTGAGCCTATGAGCTGCAACTACTGAAGCCCATGTGCCCTAGAGCCCGAGTTCCACAACAAGAGAAGTCACCGCAACAAGAAGTCTGCTTACCTCAACTAGAGGTAGCCTACACTCCCTGTAGCTATAGAAGAGCCTGTGGCAGCCATGAAAACCCAGAATAGCCAAAGAATAAATAAAATTTAAAAAAATAATAAGAAAGACAAAAAGGTTCTGTGGGAGCCAGAAACAAGCACAGAATTCAGAGCCTTTTGGGTTCATGGGAGCAGATTCCATGAGGACCCTGGGGGTTCTCAGCATGAATATTGGTCCTCAGAACTGGGCCCATCCCCCCAACATTGGACATGACCTTGGGCCTTTGTAAAGCAGGAGAACTGGACATGTGCTCCCTGCATGAAGTTTGAAACCTGAGAGTGTTGCTTTTCCATCAAAAAGGCTTGAGAAGACTTAAGTCCACCTTCCAAGGACATCCTGAAAAAGCCATGCATCTGTAAAGAGAAGTCAAACCCTCAGACCCACTACTTGAGAAGGTGTAGGATCTGAATTTCCCCTGCACTCTATAGGAATCCCAGTCAAGGGAGTAAGTGATCAAAACTGGTCCTTGAATGTTGATTCTCTAGGGAGACAACAGAAACAATTGCAAAGACTCTCTCAGGATACTGTCACAGAACAGGGTGCATGAGGTCGAAGACTAGTTCAGTATAGTTCACAGTAAAAGAGACACAAATCTCACAAGGAAATTAACTATCTGAGGAGAAGACCAGCAGATGTAACCATCCAGTGAATTAGCATTGCAAGAATGGGAAATAAAAGAAATGGAAGTGAAAGAGACCTAAACTAGTGTGTTACTGATATTCAAAAGATTTTTAAAATTAGGAGCCATAATGAAAGAATAGAGCATTATGAACAAATTTGATAAATAACAAAATACAACAACCAAAGATTTTCTGATAAAATTTTATTTGACAAAATACAAATTTGATTTTTAAAAAGAGGACACATTTGATAAATTATCAAATACAACTCCTATAAACAAACAAAAGTCACTGCAATTAAAGACTCAGTGGATAGCTTAAACGAAAGACTCAGCACATCAGAGGGAAAAAAATCCTTGAACTTGAACACAGATCTACAGAAATCTAGAATACAACTGTAGAAACAACATAGAAACTACCAAAGGATTAAATAAGATAGAGATTAGAAAATAGAAATGAGAAGCCCAACATAATCTAATAGAAATTCCAGAAGGAAAGACTGAAAGGGAGCCAATGTTCAAAGGGAAGATGATTGAGAATATTCCAGAATAAAGACATGACTCTTCAGGCTGAAAAAGCACATTTTCTTTATGGCCCGTTTCTGCGTCTTTTGCTGTGTTTACTTCCTCTGCTCTGTAAATAGAGGCATCCTCCAAGTTTCTTTCATCAGGATGCTGGGTTTCCAGAGTCAAGGCCTTGGGTTCATCCTTTCACTCCTGGAGTCCTCACTTTCCCCTGCAGTAAAATCAGGGGGTGGTTTAGGTCAGTGGTTCTCACTTTGGCTGCAGGTTAGCTCCATCTGGTGGTGGGATCACAAGACCAAAATTTTGCTAGAAATTCTAAGAATGCAGATGTTTAGGATATACATTGTTGCTTTGTCAAACCCTCAGACCCACTACTTGAGAAGGTGTAGGATCTGAATTTCCCCTGCACTCTATAGGAATCCCAGTCAAGGGAGTAAGTGATCAAAACTGGTCCTTGAATGTTGATTCTCTAGGGAGACAACAGAAACAATTGCAAAGACTCTCTCAGGATACTGTCACAGAACAGGGTGCATGAGGTCGAAGACTAGTTCAGTATAGTTCACAGTAAAAGAGACACAAATCTCACAAGGAAATTAACTATCTGAGGAGAAGACCAGCAGATGTAACCATCCAGTGAATTAGCATTGCAAGAATGGGAAATAAAAGAAATGGAAGTGAAAGAGACCTAAACTAGTGTGTTACTGATATTCAAAAGATTTTTAAAATTAGGAGCCATAATGAAAGAATAGAGCATTATGAACAAATTTGATAAATAACAAAATACAACAACCAAAGATTTTCTGATAAAATTTTATTTGACAAAATACAAATTTGATTTTTAAAAAGAGGACACATTTGATAAATTATCAAATACAACTCCTATAAACAAACAAAAGTCACTGCAATTAAAGACTCAGTGGATAGCTTAAACGAAAGACTCAGCACATCAGAGGGAAAAAAATCCTTGAACTTGAACACAGATCTACAGAAATCTAGAATACAACTGTAGAAACAACATAGAAACTACCAAAGGATTAAATAAGATAGAGATTAGAAAATAGAAATGAGAAGCCCAACATAATCTAATAGAAATTCCAGAAGGAAAGACTGAAAGGGAGCCAATGTTCAAAGGGAAGATGATTGAGAATATTCCAGAATAAAGACATGACTCTTCAGGCTGAAAAAGCACATTTTCTTTATGGCCCGTTTCTGCGTCTTTTGCTGTGTTTACTTCCTCTGCTCTGTAAATAGAGGCATCCTCCAAGTTTCTTTCATCAGGATGCTGGGTTTCCAGAGTCAAGGCCTTGGGTTCATCCCTTTCACTCCTGGAGTCCTCACTTTCCCCTGCAGTAAAATCAGGGGGTGGTTTAGGTCAGTGGTTCTCACTTTGGCTGCAGGTTAGCTCCATCTGGTGGTGGGATCACAAGACCATGAGAAAGTTAGGGGTGGGAGTGGGTAGCTAGAAAATTTCTAGAATGAATGTGTTTTTCCATGCATTCGTTTAGAGATATACATTGTTTTGCAATTATTTTTACATTTATTAACATGTTATAGATGTCTTTAAATGCTTAATGAGATGTCCAAGCCAAATTCAGCCTCTTCTAAAACATTGAGGATGGGAATGCTCCAGACTTAAAATGTTGAGTGCAGCCTCCTGGTGCCTTCTTTAAAGTTCACCCGCCTTGAGCTCAAATTCCTATAAAACAGACTACACACAGATCACACAAGAGCCAGGATTTGCTCCAACATCCATGTTTGCCCTACATTCTTTCTCACCCTGTATCCAGTAAGCTTTTTTTTTTTTTTTTTAAATAAGAAGCAGACTGAAAAACTATGAAATTCTGAAATTCTATTAATTTCTAGTCCTCTAAGCATACTTATAAACATGATTTATCTATGTTAATATTTTCTTCCTTCTGGGCTTGATATTTTAGAGACAAATACCTGTCTTTTCTTTTTCTGTTCTGGCTATTTTGGGTCCAGTTTTGACCCTTGGTTATGTATTATGACAGTGCAATTTATACACATTAATGTACAAAAAATCACCTGAAATATTGTTAAACGCTAGTTCTGTTTTCAGTAGGTATGAGTGGGGTCTGAAATTCTGCCTTCCTAGCAGGCTCCCAGGTGATGCAGAGGTTTCTGGTCTGTGGGCCACACATTGAATAGTGAGGGTCAGTAATGTTCACTGGAAGAGATGTTTAGCATGAGAACAAAAGACCTCCAAGACTACAAGTGGGAAAATCTGTCTCTTATTCCTTTCAGTCATGAACCATCTGACCCTGTACCCTTTGCAGAAGGTCACTTCCTGTGTAAATCTGCATGAAGCTAGTATTTCCTGGAAAATATTAAGCATGCATCAAATCAGGAGGCATCCCTTTGCTTTGCTTGTTTTTGATTCATAACCATAACTTTCCTATCATGAGTTGCTCTACATGGAGAGGGCAGGTGAGCTATTTCCCAACACTGATGCTGTGTCCCAGTATCCTTCTGCAAAATCTGCAGCCTGAGGCTGCTGTAAGCAGGTAATTGCCACCTCCTACCCAAAGCCATGGCATAGAGTATGTGGTATCTGGTACTTTCATACTCTGAACTGCTTCCTTGCTCTTGCTTGAAACAGTTCCTCATTTTTAAGAATCTATCAGCTGCACATCAATTTCAGTACCTTGCATTTAGTAGGTGACCAATAACTCCTTGCCAGCTTTGATTGGGTATCTAATAAAGAAGGATCTCCCTGGAGACAAGGAAGCCAGATTCTTCATATGGCATTTCAGAAGAATGGTTAACATTTACTTTAGACTTATTTAGAGACAATTTGAGATGTTTCAGAAGCCGACCAACTTCGTCTTCTTCGGGGATTTACCTCTTGCAATTTTTAGAGTCAGATTAATTTCTTAATGTCAAGTCCTACAGATACGCTGAGCTGAGAAATGGCTGTCTCTGCTTGCCTGCTCCATGCTTGCCCAAAACTCAGCTTTTAATTATAATTAGCCATGGTCCAAATGTCCCTTTTCCTCAAGGTCAGGTCATTTTATCAAAACTCAGCCAGTTGAACCAGCACATGACAGGTGATAGAATCTCAGTTCAGTGAAGCTCAATAGAGAGAGAGATAGACAGACTGGGGGAAGCTCCAGGCTCCGATTAGAGGAAACACAGTGAAGGAAAAGATACCTTGGAAGATGCAGGCAATCCTGAGCGAAAATGTGAGGGAGAGCATAAAAGCAGAGGGAAAGAAGTGGATGAAGACTTGGCAGTCAAATGTGCAAGGTGGGTTTGGCAGATAGTACAGAGTCCATCTCAACTGTGACCAAAAAAAATGATATTGAAGGGAGTATAATGAATCATGACATGGGGGGGGAAATGATAGACAGATTGTGCAACATTTTATATGTCAGCCTGAAGAGACATAAGTTAACCTGTAGGCAATGGAGAGCTATGGAAGATTTTTAATTAAGTAAATGTCACAGTCAAAGTTAATGTCCTTACAAAGATTTACTTGGTTGTAGTGTCTAGGGTATCTCTATATGAGGTATGAGTTTGAACATGAGTCATATTCTCCCACAAATTTGGTCTGTCTTGGTAAATGTACTATGTACATGGGAAAAATGTCTATCTTGTAGTTATAGGACATTGTGTTTCATAAATATTAATTATGTCAAAATGATCAAGTGTTTTCCAGGTCATCTTTATTTTTACTATTTTTTTGTGTGTTCTTTCAATTGTATATTATTTTGTTGTCCTTTTAATTGCTGAAAGAGGGTGTTAAGATCCCCAATTGTGATTATAGAATTTCTGCTTCTCCCCTTGATTCTGTTAACTGCTTCTTTGTCTATTTTAAAGACCTATTCTCAGCACACACATTATCAGCATTACTCAGCAGAATGGCACATGTTTTTTTTCACCAAGAACGGATCTACTTTGATACAGCAAAATAATTCTTATAACCTAAAGTTTATCCAAGGGTTCATTCTTGGTATTGTACATTCTATGAGTCTAGACAATGTGTAATGACAAATGTCCATCATTAAATATACAGAATATTTTCACTTCTCTAAAAGTATTTTATGCTGTCTGTTTATCACACCTCACCCCCACCTCCACAATCACTGATCTTTTCCTTGACTCCATAGTTTTCCAGAGTGTCATATAGTCGGAATCATATAGTATGTAGCTTTCTCAGATAGGTTTGTTTCACTTAGTAAATACCTTTAAAATTCCTCCATGTCAGGGCTTCCCTGGTGGTCCAGTGGGTAAAGAGTCCACCTTGCAGTGCAAGGGACACTGGTTTGATCCCTGGCCCGTGAAGATCCCACATGCTGAGGAACAGCTGGGCCAGCGTGTCCAATTGTGAGCCAGCACTCTGGAGTGCATGCGCCCAGAGCCAGTGCTCTGCAGCCAGAGAGGCCACGGCAGTGGGAGGCCCACACATGCCAAAGAATAAAGATGGATGAAAAAATAAAAACAATGACTTAGAAACAAACAAACAAAAATTCCTCTGTGTCTTTCTGTGATCTAATAGCTCATTTCTTTTTAGCACCAAATAAACTGCTCTTTGATCTAGATGTGCCACAGTTTATTCACCTACTGAAGGCCATCCAGCTTGCTTCCATGTTTTGGCAATTACGCTATAAACATCTTTATGCAGGTTTTTGTTTGAACATAAGTCTTTGACTCCTTTGGGTAAAAAACAAAAAGTGTAATTGCTAAGTCTTATGGTAAGAGAATGTCTAGTCTTATAAGAACTACCGAACTGTCTTCCGAAGTGGCTGTGCTGTTCGCATTCTCATGAGCAGGGTGAGAATTCTTGTTGCTCCACATCCTCAGCAGCATTTGGTGGTCAGTGTTCTGGATTTTGGCCACTCTGATGGGCATTTAGTGGTATACTCATTTGCATTTCCAGATGACATAGGATGTGGAGCGTCTTTTCATATGCTTATTTGCCATCTGCATCTCCTCTTTGGTAAGATGTCCATTAAGGTCTTTGGCCCATTTTTTAAATTGGGTTATTGGATTCCCATTGTTGAGTTTTAAGTGTTATTTGTATACTATTTTGGATAACCGTCCTTTACCAGGTGTGTCTTTTCCAAATGTTTCCTCTTAGGCTGTGGCTTATCTTCTTATTCTCTTGACATTGTCTTTTGCAGAAGCAGAAGTTTTTAACTTTAATGAAATCTAGCTTATTAATTATTTCTCCTAGGATCATGTCTTTAGTATTGTATCTAAAAAGGTATGTCTTTACCCAAAGTTATCTAGGTTTTATCCTATGTTATATTCTAGGAGTTTTATAGTTTCACATTTTGCATCGAGGCCTGTGATTCATTCTGAGTTGATTATTGTGAAGATGTAAGGTCTGTGTCTAGAACAGACACAGGCCTAGACATTTCAGTACCATTTGTTGAAAAGAGAAATATTTTTGCTCCATTGTACTGCCTTTGCTCCTTTGTCAAAGATCAGTTAACCTTAATTAGGAGATCTGTCTCCTGGGCTCTCTGTTCTGTTCCACTGATCTGTTTGTTTTTTTCTTTTGCCAATGCTTCACTGTCTTAATTACTGAAGCATTATAGTAAGTCTTGAAGTCAGGTGATACAGTCTTCCTACTTTGCTATTCTCTTTCGATGTTGTGTTGGCTCTTCAGGGTCACCAGATACACGAGGGATTCAAAGTCCTGCTGAAAGCACATTGCAGCCTTTCATATCCTGGCTGTGGCAGCAGGAGGTCCAGGGAGATTGGGAGGGGCATCCCAGCCCTCAGGACCCATAGTCTTTGCACTCTCAGGCCTCTGACTAGGGAGCAACTCCTCCCTGCCTCTCTGCAGATTGCTTCATGCCTACCAGGCTGTGGCACATTCCACATATTCTAGGATTGAGATACCCAGTTTGGTTCCTGTGGAGGAAGTCAGGCCATGGGAGGAGGGCTGAGAGCATCCCAGGATTCAAAGCTTGCCCCCTCCTTGACTGGTTTGGCCCACACTGATTCACCTGCCACTGGGAAAACGGTCCTCACCCAGCCTCTCTTTGCAAACACCTCCCTTGGCTATCTGGGTCAAGCTGGAGCTGTGGATGCAGCATCTCACCTCACCCTCACCAGCATCGATGAGCCAACCCCGAGCCCTGGTTCCCAAAGTCTTGGTCAGAAGAAATCCAGGAAATATCCGGATGTAGCCCAACATTTTACAGGTGAGAGGATGGAGGACCAGGTATGTTAAGGCTGTGCATGAAGTCTAGCTGCATGAAACAAACCTCATTTGCTTTTTGGACAGTCAGCTGGGCAGGGGCATGCAGTTGACTTAGCAAGCTGAACTTTAGAAAAGCCTCCCATGAGATCTTGCAGATGAGATGGGGAAAAAAAAATGAACTGGACCCAAATAACATTAGATAGATTGATGACTGATTTAAAGACTACTAATAAATTACTTAATGCTCCCCTGGATACTCTCTTCAAAGCAGGTTCTTAGTCACAGCTCTTATTCCATTCCAGGCCAAATTTTAATACTCTTGGATAAAGGCAGAAATTTACTCCTTTAAATAGTATTGAGTGCCTACTCTGTACTGGGCACTCATGTTACTCTCAAGTGAAAATAGCCCCAGCACTACCAGAACCTGCCATCCACTGAGCACTCAGAGGCCATCAGAGTATAACACAAGGGGCTGTGAGTAAGGTCTGTGACAGGGAGGAAGACTCGTACTGTCAGACCCCTACTGTTAAAGAGGGATTCATCTGGGGTTGGGGAATCAAGGAAGAGTTCCCTACAGACGTGACTTTTAAGTTAATGTCTGAAAGATACACATGAATTACAAAGACAAGGTTTCAGGGAGATTGGGAGGGGCATCCCAGCCCTCAGGACCCATAGTCTTTGCACTCTCAGGCCTCTGACTAGGGAGCAACTCCTCCCTGCCTCTCTGCAGATTGCTTCATGCCTACCAGGCTGTGGCACATTCCACATATTCTAGGATTGAGATACCCAGTTTGGTTCCTGTGGAGGAAGTCAGGCCATGGGAGGAGGGCTGAGAGCATCCCAGGATTCAAAGCTTGCCCCCTCCTTGACTGGTTTGGCCCACACTGATTCACCTGCCACTGGGAAAACGGTCCTCACCCAGCCTCTCTTTGCAAACACCTCCCTTGGCTATCTGGGTCAAGCTGGAGCTGTGGATGCAGCATCTCACCTCACCCTCACCAGCATCGATGAGCCAACCCCGAGCCCTGGTTCCCAAAGTCTTGGTCAGAAGAAATCCAGGAAATATCCGGATGTAGCCCAACATTTTACAGGTGAGAGGATGGAGGACCAGGTATGTTAAGGCTGTGCATGAAGTCTAGCTGCATGAAACAAACCTCATTTGCTTTTTGGACAGTCAGCTGGGCAGGGGCATGCAGTTGACTTAGCAAGCTGAACTTTAGAAAAGCCTCCCATGAGATCTTGCAGATGAGATGGGGAAAAAATGAACTGGACCCAAATAACATTAGATAGATTGATGACTGATTTAAAGACTACTAATAAATTACTTAATGCTCCCCTGGATACTCTCTTCAAAGCAGGTTCTTAGTCACAGCTCTTATTCCATTCCAGGCCAAATTTTAATACTCTTGGATAAAGGCAGAAATTTACTCCTTTAAATAGTATTGAGTGCCTACTCTGTACTGGGCACTCATGTTACTCTCAAGTGAAAATAGCCCCAGCACTACCAGAACCTGCCATCCACTGAGCACTCAGAGGCCATCAGAGTATAACACAAGGGGCTGTGAGTAAGGTCTGTGACAGGGAGGAAGACTCGTACTGTCAGACCCCTACTGTTAAAGAGGGGATTCATCTGGGGTTGGGGGGAATCAAGGAAGAGTTCCCTACAGACGTGACTTTTAAGTTAATGTCTGAAAGATACACATGAATTACAAAGACAAAAGGTAGGGCTTCCCCTGGTGGTCCAGTGGGTAAAGACACCGCCTTGCAGTGCAAGGGGCGCTGGTCTGGGAAGATCCCACGTGCTGCGGAGCGGCTGGACCGATGTGTCCAATTACCGAGCCGGAGCTCTGGCGCGCGTGCGCCCAGAGCCGGTGCTCTGTGACGACAGTGGCCACCGCGATGGGAGGCCCACACGGGCCAAAGAACAAAAGACGGATGAAAATGGAGAAATGAAAGACCAAGAGAAGTGGCCCGCCCATCCCCCCCCCCCCCCCCCCCCCCCCCCCAAAAAAAAAAAAAAAAAAAAAAAAAGACAAAAGGTAAACAGCTCCAGAGAGAGGACCTGCCTATGCCTCTGAGACCCTGTGCCAGGAAGCCAATGTGACCAGTGTGAAGGAATGAAAGGCCAGTGAGCCAGGGAGTCATGAGGACCTGCATTCATCTGCTGGAATATAAGCTCTATGAGGGTAGAGGATTTGTACTATTTTTCTCTTAGCTATATCCCCAGTGCCTAGAGCTGTGCCTACCACATGGTAGGTACTGAGGAATAGTAACAGAATGAATGGATGGATGCATGCTGATGAGTGTATAAGAGATATGAACAATTGAAATATTATAGGGCTTTAGACAATGGGATGTTATTTTATAGAGGCTTCCTGAGTGGCTTAGATTGTTTAAAAAAAAATCTGCCTGAAATGCAGGAGGCCCAGGTTTGATCTTAGGGTTGGGAAGATCCCCTTGAGAAGAGAATGGCTACCCACTCCAGTATTCTTGCGTGGAGAATTCCATCGACAGAGGCTGTAGTCTATGGGATCTCAGAATCAGACACGGCTGGCAACTTACACTTTCACTTTTGAGTAAGATGTTGTGAACTTTTTTTAAACTCTCCAATAGTTTTGAGGCCTCTCTGTAGGGCATCATGTTACTCTCAAGTGAAAAAGCCCCGTGACAGGATGAGCACTCAGAGGCCTCAAAAACGGGGCTGTGAGTAAGGTCTGTGACAGGGAGGAAGACTCGTACTGTCAGACCCCTACTGTTAAAGAGGGGATTCATCTGGGGTTGGGGGGAATCAAGGAAGAGTTCCCTACAGACGTGACTTTTAAGTTAATGTCTGAAAGATACACATGAATTACAAAGACAAAAGGTAGGGCTTCCCCTGGTGGTCCAGTGGGTAAAGACACCGCCTTGCAGTGCAAGGGGCGCTGGTCTGGGAAGATCCCACGTGCTGCGGAGCGGCTGGACCGATGTGTCCAATTACCGAGCCGGAGCTCTGGCGCGCGTGCGCCCAGAGCCGGTGCTCTGTGACGACAGTGGCCACCGCGATGGGAGGCCCACACGGGCCAAAGAACAAAAGACGGATGAAAATGGAGAAATGAAAGACCAAGAGAAGTGGCCCGCCCATCCCCCTCCCTCCCCACCCCACCCCCCAAAAGATAAAAAAAAAAAAAAAAAGACAAAAGGTAAACAGCTCCAGAGAGAGGACCTGCCTATGCCTCTGAGACCCTGTGCCAGGAAGCCAATGTGACCAGTGTGAAGGAATGAAAGGCCAGTGAGCCAGGGAGTCATGAGGACCTGCATTCATCTGCTGGAATATAAGCTCTATGAGGGTAGAGGATTTGTACTATTTTTCTCTTAGCTATATCCCCAGTGCCTAGAGCTGTGCCTACCACATGGTAGGTACTGAGGAATAGTAACAGAATGAATGGATGGATGCATGCTGATGAGTGTATAAGAGATATGAACAATTGAAATATTATAGGGCTTTAGACAATGGGATGTTATTTTATAGAGGCTTCCTGAGTGGCTTAGATTGTTTAAAAAAAAATCTGCCTGAAATGCAGGAGGCCCAGGTTTGATCTTAGGGTTGGGAAGATCCCCTTGAGAAGAGAATGGCTACCCACTCCAGTATTCTTGCGTGGAGAATTCCATCGACAGAGGCTGTAGTCTATGGGATCTCAGAATCAGACACGGCTGGCAACTTACACTTTCACTTTTGAGTAAGATGTTGTGAACTGTTTTGTAGAAAGTAGCCTGGCTTCAGGGTAGAGAAAAGACTGGAGGAAGTGGGGATTAGATGTGTGTGACCAGTTAGGATAAACTTTCCATTTCTGGATGAAGATTAGACTAAGCGGGGGTACTGCAGAGAGAACAAAGTGGAGAGTGTTGAGGGGTATTCAGGAGACTTGGGAAGGAACTGCCATGCGTGAGCTGGTGAAAGCCATTGGAGGGGGCACAGAGGGTACATAAGAACACAGAATCAGAATCATTATCTCAAAAAGTCTGAAGGAAATGTCACAGTAAGATAACAAGCAAATAAAATACATGTAAAACTCTTAACTCAAAGTACACTCAGAAATACAATGACACAAGTATAGGATGGGAAAGACTAACAAACAACACAGAGAAGAAACATGTCAGAGTGTTAAGTACCTTCAATTCCAAGCAAGAATTATCTGTAAATGAGACTACAAACATGAATGCAATTTAGACCACACCAGGAGACTTACTGTGCAAGAAAATGAGATGGCAAATCCTTCGGTACTCTGGGCCGGCTGATGGAACCATGCATTCAGCTCTAGGTGACAGATATTAAAACAGACATTTATCAACTGGAACTTCTTTAGAAAAAGGACACTAATAAGTCACTAAAATAAGTCAATACATCAAGGGGTACCTCAGTTAACAGAGGGCATTTAGCAAACATGAGAAAAAACTCAGAGGGAATAGTCACATTCCAGGGCCTAGAGGCTCTCATGAGAGTGAGAGATTATATTCTAATATAGTCTCTGGGAGTCTAATCCAGGATGGGTGTTATAGGAACAAAGATTTCCACTTAGCGACAGAAAGTTTTCTAAATCAGTCTGTCGCCAAATAGAAGTCTCCAGCAAGCCTGGAGCCTCTCCTGAGGGAGAATAAGCAGATGCAGGCTGGGAGAAGGCAGGGCCAGGTCATGAAACACAGGGCCTGTGCTTCTGGCTGCTTGGATTCTGAACTTGATCTCAAAGCTACATGGAAATCTCAGGAGCATTTTAAGGAGGGCAGCAGCCTGTTCTAGTTTATATCCTGGGAGGAACCCTTCAGTATTGCAGATACCCTGGGCATCAACCTCTCAGGAGAGGTCAGCCAGCGGTATCCAAAATAGGCACCAGCTCATACCCAAGTGCTGGCCCTCTGCCTGGGATTGCAATGAACCTATAGGTCAACCTGGGGAGAAATGACATCTTGACAGCATTGACTATTCCAATCCATGGATGCAGTCTGTCTTTCTACTCATGAAGTCTAGTTCAGTTTCTCTCATCAATGCTTCATAAATGTGAGCATGTAAATCTTGTATATATTTTTGTTAGACTTACCTCTCTGTTTTTCATGTTTTGGGTACTGTTACATTGTTTGTAGAGACTTTAGGATTTCCTATATAGATAAAAAGTAAAGACAATTTTTATTCTTTCCTTTTTAATCTTAATGTCATTTATTTCTAGTTCTTATCTTCAATGCAGTTTTGAATAGTAGTGAGACTGGATATCCTTGCCTTCTTCCTGATCTTAGAATAAGCATTCAGTCTTTCATACAGTAAATATGAAGTCAGCTATACATTCTCATGGTTGATCTTTTATGAGGTTGAAGAACCTCCCTATTATTTCTAGTTTCTTGAGATATTTTATTATGAATGGATGTTGAGTTTGCTAAAAGTACTTTTTCTGCAGCTATTGAGATAATCTTTTTATCTGTTGTTATTGTGATTACATTGATTAATTTTCTTTTCTTTTTTAATTTATTTTCAAATATTGAACTAACCTTGCATTACAGTTATAAATAAAACCACTTGTTCATCATGTGTTATCCTTTTTATATGTTGCCAAGGGCTTTTGCATCTGTGTCTGTGGGGGATATTTGAGCTATAGATTTCTTTTTATGTAATGTCTTTGTCTGGTTTTAATTTTAGACTGATGTGGGAAAACAGCTGGGAACTGCTCTGTACTCATAAAACAATTATCTTAAGAGTTATGTTTCCTTGGGTCAGTCCACCAAGGAATTCTGTGGTCCCTTTGGCCAGATACTGGTGCAGACTTTGGAACACCCGGTCATGCTTAATCAGAACACTGAGCACGTATACCATGTCTGCACCAGGGGGCTCACTGACTTCTTGACTGACGTCTCTTGGTAAGTGCATAACTCTCTGCTTTAAAGGCTAAATAAATATGATGAGGACTTTGTGCACAGGGCCCTTGATCCATGAGGTCTTGATTCCCCTGTCCCATCTTTAACTTGCTGTCTGTCTTTGTGTTTCTTATGTTCTGCGGCACCCGTCACTCGTCCCAAGCCTCAGTAGGTTGATATTGGATTCATAAAATTAATTGAAAATTAATCATCTTCCATGTTTTGGAAAAAAATCTCTAGAATTAATATTATTCTTCCATTAAGTGTTTGGTAAAAGTCACCACCAAACTCATATAGGCTAGGGTTTTTCTTTTTCAGAGGGTTTTCAGGTACAAATTTAGTTTTTTTTCTTTTTTTGCCTCTAAGTCATGGTTTATTTTCATCCATCTTTATTCTCTGGCATATGTGTGCCTCCTATTGAAGTGGCCACTCTTGCTGCAGAGCCCTGGCTCTGAGCTCATGCACTCCAGAGTGCTGGCTCATAATTGAACATACTGACCCAGCTGCTCCATGGATCTTCTGGAGCCAGGGATCGAACCGATGCCGCTTACACTGCAAGGCAATCTTGTTTTTGTGATTACATTGATTAATTTTCTTTTCTTTTTAATTTATTTTCAAATATTGTAGCTAACTTTCTGCAGCTATTGAGATAATCTTTTTATCTGTTGTTATTGTGATTACATTGATTAATTTTCTTTTCTTTTTTAATTTATTTTCAAATATTGAACTAACCTTGCATTACAGTTATAAATAAAACCACTTGTTCATCATGTGTTATCCTTTTTTATATGTTGCCAAGGGCTTTTGCATCTGTGTCTGTGGGGGATATTTGAGCTATAGATTTCTTTTTATGTAATGTCTTTGTCTGGTTTTAATTTTAGACTGATGTGGGAAAACAGCTGGGAACTGCTCTGTACTCATAAAACAATTATCTTAAGAGTTATGTTTCCTTGGGTCAGTCCACCAAGGAATTCTGTGGTCCCTTTGGCCAGATACTGGTGCAGACTTTGGAACACCCGGTCATGCTTAATCAGAACACTGAGCACGTATACCATGTCTGCACCAGGGGGCTCACTGACTTCTTGACTGACGTCTCTTGGTAAGTGCATAACTCTCTGCTTTAAAGGCTAAATAAATATGATGAGGACTTTGTGCACAGGGCCCTTGATCCATGAGGTCTTGATTCCCCTGTCCCATCTTTAACTTGCTGTCTGTCTTTGTGTTTCTTATGTTCTGCGGCACCCGTCACTCGTCCCAAGCCTCAGTAGGTTGATATTGGATTCATAAAATTAATTGAAAATTAATCATCTTCCATGTTTTGGAAAAAAATCTCTAGAATTAATATTATTCTTCCATTAAGTGTTTGGTAAAAGTCACCACCAAACTCATATAGGCTAGGGTTTTTCTTTTTCAGAGGGTTTTCAGGTACAAATTTAGTTTTTTTTCTTTTTTTGCCTCTAAGTCATGGTTTATTTTCATCCATCTTTATTCTCTGGCATATGTGTGCCTCCTATTGAAGTGGCCACTCTTGCTGCAGAGCCCTGGCTCTGAGCTCATGCACTCCAGAGTGCTGGCTCATAATTGAACATACTGACCCAGCTGCTCCATGGATCTTCTGGAGCCAGGGATCGAACCGATGCCGCTTACACTGCAAGGCAATCTTTTTACCCACTGGACCACCAGGGAAGCCCCAAATTTAATTTTTAATAGGTACAGCATTATTTAGACTACCTATTTCTTCTTGAGTGAGTTTGTTTTTATCTTTCTGCTCCTTTTGTATTTAACTTGCTTTCCTGTTTTGTAATTTCTCAAGGTGGCAGCTGAGATCATTATAAGGAGACTTTTCTTCTTTACAAGTGATTACCATCCTATACATCACACATATTTTTATAGATTGTGTTTTCATTTGTTGAATTCAAAGTACTTTTGAATTCTTTGGCCCATGGGTTATTTAGAAATATATCTTTTAATTTCTAATTTTTTAGAGATTTCTTGCTGTACCTCTTTCTTATTCATTTCTGCATGAATGCTAATATGGTCAGAGAACATGTGTTGTATTATTTTGGTCCTTATAAATTTACAGAGGTTTGTTTTGTGATCTAGAATATGATTTATCTTGGTGAATATGTCACATGTGCTTGAAAAGAATGTTTTCTTTGCTATTGTTAAGTGTTCTATACATATTAATTAAGTCAAGTTGATGGAAAATGTCCTTCAGGTCTTTAACCACAAGTTAGTTGCAAGTATCCTCAGGTCTTCTTTAGAAGTCATCCAGTCATAAATATGTATATACCTAGTGATAGAATTTGAGAATACAAGGAAAATGATGTAACTTGAAAAAGAAAAACCCACAATTATATCTGGAGACATCAACACTAATTGATAGAACAAGTAGATGAAGAGAAGTTACAAGAGAAATGAATAAAATAAGTACAAGTTCAACCGCTATCTCTCCATCATGAGTATCATATCATCATCTAAACATATCCCCGGTATATGCTTCACTATGTCAACTGCAAATTGGCATTTTCCCATTACACTGCCAATGACTGATCAAGGGCATTTGCCCTCTGCCTCTGTGGAGACTGACCTCCGTGCTGGGACCGCTGCTGACCGTCAGCACCCACTGAGGTTGTTCAGGGTGGAGTAGGCACTCTGTGCTCCAGGGAATCTGGTGGGGCAGGCCGAGTGCTGGCTCATAATTGAACATACTGACCCAGCTGCTCCATGGATCTTCTGGAGCCAGGGATCGAACCGATGCCGCTTACACTGCAAGGCAATCTTTTTACCCACTGGACCACCAGGGAAGCCCCAAATTTAATTTTTAATAGGTACAGCATTATTTAGACTACCTATTTCTTCTTGAGTGAGTTTGTTTTTATCTTTCTGCTCCTTTTGTATTTAACTTGCTTTCCTGTTTTGTAATTTCTCAAGGTGGCAGCTGAGATCATTATAAGGAGACTTTTCTTCTTTACAAGTGATTACCATCCTATACATCACACATATTTTTATAGATTGTGTTTTCATTTGTTGAATTCAAAGTACTTTTGAATTCTTTGGCCCATGGGTTATTTAGAAATATATCTTTTAATTTCTAATTTTTTAGAGATTTCTTGCTGTACCTCTTTCTTATTCATTTCTGCATGAATGCTAATATGGTCAGAGAACATGTGTTGTATTATTTTGGTCCTTATAAATTTACAGAGGTTTGTTTTGTGATCTAGAATATGATTTATCTTGGTGAATATGTCACATGTGCTTGAAAAGAATGTTTTCTTTGCTATTGTTAAGTGTTCTATACATATTAATTAAGTCAAGTTGATGGAAAATGTCCTTCAGGTCTTTAACCACAAGTTAGTTGCAAGTATCCTCAGGTCTTCTTTAGAAGTCATCCAGTCATAAATATGTATATACCTAGTGATAGAATTTGAGAATACAAGGAAAATGATGTAACTTGAAAAAGAAAAACCCACAATTATATCTGGAGACATCAACACTAATTGATAGAACAAGTAGATGAAGAGAAGTTACAAGAGAAATGAATAAAATAAGTACAAGTTCAACCGCTATCTCTCCATCATGAGTATCATATCATCATCTAAACATATCCCCGGTATATGCTTCACTATGTCAACTGCAAATTGGCATTTTCCCATTACACTGCCAATGACTGATCAAGGGCATTTGCCCTCTGCCTCTGTGGAGACTGACCTCCGTGCTGGGACCGCTGCTGACCGTCAGCACCCACTGAGGTTGTTCAGGGTGGAGTAGGCACTCTGTGCTCCAGGGAATCTGGTGGGGCAGGCCTTTAGGTAGGTGGATGTTTTTAGGAATAGATTATTATCTTAATCCTTGCATCTCCTCATATTTAGAAAAGCACTAAATCCCATCATGGTGACATCAGATCCTTGTGACTAAACAAGAAACCTTTTGTTATTGGTATTAAGCTCCCCCTTCTTCAAAATCTTATACATTGGTCCTCCTCCTGCTGCCTCTTTGGAGCAGTCTCTCAGAGATATCTAAGGTGCTGTCTTCCAGGCTGCAGTCCTAATTGTGCCCCAAATAAAACTCAACCCACAACTCTCAAGTTGTTCATCTTGTAGTTGACAACATCAGGGGGTGTGAACTCCTGAGTCTGCAAGGGCCAAGCAGATGAATATGTCAGTGGAGTTGACTGGGTGATGCCAGCTCCGTGGAAATCAGGGAAACAATAGCCTTGATGCCCAGGAGGGGACATGCCCTGTCTGAAGAGGAAGGCCCTGCTCAGCCCTTAGAGAATGAGAAACATGATGTGAAGTATGACCCAACCTGACTTGGCATGGAACCAGAAATCCACATCTTCAAGTGAGATATGTCCACATTTTAATGTTGGGAAGGTAAATCAAAATGATATTTGAAGCACTGTGTGGGTCCATACTTTAGTTCAGACAAATTTGGCTACAGGCCAACTCCAGCCCAAGAGCTTCTGCTTTGCAACCTCAGGAATTCTTCCTCGTGAAGAGTTCACAGTTTAGTTTGAGTAATGAGTTATGCATCTAGTGAAAGGGTGAATAGGAAGATTTGATAAGGAGGCCAAAAGATCCCAAGGAGGAGGAGGAGGAAAAGGAAGAAGAGAAAGAAAGATAAACATTTTTCTAGCCTGAAATGTTTGTTATGATAAAGATCAACCCTGAAACTAAGTTTATTGCCTTATGTTAATGCCCGGGTTTTTGGATGTCAACTGCAAATTGGCCTTTTCCCATTACACTGCCAATGACTGATCAAGGGCATTTGCCCTCTGCCTCTGTGGAGACTGACCTCCGTGCTGGGACCGCTGCTGACCGTCAGCACCCACTGAGGTTGTTCAGGGTGGAGTAGGCACTCTGTGCTCCAGGGAATCTGGTGGGGCAGGCCTTTAGGTAGGTGGATGTTTTTAGGAATAGATTATTATCTTAATCCTTGCATCTCCTCATATTTAGAAAAGCACTAAATCCCATCATGGTGACATCAGATCCTTGTGACTAAACAAGAAACCTTTTGTTATTGGTATTAAGCTCCCCCTTCTTCAAAATCTTATACATTGGTCCTCCTCCTGCTGCCTCTTTGGAGCAGTCTCTCAGAGATATCTAAGGTGCTGTCTTCCAGGCTGCAGTCCTAATTGTGCCCCAAATAAAACTCAACCCACAACTCTCAAGTTGTTCATCTTGTAGTTGACAACATCAGGGGGTGTGAACTCCTGAGTCTGCAAGGGCCAAGCAGATGAATATGTCAGTGGAGTTGACTGGGTGATGCCAGCTCCGTGGAAATCAGGGAAACAATAGCCTTGATGCCCAGGAGGGGACATGCCCTGTCTGAAGAGGAAGGCCCTGCTCAGCCCTTAGAGAATGAGAAACATGATGTGAAGTATGACCCAACCTGACTTGGCATGGAACCAGAAATCCACATCTTCAAGTGAGATATGTCCACATTTTAATGTTGGGAAGGTAAATCAAAATGATATTTGAAGCACTGTGTGGGTCCATACTTTAGTTCAGACAAATTTGGCTACAGGCCAACTCCAGCCCAAGAGCTTCTGCTTTGCAACCTCAGGAATTCTTCCTCGTGAAGAGTTCACAGTTTAGTTTGAGTAATGAGTTATGCATCTAGTGAAAGGGTGAATAGGAAGATTTGATAAGGAGGCCAAAAGATCCCAAGGAGGAGGAGGAGGAAAAGGAAGAAGAGAAAGAAAGATAAACATTTTTCTAGCCTGAAATGTTTGTTATGATAAAGATCAACCCTGAAACTAAGTTTATTGCCTTATGTTAATGCTGTGGGCCTAGCAAGGCCTTTACATTGGAATGTCTCACCTAGCCCTAACCCAGAGACTATCCTCTAGCTAACCTCATTGTTACTGTTGTGGGTATAAGCCTTCCGGGACTTTACAACTTTAAGATATTCTTTTGATCTTTTGTTTTAATAACCTACTGGAAAATACAAATTGTCCTGCCTGAAATGGCTAAGGGCTAAGTCACTTCCTTCCAGTGACTGTGCTAGAAGCTTTCTCTATCTCTTTTTCCTTAATAAACTTTTCACTGCACGGAGCTTTGAGTCACCAAAACCAAGTCTTTTTGATCCCAGTGTGAATTCTTCTCCTTTGGAGATCAAGAATCCAACACACTTCACGGTAACCAATCCACCATCATCTATCACTAGATTATACATTTCAAGGGGAAAAAATGATCGGATCCATTGAGGGATGAAAACAAAGTGTGGGATATATTCACTTTTACTCATTCAACAAATATGTATTTATCATCTACCATATTTCAGGTATTATTCTAGGAAGTGGAAATTCATCAATGAAAAAGAATAGATGAAATCCTTGCCCTCAAGGATCTTATAGTCTAGTGAGAAGATAAAGATAATGAAGAAATCACAAATAAATAATGTAATAAGTTATAAGTGGTGAGTTATAAGTCAGACACGACTGAGTGACTGAAACTGAACTGAACTGAACTGATAAGTGGTTACGGACTGTTCTTGTAATTAAAAAGAGAGAGATTGCAGCTGCCAGGGTCAAGGAATTGCATTTTTTTTATTAGGGCAGAGAGAAATGTGGTCCCTGAGAAGGTGACAACTGAGTAAAGATTTAAGGACATGAGGAAGGGATGCCAGGAAAGGGAAAAGCCAAATACCCTGAGGCAGGAGTGTGCCTAGCATTCTAGAAGAAGACAGGGGTGGAAAATGTTGCTTGAACAGAGTGAGCTAAGGTGAAGAATCAACCACGTTGTATAGGAAGCAGAGAACACCTTAAAAGGGAGTAACTGAACATTGTTAAGTAACAAGGCTATTTACAAAGCAGTGCGCAGTGTTAAGATAAACAGCAGAGCTAATCAACGAATTCAGCAAAGTCGCAGGATACAAAGTCAACACACAGAAATCACTCGTTTACAACTTCTAAGACTATTCTTTTGATCATTGTTACTGTTGTGGGTATAAGCCTTCCGGGACTTTACAACTTTAAGATATTCTTTTGATCTTTTGTTTTAATAACCTACTGGAAAATACAAATTGTCCTGCCTGAAATGGCTAAGGGCTAAGTCACTTCCTTCCAGTGACTGTGCTAGAAGCTTTCTCTATCTCTTTTTCCTTAATAAACTTTTCACTGCACGGAGCTTTGAGTCACCAAAACCAAGTCTTTTTGATCCCAGTGTGAATTCTTCTCCTTTGGAGATCAAGAATCCAACACACTTCACGGTAACCAATCCACCATCATCTATCACTAGATTATACATTTCAAGGGAAAATATGATCGGATCCATTGAGGGATGAAAACAAAGTGTGGGATATATTCACTTTTACTCATTCAACAAATATGTATTTATCATCTACCATATTTCAGGTATTATTCTAGGAAGTGGAAATTCATCAATGAAAAAGAATAGATGAAATCCTTGCCCTCAAGGATCTTATAGTCTAGTGAGAAGATAAAGATAATGAAGAAATCACAAATAAATAATGTAATAAGTTATAAGTGGTGAGTTATAAGTCAGACACGACTGAGTGACTGAAACTGAACTGAACTGAACTGATAAGTGGTTACGGACTGTTCTTGTAATTAAAAAAAAGAGAGAGAGATTGCAGCTGCCAGGGTCAAGGAATTGCATTTTTTTTATTAGGGCAGAGAGAAATGTGGTCCCTGAGAAGGTGACAACTGAGTAAAGATTTAAGGACATGAGGAAGGGATGCCAGGAAAGGGAAAAGCCAAATACCCTGAGGCAGGAGTGTGCCTAGCATTCTAGAAGAAGACAGGGGTGGAAAATGTTGCTTGAACAGAGTGAGCTAAGGTGAAGAATCAACCACGTTGTATAGGAAGCAGAGAACACCTTAAAAGGGAGTAACTGAACATTGTTAAGTAACAAGGCTATTTACAAAGCAGTGCGCAGTGTTAAGATAAACAGCAGAGCTAATCAACGAATTCAGCAAAGTCGCAGGATACAAAGTCAACACACAGAAATCACTGGCATTCCTATACACAAACAATGAAAAATCAGAAAACGAAATCAAAGAGGCTATCCCCTTCACCAGTGCACCAAAAGAATCAAATATCTAGGAATAAACCTACCCAAAGAAACAAAGGAATTGTACACAGAAAATTACAAGACACTCATGAGAGAAATTAAAGAAGACTTAAACAGATGGAGAGATATTCCATGTTCCTGGGTCGGAAGAATCAATATTGTGAAAATGACCATACTACCAAATATCATCTACAGATTCAATGCAATCCCTACCAAACTACCAATGACATTCTTCACAGAACTAGACCAAAGAATGACACAGTTTATATGGAAACACAAAAGACCTCAAAGAGCCAAAACAATCCTGAGAAAGAAGATGAACTGGAAGGATCAGCCTCCCTAACTTCAGACTATACTACAAAGCAACAGTCATCAAGACAGTATGGTACTGGCACAAAAACAGAACTATAGACCAATGGAACAAGATCAAGAACCCAGAGATAAACCCACATACCTATGGGTACCTTATTTTTGACAAAGGAGGCGAAACTATAAAATGGGACAAAGACAGCCTCTTCAAGAAATGGTGCTGGGAAAACTGGACAGCTACATGAGAAAAAATGAAATTGGAACATTCCCTGACACCATACACAAAGATCTACTCAAAATGGATTAGAGACCTAAATGTAAGACCAGAAACCTGAAAACTCTTAGAGGAGAATATAGGCAAAACCCTCAAGGACATCAATCAAAGCAAGATCTTCTCTGACCCACCTACTAGAATAGTGGAACTGAAAAGAAAAATGAACATGTGGGACCTAAGGAAACTTAAAAGCTTTTGTACAGCAAAAGAAACAACAAAAAGGTAAACAGACAGCCCACAGAATGGGAGAAAATCATGGCGAATGAAACAACAGAGTGAGCTAAGGTGAAGAATCAACCACGTTGTATAGGAAGCAGAGAACACCTTAAAAGGGAGTAACTGAACATTGTTAAGTAACAAGGCTATTTACAAAGCAGTGCGCAGTGTTAAGATAAACAGCAGAGCTAATCAACGAATTCAGCAAAGTCGCAGGATACAAAGTCAACACACAGAAATCACTGGCATTCCTATACACAAACAATGAAAAATCAGAAAACGAAATCAAAGAGGCTATCCCCTTCACCAGTGCACCAAAAGAATCAAATATCTAGGAATAAACCTACCCAAAGAAACAAAGGAATTGTACACAGAAAATTACAAGACACTCATGAGAGAAATTAAAGAAGACTTAAACAGATGGAGAGATATTCCATGTTCCTGGGTCGGAAGAATCAATATTGTGAAAATGACCATACTACCAAATATCATCTACAGATTCAATGCAATCCCTACCAAACTACCAATGACATTCTTCACAGAACTAGACCAAAGAATGACACAGTTTATATGGAAACACAAAAGACCTCAAAGAGCCAAAACAATCCTGAGAAAGAAGATGAACTGGAAGGATCAGCCTCCCTAACTTCAGACTATACTACAAAGCAACAGTCATCAAGACAGTATGGTACTGGCACAAAAACAGAACTATAGACCAATGGAACAAGATCAAGAACCCAGAGATAAACCCACATACCTATGGGTACCTTATTTTTGACAAAGGAGGCGAAACTATAAAATGGGACAAAGACAGCCTCTTCAAGAAATGGTGCTGGGAAAACTGGACAGCTACATGAGAAAAAATGAAATTGGAACATTCCCTGACACCATACACAAAGATCTACTCAAAATGGATTAGAGACCTAAATGTAAGACCAGAAACCTGAAAACTCTTAGAGGAGAATATAGGCAAAACCCTCAAGGACATCAATCAAAGCAAGATCTTCTCTGACCCACCTACTAGAATAGTGGAACTGAAAAGAAAAATGAACATGTGGGACCTAAGGAAACTTAAAAGCTTTTGTACAGCAAAAGAAACAACAAAAAGGTAAACAGACAGCCCACAGAATGGGAGAAAATCATGGCGAATGAAACAACAGAGAAAGAATTAATCTCCAAAATCTACAAGCAACTCAGACAACTCGACACTGGAAAAATGAGCAACCCAATCAAAAAATGGGAATAGGACCTAAACAGACACCTCACCAAAGAGAACATACAGATGGCCCCAAAACACGTGAAATGATGCTCAATCTCGCTTATAATTAGAGAAATGCAACTCAAAACTGCAATGAGATATCCCCTCACACCCATCAGAATGACCATCATCAACAAATCAACAGACAATAAATGCTGGAGAGGCTGCAGAGAAAAGGGAATCCTCTTGCATTGCTGCTGGGAATGTAAATTGATACAGCCTCTATGGAAGACAGTATGGAGATTTCTTAAAAAATTAAAAATAGAAGCACCATACAGCCCAGCAATCCTACTATTAAGCTTATACTCAGATGAAATCAAAACTGAAAGAAGCCCCTGTACCCCAATGTTCATTGCAGCTCTCTATACAATAGCCAGAACATGGAAGCAACCTAGATGTCCATCGACAAATGAATGGATAAAAAAGCTCTGGTACATATATACAATGGAATACTCCACAGCTGTAAGAAGAAATCCAGAAGAATCAGTCCTAATGAGGTGGTTGGATCTAGAACCTATCATAAAAAATGAAGTAAGTCAAAAAGAGAAAGACAAGTACAATATACTAACACATATATATATGGACTCTAGTAGGATGGTAATGATAACACACACAGTGAAGCGAAGGAGAAACAGACATGGACAGTGGACATATGGACATTGTGGGGAATAAACAGTAGGTGAGAGGCGTAAAGGAAGTAGCATGAAACACACAGTGAAAAACATTACTGTGAGAAAAGCAGAGTGGGTGGAGAGACCTAAATGTAAGACCAGAAACCTGAAAACTCTTAGAGGAGAATATAGGCAAAACCCTCAAGGACATCAATCAAAGCAAGATCTTCTCTGACCCACCTACTAGAATAGTGGAACTGAAAAGAAAAATGAACATGTGGGACCTAAGGAAACTTAAAAGCTTTTGTACAGCAAAAGAAACAACAAAAAGGTAAACAGACAGCCCACAGAATGGGAGAAAATCATGGCGAATGAAACAACAGAGAAAGAATTAATCTCCAAAATCTACAAGCAACTCAGACAACTCGACACTGGAAAAATGAGCAACCCAATCAAAAAATGGGAATAGGACCTAAACAGACACCTCACCAAAGAGAACATACAGATGGCCCCAAAACACGTGAAATGATGCTCAATCTCGCTTATAATTAGAGAAATGCAACTCAAAACTGCAATGAGATATCCCCTCACACCCATCAGAATGACCATCATCAACAAATCAACAGACAATAAATGCAGGAGAGGCTGCAGAGAAAAGGGAATCCTCTTGCATTGCTGCTGGGAATGTAAATTGATACAGCCTCTATGGAAGACAGTATGGAGATTTCTTAAAAAATTAAAAATAGAAGCACCATACAGCCCAGCAATCCTACTATTAAGCTTATACTCAGATGAAATCAAAACTGAAAGAAGCCCCTGTACCCCAATGTTCATTGCAGCTCTCTATACAATAGCCAGAACATGGAAGCAACCTAGATGTCCATCGACAAATGAATGGATAAAAAAGCTCTGGTACATATATACAATGGAATACTCCACAGCTGTAAGAAGAAATCCAGAAGAATCAGTCCTAATGAGGTGGTTGGATCTAGAACCTATCATAAAAAATGAAGTAAGTCAAAAAGAGAAAGACAAGTACAATATACTAACACATATATATATGGACTCTAGTAGGATGGTAATGATAACACACACAGTGAAGCAATGGAAAAAGCAGACATGGACAGTGAACATATAGACATTGTGGGGAATAAACAGTAGGTGAGAGGCGTAAAGGAAGTAGCATGAAAACCTATACTATCATATGTGAAAAAAATAGCTATTGTCATTGCGCTGTGAGAAAAAGGGATCCTGCAGGGGTGCTGTACAACGGCCTAGAGGGGTGGGATGGCGGGGTATACATATGACCAATCTGGAGGCATACATATTTGTCAACAACAATACTCTGTACAAATAAAAAGTAAAATAAAAGTTAAAAAAAAAAAAAAAGATAAACAGCAAAATCTGGCCCTGGAGAAATAGCAATAGCTAAACGTCTTTAGCACTCGTAGGCCAGAAGGGGGTATTAGAGAGCAGGATTTCTGGACCTTGTGAGGGCTGGCTAGTAGATGCGGTTTTGGTAAAGGAACACAGTCATGGTCATAACAGGCATAGCAAGAAAAGAAATGGAGAACTAAATACCCTGACTCTCTCAGTTCCCATTTCACTGTGCTGTACCAGCGCCTACTATCCACAAATTGATTCCAAGACAAAAGGCAGTGGAGCATGTTTGAAGAAACCTGTGGCCAGTTTCCTGGCAGAGAGAAGAGTGGGAAAAGCTAGAGAATGAGCCTAGAGGGACGAAAGGAGAATGTACAGAACAGAGAGTGTCGTGGGAGGTGAAGTCAGAGATCTGTGGTTTTAATGTCAGCTTTTATTCTGAGTGAAATCTGGACCCACTGAAGGATTTTTAGCAGAAGATTGATAGTATTTGACCTTTACTTTATAAAGAATCACTCTTGCTACTCTGTAGAAACTGACTGTGGGTGAGAGAAAGGCAGAGGTACAGGCTGTGGGCCCTGACTTGGACCACAGTGGTAGCAGTGGAGGTGGTGAGAAGTGTTCTGATTCTGAATATATCCAAGTAGATACTAAAAAAAAAAAAGTCTGCATGGATTAAGTGTAGGATGTAAGAGAAAGACATGCACCAAAAAGTGACTAATGTTTTGGTCTGAGCACATGGAAAGATGGGAGATGCCTTTAACTGAGATGGCAAGAGCCTGCAAGTGAAGAAAATTTAAGAAGCCAGTTCTTTGGCTTTTGCAACGAACCTTTTGTTTAAATTTTATATTTGCATGATGCAAACTTCTTGTGTTATTTGTAATAATATAAATATATTTTGGTCAGTAAAGTCAAAAACAAAATAACTTCACATAATCCTTTCAATACCCCATAAGAAATACATTAATATTATTCCCAGTTTGTGCGCATGCATGCTAAGTTGCTTAGTCGTGTCTGACTCTGTGCAACTCTATGGACTAGAGCCCACCAGGCTCCTCTGTCTATGGAATTTTCCAGGCAAGAATACTGGAGTGGGTTATTCCCAGTTTAGAGATCAGAAAACTCACCCCAACACATCTGCTGACAGGGCACAGCTAAGTCAGGGCTGGAGCCCAGGAGGTGACTGCGGGGCCCTGGTCCTCACCACTGTGGTTAGTGCCCAAAGCTCAGCCAGGAGGACTGATCCCCGTCTGTGCCGCGTAGCCAGGAGACCGTCAGAGGTGCAGATAGGCCTCCACACCACGGGCAAGGTGATGCCCAGACTTCCCTCTGCAAGGGGTGAAAGCAAGCTTATGCTAGGGGTCAGCTGGGGAACTAGCCCAGCAGCTCAGGGAAGTCTGGGACTTCCCAGGACTGCTGACCACTCTTTCCAAAACATTACTTTCCTATTGCTTGGCTCCCACAGCCAACCTGGAGTCAAGGACAGGCAAGCGATGTCTCACCCTGGAAGGTCAGCAGTGAGAAGCGTCTCTGCAGGCACGTGTTCACTCCCCAACCCCTGAGCTCCATGAAGCCCAGGTCACCTGTTCAGCACCTTTAGGCAATTTGGTGGCAAAGCCTGTATCAGACTCCCCAACCCCTGAGTCATGAAAATAGCTGCGGGGATCTGTGGGCCCTGACTTGGACCACAGTGGTAGCAGTGGTGGGGGTGAGAAGTGTTCTGATTCTGAATATATCCAAGTAGATACTAAAAAAAAAAAAGTCTGCATGGATTAAGTGTAGGATGTAAGAGAAAGACATGCACCAAAAAGTGACTAATGTTTTGGTCTGAGCACATGGAAAGATGGGAGATGCCTTTAACTGAGATGGCAAGAGCCTGCAAGTGAAGAAAATTTAAGAAGCCAGTTCTTTGGCTTTTGCAACGAACCTTTTGTTTAAATTTTATATTTGCATGATGCAAACTTCTTGTGTTATTTGTAATAATATAAATATATTTTGGTCAGTAAAGTCAAAAACAAAATAACTTCACATAATCCTTTCAATACCCCATAAGAAATACATTAATATTATTCCCAGTTTGTGCGCATGCATGCTAAGTTGCTTAGTCGTGTCTGACTCTGTGCAACTCTATGGACTAGAGCCCACCAGGCTCCTCTGTCTATGGAATTTTCCAGGCAAGAATACTGGAGTGGGTTATTCCCAGTTTAGAGATCAGAAAACTCACCCCAACACATCTGCTGACAGGGCACAGCTAAGTCAGGGCTGGAGCCCAGGAGGTGACTGCGGGGCCCTGGTCCTCACCACTGTGGTTAGTGCCCAAAGCTCAGCCAGGAGGACTGATCCCCGTCTGTGCCGCGTAGCCAGGAGACCGTCAGAGGTGCAGATAGGCCTCCACACCACGGGCAAGGTGATGCCCAGACTTCCCTCTGCAAGGGGTGAAAGCAAGCCCCTGCCAGGGGTCAGCTGGGGAACTAGCCCAGCAGCTCAGGGAAGTCTGGGACTTCCCAGGACTGCTGACCACTCTTTCCAAAACATTACTTTCCTATTGCTTGGCTCCCACAGCCAACCTGGAGTCAAGGACAGGCAAGCGATGTCTCACCCTGGAAGGTCAGCAGTGAGAAGCGTCTCTGCAGGCACGTGTTCACTCCCCAACCCCTGAGCTCCATGAAGCCCAGGTCACCTGTTCAGCACCTTTAGGCAATTTGGTGGCAAAGCCTGTATCAGAACTCAAACCTCAGGACTCTCAGTTCAGCTTCCACAGACCATGACAAATAAATCAGTTCATGTTTCAAAATTAGATTCACTAGTGAGCAGGGTAGGAAACGGTGTGTGCATGCATGCCAAGGACAAACCCTTTGGCTGACACTCCCCACCACTCCCAAGGAAAAGAATTTCTCTTCAGTCCAGTTTATCTTTAAGAAAAAAATCAGGTTTTATACCTGGATGCTTCAGCTCTCAATAAAAGCGGACTGCGTGAATGTGTTTGGGGCTCATGACCCAAAAGGTCTTGAACCCCCCATTCCCATCCTTTCAGTCTGAAAAAAAAAAAAGAAAAACTCAGGTTTCCAGGGAACGGGAGAGGAAGGAGGAGCCCTTCCATTCAGCAAGTCCACCTCAGGAGTCTTTCCTGGGCACCCAGGTACCACAGCCTGTACAGGTGCATGGCTGGAAACAGTGAGAAATGGAAGGGACCTGAATGCCCTTCAGTATGGAGGTGGTCAAATAGTGATGGTGCATTTAGTCAGCAGAGGAGAAAGCACAGAGCAGGCCTACACAGAGGGTCAAGGGAAGACCCATAAGACATATTCTGAAGTGAAAACTGAAGAAACTTGTATATAGTACATACAGTGTGGTCCCATTTATGTACAGAAGCACACCATATATGTGACTGATCAAATTAGAAAGGGATCACATTGCCTGTGCCCCTGGCTCTGGGCTGGATGAGAGCATCAGGAGATAGCTGGGCAGACAACACCCCTGCCTCCTGCAGCCAGGTGAGGAGGTGGGGTTGGTAGGAGAAGAGTGAAAGGTACTGTCTCTCTCTTTTAAAAAGTACTCTGTGTTATCTGGTATTTTTAGCAACAATAATTTTCTTGTGAATATGTCATTGTAAATAAGCAAAAGAAGACAGTGGCTGGAGAAGAAAGCAGGAGGAGAAATTCATACTAAGCATGGGGTGGAAAGGAGGCATGAGGTGTCTCCTTCTAGGGTTACATCACAATAGCTGATCAAAATCTCTGGAGAGAATGGAGAATGTCAGTGGAAAAGTTTTATATACCTCCAAGATCATTTTGATTCGCTGAAATTTTGGCAAATACTGCTCCAGGGTTTCCTTTCACAGGAATGAGGGACAGGTGTAGGGATCTTTCAGTGGACTAGCTCTCCTTTCTTCATTTCCTGATCCATACCGAAATCAATTTAAAAGATGTAACCAGAAGGGGGCAGCACAGGCAGGGCATTTGAGCTACAAAGACAACAATCCTACCTGAGGAAACTATGGTCATACCATGGCCCTAGGCTTCTAAGTCATTCCGAGGATTTTTTTAAGTAAATGAGACTTGGCGTTCTAACCTCTGATATGACATGTGTTCCATGTATGTAATGCTGCCATTGGCATGGAGCAACGGAGAGGTTTTTGATGTTTTATTTTTCTTTACTCAGTTGCAGTGGCTCTCAGGAGTTTTGTCTCCACGGGGAGATTTGATAATATTGGGAGACATCTTTCTTGTCATAACTGGCCATTATCTTCCAGTGGGTCGAGCCCAGAGATGCTGCTGCCTGTCCTACACTCCCCTTGTGTCTGAAACGTGAGGGGAACCTGAATGCCCTTCAGTATGGAGGTGGTCAAATAGTGATGGTGCATTTAGTCAGCAGAGGAGAAAGCACAGAGCAGGCCTACACAGAGGGTCAAGGGAAGACCCATAAGACATATTCTGAAGTGAAAACTGAAGAAACTTGTATATAGTACATACAGTGTGGTCCCATTTATGTACAGAAGCACACCATATATGTGACTGATCAAATTAGAAAGGGATCACATTGCCTGTGCCCCTGGCTCTGGGCTGGATGAGAGCATCAGGAGATAGCTGGGCAGACAACACCCTGCCTCCTGCAGCCAGGTGAGGAGGTGGGGTTGGTAGGAGAAGAGTGAAAGGTACTGTCTCTCTCTTTTAAAAAGTACTCTGTGTTATCTGGTATTTTTAGCAACAATAATTTTCTTGTGAATATGTCATTGTAAATAAGCAAAAGAAGACAGTGGCTGGAGAAGAAAGCAGGAGGAGAAATTCATACTAAGCATGGGGTGGAAAGGAGGCATGAGGTGTCTCCTTCTAGGGTTACATCACAATAGCTGATCAAAATCTCTGGAGAGAATGGAGAATGTCAGTGGAAAAGTTTTATATACCTCCAAGATCATTTTGATTCGCTGAAATTTTGGCAAATACTGCTCCAGGGTTTCCTTTCACAGGAATGAGGGACAGGTGTAGGGATCTTTCAGTGGACTAGCTCTCCTTTCTTCATTTCCTGATCCATACCGAAATCAATTTAAAAGATGTAACCAGAAGGGGGCAGCACAGGCAGGGCATTTGAGCTACAAAGACAACAATCCTACCTGAGGAAACTATGGTCATACCATGGCCCTAGGCTTCTAAGTCATTCCGAGGTTTTTTTAAGTAAATGAGACTTGGCGTTCTAACCTCTGATATGACATGTGTTCCATGTATGTAATGCTGCCATTGGCATGGAGCAACGGAGAGGTTTTTGATGTTTTATTTTTCTTTACTCAGTTGCAGTGGCTCTCAGGAGTTTTGTCTCCACGGGGAGATTTGATAATATTGGGAGACATCTTTCTTGTCATAACTGGCCATTATCTTCCAGTGGGTCGAGCCCAGAGATGCTGCTGCCTGTCCTACACTGCGTAGGAGAGCCCCACAGCAAAAACATTGTTGTTTAGTTGCGCAGTCTTGTCTGGCTCTGCGATCCCATGGAATGTAGTCCACCAGATTCCTCTGTTCATGGAATTTCTCAGGCAAATACTTAGCCAGCCCAAAATATCAATGGTACCTGACCTATTTCATCCACTTACGGTGATCCATATCTTTGTCACCTTACTGATTAATTATCCAAATATTTAGACAGATCTGGGGAAAGAAATAGATTATAGGCAGTTATTCAAATCAGAGACCCTGGAGTTCTTCTTGCTTTCCATTGAGCAGGAAATTTAGTGGCTGAGGGGTCCCATGGTTGGATTTGAATGCCAGTTCTATCACTGACAAACTGACTGGAAATGGATATGTTATGAAAAACCTCTCAATTTCATTTCCTCAGATGTCATATGACTTATAAACCTCATAACGGCATGAGCTGTCTCTATTTGGGGCAACAAAGTATACACATTCTCCTGGCACATAACAAGTGCTTGTGTGTTTATTGAAGGAATGAATGGTACTTTATAACCTAATCATCATTTTTGAAATCTTCTATTAATTGCTGCTTTTAAAATCTTATTAGAAACTTTAGTGTTGGGGATTATTTTTATTAACTGCACCGTGTCCTAGCAGAGCCAGACCTGCCCTTCAGGGTCTATATCATATCCCGGACTACACATGTCCCAATATCGGCTGGGGGAAAGACTGTAGCTTCTAGCATCAGACAGCCTGGGTTTAAATCTGAGCTCCACTCCTACATGAGCTTAGACACTTGATTTACCCTAAGTCTCAATTTCTCCATCTGAACAATGGGGTAATAATTCCTATTTCATAGGGCCCTTGGAAGAATTAAAGTTAAATGAAATAATGTGTGCAAAGCCCTTAGCCCAGTGCCTGGAACACGGCAAGCTCTCAATAAAAGAAGGCTTTATAATGCTTCTGGTCTCCAGCCTCCAAGTCAAGGGCATCTGCTTAGTTACCTCTTCAACAAGAAGTAGAAACACAGCACTGAAATCAGAATCTGGCCCCAGAGACCATGCTGACCCATGGAAATTTGGGGACTCAGCCTTCTTATTCACACTCCACATGCCTGAGCAAGGGACTTTGGAACAAATAGCCTGTAGTCTTCCCTATACACTGCGTAGGAGAGCCCCACAGCAAAAACATTGTTGTTTAGTTGCAAGTTTTTTAAATTCTCAGGCAAATACTTAGCCAGCCCAAAATATCAATGGTACCTGACCTATTTCATCCACTTACGGTGATCCATATCTTTGTCACCTTACTGATTAATTATCCAAATATTTAGACAGATCTGGGGAAAGAAATAGATTATAGGCAGTTATTCAAATCAGAGACCCTGGAGTTCTTCTTGCTTTCCATTGAGCAGGAAATTTAGTGGCTGAGGGGTCCCATGGTTGGATTTGAATGCCAGTTCTATCACTGACAAACTGACTGGAAATGGATATGTTATGAAAAACCTCTCAATTTCATTTCCTCAGATGTCATATGACTTATAAACCTCATAACGGCATGAGCTGTCTCTATTTGGGGCAACAAAGTATACACATTCTCCTGGCACATAACAAGTGCTTGTGTGTTTATTGAAGGAATGAATGGTACTTTATAACCTAATCATCATTTTTGAAATCTTCTATTAATTGCTGCTTTTAAAATCTTATTAGAAACTTTAGTGTTGGGGATTATTTTTATTAACTGCACCGTGTCCTAGCAGAGCCAGACCTGCCCTTCAGGGTCTATATCATATCCCGGACTACACATGTCCCAATATCGGCTGGGGGAAAGACTGTAGCTTCTAGCATCAGACAGCCTGGGTTTAAATCTGAGCTCCACTCCTACATGAGCTTAGACACTTGATTTACCCTAAGTCTCAATTTCTCCATCTGAACAATGGGGTAATAATTCCTATTTCATAGGGCCCTTGGAAGAATTAAAGTTAAATGAAATAATGTGTGCAAAGCCCTTAGCCCAGTGCCTGGAACACGGCAAGCTCTCAATAAAAGAAGGCTTTATAATGCTTCTGGTCTCCAGCCTCCAAGTCAAGGGCATCTGCTTAGTTACCTCTTCAACAAGAAGTAGAAACACAGCACTGAAATCAGAATCTGGCCCCAGAGACCATGCTGACCCATGGAAATTTGGGGACTCAGCCTTCTTATTCACACTCCACATGCCTGAGCAAGGGACTTTGGAACAAATAGCCTGTAGTCTTCCCTATACCCACTTAGTCATATTCAAAGTACAGCCTCAGTGAGTAGATACACAGAATTTTCATTCTGCTAAAAGGCCAAAGGACGCTAATGAAGATGTCAACGCTGAAAACTGTTTGCAAAGCACAGAAACAAATGAGAAGAGAGAACTGCAGCCTTTGATTCAGAAATGAATTTTGCATAAAGGGCTCCGTATTACAGTGCACCAGAGACCATGCTGCCACACATTCTGCATTCTATTTTTTATGAGAAAGAGGAAAATGGAAAAAAAAACCCAACACCAAATTGATAGTAAGAACATATTAAAGAAAGTGTATTCAAGCATGTATCTTGACTGGAGCATGCAGGCCCAAACCATTTATATTTTATAGCATAGTAAAAGCTTGGAGCTTAAAAGAAGCATCGAGTCCAGGCCCTTCACCTTCCAGCTGAGCAGACGGAAGCATCCGGGCATTAAGTCACATGCCTCGCACCTTCCGCTTCAGGGTGGCCCACTTGGGAAGAGGAGCCACGGGACTTGTCTTTTCCTCCAATCCTGCCTGACTCAGGGGTTCAACTCCAGACTGGAGGGAATTGGAAGCAACTTGGGTCCTTCTTCAAGTGCACTCTCCTCACTGGGCTCGTGAAGGTCACACATTCCTGTTGTCTTTGATGAGCACCAACTATGTGCTAGACACCCCTCCTGGTACTTGAGCTCCAGAGGAGGACAGGACGGATGCCTGTTCCTAGTGCCCCTACCTTCCACTGGGCAGCCCAGTGCGTGAAAGTGCACAGACAAACTGAACAACGTAGCTTGCAGAGGCGTCCGTTCCCTGGGGGAAATAAAACAGCACCTTGTGACAGAGAGCGACTGGCAGGGAAGGATGATTGGCAAGGCCTCTCTCAGAGGAACCATTCACTAGAGACGAGTCCTGAGCCACGAGAAGGAGCCAGTCACATGAACACAGGAGGGAAGAGCTTCGGATCAGAGGGCAACTATGAACGCCCAAGCAAGTGTGGGAGGGAGGAATGCACAAAAGGAAGCCTGTGTGGGTAGAACAGAGTGAGTCAGGGGCAGAAGCCAGGAGAGCAGGTCAGAGCCTAGGCAAGGCAGCCTACTGGAACGAGGGCACCAGCCAGACGTCCCCACAGAATGTGGAAGCTGCATTGAGATTTGAACATTTGAACTGGAGCCTCCAGGCTCATGGTTTTTATGGTTCTGTGTCCACTGTGCTGAGCAGACCCTCCCATCATGCTGAGTCACCAGGTCAGTTACAGGAGAACCCTGCCACACTGGACTCTGGCCACACTGTGCTCACTTTTAGGACTTGGCATGGGACAGGCCTCCAAAGGCCAAGGGAGCCCCCAGAGCAGAGTGACCCGACCTCATGGCAATGGAAAGTGGAGCCTCCCTTCCCTTTAGTCACCATGACCCATACAAGTTAGTGAGTCATGAATCAGTCCTGCCAGCCCAAAGACTCAATAGAGTCTGAAGTTAATTTTTTTAGTCATTATTAGTACTTTTTAATCACATCAAGAATGCATGAATGAATTTTTCTTTGGAAAAAAAAAAAAAGAACGAGAGCTTCCTTGGTGGCTCAGTGATAAAGAATCTCCGCCTGCCAATGCAAGGGAGATTGGTTCAATCCCTGATCCCGGAAGATCCCATATGCCGCCCATGCGCCACTACTGTGGGAGCCCGTGTGCCTAGAGACCTGTTCTCCACAACAAGAGGAGCAACTGCAATGAGAAGTCCTTGCACCACAGCTAGAAAGTAGCCCCAACTCACCACAGCTAGAGAAGGCCTGAGTGCAGCAGTGAAGACCCAGCACCCATAAATAAACAAACCTTAAAAAATAAATAAATAAATAAATCAAATAAAACACAGTCCCTAAACTTCTCTCCTCCAATCCTGGTCATCCTGTCAGCCCTACCCTTCAGTCCCACTTCGAGCTGAATACTATTATTATCAATTAAGTGGGAAGCCTTCCAGACCATTTCTTATACCTTAAAATGCATGTGTATGTACTCCTGGTAAAAGATAGTCTGATTTTTATGTCCATTTTAATAAATTATAGCATACTGTATGTAGTGGCTCTGCAACTTGGTTTTGCCCCCCCACACAAGAAAATATGTCTTGCATAGCTATCCACGTTATATAAATATTCACCTCTTTTTGGCTAATTGCTATATAATGTTCCTTAGTATTGGAAAAGGAAATGGCAACCCATTCCAGTGTTCTTGCCTGGGAAATCCCATGGACAGAGGAGTCTGGTGGACTGCAGTCCATGGGGTTGCAAGAGTCAGACAACGTTCCTATGAACTGTCATTTAAACTGTTTCCTATTCTCTTTATATTACAAATAAAATAAATACTATTGTGAGATTCCCTCTCTGCCCCCTTTGTGAGTGTTGCTCTATGGCATAAGGGTGACTTTACTCTTTGATGCCATTCCCAAATGGAAGGAGAATCAATCCTGAGAATCTCTAGTAACCTGGTGGCCATCTAGATGCCAGAGACCTTTCCTCACCGTTGCTGTCCTCACCATCAGTTCACTGCATGACATTAGCCAATTCCCATCACCTCTGGGACTCTGTAGAAAGAGGAGCTTATTTCTGATGAAATCTGAGAATATCCACGTATTAGTGATCTGAAACTTGTTGACCCCAGGTCGTGAACCAGCAGGGCTCCCTCAGAAGTAGAGGTCTGATTCCCTTTCACAGGTCATAAGATTTTGCAGGAGGCCCACGGATTCCACTGTGCCACTTGGGGCTGCAGCAGACGCTCTAAGGGTGTTCTCGGGGAAATGACTAGTGCACATATATGCCAAGTGCTGCCTGCCCTCTTCCATGGCCTTCCTGGATACCAGAGGATATGATGTCACCTTTTGCAAATTCTGTGTAAATAACTGAGCCTGAATCACTAAGTTATAATGAGATGAGGGAAAAATAATCACCACTTACTTTGCATAGACTTTCATTTAGAAGGCACACAGTTTCTCATTTCATTCCTGGAACATCTCAGATATACACAAGAGAGAATTATAATACATATTATAATAATGTTTAATGCACGTTGTTATTCATTAGAGTTGAGTAGACGGAGACAGCAACAATTAACTGATTGCCCAAGGTCACATGGCTAGGAACTGAGAGCAAACCTGGAACCCAGGTCTTCTGATTCCCAGTCTATTTCATCTGCACACAGCAGCATTGGACTTCCGGGCTACGTAGCTGTGAAGACCCATTGATGAGCTAATCCTTAATTCTAAGAAAGATGTGCATCCTCAGCAGACTCTATAAAGGATTTAGTGAAAGACTCTATTCAGATAGAGAATTTAGTTCTTTTTTTTCTTTTTAAAATATTATTTATTTTTCAGTGTTGTGTCTCTCTCTGAAGTACAGCAGAATGACTCAGTTATACACATATGTACATTCTTTTACAATAAAATTTAATTCTTGAAGAGCCACATGAATAAGGAGAGAAGAGAGCCAAATTTGGGGGAAGAGGGCATGAAGTTTATCATAACCAAACTCTAAAAAGAGATGTTGTCCGAGAGACTTTTAATCCACCCATTAATTAGAGCTACTCTCTGGGATACTTTAGCTAGCTGGCCATGAAAGGCCTCTCTCAGGAAGTGGCAATTAAACTAAGACCTAGGGGATGAGGAGATTCCAGCTTTGCAAGGAAATAGGAGAGAAGCAAACCAGGTATAGAGAACAGATAGCATGTGTGCCGTTTCCAAGATGGACAAACTCACTGAAAGGCCAAGGAATCCCTGTGTAGGAGTCAAAGGGAGATGGAAATGTGAGATAAGGTGGACCTCCTTAATGACTGACCTGGGCCCAGAGGATGACTTCCAGGAGTAGACAGACTTGAGGGAATCTTCAGGAAATGACTGGCTTTATAAAAGGAAGTGCAACAGAGGAGGACACCATCAGCCGACTGTAGGCAGAAGAGAAATTATTGGTGAATCAAGGGTATGACTCAGTGTCTTAATCTGAAAGTGGATTAAGATTGAAGGTTTACTGAGGCTCCTTTTAGATTGGGTTTACCAGCAAGGAAACTGAGCCCAGAGAAGGCCAGCCAAGGAAACGGCAGGCCTGAGTCCAGTGCTCACATCTCCCAGATTCCCATCCGGAGCTGGCTCTAGCCCAGCTCCTTGCTTCTGCTGGTAGGTCCGGCTGTCAGGGAGGAGGTTCAGGCTGCAGTCGGATGTGAGCATGAGGCCTCAGCAGAACTCCATGGTGGGACCGTCTGCTCAGAACCCCGCCCCCGCCCCCCGCCTAGCCTACACTGCAGCCCCCGACACTCTGATCTCAAAGCCAGTTCCTTTGTTCCCTCCAGAAGCTTACCAAAGACCTCAGGAACCCCTTTGATTTTTTCTTTTAACATTTCTTCACAAAACAATATGAGGAACAAGAGGAAAAAGCATGGCCCCATCACAAAGCTGTCTCAACCAGAAAAACAGGCCTGTGTCTTGCCAATTCCTCTTAGTCTGAGGGCTCCCCCAGGAAGAAAAGAGGCACAGACATGGGGTTTGGAGCTACCACCCATATCCTGGTGGTAAGACCATGCTTCCCTCAGACGTGGGTCGCATCACAAACCAGCAGTGCCCCTGGGGGACTACAGGAGCCTACACCAGCCTAGAACATGCTCAGACCATCAGCCCAACTCCAACCACCGGACACTCAGATGCTTAGAACCAAGAGCAGAGTGAAAGGAACCTCCGGACTCACCTGGCCAAATCTTCCATTTATAACTATGGAAATGCTGGCCCAGAGAGGGTCACCTTAGCAGTCATCTGGTCGTTCCAAAGCAAAAAAGGGCTAAGTGTGTGAGCATGTACTCGATGCCTGACATGGTGCTGAGTAGTTACATCTGTCATTGCTGTTGATGCTCACAGTGAGGGAGGTGTTGCTATAATCTCAGCTTTACATGCTAAGCAGCTAGGGCCTAGATAAGTTAAGTCACTTGCCTGAGGTCACACAGCTGTGAAGAGTAGACACAAGACTAATCTAGGTCATTTTATCCTACCATCCTGGGCTTACACACTCCTGCAGCATCAGGACTACATGCAGGACCTCTGACCTCCCTATCCAGTGTAGCCACATCCATCCTAAATCCATTCATCCTGAATGTGGTCTTGACTGTGTACCCCACTCAGCTCTTCCACAGAGAAGCCATTAAACCCATCACAGGGTCCTGTCTTGCCTCTCCCGTGGACCTGTGACTTCCTTTTGCCACTTAGTTTTACACCCTTTCTTCCTCCAAACCTATACCAAGTCGGGATGGTGGTCCCTGCCTCTTCGGCCTCAGCTCAAATGTCACCTGTTAGGGAGTCACCCATTCCTTAGTGTCCATGAATGCCCCCTCTTCTTTTACATTTCCGATTGTAATAATAAGTCTGTGTGTTTATGTAGTGTCTCTTCCCCACTGTTCCTGGCCAGCATGGTGCTTGACACAGAATAAACACCCTGTCAGAAGTTGTTGAATAAATGAACAGGAATGAAGGAACTAAAAAATGAAGAAATACCTTAGTTCAAATACATTTCTGCCAAAATCTCTTACATCTTACACTTGTCCAAATGATTTTCTTAAACCAATATAATCTGAAAACTCACCTGATCTTAGGGTCTGGTAATTAGGAGTGGGCGCTTCCTGGTGTTTCTCTATTCATTACAGGTCTATATATATGTGGTACCAATACTGGACCCCATTTGTAAAAAAGATGATTTAGCTATTTTATATATCAATATATTCTATACATTCTCTATATTATATACATATTATAGCATGTATAATATGCCCACATATATACATTTTATTAAAGAAGGGCCTACTGTATGTACTTTTCTGCAATGTTCTTTTCTTATTTAATCACATACAATGAAAATCTTTCCTCACTACCACGTGTAGATCCGTCTCATCTTGTTAAAAACTACATGTTATTTTTCAAGAAAAATAAAAAAATTCCTAGAAGAAAATGATCATAAAAAACAGTAACTCAAAACCTATGGGATGCAGCAAAAGCAGGTCTAAGAGAGAAGTTTATAGCAATACAATCCTACCTCAAGAAACAACAAAAACATGAAAAAGACAATCTAACTTTACACTTAAAACAACTGGAAAAAGAAGAAGAACAACAAAAAATCCCCAAAGTTAGCAGAGGAAGAGAAATCATAAAGATCAGAGCAGAAATAAATGAAAAAGAAATGAAAGAAGCAATAGTAAAGATTAATAAAACCAAAAGCTGGTTCTTTGAAAAGATAACACTGACAAACCTTTAGCCAGACTCATCAAGAAAAAAAACAGAGAAGAATCAAATCAACAAAATTAGAAATGAAAAAGGAGAGGTTACAACAGACAATACAGAAATACAAAGGTTTATAAGAGATAATTATGAACAACTATATGGCAATAAAATGGACAACCTGGAAGAAATGGACAGATGCTTAGATTAAGTGCAACCTTCCAAGACTGAACCAGGAGGAAAGAGAAAGTATGAACAATCCAACTATAAGCAATGAAATCAAATCTGTGATCAAAAATCTCCCCAAAAGAGAGGGAAGAGTGAGTGAGAGATTGGATAGAGTATTATGGAGCCCTATACTATGATATGTAAAAGAGATAACTATTATCAGTGTGCTGTGGGTTAAGGGGTCTTACATGGGGGCTCTGCGATGGCCTGGAGGGGTGGGATGGGGGGAATGGAATATACATATGACTAATCTGGGATTATGCATATCTGTAAACAATAAAACTCTGTAAAAGCAAAAACGCAAATTTTTTTAAAAATGCCAAAAACAAAATCCTCCCCCAAAAATAAAAGCCCAGGGCCAATGGCTTCACAGGTGAATTCTATTAATCATTTAGCGAAGACCTAATCCCTCTCCTTCTAAAACTCTTTCAAAAAATAACACAGGAAGAAACACTTCCAAACTCATTCTGCAAGGTCACCATCACCCTGATACCAAAACCAGGCAAAGACAACACAAAAAAAGGAAATTACAGGCCAATATCACTGATGAACATAGACGCAAAAATCCTCAACAAAATTCTAGCAAACAGAATTTACCAATACATCAAAAAGCTCACAGACTATGATCAAGTTGGATTTATCACAGGCATGCAAGGATTCTTCAATATTCACAAATCAGTCTATGTGATATAACATATTATTAACAAATTACAAGATAAAAATCATATGATAATCTCAGTATCATATATCAATATCAATATCTCAAGCCTTTGACAAAATCCAGCACCCATTTATAGTAAAAACTCTTCAAAAAAATGGGCATAGAAGGAATCAACCTTAACATAGTGAAAACCATATATGATGAGCCCACAGAATACATAATTCTCAATGGTGAAAAACTGAAAGCATTCCCTTTAAGACCAGGAACAAGGCAAGGGTGTCCACTCTCACCACTATTATTCAACATAGTCTTAGAAGTTCTAGCTACAGCAATAAGAAAAGAAAAAGAAATAAAAGGAATCCAGATTGGTAAAGAAGAAGTAAAACTCTTACTGCTTGCAGATGACATGATACTGTATATAGAAAACCCAAAAGATACTATCAGAAAATTACTAGAGTTAATCAGTGAATTTAGCAAAGTCACAGGAAATTACACAGAAATCACTCACATTCCTATATACTAAAAGTCAAAATCAAAAACCCTACCAGTGGATCAAAATCTCCCCAAGAGAGGGAAGAGTGGGTGAGAGATATGGAAAGAGTAACATGGAGCCCTATACTATCATATGTAAAAGATATAACTATTGTCAATGTGCTGGGGGTTAAGGGATCTTTCATGGGGTCTGTGTGATGGCCTGGAGGGGTGGGATGGGGGGGGGATGGAATATGCATATGACTAATCTGGGATTATGCATATCTGTAAACAACAAAACTCTGTAAAAGCAAAAAAGCAAATTTTTTTAAAAATGCCAAAAACAAAATCCTCCCCCAAAAATAAAAGCCCAGGGCCAATGGCTTCACAGGTGAATTCTATTAATCATTTAGCGAAGACCTAATCCCTCTCCTTCTAAAACTCTTTCAAAAAATAACACAGGAAGAAACACTTCCAAACTCATTCTGCAAGGTCACCATCACCCTGATACCAAAACCAGGCAAAGACAACACAAAAAAAGGAAATTACAGGCCAATATCACTGATGAACATAGACGCAAAAATCCTCAACAAAATTCTAGCAAACAGAATTTACCAATACATCAAAAAGCTCACAGACTATGATCAAGTTGGATTTATCACAGGCATGCAAGGATTCTTCAATATTCACAAATCAGTCTATGTGATATAACATATTATTAACAAATTACAAGATAAAAATCATATGATAATCTCAGTATCATATATCAATATCAATATCTCAAGCCTTTGACAAAATCCAGCACCCATTTATAGTAAAAACTCTTCAAAAAAATGGGCATAGAAGGAATCAACCTTAACATAGTGAAAACCATATATGATGAGCCCACAGAATACATAATTCTCAATGGTGAAAAACTGAAAGCATTCCCTTTAAGACCAGGAACAAGGCAAGGGTGTCCACTCTCACCACTATTATTCAACATAGTCTTAGAAGTTCTAGCTACAGCAATAAGAAAAGAAAAAGAAATAAAAGGAATCCAGATTGGTAAAGAAGAAGTAAAACTCTTACTGCTTGCAGATGACATGATACTGTATATAGAAAACCCAAAAGATACTATCAGAAAATTACTAGAGTTAATCAGTGAATTTAGCAAAGTCACAGGATACAAAATCAATACACAGAAATCACTCACATTCCTATATACTAACAATGAAAAATCAGAAAGAAATCAAGGAAGCAATCCCACTTACCAGTGCAACAAAGAGAATGAAATACCTAGGAATAAACCTACCAAAGGAGACAAAAGAACTCTACACAGAAAATTATAGGACATTGATGAAAGAAATCAAAGAAGACATACACAGAGAGATATTCCATGTTGCTGGGTTGGAATAATCAATATCATAAAAATGACTATACTACCAAATGTAATCTACAGATTCAATGTGATCCCTATGAAATTACCAATGGCATTTTTCACAGAACTAGAACCAAAAATATCACAATTAATATGGAAACAAAAAAGACCCCGGATAGCCAAAGCAGTTGTGAGAAAGAAAAATGGAACTGGAGAGATAAACGTTCCTGACTTCAGACTATACTACAAAGCAACAGTCATCAAGACAGTATGGTACTGGCACAAAAACAGACATATAGACCAATGGAACAAGATAGAGAACTCAGAGATAAACCCATGCACTTATGGGTACCTTATTTTTGACAAGGGAGGCAAGAATATACAATGGGGCAAAGACAGCCTCTTCAATAAGTGGTGCTGGGAAAACTGGATAGCTACATGTAAAAGAATGAAGCTGGAACACTACCTAACACCATACACACAGATAAACTCAAAATGGATTAAAGGCCTAACTGTGAGACCAGAGACCATAAAACTCTTGGAGTAAAACATAGGCAAAAGACTCAATGACATAAATCAAAGCAAGATCTTCTATGATCTGACTCCTAGAGTAATGGAAATAAAGACAAAAACAAACAACTGGGACTTAATGAAACTTAAAAGCTTTTGCACAGCCAAAGAAACTATAATCAAGGTGAAAAAAGAACCTTCAGAATGGGAGGAAATAATAGCAAATGAAGCCAAAAGAATTAATTTCCAAAATATACAAGCAGCTCAGACGACTCAACACCAAAAAAATAAACAACCCAATCAAAAAATGGGGAAAAGACATAAATAGACATATCTCCAAAGAAGACATACAGATGGCCAACAAACACATGAAAAGATGTTCAACATCACTCATTGTTAGAGAAATGCAAATCAAAGCTACAGTGAGGTGTTTCCCTGTTGGTTCAGTGGGTAAGGACACCACCTTGCAATGCAAGGGGCGCTGGTTCAATCCCTGGCCTGGGAAGATCCCATGTGCCATGGATTGGCTGGACCGATGTGTCTAACTACTGAGCCGGAGCTCTGAAGCGAATGTGCCCAGAGCCAGTGCTCTGCAGCGAGAGAGGCCACTGCGATGGGAGGCCCACACAGACCAGAAAAAAGAACAAAGATGGATGAAAAATAAATAGATGAAAGACCAATAGAAGTGGCCAAAAAACCCAACTGCAATGAGACATCACCTCACACCAGTCAGAATGGCTATCATCAAAAAGTCTACAAAGAATAAATGCTGGAGGGGGTATGAAAAAAAGGGAACCCTTTTGCACTGTTGGTGGGAATGTGAACTGATACAGCCACGATGGAAGACAGTGTGGAGATTCCTCAAAAAACTAGGAATAGAGTCACCATATGACCCATAAAGCCCACTACTAGGCATATACTCTGAGGAATCAAAATTGAAAGAGGTTCATATACCCCATTGTTCATTGCAGCACTGTTTACAATAGCTAGAACATGGAAGCAGCCTAAATGTCCATGGACAGATGAATGGATAAAGAAGCTGTGGAATATTACTCAGCCACAAAAAGAAATGCATTTGAATCAGTTCTAATGAGGTAGATGAATCTAGAACCTATTATACAGAGTGAAGTAAGTCAGAGAGAGAGAGAAATATTGTATATTGACAAATACCTATGGAATCTAGAAGACTGATGCTGATAAAGGAACATGCAGAGCAGCAATGGAGAGGCAGACATGGAGAAAAGTCTTATGGACACTGGGGTGAGGGAGGGGAATATCCTATGGGACTAGGGGATCTAACACAGGGGCTCTATGGCAACCTGGAGGGGTGAGATGGGGAGGGGAATGGGGGAAGGTTCCGGGGAGGGAGTACAGTACTCCTCCTTGGAGGGATATTCAAATAGTCTAGGGATGGCAAGTAGGACTGTCAGATCACAAGCTCCTCTGCCCACTGTACCCACCCCCGTAGGCTGGAAGGGTTTTGTATTCAAGATGAGGATGGAAGAGAGCCTATTCATTATTCAGAAGTGGACAGAGCACAGCCATGGGGTTGGGTGGGAAAAGCTGATGTGGAGGGCAGAAGCACAGGATGGAGCTGGACTGGACAAGAGAAGTGCAGCCACAAGGAAAAGCTGGAGCCTAGGGCTGTGTCAGGCAATGGTAGCCATGAGGAGCAGCAGGTGAGGAGGAAAGCCAGAGACCACCCCGGTTATGGACAGGAAGTTGGGAAAGAAGATGACACTTTGGGGAGAAGAGAGGCAGAATGGGAGAGCAGCCTGGCTGAGCTGGCCCCAGGGTTTCCTCTTTCCCACCGAAGAAGGTGGAAAATCTGTCTCCTGATGGTTTTGCCACCTGGTTTTCCAACACCCAGGAGCATTTGTCTGTTTCCGAGTGAGACTTGTTTATCTCCATTCTGGAGTCGTAAAGTTCAAAACAAACTTCTAAACAAAGGGACCCTCTGCTCTGCAGTTCTTAGCCCCATTCTCTGGCCAGGGCAGAGCCAGGAGTCTGCTTTCTTGATGATTTTCACAGCTGATTCCACCAAGGATCCCACCCCCAGCTTCCTCCTGCGTCTTTCCCGACTGCCTCTGATTGTTGTGGACATCCTCATGGATGTAGCTTTTTAAGCCTCTTTTAACCCTTTTCTTCCTATCCTGATAACTGTGAGGGAAAGATAAGATTGTTTCTCCAAGAGAAGCCAACTGGGGCTTTCAGAGTGGACCAGTGGTCTCTCCAAAGAGCTGGATTCATCAGCACTCAGGTAGGCATAGTATTAAAAAGCACTCTAAAACAGGAAGAACTGGTCAGTTAGGCCCCCCGTAGTTAGAACATTTTTGAGAGATATTTTCACGTCCTTCAATCTATGGAAAAGCCCCAAAGTTCTACATCAGTAGAAAATGACAGGACTCTCTCTGAGGGTAGGTGTAAGTGAGGGATGATATCAATAATTAGCATACATCATCTTCACTTGTCAAGCATTACACTGAATATTTTCATATATGACAATCCATGAAGTAAGTGCCATATTATAACCATTTTATAGATGAATCATTTGAGGCTCACAGAGGCTGTGTCTCTTGCTAGTAAATGATGGAGCCGAGACTGGAAACCAACCAGGCTGGAGTCTGCTCTGGGCTCTAAACCAAGCCACTGTCTGGCTTACCTAATTCATACTTGGCTTAGTTTGTTACTGTCTATGCTCACTCCCACCGAAAGATTTCTGTTTCAGGAGGACAGGGACTTGTCTCTCCTCAGCTGCCAGCATGGGGCCTGACACAAAGCTCAGTAAAACTGCTGAGTGAATGAATAATATACTTTTATTTGACTTTATAAACCCCAAAAGTTCTGAACATTGAGGTTTGGGGTGATAACGAAATATGGTCACTGAACAGTCTTATTAATTTTACATATTAATTTTAGCTGAACTTCCTCCCAGGGTGAAAATTTATCTCTTTCCAAGCATTAGAACCTAGCAAGTTACATGTAACTTGGGACTTGAATAAAGCATCTCCATCTGAAAAATGGAGGGGGTTCCTAGAGAGATCTCTGGGAATCACTGAAGTATTTGTTAAACACTACTGTGTTTTCAGAGTTATCCGGGGCCTTTTCGGTAGCAGAGCGTGGCCTGTGATCACCTGGGATGCTCGTTTAACTTGCAGCACAGATCTCTCAGGCGGTTTCTATACAAACAAGATTGTGAGGAGGTTAGAGTGAGCCCCCTCCGTTGGCAGCAATCCCTAATAAGCTATCACAAGGTGTTTCAAATCCACTGATCCTTCAATTAGCTAAAGATCCTTTCGTCACTATCACATCTTGGGGCCTGATTCGTATCAAACTTTTTCACCTTTTGTAAGGTGGGAACACTGTATTCATCTAAGATATTCTTTCCCCAGTAAGAGGATGGTTTCCTACCCTTACCCTGGCATCTCAGCCTCTGGTATAGACTCCGCCTCACAAGGGACTGAGCTAGAAATTAGAAGATCTGATCCAGTTCAGCCACCAGATGCTGTGTGACTGAGGGCAGGTGGTGTAGCCTCTCTGACGCACTGTTTCCTTGTCTACAAGGCATGTGAGTGGCTCACAGCTTTTTTTTTATTCTCTGCATGCTCTGTTCTACATAGACAGGGATTATGTGTCCTTTCAGTCTTGTTTTTCAAAAGAAATGGTTCTGTGACCGTGAACTAGGTTCAGAAGGTGACAGGGTAACTAGTCAGGGAATGTCAAATCTCACCCCACTGAACTAACCATGACCAGGAGAATCAGAATATTTCTTTAATACACACCTTCAAAAACTAACTACTTGGCTTAGTTTGTTACTGTCTATGCTCACTCCCACCGAAAGATTTCTGTTTCAGGAGGACAGGGACTTGTCTCTCCTCAGCTGCCAGCATGGGGCCTGACACAAAGCTCAGTAAAACTGCTGAGTGAATGAATAATATACTTTTATTTGACTTTATAAACCCCAAAAGTTCTGAACATTGAGGTTTGGGGTGATAACGAAATATGGTCACTGAACAGTCTTATTAATTTTACATATTAATTTTAGCTGAACTTCCTCCCAGGGTGAAAATTTATCTCTTTCCAAGCATTAGAACCTAGCAAGTTACATGTAACTTGGGACTTGAATAAAGCATCTCCATCTGAAAAATGGAGGGGGTTCCTAGAGAGATCTCTGGGAATCACTGAAGTATTTGTTAAACACTACTGTGTTTTCAGAGTTATCCGGGGCCTTTTCGGTAGCAGAGCGTGGCCTGTGATCACCTGGGATGCTCGTTTAACTTGCAGCACAGATCTCTCAGGCGGTTTCTATACAAACAAGATTGTGAGGAGGTTAGAGTGAGCCCCCTCCGTTGGCAGCAATCCCTAATAAGCTATCACAAGGTGTTTCAAATCCACTGATCCTTCAATTAGCTAAAGATCCTTTCGTCACTATCACATCTTGGGGGCCTGATTCGTATCAAACTTTTTCACCTTTTGTAAGGTGGGAACACTGTATTCATCTAAGATATTCTTTCCCCAGTAAGAGGATGGTTTCCTACCCTTACCCTGGCATCTCAGCCTCTGGTATAGACTCCGCCTCACAAGGGACTGAGCTAGAAATTAGAAGATCTGATCCAGTTCAGCCACCAGATGCTGTGTGACTGAGGGCAGGTGGTGTAGCCTCTCTGACGCACTGTTTCCTTGTCTACAAGGCATGTGAGTGGCTCACAGCTTTTTTTTTTTATTCTCTGCATGCTCTGTTCTACATAGACAGGGATTATGTGTCCTTTCAGTCTTGTTTTTCAAAAAGAAATGGTTCTGTGACCGTGAACTAGGTTCAGAAGGTGACAGGGTAACTAGTCAGGGGAATGTCAAAAATCTCACCCCACTGAACTAACCATGACCAGGAGAATCAGAATATTTCTTTAATACACACCTTCAAAAACTAACTACAGGAAATAAAAAACATTTGGCCATACAAAAGTGGGTGAACCAGTGAGGTTGAGTCACGAGTGTGCATACCTGCTCTCTGCCTCACAGAGGGAAGTGTTTCAAACTGGAGGTTCCTAGACCGTCTACACAGAGGGCTGTGTGATATTAGATCCAGAAGAGACTGGGCACATCTGTCAGCAAATATTTATTGATGCCCACTATGTGTGGGGAGCTTTTCTAGGTTTTGAGGGCTTGGTAGCGAACCCTACTGACAAGACCCATACTTTGATGGAACTAACATTCTCATGGACGATAGAGAGAATAATAATAATAATAAAAATTGTAACAAATGAGGCAGCAATAAGGGTATGAAGGTGAGGCAGGGACAGAAGTGAGGAGACTAGAGGAGCCTCTAAGCTCTTATCCACTTGTCCAGCCCCCACCTTCTACACTTGAGGAAAATGAGGCAGAGCCGGCCCTGACCTGCTCAAGACCACACCACACCCAGCTGGTTAGAAGCAGAGTTGGAAGTGAACGCTGTCTTCCTGCAAAGCAGGTCCTATCTTCACAGCCTCTCTCTTGAAAGGTCTATTTTCCTATCATCGTTTAGCTCTTGAGGGAAACAGCGCTCAAGCACCCCCGCGTTGGCCTCAGGACATAGAATCCCATCCATTCCCCTTCACAGCCCAGGACCCTGGGAGAAGCCCCGGGCGGGGCGGGGCCTGGACACGCGCCGGCGCGTCCAGCAGGTGGCAGCAGCGAGCAACCGCGCCCCCCGCGCAGCCACCCGGCGAGCCCGCATCATGGATGTCGAGCTCTCCTATTTCGTTTCGCTCGCCTTGGAATTCGAGACCCCAGACGAGGACCAGGATTCATGAACCGGTCTCAGGGGCCCAGGCAGGGGCCTCTGGCTCCCGACGCTGACCGAGAGGTGGGTCCCAGGGCGAGTGGCTGTTCGTGGACGCCGGGCGGGGACGCGCTGCCCAGAGAAGCCCGGCGCCCCGCGCGCTGCCCCCGCCCTTCCTCCTTGTGGTCCACACCCCCTTTGGGCTCCCGAGCCGCTGGGCTGCAATAGTCGGGGTGCGCGCCAACAGACGCTGCCAGCCCCGCTTCTGCCGGGCGGTCCGGTCCCAGAAGCGGGCGGACCCGGGCGCTCGCGTCCTGTGTGCTTCCTCCTCCTTCCTGCTCTCACCTGCGCCTCTTAGCCCACTCGCCTCCAAGGCCAGGGGCTACCATCCAGACTAGAGAAGAACAGCAGAAAGAGAGAGCGCACCTGAGGATACAGAACTGACCCTGGACTGCCCTTTCACCCCCAGGTAATGAGTGAAGTCAAAAGATTGGAAGATTTAAAAAGCATCTGGAGTCTCCGTATTGAATGAAAGACCCAGTGCAGAGGCATCATCATGAACACGAGCCGTAAGTGGGTCCTTCTCTTCTTTGCCATGGGAACAGGGTGGGGGCGGGGGGTGCAGGAGCCGGCGCTGGGGCCGCCTAGAAGGAGGAAGGAAGCCTGGCACGGGGTGGACACATGTCCCCCAGACTCCTCCTGGATTTTTCTCTGTGCTCCCTCCCGGGCACAGGGATATGGCTCCAGCTTTTCATGATTATTTGCTCATGTTTTATTGGCCGCGCCACTTGTCTCCGTGGGGAAGGCTGCTTGTCTCCTTCTTGCAATGCCTGGGAAGGCCTAGGAAGCAGAAGTGTGGCCATTGTCTGACTGAGGGGGCTCTGAGGAGACCTCCCGGCACACAGCTGGAAAGCCGAGGAAGGCCCTGCTTGCCCTGGAGCTGGGAGGAGCAGGGAGGCTGGCCTCGGGCTGGTGGGTGGGTGGATGTGGCAGGCCATGGGATAGGAAGGAGCAGTTTGATAAACAAATCTTCAGGAAGCCACCTTTGGGTCTGGAGACTGTGAAATATCCCACTCTGGTGCACGGACAGCCCCATGGGCCCAGGGCTGGTATTTTTCACACACCTGAAGGCTGTTTAGCCATCCTGAGATCAAGAGAAAAGAGACAAGCCCTTTGGCCAAGGTCTCACATATGCCAGAAGCAGTAACTGCTCTGCAAAGCCAAGACCAGACATTTTACTGCTGGGCTGAGCCTCAGCTACTGAGAAATATGCAGTCAGAATACAAGGAGGCCCGAGCCCTTTCTCTTCAGTTCGTCTCGGCTGTGTGGCTTCCCCGGGGCTCATGGGGGTCCGCCAACAGACGCTGCCAGCCCCGCTTCTGCCGGGCGGTCCGGTCCCAGAAGCGGGCGGACCCGGGCGCTCGCGTCCTGTGTGCTTCCTCCTCCTTCCTGCTCTCACCTGCGCCTCTTAGCCCACTCGCCTCCAAGGCCAGGGGCTACCATCCAGACTAGAGAAGAACAGCAGAAAGAGAGAGCGCACCTGAGGATACAGAACTGACCCTGGACTGCCCTTTCACCCCCAGGTAATGAGTGAAGTCAAAAGATTGGAAGATTTAAAAAGCATCTGGAGTCTCCGTATTGAATGAAAGACCCAGTGCAGAGGCATCATCATGAACACGAGCCGTAAGTGGGTCCTTCTCTTCTTTGCCATGGGAACAGGGTGGGGGCGGGGGGTGCAGGAGCCGGCGCTGGGGCCGCCTAGAAGGAGGAAGGAAGCCTGGCACGGGGTGGACACATGTCCCCCAGACTCCTCCTGGATTTTTCTCTGTGCTCCCTCCCGGGCACAGGGATATGGCTCCAGCTTTTCATGATTATTTGCTCATGTTTTATTGGCCGCGCCACTTGTCTCCGTGGGGAAGGCTGCTTGTCTCCTTCTTGCAATGCCTGGGAAGGCCTAGGAAGCAGAAGTGTGGCCATTGTCTGACTGAGGGGGCTCTGAGGAGACCTCCCGGCACACAGCTGGAAAGCCGAGGAAGGCCCTGCTTGCCCTGGAGCTGGGAGGAGCAGGGAGGCTGGCCTCGGGCTGGTGGGTGGGTGGATGTGGCAGGCCATGGGATAGGAAGGAGCAGTTTGATAAACAAATCTTCAGGAAGCCACCTTTGGGTCTGGAGACTGTGAAATATCCCACTCTGGTGCACGGACAGCCCCATGGGCCCAGGGCTGGTATTTTTCACACACCTGAAGGCTGTTTAGCCATCCTGAGATCAAGAGAAAAGAGACAAGCCCTTTGGCCAAGGTCTCACATATGCCAGAAGCAGTAACTGCTCTGCAAAGCCAAGACCAGACATTTTACTGCTGGGCTGAGCCTCAGCTACTGAGAAATATGCAGTCAGAATACAAGGAGGCCCGAGCCCTTTCTCTTCAGTTCGTCTCTTTGACTGTGGGTGCCCACTGCGGCAGGTGGCTCGGTAGCCACCCTGAAGAGGTCTGGGTTCAAGTTCTGAGCCCACCCCCACCCCGAGCTCGGAGCCAGCTTCACTGGTCTGGGTTGTTTAGCAGCATGTGGGGTTATTGAACCGGAAAATCCTAGGAACATTCACTTCCCTGGGTCTTTGACTTGGCCGTCTCCTCTCTGGATCTCAGGCTGCTCATCTGTAAAATGAGAAGGATTGAATTAGAGGTTCTTCTAATCTAAGAATCTGCAAGTTTCTTCTAAAGAAACTACAACTGGAAAGCAAGGGCATGAAAATCCGTACCTTCTGAGGCTGTGTTTAAGACCAAACCAGGTTTCCTCACCCTCCTTCCATTTCAAGGCTGTTGACATGGAGGGGAGGAAAACAAAGCCAGAGAGATGGAAATGAAATATATTTATTTACTATATATTTGTATGAGTCATCTCTCTGCCGTCTTCCTTTGTGTATTGCATAGCTTTGCTAAGCAGAAGAGTATAGCTGGACTCCCTCTGCCTTTTCCAGCCCAAGAATTTTGCCGCTTGATTTTGACAGTCTGGAACAGGGCTGAGGCTTCACACTGGGCTCAGGAAAAGAACAAAATTAGGTAGACCTGATCCCCTAGTGGGCCTCAAATTTGCATCCATGTGTGCTCTCAAACAAGTAAGGAGGTGCACTGCCTGGCACTTCTCACTATTTCTAGTTGGGGGAATGGATTTATGGGAGCCTTTTCTCACTAAATGACAGAAGAGGAAGATGGCTCATTTATTTTTCAAGGAATTAAGAAATAAGGTAACAAGCAACAGACCCTGCTTTTTTTCTCTCTTTAGAATCATGCTAATCTTGTCCCAGTAGCAACACTGAATATTCCTAACAGAAGGAAATAGATTTTACTTAAAAAAAAAAAAAAAAGAACCAGTAGAATTGAATACTGGATAAGGGAAGGACTAGCAAGAGTGCCATCCCAGCCTCATATATTTTTTCTAAGTGGGGAAGGTGTGTTTATTTTCCAGGAGTAGTGGAAAATAAACAGAGGGACTCAGGAAGTCTGAGGGGGCCCTGAAGTTCCCTAAGAAGTGCTTCTCTACAGGGCAGCCTGGGGGGCACACTGTGGAGAAACTCCCACTCAGGGCTGGGCTCTCTCACCACTGGGGCTCCAGCCCACCCTGGTCGGGTGCAGGAGGAGAGAGTAGAAATCAGACCTTGCACAGGGTCTGATGTGAAGGTGTGACAGGGTCATGGGTCACAGGGACTGAGCATTGGTATGTGGTTCTTGGGGTGACCTGTTGTAAGCAAACAGTGCTCTCCCCTTCAGGGAGTGACATTCTTAGCTCAGTCCTCATGCTTGAAATCAAGCCTAAGAGAAATGATCAGTTTTTCTTTCACTTCCACTTACTGAGTCCTCACTATCAGCCACAGAGCTATGCGTTTCACCTGTGAGCTGGGCATTATTGCTCTAGTTTTACAGATGAAACTCTTTAGTTCATGTTCAATAACTTCAGGTTATGTGGCTGATGGTTGGGTTGTGAAAGGTACTTGAATGCATAACATTTTCGACAGCGTGTGCTGTTCCTGATCAGCAATTCAGATGTCACCATTGAGACGAGGGCAGAGCATGAGCTTTTTACTATACTGCTCATCACTTCATCTGGAGAAGAGGAGCGTGGGCTGCAGTCTTGGGCCAGCATGTTAGAGCTGATATAGCTCAGGCCTTGCCATCAGGTGGGCCCAGGTTCTAGTTCTGTTTTCACTTCCTGGCAGTACAGTCCTCAGGATGGTTGTCTCACCTGCAAAACAAGACCTACCTCAGCGTGGAATGGAGATAAATATTCACGTGTCGTGTAAAATTCAGAGAGTGGCACCCACGCCAGCTGGCGTCCTGTCATCGGCCAGGCTGCCACTGTCACTACAGTAGTCCTTGTGGTTCTTATCATTAAGTCCTCATGACTTTATGGCATTAGCAACCTCTCAGATGTCACACCTTTGTCATAAATTGAAATAAAAGTGAAAGTATGATCTTGAGGACAAGACAGCATGGTTAGAGACTGCTTTGTAAATATATGTAAATTTCTTTATTAATAAGAAACACAGGCTTAAGTGGCCCAGAAAGTGGGGGATGCCCAGTCAGTGACTCCTCAAACTACATTTCAGTTTCATCAGAATTCCTTTGTATGAAATCTGAGCCTTAGCGCACCACAAAGCAGGACATTAGCGCACCACAAAGCAGGACAGCGAGAGAAAGGGATCGTTTTGGAAATGTAGAGTAGGGTGGTGATCCAGACCCGGCAGAGTGCAACAGGTGGGTTCCAGCCCTCTGAGCCAGGAAGGGAGCAGGGAGGAGGGCTCTGCATAGAGAGAATAAAACACTAAAGGCACGAGCAAGACACCCTGGGCAAGTGCTGAGATGGTGCCTCCCATGGGTCAAGGACTTCAGGGAAAACAGAGCCATCCTTTCTACCGTGGCCTCTGTGGGGTGAGTCTGCTGTCCAGCCTTTCCGTCCCCCTCCACACACCAACCTGATTCCAAAGATCTGTCATTTGACTCCTGATGTGCTGAGGTGGCCTCCTACCTGCCCTCCCTTCACCCACTCCAGCCCCCTTCAGTGCCCCCATCTGCCTGCTGCATCACACTCTGCTTAAAACGCAGATCCCATTGCTCTTAAGATGCAAGAGGAAACCCCTCTGCAAGGCCTGCAGTGCCCCAGTGACCCAGCCTTGCTCACAGCCCCAGCTCATCCACACGTGCATCCACCTTCTCCATGGTCCCGTCACGTCTGCCTCCTCCCATTCCCTCCTAGAATGCTCCCTGCCGCCAGCTCCAGCCCCTCTGCCCACCACCACTGCTCATCACCCAGGCTGGCCTCCTGACGCCCCACCCCCAGCCCAGCTGACACTCCCCCAGAGATGTTCTGCTTGTGCACCTTGACCCTGTTCCTTCAGAGCCTTGAGTCTATCATCACACACTCACCCACGTGGTCACATTTTCCTGACCCTACAAAGCAAGCAAAGTCTGACCCCAGATCCCTTGTTCTCACATAATCCACAGAACCACGAGGGCCTCACCACTTAATATGCATTTTCATAGGCAACAATAAACCGCTGGTTATTCCGTCAGTGTTTCCCATTCTTTATTAGCCCCAGGGGCTCCCAAGACCTGGGAATCAGAGCCAGGAGAGACTGAGTTGGCCCCAGAGCCTCAGATGCCCTGAGCACCAGAGTCATCTGTGTGTCTATCATAAAATGCTGCACTTCGCTTGGGCTGCCACTCCCAGAGCTCCTGAAGGCTGTGGCTCTCCTAGGCACAGAGCCAGGGCTGGCTTATCCTAGAAGCTGGAGAGGCACCAGCCTACCACATACAATGGTACCAAGATCCTTTCTCCCTTCATTGGCTTCCTCTGGTGGCCTCTTCTTAAGCTGTTATGGATTGGCATGTCAACAGGCTACTTGTTTGGAGTAGGTTTTGTCTCATTGAAGGTTTCTCAGGTGGTGCTAGTGGTAAAGAAGCTGCCTGCCAATGCAGGAGACACAAGAAATGCATGTTTGGTCCCTAGGTTAGGAAGATTCCCTGGAGAAGGAAATGGCAACCCACTCTTGTATTCTTTTTTTTCTTTTTTTAAGGGTCTTTCCTTTTTTAAAAAAAAATTGGCCTCTTATTGTTTTATTTATTTTCATCCATCTTTATTCTTTGGCCTGTGTGGGCCTCCCATCTCAGTGGCCTCTCTCGTTGCTGGGCACTGGCTTTGTGTATGTGCTCCAGAGCATTGGCTCGTAATTGGACATACCGGTCCAGGCATTCTGCAGTACATGGGATCTTCCTGGGCCAGGGATTGAACCAGTGCCTCCTGCACTACTAGGCAGACTCTCTACCCACTGGACCACCAGGGAAGCCCCTACTTCCATATTCTTGCCTGGGAAATTCCGTGGGCAGAGAAGCCTGGTGGGATACAGTCCATGAGGTTGCAAAGAGTCTGACATAATTGCATATTGTTTTGTTGAAAAGAACATTAAAGGGTCATAGGACCCTCACAAAAGTGTCACAGGATAAGTAGACTGCACCCAAGCTGAAAACCCAAGCTTTGAGGAATGGATTCCTGAGTTCAGATTTGACATTTATCATGTATTCTCTCTATAATCTTGTACAAGATAGATATATCTCAACCTACAAGAGTTGGGCCTCACCACTTCACATGCATTTTCATAGGCAACAATAAACCGCTGGTTATTCCGTCAGTGTTTCCCATTCTTTATTAGCCCCAGGGGCTCCCAAGACCTGGGAATCAGAGCCAGGAGAGACTGAGTTGGCCCCAGAGCCTCAGATGCCCTGAGCACCAGAGTCATCTGTGTGTCTATCATAAAATGCTGCACTTCGCTTGGGCTGCCACTCCCAGAGCTCCTGAAGGCTGTGGCTCTCCTAGGCACAGAGCCAGGGCTGGCTTATCCTAGAAGCTGGAGAGGCACCAGCCTACCACATACAATGGTACCAAGATCCTTTCTCCCTTCATTGGCTTCCTCTGGTGGCCTCTTCTTAAGCTGTTATGGATTGGCATGTCAACAGGCTACTTGTTTGGAGTAGGTTTTGTCTCATTGAAGGTTTCTCAGGTGGTGCTAGTGGTAAAGAAGCTGCCTGCCAATGCAGGAGACACAAGAAATGCATGTTTGGTCCCTAGGTTAGGAAGATTCCCTGGAGAAGGAAATGGCAACCCACTCTTGTATTCTTTTTTTTCTTTTTTTAAGGGTCTTTCCTTTTTTAAAAAAAAATTGGCCTCTTATTGTTTTATTTATTTTCATCCATCTTTATTCTTTGGCCTGTGTGGGCCTCCCATCTCAGTGGCCTCTCTCGTTGCTGGGCACTGGCTTTGTGTATGTGCTCCAGAGCATTGGCTCGTAATTGGACATACCGGTCCAGGCATTCTGCAGTACATGGGATCTTCCTGGGCCAGGGATTGAACCAGTGCCTCCTGCACTACTAGGCAGACTCTCTACCCACTGGACCACCAGGGAAGCCCCTACTTCCATATTCTTGCCTGGGAAATTCCGTGGGCAGAGAAGCCTGGTGGGATACAGTCCATGAGGTTGCAAAGAGTCTGACATAATTGCATATTGTTTTGTTGAAAAGAACATTAAAGGGTCATAGGACCCTCACAAAAGTGTCACAGGATAAGTAGACTGCACCCAAGCTGAAAACCCAAGCTTTGAGGAATGGATTCCTGAGTTCAGATTTGACATTTATCATGTATTCTCTCTATAATCTTGTACAAGATAGATATATCTCAACCTGATTTTTTCTCATTATAAAAGGTTGGCAGAAGTTCTTGTTGGGTTTGTTGTGAGGATGAAGTGAAATAACATGAGAAACTCCGTGGTGGTAGGTCTCAGAGAATGAAGTTGGATTTGAAGTTGCATTGGTCACTGAGTAGAGCAAAGTTCTGAAGTGATGATGTCATAAGAGCCAAGCTCTCTGGTTCAAAACTAGCCTGTGCTTTGCTGATATTGTGGCCAGCACTAGGTTCAGTACACAAGAGAGCTGTGGCTTTCTGGAAGCCTTCAGGAAGATGATTAACCTGGTGTTGTATATGGCATGAGTCTAAAAGGGCAGGACAGGAAGTTGGGATCCTAGATGAGAGATAATTAACCTAATTCCATAAAGGTCTGAGGCCCATATTTGAGTGACTGTCAGAATAGATCTTGGGCAAGCTTCAGGAGCTGGTGAGGGTCAGGGAGGCCTGACATGCTGCAGTCCATGGGGTTCCAAAGAGTCAGACACAACTGGCAGCTGAACAACAAGACTAGAAATGAGGGAAAGATTCTTTAGAGAGTAAAGTCTTCATTTTATGGCACCTGATTGAGTTATAGTGTGAAAAAGAAGAGGAGCAGGGAACAGATTTGAGGATATTTAAGCAGAAGCTGGCTTTGCAAGTATGTGAGATGGATGTAGAAATAAATGAGAAGCCAGGATGGCCAAGGTCTAGGAGGCTAATAACAGTGGCCCTTACCACATCTATCCCCAGACAAAAAGAGAGAATAAATAAATAAATAAAGGCAACCAGAGACCCAGTAAGCTGTAGGGGAGGGGCCTCCTGGTGGGAGCTGTGGCTCCTGGCAGGCAGCCAGCTCAAGGCAACACCCCAAGGAAGGAACCAGGGGAATAAATATCCTGACCTCTCTCTCTCTACTCCCTTGGATTTCCTACAGTATCCAGTATAGCCAGGAGCCAGAGGGCAAGGAAGACAGCTGGGCCCGGCTCAGTCAGCCTTCCAGGGTAGAGTAGAGCAGAGTGGACCTGGGAGGGCAGGGGATTTCAGCTTGAAGACACCCAGCACAAGAGCACCACGATCTCTCTGCTCAAGTCAGGAGCTCTAAGAATTTCTCTAAGAGAAAAGGGTCCATTGCAAGTACCAACACTGGAGGATACCCTCTGAAGAAATTCTAAATTCACAAAACAGGTGAAGTAGAGATATACAGATGATAAACAGATGAAGTAGAGATGAAGTATACGTTGTAAGAATAGAGGTTTAAAAAAAAGAAAAAAAAAAGCACTTCCTAAATGAATAGAGCCCTCATTGACATATGACCACTTGAGGCTAAGAAGACATTAGAGGAATAATATAAGGAACTATGTTAAAACCATCCGAGGAGCTTCCCTGGTGGTCCAGTGGGTAAAGAGTCTACCTTGCAGTGCAAGGGGCACCGGTTCGATCCCTGGCCGGGGAAGATCCCACATGCCGAAGAACGACTGGGCCGGTGTGTCCAATTACAAACCAGTGCTCTGGAGCGCATGCGCCCAGAGCCAGTGCTCTGCAACGAGAGAGGCCACTGCAATGGGAGGCCCACACAGGCCGAAGAATAAATATGGATGAAAAATAAAAACGATGACTTAGACGCCAAAAAAAATTTTTTTAGAGAAAAAAACCATCTGAAATGAGTATAACACATCTCTGCAAATCACAATGTGATTTCAAGAGTTCCTGCCTTGCATAAAGGAAGTGATATCAGTTCTGAACTCCAGCATTCCTATCTGGCAAAAGCCTTATCTGACTGAGATAACATCTGGTGGGGTGAATGTCAACAACTGGCCAGTGTCCAGTGTTAGTCAGACGCCATTGTAATGAGCAAAAAACAACCAGAAACGTGTAAGTACCTCTCACTTGTGGGTGTTTTGCCAGTTAAATTGTTTTCCTGGAGTTCCTAAGGGCATAGACTGGCTCTAGATAGCTGGGTCCACATTCCAGCCCTGCCCTTTCCTTGCTGTGTGGACATAGGCAAGTCACTTACCTTCTCTGTGCCTCCATTCCTCATCTCAAGTGATAATTGCATGGGGTATAATAATGGTGCCTTTCTCACAGAGTTGTTATAAAGAATAAGTTAACAGTTGTGAATTGCTTAAAACAGTGCCTGGTATGTAGCAAGTGTTTATGAAATGGATGAAAATAGTGTGTTTTATGCTTGAGCTGCCATAATAAAGTCCCACAAACTGTGTGGCTTAAAGAATAGCAATGTATTATCTCAATGGTTCTGGAGCTGAAAGTGCACAATCAAAGTGTGTGCTGAACTGTGTATGTTCCTTCCAAGGGCCATGAGGGAAGGATCTGCCCCAGGCTCCTCTCCTTGGTTGTGGGTGACCGATGTTTCTCTGTGTGTCTTCACATTGCCTCTGTCTATACATATTTTGGTGCCCAAATTTCCCCTTTTGATGAGGACACCAATCTTACTGGATACGGGCCCAACCTAATGATATCATTTTAACTTGATTACCTCTGTTAAGACCATATATCCAAGTAAAGTCACATTCTGGCATACTAGGGGTGAGGGCATCTATATATGAATTTGCAGAAACACAATTCAATTCATTACATAGAACTTGTTAAGTAAAATACTCCTCAAGGAGATTTCCTTGTGGGTCAGTCTTCCTGAATACCACTACACCCCAGGGCTAGTGTAGGATGCTGATAGTTGGTTACCTAGTCTTCATGTTTAAACTCTTAATTTTGCCATCCCTGACCAGCAGGGATGGAGCCTGTCTCTGAGAGCTTGAAAAGGATGTTCGCACTTAGAAGGTGCCAAGAAAAGGTGACGGTGATGACTCAGTATTCCACGGTCTGTCTACAGAGCACACACTCCCCGCTGTCCCCCTTATTCTGGTCATTATGCACAGTTGTTGCATTTCAGCAGCAAAATAGAATTTAGAGTCATGGAATTGTTTTTCAGTCTGTCTAGTTCCTAGGCATGTCCAACAGGGGGAATAAGAATTGGATTGTTCATTTGTTCCTTCAACAGATCCTTACTGCTCACCAGCTCTGCACCAGGCATGTGGGTGGAGACACAGCAGTCGATGTGACAGGCATGGCTCTTGCCTTTGTGGATCGTACAGGTCAGCCAGAGGGGCCAGCGGGCAGCCCGCATGACAGGACATGTCTTAGGTGCCCAGCATCAGGATTTGAGTGAATTTTAATTATTTGCAAATACTCAGAAATAAATATTGGAATTTGCAGCTTCTCTTTAAGGTCAGCCTGACAGACCTTGTATCCACGCCCCTATGTTCCTACAGGGCAGACGAAGTCTGTAGACCTGCCTGAGTTCACAGGACCTGTGCTATTCTCTACAGACCCACAGTTGCCACCTCTTCCTGATACATCAACAGGCACAACTTAATACTCCTTTGTTGTCTTGCCACTGTAGGCATTTGAATTTATTTTCAATGGAAGTATACTTGTTTTATAGTATTATGTCAGTTTCAGGTATATAGAAAAATGATTCATATATATATTCATTTATTGTTTTTCTGATTCTTTTCCCTTATAGATTATCGTAAGATATTGAGTATAGCTCCCTGTGCTAAATAGTAAATCCTTGTTGTTTGTTTTATATGCAGGCATTTGAATTTTTTAAATCCTAGTCTAGTATATAACATCAAACACAGAGACGAGAAAACTACAGCATATTGTTCATCACAGGAGAAAGTTCTATTTGGAGTAAGCAGTTGATCAACACCACCAGGCCATAAAGTGCTCTTGAGGCGAGCAAAATCCTGCCCATGTCCTTACTTCCCCAGCTACCCCATTCCCAGAGGGTGACATCATATCCTTTTGGATGCAGTTGGGCAAACAGTGCCCCACACCCCATCTCCTAAAAGTCAGTTTCACTTCCAGAGGAATCTGTTAGAAGGGGAAGGGCACAGAACAAAGGAAAGCACTTCTGAACAGCTGGTCCCAGGTCTGGGATCCTTTTCCAGAAATAGGACTCAAGGAGGCTGGGTTGTCCCAGAGGTGGTTGTGACACATGGGACAGGCCTGGTCCAGGGGAGGACATCTGGTCGACAGCATGAGCGCTGTTTCTGTGAGGTCAGTTTCATACACCGACTCAGCTAAGGGCCGATTACCCAAAGGCTACACGTTGACCTCGAATGGCTATGCAAGACCTCTCTTCTATTATGATGGGCATCTCCCACCTGAGAAAGAAAGGTGAGAAATTGGATGATGCCAACAAAATGTGTTCGGTTGAGAGTAGATTTTTCTTCATTTCTCTGATCAGGATAGTAAATCATTCATATAAAGCAAAGCATAGTACATAGCACATTGTAGTTGCTCAGAAGATATTTGATGATTTCATTAACAAAAAACCCACTCTGTTTTCCTTTATGAAGATCTCTCTTAGTTTCATCTTTATGATCATCTGCTACATTTCCCACCTGGTTATCCTACGGAACTTCAAATTCAAATGAAAATTGCAATAATAATTATTAATAAACTTGTTCTTTTAAAAAAGAAAAAAAGAAAAACCTTTCTTCCACTCTGTGGTCCCAGCTGATGGCTTGAAGCTCCATGTACGCAGTCACAGAAGTTAATCAGAAAGTAGCCCTCATCCACATTTCCCTTTCCTCCACTCTCCTGTCTGTGTTTACATCTGGTCATTCCTACCTCCCAAACATAACTGAGCTCTTCCTTCCTCAGCTGCCATCACTGCCCAGTGTCCTTGGCACCAGCCATGGCAGCCACTGGAGTAAATGGTTGGGGGTGGGGGCTGAGCTCAGGTGCAGTTGGAGGCATCAGAGCCGTGTGGCTGCTGGACATTGTGATTCCAGGCTGCCGACTCTGTAAAACCCTGGTTAGGTTGTGTCTGAGCATGGCGTCCAGGGCGGAGGATGCCCAGGAACAGTGGAGGGACTTGAAACATGCTGGGAAGACGACCCTGAAGGAGCAGTAGGGATCCTCCAGAGTCAGCCCCAAACATTGATTTTGGGTCCTCTGGAGAGTGTGGAATTTCACGCTTGGCAATTTAACATGATGCTGCTGGGTTGTGCCCTACGATCCAGACTTCTTCACATCTTTTTCTGAGTGCCTCACCAGCCAGACAGGAGGTCCAGACAGCCTCCACTCCGCCATCCCTTTGCCCCTATGCTGTGGGTGCTGCTGCATGCTCCTGCCACAGCCCCACCCCCTCCTCTGGCAGAATTCCACTCTCTACAGCCTGGATCATTTCAAAAGCTTTTTCCTCGCATCTGCTTAATTTTGTGCAAAGCGCAAGTCTTTCTCCATGGGCTGTTATCTCTTGCCCTCACCGGCACCAGCAGGGCCAATGAAAGGATTGCCTTGCAATGGTCTAATGACACAGTTGATCTATTTTAAGCACCTGAAGCACACTCCGCCAAGTGCCAATCTTCCTGTAGCAAGCTGCTCTCAGCATGCAGGGCCAGGGCCAGCCCGAGGTCTGTTCCTGATTGTTGAAATCTGGGGAAGCAGCCCAGGGACCCAGACCCTGCCCATCCAAGGATGATCTAAAGCAACCATAAAATTAGATATTTTCACAGACATCGTGAGGTGTTCTGTGAGAATTGCCCATGGTGCCAGGATTATAAGGCACAGAGACCTCGAGTGACTATAAAAGAGGTTGCTGGTCCTTTCAAAGGACAGAGGTAGAGCCTGGGCCCACTCCATGTAGGGAGAAGGTACCTGGGAGGCAGCATTTCAGAAACAAAGAAAAGCCCAAGCCCGTCCAGCCTCAGACCCTTTCCTTCCACTCTCCTGTCTGTGTTTACATCTGGTCATTCCTACCTCCCAAACATAACTGAGCTCTTCCTTCCTCAGCTGCCATCACTGCCCAGTGTCCTTGGCACCAGCCATGGCAGCCACTGGAGTAAATGGTTGGGGTGGGGCTGAGCTCAGGTGCAGTTGGAGGCATCAGAGCCGTGTGGCTGCTGGACATTGTGATTCCAGGCTGCCGACTCTGTAAAACCCTGGTTAGGTTGTGTCTGAGCATGGCGTCCAGGGCGGAGGATGCCCAGGAACAGTGGAGGGACTTGAAACATGCTGGGAAGACGACCCTGAAGGAGCAGTAGGGATCCTCCAGAGTCAGCCCCAAACATTGATTTTGGGTCCTCTGGAGAGTGTGGAATTTCACGCTTGGCAATTTAACATGATGCTGCTGGGTTGTGCCCTACGATCCAGACTTCTTCACATCTGTTTCTGAGTGCCTCACCAGCCAGACAGGAGGTCCAGACAGCCTCCACTCCGCCATCCCTTTGCCCCTATGCTGTGGGTGCTGCTGCATGCTCCTGCCACAGCCCCACCCCCTCCTCTGGCAGAATTCCACTCTCTACAGCCTGGATCATTTCAAAAGCTTTTTCCTCGCATCTGCTTAATTTTGTGCAAAGCGCAAGTCTTTCTCCATGGGCTGTTATCTCTTGCCCTCACCGGCACCAGCAGGGCCAATGAAAGGATTGCCTTGCAATGGTCTAATGACACAGTTGATCTATTTTAAGCACCTGAAGCACACTCCGCCAAGTGCCAATCTTCCTGTAGCAAGCTGCTCTCAGCATGCAGGGCCAGGGCCAGCCCGAGGTCTGTTCCTGATTGTTGAAATCTGGGGAAGCAGCCCAGGGACCCAGACCCTGCCCATCCAAGGATGATCTAAAGCAACCATAAAATTAGATATTTTCACAGACATCGTGAGGTGTTCTGTGAGAATTGCCCATGGTGCCAGGATTATAAGGCACAGAGACCTCGAGTGACTATAAAAGAGGTTGCTGGTCCTTTCAAAGGACAGAGGTAGAGCCTGGGCCCACTCCATGTAGGGAGAAGGTACCTGGGAGGCAGCATTTCAGAAACAAAGAAAAGCCCAAGCCCCATCAGAAATGCCTGAGCCTCAGACGCTTTTTTTTTCCTCCTCCTCCTAATCAAGAGACATTCTTTTCTGATTATAGCCTATTTGAGTGCCATTGTTTGTAAATATTACTTATTTAATCTCTGCAACAATCCTGCGTGGCCCTTCCCTGCTCTGTATCGAAGGATGGTCCTCCCTGTTATATGGGCTCTCACTGTTCCTCACAGAACTCACCACCGTCGGTGGTTGGTTTAGCCATTAGCCTGTCATTTCCGTCTCTTATCCCCCTTTGGACTAGAAGCCACATGATGGCTCTGTGACAGGCCTGTTTTGTTCATCGCTGAGTTCTCCAAACTCATTACAGCTTTTGGCACAAAGCGATGGCTGCCAATGACAGATCATGTTAGTTGACCATTAACTATGTGCCAGGCACAATGCTAAGGTCTTCACAGACATGAATGCATTTAATCTTCACGGAAGTTCTATAAAGTAGATGCTAATAATATCCTCGTTTTTACAGAGGCACAGACCAAGGCTCAGAAAAAAGGTTGCTGGTCCTAAATCTCATATTTAATAAGTAATGATGCCTTGAATGAATATGTGAATGGGTGGATCTAACATGGACTATTAAATACTTCCATTTTGCATGAAAGGGAAATGAGGTTCAAAGGTACAGTCTCCTGGCCTCAGTCACATGAGCTGGGAGGTGGTGGGGCTGGTATTTGAAACCACATCGAGTCAACTCCAAGGATCTTTTCCCTCCTTCCTGCTTCCTCCTCTTTCCCCTCTTTCCCCATTTTACTGTGATGAGAGTTATGGGGTCAGGGAGAAGTTCAGGTTGGGGTGGCTGGTCTTTTTCCTGTTGGATGTCCCAGCCCTGCTCTCTTGTCCACTAAGGCGATGACACAAATCCCTGCTCTGTGCATGGCAACGTGCCAGGCGCTGAGGGATTGGAGATGCACAGGAAAGAGCGTGATCTCAGACAGCCTCCTTCCAGCCTCACCCAGGGGCAGACAGCATGGAGGACTGTAACAGAGCCAAAGCCTCTTGAATGTTGAGAGGGAAGGAAAGAGAGAAGAGGGAGTCAGGCCAGATTCCCCTGGAAGATCTAGGAACTACTTTGTGGAGAAGGTAGCATTCACTCCAGACCTTGAGAGGTAGCCTGGATAGGGAAGAAGGGCATTCCTGATGGACTCATCCATCCACTCTCGCAGGCGAGCTTCCATGATCGCTTGTTGCACAACTTCTGGCATCTCAGACCCGTGGCTCAGGGGGAGGGTAAAATAAACAGATAGAAAATAAACAGAGGATTTCAGGACAGGTCAGGAAGTCCGGTTGTCTGTAATCTCTGAAGTATGAGGAGGCGGACAGTGAGGACAGAAGGTGAGAGCTGGTGAAGATCAGATCTTCGAGAGTTGCCCATGCCAGGCTGGAGAGTATTTGTTACAGTCTGTGACCAGTGAGGAGACATAAGAGGTTTTGAGCTGAGCGGTGACCCCCCCCCCCCTTCAGAGCTGTGCATTATTTAGGACGATCTCCCTGGCAACACACACCTGATGGAGAGGAGAGCCCAGAGGCAGCAGAGCTGGCTCTGCACTGTGGAGCAGGTGTGAGTGGATGAGAGGGGAATGTGTGGGGAGCAGAGAGGATGAGCCACACTGTGTATCGCTGTCGGTGTTACTGCCCTTGTACCCTCAAGTGGACCTGTTTTCTGATTCTGCTTGCTGGGACTGTGCGAACTGATACTTTGAAAACTAGGTTACTGACCAAATCGAGGTGCCTTCGATAGTGTATCTGATAAGCACTTGAGCTGTGGAGTCAGACTGCCTGGGTTCAGATTCCAGCTCAGTCACTGACTACCTGTGCAGCCTTCAGTGACTTGCTTTACCCCCACGGCTTCAGCTTCCTCTCAGGATGGGAGGAATAGGGGAGGGCTGAGTGAGGGGATGGGTATTAGGGAATGCTTAGCACACAGTAATGATTAATGAAATACAGTTAAATGTGTTAAGAAAACCCCCTTTTAGTATACAAATTAGTCAACACGCAGTATGGTTAGGACCGGTCACTGCTTGATCATTCTGTTGGATAGAGGAATGGAGGTATTGCTAGCCTAGGACTTTTATTTCAGTAACATTTAATTCAATTTTGTTTATTATATGTCAAACTATATTCTAAACTTCCTGTGAGTTATCTCTTTTAATCCAGGTATGAGTTAGGAATAAGATTGATGTTGACGCGGGCAATCCTAATTAGGTAGGAAGTGTCATCCCAGGCCAGGAATTGACGAACCTTTCCTGTAAAGGACCAGGCCAAAAATATCTTGGGCTTTGTGGGCCTTACATCTCTAAGGCATGGAAGCAGCCCATGACAATGTGTGGTCAAATGGATGAGACAGCAATTCAGTCACAATTTATTCCCAAAAATAAAGGTGAAGAGGGATTTAACCTGTGGGCCAGTTTGCTGACCCTTACACAAGATGATATGTAATGTCTCTTCCATCTTTGAAAGTCCAGTCTAAAAGGAAGACACAGAAGTACCTAATCTCTCTTATTTGGTTCCCCTTTGTAACTATAAGAGCAGTTTACCTTAAATATGATAAAGATTACACCGGAAAGATAGACCCAGAAAGGACTCTAGAAGGCTGTCCTTCTATAAGACTCCATTCTCCATGTGCCTTCATTTTCCGCATAGCCCATAATTCATACTCTGAGATTACTTGACTCATCTCATGTGACCACTAAATGGCAGGCTGCATAGGCTGCCCTGGAGTCTCTTGAGTAGACAGCCCTTGATACTCAGACCAGACTCTCCACTTGAAAAGATATACAGGGCAGAATTTCATGCCGTTGCCTCCATGTGTAGAGCAAAGTCTCCTCCTACTTTGCTTCCCATTCCCATTTCCTACTCAAAGCCCACATTCTCTTGTAATGAAGTGCATGTGTGCTAAGCTGCTTGTCATGTTCTACTCTGTGCAACCCTATGGACTGTAGCTCGCCAGGCTCCTCTGTGCATGGGATTCTCCAGGCAAGAATACTGGGGTAGGTCGCCATGCCCTCCTCCAGGGGATCTTCCCAACCCAGGGATTGAACCCATGTCTCTTAGTCTCCTGCGTTAGCAGGCTGGTGCTTTACCACTTGTGCCACCTGAGTGGCTACAATAGCCACACTGTCTGTCCAGCATGTTTTATCATCCCTCCTTCTGATTCCTTGCAAGAACTGCCTCCTAACTCCACAGAGTACAAATGAGCTCTCAGATATGGTGTTCTGCCTCTCCCACAGGAGGTGGAACATGACCTAGGCTAGCAAATCAGAGTATCCCATCTCTCTGTGCCACTAGGATTTGTTCATCAATGGACATTAGACCAAAGAGAAATCAACCATAGTATTCCCTGAAATTGGATAGGGAAGCACTGGGAGGAAGTATTCTAATTCTATTATGGTTGCTGAGCTGAGGCTCTGGGTATACTGAGGGCATTCCTGTCCAACATGTGGGAAGAAGCTGTCTGAAAAATAGAAAAAGTTATCCTCCGACCATATAGTGAAGCCTTTGAAGCAGCCAGATCTGAATGCAGAGGCTACTCACCCCACCCACAGACCTCTCAGTTGTAAGAACCGACAGATTCCCTTTCACTTAGACTAATTTTGAGTTTCTGTAAATTACAATGGAGAGGATCCTAACTAAGGTACTTGCTGCTGTTGTTATTTTATCCTTTTTCTCATAGACAATTGCCTCATACCCTCGTTTATCGAAACCCTAGCCATCTTTAGGCTAAAAGCTTCCTCTCATCCACTCCTGAAGTGGTTTTATTTCTTTTTCTGACGTCCCTGGCCCTTGTTTTTAAACATTTTTATCGTTATGGGTAATTTGCTGTCATTCAACATGGTTTGTTCATGTGCATTTCCCAGCACCCTTCTTAGATGATAAGCGCCCTGAGGACAGGAGCCTAAGTGTCAGCAGAGAATAGTGTGTTTGCTCCACAACTACAAGCAACAGACCGTTGGGGAGTCAGAGCACCAATGCTGGAGCTTACAAGTCCACGTGTGCACCAAGCTGCAAGTGTCAAACACACGTATTTAAGAAAAATCAATGTGGTAAAGTAATTGTGACTGAAGGTAATACGAGGGCTTCCCAGGTGGCTCAGTGGGTGAAGAATCCACCTTTAATGCAGGAGACACGGGTTCAGTCCTTGGACTGGGAAGATCCCCTGGAGAAGGGCATGGCAGCCTACTCCAGTATTCTTGCCTGGAGATTTCCACGGACAGAGGATCCTGGCGGTCACAGTCCATGGGGTCACAAAGAGTCGGACATGACAGAAGTGACTGAGAACAGCACAGCAAAGATAATCCTAACATAGCCAGGCTAATATTTTCAACAATAAAAAGGAGTCCTCCAGTGATCTGAGTGTGGTTACATGGCCATAAACAAAGGAATGGAAAATTTTTGAGCTTTACACTGAAAATTTATATACTTTATGCAAGTTATGCCACAATGAAAAGTGAAAAATAGGGCTTCCCTGGTAGCTCAGTGGTAGCTCAGCCTGCCAAGGCAGGAGACACGGGTTCAGTCCCTCATCTGGGAAGATTTCACATGCTGAGGAGCAACTAAGCCCGTGAGCTGCAGCTATGGAGCTGGTGCTCTAGAGCCTTGGAGCCTCAACTATGGAGCCCATGTGCCACAACTATTGAAGCCCGTGTGTCCTAGAGCCCGAGTCCCACAACAAGAGAAGTCACTGCAACAGGAAGCATGCTCACCTCAACTAGAGAGTAGCCCCCACTCCCTGCAACTAGAGAAGAGCCTGTGGCAACAGTGAAAACTCAGAATTGCCAAAAATAAATGAATAAATAAAAATTTTTAAAAAAGAACACAGGCAACAAAAGAAAGTAAAAACTAAAAACAAAGGAGTCATACTTGATAAGCCTGTCCATTACTCGTCAATACAGAAAAATTAATTTGAGATAGATCGTAGACCTTAATAAATGAAAAGCTAAAACTTTACAGCTTCTAGAAGAGAATACAGGAGAATATCTTATGACCTGGAGGTAGGCAGTGACAGAACACTAAAAGCAGCAAAAATGGGCAAGAAGTTCCTAAAACAAGGACACTTTACAAAGGACAGACCGTTGGGGAGTCAGAGCACCAATGCTGGAGCTTACAAGTCCACGTGTGCACCAAGCTGCAAGTGTCAAACACACGTATTTAAGAAAAATCAATGTGGTAAAGTAATTGTGACTGAAGGTAATACGAGGGCTTCCCAGGTGGCTCAGTGGGTGAAGAATCCACCTTTAATGCAGGAGACACGGGTTCAGTCCTTGGACTGGGAAGATCCCCTGGAGAAGGGCATGGCAGCCTACTCCAGTATTCTTGCCTGGAGATTTCCACGGACAGAGGATCCTGGCGGTCACAGTCCATGGGGTCACAAAGAGTCGGACATGACAGAAGTGACTGAGAACAGCACAGCAAAGATAATCCTAACATAGCCAGGCTAATATTTTCAACAATAAAAAGGAGTCCTCCAGTGATCTGAGTGTGGTTACATGGCCATAAACAAAGGAATGGAAAATTTTTGAGCTTTACACTGAAAATTTATATACTTTATGCAAGTTATGCCACAATGAAAAGTGAAAATAGGGCTTCCCTGGTAGCTCAGTGGTAGCTCAGCCTGCCAAGGCAGGAGACACGGGTTCAGTCCCTCATCTGGGAAGATTTCACATGCTGAGGAGCAACTAAGCCCGTGAGCTGCAGCTATGGAGCTGGTGCTCTAGAGCCTTGGAGCCTCAACTATGGAGCCCATGTGCCACAACTATTGAAGCCTGTGTGTCCTAGAGCCCGAGTCCCACAACAAGAGAAGTCACTGCAACAGGAAGCATGCTCACCTCAACTAGAGAGCAGCCCCCACTCCCTGCAACTAGAGAAGAGCCTGTGGCAACAGTGAAAACTCAGAATTGCCAAAAATAAATGAATAAATAAAAATTTTTAAAAAAGAACACAGGCAACAAAAGAAAGTAAAAACTAAAAACAAAGGAGTCATACTTGATAAGCCTGTCCATTACTCGTCAATACAGAAAAATTAATTTGAGATAGATCGTAGACCTTAATAAATGAAAAGCTAAAACTTTACAGCTTCTAGAAGAGAATACAGGAGAATATCTTATGACCTGGAGGTAGGCAGTGACAGAACACTAAAAGCAGCAAAAATGGGCAAGAAGTTCTAACAGACACTTTACAAAGGACATGTACAAATGGGCACTCAGCATCATTAGTCATCAAGCAGATGCAAATTAAAACCACCTTTGTCCACCCACCAAGATGGCTTAGTTATTCATATCTTGTTGGTGAGAATGTTAAAATGGTACAACCACTTTGAAAATCTGTTTGTTTAATAAAAGCTCAACACACACAAAATGCAGATCCTACAATTCCATTCCTTGGTATTTACCCATGAGAGGTGAAAACATAAGTCTGCAGAAAGTTTTGTGCAAGACTGTTCCTGGCAGATTAATTCATACTATCCCAAAGCTGAAAACAACTTGAATGTCCATCTATGGACAAATGGATAAGCAAATCTGGTTACATTTCCACAATGGAATACTACTCAGCAGAAAAAATGAAAAAAAAAGTAACTATTGGTACATGCCACACCACGAATGCATGCCAAAAAAAAAAGGTTGAGTAAAAAAGTAGGACAAAAAAGACCACATACTATATCCCATTTTATGAGGTTCAAGAACAGGCAAACAAAGTCTATGTGGATAGAAATCATAACAGTTTGCCTTTGGTTTGGGGGTGGAGCAGGTTATCTCCGTATTATGGAAATGTGTCCTGTCTTGGCTGAGATGTTGTTTGTATATGTTTACATATTTGTCAAACTTTTGTATTTAAGATGTATATATTTCATTATTTGTATATTATACCCTATGTATATATGAAAGACTTCTAGGCCTAGGAAGAGAAGAACTGACTCTAACCTCCCGCTCTCGTTTTGCAGCGCCCGTTGGAAAAATCTGCTGTGGCAACAGTGAAAACTCAGAATTGCCAAAAATAAATGAATAAATAAAAATTTTTAAAAAAGAACACAGGCAACAAAAGAAAGTAAAAACTAAAAACAAAGGAGTCATACTTGATAAGCCTGTCCATTACTCGTCAATACAGAAAAATTAATTTGAGATAGATCGTAGACCTTAATAAATGAAAAGCTAAAACTTTACAGCTTCTAGAAGAGAATACAGGAGAATATCTTATGACCTGGAGGTAGGCAGTGACAGAACACTAAAAGCAGCAAAAATGGGCAAGAAGTTCTAACAGACACTTTACAAAGGACATGTACAAATGGGCACTCAGCATCATTAGTCATCAAGCAGATGCAAATTAAAACCACCTTTGTCCACCCACCAAGATGGCTTAGTTATTCATATCTTGTTGGTGAGAATGTTAAAATGGTACAACCACTTTGAAAATCTGTTTGTTTAATAAAAGCTCAACACACACAAAATGCAGATCCTACAATTCCATTCCTTGGTATTTACCCATGAGAGGTGAAAACATAAGTCTGCAGAAAGTTTTGTGCAAGACTGTTCCTGGCAGATTAATTCATACTATCCCAAAGCTGAAAACAACTTGAATGTCCATCTATGGACAAATGGATAAGCAAATCTGGTTACATTTCCACAATGGAATACTACTCAGCAGAAAAAATGAAAAAAAAAGTAACTATTGGTACATGCCACACCACGAATGCATGCCAAAAAAAAAAAAAGGTTGAGTAAAAAAGTAGGACAAAAAAGACCACATACTATATCCCATTTTATGAGGTTCAAGAACAGGCAAACAAAGTCTATGTGGATAGAAATCATAACAGTTTGCCTTTGGTTTGGGGGTGGAGCAGGTTATCTCCGTATTATGGAAATGTGTCCTGTCTTGGCTGAGATGTTGTTTGTATATGTTTACATATTTGTCAAACTTTTGTATTTAAGATGTATATATTTCATTATTTGTATATTATACCCTATGTATATATGAAAGACTTCTAGGCCTAGGAAGAGAAGAACTGACTCCTAACCTCAGCTCTCGTAGCAGCGCAGTGACATCTGCTGATATTCTCATCAGTTCATGTGTCTGTCCTATCATCTTTGCTTAAATGACCACAAAGGACTATCTCCACTATCATCACACCTCGAAAAGTGCTTGATGAACTCTCAGACACTGTACATTTCAAAAGCCTCCTCTTCACCTGATTTTGCCAGGTCTCTTCCTAGCCCTGATGTTCCAGCCACACTGGCCTCCTTGAACTCACCACATACTTTCCAGCCTCAGGCCCTCTGCACATGCTGTTTCTCCACCTGCATTGTTCTCACCCCTGGTCTGCCGTGGCTGGATTCCTCGCCCCCTTGCAGTCTCAGTTGAAATGTTTTACCTTCAGCTGACCTCTCCCCAGGCTTTACTCATTGCCTTTTCTGATTGTCATGCTTTGGAATTATCTGTTTCTTTAGTTGCTTACTGTCCCTTAGTTGCTAAGTCGTGTCTGACTCCATGGAGTCGTTGCGACCCCATGGACTGTAGCCCACCAGGCTCCTCTGTCCATGGTATTTCCCAGACAAGAATACTGGAATGGGTTGCCATTTGCTTATTCAGGGAATCGTCACATCCCAAGGACTGAACCCTGTGTTTCCTGCATTGGCAGGTGGATTCTTTACCACTGAGCCACCAGGGATGTGTGTCTTTCCTGTGGAACTATAAACTCTCAAAGGAGAGGAAATATGCTTTTTTACCAGCATGTCTCAGTCCTTGGCACATAGAAATTGCTCAGTAAATATTGCCCAATAAATAAGTACACCAATGAAAATGATACCTTTGTAATCTGTTAGTGCTGACTCCACACTTACTCCTTGGAGCCAGGTCTTCCCTGGGGCTTGGTGGGTGTCAGGAGTGTTAGTATTGCTGTAGCATGCTCAATAAAGAAAACCTTTTTATCTCAAGGGTCACAAGGAAATCTTAGGATGTCGTGTTCTTAGGAAGGCTAGGACACTGTCTATTTGTGAGTCTGTTTGTGGTGCTTATATTGGGCTGTATCTCTAGGTTGAACAGTATGAAGCACAAGCAGGCTAGCTATCTATCATGCGAGAATTGTCCCCCATCTCCAGAGCCCTACGCACACCACGCCCAGCACAGGACCCAAGAGCAGGTGGAATGAATGCTGTGCCCACACCCATCCTTTTCTTCAGCACTTTTCAGACCTCTGGTCTGTTGTGTACCCTTCTAGTCTTTATTACTTTCCTGTCTCTTCTCTGATAATCAGATCACTTTTTAGGATTTTTCTGGATGTACATGCTTTTTCCCTCACTGAGCCAGTGTCTCTCCTGGGCATCAGCCCCAGCCAAGCACACCTGGACATCTCCCTCAGCTGATCTGCCCACAGCAGCTCTCAGAAACTCTCTGTTTTACCGCAGGAATGTGTTTGCTGACCTTGATTACTTTGACTTCTGTAACATCATTTTGTGCTATGGAGAAATCCTCGTTAGCCAGTAGCAAAGTCCACTGGAGGGTATGAACTTAGAGAAGGCTCTGGTGAAAGTCTAAGGGGTTTTGTAATAGAGGAGTCTGTCCCTTCCTCCCAGCCATTTCCTCTATAGCCCAAATTCAGCCTCGCTGTCTCCCGTGCAGTCTGTATTCTTTTCACCAGAGAATGTCAATAAGCCCTTTATGAGAGTGGGATTTGAGGCTTCTCTGTTTCTCATCTGAGAATCTATCCTGTGCCAATGAATTTGGGCCTCTGGCCCACATGTTAATTATTGTCACGGAGTTCTGGAGATGACTGTGGACAGAATGCCTCTTTAGTAAAAAGAAAACAGGTATTCTGGTGGATATTTTTAAGGTATTAATCTAGTGTAGAGAGGCTGCAAGGGTAAAGTGAGTATATGTTTCATTGATGCTTGTTCCTTCTTATTTGAACTCCATACTTTGCTGTAGTTTGAGAATTAAATGTTAATGAATCTCTGGGGATTCCTTGAGCTTATATTGACAATCGTCTTTTTTTTTTTTTGCTGCCGTTAGTGTCAATAAATTTTTTAAAAGCATTTTAGAATGCAGAATGGTGGAAAGGGAGTCTAGTGGTGTGTGTTTGTGCATGTGTGTGCACAAGTGTAGAAAAGGAAGCTTGCTGAAGTAGGAGTGGGAGGCCTGGGCTGGACTCTGGGACCATCTCAGCTCCCTGTGGCTGCATTTGCTCATCTGTAAAATAGGTGGAATGATGTTGGTTCACCTCATTCATGTTTTGTGATAATTAAGGCAATGAATGAGAAAATCTTTGAGCTAGCCTCTATTTTACTCATTATTAAACAGATGCCCTCACCCTTGGCTATTCTTTGAAAGAGAAGACAGCAAATATTTGAATTGTTTTTTCTGATTACATTTGCTTTTTAGGTATGTTTCTTTTAGTCATTAAAATTTAATACAGCCATGCACAGAATATTGAGCACAAGGCAAATCTAGCTTTATTTGGGTGATAGGTAAATGGGGCAAGGTAAAAAGAGTCCATTCATTGTGGGCCTAGTGTTCTTATGTACTACTGTCCTTATTTCAAATATTTCATCCCGTTGTTAGGCCATGCGTCCAACCATGCGTTTCAGTATCTCATTCAGAAAGCATGGTCTCTATAATTAAATGATGATAAAAAGAGACACAGGACAGTAACCACAGGATAGAAGCTTTGCTCTTCTTTTTGTTTCTGGAAGGGCAGGGAGCAAGCCAGAGTAGAAAGAAAGAACCCTTTCATCATGCCCATCAGAGCAGGTGACTCATTTTGGCTGACAGGCCAAGAATTTCACCCTTCAGCTCCTTTTACAATTCCCAGGTGAATGGTGCCCATCACAGGATTTGCCTGTGCCTCGTTTCGGAAGGACATCCTTGAACATCTTGGGATGTCTCCTTGTTTGCTACCCCTCTCTCTCAACTCCAAAAATCTCTAATACTTCTCAGCTGTTTTCTTTAAACTGGATTAGAGTTTTGTGTTAATTTCAGGAGTACATCAAAGGGATTCAGTTATATGTATTTTTTCAGATTCTTTTCCATTATCAATGATTACATGATATTTAATATAGTTCCCTGTGCTACATAGTTAATCCTTGTTGCTTCTCTGTTTGATGTATAGTATTTGCTTATATTTGTTAATCACATATTCCCAATTTATCCCTACCACCCACCCCTATCCCTCTCCACTTTGGTAACCATAAATTCACTTTCTATAATATGTCTGTGAGTCTGTTTCTATGTTGTATATAAATTCATTTGTATTATATGTTTAATTCCACATGTAAGTTATATCATGTAATATTTATCTTCTTTGTCTGACTTACATCAGTTAATATGATACTCTTTAGGTCCATCCTTGTTGCTGCAAATGGCGATATTTTATTCCTTCTTTGTGGATGAGTAATATTCCATTGTATGCATCTTCTTAAGTCAGTTTCTCTTGATGGACACTTGGGTTGTTTCCATGTCTTGACTATTGTAGATAGTGCTTTTAGCTGTTCTTGAGACAGTTTCTACCAGTGACCAGCCTAACAGAGGCAGTGGGGCAAGAGCAGGCAGGACTGAAAGCCATCTGCATCGAGATGTGTCTTCCAGGACCTATAACACATCTGCATGTGGAAGCACCTCTGTCATGTCTGTTTTGGAATGGGAGTCTCCAAGTGTTGAGAGGGAGCAGGGTTCACTGGAAAGAAAAGAAAGAAAACCAGGTGACTGCCAGCTACTGCTGGAAGGGAGGAAGGTCTGAAAGGAAGTGAGGGAGGCTGGCAGACTGGCAAGGGCCAGGTGATGCAGGTCCTTGTTGACCATGGCAAGGAGTCTGGCTTTATCCCAAGAACAAAATGAAGCCATTAAATGGTGTTAGGCGCACTGAAGTGGTGAGCACTTCAGCACTTTTGGGGTGAGCATCATGTATTTTTGCAGGAAATTCCTTTTCCATTATCATGAAATTACTTTGGATTTTTTACCCTCTCTCAACTCCAAAAATCTCTAATACTTCTCAGCTGTTTTCTTTAAACTGGATTAGAGTTTTGTGTTAATTTCAGGAGTACATCAAAGGGATTCAGTTATATGTATTTTTTCAGATTCTTTTCCATTATCAATGATTACATGATATTTAATATAGTTCCCTGTGCTACATAGTTAATCCTTGTTGCTTCTCTGTTTGATGTATAGTATTTGCTTATATTTGTTAATCACATATTCCCAATTTATCCCTACCACCCACCCCTATCCCTCTCCACTTTGGTAACCATAAATTCACTTTCTATAATATGTCTGTGAGTCTGTTTCTATGTTGTATATAAATTCATTTGTATTATATGTTTAATTCCACATGTAAGTTATATCATGTAATATTTATCTTCTTTGTCTGACTTACATCAGTTAATATGATACTCTTTAGGTCCATCCTTGTTGCTGCAAATGGCGATATTTTATTCCTTCTTTGTGGATGAGTAATATTCCATTGTATGCATCTTCTTAAGTCAGTTTCTCTTGATGGACACTTGGGTTGTTTCCATGTCTTGACTATTGTAGATAGTGCTTTTAGCTGTTCTTGAGACAGTTTCTACCAGTGACCAGCCTAACAGAGGCAGTGGGGCAAGAGCAGGCAGGACTGAAAGCCATCTGCATCGAGATGTGTCTTCCAGGACCTATAACACATCTGCATGTGGAAGCACCTCTGTCATGTCTGTTTTGGAATGGGAGTCTCCAAGTGTTGAGAGGGAGCAGGGTTCACTGGAAAGAAAAGAAAGAAAACCAGGTGACTGCCAGCTACTGCTGGAAGGGAGGAAGGTCTGAAAGGAAGTGAGGGAGGCTGGCAGACTGGCAAGGGCCAGGTGATGCAGGTCCTTGTTGACCATGGCAAGGAGTCTGGCTTTATCCCAAGAACAAAATGAAGCCATTAAATGGTGTTAGGCGCACTGAAGTGGTGAGCACTTCAGCACTTTTGGGGTGAGCATCATCAGATTTGCATTTTGAAAGCATCACTCTGGTTTCTGTGTAGAAAAATGAGTGGGAAAAGAAGGCCAGTTTGAACCTGTTGACATTCTCCAGGCTGGAGATAATAAGATCTAAACTAGGGGTAGATGATCAGGGCACCTTCTCCTCCAGGGGCACTGCGTGGGCTTGATTCCCTGGCAACTTTTATACCCTTTGTGCTATTTGAAAGAATGATTTGGAGTCTATATTAGTTTTCTAGAGCTACCATCACAATCTATAACACATGAGTGACTAAGCAACAGAACACATGTAATGATAGCTCTGGAGACCAGAAGTCTGAGATCCAGGTATCCAGGTATCTAGGGTTGATTTCTTCCGAGTCATCTCTCCTTGGCTTGTAGATGGCCAGCTTCTCCCTGTATGTGTCTATGGCCTCCTCTTCTTATGAGGACATTAGTCATACTGGATTAGAGCTCACCCTCATGGTTCATTTTAACTTAATAACCTCTTTAAAGACCATGCCTCCAAATGTAGTCACATTCTGATTCCCAACATACATTTTTTTCTTGATTTCCCTATAAAGGGTACTTTGATACCCTTTAGCATTTCTATTATTCATCATTGTTCATTCCCACCTGATGCGGTTAGACAACACATACCTAGAACTGCAATATGTATGGGAAAAGTTGCGTAGCTATTGGATCAATTTCATTTGGGTTTTGATCTTCCACCAGAATGTTGGACTTGACAGAGCTGTGAATTCCAGTACAGCCTAGTTTAACCACAGAAATTTCCTGTACTATTTCCTTCTTAGGAACAAGTCTATTGCATTTGTCTTCCTTGTGGTCTCCAGAAATTCCTATTGTAGGAAACAGTTGTCAGGCTCATCCTAGCCAAAAACTTAATTCCTCAACCCAAGGGTGTGTCTAAATGTTTGTGGAGTGCCTACAGAATTGTTGTGTTCTAGTTGCTAAGTCATATACAACTCTTTGTGACCCCATAGACTACAGCACACCAGGCTTCCCTGTCCTTCACTATCTCCTGGAGTTTGCTCAAGCTCGTGTCCACTGAGCTGGTGATGCCATCCAACTATCTCACCCTCTGTTGCCTTCTTCTCCTCCTGCCTTCAATCTTTTCCAGCAGCAGAGCCTTTCCCAGTGTGTTGGCTGTTTGCATCAGATGGCCAACATGTTGAAGCTTCAGCTTCAGCATCAGTCCTTCCAATGAATATTGAGGGTTGATTTCCTTTAGGATTGACTGGTTTGATCTCCTTGCTGTCCAAGGGACTCTCAAAGAGTCTTCTCCAGCATCACAGTTCAAAAGCCCACAGAATACTCCAGGGTTGATGAGCATCAGCAGTATCTCTCTCAAATTGTCTTTCATACAGTCAGCTAGGGAAATAAGGCAAGCACAAAAGTAACGATATTATTGGGTAAGACTGTGCTCTAGGTAAATGGGTCTCAAAACCTGGTCCCCAAAACTGCAGCATGAGCCTCACCTGGCAACTGCTCAGAAGTACACATTCTCAGCCCCAACCCTGGACATCCTGAGTCAGAAACCCTGTGGTGGGGCCCAGCGATCTGTGTTTTGATGAGACATCCAGGGATTCTGACACATGCTCAAGTTTGAGAACTACTGCTTAGTCGTAAGAAGTACATGCCAAGACGTTTTACAGAAGAGAGTTTTTTTTATTTGGAGGGGGGACAAGGAAAGAATCTGGAAGTCTTTCTAAAAGTATGTTGCATATGAGATAGGCCTTGAGGAGTGGGCTGGATTTCGGTATTTACATGTAGATGAACATATTTACTACAGCTTCCATCTGCATGTTTATATATTTCTTTTACAAAAGTAATTAACAGCCTGGACTCTTCACTTGAAAGATCTGTTAGTTGTCCCTTCCGTGCATTTTAACTGGCTCAGTATGAATTGAGGCTTCCACCAACATATGCTCAGTTACAGAACTGGTAATTATGATCGGAGGCATTTTGTTGGAGGAAACTTTCTATTCCAAACATAGCTTGAATTAAAGTCTACCTTTAAATCCTTAAGACAAAATCAAGCCAAAGCAGCCTTGAATTTCATGGTCTGTAGGGATCTTTAAGATCATCTAGTCTGATAACCCAGTTATTTAACCTATGAGCTGGCCTTGAAATATAGGTGGCCTCAGGACACACTTCTACTAGCCCAATGAATGATTCCATAGCAGGGGTCAGCTGACTGTACCGCAAAGGTCAATTCTGTCCCCACTGCCTATCTTTATAACGTTTTATCAGCACACAGCCACGCCTATTCATTTACATATTGTCTAAGACTGCTTTTATACTGCGGTAGTGCAAAATGTTAATCCGTCCTTAAGACTGGGTACTTGTAAGAACTCTTAGATCACAAGTGACCAAAACCCAGGTCAAACTAGCTCAAGGTAAACAGGAATCCATTAGCTCCTGGGCCTTTGAAATCAAGGGAGAGTCTGGGTGGAGTTACTACTTTTGGTTCAAAAGGACTGTCTTGTCTGGCCTGTGCTGCCTTGGTCACGTCTGCTGCACCTCCTATTGCTGAGTCCTCTCCCTGCTCACTCAGTCTTGTTAGTTCTTCCGTGCTCACTGCCCACTTCTCTTTCATTCCACCCAGTCTGCTGTGCTAAGTTCAGGTCTTCTTTCTGGCACAGTGGATCCTGCAGCCATAGTACTAAGCACTAGACGTGGCATCAGAAGTCCTGGGTTCCAGCCCTGACTGTGCTCTTGAATGCAAAAAATGTGAAATAAGATGTCAAGACACCTTCTGTGTATTCTGGCCACCTCTTCTTTAAATATTCTGCTTCTGTTAGGTCCTTTTACCGTTTCTGTCCTTTACTGTGCCTGTCTTTGCATGAAATATTCCCTTGGTATCTCCAATTTTCTTGAAGAGATCTCAGGTCTTTCCCATTCTTTTGTTTTCCTCTATTTGCATTGTTCACTTAAGGCTTGCCCGGAATCTTTCCCAACATCTGGGTCTTCCACTCTCGCATTAGGTGGCCAACATATTGGAGCTTTAGCTTCAGTGTCAGTTGTTCCAATGAATATTCAGGGTTGATTTCCTTTAGGATTGATTGGTTTCATCTCCTTGCAGTCCAAGGGACTCTCAGAGTCTTCTCCAACACCACAATTCAAAAGCTTGTATTGTAGGGACTCCATGTTGGAGAAGCAGCTGTTTGCAGTACTTTGTACAGTTTACCCTCAGTATTTGAATGAAGAATAGTATGTGGTTGGGAAGGGGGGTTAGTAAGAATACTTGTTGTGAATTCTCATCCCATCATAGTAATCACAATCTGCATTTTAATACATCCTAGGTGAACTGTAAGCGTATTCAAGCTTGGGTAGCATTGATTTAAGTACTGTCTGTTAGGTAAGTCATTTTTGATTCAGCTTTTAAAATCTTTATAAAAGTCCATCTGTTTTGGAAAAAATTGCTCTGGAGAATCTTAGTAAGTTAAGAAAAAGCTCATCAGATTATGGAGGCACACATTTGAATTAAGTTCCCTCCTAAGAATGTTCCGTTTAAATGTTTCTAGGAGTTAAAAAGTCAGTGCAGAGGTTATTTGATTTCTGAAGAAAGCTGAGTAAAGAAATATACCAGTATTGACCTCATAGCACATTAAGGTATTGGGTGATGCTGTAAGATGAAGGTGAATTTGAAGAGCCCAGGTTTTACTGTCAGAATGAAACCAATGACTGGAGCAGTGGAGGCAACTCTGCTTTGCCTCTGCAGAAGAACAGAAGCAGCCAGGAACACCCCAAGTATCTGTTGTGGTGGTGGTTGAACTGTGCCTATCCACCTTGGAGCATGTGGCTCAGAAGAATGACGACCCAGAGGACCAAGATACATGCGTGTCACGTCCTCTGCTGGCCAAGGTATGGCCCAGGTGCAGGAAGCTGACTGAAGACAGATAGTTGCAGTGAATTTGGAGAACTTGTGTTTAAAATTGTTTTTCTTACACCCTAACCTGACTCAGTGGCCATGAATTTGAGCAAATTCTGGGAGGTAGTGAAAGACTGGGCAGCCAGGTGTGCGGCAGGCCATGGGGTCGCAGAGTTGGACGTGACTTAGCAACTGAACAACAACACCCTAACCATTTTTAAAGTAGTTACTTCACAGCTTATTCTCTTGCATTTTTACAAAAGTAAAGACATATTTACTGAAGAAAACTTATTTTTCCACCAAAGAAAACTTGTTAGTTCCCACCCCACCCCCCAAATTATCTCAGATCACCAGTATCAAAATTTTGGTGTAGAACTTTTCCTAGTTATGTGGGTTTTTTTGTTTTGTTTTGTTTTTCCCTTTTTTTTTTATAATTGCATTTCTGCAGGGGTTTTTGGGGGGGCGGGGGGGGATAGGGAGGGGGTGGGCGGGCCACTTCTATTGGACTTTCATTTATCCATTTTCATCCATCTTTGTTCTTTGGCCCATGTGGCCCTCCCATCACAGTGGCCTCTGTTGTCGAGAGCACTCGCTCTGGGCACATGCGCTCAGAGCTCCGGCTCGGTAATTGGACACATCGGTCCAGCCGCTCCATGGTACATGGTATCTCCCCAAGCCAGGGATTGAACTGGCGCTCCTTGCACTGCAAGGCGGTGTCCTTACCCACTGGACCACCAGGGAAGCCCCCTAGTTATGTTTTTATGAAATTTATGCAAATGTAGTATCTCCTGCTTTCAAATTTTAGTAATTGACAAGTTCTTTTTAAATGATGTGTAAAGTTTTTCTATCTTCATATTAAGTCACTTAGGCATTTTGCAAATATTTCTACTGTTTTATGTTTTTATAAAGTTGAATCTCAATAGATTCTATAATTTCTAATTTTGAATTCATGCTCAAGTGTTTAACCAAGCCAATGTTATGTAAATCACATGATGTCATTAAATACTGGGAAAACAAAAATTTTAACATCTATGGAATATTCCAAAACATATATGCAGTAATTTATCATTACTCCAATAATCTGTTGGCATTACTGTAAATGATATTTTAAAAATTTTATACCTGTATCTGTGTGTATATATAAAGTTACTATTTGAAAGACAAATAAAAAATTAAGAATGAAAAACCCCTGTTTTTTTTCTGTGTTTAATAATAGAGTTTTTCATTTAATAAGTAAGACAGCTAGGCCATGGGGTCACAGAGTTGGACGTGACTTAGCAACTGAACAACAACACCCTAACCATTTTTAAAGTAGTTACTTCACAGCTTATTCTCTTGCATTTTTACAAAAGTAAAGACATATTTACTGAAGAAAACTTATTTTTCCACCAAAGAAAACTTGTTAGTTCCCACCCCACCCCCCAAATTATCTCAGATCACCAGTATCAAAATTTTGGTGTAGAACTTTTCCTAGTTATGTGGGTTTTTTTGTTTTGTTTTGTTTTTCCCTTTTTTTTTTATAATTGCATTTCTGCAGGGGTTTTTGGGGCGGGGTGGATAGGGAGGGGTGGGCGGGCCACTTCTATTGGACTTTCATTTATCCATTTTCATCCATCTTTGTTCTTTGGCCCATGTGGCCCTCCCATCACAGTGGCCTCTGTTGTCGCAGAGCACTCGCTCTGGGCACATGCGCTCCAGAGCTCCGGCTCGGTAATTGGACACATCGGTCCAGCCGCTCCATGGTACATGGTATCTCCCCAAGCCAGGGATTGAACTGGCGCTCCTTGCACTGCAAGGCGGTGTCCTTACCCACTGGACCACCAGGGAAGCCCCCTAGTTATGTTTTTATGAAATTTATGCAAATGTAGTATCTCCTGCTTTCAAATTTTAGTAATTGACAAGTTCTTTTTAAATGATGTGTAAAGTTTTTCTATCTTCATATTAAGTCACTTAGGCATTTTGCAAATATTTCTACTGTTTTATGTTTTTATAAAGTTGAATCTCAATAGATTCTATAATTTCTAATTTTGAATTCATGCTCAAGTGTTTAACCAAGCCAATGTTATGTAAATCACATGATGTCATTAAATACTGGGAAAACAAAAATTTTAACATCTATGGAATATTCCAAAACATATATGCAGTAATTTATCATTACTCCAATAATCTGTTGGCATTACTGTAAATGATATTTTAAAAATTTTATACCTGTATCTGTGTGTATATATAAAGTTACTATTTGAAAGACAAAAAAAAAAAAAAAGATGTCAAGACACAGTGAAAATCAAAAACCCCTCAATAAATACAAGGTATTTCTTTTATTCTCTTAGTATCAAAGAATATTGAAGCTGGCAAAGGCTCTAGAGTTCATCTTATTCCAGTGGCCTGGGTAACAAAATGGTCCATGCATATATTTTACTTGACTCATGTACTCTTCTTCTTTATTTTTTGATATTTGGTCTAAACTATAAAAACTGAGAGATTTTAAAATCTAAACTTTAAAACCCAGATTTCTGTTTTCCCTGAGCCCACAGTCCCCGTCTAGCAAGTGTCAGTTGAAGTTGAATAGGAATCATGCCTCTTTGGCCACCTCCCCTGCTCCCATCATCTTACCCTAGTCCACTTGCTCACTTATATGACCTCCTACCCACTGAAGGACTGAGTTTGTGTTCCCTGAGCTAATCCAATTATCCATCTGATTCCTATCTGGCAAGCCAAGGGATCCTGCAGCCTCGGGCAGCTTCCACATATGCGACACTCAGTGTCTGGAAAGGCAGCTTATTTCATCCCTGAGCAACTCTGACTCTTAGAAGTTTTCTCCATGTAGTCCATTCTCCTCAGCCTCCCCAGATAGGTTAGAATGCCTTTCCCTAAGTCTCCTTGGGTGCTGGAGGATTAGAAGCAAAGGTCTCAAGCTGATGGCTTTTTCATCCCACCTGATGGAGTTGTGTTCTTTCTTACCTTCCTTACTCACTCATTAACCCTAGTCTAATTTAGGGACGGAGTGGCACATACAGAAATGTCATTCAACATCAAGTTTATTTTTGACAGAAACATTTGCCTTTACAAATATTCTAAAGAACAAGATTTGACAAAATTTTTCTCAAAAATGCCAGGTAGTTTGTCTTTTAGACTTTGTGAGTCTTCTGGGCTCTGTTGTAACTATCAGTTCTGCCATCTTAGCACCAAGTAGCCATAGAGAACACATTCATGAGTGGACACAGCAATGTTGCAATAAAACTTTATTTACAAAGACAAGCAGTGGACCAAAATTGATTCTCAAGCCATAGTTTGTCCACTGTAGCTGTAGACTGGGTTAGCAGAAGAGATATGTCTCTCTGCTGGTGTCCCCACGCCTTCCAGCTTGTAAAGGCCAATTCAGACGTGCCATTTCCCAGTAATTTGCCCTGGTTCCTCTGCAGGAAATTATAGCATTGGGATTCCTATAGTACAATAGTTTTCAGACATGTTACAGGGACCCTGAGAGTCCTGGAGGCCCTCTGAGTGGTTCACGGGATCAATAGCATTTTTATAACAACCCTAAGAAGTATTTTGCCTTTTTCACTCTTCCTTCTCTCGCGAGGGTACAGTTGAGTTTTCCAGAGATGACGTATGATTCAGTAACCATTGACAGCTAATGGAAAGGGTGATTCTGGGCTTTTTTATTTGTTTTTTTAAAATTTTCAGATGTGAATCTCATATGGTAAATATCAATAGATGTAAACCACCTAAGCAAAAACTTGTCAAGGTTCACAATAATATTTTAGGGGTGTAGGAGTCCTGAGACCAATGAGTTTCTGACCTCCTGCCACTGTGATTTTCTTACACTACAAAACAATTATCTTAAATATGAATCTTTCAGATAGTCCTTACAGGAATGTAACTGTCTAGAAGGCAGGACCTATACTAACCATTGTGCTCCATGATTGCACATGAATTTGCACAAAATTCATTTATTTCAAAAGTGTTTATTGTAAATATGCTATGTTCCTGATATTGTTCTTGGACTTAGGACTAGAGAAGTGAGCTCAATAAACACCATCCCTGCCTTCCTCAGGCTTAGAGTCTAATGGAAGAAACAGAGATTAAGCACATAATCACAACTAGTTATATCAATACATAGGGTTTCCCAACTCACAGAAATGTCATTCAACATCAAGTTTTTTGACAGAAACATTTGCCTTTACAAATATTCTAAAGAACAAGATTTGACAAAATTTTTCTCAAAATGCCAGGTAGTTTGTCTTTTAGACTTTGTGAGTCTTCTGGGCTCTGTTGTAACTATCAGTTCTGCCATCTTAGCACCAAGTAGCCATAGAGAACACATTCATGAGTGGACACAGCAATGTTGCAATAAAACTTTATTTACAAAGACAAGCAGTGGACCAAAATTGATTCTCAAGCCATAGTTTGTCCACTGTAGCTGTAGACTGGGTTAGCAGAAGAGATATGTCTCTCTGCTGGTGTCCCCACGCCTTCCAGCTTGTAAAGGCCAATTCAGACGTGCCATTTCCCAGTAATTTGCCCTGGTTCCTCTGCAGGAAATTATAGCATTGGGATTCCTATAGTACAATAGTTTTCAGACATGTTACAGGGACCCTGAGAGTCCTGGAGGCCCTCTGAGTGGTTCACGGGATCAATAGCATTTTTATAACAACCCTAAGAAGTATTTTGCCTTTTTCACTCTTCCTTCTCTCGCGAGGGTACAGTTGAGTTTTCCAGAGATGACGTATGATTCAGTAACCATTGACAGCTAATGGAAAGGGTGATTCTGGGCTTTTTTATTTGTTTTTTTAAAATTTTCAGATGTGAATCTCATATGGTAAATATCAATAGATGTAAACCACCTAAGCAAAAACTTGTCAAGGTTCACAATAATATTTTAGGGGTGTAGGAGTCCTGAGACCAATGAGTTTCTGACCTCCTGCCACTGTGATTTTCTTACACTACAAAACAATTATCTTAAATATGAATCTTTCAGATAGTCCTTACAGGAATGTAACTGTCTAGAAGGCAGGACCTATACTAACCATTGTGCTCCATGATTGCACATGAATTTGCACAAAATTCATTTATTTCAAAAGTGTTTATTGTAAATATGCTATGTTCCTGATATTGTTCTTGGACTTAGGACTAGAGAAGTGAGCTCAATAAACACCATCCCTGCCTTCCTCAGGCTTAGAGTCTAATGGAAGAAACAGAGATTAAGCACATAATCACAACTAGTTATATCAATACATACTGAAAATAATACAGTCAAGGAAGAGTACCCCAAGACTCAGAACCAATAACTATAGGGCCTGTGCTGTCCAGGCAAGTCAGCAAAGAGCCTTTGACCTGAGGTCTGTGGCATGTAGGAGACCCATCGAAAGCAAGATACCTTAATATTCTCTTGGGCCAGATAGGTCCTTGTTAGGATAGGGAGGAGCTGTGTACATGAGCAGTATCTCTGGCTTCTACCAGTAACACACACCCACACACATCCCTCAGCTGTGACAACCAGAAATGTCTCCAGCCATTGTCAAATGACCCCTGGCACGTGTGGTCAGGAAGGAGTGGAGAACTTCCGGGTTGAGAACCACTGGTATAGAAAAGTGCTCTCATAAGATGGCCACTGTGGTAGCCTGGAGGCTGGGGCAGAGGTGGTGGAGACAGAGATGAGCTGAATGGCAGAGCTATGTGAGGGGTTCGTCTGCGTAACTTAGTGATGGTGGACCCTGAGGGTGGCGGTGGGGAGGCCAACGAAGGACTTCAGGGCTTATCATGCTGAAGAGCTGCCTTTAGTTTGGGCAAATGACACCATCACAAGCAGGCTCCGAGATATCACAGTTTCACTCCTGAGAATACACAAGAGAAAGAGGAACCACCTTTGCTCATCTCTCTGCCTGTATTGTGCATCTCTGTGTGATGAGGGGTGACTCTAATAACAGACCAGAAATGATTCTTCCTGAAAGAAATGACAACTTTAGAAAAGAAAAACCATCTGCCAGGGCTGAGTGACTTAAATGTGTGTTTAATCTAGCTGTATTAGGACATTCTTTCAGTGCCAGTTGATTTTTTTTTTAATGTTTGTGAAGGTTGGCAAACACATCAGAGAAAATATACTTTGTAATACTCAGACGGATGTTGGCACATTCTCTATGACAGCATACGAATGAATATATCAGGATTTCTAAAATTCTCATCTCAGTGCCAAAGATAGTGTGAGTCTTCTAGTCACTGACCCGAGGGTTCTCAGCCTTTAATGAACAAGACTCTCCAGGGAAGCTTGTTTAACTTTTAAAGTCTGACTCAGTAGGCCTGGGGCAGAGCCCAGGGATCTGCAGTCTTGACCATCCACAGCCATCTCCCCACATCCACCAACCCCAGGACATTCTGAAGCAGGTGGTTAGCTGGTCACTTTGAGAAACACTCCTGTAACAAAAAGCACCCTGAGGGAATGTGTTCCAGTTCCGCTTCCACCGCTGGCTTCTACTGTAAGACGATTTCATCTCAGCCTCCCTCTGCTTCGCTAACTTTGTTCATCTCCAGAGTGATTCAGGAGACTTTCCTGGATGGCTTAGATGGCCCCATACCATAGCCTTGGTTCCATAGGGTGCCCGCAGCAACAAGAGGCAGCCCCCCCAGTTAAAAGTGGTTTAAGCAATCTAGACATGTCTGTTTTACAGAACAGTGAATCCAAAGAGAGGAAGATCCTAGGCAGAGGTTGTACATCATCCTCAGACACCCAGATTTTTTCCATTGTGGGTGGCTCCTCTTAGAGTTTATCATAGGCACCTGGACTGGAGTTCCAGTATTTCAGGTGGACAGCAACCTCCAGAGGCCAGGAAGAGGGAAGAAAACCTTCTTAAATTGGCAAAGGAATGAGAGTAGGCTCAGTTTTCACCAGTCAGGATTCCTTCTCCACATCCAGGAAAGGTCACAACCATTCCTGAAAGACATGAATGCTCAGGAAGAGAAATAGAAATGGATTCCCCCAGAAGACAGGGGTTCTCTTAGCAGCTGAAGAGAGGAATGGCCATTGAGAAGGCATCGATCGTGTCTGCTACGGGCCTCCTGTTCCTCTCTGCAGCACTTTTCCCAGCAACTCCCCTGCTGGAGTGTGACTCATGTGAGGACAGGAACCATGTTCCCTGCTTCATCATGTCCTCAGCAACACGCTGTGGGCCATGTTAGATACATGAGGTCCAGCATGAAGTGGTCCTGGAATGCTTGTTTAAATCAATAGCAGATTTTGATTTAGATGGAAAAGTGAGCACATTGCAACTGATGAAACCCCGACTCAAACTAACTCATTTTTTAAAGGAACTGGACTATATAGGTCTGTATAATTGGGAAGTTCAGAAGTGCGGTGGCTTCAGGCCCATCTTGATCCTCAGACTCAGATGATGCATTCAGGGACTTGTTCACTCTCTCCATCTGTATAATGTTCTTTCTCGATCTGAAGGCAGGATGGGGTCAGGGGCCTCTGCCTCCTCCTGACTTAGCAATCCAGATGGCTTCTCCAAGAGCTCCTGTAGAAAACCCTCAGAGGGAATGAGGTCACAAGCCTCACTAGGGGTTGGGGTTCTCTGGGTTCCACCGCTGGCTTCTACTGTAAGACGATTTCATCTCAGCCTCCCTCTGCTTCGCTAACTTTGGAGTGACCTTTCCTGGATGGCTTAGATGGCCCCATACCATAGCCTTGGTTCCATAGGGTGCCCGCAGCAACAAGAGGCAGCCCCCCCAGTTAAAAGTGGTTTAAGCAATCTAGACATGTCTGTTTTACAGAACAGTGAATCCAAAGAGAGGAAGATCCTAGGCAGAGGTTGTACATCATCCTCAGACACCCAGATTTTTTCCATTGTGGGTGGCTCCTCTTAGAGTTTATCATAGGCACCTGGACTGGAGTTCCAGTATTTCAGGTGGACAGCAACCTCCAGAGGCCAGGAAGAGGGAAGAAAACCTTCTTAAATTGGCAAAGGAATGAGAGTAGGCTCAGTTTTCACCAGTCAGGATTCCTTCTCCACATCCAGGAAAGGTCACAACCATTCCTGAAAGACATGAATGCTCAGGAAGAGAAATAGAAATGGATTCCCCCAGAAGACAGGGGTTCTCTTAGCAGCTGAAGAGAGGAATGGCCATTGAGAAGGCATCGATCGTGTCTGCTACGGGCCTCCTGTTCCTCTCTGCAGCACTTTTCCCAGCAACTCCCCTGCTGGAGTGTGACTCATGTGAGGACAGGAACCATGTTCCCTGCTTCATCATGTCCTCAGCAACACGCTGTGGGCCATGTTAGATACATGAGGTCCAGCATGAAGTGGTCCTGGAATGCTTGTTTAAATCAATAGCAGATTTTGATTTAGATGGAAAAGTGAGCACATTGCAACTGATGAAACCCCGACTCAAACTAACTCATTTTTTAAAGGAACTGGACTATATAGGTCTGTATAATTGGGAAGTTCAGAAGTGCGGTGGCTTCAGGCCCATCTTGATCCTCAGACTCAGATGATGCATTCAGGGACTTGTTCACTCTCTCCATCTGTATAATGTTCTTTCTCGATCTGAAGGCAGGATGGGGTCAGGGGCCTCTGCCTCCTCCTGACTTAGCAATCCAGATGGCTTCTCCAAGAGCTCCTGTAGAAAACCCTCAGAGGGAATGAGGTCACAAGCCCACTGATCACATGGAGAGGAGATTGGGGTTCTCTGGGTGGCCGGAATGGGCTCCTTCTGATTGGTGTTGGAACAGGTTCAGCCCACCCAAGCCCCACAGAATGGGTTCCCCACAGGAAAGAGAGGTTATACTGCCAGAAGAAGCAGAGAGCAGATGCTGAAGAGGCAAAACAACAGATGTACACTACACTTACGGATTAAAAAAAGCAATTTGTAGGGCATGATACATGGACCAACAATAATTGAGAACTACTTGCTGATATACACAGAATGTAAACATTTTCCCTTCCTACCCCAGACCATGGAAATTCAGTTTTAAACTTTGAATTGATGCTTTGTTTCCTAACGATAAAAAAAGCAACTTTTGCTTGTTGATTTTTATGGAGGATCTTTGTTTTAAAAAAAATTGTTTAATCTCAGAAGGAAGTGTCCTTGTCTTTCCTCCTATTATTTTTTATTTTTGTCTTCTCGCTTTTCTCTTGATTACTATGTATCTTCTTCATCCCACATATCATGTATCAACAACCGACTTAAAAATACAGGAATGATTTCTCTCCATTGTGCTTTCTCCACTTTTTTCTTTATCTCCCCTTCCCTATCCAATCAGAAATAATTCATGAAAATCTTAACACTTCATGTTTGGATCTCTCTGATTCCTGTATCAAATTGTACTGGAAATGGTAGCATTTAGGAATATGTTTTAGTCATTCATTCCTTTGACAAGCATGAATTGAGTGCATATTTTACTGCATGCTGGATTTAACATTAGAGATAGAGATTTTTTAAACTCCCTACTCCATGTTAGATACATGAGGTCCAGCATTGGTCCTGGAATGCTTGTTTAAATCAATAGCAGATTTTGATTTAGATGGAAAAGTGAGCACATTGCAACTGATGAAACCCCGACTCAAACTAACTCATTTTTTAAAGGAACTGGACTATATAGGTCTGTATAATTGGGAAGTTCAGAAGTGCGGTGGCTTCAGGCCCATCTTGATCCTCAGACTCAGATGATGCATTCAGGGACTTGTTCACTCTCTCCATCTGTATAATGTTCTTTCTCGATCTGAAGGCAGGATGGGGTCAGGGGCCTCTGCCTCCTCCTGACTTAGCAATCCAGATGGCTTCTCCAAGAGCTCCTGTAGAAAACCCTCAGAGGGAATGAGGTCACAAGCCCACTGATCACATGGAGAGGAGATTGGGGTTCTCTGGGTGGCCGGAATGGGCTCCTTCTGATTGGTGTTGGAACAGGTTCAGCCCACCCAAGCCCCACAGAATGGGTTCCCCACAGGAAAGAGAGGTTATACTGCCAGAAGAAGCAGAGAGCAGATGCTGAAGAGGCAAAACAACAGATGTACACTACACTTACGGATTAAAAAAAGCAATTTGTAGGGCATGATACATGGACCAACAATAATTGAGAACTACTTGCTGATATACACAGAATGTAAACATTTTCCCTTCCTACCCCAGACCATGGAAATTCAGTTTTAAACTTTGAATTGATGCTTTGTTTCCTAACGATAAAAAAAGCAACTTTTGCTTGTTGATTTTTATGGAGGATCTTTGTTTTAAAAAAAATTGTTTAATCTCAGAAGGAAGTGTCCTTGTCTTTCCTCCTATTATTTTTTATTTTTGTCTTCTCGCTTTTCTCTTGATTACTATGTATCTTCTTCATCCCACATATCATGTATCAACAACCGACTTAAAAATACAGGAATGATTTCTCTCCATTGTGCTTTCTCCACTTTTTTCTTTATCTCCCCTTCCCTATCCAATCAGAAATAATTCATGAAAATCTTAACACTTCATGTTTGGATCTCTCTGATTCCTGTATCAAATTGTACTGGAAATGGTAGCATTTAGGAATATGTTTTAGTCATTCATTCCTTTGACAAGCATGAATTGAGTGCATATTTTTACTGCATGCTGGATTTAACATTAGAGATAGAGATTTTTTTTAAACTCCCCTACTCCATCCCTGGAATTTTCTTTGCAGTAGAGGATGTGTTTATCTTTAGTTCTCCAAAATATTCAGCTTCATTTTAAATCGTTACCACGATTATCATCATCATCAGTGTTATTGTTGCAGAACTTTGACTTAGCAGTTACAGTATGCCAGACCGTGTGCTGGTGTTTTATGTATATTATTTCTCCTTTCAAAAATTCTAAAAGGTAAACAGTATTATCCCCAGTTTACAGATGGGAAAACAAAGATTTAGGGACATAGCATTTTGTCTTATTTCATCCAACCTGGATTTGGACCCAGATCCCACAGGCCTGCAGACCTGTTCTCTCTCTGGCTCACAGAAATTGCTCCATAAAAGCCACATCAATCAGTGAAAATTTGCTACTGTTTTTCTTGAAGGTTAATGCTGTGATATACCACCTTGCAGGATGGACTCTGAGTTGTGGATCCTGTAATGAGAATAAATCTGCAGGGAACCCATTCTTCATCTGAATCCCTCTTGTGACCCCGGCAGATGTCTTTGAGACTAGGTCCAATTGTTAGCGACCCATATATCCACAATTTGAGATATATCTCTTTGAAGGGCTTTGGGCCTTGGTTTCTTCAGTGGGCCAGACTGTGAGATTTAGGTCAAGGATATCAAATAGAACATTCTACAGTGATAAAAACAATTTTTCCTCTGTTAGCCAATATAGTTGCCACTGGCCACGATATTGAAAGTGTCATGTGTGGTTGAGGAACTGAGTTTGATTTTCTTTTTTTTTTGGAGGATCTTTGTTTTAAAAATTGTTTAATCTGGGCCTTGTCTTTCCTCCTATTATTTTTTTTTGTCTTCTCGCTTTTCTCTTGATTACTATGTATCTTCTTCATCCCACATATCATGTATCAACAACCGACTTAAAAATACAGGAATGATTTCTCTCCATTGTGCTTTCTCCACTTTTTTCTTTATCTCCCCTTCCCTATCCAATCAGAAATAATTCATGAAAATCTTAACACTTCATGTTTGGATCTCTCTGATTCCTGTATCAAATTGTACTGGAAATGGTAGCATTTAGGAATATGTTTTAGTCATTCATTCCTTTGACAAGCATGAATTGAGTGCATATTTTTACTGCATGCTGGATTTAACATTAGAGATAGAGATTTTTTTTAAACTCCCCTACTCCATCCCTGGAATTTTCTTTGCAGTAGAGGATGTGTTTATCTTTAGTTCTCCAAAATATTCAGCTTCATTTTTAAATCGTTACCACGATTATCATCATCATCATTGTTATTGTTGCAGAACTTTGACTTAGCAGTTACAGTATGCCAGACCGTGTGCTGGTGTTTTATGTATATTATTTCTCCTTTCAAAAATTCTAAAAGGTAAACAGTATTATCCCCAGTTTACAGATGGGAAAACAAAGATTTAGGGACATAGCATTTTGTCTTATTTCATCCAACCTGGATTTGGACCCAGATCCCACAGGCCTGCAGACCTGTTCTCTCTCTGGCTCACAGAAATTGCTCCATAAAAGCCACATCAATCAGTGAAAATTTGCTACTGTTTTTCTTGAAGGTTAATGCTGTGATATACCACCTTGCAGGATGGACTCTGAGTTGTGGATCCTGTAATGAGAATAAATCTGCAGGGAACCCATTCTTCATCTGAATCCCTCTTGTGACCCCGGCAGATGTCTTTGAGACTAGGTCCAATTGTTAGCGACCCATATATCCACAATTTGAGATATATCTCTTTGAAGGGCTTTGGGCCTTGGTTTCTTCAGTGGGCCAGACTGTGAGATTTAGGTCAAGGATATCAAATAGAACATTCTACAGTGATAAAAACAATTTTTCCTCTGTTAGCCAATATAGTTGCCACTGGCCACATGTGGCTGTTGAGTACTTGAAATGTGTCATGTGTGGTTGAGGAACTGAGTTTGAAATTCTTTAAATGTTAATTAATTTTAACTTGAATAGTCACATAGAACAAATGGCTACCATATTAGACCCAGCAAACCTAGAGCAATTTTTATCATTCTTTTCACCTCTGATCATATACATGTTATTGGGTTATAGACAACATTGTTTAATGAAATGGCATAAAGTATTGAAATGGAAGAGACTAGAAGAAGAAAATGAAATATCAAGACACATTACATATACTAAGAATAAACTTTGTTTGTGTGATATTTATGTTCCATGTTTGTGTACTGGGACATTTTGCAAAGTTAATTTCTTCCAGTGGGTCGAAAAAAAAGTTTGAAAACCTCTGTTTGTCCCTGAGTAATGTCACTAAGACCTTGAGAGTGACATGCTTGTATGGTGCTCCCTTATCCAGCCTGGGGCTCTGCAAGACCTCATTTCAGGAATATTCTCTTCTAGATCCTACAGGCATGTGGTGGGCATGTGACTTCTCTCGATGGTAATTGGAAGTGACTTTGTGATCATCTCTCTGGTCTGAATGCAGGAATCCAAAATGGGTGGCCCACAGGCAGAATCCAGCTCCCATAGACAGGCCTCTTTGGGAGTTTGATGTGTTTTTGCAGGACAGTAGCCTGCTGGGGCCTGATAGCTTCTTCCCGTTTTGGTGGCCCAGACTCTCCAGTTTGACTCCCTTGGGTGCATATTTCATGAACTTACCTTCCCGACCCCCAAAGGTATTTTGTGTTGCATCTGTGTTCATAGGCATAGACAACTGGATCTGAAGGGAAACTGAGGGATCACAAAATGCAAGATAAATCCAGGGAACCCATTCTTCATCTGAATCCCTCTTGTGACCCCGCAGATGTCTTTGAGACTAGGTCCAATTGTTAGCGACCCATATATCCACAATTTGAGATATATCTCTTTGAAGGGCTTTGGGCCTTGGTTTCTTCAGTGGGCCAGACTGTGAGATTTAGGTCAAGGATATCAAATAGAACATTCTACAGTGATAAAAACAATTTTTCCTCTGTTAGCCAATATAGTTGCCACTGGCCACATGTGGCTGTTGAGTACTTGAAATGTGTCATGTGTGGTTGAGGAACTGAGTTTGAAATTCTTTAAATGTTAATTAATTTTAACTTGAATAGTCACATAGAACAAATGGCTACCATATTAGACCCAGCAAACCTAGAGCAATTTTTATCATTCTTTTCACCTCTGATCATATACATGTTATTGGGTTATAGACAACATTGTTTAATGAAATGGCATAAAGTATTGAAATGGAAGAGACTAGAAGAAGAAAATGAAATATCAAGACACATTACATATACTAAGAATAAACTTTGTTTGTGTGATATTTATGTTCCATGTTTGTGTACTGGGACATTTTGCAAAGTTAATTTCTTCCAGTGGGTCGAAAAAAAAGTTTGAAAACCTCTGTTTGTCCCTGAGTAATGTCACTAAGACCTTGAGAGTGACATGCTTGTATGGTGCTCCCTTATCCAGCCTGGGGCTCTGCAAGACCTCATTTCAGGAATATTCTCTTCTAGATCCTACAGGCATGTGGTGGGCATGTGACTTCTCTCGATGGTAATTGGAAGTGACTTTGTGATCATCTCTCTGGTCTGAATGCAGGAATCCAAAATGGGTGGCCCACAGGCAGAATCCAGCTCCCATAGACAGGCCTCTTTGGGAGTTTGATGTGTTTTTGCAGGACAGTAGCCTGCTGGGGCCTGATAGCTTCTTCCCGTTTTGGTGGCCCAGACTCTCCAGTTTGACTCCCTTGGGTGCATATTTCATGAACTTACCTTCCCGACCCCTAAAGGTATTTTGTGTTGCATCTGTGTTCATAGGCATAGACAACTGGATCTGAAGGGAAACTGAGGGATCACAAAATGCAAGCCTTTTATTTTATAGATGAGAAAACAGTGACCAAGAATTGAGGAGTCCTTGCCTGAGACCTCACCAAAAGTTAATGGCAGAGTAAAGACTAGAAGAAACTAGTTTCCTCTGACAGGGAAGAACCAGATATTAAGAGAAATCTTAGGAAGACATAAGAGAGGGATGGAGAGAGAGAAGGAGGGAGGAGGGAAGGAGATAGTATGGAATGGAATGATGGTAAGCCACCCTCTCAGCCCTAGGGAAGGAAGAGAGGGCCTGACCAGCAGGTCTGATTTCTGCAGGGGGAGCCCCTCTGGTGCTGTAATCACACTGGAGGGGCTTCCAGTGAGTGGGTGCCTGCGGAGGCCATGGTGGAGGTGGGAGGTGGCAGCGGGTAACCTGTAGAGCTTTCAGCAATGGGACAAACACTTTAAACACCAAAGATGCATGTCCACCTTCTGGGAGGTCTGCTCCTTCTCAGAACTGAGGCTGCGTGTACTGGCTTTGAGACCTGCATGCACTGACCGGTGTCACCCATGCCTCATTTTGGCCTGCCCTGAGGCAAACTCTCCCTAATCTGAACAAGGCATTTTCTTGCAGGTCCTGATGTGGCCAGCATGATGGACCCCCTGAGGGAGCTCATCTCTTCTCTGAGCCTCAGGGCTGTATCTGTGAAGGCAGGAATCTAAGGAGATGGGACCGGAAGTGGCCTGGAGTTACACTGGGGAGAGAGGGGTCACTAACAAGTGGCTCCCCAGGCCCTGTCCCCAGGCAGTCACAGCGCCTCTGGAGCCCTAGGCAGGAATCACACCACCAGGGCCTTCAAGCGCCTGGTAGTGCAGGGAGAAGCTGGCCAGAGGTGAGGCAAAAGGAAGAGGTAGGAACCATGGTGATCTAGAAGAATTTAAAAACCAACACCAGGCCTCAGCAACCCTGGTGTGGGGGATTTCCCCGAATGACCACTAGGTCATCGTGTACTTGCAGTCCAAGCATGGTTTGCAACAGAATCAGTATAATCTAGAGGCCGTTCCATCATTTCAAGAAAGGGTTCACGGCTTTTTAAAAAAACGGAGGGAGACCTCTAGACATATGGATGTTTTTTATGTGCTCTCTGCTGTGAGACTGAATATCTGAAATAAAGGGGAACCCAGGTGACAGCTGCTATCCCTTGGATTTCTCCATAACATACCAGGAATTGATGGCCTGCCAGAGTCTCAGGAAGCAAACATTGTTCATGTCTTAAAACCTGTGGCCCAGAGGCCAGGGACTGACTGGGTCACTCAAGGCACAAAGACAATTGCTGGCTTCCTGAAGTTCGTCTATTTCCAATGTGGTTTCCAGGGCCCCAGATGTAACGCAAAGAGTATTTTTCAGATCAGGAGAGGGTGCCACGAGGCCCCAGGGCAGTACAGGGACTTGGTAAGGGTATTCAGGACAGAGCTAGCAGTGACAAGAGAACTGGACGGCAAAGAGTGGGATTTTCAGATCAGGAGAGCCGCCAGGTCCTGTAGAGCTTTCAGCAATGGGACAAACACTTTAAACACCAAAGATGCATGTCCACCTTCTGGGAGGTCTGCTCCTTCTCAGAACTGAGGCTGCGTGTACTGGCTTTGAGACCTGCATGCACTGACCGGTGTCACCCATGCCTCATTTTGGCCTGCCCTGAGGCAAACTCTCCCTAATCTGAACAAGGCATTTTCTTGCAGGTCCTGATGTGGCCAGCATGATGGACCCCCTGAGGGAGCTCATCTCTTCTCTGAGCCTCAGGGCTGTATCTGTGAAGGCAGGAATCTAAGGAGATGGGACCGGAAGTGGCCTGGAGTTACACTGGGGAGAGAGGGGTCACTAACAAGTGGCTCCCCAGGCCCTGTCCCCAGGCAGTCACAGCGCCTCTGGAGCCCTAGGCAGGAATCACACCACCAGGGCCTTCAAGCGCCTGGTAGTGCAGGGAGAAGCTGGCCAGAGGTGAGGCAAAAGGAAGAGGTAGGAACCATGGTGATCTAGAAGAATTTAAAAACCAACACCAGGCCTCAGCAACCCTGGTGTGGGGGATTTCCCCGAATGACCACTAGGTCATCGTGTACTTGCAGTCCAAGCATGGTTTGCAACAGAATCAGTATAATCTAGAGGCCGTTCCATCATTTCAAGAAAGGGTTCACGGCTTTTTAAAAAAACGGAGGGAGACCTCTAGACATATGGATGTTTTTTATGTGCTCTCTGCTGTGAGACTGAATATCTGAAATAAAGGGGAACCCAGGTGACAGCTGCTATCCCTTGGATTTCTCCATAACATACCAGGAATTGATGGCCTGCCAGAGTCTCAGGAAGCAAACATTGTTCATGTCTTAAAACCTGTGGCCCAGAGGCCAGGGACTGACTGGGTCACTCAAGGCACAAAGACAATTGCTGGCTTCCTGAAGTTCGTCTATTTCCAATGTGGTTTCCAGGGCCCCAGATGTAACGCAAAGAGTATTTTTCAGATCAGGAGAGGGTGCCACGAGGCCCCAGGGCAGTACAGGGACTTGGTAAGGGTATTCAGGACAGAGCTAGCAGTGACAAGAGAACTGGAGCTGGTGGGCAGGAGCCACTCCAAGTGGGAAAGATGCCGAGGCTGTCAGGTACCTTGGGATTTCTCCCCTTTCTCCAACAAATCTTGTCTATTCCTCAGTCGCTCTTACACAGCTCTGTGTATCAGATTCCTAAAACCCCATGACCTAGGGTAGCAGGATGATATTTTTCAAATATTAACTGATATTTTCCTCTCTAGCTCCTCCTGAGCGTTCTCTCTATTCAGGGAACACAGCCTCAGGGCCTGGGTGGATGGCAGAGGATAGAGACAAAAGGGATCGCTTCCTGGCTTTTGAATCTCAGACGTCTGTGCCCTTAGAACAGGAAGGGTTTATTACAAAGCTCAATATCCGAAAGAAACCATGAATTGGGGTAAATAGAAAGGGCTCCTTTACCCCACGGCTAACAAACTTGATTCCCTGGCTCAGAGTTGGGGAGAAAGATTTTGGGAAAGGAGTAGACAGAGGGCCTTTGCCACCTGCCTTCGCAGCCAAGGCAGGAACACAGCCCCAGAGGACAAGATTGGGGGTGGGGGTGAGCACAGGGGCCAGAACTTAGCCTCTGCTTGACTTGAAATAGGAGCTAAGTTGAGTTACAAGAAAGAAATTCTTATGTGTACCTATGGCAGATTCACACTCATGTGTGGCAGTAAACAACAGAACTCCATGAAAAAATAAAAAGAAAAAAGGCTGTTTTTTTTAAATCTTTGAATTCAATTGTAATTATATTGGGTTTTTTATAATGAGATTAATATAGAAAAAAGTGACAAGTTAACGCTGACTTTTGGAATTTGGAAATGAATAGCCAGTATGCTGTTCTCATTTTGCCGAGTAACTTCACTCACAAGTGAGGACTATATCCATCCCTCCCTTCAGGGACCACAGCTCCAGTCTCTTGGCCTATGACACGCGCCCTGGGGAAGGCCGTCTGGGTCTAGCCCCGAGCCTCTGCTGTCGCTGCGGTGCGGCAGCTGGCTGTCAGGCAAGAACGATCTGTCGGCCAAGAGCATGTGGTTCTGACACATGTCCTGACAACATGTTGTGGAGAAGGCGGCACGAGCGGTGTTGCCAGCTTCACTCCGTGACCATGGAACACGCTGCAGAGTCTGGCACAGGGAGGCTCTGGAGGAGTTTCTGTTGCAGCAAAGGTTTTACGTATCATCTTGGGATGACAGACTGTTTTACTGACCTGCCAGCACGTGAGACTGCAGCCAGGCTGGGCCGTCTGTGAGGTTCCCAGAAGCACCTCCCACTGCTCCCTGCAGCTGCCAGCACCTGCTGAGGCTGCCTGTCCCAGGGCACTGCGCACGCGCACGTGTGCACACACACACACACACACACACACACACGCGCGCGCGCGCGCGCGCGCATGCACGTCTGTCAGCTGCACCACCCCCTCGGGGGAAGCTGCTCAAGGCTGACATCCTCTGGCCCAGGAGCACCAACCACAACTTCCTCATCATCTGCCAGAAACTCAGGATGACTCTTCCTAGGTTCCTAGTCTGCACTCTAGTGCTCGCCATCATTATTCTTAAATCTTTGTAAAATTCACAGATTTGTGTATATACATAAACACATATATGAAAAAAGTGAAAGGGCGTTAGTTGGTCGTGTCCAATTCTTTGCAACCCCATGAACTCCTCTGTTCGTGGAAGTCTCCAGGCAAGAGTACTGGAGTGGGTTGCCATGCCCTCCTCCATGCCCTTCTCCAGGGGATCTTTCTGACCCAGGGATTGAACCTCAGTCTTCTGAATTCCATGCAGGTTTTTTTTTTTTTTACTATCTAAGCCACTAGGGAAGCCCAAATACATACATATATACACATATATATGTATATGTGTGTGTCTTTGTGTGTGTGTGCATACAGATGGATAATGGATGATTGCTATTGAGAGAAAAAAATTGCATACTATTTTGCATCCCCAAAAGCCTGCTTCCTCCTCGGAGGTAGCCAGCCGCTGTTGGCTCTTTTGCACTGCAGGCAATAGGGCTCAGTGGTGAGATCACAGGTTCTCAAGTCAGACTACCTGGTTTCACGTCCTGCCTCTTCCATTTAGTAACTGTGTGACCTTGGGCAACTGACTTCAGCTCTCCTGGCCTCTGTTTGCTCAGTTTAGTAAACTCCCTAAGTGTTCTGACACATGTCCTGACAACATGTTGTGGAGAAGGCGGCACGAGCGGTGTTGCCAGCTTCACTCCGTGACCATGGAACACGCTGCAGAGTCTGGCACAGGGAGGCTCTGGAGGAGTTTCTGTTGCAGCAAAGGTTTTACGTATCATCTTGGGATGACAGACTGTTTTACTGACCTGCCAGCACGTGAGACTGCAGCCAGGCTGGGCCGTCTGTGAGGTTCCCAGAAGCACCTCCCACTGCTCCCTGCAGCTGCCAGCACCTGCTGAGGCTGCCTGTCCCAGGGCACTGCGCACGCGCACGTGTGCACACACACACACACACACACACACGCGCGCGCGCGCATGCACGTCTGTCAGCTGCACCACCCCCTCGGGGGAAGCTGCTCAAGGCTGACATCCTCTGGCCCAGGAGCACCAACCACAACTTCCTCATCATCTGCCAGAAACTCAGGATGACTCTTCCTAGGTTCCTAGTCTGCACTCTAGTGCTCGCCATCATTATTCTTAAATCTTTGTAAAATTCACAGATTTGTGTATATACATAAACACATATATGAAAAAAGTGAAAGGGCGTTAGTTGGTCGTGTCCAATTCTTTGCAACCCCATGAACTCCTCTGTTCGTGGAAGTCTCCAGGCAAGAGTACTGGAGTGGGTTGCCATGCCCTCCTCCATGCCCTTCTCCAGGGGATCTTTCTGACCCAGGGATTGAACCTCAGTCTTCTGAATTCCATGCAGGTTTTTTTTTTTTTTACTATCTAAGCCACTAGGGAAGCCCAAATACATACATATATACACATATATATGTATATGTGTGTGTCTTTGTGTGTGTGTGCATACAGATGGATAATGGATGATTGCTATTGAGAGAAAAAAATTGCATACTATTTTGCATCCCCAAAAGCCTGCTTCCTCCTCGGAGGTAGCCAGCCGCTGTTGGCTCTTTTGCACTGCAGGCAATAGGGCTCAGTGGTGAGATCACAGGTTCTCAAGTCAGACTACCTGGTTTCACGTCCTGCCTCTTCCATTTAGTAACTGTGTGACCTTGGGCAACTGACTTCAGCTCTCTGGGCCTCTGTTTCCTCGTTTGTAAAATAAAGATAATAATAATAGCTCCTCCAGAATTATGGAAAACCCAGTTGATGTGAGCTATGTAAATTGCTGAGCTCAGTTCCTATTAGAGTAACCACTCCCTAAGTATTATCTGTTATTAATCTCCCAGCCCTTTCCTTATACATTTTCCCCTCCAGTTTCTTCATGCATGCCTTCCATTCGAAACTCCTTCCTATACCTCTGCATCTTGAAACACTGGCCCTCATCCCACCTGTTGTAATGTTAAACCTCAGCTCTAAGGGTCTGGTTCCAGGTATTGGCACAAGGGACAGAGATGTAGTGACACAATGAGATGACATATGCGTGACCGAGAGGGGTTACCAAAAGCAGCTCTCATAGTCTCCCTCTCAGAGTTTTCAGAAAATAAATTACTCACTTACTCAAAGCGTTCAGAGGACCAGCATGCTAACACATCCCTGTGGAAACAGCAAATGTGCCCAAAATGCACCACCCTGGAAGGAAATGGCAGCCCACTTCAGTCTTCTCACCTGGAGAGTTCCATGGACAGAGGAGCCTGGTAGGCTACAGTCCATGGGGCTGCAAAGAGTTGGACACGACTGAGAGACTAAAACAAACAAACAGGACAACATAGATCATAGCCTCTCATTCCCACAACAGGGAACACCCAATTCACACAGTCCTCTGCAGGATATATCAAAAGCGTGTTAGCTACCACCTCTGTGGCTCAAAGAAAACTATAAACAGAGAAAGCTTAGAGATGGGAGAGAAAACAGGCGGTGCTTACAGTGGATTGGGCTGCAGCCAAGAGCTTTTATCTGACAGTCAGCAGGGAGGGAAAACCAGAAAACCTTTGTTCAAGTTAGACTTGTCCAAAAACAGATTTAACAATGTTCAAGCAAAGTTCTGAATATTCATTGGAAGGACTGATGCTGAAGCTAAAGCTCCAGTACTTTAGCCTCCTGATGCTAAGACTCATTGGAAAAGACCCTGTTGCTGGGAAAAAATAGAAGGCAGAAAGGAAGGGTGAAGGCCTGGTTTCACGTCCTGCCTCTTCCATTTAGTAACTGTGTGACCTTGGGCAACTGACTTCAGCTCTCTGGGCCTCTGTTTCCTCGTTTGTAAAATAAAGATAATAATAATAGCTCCTCCAGAATTATGGAAAACCCAGTTGATGTGAGCTATGTAAATTGCTGAGCTCAGTTCCTATTAGAGTAACCACTCCCTAAGTATTATCTGTTATTAATCTCCCAGCCCTTTCCTTATACATTTTCCCCTCCAGTTTCTTCATGCATGCCTTCCATTCGAAACTCCTTCCTATACCTCTGCATCTTGAAACACTGGCCCTCATCCCACCTGTTGTAATGTTAAACCTCAGCTCTAAGGGTCTGGTTCCAGGTATTGGCACAAGGGACAGAGATGTAGTGACACAATGAGATGACATATGCGTGACCGAGAGGGGTTACCAAAAGCAGCTCTCATAGTCTCCCTCTCAGAGTTTTCAGAAAATAAATTACTCACTTACTCAAAGCGTTCAGAGGACCAGCATGCTAACACATCCCTGTGGAAACAGCAAATGTGCCCAAAATGCACCACCCTGGAAGGAAATGGCAACCCACTTCAGTCTTCTCACCTGGAGAGTTCCATGGACAGAGGAGCCTGGTAGGCTACAGTCCATGGGGCTGCAAAGAGTTGGACACGACTGAGAGACTAAAACAAACAAACAGGACAACATAGATCATAGCCTCTCATTCCCACAACAGGGAACACCCAATTCACACAGTCCTCTGCAGGATATATCAAAAGCGTGTTAGCTACCACCTCTGTGGCTCAAAGAAAACTATAAACAGAGAAAGCTTAGAGATGGGAGAGAAAACAGGCGGTGCTTACAGTGGATTGGGCTGCAGCCAAGAGCTTTTATCTGACAGTCAGCAGGGAGGGAAAACCAGAAAACCTTTGTTCAAGTTAGACTTGTCCAAAAACAGATTTAACAATGTTCAAGCAAAGTTCTGAATATTCATTGGAAGGACTGATGCTGAAGCTAAAGCTCCAGTACTTTAGCCTCCTGATGCTAAGACTCATTGGAAAAGACCCTGTTGCTGGGAAAAAATAGAAGGCAGAAAGAGAAGGGGATGACAGAGGACAAGATGGTTGGATGGCATCACCTAGTCAATGAGCATGAGTTTGAGCAAGCTCCAGGAGATGGTGAGGGAAGCCTGGCGTGCTGCAGTCTATAGGGTCGCAAAGAGTTGGAATGGCTGAGGGACTGAACTGAACTGAACTGAAGCAAAGCTCAGAGGCAAGGTGGTAGGGTTATTTAGAAAGAACTCTTGCATTGAATAGGAAATGGGGTACATGGCTTTGAGGATTCTTTTTCTTTTAAGATTTATTTATATTTGTTGATTTATTGGCTGGGGTGGATCTTCATTGCTGTGTGCAGACTTCTCATTGTGGCGGCTTCTCTAGGCGCCAGCTTCAGCAGTTGTGGCTCATGGGCTCTAGAGCACTGGCTCAGTAGTTGACTGCTTAGCTGCTCCAAGGCATGTGGCATCCTCCCGAACCAGGGATCAAACTGGTGTCCCCTGCATTGCAAGGCAGATTCCCAAGCACTGGACGACCAGGGAAGCCCTGAGGATTCTTTAATATTAACTATTGCTTATGCTTACTGAGCCCAAGAGTCATACCAGACAGTGTACTAAGCCCTTGTATATCATGTAGGTGATTTAATACTCACGAACAGCCAGAGTTCATTCCCACTCTAGAGATGAGCAGACTGAGACTAGTGTCACGTGACTTGGTCAAGGTCACATGGAGAACAAGTGTCAGGGCTGGAGTCCTCCTCACTCCAGCATCCACAACCATAACCTCTGTGCCTCCAGCTTCCTCGCACGCCTTCCCACACAGGAACCCATGTCTCTGGTCTTATTACAGGAAGTTGGACCAGTGGGACACATTCTGATTCAATTCCAAAATCAAATTGAAGGACCCTGTTCCCAACTCCCAGATAACTCTTACATCCAGACCCTAAGCTTTCAGGCAGATAGTTTTCTACCTGTGAAGTGCCTGGGTCCTCACTTGAGTCTCCTCCTGGGTCTTTAGCAACTACCTGATGCTGAAGCTAAAGCTCCAGTACTTTAGCCTCCTGATGCTAAGACTCATTGGAAAAGACCCTGTTGCTGGGAAAAAATAGAAGGCAGAAAGAGAAGGGGATGACAGAGGACAAGATGGTTGGATGGCATCACCTAGTCAATGAGCATGAGTTTGAGCAAGCTCCAGGAGATGGTGAGGGAAGCCTGGCGTGCTGCAGTCTATAGGGTCGCAAAGAGTTGGAATGGCTGAGGGACTGAACTGAACTGAACTGAAGCAAAGCTCAGAGGCAAGGTGGTAGGGTTATTTAGAAAGAACTCTTGCATTGAATAGGAAATGGGGTACATGGCTTTGAGGATTCTTTTTCTTTTAAGATTTATTTATATTTGTTGATTTATTGGCTGGGGTGGATCTTCATTGCTGTGTGCAGACTTCTCATTGTGGCGGCTTCTCTAGGCGCCAGCTTCAGCAGTTGTGGCTCATGGGCTCTAGAGCACTGGCTCAGTAGTTGACTGCTTAGCTGCTCCAAGGCATGTGGCATCCTCCCGAACCAGGGATCAAACTGGTGTCCCCTGCATTGCAAGGCAGATTCCCAAGCACTGGACGACCAGGGAAGCCCTGAGGATTCTTTAATATTAACTATTGCTTATGCTTACTGAGCCCAAGAGTCATACCAGACAGTGTACTAAGCCCTTGTATATCATGTAGGTGATTTAATACTCACGAACAGCCAGAGTTCATTCCCACTCTAGAGATGAGCAGACTGAGACTAGTGTCACGTGACTTGGTCAAGGTCACATGGAGAACAAGTGTCAGGGCTGGAGTCCTCCTCACTCCAGCATCCACAACCATAACCTCTGTGCCTCCAGCTTCCTCGCACGCCTTCCCACACAGGAACCCATGTCTCTGGTCTTATTACAGGAAGTTGGACCAGTGGGACACATTCTGATTCAATTCCAAAATCAAATTGAAGGACCCTGTTCCCAACTCCCAGATAACTCTTACATCCAGACCCTAAGCTTTCAGGCAGATAGTTTTCTACCTGTGAAGTGCCTGGGTCCTCACTTGAGTCTCCTCCTGGGTCTTTAGCAAATACCTGTGAACACACTATGGCCCTTTGGGAGCCAGCAGTGTGTGACGGTTGCTTTCTGGGCTACTGAGAGCTCACTGCTGAACCATTTGTTTCTCTGCTTGATGTCTCACTGTTCAGACAGAAACGCCACTGTTTTTATTACACTTCCAGCCAGTTATTCACAGTTGTTACCCTGTCTCCATGTTGGTTTTGTCACTCTCTTAATTATACCCCAGCAGTACATAGGTGCTTCTATAATACCTTTTAAAGATTGTTTTAAAGACAGCTCAATTAGAATGTGGGAGCGCATTTATCTACAAGACCAAGTGACCCTCAGGAGAGGGAAAAAAAAAACCTGTGCAGGGGCCCCATCAGTAAAGAGAACGTAACTTAGGTCATGTTGTTTATGAAAGAAGAATCATGCCATCATCTGCTTTTAAGAGAGACAAGTAAATCTGATAGCATGCAGCACAGCCTAGTTTAAAAGTGAGACCAGTTAGAGAAGAAAAGAAAAGGCGGAGGGAAAGAAAAAGACACAGAAACAGACACACAGAGACTGAAACTGTTTTTGATGGGAAGAGATATTTTAGATCATCTTGTCCAATCTCCTCGGTGACTAAGGAGGGAATTAAGGCCAGTGAGGTTACAGGATTTGTGCAATCCTGGTAGAAAACTAAATGACAGCAGAGAGGAAACTGGAACCCAGGTTACCCCCAGCACTACCCATCAGAGAGAAAACAGGGGCTGAGGGACAGCAGAGAGTGAGAGAAAGAGCCAGGAGGAGGAACAGGATGCTGAGATTTGCTTCCTGCTCTGTTCAACTCTCATCCTCCTTTTAACTTCTGAGGAGCAACCACCCCTCCCCTTCTAATATGTTCTTTTGTTCCAGCAGTTTTAAAATTTTCTTGGTAGCATTTGGGGAAGAACTTTACTCACAAATTTAGTCATTGAATTAAGATGTATTTTCTCAGTGAACTCTAAAGGTTTGGTAAGCGTATAGACCCTTAATTTGTAACCTCAAAGGCATTAATCAGCTGATTTTCTTTCTTAAAAAATTATACTGACAGCCATTACCAACTGATTATCTTGCTTTTATTCTTGGAAAGATTATGATTGTTCAGTCTTACAGTGCCTGAAAAATTGTGCTTCTTTTTTTTTTTTTTTAGGAAAATCCATATTTACTTCTCTGCTCAGAACCTGTTATTGTTGTTGTTAAGTCGCTAAGTCATGTCCAGTTCTTTGCGACCCCATGAACTACTGCACACCAGGCTCCTCTGTCCTCTGCTGTCTCCCAGAGTTTGCTCAAATTCACGTCTACTAAGTCAGTGATGCTATCTAACCATTCCATCTTCTGCTGCCCTCTTCTCCTTTTGCCTTTTGTTTCTAGATCAAATTGAGAATGAGTGAATCTGTGTGTAACAGAGTAATTTTAAAACACAGCTTTAAGAGTCTTCAGAGATAAAAAGGAATAATTTAAGTCTAAGGAAGGAAGTATTCTTAAATTAATTTGTACCTGTTACTCTTGTTTAAATAGGATTCAACCAAGTTTAATTTCTTTTTCTTCATTCTTAATGCCTGGTGTTCCATTTGTGAAATTATACAGCTGCCATGTCCAATTTGGCAACCCCTGGTCACATGTGACTATTTCAATATAAATTTATATTCATTAAAATTAAATAAAATTTAAGATTCAGTACCTCAGTCTCAATAGCTACATTTCAAGTGCCCAGTAGCTATATATGGTTAGTGATTATTATATTGAACAGTGTAGATATAGAGCATTTCCATAGCTCAGAAAATTCTATTGAACATTACTGCTTAAGGGCCAGTAACTGGGAATGTCTCTCCTGGATATGGATACACTGTGTTGACCAAATAGCATAAAACAGAAGCCAGAGGTTCCTGCCTTTTAGAAATACATCGCATGACCCATATGTCTAAACTTGGAAACTTCATGGATTATTTCACAAGTGAGAAGAGTTAATGTCCTGCTCTCAAACGTTGCTCTCAAGGATAGGCAGTTCCTAACACGAACGGTTCAAAGCTTCATGGACAAGTCAGTTAGGAATTCAAAAGACATTTTCCAGTGAGATAAATGTTATAAAACACATGACTGAATTTTAGTGCTTTCTGAGATAAAAATTAATAGAAATAATAATCAGCAGAAAGTCAACAATAAAATTTTAGAGTTTCAGAAGGTATTATAGATTGGAAGGAAGAAATGACACTCATTCCATACACACACAGAATAAGGTTAGATTAAGTTGCTGACTTAACTGAAAATACAGAATCTTGTTGGAAATTAGGTGGCTTCCAGGGCAAGAGCAGATGTAGCATATCTCAGTGGATCTTCCCTTGAACCCCAGAGTTTCTGCTGGCACTGTCTGAATGAGAAAGGTCTTCACGTGTCTGTTAGCTCAAATCTTGCTACATCAGCTGCCCATTTATAGTCACAGCTTACTTCAGCAATCTGGAAGAACTTGAATCACTGATGCATGCATTAATTTTTGAAAAAATAGTTATTTATTTATTTGGCTGTGCCAGCTCTTAGTTTTGACATGTGGGATCTTTGATCTTTGTTGGGACGTGTGGGATCTTTAGTTGCAGCGTGCAAGCTCTTACCTGACCAGGGGTTGAACCTGGGCCCCCTGCATTGAGAGCACAGAGTCTTAGTCACTGGACCACCAGGGAAGTCTTGGGGTTTTTGCTTTTTGTTTGTTTGTTGACTGTAGATTCATGCATTTCTGTTATGGGACTATTTATAAATGTGTGACATTTGTGGACTCTGGTCACAGTCAGCATCACCAAATCATCGCCCTCATCCTGAAGGAAGCAGTAGAGTTAAGGCTAGGAGCCCACAGGTACCCTGCTTCCCAAGGTCTGTTTCCCCAGTCCATCCCTTCACTCTGATTTATTTATGAATTTTATCTGAATAGTTCACAGACTGAAACCGTGATTACTAATCCATCTTCCTAGAAAATCAAAGGGAATTCCCTGGCAGGCTAGAGGTTAGTATTCAGTGCTTTCACTGTGGAGGCCAAGGTTAAACTCCTGGTACACTGTGTTGCCCAAAATGCAAAAAAAATTTTAGAAATACATCGCATGACCCATATGTCTAAACTTGGAAACTTCATGGATTATTTCACAAGTGAGAAGAGTTAATGTCCTGCTCTCAAACGTTGCTCTCAAGGATAGGCAGTTCCTAACACGAACGGTTCAAAGCTTCATGGACAAGTCAGTTAGGAATTCAAAAGACATTTTCCAGTGAGATAAATGTTATAAAACACATGACTGAATTTTAGTGCTTTCTGAGATAAAAATTAATAGAAATAATAATCAGCAGAAAGTCAACAATAAAATTTTAGAGTTTCAGAAGGTATTATAGATTGGAAGGAAGAAATGACACTCATTCCATACACACACAGAATAAGGTTAGATTAAGTTGCTGACTTAACTGAAAATACAGAATCTTGTTGGAAATTAGGTGGCTTCCAGGGCAAGAGCAGATGTAGCATATCTCAGTGGATCTTCCCTTGAACCCCAGAGTTTCTGCTGGCACTGTCTGAATGAGAAAGGTCTTCACGTGTCTGTTAGCTCAAATCTTGCTACATCAGCTGCCCATTTATAGTCACAGCTTACTTCAGCAATCTGGAAGAACTTGAATCACTGATGCATGCATTAATTTTTGAAAAAATAGTTATTTATTTATTTGGCTGTGCCAGCTCTTAGTTTTGACATGTGGGATCTTTGATCTTTGTTGGGACGTGTGGGATCTTTAGTTGCAGCGTGCAAGCTCTTACCTGACCAGGGGTTGAACCTGGGCCCCCTGCATTGAGAGCACAGAGTCTTAGTCACTGGACCACCAGGGAAGTCTTGGGGTTTTTGCTTTTTGTTTGTTTGTTGACTGTAGATTCATGCATTTCTGTTATGGGACTATTTATAAATGTGTGACATTTGTGGACTCTGGTCACAGTCAGCATCACCAAATCATCGCCCTCATCCTGAAGGAAGCAGTAGAGTTAAGGCTAGGAGCCCACAGGTACCCTGCTTCCCAAGGTCTGTTTCCCCAGTCCATCCCTTCACTCTGATTTATTTATGAATTTTATCTGAATAGTTCACAGACTGAAACCGTGATTACTAATCCATCTTCCTAGAAAATCAAAGGGAATTCCCTGGCAGGCTAGAGGTTAGTATTCAGTGCTTTCACTGTGGAGGCCAAGGTTAAACTCCTGGTCTGGGAGCCATCTTGCATGCTGCACAGTGCAGCCAAAATGCAAACAAAGTGATGTCTCTGGTTTTTCATACTTTGTCCAGGTTCATCATAGCTTTACATCCAAAGAGCAAGCGTCTTTTAATATCATGGCTGCAGTCACCATCCACAATGATTTTGAAGTGCAAGAAAATAAAGTCTGTCACTGCTTCCGCTTTTTCCCCTTCTATTGCCATGAAGTGATGGGACTGTATGTCATGGTTTTAGTTTTTTGAATGTTGAGTTTTAAGCCACAGTTTTCACTCTCCTCTTTCACCTTCTTCAAGAGGCTCTTTAGTTCCTCTTCACTTTCTGCTATAGAGTGGTGTCATCTGCATATCTGATGATGTTGATATTTCTCCCAGAAATCTTGATTCCAGCTTGTGCTTCATTTAGCCTGGCATTTTGCATGATGTGCTCTGCATAGAAGTTAACTAAGCAGGGTGACTATTATAAAGCCTTCATGTACTTTGAACCAGTTCATAGTTCCATATCCAGTTCTAACTTGCTTCTTGACCTGCCTACAGGTTTCTCCAGAGTCAGGTAAAGTGGTCTGGTATTCCCATCTCTTTAAGAATTTTACAATTTGTTGTGATCCACACAGGCAAAGGCTTTAGCATAGTCAATGAAACAGAAGTAGATGTTTTTCTGGAATTTCCATGTTTTTCTGTGATCCAGCGGATGCTGGCAGTTTGGTCTTTGGTTCCTCCACCTTTTCTAAACCCAGCTTGTACATCTGGAAGTCTTCAACAGTTCACATACTGTTGAAGCTTAGCTTGAAGGATTTTGAGCATGTGGAATGAGTGCAGTTATGTGGTAGTTTGACCATCCATTGGCATTGCCTTTCTTTGAGATTAGAATGAAAACTGAACTTTTCCAGTCCTGTGGTCACTACTGAGTTTTCCAAATTTTCTAGCATATTGAGTGTAGCACTTTAACAGCAGGATCTTTTTTAGAATTTGAAATAGTTCAGCTGGAATTCCATCACCTCCACTAGCTTTGTTTGTAGTGATTCTTTCTAAGGCCCACTTGACTTCACACTCCAGGATGTCTGGTTCTAGGTGAGTGATCATGCCATCATGGCCATCTGGGTCATTAAGACCTTTTATGTACAGTTCTTCTGTGTATTCCTGCAACTTCTTCTTAATATCTTCGGCCTCTGTCAGGTCCATATATTTTCTGTCCTTTATTGTGCCTATCTTGCATGAAATGTTCCCTTGGTATCTCTAATTTTCTTGACGAGATCTCTAGTCTTTTCCATTCTATTGTTTTCCTCTGTTTCTTTGCATTGTTCACTTTAGAAGGTTTTCTTGTCTCTTCTTGATATTCACTGGGACTCTGCATTCAGATGGGTATATCTTTCCGTTTCTCCTTTGCCTTTCACTTCTCTTTTTTTCTCAGATATTTGTAAGGCCTCCTCAGACAATCATTTTCCTTGTTGTGTTTCTTTTCCTTGGGGAAGGTTTTGATCACTGCCTCCTATACAACATTATGAACCTCTGTCCTTAGTTCTTTAAGTACCCTGTCTATCAGATCTAATTCCTTGAATCTATTTGTCACTTCATTGTGTAATCATAAGGGATTTGATTTAGGTCTTCTCTAATTGACCTGGTGCTTTTCCCTACTTTCTTCAATTTAAGTCTGAATTTTATAATAAGGAGCTCATGATCTGAGCCACAGTCAGCTCCAGGTCTTGTTTTTCCTGACAGTGTAGAGGTTCTCCATCTTTGGCTACAAAGAATATAACCAGTCTGATTTTGGTATTGACCATCTGGTGATGTCCATGTGTAGAGTCATCTCTTGTGTTGTTGGAAGAAGGTGTTTGCTATGACCAGTGCATTCCCTTGGCAAAACTCTGTTAGCCTTTGCCCTGTTTCATTTTGTACTTCAAGACCAAACTTGCCTGTTACTCCAGGTATCTCTTGACTTACTACTTTTGCATTCCAGACATGACAAAAGGGACATCTCTTTTCTAGTTCTAGAAGGTCTTGTAGATCCCCATAGAACTGTTAATCTACTCTAGAATTAGTTGTTGTGGCATAGACTCGGATTCCTGTGATGCTGAATGGTTTGCCTTGGAACTGAATTAAAATCATTTTGTTGTTTTTGAGGTTATTCCCAAGTACAGCGTTTCAGGCTCTTTTGTTGACTCTGAAAAAAATAAAACAATAGGTAAAAAATTTCAATAAAAAAAGAAGAGGTAGATGAAAATTTGTGTAGTGATTCTGGAGGGACTTTTGGGTAGTTTTAAGAGCACTCATCATTAATGGTAATGTTTATACTGTTTTTTATGATTTTGTTTTCAAACTCACAGTTTTGTTTCTGTCTGCAAAAGCTGATCACTACTCTGCTCACATAAATAGAATTTTTATCTTTCTCAAAAATTTTGGGGAGAGGGGAGATGAAATATTTTCCAGGGGACATTGAGCAGGAAAAGTAACGGGGCCAAGGAGAATGCTTGTGGATATTCTGGGAGTGGGGCAGGATCGCTCTGAGTTCTAGGGAGGATGTGATGGTCGTACCAGGGGACCACTGAATCTATCTGTGGAATACTTCACGAACTTTTGAAGTGCTTTGCATGTATCAACTCTTTACTGAGTTAATTAATAATTTAGTTAACTAGCTAACTCATTTAACTTTTATCTTAAATTTAAAACAGAAAAAAGTTAAATAAAGGGCATGAACTTCTTGAGAAAAAGACCGAATGAAAGATATTATTTTCCCGCCTCAGATAACGGAGTTGTCAGTAGCAGCAGTTTCACAGCTAAGCAACCAGTTCCTTGCCCTTCAGTGCACTTATGATTCAAGATGTAGGAGGTATTTAAAAGTCCTGCTTTTCTGTTCCTTTTCTTCAAACGTGGAAGGCTCATGAGACCAGTTATGGAGATCATCTTTGATAATCTGAAGAAACCTATAGGATAATGTGTATACACCAAATTTTACATTTCATTAGAAATGTTAGATCTCAAGTATATCAGTCAGGGAATACTGCAGTTAAAAAAAAGTCTTAAAGGCTATGACAACAAAAATTCCTGCCTGCTCATGATTGATATTCATCCTGGGTTAGCTTAGGGCTCTGCTCCAGGACTCCTCAACCAGGAATCCAAGCTGATGCATCCTGCGCACCATCTGGGGTGATTGCTGGCCTATGGGAAAGGCAATATGGCAGATCCCATACTGGCTCCAAGGACTTACAGTTGGAAGTGACACACAATTTCCATTCACATTTCACTGCTGAGCAAGCCACTGTGCAGTCCTCCATGTGCCAAGAATGAAAGATTCAAATTTCAATGGACAGACATAACAATTACCACACTAGGTCAAAACCCCTTAAACTAGGTGATCTTTAGGCACTTTGGCAGTTCAGAACTTGAGTTCAGTTTTAACTTACGCTTATTCAGACTTTAGCCAGCAAGTCTACATGTCTAAAAGATAGACACCAATTCCCCTCCAATCAAGTGGTCATCCTTATAGTTAGGACAAGAGTGAGCCTTCTCCTAGTAGAGTATGAGTAGAAGTTTGTGGGCTGTTGCTTCAACCTTGAGTGAGAACTGAGGGACTGAGTGGCTCAGACGCTATTCTTGCCTGGAGAATTCCATGGACAGAGGAGCCTGACAGACTACAGTCCACAGGGTTGCAAAGAGTCAGACATGACTGAGCAACTAACACTTTCATATTTTCACTCCCCAGAACACCTAGGGGCTTCCTCTAAGAGACAAGATTGGGTTCCTCATTGCTAAGATTATCTCAACAGTTCATATATATAATGAGGTTGGAGCAGACAGCTATTAATACCCCTTCCAACTTTAAAACTTTATGTTCTAGACAGGTGCCCACTATTATTAAATATTAGATGACCAGACTTTATAGAATAGTCAAGTAAAGTGTATTTCAGGGAAAGAAAATCTAGAAAAGTAGCCACAAGAAAGTCTAAGCAAGAGATTGCTAGTGTCAAAAGGCTCATGTAGGTCTATAGCATCATCACGTGCTGACTATACACTGCCATCCCAGTAATGTCAGCCCCTTTATAATTTCCACCAGCTCTTTCCTCTTAACTGCATACGTTTGACAATGTTCTCAGTGTTGTGGAAAGGGCTATTCAAAGGCAATTGTAAGGGGAGTCGCTCCATCAACCTCCTTCCAACTAGAGTGCCTCTTTTCTTGAAAATAGGCTACCATTGAGCATCCTCATTTTATAGATGTGTAAACTAAGATGCAGAAAGGGACTGAAACTTGCTAAACAGAAAGGCTAATTGGAGGTACAGTCAGCCATCCATTTTCTCAAGATCCACAAGTCAATGGCAAGAACTAAATTTCCTTTGTTTGGGGCCTGGTATTGATCCAGAAATCTCCCAAGAAAAGTATTTCTGGTTCATTTACCTTGAAATACTCTACTTCCTCTTTTATTTTTCATTTGTGAATTTGGCCTCTATCATTGCAAGAAAAGGTCATGCTCACTTATAAGTCTCTGCCTGCTTAAGTGGATTTATAAACTCATGTCTTAATGTCCCTCTCCTTCTAAAGATGTCTTAGCTTGGCATACTCAGCCTGATGATGTACTGAGGGTACTTTGGTAATCATTCTCACACTTTCTGCTTCTTCTGCCAGTTAAGATTATAATCATGTCTTGTGGCAGGCTTTTTAAAGAAAAAGGGTCCTCTGGATAATGATCTCTTTGTTTCTTTCCACAGTTCCAATGGGCAGCTAGCGAGAATTCCATGGACAGAGGAGCCTGACAGACTACAGTCCACAGGGTTGCAAAGAGTCAGACATGACTGAGCAACTAACACTTTCATATTTTCACTCCCCAGAACACCTAGGGGCTTCCTCTAAGAGACAAGATTGGGTTCCTCATTGCTAAGATTATCTCAACAGTTCATATATATAATGAGGTTGGAGCAGACAGCTATTAATACCCCTTCCAACTTTAAAACTTTATGTTCTAGACAGGTGCCCACTATTATTAAATATTAGATGACCAGACTTTATAGAATAGTCAAGTAAAGTGTATTTCAGGGAAAGAAAATCTAGAAAAGTAGCCACAAGAAAGTCTAAGCAAGAGATTGCTAGTGTCAAAAGGCTCATGTAGGTCTATAGCATCATCACGTGCTGACTATACACTGCCATCCCAGTAATGTCAGCCCCTTTATAATTTCCACCAGCTCTTTCCTCTTAACTGCATACGTTTGACAATGTTCTCAGTGTTGTGGAAAGGGCTATTCAAAGGCAATTGTAAGGGGAGTCGCTCCATCAACCTCCTTCCAACTAGAGTGCCTCTTTTCTTGAAAATAGGCTACCATTGAGCATCCTCATTTTATAGATGTGTAAACTAAGATGCAGAAAGGGACTGAAACTTGCTAAACAGAAAGGCTAATTGGAGGTACAGTCAGCCATCCATTTTCTCAAGATCCACAAGTCAATGGCAAGAACTAAATTTCCTTTGTTTGGGGCCTGGTATTGATCCAGAAATCTCCCAAGAAAAGTATTTCTGGTTCATTTACCTTGAAATACTCTACTTCCTCTTTTATTTTTCATTTGTGAATTTGGCCTCTATCATTGCAAGAAAAGGTCATGCTCACTTATAAGTCTCTGCCTGCTTAAGTGGATTTATAAACTCATGTCTTAATGTCCCTCTCCTTCTAAAGATGTCTTAGCTTGGCATACTCAGCCTGATGATGTACTGAGGGTACTTTGGTAATCATTCTCACACTTTCTGCTTCTTCTGCCAGTTAAGATTATAATCATGTCTTGTGGCAGGCTTTTTAAAGAAAAAGGGTCCTCTGGATAATGATCTCTTTGTTTCTTTCCACAGTTCCATATCAGCAGAACCCTTACAGTCCCCGAGGCAGCTCCAACGTCATCCAGTGCTACCGATGCGGAGACACCTGCAAAGGGGAAGTGGTTCGCGTCCACAATAACCACTTCCATATTAGGTGCTTCACCTGTCAAGGTAGGAGTTCTAGTCTCCCAACTCCCTTCTCAGACACCCAGCCATGCTCTCACCCCAGGATGTGCTGTGGGCCAGGCAGAACAAACGTAGGCAGTTGGGATACCTACACAAGCCTACAAAGACCTTCCTTGAGCCAGTCGTGAGAATTCTCCCTTCAGCAGTGTGGCATGAGGAGAGAGGGTAGAGTGAGGGATGTGGTGAGATACTCTGGGTAGAGAGAGAGAACCTCTACCCAGTGTGGAAGTGCTGACCCAGAAGGAAAAAGGCAATCCTGCAAGCTTAGCTTACACTTCTGAGAAGACTCCTGGTTTGTGCCTATAAATCTGTCTGACAGCCAATGAAAGGGCAAGTTATCATGGCTAAAATTTGACATTGGCTCCGAGATGAGGTTGACAATTCTCAGAGTTTAGGTTTAAGAAGGGAGACAGTACATCTTAACTTCAGTAAGATTTATAATTTGGGAGCAGACAGATGCTTGGTTACCTCTGATTGTAATTTATAAAACCTTCACTCAAGCAAGCTCAGCATTCCCAAAGAAGGCTCACCAGTGGCAGGAAAAGAGGGACTGATCTGAAGGAGCCTGGAGGGCCCCCTCACCCAAACAGGATGACATTCCCTCCCCCCTGTCCCTGACTAATTCTGTTCCAGCCTCCACTTCTTGAACTTTTCTTTCAGGCTTCTTGTTCCACAGAGAAGCCATTCTGATGTTGGATTGTCCTGTGGGTTTGCAGAATGTTTGACCTCAAACCTGTAACTTTCACTTGCTGGGTTTAGATTGTCTTCTTGGGGTTTTACAAGCTCTTTGTGATTGCTTTTCCCCGTGGCTGCTCTACACATGCTTTTAGCCAAGTCTGCCCCACACCCAGTTATACTGCAAGTCCTTAAACTGGGCTTCATCTGAAACAATTTCAACTTGTATAATCATCCTAAAAACTTCCTCCCTGATTCTTTCCAGTTTGCACTATCATTCCTAAAGCAGAATGCCCGTAAACAGACCACATTTCTCAAGGTCTGCCAAACACAGCAAGGACTCCATTTCTTTAATGTGACTGATACTGAATTAACTTCCTGAGGAGCTACTTCACACCACTGATATATATTGAATTTAAGGTCACTTGAAATCCCAAGTCTCTTTTATTTTCCCCCAGGTCTTTTTAGTACTTGCTTCCTGTACTAACCTTAGCCTCATGTATCTGAGATTGACTTCCTCTGCCATCAAGTCCCAGATTTCTTTCCCCAGGATCTAACTGAATTCTTCACTGAGCAAATAAATTTCATATGCATATTCCCTAATTTATTTATGGAAGCTTATATTGAATATATTTTAATTATGTGGTTTCCATTTTTAATTTTTATTTTATATTGTGTATAGTTGATTTACAATGTTTCATTAGTGTACAGCAAAGTGATTCAGATACACACACACACACACACACACACACACATGGGAGAAGGAAATGGCAACCCACTCCAGTATTCTTGCCTGGAGAATCCCGTGGACAAAGGAGGCTGGCTGGCTGTAATCCGTGGGGATCACAGAAGTTGGACACAATTTAGCAATGAAATTAATATATATATATATATATATATATATATATATATAGTAAATTTCAAATTCTCTTCCCATCCAGGTTATTACAGAATATTGAGTAGAGTCCCCTGTTCCATACAGGAGGTCCTTGTTGGTTATCTGTTTTAAATATAGCAGTGTGTATGTGTCAATCACAAACTCCCAATTTGTCCCTCCCCCACAACCTTTCCCCTTTGGTAACCATAAGTTTCTTTTCTGAGGCTGTGAGTGTGTTTCTGTTTTATTAATAAGTGCATTTGTATTATTTTTTTAGATTCTGTGTGGAAGTGATACCGTATGACATTTGTCTTTCCCTGCCTGACTTATTTCACTTAGTATATCTTAGTATATCTTCAGGTCCATCCATGTTACTATTTTATTCTTTTTAATGGCTGAATAATATTCTAGTATATATATTAGTACATCTTCTTTGTTCTTTCCTCTGTTAACGGGTATTTAGGTTGCTTCCATGTCCTAGCTATTGTATATAATGCTGCAATGAATATTGGGGTGTTTGTATCTTTTCTAATTATAGTTTTCTCTGTATATATGCCCAGGATTAGGATTGCTGAATCATAGGGTTTAAAATCCTATTTTTGCTACTTCCCACCACTGATATATATTGAATTTAAGGTCACTTGAAATCCCAAGTCTCTTTTATTTTCCCCCAGGTCTTTTTAGTACTTGCTTCCTGTACTAACCTTAGCCTCATGTATCTGAGATTGACTTCCTCTGCCATCAAGTCCCAGATTTCTTTCCCCAGGATCTAACTGAATTCTTCACTGAGCAAATAAATTTCATATGCATATTCCCTAATTTATTTATGGAAGCTTATATTGAATATATTTTAATTATGTGGTTTCCATTTTTAATTTTTATTTTATATTGTGTATAGTTGATTTACAATGTTTCATTAGTGTACAGCAAAGTGATTCAGATACACACACACACACACACACACACACACATGGGAGAAGGAAATGGCAACCCACTCCAGTATTCTTGCCTGGAGAATCCCGTGGACAAAGGAGGCTGGCTGGCTGTAATCCGTGGGGATCACAGAAGTTGGACACAATTTAGCAATGAAATTAATATATATATATATATATATATATATATATATAGTAAATTTCAAATTCTCTTCCCATCCAGGTTATTACAGAATATTGAGTAGAGTCCCCTGTTCCATACAGGAGGTCCTTGTTGGTTATCTGTTTTAAATATAGCAGTGTGTATGTGTCAATCACAAACTCCCAATTTGTCCCTCCCCCACAACCTTTCCCCTTTGGTAACCATAAGTTTCTTTTCTGAGGCTGTGAGTGTGTTTCTGTTTTATTAATAAGTGCATTTGTATTATTTTTTTAGATTCTGTGTGGAAGTGATACCGTATGACATTTGTCTTTCCCTGCCTGACTTATTTCACTTAGTATATCTTAGTATATCTTCAGGTCCATCCATGTTACTATTTTATTCTTTTTAATGGCTGAATAATATTCTAGTATATATATTAGTACATCTTCTTTGTTCTTTCCTCTGTTAACGGGTATTTAGGTTGCTTCCATGTCCTAGCTATTGTATATAATGCTGCAATGAATATTGGGGTGTTTGTATCTTTTCTAATTATAGTTTTCTCTGTATATATGCCCAGGATTAGGATTGCTGAATCATAGGGTAGTCCTATTTTTAGTTTTATAAAGGAGCCTCCATACTGTTTTCCCCAACCGACAGTGTAGTGGGGTTCCCTTTTCTCCACACCCTCTCCAATATTTATTGTTTGTAAATTTTTTTAAGATGGTAGTTCTGACTAGTGTGAGATGATACCTCATTGTAGTTTAGATTTGCATTTCTGTAATAGATGCTGAATAAATGTCTGTTTAGATTTTCTACCCATTTTTTGATTGAATTGTTTGCTTTTTTTTAATGTTGGACTGCATGAGCTGTTTGTATATTTTCAAGATTAATTCCTTGTTGGTTGCTTCATTTGTAAATTTTCTTTTTTTTACCATTCTGAGGGTTGTCTTTTCAATTTTCTTATGGTTTCCTTTGCTGTACAAAAGCTTTTTTGTTTAATTAGGTCCCATTTGTTTATTTTTGTTCTTCTTTTCATTAGGAGATGGATTAAAAAATATACATCAAAGAGTGTTCTGCCTATGTTTTCCTCTCAGGGTTTCATAGTATTCAGCATTACAGTTAGGTCTTTAATCCATTTTGAGATTATTTGTGTGTAAGAAACTGTTTTTTCTCCATAGTATAATCTAAGACAAAGGAGGAAAAAATACACAATGGAGAAAAGATAGTCTCTTCAATAAACGGTGCTGGGGAAACTGGACAGCTACATGTAAAACAATGAAGAACATTCCTTAACACCTTACTCACAAATAGTCTCAAACTGGATTACAGACCTAACTGTAATACTAAATGCTATAAAACTCTGACAGGAAAACATAGAACACTCTTTGACATAAATTGCAATAATATCTTTTTCAGTCCTTCTAATGAAAATGAGAACAAAATAACCATTTTTGCCTCCTTTGTCTTTGATTGGGATTCCCTTGTAGCTCCTGCAATGCAGGAGACCCCAATTTGATTCCTAGGTAGAGGAAATCCTCTGGAGAAGGGATAAGCTACCCACTCCAGTATTCTTGGGCTTCCCTGGTAGCTTAGATGGCAAAGAATCTGCCTACAGTGCAGGAGACCTGGGTTTGATCCCTGGGTTGGGAGGATCCCCTGGAGAAGAGAAAAGCTACCCATTCCAATATTCTTGGCTGGAGAATTCCATGACTCATCCATGGATTGCAAAGAGTTGGACACGACTGAGTGACTTCACTTTCACCTTTCTTAGATTAGGTGCCCATAGGTACATGGGTTTATCTCTGAACTTTCTATCCTGCTCCATTGATCTGTATTTCTGTTTTTATGCCAGCACCATACCATTTTAATGACTATAACTTTATAGTATAGTTTGAAGTCTGAGCCTGATCCCTTTAACTCCATTTTTCTTTCTCAAGTTTGCCTTGGGTATTCAGGGTCTTTTGTGTCTCCATATAAATTTGAGATTTGTTGTTGTTTTTCTGTGAAGAACACACACAAATAATCTCAAACTGGATTAAAGACCTAAATGCAATTCAATAGGGGTTCCTTGACTCTGTAGATTGCCTTGGGTAATACAGTCATTTTGACAATATTGATTCTTCCAATCCAAGAATATGGCACAGCTTTCTATCTGTTTGTGTCTTCTTTGATTTCTTACGTCAGCATCTTACAGTTTTCAGAATACACTTCTTTTGTCTCCTTAAGTAGGTTTATGTCTAAGTATTCTTTTTGATGAGATAGTAAATGGAATTGCTTCTTTAATTTCTCTTTCTGATTTTTCATTGTTAATGTATAGAAATGCATATTTATGTGTATTAATTTTATATCCTGAAACTTGACCAAATTCATTGATAAATTCTAGTATTGATAGTTTCATGGTACCATCTTTAGGATTTTCTACATATAGTATCATGTCATCTCCAAACAGTGATGGTTAGCTTCTTTTCCAATTTGGATTCTTTTTATTTCTTTTTCTTCTCTGATTGCCATGGCTAGAACTTCCATAACTATACTGAATAAAAGTAGCGAGAGTTGACAATCCTGTTCTTGTTCCTGATCTTAGAGGAAATGCTTTCAGCTTTGACCATTGAGTATGATGTTAGGGGTAGGTTTATTGTATATGGCCTCTATTATGTTTAGGAGGTTGCCCCATGCTCCCTTTCTGGAGATTTTTATCAAAAATGGGTGTTGGATATTATTAGAGGATTTTTCTTAGATGGCAAAGAATCTGCCTACAGTGCAGGAGACCTGGGTTTGATCCCTGGGTTGGGAGGATCCCCTGGAGAAGAGAAAAGCTACCCATTCCAATATTCTTGGCTGGAGAATTCCATGACTCATCCATGGATTGCAAAGAGTTGGACACGACTGAGTGACTTCACTTTCACCTTTCTTAGATTAGGTGCCCATAGGTACATGGGTTTATCTCTGAACTTTCTATCCTGCTCCATTGATCTGTATTTCTGTTTTTATGCCAGCACCATACCATTTTAATGACTATAACTTTATAGTATAGTTTGAAGTCTGAGCCTGATCCCTTTAACTCCATTTTTCTTTCTCAAGTTTGCCTTGGGTATTCAGGGTCTTTTGTGTCTCCATATAAATTTGAGATTTGTTGTTGTTTTTCTGTGAAGAACACACACAAATAATCTCAAACTGGATTAAAGACCTAAATGCAATTCAATAGGGGTTCCTTGACTCTGTAGATTGCCTTGGGTAATACAGTCATTTTGACAATATTGATTCTTCCAATCCAAGAATATGGCACAGCTTTCTATCTGTTTGTGTCTTCTTTGATTTCTTACGTCAGCATCTTACAGTTTTCAGAATACACTTCTTTTGTCTCCTTAAGTAGGTTTATGTCTAAGTATTCTTTTTGATGAGATAGTAAATGGAATTGCTTCTTTAATTTCTCTTTCTGATTTTTCATTGTTAATGTATAGAAATGCATATTTATGTGTATTAATTTTATATCCTGAAACTTGACCAAATTCATTGATAAATTCTAGTATTGATAGTTTCATGGTACCATCTTTAGGATTTTCTACATATAGTATCATGTCATCTCCAAACAGTGATGGTTAGCTTCTTTTCCAATTTGGATTCTTTTTATTTCTTTTTCTTCTCTGATTGCCATGGCTAGAACTTCCATAACTATACTGAATAAAAGTAGCGAGAGTTGACAATCCTGTTCTTGTTCCTGATCTTAGAGGAAATGCTTTCAGCTTTGACCATTGAGTATGATGTTAGGGGTAGGTTTATTGTATATGGCCTCTATTATGTTTAGGGAGGTTGCCCCATGCTCCCTTTCTGGAGATTTTTTATCAAAAAATGGGTGTTGGATATTATTAGAGGATTTTTCTGCAGCTACTAAGGTGATCATAAGGTTTTTATTCCTCAATTGGCTAGTGTGGTGTATTGAGGCGTTTCAGGAGGATAGATGTTAACTCTATCCATATACAAAATAAAAAATTTAAAAATCATCTAGAAAAAAATCATGGTTCAGTGTAATTTGCTGAAAATTGTGATGGTGTCTGGCAGTGTGTCCCATGTGACCAGCTCATGAAATTAAACTGATGCTTCCCGGGAGCTCATTCCCTGAGGGCAGATCCCAGGCTAGGGAGCCTGATGTGGGGCTCAGAACTTTTGCTCCTTGTGGAGAACCTCTATGACAGAATTATTTTTCAGTTTGTGATTTACCCACCCGGGGAGAGTGGGTTTGATTTGATCATCATTGCGCCCCTCCTGCCATCTTGATGTGGTTTCTTCTTTAAATGTAAGATTTTTTATTTTGGTATGTTCCAGTGTTTTTTGTCGGTAGTTGTTCAGCAGTTAGTTGTGGTCTTGGTATTTTCATGAGAAAAGGTGAGCTCACAACCTTCTGCTCCATCTTGGTCAAACTCTGTGTGGTTCGTATTTTATATTAAAAATTGGAAAACCCTTTCAGTACTAATTGACCTTAGAGGGTACCTTGGTGTGTGACCATTTTTACATCCCCAGAAACTGGGACAGGACAAAGAGTAATGAAAATAAAATTGTTACAAAGAGAATCTACAGTTATATCATTTAGAGATTGTATCTGTTATCATTTGCTTTAAGCCAAAACTTAGTAGTTTAAAATAATCTTTTATGTAGCTCATTATCAGCTGGGCAGTTATTCCAATCTGACTTGGCTCTGCTCATCTCTGCTTGCTGCATTATAATGATATGGTGGGTCAGCTGGCAGTGGTTGGCAGGCTGCTGACCTGAGTGCTTCCACATGGCTTCTCCTCCTCAGCAGGCTGGCTTGGATTCATTTGCATGGTAGTCTTTAAGTCCCAAATGTGACAAAAGAGTACGATTCATTTGCCCGGGTAGGTTTATTGTATATGGCCTCTACTATGTTTAGGGAGGTTGCCCCATGCTCCCTTTCTGGAGATTTTTTATCAAAAAACGGGTGCTGCATACTATTAGAGGATCTTTCTGCAGCTACCACGGTGATCATAAGGTTTTTATTCCTCAATTGGCTAGTGTGGTGTATTGAGGCGTTTCAGGAGGATAGATGTTAACTCTATCCATATACAAAATAAAAAATTTAAAAATCATCTAGAAAAAAATCATGGTTCAGTGTAATTTGCTGAAAATTGTGATGGTGTCTGGCAGTGTGTCCCATGTGACCAGCTCATGAAATTAAACTGATGCTTCCCGGGAGCTCATTCCCTGAGGGCAGATCCCAGGCTAGGGAGCCTGATGTGGGGCTCAGAACTTTTGCTCCTTGTGGAGAACCTCTATGACAGAATTATTTTTCAGTTTGTGATTTACCCACCCGGGGAGAGTGGGTTTGATTTGATCATCATTGCGCCCCTCCTGCCATCTTGATGTGGTTTCTTCTTTAAATGTAAGATTTTTTATTTTGGTATGTTCCAGTGTTTTTTGTCGGTAGTTGTTCAGCAGTTAGTTGTGGTCTTGGTATTTTCATGAGAAAAGGTGAGCTCACAACCTTCTGCTCCATCTTGGTCAAACTCTGTGTGGTTCGTATTTTATATTAAAAATTGGAAAACCCTTTCAGTACTAATTGACCTTAGAGGGTACCTTGGTGTGTGACCATTTTTACATCCCCAGAAACTGGGACAGGACAAAGAGTAATGAAAATAAAATTGTTACAAAGAGAATCTACAGTTATATCATTTAGAGATTGTATCTGTTATCATTTGCTTTAAGCCAAAACTTAGTAGTTTAAAATAATCTTTTATGTAGCTCATTATCAGCTGGGCAGTTATTCCAATCTGACTTGGCTCTGCTCATCTCTGCTTGCTGCATTATAATGATATGGTGGGTCAGCTGGCAGTGGTTGGCAGGCTGCTGACCTGAGTGCTTCCACATGGCTTCTCCTCCTCAGCAGGCTGGCTTGGATTCATTTGCATGGTAGTCTTTAAGTCCCAAATGTGACAAAAGAGTACGCTTTAGTTAAGCAAGACCATTTCCAGCCTCAACTTGTGTTATACTTGTTAATGTTCCATTGGTCAAAACAAGTCAAATGGACAACCCAGATTCAATATCATGGAGAAATAAACTTGTGACTTTTATCGGAGGAGCTGCAACATCAGATTCCAATGGTGGGAATACAGAGAAGGGAAGGATTTGGCCATTTTGACAGTCTACCATAGGGAGGTCATAGACAATCTTTTAATGGAGATTTGAAGAACAAAAAAACAGATTTTTTTAATCTGGATATTTTCAATGCCAACTTTACTCAGAGAGTATTTTCATTTCCAGCAGTAAACAGTATAGGGATTAGTTACCCTGAATAACCTTCTCATTTGAAAAATCTAAAATTTCTGTGAATTTCTTTTTCAATGCTTTTAAAGTACACTATTGTGCTGACATGAAAGGAATCTGCAGAGGTGAAAAAAAAAAATGAATAGAAGATCCCAGTGTGACTGCCAGTGCCAGATTTAATCCTCATGTTTTATGCTAAACCTTGAAGACTTTGAGCTTTTACGTTGATGGCTACATGGATCATGGAGAACAAGAGTCACAGCCTAGGGCCTGATCAAAGTAGGATTCTAATGAGAAACCTCTGAGGAAAGCTAAGATTTCTCCCTATGAAAGCATACTCTCAATGTAGATGGATGAGAAGTAAACCAGAAAAGGAAACAGCCCTGAAACTTGCCTGTACCAGCTTTGCACTGGGTATAAGACAATGAAACTTATGTCAAAATGTCTAGCCATACCCACGTTTTATTTAGATTCACATCTTTTCTCATGCTATACATTTGGCATTTTTCAAAGTGAAACAGAATTTAAAAGAAAGTGGCCCCACACTTGGCAAAGGCCAGAAGCATATGAAGCAAGTTCTTTATGGAAAAACTCAGGTTTATTCCAGATCTCAAAGAGTTCCTACAGATAACATTATTAGCATAATGAATAAACTCACAGTGAAAAACACACAAATCATAATGGGGGAGAACCAGCAGAATGATGGAGAGTAGAATAGGAACCTTGGAGAATTTATACAATTGAAATTTTCTGACTTTATATAATAACTACATTCAATACATTTAAACAAGTATGAGAAACCAGAAAAAATGAGCAAGAAACAAGACATTATAACAACAGCAGATTCGAAAAAGAAACAATATATACATTTTAGACATAAACATAAACATGTGTAACAGGGGCTTCCCTGGTGGTCCAATGGGTGAAGAGTTCACCTTGCCCTGCAAGGGGCGCTGGTGTGATCCCTGGCATGGGAGGAGCCTGCGTGCCGCAGAGCGGCTGGACCAGTGTGTCCAGTTGCGAGGCGGCACTCTGGAGCACATGCGCCCAGAGCCAGTGCTCTGCTGCGGGAGAGGTCACTGCAATGGAGGCCCACACAGGCCAAAGAACAAAGATGGATGAAAATAAATAAATGAAGGACCAATGAAAGTGGCCAAAAATTTTTTTAAAAAGAATGTATAACGTTTGAAATTAAGAACTGAGTATATGGATTAAATAACCGATCAGATGTTGCTGAAGAGATAATAAACTTTTTTTTTTTTAAAGATTTATTTATTTATTTATTTTGGGCAGGGGTCGGGTTGGGGAGGGAGGGGAGCGGGCGGGCCACTTCTATTGGTCTTTCATTTCTCCATTTTCATCCGTCTTTGTTCTTTGGCTCCTGTGGGCCTCCCATCGCAGTGGCGTCTGTTGTTGCAGAGCATTGGCTCTGGGCGCATGCGCTCCAGAGCTCCGACTCAGTAATTGGACACATCGGTACAGCCGCTCTGCGGCACGTGGGATCTTCCCAGGCCAGGGATCGAACCGGCGCCCCTTGCACTGCAAGGCGGTGTCCTTACCCACTGGACCATCAGGGGAAGCCCGATAATAAACTTTTAAGATTCAGTAAAGAGAGAGCTGTATATGTATATCCCAAAAATATAGGAAAGCAGTAAAAATAAAAGAGAAGTTTAAATGTAGAGAATTTAGTGAGAAGGTTTGATATGCATCTAATTAGAGTTCTAGGGAGATAGAATAGAGAGCATGATTAGGAGGACAGTATTTGAAGAGACATCTTAACCTCTGTAAACTGGGTAGAACTGTTGAAAGACACAAATCCTTGAATCTAGGAAACTTAAATCCCAGTAGAAAACTATAAAAGAAATCTACCTATGCACATCATAGTGAAACTGTAGATCACCAAACAACCTGCCCCCAAAACCCAATTTAAAAGTAGCCAGATTTCTTCTCAAGTGCTCACGGAACATTCTCCAGGATAGACCACATCTTGGGCCACAAATCAAACCTCAGTCAATTCAAGAAAACTGAAATTCTATCAACCATCTTCTCGGACCACAATGCAGTGAGGCTAGAGATCAACTACAGGGAAAAAAAAAAAAAACGCTAAAAACACAAACACATAGAGATTAAACAACACATACCTAAAAAACCAACTGATCATTGAGGAAATCAAAGGAGAAATAAAAAAATTCCTAGAAGAAAATGACAATGAACACACGACAGTGCAAAACCTATGGGATACTGCAAAAGCAGTCCTAAGAGGGAAGTTTATAGCAATTCAATCCCATCTCAAGAAACTAGGAAAATCTCAAACAGACGACCTTACCTTACGCTTAAAACAACTGGAGAAAGAAGAACAAAAACACCCCAAAGTCAGCAGAAGAAGGGAAATCATAAAGATCAGAGCAGAAATCAATGAAAATGAAAACAAAAGAAACAATAGTAAAGATAAATAAAACAAAAAGCTGGTTCTTTGAAAAGGTCAATAAAATCGACACACCACTGGCCAGACTCATCAAGAGAAAGAGAGAGAAGAACCAGATCACCAAAATCAAAAATGAAAAAGGAGAGATTACAACAGATAATGCAGAAATCCAAAGGATTCTAAGAGACTAGTATGAACAGCTATATGGCAACAAACTGGACAACCTGGAAGAAATGGACAGTTTCTTAGAGAAGATTAATCTCCCAAGACTCAACCAGGAGGAAATAGAAACTATGAACAAGCCAATCACAAGCTCAGAAATCGACTTTGTGATCAAAAATCTACCCAAAAATAAAAGCCCAGGGCCAGATGCCTTCACAGCCGAATTCTACCAAACATTTAAAGAAGAGCTAATGCCTGTCCTTCTAAAACTCTTCCAAACAATTGCACAGGAAGGAACACTTCCAAGCACATTCTACGAGGCCACCATCACGCTGATACCAAAGCCAGGCAAAGACAACACAAAAAAAGAAAATTATAGGCCAATTTCACTGATGAATCTAGACACCAAAATCCTCAACAAAATCCTAGCAAACGGAATTCAACAACACATCAAAAAGCTCATTCATCACGATCAAGTTGGGTTCATCCCAGGCATGCAAGGATTCTTCAACATCCGCAAATCAATCAATGTGATACACCATATCAACAAATTGAGAGACAAAAATCACATGATCATCTCAATAGATGCAGAAAAAGCCTTTGACAAAGTACAGCATCCATTTATGATAAAAACTCTTCAAAAAATGGGCATAGAAGGAACTTATCTTAACATAGTGAAAGCCATATATGAGAAGCCCACAGCGAACATTATCCTCAATGGTGAAAAACTCAAAGCATTTCCTCTAAGATCAGGAACAAGACAAGGGTGTCCACTTTCACCACTCTTATTCAACATAGTCCTGGAAGTTCTAGCAAGGGCAATAAGAGAAGAGAAAGAAATCAAAGGAATCCAGATTGGAAAGGAAGAAGGCAAACTCTCTCTATTTGCAGATGACATGATATTATACATAGAAAATCCCAAAGACACTATTACAAAACTACTAGAGTTAATCAGCGAATTCAGCAAAGTCACAGGATACAAAATCAATATACAGAAATCACTGGCATTCCTATATACAAACAATGAAAAATCAGAAAACGAAATCAAAGAGGCAATCCCCTTCACCATCGCAACCAAAAGAATCAAATATCTAGGAATAAACCTACCCAAAGAAACAAAATCAAAAACGAAAAAGGAGAGATTACAACAGATAATGCAGAAATCCAAAGGATTCTAAGAGACTAGTATGAACAGCTATATGGCAACAAACTGGACAACCTGGAAGAAATGGACAGTTTCTTAGAGAAGATTAATCTCCCAAGACTCAACCAGGAGGAAATAGAAACTATGAACAAGCCAATCACAAGCTCAGAAATCGACTTTGTGATCAAAAATCTACCCAAAAATAAAAGCCCAGGGCCAGATGCCTTCACAGCCGAATTCTACCAAACATTTAAAGAAGAGCTAATGCCTGTCCTTCTAAAACTCTTCCAAACAATTGCACAGGAAGGAACACTTCCAAGCACATTCTACGAGGCCACCATCACGCTGATACCAAAGCCAGGCAAAGACAACACAAAAAAAGAAAATTATAGGCCAATTTCACTGATGAATCTAGACACCAAAATCCTCAACAAAATCCTAGCAAACGGAATTCAACAACACATCAAAAAGCTCATTCATCACGATCAAGTTGGGTTCATCCCAGGCATGCAAGGATTCTTCAACATCCGCAAATCAATCAATGTGATACACCATATCAACAAATTGAGAGACAAAAATCACATGATCATCTCAATAGATGCAGAAAAAGCCTTTGACAAAGTACAGCATCCATTTATGATAAAAACTCTTCAAAAAATGGGCATAGAAGGAACTTATCTTAACATAGTGAAAGCCATATATGAGAAGCCCACAGCGAACATTATCCTCAATGGTGAAAAACTCAAAGCATTTCCTCTAAGATCAGGAACAAGACAAGGGTGTCCACTTTCACCACTCTTATTCAACATAGTCCTGGAAGTTCTAGCAAGGGCAATAAGAGAAGAGAAAGAAATCAAAGGAATCCAGATTGGAAAGGAAGAAGGCAAACTCTCTCTATTTGCAGATGACATGATATTATACATAGAAAATCCCAAAGACACTATTACAAAACTACTAGAGTTAATCAGCGAATTCAGCAAAGTCACAGGATACAAAATCAATATACAGAAATCACTGGCATTCCTATATACAAACAATGAAAAATCAGAAAACGAAATCAAAGAGGCAATCCCCTTCACCATCGCAACCAAAAGAATCAAATATCTAGGAATAAACCTACCCAAAGAAACAAAAGAACTGTACACAGAAAATTACAAGACACTCATGAGAGACATTAAAGAAGACTTAAACAGATGGAGAGATATTCCATGTTCCTGGGTCAGAAGAATCAATATTGTGAAAATGACCATACTACCAAATGTCATCTATAGATTCAATGCGATCCCTATCAAACTTCCAGTAATATTCTTCACAGAACTAGACTAAAGAATAACACAGTTCATATGGAAACACAAAAGACCTCGAATAGCCAAAGCAATCCTGAGGAAGAAGAATGGAGCTGGAGGGATCAGCCTCCCTAACTTCAGACTCTACTACAAAGCAACAGTCCTCAAGACAGTATGGTACTGGCACAAAAACAGAACTGTAGATCAATGGAACAAGATCGAGAACCCAGAGAGAAACCCACACACCTATGGGTACCTTATTTTTGACAAAGGAGGCGAATATATAAAATGGGACAAAGACAGCCTCTTCAACAAATGGTGCTAGGAAAATTGGACAGCTACATGCAAAAAAATGAAGTTGGAACGTTTCCTGACACCATGCACAAAGATCAACTCAAAATGGATTAAAGACTTAAATGTAAGGCCAGAAACCCTAAAACTCTTAGAGGAGAATATAGGCAAAATCCTCAAGGACATAAATCAAAGCAAGATCTTCTCTGACCCACCTACTAGAATAGCAGAACTAAAAAGACAAATGAACATCTGGGACCTAATGAAACTTAAAAGCTTTTGTACAGCTAAAGAAATTACAAAAAAGCTGAACAGACAGCCCACAGAGTGGGAGAAAATCATAGCAAATGAAACAACAGACAAAGAATTCATCTCTAAAATCTACAAGCAACTCAGACAAACTCAGCACAGGAAAAATGAAAAACCCAATCAAAAAATGGGAAAAGGACCTAAACAGACACCTCTCCAACGATGGCATACAGATGGCCCAAAAGCACATGAAACGATGTTCAACTTCACTAATAATTAGAGAAATGCAAATCAAAACTACAATGAGATATCACCTCACACCCGTCAGAATGGCCATCGTCCACAAATCAACAGACAATAAATGCTGAAGAGGCTGTAGAGAAAAGGGAACACTCCTGCATTGCTGGTGGGAGTGTAAATTGATACAGCCTCTATGGAAGACAGTATGGAGATTTCTTAAAAATCTAAAAATAGAAGCACCATACGACCCAGCAATCCCACTCTTAGGCTTATACCCTGATGAAATCAAATCTGAAAGAAGCACCTGTACCCCAATGTTCATTGCAGCTCTCTATACAATAGCTAGAACATGGAAGCAACCTAGATACCCATCGACGAACGAATGGATCCAAAAGCTCTGGCACATACATAGAATGGGATACTACACAGCTGTAAAGAGAAATGCAGAAGAATCCGCCCTAATGAGGTGGCTGGATCTAGAACATATCATCAAAAGTGAAGTCAGTCAGAAAGAGAAGGACAAATACAGTATATTAACACATATATATGGAATCTAGTAGGATGGTGATGATGGCACACACAGTGAAGCGATGGAAAGACAGACATGGACAGTGGACATATGGACATTGTGGGGAAGGAACAGAAGGTGGGAGGCGTAAAGGAAGTAGCATGAAGGCCTGTCCTATCATAAGTGAAGAAAATAGCTCTAGTCATTGCTCTCTTAGAAAAGGGGATCCTTCAGGGGTTCTGTGTGATGATTGTAAGGGGTGGAAAGGGGGGGATATCCATATGACTAATCTGGGAAGATACATATCTGTAAACAACAAAACTCTGTAAAAGTTAAAAGCAAAATAAAGGTTTAAAAAAAAAAAAAGTAGCCAGAGAGAAGAGACAGATCACCTGCATATGAATGATAAATAAACTGATAGCTGAAGTTTTAGTAGCAACAAGGAAATATGAAGATAGTGAAATAATATCTTTATGTACTGAAAGAAGTACCTATAAATTTAGGATTATATATCCAGCAAAACTGTCTTTCAAGAACAAAGGCACACCAACAGCTGACATCATACTTAATGGTGAAAGACTGACTGCTTCCCTTTGAGATCAAAAATATGAATAAGGAAAAAGTGTCTGCTCTCATCATTTCTGTTTAATGTTGTACTGAAGGTTCGTGCTAGGTCAGTTAGGCAAGAAAATGAAATAAAAAACACCCAGATTGAAAAAGGAGTACGAATATCTCTATTTGCACATGATGTAATCTTGTATATAACAAATTCAAAGAAATACACTAAAAAATTATTAGAAGTAACAAGTTGATCAGATTTCAAGGTACAAGGTGACTTTACCAAAGTCAGTTGTATTTCTATACATTTGGGATGAACAAGCTGAAAATAAAATTGAGAAAACCATTTCCTTTACAATAGCAATGAAAGCATAAAGTTTTTACTTTGAAAGTTATAAAATATTAAAGAACAGGTAAATGAAAAAATATACCATGTTCATGAGTCAGAAAATCTTAATATTGTTATGCTGACAGTATTCTTCAGGTCAGTCTACAAACTTAGTGCTATCTTAGTCAGCACAGGCTGCCATAACAAAATAACAAAGATTGGGTGATGTAATAGCAGTACTGTAGTCACAGCTCTGGGGGCTGGAAGTCCAAGATCACGATGCCAGTATAGTCAGGTTATGGAAAGCTCCCTTCTGCAAGCTCCCTGCATTGCAGACAGGTACCTTCTCGCTGTGTCCTCACATGTCTGAGAGAGACGGAGGGAGAATGAGAATGAGCGAGTTTGCTGGTGTCTCTAAAGAGAGCGTTCATCCCATAAGGAAGGTCCCATCCTTATAACCTCATCTAAACCTAATTGCCTCCTAATGGTCACCTATCTAAGTACTATTACATTATGACTTGGGGCTTCAATATATGAATTTTGGAGTGGCCACTATTCAATGTATAGCACATGTAATCCCTATAAAAGTCCTCACTGACTTCTTTGCAGAAACTGACAAACTGATTCTAACATGCATATGGAACTGGAAAGAACATAGAATAATCAAAGTAATCTTGAAAAATGTTAGAAGATTCAAACTTCCAATTTTGAAAACTTACTACAAACCTACAATAAACAAGACAGTGTAGTACAAGGATAGACAGAGAACAATAGAGTAGAAATGAGAGGCAAAAATAAAGCCTTGGACTTCCCTGGGGCTCAGTGGTAAAGAATCTGCCAGTGCAGGAGACACGAGTTTGATCCCTGATCCAGGAAGATCCCACACGTGCAGTGCAACTGAAGAGTAGACCCTGCTCACCACAGATAAAATCCGAGCAGCAGCGCAGACCCAGCACAGCCAAAAATAAATAGATAAAAACTTAAAAATAGAGTCTTATATTTGTGGTCAGTTGAATATTATGAAGTCAACCTCAATAATTCAATTAGGGAAAGAACAGGAAAACTGAACATATATACCAAAAAAAAAAAAAATTGCAGTCTTCTTCACACCATACACAAAAATTGACTCAAAGTAAGTTTAAAAAACCTAAAGGTAAGAGCTAAAACTACAAAATTTTTAAGAGAAAACATAGGAGAAAATCTTTGTGACTTTAAGTTAGGCAAAACCTTCTTGGACATGATACCAAAGCATAAACAACTAAGAAAAATAAATAAATTTAACATCATCAAAATTTAAAACTCTTTTACTTCAGAATATGCCATCAGGAATGTAAAAAGTCAATACACAGAAGATAGGATTTGTAAATCATGTATTGATATTTGTAAAGGACTTGTATCTAGGACAAGGGGAATAGATCAGTTATGATGTAGTCAGACAGTGGACTACAGCACAGCAGTGAAAACAAAGGAAGCCCAATTATGTGGACGAATCTCAAAAACACAATACTGGGGGAATGAAGGAGTCAATTACACAGAAGAGTTAATGCAATATGATTCCATCTGTATAAAATTCAAAAACAGGCAAAAACAAACAGCATATTGTTTGTGGATACCTCAAAGGTAGTAAAACTGTAAAGAAAAGCAAAGAGATGGATAAATTCATGATTCAGGGCAGTGTGTGAAGGGGGCTTAGGGAGATGGGACAGGCTTCCAAGGTGCTAGTAATGTTGCATTTCATAAATTCAGTAATGGATACCTGGGAGGGTATTTTGTTTTTCTTCTTCAGTATACAGGGTAGTGTGCTTACTACATTTTCTGTATGTATAGTGTATTTCACAATTTAAATGTTTAAAGTAATGAATGAAATCACCCTCAGGAACCTTCTAGCACTCTGATTTTGAAATCCCATAAAACTGCCTCATTTGAAAAGTTGAAAAACAGAATTATTTGACAGAATTCTAGACTCTCAGGTCTGGATGTGTCCTCAGTTGCCACATAGCCCCTCATTATACAAATGAGGCAACTGCTAGTGAGAGGTGAGTGCTCTTTCTCAAAGTCACATAACACCTGAGTTCTAGAATAGAAATATGGAGGAAGATCCAGTGACCCTCAAAAAAGTACGTTTTCCACTGAAACACAGTAGGACTGGGTGTAAAGCCTCTTTTAGGCATTATATTTATGGTGAGCTTCATTCTGTAGTTCCTCAAAGCAGTTCTGAGTCGTCCTATTCTGTCCCATTGTCAGACCATATACTTTTGTGTGTGTGTGTGTGTGTGTATATATATACACACACACAGTAATATATATATACACAGTAATATATATATATACACAGTAATATATATATATATATATATATATATATACACAGTAATATATATATATATATATACTTTTTTACTTTTGGGCGGGGGGAGTGGGTTGGGGAGGGAGGGGGCAGGCGGGCCACTTCTATTGGTCTTTCATTTATCTATTTTCATCCATCTCTGTTCTTTGGCCCCTGTGGGCCTCCCATCGCAGTGGCCTCTGTTGTCACAGAGCACTGGCTCTGGGCACATGCGCTCCAGAGCTCCAGCTCACACATCGGACACATCGGTTGGATGTGTGTAATTGGACACATCGGTTGAGCCGCTCCTTGGCACGTGGGATCTTCCCAGGCCAGGGATCGAACCGGCACCCCTTGCACTGCAAGGCGGTGTCCTTACCCACTGGACCATCAGGGAGGCCCAGACCATATACTTTTAATCAATAGACTTAATTTTTTGATTCACAGAACAATGACTGCCCTGGATATGTTAATTCCACATCACTTTCATACTGCAGACCCTTTATGTGGTCTTTCCTGTTATTTGAATGAAGGACTCTGCTCAGGCTCAGACACATCTGTCATGCTGGTTTGGTTTAGTAATGTTGCATTTCATAAATTCAGTAATGGATACCTGGGAGGGTATTTTGTTTTTCTTCTTCAGTATACAGGGTAGTGTGCTTACTACATTTTCTGTATGTATAGTGTATTTCACAATTTAAATGTTTAAAGTAATGAATGAAATCACCCTCAGGAACCTTCTAGCACTCTGATTTTGAAATCCCATAAAACTGCCTCATTTGAAAAGTTGAAAAACAGAATTATTTGACAGAATTCTAGACTCTCAGGTCTGGATGTGTCCTCAGTTGCCACATAGCCCCTCATTATACAAATGAGGCAACTGCTAGTGAGAGGTGAGTGCTCTTTCTCAAAGTCACATAACACCTGAGTTCTAGAATAGAAATATGGAGGAAGATCCAGTGACCCTCAAAAAAGTACGTTTTCCACTGAAACACAGTAGGACTGGGTGTAAAGCCTCTTTTAGGCATTATATTTATGGTGAGCTTCATTCTGTAGTTCCTCAAAGCAGTTCTGAGTCGTCCTATTCTGTCCCATTGTCAGACCATATACTTTTGTGTGTGTGTGTGTGTGTATATATATACACACACAGTAATATATATATATACACAGTAATATCTATATATACACCGTAATATATATATATATATATATATATATATACACACAAATATATATATATATATATACTTTTTTACTTTTGGGCGGGGAGTGGGTTGGGGAGGGAGGGGACCGGATGGGCCACTTCTATTGGTCTTTCATTTCTCCATTTTCATCCGTCTTTGTTCTTTGGCTCCTGTGGGCCTCCCATCGCAGTGGCCTCTGTTGTCACAGAGCACTGGCTCTGGGCACATGCGCTCCAGAGCTCCAGCTCACACATCGGACACATCGGTTGGATGTGTGTAATTGGACACATCGGTTGAGCCGCTCCTTGGCACGTGGGATCTTCCCAGGCCAGGGATCGAACCGGCACCCCTTGCACTGCAAGGCGGTGTCCTTACCCACTGGACCATCAGGGAGGCCCAGACCATATACTTTTAATCAATAGACTTAATTTTTTGATTCACAGAACAATGACTGCCCTGGATATGTTAATTCCACATCACTTTCATACTGCAGACCCTTTATGTGGTCTTTCCTGTTATTTGAATGAAGGACTCTGCTCAGGCTCAGACACATCTGTCATGCTGGTTTGGTTCACCTTCTACCCTGTGTTCTCCACAGTATTTCCATGAACACTGGGATTCTTATCAACCTTCCTTACATCCTTTCTACCAAAAACTTCCTCCTTCAGCTCCTTGGGGGAAATGAAGGAACTGATTGTTCCAAGTTTTTGTATGGCATCCTGGTTTTCTCCAGTGGGAGAGGTGGCTCTGGGAGTAGAGTTGGCATGGGACACAAAGGAGAGAAAAGAAGGGAAAAAACAGGAGTTGTTTCCAATGAGGTCATAGGCCATGACCTGACTAATTCCACAGCCATGAAGTCAATCGATCCACCACCTGCACTCCCCAGAACAGCCTGTCCTCTGGCTTTGCCCGCCCTCCAGACCAGGCATTGTTTGATGTGACGAGTTTTCATAAAGCCTGACGGAAGATGGACCCTTCCTCACCCTCTACCACCCCCACCCCCACTCTTAAGCCCTGCCTCACCACAGGGGTGGCCTCTAGGGACCTCCAGCTCTGCCTCACATGGAGTTTAAAATGCTCAGGCACATAGTCGGCCTGAAGGAGGTTCTCCTTCTCCTAGACTCACAGGATGTCAGTGTCAGAAGAAAATCTCAGGGCACTTCTTGTCCAGCATTTTACATAGAAGTGAACGGAGGTCCCAGACTACAGACGGCCAAGTTCATTGTTGCCCAGAGGGTGAGTGGCAGTGACAAGGCCAGAGCCCAGAGAGTTTGTGGCAGTGACACCCGGAGCAGAGTCTCTCACTGTCCGAGACTGTTTCCCCTGGCACTGTGACATGTGAAGTACCCCATAAGGGAGCTGCCCTGCTCCCCCACCTTGGCCCTTTAATCCTGCCTCTGGCCTGCAGAGTAAATAAACACTTGTGAAATGCTTCTGACATTCACCTGGAAGTCCCTCCTACCTTCGAACCGGCACCCCTTGCACTGCAAGGCGGTGTCCTTACCCACTGGACCATCAGGGAGGCCCAGACCATATACTTTTAATCAATAGACTTAATTTTTTGATTCACAGAACAATGACTGCCCTGGATATGTTAATTCCACATCACTTTCATACTGCAGACCCTTTATGTGGTCTTTCCTGTTATTTGAATGAAGGACTCTGCTCAGGCTCAGACACATCTGTCATGCTGGTTTGGTTCACCTTCTACCCTGTGTTCTCCACAGTATTTCCATGAACACTGGGATTCTTATCAACCTTCCTTACATCCTTTCTACCAAAAACTTCCTCCTTCAGCTCCTTGGGGGAAATGAAGGAACTGATTGTTCCAAGTTTTTGTATGGCATCCTGGTTTTCTCCAGTGGGAGAGGTGGCTCTGGGAGTAGAGTTGGCATGGGACACAAAGGAGAGAAAAGAAGGGAAAAAACAGGAGTTGTTTCCAATGAGGTCATAGGCCATGACCTGACTAATTCCACAGCCATGAAGTCAATCGATCCACCACCTGCACTCCCCAGAACAGCCTGTCCTCTGGCTTTGCCCGCCCTCCAGACCAGGCATTGTTTGATGTGACGAGTTTTCATAAAGCCTGACGGAAGATGGACCCTTCCTCACCCTCTACCACCCCCACCCCCACTCTTAAGCCCTGCCTCACCACAGGGGTGGCCTCTAGGGACCTCCAGCTCTGCCTCACATGGAGTTTAAAATGCTCAGGCACATAGTCGGCCTGAAGGAGGTTCTCCTTCTCCTAGACTCACAGGATGTCAGTGTCAGAAGAAAATCTCAGGGCACTTCTTGTCCAGCATTTTACATAGAAGTGAACGGAGGTCCCAGACTACAGACGGCCAAGTTCATTGTTGCCCAGAGGGTGAGTGGCAGTGACAAGGCCAGAGCCCAGAGAGTTTGTGGCAGTGACACCCGGAGCAGAGTCTCTCACTGTCCGAGACTGTTTCCCCTGGCACTGTGACATGTGAAGTACCCCATAAGGGAGCTGCCCTGCTCCCCCACCTTGGCCCTTTAATCCTGCCTCTGGCCTGCAGAGTAAATAAACACTTGTGAAATGCTTCTGACATTCACCTGGAAGTCCCTCCTACCTTTAACCAAGCTGCTTTGCAAAACAACTTTGCCTGTTAAACATGAGAGGGTACTTACTGGGGTGACGTCACCCACTCCAGGCCTGCTCCTGCATTTACAGGCTTGGAAACCATCTTGTTGGTTTCCCCGCCACAAATCGCACTTGATGAAGCTGAGTCAGGCTAACTACATCTTTGAGAAACCGATGTATTAAACCCGAGTACCTGTTTATTACCATAAACAGAGCTGTGACTCTCTGTTGTATCAGTTCACATTGCCCTGGCCAGCTTCTTCTCTCCCAGAGGCAGCCTGTGTAGAAAGTCAAACTGTCAGAGAGCCGCTTGGTGAATGCAGACTCTGAACTAGGGTGATTTGAACTAGCTCTCTACAGTGGCTTTCCTTGGTTGCTGACCAGCCAGCCCCTTCCTGGCTGATCCATCCTTGCTTTAGCTGGATCAATATACTGAACAGTTCTGGTGGTCCTGAGAGCCATTTGATCTCTTGGAAGAAACTTAACCTCTTACTGCTCTTCCTGTTACGTGTTAGTTTCATGACTTAACTCTGAGCGAAATCTCATTTCCCACATTTCTAGTCCTTTGGGGAAGGTAGTCCCACATGATTCAGTTGTTCAGGCACCTATAATTATACCCACCTGCTCTTCTATTATCTGTCCTACATTCCTTCGTCTTGTCCACAAAGATATCCCAAAAGACTTGATAAAGTATCTTTTAAAATCATGTTATCAAGTATCTTATAAAATCATGTTATATTCAGAACAGAGTGTTTTGAAGTCATCGGTGTGACTGATTACTCCAGCAGCTGGGTAATCATTCTAATCTTCTCTCTACTATTGTATGTTCCTGTGATATTTTTCAAAATAAGGTTTCAAAAACCAGGGGCGAAACCATCCATGGCTTCTTTTTTTTCTTTTTTTTTTGATAATTCTTTTTTTTTTTTTGTAAAGTTTTGCATTTAACATAGTCGCCTTTATTTATTTATTTATTTATTTTTGTTGGGGAGGGAGTGGGGTGGGAGGGGAGTGGGCGGGCCACTGCTATTGGTCTTTCATTTATCTATTTTCATCCATCTTTGTTCTTTGGCCCGCGTGGGCCTCCCATCGCAGTGGCCTCATCGCAGAGCACCGGCTCTGGGCGCTTGTGCTCCAGAGCTCCGGCTTGGTAATTGAACCCATTGGTCCAGCCGCTCCACAGCACGTGGGATCTTCCCAGGCCAGGGATTGAACCAGTACCCCTTGCACTGCAAGGCGGTGTCCTTACCCACTGGACCACCAGGGAAACCCCCCATGGCTTCTTAATCTCCCACATAGACTAAATGTCTTAAATTGGACTCGACCCTTCCTCTCCCTCCAACTGGCCCGGCAATATTTTCCTAAACTATTGCCTTTCACTCCCTGAAAACACCACCCTTTACTCTAGCCCCATCTCCACACATTTATCACTTACAGTTTCCTGGCTTTGTACTTTTAGCACATTCCTTCACTTCAACGTAGATGCTGCCTCCTCCAGAAAGCCTTCACTGATTCCTCCTACTGACTGCACTTGCTTCCCACAGCAGCCCATGGCTGTCCCCACTCATGTGTGTTCTACATGGCCTTCCCTGTGCATACATTGTTAGCTCTGTGCAGTTCACAGATTATGCTTTATCATTTGTGCCAGGAAACAGATCCACCTTTTGTGGCTATGATGAAGACAGATTTTATAATCTTCAAATCCTACACCCCATTGCCATCCTGAAGTGTCAGACTCAAGCACATAGGAAATGCTCAGGCAGTTTTAATTGAATGATTGTTCTATCAAGCTCATGATATCACTAGCTGTGTTGCGTTGTGTGAAGGCCACATGGCCTTCAACTTTTCATCCATGGGGACTGTCTTCAGTGTGCATCCATGTCAGCCAGGGAGTTGTGCTAAAATGCAGATGCCTGGGCTCTGCATTCCCAGGGAGTCTGATTCCGGTCCAGGCTGCTGCAGCTCCAGAAGCCTGCCAGGTGATTCTGGCATAAGTGATCTTCGGGTCATCCCTTAAGGAACACTGGCCCCAGAGGCCCAGGAGGTCCCATGTGTCACCATTCTCTGTGCACTTGTGTTTGAGTCAGCCTCCAGCCTCCTCCCCAGCAAGAACCTCATGCTTGTAGACCCTCCCTGGACTCACCTGCCTTTATTTCCCTCCTTGTTTCCTCAAGTGTGTGGCTGTGGCCTGGCCCAGTCGGGCTTCTTCTTCAAGAACCAGGAGTACATCTGCACCCAGGACTACCAGCAGCTCTATGGCACCCGCTGTGACAGCTGCCGCGACTTCATCACAGGCGAGGTCATCTCCGCGCTGGGCCGCACCTACCACCCCAAGTGCTTCGTGTGCACCTTGTGCAGGTGAGGTGTGGCCAACGAGGCCTGGGTCCCTCTGCCTGCCTCCCTGGGAGAGGGAAGAAATGACCTTTCTCAGGATATTTGGGGTTGGACACGTATTTCTAGAGTCTCTGGGGTGGAAGGACCTGACAGGTCAATGGTTTTCAAACATTTAGCAGCGGAATCCTGCTTGTCAAAGGTGATCTAATACAAAACACTGGTTTGTCCCAAGATGAAGGCAGAAAAAGGATCTGAGGCCCTCATTCAGCCTCCCATTTCCCATCCAAAGTCCCCAGAGGAATCACTAAGCGCCCTGGCCTCTCAAAACTCAGTATAGAATCCATGGGTCTGGCTCAGGCTCTCACATCCTCAGCCACATGTGGCCCCATCATGTCTGTTTATAGCCTTCCTCTATGACCCTGGCAGGTGACCCCTGCTCTGTCGGTCTTGGCTTCATGAGAAGACAGATTTTATAATCTTCAAATCCTACACCCCATTGCCATCCTGAAGTGTCAGACTCAAGCACATAGGAAATGCTCAGGCAGTTTTAATTGAATGATTGTTCTATCAAGCTCATGATATCACTAGCTGTGTTGCGTTGTGTGAAGGCCACATGGCCTTCAACTTTTCATCCATGGGGACTGTCTTCAGTGTGCATCCATGTCAGCCAGGGAGTTGTGCTAAAATGCAGATGCCTGGGCTCTGCATTCCCAGGGAGTCTGATTCCGGTCCAGGCTGCTGCAGCTCCAGAAGCCTGCCAGGTGATTCTGGCATAAGTGATCTTCGGGTCATCCCTTAAGGAACACTGGCCCCAGAGGCCCAGGAGGTCCCATGTGTCACCATTCTCTGTGCACTTGTGTTTGAGTCAGCCTCCAGCCTCCTCCCCAGCAAGAACCTCATGCTTGTAGACCCTCCCTGGACTCACCTGCCTTTATTTCCCTCCTTGTTTCCTCAAGTGTGTGGCTGTGGCCTGGCCCAGTCGGGCTTCTTCTTCAAGAACCAGGAGTACATCTGCACCCAGGACTACCAGCAGCTCTATGGCACCCGCTGTGACAGCTGCCGCGACTTCATCACAGGCGAGGTCATCTCCGCGGGGCCCGCACCTACCACCCCAAGTGCTTCGTGTGCACCTTGTGCAGGTGAGGTGTGGCCAACGAGGCCTGGGTCCCTCTGCCTGCCTCCCTGGGAGAGGGAAGAAATGACCTTTCTCAGGATATTTGGGGTTGGACACGTATTTCTAGAGTCTCTGGGGTGGAAGGACCTGACAGGTCAATGGTTTTCAAACATTTAGCAGCGGAATCCTGCTTGTCAAAGGTGATCTAATACAAAACACTGGTTTGTCCCAAGATGAAGGCAGAAAAAGGATCTGAGGCCCTCATTCAGCCTCCCATTTCCCATCCAAAGTCCCCAGAGGAATCACTAAGCGCCCTGGCCTCTCAAAACTCAGTATAGAATCCATGGGTCTGGCTCAGGCTCTCACATCCTCAGCCACATGTGGCCCCATCATGTCTGTTTATAGCCTTCCTCTATGACCCTGGCAGGTGACCCCTGCTCTGTCGGTCTTGGCTTCATGAGAAGAATGGACTTCAAAACCAGTCCCACAGCATTGGGTTTTCATGAAAATAAATGAGATGGTATCTGCAGAAACCTATGCTCAGTGACTGGTACCAAATTGTGTCTGCCTTTTATTATTCTTTTCATTATCATAATGATCTGAGACATCTGATAGGTAACAGAAAGCTCACGCTCTGTCTCATCACCACCTCCAGGATCCCCATCACTTGTTAACTTAGCAAATGTACCTTAAGGACCACTGCATGCTGCACACCATATTAAGGAGACAAAAAGATGAAAAAAGCTTCAACCTTGTCCTCAAATAAGTTAACATTTAATGGACTGCTCTAAGTCATAAGTAAAGCACTATTGAAGTATATATATATGTGCATTTTTTAATTAGAAAAGCAATTTATAGATTATTCTCCTCATAAAATAACCACCTGTTTGTTATTGTTCCTTGTTCAGTCTCTAAGTCATGTTTGATTCTGTGCGACTCCATGAACTGCAGCACTCCAGGGTTCCCTGTCCTTCACTCTCTCCCAGAGTTTGCTCAAACTCATGTCCATTGAGTTAGCAATGCCACCCAACCATCTCATCCTCTGTCCCCTTTTTCTCCTCCTGCCCTCAGTTTTCTCCAGCATCAGGGTCTTTTTCAATGAGTTGGCTCTTTGCATCAAATGGCCCAAGTATTGGAGCTTCAGCTTCAGCGTCAGGTCCTTCCAATGAATATTCAGGGTTGATTTCCCTTAGGGCTGACTAGTTTGATCTCCTTATTGTTCAAGGGACTCTCAAGTCTTCTTCAGCACCACATTTCAAAAGAATCAATCCTTCAGTGTTCAGCCTTCTTTATGGTCCAACTCTCCCATCTCTACGTGACTAATAGAAAAATCATAGCTCTGATCATAGGGGCCTTATGTTAGCAAAGTGGTGTCTCTGCTTTTTAATACGCTGTTTAGGTTTGTCGTAGTGTTTCTTCCAAGGAGCAACTGTCTTTTAAGGGGGAGTCCACAGTAATATTGGGGCCCAAGAAAATGAGATCTGTGACCCTTTTTCTCCCTTTTTAAGCCTTCCTCTATGACCCTGGCAGGTGACCCCTGCTCTGTCGGTCTTGGCTTCATGAGAAGAATGGACTTCAAAACCAGTCCCACAGCATTGGGTTTTCATGAAAATAAATGAGATGGTATCTGCAGAAACCTATGCTCAGTGACTGGTACCAAATTGTGTCTGCCTTTTATTATTCTTTTCATTATCATAATGATCTGAGACATCTGATAGGTAACAGAAAGCTCACGCTCTGTCTCATCACCACCTCCAGGATCCCCATCACTTGTTAACTTAGCAAATGTACCTTAAGGACCACTGCATGCTGCACACCATATTAAGGAGACAAAAAGATGAAAAAAGCTTCAACCTTGTCCTCAAATAAGTTAACATTTAATGGACTGCTCTAAGTCATAAGTAAAGCACTATTGAAGTATATATATATGTGCATTTTTTAATTAGAAAAGCAATTTATAGATTATTCTCCTCATAAAATAACCACCTGTTTGTTATTGTTCCTTGTTCAGTCTCTAAGTCATGTTTGATTCTGTGCGACTCCATGAACTGCAGCACTCCAGGGTTCCCTGTCCTTCACTCTCTCCCAGAGTTTGCTCAAACTCATGTCCATTGAGTTAGCAATGCCACCCAACCATCTCATCCTCTGTCCCCTTTTTCTCCTCCTGCCCTCAGTTTTCTCCAGCATCAGGGTCTTTTTCAATGAGTTGGCTCTTTGCATCAAATGGCCCAAGTATTGGAGCTTCAGCTTCAGCGTCAGGTCCTTCCAATGAATATTCAGGGTTGATTTCCCTTAGGGCTGACTAGTTTGATCTCCTTATTGTTCAAGGGACTCTCAAGTCTTCTTCAGCACCACATTTCAAAAGAATCAATCCTTCAGTGTTCAGCCTTCTTTATGGTCCAACTCTCCCATCTCTACGTGACTAATAGAAAAATCATAGCTCTGATCATAGGGACCTTATGTTAGCAAAGTGATGTCTCTGCTTTTTAATACGCTGTTTAGGTTTGTCGTAGTGTTTCTTCCAAGGAGCAACTGTCTTTTAATTTTGTGGTTGTAGTCACTGTCCACAGTAATATTGGGGCCCAAGAAAATGAGATCTGTGACTCTTTCCATTTTCTCTCCACCTATTTGCCATGAAGTGATGGCACCATATGCCATGATCTTCGTTATTTGAATGTTGAGCTATAAGCCAGGTTTTTCACTCTCTTCTTTTACCTTCATCAAGAGACTTTTTAGTTCCTCTTCACTTTCTGCCATAAGGGTGGTGACTTCTGAACACCTGTTATTAATATTTCTCCCAGAAATTTTGATTCTGACTTGTGCTTCATCCAGACTGGCATTTTTGCATGATGTACTCTGCATAGAAGTTAGTTAAATAAGTAGGGTGACAATGCTCCTTTTGTCATATCGAGTATGCCTTGACATACGCCTTTTCCATTCTTGAACCAGTCTGTGATTCTATATCCAGTTCTAACTGTTGCTTCTTGAGCTACATACAGGTTTCTCAGGAGGCAGGTAAGGTGATCTGGTAATCCCCCTTCTCTTTAAGAATTTTACAGCTTGTTGTGATCCATTCAGTTAAAAGCTTTAGCATAGTCAATGGAGCAGAAGTAAGTGTTTTTTGGAATTCCCTTACTTTTGCTATGATCCATCAGATTTTGTCAATTTGATCTCTGGTTCCTCTGCCTTTCCTAACTCCATCTTGTACATCTGTGAAGTTCTCAGTTCACATACTGCTGAAGCCTAGCTTAAAGGGTTTTGAGCATAATCTTCCCAATATGTAAAATGAGTGCAATTGTGCAGTAGTTTGAGCATTCTTTGGCATTGCCTTTCTTTGGGATTGGAATGAAAACTGACCTTTTCCAGTCCTGTGGCCACTGCTGAGTTTTCCAAATTTGCTGGCATATTGAGTGCAGCACTTTCACAGCATCATCTTTCAGGATTTGAAATAGCTCAACTGGAATTCCATCACCTCCACTAGCTTTGTTCGTAGTGATGCTTTCTAAGGCCCACTTGACTTCACATTCCAGGATGTCTGGCTCTAGGTGAGTGATCACACCATTGTGATTATCTGGGTCATTACAGTTTTTGATACCAACTCCTTCCGTAGTCATGCCCAAAAGTAATATTGGGGCTTCCAAGAGCAACTGTCTTTTAATTTTGTGGTTGTAGTCACTGTCCACAGTAATATTGGGGCCCAAGAAAATGAGATCTGTGACTCTTTCCATTTTCTCTCCACCTATTTGCCATGAAGTGATGGCACCATATGCCATGATCTTCGTTATTTGAATGTTGAGCTATAAGCCAGGTTTTTCACTCTCTTCTTTTACCTTCATCAAGAGACTTTTTAGTTCCTCTTCACTTTCTGCCATAAGGGTGGTGACTTCTGAACACCTGTTATTAATATTTCTCCCAGAAATTTTGATTCTGACTTGTGCTTCATCCAGACTGGCATTTTTGCATGATGTACTCTGCATAGAAGTTAGTTAAATAAGTAGGGTGACAATGCTCCTTTTGTCATATCGAGTATGCCTTGACATACGCCTTTTCCATTCTTGAACCAGTCTGTGATTCTATATCCAGTTCTAACTGTTGCTTCTTGAGCTACATACAGGTTTCTCAGGAGGCAGGTAAGGTGATCTGGTAATCCCCCTTCTCTTTAAGAATTTTACAGCTTGTTGTGATCCATTCAGTTAAAAGCTTTAGCATAGTCAATGGAGCAGAAGTAAGTGTTTTTTGGAATTCCCTTACTTTTGCTATGATCCATCAGATTTTGTCAATTTGATCTCTGGTTCCTCTGCCTTTCCTAACTCCATCTTGTACATCTGTGAAGTTCTCAGTTCACATACTGCTGAAGCCTAGCTTAAAGGGTTTTGAGCATAATCTTCCCAATATGTAAAATGAGTGCAATTGTGCAGTAATTTGAACATTCTTTGGTATTGCCTTTCTTTGGGATTGGAGTGAAAACTAACCTTTTCCATTCCTGAGGCCACTGCTGAGTTTTCCAAATTTGCTGGCATATTGAGTGCAGCACTTTCACAGCATCATCTTTTAGGATTTGAAATAGCTCAACTGGAATTCCATCACCTCCACTAGCTTTGTTTGTAGTGATGCTTCCTAAGGCCCACTTGACTTCACATTCCAGGATGTCTGGCTCTAGGTGAGTGACCACACTATTGTAGTTATCCAGGTCATTACAGTCTTTTATGTATAGTTCTTCTGTGTATTCTTGCCATTTCTTCTTGAGTTCTTTTGCCTCTGTTGGGTCCTTGCAATTTCTGTCCTTCATTGTACCCATCTTTGCATGAAATGTTCCCTTGGTATCTCTAATTTTCTTGAAGAGATCTCTGGTCTTTCCCATTCTATTGTTTTCCTCTATTTCTTTTCATTATGCACTTAAAAGGGCTTTCTTATCTCTCCTTGGTATTCTCTGGAACTCAGCATTCAGTTGGGTATGTCTTTCCCTTTCTCCTTCGCCTTTTCACTTCTCTTCTATTCTAAGCTATTTCTCAGGCCTCCTCAGACAACTACTTTGCCTTTTTGCATTTCTTTTCCTTGGGGATGGTCCCGTACAGTATTATGAACCTCCATCCATAGGTCTTCAGCCACTCTGTCCACCAGACCTAGTCCCTTGAATCTATTTGTCACCTCCACTGTATAATCATAAGAGATTTTAGTTAGGTCATACCTGAATGGTCTAGTGGTTTACCACTAGAAAAAAAAAAAAAAAGTGGTTTACTTTTTTCAGTTTGAGCCTGAATTTTGCAATAAGGAGCTGATGATCTGAGACACAATCAGCTCCAGGCCTTGTTTTTGCTGACTGTATGGAGCTTCTCCATCTTTGACTGCAAACAATATAGTCAATCTGATATCATTGTTGACCATCTGGTGTAGAGTCAGCACTTACGTTGTTGGAAGAGGGTGTTTGCCATGACCAGTGTGTTCTCTTGGTACATCTGTGAAATTCTCAGTTCACATACTGCTGAAGCCTATTGGGCCTTCCCAATATGTAAAATGAGTGCAATTGTGCAGTAGTTTGAACATTCTTTGGCATTGCCTTTCTTTGGGATTGGAATGAAAACTGACCTTTTCCAGTCCTGTGGCCACTGCTGAGTTTTCCAAATTTGCTGGCATATTGAGTGCAGCACTTTCACAGCATCATCTTTCAGGATTTGAAATAGCTCAACTGGAATTCCATCACCTCCACTAGCTTTGTTTGTAGTGATGCTTCCTAAGGCCCACTTGACTTCACATTCCAGGATGTCTGGCTCTAGGTGAGTGACCACACTATTGTAGTTATCCAGGTCATTACAGTCTTTTATGTATAGTTCTTCTGTGTATTCTTGCCATTTCTTCTTGAGTTCTTTTGCCTCTGTTGGGTCCTTGCAATTTCTGTCCTTCATTGTACCCATCTTTGCATGAAATGTTCCCTTGGTATCTCTAATTTTCTTGAAGAGATCTCTGGTCTTTCCCATTCTATTGTTTTCCTCTATTTCTTTTCATTATGCACTTAAAAGGGCTTTCTTATCTCTCCTTGGTATTCTCTGGAACTCAGCATTCAGTTGGGTATGTCTTTCCCTTTCTCCTTCGCCTTTTCACTTCTCTTCTATTCTAAGCTATTTCTCAGGCCTCCTCAGACAACTACTTTGCCTTTTTGCATTTCTTTTCCTTGGGGATGGTCCCGTACAGTATTATGAACCTCCATCCATAGGTCTTCAGCCACTCTGTCCACCAGACCTAGTCCCTTGAATCTATTTGTCACCTCCACTGTATAATCATAAGAGATTTTAGTTAGGTCATACCTGAATGGTCTAGTGGTTTACCACTAGAAAAAAAAAAAAAAAGTGGTTTACTTTTTTCAGTTTGAGCCTGAATTTTGCAATAAGGAGCTGATGATCTGAGACACAATCAGCTCCAGGCCTTGTTTTTGCTGACTGTATGGAGCTTCTCCATCTTTGACTGCAAACAATATAGTCAATCTGATATCATTGTTGACCATCTGGTGTAGAGTCAGCACTTACGTTGTTGGAAGAGGGTGTTTGCCATGACCAGTGTGTTCTCTTGGCAAAACTCTATTAGCCTTTGCCCTGCTTTATTTTGTGCTCCAAGGCCAAACTTGCCTATTGCTCCAGGTATCCCTTGACTTCTTTCTTTTGCAATCCAGTCGCCTTATGATGAAAGGGATGTCTTACTTTCTTGGTGTTAGTTCCAGCAGGTCACGTAGTACTTTATAGACTCATTCAGGTTCAGCTTCTTTATCGTTATGTTGAATGGTCTGCCTTAGAGACAAATTGAGATCAATCTGTCATTTTTGTACCTCTTTGTTACCAGTTAATTAACCAGTTGGAGTTTCTGATTGAGACTGACACCATGCCTAAGAAAATATCACCCAGTAGCGTTCGTTCATTCACCTAGCCCCAAAACCTGAACCTTGGGTCCTGTAATGCCAGAACCATCTGATGTTTGCACAGAAGGGTCCATATGGTGTAAAGTGGAGGTTTTGTGAAGCCCCATGGAGACGGGGTGCCTTTCCAAGACCTATGCCAGTCCTATTACCCGGAGTCAGTGCCTGGGCTGCGGTGAGAGTGTAACTCCCCTCTCCCCAGCACTCCCTTCATTGTCTATGTCGCTAACGTAAGGGCAGTGGAGCCACTGCAGGCTTATGGACCCTGTGCTCAGAGCCTGTGTCAGCTGGCCTCCAAGACTGCTTGAGCAAAAGCTGCTGCATGCCATGGGACTGGCTGTGCTGAGGGTCTGAGCAGTGTGTATGTAGTTAGGGAGGCAGGACAGTACAAGCTTGAGGCCCTGAGCTGTGGAACTGCAACTGCACAAATGCAGACGTGCAGAGGAAGAGATTCTTTATGGACACCTAAACTTCCTAGGAAGTCAAAGGAGGATGTTTTGGCAAGTTGGGGAGTGAATGAGTTCTTCATGACATATGGGGACAGGTCAAGTTGGGATGGAAGACATTCTTCCAGGAAGAAGCACTCCGGGATGCGTTTATAGCCATTTTTAGTCTCTTTGTTGTGTAGAAGAGAAATGGAAGCTCAAATAAGTGCCGTGATTTTCCCAGAGTTTTGAAAATCATGGAAATGGCCCAGCTGGGTCTCCTTCCAGTCCTGATCCTGACTGAGTGGTCTAGTCCAGCTGCGGAAACAGCCCATGAATATAGCAGGGGCTCTGTATGTGCTGCATGTGTGCTCTGTATGTACCAGAGATCTTCAAGCACAGGTACTGTCAAGTCACTACAGACACAGAGCCCTCTGGAGAGGAGGTGCTGAATTTCTCCTTTACTCCCTCACAGGAAGCCTTTCCCCATTGGAGACAAGGTGACCTTCAGTGGGAAGGAATGCTTGTGTCAGACCTGCTCCCAGTCCATGACCAGCAGTAAGCCCATCAAGATCCGCGGACCAAGCCGTGAGTCCCCCCCGCTGGGTGCCTCCCCATCCACGGGCACCATCTTCCAGGGCTCCCCTGTCCCAGATTTGTTAACTGCTTCTGGCTGCAGCCTGAAGGGAAGTGGGGGTGTTTCCCACCCTGGAGGACTCCTGAAGCATGACCCAGTTGGCACACAGCCCAGACTCACAAGCTTCCCTAAGCACAAACGCAGGGAAAACAGACTGCCCAGACATGCCCAGTAGACTGCTCAGGGATGGCCTGAACCGTGTGTCAGCCACCTGGGTGGTTCTCTTGGGATGAGTGGGGCTCCTTATCTCCCCTCTGGTCCACAATCCCAAGGGCATCCCAACAGAGCTGATCAGGTGTTTTCCACCTGTGACTCTCAATTCTTGCACAGTCCACTGAAAAGGAATGTGCAGACAAGTCTTAACAAAAGAGAGAATATGGGAGAAAGTCCCACGGACTGAGCTTAGTATCCCTTAGGGTGTGTCCTGTGGCCTGCAGAACTGGTAAAAATACAAATGCAGACGTGCAGAGGAAGAGATTCTTTATGGACACCTAAACTTCCTAGGAAGTCAAAGGAGGATGTTTTGGCAAGTTGGGGAGTGAATGAGTTCTTCATGACATATGGGGACAGGTCAAGTTGGGATGGAAGACATTCTTCCAGGAAGAAGCACTCCGGGATGCGTTTATAGCCATTTTTAGTCTCTTTGTTGTGTAGAAGAGAAATGGAAGCTCAAATAAGTGCCGTGATTTTCCCAGAGTTTTGAAAATCATGGAAATGGCCCAGCTGGGTCTCCTTCCAGTCCTGATCCTGACTGAGTGGTCTAGTCCAGCTGCGGAAACAGCCCATGAATATAGCAGGGGCTCTGTATGTGCTGCATGTGTGCTCTGTATGTACCAGAGATCTTCAAGCACAGGTACTGTCAAGTCACTACAGACACAGAGCCCTCTGGAGAGGAGGTGCTGAATTTCTCCTTTACTCCCTCACAGGAAGCCTTTCCCCATTGGAGACAAGGTGACCTTCAGTGGGAAGGAATGCTTGTGTCAGACCTGCTCCCAGTCCATGACCAGCAGTAAGCCCATCAAGATCCGCGGACCAAGCCGTGAGTCCCCCCCGCTGGGTGCCTCCCCATCCACGGGCACCATCTTCCAGGGCTCCCCTGTCCCAGATTTGTTAACTGCTTCTGGCTGCAGCCTGAAGGGAAGTGGGGGTGTTTCCCACCCTGGAGGACTCCTGAAGCATGACCCAGTTGGCACACAGCCCAGACTCACAAGCTTCCCTAAGCACAAACGCAGGGAAAACAGACTGCCCAGACATGCCCAGTAGACTGCTCAGGGATGGCCTGAACCGTGTGTCAGCCACCTGGGTGGTTCTCTTGGGATGAGTGGGGCTCCTTATCTCCCCTCTGGTCCACAATCCCAAGGGCATCCCAACAGAGCTGATCAGGTGTTTTCCACCTGTGACTCTCAATTCTTGCACAGTCCACTGAAAAGGAATGTGCAGACAAGTCTTAACAAAAGAGAGAATATGGGAGAAAGTCCCACGGACTGAGCTTAGTATCCCTTAGGGTGTGTCCTGTGGTGTCAGCTTCACTGCAGAACTGGTAAAAATACAGATTTATAGCCCCCCTTTAGACCTCTAAGGAATAGGACCTAGAAATCTATGATCATAGTAAGTTTCATTCTTCATAGTAAGTTTCTTTCTTCATAGTAAGTTCATTCTCTGCTCCAAAGACAGAACTACTGTCTAGAGATTAGGGGACACTTGCCGTGCTATCGTAAAGGTCATGTACTGTCACCAAAACACAGACTGGGAGTAGGGAGGAGCTGAGGATCAGTAGTTTACCTTGGAACAGGCATTCTAAGGTATGTGGAATGTCCATTCCATTCAAGCACCTCTAGCCATAAGATATCTAAATCACTGTTCCAAAATGCCCTTGTCAGGTCCCTGACTGCATGGACCCCCCTCCGCCTACACACACACACACACCACACACACAACCCCATGGGTCGTGGTAAGCTAGGCTAGCTCCTACATTCTTGCATGTTACATGACACTCTCTCTGGCCTTGTCGGCAGAATCAATGAAAACCCATTAGTGGATCACTGTGTGGTGTGGGGTCTGTCGGCCACGGCATCAGCAGAGTCAGCATGCTGGGGCTGCGTCCGGTTGAGGAGGGTGAGCACAGGACAACCCAAGTCAGCAGGGCTTGGCTCCCGGAGGCTCCAATAGCATGGGAGCCCATGGGGGGCTGCCTCCATTGTCCTTCCCTCCTTTCAGTTGACTCAGATCTTTTCTCCAGACCTTCCCTCAGTGTCCTCAGTGGGGCTCAAGAACAGTTTGCTGCTCTGAGCAGGTTTACACCTCGAGGTGGCTGAGTGCACACATTGCTGTTCCTCATAATTCCTTGAGGGCATCATCCAAAATGACAGCAAGGTTGGGATGCTGGGATGCAGGACCACGGCACCATGGCTGTTGCTGCTGAGGCATCCAGCCACCAACAAGACCATGTGCAAGGCCATAGAGAGAAGCCAGCTGGAATCAGGGGGTTTGGATTTTTTGGTCCACAATCCCAAGGGCATCCCAACAGAGCTGATCAGGTGTTTTCCACCTGTGACTCTCAATTCTTGCACAGTCCACTGAAAAGGAATGTGCAGACAAGTCTTAACAAAAGAGAGAATATGGGAGAAAGTCCCACGGACTGAGCTTAGTATCCCTTAGGGTGTGTCCTGTGGTGTCAGCTTCACTGCAGAACTGGTAAAAATACAGATTTATAGCCCCTTTAGACCTCTAAGGAATAGGACCTAGAAATCTATGATCATAGTAAGTTTCATTCTTCATAGTAAGTTTCTTTCTTCATAGTAAGTTCATTCTCTGCTCCAAAGACAGAACTACTGTCTAGAGATTAGGGGACACTTGCCGTGCTATCGTAAAGGTCATGTACTGTCACCAAAACACAGACTGGGAGTAGGGAGGAGCTGAGGATCAGTAGTTTACCTTGGAACAGGCATTCTAAGGTATGTGGAATGTCCATTCCATTCAAGCACCTCTAGCCATAAGATATCTAAATCACTGTTCCAAAATGCCCTTGTCAGGTCCCTGACTGCATGGACCCCCCTCCGCCTACACACACACACACACCACACACACAACCCCATGGGTCGTGGTAAGCTAGGCTAGCTCCTACATTCTTGCATGTTACATGACACTCTCTCTGGCCTTGTCGGCAGAATCAATGAAAACCCATTAGTGGATCACTGTGTGGTGTGGGGTCTGTCGGCCACGGCATCAGCAGAGTCAGCATGCTGGGGCTGCGTCCGGTTGAGGAGGGTGAGCACAGGACAACCCAAGTCAGCAGGGCTTGGCTCCCGGAGGCTCCAATAGCATGGGAGCCCATGGGGGGCTGCCTCCATTGTCCTTCCCTCCTTTCAGTTGACTCAGATCTTTTCTCCAGACCTTCCCTCAGTGTCCTCAGTGGGGCTCAAGAACAGTTTGCTGCTCTGAGCAGGTTTACACCTCGAGGTGGCTGAGTGCACACATTGCTGTTCCTCATAATTCCTTGAGGGCATCATCCAAAATGACAGCAAGGTTGGGATGCTGGGATGCAGGACCACGGCACCATGGCTGTTGCTGCTGAGGCATCCAGCCACCAACAAGACCATGTGCAAGGCCATAGAGAGAAGCCAGCTGGAATCAGGAGGCTGCCTGCCTTCTGTGTGATGCACAGCTGTTGTACAGCCTCCCTGTGGCTCAATTTACCCAACTTCATGGAAAAGCAAATCTGTCAGTATTCAGAAATCAAACTAACACAGATCATGGTGTGTAAACTGCTCTTTAAATATAAGGTGAGGGATTTTGTTGGCTTGGAGGTTTAATCTAGAAGACATACCAAAGGGGAACTGAGAATAAGATTCCTGAATCTGCTGTTATTTCACTCAGCTTGTGTTTGTTGTTACTGTGTGCCTTTGGGGATCTTGGACAGGGGGAGTTCCTCAGCTGCGTGTGGAAGGCCTACATGGGAGCACGTCCATGAGGAGAGGCTGCTGAATGTCTCCGCCTAACTCTACAGATCAAGAGGTGGAAGAAGGTGAGGAAGAGACAGTCCAGAAGATCAAGTGAGCTCGTGGGTAGTCTCCAGGGGAAGGCCTAGGATTGTGGCTTGTCCTGCTACTCACCACATCGAGACATCAGCGTGTGGACCTGCAGGGCATATGATTCATAGAAATGTTCTCTTCGCAAAGGTAGTCACTGTCCATGCTGCAAACACACAGCAGCGTCCTGACTCAAGGGGATGTTGGAGGTCTGTTGAGTCCCACAAGGATGGAAGAAACGAAAACAAGATTCAAGAGAGTACTAAGATGACGAACACAGCATGCAAAAGGAAAGTGAAAGAGGAAAAACATGCTGTATGTTGGAGCTAGAGGAGTGTGAAGTTTCATTCCTGGAATGTCAAGACACCATGGGAAGGCAGGAGCAGTATCTACTCAGAAGAGATCAAGGAGAATACTTGGGAACTGTCAAGAGAAAGAAATCACCATGTTGCTTCTCACAGGCAAAAGAAGTGCTTCCTCACAGAGAAGAATCAGATGCAGCATCACCGCCCCCTCTGCCGCCTCTGCCACCAGCCCTGCCACCTCCACAGTCCCCAGCATCGTAGCGAAGGCCGTGACCACCACGTGCTGCCTAGCACCACCAGCACCATCGCTGGCCCTGCCCGCACCCAGTGCCCGGCGCCACAGAGGCCTCGCTGCGGGGAAGCAGCAGCAACACTGCCGTCACCATCTCCACCCAAACCGCCCGTCACTGCTCTGATGCTGACTGACCATCCCTATTGTTAGTCATTGCACTACGTGTCCTATATGTGATGTCTTACTTAGTCACAACAACAACACTATGGGAGAGATAAGAGTAATGGTTTTCAGATTTAAAAACAATGATACTCCAAGAGCATATATAACTTGCCCAAAGTCACTCAGGTAAGGGAACTGGAATGTGAACCTAGACAAGTCTGGCTTTAGAGCCTATTCCTTTAATGCCCTATACCAGAGACATGACTTGCTAATAGAAAGGGTCCTGTCTTTCTGGAGTAATTGCCTAAAACAAGGTGGGGAGCTTGCTATGAGTCATACACCCACCTAATTTTGCTGGAATGAATGACACAGTCAACAAAAACTAACAGTAACTGTCTGGAGTCTTTAGAGATTCTGGTAAACTGAGGAATTTAGGAGGAACAGGTGTATCATACTTTCTGCCAGCTGAAGGTTGTAATTTTGGAATAAAGAGCAATGTATGAGGAATGGAGTGGACAGCTGGCTTTGCAGAATCCAGCTTGGGACAGGGTGTGCCTTGACCCTGCTTACTACACCAGGGCTTTGGGTTCCTGGAGTAACTAGTTCCTGCAGCCATGAAATTAAAAGATGCTTGATCCTTGGAAGAAAAGCTATGGCAAACCTAGACAACTTATTAAAAAGCAGAGACATCACTTTGCTGACGAAGATCTGTACTGTCGAAGCTATTGTTCCTCCAGTAGTCATGTATGGATGTGAGAGCTGGAACCATAGAGAAGGCTGAGCACCAAAGAACTGATGCTTTTGAACTGTAGTGCTGGAGAAGACTCTTGAGAGTTCCTTGGACAGATCACACTAGTCAATCCTAAAGGAAATCAAGGAAATCAACCCTGAATATTCATTGGAAGGACCTGATGCTGAAACTGAAGCTCCAGTACTTTGGCCACCTGATGCAAAGAGCTGACTCACTGGAAAAGACCCTGATGCTGGGAAAGCTTGAAAGCAGGAGGAGAAAGGGGGAACAGAGAATGAGCTGATTGGCTGGCATTGCTGACTCAATGGACATGAATTTGAGTAAACTTTGGGAGATGGTGAAGGACAGGGAAGCCTGGCATGCTGCAGATCATGTGATTGCAAAGAGTTGGACATAACTTAGTGACTGCACAACAACAATGGGCTCCCAGATGTGATGCCTGAGGCCCCCACTGTTGATCAGGAGTGAAAGTTGGAAGGAAAGGAAGAGAAAGATAAATAAATAAATATGAAGCCAGTTCAGCAGCAGACAGGCAGCGTAACATGCAAAGAGGTAGAGAAGGTGTGCCAGAATTCTCAGGAGGAATCAGCAGGCCTTCCCTCTGTCAGAAATACTGCTTCTGATCTCATATCAGAGATCAGATAATGCACAGAGTATGAGTTAAAAACCATGAGAACATGGAATAATAATGATAGCAACCACTTGTTGGGTACATTCATGTCAAGCACTGTGCAAAATCCTTCCAGGCCTGACTTCAGTTCATCTTCACACCAGTCTTATAAGGAAGCTGTTCAGGTGAGGAAGCTGGATCTTAAGAGTGGAACAACTAGTCAGCTGATGAGCTGCGTGCGATTCACCCCTCTGCCAGCCTCTTTCCACTCACTCTAATCTCTCAGCTCAACCTCTAAATGCTGTCTTCTAAATTTTAATTCAAGATGCCAGTTCATCTCGGATGTGTTGCCACAACTGAAAGAGATGAAACACCTCTCTTTTGCGGCCTCAAAAGGATGCAACTCTTTGAGTAGGTTAACTGAAAAGATAGACAATGGTGTTGTTAGCCAGTAACTTGTCTATCTCCATGGAATCCACAGTGAATTTGCTCAGTGAATGACCGTGTTAATCAAGGAAAGGTGAAGTGAGGGGGTAAAGGAGAAGAAAGAAACTATAGTTGTCATAAAATATTTGAAGAAACTGGCATTTAGGTGAGATTATTGTTGCATAAAATAGACGGAGTCACGTGGAGTCAGGCCTCAGCTCCATATAAAAAGGTTGTCATGACAGTCTTATCTATCCAAAGGCATGAAGGTGTGAGCTCCATGCCCGGGAGGCAATGAGGCAGAGGAAGATGCCCACCTGTTGAGAATGCCATGGATTGCTGAGTTGGGTGGAACTTTGACCAAATGCCCTGTGAATTCTGAGCCTCTATGGAATCATTTAACCCTATGAAGGAGGCCCACAGAGAAACAGGTTCAGCATTTGTGGCCTAGAAAAGCTGGACCGGCTACCTGAGCCCTCAAGATTTTCTATGCAGAGCATGGACCAGTCACTTCAGAGGCCATATGTCTATAAGAGAGGAGGGGGCATGGACCTCTCTGAACAATGACATTCTCACGACTGTGATGATTGGGATGGAATGGGAGTCGACTTAACCCAGGAGAAAAGAAAGGAAAAGAAAGAAATCCCAGCCCCCATTTGAAGGCCTGGGATTGAAGCATGTTGCAGTGGGATACCTTCCTGCCCCCAGCTTGCACTGAGACATTAGAAAGGCACTGTGTAGCCAAGAGACACGGACTGTGGGAGCTGACTCATGTTCACGCTTCAGGGCCCAGACCCTCCCCAACGCCTGCGGGGCACGCCCCCTTCTGAGAGACACAGACACCTCATCTCTTCTCCAGGACTGGTTCCCAGCTGGATACAAGAACTTCAGCCAGCCTCTCTCAGCTTGCTGTGCTGTCTCTTTCCTCCTTTCCTGCTCCCAAGAATGCATTTGGTACCAAGAAGGAGGACTGTCCTCTGGTGAACTTTGCTCCATGACCCCTTTCCTCCTTCCAGAGTACTTGCCTGCCACAACTGAAAGAGATGAAACACCTCTCTTTTGCGGCCTCAAAAGGATGCAACTCTTTGAGTAGGTTAACTGAAAAGATAGACAATGGTGTTGTTAGCCAGTAACTTGTCTATCTCCATGGAATCCACAGTGAATTTGCTCAGTGAATGACCGTGTTAATCAAGGAAAGGTGAAGTGAGGGGGTAAAGGAGAAGAAAGAAACTATAGTTGTCATAAAATATTTGAAGAAACTGGCATTTAGGTGAGATTATTGTTGCATAAAATAGACGGAGTCACGTGGAGTCAGGCCTCAGCTCCATATAAAAAGGTTGTCATGACAGTCTTATCTATCCAAAGGCATGAAGGTGTGAGCTCCATGCCCGGGAGGCAATGAGGCAGAGGAAGATGCCCACCTGTTGAGAATGCCATGGATTGCTGAGTTGGGTGGAACTTTGACCAAATGCCCTGTGAATTCTGAGCCTCTATGGAATCATTTAACCCTATGAAGGAGGCCCACAGAGAAACAGGTTCAGCATTTGTGGCCTAGAAAAGCTGGACCGGCTACCTGAGCCCTCAAGATTTTCTATGCAGAGCATGGACCAGTCACTTCAGAGGCCATATGTCTATAAGAGAGGAGGGGGCATGGACCTCTCTGAACAATGACATTCTCACGACTGTGATGATTGGGATGGAATGGGAGTCGACTTAACCCAGGAGAAAAGAAAGGAAAAGAAAGAAATCCCAGCCCCCATTTGAAGGCCTGGGATTGAAGCATGTTGCAGTGGGATACCTTCCTGCCCCCAGCTTGCACTGAGACATTAGAAAGGCACTGTGTAGCCAAGAGACACGGACTGTGGGAGCTGACTCATGTTCACGCTTCAGGGCCCAGACCCTCCCCAACGCCTGCGGGGCACGTCCCCTTCTGAGAGACACAGACACCTCATCTCTTCTCCAGGACTGGTTCCCAGCTGGATACAAGAACTTCAGCCAGCCTCTCTCAGCTTGCTGTGCTGTCTCTTTCCTCCTTTCCTGCTCCCAAGAATGCATTTGGTACCAAGAAGGAGGACTGTCCTCTGGTGAACTTTGCTCCATGACCCTTTCCTCCTCCAGAGTAGGACATCCGGTTGGCTAGGCCTGAATTCCCAGCATCTCCCAAGTACTTTGGATGCTGCCTCCACTTCCTGCCCTTCCCCAGATATTTTTGAGTAACAGGTGGCCTCTGGGCCCCCCTACATTCTGTTGACCCCAGTGCATGGTCCAGGCTGACGGGAATGAAGAGCAAGGGCATCTTTCTTTTCTGGAATGCTCTCATCAGCCTCTTTAGTCCTTGCTACTTGGGGAGGCCAGTGTTTGGTATATATTCATTAGGAGGAGGTGTCATGGTGAGCTCTGTCCTTGGCCCGGTTGCGGTGAGGCCTGCTGATTCAGCATATCCGCTTTGAGTTTTTCCTCTGCGCTGAGCACGGTGCTAGGCAAGAGAATAAATTTAACCACAAAACACACAGATCACAAACATGGTCCTTGCCATTGAGTGTACAAGCCTAAAGGTGAGAAAAAAAATAGATACTGAGCTTATGACAGACTCTACTGTGCTTGGAGATCTTGATAAAATCCAGTTGGTCTATAACAAGAGCTCAGTTTCCAAAATATACAAAACAGCACATGCAACTCAATATGAAAAAAATAAACAACCTCATCAAAACATGGATAAAAAACCTAAATAGAAATTTCTCCAAAGAAGACATACAGATGGCCAACAGGCACATGAAAAGTTGCTTTAAATCACTAATTATTAGAGAAATGCAAATCAAAACTACCATGAGGTACCACCTCATACCAGTCAGAATGGCCATCATTAAAATGTCTAAAAATAATGAATATTAGATAGGTGTGGGGAAAAGGGAGTCCTCCTACACTATTTGGAGAGTATGTAAATTGATATAGTCACTACAGAGAACAGTATGGAGGTTCCTCAAAAACCTGAAAATACAGCTATCATATGATCTAGGAATTCCACCCCTGGGCATATATCTGGAGAAAACTCTAATTCAAAAAGATATACACACTCCAGTATTCACTGCAACAGTATTCACAATAACCATGACATGGAAGCAACCTAACTGTCCACAGATAATGGATCAAGAAGATATGATATATACATTCCACTGTAATATGCAATGGAGTATTACTCAGCCATAAAAAAGAATTAAATAATGGTATTTGCAGCAAAGACCTGTATAGCACAGGGAACTGTATTTAATATCTTATAACAACCTACAATGGGAAAAAAACCTGAAAAACAATATATGACATATGTGTGAAAGAATATATTACATGTGTGTGTGTGACTGAATGACTTTTCTGTACACCTGAAATGAATACAAAATTGTAAATCAAGTGTACTAATAAGAGTAGACTACTTAAAAATAAAACTACAGTCAATATGAGTGGGGTCCACGTTTCCACACATTTACAGACTCCCAGCTGGCACTGACGCTGCAGGTCCCAGGTCACAGAGAGCTGCATGAGCTCAGTTAGCAACCCAGAACAGGGCAGAAGCAGAGCAGGGTCTGCTCTGGATAAACCATGGTCAGGATGACCAGCAGGGACTTTCTGAAGGATCCCTGAGAGATCTTTGTCTCCCTCTCACACCAAGACTCACAGATGGGTTTCCTTGACTCAGACGTGAGATGACCTCAGGGGTCCAGGCCCAGAATGCTTGCTCAGCGGGTCCTCTTGTCTTCGCAGACTGTGCTGGGTGCAAGGAGGAGATCAAGCATGGCCAGTCGCTCCTGGCACTGGACAAGCAGTGGCACGTGAGCTGCTTCAAATGCCAGACCTGCAGTGTCATCCTCACCGGGGAGTACATCAGCAAGTGAGTCTCTCCCGCTCCCCTCCTGCCTGACCTCTGCATGCTCCCAGGCCTGAGTCACCAGCAGCATCTCCCTCCATTTCTGTCCAGCTGCCACACTCCGTCCACAGACAGCACCCCACTCACCCTGGGCCCTCACTGGGTGCTGCCTCTGTTCTGAGACGCTCCTCTCTGTTCTGCACATGCTTGCTCCTCCCCACCTCTAGTCTCAAGTCCCACGCCTCTCCTCAAAACTGGCTTCATACCACTTGTTACCATTGCCAGGCCCCCCGCACTGACCCTTCCAGGAGCCCTCATCGGCCCTATTGGTTTCCTTCATGCAGGCCAACACCATTTGCAATTGTATATTTAACCATGTTGCTTTCTTTTTTTTTTAATTCTTTTAAATTTTGGCCTCTTTTATTGGTCCTTCATTCATTTATTTTCACCCATCTTAATTCTTTGGCCTGTGTGGACCTCCCATTGCAGTGGCCTCTCTCTTTGCAGAGCACTGGCTCTGGGTGCATGCACTGTGGAACGCTGGCTTGTAATTGAACACACCGGTCCAGCCGCTCTGCGGCATGTGGGATCTTCCCAGGTCAGGGACTGAACCAGTGCCCCTTACACTGCAAGGCTGACTCTTCACCCACTGGACCACCAGGGAAGCCCCATGTTGCCCTTTTTAACAAGGATGATATTAGCTACTGTTTACGGAGTGTTTGTTATGGACAAGGAATGTACCAACTGCTCTGTACAAATTATCACACTAAGTCCCATGAGGTGTTTACTCAAATTTGAAAAGCTCTAGAAACTAATATCAGGCAGTAAGTAACTTGCTGCAGTGATTATATTTAGTGTCTGTCCTCACTAGGATGGGACTTTGTTTTATTCACTGCTGCCTGCAACACAATGCCTAACCCAAAGCCCATAACACAGTGGTTGAATTAAATGAGATAGGAGATGGACACACAGTGGTCAGAAGAGATGCCCCAGCCCCCACACTAAACACTAGACAAGCCCCCTTATGCCAGGTCCTTGTGACCACATTTACATACTCAAGTATCTAAAAAAAAAAAAAATTAGGGCCACAGCCCTCAGAGCTTTGACACTTCATGATCCAGACGTTTCCTAGCATCACTGCCTGACTGGATGCTAGGTTGTAGTGAGCATGTAAAGTTGTAGCGTGCATGATTCTGCTGTCAAGAAATAAGGGAGAGAAGCTATATGCAGGACAAATTGATTCCAGGGGGAACCCAGAGAAGTTCTGTTCTTTAAGACACACTCCGTCCACAGACAGCACCCCACTCACCCTGGGCCCTCACTGGGTGCTGCCTCTGTTCTGAGACGCTCCTCTGTTCTGCACATGCTTGCTCCTCCCCACCTCTAGTCTCAAGTCCCACGCCTCTCCTCAAAACTGGCTTCATACCACTTGTTACCATTGCCAGGCCCCCCGCACTGACCCTTCCAGGAGCCCTCATCGGCCCTATTGGTTTCCTTCATGCAGGCCAACACCATTTGCAATTGTATATTTAACCATGTTGCTTTCTCTTTTTTTTAATTCTTTTAAATTTTGGCCTCTTTTATTGGTCCTTCATTCATTTATTTTCACCCATCTTAATTCTTTGGCCTGTGTGGACCTCCCATTGCAGTGGCCTCTCTCTTTGCAGAGCACTGGCTCTGGGTGCATGCACTGTGGAACGCTGGCTTGTAATTGAACACACCGGTCCAGCCGCTCTGCGGCATGTGGGATCTTCCCAGGTCAGGGACTGAACCAGTGCCCCTTACACTGCAAGGCTGACTCTTCACCCACTGGACCACCAGGGAAGCCCCATGTTGCCCTTTTTAACAAGGATGATATTAGCTACTGTTTACGGAGTGTTTGTTATGGACAAGGAATGTACCAACTGCTCTGTACAAATTATCACACTAAGTCCCATGAGGTGTTTACTCAAATTTGAAAAGCTCTAGAAACTAATATCAGGCAGTAAGTAACTTGCTGCGGTGATTATATTTAGTGTCTGTCCTCACTAGGATGGGACTTTGTTTTATTCACTGCTGCCTGCAACACAATGCCTAACCCAAAGCCCATAACACAGTGGTTGAATTAAATGAGATAGGAGATGGACACACAGTGGTCAGAAGAGATGCCCCAGCCCCCACACTAAACACTAGACAAGCCCCCTTATGCCAGGCCCTTGTGACCACATTTACATACTCAAGTATCTAAAAAAAAAAAAATTAGGGCCACAGCCCTCAGAGCTTTGACACTTCATGATCCAGACGTTTCCTAGCATCACTGCCTGACTGGATGCTAGGTTGTAGTGAGCATGTAAAGTTGTAGCGTGCATGATTCTGCTGTCAAGAAATAAGGGAGAGAAGCTATATGCAGGACAAATTGATTCCAGGGGACATGTGATTTGGAGCTCAAGAGAAGTTCTGTTCTTTAAGACCTTTCCAGTCATAAGTGACAGAAAATCCAACTCAAACTCCCTTGAATGCAAAAAATGGGAGTTTATTGACTCAGAAATAGGGAGGCCAGCAGCATTCTGGCTTTTGGCATGGCTGAATCCAAGAGCTTAAAGATGTCACTACACTTCAGAAGTGTCTACCCTGCCTCTCAGTCTTTCTGTCTCTCTCAGCTCTGCCTTCCTCTGTGCCTGATTCATCCTCAAGCAGGCCCTCCCCAGTTGGTAGCAGAGATGATCACCGGCAGTCCAGGCTTTCGTTCTAGCAGCTTTGCAAACCCGGCAGAGGAAGAGGAGAGAGAGAGAGAGAGGCCTCTTCCCCAAGAACTCCAGCACAAGTCCACGGCTGCCTCTGATTTCGCCTCCACTGGGTCACATGCCCATTCCTGACCAGTCACTGGCCAGGATCTGAATCCTCTAGCCAGAGAGCAGGCCATTGGAACTGTGAGTGGAAAGGGGTTGTTCCTAGGAAAACCCAGTCAAGGTATTGCTGCTGGCAGAAAGGGAGGTAGATATTAACCAAACAACCCTTATCTGTGTCAGAGGTCTAACCAAAGGTCGTGGCTGTTCACCTCTAACTAGTAGAAGTGGAATCTGGAATATGTGAGAGCTTTATGGAAGATGGTAATATTTGGGCTGTACCTTGAAAAGTGGCATAAGATTTGAAAATGCCAAGAAGGCAAACTTGTAGGCAGAATACCAAGTCTGGGCAAGGGCAGAGAGGTGCTGGCCATATCCATCATGGCTCTGGAACTCGAGCGTGCACACAGGTGAGGTCCAAGGCTTCAGAGGGGAGTTGAGGTCACAGCCCGAGAGCTTTGAGCACATGTTAGTGGGAGTTTGGCATGCACCTCTGTGCCTGCCAAGTAAGGCGTGCCCTTGGTGAGTCACCAGCCAGAAGTCCTTGAGTCCAGGACCTTAAGCTTGAATTCTCTGGGGGAGTAAGGGTTTGCTCAGAGCTCCTCGCAAGCAGGTCCAACCCAGACTGCCCACCACACCTCTGCAGCCAGCCTCTGGGCTCTCATCCATCTGCTAGTAGAGTGGAGGGTGGTTAGCAATGCTACTCTGGCACTGATGCCCAGGTTAGAGGCCCAGCCCACTTGACCTCAGCAAGAGACTCTGCTTCTCTGAGTCTCAGTCTTTTTATTTATAAAAACAGAGCTAAGAAGCAGATCTCATAGGGTTATGTCAAGGCTCAGAGCTCTGTGGTTTATACTAATCAGTACCCAGTAAAGGCTCATTTTTACTTCCCCCTGTCTCTTTATAAAATCACGTATATTTCAAATTCCCAAAGGCCCCACTAACTCCATGGGTCCAAGTTAGGAGGTGTTGGCATTTATACCCCAATTTTGCTGACTCATTGCATCCCACTCTTGACAGGGTCACCCTCGCATCCCCAGAGTGTGGAAGGGTTAGGGGTGAGGGAGGCTTGTCTCATGGACCCACAGACAGCAGGGTAACCTCATGGCTTGGCTGAACTCTGGTCCTCAGTGCCGCCTCTCCTTCAAGAAACACGGATGGCCGTGCTGCCCAGCAGCCCCCACAGGGCTGCAGCATGGATGTGCCTGGTCTGAAACCTCTCTGTGTTCAGCGCAGAAGATGTCATCAGCACTTCAGAGAGATGTCGTCAGGTCTGGGCCTTAGAGCTCAGCTGGGCCCAAGCGGGGCAGCACTTTGATGTCTTCAACCAGCTGAGCCCCAGACGTCCTCCTTGCAGAATCCTGTCAGCAGTCATGGGGACCCCCTAGGGCAGGTGGCGGTGCTGAGCCCTAGGACGCCCGGGAGCCACGTCCTTTAATTCTCATGGAAACCTGCTAAGAAACCGGATCACGTGGGTTGGAACCAGCACTAGGTCATCCGAGTTGAATTTTCTCATCCACACAATGGGGAGACTGGTATTCTAACCTCACAGAGCTGCTGCAAGTATTAAAAGAAATAATCTTTTGTAAAATACCATCAGAGGACCTGGAACACAGCAAGCCATAAATATCGATGACGATTAGTAGTAGGAGATAGTGTAAGAATAACTAATAGTAATCTTATTAATGTCCAGTAAGTTATAAGCACTGGGCAAGAGTGGGCACTTAGGAGGTGACTGGGGAGGGCAGGGGTTCCTGTTTTCTGCTGATTCAGGAGCACAATCATAAGATTATGTCTGTACCAGAAGAACCCTTTATTAGAAGAGGAGCCCTTAAGGATATGCAGAAAGTTGATCACATTGATGACCTCCCGGAAGGGAAACTGGGAGAAACTAAGAGGAGGGTGAAGCCTTTTCCCTTGTGCCTTTGCCCTGTGCCCAGTGCAGATATTACCTACTCTGACTAGAAGTTCTATTTTTTTAGTGATTTTTTAAAAAGAGCCCCTTAGGGTAAAGGGAGGAGAGTAGGTCTGGAGAATCTGAGGAGAGGGCAAGGAAAAAGAGTGGAGAAGGGACCCTCACAGCCAGCAGCAGGCCGTGCTTCCCAGGCATGTGTGGGGTCAGGAGGCAGATTACCCAGCCCCTTCATCCCAGGGACTGATTTTGTAGATCTGAGAAGTGTCTGGGCAGTTTTGAGCATTTTGAGCAGCTCCCTGAGTGCTTCTAATCTTGGCCCAGTCACAGCTGGCTGAGGGCGTGGGAAGCTCCATGTGACACCCCCGGCCCCCTAACTTCGTCTTCCTATGTGGATTTCCTCTGCAGGGATGGCGTTCCGTACTGCGAGTCCGACTACCACTCCCAGTTTGGCATTAAGTGCGAGACTTGTGACCGATACATCAGCGGCAGGGTCTTGGAGGTGAGTGGTTACAAGTAGCTGTGAAGATGTTTGAGCAGGTGGCTTGTGACCCAAAAAGTCGTCCATGAGGAAGGGATTCACCCCTTACCCCGTGCCCCTTTTTTCACAGCCTCTGCCTCCCCTGCTTTCTCTGCCCCAGCTTAACTTGCTACATGCCCTTGAGCAGATAGATAACCTTGCTTCTCTGGGTACCCCGCAAATGAGAAGCTGGGCAAAATTACTCCTTGTTCAAAAGTGCCACTTTGGAAATATCACTAGCTTCTCTGAATTCAGACCCAGATAGATTACTCAGGAGTGACAATTATGATTTTCTTCCCTGCCATGCCTAAAGGATAGAGCCTTTATTTTTTTAAGCATTCAGTAATGTGCTGATTTAAGAACCAGGTTGTCTAGCAGCCTGCCCCCTAAGCCCTTCTTTGGCTGGTCCATCACCATGGCAACAGCTCTCAGCTGCCTCTGACACACAGCTCCTTCTACCAGTGACAGACACTCTGCACCACCTTTGCTGATACCCCACCTGAGCCCCCATTCGCTGGCCTTCCTGGTCTTCCCTCCCACACTCTGTGAGCCAAGGCAGCTGTCTTCCTCTGCCTTGGGACCACCCACCTTGAGGAGTCAGAGCAGGAAAGAGTTTGGTGCAAATTGAAAACAGTAGCCTAGCATTCTATTCATACAAAGTCAAACAAGTGGAATCAAAATGTCATAAATTTTTTTAGCTAGGCAAAAATTCATAAGTGGTCTGAAATACATATAGTATATTATATATACTATATATATATATATATACACACATATATACACATACAAAAGTGTTCTAATTTATATTCACTCAAAATTTTGATATTGCTCCATTTTAGGGGGCATCTAGTATTACAACTAAAGGTCTAGAAAATTCATTAATTTAGTGATTAAAAAAAATTTGAATGAGGCTTGAAACTCTAATCCAACTCTGAGAATATAAGGAAATATTATGTTGCTTTCAAAAATCAGGAAATTACCATGTGATACAGTATTATTAACTAAAGCCCAGATTTTGTGCAAATCTCAAAAAAAGGAAAAACAAAACAGTAGCCTTATCTTAGAAACAACTGGGTGCTAATATTGACTCAATGGCTAGCTCATACCCAGATTTGGGATGACTGTCTTTGCCTTTCTAGGCCCCCCATTTTCTCATCTGACAATGACTGAGGGACAACAGACTGGGTCAGGACTTTTGAGCAGATCATTAATTCTTACAAATCTGGCTAGAGGCCTGTGGTTACCTGGAGTCGGCTGTGGGTCGCGAAGGATCCGGCAGAGGAAGTCTGGTGTTGCCAGCCACAGAACCGCAGGTGACAGGGGCAGAAGCTGATCTGGGCAGAAACACAGGAGTTCCCCTTGGAATGGAGTGGGTTGAGATTCCAGGAAGGTTTCAAGAGGACAGTGAGAACGTGGATCAGAGCTCAGGGACAAAGCTCAGGCCTGGAGGGACGGGTCTCTAAAATGCCAGGATTTGAATAGCACCCTGGAAGTCATCAGAATTTCTTAAGAAAGGGCTGAAGATAGCCTTGGGGAGTGGCTGCTTGCAAGGGGGCAGAAGGAGACTGAGAAGTCAGAGCAGAGGAGGAGTGGTGGGAGATGCCGGCTGGGGCTAATGCGAGGACCAAACTCTGGAAAAGATGGGAAGTCAAATCAGTGTTGGGCAGATTCTGCAGGAGCAGTCAGTGATACACAAGCTGAGAAAAAGCTGTGGGGTGGGGGGCAAGGTCACGTTCAGAACCACTTGTCAGATCTGCAGAATTGTGGGCAAGGGGCATCCACAAGTAGTGGGGGTCAGTGGCATGAGGAATCATAAAAACAGACTTTTCTTTCCACAAGAGAGAGACTTCAGTTACATGCAGGTCCAGAGCCTCAGACAGGAGTTTGTTCCATGATTTCCAGTCAGCCCTGACATCTCAGCACCTGTCTTTCCTAGAGTTACTGTCATACAGCATTGTGGGGGCCCCTCTTCTTGGCCAGCTCTTGTGACTGGGTCTCCATTGATTCCATTTGTATGAAGCTCCATTAACATCTTGGATGTATTGATTTTTTTTCTTAGAGCTGGAAGAGACTTTCAGCCGTCAACTAGTTCACCCTCCTTACTATAGAGATGAGAAAAGGGAACCCTGAGACATGTGGTGCTTTACAAAAGCATATGCAGTGTTTCTGGTAACAACACAGCAGTATCTAGGACTCCAGGCTCACATGTCCCAAACCAGTGCCCACAGCTCTCAGCCCCCCCAGGGCCTTGGAGGTAGTATGATGTCAAGAAGCTACACAATTGAAGTGAAATAGACTTGGATTCCAGTTTTGTTTCTGGAATAAAACTAAACAAGTCCCTTTCTGTAAGTCTTTATCTTAGAGTCTTCATCTATCAATGGTGAATACTACTGCCACTGTGAAATCATGGGAAAAAATTAAAAAAAAAAAAAAATGTATATGTAAGTCTCTGCCCCTTAGGTTCTTCTAATTTCCTAAGTAATAAGAACTCTAGGAGTATATTTTGTTCAAACATTTGATCTTTGACCTCAGTTCCTAAACATAGATCTCCTAAACTCCTTGAAAATTTCTAAGAGACGGGAGTATCTTTAATTTTAATGAGGTCAGCTCATGTGGACTCCTGAATGGGGCCAGTCACCAGAAAAATCAAGCCATGATTTGAAGCTTGAAACTTTCAGCCCTGACTCACACCCTCTGGGAAAGAGAGAGGGCCTAGAAATTGAGTTAATGGTGGATCCTACCAATGCAAGGAAGCCTTCATGAATATTCCACAAGTACAGGGTTCAGAGAATATCCAGGTAGGTGAACACGCAAGGTTCTGGGAGAATGGAGCCCAGCAAGAGAGCGTGGATGCCCCGTGCCTCTCCCCATATTCCTTGTACCTCTTCTGTCTGAATGTTCATCTCCTTTTATAACAAACCAGTAAACATAACTGTTTCCTGAGTTCTGTGAGCCATTCTAGCAAATTGTTAAACCCAAGTTGGGGGTCATGGGAACCCCAGTTTATGGCTGGTCAATCAGAAATACAGGGACTTAATGACTGTTACCTAAATTGAGATTGTGGGGAATCAGTGTTGTAGGTCTGAGCCCTTAACCTGTGGGGTCTGACACTCTGTCCGGGTAGAATGTCAGAATAAATTAAATTAGAGGACGCCCCAGCTGGGGTCACAGAGAATTGCTGGTGTGGGAGAGGGAAGAACCCACACCCTGGTGTCAGAAGTAGTATGAGTGTGGTAGCAGTCAGAGAGTAAGGGACAAGCACAGGGGTGTGTTTTCCTTCCTAGCTGGTCAGGACTTCTTTGGTTGCAAATAGAGAAACTATACTCATCTGTCTCAGACCAAAAAGGAAATCTATCAGCTCCCATAAAAAAAAACAAAAAACAGGAGTAGTTCTTGCTTCAGGCACAGCTGGATCCAGCTCTCAAACTTGCCCTCTTGCGCCACTTTCTTCTGGGCTGGCTTTATTCACAGGAAGGCTCTCCTAAATGAAGGGGAGGTCAGACACCAGTCCCTCCAGGAGTCCATTCTGTCAGCTAGCATTTGCAGAGGAAGGATGGCTTTCTCTTTCCTGATAGCTCAACAAGCATCCTGGGACTGGCTCTCATCTGAGAGCCTCAGGCCCATCTCCAAGCCAGCAGCTGTGACGATACAGTTGGAATAACCGCATGGATTGACCTGGGGACTGGGCTGTCATTCCCACCCAGGAAGAGCTGGACGCTGGTTCTGGAGGAAGGAGTTCAGCTGTTGGCCAGGCGAAACAAGGGCCACCGCTACAGGACCCAGTGGGTTTCTGTACACACAGTAGGCACTTAATTAAATTCCATGTTTCCTTAACCCATTTGAGTTAGGGGCCCGGTCATGAATATTCCACAAGTACAGGGTTCAGAGAATATCCAGGTAGGTGAACACGCAAGGTTCTGGGAGAATGGAGCCCAGCAAGAGAGCGTGGATGCCCGTGCCTCTCCCATATTCCTTGTACCTCTTCTGTCTGAATGTTCATCTCCTTTTATAACAAACCAGTAAACATAACTGTTTCCTGAGTTCTGTGAGCCATTCTAGCAAATTGTTAAACCCAAGTTGGGGGTCATGGGAACCCCAGTTTATGGCTGGTCAATCAGAAATACAGGGACTTAATGACTGTTACCTAAATTGAGATTGTGGGGAATCAGTGTTGTAGGTCTGAGCCCTTAACCTGTGGGGTCTGACACTCTGTCCGGGTAGAATGTCAGAATAAATTAAATTAGAGGACGCCCCAGCTGGGGTCACAGAGAATTGCTGGTGTGGGAGAGGGAAGAACCCACACCCTGGTGTCAGAAGTAGTATGAGTGTGGTAGCAGTCAGAGAGTAAGGGACAAGCACAGGGGTGTGTTTTCCTTCCTAGCTGGTCAGGACTTCTTTGGTTGCAAATAGAGAAACTATACTCATCTGTCTCAGACCAAAAAGGAAATCTATCAGCTCCCAAAAAAAAACAAAAAACAGGAGTAGTTCTTGCTTCAGGCACAGCTGGATCCAGCTCTCAAACTTGCCCTCTTGCGCCACTTTCTTCTGGGCTGGCTTTATTCACAGGAAGGCTCTCCTAAATGAAGGGGAGGTCAGACACCAGTCCCTCCAGGAGTCCATTCTGTCAGCTAGCATTTGCAGAGGAAGGATGGCTTTCTCTTTCCTGATAGCTCAACAAGCATCCTGGGACTGGCTCTCATCTGAGAGCCTCAGGCCCATCTCCAAGCCAGCAGCTGTGACGATACAGTTGGAATAACCGCATGGATTGACCTGGGGACTGGGCTGTCATTCCCACCCAGGAAGAGCTGGACGCTGTTTCTGGAGGAAGGAGTTCAGCTGTTGGCCAGGCCGAAACAAGGGCCACCCGCTACAGGACCCAGTGGGTTTCTGTACACACAGTAGGCACTTAATTAAATTCCATGTCCCCTTCCCATTCCCGTCCCAGACCACCCCCAATCCCTTCCTCTGAGACAGAGCTCAGCATGCTGGGCGTCGGCCACACTCCATCCTGGCTGGTCTGTGTCCTCGCTGAAGAAAACCACAGCCCTGGGGGCCTGTGCTGCCAGCCTCGCCCTGCGTGTGGTCTCAGTCCTCACCAGCAGGGCCCCATTTTCCAGCTGCTGATTTTTTGCCATTTTTCACCACTGTGTTCTGGATTTTGGCTTGTGAACAGAATGTCTCACGTTACCCCCACTGACTTGGTTTCCTTTAGGCTGGCGCCCACGGCCCTGCAGCCTCCCTCCCTGCGTCTTCAGGTGGTTTCTGCACCATCCATGGCAGGGGTGCTGAGACGGGCACAGAGCCTTTTTTGGGTGCTGGACTGTGACATTTAGGAAGATGCCAGCTTCAGTTTTGCCAGTGTACTGTTGCCATCCTAGAGCCAGGTCTATAATTGAAATGATAAAGAGACACAGAGTAGGAAGAGACTACTAATTAAAATGATTATCCCTGTCATGGTATGGGAGACTCAGTCCCACGACATCCCAGCCTAGGAAAATAGCAAGCTCCTTCCAAAGTTTGAACACAGTTTGCTTTGGTGATGATAAGGACATTCTGTCATTGGTGGGAGCCATGCAAGCAACCAAGACTGCAAAAAAAAAAAAAAAAAAAGAGGATTGTTTTTTGGTTTTCCTTTGTAAAAAAAAATCTGCCCTTTTCACACTCTTTCTTCATTTTTAGAAGTCAAGCATCTCCAGAATAGATAAACCCATACCCAAGCACTCCCCTCAAGATGTGGGGTAAACCTTCATCATTACACAATTATAATACATTTTTTAAAGATTTTTTTTGATGGGTCATTTAAAAAGTCTTTATTGAATTTATTACAATATTGCTTTGGTTTTTATGTTATGGCTGTGACGATATAACCGCATGGATTGACCTGGGGACTGGGCTGTCATTCCCACCCAGGAAGAGCTGGACGCTGTTTCTGGAGGAAGGAGTTCAGCTGTTGGCCAGGCGAAACAAGGGCCACCCGCTACAGGACCCAGTGGGTTTCTGTACACACAGTAGGCACTTAATTAAATTCCATGTCCCCTTCCCATTCCCGTCCCAGACCACCCCCAATCCCTTCCTCTGAGACAGAGCTCAGCATGCTGGGCGTCGGCCACACTCCATCCTGGCTGGTCTGTGTCCTCGCTGAAGAAAACCACAGCCCTGGGGGCCTGTGCTGCCAGCCTCGCCCTGCGTGTGGTCTCAGTCCTCACCAGCAGGGCCCCATTTTCCAGCTGCTGATTTTTTGCCATTTTTCACCACTGTGTTCTGGATTTTGGCTTGTGAACAGAATGTCTCACGTTACCCCCACTGACTTGGTTTCCTTTAGGCTGGCGCCCACGGCCCTGCAGCCTCCCTCCCTGCGTCTTCAGGTGGTTTCTGCACCATCCATGGCAGGGGTGCTGAGACGGGCACAGAGCCTTTTTTGGGTGCTGGACTGTGACATTTAGGAAGATGCCAGCTTCAGTTTTGCCAGTGTACTGTTGCCATCCTAGAGCCAGGTCTATAATTGAAATGATAAAGAGACACAGAGTAGGAAGAGACTACTAATTAAAATGATTATCCCTGTCATGGTATGGGAGACTCAGTCCCACGACATCCCAGCCTAGGAAAATAGCAAGCTCCTTCCAAAGTTTGAACACAGTTTGCTTTGGTGATGATAAGGACATTCTGTCATTGGTGGGAGCCATGCAAGCAACCAAGACTGCAAAAAAAAAAAAAAGAGGATTGTTTTTTGGTTTTCCTTTGTAAAAAAAAATCTGCCCTTTTCACACTCTTTCTTCATTTTTAGAAGTCAAGCATCTCCAGAATAGATAAACCCATACCCAAGCACTCCCCTCAAGATGTGGGGTAAACCTTCATCATTACACAATTATAATACATTTTTTAAAGATTTTTTTGATGGGTCATTTAAAAAGTCTTTATTGAATTTATTACAATATTGCTTTGGTTTTTATGTTATGGCTGTTTGGCTATGAGGCATGTGAGATCTTAGCTGTTTCAACCAGGGGCCAAACTGGTTCAAACCCACCCCCTCCTTGGCCTTGGAAGGCAAAACCTTAACCACTAACCTCCAGGGAAGTTCCTACAATTATTTAATTGGAAGGAACCCATTAGCATCAGACCAAGTGACAGCTTCCCGGGTGGCACAGGGGTAGAGAATCTGCCTGCCAATGCAGGAGATACAAGAGGTGCAGGTTTGATCCCAGGGTCAGGAAGATGCCCTGGAGAAGGAAATGGAAACCTCCTCCAGTACTCTTGTCTAGAAAATTCCATGGACATAAGAGCCTGGCGAGCTACTGTCCATGGGTCACAGAGAGTCAGCCATGACTGACCACACACGACAGCAAGTGATAACTGGGGAGGTCCTTTAATGGCACCCCAGGATCCATCAGTTTTCCCCAAGCATGTCCCTCCCCAGCACTTTGCCCTAACCTGCAACATATACCTGCAGAACGAGTCCCACCTTCCTCCCCATTGCTCCCAAGCTGCTCCCCGACAGCAGTGCTCCAGCTGCCAGGGAAGGGCCCTCGCGTGTCCGGTCCTCTTGGCGGGGGCTGTGGTGTCAGGACTGTTGGCCCTCCAGAGAGCAGCTCCCTCATGGCTGCTGGCTTCTGCGGAATCTTGAGTCACAGCCTTCTCCAAGGCTCGCTCTTCTGCCTAGAGCGGAATTCTCAGCCTCCGATCATTTCCCGTTTTACTTGAAACAAAGGGTAGGGAAGCAAAGTGGGAATAGGAAAGGGGGCTCACCAATGCCAGAGTGGCGTGAGCTGGGGATGGGGCAGAGGCCCCCAAGCCCAGCAGTCATGGACTGGCCTGGGGGTCAGATTTCCCCCCAGGTACCGGCTACGCGGATCCCCTTATTTGTCCAGTGAGCCCTCAAAGTGTGCCCATCACATGCTCCTCTCACCATTTTTGCCATGCCTGTGAGCCTCGTTCTTACCTAATACTGTATCTAATCTCTAAGTTGACTTCCTTACAAATAAAAGTTACGCAGCACAGCAGGAAACCAGGATCGTCACGCACCATATTGCCAGTAACTAAAACATGGTGCTGTAGTGGAGGGACCACACCTCACACCTGCCCCCATTCTTTGAAAAGTCGATTATTAAGGTTTGGATGAATGTTATCCACTGCACCAAACTGATACTTTCTCCTTGAAAAAAAATCAGATTTGATAGAGAATTGAAAAGATTTTTTTTTCATGATCCAATGTTACTAAATACAAGGTCCCTGTACCACTTTTGACCATGTCTTGAACCACTGGCGGTAAGGCCCCAATGTCTGAGAAATGCTGGGATGTCCTCAAAGTAAGCCTGTTTTCTCATCAGGAAATAAGGAGGTAGGACCAGCGGCCTCCACATGGAGGATGTAGAAGGTATAGGTGTTCAGGCAGGCCCCCTGAAAACTGCCCAATGCCCACCATATGGAATTATCAAGCTTCTGATAAACATTTAGATTTTTCTGGACTCCCCTGGGTGGGTCGCAGCCAGCCCCAGGGCCACGAAAATACCCTGAACCCGAATGAGTCAGGAAACGTTCCCCGCTGGACAGCGGCCGCAGCGCTGACCTCCTCTCCCCTCCTTTTATTCCCGTAGGCGGGCGGGAAGCACTACCACCCGACCTGCGCCAGATGCGTGCGCTGCCACCAGATGTTCACCGAGGGGGAGGAGATGTACCTCACTGGTAAGCAAGCCTGGCGCTGCGGAGGCATTCCTGGAGAGGAGATACAGCTTCCTTCCATCCCAGTGCGCCTGTGCTGTGGGCTGTGCTCAGCACTGGGACCGATCGCCCCTCTCTGGTTGGCTGGGGCAAGTTGCTGGTGTGGCTAATGTGAAGTGACATGCAATCTGCCTTCCGTCCCTGGACGCCTCCCCGCGCTGCTCGCCTGGCCCTCTTCCCTGGCCGTTCTCTCTGAGCAGACTCCCCCAGCTAGGCCTGGGGGTGGGAGGTTGAACTCCTTGAGGCCAAGGGGTCAGAGAACAGGGAGATGACCCGCAGAGTGTTAGAGCCTTCTCAGCGCCTACCGCCACCGACCTCTCCCACCCCTCCCCCACACCTCAGAGCATCACCCCAGGCCTTGGTTATCCCTCTCAGGATGCACCAGAGGAATGTGTGAGGGAGCCCAGAGTCTCCAAGATGCTAATCAGAGTGCCTACCAGCTGCAGGTTCTGGTAGGGTCCCCAGTGAGTTCCAGCCTCGCCCTACCCCCAGCACCCTTGAAGTCCAGGGGCAGGTGGACTGAGGTCAGTAGGCACACAGGTAACTTTCAGACAGGATCAGCTAGATGGAGAGGAGGAGTGAGCACCGTGAGACCACACGATGGGGGTGGGGAGGGGTGACTGGGAGGGCCCTGATGGGGGTGCTGGGGTTCGAAGGACAAGTGGTGTTACCTGGTCAAAGAGGGAAGGGGTGGGATTCACCAACCTGAGAGGACAGAATCTGCCAGCCTTTGGGGGAGGTGGGCAGGAAATGGCAAGTATGGGAGACCGAGAGGAGCCCGCATAGCCGGGTGCGGCCAGAGGCGAGGTGAGAGGGCAGGACAGACCAGGCTTGGCCTTGTGGCAGGGCCGCTGTTCACCCTCGAATGATCTCATGGTCCTGGTACCTCCGAACAGCTGCTGTTCACGTGCAGACCTCCTGGACCACTCTGCCCTCTGCCTCCTTGGGAGCTTCTCCCATTGTAGGCCTAGTTTAGGCACTGCCCGCTTCTGAAGCCCCCAGATGTCCCCAGCCTTACCCACAACTCACCAGTCCCCCCTCCAGGGGTCCCCTCAGCCCTCTGTTTGCAGCTGGTACCCTCCAGCCTGCACTGAGTCTTTGGCCATCGCCCCGAGATCCTTGCTTCTGACTTTGACCTGCACGTGTTCATGCAGGTGGTCAGTGGTGGCTGAACTGCTGCACTAGCCATCTGCAGATGTTTGGATATCTGTCTTGGGGAGGACATTTTTTTGGGAGAAGTCTTCCTCCTGGCTTCCCCGCAAGGCAGATGGAAGGTCAGAGGGGCTGTCTCAAGGAGTGTGGCTTCCTCTCAAACCTGTCCAAGCCACAAACGCCCATGCCAGGAGCTCCAAGATGTAATGAATCCCCTTGGCCTAGAGCCGATCTGCCGGTTTCTCAGCCTCAGCACTGTTGACATAGGAGGCCAGAGCATTCTCTGGTGTGGATACTGGCCTGTGTGTTTCAGGATGTTTGGCAGCATCCCTTGCCTCTGCCCACTAAATGCATAATGTACCTCTTCTCATTGTGACAACTAAAACTGTCTCAGACGTTGCCCCGGGAGGCATGATCAACCTGGGTTGAGAACCACGAGCCTAGAGCTGTTCAGCAGAGCCTCATGCCATCTGCTGGGAAAGCTGGAGCCGGGGTTCCTGTGTTGGACTGGGTGAAGGGACCATCTCTACGATGCTGTGACCCTATGACAACTGACTTGTACGTACAGTCTTACAGGCGTCAGAGGTGATTGGCCCCAGGAGTTACCCTAGACTGTGAGGTCATAGCCCTAACTATATAGAAGAAAGAAGCAAGCCCCAGAAAGAAGAGACTTGCATGTGAACTCAAGGGTACACAGGCAAAGGTGGGGAGCCTGGCCTTAGGACTTTGCACTTAGTTTGAAAGTTTGCTGCATAGTATTCCTCCTCCCAGAGGACAAGATGGTTGGATGGCATCACTGACTCCGGGTGCGGCCAGAGGCGAGGTGAGAGGGCAGGACAGACCAGGCTTGGCCTTGTGGCAGGGCCGCTGTTCACCCTCGAATGATCTCATGGTCCTGGTACCTCCGAACAGCTGCTGTTCACGTGCAGACCTCCTGGACCACTCTGCCCTCTGCCTCCTTGGAAGCTTCTCCCATTGTAGGCCTAGTTTAGGCACTGCCCGCTTCTGAAGCCCCCAGATGTCCCCAGCCTTACCCACAACTCACCAGTCCCCCCTCCAGGGGTCCCCTCAGCCCTCTGTTTGCAGCTGGTACCCTCCAGCCTGCACTGAGTCTTGGCCATCGCCCGAGATCCTTGCTTCTGACTTTGACCTGCACGTGTTCATGCAGGTGGTCAGTGGTGGCTGAACTGCTGCACTAGCCATCTGCAGATGTTTGGATATCTGTCTTGGGGAGGACATTTTTTTGGGAGAAGTCTTCCTCCTGGCTTCCCCGCAAGGCAGATGGAAGGTCAGAGGGGCTGTCTCAAGGAGTGTGGCTTCCTCTCAAACCTGTCCAAGCCACAAACGCCCATGCCAGGAGCTCCAAGATGTAATGAATCCCCTTGGCCTAGAGCCGATCTGCCAGTTTCTCAGCCTCAGCACTGTTGACATAGGAGGCCAGAGCATTCTCTGGTGTGGATACTGGCCTGTGTGTTTCAGGATGTTTGGCAGCATCCCTTGCCTCTGCCCACTAAATGCATAATGTACCTCTTCTCATTGTGACAACTAAAACTGTCTCAGACGTTGCCCCGGGAGGCATGATCAACCTGGGTTGAGAACCACGAGCCTAGAGCTGTTCAGCAGAGCCTCATGCCATCTGCTGGGAAAGCTGGAGCCGGGGTTCCTGTGTTGGACTGGGTGAAGGGACCATCTCTACGATGCTGTGACCCTATGACAACTGACTTGTACGTACAGTCTTACAGGCGTCAGAGGTGATTGGCCCCAGGAGTTACCCTAGACTGTGAGGTCATAGCCCTAACTATATAGAAGAAAGAAGCAAGCCCCAGAAAGAAGAGACTTGCATGTGAACTCAAGGGTACACAGGCAAAGGTGGGGAGCCTGGCCTTAGGACTTTGCACTTAGTTTGAAAGTTTGCTGCATAGTATTCCTCCTCCCAGAGGACAAGATGGTTGGATGGCATCACTGACTCAATGGATATGAGTTTGAGCAAACTCTGGGAGATGGTGAAGGATAGGGAAACCTGATGTACTGCAGTCCATGGGGTTGCAAAGAGTCAGACACGACTTTTTGACTAAACCACCACCACCAAGGTCCTTGTATGCAGCAAGCTCTTAGTTCCCCTGTAGCGGATACCTATTTAGCAGCTCCTATGTGCCTCATGTTGTCTAACAACTGGACACGTGGCCTTGCGCAAGTCCCACAAGCACCCTGCCCTCCTGGGGCTCGCATCCTCATGTGCCAGAATCTTCCAAGCCCTGCTGTGGACCAGAACTTCACAGATTGCTGAAAGAGTTAAGTGATGAAGTAACTAGCTCTGTGATCAGGAAAGAATCCACAGTCAAACCTTCTGCAGAAATGCCTCTCAGGAGGTGGAGATATTCTTGGTGATAAAGAAGGGCCTGTCACCCTCCTCCTTAATTATCCCCTTCCCTGGCTCCTGCAAGAGTGGGAGTAATTGCAGGGCTTTCAAGACCTGCCTTGAGGGATGCTAAGTGATCCTGGAATGAGGGGGTCCAGGCCATCCACTGATGGAGTCCTGCTGACTCGGCCTGTGGTCGTCTCAGGGTTGGCAAGCTCCAGGGACCTCTGCTTCCACTGGGCTTAGGATCGTCCTAGACACCCTCCCCAGCAGGGTACCAGGACTCAAAGTGGTCTTCCCCAGACATGGCAAGAACTCTGCCCTCCCAGGCAGTACAGGAGTGGTGGGGACCAGCCAGGAGGACTCCTGGGTTCGAGTGCCAGCACTTCTGCTGACGGGCATTGACCTTGAGAATAACTTCCTTGTCTGAGGTCTCTTCCTTCACTGGTAGAATGAGGGTGATGACCCTACCCTGTCTTTCATTCATCCATTCACACCTGGTCATGCTTGTGTCAGGCTGTCTGTTACATGCTGGGCATCCAGAGATAAACAAGGCAGGGTGTTGGCTTTGGTGGTGGAGTTTACTATCAGGAGTGGGAGATCAACCTAGTCAAACAGAAGTGAACACATTCGGGGACAAGCTGTGATAAGCGCTGTGAAGGCAATAACTGGAGTATGTTACAAGGCTCCTCATCTAGTCGGGGAGGTCTCAAGAGGCTCTGCTGATGAAGGGAAATTTCAAGCCAAGATCTTGATGCCGAGTAGGAGGTGGGAGGGTGAAGAGGAGAGGGAAGAGTGTAGAGGCAGGGAGAACAGCAGGTGCAGAGGCCCACATAGGAGGAAGGTGCAAAGCCCACATAGGAGGAAGCACAGTGTCGGGGAGAGCCCGAGGCAGGCCCACATACCCCATGTGGGCCTCCGGAATATTAAAGGGCAGGGTGAATGGGAAGGTACTAATTGCCCAGAAAACAGTGTGCACACGAGGGAGGGGGTCAGGAAACCTGCAAAGCTAGACACCCAGGCTTGTCCTTCCAGTGGCAGGACACACTGTGTTACTGGCAACTGTGTTACTCAGGAGGACATTTCGGTCCGTTTGTTTGTATTTTAATTACTGTGTGATGGCTTTCTGATGGGCTCTAATTGGGAGAAGTCTGACATCTGTCTGGATAGGAACTTCTGGGGCCCCAGGAGACAAGAGCAAGTTTTCTTTTATTTGTTTCAAGTTCTGTTGTGCAGTCAGCCTTTTTGTAATGATGCCAGGTTTCTAATCTGTTTGTTGTCCAAACCCTTCATTTGGGCTTCACCAAGAAATTAGGTCACCGATTTTGTCCAGCAAATTTTAGCCAAAATGCTGTGGCTTAGGGGCAAAGCTTGCACAAATATCCCAAGGGTTCCAGTTGCCAGATCAGCAGGAGTCTTTCTAAACCCAAAGTGTGGCTCGTGAGATAGATTCTGCCCTTGTTATTGTGTCTGTACCCTGAAACTAGGAAAGACGGACTCTTTTCTCTCCTTCTCTCTACGCTAAATGCTTTCCTATTCTGTGGACCTGAAACCAAGAATAACCCTGGTAACATAGGATTTCAGCTGTATGTTTTCAAACAGGTCCCTGTTATCATTTGTATATTTAGTTAAAACCCAGAAGTCAGGAAATCACTTGTGAAATCCTAGGATAAATCCTGCTGCTAAGGAAGAACACTGTAACAAATCATAGGTCCTAATAGTTTATAATAACCTCATATTTGTTGAGCACTTAATATGTGCCAAACACTTTTCTGAGTGGAGAAATTTGGGAACACATTCGGGGACAAGCTGTGATAAGCGCTGTGAAGGCAATAACTGGAGTATGTTACAAGGCTCCTCATCTAGTCGGGGAGGTCTCAAGAGGCTCTGCTGATGAAGGGAAATTTCAAGCCAAGATCTTGATGCCGAGTAGGAGGTGGGAGGGTGAAGAGGAGAGGGAAGAGTGTAGAGGCAGGGAGAACAGCAGGTGCAGAGGCCCACATAGGAGGAAGGTGCAAAGCCCACATAGGAGGAAGCACAGTGTCGGGGAGAGCCCGAGGCAGGCCCACATACCCCATGTGGGCCTCCGGAATATTAAAGGGCAGGGTGAATGGGAAGGTACTAATTGCCCAGAAAACAGTGTGCACACGAGGGAGGGGGTCAGGAAACCTGCAAAGCTAGACACCCAGGCTTGTCCTTCCAGTGGCAGGACACACTGTGTTACTGGCAACTGTGTTACTCAGGAGGACATTTCGGTCCGTTTGTTTGTATTTTAATTACTGTGTGATGGCTTTCTGATGGGCTCTAATTGGGAGAAGTCTGACATCTGTCTGGATAGGAACTTCTGGGGCCCCAGGAGACAAGAGCAAGTTTTCTTTTATTTGTTTCAAGTTCTGTTGTGCAGTCAGCCTTTTTGTAATGATGCCAGGTTTCTAATCTGTTTGTTGTCCAAACCCTTCATTTGGGCTTCACCAAGAAATTAGGTCACCGATTTTGTCCAGCAAATTTTAGCCAAAATGCTGTGGCTTGGGGGCAAAGCTTGCACAAATATCCCAAGGGTTCCAGTTGCCAGATCAGCAGGAGTCTTTCTAAACCCAAAGTGTGGCTCGTGAGATAGATTCTGCCCTTGTTATTGTGTCTGTACCCTGAAACTAGGAAAGACGGACTCTTTTCTCTCCTTCTCTCTACGCTAAATGCTTTCCTATTCTGTGGACCTGAAACCAAGAATAACCCTGGTAACATAGGATTTCAGCTGTATGTTTTCAAACAGGTCCCTGTTATCATTTGTATATTTAGTTAAAACCCAGAAGTCAGGAAATCACTTGTGAAATCCTAGGATAAATCCTGCTGCTAAGGAAGAACACTGTAACAAATCATAGGTCCTAATAGTAATAATAATAAATGCCAACAGCTCATATTTGTTGAGCACTTAATATGTGCCAAACACTTTTCTGAGTTTTGAATGCAGTATCTCATCTTATCCTTACAACCCTGTGAACTGAAAGCCATTCATATCTTCATTTCAGAGAACAGAGGAGTTCGGAAAAGGTGTATCCCTGAGCCAAAGTTAGCTTGCTTGTCTTACTTGGATTGTTAAAGGCTTTTTTTTTCCCCCACTTATTATCAGAATTCTTAACCTGTGCTTCACAGTTGGCCTTCTGAATTCAATAAATTCCCTGGCATTGCTTGTCAGACTTTGCATATGGGTGTGTTTCTCTGAGGACAGGGTCTGTAGCTTTTATCAAATTTTCAGAGCTGTCCATGGCAAAAGGAAAGTGAAAAGCTTTGGTTCTGTTTTAATGCAAATCCAAAAACAGAGCCCTGAAAGCTTCTTTGATAACTACATCAAACCCTTCTCTTGGAAAACTGATTCTATTTCGGAGTTCATTTTTTTTCCAGTTTAGATGATACAAGATCCCGGTACCAGGAGGTGTGTCTTTCTGGCTCAGCTGGAGAAGCCGTTGACATTTAGCTAAGGCCTCATTCCTTCTAACAAGTGCCTCATAAGAGGTGCCCAGCACTCATAGATTGTTCAAGAGAGGGCCGCCCGTCATGATGGGCTGTGGAATACCAGCCCTCCGTCGTCATCTCCACATCCCATCAAACCACACTTTAAAAAGTGCTGGCGTAACATTGGTTGCTATAATTTAGTAGTTTAACATTGTTATTTTAAATTGGATCTCTCTACTGATAGCTTAGGTTGTAGGAGTTATGCTTAAAAACTTAACATCTTATGTTTCAATCCTGCTACATAATTTTAGACTCTTCAAACATAGCCTAACTGTACTAAATTGTTATTTCCTCAAGTTTGAGTCTTTGAAGCACATTTCATTTTAAATAGAGTACATTTTAAATTTTGATTAAATTTTTGAGCTGCAATTTTTTTTTAGATGTTTAGGGTTACCAAACATTTTGAATCATATAGAAAGTATCACAGCATAGTGGTTTAAGGCTTGTAAGTGTATCGTCTGTTTCCAACTCGCTGCTCGCACCACTAAAATGAATTTTTGCCAACAGCTCATATTTGTTGAGCACTTAATATGTGCCAAACACTTTTCTGAGTTTTGAATGCAGTATCTCATCTTATCCTTACAACCCTGTGAACTGAAAGCCATTCATATCTTCATTTCAGAGAACAGAGGAGTTCGGAAAAGGTGTATCCCTGAGCCAAAGTTAGCTTGCTTGTCTTACTTGGATTGTTAAAGGCTTTTTTTTTCCCCCACTTATTATCAGAATTCTTAACCTGTGCTTCACAGTTGGCCTTCTGAATTCAATAAATTCCCTGGCATTGCTTGTCAGACTTTGCATATGGGTGTGTTTCTCTGAGGACAGGGTCTGTAGCTTTTATCAAATTTTCAGAGCTGTCCATGGCAAAAGGAAAGTGAAAAGCTTTGGTTCTGTTTTAATGCAAATCCAAAAACAGAGCCCTGAAAGCTTCTTTGATAACTACATCAAACCCTTCTCTTGGAAAACTGATTCTATTTCGGAGTTCATTTTTTTTCCAGTTTAGATGATACAAGATCCCGGTACCAGGAGGTGTGTCTTTCTGGCTCAGCTGGAGAAGCCGTTGACATTTAGCTAAGGCCTCATTCCTTCTAACAAGTGCCTCATAAGAGGTGCCCAGCACTCATAGATTGTTCAAGAGAGGGCCGCCCGTCATGATGGGCTGTGGAATACCAGCCCTCCGTCGTCATCTCCACATCCCATCAAACCACACTTTAAAAAGTGCTGGCGTAACATTGGTTGCTATAATTTAGTAGTTTAACATTGTTATTTTAAATTGGATCTCTCTACTGATAGCTTAGGTTGTAGGAGTTATGCTTAAAAACTTAACATCTTATGTTTCCCCAATCCTGCTACATAATTTTAGACTCTTCAAACATAGCCTAACTGTACTAAATTGTTATTTCCTCAAGTTTGAGTCTTTGAAGCACATTTCATTTTAAATAGAGTACATTTTAAATTTTGATTAAATTTTTGAGCTGCAATTTTTTTTTAGATGTTTAGGGTTACCAAACATTTTGAATCATATAGAAAGTATCACAGCATAGTGGTTTAAGGCTTGTAAGTGTATCGTCTGTTTCCAACTCGCTGCTCGCACCACAAACTCACAACGACATGGCCATTTACCTGCCAGTTACATGTCACATCGACTTCACCAGCCAATTTGTCCATGTTGGTCAGAATTAGGTCCAGAGTAACAATTTCCCTGGTTGCTTCCTCTATTTTCTAGGAAACAAAATTGCCTGCAGGGCAAGTCAAGAACTTGTCAGACACTCAGGTTTGAGCTCAATGAGATGTTTTATTGGTCTGGACTTTCTAGGTAGCAGGAGCTCAACTTAAATGACGTTAGGTAAAAGGGGACCGATGAGCTCACAGGCCTTTGGAGCGCCCAGGAGCAGCACAGCCAGACTGAGGGGCCCACAGGGGGCAGCAGGTGGGTCTTCTCCCTGTTTCTTCTGTGTATGGCCTCACACTGTCCTGATTCATACTGACCACCTGTCTGTCAGGGGAAGGAGGGTGTGGCCAGTTCCTGGGCTTCCTGGGCACAACGAGGCACCGCCTCCTGTGCCATTCAGCAGAGGAGCCCCAAAGGGACTCCAGGGAGCCTGACTTAGGGAGCATGTGGGCACAGGAGGGGAGACAGCGATGGGCCAGCAGGCAAAACATCTAAGCTCCCCGAGCCCCAGTTTCTCTGTCTGGAAACATTGATCACCACAGGCCCTCCCTCACCAAGCTCTGGTGAGGATTACATGAGTAGATGCACAGGAAAGCCTTTCCACAGGACCTGCCATGACTAGGCTCCACCAACCCAAGCTCATGGTCAGCACCAGTCATGTAGAAAAGTCCATTCCCCTGAGCCATGACTAATAATGCTGGTTGCCGTGAGTATTATAATCATTATCAATAACACCTAGCATAGGGCTCAGCGATGTTAGTGATCATTATTATTTTTTACCGAATTACTACTGTTATCAAGTATGTAGCATAAATTCTGGCATAAGCAGTCTCTAAATATTATAAGAACAATAAGAATAGTAAGTACTTAGCTGACATAGATGAAACACTCACTACTCTTGAATCACGTCCTAATTTGAATCACGTTGTTGTAAGTGTCCTGTGAATTACTGGGAGCCTTGGGACGGCCCGTTCGCTCTTCCTTGTTCTGCCTGCTCTCCACAGTAATCAGCATCGTGGTGGCTGAGCACTTTCCTCTCTCCAGCTCTTTATGAAGCTTCAAGCCCCCTTGATCAGGTCAGGTCCAGGCAAACAAATCTTCTTCCACTGCTCCCTGGTGCCCTCGTCCCTGGGCACCAGCCCAGCCTAGCCTTCCAGAACGCATGACCGCCACCGAGCCCACCCTCCTTTTGCTGTGTGCCCCTCGCCCAGCCAGGCCCCAGCTCCAGGAGGAGGAGAGTAAACACCACCCACCCTTGCAGGCCTCCCTGCTACTCCTTTCCCCTCATCCTAACTAGACCCAGGCAAATGGGGCTTTAGTAGGAGACAGACAATAATAGCAGCAACAGCTGACACTTAGACGGTGCCGGCTCTAGGCAGACACTGTTCTCAGTGCTCTAAACATAAGAAATGACTAATCCACACAGCAGATGCCCAAGGCAGGTACTATAGTCATCTCCGTCCTCTGGATGGAAAAGCTGAGGCACAGAGAGGTGACCGGCCTGCTCTAGGCAGTGCAACTAGTGACCACCAGGATTTGAACCTTTCAAGAATATCACATTAAATAATGCATACACTGCCTCATATATGGTGATGGTTTCCCAATGACCAAGATTATAATGATGATACTGTTGTTCGTTTGTTGTTCAGTTGCTCAGTCGTGTCTGACTCTTTGCAGTCTCATGGACGGCAGCACGCCAGGCTTCCCTGTCCTTCACCATCTCCCAGAGCCTGCTCAAATTCATGTTTATTGAGTCAGCAATGCCATCCAACCATCTGATCCTCTGTCGCTTCTTTCTCCTCCTGCCCTGAATCTTTCCCAACATTAGGGTCTTTTCTAACAAGTCAGCTCTTTGCATCAGGTGGGCAAAGTATTGGAGCTTCCGCTTCAGCATCAGCCCTTCCAATGAAAATTCAGGGTTGATTTTCTTTGGAACTGACTATTTTGATCTCCTTGCTGTCCAAAGAACTCTCAGGAGTTTTCTCCAACACCACAGTTCAAAGGCATCAATTCTTCAGTGCTCAGCCTTCTTTATGGTCCAGCTCTCACATCCATACATGACTACTGGGAAAACCATAGCTTTGACTATGTGGACCTTTGTTGGCAAAGTGATGTCTCTGCTTTTTAATATGCTGTCTAGGTTTGTCATAGCTTTTCTTCCAAGGAGCAAGGATCTTTTAATTTATGGCTGCAGTCGCTGTCCACAGTGGGCCTGAAGCCCAAGAAAAAAAAGTCTTTTTCTGTTTCCCCATCTCAGTGCCATGAAATGATGGGACTGGATGCCATGATCTTCATTTTTTGAATGCTGAGGTTTAAGCTAGCTTTTTCACTCTCCTCTTTCACCTTCATCAAGAGGCTCTTTAGTTCCTCTTAGCTTTCTGCCATAAGGGTGGTGTCAATCACATCTGAGATTATTAGCATTTCTCCCTTCAACCTTGACTCCAGCTTGTGCATCTTCCAGACCAGCATTTCACGTGATGTACTCTAAACGTAAGAAATGACTAATCCACACAGCAGATGCCCAAGGCAGGTACTATAGTCATCTCCGTCCTCTGGATGGAAAAGCTGAGGCACAGAGAGGTGACCGGCCTGCTCTAGGCAGTGCAACTAGTGACCACCAGGATTTGAACCTTTCAAGAATATCACATTAAATAATGCATACACTGCCTCATATATGGTGATGGTTTCCCAATGACCAAGATTATAATGATGATACTGTTGTTCGTTTGTTGTTCAGTTGCTCAGTCGTGTCTGACTCTTTGCAGTCTCATGGACGGCAGCACGCCAGGCTTCCCTGTCCTTCACCATCTCCCAGAGCCTGCTCAAATTCATGTTTATTGAGTCAGCAATGCCATCCAACCATCTGATCCTCTGTCGCTTCTTTCTCCTCCTGCCCTGAATCTTTCCCAACATTAGGGTCTTTTCTAACAAGTCAGCTCTTTGCATCAGGTGGGCAAAGTATTGAGCTCCGTTTCAGCATCAGCCCTTCCAATGAAAATTCAGGGTTGATTTTCTTTGGAACTGACTATTTTGATCTCCTTGCTGTCCAAAGAACTCTCAGGAGTTTTCTCCAACACCACAGTTCAAAAGCATCAATTCTTTGGTGCACAGCCTTCTTTATGGTTCAACTCTTACACCCATACATGACTACTGGGAAAATCGTAGCTTTGACTATGTGAACTTTTGTTGGCAACATTATGTCTCTACTTTTTAATATGCTGTCTAGGTTTGTCATAGCTTTTCTTCCAAGGAGCAAGTATCTTTTAATTTATGGCTGCAGTCGCTGTCCACAGTGGGCCTGAAGCCCAAGAAAAAAAAGTCTTTTTCTGTTTCCCCATCTCAGTGCCATGAAATGATGGGACTGGATGCCATGATCTTCATTTTTTGAATGCTGAGGTTTAAGCTAGCTTTTTCACTCTCCTCTTTCACCTTCATCAAGAGGCTCTTTAGTTCCTCTTAGCTTTCTGCCATAAGGGTGGTGTCAATCACATCTGAGATTATTAGCATTTCTCCCTTCAACCTTGACTCCAGCTTGTGCATCTTCCAGACCAGCATTTCACGTGATGTACTCTACACAGATGTTAAATAATCAGGGTGACAATATACAGCCTTGACATACACCTTTCCCAACTTAGAACAAGTCCATTGCTCCATGTCCAGTTCTGTTGCTTCTTGACCTGCATACAGGTTTCTCAGGAGGCAGGTAAAGTGGTCAGGTATTCCCATCTCTTTCAGAATTTTCCAGTTTGTATGATCCACACAGTCAAAGGCTTTAGTGTAGACAATGAAGTAGGTGTTTTTCTGGAATTCTCTTGCTTTTTCTATAATCCAGTGGATGCTGGCAAATTGTTCTCTGGTTCCTCTTCCTTTTCTAAACCCAACTTATCCACCTGGAGGGTCTCAGTTCACATACTGTTGAAGCCTAGCTTGAAGGATTTTGAGCATTATTTGGCTGGCATGTGAAATGAGTGCAATAGGGTAGAAGTTTGAACATTCTTTGGCGTGTCTTTCCTTGGGATTAGAATGAAAATTGACTTTTTCTAGTCTTGTGACTACTGCTAAGTTTTCCATTTTTGCTGTCATATTGAGTGCAGCACTTTAACAGCATCATCTTTTAAGATTTGAAGTAGCTCAACTGGAATTCCATCATCTCCACTAGCTTTGTTCATACTAATATTTCTTAGGGCCCACCTGACTTCGTGCTCCAAGATGTCTGGCTCTAGGTGAGTGATCACACTACCATGGTTATCTGGGTCATTAAGATCTTTTTTGTACAGTTCTTCTATGTGTCCTTGCCTCCTCTTAATATCTTCTGTTTCTGATAGGTCCATACCGTTTCTGTCCTTTATTGTGCCCATTTTTGCATGAAATGTTTTGTTCCCTTGGTATCTCTGATTTTCTTGTGGAGATCTCTAGTCTTTGCCACCCTTTTTTCTTGCATTATACACTTCTTGATGGGACTGGATGCCATGATCTTCATTTTTGAATGCTGAGGTTGCCTTTTCACTCTCCTCTTTCACCTTCATCAAGAGGCTCTTTAGTTCCTCTTAGCTTTCTGCCATAAGGGTGGTGTCAATCACATCTGAGATTATTAGCATTTCTCCCTTCAACCTTGACTCCAGCTTGTGCATCTTCCAGACCAGCATTTCACGTGATGTACTCTACACAGATGTTAAATAATCAGGGTGACAATATACAGCCTTGACATACACCTTTCCCAACTTAGAACAAGTCCATTGCTCCATGTCCAGTTCTGTTGCTTCTTGACCTGCATACAGGTTTCTCAGGAGGCAGGTAAAGTGGTCAGGTATTCCCATCTCTTTCAGAATTTTCCAGTTTGTATGATCCACACAGTCAAAGGCTTTAGTGTAGACAATGAAGTAGGTGTTTTTCTGGAATTCTCTTGCTTTTTCTATAATCCAGTGGATGCTGGCAAATTGTTCTCTGGTTCCTCTTCCTTTTCTAAACCCAACTTATCCACCTGGAGGGTCTCAGTTCACATACTGTTGAAGCCTAGCTTGAAGGATTTTGAGCATTATTTGGCTGGCATGTGAAATGAGTGCAATAGGGTAGAAGTTTGAACATTCTTTGGCGTGTCTTTCCTTGGGATTAGAATGAAAATTGACTTTTTCTAGTCTTGTGACTACTGCTAAGTTTTCCATTTTTGCTGTCATATTGAGTGCAGCACTTTAACAGCATCATCTTTTAAGATTTGAAGTAGCTCAACTGGAATTCCATCATCTCCACTAGCTTTGTTCATACTAATATTTCTTAGGGCCCACCTGACTTCGTGCTCCAAGATGTCTGGCTCTAGGTGAGTGATCACACTACCATGGTTATCTGGGTCATTAAGATCTTTTTTGTACAGTTCTTCTATGTGTCCTTGCCTCCTCTTAATATCTTCTGTTTCTGATAGGTCCATACCGTTTCTGTCCTTTATTGTGCCCATTTTTGCATGAAATGTTTTGTTCCCTTGGTATCTCTGATTTTCTTGTGGAGATCTCTAGTCTTTGCCATTCTTTTGCTTTCCTTTATTTCTTTGCATTATACACTTCTTTAAAGGGCTTTCTTATCTCTCCTTGCTATTCTCTGGGACTCTGCATTCAGATGAGTGTATCCTTCCTTCCTTTTCTCCTTTGCCTTTCACTTCTCTGCTTTTCTGAGCTGTCTGTAAGGCCTCCTTAGACAACCACTTTGCCTTTTTGCATTTCTTTTGCTTGGGGATGGTTTTGATCGCTGCTTCCTGTGCAGTGTTACAAACCTCCATCCATAGTTCTTCAGGCACTGTATTAGATCTAAACCCATGAATTTGTTTGTAACTTCCACTGTATAGTCAGTCATAAAGGACTGATTCAGGTCATACCTGAATGCTCTAGTGGTTTTCCCTACTTTCTTCAATATAAAACTGAATTTTGCAGTAAGGAGTTCATGATCTGAGCCACAGTCAGCTTCCAGTCTTATTTTTGCTGACTGTATGGAGCTTCCCCATCTTTGGCTACAAAGAGTATAACCAATCTGATCTCTGTATTGACCATCTGGTGATTTCCGTGTGTAGAGTGCATCTCTTGTGCTGTTTGGTATTATAAATCTCCACTAATGCAAAAAAGAAAACATGTTGGCAAATTGAACTTGCAGACCTGGTAGAGAGGGCGTGGGTTCCCAAACCTTAAATAAGCCAGAATGTTACAGGTGTGGGGCGTCTGTAACCTGGCAGAGAGGTAAGACCGAATGCTGACTCCGTTGAGGATTAAAAACAGCTTCCATGCCTGGCAGGGGGACGGTTTTGGAGATTTAGATGTCTATCTCTGAGTCAGCTGAATCAGAAGTAGCTAATCCTTCACTTCCATAACATTTACTGGCGGTTTTAACTGCAGACTCGGGAATTGTGAGTGGTAGTCTCCGAGGATGAGCGTAACTCGTGAAGTCAGGAATCTCACATACCGCATAGACGTCTTGCAAGTTAAGGAGTTCTGTCATGTAACACTGGTTTCCTTATCCCATGACATTTCAGAGGAACAGTTTTGAAGCATTACCTGGATTTAGCCCTGTGGTTCTCCAGTTTGGAATCACAAATCACTGAGGGAGCTTGTTGAAACTGCGGATTCCCAGGCCCCCCTCTAGAAGACTGATGTCAGGCGCTCTTGGGGTCGGGGTCGGGGTCGGGAGTGGGGTGGTCAGGTTCCCACACGTCACCCGGCTGCGGGAGAGGTGGTCCACAGGTCCCATTTTAACAAACCCCAATCTAGAAAGGCTTGTAGACAGTCTGGAATGGTAGCTGTCATATCAGAGCCTAGATTGTACCAGCTGTCCAAATCTCCGAGTCCTGTTCAGAGAGCTCAACTGGCCTAAAATAGAGTATCGTGTTTCTTTCATTCATTCATTCAGTGAGTATTTATGAAGAACCTGCGATCCCAGCAGGTTTATCTGTAGGTAAATCTGAATCCTGCTCCTTATAGAACCTACATTCTGGTTCATATTGCTGAATAGGGGCAAATTATTTTTTTCTATACAGAGGCCCCTGTTAAGTTGGAAACAGAATCTCTAAGGGTTTGGAGAGAGAGTGCACCTCCATCAGTATAACCACAGGATGTGTCTCCTCAACACCGCTCCTGCTAAGCATTTGTCTCCCCAGTGTGTTTCAGCATACTGCAGGGGCAGGAGGCTCCCTCTCAGAGTGCACCCACTCAGTCTTCAAACGTTAAAGTTTCCTTCCCTAAAACTTCTGCCATTAACTTTTTTTTTCCATTTAAATGCAGAATGTTACAGGTGTGGCGCTGTAACCTGGCAGAGAGGTAAGACCGAATGCTGACTCCGTTGAGGATTGAAAACAGCTTCCACCTGGCCGAAGTTGGGGGGGTTGTATGGAGAGTGACATCTCTGGGGTCAGTTTGGAACGGTTTTGGAGATTTAGATGTCTATCTCTGAGTCAGCTGAATCAGAAGTAGCTAATCCTTCACTTCCATAACATTTACTGGCGGTTTTAACTGCAGACTCGGGAATTGTGAGTGGTAGTCTCCGAGGATGAGCGTAACTCGTGAAGTCAGGAATCTCACATACCGCATAGACGTCTTGCAAGTTAAGGAGTTCTGTCATGTAACACTGGTTTCCTTATCCCATGACATTTCAGAGGAACAGTTTTGAAGCATTACCTGGATTTAGCCCTGTGGTTCTCCAGTTTGGAATCACAAATCACTGAGGGAGCTTGTTGAAACTGCGGATTCCCAGGCCCCCCTCTAGAAGACTGATGTCAGGCGCTCTTGGGGTCGGGGTCGGGGTCGGGAGTGGGGTGGTCAGGTTCCCACACGTCACCCGGCTGCGGGAGAGGTGGTCCACAGGTCCCATTTTAACAAACCCCAATCTAGAAAGGCTTGTAGACAGTCTGGAATGGTAGCTGTCATATCAGAGCCTAGATTGTACCAGCTGTCCAAATCTCCGAGTCCTGTTCAGAGAGCTCAACTGGCCTAAAATAGAGTATCGTGTTTCTTTCATTCATTCATTCAGTGAGTATTTATGAAGAACCTGCGATCCCAGCAGGTTTATCTGTAGGTAAATCTGAATCCTGCTCCTTATAGAACCTACATTCTGGTTCATATTGCTGAATAGGGGCAAATTATTTTTTTCTATACAGAGGCCCCTGTTAAGTTGGAAACAGAATCTCTAAGGGTTTGGAGAGAGAGTGCACCTCCATCAGTATAACCACAGGATGTGTCTCCTCAACACCGCTCCTGCTAAGCATTTGTCTCCCCAGTGTGTTTCAGCATACTGCAGGGGCAGGAGGCTCCCTCTCAGAGTGCACCCACTCAGTCTTCAAACGTTAAAGTTTCCTTCCCTAAAACTTCTGCCATTAACTTTTTTTTTTTCCAATTTCTAAAAATCTTTTCATTCATTTTCATACAAATTTGAAAGGTTTCATTCCACTTTTTTTATTATGAAATACTGGCTATAGTCCCTGTGCCGTACAATACAGCCTTGACCTGTTTGCTACCCAGGACTTTGTACCTCCCACTGCCCTTCCCTCCATCCCTGTTCTACTTGATAAGACATGATAAGCAAGTGAATCTCTCTTCCCACAGAGAGACATTGAAACATTCAAAAACCCTTTCCCCATTCTGTTATGTCTTCTCTCTTCCCTGAAGAAGACCCTGCCTTCAGGCCTGATTTAGGGCCCCTCACCATCCTAGTCATCATTATCCTGTGGGCACATATCAGTCTGTCTCTCTCTCTCTCTCTTTTTTTTTTTTGTTAATACAAAGATAGGATCCAAGCAGTCATTCGTTCATTTCTGAATCAGGTACTGTTTTAGGATGAGAGCTATTGACTGATGACATATGCAGGCCATAATCTCATAGAGGGCTTTATGAACAAATCATCTTTTCTTTTCTTACCTTCATCTAAGTGTGTGACTAACCTCCAACAAATCCCTTCCCTCTTTAATTTAAATGATATACTGCCAAAACCCGAGCTTCTGATTTCTAAAATTTTTTTTTAATTTTTTTTTAATTCTTAAAGATTAAAATTATTTCATTATAGTGTATTTCTTCCTTTTGATCCCTCCCTCCCCTTTCACACACACAGTCACTTATAAAAACCTGTTTTTCTGTATGTAGAATGCTCAGGCCATTTGTGGCTCAGCTCTATTTCAGAACAATAGGCCAGTGGCCTGGAGAGACCGTCTGGTCTACCTGCTCCCTCAGCCCGTCATTTCCCACCATGAGAACCTCTGCCCGACCCTTAACCATCCCTGCTCCTCTCCCACTTCATCTCACGACCTTCTGAGACATCTGTGTCCACCTCATCATTTCCTGCAGTGACCTGCCACATGGGCTTCCTGCCAGAGCCACTGCAGTACCCAACCCCGGGTGGAGTCAGCCGCAGCCCGGGGAGGACCCGGAAATGCTCCTCTAATTACCCAGAGCTGGGGTCCCCACCCTCCACTTGGTTGTGGACACACCCTAAGGTCGCTGGGCCCAGCTGCAGACCCGGAGTCCCCCTACTGGGCTCTGAGGGCCGTTGCACTTCACAGTGGGAGGAAATGCACTCAAGAAGAACCAATGAGGGACACCCAGAACATCCACAGAGATCCCTGTCTATCCTGCAAGTGGCAAAAACTGCTCTGGAATGAGAAGTTTTGAGATGAAAATCATCTCCACGACCATCCAAAGCCCACCTCCTCGATACTCGGATGAAGAAACAGGGGTGCAGCAGAGTCCCGCAGGGCTGCTTGCTTTGGGCGTCTCCTCTCTCCACCTCCCTGTTCCCTCACACCACCCACCGTCCCTCCTAACCCAGTGTCCAGCCCAAGGGGCTCCAGGCAACAAACTGTAATGGAAAAGATATTCTAAAAACAAAGTCAGACAAACAGATGCCATCTGGGTGCTCAGGAATCCAGCCATTTGCTGGCTCCTTTCCTTTTAGGGTTGATAACAGCGGCACCAGGGAGATAATATGTTCCTATTTTTCCTTCTTATCCAGGACACCTGTCCTTTCTTTGGGGAATGTGTGATATTTGGGGCTTCCTCTCAGCACGTGACCAGCCACCTGTTGCTCATGCCTTTCCAAATAGGTCTCTCCCATCTGGGGCTGGCCAAGAAAACATGGGCAGCTGAGCACACTAAATTTGAGGAGTCTGGAGTCCGTTAGGATCTAGCGGGTCAAGACTGCTCTGGAGCAGAATATGCATCGCGCTGCCTCCTCCCCTGAACGTGATAACTCTGGTAGACTCCCCTAAGTCCTTGGAGAGGAAGGCGGGAGTGCCTGCAGGCTGCCCCTGTGTTTCACCTCCGCTGCCACGCATTCACTTGACAAGTGCTCACTGTGCACCTGCTGCGTGTCACTCACCGCCACTGTCCACTCATCTCGCCCCCAGACATGTATGGGCCTCCACTGAAAGCAAAGTCCCGTGCTGGGTGCCTTGGGAGAGCGAGCAATGAGGCAGGCTCCGCTCCCACCCACAAGGAGCTCTTAATTTAGTTGGGGTGACAAACCCACAAGCTACTGTGTTCTAAGGCCATATGTGCTGGGAGTGATCCAAAGAATGATGGCTCAGAGAAGAGAGAGAATTCACTCCCAGCCGGCAGGTAAGAAGGTTCACAGGATGTCCTATGAGACGTGGACCCTGGGGAAGGGCAGGGTGTGGACAGGCCGGGAGAGGTATGGGGAGGTTGAACCCAGGTCGCAGCAGAGAATCCAGGAAGACCAAGGCGTCTTTCCAGCGCTGTGTCGGCGCATGGACTGCCGGGGGCATACACAGAGGGTGGGGAGGGAGACACCCTGGATTTGGGCAGGCGTGAAAGGTCTAAGGCTCTGTTATTTTCCTGGCTCCCTAGGCTCTGAGGTCTGGCACCCTATCTGCAAGCAGGCAGCCCGGGCAGAGAAGAAGTTAAAGGTAAGCACACTGGTGAGGATACCCGACCAGGTACTTCCAGTCACAGCTTGGAGGCACTGGACTTCACCGGACAGTTGTTCTTTAATGTGCACACATTCAAACGTGCGCCTGTGTGTTTGGATTCCCCTAAAAGTAACATCTACCTCATGGGGTGTCGAAGGGATCAAGACATCGGGTGTGAGAGCACGTTGAAAACTGTCGAGCACTGTATGAAGGGGAGTTTTCGGTGTTTCTGGGACAAGGCTCCATCCTGCTCATTGCTCACTGAAACGGGGGCTCTGTGAAACATGAATGCCATGGTTTCTCCCCAGCCTGAGGTCATTCATTTATCACAGTGATTAAAATTGTCACAGAAAGGGCCAGTTTTAAAAGCATCTTCACAGCCACCGTCTGGTGTGATTTCTGTACCACCACAGGACAGATGGGAAAAGAATTATATCTTTGCTTTGCTTGTAAGAAAACCAGGGCCTTCAAGAGGGTGGTGACTGGCCCATGGTCATGCAACAGGCTGGAGCTCAGCCAGCCTCCTCAGACATGTGCTGGAGCCCTGAGGCCTGCGTCCCTCTGGATGACTACGTGACAAGCGCCAGGAAGGCCCATGAGTCTGGAGTCTTGACCCTAGGTCTGCAGGAGGGGCCGGGGCACAGCTCCAGAGTCCTTGATACTGTGGAAGGAACCACGGGGGTATGTGTTGGGGGCCCTCGATGGGCTCCAGGGTGTCTCTGCACACTGGTCCCCAGGTGTTCACGTGGCTGTTGGGACGCCATTAAAGTTACCTGCTAGAATCACAACTAAAAATACATGTGTACAATGTCTCATCAGCTGGTTAAAACCATCTCCTTTGCCATCTCATCTGTTCCATTCATGAAAGAGCTGGTTTATTAATACAAATTTGTTTTGATCTGTGAGGTTTTTTTCTGTTTCTTCCAAGGCCTTTCCTTTTTAAGGCCTAAGACCTAATTGTCCTTTTCTTCCACAATTTGCTCTCTTGGTTGACGTTTACAGGACTTCAGCTATCTGTCTACAGCCCCGATGCTTTCTGCCATATCTGAGTACCACCTGTACCATCATGGGCTTTAGTTTCTTTTGAAATCACCTCACTACTTTTTATGTAATAAAACTAACTTAAAAACAAGGCTTTAAAATAAAAATTAAAAAAAAAATAAGGCTTTATATAAATCCAGTGGAAACCCAGTATTGCTTTCTATAAATTGAAGGTAACCCAAAAATAAATTCATTGAAAATGAAGTATTTTGTAAGAAAAGCTCTAACCAATCATGTTGCCTGTACTTTCTTTATTAAAAAAGGCAGGAGGAGGGAGTTGGAGGGACAGAATTAGCAATTGTTATTGAAATGTATTAGGACCAAATTAAGATTTCTTTCTTAATCTAACCAAGAGGATTGAAGTAGAACTTTATGCTTTACGCTCCCACTGTATGATTCAGTATTACCCAGTTTTCTACCTAATTGCAACTCCCCAGAGACCCACAGGTCCATGACCTATAGTTTGGGAAACAGTGCTTTCTAGTCCAACCTAGAAGGCGTCAACTTGTAGGATAGGAGCCCCTGAAGGGAATGTAGCCATCCTGAAGACCAGCCCCTTGCTTCACAGGTCAAGAACTCGAGATGGCTAAAACCACAGGTTTACCAGTGGTCCTCGGCATCCAGCCTGTTTACCTTTCATCCAAGCCTGCTGCCAGCTCCCTCTGGGGCACCAAGATGAACACAGTGCTGCTCTGTTCAGGGCACCACTGACTCATCACTGCCATTGCTCAGAGAAAGATTTTTTAAGTCTCTCTCTAGGTGGATTTCATTTTGCAATGGGCAACTATGAAAAGAATCAGCCATATTGTGCAAGTTATGCAACATTTAACCTACGTTTGCATTTTGTATACACAAACTGCTAAAGAATGATACTAACCAGTTTTATCCATTTAAAGTGAACACATTATTGAGTGGGATGAGCCACAATGAGGAATTTTATGAGTAGCTTCCTATCTAATAGGCCAATTAAAAATACATAAAAAACAAATTCTGTCCAACTGCATAAAGTTCTGTGCATTTCCGGTTTCATTCACAGTCAGACACTGATTTAAAAGGCAGACCATTAAAGAGAGTACAGCAAGAGCTAGAAAGTGCTTTGAGTGGTCTTACTAATGTTTCCCGAGGAGCTGCATTACACCCTCCCTGTTCGTCTTCACCAATGGCGCGGCAGCAGGCTCCACCTCTCACTCTCTGTCTCGTCTCTCCCACAGCACAGGCGGACGTCTGAGACTTCTATCTCACCCCCTGGATCTAGCATTGGCTCACCCAACCGAGTCATCTGTGTACGTATCACTCCTCAGCCACTGACCACTTTTCCTCCCCAGGCCCGGTAACTAAAGCGTCTCTAAAGCAGCCAAAGACGACGGCCAGGTTTCCGTGTAGCAGTATCTCATGTGTGCCTATCCTGTGCTAGGCTGCGCGCGAGGTCCTGGGGTTGCAGCAGGGACAGGGACAACTTGGGCCCTGCCCTCGTGGAGCCCATGCCCGCTAATAGTTACAGGATAATATTCAGTTCAGCAGGAGCAATGAAACCAGTGCCATGTGCCTCTTCCCCATGATGCACCGAGCCCCGGCAAGGTCAAGAACTCGAGATGGCTAAAACCACAGGTTTACCAGTGGTCCTCGGCATCCAGCCTGTTTACCTTTCATCCAAGCCTGCTGCCAGCTCCCTCTGGGGCACCAAGATGAACACAGTGCTGCTCTGTTCAGGGCACCACTGACTCATCACTGCCATTGCTCAGAGAAAGATTTTTTAAGTCTCTCTCTAGGTGGATTTCATTTTGCAATGGGCAACTATGAAAAGAATCAGCCATATTGTGCAAGTTATGCAACATTTAACCTACGCTTTGCATTTTGTATACACAAACTGCTAAAGAATGATACTAACCAGTTTTATCCATTTAAAGTGAACACATTATTGAGTGGGATGAGCCACAATGAGGAATTTTATGAGTAGCTTCCTATCTAATAGGCCAATTAAAAATACATAAAAAACAAATTCTGTCCAACTGCATAAAGTTCTGTGCATTTCCGGTTTCATTCACAGTCAGACACTGATTTAAAAGGCAGACCATTAAAGAGAGTACAGCAAGAGCTAGAAAGTGCTTTGAGTGGTCTTACTAATGTTTCCCGAGGAGCTGCATTACACCCTCCCTGTTCGTCTTCACCAATGGCGCGGCAGCAGGCTCCACCTCTCACTCTCTGTCTCGTCTCTCCCACAGCACAGGCGGACGTCTGAGACTTCTATCTCACCCCCTGGATCTAGCATTGGCTCACCCAACCGAGTCATCTGTGTACGTATCACTCCTCAGCCACTGACCACTTTTCCTCCCCAGGCCCGGTAACTAAAGCGTCTCTAAAGCAGCCAAAGACGACGGCCAGGTTTCCGTGTAGCAGTATCTCATGTGTGCCTATCCTGTGCTAGGCTGCGCGCGAGGTCCTGGGGTTGCAGCAGGGACAGGGACAACTTGGGCCCTGCCCTCGTGGAGCCCATGCCCGCTAATAGTTACAGGATAATATTCAGTTCAGCAGGAGCAATGAAACCAGTGCCATGTGCCTCTTCCCCATGATGCACCGAGCCCCGGGCAAGGTGAGAACTCAGATCACAGTGGTATTCCAGGTGGGTCTGGGTGGGACATTGGTGTGGAGATGATTGTGTGTGGTAAAGAGGTGGAAAGGAGGGCTTCCCCTGGTGGTCCAGTGGGTAAGGACACCGCCTTGCAGTGCAAGGGGCGCCAGTTCGATCCCTGGCCTGGGAAGATCCCACGTGCCGCGGAGCGGCTGGACCCATGTGTCCAATTACCGAGCCGGAGCTCTGGTGCACATGCGCCCAGATCCGGCGCTCTGCGACGACAGACGCCACCGCGATGGGAGACCCACAGGAGCCAAAGAACAAAGACGGGTGAAAATAGAGAAAGACCAATAGAAGTGGCCCGCCTGCTCCCCTCCCTCCCCAACCCCACCCCCACCCAAAATAAATAAATAAATCTTTAAAAAAAAAAAAAAAAAGAGGTGGAAAGGAGGAAGAAGCCATATGAATGTGGAAGCAAGGCCATAAGGGGGTTGTGAACATAAAGAGTTTTCTGATCACTTGAGGAGTCTAGGCATGGAGTCAACTATATGCATGTGTCTGAGTTCCCAGCCCCAGAGGCATTCAGAGATGCTCCTCATTTGCAGGCATGCATGTGGCAGAAAGGACAAGAGTTGAGTTAGATGACCTCACAGGCCCCTTGGAGGTGTAGTTTATTCATTCCTTGATTGAGCAGATGGGTACTGAACGTCCCCTCTGGCCTAAATGCTGGGCTCTGGTGAACTGCACTCACCTGCTGCCTGACCTCATAACACTGACCTTGTAATTCATATAGTCATTCTAGTAAGTGCTCAGAAGAAAACATGCAGGGCGCTCGGTCGATGCTGCAGATGAACAGAAGGACCTGACAGTCTAGGCTCATGAGAGAGAGGAGTCCTGAGGAAGAAACAGTTAGTCCACGCCTGAGAGGTAACAGAAGTGAGCACAGGCCGAGCCAGAGAGGACTGCGGTCAGCAAGGCTGGGGCCGCATAGTCAGCAGACCCCGGACTCCAGACTCCAGCAGCCTTCCTCAGGGCAAAGGGCCGTGAAGACCAGGGAAGGGGAGGGTTGGGTCCCCCCCAAAAAGGCGGGACCACCGAGCCCCGGGCAAGGTGAGAACTCAGATCACAGTGGTATTCCAGGTGGGTCTGGGTGGGACATTGGTGTGGAGATGATTGTGTGTGGTAAAGAGGTGGAAAGGAGGGCTTCCCCTGGTGGTCCAGTGGGTAAGGACACCGCCTTGCAGTGCAAGGGGCGCCAGTTCGATCCCTGGCCTGGGAAGATCCCACGTGCCGCGGAGCGGCTGGACCCATGTGTCCAATTACCGAGCCGGAGCTCTGGTGCACATGCGCCCAGATCCGGCGCTCTGCGACGACAGACGCCACCGCGATGGGAGACCCACAGGAGCCAAAGAACAAAGACGGGTGAAAATAGAGAAAGACCAATAGAAGTGGCCCGCCTGCTCCCCTCCCTCCCCAACCCCCCCCCCCCCCAAAAAAAAAAAAAAAAATCTTTAAAAAAAAAAAAAAAAAGAGGTGGAAAGGAGGAAGAAGCCATATGAATGTGGAAGCAAGGCCATAAGGGGGTTGTGAACATAAAGAGTTTTCTGATCACTTGAGGAGTCTAGGCATGGAGTCAACTATATGCATGTGTCTGAGTTCCCAGCCCCAGAGGCATTCAGAGATGCTCCTCATTTGCAGGCATGCATGTGGCAGAAAGGACAAGAGTTGAGTTAGATGACCTCACAGGCCCCTTGGAGGTGTAGTTTATTCATTCCTTGATTGAGCAGATGGGTACTGAACGTCCCCTCTGGCCTAAATGCTGGGCTCTGGTGAACTGCACTCACCTGCTGCCTGACCTCATAACACTGACCTTGTAATTCATATAGTCATTCTAGTAAGTGCTCAGAAGAAAACATGCAGGGCGCTCGGTCGATGCTGCAGATGAACAGAAGGACCTGACAGTCTAGGCTCATGAGAGAGAGGAGTCCTGAGGAAGAAACAGTTAGTCCACGCCTGAGAGGTAACGGAAGTGAGCACAGGCCGAGCCAGAGAGGACTGCGGTCAGCAAGGCTGGGGCCGCATAGTCAGCAGACCCCGGACTCCAGACTCCAGCAGCCTTCCTCAGGGCAAAGGGCCGTGAAGACCAGGGAAGGGGGAGGTGGTCTAGAGCGGGAATCCCACTCCTCACCAGGAGCTTTAGGGACAGGCCCCAGCCAGCCCGGAGTAGGCCCCGCCCACCCTGTCTGTCATCATTCCACTCCAGACCCACATCCAGTTTCTTCCTCAATCCCGGGATAATGTCCACTGGCGTGACTGCTTCCTCTCCTTTCTCCCTCTGTTCAAATGAAAGAGAGACATGAGTTACTCTGACGGCAACTTCAGTACGGGTCAATACAGTCATGTGGCTCCCATACAAAGACAAACAACTTTGATCACAGACTGTCCTCATTGGTGATTCTGGTCCAGAGCAAGAGAGAGAATAGTCCCCCTGGTGCTGTGAATGGGGTCAGATCAAAGTAGGATTAATGAGCTTGGTTTCAGGGCTTACAGGATGAGAAGGCCTCTGACATAAGCCTGTCTCTACGAGAGCCCAGGCACACACAGCTGCACAGGATGCCACTGGCCCCTGGCCACCCCCTGTGCTCCCGGGAGCCCCTGAACCTTGTGGTGGAAGTCAGGCCGTACTGGCGTTCACCCTGGAGCTCTGGAGGAAGCTCACAGAGTTGCCCCAGTGAGAAGCAGCCCCGCTCCAGATGAGCAGCAGCAGCTGGGGGCACCTGCCGCTGTGCCTTCCAAATGGGGGCTTCTCCAGAGACCAGCCACCCCTGGCAGCCCAGCCCAGGCCTGTGTGTCTCCCCTCCAGCTGCCCTGGGGAATGACTGCCCTTGTCATGTGTGCCACGTTTTAAGGCAGACCATTCCAAGCATGGTTTCCAAATTCAGAGAAGAATCCAGCCAGCCACTTCTGGGTATGCCGTAGCAGGCAGAAAGATGGAGTATTGGCTTCGTGTTCATAAATATGGAGGTGTCAGAATGATCAGTGAACCTGGAAGGGGCAGGTTCTTTCAGACTTGGCTCCACTGCCCACTGACTGCTGGAGTCACTCCAGGCCAACAGGTTCTCTTCCTTTCTTCCTGGCTGATCATGTTAGGTGCTGCTGCTCCATCACCACATCTCCAGACCTAAGAAAACCCTCCGATAGGAAGAAACAGAAACTTATTTTGGGTTTAAGGGTGCAATTTGGCTGGGAAGGGAGGTGCCCTAGCAGCGGGAATCCCACCTCCTACCAGGGGGGGCTTTAGGGACAGGCCCCAGCCAGCCCGGAGTAGGCCCCGCCCACCCTGTCTGTCATCATTCCACTCCAGACCCACATCCAGTTTCTTCCTCAATCCCGGGATAATGTCCACTGGCGTGACTGCTTCCTCTCCTTTCTCCCTCTGTTCAAATGAAAGAGAGACATGAGTTACTCTGACGGCAACTTCAGTACGGTCAATACAGTCATGTGGCTCCCATACAAAGACAAACAACTTTGATCACAGACTGTCCTCATTGGTGATTCTGGTCCAGAGCAAGAGAGAGAATAGTCCCCCTGGTGCTGTGAATGGGGTCAGATCAAAGTAGGATTAATGAGCTTGGTTTCAGGGCTTACAGGATGAGAAGGCCTCTGACATAAGCCTGTCTCTACGAGAGCCCAGGCACACACAGCTGCACAGGATGCCACTGGCCCCTGGCCACCCCCTGTGCTCCCGGGAGCCCCTGAACCTTGTGGTGGAAGTCAGGCCGTACTGGCGTTCACCCTGGAGCTCTGGAGGAAGCTCACAGAGTTGCCCCAGTGAGAAGCAGCCCCGCTCCAGATGAGCAGCAGCAGCTGGGGGCACCTGCCGCTGTGCCTTCCAAATGGGGGCTTCTCCAGAGACCAGCCACCCCTGGCAGCCCAGCCCAGGCCTGTGTGTCTCCCCTCCAGCTGCCCTGGGGAATGACTGCCCTTGTCATGTGTGCCACGTTTTAAGGCAGACCATTCCAAGCATGGTTTCCAAATTCAGAGAAGAATCCAGCCAGCCACTTCTGGGTATGCCGTAGCAGGCAGAAAGATGGAGTATTGGCTTCGTGTTCATAAATATGGAGGTGTCAGAATGATCAGTGAACCTGGAAGGGGCAGGTTCTTTCAGACTTGGCTCCACTGCCCACTGACTGCTGGAGTCACTCCAGGCCAACAGGTTCTCTTCCTTTCTTCCTGGCTGATCATGTTAGGGTGCTGCTGCTCCATCACCACATCTCCAGACCTAAGACTCATTTATAAACCAGTAAACACAGCAGCTATAGGAAGAAACAGAAACTTATTTTTTCTGAGGTTTGGAATAAAGTGCCCAGATGAAACTGACAGGTTTGTAAGATGCCAAGAGCTCTCAAGGTCAAGATCTAACATCCCAAGACAAAAGATAGCAGTTAATTCAGTAAATGGAGTATCCTGATAAGGTTCCCTTACCCGCACAACCCCAAATTGGCATAGACGTGGGTATCTGGCCTAGGCAGAGTCTGGCAGAAATGAGATGGCATGCTTCAAGGGATGTAAGTGTGAAGGGAGCGTGTACAGAAGCGTGGGCAGGGTCAGGGCACCCACAGGAAGAAGGATGTCACCACCCCAAGCCTAAAGGGAAGGGCTGGCCAAGCTGGAATTGTGACACAGCGGCTGGGACAGGAGCTGAGTCCTTTACAGCAGGGCAGGGCAGTGCAAGGGAGGCATATACGCAGCCCCTCTCTCTCCACTCAGCCTCAGCCTGCAGGCGCCCCCTGCTGCCCAAATCCAGCTAACAGCCAGGAAGCCTGGGTTAACAGCAGTCCGTGGGACCTCAGAGCGGGGCCAGGAGTGGGCCACGGGTCTCAGGTAAGCAGACAATGAACAGCACAGTGCCAAACGGCAGCAGGATGGGACAGGGATGTAGGAGTGGAGGGGCCTTGCTAAGTGTTTAAAATATCAACAGCTCTGAGGTCTTTATGGATTGTAACAAACTGGAAAATTCTGAAAGATGGGAACACCAGACCACCTTACCTGCCTCCTGAGAAACCTGCATGCAAGACAAAAAGCTGGACATGGAAAAACGGACTGGTTCCAAGCTGGCAAAGCAGTACGCCAAACCTATATATCGTCACCCTGCTTATTTAACTTATATGCTGAGTACTTCATGCAAAATGCTGATCTGTCTGGATGACACACAAGCTGGAATCAAGATTGCCAGGAGAAATATCAATAACCTCAGGTATGCAGAAGACACCACCCTTATGACAGAAAGTGAAGAGGAACTAAAGAGCCTCTTGATGAAGGTGAAAGAGGAGAGTGAAAAAGCTGGACTAAAACTCAACATTCAAAAAACAAAGATCATGGCATCCCGTCCCATCACTTCATGGCAAATAGATGGGCAATGGAAACAGTGACAGACTTTATTTTCTTGAGCTCCAAAATTACTGCAAATGATGACTGCAGCCATGAAATTAAAAGACGCTTGATCCTTGGAAGAAAAACTATGACAAACCTAGACAGCATAATCAAAAGCAGAGACATCACTTTGCTGACAAAAGTCCACATAGTCAAAGCTGTGGTTTTCCCAGTAGTCATGTATGGATGTGAGAGCTGGACCATAAAGAAGGCTGAGTGCTGAAGAACTGATGCCTTTGAACTGTGGTGTTGGAGAAGGCACTTAAGAATCCCTTGAACTGCAAGGAGATCAACTCAGTCAACCTTAAAGGAAATCAACCCTGAATTTTCATTGGAAGGAATGTTGCTAAAGCTGAAGCTCCAATACTTTGGCCACCTGATGTGAAGAGGTGACTCATTGGAAAAGTGCCTGATGTTGGGAAAAATAGAAGGCAGAAGGAGAAGGGGACGACAGAGGACAAGATGGTTGGATGGCATCAGTGAGTCAATGGACAGGAGTTTGAGCAAGCTCCAGGATACGGTGAAGGACAGAGAAGCCTAGCCTGCTGCAGTCTGTGGGGTCGCAAACACTCAGACATGACTGAGCAACTGAACTGAGCTGAAGGTCTTTATGAAAGTTGCTATCTCTATGGCAGTCCTGGCCCTCCAGTCTCCCTGGATGGTCTTTTAATCTACCTCATCTCAGGAATTTGTAAGGCATAGGGGTTTGGGAGGACAGATCCTGAGAGAGCATGGCAGCCAGAAACCAGGTGACCAGAAACAGAGGACATGGCTGGAGGAGGCAGACAGGGAAAGGACATGGCTTCCGTGGCCACAAGACGGGGACTGGCCTCAACAGGGGAAGCTGACTCTAAATCCTAGTGGGCTGAACTCCTGAAGTAAGCCAGGTGGTAGGTAGAGGCTTGCTTCAGCTCATCATGAGGGCAGCTGAGTGCAGCCCTCTGACTGCTGTGAGACGGTAACCTCGCCATCCCAAGAAGCCAGGAGAGGCCTGTGGAGGGGACAGACTTCCAGGCTAGACTGCCTGGGCTTGAATTCTGGTACTGCTACATATTAGCTTTGTGACCTTCGGCAAGGTCACTGATTTCTCTGTGCCTATTCCTTTTAATATTAGTGTTACTATTAGAGCTGGGGGTTTTATTGACTCGGCTAATCCACAGAAGGGGCTTAGGATGCAGTCTGGCTCATGATGAGTGGTCATCACATGTTCACTAGTGTTTCACTGTTATGATTAATTCTGTCTTTACCATCTTCAGCATCTTCTTCAAGGGTGGGCTTGGAAGGCTGGATTCAAGCCCTCCTGGCTAAATGATATAAGATATAGGATCTTTGCAGTTGGCATTTCCTCATCTGGAAAATAGGAATACTATTTTTACTTAATTTAATTTTTACTATTGGAAAATAGTTGATTTACAATATTGTGTCAGTTTCAAGTGTACAACAGTTACTCAGCTGCACATATAGACATAGCCATGCTTTTTCAGATTCTTTTGCCATTACAGGATACTGAGTAGTGTTCCCTGGGCTATATAGTAGGTCCCTGTTGACTATCCATTCCATATATACTAGTGAGTATACGTCAGTCCCAACTCCCAGTCTGTCCCTCCCCTCTGCCTTCCCCCATTGGCAACCATAAGTCTGCTCTGAAAGCCTATGAGTCTGTTATGTAAATAAGTTCATTTGTATCATCTTTTAGACTCCACATACACATAATATCAGGGAAGTTTTTTTGGCAGTCCTGGCCTCCAGTCTCCCTGGATGGTCTTAATCTACCTCATCTCAGGAATTTGTAAGGCATAGGGGTTTGGGAGGACAGATCCTGAGAGAGCATGGCAGCCAGAAACCAGGTGACCAGAAACAGAGGACATGGCTGGAGGAGGCAGACAGGGAAAGGACATGGCTTCCGTGGCCACAAGACGGGGACTGGCCTCAACAGGGGAAGCTGACTCTAAATCCTAGTGGGCTGAACTCCTGAAGTAAGCCAGGTGGTAGGTAGAGGCTTGCTTCAGCTCATCATGAGGGCAGCTGAGTGCAGCCCTCTGACTGCTGTGAGACGGTAACCTCGCCATCCCAAGAAGCCAGGAGAGGCCTGTGGAGGGGACAGACTTCCAGGCTAGACTGCCTGGGCTTGAATTCTGGTACTGCTACATATTAGCTTTGTGACCTTCGGCAAGGTCACTGATTTCTCTGTGCCTATTCCTTTTAATATTAGTGTTACTATTAGAGCTGGGGGTTTTATTGACTCGGCTAATCCACAGAAGGGGCTTAGGATGCAGTCTGGCTCATGATGAGTGGTCATCACATGTTCACTAGTGTTTCACTGTTATGATTAATTCTGTCTTTACCATCTTCAGCATCTTCTTCAAGGGTGGGCTTGGAAGGCTGGATTCAAGCCCTCCTGGCTAAATGATATAAGATATAGGATCTTTGCAGTTGGCATTTCCTCATCTGGAAAATAGGAATACTATTTTTACTTAATTTAATTTTTACTATTGGAAAATAGTTGATTTACAATATTGTGTCAGTTTCAAGTGTACAACAGTTACTCAGCTGCACATATAGACATAGCCATGCTTTTTCAGATTCTTTTGCCATTACAGGATACTGAGTAGTGTTCCCTGGGCTATATAGTAGGTCCCTGTTGACTATCCATTCCATATATACTAGTGAGTATACATCAATCCCAACTCCCAGTCTGTCCCTCCCCTCTGCCTTCCCCCATTGGCAACCATAAGTCTGCTCTGAAAGCCTATGAGTCTGTTATGTAAATAAGTTCATTTGTATCATCTTTTAGACTCCACATACACATAATATCACATGATATTTGTCTTTCTGACTTATTTCACTTAGTATGACAGTCTCCAGGTCCTTTTCAAGTTGCTGTAAATGGTATTATTTCATTCTTCCTATAGCTGAGCAAGATTCCATTGTATATATGTACCACATCTTCTTTATCCATTCGTCTGTTGATGGACATTTAAGTGGTTCCAAGTCTTGACTGTTGTAAACAGTGCGGTAACAAATATTGGGCTGCACGTATCTTCTTAAAATATGGTTTTCTGTGGATATATGCTCAGGAGTGGGATTGCTGGATCATATGGTAGTTCTGTTTCTAATTTGCAAGAACCTCTATACCGTCCCCCATAGTGGGCTGTACCCATTTATATTCCCACCAACAATGTGGGAGAGTTCCTTTTTCTGCACACCCTCTCCAGCAATTACTGTCTGTAAACTTGTTGATGATAGCTCCTCTACTGGTATGAGGTGATATCTCATTGTAGTTTTGATGTGCATTTCTCATAATTAGCAATGTTGAGCACCTTTTCATGTGCCTCTTGGTCACCTGTATGTCCTTGGAGAAATATCTATTCAGATTTTCGGCCTATATTTTTTTTAATTTTTATTTATTTATTTTATTTGTGGCTGTGTTGGGTCTTCATTGCTGGGAGTGGGTTTTTGCTAAATGGGGCAAGCTGGGGCTATGCTGTAGTTGTGATACACAGGCTTCTCACTACAGTGGCTTCTCTTGTTGTGGAGCATGGGCTCTGGGACATGTGAGCTTCAGTCGTTGCAGCTCACAGGCTCTACAGTCATTTCAGGTTGCTGCCAGGCAGTGGGATTCTTGCAAGGCAGTTACTCAGCTGCACATATAGACATAGCCATGCTTTTTCAGATTCTTTTGCCATTACAGGATACTGAGTAGTGTTCCCTGGGCTATATAGTAGGTCCCTGTTGACTATCCATTCCATATATACTAGTGAGTATACGTCAGTCCCAACTCCCAGTCTGTCCCTCCCCTCTGCCTTCCCCCATTGGCAACCATAAGTCTGCTCTGAAAGCCTATGAGTCTGTTATGTAAATAAGTTCATTTGTATCATCTTTTAGACTCCACATACACATAATATCACATGATATTTGTCTTTCTGACTTATTTCACTTAGTATGACAGTCTCCAGGTCCTTTTCAAGTTGCTGTAAATGGTATTATTTCATTCTTCCTATAGCTGAGCAAGATTCCATTGTATATATGTACCACATCTTCTTTATCCATTCGCCCTGTTGATGGACATGTAAGTGGTTCCAAGTCTTGACTGTTGTAAACAGTGCGGTAACAAATATTGGGCTGCACGTATCTTCTTAAAATATGGTTTTCTGTGGATATATGCTCAGGAGTGGGATTGCTGGATCATATGGTAGTTCTGTTTCTAATTTGCAAGAACCTCTATACCGTCCCCCATAGTGGGCTGTACCCATTTATATTCCCACCAACAATGTGGGAGAGTTCCTTTTTCTGCACACCCTCTCCAGCAATTACTGTCTGTAAACTTGTTGATGATAGCTCCTCTACTGGTATGAGGTGATATCTCATTGTAGTTTTGATGTGCATTTCTCATAATTAGCAATGTTGAGCACCTTTTCATGTGCCTCTTGGTCACCTGTATGTCCTTGGAGAAATATCTATTCAGATTTTCGGCCTATATTTTTTTTAATTTTTATTTATTTATTTTATTTGTGGCTGTGTTGGGTCTTCATTGCTGGGAGTGGGTTTTTGCTAAATGGGGCAAGCTGGGGCTATGCTGTAGTTGTGATACACAGGCTTCTCACTACAGTGGCTTCTCTTGTTGTGGAGCATGGGCTCTGGGACATGTGAGCTTCAGTCGTTGCAGCTCACAGGCTCTACAGCATGGGCCCAGTAGTTGTGACTCATGGGCTTAGCTGCTCCAAGGCATGTGGGATCTTCCAGGACGAGGGATAGAACCCATGTTCCTGGCATTGCAAGGCAGATTCTTACCGCTGAACTAGCAGGGAAAGCTGTCTGCCTATTTTTTGACTGAGTTGTTTGTTTTCTTTGATATTAAACTATATGGTCTGTTTGTGTATTTTGGAGATTAATCCCTTATTGATCACTTCATTTGCAAATATTTCTCCCATTCTATGGGCAATCTTTTTTTTTTTTTTAATTTATTTATTTATTTTGGGGGGGGCGGGTTGGGGAGGGAGGGGGGTGGGTGGGCCAGCTCTGTCGGTCTTTCATTTATCTGTATTCATCTTTCTTTGTTCTTTGGCCCTTCTGGGCCTCCCATCGCAGTGGCCTTCGCTGTCGCAGAGCACTGGCTCTGGGCACATGCGCTCCAGAGCTCCGGCTCGGTGATTGGACACATCAGTCCAGCCGCTCCGCGGCACATGGGATCTTCCCAGGCCAGGGATCGAACTGGCACCCCTTGCACTGCAAGGCGGTGTCCTTACACACTGGACCACCAGGGAAGTCCTCTGTGGGCAATCTTTTTATTTCCCTTTGCTCTGCAAAAAAGTTAAGTTTAATTAGATTCCATTTGTTTATATTTGTTTTTATTTTCATTACTCTATAAGGTGGATCCAAAAAGATACTGCAATGATATATGTCAAAGAGTATTTTACCTATGATTTTGTGTAAGAGTTTTATAGAATCTGATCTCATGTTTAGTCCATTTTGACTTTATTTTTGTGTATGTATGACGTAGAGTTTCCCTGGTGGCTCAGTGATAAAGAATCCACCTTCCAATGCCAGAGGTGCAGTTTTGATCCCTTGGTCAGGAAGATCCCCTGGAGAAGGAAATGGCAACTCACTCCAGTATTCTTGCCTGGAGAACCCCATGGACAGAGGAGCATGGTGGGATACAGTCCATGGGGTCACCAAGAGTTGGACACGACTTAGTGACTAAACAGCAACAACAATATATGACGTTGGAGAGTGTCCTGACTTCATTCTCTTAAATGTAGGTGTCCACTTTTCCCAGCACCGCTCATTGAAGAGACTTTTTCTCCGTTAAGCAGTCTTGCCTCTTTCGTGGTAGAGTAACTGGTTCTGTCCTGTTCCATTGATCTATATTTCTGTTTTTGTGCCAGTACCTATGTTGATTACTGTGGCTTTATAGTACAGTCTGAAGTCAGGGAGCCTGATTCCTTCAGCTTTGTTATTCTTTTTTAGGGTTGTTTTGGTTATTCAGGGTCTTACGTGTTTCCATAAAAAATTTTAAAAATTTTGTTCTAAAAAATAGGAACTATATTAACGCTTACTTCACAGAAGTGACCTAACATTTAAAGAAGGTCCCTCTTGTACAGCACAGGCCCTCACCAATGTGTGCTCAGTCAGCGTCAACCCTGGTGGAATGAACGAGTTGTCGTATTCTCACATTCTCCAAGTCTTGCATCCTAACTGAAGAAGCTTGTTCCCTCTGTGCCTGGCTTTTGTTTCCTGTCTCCTTTCCTGCTTATCTTTCTGCTTCTTTCCTGTACATTTTCCTCTTCCTCAGGCTAAAGTGGATAATGAGATCCTTAATTACAAAGACCTGGCAGCTCTCCCCAAGGTTAAGTCCATCTACGAGGTACAACGCCCTGACCTCATTTCCTACGAGCCTCATTCCAGATACACGTCCGACGAGATGCTGGAGAGATGTGGCTATGGCGAGGTATGGTGGATCCAAAAAGATACTGCAATGATATATGTCAAAGAGTATTTTACCTATGATTTTGTGTAAGAGTTTTATAGAATCTGATCTCATGTTTAGTCCATTTTGACTTTATTTTTGTGTATGTATGACGTAGAGTTTCCCTGGTGGCTCAGTGATAAAGAATCCACCTTCCAATGCCAGAGGTGCAGTTTTGATCCCTTGGTCAGGAAGATCCCCTGGAGAAGGAAATGGCAACTCACTCCAGTATTCTTGCCTGGAGAACCCCATGGACAGAGGAGCATGGTGGGATACAGTCCATGGGGTCACCAAGAGTTGGACACGACTTAGTGACTAAACAGCAACAACAATATATGACGTTGGAGAGTGTCCTGACTTCATTCTCTTAAATGTAGGTGTCCACTTTTCCCAGCACCGCTCATTGAAGAGACTTTTTCTCCGTTAAGCAGTCTTGCCTCTTTCGTGGTAGAGTAACTGGTTCTGTCCTGTTCCATTGATCTATATTTCTGTTTTTGTGCCAGTACCTATGTTGATTACTGTGGCTTTATAGTACAGTCTGAAGTCAGGGAGCCTGATTCCTTCAGCTTTGTTATTCTTTTTCAGGGTTGTTTTGGTTATTCAGGGTCTTACGTGTTTCCATAAAAAATTTTAAAAATTTTGTTCTAAAAAATAGGAACTATATTAACGCTTACTTCACAGAAGTGACCTAACATTTAAAGAAGGTCCCTCTTGTACAGCACAGGCCCTCACCAATGTGTGCTCAGTCAGCGTCAACCCTGGTGGAATGAACGAGTTGTCGTATTCTCACATTCTCCAAGTCTTGCATCCTAACTGAAGAAGCTTGTTCCCTCTGTGCCTGGCTTTTGTTTCCTGTCTCCTTTCCTGCTTATCTTTCTGCTTCTTTCCTGTACATTTTCCTCTTCCTCAGGCTAAAGTGGATAATGAGATCCTTAATTACAAAGACCTGGCAGCTCTCCCCAAGGTTAAGTCCATCTACGAGGTACAACGCCCTGACCTCATTTCCTACGAGCCTCATTCCAGATACACGTCCGACGAGATGCTGGAGAGATGTGGCTATGGCGAGGTACGGGGTCGTGCCCTCTCTCTGGGGCTGCTGGAGGAGAGGAGGGCCGCGGGGTCCCCAGGACCCTCCATCACGGAGACTTCGGCCTCCATAGTGGTGGCTCCCAGACTCTTAAACCAGTAGTCAGTGCTTAAAAATTGAGTGATTCCACCCAAAATCTGGCTTTCTTTAAAAAAAATACGGAGTTGACAACACTACCCCAGTATTTCCACCACCTGGAGGTGGGGAGCAGCACCCTTTATGGGCAGGACACGGGCTCCCAAGTTCTCCCTGACCCCACTACATACCAAGAGCCCCGACCTGAAGCCAAGACCCTGTGACCACATATCCCTGAGCTGCTGTTTGTCTTACAGTGGGGAAGTTGAATACACAGCCTCCCGCTCTCATCACCAGGCAGGCTCAGAGGCCATTTAGGTTTATCAGTCCTGGTTAGGTAGGTTCTCTGGGTATTGCCCCTGGCCTTAATCCCCTGTACTCTGGGCAAGAGACATTTTTATAAGAAGCCAGCATCAGAAGTCTTTTGAAATAACTAAGTGGTTGCTGGGCAAGAGAAAGTGTTCTCTGGGACAGGAGGGCTGCTGCCCAGAGGGCCTGGCAGGGACACGCCAGGAGGTGTCTAACCTTCCACCCCCGGCTTGTCCCCCCTGCACCGGCCCAGCTCCTGTCTTGATGGCACCAGCCTGGCCCTTGCTTAGGCCTGCATTCGGGACCCCTGCCCTGGGCTCTGTCCTCGTGACCACAGAGGGGGCGTGAACTGGTAGAGGGATAGGGAACGACCGTGAACTGCCTCTGAGCTTGCAGTGGAGAAGCTGGAACCCAGGTGAAGACCCTGCCACGCCTTCTCTGAGGAGCCCCGAGCCACCTTGTCCCCTCTCGGGGACGTGACAAGGTTCCCTCTGTGCCTGGCTTTTGTTTCCTGTCTCCTTTCCTGCTTATCTTTCTGCTTCTTTCCTGTACATTTTCCTCTTCCTCAGGCTAAAGTGGATAATGAGATCCTTAATTACAAAGACCTGGCAGCTCTCCCCAAGGTTAAGTCCATCTACGAGGTACAACGCCCTGACCTCATTTCCTACGAGCCTCATTCCAGATACACGTCCGACGAGATGCTGGAGAGATGTGGCTATGGCGAGGTACGGGGTCGTGCCCTCTCTCTGGGGCTGCTGGAGGAGAGGAGGGCCGCGGGGTCCCCAGGACCCTCCATCACGGAGACTTCGGCCTCCATAGTGGTGGCTCCCAGACTCTTAAACCAGTAGTCAGTGCTTAAAAATTGAGTGATTCCACCCAAAATCTGGCTTTCTTTAAAAAAAATACGGAGTTGACAACACTACCCCAGTATTTCCACCACCTGGAGGTGGGGAGCAGCACCCTTTGTGGGCAGGACACGGGCTCCCAAGTTCTCCCTGACCCCACTACATACCAAGAGCCCCGACCTGAAGCCAAGACCCTGTGACCACATATCCCTGAGCTGCTGTTTGTCTTACAGTGGGGAAGTTGAATACACAGCCTCCCGCTCTCATCACCAGGCAGGCTCAGAGGCCATTTAGGTTTATCAGTCCTGGTTAGGTAGGTTCTCTGGGTATTGCCCCTGGCCTTAAGCCCCTGTACTCGGGGCAAGAGACATTTTTATAAGAAGCCAGCATCAGAAGGCTTTTGAAATAACTAAGTGGTTGCTGGGCAAGAGAAAGTGTTCTCTGGGACAGGAGGGCTGCTGCCCAGAGGGCCTGGCAGGGACACGCCAGGAGGTGTCTAACCTTCCACCCCCGGCTTGTCCCCCCTGCACCGGCCCAGCTCCTGTCTTGATGGCACCAGCCTGGCCCTTGCTTAGGCCTGCATTCGGGACCCCTGCCCTGGGCTCTGTCCTCGTGACCACAGAGGGGGCGTGAACTGGTAGAGGGATAGGGAACGACCGTGAACTGCCTCTGAGCTTGCAGTGGAGAAGCTGGAACCCAGGTGAAGACCCTGCCACGCCTTCTCTGAGGAGCCCCGAGCCACCTTGTCCCCTCTCGGGGACGTGACAAGGTTCCCTCCCGCCGGTGAGCGCTGCTGACCCCTGGGAGGTGAAGTGTTCTCTGAGCGGGGCCAAGGGGCAGCTGCAGGCCTCTCTCTGCTCTGTGTAACTCTCTTCCTCTCCCTCTTGCCCTCCTCTCCTTTCGCTCCTTCCATGGCTGCCTTCAAACTTCGCCTCCAAGTCGCTGGGAACCTTATCTCCCTACTCCCAGGTAATTAAGCTGGTTCTGGGAAAGCTCTTCTAGAATTGTGTCCTTTTGTGCTGACCAAGCAGACTCCTGATTTAGCCCTCACACAGCCTCCAAAGGTGCTCCCCCAACCTGAGCAGAGACAGGGAGTTAGGAGCATGACCCTGAGGAAGTGACAGTGGCTTAAAGGGCAGAGGTGGCTGGGGAGAACCTTTCTATTCAGAGGTGGCCTCCCTGATGCTTCTGTGATCCCCGGCCAGGATCCCGGGAACCTGACCCCAGGTTTCATTCAGGGGCGTATGACGGAGGGGTGGAGGCCCAGCGGTCTCTGCAGCCTTCTTTGGGCTATGCGTGACTCAGGGCGGGGGTCTGTGTTCCCAAGGCCAGCTCCGAGTCTCAGCCCCTGGGATCCCAGATTCCTGTCACACCCCCGCCTGCCTGCTGGACGCTCAGCTACAGGGCCTCTAATGCACGTCTAGCTCACGGCCCTGCTTCCACCCGCAGGACATCTATGAGAACCTGGACCTCCGGCAGAGACGGGCCTCCAGCCCCGGATACATCGGCTCTCCCACCTACAGCCGGCAGGGCATGTCCCCCACCTTCTCCCGCTCACCTCATCACTACTACCGCTCTGGTAAGGAAGGGGAAGCCCCCAAAGGGACAGGAAGAGCCAAGGAGACAGCACCGTGGTTTATGTTCCCAACTGTGGAGACAGCATGGGATCCCTGGGGCATCTCTATCACAGCATGGTCCTTGGAAGCCAGTGGCACCCAGACCTCTCCAAGTCCCTGAAGATGCTCCTGGCAGGGGACAAGGAGGGGTGCACAGTGCTGAGATCCAGCAGGAAGGTGGGGGGCGCACTGCCAGGGTTGGGGGCCTGGAGAGTGGCAGGCCGTCCAGCCACCCGTCTCCATCTCCATCCTTTGTCCCGCCCCATCCGGAGGGTAGAACCAGAGGACCAGAAACAGGGTGGTGGCCTGGCTCATCCGAGGGCCACCAGCAGCTAGGCAGAGTGATTTAGGAGCGGCCCAGGCAGGACGCTAAAAGGGGCAAAGACGCCCTCCTGAGGCTCGGTGCGTTGGCTCGTACACCCACCAAACCTGGGAGTGAAGCAGGACACGGTCCGCCGTCTCTGCAGACACATGCGCAAGAGCACAGCACCCCACCCTGCTGTCATCACCTCCCCGCTGCTGTCTCCGCTGCCGCTGCGTTAATGCCTGTTTTCTCTGTGCCTCTTTTCTCTCTGGGGACCACTGCCTGCGTGCTCCAGGGCCTGAGAGTGGCCGGAGCTCTCCATACCATAGCCAGTTAGATGTGAGGTCCTCCACTCCGACCTCTTACCAGGCTCCCAAGCACTTTCACATCCCAGGTAGGCTGCCAGCCTGGAACTGCCCGTGTGGGTGCATGCTCCATGGGGGCGCTGGGTACCCTGCACTGGCACTGAGGAGAAACTGGGGGCTGGGGACCCTCCCTAACTAGTCACCCACACTAGCCCACCTCCAGCTCCAACACGCCCACTAACCTTAGCCCATCTACGAGACTGAGCCAGCCTTGATCAGGACCACCAGGAAGCAGTCCAGGGAAGGGCCTAGAAGGTCTGAGGGCTGTGATGGGGCATGGCAGTAACCGTGAATCTTTAATTCTGCCACTGAAAAGCTCGTGACCTCAGAGCCAGGACTTAGCTTCCTTGAGCCTATGTTGTTCCTTCTGGACAGCCAGCCCCGTTCTGGGTCCTGAAGGTGCAACTTTGCTCAAACCAGCCCAGACTCTCCTTGAGGGTATTGTTAAGTCCTAATGAGGGAAGAGAGCTAATAAGTGAGTAAATAGAGGGCTTCCCTGGTGGTCCAGGCGATAAAGAGTCCGCCTTGCAGTGCAAGAGGCATCAGTTTTATCCCCGGCCCGGGAAGATCCGAGGCAAGAGGGGCACAGCTAGATCCAGCGGAAGGTGCGCACTGCCAGGGTTGGGGGCCTGGAGAGTGGCAGGCCGTCCAGCCACCCGTCTCCATCTCCATCCTTTGTCCCGCCCCATCCGGAGGGTAGAACCAGAGGACCAGAAACAGGGTGGTGGCCTGGCTCATCCGAGGGCCACCAGCAGCTAGGCAGAGTGATTTAGGAGCGGCCCAGGCAGGACGCTAAAAGGGGCAAAGACGCCCTCCTGAGGCTCGGTGCGTTGGCTCGTACACCCACCAAACCTGGGAGTGAAGCAGGACACGGTCCGCCGTCTCTGCAGACACATGCGCGAGAGCACAGCACCCCACCCTGCTGTCATCACCTCCCCGCTGCCGTCTCCGCTGCCGCTGCGTTAATGCCTGTTTTCTCTGTGCCTCTTTTCTCTCTGGGGACCACTGCCTGCGTGCTCCAGGGCCTGAGAGTGGCCGGAGCTCTCCATACCATAGCCAGTTAGATGTGAGGTCCTCCACTCCGACCTCTTACCAGGCTCCCAAGCACTTTCACATCCCAGGTAGGCTGCCAGCCTGGAACTGCCCGTGTGGGTGCATGCTCCATGGGGGCGCTGGGTACCCTGCACTGGCACTGAGGAGAAACTGGGGGCTGGGGACCCTCCCTAACTAGTCACCCACACTAGCCCACCTCCAGCTCCAACACGCCCACTAACCTTAGCCCATCTACGAGACTGAGCCAGCCTTGATCAGGACCACCAGGAAGCAGTCCAGGGAAGGGCCTAGAAGGTCTGAGGGCTGTGATGGGGCATGGCAGTAACCGTGAATCTTTAATTCTGCCACTGAAAAGCTCGTGACCTCAGAGCCAGGACTTAGCTTCCTTGAGCCTATGTTGTTCCTTCTGGACAGCCAGCCCCGTTCTGGGTCCTGAAGGTGCAACTTTGCTCAAACCAGCCCAGACTCTCCTTGAGGGTATTGTTAAGTCCTAATGAAGGAAGAGAGCTAATAAGTGAGTAAATAGAGGGCTTCCCTGGTGGTCCAGGCGATAAAGAGTCCGCCTTGCAGTGCAAGAGGCATCAGTTTTATCCCCGGCCCGGGAAGATCCCGCGTGCTGCAGAGCAACTGGATTGGTGTGTCCAATTACAAGCCAGCGCTCTGGAGCGCATGCACCCAGAGCCAGCGCTCTGCAACAATAGAGGCCACAGCATTGGGAGGCCTACACAGGCCAATGAATAAAGATGGATGAAAATAAATAAATAAAAAACCAATAAAAGAGGCCAAATTTTTTTTTTTTTAATGAGTAAACAGATAAATAAAAGCATAATGTCAGGAGATAGATGCTAAACATGATAAAAGCAGGGCTCTGTGATAGAGTGATAGGGTCGGGGAGGCTGGGCTAGGTGAGGTGGTCAGGAAGGGCTTCTTGGAGGAGGTGACACTGAAAAGCCAAAAGAGATCCCAGCGATAACCATCCTGGGCAGTACTGGGATCCCAGGGATAAACAGCCAGTCCAAAGGCCCTGAAACACTGCCGGCAGCAGGCCAGCATGCCTGGAGATGGCAAGCATAAGGGAAGAGGAAGGCGGGAGCTGGGGGCCCTTGGGACAGGTGGCTCCCTGAGCCCCGCAGAGCCAGGCCTAGTGCGAGTCTCTCAGCTTTGCGCTCACGTTTTCACTCTGCACTCACGTTTCCCAGGAGCTGGTCCTGCCGTTTCCTCTAGTTGCCCCAGAGAGCTCCCATCTGGTCTATCTGAGTGGAGAGTGGGGTGGCCAGAGTGCAGAACTGTGGCTGCTGGGTTCTGGGGACATCCGCATGAAATGAGGCATGGCCGTCGGGTGGAGGTGGGAGGCACCGTCCTGCATGGGATCTTGCTGAGCATGCACCCGCCTTTACCTGCCTGCCCACCATTCCAGCCCAAGCCCCTGCCTCCGCCCCGTCTGAATCCATGCATCCCTTTCCCCTCATCTTTCGTGGGACCAGACGGGATGAGGCCAGAGGGTCACCTCCAGAAGAGCAAGTCCACAGGGAGAGATGGGGGGTCCTGGGAGAAGTTACTGAGCCCCTCTTCTGGGCCCTACTGACCGACTGCTCTCTCCTGCCCTTCTGTCTTTCTCTCTCCTTCTGCTGTCCCTTCCCGGTCTGTCTGGCAGCTGGAGAAAGTAACATCTACCGGAAACCCCCGATCTACAAGCGGCATGGTATGGTCAGGGGTGGAGAGGGCTTGGTCAAACAAGGGGAGAGGCATTTCATCACCTGGGCAGGGCCACCAGGAGGGACACATACAAGGCCCACAACTCCGTCCTTCTTGTCAGCTGTTCCCAGTCACTCATGGTGGCCTTGGGGAGGGGTTTGGTGCCATTTCAAAAGATTCAAAAGAGCAATCCCCTACGTCCTTTCCCACCATCTCCTCACCTCCCCCCACACCTATTCCCTGCAGGCTGGTGTCCTAAGGTCCATGGTCAGGGTTACCCTTGTCAAATGCACATGGTCCTGGGAGAGTGGTACTCAAAACTTGGAGGTCCAAGATATTTGTACTCAAAACTTGGAGGTCCATTAGATCACGTGGGATGCATACAGATGCCTGGGCCCTACCCCAGACTTCGTGAACCCAAGGTTTGAATTTATAACAGTTTCTCCAGCCCAGCTTGGGAACCACGGCTCTAAGCTATTCTCAGTCAGCATGTCCTGAGAGTAAATACATGGAGGCCTGGCGAATGGGGCATGAATGAGGAAGAGGCTGTGAGGGTGCCTTCGTTTGTTCATCCATTTAGTGTTTCTTACGGAATGGATCACTTGCACCCAAGAGGTTTATTTACAAGTCAGATATGCTGGCCCCTCCCCTGCCCTAGACTTCCTTAAGTAGAAACGCTTAGCATGTGGCCTACACGACTCGGCACTGTAACCGCTTCACTCATGATTCCTACCTGTGCTCACAATTGGAACCATTTCTGTGATGTGTTCATTCTGATCCAGTTCTGGTCTCACTTGCCGTGTGGTCTGAGCAAGGCCTCCCCCTCAGGTGTTCACATTCCCAACTGTGAAACAAGAGGATTGGCCTCATGCTCCATGTCCCGAACCCAGGCCTGGATGTGGCTTCACTCCTCTGGGCTGGAGCTCGACTGAAATGGGGACAGTGTGTCCAGGACACTCTTCTAGGACATTCTGCCTCCCTGAAGCTCTCTCTCTGGGTCCTTTGCAGGTGATCTGTCGACAGCAACCAAGAGCAAAACAAGTGAAGACATCAGCCAGACCTCCAAGTACAGTCCAGCCTACTCACCAGATCCCTACTACGCGGTGGAGTCTGAGTACTGGACCTACCATGGGTCCCCCAAAGGTACCGCCACCCCACTGCCACAAGGGAGCCAGGCCCAGAGCCCTGTCACCTAGGCCAGGGGCACAGGACAGACAGCTGCCACTCCTTCATGGGATAACACACTTACTCAGCAAACATGGCCTTCAGGAGACACTGGGACACAAACAAAACCTATGTCTGCCCTTGTGGACGAGATGGAGGCCCCAACTGGACAGGCAGGTGAGGTACAGCAGGTGAGGGGCAGGAAGTGAGGCAGAGAGCTGGTGGCAGGGGCATGCCATGCAGCCCAGAAGATGACAGAAGCTTCTCACACACAGAGCCTCAGCTGCCACGGGAAGGGTGACGGGCAAGTAAGCCAGACCTAAAGTGGAGGGCAGGCTCCATTGGAGCAGAGGCAAGGCTGCCAGCTCAGAGTGCAGAGAGGGTGGGTGGCCTGGGGGTGAGAGGCCAGATCCCACAGGCGCTTGTGGGTTGAGGTCAAGATTTTGGTCTTTATCCACAATAGTAGGAAGTTGTTAAAAGTGGTGGTATGATCAGATTTGTGTTTCTAGAAGACCACTTGGACTGTTGGTGGGAAAGGGGAGGCTCTCGTAGGCCCCTGGCAGGGGGTCTTAATGGTCCTCAAGCACCTCCTGCCCTAGACCTTAAGTAGAAACGCTTAGCATGTGGCCTACACGACTCGGCACTGTAACCGCTTCACTCATGATTCCTACCTGTGCTCACAATTGGAACCATTTCTGTGATGTGTTCATTCTGATCCAGTTCTGGTCTCACTTGCCGTGTGGTCTGAGCAAGGCCTCCCCCTCAGGTGTTCACATTCCCAACTGTGAAACAAGAGGATTGGCCTCATGCTCCATGTCCCGAACCCAGGCCTGGATGTGGCTTCACTCCTCTGGGCTGGAGCTCGACTGAAATGGGGACAGTGTGTCCAGGACACTCTTCTAGGACATTCTGCCTCCCTGAAGCTCTCTCTCTGGGTCCTTTGCAGGTGATCTGTCGACAGCAACCAAGAGCAAAACAAGTGAAGACATCAGCCAGACCTCCAAGTACAGTCCAGCCTACTCACCAGATCCCTACTACGCGGTGGAGTCTGAGTACTGGACCTACCATGGGTCCCCCAAAGGTACCGCCACCCCACTGCCACAAGGGAGCCAGGCCCAGAGCCCTGTCACCTAGGCCAGGGGCACAGGACAGACAGCTGCCACTCCTTCATGGGATAACACACTTACTCAGCAAACATGGCCTTCAGGAGACACTGGGACACAAACAAAACCTATGTCTGCCCTTGTGGACGAGATGGAGGCCCCAACTGGACAGGCAGGTGAGGTACAGCAGGTGAGGGGCAGGAAGTGAGGCAGAGAGCTGGTGGCAGGGGCATGCCATGCAGCCCAGAAGATGACAGAAGCTTCTCACACACAGAGCCTCAGCTGCCACGGGAAGGGTGACGGGCAAGTAAGCCAGACCTAAAGTGGAGGGCAGGCTCCATTGGAGCAGAGGCAAGGCTGCCAGCTCAGAGTGCAGAGAGGGTGGGTGGCCTGGGGGTGAGAGGCCAGATCCCACAGGCGCTTGTGGGTTGAGGTCAAGATTTTGGTCTTTATCCACAATAGTAGGAAGTTGTTAAAAGTGGTGGTATGATCAGATTTGTGTTTCTAGAAGACCACTTGGACTGTTGGTGGGAAAGGGGAGGCTCTCGTAGGCCCCTGGCAGGGGGTCTTAATGGTCCTCCAGGTGCCATTTCAGCCGATGGTGTTTCTTTCAAGTATGGGGAGGAGCTGTCATACATGCCCTTTGCTTCAGCATGCACCTTTAGTGATGACTGTCCATTTTAAGCAAAGGTTCATGGGAGCTCAGAGGTAACCCTGCCCCAACTCTAAGTGGAATTCTCCACTTAGAAGAGGGTTAAGGGCTTCCCTGGTGTCCAGTAGGTAAGGACACCGCCTTGCAGTGCAAGGGGCGCCGGTTCGATCCCTGGCCGGGGACCATCCCATGTGCCGCGGAGTGGCCGGACCGATGTGTCCAATCACCGAGCCGGAGCTCTGGAGTGCACGCGCCCAGAGCCAGTGCTCTGTGACAACAGAGGCCACTGCGATGGGAGGCCCACAGGGGCCAAAGAACAAAGATGGATGAAAATAGATAAATGAAAGACCAATAGAAGTGGCCCGCCCACCCCTCTCCCTCTCCAACCTGCAACCCCCCCACCAAAAAAAGAAGAGGGTTAAGACACAAGCACACCTGTAAACCAGAGTGGGCACTGCCCACGGGAGATACTGTTCAGAGGCTTCAAAGGCAAGAGACCAGACCCAACAGGCATGGGGAGGAGAAGGAGAATCTTAGGTGAGATGATTTCAATCACAAAAATAAAGAGAAGCAAAAAGAAAAACTATCTCCAAATGGCTTGAGGCAAAACAGGGATTTCCTGGGTCATGTGACTGGAAGTTTCTGAGGCACAGCTGGATCTAGAGGGGAGTGAGAAGCATCAGGACCTAAGCTGTCCTCTGGGCTGGGTAGCTCCAGTCTCAGGCTGACTGTCCTTGTCATGGCCAGATAAGCCCTGGAGGCTGACCCCCTGCCCTTGGTAGAGAGAGCACCTTTATTTCCCCCCAGGGGCAGGAAGAGTCCAACATCATGGTTTATAAGCTGTCTCTGGGCAGTTCGCTTCGTTGGCACTTTGGAGCGCAAGAGTGGGAAGGGGTACTGGGCGTCTCGGTACAGGGAAGCCGACGGTGGAGGCAGTTCACTGAGGTGCACTTGTGTGGGGTCATTTGGCTAGAAAGTGGTGGAGCCAATAAGAATCCCCCCATCCCACACCCTCTCCCCAGGGCAGGCTGAGTGGGCACCATAGGCAGGGGCTGATCCTGGCTGTCTTTTCCGGCAGTGCCCCGAGCCAGAAGGTTCTCATCTGGAGGAGAGGAGGACGACTTTGACCGCAGCATGCACAAGGTAAGCAGGCCAGGCCGCACCACTGAGTGGATGCTTAGATGGTAAGTTACTGAGGGTGTTTTCATTTCTGAGGGACAGAAGCCAAAATCAAACTCACTAAGATAGAAAAAGTAAATGCAAAAGTTGGCATAACCGAAAAGTCGACTGGTGGGATTAGCTATAGGTTACTCCTGCCATCAGGTGATCAGTGGGTACCAGGAACTTGTGCTCCACTGGTAGGACAGGTGCAGCTGCTGAGGGGTCTGTGCTCCCTCAGAAAGTTACCAAACAGAATTACAATAGAAACTGTCGACAGAAAACACACACAACCTAAAAGCTGAGAATTATGTTTTATTCAGCAGATATGACTAACGACCTAAGCCCAGGATTCAGCCTCTCAGATAGCTCTGAGAAAGTGTTCCAAAGAGGAAAGGGACAAGTCAGGATATATACTTTTTGCAAAAAAAAAAAAAAAAAAGATCAGGAAGTTGAACATCAAAATATTGCTGACTGAAGAAAAACCAGACATCTCCAGGTAATGAATTTAGCCCTTTTCTGTGCATGGGAAGAAGCAAGGGACTAGGCTCATTGAAATCATCCTTTGATACACACTTTAACTAGCTAGGGCCAACAGCCTGTTTTTCTCCACCCTGAGTCCCCTCAGGGTGCACCACTGTGGGCAGCTGCAGAGGTCAGTGGCTGCAACATCCTTTATTGAAATGTCAGGTGACATTCTTTGCTCACAGTGCTTCCTGTTGGTCATAAATTCGGCCAAAGTTTTGGAGGTATTGCATGACCAGTTTTGTCCCTTGGCACCAAGAAGGCTTATTTTCCTAGATCAGGAGAAGATCCTGTTGACAGGCCACTCAACATGATGATTGTTCTGGATTAGGCCCTGTGGATAATCTAAAATTCTCTGGATCACGTGTCTTACTAGTGAGTTAAGATCCATGAGGTGTTTTCTCTTGTAGCTTCTTCCCATATCTACAGTTGCACTATTATCATTGTTCTATGTAGAGTTATATAATGTTCAACTGCCTTGAGACATAACAATCTTATAAAACAGACAGGATATAAGCAATATAGCTAGTAACATTAATAAACTAATAGTGCAGCAGTAGGTATAAATAATTTCCACTGATGAGTTAGATGGTAAGTTACTGAGGGTGTTTTCATTTCTGAGGGACAGAAGCCAAAATCAAACTCACTAAGATAGAAAAAGTAAATGCAAAAGTTGGCATAACCGAAAAGTCGACTGGTGGGATTAGCTATAGGTTACTCCTGCCATCAGGTGATCAGTGGGTACCAGGAACTTGTGCTCCACTGGTAGGACAGGTGCAGCTGCTGAGGGGTCTGTGCTCCCTCAGAAAGTTACCAAACAGAATTACAATAGAAACTGTCGACAGAAAACACACACAACCTAAAAGCTGAGAATTATGTTTTATTCAGCAGATATGACTAACGACCTAAGCCCAGGATTCAGCCTCTCAGATAGCTCTGAGAAAGTGTTCCAAAGAGGAAAGGGACAAGTCAGGATATATACTTTTTGCAAAAAAAAAAAAAAAAAAAGATCAGGAAGTTGAACATCAAAATATTGCTGACTGAAGAAAAACCAGACATCTCCAGGTAATGAATTTAGCCCTTTTCTGTGCATGGGAAGAAGCAAGGGACTAGGCTCATTGAAATCATCCTTTGATACACACTTTAACTAGCTAGGGCCAACAGCCTGTTTTTCTCCACCCTGAGTCCCCTCAGGGTGCACCACTGTGGGCAGCTGCAGAGGTCAGTGGCTGCAACATCCTTTATTGAAATGTCAGGTGACATTCTTTGCTCACAGTGCTTCCTGTTGGTCATAAATTCGGCCAAAGTTTTGGAGGTATTGCATGACCAGTTTTGTCCCTTGGCACCAAGAAGGCTTATTTTCCTAGATCAGGAGAAGATCCTGTTGACAGGCCACTCAACATGATGATTGTTCTGGATTAGGCCCTGTGGATAATCTAAAATTCTCTGGATCACGTGTCTTACTAGTGAGTTAAGATCCATGAGGTGTTTTCTCTTGTAGCTTCTTCCCATATCTACAGTTGCACTATTATCATTGTTCTATGTAGAGTTATATAATGTTCAACTGCCTTGAGACATAACAATCTTATAAAACAGACAGGATATAAGCAATATAGCTAGTAACATTAATAAACTAATAGTGCAGCAGAGGTACAAGGTATAAATAATTTGAAAAAAACAAGAGAGAACAAACTGAAACAGTAATTGGTATAACTAGTTGTACTCTGGTCAAAATAAGCCATCAAGTATATGGGGAAGCCAGCTGGAAAAGCCTGATTCTGGAAGGATCAGGTAGAGAGACAAAGATGAATTGTTTCATCTTTTTTTACAAAGGAATACTGTACCAACTTGATGTAGGTAAAAGGAAAGCTTTTCTGGAAAACAAATTAAAAATCAGTATATTTCAGAAAAAAGTCATAAAATTATAAATCATATTTACCTGTTCAGCTATATTAATTCCTGTTGATCTAGATGAAGTTGTTACATTTTCACTAGGTTTAAATTTTCTTACCCACTTCAGGAGTATGATCTAAAAGTTATCAGAAACTTACATTTATTAATCATTTTAATGAACCTTTAAGATGTTCATTTTATAAAAGAATCAGAGTAAAACAGTGATTGTCTATAAACAACAGGACTTAAAATGGCGAGGTGGAAGATCTGATTTGTTATGAGGTAACTGATAAGAAACTTGGGTATTTCTGTGACATACAATGTTTTAAGATAATAACTAGAATTATAATTTAGAAACTTATACTGGGACATATCAGATTTTCAGGAATTCCATGTAAATTTTAAAATATCTATATGAATGACATTTACCCATACAAGATAATAATAAGAGTGCTTCTCAAGTAATTTAACACAACAGTCCCCAACCTTTTTGGTAACAGGGGCTGGTTTTGTGAAAGACAATTTTTCCATGGACCAGGGGCTAGTTTCAGGATGATTCAAGCACATCACATTTACCATGAAACCAAGTTTTGTTCCCTTTGGCACCAAGAAGGCTTATTTTCCTAGATCAGGAGAAGATCCTGTTGACAGGCCACTCAACATGATGATTGTTCTGGATTAGGCCCTGTGGATAATCTAAAATTCTCTGGATCACGTGTCTTACTAGTGAGTTAAGATCCATGAGGTGTTTTCTCTTGTAGCTTCTTCCCATATCTACAGTTGCACTATTATCATTGTTCTATGTAGAGTTATATAATGTTCAACTGCCTTGAGACATAACAATCTTATAAAACAGACAGGATATAAGCAATATAGCTAGTAACATTAATAAACTAATAGTGCAGCAGAGGTACAAGGTATAAATAATTTGAAAAAAACAAGAGAGAACAAACTAAAACAGTAATTGGTATAACTAGTTGTACTCTGGTCAAAATAAGCCATCAAGTATATGGGGAAGCCAGCTGGAAAAGCCTGATTCTGGAAGGATCAGGTAGAGAGACAAAGATGAATTGTTTCATCTTTTTTTACAAAGGAATACTGTACCAACTTGATGTAGGTAAAAGGAAAGCTTTTCTGGAAAACAAATTAAAAATCAGTATATTTCAGAAAAAAGTCATAAAATTATAAATCATATTTACCTGTTCAGCTATATTAATTCCTGTTGATCTAGATGAAGTTGTTACATTTTCACTAGGTTTAAATTTTCTTACCCACTTCAGGAGTATGATCTAAAAGTTATCAGAAACTTACATTTATTAATCATTTTAATGAACCTTTAAGATGTTCATTTTATAAAAGAATCAGAGTAAAACAGTGATTGTCTATAAACAACAGGACTTAAAATGGCGAGGTGGAAGATCTGATTTGTTATGAGGTAACTGATAAGAAACTTGGGTATTTCTGTGACATACAATGTTTTAAGATAATAACTAGAATTATAATTTAGAAACTTATACTGGGACATATCAGATTTTCAGGAATTCCATGTAAATTTTAAAATATCTATATGAATGACATTTACCCATACAAGATAATAATAAGAGTGCTTCTCAAGTAATTTAACACAACAGTCCCCAACCTTTTTGGTAACAGGGGCTGGTTTTGTGAAAGACAATTTTTCCATGGACCAGGGGGCTAGTTTCAGGATGATTCAAGCACATCACATTTATTGTGTACTTTATTTCTAATCTAATGCTGCTGCTGACCTGACAGGAGGTACCCGTCCACTGCCCAGAGGTTGGGGACCCCTGATTTATTAATAACATAACAAATGAGCTTAATTAGTTTAATGTTTCTCTCTGAGATCCCTCAGAATTTCTTTGGAGCATCCCAGAGTTAGCTGGGGGTCAAAATAACTTCAGTTAGAATTTGTTATTTGGAAAGTTTGTCAAAAATATCAACAAAGTTTCAAAACCCTTGGCCAAATAGGATCATAGGTCACTGTGAAACAGTACTTACTCACTTAACCAAAGTGACAAAAGATTTCAAAGACAATTACAGTTTTCCAGATTTTACTATTAGAAGCAGGCTGGTGCAAGTCTGGGTTTGGTTCCTCTCTCTGTTAAGAGAAGAAAGTTTTTTTAGAATACTGCTTTTGACAGTCTATGTGAGATTCTGTAGGTGATCTGTATTTGTTTTTGAAATCGTCTGTCCTTTCTCAGTATTTTATAATAACCTTTATGGAAAATGAATCTGAAAAAGAATGTATGTATATATAACTGCATCATTTAACTGTACACTGAAACTAACACAGCATAGTAAATCGCCTATACTCCAATAGGAAAGAAATTTTAATTTAAAAATAGGAAAAAATCAAGTTTTAAGTTACCAAAAATCTGTAGAAACTATTTTAAATTGATACACCCAAAGCATAAGTACTCCTAAAGGGTTCAGTTGAAAATTCTAATCTCATTTACCTTTATAACTTGCGAAAATATCGTCATAGCAGGTTTTTTGCTAATAAACTCTGCAACAGAAATAACATGGATTTTTTGACTTTTGGTAAATCTTAGTACAATAAAATATGTATCTGTCTTGATTAAACCAGTAAGCTTAAGTTAGCTTTAACACCAGATATTTATCAAATTGTTTCCTGGATAAACCTGAAATTCATTCTGGACAGTTTCATTTATGGCTAGAAGTATTTAATTTCTAAGCACTTACTTTTAAGTCAGTTAAAAGTAGAGTTCTTTTATAAATTTAATTTTGACAGTATTTTCTGGAGATAGAGACATCTCATATGTGTAATGATATATACAGGTATATAAATAAACATAGCTAGAGATGTCATAGCTTCACCTTAAAAACTTAGTTATGAATCAGGTATTACAGTATAAACATATCTGTTTGTAAATAACAGTTGGGGTAAGTTAAATTTGCTTGCCCATGTAACAACAGCCTGTTCTTTGTGGAAAAGACTTAATATCATTTAGACAGCAGACCAGGGTTTTTTGAGAATTAAAAGCAACTGTCTTTGTTCTGCAAGTCTCTAAAAATCAGAAACGTTAAAATACAGCCCCCCCAGTCTGGGTCTGAGCTTAATTAGCTCAATGAGGTAAAACCTAAAACCAAAGGGAAACAATAAAGGAAAAAAGTCCTCTCAAATTTCTTTAAAGGCTCCCTCACCCAAAATCTAATTCACAGCCTCTTTAAGAAGGGTAAATACAGTACCTTCTAGATGGCAAGAACCAAGTACTCAAAACACAGACACAGACAAAAAGTACCTATGAAAATCAGGTAGAATATTTACATCTCAAAGATACAGCGAGAGAAATGCATGTTCTCCCTAGAAGGGCTTTTGTTTCTTTAAGGTCAGAATTCTGAAAAGATGTTTTATTAAGCCGGCTTTCTCTGTACACAATAGAAGAGCCCATCTTAGTCATTTTCAGGGCAAGAGTTCCTTTAATTCTTCATGAAGTAGGTACTTCTAAATGTAAATTTTGTACATGTGGAAATCTGACTGGAGTCTTGGTTAGAGGCTGGCAATCCATCGATCCTTATTCTTTTTGTTTTGAAAGCTTTGTTAAAATCACTAGTGATGAGTGGGTGGTGAGCTACTGTGCCCGTGTGAGTTTAACTCCCTAGATTTTAGCCTGGAATCCTGTTAGCCCTCTTAGGTCTTGGTTTCTCCCGTCAGTCGCCTGAGACCACTGTGGGTGCTTGGATTATGGAGTGGCCAGCTCTTATGCATGTCCCTGGCAAACACGTTTTTAATTGAAAAGAGTGTATTTCCTTATGGGTACAGCAACACGGTATGAGGACTTGCCTTTATCACCCCACAGGCTTCTCAGTTTCCTGAGAAAGCCGCAGCCAGCCAGGAGGTGATGTTCCTTCTGAGCTGAAAGCTTTCATGAGGTATCTTCACTTTTATTTTGATAAACTGTATATAGTAGCCAATTCAAGGGAAAACGACAGGCCAGTCTTCTACCTAATTACCATCTGAGGATAACCCAGGTAGCTCTTCTTGAAACTAAGTTTCAAGGATAACCTACTTCTCTTCCAAGTTTCAACACCACTGTTCTTTGTGGAAAAGACTTAATATCATTTAGACAGCAGACCAGGGTTTTTTGAGAATTAAAAGCAACTGTCTTTGTTCTGCAAGTCTCTAAAAATCAGAAACGTTAAAATACAGCCCCCCCAGTCTGGGTCTGAGCTTAATTAGCTCAATGAGGTAAAACCTAAAACCAAAGGGAAACAATAAAGGAAAAAAGTCCTCTCAAATTTCTTTAAAGGCTCCCTCACCCAAAATCTAATTCACAGCCTCTTTAAGAAGGGTAAATACAGTACCTTCTAGATGGCAAGAACCAAGTACTCAAAACACAGACACAGACAAAAAGTACCTATGAAAATCAGGTAGAATATTTACATCTCAAAGATACAGCGAGAGAAATGCATGTTCTCCCTAGAAGGGCTTTTGTTTCTTTAAGGTCAGAATTCTGAAAAGATGTTTTATTAAGCCGGCTTTCTCTGTACACAATAGAAGAGCCCATCTTAGTCATTTTCAGGGCAAGAGTTCCTTTAATTCTTCATGAAGTAGGTACTTCTAAATGTAAATTTTGTACATGTGGAAATCTGACTGGAGTCTTGGTTAGAGGCTGGCAATCCATCGATCTTATTCTTTTTGTTTTGAAAGCTTTGTTAAAATCACTAGTGATGAGTGGGTGGTGAGCTACTGTGCCCGTGTGAGTTTAACTCCCTAGATTTTAGCCTGGAATCCTGTTAGCCCTCTTAGGTCTTGGTTTCTCCCGTCAGTCGCCTGAGACCACTGTGGGTGCTTGGATTATGGAGTGGCCAGCTCTTATGCATGTCCCTGGCAAACACGTTTTTAATTGAAAAGAGTGTATTTCCCTATGGGTACAGCAACACGGTATGAGGACTTGCCTTTATCACCCCACAGGCTTCTCAGTTTCCTGAGAAAGCCGCAGCCAGCCAGGAGGTGATGTTCCTTCTGAGCTGAAAGCTTTCATGAGGTATCTTCACTTTTATTTTGATAAACTGTATATAGTAGCCAATTCAAGGGAAAACGACAGGCCAGTCTTCTACCTAATTACCATCTGAGGATAACCCAGGTAGCTCTTCTTGAAACTAAGTTTCAAGGATAACCTACTTCTCTTCCAGTGAGGATTTCAACACCACTGAGTAAAACTTAAGGTCATCTGCCATTGACAGGAGATCAGAGAATCCAGAGAGACTGACCCAAATTCATCTGGACTCTGAGGAGGTAGACAGGCCCAAGAATCCTCTGCTGGTGCCTAGGCTCTGGATCCTTTAGAGTTCAAGCAAAGGAAAAAAGTCTGTTCTGTGTACCTTTGTGATCACCAAAACTGTTGACTGAAAAAATATATATACAACCAAAAAGTTGAGAATTGTGTTTTATTCAGCAGACACACTAAGAACCTAAGCTTGAGAGAGAGCCTCTCAGATAGCACTGAGGCTCAGCTCTGAAGAGGTAAGAGAGAAAAACAGTCAAACATCAAAAGAATCTAATTAAGGAAGAAACAAACATCTTGAGTTAATGAATTTAGCCCTTTTCTAGGTAGGAGAAGATGCCAGAGTCTGGGCTCACTGAAATCCTACGTTTGACACACATCTTAACTATCCAGGGCCGTATCATCCCGAATCCCCTCAGGGTGCACCCCTGGGGGTGGCTGCAGAGGCTGCTGGTTTGATGGCTGCAACAGCCTCTGTTTATTGATATAGCAGGTGACATTCTTTTCTCCCAGACCCATCAATTCCAGTCCTGTGTATGTACCCAGAAGAACTGAAAACTGGTACACAAATAACACACGTGTAGGTTCATGGCAGTACTGTGCACAGAGTCAAAACTTGGAAGCAGCAAAAATGTTCATCACCTCACAAACGAATAAGCTGAATGTGGCATATCCATATGACAGAATATCAGCTAACATAGGAATGAAGTGCTGATACATGGCACATTGTATTTGAACCTTGAAAACACTGTGCTCAGTGGAAGAAGCCAGATACAGAAGCCCAAATACTGTATGATTCCATTTACATGGAATATCCAGAAAAGGTAAATCCACAAAGACAGAACACAGACTGGTGATTATCAAGGCCTAGAAGGAAAGGGGAGTGATCATTTAATGGGAAGAGGACCTTTGAGGGTGATAAAACTGCTGTGGAACTACGTGGAGGTTGAGGCTGCACAATATCAGCAGTGTGCTAAATGTCACCATGTTGTATGTTCACTTTTGGTTAATTTTGGTTAATGGTTGTATGTTCACTAATGGTTAATTTTATGTTATATGACTTTTACTCCAATAAAAATATCTTTAAAAAAATGGGTACCAGCAACTCCAACAGCCCCAGAAAGGCTCTCACTGGCCTGGCTAGAGCCATCTGCTCATCGCTGAACCAGTCACTCTGGCCAGGGTTAATGCTATTGCTGGCCAGGCCTGATTTCTGTGCCCACCATCAGAGCCCCACTGTGGCCACAGAATGAAACCTCCCCAAAGGAAAAGATGGGTGCTGCAGAGAAAGCGGGACACTGGGAAGGCAAAAATTGCCAGAGATTCACTCTAGAGTTTGGTCCCTTGGCCTTTCCCAAGGCTGTTCCTGTCCGTGTTCTTCGCTTCCTTCTAACTTCATCTTGCTCCTCCCCCACCCCCAGCTCCAGAGTGGAATCGGCCGACTAATTCTGAAGGAAGAGATGAAGGCCAGGTCCAGTTCCTACACGGACCCCTGGACCCCACCCCGGAGCTCCACCAGCAGTCGGGAGGCCCTGCACACAGCTGGCTACGATGTGTCTCTAAATGGCGGTAAGCCCTGCCCTGGAGCCTGCTGGGGGGCGGAGCACTTTCTTCCCCATCAGTTCTTCCATAAGTGAATCTAACCTCCCACAGCTTCACCAGAGTCTAGAATACAGACTAAAGACCATGCTCTGTCCTGAGGAGTCACTTCTGTTTCTTTGGGTCATCTGAGGTTGTGACTTCCAGTCAGGCTCCATGTTAAGAAAAACTCCTCTAACAATCTAAGGAGAAAAGGGGTTGACTCTTGAAGTAGTGAGCCTGCCACCACTGGAGGTGTACAAGCAGAGACTTGGTTCAAGCATTCTGCCCGGAGAGTCTCTCACTGTAAGCTCCTCCCTCTTTCTGGACCCACCCATAGTCTGCCTGCCTCTTCTCTTACTTACCTTTGTGGGATTCAGTCCTGCCAGGAAATCCTATCTCAGGTCAACATCTGATGGATAAACAAAAGGTACCAGCTATTCTAATCCAGCGTGCTAGGCATCTGAAGATACATTATCAGCCTAAATCCTCACAAAAACCCTTGATGTAGAGGGATTATTATCACCCACTTTATAGATGAGAGACCTCTTGCCCAAAGTCAGAAAGCCAATGTGACTGAGCCGGGATCAGACCACTGAAGGGCCGGATAAAAAATGGGTACCAGCAACTCCAACAGCCCCAGAAAGGCTCTCACTGGCCTGGCTAGAGCCATCTGCTCATCGCTGAACCAGTCACTCTGGCCAGGGTTAATGCTATTGCTGGCCAGGCCTGATTTCTGTGCCCACCATCAGAGCCCCACTGTGGCCACAGAATGAAACCTCCCCAAAGGAAAAGATGGGTGCTGCAGAGAAAGCGGGACACTGGGAAGGCAAAAATTGCCAGAGATTCACTCTAGAGTTTGGTCCCTTGGCCTTTCCCAAGGCTGTTCCTGTCCGTGTTCTTCGCTTCCTTCTAACTTCATCTTGCTCCTCCCCCACCCCCAGCTCCAGAGTGGAATCGGCCGACTAATTCTGAAGGAAGAGATGAAGGCCAGGTCCAGTTCCTACACGGACCCCTGGACCCCACCCCGGAGCTCCACCAGCAGTCGGGAGGCCCTGCACACAGCTGGCTACGATGTGTCTCTAAATGGCGGTAAGCCCTGCCCTGGAGCCTGCTGGGGCGGAGCACTTTCTTCCCCATCAGTTCTTCCATAAGTGAATCTAACCTCCCACAGCTTCACCAGAGTCTAGAATACAGACTAAAGACCATGCTCTGTCCTGAGGAGTCACTTCTGTTTCTTTGGGTCATCTGAGGTTGTGACTTCCAGTCAGGCTCCATGTTAAGAAAAACTCCTCTAACAATCTAAGGAGAAAAGGGGTTGACTCTTGAAGTAGTGAGCCTGCCACCACTGAAGGTGTACAAGCAGAGACTTGGTTCAAGCATTCTGCCCGGAGAGTCTCTCACTGTAAGCTCCTCCCTCTTTCTGGACCCACCCATAGTCTGCCTGCCTCTTCTCTTACTTACCTTTGTGGGATTCAGTCCTGCCAGGAAATCCTATCTCAGGTCAACATCTGATGGATAAACAAAAGGTACCAGCTATTCTAATCCAGCGTGCTAGGCATCTGAAGATACATTATCAGCCTAAATCCTCACAAAAACCCTTGATGTAGAGGGATTATTATCACCCACTTTATAGATGAGAGACCTCTTGCCCAAAGTCAGAAAGCCAATGTGACTGAGCCGGGATCAGACCCAGCATAGAGTGACTCAAGGGCCTAAGCTTTCCCCTCTTTACTCTGCTGCACCTGACTCCAGGTGAGCTCGACGAGGACAGTGGTAGTGATGACGATCAAGCCAGTTTTACTGAGGGTTTGCATCTGTCACGCACCGTGCTAATATCACTATACTGTGCCCTGTATCTTTCACAGTGACCCTATAAAGGAGACACTGGCCTCCCTATTTTGCAGATAAGCGTGGTTTACTCTCTGAAGTTGAAGTTGGGTATCTTTTAATGGCAGAATTGGGGTAAACTGATGAGCTGTTTCCCTGTCTGACCACTGAGGGGCACTGTTTTCAACCCCGTGGCTCTGGACTCTACATTCTATAAGCGCTGCTCAAAGTTCAGCTCGGTTTAATGGCATCTGTGCAACAAATATCACAGAGCACCCACACCGCCCAGGCGCTGGGCCACAAGCAGGGTGGAGAGGGAGGACAGGGTGCACGCGCATCTATTAGACACTGACCAGCAGGGAAGGAGCTGAAGGACACCCATTCTCCCCACCAGCCAGGGTGGCCCAGGAATGGGAGCCATTTCTGTCTGTCTAGATGAACACTGACCTCTGGCTTTTCTCTCTTGCAGCCCCTCGATCCCACTACCTGGCTGACAGCGGTACGTTCTGCCTGCCTACCTTCAGCCTGTCATGTTCCGTGAGGGCCAGAGCCGAGTCCACTGCAGGCCCCTCTGAGCTGGGATGGGCACACAGCATGGATGTCCCAGCACAGTTCCCTGCTGACACAGTCCACCCCGTGTGTCTGTCACATGGAGGGCCTTAATCTTGGGTTCTGGAACCAGTGGTGTCATGCCCAGAGAGACAGAAAGAGTACACACCTCTTCCACCTACGTGGGAGCCGGCCTGAGTTTTGAGCTCGACTCCAGTTCCAGGGCCTTTGTCCAGAGCCACCCTGTGGCCAGGACCCATGGGTCCATCAGTGGAGTGTAACTGGACAGTTAAGGCCAGAAGACTCAGAGTAGGTACTTCAGGTGGGCCTAGAGTCCTGCCAGGGTGAGGATCCCCTGAGCTGGTCGCCTGTAAGCCTGGAGAGCCGTGGAAGGAGCTGGTGGCCCATCTATCCCCCTTCCCATGAAGGTGGGGAGTAACACTGGCCAGATGACCTCAGGGAGAGGAAAGCCTGGCTTGAGGCTTCTGGTAATTGTCTTGGCTCCTTTCAGATCCCCTCATCTCCAAATCTGCCTCCCTGCCTGCCTACAGGAGAAACGGGCTACACAGGGTGAGTAAGAGAGGCCGTGCTGGGGACATTATCCCCGGGCAGCTCACGCTTCCTGCACCCACGCCTGGATGATGACTTCTGGGTGAAGCCTGGACAGAGCCTTTGGGGCTAGGGTGCACTGAGAGAAGAGCCCCATGGGAGGGCTGGGAGCACCTGGTACTTATGGCACAGTTACTCCACGCTGAGCACTTTACAAGCACTGATTCATTATAACCCTCTGAGGTTGTTACTGTTATTAGTAACCCTGTTTTGTGGATGAAGAAATGGAGGTTCAGACCATGCAGTGACCCTCTTGAGCTCTCATTCCTCTAAGTGCTGAGCCAGGATTTGAGCTCAGGCCAGCTGCCTCCACCCCCACCACCCACCCCCCCAGCCCAGACCTCACACTCACCTGACTGATTCACCTGCTGTGGCTTGCAGCCTTCTGGATTCTTAGACGTCCTACAGCATAAAACCTTCATGGAAGCTGTGAGTTGGTTTAAGGGCTGAAAGGGAATGAAAGATGTCTTATTGGCAAAAGGAGAAGCTCTGTGACTAGAAAGGTGATGGGGAGGGAAGGGACACCTACCTAGTGGCAGGCACTGTTCCAGGTGCTGGGGGTCGTGCAGTGAACACATCTGCTGCTTCTGAGGAGGCCTCATCCCAGCCAGGGAGAAACCCAAGCTGTCAGTGCCTGTGGGACTTGAGTCCGCAGTCAAGTACACCTGGAGGCAGAAAGAGGCAGTCAGAGATGGGTGATGTAAACACAGGCCTGAGTGCAGGGAGGAGCCTCACCTGTCCAAGCCCAGCAAGAGCCACCCTCCAGAGGTGAGGTACTTCAGGTGGGCCTAGAGTCCTGCCAGGGTGAGGATCCCCTGAGCTGGTCGCCTGTAAGCCTGGAGAGCCGTGGAAGGAGCTGGTGGCCCATCTATCCCCCTTCCCATGAAGGTGGGGAGTAACACTGGCCAGATGACCTCAGGGAGAGGAAAGCCTGGCTTGAGGCTTCTGGTAATTGTCTTGGCTCCTTTCAGATCCCCTCATCTCCAAATCTGCCTCCCTGCCTGCCTACAGGAGAAACGGGCTACACAGGGTGAGTAAGAGAGGCCGTGCTGGGGACATTATCCCCGGGCAGCTCACGCTTCCTGCACCCACGCCTGGATGATGACTTCTGGGTGAAGCCTGGACAGAGCCTTTGGGGCTAGGGTGCACTGAGAGAAGAGCCCCATGGGAGGGCTGGGAGCACCTGGTACTTATGGCACAGTTACTCCACGCTGAGCACTTTACAAGCACTGATTCATTATAACCCTCTGAGGTTGTTACTGTTATTAGTAACCCTGTTTTGTGGATGAAGAAATGGAGGTTCAGACCATGCAGTGACCCTCTTGAGCTCTCATTCCTCTAAGTGCTGAGCCAGGATTTGAGCTCAGGCCAGCTGCCTCCACCCCCACCACCCACCCCCCCAGCCCAGACCTCACACTCACCTGACTGATTCACCTGCTGTGGCTTGCAGCCTTCTGGATTCTTAGACGTCCTACAGCATAAAACCTTCATGGAAGCTGTGAGTTGGTTTAAGGGCTGAAAGGGAATGAAAGATGTCTTATTGGCAAAAGGAGAAGCTCTGTGACTAGAAAGGTGATGGGGAGGGAAGGGACACCTACCTAGTGGCAGGCACTGTTCCAGGTGCTGGGGGTCGTGCAGTGAACACATCTGCTGCTTCTGAGGAGGCCTCATCCCAGCCAGGGAGAAACCCAAGCTGTCAGTGCCTGTGGGACTTGAGTCCGCAGTCAAGTACACCTGGAGGCAGAAAGAGGCAGTCAGAGATGGGTGATGTAAACACAGGCCTGAGTGCAGGGAGGAGCCTCACCTGTCCAAGCCCAGCAAGAGCCACCCCTCCAGAGGTGAGGTCAGGGTCCCGGGTCCGGAGATGTGAGGCTAGGGTGGGGTGAGCGTGGAGACAAAGCCAGACAGATGTCATTAGGGCCCAGTGCTGGTTCAGACTCAGAAGGTTTCCTCTGGGTGTGCTGCACCATCCAACTCAGATTGTTAATGGGATCTCCCTTGTGTAGAGAAGAGACTGCAGAGGGCCTAAGTGGTAGATTTAATTGTATAAGAGACAATTTTAGGGTCAAGCACACAAAAGGGGTCAGAGCTCCACAAATGAGTGATGGCTGGTGTTAATACTACCCCCTGCCCCAAGCAGGGGACAGACAGAGCCTGTCCTCCACACGCCCAGAGCCTGTTCTGTTCATGAACAGAAGTTCACTGAAAGCCTTTTGTGTATGCCAGGTACTGTTCTGGGTTCTTGGAACACCTCAGTGACCAAATCAAACAAACACCCCTGTTTATTGGAACTTATGTTCTAGGAGGGAGAAACAGCAAGCAAGAAGTATACAGTATACCAATCACTTCATATACTATGTAGAAGGTAGTAAATGCTGTGGGAAAATGGGGGAAAACTGAGCAGGATAAGAGCAGTTGGGAGTTGGGGAAGAGGTGAGCTGTAATTTCAGATAGAGTTGTCAGGGTAGATCTCACAGGAAAAAAAGGTATTTGAGTAATGAAACAAAGTACATGTTGCTGTCCACTAGCCTATGACTATGTACTGAGTGCCTACCATGTGCCAGGCCACCAGACATATGGCAGCAAATTAAACCACCCCAACCTGAGGCTTCTGAGAGGGCACTGTGTCCCACCAGCTCCATTCCCTTTTCTGGGGTGGGGTGAGGACTTCAGCAAAACAGAGGTGAGCCCGCCTCAGGTCAGCCCTGCTCTGTCTCCCCTGCAGACGCCCAGTGCAGACCTATTCCACTACGACAGCATGAACGCCGTCAACTGGGGCATGCGAGGTGAGTGCAGCCTCCCCTGGGACTTGACAGGGCCCACATTACAACGCAGTGCTCACAGCTGCCCGTTCAACCAACGACCGTGGCCCCACCCCGGGCTCTGTCTAACCCCGAGTCCCCTTTCCCTTCCCATCCCCTCCCTTCCCCTGCTCTTCCTTCATCCTCTCGGGTCCCTGGCCTTGGGTGATCTCCAGGCCATCTGTCCCATCTGGATTCCCAGAGCCATCTGTGTTCTTGCTCTTCTCCCAGTCCTGCTGAGCTGATGCTGCCTGCCAGCCCCGGGTGGAGGGAAGTGCTCAGAGCCAGATGCACTTTGTTCCCAGAAAAACTCCCATGGGCCTCATTCTCTCTACCAGTGATACTCTCCCACCAGCCCCAGTCAGCTTTACAAGCAGACTCAGGCAGGTTCACAGCAAACCCTGGAGGGTTCCCCCAAGAAGATGAAGGACTGCACCCATGTGCTACATGGCCCCAGCCCCTTCCTATTTCTATTTTAAATATCTCTAACACCCTATCTCTGGATCAGCCCCATCCTTTTCTCCATTTTGTTCAAAATAGCCTTGACTGGGGATGAGTTCAATGAGCATAGGCTCTCTACGACAGAGCCTGGTGTAGTGATGGAAAGCAAAGACTGACACTGTGTGTCTCTTTTCTCTCTGCAGAGTACAAGGTAAAGATACACAGACCCTGGGGGTCTCTGCGACCCTGCAAGTTGCTACCCTGGGGACAAGCAGGAAGATGACAGCACTGTCCATGCAGGGAAGGGAACAGCGGCATATAACCCTAAGGGTCCTCTCAAGACTAGCATTTCCAGTCCCTCCTTGGGTACTTCCCCTGAATCCTGCCCTGCGTGTCTTGCCTCCTGAAACCAGACAGTTCCCCCAGGCCTCAGAGTCTTTCTGGAGGCTTACCAACCACAGATAGGAGACATTCACATTCAGAAGCCCTTCTGCTCACATCAAGGCCAAACGCCACCAAGCTTATCCCTAGCAGTAACCGAGGACTCTGGAGCCTTTCCTTTGGGAGAAGGTGCCTTGAGGCTACCTGCCAGGAAACCCCAAAGAGGATGCCCTCAGCCCTTCCTCCAGACTGTGTGATCAATGGCTCTTCCTGAATAGAGAGGGAGCCCAGCCACCACCCTCACCCATCTCTCCTCTCTCCTCAGATCTACCCTTACGAGCTGCTCCTGGTGACCACAAGAGGGAGAAACCGACTGCCCAAAGACGTGGACCGGACGCGTTTAGAGGTAGGTGTAGAGAACTGAGAAGGAGCCTTGGTGTTTGAAGTGATTCCAGAAACTGACTAGTCTAACCCAGCTTGGGTGGAACAGGCAAGATGAAGGACATAAAGGCCACACAGCTGGTTGAAAAAGCAGAGACTCCTACCTGTTTCCTTAGCCCTGACCAGTCCCTGCTGTTCCGTGCAGCCTCCTCGGCTCAGTTTGCACCTGTGATGCAGAGCTACAGTGTGTCTTCAGCTGGGGCGGATGTTCTGCAGATGTGAGAGGACAGCTGGGTTTGGTTCCCACTTCCAAGGGCCTGCAGCCTGTGTGCTGAGAAGAAAGAGTACTGGTGTTCCACAGGACGGTCTAGGAAACCAGGGCCTGTGACAGAGAAGGATGGGGACAGCTCTGTGCCAGGGGTAAATGTAGAGCAAGTCTCGAGCAAGACTCCCTGGGTCCCAACCCTGATGCCGCCATCCCTAGGTGGACAGCATGGCCACCTCTCCAAACCTTAGTTTTCTCCTCTGTAAGATGGGGTGACGGTCATGCCTCCCTCAAGCTGCCAAATGACATACATGAGGCAGTACATGTAGAGCCCCTGATACAGAATCCAGCAGTGTACTGAGTAGAAAGGTCTCCAGAGAGTGTCACTGCTTTTACAGGGAGACCACTGAGGCCGGCTGGGTTTCACAGGCTTCCAGGAAGAGGAAGGGTCTAGAAGACTTTAGAGGTGGGAGGTCCAGATGGATGGAGAGGGAGGAGAGCATCAAGAGCAGGCGGGCAACACAGACAAGGCGCAGGCATGGCGGGAGCAGGGCACGGGCTCTTGAGCTGCCTGGCCCACTTGGTGTGGAGCTGCAGACCCGCTTACACTGGTTCCAGGAGAGGATGCGGCCCTTCCCTCTCTGCCACTCCCTGGAACACCCTTTCCATCTCAGCAGCTGCCTCACTGCTCGGGGCCCCATTCTAGAGATGCCAGTGCCCCAAAGCCTTCCTCGGGACATGTCACTCACCTTTTCCTCCAGCCTCCCCCAGCCCTGTGCCCAGAGCACAGACCCGACACCTCTCTTCCTCCTCTTTGTCTCGTCATCAAGCCGTTCACCTGTGTCTGACACATGCTCTGTCGTCTACCACAGCGCCTGGGCTGGGGGAGGTGTCAGGAGAGATCTGTGGAATTGAATGCAAGCTTGTAAGAGAGGAGGCTCAGCACTTCATGGGACACCCTTGACCTGATACCTGAGGAATTTGCCCACAGTGGAGGGTGGAGCCTAGGAGCAGGGTGTGAAGGGACCAGGACACTCCACCCCAGGCAGCAACCTGGGGTAACAGGGACAGAAACAGATGATTCTCCTTACATTTACAAGGGCCGCCTCTCACTGTCTAGCAGTGAGTGAGTGCTGGTGCTGATGGAGACAGCTCCCACAGCAGCTCAGAGGAGCTAGCATTTAGTGATGAAAGTGTTCACAAACCTGGACGAACTGCTCTCCTCCTGGACACCCAGAAGCTCAGACCAGGAAAACACAGCCTTCTCTGAGTATCAGAATCATTTCAGGAGCTTTTTAAAAACACCAGTAGAGGGCCCCACCTGAGTCCAATTGAATCACAATCTAGGGAAGAAGCAGAGGCTCCCGGGGATATCTGATGTGTAGCCTTCTGGGCTAGAGATGCTTCCCTAGCCCCCTACAGCCGTTTAGGCCAGGCTCTGAAGAAGGAAACCCCCTTACTCTGTCCTCAGAGAGCTCAGGGTATAGATACTCGTTCATTCAATAAATATTTCAGTTAGTTCAGATCAGTTGCTCAGTGACGTTCGATTGCTTGCGACTCTGTGGACTACAGCACACCAGGCTTCCCTGTCCTTCACTGTCTCCCAGTGCTTGCCCAGACTCATGTCCATTGACTCACTGATGCCATCCAACCATGTTGTCCTCTGTTGTCCCCTTCTCCTTTTGCCTTCTATGTTTACCAACATCAGGCTCTTTTCCAGTGAGTCAACTCTTCACATCAGGTGGCCAAAGTATTGGAGCTTCAGCATCAGTCCTTCCAATGAAAAGTCAGGGTTGATTTCCTTTAAGATTGACAGGGTTGGTCTCCTTGCAGTCCAAGGGACTCAAGTGCCTTCTCCAACACCACAATTCAAAGGCATCAATTCTTTGGTGCTCAGCCTTCTTTATGGTCCAGCTCTCACATCCATACATGACTACTGAGAAAACCGTAGCTGACTACATGGAGCTTTGTCAGCAAAGTGATGTCTCTGCTTTTGAATACTCTGTCTAGGTTTGTCATAGCTTTTCTCCCAAGGACCAAGCATTTTTAAATTTCATGACTGCAGTTACTATCTGCAATGATTTTGAAGCACAAGAAATTAAAGTCTGTCACTGTTTCTATTGTTTGCCCATCTATTTGCCATGAAGTGATGGGACTGGATGCCATGATCTTTGTTTTTTGAATGTTGAGTTTTACGCCAGCTTTTTCACTATCTTCTTTCACCTTTATCAATAGGCACTATAGTTTCTCTTTACTTTCTGCCATAAGGGTGGTGTCATCTGCATACATGGGGCTATTAATATTTTTCTCAGCAATCTTTTTTATTTTTTCTTTTTTTAAAAATTTATTTATTTATTTATTTATTTTTTTACATGTATGTTCCCAGATCATTCATATGCATATCCCTGGACCCTCCCCCCAGTCAGTTCCCCCCCTCCCATCCCTCCAGACCATCGCTCCAAGTGGTTGTAGGTACCCCTATTCCCCTAGCACAATGACAATAGCTATCTTTTCCATACATGACAGTATAGGCTTCCATGTTACTCCCTCCATGCCTCCCTCCCACTGTTCAGTCTCCACAATGTCTTTATGTCTATTCTCTGTTTTTTCATGAGTTCACTGCGTATGTTATCATGACTATCTTACTAGATCCCATATATATGAGTTAGTATACTATACTTGTCTTTCTCTTTTTGACTTACTTCACTTTTTATGATAGGTTCTAGAGCCAGCCACCTCATTATTTTTCTCAGCAATCTTGACTCCAGCTTGTGCTTCATCCAGACCAGCATTTCCCATGATGTACTCAGCATATAAATTAAATAAGCAGGGTGACAGTATACAGCCTTGACATACTCCTTTCCCAATCTGGAACCACAGTTGGCAGTCCTTAAGGGGGGACTTTAAGATTGACAGGGTTGGTCTCCTTGCAGTCCAAGGGACTCAAGTGCCTTCTCCAACACCACAATTCAAAGGCATCAATTCTTTGGTGCTCAGCCTTCTTTATGGTCCAGCTCTCACATCCATACATGACTACTGAGAAAACCGTAGCTGACTACATGGAGCTTTGTCAGCAAAGTGATGTCTCTGCTTTTGAATACTCTGTCTAGGTTTGTCATAGCTTTTCTCCCAAGGACCAAGCATTTTTAAATTTCATGACTGCAGTTACTATCTGCAATGATTTTGAAGCACAAGAAATTAAAGTCTGTCACTGTTTCTATTGTTTGCCCATCTATTTGCCATGAAGTGATGGGACTGGATGCCATGATCTTTGTTTTTTGAATGTTGAGTTTTACGCCAGCTTTTTCACTATCTTCTTTCACCTTTATCAATAGGCACTATAGTTTCTCTTTACTTTCTGCCATAAGGGTGGTGTCATCTGCATACATGGGGCTATTAATATTTTTCTCAGCAATCTTTTTTATTTTTTCTTTTTTTAAAAATTTATTTATTTATTTATTTATTTTTTTACATGTATGTTCCCAGATCATTCATATGCATATCCCTGGACCCTTCCCCCAGTCAGTTCCCCCCCTCCCATCCCTCCAGACCATCGCTCCAAGTGGTTGTAGGTACCCCTATTCCCCTAGCACAATGACAATAGCTATCTTTTCCATACATGACAGTATAGGCTTCCATGTTACTCCCTCCATGCCTCCCTCCCACTGTTCAGTCTCCACAATGTCTTTATGTCTATTCTCTGTTTTTTCATGAGTTCACTGCGTATGTTATCATGACTATCTTACTAGATCCCATATATATGAGTTAGTATACTATACTTGTCTTTCTCTTTTTGACTTACTTCACTTTTTATGATAGGTTCTAGAGCCAGCCACCTCATTATTTTTCTCAGCAATCTTGACTCCAGCTTGTGCTTCATCCAGACCAGCATTTCCCATGATGTACTCAGCATATAAATTAAATAAGCAGGGTGACAGTATACAGCCTTGACATACTCCTTTCCCAATCTGGAACCAGTCTGTTGTTCCATGTCCAGTTTTAACTGTTGCTTCTTGTCCTGCATACAGGTTTCTCAGGAGGAAGATAAGGTGGTCTAGTATTCCCATCTCTCTCAGAATTTTCCACAGTTTGTTGTGATCCACATAATCAAAGGCTTTGGCATAGAAAATCAAGCAGAAATAGATGTTTTTCTGGAATTCCCTTGCTCTTTCTATGATACATCGGATGTTGACAATTTGATCTCTGGTTCCTATGCCTTTTCTAAATCCAGCTTGTATATCTGGAAGTTCTCGGTTCATGTTGCAACCTAGCTTGGAGAATTTTGAGCATTACTTTGCTAGCATGTGAAATGAGTGCAATGGTGCAGTAGTTTGAACATTCTTTGGCACTGCCCTTCTTTGGGATTGGAATGAAAAGTGACCTTTTCCAGTCCTGAGGCCACTGCTGAGTTTTCCAAATTTTCTGGCATACTGAGTGTAGGACTTTAACAGCATTATCTTTTAGGATTTGAAATAGCTCAGATGGAATTCCATCACCTCCACTAGTAGCTTTGTTTATAGTAATGCTTCCTAGGGCCCACTTGATTTCGCAGTCTAAGATGGCTGGCTCTAGGTGAATGATCACACCATCATGGTCATCCAGGTCATTTTAAGTTCTTTTTGTAAAGTTCTTCTGTGTTTTCTTGCCATCTCTTCTTAGTATCTTCTGCTTCTATTAGGTCTATACTGTTTCTGTCCTTTATTGTGCCTATCTTTGCATGAAATGTTCAATTGGTATCTCTAATTTTCTTGTAGAGATTTTTAGTCTTTCCCAGAGAATTGGCTATGTGGTGGTATACATAATTCTCACTTAATCTCCTTCAGTACTTTATTAGCTAATATAATTGCTATCAACAACAAGTGATTGTAGTAAGTTTTCAGGCAGGCTATATGCCATCTATTTCTTTCTTTAAACAAAATCATTAATTTTATTTGAAAAAATAAAAATGAAAGTTCAGACCTCTAGAAAAGTTGCAAGAAAAGTAAAATGAGCACCCATCCATCCTTGACCTAAATGCACCAGTTGTTCGCATTTAAGTACCATGCATTTCTGACTCTAAAAGCTTAAAAATCAAAGTTGTTATCAACTTTCAAGGCTGCTTGGAAGCAATGGGAAGGCGCATCCCAGAAAGGGGTTAAAGAACCCACTAAAGCATGAAGAACAATGTGTCATTACATGGCATACTTGTTTTCATATAAGAAAGAGTATGGTATGGAGAAATCTATAGAGAGTAATTTTTTCATTGACTGGCCTAAGGAACAACCTCCCAGATCATTTGTAAAGATACTACTGAGGGGAAATAAGCTCTAACATTTTAGACAGGTCTCCTTTTTCATCCAAAGTAGACAGCAGCAACATTAATCTATACACTCTCCTGGACACAACGCATGGACCAAGGATGCAGAAAGGGGAAGCCAACCACGATGCACCAAGAGGCACTTCGGTGAAACAGAAGTCCCTGCTGAGTCTTGGGCAGGGGAGGCCTCTCCAGTGAGATTGGCTTCAGAGGTCCCTCCCAGGAAACATTCACTCACACATTCAACCATTCGACAGATATTCATCACACACCTTCCATGGGTCAGACACTGCCAGGCACAGCACAACCAGAGGAAATGTACAGGAACCACTCCCGCCTCCACCTGCCCCTCACACCCTCAAGCTCTTCCCTCTCTGTCTCCTCCTCCTCCTTCCAGCGCCACCTGTCCCAGGAGGAGTTCTACCAGGTCTTCGGCATGACCATCTCCGAGTTTGACCGGCTGGCCCTCTGGAAGAGGAATGAACTGAAGAAGCAAGCCCGGCTGTTCTAGGCAGAGGCTCTATAAATATATATGCATTTATATAAAGATATATGTAAAATCTCTATACTGAAGCTCGGTATAATCTTCTCGTGTAATGGGACACACTGCCTGCCATGAGACTTGCTTTTCTGTACTGTCAGGCAAGGCCACATCATCAAGATATTTTTATGCTCCTACCTTTCTCTTTTTTAAGTGCAATGGGGTTTGGGAAGGAATTTGTGGGGACTCCCACCCTTTTACTGGGGAGTCTTTTTATACTGAAACATCTGTCCTGACTTGAGTCCCCCAAGGTCCAACTCTCTTTCCTAAAAGAGGTGCCTCAAGGAGTCTCTCTTCTGCTTCTCGTCTCGTTCCCCCAGTCTCCAGGGAGGATGCTGAATGTGCAGTTTTCAGACCTTAATGGCCCCAGAGGGGCCCTCTCAAGGAGGATCCACAGCATTCTCCCCAAGTCACTGAGCACCTTTGAGAGCCCTGAAGAATTTTCTTATCACCCCTGCTAGGACCCCAGCTCTGTCTGGGAGTGATGCAGCTAGAAATGTGGGTTTCAGGTCTACTCATTACAGAAATAAAAATTAGTGGACAGGGCCTTGGCCTCTTCTCGCCTCTTCAATCCTCCTTCTATCCTTGATCCTCACCTCTTTCTAGTCCAAATCTATGACTCATGGTAGGAAAAGGAAAAGTATTATCCTTCCCTGCACCATTACTCCCGGTGGCCCTGTGCCTGGCCCCTACAGGGAGAACCAGAGCGAGGAAGTGGGAGCCGGGAGCAGGAGACAGAGTAGGACACCAATTTTCACTGGAGCTGCAGGACCTCTTGGGACCAGGCCCTCCTGACCCTTCCCCCTTTGGAGGAGAGGTCCATTTTCGTAGCCTGTATTTTTCAGCCTTACTACAATCTATGTGCCTGAGAACTCACCGTAGGGCTAATGTTCCCAACTCAGCTCCAACCGAACTACTAGACAGACAACATCTGACACACACCTCCAAAGGTAATATCGGCCATGTCCTAAGGAGCGTTTCCTGGCCTACCTATGTCATCTGGTCCCTGGGCTGGCAGCACAACCCAACCAAACCCCCTACCAGTCCTCAGCTCCCACTGCAAAGTTGGCCATCATTCATGGGGAAAACTTCTGAGGAATGACTGCTTATGAGATTCCAAAGTGGAGCCACTGGCCAACGTTGCCCATGGTCATCCTAATGTCCCCAGTGCCTGCCTTTCCTGTCTCCTTACCTTCTGGAACAGGGGTGAAAACTTAACCTGCTCTCCTCCCATCCCCAAACCTGCAATCATGAGTTGGTGATGTTTGGTCAGGTCTGTTCCTTCCTGGAGATGCCTTGAGTCAGGCCATGGATGAAGGATGAAGAAGTGGAAGTGACAGTTATGACTCTCAAGAGGTTATGTGTTGTGGCAAATGTAGAACTGACTTCAACTCAACAAACCTTCACTGAGCACCTACTGATGCTGAGCACCTGCTGTATACTGAGCACTTAATGGGGGAGGGAGATGGGAATACTGGAATGATCAACATGGGGCCCGATCTCAGGGGCATGCCTACAAAAAATGGATGTTGTAAGGCATGTACTCAAACACGACGGACATGAGGCAGAAAGTGACCAGAGACAGCATGAGAAAGTGTGTGCAACGTTACAAAGAAGGTACGTGCAGCTGGCGCAGACCAAGGAAAGCTTCCTGGAAGAGACTGCATCTGAATGAAGTTCAGGAAGGATCTTTGTAAACTGGGAGGAAACTGTAACCTAAAAGGGTGATAGGATGAAGGGCCAGAAAGGAGGTCTAAAATGCTCTCATTTAAAATGTCAACTCTCTCTGCATCTTCTCTTTTTGGCCAATATCTTTTAACTGTCCTGACCCCTTTAGAAAAGTCCCCAGTCAGACAATAATCACTGAAACTGCCTCATTATTACTGGTTGAGAACATGGAGAGATTGAAGGGCTTTTATTATTGTAGTTGAATATCTTTGTTTCCCATAAATGCACATAATTTCAACCCAAACTCATGTCCTTCTGTCGTTTCTAGTATGAATGGAAATGAGGAGAGGGAGAACTGTGCATGGGTAGAGGGTGAACTGTGCACATTTTTCAAAATAAAACTATCAGAGAGAAGCCTTGGTCTCGGTTTCTCATTCTATAAGAAAGTCCAGCCAGGTAAACACTACCCAAATTGTTTCCTGTAGAATGCAAGGTCCTACAGGATGGAAGAGGATGTTCCAATAACAAATAAGGTTATAATATCAAAAAATAAAATTAGTAAAACCCAGGTGAGTCGACGACTTCCAAGAAGTAGTGAGCCTAGGAGTGGAGAAGCATAATGTCAGAGGTCTCATCCTCAGTAAGCCAGAAACCACCAGCCTCTGCACTGACCTCGTCTGATTCAGGGTTGCAATTATTGACAAACACAAGAGGAGAGAGATCAAGAGGAGAACATGAAGCTCCCTTCCTACACGAGACATCAAATGAAATTCTCTCAAGAGGTTATGTGTTGTGGCAAATGTAGAACTGACTTCAACTCAACAAACCTTCACTGAGCACCTACTGATGCTGAGCACCTGCTGTATACTGAGCACTTAATGGGGGAGGGAGATGGGAATACTGGAATGATCAACATGGGGCCCGATCTCAGGGGCATGCCTACAAAAAATGGATGTTGTAAGGCATGTACTCAAACACGACGGACATGAGGCAGAAAGTGACCAGAGACAGCATGAGAAAGTGTGTGCAACGTTACAAAGAAGGTACGTGCAGCTGGCGCAGACCAAGGAAAGCTTCCTGGAAGAGACTGCATCTGAATGAAGTTCAGGAAGGATCTTTGTAAACTGGGAGGAAACTGTAACCTAAAAGGGTGATAGGATGAAGGGCCAGAAAGGAGGTCTAAAATGCTCTCATTTAAAATGTCAACTCTCTCTGCATCTTCTCTTTTTGGCCAATATCTTTTAACTGTCCTGACCCCTTTAGAAAAGTCCCCAGTCAGACAATAATCACTGAAACTGCCTCATTATTACTGGTTGAGAACATGGAGAGATTGAAGGGCTTTTATTATTGTAGTTGAATATCTTTGTTTCCCATAAATGCACATAATTTCAACCCAAACTCATGTCCTTCTGTCGTTTCTAGTATGAATGGAAATGAGGAGAGGGAGAACTGTGCATGGGTAGAGGGTGAACTGTGCACATTTTTCAAAATAAAACTATCAGAGAGAAGCCTTGGTCTCGGTTTCTCATTCTATAAGAAAGTCCAGCCAGGTAAACACTACCCAAATTGTTTCCTGTAGAATGCAAGGTCCTACAGGATGGAAGAGGATGTTCCAATAACAAATAAGGTTATAATATCAAAAAATAAAATTAGTAAAACCCAGGTGAGTCGACGACTTCCAAGAAGTAGTGAGCCTAGGGGTGGAGAAGCATAATGTCAGAGGTCTCATCCTCAGTAAGCCAGAAACCACCAGCCTCTGCACTGACCTCGTCTGATTCAGGGTTGCAATTATTGACAAACACAAGAGGAGAGAGATCAAGAGGAGAACATGAAGCTCCCTTCCCTACACATATGCATCAAAATACATCTAAAAGTGGACCAATTCTCAAAGGAAACTGTTTGAAAATTGGCAGAATAGCTCTTCTGCAACCAAAGCTGCAGGAAAGATCCCAATATAACCAGGACCAAAGGACCAAAAAGAAAAAGAAGGCACCAGGAAGGATCAGCATCCCTGGGGGGAAGTTACAAAACAGGAAAGGTTCCCTCACCATGGAAACTACCTTTCCCAGCGGGGAAGTCCACCAGAACAGACAGGGAGCTGAGGTGCCTGGTCTCTGCTTGTGAGGAATGTGTGTACTGGCTTGCCAGCAATCAGGGCAGAGGGACCAGCACTGGATGACCGCCACAACCTCACACTTCACAACCCAAAGTGCCATCTGGGCGGGGCTGTAGTACACATAGCAGCCAGGTGCTGCAACTCGGCGTGGCGCAGATGGCCTCTGGGAAAGGCCTCAGTCCAGCTGTGCAGAAATAGCCAGGAGTGTGGCCCGGGCCTCCCCTGTCAGAGTCTGCCACAGGGCACGGTTCACCAAAGGAGCCCCAATGTCAGCACACACAGGGCAGAGCATGGGTCCATCATAAGAGCACCACCGTCAGCACACCCACAGAGGGAAGCAGCCGGGCCGGGGGGTGGACTTTATCAGCCCACACTGATGGGTGGGGCTAACGTCAGAGCACTTATCAAGGCTCCCATGGTGGGGAGTGGGCCAAGAGTGGGTCCAGCACCACTGGACTCTGATACTGCACACACCAGATGGCACAGCATCAAGAATCACACATCCTTTGGCCTGGAGGGGTGGGATGGGGGAGATATACATATGACTAATCTGGGATCATACATATCTGTAAACAACAAAACTGTAAAAGTAAAAAGTAAAATGAAAATTAAGGAAAAAAAAAAAGAATCACACATCCTTGCAAGAGCCTCTGGGGAGGACTATGCAGTGGCTTCTTTCCCAGTGAAAGCAAGCACTTTAGTCCTACCTACCTCACACCACAGCTTCGAGTCATATCTGGGATGGACAAGCCCTGGGAGGCAGCCCAGGTGCTAAGCGGTCGCAACCACCTCGATTCCTACAGCCAAAATGCCCTAGCCCTAATACCTGCTTAACACTAAGCCTCAGAAAAACACAAGAGACATTGTGGGGAAGAAACAGTGGGTGGGAGGCGTAAAGGAAGTAGCATGAAGGCCTGTACTATCATATGTGAAGAAAATAGCTATAGTCATTGCTCTGTGAGAAAAGGGGATCCTGCAGGGATGCTGTGTGATGGTCTGGAGGGGTGGGACGGAGGGATATACATATGACGAATCTGGGAAGATACATATCTGTAAACAACAAAACTCTGTAGAAGTTAAAAGTAAAATAAAAGCTTTAAAAAAAGAAAAAAGAAAAAGAGAGAAAGGAACATGGCCTTGGGCTGCTACTAGGCAAAACCAATGACTCCTGCATAGGCTGTGACAACATGGGCCTCACTTGCTCACCACTCACATCCTTAGGGAATGAGCACACAGAGCAGGCAGCCTTCCTGAACCCAATCATCAGAGCTTCTACTCTAACACCTGGAGAACAGAGTCCACCCCTGGCAGGGCTGTCAGCCACAGAACAAAGAGGAGGACCCGGCAACTTCCAGTGTACAGGGCACGGTTCCAAAGCCCCAATGTCAGCACACACAGGGCAGAGCATGGGTCCATCATAAGAGCACCACCGTCAGCACACCCACAGAGGGAAGCAGCCGGGCCGGGGGGTGGACTTTATCAGCCCACACTGATGGGTGGGGCTAACGTCAGAGCACTTATCAAGGCTCCCATGGTGGGGAGTGGGCCAAGAGTGGGTCCAGCACCACTGGACTCTGATACTGCACACACCAGATGGCACAGCATCAAGAATCACACATCCTTTGGCCTGGAGGGGTGGGATGGGGGAGATATACATATGACTAATCTGGGATCATACATATCTGTAAACAACAAAACTGTAAAAGTAAAAAGTAAAATGAAAATTAAGGAAAAAAAAAAAGAATCACACATCCTTGCAAGAGCCTCTGGGGAGGACTATGCAGTGGCTTCTTTCCCAGTGAAAGCAAGCACTTTAGTCCTACCTACCTCACACCACAGCTTCGAGTCATATCTGGGATGGACAAGCCCTGGGAGGCAGCCCAGGTGCTAAGCGGTCGCAACCACCTCGATTCCTACAGCCAAAATGCCCTAGCCCTAATACCTGCTTAACACTAAGCCTCAGAAAAACACAAGAGACATTGTGGGGAAGAAACAGTGGGTGGGAGGCGTAAAGGAAGTAGCATGAAGGCCTGTACTATCATATGTGAAGAAAATAGCTATAGTCATTGCTCTGTGAAAAAAGGGGATCCTGCAGGGATGCTGTGTGATGGTCTGGAGGGGTGGGACGGAGGGATATACATATGACGAATCTGGGAAGATACATATCTGTAAACAACAAAACTCTGTAGAAGTTAAAAGTAAAATAAAAGCTTTAAAAAAAGAAAAAAGAAAAAGAGAGAAAGGAACATGGCCTTGGGCTGCTACTAGGCAAAACCAATGACTCCTGCATAGGCTGTGACAACATGGGCCTCACTTGCTCACCACTCACATCCTTAGGGAATGAGCACACAGAGCAGGCAGCCTTCCTGAACCCAATCATCAGAGCTTCTACTCTAACACCTGGAGAACAGAGTCCACCCCTGGCAGGGCTGTCAGCCACAGAACAAAGAGGAGGACCCGGCAACTTCCAGTGTACACTCTGGCTACCACACCACCAACCACAACCACTATCAAAGGAATGGTTTCCACTCCAAAATGGATGTGGCTGGCATTTGTACCAAAAATACTAAACTCACACTGTCTACACAGAGATACTTGCACATTAAAACAGTCCCTTTGAGACTATAGATAACTGTTTCTCCTACATTCAGAGAGATAAATTTAAGTAAAATGAAAAACAGAGGAATAACTCCCAATTAAAAGAACAAGAGATTGACTCATCAAGAAAAAGAAGACTCGGGCTTCCCTGGTGGTCCAGTGGTTAGGGACACCGCCTTGCAGTGCAAAGGGCGCTGGTTTGATCCCTGGCCTGGGAAGATTCCATGTGCAGTGGAGCGGCCAGACCAATGTGTCCAATTACCGAGCCGGAGCTCTGGAGCGCATGCACCCAGAGCCAGTGCTCTGCGACAACAGAGGCCACTGCGATGGGAGGCCCACACAGGCCAAAGAACAAAGATGGATGAAAAAAATAGATAAATGAAAGGCCAATAGAAGCGGCCCACCGCCCCCCCCCCAACTCATCCCCCCCAATAAATAAATAAAAGATAAGACTCAAATCAATAAAATGAGAAATGAAAAAGGGAAGTTACAACAACACAAATACAAAGGATCATAAGAGACTATGAGCAACTATATGCCAATAAAATGGACAACTTGGAAGAAATGGACAAATTCTTAGAAAAGTATAACCTTCTAAAACCGAACCAAGAAGAAATTGAAAATATGAATAGACCAATCAAAAGTTCAGAAATCAAAACTGTAATCAAAAATCTTCCATCCAATGCCCAGGGTCACATGGCTTCACAGGTGAATTCTACCAAAAGTTAAGCGCTGACACCCATCCTGCTCAATCTCTTCTAGAAAATTACGGAGGAATTAGAACTCCCAAATTCATTCTACAAGTCCAATATCACCCTGATTCCAAAACCAGACAAAGGTGCCACAAACAAAGAAAATCACAGTCCAATATCACTGATGAACAAAGATGCAAAAATCCTCAACAAGGGCTTCCCTAGTGGTCCAGTGGTTAAGAATCCACCTGCCAACGAAGGGGACACAGGTTTGATCCCTGGTCCAGGAAGATCCCCCATGCAACTAAGCCTGTGTACCACAACTACTGAGCTGCTCTCTGAAACCCAGGAACCACAGTGAAGACCCAGCCCAGTCAAAAATACATTAATTTTAAAAAACTTCAGCAAAATACTAGCAAATAGAATCTAATACATTAAAAAACATATATCATGATCAAGTCAATTTTATTCCAGGAATGCAAGGATTCCTCAATATATCCAAATCAATCCATGTGATACACCATATTAGCAAACTGAAAGAAAAAAACTATATGATCATCTCAATAGATGCAAAGAAAGCCTTGACAAAATTCTACCTCCATTTATGGTAAAAACACTCCAGAAACTAGCCATAGAAAGAACATACATCTACTTGATAAAGGCCATATATGACAAGCCCACGGGAAACATCCTCAATGGTAAAAATATGAAAGCATTTCCTCTAAAATAGGGGACAAGGAGGCCCACTCTCACTACTATTATTCAACATAGTTTTGGAAGTCCTAACCACAGCAATCAGAGAAGATAAAGAAATAAAGGGAATTCAGACTGGAAAAAAAGTAAAAGTTCTATTTGCAGATGACATGGTTTTCTACATAGAAAACCCTAAAGATGCCACCTGAAAATTACTAGAGACAATAAAATGGACAACTTGGAAGAAATGGACAAATTCTTAGAAAAGTATAACCTTCTAAAACCGAACCAAGAAGAAATTGAAAATATGAATAGACCAACCAAAAGTTCAGAAATCAAGACTGTAATCAAAATCTTCCATCCAATGCCCAGGGTCACATGGCTTCACAGGTGAATTCTACCAAAAGTTAAGCGCTGACACCCATCCTGCTCAATCTCTTCTAGAAAATTACGGAGGAATTAGAACTCCCAAATTCATTCTACAAGTCCAATATCACCCTGATTCCAAAACCAGACAAAGGTGCCACAAACAAAGAAAATCACAGTCCAATATCACTGATGAACAAAGATGCAAAAATCCTCAACAAGGGCTTCCCTAGTGGTCCAGTGGTTAAGAATCCACCTGCCAACGAAGGGGACACAGGTTTGATCCCTGGTCCAGGAAGATCCCCCATGCAACTAAGCCTGTGTACCACAACTACTGAGCTGCTCTCTGAAACCCAGGAACCACAGTGAAGACCCAGCCCAGTCAAAAATACATTAATTTTAAAAAACTTCAGCAAAATACTAGCAAATAGAATCTAATACATTAAAAAACATATATCATGATCAAGTCAATTTTATTCCAGGAATGCAAGGATTCCTCAATATATCCAAATCAATCCATGTGATACACCATATTAGCAAACTGAAAGAAAAAAACTATATGATCATCTCAATAGATGCAAAGAAAGCCTTGACAAAATTCTACCTCCATTTATGGTAAAAACACTCCAGAAACTAGCCATAGAAAGAACATACATCTACTTGATAAAGGCCATATATGACAAGCCCACGGGAAACATCCTCAATGGTAAAAATATGAAAGCATTTCCTCTAAAATAGGGGACAAGGAGGCCCACTCTCACTACTATTATTCAACATAGTTTTGGAAGTCTTAACCACAGCAATCAGAGAAGATAAAGAAATAAAGGGAATTCAGACTGGAAAAAAAGTAAAAGTTCTATTTGCAGATGACATGGTTTTCTACATAGAAAACCCTAAAGATGCCACCTGAAAATTACTAGAGCTAATTAGTGAATATAGTGAAGTCACAGGGTACAAAATTAATACATAGAAATCCCGTGCATTCCTATACACTAACAATGAAAAATCAGAGAAATAATCCCATTCACCATTGCAACAAAAAGAATAAAATACTTAGGAATAAATTTACTTAAAGAGACAAAAGACCTGTATGTAGAAAACCTGTCACCATAAGACAGTGATGAAAGAAATCTAAGACGGGGGCTTCCCTGGTGGTCCAGTGGGTAAGAACACCGCCTTGCAGTGCAAGGGGCGCTGGTTCGATCCCTGGCCTGGGAAGATCGCATGTGCCACGGAGCGGCTGGACCTATGTGTCCAACTACCAAGCCGGAGCTCTAGAGCGCATGTGCCCAGAGCCAGTGCTCTGCGACAACAGAGGCCACTGCGACAGGAGGCCCACACGGGCCAAAGAACAAAGATGGATAAAAATGGATAAATGAAAGACCAATAGAAGTGGCCTGCCCACCCTCTCCCTCCCCACCTCTCCCCCACCAAAATAAATAAATAAATAAATCTTATATATATATATATATATAAAAGAAATCTAAGACAACACAAACAGAGAGATACACCACGTTCTTGGATTGGAAAAATTAATATGGTGAAAGTGACTATACTACCCAAAGCAATCTAGAGATTCAATGCAATCCCTATCAAAGTACCAACTGTATTTTTCACAGAAATAGAACAAATAATTTCACAATTTGTATGGAAACACAAAGGACTTAAAATAGCCAAAGCAATCCTGAGAAAGAAGAACGGAGCTGGAGAAACCAACTTTCCTGACTTCCAGACTATACTATAAAGTTACAGTCATCAATACTGGCACAAAAACAGAAATATAGACCAATGGAACAAGACAGAAAGCCTAGAGATAAATCCATGCACCTATGGACACTTTATCTTTGGGGCAATAAAGAAAAGACAGTCTCGGGACAAGGAGGCCCACTCACTACTATTATTCAACATAGTTTTGGAAGTCTTAACCACAGCAATCAGAGAAGATAAAGAAATAAAGGGAATTCAGACTGGAAAAAGTAAAAGTTCTATTTGCAGATGACATGGTTTTCTACATAGAAAACCCTAAAGATGCCACCTGAAAATTACTAGAGCTAATTAGTGAATATAGTGAAGTCACAGGGTACAAAATTAATACATAGAAATCCCGTGCATTCCTATACACTAACAATGAAAAATCAGAGAAATAATCCCATTCACCATTGCAACAAAAAGAATAAAATACTTAGGAATAAATTTACTTAAAGAGACAAAAGACCTGTATGTAGAAAACCTGTCACCATAAGACAGTGATGAAAGAAATCTAAGACGGGGGCTTCCCTGGTGGTCCAGTGGGTAAGAACACCGCCTTGCAGTGCAAGGGGCGCTGGTTCGATCCCTGGCCTGGGAAGATCGCATGTGCCACGGAGCGGCTGGACCTATGTGTCCAACTACCAAGCCGGAGCTCTAGAGCGCATGTGCCCAGAGCCAGTGCTCTGCGACAACAGAGGCCACTGCGACAGGAGGCCCACACGGGCCAAAGAACAAAGATGGATAAAAATGGATAAATGAAAGACCAATAGAAGTGGCCTGCCCACCCTCTCCCTCCCCACCTCTCCCCCACCAAAATAAATAAATAAATAAATCTTATATATATATATATATATAAAAGAAATCTAAGACAACACAAACAGAGAGATACACCACGTTCTTGGATTGGAAAAATTAATATGGTGAAAGTGACTATACTACCCAAAGCAATCTAGAGATTCAATGCAATCCCTATCAAAGTACCAACTGTATTTTTCACAGAAATAGAACAAATAATTTCACAATTTGTATGGAAACACAAAGGACTTAAAATAGCCAAAGCAATCCTGAGAAAGAAGAACGGAGCTGGAGAAACCAACTTTCCTGACTTCCAGACTATACTATAAAGTTACAGTCATCAATACTGGCACAAAAACAGAAATATAGACCAATGGAACAAGACAGAAAGCCTAGAGATAAATCCATGCACCTATGGACACTTTATCTTTGAAAAAAGAGGCCAAAATATACAATAGAGAAAAGACAGTCTCTACAACAAGTGGTGCTGGGAAAACTGGCCAACTATATGTAAAAGAATAAAATTAAAACTGGAAGTCAGGAAAGTTGGTTTCTCCAGCTCCGTTCTTCTTTCTCAGGATTGCTTTGGCTATTTTAAGTCCTTTGTGTTTCCATACAAATTGTGAAATTATTTGTTCTATTTCTGTGAAAAATACAGTTGGTACTTTGATAGGGATTGCATTGAATCTCTAGATTGCTTTGGGTAGTATAGTCATTTTCACCAAACACAATACACAAAAATAAACTCAACATGGATTAAAGACATAAACATAAGGCCAGAAACTGTAAAACTCTGAAAGGAAAACATAGGCAGAACACTGACATAAATCACAGCAAGGTCCTCTGTGCTCCATCTCCTACAGTAATGGAAATAAAAACAAAAATAAACAAGTAGGACCTCATTAAAATAATACAAACTTAAGATATTTTGCACAACAAAGGAAAATATAAGTAAGGTGAAAAGACAGCCCTCAGAATGGGAGAAAATTACAGCAAACAAAACAACTGACAAAGAAATAATCTCCAAAATATACAAGCAGTTCATGCAACTCTATACCAGAAAAACAAACCACCCAACCAAAACTGGGCAAAGACTTACAAAGACATTTCTCCAAAAAAGACATACAGATGGCTAATAAACACAAGAGAAGATGCTCAACATCACTCATCATTAGAGAAATGAAAATCAAAACTACAATGAGGTATCATCTTACACCGGTCAGAATGGCCATCATCAACAAGTCTACAAAAGAATGTGGAGAAAAGAGAACTCTCTTACACTGCTGGGACTTCCCAGATGGCACTACTGGTAAAGAACCTGTCTGCCAATGCAGGAGACATAAGAGATGCAGTTTCAATCCCTGGGTAAGGAAGATGCCCTGGAAGAGAGCACAGAAACCCACTCCAGTATTCTTGCCTGGAAAATCCTATGGACAGAGGAGCTGATGGGCTACAATCCATAGGGCCACAAAGAGTCAGACATGACTGAAGCGACTTAGCACATGCACACCTAACACTGTTGCTGGGAATGCAAACTGATACAACCACTATGGAGAACAGTATGGAAATTCCTTATAAAATGAGGAATAAAACTACCATATGAGCCGCCAGTACCCCTACTGGGCATATATCCTAAGGAAATCATAACTGAAAAAGAGACATGTACCCCAACATTCATTCCAGCATTATTTACGATAGGCAGGACATGGAAGCAACCTAGATGTCCATCAGCAGATGAATGAATAAGGAAATTGTGGCACACAGACACAATGGAATATTACTTAGCTATAAAAAGGAATGCATGAGTCAATTCCAATGAGGTGTTATGAACCTAGAGACTATTATACAAAGTAAGGAGTATTTCAAGGCTGTATATCATCCCCTTGCTTATTTAACTTATATGCTGGCTTAAAACTCAACATTCAGAAAACTAAGATCATGGAATCCAGTCCCATCACTTCATGGCAAACAGATGGGTAAACACTGGAAACAGTGACAGACTATTTTCTTGGACTCCAAAATCACTGCAGATGGTGACTGCAGCCATGAAATTAAAAGACACTTCTGTGGAAGAAAAGCTATGACAAACCTAAACAGCATATTAAAAAGCAGAGACATCACTTTGCCAACAAAGGTCTGTAAAGTCAAAAATACGGTTTTTCCAGTGGTCACGTATGGATGTGATAGTTTGACCATAAAGAAGACCGAGCATCAAAGAACTGTTGCCTTCTAATTGTGGTGTTAGAAAAGACTCTTGAGAGTCCCTTGAACAGCAAAGAGATCAAACCAATCAATCCTAATGAAAATCAATTCTGAATGGTCACTGGAAGGACTGATGCTGAAGCTGAAGATACCATGAAAAAGAAAATTATTGGCCAGTATCACTGATGAACATAGATGCAAAAATCCTCAACAAAATACTAGCAAGTCAGATCTGACAATACATTAGAAGGACCATACACCATTGATCAAATGGGATTTCTCCCAGGGATGCAAGGACTTTTCAATATCCACAAATCAGTATGATACACCACATCAAAATATTGAAGAATAAAACGATAATGATCATCTCAATAGATGCAGAAAAAGCTTATTGAAGAATAAATGCAAACTGATACAACCACTATGGAGAACAGTATGGAAATTCCTTATAAAATGAGGAATAAAACTACCATATGAGCCGCCAGTACCCCTACTGGGCATATATCCTAAGGAAATCATAACTGAAAAAGAGACATGTACCCCAACATTCATTCCAGCATTATTTACGATAGGCAGGACATGGAAGCAACCTAGATGTCCATCAGCAGATGAATGAATAAGGAAATTGTGGCACACAGACACAATGGAATATTACTTAGCTATAAAAAGGAATGCATGAGTCAATTCCAATGAGGTGTTATGAACCTAGAGACTATTATACAAAGTAAGGAGTATTTCAAGGCTGTATATCATCCCCTTGCTTATTTAACTTATATGCTGGCTTAAAACTCAACATTCAGAAAACTAAGATCATGGAATCCAGTCCCATCACTTCATGGCAAACAGATGGGTAAACACTGGAAACAGTGACAGACTATTTTCTTGGACTCCAAAATCACTGCAGATGGTGACTGCAGCCATGAAATTAAAAGACACTTCTGTGGAAGAAAAGCTATGACAAACCTAAACAGCATATTAAAAAGCAGAGACATCACTTTGCCAACAAAGGTCTGTAAAGTCAAAAATACGGTTTTTCCAGTGGTCACGTATGGATGTGATAGTTTGACCATAAAGAAGACCGAGCATCAAAGAACTGTTGCCTTCTAATTGTGGTGTTAGAAAAGACTCTTGAGAGTCCCTTGAACAGCAAAGAGATCAAACCAATCAATCCTAATGAAAATCAATTCTGAATGGTCACTGGAAGGACTGATTCTGAAGCTGAAGATACCATGAAAAAGAAAATTATTGGCCAGTATCACTGATGAACATAGATGCAAAAATCCTCAACAAAATACTAGCAAGTCAGATCTGACAATACATTAGAAGGACCATACACCATTGATCAAATGGGATTTCTCCCAGGGATGCAAGGACTTTTCAATATCCACAAATCAGTATGATACACCACATCAAAATATTGAAGAATAAAAACGATAATGATCATCTCAATAGATGCAGAAAAAGCTTTTGATAAATGACAGGGAACTCTCCAGGAAGTAGACATAGAGGGAACATACCACAACATAATCACAAGTTGGAAGCAAAACTGCCGGAAGTAGTATCAACAACCTCTGATATGCAGATAATACTACCTTTATGACAAAGAGCGAAGAGCGTCTTGATGAAGGTGAAAGAGGAGAGTGAAATATCTGTCTTAAAACATAACATTCATTAAAAAAATTAAGATCATGAAATCTGGTCCCATCACTTCATGGCAAGTAGATGGGGAAAAATGGAAACAGTGGCAGATTTTATTTTCTTGGGCTCCAAAATCATTGCAGACAGTGACTACAGCCATGAAATTGAAATACACTTGTTCTTTGGAGGAAAAGCTATGACAAACCTAGACAGCGTATTCATAAGCAGAGACATTACTTTGCTGACAAAGGTCCATCTACTCAAAGCTAGTTTCCCCAGTAATCATGTATGGATGTGAGAGTTGGACCATAAGGAAAGCTGAGTGCCAAAGAATTGATGCTTTTGAATTGTGGTGTTGGAGAAGCCTCTGAGAGTCCCTTGGACAGCAAGGAGATCAAACCAGTCAACCCTAATTGAAACAAACCCTAAATATTCATTAGAAGGACTGATGCTGAAGCTGACGCTCTAATACTTTGGCCACCTGACATAAAGAGTGGACTCTGTGGAAAAGACGCTGATGCTGGGAAAGATTGAGGGCGGGAGGAGAAATGGGGGAAGATGATGAGTTGGTTGGATGGCATCACTGACTCAATGGACATGAGTTTGAGCAAACTCTGGGAGGTAATGAAGGACAGGCAAGCCTGGTGTGCTGCAGTCCATGAGGTCACAAGGAATTGGAGACAACTTAGCGACTGAACAATAACAAATACGACATATATGTCACACAACAACCTACAACTAACATCATACTCAACAGTGAAAAGCTGCAAGTGTTCCCTCTAAGATAAGGAACAAGATAAGAATGTCTACTCTCAACACTTTTTTTTCAACATAGTTTTGGAAGTCCTAGACACAGCAATCAGAGGAAAACAAAACAAAACATAAAATGAATTCAAACTGCAAAAGAAGTTAAAACTGTCTATAGATGACATATTATGCAGAGAAAATCCCAATGACATTACCAGAAAACCATAAGAGCTCATCAATAAATTTAGTAAAGCTGCAGGTTACAAATTAAACCTACTTAAGGAAACAAAAGATCTGTACTATGAAACACTGATGATAGAAATCAAAGATGACATAAAACAGATAGGAAGATACACCATACTCTTAGATTGGAAGAATCAATATGATCGAAATGACTATACTACCATAGACAATCTCATATTCAATGTCATCCCTATCAAATTACCAATGGCATTTTCTCAGAGAAATAGAACAGAAAATTCTGAAATTTATATAGAGATACAAAATGCCCTGAATAGCCAATGCAATCTTGATAAAAGAAAATAGAGCTGGAGGAGTCAGGTTCTCAGATTTCAGACTATACTACATAGCTACAGTAATCAAAACAGTATGGTATTGCCACCAAAAAAAAAAAAAAAATAGATCAATAGATAGATTGATTGATCGAACAGGACAGAAAGCCCAGAAATAAACCCATGAATACCTGTTCAATTAATCTACAACAAAAGATTGGGTAAGCCTCTGAGAGTCCCTTGGACAGCAAGGAGATCAAACCAGTCAACCCTAATTGAAACAAACCCTAAATATTCATTAGAAGGACTGATGCTGAAGCTGACGCTCTAATACTTTGGCCACCTGACATAAAGAGTGGACTCTGTGGAAAAGACGCTGATGCTGGGAAAGATTGAGGGCGGGAGGAGAAATGGGGGAAGATGATGAGTTGGTTGGATGGCATCACTGACTCAATGGACATGAGTTTGAGCAAACTCTGGGAGGTAATGAAGGACAGGCAAGCCTGGTGTGCTGCAGTCCATGAGGTCACAAGGAATTGGAGACAACTTAGCGACTGAACAATAACAAATACGACATATATGTCACACAACAACCTACAACTAACATCATACTCAACAGTGAAAAGCTGCAAGTGTTCCCTCTAAGATAAGGAACAAGATAAGAATGTCTACTCTCAACACTTTTTTTTCAACATAGTTTTGGAAGTCCTAGACACAGCAATCAGAGGAAAACAAAACAAAACATAAAATGAATTCAAACTGCAAAAGAAGTTAAAACTGTCTATAGATGACATATTATGCAGAGAAAATCCCAATGACATTACCAGAAAACCATAAGAGCTCATCAATAAATTTAGTAAAGCTGCAGGTTACAAATTAAACCTACTTAAGGAAACAAAAGATCTGTACTATGAAACACTGATGATAGAAATCAAAGATGACATAAAACAGATAGGAAGATACACCATACTCTTAGATTGGAAGAATCAATATGATCGAAATGACTATACTACCATAGACAATCTCATATTCAATGTCATCCCTATCAAATTACCAATGGCATTTTCTCAGAGAAATAGAACAGAAAATTCTGAAATTTATATAGAGATACAAAATGCCCTGAATAGCCAATGCAATCTTGATAAAAGAAAATAGAGCTGGAAGAGTCAGGTTCTCAGATTTCAGACTATACTACATAGCTACAGTAATCAAAACAGTATGGTATTGCCACCAAAAAAAAAAAAAATAGATCAATAGATAGATTGATTGATCGAACAGGACAGAAAGCCCAGAAATAAACCCATGAATACCTGTTCAATTAATCTACAACAAAGGAGGCAAGACTACACAATGTAGCAAAGACAGCAATAAATGGTGCTGGGAAAACTGGATAGCTACATGAAAAAAAAAGAAAAGAAAAGAAATTAGAATACTCTTTAGCACCATACAGAAAAAATAAACTCAAGATAGACTAAAGACCTAAATTAAGACTGGACAGTATAAAACTCTTAGAGGAAAACATAGACAGAAAACTCATTTACAGGGCTTCCCCTGGTGGTCCAGTGGGTAAGGACACCGCCTTGCAGTGCAAGGGGCGCCGGTTCGAGCCCTGGCCTGGGAAGATCCCACGTGCCGCGGAGCGGCTGGACTGATGTGTCCAATCACCGAGCCGGAGCTCTGGCGCGCATGCACCCAGAGCCGGCGCTCTGCGACAACAGAGGCCACCACGATGGGAGGCCCACAGGAGCCGAAGAACAAAATAGAGAAATGAAAGACCAATAGAAGTGGCCTGCCCACTCCCCTCCCTCCCCAACCCGACCCCCGCCCAAAGTAAATAAATGAATAAATCTTTAAAAAAAAAAAAAAAAAACTCATTTACAGAAACTACAGCACTATCTTTTTCAATCTGTCTCCCAGAGTAATGGAAATAAACAAGTGGGACCTAATTAAACTCAAAAGCTTTTAAGCAGAAAAGGACAGCATAAACAAATCAAAAAAATAACTCACAGACCAGGAGAAAATATTTGCAAATAATGAGAAACACTGATGATAGAAATCAAAGATGACATAAAACAGATAGGAAGATACACCATACTCTTAGATTGGAAGAATCAATATGATCGAAATGACTATACTACCATAGACAATCTCATATTCAATGTCATCCCTATCAAATTACCAATGGCATTTTCTCAGAGAAATAGAACAGAAAATTCTGAAATTTATATAGAGATACAAAATGCCCTGAATAGCCAATGCAATCTTGATAAAAGAAAATAGAGCTGGAGGAGTCAGGTTCTCAGATTTCAGACTATACTACATAGCTACAGTAATCAAAACAGTATGGTATTGCCACCAAAAAAAAAAAAAAAATAGATCAATAGATAGATTGATTGATCGAACAGGACAGAAAGCCCAGAAATAAACCCATGAATACCTGTTCAATTAATCTACAACAAAGGAGGCAAGACTACACAATGTAGCAAAGACAGCAATAAATGGTGCTGGGAAAACTGGATAGCTACATGAAAAAAAAAGAAAAGAAAAGAAATTAGAATACTCTTTAGCACCATACAGAAAAAATAAACTCAAGATAGACTAAAGACCTAAATTAAGACTGGACAGTATAAAACTCTTAGAGGAAAACATAGACAGAAAACTCATTTACAGGGCTTCCCCTGGTGGTCCAGTGGGTAAGGACACCGCCTTGCAGTGCAAGGGGCGCCGGTTCGAGCCCTGGCCTGGGAAGATCCCACGTGCCGCGGAGCGGCTGGACTGATGTGTCCAATCACCGAGCCGGAGCTCTGGCGCGCATGCACCCAGAGCCGGCGCTCTGCGACAACAGAGGCCACCACGATGGGAGGCCCACAGGAGCCGAAGAACAAAATAGAGAAATGAAAGACCAATAGAAGTGGCCTGCCCACTCCCCTCCCTCCCCAACCCGACCCCCGCCCAAAGTAAATAAATGAATAAATCTTTAAAAAAAAAAAAAAAAAAACTCATTTACAGAAACTACAGCACTATCTTTTTCAATCTGTCTCCCAGAGTAATGGAAATAAACAAGTGGGACCTAATTAAACTCAAAAGCTTTTAAGCAGAAAAGGACAGCATAAACAAATCAAAAAAATAACTCACAGACCAGGAGAAAATATTTGCAAATAATGTGACCAACAAGGGATTAGTCTACAGAATTTATGAACAGCTCATGAGGTTTAACAGCATAAAAACAAATGACCCAATCAAAAAATTGGGCAAAGGATCTAAATAAATATTTCTCCAAAGAATACAGAGAACCAAGAAGACACATGGAAAGATGTTCAACATCAATAATTATTAGAGAAATTCAAATCAAAACTACAATAAGATACCATCTCACACCAATCAGAATGGCCATCATCAAACAATAAATGCTAGCGAGGGCATGGAGAAAAGGGAACCCTCTTACACTGGGAATGTGAACTGGTACAGCCCTATGGAAAAAAGTATGGAGGTTCTTTAAAAACTGAATGTAGAACTACCATATGATCCTGCAATCCCACACCTGGGCATATACCCAGAGAAAACCATAATTCAAAAAAATACATGGACCCAATGTTCACTGCAGCACTATTTACAATAGCCAAGACATGGAAGCAACCTAGATATCCATCAACAGACGAACGGATAAAGATGTGTGTGTGTGTGTGTGTGTGTGTGTGTGTGTGTGTGTGTGTGCATACACACAATGGTATATTACTCAGACATAAAAAGTGAAATATTGCCCACTAGAGCAACACAGAGTGACCTACAGAATATCACAGTATGTGAAGTAACTCAAAAGCAAATATTATATATCACTTACATATGAAATATTAAAAAATAATACAAATGAATCTATTTACAAAACAGAAACCGACTCACAAATACAATTAAAAAAAAAAAAACTTAAGGCTACCAAAAATGGAATGGAGTTGAGAGAAGAATAAATTAGCAGTATGGGATTAACAGAAACACATATTTTATATGTAAAATAGGTAAGCAACAAAGATTTACTATATGACACAAGGAATAAATTCAATACCTTGTAAAAATGGATAATGAAAAATAATCTGAATAAAATATCCATATACCTAATATATAATTGAATAACTTTGCTATACACCAAAACACAACACTGTAAATGAACTAAACTTCAATTTAAAAATAATACTAGTAATAGTTCCTCATTATTAAGTACCAATAGTGTGCCAAGTTCTTTTTTTATCATTAAACTTTTTGACTGGAGTACAGCTGATTAAGTGTGCCAAGTTCTATGCCAAGGGCTTTCCACCCATCATCTCATTTAAGCCTCTGTAACAACCCAAGAGGTAGCCATTATTCTTAGCTGCATCTCACAAAGGAGGAAGCAGCTTTAAAGAGGACAGACAACTACTGTGGTGGAGCCAGGAGCCAATTCCTGCCTCTCAGACTGAAGAACTCAGTTCAACCACTCTAATCAGGCAGGATGCTTTCAGTTGCAAGTAAAGAGTACCTTCTTAGGGACTTCCCTGATGGTCCAGTGGTTAAGACAACCTTCAATGCAGGGACACAGGTTCGATCCCTGGTTGAGGAAGTAAGATCTCACATGCCTCAGAGCAACTAAGCCTGAGAGCCATAACTACTGAACCCATGTACTCAGAAGTCCACACCCCACAACCAGAGAATCTGTGCACTGCAACAAAAGATCCCCCATGATGCAACAAAGATCCTGCCTGCCCCAACTAAGATCTGATGCAGGAAATAATTAATTTTTTAAAAAACAGTACCTTCTGGGGTTTCCCTGGTGGTCCAGTGGGTAAAGAGTCTGCCTTGCAGTACAAGGGGAACCGGTTCAATCCCCGGCCCGGGAAGATCCCACGTGCCTGGAAGTGGCTGGGCCAGTGTGTCGAATTACAAGCCGGCACTCTGGAGTGCATGCACCCACAGCCAGTGCTCTGCAACAAGAAAGGCCACTGCAATGGGAGGCCCACACGTGCCAAAGAATAAAGACAGCTGAAAAATAAAACCATTACTCAGAGGCAAAAAAAAAAAAAAGTGCCTTCTTAAAAGTGGCTTAAACAAGGAGAACACATGTTGTCTTGCACAACTAGAGAGAGGTCCCAGGTACAGGGCTAGTTGACTCAGAAGCTCAGTAATGCTGTTGGGAGTCCAGATTCTTCGCTTCACCATCCTTGTTGAGGTTCTTTGCATTGCTCCTCTCCACCATCCTAGGTGTGACTCTTCAGGTTTACAAGAGGCTGCTGTGGTGCCGGGCATCACATCCTCCCACAGTCACACTGAAAAACAGGAAAGAAATTTCCCTTGTGTCTCTTTCAAACAGACAAATCTTCCCCGAAGTCCTGAGTAGGCTTCTCTGCAGGTTCTGCTGGCAGAACAATGGACTAGGCCCAAGCCCTTTGATGCAAAAACAGTTGGTATCTGTTTTAGCGTTTCAGCCTTGATACTGGGAGGCAGGTACCCTGCTGGCAAAGACAACAGAGCAGACAGGAGTGGCCTCTGGGTAAGTGAATCACAGGGTTTTGACCACAGTCACTGTCCCTTCCCCTAAGAGAATCACATTCTGTGTTGCCTAAAAGCTTTTTGTGACTTTTCATATGTCACAAAAACTAATGTGACATAACTAAAAAGCGTTAGACTTACTTTACTTCATCCATTCTAAAATATAAAAATATAAACCTTTTTCACATCTTGACATCTATGATGATGAGATGTGGCTTTAAAGGGAGCTCCTTTCCTGATCTCTCATAATATGATTCTTCTAAGTATCACCCCCACCACAGCTCCTTGAAACAGGTGGCTAAAATGTGTAAAAGGAAACTCAAGAATGTTTCCTTGCTCCCTGGACACACACACACACTCAGAAAATACTTTTTATTACTTACTGAGCATTGGCTGTGAGGCAGGAGCACTGAGGATACAACTGTGTACAAGCCAGGTGTGGCTCTCAAGCGTAGCTCTAGTCTTGAAAAGGAAACTGACTGTAAACAAGCAAACAGAAAAGAGATGGCACACAGTTAACTGCCACAGAGACACAAACAGGGCACCAGAAAACAGAAGCAGAAAGGAATTCACTTCATGCTCTGACTGAAGGATGACAACAGACTACTTGAGGGAAAAGCGGGGATGGGAGCATTCTAGGCACAGAGAGCAGTACATGCAAAGGCACTGAGGTGAGCAAGAGCTTGATGTATCTAGGACTAAAGCACACTGGAGAGAAGCACAGGAAGGGGAGCTGGGGGGGCAGGCAGAGACCAGAACGTGCAGAAGAAATGGAAGGACACCTCGCATTCATGCAGGCTTCATGGCGACTGTCTGGCTTGCCCTGTGGCTGTTAGCTACTGGAATCAGGCAGAACCACACCAAGTCTAGCTACTGAAAGTGTGGTCCCCAACCAGCAGCACTGGAGTCACCAGGGAGCTTGTGACACATGCTGAATCTCAGGCTCCACTCCCAATCTACTCAACCTGAACCCATATTTTAATAAGAATCCCGGGCGATTCACACACATGGTGAAGTTTGAGAAGTGCTGCTTTAAACCATCTTTCTTTTGGACAGACACAGCAACATTTTGTGTCTGACTTTCTAAAAGGGACTTTCATATCAGGGTTTTGACCACAGTCACTGTCCCTTCCCCTAAGAGAATCACATTCTGTGTTGCCTAAAAGCTTTTTGTGACTTTTCATATGTCACAAAAACTAATGTGACATAACTAAAAAGCGTTAGACTTACTTTACTTCATCCATTCTAAAATATAAAAATATAAACCTTTTTCACATCTTGACATCTATGATGATGAGATGTGGCTTTAAAGGGAGCTCCTTTCCTGATCTCTCATAATATGATTCTTCTAAGTATCACCCCCACCACAGCTCCTTGAAACAGGTGGCTAAAATGTGTAAAAGGAAACTCAAGAATGTTTCCTTGCTCCCTGGACACACACACACACTCAGAAAATACTTTTTATTACTTACTGAGCATTGGCTGTGAGGCAGGAGCACTGAGGATACAACTGTGTACAAGCCAGGTGTGGCTCTCAAGCGTAGCTCTAGTCTTGAAAAGGAAACTGACTGTAAACAAGCAAACAGAAAAGAGATGGCACACAGTTAACTGCCACAGAGACACAAACAGGGCACCAGAAAACAGAAGCAGAAAGGAATTCACTTCATGCTCTGACTGAAGGATGACAACAGACTACTTGAGGGAAAAGCGGGGATGGGAGCATTCTAGGCACAGAGAGCAGTACATGCAAAGGCACTGAGGTGAGCAAGAGCTTGATGTATCTAGGACTAAAGCACACTGGAGAGAAGCACAGGAAGGGGAGCTGGGGGGGCAGGCAGAGACCAGAACGTGCAGAAGAAATGGAAGGACACCTCGCATTCATGCAGGCTTCATGGCGACTGTCTGGCTTGCCCTGTGGCTGTTAGCTACTGGAATCAGGCAGAACCACACCAAGTCTAGCTACTGAAAGTGTGGTCCCCAACCAGCAGCACTGTAGTCACCAGGGAGCTTGTGACACATGCTGAATCTCAGGCTCCACTCCCAATCTACTCAACCTGAACCCATATTTTAATAAGAATCCCGGGCGATTCACACACATGGTGAAGTTTGAGAAGTGCTGCTTTAAACCATCTTTCTTTTTTGGACAGACACAGCAACATTTTGTGTCTGACTTTCTAAAAGGGAGCATTTTCACTGTGCACATGACTTCTCTGAACACTGGAGGGCAACCTTACATTAATAAAGCAGAACACAATCTGGGGGCCACAGAAATCACAGAAGGTTAGACCTCAGAGATGAGGCAGGGCTGCATTTTGCAGCCACAGAAACAGGTTCGCTGAGCATTTGACCAGAACAGGCCAAGCAGCCAGCTCTTCTGCACCCGGAGCTGCTCGTCCTCATGAGGCACCTGGTACGAAAACAAGGGGACCAGCTGTGGACAATGTCAGCAGCTGCAGCTGGCCACTGAACAGAGCCAAATGTGGAGAGGAAGGGCTTGAAATCAAGAGCAAGAAAGCACTGCTAAAATTCCCAGCAATTATGAGTTGAGTTTTCAGAGTTATACCAACTCTCTTAATACCCCATGTGTAATTAAATTTTAAATACTTCCGCATCAGACTTCAAGTTGCTAAAAGTCTTGATCATCCCGTGATAAACATCTGCTTTTACATACAGAACTGTGAGCCACTGCCAAGCTATCCAGAACCCTAGAGCAAGACGAAACAAATAAACCCCAGAAGCCGTGACAATTAGGGCTGGCCTCCCACTATCACCCAGAAACAAATAAACCCCAGAAGCCGTGACAATTAGGGCTGGCCTCCCACTATCACCCAGTGTCCACATGCCTCTTCCCCTGGCCTCCCGCGTGACTGGCACAGGGGCACAGGCAGAAAAACCAAAGGCCTAAGTCACGCCCATGGTTAGTCCTTGAGGCAAATGAGGGCCAAAGGTACAGATGAATCAGGTCAAAAAAGAAAGGTGACATCTCTGCCCATGACCAAAAGTGCTTCCTCCTTGCGGGAAACAGCACTGGTGTTCCCCAGTTTCAGTCACTGAGACACCACCTCCACAATTTTTATTAATATTTATTTAATGCTATTTATGAGACTTTTCTTTGAGCTGATTCATTCCTGGTTTTTTCTGTTTATCAGCATCAAATAAGGACCAATTTTATGCTTTTAATACAAATTCAAATTCATAACCCTTCAGATATATTGGCTTGAGTCACACATAAACTCACCTTACATATTCACCACTAGCCTGAATTCCACACTTTAGGAAATATTGTTCCCTGTGACAGAAGTGAGAGTGGAAGCAAGATGTGTATTCCCTCCTGATGACTGGTCTTCAGAAAACCAAAGAAAAAAAATCTGAAGATGCTCCAGGGAAAAGGACACACAAGTACTTAGACAATCAACCATGGCCTGGTTAACTCTACCCCACCTCAGGGAGCCAAAACACTCATATTCCACCAACCTGGTTCCAGGACATCATGTCTAAGGACTTCCTGTTTGCTAAAGTTTTCACTGAGACACCATCCCTCTCCCCGTTGCTCTGGGTTGTGAAGACTTGCCAACGTGGGCACCACCATTAGCTATAGCAGAAACATGAGAGCACCATGGCTAGACTCAGCCTCCCTGAGGACAAACCTCAGCCTTGCCATTTACTTGGGAGGGTTACGGCTAATGTGTACCACCCCCCAAGATTTGTATGTTGAAGCCCTAACTACCAGTTCCCTAGAATATGGCTATATTTATTTGAGATAGGGCCTTTAAAGAGGTAGTAAGTCAAAATGAGGCCATGAGGATGGATCCTATTCCAATTTGACTGGTATCCTTACAAGAAGAGATTAGGACATAAGGAGAGACGCCAGGAAAGTTAGGTGCACAGAGGAAAGACCGTGGAGTGAGGCAGCAGGAGGGTCACCATCTACAAGCCAAGGAGAGAAGCCTCCGAGGAAAGCAACTCAACACCTGGCTTAGGGACTTCCAGCCTCAAGAACCAGAAGGAAATAAGTTTCCACTGTTTAAGCCACCCAGTTTGTCATATTTTGTTACAACAGCCCTGGCAAACTAATACACCACATGCAATGAGACTTGCAAAACAGGTGCAACAGACTTATTTCATTAGATGGTAAAGACTGAATAATATGCTTCAGGCATAGCACCTGCCTGCGGGGCAGGGGTGGGGGTGGGTTGCTCAGCACCTCTTTAGCTCTAAAGATTCTTAGCTCTAAAGATCAGGTGCTTTACGACCAATGCCCCCTCTGGGGTGGAGCTGGAGCTAGAACTACAGGAAGAGAGGCCAGCCATTCTCACCTGAATTCCCACCAGCAGGAAGCGTATACAGGCCTGGAGCCTTGAGGCCTTCTTTGCCACAGACTGAGACACCACCTGAAGATGAAGACTAAACAGAGGAGGGTAGAGTCAGGAGATGGAAAGAAAATTGCAACCACTTTGTGTTCCTGAATCTGAGCTTGTCTTAAATCTACCTTCACCTTTCAAATCCCCAGTTATCTTCTAAGCTAGTAAATTCCTTTTTGGTTTTAGGTGGTTTGAGTATGTGATTATGGAACTTGCCACCAAAGGAGTTGTGACAAACACACTGACTCCCAGAGGGAATTAAAAGTATCAGCTGTGCTATGTGAGGGAAATCACATGATGCCAGTTTAGTCGTGCAGGTATCTGCCTCTGCAAGAGCAAGCCATGGGTCCTGTGATTCACTAGGGAAGTATGTGTGAAGGGATCAAAACGTGCCTCAGTCAGCCATGAACAGTGCTTGTAGGGCCAGGACCAAAGGCCTCTTGCTCCTAAAGCCCTCCTGTGCATAAATGCTGTACTGTCACCAAAAGAAATATGCCTAAAACACAGGGTTGCACCCACCTAGATCAGGAGAAAGAAATTTGTCCTTCTGACCAAGTAACAGCACTATTTAATTTTTAAAAGTATATATAACAACAAATTGCCACCCCTTCTCAGACTCCGTGGGTAACAACAACTGGAAACACCAGAGTCCTCCTATCCAAGGGTATCAGGTGTTCCCACAGGGAAGGAGGAAGCTGGCAGAATCTACCACATTTCCAATGGTCTTGCTTACACAAAGCTCCCTGCAGGGGGCAGCCTGGACGTATGGCTGAGATTTCAGCGTTCCTTAATATTTCCATAAGCATCTGACAATGTCTCTAGAGGAAATGCACATGGATTACAACAACTTACACTTTTACACTAAGCACTTCACAAGATTTCACTTAATCCTCTGGGTACTACTTTCATCCTCATTTTACAGAGGAAGAAATTGAGCCCTTGATAGGCAGTTCATTCAAGGTTTCACAGCAGTATGTCGCAGAAGTCTAGAGCCCTGATGCTTCTGATTCTGCCTCTAAGATCTTTTGTGATTCCAAGCAAGCATTCTTCCCCTCTCTTGGCTTCAGTCTTCATCAGACAAACAAAGGAACCAGACTGGCTAATGTCTCAGGCTCCTCTCAGCTCTTTCATGTTCTTCTAGTTCCAAGTCGAAGAAACTCACTTTGCACCCTGCACCTGGGCATCAGCCTACATCCTAGAGATGAGGAGAGGGCATGCAGTGCAGCCTTTCAAAAGAGAGTTAGTCCCTGCTTCGGGGTTAAAGGATGGGCATCACCTTGGCCCCCAGAGAAGCCCCCAGCTGGATAGACCCTCTAGAAGTTTTCCCCAAGGTTTCAAAGGGGTAGCCTATATGCCAGTTTAAGCCCACAGGGGTATTTTAGTTGGCCCTTGAAATATTTTAAAACACTTGGACTTAGTTACTAATATTTATTTTTTTTAGTTACCAATATTTTAAAATCAAAAGCTGAAATCTGGATTCCTGGGTTTCCTGAAAAGTCTGCTGGCCACTCCAGGCCCATGTTCCCCTGACCACACTGCTCTGAGTTGCTGGCTCCTGGCTTTTGAGAGAACAGGAAGTTCTCTGTTTCTCCAGGTGGACCGCTCAAACGACATGCACAGCCTCCCTGACTGGTCCTGTAGACACTTCCACCTGTGAGCCTCACTTAAGGAGCCAAGGATGCTCTTCTCCTGAGGAAGTACCCAGCGGGTGGGGATGTGCAGCACTGGGGCACAAGGACCAAAGCTCCTTTTTCTGCAGGCACAACAGCACTCTGGGCTCTGTGAGTGTCGAAGCTGAACCTGCGACCTGGGTGCAGGCAGGAGCCTGGTGGCTTGGAACCAAAACCTGAAAGCACAACAAAAAGAGAGTTTTCATCTAGCCTTGAAACTCTCCTTCCAAGCAACTGCCACTCGGATCTGTATCTGCTTTCCAGGGCCCAGGGTGGACCAGCAGCCATGTGTCATTCCCCTGGACAGGGGCTATAATGGTAACATTGTGCTGAGTGGAACAAGAGAGGTTTTCATCCAGCAACCAGCCCTGGGCAGACACTCGAGCAAAGGCTCTGGGGCTCACCCTGCACAAAGAAGCTTGGGAGTGGGGTCCTGGGCCAAGGAGAAGCCCCACGGTTGGGCTGCATGCCCGCAGCAGCAGCCAGTGGGAAGGGAAGCAGAGAACCACTGCTTCCAGAACACATCACTGCAATCTTATCTTCCTCTGCAAATATATAAGCAAATAAATAATCTCAGAGGGTAATGAAGTAGATCACCCCAAGACATCTGCATTAACAGAAATCTCGTGAGTCCTCAAGCATTTATTCACTAACTCGCCCCACAATACTTGCTATGATTTACTAGATTCCAGGCACTGTGCTAGGCCATAGGAATCTAGCAACAAGGAAGACACAGCACCCATTCTCACAGTGCTTGCAATCTAGGGGGCCAGGAAGAGGCAAAGAGAGAAATAAGTAGGAAATTTAACACTGATGAGCCAATTGAAGAACTGAGAGTAACACAGTAACAGAGTTAATTCAAGAACCCAGATCTGAACCCCTTACTCTTCCCAGGGTCTCCTGATATCCCTACTCTGTGAAATGGCAGGTTGCAGCTTAGAGACAAAAGCACCCTAAATACTATAAAAAGGAACCTGAACTCTGCACAGATAGCAAATACTTTAAGGGGGAATCTGACTGGAACCATGGAATAGTCACTGTGGCAACCATGATGGAAGCAGACCTGGAGGCAAAGTGACAGGTTAGAAGGCTAAAGTATGTTTCTCTCGCTGGGACAAAGAACATTTCACCTCTATTATTTTCTTTCCCTGGGCTTCCCAATTCTACCTGATAAGCTTAGAATGAGAATGGGGAGTATCATTTGTTTTCACAAGACTAGGAGCATGTGGGAGCTGAAAGCTTTTTTCCTGGAATTGTTCACTGGGACCAAATTTGATATCTTTTTACAGAGCTGGAACTCGCCACACAGACTTCTTTAGACAAGCACCAGGCAAACCTGGAAAACTTACTACAGCAGTAAGAAAAGGGAAGGTATGAGGCAGATCCTAAAAATCCCTCCCAGAGAATTGCCTTCACACAAGTAAGTGGGACAGGGAAGAGAAAATCAGGCATAGCCATCCACAACCTCCATCCCCATTCCAGTACTGCCCACCCGATACCCTATCATCTAGCCAAGCCAAACTGCTTTGCCGACACATCCTGCCATTTTCTATCTCTCTGACTTTGCTCTGTTTTCTCTGCCTGTAATGTTATCTCCTCACTGCAGGCTCACCCAAGTGTCTGTCATTCATTACTATCTTCATGATCAGTAAGAAATTCTTGCCGTGTCTTACTGAATTCCAGGAGCACTTTATATCTCCTTGTCACATAATAATTTTTAGTTCAATGATTTTGCACATATTTATCTTCTCTACTAGACTGGAAACTCATAAAGGATGGAGATCATTTCTACTTAGCATTAGCTCTCCCAACAGAAACTGGCACAGAATCCAACCAATATTCCTAAGTAAACTAATGAAAAAGGGGGCTAGACTTTAATGTTAATTATGGGCCTATGTAAAGGAAAAGTACAGAAAAAAATAAAGTTATTCCTTGAGCCAAATCCACATAGCCTCCTCCATCCTTTTCATTCAGTTCCCTAAGAGCAACCAAGCTGTAGTCAATTTAGTCAACAGTGCCACCTAGTGGAGACTGTGGGTAATTATTAAACCAGAACCACAAACTTCATAGCTACTTCTTTTTTGTCAATCCTTAGGAAAACTGTGCACACTGTCTTCCCCTTTTTTCATCTTTCCTAGACCACATATCCCATTTTACATATTTCCTACATCAGTTAATTTCATTCCATAGGTGCATATATTCCTTTAGCTTTTTTTATTTTTCTTTCCAAATCTTTGGTAAATCTCCACAGTCTGAAAGTTTCTTAAAGTTTATAAAAGTTCTAAGCCTTCCATCTGTTCCTGCAATAGCTGCATTTTATACATTTAAAAAATATATACTTCAAATGAAATATTATTTTTAAAGTATTAATGAGCTAGACTGGAAACGACTACAATTTATAGCCTTGTTTCCAAGTGTTTCAAACAGTGAACTTTTAGAAGTTAATTCACTTATAAATTGTTGGTTGTCTGCTTTAGAATTTAAACTGACCTTTTCAAACTGGAAAAGTGGGCAGGAACAAAGAGGAACTTGGAAAAAAATAATGGCTCACATTTTCATAGCTATTTATGGTTTACAAAGTGGGTTTGTAACATCATTTCATTTGCCCTCCCAAAAACCTTGTGAGGTCAGTATCCATTTTCCCATAACACAGATATGGGAAAGCAAGCAAACCTCACAGGCTTCATGTTGCACACTTGGTAAGTAAGTAGCCTAGCAAGAGCTCACACATGAGTTTTCAGACTCCAATCCCACTGTCTTTTCACTACACTGTATTTCCTCTGGGCTCATACACAGACATAGTAAATTAACTACTGAGGCAATTTGGCGGAGTCAGGACTAACTAATTCCAACCTGCCTATCAAAGCAATAGATAAAATATTCCCAGTTCAGGAAAACGCAGGATGCTCTTTCCCAGGTACCTCCTTGTACCTTTGCACAAGATGGTCGCAATACTAAAATGTTCTATGTAAAGGAGTGGCCTAGCCAAAACTTCAAACTGTGACTTGGCCTACCTTGGAGAGGAGGAGTGTTTAGAAGGAAAATCAGGCCTGGACTTCACTTCATAAAGGGTCTTAAATTTAGACATTTCATATTGTTCATAATCGGTCTAGACTACTTTCACAGAGGCACACTAATAGGATGGACGATGAGGACATTCTTCACACAACTCTAAACTTAAATCCCATTCTGAACCACACTGGCCAGAGCAATATGTTTTCTATGTCCTGTAATTATTTGAGGAAGAGCACACTTAACATTGCCTTGCATTTGTATGCTAACAAAGTGTTCACCTCCACAAGTTTTACCGTCCATGTTGGCATTCTTCACGTTTCAAAGCACAGGGAACCTCAAGAGTTGAATGTGTCCCAAGCCACTGCCCACCTTTTAGCAATTCTCCTTTTCCTAAGTGGTCTTATTTTTTAAAGATCTTTATTATTTCACTCTTCTTTTACACCATTACTGGCGTAGCGTCTGGTCCACTGTCTGTTTCTAGAAGGTGTTCAGGAAAGACCTATTTAACGGAGAAGATAAACCCAAAGCCAGAAAATGGGTGGCAGCGGCGGGGAAACAGATTGTGACTCTGTTATTGTAAACAGGTTCTAACAGTCTGGACATATGAAAATGAGCCCGGCTTGGAACTGCGGTAGTAAGCCCTCAAGCAGAGCGCAACAACGTCTCGGTCTGGGCAGGGGTGGGACGCCGTGAACACGGGTATGAGAGAAAATGTGTGAACCGGTATGTGGGTCCTCTATCCCCTCACAGAGAGGCGTGAGGACTTGCGAAAAGCAGGGCGTGGAAAGGGTGTGTGGGGATGAGGGACACCCGCGCGGCCCAGGGGGCCAGGCGGCTCCGGAATAGGGCTCTGAGTCTATTCCGGGAGCGAAGTACAGGGGCGGGCGCGGGCGGGCGCGGGCGGGCGGGGGCGCCGGGCGAGCATCCTGTTAGGGGGAGGGGACGAGCGGAGGACGCTCCCGTGGGGCCAGGCCGGACTGGAGAGCACCGCGCGCCCGCAGCTGCCAGCCGCGCCGGAGGCACCGCGCCCTGCTCCGCGCCATCGCCGGCGCCATGGACCGAGGCCGGGGTAAGAAACACGGCGCCCACACTGTTGCTTTGCAGGGTAGGAAGGAGAGAACCGCGCGATCTAGAAGCCAGAGAGGAGGAGGGAAAGAGCAACGGTTGGGCCGGGCAAGGAGTGTGCGCGGGGAGAAGGAAGGGAGAAGGGTGGGAGAAGGGTATAAGACCCAGCGCTGTGTGAACAGGTGCCTCCTGTGCCTGGGCTGCTAGCGGTCTGTTAGGGGCTCATGTTCAGACTTGCGTCGCCTTCTGGGCGTGAAACCAGCGTTTTCATACACTCAGAGTCTTAACTTCATAAAAGAATCTCCCACAAGATTCCTGAGAAAGGCAAACTCCTCTCTCTCCATCCCACCCCGCTCCACCACGGGTAAAACAGGGTTAACAAGTTACACTCTAGACAACAACTGGACATGTGAAGCCCCTTCTGTTCGCACGCCTGCGGAGAAGCCCCAGGAGAGGGAGGTGCGCGCAGCTACCCAGTCGGGGAGGAAGAGCTGTAGGAGTGGGGCGGGGGACGGGGGGCGGAGCGCATGGGTGTTCAGCCTTGGCTCTGTGCCTGACAGGCTGTGTGACCTCAGCCCCCCAAGTCAGAGTGTTGTAAACATTAATGAAAATGAGCCCGGCTTGGAACTGCGGTAGTAAGCCCTCAAGCAGAGCGCAACAACGTCTCGGTCTGGGCAGGGGTGGGACGCCGTGAACACGGGTATGAGAGAAAATGTGTGAACCGGTATGTGGGTCCTCTATCCCCTCACAGAGAGGCGTGAGGACTTGCGAAAAGCAGGGCGTGGAAAGGGTGTGTGGGGATGAGGGACACCCGCGCGGCCCAGGGGGCCAGGCGGCTCCGGAATAGGGCTCTGAGTCTATTCCGGGAGCGAAGTACAGGGGCGGGCGCGGGCGGGCGCGGGCGGGCGGGGGCGCCGGGCGAGCATCCTGTTAGGGGGAGGGGACGAGCGGAGGACGCTCCCGTGGGGCCAGGCCGGACTGGAGAGCACCGCGCGCCCGCAGCTGCCAGCCGCTCCGGAGGCACCGCGCCCTGCTCCGCGCCATCGCCGGCGCCATGGACCGAGGCCGGGGTAAGAAACACGGCGCCCACACTGTTGCTTTGCAGGGTAGGAAGGAGAGAACCGCGCGATCTAGAAGCCAGAGAGGAGGAGGGAAAGAGCAACGGTTGGGCCGGGCAAGGAGTGTGCGCGGGGAGAAGGAAGGGAGAAGGGTGGGAGAAGGGTATAAGACCCAGCGCTGTGTGAACAGGTGCCTCCTGTGCCTGGGCTGCTAGCGGTCTGTTAGGGGCTCATGTTCAGACTTGCGTCGCCTTCTGGGCGTGAAACCAGCGTTTTCATACACTCAGAGTCTTAACTTCATAAAAGAATCTCCCACAAGATTCCTGAGAAAGGCAAACTCCTCTCTCTCCATCCCACCCCGCTCCACCACGGGTAAAACAGGGTTAACAAGTTACACTCTAGACAACAACTGGACATGTGAAGCCCCTTCTGTTCGCACGCCTGCGGAGAAGCCCCAGGAGAGGGAGGTGCGCGCAGCTACCCAGTCGGGGAGGAAGAGCTGTAGGAGTGGGGCGGGGGACGGGGGGCGGAGCGCATGGGTGTTCAGCCTTGGCTCTGTGCCTGACAGGCTGTGTGACCTCAGCCCACCCTTCTTCTCTCTGCGCTAGTGACAAAGTTGGACTGGATCATCTCTGAGACCTCTTATTGCCTGGACACATTTTCAGGAGTTGAGAGTGTTTGATAAAGTTTCACAGCTAACAGGAGTGTACAGAGGGCATTTATGGGGGGCACTCATGGGGAGCCATGCTTAAGTAAAGGCCTGGACACTAATGGGCTCCTAGCTGTGGAAAAGTGGCCTGCTTGAACATGGGGCAGTGTCAAAGGCTGGGACACAGAATACCAGTGTCGTAACTTCCACTTCTGGAGTCCAAGGAGATCACAGGTGTGACTGCACTTGTTAAGCTGCTGAGTGCGGCCAACGTGTCTTATTATTCTTGTTATTATTATTATTAATGGAAAATTCCTCCCCTTCCCTACATAATCTTATGCTTCCTCCATCTGCCTGTTTGCTGCACTGAGTCCTCCAAGGGGAAAAAAGGAGTGGCCAGGGGTGTGGAAGCAATTAGGAAGGGCAGTGGGGCAGGGAGGGGAGCAAGAGCAGGCGCCAACATAACCTCCCAGAGCTCAGAGGGCGGCGGGGGACCCAGACTTCCAGCTCAAGGAGCTGGGGACAGCGTCCCCACCCACTCCATCTCCAGCACAAAGTGCTGCATCCTAACCCCCTCTTGTTAGGATATGGAAGGGCAGACAAAAATGGAGGAGGCCTCCCGTTTGGCTCTCTGGGGACCAAGGCTGTGATCTGTAAAGCACTTCACACCTGTTAACTGACTCCTAGACAAGTGTGCAAAGAGCATAAACACTCGTCAGGGAGAAAAAAGAAGAGAGAGGAGAGGCACCTCTAATGTCCCTCAGTCCCCCATTCCCATCTCCCACATGGTACATTTAAAGCAAAAAGCACTGTCCTCTACCCCTTCGCACCTCACAAGTTGCCAAACCCGCTCCACCACGGGTAAAACAGGGTTAACAAGTTACACTCTAGACAACAACTGGACATGTGAAGCCCCTTCTGTTCGCACGCCTGCGGAGAAGCCCCAGGAGAGGGAGGTGCGCGCAGCTACCCAGTCGGGGAGGAAGAGCTGTAGGAGTGGGGCGGGGGACGGGGGGCGGAGCGCATGGGTGTTCAGCCTTGGCTCTGTGCCTGACAGGCTGTGTGACCTCAGCCCACCCTTCTTCTCTCTGCGCTAGTGACAAAGTTGGACTGGATCATCTCTGAGACCTCTTATTGCCTGGACACATTTTCAGGAGTTGAGAGTGTTTGATAAAGTTTCACAGCTAACAGGAGTGTACAGAGGGCATTTATGGGGGGCACTCATGGGGAGCCATGCTTAAGTAAAGGCCTGGACACTAATGGGCTCCTAGCTGTGGAAAAGTGGCCTGCTTGAACATGGGGCAGTGTCAAAGGCTGGGACACAGAATACCAGTGTCGTAACTTCCACTTCTGGAGTCCAAGGAGATCACAGGTGTGACTGCACTTGTTAAGCTGCTGAGTGCGGCCAACGTGTCTTATTATTCTTGTTATTATTATTATTAATGGAAAATTCCTCCCCTTCCCTACATAATCTTATGCGCTTCCTCCATCTGCCTGTTTGCTGCACTGAGTCCTCCAAGGGGAAAAAAGGAGTGGCCAGGGGTGTGGAAGCAATTAGGAAGGGCAGTGGGGCAGGGAGGGGAGCAAGAGCAGGCGCCAACATAACCTCCCAGAGCTCAGAGGGCGGCGGGGGACCCAGACTTCCAGCTCAAGGAGCTGGGGACAGCGTCCCCACCCACTCCATCTCCAGCACAAAGTGCTGCATCCTAACCCTCTCTTGTTAGGATATGGAAGGGCAGACAAAAATGGAGGAGGCCTCCCGTTTGGCTCTCTGGGGACCAAGGCTGTGATCTGTAAAGCACTTCACACCTGTTAACTGACTCCTAGACAAGTGTGCAAAGAGCATAAACACTCGTCAGGGAGAAAAAAGAAGAGAGAGGAGAGGCACCTCTAATGTCCCTCAGTCCCCCATTCCCATCTCCCACATGGTACATTTAAAGCAAAAAGCACTGTCCTCTACCCCTTCGCACCTCACAAGTTGCCAAATACCACCCTGTCCCCAGTACAAAATCCATAAATCCATTCCTAGCCTACCCAGAGTTTTAGAAAGTAGATTATGCCCTCCTTTGACAGACCATGGGTGACAATAATTCCCTTAGCTTAAAATGCTTAATAACTGGTGCCTCACTTAAGAAGGCTGCTTCCAGACGAGTCTTCCTAGGAAGCCAGACTTCCCGGGAATCTGTTAGTACTCAGAATGCTCTAGGCCTCTCACTCTCTCCCCTGCTGCAGGCTTTCCTAGCCTTTCCTTCTTCACAGCTCTCGTCCCGATGTGCCATTCCTCAAAGAGTTAGTTATCTGACTGTGTGCTTAGTGCCTACTTACCTTGCCAGAATGTAAGCTTCAGGAAGGCTGGGAGTGGATCTGGGCAGTCACCCTGCTCACACCAGTGGCTGGCACAAAGCAGGTGCTCGCTGACAGTGGCTCAAGCGGTTCATTAGTAACATGAAAAATACTTTATAGTGCACTCCAAATTGAATAGTTACAATACTGATTTTTAAAAATACATACCATTAAACACTTATAGAGAACTTTGTGACTTGCAAAGGCCTTCTCAAATGCAAGTGAAGTGGATGACGCACACAGGTCGAGGTCTCTAGATCCTCAGTTGTCTGTCCTTAGAAATTACTGCAAACACCAGGAATTAAAGCAAACAATTGCATATGAACTAGAATGCAAAATCTGTGTGGGTTTTTAAGATAAAATGTGAGTCTTCACAGATCATTCCAGTGGAAATTTGTTGTGGCCATATCCCCAGGAGGATGTGAGCACTCTATTCTGTTGGCAGGAAGTCTTAGGAAGCACAGGTCTCATTTCACCTCCTATCTACCATGTGAGGGAAAATGCATGCTAAAGAAATCATATGCCTAATTGAAAGGGGTCCTCCCGTTTGGCTCTCTGGGGACCAAGGCTGTGATCTGTAAAGCACTTCACACCTGTTAACTGACTCCTAGACAAGTGTGCAAAGAGCATAAACACTCGTCAGGGAGAAAAAAGAAGAGAGAGGAGAGGCACCTCTAATGTCCCTCAGTCCCCCATTCCCATCTCCCACATGGTACATTTAAAGCAAAAAGCACTGTCCTCTACCCCTTCGCACCTCACAAGTTGCCAAATACCACCCTGTCCCCAGTACAAAATCCATAAATCCATTCCTAGCTTACCCAGAGTTTTAGAAAGTAGATTATGCCCTCCTTTGACAGACCATGGGTGACAATAATTCCCTTAGCTTAAAATGCTTAATAACTGGTGCCTCACTTAAGAAGGCTGCTTCCAGACGAGTCTTCCTAGGAAGCCAGACTTCCCGGGAATCTGTTAGTACTCAGAATGCTCTAGGCCTCTCACTCTCTCCCCTGCTGCAGGCTTTCCTAGCCTTTCCTTCTTCACAGCTCTCGTCCCGATGTGCCATTCCTCAAAGAGTTAGTTATCTGACTGTGTGCTTAGTGCCTACTTACCTTGCCAGAATGTAAGCTTCAGGAAGGCTGGGAGTGGATCTGGGCAGTCACCCTGCTCACACCAGTGGCTGGCACAAAGCAGGTGCTCGCTGACAGTGGCTCAAGCGGTTCATTAGTAACATGAAAAATACTTTATAGTGCACTCCAAATTGAATAGTTACAATACTGATTTTTAAAAATACATACCATTAAACACTTATAGAGAACTTTGTGACTTGCAAAGGCCTTCTCAAATGCAAGTGAAGTGGATGACGCACACAGGTCGAGGTCTCTAGATCCTCAGTTGTCTGTCCTTAGAAATTACTGCAAACACCAGGAATTAAAGCAAACAATTGCATATGAACTAGAATGCAAAATCTGTGTGGGTTTTTAAGATAAAATGTGAGTCTTCACAGATCATTCCAGTGGAAATTTGTTGTGGCCATATCCCCAGGAGGATGTGAGCACTCTATTCTGTTGTCAGGGAAGTCTTAGGAAGCACAGGTCTCATTTCACCTCCTATCTACCATGTGAGGAGTGAGAGACACTGTCATGCCTAGGGAAGGAAACCATACTTCATTATGAATAATAGTTGCAGCTAAAATCACCAAAGTATTATCATGATCCAGGCAACATGCTCAGCTTTTTACATAGCTTCTCTTGGAACAAGCAATGGAATGGGGCTATGACTGGGTACTATTGTTCATCCCTACTCATGAAAGGCAGGCTTGGCAGTATATTAATCAGCTAGGGCTGCCATAACAAAATACCACAGACGGGGGGGCGGTCAAACAATCAATTTGTTTCCTTACAGTTCAGGAAGCTCGAATTCCAGGATCAAGGTGCCATCCTCGTTGATTTCTAGTGAAGCCTTTCTTCCAGGCTTGTATATGGCTGCCTTCTCACTCTGTCCTCACATGGCCTCTTCCCTGTGCAGAGAGAGAGAAAGTGAGAGAGACTGCTGGTATCTCGAAGGGCATCAGTCCTACTGGATTAGAGTCAACCTTTATGACCTCATTTAGCCTTCATTACATCCTTAAAGGCCCTACCTCCAAATGCAGTCATACAAGGGGGTTAGAGCTTCGATTGGTGAGGGGTGGGGGGGCACAATTCAGTCCATGACAGCAGGATTAGGTCACTAACATTAGCTTGTACGGTCACTTGCCATGTGAGAGACAGAGCTGGGTTTTTCTTCTAACAGAATACATGTCTTCTCATGAGTAAAGCAGGATTCACACGACACAGTAACAGACACAGAAACCACTTACAAGGAAATTTCTTCCAGCAGGACTTCCCAATGCATGAATACCACACACAGAGAATCAGCCATCAGTGAAAGTAACACCTTCACTATAGATTAATGACTATGGACACTACCTTCTAGAGGACCAGTCACTTAACCCTTTATCCTCACATGCAGATAAAATATGGATATTGATGATACCTACTTCATAGGGTTTTATTAAATGTATGGAACATACTTCAAACAATACCTAGCATATGAGGCCCATTCCATAAATGGGGTAATAGTAACAATTACAGTATTTTTAAAATCACACTTAACATAATAAAATTTTATTGGCCCCAAGCAGGTCTGACTCCGAGGACACTTTCTGAATCCCTACTCTCTTTTAAGAGCTGGGCTAGGTAACTGTGTACACACACAAAACAGGGGACCATGTCATAATCTCTGTATCCTGGAGCTCCCGCACAGTGCTTGTCTCTTGGAAATCCATCTCTGACGTGCAATAACTGAACCATCTAATGAGTGTTTCTGAGAGACAAAATATTAATACATAGGACAACATGTCTATTTTCTCTTATTTATGCAATTTATTTTTGCCTACTGACTACACTAGTGTCTTCACAGTTTTGCTTTTGTGAACTTTCTAGTGTTCTTGAGCCATCTTTGTTGTAAAATCTTTGGTTTAAATTTTCTCTAATTTTTAAACACCTTCTTAATGTCCATGGTGCTATCTGATATGCCTAGCTCATATGAAGCAGTCCATTTTTTCCAAAGTTCCTTTCCTTTCTACTTCACAACTAGTTCTTTTTCAACCAGTTGCATTCAACACAAGTTGGGAGTTTGTTTTGCTGAATTATATATTCTCTGGGAGATTATACTGTCTCCTGGGCAAGTCAAGACATAATCTGAAGCTCTGCTTTTCATTAAATGAGATTTTTATTATTCAAGAGATGCTAGAAGAACCCACTCATGTCTTGCCTTTGGTGGACCAGCTCTGAGATCTGGACTAGGAAAGAATTTTTACATTGGATCCCATAATTTTGCGAGCATGCTCATGGCCCAGGCTATTCACGACACAGTAACAGACACAGAAACCACTTACAAGGAAATTTCTTCCAGCAGGACTTCCCAATGCATGAATACCAACACAGAGAATCAGCCATCAGTGAAAGTAACACCTTCACTATAGATTAATGACTATGGACACTACCTTCTAGAGGACCAGTCATTTAAACCCTCTTTATCCTCACATGCAGATAAAATATGGATATTGATGACACCTACTTCATAGGGTTTTATTAAATGTATGGAACATACTTCAAACAATACCTAGCATATGAGGCCCATTCCATAAATGGGGTAATAGTAACAATTACAGTATTTTTAAAATCACACTTAACATAATAAAATTTTATTGGCCCCAAGCAGGTCTGACTCCGAGGACACTTTCTGAATCCCTACTCTCTTTTAAGAGCTGGGCTAGGTAACTGTGTACACACACAAAACAGGGGACCATGTCATAATCTCTGTATCCTGGAGCTCCCGACAGTGCTTGTCTCTTGGAAATCCATCTCTGACGTGCAATAACTGAACCATCTAATGAGTGTTTCTGAGAGACAAAATATTAATACATAGGACAACATGTCTATTTTCTCTTATTTATGCAATTTATTTTTGCCTACTGACTACACTAGTGTCTTCACAGTTTTGCTTTTGTGAACTTTCTAGTGTTCTTGAGCCATCTTTGTTGTAAAATCTTTGGTTTAAATTTTCTCTAATTTTTAAACACCTTCTTAATGTCCATGGTGCTATCTGATATGCCTAGCTCATATGAAGCAGTCCATTTTTTCCAAAGTTCCTTTCCTTTCTACTTCACAACTAGTTCTTTTTCAACCAGTTGCATTCAACACAAGTTGGGAGTTTGTTTTGCTGAATTATATATTCTCTGGGAGATTATACTGTCTCCTGGGCAAGTCAAGACATAATCTGAAGCTCTGCTTTTCATTAAATGAGATTTTTATTATTCAAGAGATGCTAGAAGAACCCACTCATGTCTTGCCTTTGGTGGACCAGCTCTGAGATCTGGACTAGGAAAGTCACATCTTCCCTATCTGGCATCCATTGGCCAAGTGGCCCATAGCCATTTCTGCGACGAGTTCCCTTCCATGACTCATGGCCCAGGCTGTGAATTCTCATACCTCTTCCCTGACATATGAGTTCATTTTCTACTCCTGTCAATTACTGTTCTTCTGAAAGGAATACACACCCGTATTCATGTTTTCCTTCCAAACATGTTCCATAAGGTCATCTTTGTTAGCCTGAAGACTCAGCAGAGCTGAGTGGTCAGAGAATGGACCAACTTGGGTTTTAACCACAGCTTTCTAGCTGTATGATCTTGTATGAATTGGGTAAATTACTTAATTTCTCTGAATGTCAGTTTCATTTCACTTGGAGTACCATGGCAAAAGGTGATGTATGTAAGCTAGCGTTTAGGAAGCATTCAACAGATGACAGATACTACATTTATCAAGTATAATTACTTGGGTTTTAGCCACACTCTGCCATGGATGTAGGTATAGAATTTAACCTTACCCTCTTCTCTCTAGAGGCTGTTGGTCACTGGCCACCACTTCCATTTCCTTGTTCCATTCAGCGTTTTTTCTGCCTCTCCCTCAAAAGCAGTTTCAAACCCCACTTCTCACATGGGTGAGTACCCTGCCAAGTAAGTTCCTCCCTGTCCAGTCTTTGCCAATAGCCTATCATTATTTCATTCTGATCTTTGGTTCAGAAAAATAACTCTGTTTTTGGATACCATTAGCTTCTCATACCCATCTTACCCTTCTAAAAAACCTTGCAATTTATCGGAAAATAACCCACCACCACACACAAACAGCAGCCTCCTGTTTCTTCCCACAGACTTCTTTTCCTCCATGCAGTCTCACTTCCAATCACACCTTCTGCTGAAAGCCCACTCTTAAGAGTCACAAGCAACTTCCATTTTGTCTAATTTTTCACCCCTTCTCATTCCCATCTCCTGAACATCTCTGTAGCTCTTTTCTAAATGGATTCTATTTGCAAAGATGGAGAAAGTATGGATTTTGAAGTCAGGTAAACCTAGGTTAAATAACTACCGCTCCAGCCATCTGCCAAAAGCCTTTTCTGTCCCGCCCCCAACCCTACTTCCAATTCCACTGTTATAGATGCTCATAGCCCCTGGGCTTCTCTTGCTCTAAGGCAAGTGGCCCAGCTAAGTCTTGTTCTTCTAGTCTGCAAAGCAGGAAGAATGACACCCAGAATTAGGAGACAACAACGTGTTAAATTTGTCCAGCACCCAGTGCCTAGCCCATGATAATTGCTTGCGTGCGTGCTCAGTCACATTCAACTCTTTGTAACCCCATGGACTGTAGCCCACCAGGTTCCTCTGTCCATGGGATTCTTCAGGCAAGAATCTGGAGTGGGTTGCCATGCCCTCTTCTAGGGGATCCTCCCAGCCCAAGGATCAAACCCATGTCTCCCGCATCTCCTGCACTGCAGGCGGATTCTTTACCACTAAGCCACCAGGGAAGCCCTGATAGGTGCTTATTAGTTGTTATTTCCCATATTTTTCTCTAGTTCAGTTTTTCTTCTGTGATGACTCCTACTCCTCTCTTTACATTCAGTCCTGCGGACAACCAAGCCCCTTTATGAGGGCTACTCTCAAGGTCCATCTTCGGCCGTGAGTTGAGCTCCACCCCTACACTGGCTACTGCTTTTGGTATATTTCCATTTGAAAGTCAGCTCATCCTCCAAGTGACCCAATTCTGAACTCATCTTATTCACCACCAAATCAGATCACCCTTCCTGTTTCTCTTTTTTTCTATTAACAACACAACCATGTGAGGAGCTATTGAAGGAAATGGGGCTGTTTGTGAATAAAACTAAATCTGAAGGGGGGATGCAGGATCAGTTCTCAAACTAGCTGTCCTGTAGAAGGGTATTAGACTCTCCAGAAAGCTATACAAGAGATTGAACAGAGACTAACTGGGGCACAATCTGAAATAAGCATACAAATAAAAAAGAGCTGTTCAGTGACAGAGTAAGAGGTACCCAGGGACATAATGAAGCAAAGGCTGAGTGGTCACAGAGCGGGGAGCCCTAGAATGGCTCCTACAGGGACCAAAGTAAAAGATAAATTAAAACAAGTGTCACTCATTCAAGAGGTTTCCACAGGCATGACCTTTTTGCAAACTAGAGAGAAAGTATGGATTTTGAAGTCAGGTAAACCTAGGTTAAATAACTACCGCTCCAGCCATCTGCCAAAAGCCTTTTCTGTCCGCCCCAACCCTACTTCCAATTCCACTGTTATAGATGCTCATAGCCCCTGGGCTTCTCTTGCTCTAAGGCAAGTGGCCCAGCTAAGTCTTGTTCTTCTAGTCTGCAAAGCAGGAAGAATGACACCCAGAATTAGGAGACAACAACGTGTTAAATTTGTCCAGCACCCAGTGCCTAGCCCATGATAATTGCTTGCGTGCGTGCTCAGTCACATTCAACTCTTTGTAACCCCATGGACTGTAGCCCACCAGGTTCCTCTGTCCATGGGATTCTTCAGGCAAGAATCTGGAGTGGGTTGCCATGCCCTCTTCTAGGGGATCCTCCCAGCCCAAGGATCAAACCCATGTCTCCCGCATCTCCTGCACTGCAGGCGGATTCTTTACCACTAAGCCACCAGGGAAGCCCTGATAGGTGCTTATTAGTTGTTATTTCCCATATTTTTCTCTAGTTCAGTTTTTCTTCTGTGATGACTCCTACTCCTCTCTTTACATTCAGTCCTGCGGACAACCAAGCCCCTTTATGAGGGCTACTCTCAAGGTCCATCTTCGGCCGTGAGTTGAGCTCCACCCCTACACTGGCTACTGCTTTTGGTATATTTCCATTTGAAAGTCAGCTCATCCTCCAAGTGACCCAATTCTGAACTCATCTTATTCACCACCAAATCAGATCACCCTTCCTGTTTCTCTTTTTTTTCTATTAACAACACAACCATGTGAGGAGCTATTGAAGGAAATGGGGCTGTTTGTGAATAAAACTAAATCTGAAGGGGGGATGCAGGATCAGTTCTCAAACTAGCTGTCCTGTAGAAGGGTATTAGACTCTCCAGAAAGCTATACAAGAGATTGAACAGAGACTAACTGGGGCACAATCTGAAATAAGCATACAAATAAAAAAGAGCTGTTCAGTGACAGAGTAAGAGGTACCCAGGGACATAATGAAGCAAAGGCTGAGTGGTCACAGAGCGGGGAGCCCTAGAATGGCTCCTACAGGGACCAAAGTAAAAGATAAATTAAAACAAGTGTCACTCATTCAAGAGGTTTCCACAGGCATGACCTTTTTGCAAACTAGAGAGAACAGGACTTACAGAAGTATATACTGCGCCTTAGAGCATTTATCTTTTATTCAAGTATGTATATATCATAGCTTTCAATGGGATTTATGAATTATCTATGCTTGTGGATAGAATATGGGAAGAAGAAGGTTTGATGCAACTAAAGACAGTTATTTAAAACTATAGATCTGATTGTGCATATGCTTAAGTTTAGTGGTTTCTCACTGTTCTTAAAATACAGATTAGAATCCTGGTGGTGGCCCTCAAGAACCCACCCTGCCTGTCACCAATTGCCCATTTCTTACCATGGAGTCTCCTCTCACTGGCCTTTGTACCTCTACCTGATTAACTCCTTCCTTCTCATCCTTAGCAACCTACTCAAACATTACTTCCTCAAGGCAGTCTTCTCCTGTCTCCCAAGCTATATCCCCATTACAGGTAACTCTAGCACTCTGTACTTTTCACTGTCTGCCATCTTCACAATTATGATTAATTAAGGGGATTAAGTAGCTGTTAATGGGAACTCTGTCAAGGCAGGGTCCTTCTTATCTTGTTCACAATTCTTTTCCAGCACCAAATGTAATGCTTTGCATGTAATATACGTGCAAAAATGTTTGTTGAGATGATGGATAAATAAAAGAAAAATGCAAAGTTTACATAGTAAAGCTGCGTACAGGCACTTTCAACTCCAGGATTTTCCATTTCAATGATTCCTATTTTAGGGACAGAAACAAAGACTTCATCATTATTCATCATCTCCTTTGCTTTCACCCTTTCTGCAGTCAGATCCCTAATTCTGTTAACTGTTACTGAAAAATGTATCTTGAATGGCTTCTTCTCCTGTATCCTGTCATCTCCTATAGGAGCTTCCTGTTTTTCCTCTCACCTCTCCAGCCTCCCATAAGGACTGCTCTCTATCTGTCTAAAGCAGTGGTTCTCGAATTCAGCTGGAAGAATCGTCTTCCAGAGAGCTTACTGAAAATATACCCACAGAGGTCTAATCAGTGAATCTAGAGTGAGGTTTGGGATTGTGTACTTTTTGCAAAGCTCCTAGGTGAGTCTGATGTTCTTATTGTTCTTTACCTTGCTCAAACACCTTCCTTGATTCCCTGTAACTTGCTGTAGCAATGCCTTTCACACTTTCCAACCAAGTGAGATTGTAGGGTTTGGTATATTACCCAAAGTGTTTTCTAAAAGCTTGAAATATCTCATTTTGTCTAAAGCAAACAAATTTCTATTATCATCCATAACATACGTGAACAAATACCACCCTAAAGATCTTTGCACAGTGGACTTCCAGAGACACACTGTGTTTTTCTCAAGATTTCTTCCCTAACCCTACCCTGCCCTCCACCCTGGACTCCCAGGGTATGTGTACTCTCTAGCCTAAGAAGACAAACCCCCAGTAAATGTGCCAACACACAGAGCCAGCAGAGCAATGGATCTGGACATGGAAGCAGACATTCCACGTCCTAGTGAATGGTTCAGTCACTCACTTCTGCAATGTAAGTACATACATTTTTATAAAGCTTTTAGCTTCTAGAAGCCTTTCCACATTCACCAGTTGTGTCCATCTCCACGTAGTATCAGGGTTGTTCATCATGGAGTGCTTCCTGTGGTGCCTGGGGGACCTCTGCCAAGCATACATGCTCTTACTCAGCAGTCATCCACAGCGGCGTCACTCTGGGCCAGAAGGAACCTATGTAATAGCGGAGATATTCAAACAGAGAATTGGCCACTAAACTCCTTTCTGTGGGACACTTTCAGCCTTGAGATTCTCTTCAATGACTTAACTGCAGTAAAAGCCTTGTGAAGTAGTCAGTTGAGACACTCTCCCAGTTGGACAGATACAAAAACTGAGGTTAAAAGGATGACTCTGCTTTTCTCTCTCCATAAAAGAGACCACTCAGCATCACCTCCATGAAAACTACCTGCCACATCCTCCCTTGACCCTCCCTCTGACTCTGGGGTACCACCAGCTTCCTTCCTTACTTTCAGTTCTATTATACTAACTTAAAGGCCTCCTCTGAAGCCTGTGCTGTGAGGCTGTCTCTACATCTCATTTCCAGTGTCTAGCACATAGAGCTTGTGATTCAGTAATCTAGAGTGAGGTTTGGGATTGTGTACTTTTTGCAAAGCTCCTAGGTGAGTCTGATGTTCTTATTGTTCTTTACCTTGCTCAAACACCTTCCTTGATTCCCTGTAACTTGCTGTAGCAATGCCTTTCACACTTTCCAACCAAGTGAGATTGTAGGGTTTGGTATATTACCCAAAGTGTTTTCTAAAAGCTTGAAATATCTCATTTTGTCTAAAGCAAACAAATTTCTATTATCATCCATAACATACGTGAACAAATACCACCCTAAAGATCTTTGCACAGTGGACTTCCAGAGACACACTGTGTTTTTCTCAAGATTTCTTCCCTAACCCTACCCTGCCCTCCACCCTGGACTCCCAGGGTATGTGTACTCTCTAGCCTAAGAAGACAAACCCCCAGTAAATGTGCCAACACACAGAGCCAGCAGAGCAATGGATCTGGACATGGAAGCAGACATTCCACGTCCTAGTGAATGGTTCAGCCACTCACTTCTGCAATGTAAGTACATACATTTTTATAAAGCTTTTAGCTTCTAGAAGCCTTTCCACATTCACCAGTTGTGTCCATCTCCACGTAGTATCAGGGTTGTTCATCATGGAGTGCTTCCTGTGGTGCCTGGGGGACCTCTGCCAAGCATACATGCTCTTACTCAGCAGTCATCCACAGCGTCACTCTGGGCCAGAAGGAACCTATGTAATAGCGGAGATATTCAAACAGAGAATTGGCCACTAAACTCCTTTCTGTGGGACACTTTCAGCCTTGAGATTCTCTTCAATGACTTAACTGCAGTAAAAGCCTTGTGAAGTAGTCAGTTGAGACACTCTCCCAGTTGGACAGATACAAAAACTGAGGTTAAAAGGATGACTCTGCTTTTCTCTCTCCATAAAAGAGACCACTCAGCATCACCTCCATGAAAACTACCTGCCACATCCTCCCTTGACCCTCCCTCTGACTCTGGGGTACCACCAGCTTCCTTCCTTACTTTCAGTTCTATTATACTAACTTAAAGGCCTCCTCTGTGCATATATGAAGCCTGTGCTGTGAGGCTGTCTCTACATCTCATTTCCAGTGTCTAGCACATAGCAGATGTTTAATATAATTGCCAACTGAGCACTCACCATGAGTCAAGCAGTTTACATATGTACATTGAGCCATCTGATCTTCTCAGCAATCATGAAGTTGATGTAGTTTGAATCTTTTTTTAACACCAAAAGTATTTTATTGGGGTATAGCCAATTAACAATTTTGTGATAGTTTCAGGTAAACAGGGAAGGAGCTAGGCCATACATATACATGTATCCATTCTCCCCCAAACCCCTCTCCCATCCATGCTAGTACATAACATTGAGCAGAGTTCCATATACTACACAATAGATTTTTGTTGGTTATCCATTTCAAACATGGTGCAGTTTGACTTTCATGTACATAAAATATACCATTAATTTTATTGAGGGAGATTAATTACCATTCATTTTATTGGCAACATCCAAAAATGTTGCTAGCAATTGTGAGTGGAAAGTGCGTATACAGTGTGTAGCTTGTTTTTCTAAAATCACAGCTAGGGTATGTATATGAATGATAAAGATGTAAATACAACTTTGTATTAAAAATGTTGTAGTTTATGGGAAAATGTGCTTCTTTGGTAGACTAATAAGTACAGTCCCTGTGAAGCCATGTTTGTGGCCCATGTCAGTGTGTGAATGCACCAATAATTTGAAGATTTTTGTACATCTGTGATATTTATCTTCCCTGAGCTTTGCAGCCTCACCACCTCCCAACAGAATTTGATGGGAATGTTCATTATGACTTTGCCATCTGTTGCATCTTAAGTTTATTTACTGTAATTTATTTTCAGTACCTACTTTCAAATGTGTTGTACATGTATTTTTTAATATCACAATTTTACAGATGAAAAAACTGGGGCCTATTTAACTGCAGTAAAAGCCTTGTGAAGTAGTCAGTTGAGACACTCTCCCAGTTGGACAGATACAAAAACTGAGGTTAAAAGGATGACTCTGCTTTTCTCTCTCCATAAAAGAGACCACTCAGCATCACCTCCATGAAAACTACCTGCCACATCCTCCCTTGACCCTCCCTCTGACTCTGGGGTACCACCAGCTTCCTTCCTTACTTTCAGTTCTATTATACTAACTTAAAGGCCTCCTCTGTGCATATATGAAGCCTGTGCTGTGAGGCTGTCTCTACATCTCATTTCCAGTGTCTAGCACATAGCAGATGTTTAATATAATTGCCAACTGAGCACTCACCATGAGTCAAGCAGTTTACATATGTACATTGAGCCATCTGATCTTCTCAGCAATCATGAAGTTGATGTAGTTTGAATCTTTTTTTAACACCAAAAGTATTTTATTGGGGTATAGCCAATTAACAATTTTGTGATAGTTTCAGGTAAACAGGGAAGGAGCTAGGCCATACATATACATGTATCCATTCTCCCCCAAACCCCTCTCCCATCCATGCTAGTACATAACATTGAGCAGAGTTCCATATACTACACAATAGATTTTTGTTGGTTATCCATTTCAAACATGGTGCAGTTTGACTTTCATGTGCATAAAATATACCATTAATTTTATTGAGGGAGATTAATTACCATTCATTTTATTGGCAACATCCAAAAATGTTGCTAGCAATTGTGAGTGGAAAGTGCGTATACAGTGTGTAGCTTGTTTTTCTAAAATCACAGCTAGGGTATGTATATGAATGATAAAGATGTAAATACAACTTTGTATTAAAAATGTTGTAGTTTATGGGAAAATGTGCTTCTTTGGTAGACTAATAAGTACAGTCCCTGTGAAGCCATGTTTGTGGCCCATGTCAGTGTGTGAATGCACCAATAATTTGAAGATTTTTGTACATCTGTGATATTTATCTTCCCTGAGCTTTGCAGCCTCACCACCTCCCAACAGAATTTGATGGGAATGTTCATTATGACTTTGCCATCTGTTGCATCTTAAGTTTATTTACTGTAATTTATTTTCAGTACCTACTTTCATATGTGTTATACATGTATTTTTTTTTAATATCACAATTTTACAGATGAAAAAACTGGGGCCTAGAAAGGTCAATTTATATACCCAGCCCTGCCCACCTCCAAACCTAACTTTTTTACCACTGCTCTCCACTGCTTCTCCAGTGGAGAGGGGCATTTCCAGGTCAGTTATGTGAAGGACCTGCCAGATAAGCCACAAAGACTTGCTAGGTTAACGATTTCAAGGTGGGAAGCAGGGGCCAGTGTGGCCGGACAGCTGGCATGAGACTTTGTTTCTTACCCTTCACACTTCTCCCACTGTGGCCCTTGTAGTTCTGGCGTTTAGAATTCAAGAAACATTCATTCTCCTGGAACTGGCAAAGAGCCTGCCCCAGGAGGGCCCAGGCAGGGTTTGTCCTCCATATGAAATTCCGTTCTGGGAATCCCAGCCACACCCCAGGTGGGTATGGAGGTGCAGAGCCTGCCTGCCCTGACTCTTCTCCCTGCACAGCTGTCAGGCTGCAGAGGGGGCAGGATGTGGTGCCACATTGCAGTCATTCCAGCTCTGAGGAACTGACCAACACCACATCCCACAGGAGGCAAGCTCAGGGGCTTTTTATAGCCTTCTAAGAACCTAGGGGAAAACTGATCTCCTGAGATGGAGAAGTGGGCACGTGTCTTTTCTGGGCACCATTCCCTCAACCATGCGATCTCAGATGCTCACAATCCGAATCAGGGTAAGGGTCATGGCTAAATGGACAGGGATCCCCACCAAATCCAGTTACTTGAATCTCCTACTTGGGCTTCCGTGTCTTCACCTGTCAGGTTAAGTGTTTATTACAGCATGGGTATCAGAGTACACCTCAGTTGGTAGACCAAATCCAGTCCGCCACATTTTTCTGTAAATAAAGTTTTATTGGCACACAGCCATGTTCATTCGTTATGTCTTGTCTATAGCTGCTTTTTTGCTCTAAGAGCAGAGTTGAATAGTTACAACAGAGGCCCACATGTGGCCTGAAAAGCCTAAAAATATGTACTATCTGGTCTTTCACACAAAAAGTTTTGCCAACCCCTGGATTAATCTTTAGAGTTTGGGAGTGTCTGCCTGGAACACCGTGATGAGAAAGACTCTGAGGGTGTGTCCAGGCTGAGGAATGAAGCTCTGTCCTCAGATCATACAAGAGTACATATTCAAGACTAATGTTTGGAAAGACCCCAAAATGCCACTTACCAGTGTTTTTCAAACTACATTTAGCCTCAAATGTTGTCCTCCTGCAACAAAATCTTAAAGAAAGAGTTGCGCTGGGGGAAGTGGGAATGAAAACACTGAGTACTGTCCACTCCATCTTCCGACTCCCAAGGTAGCCCCTAAAGAAGCCTCCCAGATCCCAGATCTGCAGAATATTTGAAAACCACCTGTTTGATCTTATGTATGCCTGGGGAACTGAGGCTCCAGGGGTAGCGTCTTAGCTAAGGTCACATGATGGACTCCCAGCCAGCTCTCCCTAGAACCACCGACGTAGTCATAAGGGGTCAGCAGAGCACGGACCCAGTTCCACTGCGGAGAGAACCTGCTCACTGGCCTTGGGGGCCTCAGGGTTGCCACTGGTATATGACTGGCCTGACATGCCCTTGCTGACCCAGCAACCCCAGGGGCTCAGGCTGGGACACTGTGAATACCTGCCCGGGCTTCACAGTAATTTAGTCAAGGCTTGGGAATCTTCTTTCTAAAGCCGCCAAAATCTAAAGAAAAATATCAAAACTGAATTGGGTCGTATTTTTAAAAATATTTCATTGATATCAAGACAATTTTTTTCTTTTTTGATTGCCTCTAAGTCATTGTTTATTTTTCATCCATCTTTATTCTTCGGCATGTGTGGGCTTCCCATCACAGTGGCCTCTCTTGCTGCAGAGCACTGGCTCTGGGCATGTGTGCTCCAGAGCGCTGGCTCATAATTGGACACACCGACCCAGCCATTCCTCGACATGTGGGATCTTCCCGGGCCAGGGATTGAACCGGTGCCCCCAGCACTGCAAGGTGGACTCCTTACCCACTGGACCACCAGGGAAGCCCTTCAAGACATATTTTTTTCAAGACAGCATTTTATTTTTATTTATTTTTGCAGGGGGAGCTGGTTGGGGAAGGAGGGGGACAGGCGGACCACTTCTATTGGTCTTTCATTTATCTATTTTCATCCATCTTTGTTCCCTGGCCCATGTGGGCCTCCCATCGCAGTGGCCTCTGTTGTCGCAGAGCACCAGCTCTGGGCGCCGGCTCTGGGCACATGCACCCCAGAGCTCTGGCTCGGTAATTGGACATATCAGTCCAGCCTCTGCGCGGCACGTGGGATCTTCCCAGGCCAGGGAAGACTTTATTTAAAATAAAAACATATCTTAAATTTGCTATATGAATTTGTTCATTTTTCTGTTTTTTTTTTTCCAAAAAAATGTTATTTAATAGATAAAATATCTGTAAATCAGTGAAATCTTAGTATAAATAAATTATGATAATTTATACTAAGGCTTTCTTTTGAAGACAGAATCATTTATTCATCTGTAGAATAAATATTTATTCTTCCTGCCCATTCTTGTTGAAGGGTTTGCAAAGGGCAGATCCAGCTGATATGAAACCAAGTGGGATTTTTTTTTTTTTAGCTTTACTTGAAGCAAGAAGAAAACTGATCTAGGGGTGTGCTGGGAAGCCAGAGGGACCGATCACATTTCCTCACCTCCAGCCAGCAACCAGCTGTAGTTCTAAGGGTAATGGGGGGAAATGTAGGGTCCCTACACCCCAAACCTCCTAGCGAGGCGAAAAAACTAAGACTGTCGCTAGTGCCTGTGACATGAGATCATATCTGGTCAGTGTCCATCAAACAGAATACACAGAGGCACAGAAGGCCTCAAGGGACACTTTCTAGTCAAGAACCTCAGAAACACTGGGGGAACAGCATTCCAGGTAGAGACATGGCCGAGTAGATAGTAGAGAGGCACAGAATCCATGCTCAGGGCACGAGCTGGTCCATGTGCCTACAGACCAGAGAAGCAGGCAGAGGTGAAATAGAGCCTCGAGTAGGGCCTTATCCTCCAGATCCATAACTGAGGGTGTGGCTGGTAACTAATAATAGAGACAGCATAAATGCAGGAGCCGAGTTCCTTGGCTGCAGTGTCAAGTTGCCAGGGTTTGGATCCCAGCTCCACTCCTTTCACTTAATCCCAGTTTCTTCAACTAAAAACAGAGATAATCTCCTGTCTACATATAGGGGGCAATTGGATTTGTGCAAGGAAAGCACTCACCATTCAGGAAGCACACAATTAAAAACAAACAAACAAAAAGCTAGTGCTTAAACTACAGGTCTATAAATGATCACCTTTCTTTAAAAATCAGAATGGATTCCAAGTTCTGTCTCTGATGCTTGTCCTCTCACTTCTTGCCTGCCCATCCTGGAAAGGGATGGAATTTCAGAAGGAATGAGGATAAACCACAGGGAGTATAAAGAACATACTAAGCTCTTTCATCATCAAGTCACAAAGGAAACTGGTGTCCGGGCCCTGGGAGCTGCTGATGAAGCCTGAGCGGGAGGGGGTTACACTGTGTGTTGCCACTTGGGGGGAAATTAAAGCTCACATCAAAGTGGACAGGGAGAGATTGGAGAGAGGAGACCAGTTAGGGACTGCAGCAAATACTGCAGATGAACAGCAAACTTTGTAAGATTAACTCACCTTCCTGTTTAAGAACAGAGAAACCATAAAACTTTACGCTCTGTCCATTCTCAAATAAAGTGTATGGAATTGTTGACTCAATAGGAGAGCAGAGGAGACTCTCCAGAGTTCTTCAAGGCTCAAGACAGTCATTCCCAGGACCTTTAACCAACATTTTCTCGATCTCACCCCCACTCCTGGAGGCAGAAATCACTCTACATCTTCCAAAACCCACCCGAGGGTGGTGGTCTCCTTGTGGGCTGCATTCACAAGGGCCTGGCCCAGAACATAATCCAAGGTTAGCATTGAAAGGCTTTTGCAAACAAGGGGAAGGAAGGAATGAAAGAAGAAGGAGAAGAGGATGAACTTCCCACCCAGGTAGCAGTCAGGATGGCCATTCTGAGCATAACCTTTGGCCTCCCACTTAAGATGGCTAGACTAAATTCGGTGTGATACCTGAATCCCCTGTGATTACTAACAACAGCAACAACATTAAGAGTAGCAACCAACCTTTGCAGAAGGTTTTATGTGTGCTTGGCACAGAGTTTAACACTTCTTCTACATTATCTCTCTTTCTGCTAAGCACAACCTTTTGACATGAGTGCTCTCATCTGCCTGACAGATGAGAAAACTGATGTCACTTGCCTGGGGTCACTAGGCTCGGAGGGCAAATCCCAGGTGTGATTCTGTGTTTCTCATGCCAGTCACCCAGGTTCACAATTGCCCACTCTACTAACTCACTCCCACACTCCTACCAAGGGGCTGTCCACCTGCGCTCAGACCCTCTTGGAAGGGATATCTGGCTCTCTTCTTAGCTCAGATTTCTGGAAAGTTCCTATATACAATGAACCTAATCATATGGTCTTGGAGCTGCCACCGTTGGTCTGGACTGTCCTCCAGAGCCCCAGAGAATAAGTCTGCAACAACAATAGATTGTCAACCTAATCCTTGCATTTCTAAATAGGGATGCTCATCTCTTGCATCCTACAACAGGTTCTTTTGTCTGCTTAGGGGAAAGGGGGAGCAGATGGCACACAGATCATGAATCACAATGTACCAATTTACAAAACTTCACTTTACAGACGGCACTCACTTTTCACAGACATTTTCAGTTTTGAGTCTCACAACAAGCCTGAGAGATAGATACAGCAGTTACCATCACTCCACTTCAATGCTGAAGAAATTGAGGCTCAGAGGCATGAGACAACTTGCCCAAGACCACACAGCCAGTAAGTATGGAGCTTGAGCCCTAGGCTTGGGGCTCTAGCTCCTGTGTTTCCCCCTCTACACCAAAACACAGCATCAAGTGGGGGCCAGAAAGATGCAAACCTAGCACCTATGACCTCCAGCAAGCTCCTTAGCCTCTAGGCCTTAGTTTCTTGTCAGTGAAAGAATGAGAAGAGCTCCTACTGTATGCTGTTGCTGGAAAGATGAAATAAACGTAATAGGCACTGAGTGTTAGGCATGGAGAATATTCCCACAATGGACTATCACACAGCATAGTGAATGGACACAATGACAGGCAATGATGTGGTTTAATCTTAGCAGTATCATAGTAATGCAAAAAGTCACAAAAGTTACCTATAGCATTATAACTTTTTAATAAAGTTTAAGACAGCTAAATTTTTTTAAACATTTTTATGGGTAGATCTAGTTGTAATCTAGGGAAACAAGGACGTGATGAATACAGCATTCAGGATGGCAGTCAGACTGGGAAGGAGGAAGCAGAAGTGTGAGATCCTAGTCAGATGTATGATACTGTCTAGAACCAGGCTTCTGCTTTGAATGGTAAACTTTTGGGCAACTTACTACATTAGCAAAAATAACTAACTACATCAATAAATAAAACTGGAGCATTCATAGACCGATGATGATAGTGTCTCATGAAGCAAGGGTTAGAATTAATCCACTATTTGTCCACTTGAGGTCCTAATTTATAAAAGAAATAAACGTGTTAGGCCCAGTGCCCACCCTGTAAGAGGTGTTCAGTAATTGTTCACTGTCACCCTTGAATGTCTTTATTATTATGTGCATTATTCACAAACCCCTAGCCAAACATCCTCATTGTCTGTCCCAGACTATTAGTGAGATAGGTTCTCAAGCTCAAACTTCTCAGAAACCGAACGCCCAGCCCCATCTAGGCCTCTGACCAGGAACCTGTATTATGAATGGGCACTAGTCGGGAATGGTCATGAGGGGCCCACTACTGGTTCCAGCAAGCTTTGGAGGTGGGGAACCTCTTTTAGAAGAAGGTGGCCAGGAGGAATTATGATGCAACAATTAGAAGTTTAGGCCCTAGACTTAAGTCTTAAGTTCTGCTTGCTGTGTGCCTTTAAACAAACAACTATGCCTCTCTGAGCTTCACCTGGTTTATGTATAAAACAAAGGGTTAGAACAGTAACTACCTCACAGGACCATTGTGAGAATTAAATGAGGTAATTCATGCAAAATGCTTAACATAACATCTGGAACATCACTTACGAGCTGAAAAATACTCCCTGCCTTTATCATGGGGTAGCCCAGGCCACTCCATTAGGTGAAGGAGATGGTAGGGACTGCCTCAAGCGGAAACAGCTGCCATCTTGTGTGTAAGGGCTGAGCATGTGTGGGTCACAGTTTTCCACTTCCTCTTGGAACCACGTCCTTTTGTGAGCCAGACAGGGAAGAATCTGCACACAAAGGAACAATTCTGGGAGAGTCCAGTCCCACTGCCAAAAGCTATTTCCTTGGAAGTTGGTGGCTTGCCCCACCCCCCATCTGGAATTGTCTTGATGAGGGGGAACTACCACTTCCTGGCCACCCAGGGCTGAGAAACAGCTGTTGAATGTCAGATGTATGATACTGTCTAGAACCAGGCTTCTGCTTTGAATGGTAAACTTTTGGGCAACTTACTACATTAGCAAAAATAACTAACTACATCAATAAATAAAACTGGAGCATTCATAGACCGATGATGATAGTGTCTCATGAAGCAAGGGTTAGAATTAATCCACTATTTGTCCACTTGAGGTCCTAATTTATAAAAGAAATAAACGTGTTAGGCCCAGTGCCCACCCTGTAAGAGGTGTTCAGTAATTGTTCACTGTCACCCTTGAATGTCTTTATTATTATATGCATTATTCACAAACCCCTAGCCAAACATCCTCATTGTCTGTCCCAGACTATTAGTGAGATAGGTTCTCAAGCTCAAACTTCTCAGAAACCAAACGCCCAGCCCCATCTAGGCCTCTGACCAGGAACCTGTATTATGAATGGGCACTAGTCGGGAATGGTCATGAGGGGCCCACTACTGGTTCCAGCAAGCTTTGGAGGTGGGGAACCTCTTTTAGAAGAAGGTGGCCAGGAGGAATTATGATGCAACAATTAGAAGTTTAGGCCCTAGACTTAAGTCTTAAGTTCTGCTTGCTGTGTGCCTTTAAACAAACAACTATGCCTCTCTGAGCTTCACCTGGTTTATGTATAAAACAAAGGGTTAGAACAGTAACTACCTCACAGGACCATTGTGAGAATTAAATGAGGTAATTCATGCAAAATGCTTAACATAACATCTGGAACATCACTTACGAGCTGAAAAATACTCCCTGCCTTTATCATGGGGTAGCCCAGGCCACTCCATTAGGTGAAGGAGATGGTAGGGACTGCCTCAAGCGGAAACAGCTGCCATCTTGTGTGTAAGGGCTGAGCATGTGTGGGTCACAGTTTTCCACTTCCTCTTGGAACCACGTCCTTTTGTGAGCCAGACAGGGAAGAATCTGCACACAAAGGAACAATTCTGGGAGAGTCCAGTCCCACTGCCAAAAGCTATTTCCTTGGAAGTTGGTGGCTTGCCCCACCCCCCATCTGGAATTGTCTTGATGAGGGGGAACTACCACTTCCCTGGCCACCCAGGGCTGAGAAACAAGGTGTCCAGAATGAGAGTTGACCTGGTAGATGACAAGACGTGGGTAGAGCTACTGCTCAAAAGGCCATTAAGATACAGGGCTTCCCTGAGCCTGTCACCCTGCCCCAACCCCCAGAAAGAGTCACCCCAAAAGGTTCCCACCACCATCTTCCCCAGTGAACCGCCATCTTCCGGACCTCTTACCTTCCTAAAACTAGAATACATCACAGAACTGTGCTGCAGAGGACCGTGTTCATTCCAAAATAAATCTCCACAGATTACAACCCTAACTTCACCATTCCCCATTTCCCCTCCCACAAACTTGTATATGGGCATTCTAAATCCCTTCTTCCAGAAGAGAAAAATGATGCTCAGAGGGGCTAAGTCACTGACACCAGATTCCACACTAGCAGGTGGGAGGAATCAGAACCCAAACCAGATATTCTCCTACCAAATCCCAAATCCTCCACCCTGTTTTTCTACATCCCTCAGCATTCTGGGGTTCTCTCTCAGGGAGTCAAACTCTACTATTCTCTCCAGTATAAAGGATATTCCATTTCCTGCATAAGCTGTAATTAACACACACAAAAGCCTTTCAAGGTGACCTGAACAACCCTCAGCCTCCCTCACATAGCAGCTATATTTAACTCCTGGAAAGCAGTCAGCACAAGGCACTGGCTTTACAGCCAGGTTTCTCTGCTACTCCTTTTTTAATTCTTTTTTAGCCCGCATAAACCACAGTCGTCCCTGCACACTCTGGAACAACAGGAAGTGTTTGTTTTAGTGATCAGCAATGCTAGTCCAACCAGTGAGGTCCCCTCCAATGTCCCGCCCACTATTTGGCCTGCATTCAGACTCTGAGAAGTGCTTTGTAAATTCTGAGGAAGGAAGTGAGACATCTTCATGGCCCCAGATGGGTAGATCTGCAGTAACTTGGAAGAAACTGTGGCAGAGGAAAGAGAGATTTCTGTACCCATGAAGTGAAGGGGCAATTCCACCAACTCACCTGTGTGGCTGGGGCCTCTCCCACTGCCAAAAGCTATTTCCTTGGAAGTTGGTGGCTTGCCCCACCCCCCATCTGGAATTGTCTTGATGAGGGGGAACTACCACTTCCCTGGCCACCCAGGGCTGAGAAACAAGGTGTCCAGAATGAGAGTTGACCTGGTAGATGACAAGACGTGGGTAGAGCTGCTGCTCAAAAGGCCATTAAGATACAGGGCTTCCCTGAGCCTGTCACCCTGCCCCAACCCCCAGAAAGAGTCACCCCAAAAGGTTCCCACCACCATCTTCCCCAGTGAACCGCCATCTTCCGGACCTCTTACCTTCCTAAAACTAGAATACATCACAGAACTGTGCTGCAGAGGACCGTGTTCATTCCAAAATAAATCTCCACAGATTACAACCCTAACTTCACCATTCCCCATTTCCCCTCCCACAAACTTGTATATGGGCATTCTAAATCCCTTCTTCCAGAAGAGAAAAATGATGCTCAGAGGGGCTAAGTCACTGACACCAGATTCCACACTAGCAGGTGGGAGGAATCAGAACCCAAACCAGATATTCTCCTACCAAATCCCAAATCCTCCACCCTGTTTTTCTACATCCCTCAGCATTCTGGGGTTCTCTCTCAGGGAGTCAAACTCTACTATTCTCTCCAGTATAAAGGATATTCCATTTCCTGCATAAGCTGTAATTAACACACACAAAAGCCTTTCAAGGTGACCTGAACAACCCTCAGCCTCCCTCACATAGCAGCTATATTTAACTCCTGGAAAGCAGTCAGCACAAGGCACTGGCTTTACAGCCAGGTTTCTCTGCTACTCCTTTTTTAATTCTTTTTTAGCCCGCATAAACCACAGTCGTCCCTGCACACTCTGGAACAACAGGAAGTGTTTGTTTTAGTGATCAGCAATGCTAGTCCAACCAGTGAGGTCCCCTCCAATGTCCCGCCCACTATTTGGCCTGCATTCAGACTCTGAGAAGTGCTTTGTAAATTCTGAGGAAGGAAGTGAGACATCTTCATGGCCCCAGATGGGTAGATCTGCAGTAACTTGGAAGAAACTGTGGCAGAGGAAAGAGAGATTTCTGTACCCATGAAGTGAAGGGGCAATTCCACCAACTCACCTGTGTGGCTGGGGGCCTCTCAGCTGAGACGGAAGCCGCACTGTGAAGGACCACCGGGAGCAGCACCAAAGTGGCCCCAATGTGCTTCCCATGCTGCAGTCCTCGGTTCCCACCTCTGTAAGAACTAAATTATGAATTTTGCTAAGAATTTAATGAAATTCGTAAGATAATTATGTAATAACCATGTAAATCTCTTAAAGCAGGATATGACATACAATAATAAAGGAAGAATACTGTAAATAGATAACATTTACCGAGTGCTCACTATGTGCCAGACACTGTTTCAGGCACATTCTCACGTACTTGGGCCCACTGCTGAAGTAGATAAGCTTCACAGGTCACCAGTGATGTTCATCGGGCATTTACATACTTGTCCCAGAGGTGCACAGCTAGACCAGGGGAACAAGACTTGTACTCAAGTAGTTCCTGTATTAATGCTAATTATTATCATTTATACCTTAGGGTTTAAAACCCAGCAACTACAAAATACACATCACTAAACCAACTGGCAGCCATATCCACACAAGGGATACAAATTCAAACAAATAGGGTTTGGGGAGCTTATCCAGTGAAAAACTGGGTTTCTGCTCCCTTTTGTGCCCTGGGTTTTTTTTCCTTTTTCCTTTTTTTTTTTTTTTTTAGCATCGTGTCACTATCCTGAGTCACCATGAGCACAGACACGGTTCCATTAACTAACTGTTAGGCTTTATCAACTCCTAAGAAAATTTTGCTTCAAGAATTCACTCATTGCACAAATACTTAAGCACTTATTCTATGTCACACTAGCAAAAGCTGCCACTATTCCTACCCTTAAGGAGTTAAGGCTCAAGCGAGGGAAATAGACGTTAATCAGAGAAATACATATTTAAATACAGCTATCCTCTGGTATCTGCAGGGAATTTGTTCTAGGGCCTTCATGGATACCAAAATCCTCGGATGTTCAAGTCCCTCACAGTCAGTCCCATGGGTTCTGCATCCACAAGTTTTGCATCCAGGGATCCAGAGGGCCAGTGAAAACCGTAACGTTTCACCGTGATAAGTACCACAGGGAGAGTGATGCTATGACAACATAAAGCAGAGGCAGGGTCTACGGTCAAGAGGACAGTGAATCTTTGTGAGGAAAGCATCAGTGAGTAGAGGGCTAAGGGGGCCATTACTGGTTAGCAGGAGAAGGGAATTCTGACAGAAGGAACCACACATGCAGAGACCTGGGGTTAAGAACCTGAGGAACACAGCAGAAAGCAGCCTGGAGGGAGGTCTGTCTGGAAGGGCCTGGAGGGTTGGCAGACCAGAGAAAAGGCTCCTCTTTCCTCCCTCCCTCCTACCCAACTACTGAGACCACCCCTACTAAGTATACTGCTTTCCTTTCTAAAGTGAGTTAACTTCCCACTGCTATCATGGGTCATACATCATTAACATGCTACCTTGTTAGAACAGAAGTCATCTCTAAGATCATGATCAAAAGATCCTAAGTAATATACTGGTTCTTTCTCTAGGTAAGGAGCCTTTATGAGATGGAAACTGGGTTATTTTGCAGTTGGGAAATGACAAAGGAAATCTGAGTAAACCAAAAGGAAAACTCCTCCATCAAACCACATTCTGACAACTCTTTCTATTTTTCATTTTTAAACCTTCAGTTTGCATTTTCTCTGACTCTGATAACAAAGAAGGATGAGTTATCTTTGTCCAAAAGAGGCTTGTCAAATAGTGAAGTGAGCAAAAGAGAAATTGGTTTCCTCCTACTGATTTGAATTTTATGAGATTATAATTTGCAAGCTGTTTCCAAGCATTTTTGTAAATTCCAGAGACTAAAAGGTGCCCAGGAATGAGATCACAAGTCAAAGAGCCCACTGGCTGGCTTGGTAGGAACCCAAACAGGGTTTACTATTCCTGTGGTTTGCTGAAGATGGATTATCTACTTGCTTTTGTCATGCAAATTAGACTTCTTACCTTTCAGACCTGAATAAGTCTGACCTTCTTTGCACTGGGAGCCCATACTGGCTGTAAAGAAGGCCTTTTGCTAAAGGTTTCACTTAAGCTGTACCAGGGATGCAGTCCTGGGAACAAGTGGCAGTCCTTTTGCCCATGGCTTAAATTTCTGCTCTCTGCCACCTGATGTTCAAGTCCCTCACAGTCAGTCCCATGGGTTCTGCATCCACAAGTTTTGCATCCAGGGATCCAGAGGGCCAGTGAAAACCGTAACGTTTCACCGTGATAAGTACCACAGGGAGAGTGATGCTATGACAACATAAAGCAGAGGCAGGGTCTACGGTCAAGAGGACAGTGAACCTTTGTGAGGAAAGCATCAGTGAGTAGAGGGCTAAGGGGGCCATTACTGGTTAGCAGGAGAAGGGAATTCTGACAGAAGGAACCACACATGCAGAGACCTGGGGTTAAGAACCTGAGGAACACAGCAGAAAGCAGCCTGGAGGGAGGTCTGTCTGGAAGGGCCTGGAGGGTTGGCAGACCAGAGAAAAGGCTCCTCTTTCCTCCCTCCCTCCTACCCAACTACTGAGACCACCCCTACTAAGTATACTGCTTTCCTTTCTAAAGTGAGTTAACTTCCCACTGCTATCATGGGTCATACATCATTAACATGCTACCTTGTTAGAACAGAAGTCATCTCTAAGATCATGATCAAAAGATCCTAAGTAATATACTGGTTCTTTCTCTAGGTAAGGAGCCTTTATGAGATGGAAACTGGGTTATTTTGCAGTTGGGAAATGACAAAGGAAATCTGAGTAAACCAAAAGGAAAACTCCTCCATCAAACCACATTCTGACAACTCTTTCTATTTTTCATTTTTAAACCTTCAGTTTGCATTTTCTCTGACTCTGATAACAAAGAAGGATGAGTTATCTTTGTCCAAAAGAGGCTTGTCAAATAGTGAAGTGAGCAAAAGAGAAATTGGTTTCCTCCTACTGATTTGAATTTTATGAGATTATAATTTGCAAGCTGTTTCCAAGCATTTTTGTAAATTCCAGAGACTAAAAGGTGCCCAGGAATGAGATCACAAGTCAAAGAGCCCACTGGCTGGCTTGGTAGGAACCCAAACAGGGTTTACTATTCCTGTGGTTTGCTGAAGATGGATTATCTACTTGCTTTTGTCATGCAAATTAGACTTCTTACCTTTCAGACCTGAATAAGTCTGACCTTCTTTGCACTGGGAGCCCATACTGGCTGTAAAGAAGGCCTTTTGCTTAAAGGTTTCACTTAAGCTGTACCAGGGATGCAGTCCTGGGAACAAGTGGCAGTCCTTTTTGCCCATGGCTTAAATTTCTGCTCTCTGCCACCTGATGCTGATTTCACTTAGGTGGGAAGAGTGGAGGAGCAGAGAGGAAAATGATCTTAGTCTTAGTTGGGTATTCACCAGGGACAATAAACACAGAGTGGTTCAATCTCAGATATATTTTCAAGTAGGTTTCTGATTTTATTTAGCAAACTTTTTTACATCCCTGAGAATAATTATCAACCCTCTTAGATTTCTATGCCTCTCTGTCCCTCCGGTAAAACAGTAAAGACTTAAACAATGATTAGACCATTCCTTCCTGGATTTTCCTCATTGGAATTTACTGTACCTCCCTAAGGCTCAACTAAACCAAACAAGATCAATGAAATGTATTCATGGTTCTAAACAAAATCTAGTCATAAAGACAGCCCTGTCCTGATGCTCCTGACAGCAGAGGTGACTGGACCAGGAACAAAGATGGGAGGCCAGGTGGGACAGGAATTGGTAATTTTTCCTGACTGGGGACGACAGGGATAGGTTTCTGAGTTGTATCATTGCCCCTCCACCTAAAAGATGCTGTCCCTCCGCATGGCATGGAGGGAGGAGTCCTTGGGAGGAGAGCAACTCTGAGGAAAGGGGCTCTACCGCCTCCAACTGCCTTAACCACCCAGGCTCAGAGTCATACCCAGGGCTATGAACAGTCCGTGTGGGGATCATGCAGAATCCACAATGTCTTTCTGTCCTGGGAACCCCCTTCCCTTGTGCCTAGCACCGCACCTGAATCTGCTGGGGGTTACATACAAATGAAGAGAACTCCACTGAGTGCACTGAGCACCATATCTTTTTATTTTCATCTCTACAGTGACCATGCACAACAACTACTGTTTTACCCCCAGTGTTTACAGATGAAGAAATGAACGCTAAGGAAAGCTATTTCCCTGAGTGGAAAATGGCAGAGCTGGGAGGTGAGCCCAGACTGTGTATATCCTGAGCTCTCAGCCACTCTTCTATGACTTATCTAAGCATCAAGCCTATCATGATGCTTGATCAAGCCTTATCTAAGCATCAAGTGTAAATTTAACACTAGATATGCTTCTTTTCAGTTAGTTGTGTGGCTGTAGCTAAGTCAGATAACCTCTTGAACCCTCACATTCTACATGTTCAAAATCAGAGGGTTGACCTAGGTCATCAAAATATTGTATTCAATGAACGGATGCTTGTTGGACATCTACTATGATTGAGAACACAGATAAAGACATGTCCTCACAAAGCCTTTTATCACAACTATAGCAAAACCACCACTAAATACTATCTGTTCAGTACTCCAGAGTATACATAGTTCTGGGGAATATACTAGGAAGCAGCAGCAGCAACAACAGTATGGCCATGTTGATGGCTCCAGGCACAGCACCAAAGTGCTCTGCAAGCATAATCGTATCAAGTTCCCCAGCCTAGGAGGTTGGGATCCTAGTATGCTCACTTCACAGATGAGAAAATCAATGGCTCAGTGCTTTCTAAGGTGCCCATCTCTGTACAGCTCGGAAGTGGCAACACAAGAAGTCCAGCTCAGGGATTCAGCTAAAGCTCTAATCCCTGTGCTTTTCTGAGCAAGATTCATGTTCCAGCTAATTACAATCCTCTGCAGGGGCTCTTATTCACACTTTGACTCAGTTGTTTCAGAAAGGGATTGTCTAGTGATAATTTTTTTTCTTCATTAATTTTTTTACTTTGTATATTTTTACAGAGTTTTGTTGTTCACATACATGTATGTTCCCAGATCAGTCATATGCATATCGCTGCCCCCCTCCCACCACCACCCACTTCCCAGTCCCCCCTACTTGCCCCTTCCCAGTCCCCCCATCCCACCCCTCCAGATCATCGCACCGTGCCCCTGCAGGATCCCCTATTCTCACAGAGCAATGACAATAGTAATCTTTTTCACATGTGATAGTATATGTTTCCAGGTTACTCCCTCTATGCCTCCCACCCACTATTTATTCCCCTCAATGTCCATATATGTTCTCTTTGTTTTTCCATCGCTTCACGGCATGTGTTATCATTACCATCTTACTAGATTCCATATATGTGTGTTAGTATACTGTATTTGTCTTTCTCTTTTTGACTTACTTCACTTTTTAAAAAAAACTTGTATTTTACTTTTAACTTTTACAGAGTTTTGTTGTTTACAGATATGTATCTTCCCAGATTAGTCATATGTTATATCCCCCTCTTCCCACCCCTCCAGACCGTCACACAGCACCCCTGCAGGATCTGCTTTTCTCACAGAGCAACGACTATAGCTATTTTCTTCACATATGATAGTACAGGCCTTCATGCTACTTCCTTTACGCCTCTCACCCACTGTTCCTTCCCGACAATGTCCATATGTCCACTGTCCATGTCTGTCTTTCCATCACTTCACTGCATGTGCCATTGTCACCCTCCTACTAGATTCCATATATATATGTGTTAGGATATTGTACTTGTCCTTCTCTTTCTGACTAACTTCACTTTTTATGATAGGTTCTAGATCCAGCCATCTCATTAGGGCTGATTCTTCTACATTTCTTTTTACAGCTGTGTAGTATTCCATTGTATATATGTACCAGAGCTTTTGGATCCATTCGTTCGTCGATGGGCATCTAGGTTGCTTGCATGTTCTAGCTATTGTATAGAGAGCTGCAATGAACATTGGGGTACAGGTGCTTCTTTCAGATTTGATTTCATCAGGGTATAAGCCTAAGAGTGGGATTGCTGGGTCGTACGGTGCTTCTATTTTTAGTTTTTTAAGAAATCTCCAGACTGTCTTCCATAGAGGCTATATCAATCTACATTCCCACCAGCAATGCAGGAGTGTTCCCTTTTCTCCGCAGCCTCTCCAGCATTTATTGTCTGTTGATTTGTGGATGATGGCCATTCTGACAGGTGTGAGGTGATATCTCATTGTCATTTTGATTTGCATTTCTCTAATTATAAGTGAAGTTGAGCATCGTTTCATGTGTTTTTGGGCCATCTGTATGTCCTCTTTGGAGAGGTGTCTGTTTTGGTCCTTTTCCCATTTTTTGATTGGGTTGTTCATTTTTCCAGTGCTGAGTTGTCTGAGTTGCTTGTAGATTTTGGAGATTAATTCTTTGTCTGTTGTTTCATTTGCTATGATTTTCTCTCATTCTGTGGGCTGTCTGTTCAGCTTTTTTGTAGTTTCTTTTGCTGGATAAAAGCTTTTCAGTTTCATTAGGTCCCTCACGTTAATTTTTCTTTTTAGTTCCACTCTTCTAGTAGGCAGGTAATGGAAGATCTTGCTTTGGTTTATGTCCTTGAGTGCTTTGCCTATATTCTCCTCTAAGAGTTTTAGGGTTTCTGGTCTTAGAGGTAGGTCTTTAATCCATTTTGAGTTTATCTTTGTGTATGGTGTCAGGGAATGTTCCAACTTCATTTTTTTGCATGTAGCTGTCCAATTTTCCTAGCACCATTTGTTGAAGAGGCTGTCTTTGTCCCATTTTATATTTTCACCTCCTTTGTCAAAAATAAGGTATCCATAGGTGTGTGGGTTTATCTCTGGGTTCTCTATCTTGTTCCATTGGTCGATGTTTCTGTTTTTGACCAGTACCATGCTGTCTTTTGGGGTGGGGCCATTGCTTAGGATATTGTACTTGTCCTTCTCTTTCTGACTAACTTCACTTTTATGATAGGTTGTAGATCCAGCCATCTCATTAGGGGTGATTCTTCTACATTTCTTTTACAGCTGTGTAGTATTCCATTGTATATATGTACCAGAGCTTTTGGATCCATTCGTTCGTCGATGGGCATCTAGGTTGCTTGCATGTTCTAGCTATTGTATAGAGAGCTGCAATGAACATTGGGGTACAGGTGCTTCTTTCAGATTTGATTTCATCAGGGTATAAGCCTAAGAGTGGGATTGCTGGGTCATAGGGTGCTTCTATTTTTAGTTTTTTAAGAAATCTCCAGACTGTCTTCCATAGAGGCTATATCAATCTACATTCCCACCAGCAATGCAGGAGTGTTCCCTTTTCTCCGCAGCCTCTCCAGCATTTATTGTCTGTTGATTTGTGGATGATGGCCATTCTGACAGGTGTGAGGTGATATCTCATTGTCATTTTGATTTGCATTTCTCTAATTATAAGTGAAGTTGAGCATCGTTTCATGTGTTTTTGGGCCATCTGTATGTCCTCTTTGGAGAGGTGTCTGTTTTGGTCCTTTTCCCATTTTTTGATTGGGTTGTTCATTTTTCCAGTGCTGAGTTGTCTGAGTTGCTTGTAGATTTTGGAGATTAATTCTTTGTCTGTTGTTTCATTTGCTATGATTTTCTCTCATTCTGTGGGCTGTCTGTTCAGCTTTTTTGTAGTTTCTTTTGCTGGATAAAAGCTTTTCAGTTTCATTAGGTCCCTCACGTTAATTTTTCTTTTTAGTTCCACTCTTCTAGTAGGCAGGTAATGGAAGATCTTGCTTTGGTTTATGTCCTTGAGTGCTTTGCCTATATTCTCCTCTAAGAGTTTTAGGGTTTCTGGTCTTAGAGGTAGGTCTTTAATCCATTTTGAGTTTATCTTTGTGTATGGTGTCAGGGAATGTTCCAACTTCATTTTTTTGCATGTAGCTGTCCAATTTTCCTAGCACCATTTGTTGAAGAGGCTGTCTTTGTCCCATTTTATATTTTCACCTCCTTTGTCAAAAATAAGGTATCCATAGGTGTGTGGGTTTATCTCTGGGTTCTCTATCTTGTTCCATTGGTCGATGTTTCTGTTTTTGACCAGTACCATGCTGTCTTTTGGGGGGTGGGGGCTGCAGTTGCAGTGGCTGAGGTGACCACATGCTTTGTTTTTTTTTTAACTTTTATTTTACTTTTAACTTTTACAGAATCTTGTTGTTTACAGATATGCATGTTCCCAGATTAGTCATATGTATGACTGTTGCTTTGTAGTATAGTCTGAAGTTAGGAAGGCTGATCCCTCCAGCTCCATTCTTCTTTCTCAGGATTCCTTTAGCTATTAGGGGTCTTTTGTGTTTCCATATGAACTGTGTTATTCTTTGGTCTAGTTTTGTGAAGAATGTCATTGGTAGTTTGATAGGGATCACATTGAATCTGTAGATGATATTTGGTAGTATGGTCATTTTCACAATATTGATTCTTCCTACCCAGGAACATGGAATATCTCTCCATCTGTTTAAGTCTTCTTTAATTTCTTTCATGAGTGTCTTGTAATTTTCTGTGTGCAGCTCTTTTGTTTCTTTGGGCAGCTTTATTCCTAGATATTTTATTCTTTTGGTTGCAATGGTGAAGGGGATTGCATCTTTGATTTCGTTTTCTGATTTTTCATTGTGTATAGGAATGCCAGTGATTTCTGTGTATTGATTTTGTATCTCGTGCCTTTGCTGAATTCGTTGATTAGCTCTAGTAGTTTTGTAATAGTGTCTTTGGAGTTTTCTATGTATAATATCATGTTGTCTGCAAATAGAGAGACTTTTACTTCTTATTTTCCAATCTGGATTCCTTTTATTTCTTTTTCTTCTCTTATTGCTGTTGCTAGAACTTTCAGGACTATGTTGAATAAAGGTGGTGAAAGTGGACACCCCTGTCTTGTTCTTGATCTTAGAGGGATTGCTTTCAGTTTTTCATCATTGAGGATAATGTTAGCTGTGGGCTTCTCATATACGGCTTTCACTATGTTAAGATAGGCTCCTTCTATGCCCATTTTTTTAAAGAGTTTTCACCTCCTTTGTCAAAAATAAGGTATCCATAGGTGTGTGGGTTTATCTCTGGGTTCTCTATCTTGTTCCATTGGTCGATGTTTCTGTTTTTGACCAGTACCATGCTGTCTTTTGGGGGGTGGGGGCTGCAGTTGCAGTGGCTGAGGTGACCACATGCTTTGTTTTTTTTTAACTTTTATTTTACTTTTAACTTTTACAGAATCTTGTTGTTTACAGATATGCATGTTCCCAGATTAGTCATATGTATGACTGTTGCTTTGTAGTATAGTCTGAAGTTAGGAAGGCTGATCCCTCCAGCTCCATTCTTCTTTCTCAGGATTCCTTTAGCTATTAGGGGTCTTTTGTGTTTCCATATGAACTGTGTTATTCTTTGGTCTAGTTTTGTGAAGAATGTCATTGGTAGTTTGATAGGGATCACATTGAATCTGTAGATGATATTTGGTAGTATGGTCATTTTCACAATATTGATTCTTCCTACCCAGGAACATGGAATATCTCTCCATCTGTTTAAGTCTTCTTTAATTTCTTTCATGAGTGTCTTGTAATTTTCTGTGTGCAGCTCTTTTGTTTCTTTGGGCAGCTTTATTCCTAGATATTTTATTCTTTTGGTTGCAATGGTGAAGGGGATTGCATCTTTGATTTCGTTTTCTGATTTTTCATTGTGTATAGGAATGCCAGTGATTTCTGTGTATTGATTTTGTATCTCGTGCCTTTGCTGAATTCGTTGATTAGCTCTAGTAGTTTTGTAATAGTGTCTTTGGAGTTTTCTATGTATAATATCATGTTGTCTGCAAATAGAGAGACTTTTACTTCTTATTTTCCAATCTGGATTCCTTTTATTTCTTTTTCTTCTCTTATTGCTGTTGCTAGAACTTTCAGGACTATGTTGAATAAAGGTGGTGAAAGTGGACACCCCTGTCTTGTTCTTGATCTTAGAGGGATTGCTTTCAGTTTTTCATCATTGAGGATAATGTTAGCTGTGGGCTTCTCATATACGGCTTTCACTATGTTAAGATAGGCTCCTTCTATGCCCATTTTTTTAAAGAGTTTTTTTTTTTTTATCATAAATGGGTGTTGGATTTTGTCAAAGGCTTTTTCTGCATCTATTGAGATTATCATGTGATTTTTGTCTTTCAATTGTCTAGTGATAATTTTTTAAGGAATGAGGGATGTCTTCCCACAATCTTTACATTCACAGACATTGTGTCTAGTAGGTTTTCTGGTGGTTTATTTTTCAGAGGTTGAATCTTGGAATCACCTAGAGTACTTGTTAAAAATGCAGATTCTTGGATCCCAGTAAAGGGCCTACTGAATCAGACTCTCAGATAGGGGGTCCAGGAATCTACATTTCCACTAAACCCCTGGTAAAAGGTATGACAATTTATCAAAAGCATTATATCATTATGCATATGATTTCTCACAAAATTAAATTGTTTGATAGTGCAAATCCCTATGGTTTGAATTCTAGGGCATTAAAGACAAAGGTGCCCTCCAAGGCACATCTGTATTCAGAACACCTGAAAGTTACCTTTGGGGGGAAGAGTTCTGTATTGTCTTTAAAGCCCAGAGCACTGGGCTTCCCTGGTGGTCCAGTGGGTGGAGAGTTCACCTTGCAGTGCAGGGGGCACTGGTTTGACCCCTGGCCCAGGAAGATCCCACGTGCCACGAAGCAGCTAGGCCAGTGTCCAATTACGAGCCAGTGCTCTGAAATTACAGAGACCACTGCAATGGGAGGCCCACATATGCCAAAGAATAAAGATGGATGAAAATAAATGATGGCTTAGGGGTAAAAAAAAAAAAAAAAACCAGAGCACTGGCCGAAAGCTTCTTGTAACCATGATATATAAGCTTCTCCTTGGGATGTCATTCTGCTGCTAAGCCAGATACAAGCTTTGAGTCTCTTGTTTTTCTCTTCTGGGATCTACACAGCTAGGGCTCTAAAGTTCTCTCTAAAGTGGAGAAAGGCCCACTAAGCAGGATTTCAGCCCCACAATAAGTCTCCCACCCATCCAGTGAGAGGATTTCCAGATCAAGACCCACAATGAAATTGTGACCCAGCTCAGCAAGCAGGCTTTGAGGGCCCACTCGCCTTCTCTGTGCCCCATCTGACCTCCCATTCTCTGAGTCCAAGTCCTCTGATGGAGGATTTAGGCACAGGGGTGCCTTCAAGCTTGGAAGTCAGAGAGCCTGAACTTACAACTGGGTGACCTCACTTTTCTAAGCCTCCGTTTCCTCCCCCATAGAACATAGAAATACCTGTGTGGTTTGTGAGAATTAAATGAAATGATGTTCATTAACTGCCCAGAACCTTGGTAACTGTTCAAGAAAGGGTTCTTGCCCATTAAAGCTACAAGCTGAACTTTCTCCAAGGACTCATGCTCTCTCCACCACTTGCTGCCTGCCAGCTCCTTCCAGGCTGCAGAAGCCAGTGCCTCCAGGACTAGATAGCTCCTCACTCCCCACGTGCTTCTCCAGATTCACTCAGCTCCCTCCTCTGCTTTTACTTAGACTTCTGTGATCACAACTCAGTTAAACAAAAAACACCTAGAAGTCAAGGGCCCATGTTAGGAATCCCGTCAAGTACCAGTAAAAACAAAACAAAACAAAACAAAACAAAAAGTGTTATAAAGCCTGGATACTAAGACTCATGTTTTAAATGCACAGAACTCGGTCAGAAACTGCTTTCACTTTAGAAGTAGGGGAGCTTTTAGAAGCCAGAACATTTTCACAGAAGACCCTTGCTGATAGCACCAAGAAGAAATCCTTGAAACTTAACAGACAAAGGAGGGAGAGGTAGAAAGGAAGGGGAGCAAGGAGGGAGGGAGAGAGGAAAGGAAAGACAGACAGACAGACTCACTGACATAAGGAATACAAAGAGCCTAGAAATCTGATGTCATTTATTGAAGGGCAGCAAGTTCTCAAAAAGGTGTGGCTTGGGAAGTCCCCAAGAGGCTTTCAGGAGGCCCTCAAGGTCAAACCTACTCGTATATAGTACTGAGCCCTTACATGCCCTCTTCTCTCATTCCCTTATGGGTACACAGTAGAGTTTCCCAAAGGCTGTATGATGTGTGATGATGTGGCAGCTCTGAAAGTTAATGGGATGTGTGATTTATTGCTGAGATAAAGTGTCACTGCACCCTCTAGCCTTGACACCCTTGCATGAGAGCAGAGCAGCGTCATGGATTTTCACACATGAACCATGGCAGCAGACCACAAGAAAGGTCCCATGGTTATCCTGTGGTGCCTTCCTTATAGCATTTTCCATACCCTCCCTGTTGGTTAATTACGACTGTGTGAGAAAGTGTGTGAGTGAGTGTGTGTGTGTGTGTGTGTGTGTGTGTGTGTGTGTAAGGGGGGTGGAGGATAAATATGGAGGGAGAGAGAGAAGATGAGAGAGGATACCCCGGAACAATAGCTTACTCATTTTCTAATTCCCCCAAGTGGCCAGATGGGCATATAATTAGAGTAAACCAGGAAATATTTTGGAATTGAGTTAACTAACTTTTGGTGTATCTGTTGGTGCCAGAGAGGTTTGTGTTTCCACTTGAAAAGATTTCCTCCAAAACAGATAAAAGTTGGCTAAAATGATTTTAAACAATTTGCTGCTTCAAAGAGAGACCCCTACCTCCCAGAACCCTCGCCCAGTAGCATGGCAGGGGCTCCTGGCCTGGAGGGAGCAGGGCTTCCAGGCCCTTTGACCTGAGCTCTGGAGTGAGGTCTGGAGCTGTACCACACAGCAGCTGCAGGAATCATGCAAACTTAGGATCAGCCTGGTTCCTCCTCTTTCAAGCTGTGCCATGGGCCCACAGCTTCCCTCAGCTTGAGAGTCAGCTGCTGGAAAATAAGTATCCCGGAGGACCTACTCACAGGTGTGCTGTGGGGATGAGATGAAACATGGACTGGAAAGCCCCTCCCTGGGCCCAGAGGTGAAGAACGCTCTTGAGGTGGGAGCTGTCAGTATCAGCCTTGAGCTCATTTCCAACCAATCTCGGTGATTTGGAGAATAGTACAGAAAGGTTGTATCATCATCACATTTTCCCAACAACTTCTACTCTCTGTACATAAACTTTCTGTTTTTCAAAAAGTCCCCATGTGGTCATCTCTCCATCTCTCTTCTAACACATACAGAGCTCGCACTCTGAGCAGGCCCTAGACTAGATGCTCAGGAAGCTGAGGTTCACAGTTCACACTTTTCAGAGCCCACAGCCTCTCCCCCTTCCTGAGGAAGACACACATTCAGATCTCACAGGACAGATCACCATGGCAGATACTATAATGGCAGTTGTGCAGCTGTCTTGGGGTGGGATTTACTTTGTTCAAGACAAGGCACTTTCCATACATGGCACTGTGGGGAAAGTGCTGTATTTCCCTTTTACAGAGGGGGAAACTGAGTCATGGGTTAAATAACTTGCCAAAGGTCCCATGGCTGATGAATAATGGAGCCTGAACACGAAAGCAGGAAATCAGGTTTCAGGACTAATAACTCTTCTGCTCCATGTTACAGCCCCTCTTACACATCCAGACCTGTACCTGTAAGTCAGAGTCTCACCATTTGCTCAGGAGGGTCCTGGTGGGGAGAAGCATGTGGAGTTCGGAGTTAAGAGATCAGGACTTAAATATTGACTCTTCTATTTGTCCATATAGCTTCAAACAAGTTGCTTATCCTCTCCGAACTTTAGTTTCTTCATCAAAAAAAATGGGCATGATCATCAGGCCAATCTCAACTGGGTAGGGTCCTATAAAATTCTGCAAAGCAATCTAAGTGCCATAGTATAAAGTACAGTGAGAGAACCAGATTTAGTTAAGGCTCTGCTGGCTGTGTGGCCCAGAGAAGTTGTTTAACCCCTCTGAGCCTTAGCTACCTCCTTCATATAATGGAGATAATAAAATACATGATATGAGATTTAAATAAGAAAATATATATGAAAGGGCTTAGCACAGCTGGAAATAACTGTTCAATACATGTGAGCTCATATTAATATGCACAAGTGATTGGCAAGCTGCAAAGGAGGACAATACTACTACTGTAAAAAAGTCAGTCTTCAGCTCTAAGGCAAACCAAATTCTAAGATACTGCTTTGGGACAAGGAGACATTGGTGACATCATGGTCTTGGCATTCTCCAATCTTTTTAAAGGACTCTGTGCTCTAGGCTTTTGCAGCTCTGTGTGGTTTCAGACCAGCAGCATCAGTTTTGGCTGGGAGCTTGTCAGCAGTGTGGAATCTCAGGCCCACACCAGACCTCCTGAGTCAGAATCTGCATTTTGATAAGACCCCTTCGTAATTCCTATATACATGCAAGTCTGAGAAACACTGGAGTAGCATGGAAAAAAAGAATAGCAACAAGAAAGGGTTAATGTTTAGTTTGGCTCCTGTCAAGCCACCGGAAACAGAAGGTTCCAGAGATTGAAGTGTATGGACTGATGGGACAGGAAGGCTTCCTTCCTGCACAGCCAGGGCTCCTGCCTGGGACCTGCACTGACCCTTGAGCTCAGTGAGGAAGGACCCCTGAGCCTGCAAAGCAGAGGGCACGCTGGGATAAAAGGAGGGTTCGGTGCCTCTGCTCAGGCTACCTGGGATGTTCAGGCTTCAGGCCAAGCCCAGAAGAGATCTGAGGTGAAGTGGGGAGGCCGGAAAAACGTCACAGTCAACCGAGCAGGGCTCTCCCAAGGGAGGCTAAAGCCGGTGCTGGGACAGCTGTGTGAGGGCCTCTGAGGTCTTTGTGTTGCCCTGGCCCTGTCCTCTGCCCCTGCTTCCCTGGGTCCTGGAGGATGGGGCGGGGCTGAGACCCTGGACACTTTAGTTTCTTCATCAAAAAAAATGGGCATGATCATCAGGCCAATCTCAACTGGGTAGGGTCCTATAAAATTCTGCAAAGCAATCTAAGTGCCATAGTATAAAGTACAGTGAGAGAACCAGATTTAGTTAAGGCTCTGCTGGCTGTGTGGCCCAGAGAAGTTGTTTAACCCCTCTGAGCCTTAGCTACCTCCTTCATATAATGGAGATAATAAAATACATGATATGAGATTTAAATAAGAAAATATATATGAAAGGGCTTAGCACAGCTGGAAATAACTGTTCAATACATGTGAGCTCATATTAATATGCACAAGTGATTGGCAAGCTGCAAAGGAGGACAATACTACTACTGTAAAAAAGTCAGTCTTCAGCTCTAAGGCAAACCAAATTCTAAGATACTGCTTTGGGACAAGGAGACATTGGTGACATCATGGTCTTGGCATTCTCCAATCTTTTTAAAGGACTCTGTGCTCTAGGCTTTTGCAGCTCTGTGTGGTTTCAGACCAGCAGCATCAGTTTTGGCTGGGAGCTTGTCAGCAGTGTGGAATCTCAGGCCGCACACCAGACCTCCTGAGTCAGAATCTGCATTTTGATAAGACCCCTTCGTAATTCCTATATACATGCAAGTCTGAGAAACACTGGAGTAGCATGGAAAAAAAGAATAGCAACAAGAAAGGGTTAATGTTTAGTTTGGCTCCTGTCAAGCCACCGGAAACAGAAGGTTCCAGAGATTGAAGTGTATGGACTGATGGGACAGGAAGGCTTCCTTCCTGCACAGCCAGGGCTCCTGCCTGGGACCTGCACTGACCCTTGAGCTCAGTGAGGAAGGACCCCTGAGCCTGCAAAGCAGAGGGCACGCTGGGATAAAAGGAGGGTTCGGTGCCTCTGCTCAGGCTACCTGGGATGTTCAGGCTTCAGGCCAAGCCCAGAAGAGATCTGAGGTGAAGTGGGGAGGCCGGAAAAACGTCACAGTCAACCGAGCAGGGCTCTCCCAAGGGAGGCTAAAGCCGGTGCTGGGACAGCTGTGTGAGGGCCTCTGAGGTCTTTGTGTTGCCCTGGCCCTGTCCTCTGCCCCTGCTTCCCTGGGTCCTGGAGGATGGGGCGGGGCTGAGACCCTGGACACAGCCATGACCATGCTCAATGGGCCTTCCTCCTCAGTGCTGGAGCAGCTGCTCCCCGAGCTCACAGGGCTTCTCAGCCTTCTGGACCATGAATACCTCAGCGACACCACGCTGGAGAAGAAGATGGCCGTGGCCTCCATCCTGCAAAGCCTGCAGCCCCTCCCAGGTCAGCCATCAGCACTCAGCCCAGAACATCTCAGGAACCCTCAGTACCTCCTCAGCACCTGCTGGCAGGAGGAAGCCTAAACCTCACAGCATAGCATTCACCTCTCTTCATGGTCTAGTCAGCATCCCCATCCACTCCAGCCTTTGTCCACCACAGCCTTGGCTGTGCTCTCTGTCCTCCTCCATCCCTAGCCCTCTACAAACACACAACACACAGGCCATACACACTCACGCACACACCACTACCTCACTCACGCATACAACATGCTCTCACATAGACCTCACAGTAACACACATCACATACATACCCCCACATGCTCTGTCACACACAACACACATACTTATCCCATACACATAGCACACATGCCCAACACTTGCACACACTCTGACATGGCGCTGACACATCACACACCCCTACACTCAGAGGCACACTCTACACTCCCTCAGCTTTATGGGTTGTATACCTGCCCCCATCTCCACTCACACCCTCCCTCTACTCTTCACAGTTTCTCTGCCTCACTGTGGGCTCAGCAAAGCTTTCTCATCTGCTCCAGCCTTTCCCCAACCTCAAGTGAGCCCACGAGATGACATGTGTAAACCAAGAGCTCAGGAAACTCTAACAAGCTGTGTTCTGTCCCAAAGGGTTGGCGGGGTCTGAGTGACATGGTGGGAAGTCACCACTGGGAGACACTGAGCCTCACTTCCCAGGGACAGGACGAGTCAATGTCCTCAGCCATCCTCACAGGACTGCTGGAAGATGATGGGGGTAGCAGTCTGCTGAGTGGCCGCTGGCTGTCCCCAGAGCAGCCCCTCTCCTCTGTTTTCTATACTGGGCTCTGGTATCCTTTCCCTTGGAGGAGATGATCCTTAGTAACAACGTAAAAAATGGAAGTTTGAAGCAGGGAGATGTTTTAGGATACGCACACGCTTTGCAACCTGACCTGTGCGAGACAGAAGTCTGAGTGGTCGGGAGTGGTGGCGGGAGGAGGGGAGTGGCTGGCTGTCCCCATGAGGTCCCAGGCCCCCTTCCTCCTCACTGCTGATCTGCTCTCCTCCTTCCTCGCAGCCAAAGAAGTCTCCTACCTGTACGTGAACACAGCGGACCTCCACTCTGGGCCCAGCTTTGTGGAGTCCCTCTTTGAAGAATTTGGTAAGCAACTCTCTCCTGACCTCAGCTGGAATCTGTCCTTTTCCTATGTGCATGTCCTCACCTCAGTCTCTGGAAAGGTCCCCTGCATCTGGGCCTGGCTCTAATGATACAAAATTGAGTCATCTTGGAAAAGTCCCTGTGCTTCTATAGGCCCTTCCAGGTCTGAAAATCTAGTCAAAAACCATACAGTTATAGGAAATCATCCCTGAGACTGGAGGAAAGGTAGGGATGAACATGCAGGCCAAAGAAGGCTGGCACATAGGGTGTTGTCTCATCTGCTCTAACATCCATCTCAGTAGCTGCCTGGCCTGTGAGTTGCGCAGTACCTCAGCACAAAAGAAAATGGAAGCTGTGAGGGAGCAGCAGAGGCACCTAGAGTGTACGAGCCAAGCAGGGCTGAGTGCAGGGTGTGTTCAATCCCTGATCTGTCCCGAGGGAGGACAGCGCTGTACACCACAAGCAGAAAGCTGTGGGTCAGATGACAGAATTTATGACGACTTTGGGGGAACCCTGTGCCTTCATCAAATAAGCCTTGAAATCTTCCAAAGCACTATACCAAATAGTATTTGATCCTCTCAATAACACTAGGATTATTGTGGCCACTTTATAGGTCACAGGGATGAAGTCACTTGCCCAGGATTACTAATGGAGGAGGTGGTGGGGCTTTCTGATCCCAAATCTAGCCCTTTTCTCACTCTCCCATGCTCGTCCTCCACTCACTCTGCCCCAACGGCCTCACTCCCCGAAGACTGTGACCTGAGCAGCCTTCAAGACATGCCAGAGGATGAGGCAGAGTCCTGCAAAGGAGCCAGCCCTGAGCCAGCCAAGAGTCCATCTCTGAGACACGTGAGTTCTTACTCTCAGGCTCTCTTTTCCTCTGGAGGACGTAGGGGAGCTCTCCCTCCTAATGTTGGGAATCCTTTTTTTTTTTTTAAAGATTTATTTATTTATTTATTGGGGGGGAGTGGAGGGAGGGAAGCAGGCGGGCTACTTCTATTGGTCTTTCATTTCTCTATTTTCATCCATCTTTGTTCTTTGGCCCTTGTGGGCCTCCCATCACGGTGGCCTGTTGTCACAGAGCACCGGCTCTGGGCACATGCGCTCCAGAGCTCCAGCTTGGTAATTGGACACATCGGTCCAGCTGCTCCACGGCACGTGGGATCTTCCCAGGCCAGGGATCGAACCGGCGCCCCTTGCACTGCAAGGCGGTGTCCTTACCCACTGGACCACCAGGGACGCCCGCTGGGAATCCTCTTGACCATGCAGGATCTACTGTCTTCAGTGTGACTGTTAAAGGCAAAAACAGCACTGTGAGAACATTTCAGTGACTCATGACACACTCACTGTGCCAGTGCCAAGCAGGGATAATGTGGTTAACTGACCCGTCCCTTCAGGCCCAAAGGACCTGCCCACTCCAACTTCTGATTTCAGTAACACAGGAGGATGATGGGGAACGCTCTGGATCACAGATGAGTGGCCTCTGCCCTCCTCCCTTCTGCTCTATGGCAGATCACTACCCATCTCTGAGCCTGAGCTTTCACCTACAAAAATGAAGGTCCGGCTCACATCTAGGGTTCTCAGCCTTTGGGGCCATGAAATTAGGGCAGGGGGTCCAAATCACATCAAACACTGTCAGCTGACAGCATAATTCACTATCATCACCAACATAAATGGTGCCAGTTGCTGACCACTCATTGTGTCCTTTCATATGCAGAGACTGCATCCCGCCTTCTAGGAGCTCCTGCCGCCTCCCCCAACCCCTCCCTGTCACTCTGCCTGCTGCCCCTGCTCTCCAGGCCTTCTGGGCTCCACACATCTCCTCTGTCCTCTTTCAGGCAGTCGACCTGCCTCCACCGCTCCCCAACAGGCCTCCACCTGAAGACTACTATGAGGAGGCCCTTCCTCTGGGGCCTGGCAAGTCCCCCAAGTATATCAGCTCCCACAGTAAGTTCTGGTCCCTTAGGGTTGGGGGTGAAAGGGAGAAGGCACCTCTCCTGAAGCTCCTGTGTGTCCTGCTGGGGCTGGAGCTCCAAGCCTGGCAGCATTCAACCACGCGCACCTACTGAGAAGGAGCTACCCGAGCCCCTGGCCTCTCCAGTGACAGCCTGGGCGGGCCGGCCAGTAGGCATGGCCTGGGGGTCAGGGACTAGGGTTCCAGTCCCAGTTCTACGTGATTTTAGACAACCCCCTTCCCCACTCTGGGCCTCTGTTTCCCTACCCTTAAAATAAGAAAGAGGGGCTAGATACACACACATCAAGGCACTAGAATGGAAGTTCACAGAGTATTGCTACTGGCTTGGGTACAGGGACTTAACATTACATACAAGAAACTCTATTATGGTTTTTGGATGATGCAGCATGTGTAGTTGAATCTGCATAAGATGTCTGTGTGCTGCTATCCTATCATTCCAGAGCACAGTGGAACAGGTCTGTCTGTGCTGATCAGAAATGAATCCTACATCTATTGGGGGAAAAAAAAGAGAATACTGCATATAACAAGATCCCATTTGCTTTTCTTTTCCTCTTTTTTTTTTTTTTGTTTTTGGCCTCTTTTATTGGTTTTTTTATTTACTTATTTTCATCCATCTTTATTCTTTGGCCTTCTGTGGGCCTCCCATTGCAGTGGCCTCTCTCATTGCAGAGCACTAGCTCTGGGCGCATGCCTTCCAGAGCGCTGGCTCGTAATTGGACACACCGGTCCAGCCGCTCCGTGGCACATGGGATCTTCCCGGGCCAGGGATCGAGCCAGTGCCCCTTGCACTGCAAGGCGGACTCTTTACGCCCTCGACCACCAGGGAAGTCCCCCATTTGCTTTTAAATACGGTATTCACACACATGCATTTAACAGTATTTCTTGGATATGCAAGAAACTCTCAACACTATTTTCCTATAGGAAATGAAGGAAAAGAAATCTGGGTGAAGGGGAACAGATTTTCCCATTCATATTCTTCTATACTGATTGTGCTTTTTATCATGTTGTTTAAAATACACTTAACATAGACTTGACGACTCCAATCATCTGAAAGTGTCCAATCAGTGGCGTTTAATGCATTCACAGTGCAGCACAGCCGTCACCATTATGAATTCCCCAAACATCTTCATCATTTCAGAAGGAAACCCTATACCCAATACACAGTCACTTCCTGTTTCCCTCTCAATCAATCTGCTTTGTCTCTATGATTTGCCTAATCTGAATATTTCATTTAAACAGAATCATACAATATGTGGGCTTTTACGCCTGGATTATTTCATTTAGCATAGTGTTTTTGAGATTCATTCATGTTACTGCATGTATCAGTATTTCCTTCCTTTTTACAGACAAATAATACTCCACTGTATGGATATACTTCATTTTGTTTATCCATCTATCTGTTAATAGACACTTTGTTGCTTCTACCTTTAGACTTTTATTTTATGATTAATAAACTAGTTCAAACAAAACTATTGAAATGGTGGGCTAGAAGCAGGTGATCAAAGGCCCTCTTCAGACTTGGGATCTTGTCACTGTCAGCAGTTGTTTATGTGAAGCAGCTTACTTTATTTTATCCACTTGGGGACAGGGAAGGAGGAGATAAAGTGATACTGGGCCCTGAATCCCAGGACAAGCCCTCAGCTGGGTGAGGCTCTTCCCCCTCCCCAGGGAGCTCAGATGGGACAGAGAAGCTACCTCCTGGAACAGTGGGGATCCTGGGGTGGGGGAGAAGGGAGTGCCTCAGGAAAGGCCAGGGACCTTGTCCAGGAAGAGGGCGCCAAGCTCCACAGGAAGTGTCCTTCCTCTCACTCAGTGTCCAGCCCGCCAGGTATTCAAGTGCTTTGCCCCTGATGCTCCCTCTCTCTTCCCCCTCGCGCCTCCTCCTTTCCTACCCTCACTTCTGGCCTAAGCACCCAAGTCACCCTCACAGGGATATCTCCAGTATCTGAGACCTCAGAATGCCTGCTGGGAAAAGCAGGCTCTGAGCCTCACTTAGGAGATACAACTGGGCACCCCAACCCTTGGAATTTGAGTGCTGCTGTCCTCAGGAAACAGATGGACAACAGGGGCAGAGAGCCCAGATCAGTGCTCTGAGGAACTGCGTGCTATGAGAGCAAGTTGGTCTGAAAAAAAGAAAGGCTTCCTGGAGGAGTGGATGTGCATCTGTCCCCTGAAGTAGCAACCTCTGCTCTGATCCAGGCTCTATCACTAGCAAAATGTGTGGCCTTTCTTCATCTGTGAGGTGGGTCTGATACCTCCTTCACTGCACTGAGGAAATCAAAACAGGTTAATAGCTATAATGATATCAAGCATTTGTCTAAGATGTTTTATATGCCAGGCGTTAACTGAGATTTCATTTGTATTATATCACTAATCCCAAGGTAGGAACTGTTTTTGTCGATTTTTAGGTAAAGAATCTGAAATGCAGAGCAACTGTTTTCTTTCCAAGATCACTCAGTAAATTGATGGAGATAGATTTGAACTCAAATCTTATTAAGCCCAAAGCACATGCCCTTAACCCACTAAGCTTCAAAGTATGCTCCAGAGACCATCTATATCAAAATCATCTTAATTGTTAAAAAAAATCTTATTCCTTGGAGTTCCATGTATTTTCTATTTTTACATATGTTTAGAACTATCCAGTTAAATAGACCTTATTCATAGCGCAGATTCCTCAGTTCAGTCCACACTGGCGAATCCGAATCTCTGGAGATACAGTTCAGGGATCTGCAAATTTTTTTCCTTTTTAAAATATTTATTCATTTTTAATTGGAGGATAATTGTTCTACAATATTGTGTTTGTTTCTACCATATATTAACATGAATCAGCCATAGGGATCTGCATTTTTAAAAAGGCCCCCAGTGAATGTAAACTGGTGCAACCACTAAGGCAAAAGTAAGGAGGTTCCTCAAAAATACAAAAATAAGAGTTACCATATGATCTAGAAATCCCACTCCTGGGCATACACCTGGAGAAAACTCTAATTCAAAAAGATCCATCGGGTTTCCCTGGTGGTCTAGTGGTTAAGAATCCACCTGCCAACACAGAGGACATGGGTTCTATCCCTGATCCGGGAAGATGCCTCATGCCACAGAAAAACTAAGCCCGTGTGCCACAGCTACTGAGTGTACATGCCCTAGAGCTTGTGCCCTGCAGCAAGAGAAGCAGCTGTGATGAGAAGGTCACCTACTGTAACTAGAGAAAGCCCAAAGGCAACAACGAAAACCCAATGCAGCCAAAAATAAATAACTAAATTTAAAAAAAAAGAAAAGAAGAAGAGATATGTGTAACCCTGATGTTCACAGCAGCACTATTTACAATAGCCAAGACATGTAAGCAACCTATATGTACATCAACAGATGAATGGATAAAGATGTGAGACACACACACACACACACAATGAAATACTACTACTCATAGGGAAAAAAATGAAATAATGCCACTTGCAGCAACATGCATGGACCTAGAGATCATCATACTAAGTGAAATAAATAAGACGGAAAGACAAATACATTAAGATATTATTTATATGTGGAATCTAAAATATGATACAAATGAACTAATTTACCATACAGATACAGACTTAGGCACAGAAAATAAACCAAACGGGAAAGGAGGGGATAAATTAGGAGTTTGGGATTAACAACTCAAGCTACTATATACAAAACAGATAATGAACAAGGCCCTACTGTATAGCACAGGGAACTATATTCAATATCTTGTGATAAACTACAAAAGAAAAGAAAAAGAAATTAGAAGACCCTTGGTATCTGTGATGTAAAATACAATTTGGGATAATCCCACTCCTATACTATACTAACTCCCATGAATGGGAAAGTAGAAAATTCAGCATTAGCAGTTGTTTTATGTGTTGTATATATTCACTATTGTATGTGTTACTCTTATCTCCTCCAGTCCACCTCCTCCTGTGCAGTCACAGAGGTTAAGAAGGAAAGAAGGAGGTGGATGTATTAAGAAGTAAGCAGGGCTTCCCTGGTTGTCCAGTGGGTAAGGACACCACCTTGCAGTGCAAGGTGCGCCGGTTTGACCCCTGGCCTGGGAGAATCCCACGTGCCGTGGAGCAGCTGGACTGATGTGTCCAACTACTGAGCCGGAGCCCTGGAGTGCATGCGCCCAGAGCTGGTGCTCTGCAACGAGAGAGGCCACTGCGATGGGAGGCCCACACAGGCCAAAGAACAAAGATAAATAAATGAAAGATCAAGAGAAGTGGCAAAAAAAAAAAAAAAAGAAGTAAGCAGAGGGACTGAGGTGGAAAAAGACAAAGGCAGAGCACAGAGGTGTTCTGGGGACACCACACCCTGTAGTGCAGGGACCAGAGCTGTCACCAAGGCTCACACACATCAGTGCTCCGGGGTCAGAGGACAGGGGCTAACCAGTCTGCCTGGAACAGTCAGAGGAAAGCTCTTCCAGCTGGGTCTTGGAGAGTGAGTAGGAATTTTCCAGCAGTTGCTAAGAGGGTACAGCGAATAGTGTGAACCCTGGAAGTGTGACAGGGCCCAGTGGGGCTGTTCCTAGCAACAGGAGCATAGGAGGCAGGCATGGAGCTAGAGCAGATGAGATGCAGAGAGGAGGCCCCACACTCTGGCCAGGCAGTGACTAGACGCTCCACTCCCTCTTCCCTGAGGAAGGTGCAGATCTTCCCCAGCCCTGGCAACTGGAGTCTGCCTGCATTTCTCCAGGTACTGCCCTTTCTGCCAACCCCACAGATGGCTGCAGCCCAGCCCACTCGATTGTGGACGGCTACTACGAGGATGCAGACAGCAGCTACCCTGCAACCAGAATGAATGGGGAGCTGAAGAACTCTTGTAAGTACCGAGTAGATGTTCCATCCAGTTCTATCCTCAGGAAAAGCAGACCTTGACCTGACCTCAGCATGGCCATGCCCACTGCCCTTTCAACTCTGCAGGGTCACCACGGAGGCCTCAAAGCCCTTGTCCTCAGTGACCCTGGGGTTCAGTGGGAAGATTGCCAGCATTGGAGTCAGGAGCCCTTGCCCTAACTCTCAGTGACTGACCCTAAGCTAGTGATGTACTCTCCCTGAGCCTCCAGATTCCTTTGTATAAAACAGGGACTTGCTGGAAGCCATGAAAATGAACTGAGACAATGGATGCAAAGATGACTGGTGAACACTTGATGTTTACTGAGCCCTCACTGAGTGCCAGACAATCAGCTAGACATTCGCACTCATTGCTGCTCAAAACAGCCCAGTGAAGTAGGCATTATTATTATGACCATTTCATTGATGAGGAAACTGAAGCTCTGAGAGGTAAAGTCCCTGAGATCCCAAAGCAAGTGGCAAATCTCTAAGACACAGTGCCCACACAGAGACTTAGTCACTATGAAGATCACACCTCACACCCACCCATTCACAGCCCTGGAGCCCAGAGCAAGCAGGTCTGCAAAATAATAAGAAGGCCCCCCACAACCCCACCGGGATGGCACAGGGAAAGGTCCTTTCCTGTGACTCCTGCAGACAATGATTCTGACGCCATGAGCAGCTCCTACGAGTCCTACGATGAGGAGGAGGAGGAAGGGAAGGGGCCACAGCCCACACACCAGTGGCCCTCAGAGGAAGCCTCCATGCACCTGGTGAGGGACTGTAGGATATGTGCCTTCCTGCTGCGGAAAAAGCGCTTCGGGCAGTGGGCCAAGCAGCTGACCGTCATCAAGGAGGACCAGCTCCTGGTGAGTGGCCAGAGGCGACAGCCTCTTGGCCTCACGTGGACTTGCATGCGTCTGAGTCTGTGTGCGTGCAGGCATGTCAGCCTCAGTTCCTCTGGGTTTGCTTTGGGCACAGAGGTTCACATGCCAGTACTTCTGAGAACAGAGCTCTCCTACCGCAGCAGAATTTTAAAAAGTAGAACAATACAAAACTTGAATGCCTGATAAAGACTTTACCAAGTTTTGTTTTGCCAAACATGAATTTTTCTATCACTTTAAAACAATGTTATTCATTTTTCATTAAGCAAGTAAATATATTTACTTATACAGCTAGAAAAAATAAAAATGATTAATAAAAAATACCAAATCCCATTGGCCAAGAGCTAACCACTGTTAAGTTTTGGTGCATAAACTTGCACCCTCAAAGCCCTTGTCCTCAGTGACCCTGGGGTTCAGTGGGAAGATTGCCAGCATTGGAGTCAGGAGCCCTTGCCCTAACTCTCAGTGACTGACCCTAAGCTAGTGATGTACTCTCCCTGAGCCTCCAGATTCCTTTGTATAAAACAGGGACTTGCTGGAAGCCATGAAAATGAACTGAGACAATGGATGCAAAGATGACTGGTGAACACTTGATGTTTACTGAGCCCTCACTGAGTGCCAGACAATCAGCTAGACATTCGCACTCATTGCTGCTCAAAACAGCCCAGTGAAGTAGGCATTATTATTATGACCATTTCATTGATGAGGAAACTGAAGCTCTGAGAGGTAAAGTCCCTGAGATCCCAAAGCAAGTGGCAAATCTCTAAGACACAGTGCCCACACAGAGACTTAGTCACTATGAAGATCACACCTCACACCCACCCATTCACAGCCCTGGAGCCCAGAGCAAGCAGGTCTGCAAAATAATAAGAAGGCCCCCCACAACCCCACCGGGATGGCACAGGGAAAGGTCCTTTCCTGTGACTCCTGCAGACAATGATTCTGACGCCATGAGCAGCTCCTACGAGTCCTACGATGAGGAGGAGGAGGAAGGGAAGGGGCCACAGCCCACACACCAGTGGCCCTCAGAGGAAGCCTCCATGCACCTGGTGAGGGACTGTAGGATATGTGCCTTCCTGCTGCGGAAAAAGCGCTTCGGGCAGTGGGCCAAGCAGCTGACCGTCATCAAGGAGGACCAGCTCCTGGTGAGTGGCCAGAGGCGACAGCCTCTTGGCCTCACGTGGACTTGCATGCGTCTGAGTCTGTGTGCGTGCAGGCATGTCAGCCTCAGTTCCTCTGGGTTTGCTTTGGGCACAGAGGTTCACATGCCAGTACTTCTGAGAACAGAGCTCTCCTACCGCAGCAGAATTTTAAAAAGTAGAACAATACAAAACTTGAATGCCTGATAAAGACTTTACCAAGTTTTGTTTTGCCAAACATGAATTTTTCTATCACTTTAAAACAATGTTATTCATTTTTCATTAAGCAAGTAAATATATTTACTTATACAGCTAGAAAAAATAAAAATGATTAATAAAAAAATACCAAATCCCATTGGCCAAGAGCTAACCACTGTTAAGTTTTGGTGCATAAACTTGCACCCTCATTTCCATAATCTGCCTTTTCTCAAACTGAGCCAATGCAGTACTTGTTATTATACAACCTGAAACTTTTCTTTTTAATTTGCCATCTCTCATCCCTATCATTTCAAAAAAGAAATGTTCCTTTAATTCCGAAATATAAGGATGGACATGATTTCTGTGGAAAAAATGATAGCACTTTACCTGTTAGTAAGTCTTACTGAACAAAACCATTGAAACCTGACCTTTTCTGACCATGGAGCAATGAAAAGCTCATCCCAGGTCAGAACCAGGCCAAGAATCATAATTTACTTCTTCCCAAACTTTATGCCTTCTACCTTTTTCTTGACTTATTGCACTGGCTAGGATCTACAGTGGGGCCTTTCTGGTGGCTCAATGGTAAAGAATCTGCCTGCCCATGCAAGAGATGCAGGTTTGAACCCTGGATCAGGAAGGTCCCCTGGAGAAGGAAATGGCAACCCAGTATTCTTGCCTGGGAAATTCTGTGGAGAGAGGACCTGGTGGGCTACAGTCCCTGGGGTCACAAAGAGCTGGACACAGTTTAGTGACCTAAGAAGAACAGCAAAGGACCTTCATTATGATGTAAATAGAAATGGTGAGAGTAGGCATATTTGTTCAAGGGAAGTTCAATAATTCACCATCAAGGCTGATGTTTGCTTCTGGGTTTTTTGGTACATACTCCTTATTATCTCCCCTCAAAGCGTATGCTAAGAGTTTATGTTACAAATGGATACAGAACTCTTATCAAATATTTTTTTCTACTTCTATTGAAATATGTGGTTTTTCATCTTTTCTCTGTTAATAAGATAAATTATATAGTTAGCTTCTGAATGATAATCCACTCTTGCACTCTTAGAATAAACTTGATCTCCATGCAATATGGTTTTTATATGTGTCTGGATTCTGTACTAACATTTGGTTTATAGTTTTTACAACTATAAACCTATGACGTTCCTTTTTTGTAAAGTCATTGTCTGGTATCAAGGTAATGTTAGCTTCATAATAAGAACTGGAAAGTACATCTCTGCTAGAATTTTCTCTCCCACATTCTTGCCATGTAGTCCATTAATAACAGCGAGCTGGCTTCCTCTCCAGACAGCCTGTTTCTTCTCTGGTTCTTTAGACTAGAATGGTCTTCCTGGTATTGTGCTAAAATCTGCCTCTTCCTAAATAAGTAGTTGTGACCCTTGAGGCGGCTCAGTAGCCCTTGAGATCTGGAGCTTTCCCAAAGATGTCCCTCCCAGGCTTCTCGTCTCTGTGATGAACAGTCACAGCCCCTGTCTTCATGCAGTGCCCGCAGTCAGGGTGGGTGGGGGAGGTCTCTCTGGGGTTGGTCAAATTTCCTCTTCTCCCTCCACCCTCCACTCCAGGAGACCCTAACCCCTTCTCTTCCTGTCCAGTGTTATAAGAGCTCCAAGGACCGGCAGCCTCATCTGAGGCTAGCGCTGGATGTCTGCAGTGTCATCTATGTGCCCAAGGACAGCCGACACAAGAGGCACGAGCTGCGCTTCTCTCAGGGGGCTACCGAGGTCCTGGTGCTGGCACTGCAGAGCCGGGAGCAGGCCGAGGAGTGGCTGAAGGTACAGGGGGCCTGTGCCCTTCACCCACCCATCTACCCTCCTCCCTCCCTCCTTCCTTCCTTTCTTCCCCAGGCCCAGCCCTCAATGGGGTGAGCCCCTGTCACTGGATGAACAGGCCTGGCTCAGGGGAGAGGAGGTCAGTACCCTCCACATGGCTAGGGCTTTATGTGGAAATAGGCCTCAGAAATCTCCAGGAATACAGACATCAGCCTAGAGACTTGTGCTCCTTGTTATTTGAATCCCTTTCTAATATGCCTACCATGGGTTTATCCTACCTGCAAATGGACATCTCCAGAAATGGGAGAGATTAAGACTTACAAAAGAAGCTGATTTTACATTAGACAGGCTAATCCTTTTTTTCTCTTTTTTTGAATAATGAAGAAACTCTTTCTCTTAGGTGAAACGTGCATCCACCCATGAACCAGCTTCTGCATCGTGCAGCTAGACAACAATTAGAGTTACCATATACTGAGCAGAGCCTCCCAGGTGGCACTAGTGGTAAAGAACCCGTCTGCCACTGCAGACTTAGATTCAATCCCTGGGTCAGGAAGATCCCCTGCGCTAATAGGTATTGCTCGACAACATCTCTGTAGGCCATGTAGTCCATTAATAACAGCGAGCTGGCTTCCTCTCCAGACAGCCTGTTTCTTCTCTGGTTCTTTAGACTAGAATGGTCTTCCTGGTATTGTGCTAAAATCTGCCTCTTCCTAAATAGGTAGTTGTGACCCTTGAGGCGGCTCAGTAGCCCTTGAGATCTGGAGCTTTCCCAAAGATGTCCCTCCCAGGCTTCTCGTCTCTGTGATGAACAGTCACAGCCCCTGTCTTCATGCAGTGCCCGCAGTCAGGGTGGGTGGGGGAGGTCTCTCTGGGGTTGGTCAAATTTCCTCTTCTCCCTCCACCCTCCACTCCAGGAGACCTTAACCCCTTCTCTTCCTGTCCAGTGTTATAAGAGCTCCAAGGACCGGCAGCCTCATCTGAGGCTAGCGCTGGATGTCTGCAGTGTCATCTATGTGCCCAAGGACAGCCGACACAAGAGGCACGAGCTGCGCTTCTCTCAGGGGGCTACCGAGGTCCTGGTGCTGGCACTGCAGAGCCGGGAGCAGGCCGAGGAGTGGCTGAAGGTACAGGGGGCCTGTGCCCTTCACCCACCCATCTACCCTCCTCCCTCCCTCCTTCCTTCCTTTCTTCCCCAGGCCCAGCCCTCAATGGGGTGAGCCCCTGTCACTGGATGAACAGGCCTGGCTCAGGGGAGAGGAGGTCAGTACCCTCCACATGGCTAGGGCTTTATGTGGAAATAGGCCTCAGAAATCTCCAGGAATACAGACATCAGCCTAGAGACTTGTGCTCCTTGTTATTTGAATCCCTTTCTAATATGCCTACCATGGGTTTATCCTACCTGCAAATGGACATCTCCAGAAATGGGAGAGATTAAGACTTACAAAAGAAGCTGATTTTACATTAGACAGGCTAATCCTTTTTTTTTTTTTCTTTTTTTGAATAATGAAGAAACTCTTTCTCTTAGGTGAAACGTGCATCCACCCATGAACCAGCTTCTGCATCGTGCAGCTAGACAACAATTAGAGTTACCATATACTGAGCAGAGCCTCCCAGGTGGCACTAGTGGTAAAGAACCCGTCTGCCACTGCAGGAGACTTAGATTCAATCCCTGGGTCAGGAAGATCCCCAAGAGTAGGAAACGGCAACCCACTCCAGTATTCTTGCTTGGCAGGAGAAGCCTGGCGGGTTCGAGTCCATGGGGTCGCAAAGAGTTGGACACAACTAGTGCCATGCAGTGTGCGAAAGTTTCATCCACATGATTTCATTTATTGTTCACCATGGGACTAATATTGCTCCCATTTTACAGAAGAGGAAACTGAGGCACAAGAGCTTCTGTGTCTCACCCAAGGTCAACCACCAGTGGCTCAGGCCAGAATAAGAAGCTAATAAGGAGACACAGTCCAAAGGTTGACAGGCAGGGTGGCACAGTGATGACGAAGGAGCACTTGGTGCTACAGGGGCTCAAGTTCCAGTCCCAGACCTAGGCGGCATTTACTGATTATGTGAGCTTCTGCTAAGGGCTTCACTTCCCTGTGCCTCAGATTCTTCCTCTATAAAATGGTCCTTGTAAGCATTCTAGAGAGTGCCTGATATACAGCTTGCCAGGCAGTAAGTCCTCGGTAACTGTCAGTGACTGCCATGCCATGATGGTGAAGCCCTGGCTCCCAGGCCCTTACAGTAGCTCTCTTCTCCTCTCATCTCCCTGCTGGAACAAAGAAACCAACCCCTCCTTCCCTCCTTCTCCATCCTCCCTTCCTTCCTGTGATAACCAGCTTTCCCACTGGGATGTTTACTGTTTCTCATTAGGCCTTTGTCTCAGGAGGGGAAGGAAGTGAAAGAACCTGCCTGCTGTGGTGAGGGTGGGGAGAGTGCTCTGTCCTCAAGGGACTGTGGGTGGGTCAGAAGAAGCCCTAGATCTGGATTTAAAGAGCCTTGCCTTGGCACCCCATTAGCCCAGAGGGCAGGGCAGGCAGCCATGGCTACACCTCTAGGAGCCTTGTCATCCTTATTTGTAATTTGAGGATCAAAGTACCCTGCCTCACACAGCTGCTTAGGGGATATACAAGGGGATAATCCAGACAAAGCCACCTGACAGATGAGCAGCAAGTGGTCTGTTATTGTTTCATGATCTGGATGCCTGTGCTGTGTGGCCTCAGGTGAATGCCTTGTGGTCTCAGTTTCCACATCTTTGAAATGGAGAGAACAATCTGGGCTGTCCTGCAGGTTGTTGTAAAGCTCCAACATGTCACAGAAGTGAGTCCCTCATGCCTGTGCAGGGCATCCCAGTGCATGTGGCCCTTCATACCCATCATCTCACTGGTCCTCACACTCCCAAGGAGGTAAGCAGAGGACCCGTGTTACAGATGGGAAACTAAACCCCAGAGCAGGGACATGGCTCTCCTAAGGCCATACAACTAGTGGGTAATGGTACCAGGTCTAGAAGACCAGCCTCTGGGCTCCCAGCTCTTATCTTTTCAATTCAAGGGACAGACACAGGAGAAAGCCTGTTCAGATCCTGACGTGCCCCACACATGGATCAGGAGGCCATGCCAACCCATCTCTTCCACTCAGTGATCCCAACCGCTCTGCTCAATGGACCTGACCACTTAGACCTCATTCTTGGCTCTGTCTCCACAGCATCTCTGCCCACCTACTCACAGTGTGTGTCTTCTCCACAGGTCATCCGAGAGGTCAGCAAGCCCATCGGGGACACGGAGGGGGCAGATGTGCCCAGATCCCCAGTCCTCCTGTGCAAAGTGGACCTGGACAAGGTACTTTTGTCTTCACAAGGTCCCTCTGAGACAGAGAGTGGGAACTCAGCACAGGCTGTATACCAGGAGACTCGCAGGCTGGTGATGAAGCCAGACACTGACAGCAGGCACTTAATAAACATCAACTGAATGCATGAATGCCCATGTCCAAGGTGCACCACAAGGCAGAGGAGGGAGTGACTACACTGCCAGCACAGAAGACGTCACATTGGAACCAAGACATGAACACCAAGCTGGAATTAGTCTGTCAGAGAAGGAGTGTCCACTGGGACATAAGTGAAGTGGCCACTTCATTCTGTCTAGCCATTGTCAAACATATGCTAAGGCCTATGTTTCACCAGCTGCTTAGGGATACACAAGGGGATAATCCAGACAAAGCCACCTGACAGATGAGCAGCAAGTGGTCTGTTATTGTTTCATGATCTGGATGCCTGTGCTGTGTGGCCTCAGGTGAATGCCTTGTGGTCTCAGTTTCCACATCTTTGAAATGGAGAGAACAATCTGGGCTGTCCTGCAGGTTGTTGTAAAGCTCCAACATGTCACAGAAGTGAGTCCCTCATGCCTGTGCAGGGCACCCCAGTGCATGTGGCCCTTCATACCCATCATCTCACTGGTCCTCACACTCCCAAGGAGGTAAGCAGAGGACCCGTGTTACAGATGGGAAACTAAACCCCAGAGCAGGGACATGGCTCTCCTAAGGCCATACAACTAGTGGGTAATGGTACCAGGTCTAGAAGACCAGCCTCTGGGCTCCCAGCTCTTATCTTTTCAATTCAAGGGACAGACACAGGAGAAAGCCTGTTCAGATCCTGACGTGCCCCACACATGGATCAGGAGGCCATGCCAACCCATCTCTTCCACTCAGTGATCCCAACCGCTCTGCTCAATGGACCTGACCACTTAGACCTCATTCTTGGCTGTCTCCACAGCATCTCTGCCCACCTACTCACAGTGTGTGTCTTCTCCACAGGTCATCCGAGAGGTCAGCAAGCCCATCGGGGACACGGAGGGGGCAGATGTGCCCAGATCCCCAGTCCTCCTGTGCAAAGTGGACCTGGACAAGGTACTTTTGTCTTCACAAGGTCCCTCTGAGACAGAGAGTGGGAACTCAGCACAGGCTGTATACCAGGAGACTCGCAGGCTGGTGATGAAGCCAGACACTGACAGCAGGCACTTAATAAACATCAACTGAATGCATGAATGCCCATGTCCAAGGTGCACCACAAGGCAGAGGAGGGAGTGACTACACTGCCAGCACAGAAGACGTCACATTGGAACCAAGACATGAACACCAAGCTGGAATTAGTCTGTCAGAGAAGGAGTGTCCACTGGGACATAAGTGAAGTGGCCACTTCATTCTGTCTAGCCATTGTCAAACATATGCTAAGGCCTATGTTTCACCAGGTGCTGGGGCTGATCAAGGGACTCGGCCCCAAATCCTAAGGGTTAAGAACCCCATACCTGGGCCAGACATGACAAAACAAAGGCTAGCATTATAGAAAATATGACTGTGGTCGGCACGGTTCTAAATGCTTCATGTGCATTACCTAATTTAATTTCTACAACAATTCTTAGATGAACTACACTTTTCAGAAGAGGTAGCCAAGGCACAGAAAGGCTTGCCCAGAGTCACATAATAAGAACAGAGCTAGCTTATTATAGCCAGCCAGCCTGCCTCTCAAGGGGAGTTTCCTGAGCTCCACTGAACAGTTAGTGAGTAGTTGCCATGCATCAGGTACGGGCCAGTACCAGGTGCAGTCCTAACAGTAACAGACACAACCCCTGCCCTCCCAGGGAGGAGTTCAGACATGAATCCAGTGATCACACAGACTCACAAATGCCAAGCTGTGTCTAAGTGCTGGAGGGAAAAATACCAAGTACCCTGGGAGCACATGCCAGGAGGCTGCTCTCATCTCAGGGTCAAGGAAAGCTTTTCTAAGCTTTTCATAGGAGGGTGAAAAACCAGAGAAGAAGGGAGGGAAAAGGCATTCCCAGGAGAGGGAACAGGCCTTGGAGTAGGAGGAAGCAGGGACGGAAAGAGGCCAGTGTGGCTGGGTCTAGAGAAGGGGAATATGTCACCCTATCAGAGTGTCCTGGAAAACCATAGTGAGGGGAGGTGAGCTCTTGCTAGCTGGAGGGACAAAGGAGATTAGGGAGATTGCACAACTATATGGAGCCTTAAAAAATGGACAAGGCTCTGCCCCACTAGGGGAGGTGGGCCAAGGGATAGGGCTGCAAGGGAAGAGAAGAGCAGAAGCAAAAGTGGGGTCAGCCGAGTCATTAGCAAAAGAGGGGTGGGGCTCACTTGGCCTTTGTCATGAGTGGAGCCTGAGGAAAGCAGTATTGATGGGGGAGGCGTGTATGAGTGTGAAAGAGTGTGTGGTTTGTGTGAGTCTGAGTGTGTGTGTGTGTACACACTGGCAGCTGCCTGTTGTGGTACAGTCCAAAGGGTGTGTAGAGGAGGAAGAGGCACGCCTGCAGAGGTGGGCTGTCCTGTGGCTGAGTGCACAGGGGAGGGCAGCTCAAACGCGTGGCGGGTGTTTCTGGAGAGGAGTGGGAGTGAGGATGTGGCACCAGTGGCTCTGTCTCTCCATGGACCCCTGTGATTGAGGTACGGTCATCATTAAGTCAGTTCCAAAGTGCTCACGGTGTTTCTTTATATTTGCTGTCTACCTTGATGAAAAGCTTACCATCTGTACACCATCAGAGAACAAACAGAACCATAACTCTGTTTCACAATTTATAGGGGTAATTCTTTATACTTGACAGTTCTGTCCCATTTTTGACAGTTGCCATTTTTCCAGCCTTTGGAACCTGGGGAGAGTACACAGCCTCTCTCTTCTCCCCCTGCCTTCCAGTACTATGCTTATAGCAAAGCACCTTGAGCCTGGTCCAGGGTATCCTTGGCAGGAAAGGTTTAGGGGCCTCAGAGCTCTGTAAGTCTACCTTTTTAAGTGGATGGGTGTCATTTTAGTCTTGTCCTGAGTCTGGCTGGTACAGGTTAGCTTCTTAAAGTGAGATGGCTACATACCACATGGGTGTTAGAAATGACAGTTTCACTTGGGCCAATTCCCTGGTGCCCCACAGCATCCTACTGACAGGGGTGTAATTCAAGTGAGAAGCACTGGAGAGAGAAAAAGATTTTCCCACATTCCCACAACTGAGGAGAGACATCAATTTCTTCCAACATCCACCTGACTACTCTTCACCATTCCCTAATAGGAACGAATGAATGACTGGTCCAGAGTTGGCATAATGAGTAAAAACACTGCTAGCTGACAATGAATGTGACTGTGTGTGTGTGTGTTCATGTGTGTGTCTTTGCCGTCCTCTCATCCAAGCTAGAATTGTAATAGACTCCTCGCTCATCACCACTCACATCTACTGGTCACCAAGTCCTCTCATGACTATTTTGGAAATGCCATCTTGTCTTTTTCTCCATCCTCGGTGTCTCTTGTCTCATCCTCCTTATCAAGTCTCATTCTTACTGCCTCTTTTGCTTCTCGTCTCACCCCCTATTGTCCATCTCCTATGATACCGCTGGGGGAACGTACAAAACCAGCTTCATTAGTGCCCCACTTAAATATCTTCTCACCTCCCCATCACCTACCACATATGGTCCAAACTTCTAGGGCATTTAGAACTCTGAGTCTGTTATACTGAATTCCCCACTTCCAAATAACTGGATGATACAGCCATCCTAAGTCATAGTTGTCCTCCTCATACCAGTGTGCCAGCTGCTGACAGGTATTTTCTTAGCTAATCCTCCTGTTCAGGGGTCAAGGGAGACTGAGCCAACAAGGGGGACTTTCTGAGTGTGCCCTCTGACAGGGTTGTCTGTGTTCCTCCCCAGAGGCTGTCCCAAGAGAAGCAGACCTCAGATTCTGACAGCCTAAGCATGGGTGACAACTGTTCCACTCTTGGCCGTGAACACGGTAGGAGCCTCTGGGGGGGCGGGGTTCAGGTGGGAAAGTGCTAGAACTAGGAAGAGCCTTGCCATGAATACACACAGCAGAGCAGGTCCTGACCACTCTGGAGACCTGGATGATGTGACCTGGCCTGTCTAGACCTGCCCAGGTCTTGTGTGCAAGTTGAAAGGCTGGGGGGAAGGCCAAAGGCTGGTGGCTCTGGAACTTGAGACCCCCTCCCCCCACCTAACCCATCTCCACAGCAACAGGCAAAGGGAAGAAGAGCAGCCTGTCAGAGCTGAAGGGTTCGATGAGCAGGGCTGCAGGCCGCAAGATCACCCGCATCATCAGCTTCTCTAAGAAGAAGGCACTGGCTGAGGACCTGCAGATGTCCTCTACCGAGGAGGTTCCATGCTGTGGTGGGTACCATGCATGTATACAGAGGAGATTTCAGACCCTGTGGAGGAGGAATTCTGGGGCCAACCCAGGAAATTCTCCATGCCTAGTCTTCCCCACTCCCAAGACAAAGGACAGAATCTTCCTACTGGATGGCGAACCTCCCACTCCATCAAAAATCTGTGCATTTCCATCATGCCTCCTCCAGGAGGCCTTGACTCGGGTGCCCATTTCCATCATTGCCTTTCTTCCAGGAGGAAGTATCTTATCAAGTCTCATTCTTACTGCCTCTTTTGCTTCTCGTCTCACCCCCTATTGTCCATCTCCTATGATACCGCTGGGGGAACGTACAAAACCAGCTTCATTAGTGCCCCACTTAAATATCTTCTCACCTCCCCATCACCTACCACATATGGTCCAAACTTCTAGGGCATTTAGAACTCTGAGTCTGTTATACTGAATTCCCCACTTCCAAATAACTGGATGATACAGCCATCCTAAGTCATAGTTGTCCTCCTCATACCAGTGTGCCAGCTGCTGACAGGTATTTTCTTAGCTAATCCTCCTGTTCAGGGGTCAAGGGAGACTGAGCCAACAAGGGGGACTTTCTGAGTGTGCCCTCTGACAGGGTTGTCTGTGTTCCTCCCCAGAGGCTGTCCCAAGAGAAGCAGACCTCAGATTCTGACAGCCTAAGCATGGGTGACAACTGTTCCACTCTTGGCCGTGAACACGGTAGGAGCCTCTGGGAGGGCGGGGTTCAGGTGGGAAAGTGCTAGAACTAGGAAGAGCCTTGCCATGAATACACACAGCAGAGCAGGTCCTGACCACTCTGGAGACCTGGATGATGTGACCTGGCCTGTCTAGACCTGCCCAGGTCTTGTGTGCAAGTTGAAAGGCTGGGGGGAAGGCCAAGGGCTGGTGGCTCTGGAACTTGAGACCCCCTCCCCCCACCTAACCCATCTCCACAGCAACAGGCAAAGGGAAGAAGAGCAGCCTGTCAGAGCTGAAGGGTTCGATGAGCAGGGCTGCAGGCCGCAAGATCACCCGCATCATCAGCTTCTCTAAGAAGAAGGCACTGGCTGAGGACCTGCAGATGTCCTCTACCGAGGAGGTTCCATGCTGTGGTGGGTACCATGCATGTATACAGAGGAGATTTCAGACCCTGTGGAGGAGGAATTCTGGGGCCAACCCAGGAAATTCTCCATGCCTAGTCTTCCCCACTCCCAAGACAAAGGACAGAATCTTCCTACTGGATGGCGAACCTCCCACTCCATCAAAAATCTGTGCATTTCCATCATGCCTCCTCCAGGAGGCCTTGACCCCTAACAGGAGGAAAAGCCAACTGACTCTCCTGTGATGATAGTGCCAATCACTGCCCATCTCTGGGCCTCAGTTTCCTTTACCATGACAAGAGGAGAGTATCTTACTTCCCTGTATATAATATAATATACCAAGTGCTTAAGTTATGGCCTAGTCTTACAAGGATATTTCTTGGATAAAAATATTTAAGGACTTTTCACTGTAGATGCATAAAATGCAAATTAAAAGTAGATTCAGGGCTTCCCTGGTGGTCCAGTGGGTAAGGACACCACCTTGCAGTGCAAGGGGCGCCAGTTCTATCCCTGGCCTGGGAAGATCCCACGTGCCGCGGAGCAGCTGGACCGATGTGTCCAACTACCAAGCCGGAGCTCTGGAGCGCATGCGCCCAGAGCCAGTGCTCTGCGATGAGAGAGGCCACTGCAATGGGAGGCCCACGCAGGCCAAGGAACAAAGAGAGATGAAAATAAATAAATGAAGACCAGTAGAAGTGGCCAAAAAAAGAAAAAAAACTTACAAAAAAGAAAAAGTAGATTCAAAGAAAAAAAATCTAAATGTTTATCTAGACACAGTGTTCCATGTACTGGAATTAAACAGAAAATCATATATTTTAGGTAAACAGTAATATTCTGCTAACAAGGATATTTTGTAAGTGGATCAGGACACTGTTATGGCCAAAAATAAATTAAAATCTAAAACATCAAGAAGGAATTCTAAACCCATCAGCCTGTCTCTCACTTGTTTTATAATTCTTTACTTTGGATAGATGCTTTTGTTCCCACATACTGCCACGAGGTGTCAGCATCACCCACTGTAATAGTTTTTACTATTTTAGGAGGAAAGGCAAAAGGAAGAGTTGTGTCTTTCTTTCGTTATATATAGTAGTTCTGTCATTTTCCTTGAGCCTTGTATGGTCTGAAGACTGTGCAGGTATGTACAAATATGATTATCAATCCCCTCTTCACAGATAACAGACTGAAACCTGAGGGCACAGACTAGGAATGAGCTGACCCAGGTGGCCTTTCCCTTCAGCTACAGCACGAGTTATCCAGACCCTCAGTCCCCGCACCCTGACTTATATCCCCTCAGGCTGTCAGGAGGTCACATCACTGGTCTCCCCCTCCCAGGTTATCTGAATGTGCTGGTGAACCATGGGTGGAAGGAACGCTGGTGCCGCCTGAAGTGCAACACTTTGTATTTCCACAAGGACCGCACAGACCTGCGGACCCATGTGAACACCATTGCCCTCCGCGGTTGCGAGGTGGCCACAGGCTTTGGGCCCAGACACCCATTTGCCTTCAGGATCCTACGCAACCGCCAGGAGGTCGCCATCTTAGAGGTGAGCGGAGAAAATGCAGGTGGGCCTTAGTGGTGGGAGCTAAGAGGAACTCTGGCCTGGATGTTGGCTTTTGTCCAGGGGACCTTACTGACATTATAGGGACTAAAGAGGAGGGAAAGTAGCCAAGAGAGTTGCTGGTTAAACTATAGAACACCCACTTAAGTTTGAATTTCAGATAAACAACAACTAATTCTTTTTAATACAAGTGTATCTCATATCTGGGACATACCTATACTAATAAATTATTCATTAGCTGCCTGAAATTCAAAATTAAGAGAATTCTGCATTTTCATTTGTTAAATCTGGCAACCCTAGACCCAAGGTTTGTTTATTTTGCCTATAAATATAGTCCCAAGCCTGAAAGGCACCTAACTCTGATCTAATTCTGGAAACCTCTCTAAAATGTACCAGTGACTGTCCACCTAAGACAAACCACTGCCTCACCACGAGGAATTCTAAACCCATCAGCCTGTCTCTCACTTGTTTTATAATTCTTTACTTTGGATAGATGCTTTTGTTCCCACATACTGCCACGAGGTGTCAGCATCACCCACTGTAATAGTTTTTACTATTTTAGGAGGAAAGGCAAAAGGAAGAGTTGTGTCTTTCTTTCGTTATATATAGTAGTTCTGTCATTTTCCTTGAGCCTTGTATGGTCTGAAGACTGTGCAGGTATGTACAAATATGATTATCAATCCCCTCTTCACAGATAACAGACTGAAACCTGAGGGCACAGACTAGGAATGAGCTGACCCAGGTGGCCTTTCCCTTCAGCTACAGCACGAGTTATCCAGACCCTCAGTCCCCGCACCCTGACTTATATCCCCTCAGGCTGTCAGGAGGTCACATCACTGGTCTCCCCCTCCCAGGTTATCTGAATGTGCTGGTGAACCATGGGTGGAAGGAACGCTGGTGCCGCCTGAAGTGCAACACTTTGTATTTCCACAAGGACCGCACAGACCTGCGGACCCATGTGAACACCATTGCCCTCCGCGGTTGCGAGGTGGCCACAGGCTTTGGGCCCAGACACCCATTTGCCTTCAGGATCCTACGCAACCGCCAGGAGGTCGCCATCTTAGAGGTGAGAGGAGAAAATGCAGGTGGGCCTTAGTGGTGGGAGCTAAGAGGAACTCTGGCCTGGATGTTGGCTTTTGTCCAGGGGACCTTACTGACATTATAGGGACTAAAGAGGAGGGAAAGTAGCCAAGAGAGTTGCTGGTTAAACTATAGAACACCCACTTAAGTTTGAATTTCAGATAAACAACAACTAATTCTTTTTAATACAAGTGTATCTCATATCTGGGACATACCTATACTAATAAATTATTCATTAGCTGCCTGAAATTCAAAATTAAGAGAATTCTGCATTTTCATTTGTTAAATCTGGCAACCCTAGACCCAAGGTTTGTTTATTTTGCCTATAAATATAGTCCCAAGCCTGAAAGGCACCTAACTCTGATCTAATTCTGGAAACCTCTCTAAAATGTACCAGTGACTGTCCACCTAAGACAAACCACTGCTCCTCCCACCAAGCGACTAAATTTTTACAAAGATTTTCTCCATTTTGAGCTGAAATCTTGAACCTCTTTGTAGGCAGTGACCACACTTGTTCTGCATATTTTTGTTTTTCCAGAGCCCAGCATGATGTCCAGCACATACTAAGGGCTCAGTTAACATCTGTTGAACAAATGGCTGAATGACAGTGTGACTTCACGTCACCCACTCATTTTTCCTATCTACTCACTGGCACCACTGTCCTCTCTGGCATCATACAGGATACACTGAATCTCTCGTTACATGTCAATCCTTCAGCTTGTCAGAATTTAAAATATGAACTGGAGGAAAACTTGAGCAACTACCTCCTTCATATCACAGATAAGGAAACTGAGGCCAGAGTAGTCACATGCTTCATCCAAAGCTCCACAGAGCATCAGTGACCTCTTGGTCTTTTTCCTACAACTAAGATCCAGCCTCTGGTCTTGTTTTCTTTGCCTAGTACCCACTGCCTCCCTCAGTTATAAAATTTAAGGAAATACTGGCTAAGTCACTTCTACTTTTGATAGTTTGAGATGGGTCTGAGATGGGTCTTTTACTTCTCTTCAAAAAGACTTTTTCTTTTCACAAGAGCTTTCTGGCAAAAAGTATGCTTTTTAAATTCAAATTTAGTTTTTGTGTGCTAACTTGATTTTATAATAAAGCTCTTTAAATAAAACCAGAAGTGTGTGTTCAGTTGACCCGCAACTTCTTAGAGATTTTCCTATATACATTATTATATATAAGTGTATTTATGATACAAGAAAAAAATTTGATTGGGTTATGTGATAAATAGCCTCCTCATTTAATAAAAAGTAAATATATTTTAAAATACAAAAAAAAAATAAGAGAACACCTAAATTTTCTTTTCATATCCAATTGGTCAGGAAGGTTCTGGGAATAATGAGTGAGGCTATGTGTCTTAAAGAGGTAGGCAGGGAGGGCTTCTCTGAGGCGGTAGCCCTAGAGCAGAGACCTGAACAGAGGGAAGTGCAAGCCACTTGGGGTTTCTGGATGCATAGTCTAGTCTTGCTCCCTTTGGATCCCTAAGTAGGATACAAAATGGATACTACATGAATATGAGTTTGGCTGAAGTAAGCGGGTAGCCAGAGGCCCTGATGACACCAAAGTGAACCCAGCCTGTGCCTCCTCTCCCTCAGGCAAGCTGCTCAGAGGACATGGGCCGCTGGCTTGGGCTGCTGCTGGTGGAGATGGGCTCCAAAGTTACTCCCGAAGCGCTGCATTACGACTACGTGGATGTGGAGACCTTAACCAGCATCGTCAGTGCAGGGCGCAACTCCTTCCTGTAAGAGCCGGCACCCCACAGCCCCCCATAGCTGCCCACAACCTTTCCTATCTCAGCTCCCTCTCAGAAGCAGAATGGGAGGCGAAGGAGAAAGGGCTGAGAAAGACTGCTTCCTTAGGAAGTCAGAGGGGGTGCCTTCCTCTTCCAGCAGGAGTGAGTTGGTGAAAGGAGAAAGCTCAGGGTCCAGCAATGCTGTGGATGGAAAGAGTCATAAAGGAGAAGTTCTTTTGGACCATGGCCTGGGCTCTGCTCTCATGCCATGGAGATTTAGGGTCCCCATACCCTTGAGCCCCTGGGCAGGCATGGGGCTGGTCTGCAGAGTTTGCATTGTAAGTGCCAGCTTCAAGTCACAACTCTACCACAACCGACAGCTTAGACTGGTTGCTTGCCAGCCTGGATCCTCTGTTTTCTCACTCAGAGAATGGAGGTGATGAATAATCTGCTTCCTAGGTTGTGAGAATCCCATGGGTCCCTGCCTACAAAGCTCTAAACACATCAGGGGCCCACTGCTGCCTGGAATGGCTGCTATCACTAACTTTCTGATCTCCATTTAAAGCTACTGCAGAAACAAATCAGAGCTCTGTAAGCTCCATAAGGGTCACTGTCACCATCGTTGTCCTTTGTATCTTCTAGGTATGCAAGATCCTGCCAGGATCAGTGGCCTGAGCCCCGAGTCTACGATGATGTTCCTTATGAAAAGATGCAGGTACAGTCCCTTGGGACTTTGGGGAATGTGGCAAAGCCCACTTATTCACTCCATCTGTCTCCTTCCCTCACCTCTCCTTTTTTCCTTTGCCTCAGAGAAAGCATTTTCATTTAACCAGCAGCTAGAAGGTGAGGGACAGGGAGCCTTCTTACCCTAGACCATGGCTCTGGACACTCTCTGGAACAGTAGGCTCGGCAGCATGAAGGAAAGATCCCCTGACTAGAAAGAAGAAAGGACTCCGCCGGCTGTAAGGCACTGCTCCAGTCTGAGAAAGCTCAAGGTGTCCACCCCTGTTGCTGCTCTGTGGACTGACTGATTCAGTAGTTGTCCCAGCATGATGATAACTGGGGGTTGCCCCATAGGCCTCTGCCTGGCAGCATCCACAGTCTGGGCTTCAGCTCTCAGGACAATCTGCCTGTCCTGCTCACTAAACCAAGGAGATGCCAGCTTATTAATTTACTGTATGTAAGGCCTCTGTAGCCATCACATGATCTGCCCTGCTCCACAGCATGCCCTGTGCCTTTTCCTGCCACGGGAGAGCCCAAGGACCATATTCTGATCCAACAGTGTTTGGTGAATCAGGCTTCACAGCTCGGGTAGAGAGAGGGAATCGAGCTGCCAAAGAAAGCAGATGTGTCTGCAGCCCAGGACCCCTGCCTTGGACAGTGCTGGATGACAGTCTGAGTTCTTACCTCTAGGACTCCCTTTGCTAGGAACCTCTCCAGCCATTCTTCTGTCTACATGATCTTTCTTCCAACTCATGTGAACCAGTAGATTCAGCTTCAGATTATTCTCAGCTGCAGAGTTTAGTAGCAAGGCAGCTTAGTGCTTAAGGACATGAACTTTGCACTCAGAGGTGAATCGAAGTTACCTTGGGCTTCATTTCTCTGGTCCTCACTTCCTGGCTCCACATGAGTATGATAAAACCTACCTGATAGGACTACTGCAAGAACTAAATAAAATACTTTATGGAAAAAACTCAGTACAGTACCTAGATGCTGAAAGGTCTCATAGAGAAGGTAAGTATAGAGTGGAGTGAAAGTAGCTCAGTTGTGTCCAACTCTGTGAAACCCCATAGACTGTAGCCTGCCAGGCTCCTCTGTCCATGAAATTCTCCAGGCAAGAATACTGGAGTGGGTAGCCATTCCCTTCTCCAGGGGATCTTCCTGACCCAGGAATCGAACCGGGGTCTCCTGCATCACAGGCAGATTGTTTACCAGTAGAGCTACCAGGGAACCCCACAGAGGGTAAATAGTACCGCTATTATCAGTATCATTATTATATGACATTATCATATTCTGCACATGGTTTCCTGAGCTTTAACAAGATTTTGAGTGTTCTTGCTACTCTTTCATACAAAAGAAAAAAATGAAAAAGTCAGTCTTGGGCTTCCCTGGTGGTCCAGTGTGTAAGGACACTGCCTTACAGTGCAGGGGACACCGCTTCGATCCCTGGCCTGGGAAGATCCCACGTGCCGCAGAGCGGCTGGACCGATGTGTCCAATTACCGAGCCGGAGCCCTGGAACGCATGCGCCCAGAGCCGGTGCTCTGCGACAACAGAGGCCGCCGCGATGGGAGGCCCACACGGGCCAAAGAACAAAGATGGATGAAAATGGACAAATGAAAGACCAATAGAAGTGGCCCGCCTGCTCCCCTCCCTCCCCACCCCACCCCCACCAAAATAAGTAAATAAATAAATCTTTAAAAAAAAAAAAAGAAAAAGCCAGTCTATTAAGTTATGTCACTTCTATCATTGGCTGATCTTATCTTTGACCTGTTTTCAACTTAAGTCTTTATATTAGCAATTCAGAAAATTTGAAGGATAGATCCAAATGATGTACTGACAAAAATATCTATGATAAATCAAATATGGTTACCCAAGGTCTTTTAAGACTTCCTTACTTTCGTCTTAGCAGAAATTCCAGTTTAGGGTTGCCTTCTGCTGCCCTCCACAGGAAGGTACAAGTAATATACTGCTAGTACAAGTGGTTTATAGACTGTTGAGAGCTGCACACAACTAAAAATGTAAGGCCAAGATCTCAGAGGTCACACGGCACTCAACCATTGAGTGCACATCCCAAAGCATCTGCACTGAGGACTCTGAGCCCACTTACACTTTACCTTCTCCATCTCCCACCCAGGACAAGGAGCCTGAGCGTCCCTCTGGAGCCCAGATTAAGCGTCATGCCTCCACCTGCAGCGAGAAGTCCCATCGGGTGGACCCACAGGTCAAAGTCAAGCGCCATGCCTCCAGTGAGTTCTGTGTACAAGGGAGGCAGGGAAGGGAAAGTCTGGGACAGGGGTAGGGTGGGGCAGGACTGCCTCAAAATCAAATCCATCCAGGGGTCATGTGGTAAGTGAATAAAGAGAGGTATGAGAAAATACTCTAAGAAAAATAACAGCACAAGCAGAGGGCAGAGAGCAGGAGGCCTCAGAGGGAAACCAACAGCGAACAGGTCAGGAGGGACTGAAGGAAGCTGCAGTGCTCAGGCCCCAGCGCCAGCCAAGGCTCCCAAGCAGCAGTGCCAGCTCAGATTTGCCAATTACTCAAAAGACACCAGAAATCTACTTAGTTTTTAATGCTAGCAACTACTTAAAATGTCTAACACTACATAAATCCATACACATAGAGAGAGCGCACCTCTGTGCCCAGCCCAGGCTCTGCCTAGCACTCCATAAAAGCTTGCTGAGCTGCCTGATTGCCACGCTGCCAAGTAATGACTAACTATGCCAGACAGCTCTATGGTAAAAGGTATCTTTAATTCCCAACATTCATCTCTACTTCTGTACGATTTATCTTTATGAGCAACCCAGTTTCCCATAGGATAGCATGTCTGAAGACTCTTTCCTTTGTTGCTTTTACTTTCTTCCCCCTGTACCTGAACACAGTCAAGTTCTAGTCTTGCTTTCTGAATATTTTAAAAAATACTTTCATTTATGATAGCTCCATTTCATTAGCACAGCTAATCTCTTCTGGGAGTCAGGAGACCTATATTCCATTCCTCACTTGGTCACTAAATTACTGCGTAATTTTAAAAAAGTCGCCTTCCCTCTCCAGAGTTTCCCTTCTGAACACTTAGAGGATTAGTGTAACATTCCTTACACTTTATGCTTGTGGACACTAGAAGCATGAATGCTGCGTTTATAGACTGTTGAGAGCTGCACACAACTAAAAATGTAAGGCCAAGATCTCAGAGGTCACACGGCACTCAACCATTGAGTGCACATCCCAAAGCATCTGCACTGAGGACTCTGAGCCCACTTACACTTTACCTTCTCCATCTCCCACCCAGGACAAGGAGCCTGAGCGTCCCTCTGGAGCCCAGATTAAGCGTCATGCCTCCACCTGCAGCGAGAAGTCCCATCGGGTGGACCCACAGGTCAAAGTCAAGCGCCATGCCTCCAGTGAGTTCTGTGTACAAGGGAGGCAGGGAAGGGAAAGTCTGGGACAGGGGTAGGGTGGGGCAGGACTGCCTCAAAATCAAATCCATCCAGGGGTCATGTGGTAAGTGAATAAAGAGAGGTATGAGAAAATACTCTAAGAAAAATAACAGCACAAGCAGAGGGCAGAGAGCAGGAGGCCTCAGAGGGAAACCAACAGCGAACAGGTCAGGAGGGACTGAAGGAAGCTGCAGTGCTCAGGCCCCAGCGCCAGCCAAGGCTCCCAAGCAGCAGTGCCAGCTCAGATTTGCCAATTACTCAAAAGACACCAGAAATCTACTTAGTTTTTAATGCTAGCAACTACTTAAAATGTCTAACACTACATAAATCCATACACATAGAGAGAGCACACCTCTGTGCCCAGCCCAGGCTCTGCCTAGCACTCCATAAAAGCTTGCTGAGCTGCCTGATTGCCACGCTGCCAAGTAATGACTAACTATGCCAGACAGCTCTATGGTAAAAGGTATCTTTAATTCCCAACATTCATCTCTACTTCTGTACGATTTATCTTTATGAGCAACCCAGTTTCCCATAGGATAGCATGTCTGAAGACTCTTTCCTTTGTTGCTTTTACTTTCTTCCCCCTGTACCTGAACACAGTCAAGTTCTAGTCTTGCTTTCTGAATATTTTAAAAAATACTTTCATTTATGATAGCTCCATTTCATTAGCACAGCTAATCTCTTCTGGGAGTCAGGAGACCTATATTCCATTCCTCACTTGGTCACTAAATTACTGCGTAATTTTAAAAAAGTCGCCTTCCCTCTCCAGAGTTTCCCTTCTGAACACTTAGAGGATTAGTGTAACATTCCTTACACTTTATGCTTGTGGACACTAGAAGTACATGGCTTTATGGAATGCCCATTTCAACATGGGAAACTAAATTGAAATAAGCATGTAAGATTGAAGAAATCACAAAACATAAAAAAAAAAAAAAAAAAAAACCCTAGAACAAAGATTAAAAAAAAAAAAAAAACCTCTTCAAATCAAATCTTACACTGAAGCTCAGTTTATAAGAAAGAGAAAAAGAGAGCTTCCTTGTCTGGAGTCCAGAGGCCCACTTGGCCTTCCCTTTGCCCTACACAATAGGCTGTTACGCATGATACTGAAATCATAGGGCTCCTTGTAGACAGTTGGAAACCACGAATCTAGTCCAACAATATTTTTCAGATGAAGAAATAAGAACATAAGAGAAAGATCCTACCCAAGATTGTGTATTAATTACCTACTGCTACAGAATAAATTATCCAAATTTTCATAGCTCAAAATGTAAATGTGTGTTATGTCAGTGTTTCTGAGGGAATCCTGGGGCAGCTTTGTTAGGTAGCTCTGGCTTAGGGTCTCTCGTGAGGTCACAGTCAAGATGTCAAGTGGTCATCTGAAATCATCTGACTGCTCGACATGATGGAAAATCTGCTCCCAAAATGGTTCATGTGTATGCCTGGCAAGTTTGTGCTGGCTTCTGAAAGGAGGCCTCAGTTCCTTGCCTTGGGGACCTCACCAATGAGCTGCTTGTCCTCATAGCAAGACAGCTGGCTTCCCCCACAGCACGTGACCCAGGAAGGAAGAACAGAGTAGAAGTTGTATTGTTTTTGTGATCATTTCTGCCACATCCTAATGGTGACACAGGTCAGCCCTATCTAGGGCAGATGGGGACTAAAAAGGACACAAACACAAGAACACAAAAATCATGGGAACTAAGGGGATTACTGAGGAAATGGTGGCATTAGAAGTTCCACAGACCTGTTCCCCAGAAAACAACCATAACCATGAGGACTGCTAAATCAATCATCTAAAGTCTTTAGAAACTTTCCCAAGGGCCTATGACAAATGAAGATTTATTCTATATAATTTACTAAACTTCAGTTAAAACACTGAGACTCTGACATTTGAGCCACAACCCATTCCTTTACTGTTCCCCTAGCTCAGTGCAACAGAATTGCCACTCTAGGTAGCGGTGGACAAGAAAATAGGGCTCTCTCTCCTCTCACTCCCAGTCAAGAGCAGCAGTATCTCCAGAATAAGATCAAATCACTAGCATTTCTTTTTTTCTTTTTTTTAAAGAATTATTTATTTATTTATTTTGGGCGGGGGTCGGGTTGGGGAGGGAGGGGCGCGGGCGGGCCACTTCTGTTGGTCTTCCATTTCTCTATTTTTCATCCATCTTTGTTCTTTGACTCCTGTGGGCCTCCCATCATGGTGGCGTCTGTTGTCGCAGAGCACCAGCTGTGGGCACATGCGCTCCAGAGCTCCGGCTTGCTGATTGGACACATCAGTCCAGCTGCTCCGCGGCACGTGGGATCTTCCCAGGCCAGGGAACGAACCGGCGCCCCTTGCACTGCAAGGTGGTGTCCTTATCCACTGGACCACCAGGGAAGCCCTCACCAGCATTTCTTATCACCCCCATTTATGTGTTATAGACGCTAAACCACAGGCGAGTGCAGCCTACAAGTAGGATGCACCCTGCTCCCTTTCTTTACCCAGAATCCATGCATAGAGCAGAGGCTCTACCCAAGGTTGGGCAGGCCAAGGATATGGAGGCCCTAACTGCCCTCACCCCAGCTCACTTGTAAGGCAGAGGTTCCACACTAGGAGAGGCCAGTTAAGAAGACCAGAGGTAACAGTCCCCACTCAGCACCTGGTTCACAAAACAAAGATGTCACTCCAAGAGAAGCAGGCCATTGTTCCCAACCCTGGATTCAGAAAAGTGACTCAGATTTTTGCCCAGGGTTACAGGCAAGTCATAAAAACTCTGAACTCCAGAGACTTTCTTGGTGGTCCAATGGTTGAGAATCTGCCTGCCATCACGGGGGAAATGGATTCTATGCCTGGCCTGGGAAGATCCCACATGTGGCGAGGCAACCTGGCCCATGCACCACAATTACTAAGCCTGTACTCTAGAGCCCACATGCTGCAACTACTGAATCTATGAGCCATAACTACTGAAGCCCACACACCCTAGAGCCTGTGCTCCGCAACAAGAGAAGCTGCAGGGGGAAATGTACTTCACTGAAAGAGCAAACTAAGTCACTTAAAAAAAAAAAATGGGGGGTGGTAGGGATCAGTATATCTAGAGATGCTATAATGCATGATCTAAAATGTCTAATTTTCAACAACAACAAAAAAATTACGAAGCCTGTAAAGAAACAGGGAAGTGTGACCCATAGAGAAGCAACAGAAACTGCTTGTGAGACCACCCAATAAGGAAACCTAAGTTTTAAATGACACATTAAACCAGAAAAACTTAATTGATATTAAGGAAATATTCCATCCAAAAACAGCAGAATACACTTTCTTCTAAGTGCACAAGGGAAAATTTCCAGGATAGATCACATCTGAGGCCACAAATTAAGCCACAGTAAATTTAAGAAAATTGAAATCATATCAAGCAATTTTTACAACAAAAAACACCACATGATTAGAAATCAATTACAAGGGGAAAAAACTAAAATATACAAACATGTGGATGATAAAAATATCTTGCCAAACAATAAATGGATCACTGAGAAAATCAAAGAGGAAATTTAAAAACTACCTAGAGAGAAATGACAACAAAAACACGGCAGTCCAAAACTTACAGGATGAGCCTCAGGAAACTAGAAAAATCTCAAATAAACAACCTAACCTTGCACCTAAAGCAACTAGAGAAGGAAACAAAACCCAAAGTTAGTAGAAGAAAATCAATTATAAAGATTACAGCATAAATAAATGAAACAGAGACAAAGAAAACGACAGAAAATATCAGTGAAACTAAAAGCTGATTCTTTGAGAAGATAAAATTGATATACTTTTATCCAGGCTCATCAAGAGAGGATTCAAATCAGTAAATTAAAAATAAAAAAGAAGTTACAATTGACACCACAATAATACAAAGGATTCCTAAGAGACTACTACAAACAACTATATGCCAATAAAATGGACAACCTAGAAGAAATGTACATATTCTTAGAAAGACACAACCTTCCAAGACTGAACCAGGAATAAATAGAAAATAGGAACAGACCAATCTCAAGTACTGAAATTGAAACAGTGATTTAAAAACTGACAACAAACAAACGTCTAGGACAGGGCTTCCCCGGGTGGTCCAGTGGATAAGGTAATCAAATAATTCTCCAAAGAAGACATACAGATGGCTGAAAAGTATACAAAAAGATGCTCAACATCATAGTATATGAGAAATGGAAACCAAAACATCATCAAAAAGTCTACAAACAATAAATGCTGGAGAGGGTGTGAAGAAAAAAGAACCCATCTACACTGTCGGTGGGAATGTAAGTTAGTATAACCACTATGGAGAACAGTATGGAGGTTCCTTAAAAACCTAGAAACAGAACTGCTATATGATCCAGCAGTCCCACTCCTGGCATATATTCAGAAAAAATTAAAAACATAGCTCGAAAAGATATATGGACCCCAATGAATTAAAAATGATACTTGGACCCCAATGTTCACTGTAGGACTATTTACAATAACCAAGACGTGAAAGCAGCCTAAATCTCCATCGACTGAGGAAAGATGAAAAAGATGTGGTACATAAATACAATGGAATATTACTCAGCCATAAAAATGAATGAAACAATGCCATTTGCAGTAATATGGATGAACCCAGAGATGATCACATCAGGTGAAGTGAGAATGAGAAAGACAAATACACGATATCACTCATATGTGGAATCTGTTTCTTTAAATGATACAAATGAACTTATTTGCAAAATAGAAACAAGAGTTACAGATATCAAAAACAAACTTATGGTAACCAAAGGGTAAACGGTAGGGAGGAGAATAAATCAGGAGCTTGGGATTAACATACACACACAGCTATATATAAGACAGATAACCAACAAGGACCTCCTGTAGAGCACAGGGAGCTCTACTTAGTATTCTGAAATAACCTATAATGAGAAAAAAAATCTGAAGAAGAATGAATATATATATATATGTGTGTGTGTGTGTGTGTATATATATATATATATATATATATATATATATATTATAAAGCAATCACTTCATTGTACACCTGAAACTAACAGTATTTTAAATCAACTATATGCCAATAAAATTTTTAAAAAATCAAAACAAAGACAAAAAATGAGCGGACAAACAAGATGTGACATATGTATACACAATGGAACACTCCTAATCCATTAAAAAAGAATGAAGTCCTGCCATTTGCAACAACATAGATGAACTTAGAGAGTATTACGCTAAGTAAAATAAGCCAGAGAAAGAAAGACAAATACATATGATTTCACTTATATGTGAAATCTAAAAAAATAAGCAACAATAACAAACACAGGGCTTCCCCTGGTGGTCCAGTGGGTAAGGACACCGCCTTGCAGTGCAAGGGGTGCCGGTTCGAGCCCTGGCCTGGGAAGATCCCATGTGCTGCGGAGCGGCTGCACTGATGTGTCCAATTACCGAGCCAGAGCTCTGGAGCGCATGCGCCCAGAGCCGGCGCTCTGCAACCACAGACGCCACCGCGATGGGAGGCCCACAGGAGCCAAAGAACAAAGACGGATGAACATAGAGAAACAAAAGACCAATAGAAGTGGCCTGCCTGCTCCCCTCCCTCCCCAACTCGACCCCCGCCCAAAATAAATAAATAAATAAATCTTAAAAAAAAGAGAAAGATTGATGAAGTTTTAAAAAATAAATAAAAATAAAATTTAATAACAAACACAATACAGAAAACAAACAGGTTGTTGCCAGAGGGGAGGTGACCAGGGAAGGAGAGTGTTAAGGGAGATTAAGAGATACACATTTCCTGTTATAAAATAAATGAGTCATGGGTATGAAATGTACAGTTCAGGGAATATAGTCAACAATTATGTAATAACTTTGTATGGTGACAGTTGGTAACTAGGTTTATCATGGTGATCATTTTTAAATGTATAGAAATATCAAAGCACTATTCTGTATACCAGGGACCAACATAAAATACTGTAGGTTCAATATATTAATAGTTCAAAAATGAACAAGCTCATAGAAAAAGAGATCAGACTTGTGGTTACCAGTGGCAGAGAGTATGGGGAGGGGAGATGGATGAAGACAGTCAAAAGGTAGAAACTTCCAGTTCTAAGATAAATAAACACTAGAGATGTAATGTGCAACATGATGACTATAACATTGTTTGTTATATACAAAAGTGAAAAAAGTAAATCCTAAGAGTTCTCATCACAAGGAAAAAACTGCTTTTCTATTTCTTTAAATTTGTATCTGTACAAGATAATAGCTGTTCACTAAATGTGGTAATCATTTCATAATTTATATAGGTCAAATCATTATGCAGTATACTTTAAACTTACACAGTGCTATATGTCAATTATCTCAGTAAAACTGGGAGAAAAAAAATCTAAGAAATGTCACAGCTAAGAGGAGCCTGAGGAGATGTGATGACTAACTGTAATGTGGTAGCTCTGCAACAGAAAAGGACACTGGGTAAAGTCTAAGTAACTCTAATTAAGTATGAGTTTTAGCTGGTTAAAAAAGATAAAGGAAAGTAAGTTGACAATGTTCTATCAAATGGCTTAATTGTACATTTGAACTGGCAAAAGAATAAGCAAACCTCATGATAAATCAACATATTATGCATGCCAAATAAAAGAAAAAATAACAAAGAAAAATGAACAGAGCCTCAGAGAAATGTGAAACACTATTAAGAGTACTAACATATAAAGAGAGTATTAGAAGGAGAGAAGAAAAAGAGGAGCATAAAAAATATTAAAAGAGAGTTTCCCTGGTGGTCCAGTGGGTAAAGAGTCCTCCTTGCAATGCAAGGGCCGCCGGGTCAATCCCTGGTCCCGGAAGATCCCACGTGCCACGGAGCGGCTGGACTGGTGTGTCCAATTGCGGGCCAGTGCTCTGCAACAAGAGAGGGCAATGGGAGGCCCACACAGGCCTAAGAATAAAGATGGATGAAAAATAAATGAATGGAAAACCAATAAATGAAGGCCAAAAAAATTTAAATATATATATATTAAAAGAAATAATGGCTGAAAAGTTTATAAATTTATTGAAATCATTAATCAGTCATCCATGAAGCTCAGTGAATTTCCATTAGGATAAAGGCAAAGAGATTCACAAAAGACACATAATGCTCGGACTCCCCTGGAGGTCTAGTGGATAAGAACCCATCCTCCTGCTAATGCAAGGGACACGTGTTTGGTCCAGTCCCTGTTTCAGGAATATTCCAGAAGTCATGAAGCAACTAAGTCCATGCACCACAACCACTGAGCATGCACACTGCAAATACTAAAGCCCATGCACCTACAACCAATGCTTCACAACAAAAGAAGCCACTGCAATGAGAAGCCCCAGCTCACCACAACCAATAAAACACAAACACAGCAATGAAGACTCAGCACAACCAATAAATAATAACAAAAAAAAGACACATCAAGCTAAAATGCTAAAGCCAGAAACAGGAGAAAATCTTGAAAGCAGAAAAGAGAATCAACTCATCACTTACAAAGCCTTCTTTAGCACTCAAGCACTACAGAGTTGGGTCTGAGGTAGGTGACACATCAAGGTGGCCCAGAATGGTGGCTCCCAAAGGTGGGTCTACTTGCTAGTTTGGTCCATAAGGAAGTTTTCACTCATCTGCAATGAAATGATAAGTAAGTCATAGATGACTACTTTATTCTACATTTGCGTCCAGATGTGAAAGTATTATTTTGTTAAATGTTGGGAATAAAACTAATATAGATAGTTTTAAGGTCCTTATATTGTCAACAATATAATGTTGACAGCTCCTTGTTGGTATTCCTGGTTTTTTCCTGTGAATATTTGTTTTTAATTTTTTTATTTGTATAATTGATTTACAATGCTGTGTTAGTTACAGGTGTACAGCAAAGTGAATCAGGAATCCCTATTTATATTTTTCTAGTTTACAAAATCCAAAAGCCTGGGAACCAACTCCTCTGGGATGCCATTGTGTATCTGGGAAGTACAGGGATCCACGCACCTTATTCTCAGCCCTCCATGCTTTATTTATAATGAGGCTTAAATTGTAGAGTAGTTGTAGCAGGAACTGATTTTTAAATAGGTCATGGGTGACCACTGCAATCCCTACAGAGCTGGAGACCAGACTCCCAATTACCAGCAAATCATGGGAATCGCTCCACCCTCCACTATTACAGCAAATAGGCTCCAGTGAATTTCCATTAGGATAAAGGCAAAGAGATTCACAAAAGACACATAATGCTCGGACTCCCCTGGAGGTCTAGTGGATAAGAACCCATCCTCCTGCTAATGCAAGGGACACGTGTTTGGTCCAGTCCCTGTTTCAGGAATATTCCAGAAGTCATGAAGCAACTAAGTCCATGCACCACAACCACTGAGCATGCACACTGCAAATACTAAAGCCCATGCACCTACAACCCATGCTTCACAACAAAAGAGCCACTGCAATGAGAAGCCCCAGCTCACCACAACCAATAAAACACAAACACAGCAATGAAGACTCAGCACAACCAATAAATAATAACAAAAAAAAGACACATCAAGCTAAAATGCTAAAGCCAGAAACAGGAGAAAATCTTGAAAGCAGAAAAGAGAATCAACTCATCACTTACAAAGCCTTCTTTAGCACTCAAGCACTACAGAGTTGGGTCTGAGGTAGGTGACACATCAAGGTGGCCCAGAATGGTGGCTCCCAAAGGTGGGTCTACTTGCTAGTTTGGTCCATAAGGAAGTTTTCACTCATCTGCAATGAAATGATAAGTAAGTCATAGATGACTACTTTATTCTACATTTGCGTCCAGATGTGAAAGTATTATTTTGTTAAATGTTGGGAATAAAACTAATATAGATAGTTTTAAGGTCCTTATATTGTCAACAATATAATGTTGACAGCTCTTTGTTGGTATTCCTGTTTTTTTCCTGTGAATATTTGTTTTTAATTTTTTTATTTGTATAATTGATTTACAATGCTGTGTTAGTTACAGGTGTACAGCAAAGTGAATCAGGAATCCCTATTTATATTTTTCTAGTTTACAAAATCCAAAAGCCTGGGAACCAACTCCTCTGGGATGCCATTGTGTATCTGGGAAGTACAGGGATCCACGCACCTTATTCTCAGCCCTCCATGCTTTATTTATAATGAGGCTTAAATTGTAGAGTAGTTGTAGCAGGAACTGATTTTTAAATAGGTCATGGGTGACCACTGCAATCCCTACAGAGCTGGAGACCAGACTCCCAATTACCAGCAAATCATGGGAATCGCTCCACCCTCACTTATAAAGGACTCTATGTGGCTGGCTGTAGCATAAAAAGAAAAAAAACTTTTTTAGTCTAAGAGGTTAGACTATGGTCTTGCCCAAGCTAGAGCAGTATTTCCTAACATGGATCCTCAAGTCAGAAAGACATGAGTTCAAACCTGGGTTCTCCCCTCATAAGCAGTGAAACCTAACCTCTTTGTGTCTCAGTTTCCCTAACAATAAAGTAGAGCAAACAATAGTAACTTTTGTGAGGATTAAACAGAAATGCAGATAAATTACCTAATATATAGTAAGTGGTCAGTAAATTTTTGCTGTAATAATTGTTGTTACTGGCCACCATAGTATAATGAAACCTAACCTCTTTGTGTCTCAGTTTCCCTAACAATAAAGTAGAGCAAACAATAGTAACTTTTGTGAGGATTAAACAGAAATGCAGATAAATTACCTAATATATAGTAAGTGGTCAGTAAATTTTTGCTGTAATAATTGTTGTTACTGGCCACCATAGTATAAATCCTACAGAAGACTATTAGACCCCTGTCTGCCCCACTATGTCTGACTCTAGCTCCAGGTCTCAATTCTCTGTAGGTCTGTGTTATATGTAGCTGTCTAACTTATATGTACCAAAAGTTAACTACAGAAATGCCCTTTTAAAACCAAAGTGTGTAAACATCACAAGATTTGTTTCACATTATTATTATCTAACATTCACTAGTTTTATTTGCCAGGTACTATACTAAATACCTTTTGTGAATTATCTCTTTAAAATCTTATCACAATGCCAAGAGGTAAATCTGATTGATATCCACATTGACAAGTGAGGAAACTAAAGCCTAAGGGAAGGCACAAAAACACCGCATTCACTTAGCCTGATGTCACACAACCAGTAATGGGCAAAAGAAAACAGACCTTGATCTGTCTGGTTCTAAAGCCCTTCTGGGGCTTCTCCTGTGGCTCAATGGTAAAGAATCCACCTGCAAGGCAGGAAATGCAGGTTCAACTCTAGGTCGGAAGATCCCCTGGAGAAGGAAATGGCAACCCACTCCAGTATTCTTTGCCTGGGAAATCCAATGGATAGAGGAGCCTGGCAGTCTACAGTCCATGGGGTCATAAGAGTCTGCCACGACTGAGCAACTAAACAACAAAAAAGCCCTTCCTGTTCATCCCTGTGCACTACTGCCTCTCTTCAGCTCTTTGTTTCCTCACCCTCACACTAAATATATCCAGGGATGTGGGCCTAAATATTCCCATTCTATGTACAGACAGATTAAGGCTGAGAGAGAAGCAACACCACTCAAGTACTCTCACCAGAGCTCAGAATTGAGGATCTTTTCCTGCCTCATCTCTGCAGGTGCCCATCAATATAAGTACGGAAAGAACCGAGCTGAGGAGGATGCCAGAAGGTACCTGGTAGAAAAAGAGAAGTTGGAGAAAGAGAAAGAGACAATACGGACAGAGCTGATGGCACTGCGACAAGAGAAGAGAGAACTAAAGGAAGCCATTCGGAACAACCCAGGTATGTATGCAGGTGTGGTCCTGAACACATTGGGGGAACCAGAACCAATGGAAAGGAGGCACATGAAGACAGTTTGGTTTCAATATAAAGAACTTCCTAAACGTCTGAGGGTTTGGAGCAGGTTGACTTAGCTCCAGGTCTCAATTCTCTGTAGGTCTGTGTTATATGTAGCTGTTAAACTCACAGAAATGCCCTTTTAAAACCAAAGTGTGTAAACATCACAAGATTTGTTTCACATTATTATTATCTAACATTCACTAGTTTTATTTGCCAGGTACTATACTAAATACCTTTTGTGAATTATCTCTTTAAAATCTTATCACAATGCCAAGAGGTAAATCTGATTGATATCCACATTGACAAGTGAGGAAACTAAAGCCTAAGGGAAGGCACAAAAACACCGCATTCACTTAGCCTGATGTCACACAACCAGTAATGGGCAAAAGAAAACAGACCTTGATCTGTCTGGTTCTAAAGCCCTTCTGGGGCTTCTCCTGTGGCTCAATGGTAAAGAATCCACCTGCAAGGCAGGAAATGCAGGTTCAACTCTAGGTCGGAAGATCCTCTGGAGAAGGAAATGGCAACCCACTCCAGTATTCTTTGCCTGGGAAATCCAATGGATAGAGGAGCCTGGCAGTCTACAGTCCATGGGGTCATAAGAGTCTGCCACGACTGAGCAACTAAACAACAAAAAAGCCCTTCCTGTTCATCCCTGTGCACTACTGCCTCTCTTCAGCTCTTTGTTTCCTCACCCTCACACTAAATATATCCAGGGATGTGGGCCTAAATATTCCCATTCTATGTACAGACAGATTAAGGCTGAGAGAGAAGCAACACCACTCAAGTACTCTCACCAGAGCTCAGAATTGAGGATCTTTTCCTGCCTCATCTCTGCAGGTGCCCATCAATATAAGTACGGAAAGAACCGAGCTGAGGAGGATGCCAGAAGGTACCTGGTAGAAAAAGAGAAGTTGGAGAAAGAGAAAGAGACAATACGGACAGAGCTGATGGCACTGCGACAAGAGAAGAGAGAACTAAAGGAAGCCATTCGGAACAACCCAGGTATGTATGCAGGTGTGGTCCTGAACACATTGGGGGAACCAGAACCAATGGAAAGGAGGCACATGAAGACAGTTTGGTTTCAATATAAAGAACTTCCTAAACGTCAGAACGAGGGTTTGGAGCAGGTTGACTTGTCAGTCCAACTTGTCCTGCTCCGTTTTTTTCTATAGCATATAACTTCTTAACATATTCTTTATTGTATCTATACTAGGTTTTTTTGCTCTCTCTCACAATTATAAGTTCAATAAGGCAAAGATTCGTTCACTGATATATGCCAAGGCCATAGAACAGTGCCTGGAACTTAACAAGCACTCAATAAATACAAACTGAATGAATGAATGACTAGAACCACCATTACTCTCTTTCAGGGAAACAATGGAACTAGTTTTTAAACCTACTAAGACCCAACACAACTCCTGGCACAAAGAAAGTCCTAATGCAGGTTTGTTGGCTTAAAATGAAGAAGCAACAAAATTCCAGGAGGAACTTGTGATCAGTATAAAGCCCTGTGTTGATTCTTGGTTACAAGTAAGAGAACCCAAACACAAACGGGCTTAGAAATGAAAAGAAAAATGTACCTGGAAATTTAAGTGATCAGATACAGAAAGGTCCAGGGGCTTAAATGATGTTAGTAGGGAGCACATTTCTCTGATTCTTGTTTCTGCCTTCCCCTGTTTTGTTTCTCTCTCTGTCCCTCATGGTGATATGCTCATATAATCAATCCATGCAGCCACTCCAGCAGAGGCTTCTCTTCTCAATGGTTCCCATACACGCCTCAGGATTCACTTTGATTGGACCAGCTTTGATCTCTGAACTAACCACTGTGACCAGAAAATGAGATATAAATATGGGCCAGCTCTAAATTATGTGCCAACTCCCTGAACTAGAAGTGAGGTCAGCCCATTCAAACTATAGAGAATGGGAGCGGAATGGGGACATGGATACAAGGCAGATTAAAATAATAATAATAATAAAAAACCCACAGGTCCAGAGTCCATCCCTTAACCAGAAGTGAGGCTAGAAAGGCCCTTTGGGAAGGCACATGAGAGCCTAAGGGCCTAACAAATTCCCTGATACTTCTGATCAGACTTAGCTATTTCTCAAAAATGTCTTTGGACACAGGCGCAAAGTTAAAGGCCCTGGAAGAGGCCCTGGCCACCCTGGAGGCTGAGTGTCGGGCGAAGGAGGAGCGCCGGATTGACCTGGAGCTGCGGCTGGTGGCTGTGAAGGAGCACTTGCAGCAGTCCCTGGCAGGGGGCCCAGCCCTGGGGCTCTCTGTGAATAGCAAGAACAAGAGTGGGGTGAGTTGCTCCTTAATCCCCTCACATGCTACAGACTCTCATGATCATTCTTTGGCAGGTAGGAGTTATGCTTATTTACAAACGAGAAAGCTGACCTTGACACAGAATATGCCATAAGTGGCACCTATGAAGGGGACTCTTTGCAGCAAGTTCTCTGGCCTGTGTCCTCTCTACTGAAGCACCACTATTTAGACTTTCTATCCTGAATGTGATCTTAGAAGTAGCCTTAGGGTTACTGATCATAATACACTATATTGAATAAGAACAAACTTATACTGATCAATTACTACAGGTCAGTACAGCATCTTAACCTGTATGATTTCACACAACCTTCACAGGAGTCCACTGAGGTAGTAGTATGTGTATTCACCCCATTTGACAGATAAGGAAACTAAGGTTCAGATGCTGAATTACATAAGGTCACTCAGCTAAGAGACAGGATCCCAAACCCAGGAAGTCTGACTCCAGAGCCATGCTTTAGCCACCTGCACAGGCCCTCTCCTGGGATCCCCTGTGTACCAGGCTCTGCATCCACTACCTCCTATGCTCCTAGTAGCCCACAGGTCAAATGGGATGTCCTCAGGGTGGACGTCAGTGAACTCAGTTTGTACCAGTGTTTCAACGACAGCACTACTGCCAGTAACTTTTATGGGCCTGCCATGTGTATCATAAGATGTTTAGTAGCATCCCCAGTCTCTACCCAACCCATGTGATGCCAGGAGCTCCGTGCCCAGTTATGACACCAAAAATGTCTCCAGAAATTGACAGACATCCCCAGGAAGGACAAAACTGCCCCCATGTGGGAACCACTGGTCTAAGCTACCTAGTGCCATCTATTATTCTGCTTCATGGCACTTAACCACAATCTGTGTGTGAATATATGTGTATGTATACATGCATATGTAATATATTCATGTCCTTATAGTCTGTCCCCGACTAGATTGGATTTTTCTTAAGAATTGTACTATGTCTATTTTGTTTATCAGGATAGCCCAAGTGTATTTTTCAGAATCTGAAAAGTAGCAGAGGTGTAATGAATGCCTGTCAAATGAATACATGTTATACCTGCTTTCAGACAAGGAAACAGTATTCCTATTGCTGTCCAAGGTCAAATCACATCTCACGACTCAAGCCAGAACAGTTTCTTCCACTCCTACACTTCCTCTCCATGGGGGCATTTCCAACCTCATTTACAGAAAGGCTTTGGTCAGGGACAAAACAGTTTCCCAGAATCACAGAAGGCTGGTGGAGAAGTGGTTCCCTCACCCCAGCTGCTTCCTCCCACCAGCATGCCCTGATGTTCACATTCCACAAGGCTTCTCCCTCCACTTTGGATCATTGTAATGCCTTTGAGAAAGTCTTCTCTAAATTCCCTATAGGCTTAACTATTAGTATGTCACATTCAGGGAACTACACCCAGCAAGGTACTAGGGAATTGCCTAAAAAATACAAGGAGTAAAGGCAATGTAAAGAGAAAAAGTGAAGGAATACAGGAGAGAAGTTAAGAGACCAGACTGTGGGATCTGAATCCCAGCTGCCTCACTCACCAGCTTTATGGCCCTGAGCTGTGACTTGCCCTTAGTTTTCTTTTCTGTAAAATGTCACAACATGGGCTTCCCCTGGTGGTCCAGTGGGTAAGGACACCGCCTTGCAGTGCAAGGGGCGCGGGTTCGATCCCTGCCCTGGGAAGATCCCACATGCCACGGAGCGGCTGGACGGATGTGTCCAATCAGCGAGCCGGAGCTCTGGAGCACATGCGCCCAGAGCCGGCACTCTGCGACAACAGATGCCACCGTAATGGGAGGCCCACAGGAGCCAAAGAACAAAGACGGATGAAAATAGAGAAATGAAAGACCAATAGAAGTGGCCCGCCCGCTCCCCTCCCTCCCCAACCCGACCCCCACCCAAAAATAAATAAATAAATCTTTAATTTAAAAAATGTGACAACATAATAATAGTGCCTGCTTTATAGAACTGAAAAGGCTAAATGAACTATAATAATTTATGCAATCCCTGGTGCATAGTGAGGGTTTAGAAACTTTAACTTTAATAATTTTAATCATTTAGTCATAGATTTATTTCAAGGCCTTGAGGTATCTTGTACCCCTTACCCTGTTTGAGGCTGACATGTTTGCACAGTCTTCTACTTGCATTCTTTTGAGGGCAGATTAGGTGTTAAGTAATGAGTACTAGACCTCACCCATGTAATTATGTCTTGTCATCAACAGGAAACTGCAAATAAGCCCCAGAACAATGCCCCAGAGCAACCTCTCCCTGTTAATTGTGTTTCTGAGCTACGGAAGAGGAGTCCGTCCATCATAAACTCCAACCAAGGAAGGGTGCTACAAAAAGCCAAGGTACCATGACAGTTTGGCTAATCAAAATTCAGAGATGTGGAAGTTTCCTTTCTATGGAACTTCACCAAGAACAAAAAAAATCAGCGAGTGAGAAAGTCTTCTCTAAATTCCCTATAGGCTTAACTATTAGTATGTCACATTCAGGGAACTACACCCAGCAAGGTACTAGGGAATTGCCTAAAAAATACAAGGAGTAAAGGCAATGTAAAGAGAAAAAGTGAAGGAATACAGGAGAGAAGTTAAGAGACCAGACTGTGGGATCTGAATCCCAGCTGCCTCACTCACCAGCTTTATGGCCCTGAGCTGTGACTTGCCCTTAGTTTTCTTTTCTGTAAAATGTCACAACATGGGCTTCCCCTGGTGGTCCAGTGGGTAAGGACACCGCCTTGCAGTGCAAGGGGCGCGGGTTCGATCCCTGCCCTGGGAAGATCCCACATGCCACGGAGCGGCTGGACGGATGTGTCCAATCAGCGAGCCGGAGCTCTGGAGCACATGCGCCCAGAGCCGGCGCTCTGCGACAACAGATGCCACCGTAATGGGAGGCCCACAGGAGCCAAAGAACAAAGACGGATGAAAATAGAGAAATGAAAGACCAATAGAAGTGGCCCGCCCGCTCCCCTCCCTCCCCAACCCGACCCCCACCCAAAAATAAATAAATAAATCTTTAATTTAAAAAATGTGACAACATAATAATAGTGCCTGCTTTATAGAACTGAAAAGGCTAAATGAACTATAATAATTTATGCAATCCCTGGTGCATAGTGAGGGTTTAGAAACTTTAACTTTAATAATTTTAATCATTTAGTCATAGATTTATTTCAAGGCCTTGAGGTATCTTGTACCCCTTACCCTGTTTGAGGCTGACATGTTTGCACAGTCTTCTACTTGCATTCTTTTGAGGGCAGATTAGGTGTTAAGTAATGAGTACTAGACCTCACCCATGTAATTATGTCTTGTCATCAACAGGAAACTGCAAATAAGCCCCAGAACAATGCCCCAGAGCAACCTCTCCCTGTTAATTGTGTTTCTGAGCTACGGAAGAGGAGTCCGTCCATCATAAACTCCAACCAAGGAAGGGTGCTACAAAAAGCCAAGGTACCATGACAGTTTGGCTAATCAAAATTCAGAGATGTGGAAGTTTCCTTTCTATGGAACTTCACCAAGAACAAAAAAAATCAGCGAGTGAGAAAGGCAAAGAATTGCCAATACATCCATGCAGTAAAACTCATAAACTTTGCTCAGAGAGCAAGAACCTCAAATCTCCTTCAGAACCTATTTATTCTTTCTTAACACATAGTTTTACCAAGCTTTGGTTTCTGAACCTACAGTATGTTTTGAGACATTAAAGGCCCCATTTCATAGGTAGGGATACTGAGTAAAGGGACTTGCCCAAGATTGTTCAGGACATCACGGAGAGAGCTGGGAGGCAAATCTATCTCTTCCAAGTCCACATCTCACTCCGCAGTCCTACTTCTGAAACTTGGGGCTAGCTATATTCCAGAACTTCTTGAAGTTTAGCAAGGTAATATGGTGCATACAGTATATCTGATGAAAAACTCCAAGTTCTCAAGAGGTACTCTATAAGCAAACAAATTGATAATTTATAGTAAGACACTAACATTCATACCACATTAAGTAAACACATTTCAAACAACCTCCAATCAGTTCAGGTCAGGTTTTGCCACTAAATGAGTTTGTGTCAAAACACCTGAAAAGAAGTTTGGTTTCAGAGTTATCTGGATTTTGGATAAGAAAATGTAGACCTGAAAAACAAATACCTGAGCACTGGGACGTGAGATTAGAGAAGTAACTAGCCAAAGGCCAGATCATCTAGATCAGACATCAGCAAACTTCTTCTGGAAAGGGCCAGACAGTAACTATTTGACGCTTTGTGGACCTCAACCACTCACCTCTGCCATCATAGCAGGAAAGCAGTCATAAACAGTATATAAAGGAATGATTGACATGGCCATGTCCCAATAAAACTTTAAGGGAACAGCCTTGAGTTTAATATAAATTTGAGGTGTCATGAAAAAAAAATTTTTTGAAACATTAAAATCTGAAAACCATTCTTAGCTGATGGGTCATACAAAAACATGTAGCGGGCCAGATGTGGTCCATGAGCCAGAGTTTATTTCTCCTTGGTCCCTGTAGGCCACTGAGCTACGAGACCCCATAAACTCCAACCAAGGAAGGGTGCTACAAAAGCCAAGGTACCATGACAGTTTGGCTAAAAAACAGAGATGTGGAAGTTTCCTTTCTATGGAACTTCACCAAGAACAAAAAAAATCAGCGAGTGAGAAAGGCAAAGAATTGCCAATACATCCATGCAGTAAAACTCATAAACTTTGCTCAGAGAGCAAGAACCTCAAATCTCCTTCAGAACCTATTTATTCTTTCTTAACACATAGTTTTACCAAGCTTTGGTTTCTGAACCTACAGTATGTTTTGAGACATTAAAGGCCCCATTTCATAGGTAGGGATACTGAGTAAAGGGACTTGCCCAAGATTGTTCAGGACATCACGGAGAGAGCTGGGAGGCAAATCTATCTCTTCCAAGTCCACATCTCACTCCGCAGTCCTACTTCTGAAACTTGGGGCTAGCTATATTCCAGAACTTCTTGAAGTTTAGCAAGGTAATATGGTGCATACAGTATATCTGATGAAAAACTCCAAGTTCTCAAGAGGTACTCTATAAGCAAACAAATTGATAATTTATAGTAAGACACTAACATTCATACCACATTAAGTAAACACATTTCAAACAACCTCCAATCAGTTCAGGTCAGGTTTTGCCACTAAATGAGTTTGTGTCAAAACACCTGAAAAGAAGTTTGGTTTCAGAGTTATCTGGATTTTGGATAAGAAAATGTAGACCTGAAAACAAATACCTGAGCACTGGGACGTGAGATTAGAGAAGTAACTAGCCAAAGGCCAGATCATCTAGATCAGACATCAGCAAACTTCTTCTGGAAAGGGCCAGACAGTAACTATTTGACGCTTTGTGGACCTCAACCACTCACCTCTGCCATCATAGCAGGAAAGCAGTCATAAACAGTATATAAAGGAATGATTGACATGGCCATGTCCCAATAAAACTTTAAGGGAACAGCCTTGAGTTTAATATAAATTTGAGGTGTCATGAAAAAAAAATTTTTTGAAACATTAAAATCTGAAAACCATTCTTAGCTGATGGGTCATACAAAAACATGTAGCGGGCCAGATGTGGTCCATGAGCCAGAGTTTATTTCTCCTTGGTCCCTGTAGGCCACTGGAAGAACTCTGGATTTTGGTCTAACATAATGGAAAGCCACTGATAAAATCTGACAAAGGAATCTGGGGGTATGAATTACATTTTTAAAAGATCATTCTGGCTACTATGTCGAGAATGCATGAGGGGATACAGAGACCAGTTAGGAGGAGAATTCTGATGATTAGAAAGGTTTAGTGGAGGTGATAGTAAGTAGCTGGTTTAGGACATAGAGCAGAAGGATTTGCTGATGAGGATGTAGAAGATAAGGAAAAGAAAGAAATCAAGGATGACTCCTAGGTGGTTGCCCTAAGTAATGATGGTCTAGTTGGTAAAGACCTAAGAGAGACAGGCTGGGACTGGAGAATCCTCTCACCAAGAATTTTCTATCCATTATGTTCTGCCCTGGTCCACACCATTCCATTAGGGTTGGCTAGAAATGCCATGGATTGTTTATGGGTAAAAAGTCATTCACTGTTGGTCATGACATTAGTATTCATCTCAGGTGAACTTCTAGAAAGCCGTGGGAGGAGGAACAGAGCACTATGGGCTGCCTGGCTTTACCCTTCTTTACGAAACTGCTTTGGCTTCTCTCCCATCAGCCTTCTATCCCAATCAAGGTGCTGTGGAATAGCAGTGATACAGTTCCCACTCCCAAACTCCCTCTGGGCTTAAGTTTCCTTGTCTGAGAAGACAAAATGTGGTGTTTGAACCCCCTTAAAGATGAGCCCCAGCATGGAGGAGTGACTTACCCAAGGCCAAAGAACCAGAGTAGGACTAAAACCCATGACTCTCTGATCTGGAAAGGTACAGACAGTAACTATTTGACGCTTTGTGGACCTCAACCACTCACCTCTGCCATCATAGCAGGAAAGCAGTCATAAACAGTATATAAAGGAATGATTGACATGGCCATGTCCCAATAAAACTTTAAGGGAACAGCCTTGAGTTTAATATAAATTTGAGGTGTCATGAAAAAAAAATTTTTTGAAACATTAAAATCTGAAAACCATTCTTAGCTGATGGGTCATACAAAAACATGTAGCGGGCCAGATGTGGTCCATGAGCCAGAGTTTATTTCTCCTTGGTCCCTGTAGGCCACTGGAAGAACTCTGGATTTTGGTCTAACATAATGGAAAGCCACTGATAAAATCTGACAAAGGAATCTGGGGGTATGAATTACATTTTTAAAAGATCATTCTGGCTACTATGTCGAGAATGCATGAGGGGATACAGAGATCAGTTAGGAGGAGAATTCTGATGATTAGAAAGGTTTAGTGGAGGTGATAGTAAGTAGCTGGTTTAGGACATAGAGCAGAAGGATTTGCTGATGAGGATGTAGAAGATAAGGAAAAGAAAGAAATCAAGGATGACTCCTAGGTGGTTGCCCTAAGTAATGATGGTCTAGTTGGTAAAGACCTAAGAGAGACAGGCTGGGACTGGAGAATCCTCTCACCAAGAATTTTCTATCCATTATGTTCTGCCCTGGTCCACACCATTCCATTAGGGTTGGCTAGAAATGCCATGGATTGTTTATGGGTAAAAAGTCATTCACTGTTGGTCATGACATTAGTATTCATCTCAGGTGAACTTCTAGAAAGCCGTGGGAGGAGGAACAGAGCACTATGGGCTGCCTGGCTTTACCCTTCTTTACGAAACTGCTTTGGCTTCTCTCCCATCAGCCTTCTATCCCAATCAAGGTGCTGTGGAATAGCAGTGATACAGTTCCCACTCCCAAACTCCCTCTGGGCTTAAGTTTCCTTGTCTGAGAAGACAAAATGTGGTGTTTGAACCCCCTTAAAGATGAGCCCCAGCATGGAGAAGTGACTTACCCAAGGCCAAAGAACCAGAGTAGGACTAAAACCCATGACTCTCTGATCTGGCCATGGAGATCCTTATATAAGTAGGTGCAGTAATATGTTTTTATCCTTCAAGTTAAACCTGAATATTCAGCAGACTGATTTTTCCTGTCTCTCTATACTTTAGGAATGGGAAATGAAGAAGACCTAGAAAAATGATGAGGATTTCGTCCAAAGGAAATGACACCTTGCTCATCCAAGGCGGAAAGTTTTTTCACAAGGAGACATTAGAAGACTGGAAATATCCCAAATTCTCTGGGGCACCCAAGAGACCAGCCTTTATTGTCAGCATGATTATAGGGAATGTGGAAAGAAAAGAAATACAAAAGAAGAGGGAAACAGAGGGCACCCTTTTAACTTTACAGAGGGGTGGAAATGGGAGTGCAGGGAGACAGAAATCTGCACAGTTGTAAAGGTTTTTTTGAATGTCTTTGCCTTCCCCTCTGAAGAAGAAATGAAATAAGCCATTCCATCCCATTCTCAGCATCCCATTCTCAGTCCTTAAGACAAAAGAAGGCATGCTGAGGCACAGGTGGTGTGGTATAAAGAGATGGGACTTGATAATATGACACTTGTGCCAAATGGATTTACACTGGGCATTACTGGCGATCCCTAGGCAATTACCCCTGCTTGCAGGAAGTGAACAAAAACTACAGAGATTATCAAACTCTACAATCAATCCTCATAATGCAGAATCTAGAATCCCAGATATGAGTGTTTTCAAATTAGAGACCTGGCAAAGAGGGTTCAGCAGGCCAAGAGGTTCAGCAGCTGACATATTTTAAGCTCACAGTGCTACTCAGAGACAGAAGCATGGATTTCAAACATCCACAGAATCTTTCAGGCATTATAGGGTGGGATCATTTGCTGTCAAACAAGTCTCTGACCTAATTTAATCATAGTTCCCGGCTCTGGAAACTATGATTAAAAATACAGGTGATACTCTTTGTTTTTAACCTTTCCTTGCAGTTGGAGACCCACCAGTCTGCCCTTTCATTCCTGCCAAGAAAACCTATCACAGAGAACCAAGAGAACAGTGGCTCATTTCTGCCACGGGGGTGCTAAACCTTTTATAAACACTTGATTTTTTGTTGTTGTTCTTTAACACTTGATATTTTTTTACGGAGCCTCGAGTCTCAGGCAGCTTCCTAACTGTGCCACGCATTACTTCCTCAACACTGTAGGCTCATCATAGGCCTTCCTCACCTCCAATAAAGATAAAATCATTCAACTGTATAAGCTCAGAGATTAGCTCAAGGGGAAAGCAAGCAAATTCTAGAATAGTCTCTGGGCACTCTGCCTGAGGATGCACACACTTCACTGACTTATTAAGGCTTTACACATTTGAGCCTCACCTAAACCATACCACCATCTGAGGGAGCTTGAGACCAAAGCAAGTGAAATAACCTGACCAAAAGCACCCAGCAGTCAGTGGCAGAACATAAGTCTTTGGGCTGATGAGACTGGATCCAGACAAGGATGCTTGAGCCCTGCCTCTGCCATTTACCAGCTGGGACTTTGACCTCTCTGCTTGTTTTCCTTACCAGTGAAAACCATGTTAACAATTTTACCTTTCTCCAAAGACCACTGGGAGGATTCAATGATACAATACACAGGAAGTATCTTGTACAATGTCTAATAGGAAAGGTTCAGTCATAGGAGTTTGTCTTATGAACTAGGTAAGAAACACCGGACTTAAACTTCTGTCCTTTCCACTGAAAAAATGACATTCACATGGTTTTAAAGACCATTAAAAGCTAAAAGGCAACCAATCTGTAATTGACATCTTTCAACAGATTCCACCTGAGTGTCTTCAGTGACAAAGGCGCTCACATAAACCGTGCTTCCAGTGTTCTTTCTTAAACTGTGGATGCTGGAATGCACCCAACAAATCCAACTGTGTACATAGTGTCTCACATTCTTTCTTATGCAGTTATTTTGAGATTAAGTGCCTTATCCCACAAATATATCTTGACTCTTTCAGAGGAGGTTACCTTACAAAATTAATAATTAACATTTACTGAGCACTTACCATGCTTCAGGCACTGTCAGCCATGACTGGCTACAAAGCATTCAAGCCGTGCAGCCACAGAGGGCCCCACATCTAGGAGGGTGCTTGGTTTACTGCTCTGCTGTGACCCTCTGAGTAATCTTGACCAAAAGGCTCCACACTCTTTTTGCCCCTTATGTAGCCAATCCTGGTGCTAATTACTTCTCAAAGCACCTTCTCTAATCTTCACTAAAACCCTGTGAGATACATTCTGTTATCCCAGTTTTTGCAGTTCAGGAAATGGAAGCCCAGAGAGGTTAGGTAACTTACTAAAGTCCACATTTTGGACGTGGTGGAGTGGGCACTTGAATACATGAAGTCTGACCTTAGAAACCCCCTCCTCTTAGTTCTAAGGTTCTATTTCACTCATGTCTCCCCCTCCTTTTGCACTACAGCATAAAGCACACACACCCTTAATAAACAGAAGAATGGGTGGACACAGCACAACTGGTATAACTGAGCTACAAGAAGCGTTAACAAAATGGCTACCACATGGATGCCAGTTCTGGTTTGGTTGCTCTTTCCCCAAGTGTAGGGTCATGGTTCTAAGATGGACTTGAAGTTCCATCCTCCCCAACACTGCTAGGTTGTTTGGACTATCAGATTTCCAGTATCACTGGCTCCTCAGTGGGGGGTCCTTGAGCAGGTTCACCAACCTCTCTGAGCCTGTTTTCTTATATGTAAATGAGGACCATAATCCCTCCATTTACCATGTTGTTCTTTTCCCAGCCCAAAAGAAACAGAAGGTTGCTGATTATAAAACATTTGAGCCAGGCCATGGATAGACTATAAGGATTCAAGACTCTAGCTTTCTCTTTATGGAATTCACAGAGAAAAAATATGACCCAAAGCCATACTACGGTAAAGATTCAGAATGACGAAGGCACACTTCCCATTTCTTAAAAACCTGATTTTTAACATTAAGGACTATCCAGTAACTAATCTGGCAACCCCAAGTGCCTGCAACCCCATTTACCAAACTATTCTCACAATCTGTCAATTTTCCATTCTAAATCTCTGCCCCCCCCTGCCCAAAAAATGTACTGGTTAGTTTTTTGTTTTGGGTACCTAACAAAATTAATAATTAACATTTACTGAGCACTTACCATGCTTCAGGCACTGTCAGCCATGACTGGCTACAAAGCATTCAAGCCGTGCAGCCACAGAGGGCCCCACATCTAGGAGGGTGCTTGGTTTACTGCTCTGCTGTGACCCTCTGAGTAATCTTGACCAAAAGGCTCCACACTCTTTTTGCCCCTTATGTAGCCAATCCTGGTGCTAATTACTTCTCAAAGCACCTTCTCTAATCTTCACTAAAACCCTGTGAGATACATTCTGTTATCCCAGTTTTTGCAGTTCAGGAAATGGAAGCCCAGAGAGGTTAGGTAACTTACTAAAGTCCACATTTTGGACGTGGTGGAGTGGGCACTTGAATACATGAAGTCTGACCTTAGAAACCCCCTCCTCTTAGTTCTAAGGTTCTATTTCACTCATGTCTCCCCCTCCTTTTGCACTACAGCATAAAGCACACACACCCTTAATAAACAGAAGAATGGGTGGACACAGCACAACTGGTATAACTGAGCTACAAGAAGCGTTAACAAAATGGCTACCACATGGATGCCAGTTCTGGTTTGGTTGCTCTTTCCCCAAGTGTAGGGTCATGGTTCTAAGATGGACTTGAAGTTCCATCCTCCCCAACACTGCTAGGTTGTTTGGACTATCAGATTTCCAGTATCACTGGCTCCTCAGTGGGGGGTCCTTGAGCAGGTTCACCAACCTCTCTGAGCCTGTTTTCTTATATGTAAATGAGGACCATAATCCCTCCATTTACCATGTTGTTCTTTTCCCAGCCCAAAAGAAACAGAAGGTTGCTGATTATATTTGAGCCAGGCCATGGATAGACTATAAGGATTCAAGACTCTAGCTTTCTCTTTATGGAATTCACAGAGAAAAAATATGACCCAAAGCCATACTACGGTAAAGATTCAGAATGACGAAGGCACACTTCCCATTTCTTAAAAACCTGATTTTTAACATTAAGGACTATCCAGTAACTAATCTGGCAACCCCAAGTGCCTGCAACCCCATTTACCAAACTATTCTCACAATCTGTCAATTTTCCATTCTAAATCTCTCCAGAATTCATCCATCTCTTCCCATCTCCACTGACAACATCCAATTTCATTATTTAACAAATACTAGAGCATCTACTGTGTGCACCTACTGAACTAGACAACAGAAATTACATCTGTGAACAAGAGAGGCACTCATGAATCTCATACTCTAGCTGTGAAAACAAACGAAAACCAAAAAACTGATGGATATACCTAAAATAGTAATGACTTTTATTTTTTTTATTTTTTACTTTTTATTTTCTGAGTTTTGTTGTTTACAGATATGTATAATCCCAGATTAATGACTTTTACATAAAGTGGTAAAAAAAGGTCTCTAGTGGGGTGACCCAGGACGGAATACGACCCTTTCCAGCAGGGACCCCTCAACAGCTCGTCTCCCCACCTCTTAGACCCATATCCTCCACAGAGCAGTCAGTAACCTCTTAAAACACGTAAAGATTCAAGTTCTTTAGACAAAAAGGCTTTGGACAACGTACTGTTCCTTAGACAAAAAAAAAAAAAAAATCCCAAAACTCTGTTTACACATTCATGAGGGCAAATAAGCAGATACACATTTTGAAAGATAGTAAGTTGGGGGTGAGGAGGGGAACTGGTGAAAAAAAAGCGGGGAAGAATGGTGGGAGATGAGAGCCAGGCTTCGACTAATTCCTCACAGGCCCTGGTCCTTGCCAGGGTCTGGTGTTGCTCCTCCGCTTCCTCCAGGACTTCCCTCCCTCACTCACAAGGTGCTCCCTTTTGACTGGGCAGATGCTGTTTCCCTCTCCCAAACCACTTGCCTCCTCTTTGCATTTACTCATTACTCTGCTCTCAGGTCAAACGTGATTTGCTCTTGGAAAACGCCCCACACTAGGTCACATCGTATTCTAGAGTTCCTTAACAACAAGCCCCTCACCTTTAAACACCCGTTATATTTTGACTTTATATGGCATTTGTGCTTGCTTGTGGTGTAAAACTTCATGTAAGCTCCTCGAGGGCACAACGATTACTTCCTCTGGCCGCCATTCCGCGCCGAACGCGGAGCCTACACCCTTGTCACAAAAGCCAATCTACTCGCCAAACACGACGAAGGCCTGAAAAGCTACATTCAGTCCACAATTTACTCCCGTTTTTTCCAGAATTCATCCATCTCTTCCCATCTCCACTGACAACATCCAATTTCATTATTTAACAAATACTAGAGCATCTACTGTGTGCACCTACTGAACTAGACAACAGAAATTACATCTGTGAACAAGAGAGGCACTCATGAATCTCATACTCTAGCTGTGAAAACAAACGAAAACCAAAAAACTGATGGATATACCTAAAATAGTAATGACTTTTATTTTTTTTATTTTTTACTTTTTATTTTCTGAGTTTTGTTGTTTACAGATATGTATAATCCCAGATTAATGACTTTTACATAAAGTGGTAAAAAAAGGTCTCTAGTGGGGTGACCCAGGACGGAATACGACCCTTTCCAGCAGGGACCCCTCAACAGCTCGTCTCCCCACCTCTTAGACCCATATCCTCCACAGAGCAGTCAGTAACCTCTTAAAACACGTAAAGATTCAAGTTCTTTAGACAAAAAGGCTTTGGACAACGTACTGTTCCTTAGACAAAAAAAAAAAAAAATCCCAAAACTCTGTTTACTCATTCATGAGGGCAAATAAGCAGATACACATTTTGAAAGATAGTAAGTTGGGGGTGAGGAGGGGAACTGGTGAAAAAAAAGCGGGGAAGAGTGGTGGGAGATGAGAGCCAGGCTTCGACTAATTCCTCACAGGCCCTGGTCCTTGCCAGGGTCTGGTGTTGCTCCTCCGCTTCCTCCAGGACTTCCCTCCCTCACTCACAAGGTGCTCCCTTTTGACTGGGCAGATGCTGTTTCCCTCTCCCAAACCACTTGCCTCCTCTTTGCATTTACTCATTACTCTGCTCTCAGGTCAAACGTGATTTGCTCTTGGAAAACGCCCCACACTAGGTCACATCGTATTCTAGAGTTCCTTAACAACAAGCCCCTCACCTTTAAACACCCGTTATATTTTGACTTTATATGGCATTTGTGCTTGCTTGTGGTGTAAAACTTCATGTAAGCTCCTCGAGGGCACAACGATTACTTCCTCTGGCCGCCGCAAATTCCGCGCCGAACGCGGAGCCTACACCCTTGTCACAAAAAGCCAATCTACTCGCCAAACACGACGAAGGCCTGAAAAGCTACATTCAGTAGAGAAGACCCGGTAGGGAACCGCGCAGGAGAAACCCAGCAAGCAGCGTTCCCATCCGGGGCCTTGAGCGAAGACTCCCGCGAAGGCTGCCGGGAAGCGTGGTTTTTAAAGCGAGCGAATCTCGCCACTTGGGGCGAGTGCGCATGCGCTGCTTTCGCAAGCTGAGGTGGGAACATGGCCGTCAGGTTCCTGTGGGCGGTCCGGCGGCGGATGCAGCCCCTCCTGGCCTCGCATGCCGCGTCTGCTGGCAGGTAAGCGAGACAGCCTGGGGATTGGGACCATGAGGACGATGAGGGACGAGCTATCTGAAGGGGCGATTGTGGGCGGGAGGGCGAGAGGATCTCTCAAGCCTCTCGGTCGCTACAACAGGGCGCTCACAGCCTCATCTTACCGAGCGGGAAACTGAGGTCCACAGCCGCGCCTCCTTGCCCGGCCGAGAAAGGTGGGAAGATCCGAGGCCACGCCCTCGGAGGTGGGAAGTATTCTTCCCACCGACCGTCGATTGAATTAGAGATGTACCTTCCCGCCCCCTTTCCACCAGCTTTGGTGTCTGCAGGTGAATTGGGATTCGCTCCCAACACCTATGTGAACCGAATGGGGAACCAATACCTGAGCTTCACTTTACCTGTAGGTAAAAGGAAGGTGCTGGACTTGGTCTTTCCAAAGGGCCCTTCCACCTGCCTTCAGGAGTTTAAACTTGCTGCTTTTATCCATGGATAGCGGCAACTTTTATTGATCATTTATCATGCCGATTGCAGATCTGTGGGTAGTTCTTTATTCTCCTGTTACTTGAAGTTTAGAAAAGCTGGGGTTTCCTGACTTCTTGTAAAAGTGTCACATCGTATTCTAGAGTTCCTTAACAACAAGCCCTCACCTTTAAACACCCGTTATATTTTGACTTTATATGGCATTTGTGCTTGCTTGTGGTGTAAAACTTCATGTAAGCTCCTCGAGGGCACAACGATTACTTCCTCTGGCCGCCGCAAATTCCGCGCCGAACGCGGAGCCTACACCCTTGTCACAAAAAGCCAATCTACTCGCCAAACACGACGAAGGCCTGAAAAGCTACATTCAGTAGAGAAGACCCGGTAGGGAACCGCGCAGGAGAAACCCAGCAAGCAGCGTTCCCATCCGGGGCCTTGAGCGAAGACTCCCGCGAAGGCTGCCGGGAAGCGTGGTTTTTAAAGCGAGCGAATCTCGCCACTTGGGGCGAGTGCGCATGCGCTGCTTTCGCAAGCTGAGGTGGGAACATGGCCGTCAGGTTCCTGTGGGCGGTCCGGCGGCGGATGCAGCCCCTCCTGGCCTCGCATGCCGCGTCTGCTGGCAGGTAAGCGAGACAGCCTGGGGATTGGGACCATGAGGACGATGAGGGACGAGCTATCTGAAGGGGCGATTGTGGGCGGGAGGGCGAGAGGATCTCTCAAGCCTCTCGGTCGCTACAACAGGGCGCTCACAGCCTCATCTTACCGAGCGGGAAACTGAGGTCCACAGCCGCGCCTCCTTGCCCGGCCGAGAAAGGTGGGAAGATCCGAGGCCACGCCCTCGGAGGTGGGAAGTATTCTTCCCACCGACCGTCGATTGAATTAGAGATGTACCTTCCCGCCCCCTTTCCACCAGCTTTGGTGTCTGCAGGTGAATTGGGATTCGCTCCCAACACCTATGTGAACCGAATGGGGAACCAATACCTGAGCTTCACTTTACCTGTAGGTAAAAGGAAGGTGCTGGACTTGGTCTTTCCAAAGGGCCCTTCCACCTGCCTTCAGGAGTTTAAACTTGCTGCTTTTATCCATGGATAGCGGCAACTTTTATTGATCATTTATCATGCCGATTGCAGATCTGTGGGTAGTTCTTTTTATTCTCCTGTTTAACTGGGGAAACTGAAGTTTAGAAAAGCTGAGTGATGTCTCCAAACAAATACTCGTGAAATGGTGGAACCCCAGACTGGAAACCAGTCAGGGCTATAGAATCGGCCCTTTTAATTAGTGACGAATGTTAATTCCCAGGGACAGTTTCCCGTTGACAGTTTCTTTACCAGAAAAAAAAAAAAAAATTGCTGAGTAGGGTGAAGGGTAAAGTTGGATCTCTGAAAAGTAAATCAAATTACGGTGAAATCCAGAAATTTTGCATAACTGTTTGCCACCTTTTTATCAGAACACACCTGACCCAGCACTAGGGTGGGAGGTTGAATTCTGGGTTGCAGGCTTTTCTTTTTTTTCTCCAAATCTTTTTGGCAGTTGGTGGTGTAAGGAAGTGATCAGAAGCAAAATGGTTCCTTCTAACAAAATTTCCCCCCATTCCTGTTCTGAAATAATGCCTCCCTTTCTCATGACTTGAGCCCTGGCTATGTTCCCTTTCAGTTAACCCTGAGGACATTTTGACCTATTTTTAATTGGATAATGTAGTTTCTTTGGACTTTGGGAGGAAGGATCTATTTCACCGTGTGCGATGTGTCCCAGATTTATGGTGACCATATTTTCTGAACTAAAAATTGGTATTCGTGTTTAATCTGACATAAATTGATAATAACTGAATTCAGGACTGGCATGGGAGATAAAAGTAATCTTGCCCACACCCTTATATTGATGGTTCCCTCTTCCTTTTCTTGAAGTAAACTCCTTTACCCCCATTAAATGTTTGCTTAGATTTCACCTCAGTGACCATTCTTCAATGTATGCTGGTTTATATGTACATATGTACCTTCCCGCCCCTTTCCACCAGCTTTGGTGTCTGCAGGTGAATTGGGATTCGCTCCCAACACCTATGTGAACCGAATGGGGAACCAATACCTGAGCTTCACTTTACCTGTAGGTAAAAGGAAGGTGCTGGACTTGGTCTTTCCAAAGGGCCCTTCCACCTGCCTTCAGGAGTTTAAACTTGCTGCTTTTATCCATGGATAGCGGCAACTTTTATTGATCATTTATCATGCCGATTGCAGATCTGTGGGTAGTTCTTTTTATTCTCCTGTTTAACTGGGGAAACTGAAGTTTAGAAAAGCTGAGTGATGTCTCCAAACAAATACTCGTGAAATGGTGGAACCCCAGACTGGAAACCAGTCAGGGCTATAGAATCGGCCCTTTTAATTAGTGACGAATGTTAATTCCCAGGGACAGTTTCCCGTTGACAGTTTCTTTACCAGAAAAAAAAAAAAAAATTGCTGAGTAGGGTGAAGGGTAAAGTTGGATCTCTGAAAAGTAAATCAAATTACGGTGAAATCCAGAAATTTTGCATAACTGTTTGCCACCTTTTTATCAGAACACACCTGACCCAGCACTAGGGTGGGAGGTTGAATTCTGGGTTGCAGGCTTTTCTTTTTTTTCTCCAAATCTTTTTGGCAGTTGGTGGTGTAAGGAAGTGATCAGAAGCAAAATGGTTCCTTCTAACAAAATTTCCCCCCATTCCTGTTCTGAAATAATGCCTCCCTTTCTCATGACTTGAGCCCTGGCTATGTTCCCTTTCAGTTAACCCTGAGGACATTTTGACCTATTTTTAATTGGATAATGTAGTTTCTTTGGACTTTGGGAGGAAGGATCTATTTCACCGTGTGCGATGTGTCCCAGATTTATGGTGACCATATTTTCTGAACTAAAAATTGGTATTCGTGTTTAATCTGACATAAATTGATAATAACTGAATTCAGGACTGGCATGGGAGATAAAAGTAATCTTGCCCACACCCTTATATTGATGGTTCCCTCTTCCTTTTCTTGAAGTAAACTCCTTTACCCCCATTAAACGTTTGCTTAGATTTCACCTCAGTGACCATTCTTCAATGTATGCTGGTTTATATGAATACATATATACATGTTTGTTTAAAAGATCTTTGGCACCCACAGATCTTCTTGATAGTTTTATTTCAATTAAATTATGAGGATCCAGGAGATATAATGGAAACTTCCTTGAACAGGGGATTCAGAACTGCTGGCAATTCAAGATCTACAAACCCCTATTCTAAAATTTTTATGTAAACTGAACTATATGTCTACATTATTCCATTCACCTGTATATAGTTCACAGTCCACAACATAAAGTAAATGATTTATAAGTTTTTGATTGGCTTGATTTTATGTATGGGTAAGTTTCCAATTCATTTTTCTCCTAATGGAGGTTCTCTTCCACAAAAGCCTTGCTTTTACTTAGAGCTTGTGATCAAGAAGGCTTTAGAATTCTAGGCCTCACTCCGATTCGATAGGTACCTTTATTGAACTTAATCTTCCCCATTTATAAAATGAGAGATTGAACCTGAACTATATGGCTTTTTATTTTGAATTCTTGCTTCTGGCATTGTCCTGCTGGTCCTAGGTACTATAATTTGTTGGGTTTTTTTTTTCCTGCTGACTTTTGTGTCCCCACTTCCAGCTATTTCTATTGCCTGATGCTCAGTATCCTGATTCAACAGAATACTAACTGTGTGATCCTGAGCAAGACAAGCCTCTCTGAGCTTTTGTTTTCTCATCTATTAAACAGAGATGATGAGAGTATTTAATCTCATATGTTGTGAGATGAAAAGATGATTTAACTAAAACCTTGTCATCTGAGTCTGGCATTTAACAAGCACTATATAAGTGTTGGTGTTGTTACTGAAACTGAAAGCACTTTGTCTAGACAAAGTCAATCTGGGACGCATTCCAGTCTGAACTTGATTGTAACTTTGGCTTTTTGTAATGGCGTCTCTTTATAAGGAAGGCATTATCTCTTTTCCACTCTAGGGGATGGCTGTACCCTTTCAGCACTGCCACTCAGAGAACCGCAGGTGAAGACTGCAATTCTGATGACCCTCCTGATGAACTGGGACCCTCGCTTGCAGAACGAGCCTTAAAACTAAAAGCTGTTAAACTGGAGAAGGAAGTCCAAGATTTAACAGTAGGTAGATTTTATATTATCTGTTCATATATTCAGTAACATGTATGATATTTTCTATTATCTGTTTATATTATCTACATTCACATCTTTTCTGTTTAAATATTCACATAAAGTTTTTAAATCAGTTTTTTAAACTGAGTTTCCTCTAATACCCACTTTTGTTAGATATACTCAGAAAAATAATCTTTACTAGTTCAAAAACATGGCTGATCATGGATGCTCATTCTTGTTCAGTTTCCTGGTGTGTCACAGTACTTAGGTAACTGATATTTTGGTAACTTCAGCAGAAGTATCTGGTATGTAGTAGACATGAAGTCATTTATCATTGTATTCTGCCAGTCAGACTATGTCTGACTTACTGTACCAGTACTGGACTGACAGGCTTTGAGAAAGAGAAATAGAGTAATTCCAAAGCAGGACCACCTAGAAAAGGCAAGGAGATTGGAAAGTGTGTCTTATAAGAATAATGAAAGGAACCAGGGATTATATGAATGAAAGAAAAAAAGACTAAAGAGGCTAAATATTTTGCCTTTAAAGATGACTTTTTTAAAAAATATACACTTATTTGGCTGTGCGGGTCTTAGTCGCTGCATGTTCTAGTTCCCTGACCAGGAATCGAATCTTAGCCCCTCGCATTGGGAGCATGGAGCCTAAGCCACTGAAACAATAGGTAAGTCCTGAGATGACATATTTTTTAAAACTTACGCTTGGTAGTCCTACAGTTCAGTTCAGCAAAAGAAAGAGGATAAAACCTTGTCATCTGAGTCTGGCATTTAACAAGTACTATATAAGTGTTGGTGTTGTTACTGAAACTGAAAGCACTTTGTCTAGACAAAGTCAATCTGGGACGCATTCCAGTCTGAACTTGATTGTAACTTTGGCTTTTTGTAATGGCGTCTCTTTATAAGGAAGGCATTATCTCTTTTCCACTCTAGGGGATGGCTGTACCCTTTCAGCACTGCCACTCAGAGAACCGCAGGTGAAGACTGCAATTCTGATGACCCTCCTGATGAACTGGGACCCTCGCTTGCAGAAGCGAGCCTTAAAACTAAAAGCTGTTAAACTGGAGAAGGAAGTCCAAGATTTAACAGTAGGTAGATTTTATATTATCTGTTCATATATTCAGTAACATGTATGATATTTTCTATTATCTGTTTATATTATCTACATTCACATCTTTTCTGTTTAAATATTCACATAAAGTTTTTAAATCAGTTTTTTAAACTGAGTTTCCTCTAATACCCACTTTTGTTAGATATACTCAGAAAAATAATCTTTACTAGTTCAAAAACATGGCTGATCATGGATGCTCATTCTTGTTCAGTTTCCTGGTGTGTCACAGTACTTAGGTAACTGATATTTTGGTAACTTCAGCAGAAGTATCTGGTATGTAGTAGACATGAAGTCATTTATCATTGTATTCTGCCAGTCAGACTATGTCTGACTTACTGTACCAGTACTGGACTGACAGGCTTTGAGAAAGAGAAATAGAGTAATTCCAAAGCAGGACCACCTAGAAAAGGCAAGGAGATTGGAAAGTGTGTCTTATAAGAATAATGAAAGGAACCAGGGATTATATGAATGAAAGAAAAAAAGACTAAAGAGGCTAAATATTTTGCCTTTAAAGATGACTTTTTTAAAAAATATACACTTATTTGGCTGTGCCGGGTCTTAGTCGCGGCATGTTCTAGTTCCCTGACCAGGAATCGAATCTTAGCCCCTCGCATTGGGAGCATGGAGCCTAAGCCACTGAAACAATAGGTAAGTCCTGAGATGACATATTTTTTAAAACTTACGCTTGGTAGTCCTAGAGTTCAGTTCAGCAAAAGAAAGAGGATAACAGTGTTGGCTAAAAATGAAAAAGAAAGCTTTTTCTGAAGATAATGAGCTTGAAAACAGTTGTTATGTGTTCAAACTGGCAACCTAAAGGACAGCCTATCAGAACTGCTATAAACACATACTCCTGCTCTGACTGGGAATTGCAGTAGCTGATGTAAGATTCCTACACAACTCCTAATGCTGTTTATTTGTTTGTTTTTTAATAAGAAATCTATACCAAGGGTGAAATTTGTCAAATAAGCAAAAGGTTTCTTTTCTACTAATAAGCATTTATTTTCTCATTTTAACTTGCTTTTGATGCTCAGGTGAGATACCAGAGAGCTGTAGCTGACAGTGAAAATATAAGAAGGCGAACCCAGAGATGTGTAGAAGATGCCAAGATATTTGGTGAGAAATTTATTAATAATATAATTACTTTTTAGTTTAAGGGCGCTTACTAGCACTTCTGCACCCAGAACTTAGCAGAAAACACATCTGGGCCCTTAAGCAACTTATACTTCACCCTTCCTTGATCCCTGTAGGCTTTCTGTGCTGCTTATTGGGAATGTTGGAAAGTGAAATATTTGCTGAAATAATGCTTGCCTTTATTTTTTCACCAGACCTTTCTTATTTTTCAAGCATGTACGGTTAACATTCTAGTGCCTATACAGGCACTGTTTGACTCATTAATGAACAAGTGAATTGAATCATTAAGATGTTCAGAAGAGAATCCAAAGAGCAGACACATAGACAATCAGAAATGCTGAAATGTGCTTCATCTAACCAAAACTGGTCTATATCCATAGTGTGATAATCAACTGTATCTCCACCAGATGACTTTCACAACTATGGACAAAAAGCATTTGAGTTACTGTTCAGTGTTCTACAGCTTGCTGAGTTATAATCCAGAGGCTCAGAACACGTGGAATCAGATAACCCTGATGGCTGTGCTAGATTGAATCTATTTTCTCACTGATGACACTGAATAACCTTTTTGGTTCATTTCAGTTTTTCAGAAATCTTTTCCTAACTATACCTACCACATCTTGTCCCAGATTTGTTCATGAAAACGTTAGTGGCATAAAAGAGATTCAAAGGTAGAGGGCAAATCTGTGGTGACTTGTGTGTCCACAATACAGACTTCTTCTACACACAGCATGGAGTGCTCGAGGAGCCCTTGGATTCTCTCCACTCCAGTCTCCTCTTACAGGCAAGCTAGAAACAGTTATTTGATGTAAGCTGTAGATAATCAGTCCATTGACTTCTGATCCCCAATCTGTTTTTCTTGCATTTGTATCACTGAAACCCCTTCCTGTTTTCCAGATTTTATCTGCTATTTGTACACAAGATTCAGTCCATTCCTGTCCTGTCCTTTCCGACCCCAGTCCTTTGACTTAGTCTTCTGATTTTCATTCAGTGCTATAGATAATCATGTTTCAAGACTCTGAGTATATACTAACCCCAAATTGGATTCCTAAATAGTTTAATACTGACCTCCAAATGTGTTCCTGATATTTTATCTAAATTTTAGTCCCATATTTCCAACTCTCAGAGCTCAGCAAAGTACAACCTTTCTTTCCAGCCAGTATGTACCTGAGAAATCTCTCCTCTGTCATCATCTCTTATTGGCTACCTGTTTTGACATGACCTTAAACTTGTCTGTGGATTAAGGCTAGATCAATAAAATCCTTCACCTTACCATCTCCTACAGAGCTTTTGTGTTACCACACAAAACGATATTCCTTTTCCATTTCTTATTTTTCAAGCATGTACGGTTAACATTCTAGTGCCTATACAGGCACTGTTTGACTCATTAATGAACAAGTGAATTGAATCATTAAGATGTTCAGAAGAGAATCCAAAGAGCAGACACATAGACAATCAGAAATGCTGAAATGTGCTTCATCTAACCAAAACTGGTCTATATCCATAGTGTGATAATCAACTGTATCTCCACCAGATGACTTTCACAACTATGGACAAAAAGCATTTGAGTTACTGTTCAGTGTTCTACAGCTTGCTGAGTTATAATCCAGAGGCTCAGAACACGTGGAATCAGATAACCCTGATGGCTGTGCTAGATTGAATCTATTTTCTCACTGATGACACTGAATAACCTTTTTGGTTCATTTCAGTTTTTCAGAAATCTTTTCCTAACTATACCTACCACATCTTGTCCCAGATTTGTTCATGAAAACGTTAGTGGCATAAAAGAGATTCAAAGGTAGAGGGCAAATCTGTGGTGACTTGTGTGTCCACAATACAGACTTCTTCTACACACAGCATGGAGTGCTCGAGGAGCCCTTGGATTCTCTCCACTCCAGTCTCCTCTTACAGGCAAGCTAGAAACAGTTATTTGATGTAAGCTGTAGATAATCAGTCCATTGACTTCTGATCCCCAATCTGTTTTTCTTGCATTTGTATCACTGAAACCCCTTCCTGTTTTCCAGATTTTATCTGCTATTTGTACACAAGATTCAGTCCATTCCTGTCCTGTCCTTTCCGACCCCAGTCCTTTGACTTAGTCTTCTGATTTTCATTCAGTGCTATAGATAATCATGTTTCAAGACTCTGAGTATATACTAACCCCCAAATTGGATTCCTAAATAGTTTAATACTGACCTCCAAATGTGTTCCTGATATTTTATCTAAATTTTAGTCCCATATTTCCAACTCTCAGAGCTCAGCAAAGTACAACCTTTCTTTCCAGCCAGTATGTACCTGAGAAATCTCTCCTCTGTCATCATCTCTTATTGGCTACCTGTTTTGACATGACCTTAAACTTGTCTGTGGATTAAGGCTAGATCAATAAAATCCTTCACCCCTTACCATCTCCTACCAGAGCTTTTGTGTTACCACACAAAAACGATATTCCTTTTCCATTTCTATAAGAAAAATGAAGAATGCTGCATTGGGAGTAATGAGACTTCTCAACAACTGAGTTCACTTTTATAAGTTTATGTGACTCGTAAAAAAATTAGACAAGCTTGATGACCTGTCTCCAGCCAGCGTATATAGCTTTATAGCAGGCATTTAAGACTTACCTCATCTGTGGAGTGTATTTCTTTCCTGTTCCTGTTAGGTAATCCTCAAGAATAAACCACTCCTTTACTCCTCCTTAGCACAGTCTTGTCAGCTCTTCTTTTATTATTCCCCCATCAATGAATGCCTTGTTCCTATTGAGAAGGCATGCCTTAGCACAAATGAGACAGGCAGGAATTTTCAAAATATATGTAACTTAGTACTAAAGCTGAGTAGCGACATAGATAAAAGAATCATATAAAACTAAGTCAGGTTTTTAAGGGATAGGTTTCTGAACCTTTTGTATATCGTCTTACCTAGTTTTGGGGTTCTAACCATCTTCCCCATTTCCTAGGCAGTTTTCTAGTCATATGCCTTCCAAAAGAAATATTGGCTCATCAGTTGGGTTGCAGGGGTAATCCATTGGTGATGATCCCTGAATCCTGTGTGGCAATCTTTGCATTTACTGGGGTATCCACTATACCAGCTACCTCTCTGAGCCTTCCCCAAACTCTACCCTCAAGAGAAGAGTGATTTCCTCACACACTATAAGTGTCTGGTTTCTCTGTAGGAATTCAGAGTTTCTGTAAGGATTTGGTGGAGGTGGCAGACATTTTGGAGAAGACAACAGAGTGTATTTCTGAAGAAACCGAGCCTGCAGACCAGAAGCTCACGCTGGAGAAGATTTTCCGAGGATTGTCACTTTTAGAAGCAAAGCTGAAAAGTGTGTTTGCCAAACATGGCCTGGAGAAGATGACACCCATCGGTGACAAATATGACCCTCATGAGCATGAACTCATCTGTCATGTGCCAGCTGGTGTTGGGGTACAGCCTGGCACTGTGGCATTTGTAAGGCAAGACGGCTACAAGCTTCACGGCCGCACCATTAGACTTGCCCAGGTGGAAGTGGCAGTAGAGTCTCAGAGAAGACTGTGAATGGGCCCGGAGGAGCTGCATGTCCTCCCAGGGTGCCATCACCTGTGATTCCTTTATTTATTACACTAGCTTCATATTGTACATGAGGTGCTTCATGTGATCTGTTTTGGATTTAGTCATATTGGCTTTATTTCTAAGATACTCTGTTGATTTAACGTGACCTGTGTGGTCTCATCAGAAGTCTTGCCAGTGCGCATTTGAACAATGTGATGATTGTTCCTGTGGCTTTATCAAAATGTGTTTTAAGAAAATTATTTTAAAATTGGTACTCTTTATTATTCCCCATCAATGAATGCCTTGTTCCTATTGAGAAGGCATGCCTTAGCACAAATGAGACAGGCAGGAATTTTCAAAATATATGTAACTTAGTACTAAAGCTGAGTAGCGACATAGATAAAAGAATCATATAAAACTAAGTCAGGTTTTTAAGGGATAGGTTTCTGAACCTTTTGTATATCGTCTTACCTAGTTTTGGGGTTCTAACCATCTTCCCCATTTCCTAGGCAGTTTTCTAGTCATATGCCTTCCAAAAGAAATATTGGCTCATCAGTTGGGTTGCAGGGGTAATCCATTGGTGATGATCCCTGAATCCTGTGTGGCAATCTTTGCATTTACTGGGGTATCCACTATACCAGCTACCTCTCTGAGCCTTCCCCAAACTCTACCCTCAAGAGAAGAGTGATTTCCTCACACACTATAAGTGTCTGGTTTCTCTGTAGGAATTCAGAGTTTCTGTAAGGATTTGGTGGAGGTGGCAGACATTTTGGAGAAGACAACAGAGTGTATTTCTGAAGAAACCGAGCCTGCAGACCAGAAGCTCACGCTGGAGAAGATTTTCCGAGGATTGTCACTTTTAGAAGCAAAGCTGAAAAGTGTGTTTGCCAAACATGGCCTGGAGAAGATGACACCCATCGGTGACAAATATGACCCTCATGAGCATGAACTCATCTGTCATGTGCCAGCTGGTGTTGGGGTACAGCCTGGCACTGTGGCATTTGTAAGGCAAGACGGCTACAAGCTTCACGGCCGCACCATTAGACTTGCCCAGGTGGAAGTGGCAGTAGAGTCTCAGAGAAGACTGTGAATGGGCCCGGAGGAGCTGCATGTCCTCCCAGGGTGCCATCACCTGTGATTCCTTTATTTATTACACTAGCTTCATATTGTACATGAGGTGCTTCATGTGATCTGTTTTGGATTTAGTCATATTGGCTTTATTTCTAAGATACTCTGTTGATTTAACGTGACCTGTGTGGTCTCATCAGAAGTCTTGCCAGTGCGCATTTGAACAATGTGATGATTGTTCCTGTGGCTTTATCAAAATGTGTTTTAAGAAAATTATTTTAAAATTGGTACTCTGATAACTTTCAGTCCAAACTCTGTTCTAAATGAGTGGAAATAAGTATATGTATTTTCAACTAAATGTTCATTTCTGGTCCCTGTAACAGGAATTGTATAGGATCTTGAATTTTGTGGAAGAGGAGATGGTAGGGATTGGTTTAACATTTGGGTAAGGAAATGATACAGCTTTATAGTTGTATGAATTTAAATCATTTGGATTGATTTTTATGCACATAGATTTTCAGAGCCTACCCTTTCATTTTATTTTTCTTTTAGTCATCTTTTGTTCTTGTAGTTCCTGCCAGGTAGACTTCGTATTCACCCTCATTTCCCTTTTCAAATCCCACTTACAAGGCCAAGGGCCCAGGAAAGACTTGGAAGACAGGGACTGGTAAGAAATCAAGACACCAAGTCCCTTTCAAGCAGGTATGGCCAGGAAACCTTGTGCTTTCTTCACCAAGTTATCTTCAAATTATTTCAGCCTTCCTGGGTATATAATGATTTCAGGGAAACTGAGGCAGCACCAATAGCTAATGATTTCTGTTGCTCTGTGCTGGTTATTTGCCACAACTTCCCTTTCCATTAGCCCTGAAATCCTCTGCCCCGTTGTCAGATTTATCTTATGAGCCCTTATTAGATTATATCAGGAGGTGGTCAGGACAAAAAAAATACTAGGTTCTTATGATTCCTCATTTCAGTTTGTTATGCTGGATTTGGAGATTTCACTTTGTTCTGGGGTTTTTTGGGGGGAGTGTGCTCACAATTCACTACCTCTCATACGTTGACTAGCTTTATCTCCTAGTTTTTGTATCTGTCTTAATGTCACGTGTAAACACCTAGCTCCCCTTTTATGTACTGACCTCTTAGAGGTAATGAGCCTTTGTGTATTTTTTTTTATTTCAGTCTTATAGATAGTATTCTGTAAAAAATTTATTCAGTATATGAGTTAGTGAATGAATGATATATATCAATCACACATTAGAAAGGAGGTCTTTGGGGATATTTCAATGTTAGAAGCAGCCTTACAGATCTAATCTCACCCTTTCAGCATCTTCTGAAGTATGAAAACATAGTCTCTTTAGGACTGGATTCAAAGAAAAAAAAAAATCTCTAAAGCTAGTCAACTAAATTTCAGTGAGACCTTAAGAAACAACTGGATAATTAACTTCAGTATTTAAAATTCAACGGTTCTCTAACAAACGTGCAAATATGTCCCCAATAGACAATTAAACCTAAACCCAGATTGCCCAGGTTTAGGTTTAAGTTACTTTCCCATAATATAAATCCATTTCTACTAGAACTCTATGACCCCATTCTGTGGTGTGGTACAACTTAACCTCTTAGATGTCATAGACAGTTCTACACAGATATGCATCAACAAAGCCATCTCCCAATGGGTCACCCTACCACTTCCACTAGATTTAGACACTTGAAAAAATAAATATGTACTTCTAAGATGCAAACAAAAGACTGGAGGTAAGATTTTAAAACCAGAACCTCTTTTGGCATTCCACTAAGTACATCCTGTAAATGTCATGAGAGTCAGATTTCCCAATAGAAATTTGTCTTTTTTATTTTTTGCCTTCATTCCTTTGAGAATGACAAGTAGTAACAAGAAAGGGAGTCATTTATGATTTCCCAAGTGTTCTTAGATCACTAGCTATCATTACAAATGAACTAGAATAACCATAATTTTAGGTGTGGAATGTTCTGATTACTTGAAGAGTTTTTCAATATTCTTTGCAACCTCCTATTTTAGTAAGTAGTTTGAGAATAATTTTAGATTCTTCTATTATTCAGTAGTATTGCAGACTTAAAAGTGTAAATTTAGAAGCTGGAGCTATAACAGTGAGAATCTCAAAAAGCTGAAAGGCTTTCAGGAGCCAGCGCAGCATAACAGAGCATATGCTTAATAAGCATGAACTTGAACATAATTCCCACCCTAGTCACATCACTCTTCTGAGACTGCTTCCATGTTTGTAAAATAGTTATAATTCTCAAAATATTGCGAGGATTAAATGAAATGTGCAAATTGCCTATTACAGTAGGCCCTCGAATATTTATTTTTATTGCTTTTTATTATACACATTGTTTTCCGTATGTTTTTATAGTTGCCTAAAGTTTAAGGGAAGGGGAAGACTGGTGCTTGACTATAAAAAAAAAAAAAAGTTAATCAGTCACAGTGAATTGTAATTTTTTCCTTTTAGCTTCTGTTTTGTGTGTGTATGTTTTAACCATAATGAGAAAGTCTACATTTTTGGACTGGAGAAAGGTTGTTTCAGAGGTCTTAATTATTTTCATCTTGATGGTAAAGTAAAAAGATACCACTGGCTTGTAGACGATATGTGTAAGGAAGCTTTGGGTTATGTGAAGAGGGACCTTGGTGTCTTAGTACTTGGATTTAATGAATCTTTCCCTCACCACTATAAAGGAATCATTTAGTTTGTACTGATACAAGGTATGTGGTGCTCTTTCATAGCAAAGTGTTTAACAAGTGAAGAAAGGCCCTTAAACCTTACCCTAAAGCAAAATCAAATAAGACTAAAGATGAAATATAATCTTCAGAAACAACATTAATAAAACCTTAATTGGAATGATTGTGCATTACATACTTAGTGTCTCTGTCTGCCAGACTCATAGTGTGTATTGACATGGTCACTTCACTGATAGCTGAGCCACCTTGTTGACGCTCACTGGAGGGACCTTGAGGTCTCAAAGCAGCTGAGCCAAGTGCATGCCGTGTAGGCATTTTGCCTCGGTGTGGAAGTCTTGTCCGTTTTTCTACCTCCTTGACTTGCTTCCTTCTGATCTCTATGTATTTCTTAGATCTGGACTCCTGTTTCTGCCTTTCTGTCTGGCAGTGCCTGGTTTTCTTGTGCTTGCATCTCGGTTCTAATCATCTTCTCTGCTTTAATCATTTCAGCTGAACTGCAAAACTTCTGCTATCCTCCCAATCAGATTACTGGCACGTACCCTTTTATTTCCACATGCCCTTCCCAACCTTTGCCTGGCCTTGTCTTTACCTCTGCTTCTCCACTGGCTCCCACATACCCAGCCTCCTGGCTAAGTGTCCCTCTTTGGAACCAGCCTTTCTGTACTTTTGGCCTTGCATTTTCATCATTCTTCCCATCTCGTCTGCACACCCCAGCTCCATAATCCATTGTTTCTCACATTCCCAGTGCTAGTTGGAAATATATTCTTATTCCTATCCACTCAGATTTTGTCCACATTCTCAAATTCACTGAAGGTTTTAAAACACAGCTTCTTCATCTCCTTGAATCTGGACCAATAGACCAGGGAAGTGACACTGCTGGTTTCTGACCCTTCCTGTCTCTGGATGCTCCCTCTTGATATCTAGCCATCACACCAAAGAGCCAGCTCAAGTAGCCTGTGGAGTAGAACTGAGGGCTGTGGCTCAGCAGTTAGCTGACAGCCAGCACCATCCTGCCAGCCACCTCAGTGAGCCACGCTGAAAGTGGACTCCAGCCCCAGTGGAGCATCTGACATCACATGGAACAGAGATGAAACCTCACTGAGCCCTGCCCAATGTGCAGATTTATGGTCAAAACAAATGATTGTTAATCTTAGCCACCAAGTTTTGGGGTGGTTTGTGATGCAGCAATAAATAACCAGTGGACTCATCCAACCCCACTCCCCATCTCATGGCTAGTTCTTTTGCACCTTGCCACCAGAATTGCACCTCCTTGCTTTTCCTCTTAAACAGCTTTTTTGAATTTGTCCTACAACATTGATCCACATGGTGTTGTAGGATTAGAAGAGTTTTTCCTAATGGCAGAAAAACAAAGGTATAGAATTACCAAGGACCCTAAAATTAAAAGCAGAGTCAAATTTTAAAGTTAGTATGATTTTACCCTATTAAAAAATACATACTGCAAGAATTGTATTATTAGCACATAAGATAGCATAACACAAAGTGATCAGTGAATGCTTGTTTTAAAAGATAATTACACAGAGAGAATCGAAAAACGAAAAAGATAATTTAAGGGAGGGACTTCCCTGGCAGTTCAGTGGTTAAGACTGCACTCCCAATGCAGGGGACACAGGTTCAAATGAAGATCACATGCCACAGTGTGGCCAAACAGAAAAAACGATAGTTTAAGGGAATATCTTGAGTTTGGCTTTGCCCAACAGTCAATACTTAACACAGATATTGCGCAAAAGTTTTTTAATATGAGAAATGCATGTTTATTCATCTACTGTTTTACTGAAAAGCCAGTTGGACCCTGTAAAGACACAAAGCCGGCGGGGATCCCAGCTCTACGCCCTTTTACTCTTCTCCGAGTCCCTTCCATTTGTACTGTTAGCTATAATCTGACTAGATAAACATAAATTTGCCTTATTTTATCCTGAAACTCATTCTCAATTTTATTTTCTGCTAGAGGAAACCTGCCCTTCATAGTGCAGTGAACTAGCCACAGTGAAGCTGCTCTTGTTTTCTTAGGGGGTGAAAATGGAGCTTATCCCTTCCTTCCTACCTTTCTTCCCCTCTGATGGGAGAGTGGATGAAACGCTTACCTTTTTGTTCCTGCAGCGGGAGGCAGAGACTAAACTGTATGTCAAAGCTGCAAATACACGTGGTAACTAACAGCAGTCTGGAATGCCTGACCTTGTTTCAGCATTGAAACAAGTAGCGTCCAGCCGTCCTGCCTGCATGGTTGATCAGCAATTTACAGCACTTGCAAACACTAAGTGATTTCACATCCCTTATCTCACGTGATTATCACAACCACCTAGAAAGGTAGAGCAGGAAACTGAAAGAGACACAGAGAAGACATGTTAGAGAGCTACTAGCACTCACGAGGTTGGATTTGAACTGAGACCATCAAAGCTTCAGTTCTTTCTCTGTCATCAGCCTCCCCAGAGCTGGCCCCGGTCCTGATGCTGAGCACCCGAAGCGCGCACACCTGCGCCGGACCAGAACAAACCAGCCAATGAGGAAACCACATCCAGGAGGCGGGACGGGGAAGTTGCCAATGACAGAGCCTGCCCCCAGAGAGTGCGGCTAATGAAGGCCTCGTGCCGAAGAGGGACGGCCGCTTGTCCAATGAGAGGCTGTGACCAGCGAGGCTGGAAGGCGGAGCAGCCAGTGGGACGCCGGGGCGGGGCCGGGAGCCCAGCGCCAACCCACGAGTGCTCGAACCCCGGCGTGCTGCCCCGGTCGCTGCCCGCCATGGCCCTCGCTGCCCGGCTCCTCGCCGCGCTGGCCGCGCTCCTCGCCGCCGCCGCTACAGGCGATGCTCGGCCCAGTAAAATCGGTGCGGGAAGGACCGGGTGGGGTGCAGACCTGGGGAGGGAAAAGGGTTGTCAGCCGGGAGCAGCTGGATGGGGGAAGAGGAAAGCTGCTGGACGAGGGAGGGGTCCTCGGGAGAGGAACTGGGTGGAAAAAAGCCGAGGCTGCTATTGGGCAAGGACGGGGACCGCAATGGGCAAGGTGCTGGTAGGGAGGGAGGCGTGGGCTTGTGTCCAGGGCTCCCTGGGGCGGAAAAGAGGCTTGGGGCAGGACTGGTCACTGATCTTACCAGAAGGTCCAGGGGCATTGAGCAGCTGCCCTCGACCTGGCTCTCTGCCAGGACAGACACTCTGCTGTCTGGATGATGTCATGCACTTAGGTTTACTGAGGGTCGTCTGTAGCAGGCACAGCTCTCCATAGTTCCTGTCTGGGGGAGGAGCGACTACACAAAAAAGGAAGTTAGTGCTCAGGCTGAGAAAACACTGTGAACGTAGAGGAGGGGCACTCACCCCGTCTTCGTGGGCTCTGGGAGGGCTTCCAGGAAGTAACATCTAAGCCAAAACCTCGTGGTGGGTAGGAGACAGTTCTAGAAGAGGCAGAACCCATGGTAAGTCCTCTTGGGACACATTTGCTAAATGAGACAGGGGAATTTTTAACATCAGCCTTATTTATTTGCTTTTTTTTCCCAACATTTTATTTTGAAAATTTTCAAACATAGACCAAAGTTGAAAGAGCTATACAGTAATCCTCTGTATAGCACCTAGATTCTGCTATTAAGAAACTGCTACTAATTTGCTTTATCACATATCACATGTCTGTTAATCCATCTTACATTTTAATGCATTTCAAAGTAAACTGCAGACATCAGAACATTTTGCTAAATATGTTGTCGTGCATATAACTGACCAGCATTCCATAATTGTTTTTCATTTTAACTCAACAAAATCAAATCAAAGATTTGAATCAAAGATTTTCAAGTCCCTCCTATATAAAATTCCCGTAGGCAGAGATGCTGGGCTTCTAGTGTGGGAGAGAAGGAGCCCCTAATCCTCTCGGCTGCCCTCTGTGGCTCCCATTGACAGGGAGGACTGCCTCATGGGAGCACCACAGGCTTAATGGGGCCACTGCAGTGATAAGGTTTGCATTACCAAATCCCAGCTCAAGCCATAAAGGGTTAAGACAGGCTGAAGCATGCCAGATTATCAGTTTGGAACCAAACAAACTAATTAGGGTTTTCTCTGAAAGCTGTTAGGGTGTTCAGAGGAGAGAGCATCCTGATAGCTGGAGTGGATAAAGAAGGCCTGATGAAGGAGGTGGATTTAGAGCCAGGCTTTGAAGGATAGGGAAGAATTAGGCAAGCAAGGTCTTGAGGTGCAGAGCTCCCCACATGTCTTGGGAAAGGGCAGCAGAGCAGGATATTGCCCAGTGATCACTGAGGAAGGGGCAGGGCCTCATCATGGCTCAACCGTTTCTGCCAAAGCAGAACTTGCTGCCTGCCTCATTCCAGTCAGCCCTACTGACCTCACCCCCAAGTATCATCAAAGCAGGAGACTTGGCGATGCCAGGCTGCCCTGCAACTTCCCTGATTTTCCCCAGCCCTCTGATGGAGCCTCTGTGCATCCCCCGTGGCTTGAACTCTACCCACAATGGGAATGAGGAGCTTCCTGTTAAGATGGTATAACCTTCGGGCTGCTGCGTGATCAAATTTGAACACCTCGGTGTGGCCCTGGACGCTTTAATCTCCCCCATAGTTCCACCCAGACCCTGCTCATGCCATTCTCTTTGCAGAGAATGGGTTTCTGCTCACTGGCAAAGCCCATTGTCCTCCAGGATCCTGATCAACATTGCTTCCCTGTGAATCCTGGGGCCCCACACGCTCAGGCAGAATTCCTTGCTTCCTCAGGACTCTCTGGAATCCTGCTGTTGCACTTGGTCACATGTTATCATTGCTAATTGCGCATGAATCTGCCCGCCCATTCCCCACCTGTATTTGGGGAAGGAGTCCTCTCTGATTCATCCTATGTCCAGCACATCTTACCATGGTCTAGAGAATGGGTTTCAGCTTGTGGGTGTTGAAGGTTCTCAGTGAGGTGAGGTCTTCTGCTTCCCTATAGCCTTTAGGCAGCTTCCAGGTCTTGTGATAGCAATTTCTCTGGGGGGAAAGAAATGAGTAATTTAGCGCTTTGTCAAAAGTGGGAAGATTAGGGAGCACATTGATTTAAAAATTTAAAGGGTATTCTTGGAAGCAGCTTTGTAAACATTGAGAAGAAGGAAGTAGTTTGTTCTTTCAGAATACAAGAGTGAGCTCCACTGCCTGCCAGGATCTAAGGACATAAGGACCTGCCCTCAGTTCTTGACAGATCATTTGATTAGAGTGTCTCCTGGACCAGGCCAGGGTAAGGAGAGTGCTGTGGGAAGATGCAGGAGGGGCACTTGTCTTGGGCAGGACAGGCCAGCCAGCTAAAAATGGCATGTAAGGGCCATAGAGGTCAGCGAGGCAAAGGATGACAGAGCATTTCTGACAAAGGGAGAAACAACGTGGGCAGAAGTACAGGTGTGAGAGGGCAGAGCCCCCATGGTAAAAGAAGTCGAGGCACGGGACCTCCCTGGCACAGTGGTTTAGATTCCATGTTTCCTCTACAGGAAGCATGAGTTATATCCCTGGTCAAGGAACTGAGATGCCACATGCTGTGTGGTGTGGCCAAAAAAATAAGTTGAGGCAGATGAGAAAGTAGAATGTTGTGAGGCTGAGGCACGACGTGGAATAAGTAAATGGAGGCCAGATCATAAAGAAGCTTGTATTTCTGCCTTCTTGACAAGAGTTAGTAGTCTCAGGGTCCAACAGGGGTCTGTGTGTGTGTGTGCTCAGTTGTGTCCAACTCTTTGCAATGCCATGTACTGTGGCCCATCAGGCTTCTCTGTCCATGGGATTCCAGGCAAGAATACTGGAGTGGGTGGCCATTTTCCTCCTCCAGGGGGTCTTCCTGACCCAGGGATCGAACCTGTGTCTCTTATGCCTCCTGCATTGGCAGGCAAATTCTTTACTACTGCATCCACTGGGAAGCCCAACGTGAATCTAGTGAGGACAGATCTCTTTGGGTAGGTTGCTAGACTGTCAGGTGAGAGGAAGACTGTCATGGATACATGGTGGACAAAGTCTGTGGGTACCGTGGCTGTCCAGCTTAGACGCTTCCCAGCTGCTTCACTGTCTGTTTGATCAGTGCTTCCCAGCAGCACCTCAGAGCCCTGACTGATAAAAAACACTTTTCTCAGTGACTTGGATCAGAATAGTGATGGTATACGAACTAAATCTGTAACTAACAGGAAGGAAGGAGGGTAAGTAATGACAGTGGGTAAGACCCAAAAAGGTACCAACAAGCTGAAACTTTATAACAAGAATCCAAACTGGTATGGAGTGATGTATACAGTGATGAGTGACCATCACAGGGGGAATTCCAGGCTTGGCAAACACAGATGTGGAAATCACTGAAGTATCAGGCAGGAAGTTGCAATAGACCAAGTGCTGACTGACTTCTTCAGTAAAGGGCCAGAGAGTGAGTATTGTAGGCTGTGCTTATGGCCTCTGTTCCAGCTATACTCAAGTCTACCTGGCATGAAAGAGCCATAGCCAATAAGCTAAAGAAAGGGATTGGTTCCATTCCAGTAAAGCTTCAGCCTGCAAAAAACAGGCATCTGCCTCAATTTGGCCCTCAGGCTGCAGTTTGCCAACCCCTGGATTAAGACGTGGATGCCTGGACTTCCCTGGTGGTCCAATGGTTGAGACTCTGCATTCCCAGTGCAGGGGGCCTGGGTTCAATCCCTGATCAGGGAACTAGATCCCACATGCCACAACTAAGACTCAGTGCAGCCAAAAAAGTAAAAAAAAGAAGTGGATTCCTAATACTAATCTTATCTGATTACCTGTCAGTGAATAGTGAAATAAAAATAGGAATGTAATGAGTTTGTATAAAGCTAAATTCATTCTTTTCGAATAAATATCCTGAATTTCAAGATTCTTTCCTGTCTTTTGGCTAACTTATCTTTTTCTTTATAAAATAAGGTAGCAGTTTGCAGGTTGTCCTTTGATGTTTGTTTATAGCTTTACTGCCTGGAGAATTCCATGCACAGCAGGGGGCACTACTGCATCCACTGGGAAGCCCAACGTGAATCTAGTGAGGACAGATCTCTTTGGGTAGGTTGCTAGACTGTCAGGTGAGAGGAAGACTGTCATGGATACATGGTGGACAAAGTCTGTGGGTACCGTGGCTGTCCAGCTTAGACGCTTCCCAGCTGCTTCACTGTCTGTTTGATCAGTGCTTCCCAGCAGCACCTCAGAGCCCTGACTGATAAAAAACACTTTTCTCAGTGACTTGGATCAGAATAGTGATGGTATACGAACTAAATCTGTAACTAACAGGAAGGAAGGAGGGTAAGTAATGACAGTGGGTAAGACCCAAAAAGGTACCAACAAGCTGAAACTTTATAACAAGAATCCAAACTGGTATGGAGTGATGTATACAGTGATGAGTGACCATCACAGGGGGAATTCCAGGCTTGGCAAACACAGATGTGGAAATCACTGAAGTATCAGGCAGGAAGTTGCAATAGACCAAGTGCTGACTGACTTCTTCAGTAAAGGGCCAGAGAGTGAGTATTGTAGGCTGTGCTTATGGCCTCTGTTCCAGCTATACTCAAGTCTACCTGGCATGAAAGAGCCATAGCCAATAAGCTAAAGAAAGGGATTGGTTCCATTCCAGTAAAGCTTCAGCCTGCAAAAAACAGGCATCTGCCTCAATTTGGCCCTCAGGCTGCAGTTTGCCAACCCCTGGATTAAGACATGGATGCCTGGACTTCCCTGGTGGTCCAATGGTTGAGACTCTGCATTCCCAGTGCAGGGGGCCTGGGTTCAATCCCTGATCAGGGAACTAGATCTCACATGCCACAACTAAGACTCAGTGCAGCCAAATAAATAATAATTTTAAAAATTAAAAAAAAGAAGTGGATTCCTAATACTAATCTTATCTGATTACCTGTCAGTGAATAGTGAAATAAAAATAGGAATGTAATGAGTTTGTATAAAGCTAAATTCATTCTTTTCGAATAAATATCCTGAATTTCAAGATTCTTTCCTGTCTTTTGGCTAACTTATCTTTTTCTTTATAAAATAAGGTAGCAGTTTGCAGGTTGTCCTTTGATGTTTGTTTATAGCTTTACTGCCTGGAGAATTCCATGCACAGAGGAGCCTAGCAGGCAATAGTCCATGGGGTCACAAACAGTTGGACATGACTTTACTAAGCACAAGTCTGCAGATTTCCTTTTCGAGATGTTAGAAGCCTATGAGATGCAAGTACCTGGGAACCACTGGCCCAGGAGGCTGAGAAGATGTGAGCAACAGTCTCACACCCCTGCTCTATCTCTCCCCACGCCTGCCTCCCGGGCTTGCTGACAGCTGTGGTTGGAGCTGGAATCGGGGGCTCTGCCGTGGCCCATTTCCTCCAGCAGCACTTTGGCCCCAGGGTGCAGATCGACGTGTTTGAGAAGGGAACGGTGGGCGGCCGCCTGGCCACCATCTCTGTGAACAAGCAGCACTACGAGAGCGGCGCCGCCTCCTTCCACGCCCTGAGCCTCCACATGCAGGGCTTCGTCAAGCAGCTGGGTGAGTGCACCCTCCTGGGCTGGTGGCAGGTCCCCAGACCCTTCCCAAATGACCCTGACAGTCAAGGCCAGAAAGTCATGTGGCCCCATCTCATTTTACAGATGGTGCAACTGAGACCAGAGAGGGGAAGGAACTTGCCTGAGTTACACAGTGAGTTAGTTGCAGAGCCAAGATTAGAACTCAGGTCTGAGTCTCCCACCCCTACCCCGCCCCATCCCTAGGCCAGCTTCTTTCCCCTTCAATTTACTGCCTCTCAGTAATATATAATCATAATGGCTTCCACATGCTGTGTGCTTTCCAAGTACCTGGTGACCTTCTAGGTGGTATGTAGACATTACCTCTAATCCTCTCTACCAGCCTACAAGGCAGGCTCAGAAAGTGCATACACCTGGGCTAAGGCCCTGTGCTAATAAGTGAAAGAGCTTCAACCCCAGCAGCATCCATCAAAACTACAAATGTGTATACCATTGGACACAGAAGTTCCACTTCTCAGAAGTGATCCTGTAGGCGTACTCACAGATGTAGAGCAGCAGACACACACAGTTACTCATTACAGCATTGTTTGTAATAGTAAAAAGTTGAAAATATCCTACCTGCTGTTTAAGTTCACAGGAGCCTGTATGCCCAGGTATAGAACAATCTCTAAGACACGTATGTCAGTAAGGTGCAGGCTAGTGTGTGTATTAATAGTGTATGGGGGTGGGCGGAGAGAGGGACAGCTCACAGATGTGTACGCATTTCTACATGTTGGCACGAAACATCTCTAGAAGGACGCTGAAGGAATATACTTACTGGTTGCCTCTGGGTAGGGGAACTTCGTGACTTAGAGACAGGAATAGGAGGAAAAGAAGAACCCATGACTGAGAGCAGGCCCTGTAATCTCTAAGCCTCGCCTTCCATCCACGTCTTTCCCTGTGGGCACTAACTGCCATTCTGCCTCTCCCGAGGCTATGAGAGGATGAAGTGAGATCCGAAGCTCCAGTGCTTGGTCTGCTGTAGAGTGCAGGCGGTTGTCAGGAGCTGTGGTTCCTTGGTGCCCCAGGCCGCTCTCTCAGAGCAAGTCCCATGGCTGTGAGCCCTTGGATGGTCCAGGATGATGTCCGAATTTCCCTCCCTTGCAGCTGAGTGGATCCCTGTTAGGAAAACATATAAAATGGTACGTGAGTTTAATGTTCATTTCTCTGTCGACTCCCCAGTGCACTGTCTACTGCTGTTGAACCAGCAGCACAGATGCACCGGCCACAGTGTTCACATTCCCTTCAGTGGAGTGAGTCCACGCACATCCGTCAGGAGGGCCCTGAACTTGCTAGGGGCGGGGGAGCCTCAGAAGGGGACCTGGGGACCTCCTCCCTGTCTCCTCAGGGCTGCGGCACCGGCGTGAGGTGGGAGGCAGGAGTGCGATCTTCAATGGGGAGAACTTTGTGCTGGAGGAGACGGACTGGTACCTGCTGAACCTCTTCCGCCTCTGGTGGCACTACGGCATCAGCTTCCTGAGACTGCAGATGTGGGTGGAGGAGGTCATGGAGAAGTTCATGAGGTAGGGATGGGCGGAGCCATGGGGAGGGCCTGCCAGAGGGAGAGAGGAGGAGAGGTGCCCGGGGGACCGACTGGACTGTACGCTGTCAAAATGGAACAGGTGCTCGCTGGGTGTGAGGATTTGGCCCAGGTCCCGAGTACACCCCAGCAGCAGGAAGGGACTGACTTAGTGCAGCAGTGGCTGGTCTCTCCTGCTGTCACACTGGCCTCCTCTTTCCCTTGGCTAAATTGATAAATAAAAGCATGAGTTGCGGTCCACTGGTTAAGATTCTATATTTCCAGTGCAGAGGTCATGAGTTCAACCCCTAGTCAGGGAACTAAGATCCTACGTGCCTTGTGGTGCGGCCAACACCAAAAAAAGGCACGGGTTTCAAATTCAGCCACCTTCAAGGACACACTTGGGATATAAATAAGTGAAGCAGTTCAGTGAGAGGGAAGGATAGGGAGTAAGAGGCCCTGAAGAGCCAGGCCCTTCAGAAGGGACAGCCAGCTCTCTGTTTGAGCCACTTGTGACCATGTGGGAATGTTGACCTCACAGGGCTTGCTCTTCCACTGTTTCAGAAGCAGCTGGAAATCCACTTAAACGTGAAATCTCCCAGTTTTTCAGCACATGCAACCAATTCATCTTATGAGACAAATAAGACGTATCTGTAGGCCACGTGGGCCACCATTTACAAACTCTTCTGTCCTTCAGGCCCTTCTAGAACAAGGGCCTTTCTGTATCACCTGTCTCCTCCTTGGGTTCCAGCCCTCTCCCCGTCAACTCCAAACAACGAGGACAAGGGTCCTGCTGTCCGCCCGTCCACCCTCCTGATCCACTCACTCACCAACTCCCCCATGGTCAGTCCTTTCTGAAGGTTCTCCCTGTTTCCTGGCCGAGTGCAGACACGTTAGCACCAGACACTCATGGCCTCTGGGCCGCCTTCCTGGTTTCTAGCACTTCTCCGCTCTTCCCACTCCTGTAACTATGCTTTTCACAGCCCTTCTTCCTTGTATTTTCCAAGTATTCCCGAAGTTATGTTTTCCTCCTCTTTCCTCTTTCTTATATTTTTTCCCTTGTCAATTTTCCTGGCAGATGTGGGTGGAGGAGGTCATGGAGAAGTTCATGAGGTAGGGATGGGCGGAGCCATGGGGAGGGCCTGCCAGAGGGAGAGAGGAGGAGAGGTGCCCGGGGGACCGACTGGACTGTACGCTGTCAAAATGGAACAGGTGCTCGCTGGGTGTGAGGATTTGGCCCAGGTCCCGAGTACACCCCAGCAGCAGGAAGGGACTGACTTAGTGCAGCAGTGGCTGGTCTCTCCTGCTGTCACACTGGCCTCCTCTTTCCCTTGGCTAAACTGATAAATAAAAGCATGAGTTGAGGTCCACTGGTTAAGATTCTATATTTCCAGTGCAGAGGTCATGAGTTCAACCCCTAGTCAGGGAACTAAGATCCTACGTGCCTTGTGGTGCGGCCAACACCAAAAAAAGGCACGGGTTTCAAATTCAGCCACCTTCAAGGGCACACTTGGGATATAAATAAGTGAAGCAGTTCAGTGAGAGGGAAGGATAGGGAGTAAGAGGCCCTGAAGAGCCAGGCCCTTCAGAAGGGACAGCCAGCTCTCTGTTTGAGCCACTTGTGACCATGTGGGAATGTTGACCTCACAGGGCTTGCTCTTCCACTGTTTCAGAAGCAGCTGGAAATCCACTTAAACGTGAAATCTCCCAGTTTTTCAGCACATGCAACCAATTCATCTTATGAGACAAATAAGACGTATCTGTAGGCCACGTGGGCCACCATTTACAAACTCTTCTGTCCTTCAGGCCCTTCTAGAACAAGGGCCTTTCTGTATCACCTGTCTCCTCCTTGGGTTCCAGCCCTCTCCCCGTCAACTCCAAACAACGAGGACAAGGGTCCTGCTGTCCGCCCGTCCACCCTCCTGATCCACTCACTCACCAACTCCCCCATGGTCAGTCCTTTCTGAAGGTTCTCCCTGTTTCCTGGCCGAGTGCAGACACGTTAGCACCAGACACTCATGGCCTCTGGGCCGCCTTCCTGGTTTCTAGCACTTCTCCGCTCTTCCCACTCCTGTAACTATGCTTTTCACAGCCCTTCTTCCTTGTATTTTCCAAGTATTCCCGAAGTTATGTTTTCACTCCTCTTTCCTCTTTCTTATATTTTTTTCCCTTGTCAATTTTGTCCAAACCCCCAGCCCCAAGTTCTCCCTTTCGTGGGAGACAGCCTCTACCTTTCAGCCAGTTTCCCCTTAGGTTCCAGAACCATTACCTAAGCAGTTTCTAACTGATTTCTCCATCTGGGTGTCCTGTCAACAACCAAACTCGGCACATTTGCTGAGCAGCCCCAGCAGAAACAACACTCCAAAGGCCAACCGTCCAAAAGTCTGTCAGCTGATGGCTCTAGGCAGGTGTCAATCCCTGAGACTGCGAGAATCAGAGGGGAACGAGATATTAGCGAGGGGGGCAGTGGGAGCCCTGCTGGACCACACTACAGAAGGACAGTCTGAGCTAGCAGAGAGGATGATGACTTTGGCATAGGGCAGCTGCCATCGGGTCCAGTGTGGTCCTTGAAGCCAGGGCAGAGACATAGCTGCTGGAGAGGGGATGTGTCATTGGAGGGGGGAGGGGCCTGGCCCCAGCTGAGGGTATGGCTTGAGAGGTGACCTGATTATTATCCAGCAGAGCCACGATGGAATGAAGCCAGGTTTGGTGGGATCCAGAGTGCTTTCCCTTCCCTCTGGGCTGTCCTTCCAGGTGGGACAGGCCCACCACAGCCAGTGAATAGGTCAAAGGTAACATAACCAGCCTCCTCTCCCACCGCTACATGGAGAGGAGGGATGGGCCCCTGCTGGGACCCCCGCTGCAGTGACCTGGCAGCAGGCGGTCAGCTGAAAGGCCTTTCTGCACAAGGGCTCTGGGTCTGCATGTCTCCCAGGATCTACAAGTACCAGGCCCACGGCTACGCCTTCTCAGGCGTGGAGGAGCTGCTCCACTCTCTGGGGGAGTCCACCTTCGTCAACATGACCCAGCGCTCCGTAGCCGAGTCCCTGCTCCAGGTGGGCGTCACGCAGCGCTTCATCGATGACGTCGTCTCCGCTGTCCTGCGGGCCAGCTACGGCCAGTCAGCGGCGATGCCTGCCTTTGCCGGTGAGCAGCCAGCCCTCACCTGCCCACCGGCCCTTCCCCAGACCTCTCTATAGTACCCTCACATTTACTGACCCGGCTCAGTCAGAATATGACATCACACCCGCCCCCTTTGATTCTGGCGTCCGTGCCCTGAGCTGGCAAGAGATGGTGTTCATCTCACTTCACAGCAAAAGGGAGGCTCAGATCTCAGGTCCAGGGTGTTTCCAATATTTCTGTTTGGATCATTTTCAGAATCTGCCTCGATGAGGTCTCTGGGCCCCTGGGTATCTATCCTCTAATAAGAACACTGCATCTTCCCAGCTCGTTACTGGGACGGGCAAGGCACACCCACCATCCCCCAGCATAGGCCACCACCCATCTGCCCGAGAGCGCCGTCAGGACATGTCTTCCTCCAGGCACAGTGCCTATTCTGGGCCTTGAAAGATGCAGTAGGATTTCGCTGGGGTGGTGGAGGGGCGAGGAGGGGCATTCAAGGACAAGGAACTACACGGGCAGCACTGGCCTGCCTGGCTGGGTCCTCCTCTCCCGCCTCGGTCCTCTTCAGCTCTCAGCTACTCAGCCTCCCTTGGTGGGCTCAGCCAGTCTCAAGGCTTCCGTTCCCCCACCTGACCTGTCTCCAGAGCTGTAGGCTCATGTGTCAGCCACCACCCTTGGGTCCGCACTGGAGGGGCTAGTGGGCACCTCAGACTTAGCCTGTCCAAGCCTGAGCTTCTGATCTTTCCCCCAAGCCTGTCCTTCCCAGCATCCCCCGCAGTCTGGCTGGTAATTACTCCTTTCAGTTGCTCCAGCCAGAACCTTGAATCATGTCTTTCTCTTATATCCTTTGTGACATACGTCAGGAAACCCCATCTGCTTTACCTTCCACGTACACCTAGAATTGGACCAATTCCTGCCACCACCTCCTCCTTGGCCTAAGCCACCAGCATCCCTCACCAGGATTACTGCAAGTCTCCTACCAGGACCCCATCCCATGCCCACTCCCTGGCCCCCCAGGCTCAACACATCAGCCAGATGAACCTTTTAAAGCAAAAGACAGATCCTGACAGGCCTGCTTGTGTAAAACCGTAATGGTTCCTACTTTCCTTCAAAGAAAACCTAGAGTCCTTCCAGTGGTCCGCAGGGCCCTGTGTGGTCTAGGCCTCACCTCCACACGGCTCACGCCCCCAGACCAGCCAGTCTGGCCTCCTTGCCTTGTCTTCAGCATCCGATGTGCACTCCCACCTTGAGGCTTTTGTGTGGCCATCCCTCTGCCTGGAGCCCTCTTCCCTGAGATGGTGACCGGAGGCTCTCACTCCCTGTGTCTTCGTGAAGATGTTGCCTTTTCACGGAAGCTGCCCACCGTTCCCGCCCCCATCAGTCCCTGTCCCCTGCCCTGCCAGTATCATCTTCTAGCTGCTGAGCAGACTTATTTTACCTCCTCCCACCAGAGTGCAGGCTTCCCAGTGGGAATCTGTCCCCTTGGTTTACTGAGGTATCCTTACAACAGTGCCGATGATCACTGGCACTCAGGCCATTTTTGGTGGATAAATGAATAGGTTTATAATTAACAAGTACCTCCCACGTGCCCAGGATATTCTTCCTCTGGCTCTTAGCACTGCTAACTCCTTCCCAGCTTCCAGGTGTCCTGCCTGGTGTCCCCTCAACGAGACAACCCTGCTCACTCTTGCAGTATCTTATAGGTATCCTTCAAGATATAATTCACATATCACACAGTGCATGCATTTAAAGTGTAGGACTCAGTGGCTTCAGAATATTAACAGAGTTGTGTCTCTGTCCAGCTCCCCAGGTGGCAGGGAGGTAAAGAATCCACTTGCTAATGTAGGAGGAGCCATCAGTTCCCCCAGCATCCCCCAGCCTTCCAGCCCTCGGCAGCCACGAATCTGCTCAGTGTTTCTATGAATTTGCCCATTCTGGGCAGTCTATTCACACAATTTGTGGTCTTCTATACTGGCTCTTGCACTGAGCATAATGTTTTTACTTTACAACCTTGTGAAGTCTGTTCTATTTATCTCTGTGCATTGTTGCTCTGTGCCTGGGGTTGGGACGCTATTGGCCTGGGATAGAGGCCCAGATGCAGCCCTACTTGGTGGCTGAGAACCCAGCCACCTCCTCCTTTTGCCCAGGCCTGCTTGTGTAAAACCGTAATGGTTCCTACTTTCCTTCAAAGAAAACCTAGAGTCCTTCCAGTGGTCCGCAGGGCCCTGTGTGGTCTAGGCCTCACCTCCACACGGCTCACGCCCCCAGACCAGCCAGTCTGGCCTCCTTGCCTTGTCTTCAGCATCCGATGTGCACTCCCACCTTGAGGCTTTTGTGTGGCCATCCCTCTGCCTGGAGCCCTCTTCCCTGAGATGGTGACCGGAGGCTCTCACTCCCTGTGTCTTCGTGAAGATGTTGCCTTTTCACGGAAGCTGCCCACCGTTCCCGCCCCCATCAGTCCCTGTCCCCTGCCCTGCCAGTATCATCTTCTAGCTGCTGAGCAGACTTATTTTACCTCCTCCCACCAGAGTGCAGGCTTCCCAGTGGGAATCTGTCCCCTTGGTTTACTGAGGTATCCTTACAACAGTGCCGATGATCACTGGCACTCAGGCCATTTTTGGTGGATAAATGAATAGGTTTATAATTAACAAGTACCTCCCACGTGCCCAGGATATTCTTCCTCTGGCTCTTAGCACTGCTAACTCCTTCCCAGCTTCCAGGTGTCCTGCCTGGTGTCCCCTCAACGAGACAACCCTGCTCACTCTTGCAGTATCTTATAGGTATCCTTCAAGATATAATTCACATATCACACAGTGCATGCATTTAAAGTGTAGGACTCAGTGGCTTCAGAATATTAACAGAGTTGTGTCTCTGTCCAGCTCCCCAGGTGGCAGGGAGGTAAAGAATCCACTTGCTAATGTAGGAGGAGCCATCAGTTCCCCCAGCATCCCCCAGCCTTCCAGCCCTCGGCAGCCACGAATCTGCTCAGTGTTTCTATGAATTTGCCCATTCTGGGCAGTCTATTCACACAATTTGTGGTCTTCTATACTGGCTCTTGCACTGAGCATAATGTTTTTACTTTACAACCTTGTGAAGTCTGTTCTATTTATCTCTGTGCATTGTTGCTCTGTGCCTGGGGTTGGGACGCATATTGGCCTGGGATAGAGGCCCAGGCAGGATGGTGCTGGGTTCTCCAGCCCCACTACTTGGTGGCTGAGAACCCACTGCCACCCTCCCTCCCTTTTTGCCCAGGAGCCATGTCTCTAGCCGGGGCCCAAGGCAGCCTGTGGTCTGTGGAGGGAGGCAACAAGCTGGTTTGTTCCGGTTTGCTGAAGCTCACCAAGGCCAACGTGATCCACGCCACGGTGACCACTGTGACCCTGCATCCTACAGGTGAGTAGACAGAGCAGGGGCCCTGACCACTCCCCTCCACGGCAGTGAGCGCTTACACCTCCTCCGCTCCTGAAGCGCCTCTGCTGCGGCGTGGGTCCCAGCTCTGCGGGTGACGCCAGAGGGCGCTATTGTCCCAGTTCAACCGTCAGCGCCAGAAAGCAGAGCTTGCATTCATCCTGCCCCATTCATCTGAGCACTGAGGACACAGCGACAGCCTTGCCCACGTTCCCCAGCGAGCCAGAGCCAGAGCCAGAGCTCAGGTTTCCTGCCTCCAGCCCAGGCCCGCTCCACAGCCAGCCCAGCACGGAAAGGCAGACCCAACAGCTGGATGGCCCAGCTGCACCTGTGATCTCATTCCCTCAGTGCTGGGCCCCAGGTGGCAGGCAATGGGTAGAAGCCAAGAAGGAAGCTGACTTTTGTGCTCTCTCCTCTCTGTGTCTAGAGGGGAAACCCCTGTACCGGGTCAGGTACGAGAGTGAGGCGGGCGCTGGCTCGGATTACTATGACATCGTGGTCATTGCCGCCCCCTTGCACCTGGACAACAGCAGCGCCATCACCTTTGAGGGATTCAATCCGCCCATCGAGGTCGTCCAGGGCTCTTTCCAGCCCACTGTTGTCTCCTTGGTCCACGGCTACCTCAACTCTTCCTACTTTGGCTTCCCCGACCCAAAGCTTTTCCCCTTCGCCAACATCCTTACCACAGATTTCCCCAGCTTCTTCTGCGCCCTGGACAACATCTGCCCTGTCAACGTCTCAGCCAACTTCCGGCGGAAGCAGCCTCAGGAGGCCGCGGTATGGCGAGTCCAGTCCCCCCAGCCCCTCCTTCGGTCCCAGCTGAAGACCCTCTTTCGCTCCTATTACTCAGTCCAGACGGCCGAGTGGCAGGCCCACCCCGTGCACAGCGCCCACACCCCCCTCCCGCGGTTCACGCTGCATGACCAGCTCTTCCACCTCAATGCCCTGGAGTGGGCAGCCAGCTCCGTGGAGGTGACAGCCGTGGCTGCCAAGAACGTGGCCCTGCTGGCTTTCAACCGCTGGTACCAGGACCTAGACAAGATTGACCAGAAGGACTTGATGCACAAGGTGAAGACTGAGCTGTGAGGGCTCCAGAGAGAGCTGAAAACATCCAGCCCCCGCCGAAGAAGGGCTCCTTCACAGCGGCCGAGATTGTACAAGCCGCGCTCACTCACAGAGCCCACCTCTGACCCCTCAAGTGCGGAGCGTCTTTTCCCTCCAATGGGGGTCCCGGTGGCCCACTCTCTGCCTTTCCATCCTAAGGATTCTCACAGTGGTTACTTTCTTTTTGAGGGGGGGAGAGTAAGAGAAGGGGAAGAACATTCAAGCCAATGTATTCATTTATTTATTTTTTTTAAGAAGAAATAAAAATTCATCTTAAGCTGCTTCTGACTTGGTTTACTAACTAGAAGACAGGGATACCTGTGGGAGGGAATATAAGGCAGAGGACTCTGAATCCAATTTCTTTATTGCCTACTCCCAACATGTACTTGAGGAATACCTCCAGTGAAACATATGTAACCAGATGGTTACAAATAGAGGGGAAATGAGAAAATGTAAGATGATATAATAGCTTCTACTTACAGTAGACTGCTTAGATGCAAGGTACCTAGTTAAGAACTTACTAGACACCATCCAAGCCTCTAAACAACACTGCAGATTGGAAGAGACGACTGGTAGGACACAAGGAAGAAATGGTTACCCCAGCAGAGCTGACAGCCTAGCTCTGAACTAGGCAACCAGCCTATTGGCTTCCCGACCCAAAGCTTTTCCCTTCGCCAACATCCTTACCACAGATTTCCCCAGCTTCTTCTGCGCCCTGGACAACATCTGCCCTGTCAACGTCTCAGCCAACTTCCGGCGGAAGCAGCCTCAGGAGGCCGCGGTATGGCGAGTCCAGTCCCCCAGCCCTCCTTGGTCCCAGCTGAAGACCCTCTTTCGCTCCTATTACTCAGTCCAGACGGCCGAGTGGCAGGCCCACCCCGTGCACAGCGCCCACACCCCCCTCCCGCGGTTCACGCTGCATGACCAGCTCTTCCACCTCAATGCCCTGGAGTGGGCAGCCAGCTCCGTGGAGGTGACAGCCGTGGCTGCCAAGAACGTGGCCCTGCTGGCTTTCAACCGCTGGTACCAGGACCTAGACAAGATTGACCAGAAGGACTTGATGCACAAGGTGAAGACTGAGCTGTGAGGGCTCCAGAGAGAGCTGAAAACATCCAGCCCCCGCCGAAGAAGGGCTCCTTCACAGCGGCCGAGATTGTACAAGCCGCGCTCACTCACAGAGCCCACCTCTGACCCCTCAAGTGCGGAGCGTCTTTTCCCTCCAATGGGGGTCCCGGTGGCCCACTCTCTGCCTTTCCATCCTAAGGATTCTCACAGTGGTTACTTTCTTTTTGAGGGGGGGAGAGTAAGAGAAGGGGAAGAACATTCAAGCCAATGTATTCATTTATTTATTTTTTTTAAGAAGAAATAAAAATTCATCTTAAGCTGCTTCTGACTTGGTTTACTAACTAGAAGACAGGGATACCTGTGGGAGGGAATATAAGGCAGAGGACTCTGAATCCAATTTCTTTATTGCCTACTCCCAACATGTACTTGAGGAATACCTCCAGTGAAACATATGTAACCAGATGGTTACAAATAGAGGGGAAATGAGAAAACGTAAGATGATATAATAGCTTCTACTTACAGTAGACTGCTTAGATGCAAGGTACCTAGTTAAGAACTTACTAGACACCATCCAAGCCTCTAAACAACACTGCAGATTGGAAGAGACGACTGGTAGGACACAAGGAAGAAATGGTTACCCCAGCAGAGCTGACAGCCTAGCTCTGAACTAGGCAACCAGTGGAAAAAAAACATACCAGGCCACAGGAAGAGGAACACTTTTCCTTGGCAACTGGAAAAAGTGACCATTCTGTCCATTGAGCAAGGGTCTGTCTGATAAGAAGACAGTTCCCAGCTGGTGGAGTGCAGTCATGCCTCACCCCCAAACATCTATCCAGAAGAGGAAAGAGAAGACAGAGGGTGCTGTGATGGAGTTTGTCAAAGGCTGGATGCCCAAGTCCCATCCAGACCCGCTGATCCTGGCTCAGAAGAGGGCCCGGATCCCCAGGAGGACACCACATGCCAAATGGCACTGACACGGAGCAGCCCCAGAGATCATTCAGCTAACTTCCCACTTTGTAGAGATGGAGACAAAAGCCCAAAAGTGAGGAAAAAATTTGCCCAGTCTTTTGACAAATTCATAGAACAGAGCTTAAATCTGGAGCTTCTCCTTAAATTTTAATTGAATTCAGTATAAGACAAAATACCCTTCAAGGCGGCAGAGACCCAAATTCCTCTGGCGTTGCTTTTCCCACGTGGAAGGGATGGTAGTGAAAGAGACGGTGCCTCTGGAGTGCACGTAACACCCACCCTGGTCATCATGGGAAACGTGACACTGACACACCAGTAAGGATGCTTTTGGTGGTGGCAGTAGCAGAAAACCAAACCCTAACTAGCTTAAGCGATGCACAGGTCTTTATCCAGGCAGAGGGCGGGCTCGAGCCCTGTGCAGAGCCAGCGTCACCACTGCCCTTGTGTCAGAGATGGCCGCTGGCAGCTCCATCTCCCACGACGCCTGAAGCAGGGTCTGAACCAACTCCTGTGGTCAAGGGAACACCACCTGCTGATGGCTAAGGATTTAACTACTGGACCCGTACCTGAGACACAAGGCTAAGATTAAACTGATCAGCTTGGAACAGTCAAGTCCTGCCCTGGGGCAGAGGTGGTCTCCAAACTACCAGATCAGAAGGGTGGAAGGGTGTGGGAGAGAGGTAAACTGTCAGCCAGATGCAGGATGGGGCTGTGCCCTCACCCCCCTCTCAGGTCTAGTGAGGTCTACATGCAACGACTTCTTGTCATGGCCTGTGTTTGAAGTAAGAATGCTACGGGCTGTCGTGGTGTAACTGAAGATCGCTGGTACTGAGCCAGAGGACCCAGGCCAATAACCAGACTTGTCCCTAATAACCCTCACATCCCTCAGGGTGTGGGCACAGAAGAGGCCAACCAGGGCAGGTATACTTGAGCCTCAGCCTGACGGCAGTGGAGCTGGCTGGTCCTTCGGAAACTTCCTTTGTCTGGGTAGGCAGGTCTGAACAGCTCAGAACTAAAGCAGGCCAAGATGCCTACACTGCCTGCTTCCGCAAGCCCAAGCCTGACAGCTGGATCTCACCACCTCTCTGCCTACAAGGAAAGGCCAGACATTCCTGAAGGCAGCAGAAAGAAGCATGAAAACCAACAGAAAGCCTTGGCCCCGGAACCCGCCCTAGCCTTCTCAGTCCAGGAAAGAGCCTACCAACAGCCCACAGCTCTCTGGGAGAAGACAGTATTTGCAAAGACAGAAAGCAAACAACCTGACAAATGAAACAGGAAAGAGGCCGTAACACCTCAGTAGTCCTGGGTACATTGTTGTTCAGTCACTAAGTCGTGCCTGAGTCTTTGCAGTCCCACGGGCTGCAGCACACTAGAGTTTCCTGTCCTTTACCATCTCCCAGAATGTGCTCAAACCCATGTCCATTGAGTCGGTGAGGCTCTCCTCTAATCATCTTACCCTCTGCTGTCCCCTTCTCCTGCCTTCAGTCCTTCCCACAGCACCCGGGTCTTTTCCAATGAGTAGCAGAGGTGTAAAACTTCATGCCTAGACTCCACCCCTAGAGCAGGTAACCCAGGCAGAATCTCAGCACTGTGGGGGAATGAGGGCTGCAGAGGGCAGAGCCCTGGGCAGGTGAGCAACGGTGAGGGAGAGAGAAATGCCCTGCTATCGGCCTACCTTGGAAGGAGCCACAGGAGCAGATCGTGAGCTCCCCCTAGAGGCTTCTGCGCATGCATGCATTCATCAAGTCCTGAAGCTCTACTTTGCAGTGGGCACTGTGCTACGGTTTGGAGATGCAGTGCTGAAGGAGTTGGATGAGGCCTCTTTTCTTGTGGAGGGGGAGTTTCTCACCAGAGAGTGGAAAACACAAAACTCACTTAGAGCAAACCAGGCTGGAGGGAAAGTGTAGACCTGACTCTCCAAAGGTCCTGAACTCCCTGTTGCTGCCTTTAAGCCGGGAACTGAGCCAGAGGACCCAGGCCAATAACCAGACTTGTCCCTAATAACCCTCACATCCCTCAGGGTGTGGGCACAGAAGAGGCCAACCAGGGCAGGTATACTTGAGCCTCAGCCTGACGGCAGTGGAGCTGGCTGGTCCTTCGGAAACTTCCTTTGTCTGGGTAGGCAGGTCTGAACAGCTCAGAACTAAAGCAGGCCAAGATGCCTACACTGCCTGCTTCCGCAAGCCCAAGCCTGACAGCTGGATCTCACCACCTCTCTGCCTACAAGGAAAGGCCAGACATTCCTGAAGGCAGCAGAAAGAAGCATGAAAACCAACAGAAAGCCTTGGCCCCAGAACCCGCCCTAGCCTTCTCAGTCCAGGAAAGAGGCTACCAACAGCCCACAGCTCTCTGGGAGAAGACAGTATTTGCAAAGACAGAAAGCAAACAACCTGACAAATGAAACAGGAAAGAGGCCGTAACACCTCAGTAGTCCTGGGTACATTGTTGTTCAGTCACTAAGTCGTGCCTGAGTCTTTGCAGTCCCACGGGCTGCAGCACACTAGAGTTTCCTGTCCTTTACCATCTCCCAGAATGTGCTCAAACCCATGTCCATTGAGTCGGTGAGGCTCTCCTCTAATCATCTTACCCTCTGCTGTCCCCTTCTCCTGCCTTCAGTCCTTCCCACAGCACCCGGGTCTTTTCCAATGAGTAGCAGAGGTGTAAAACTTCATGCCTAGACTCCACCCCTAGAGCAGGTAACCCAGGCAGAATCTCAGCACTGTGGGGGAATGAGGGCTGCAGAGGGCAGAGCCCTGGGCGGGTGAGCAACGGTGAGGGAGAGAGAAATGCCCTGCTATCGGCCTACCTTGGAAGGAGCCACAGGAGCAGATCGTGAGCTCCCCCTAGAGGCTTCTGCGCATGCATGCATTCATCAAGCCCTGAAGCTCTACTTTGCAGTGGGCACTGTGCTACGGTTTGGAGATGCAGTGCTGAAGGAGTTGGATGAGGCCTCTTTTCTTGTGGAGGGGGAGTTTCTCACCAGAGAGTGGAAAACACAAAACTCACTTAGAGCAAACCAGGCTGGAGGGAAAGTGTAGACCTGACTCTCCAAAGGTCCTGAACTCCCTGTTGCTGCCTTTAAGCCGGGAACTGGGAAAGGCCAGCTGTCAGCCCAAGCTCACAAGGCCAAGCCTCTAAGTCATGGAAACATAAAACCAAAGAAGACCCTGGAGATCCCTAAGTCCCATGGCTTGTTTCACAATTGAGGTAACTGAAGCCCATAAAAAAGAAAAAGCAACCTGCATATAACTAACAGGCATTTGTTGAGCCTCAGCCCCTGTGTGTCTGATACTCAGGCAGGAGGATGGGCAGTCCCACCCACGTAAGGAGTCTCCCCACCTGATGCCCATACAATGGCACTGGGGCAGTCCCAGGCCCTTACTCACAGAATGGCCTTGGGGGGCCCTGGGTCCCTCATGTGCAGCTGAGGTCTTAAGGCCTAGAGAGCAGGCTGCAGGGGCTTCAGGGAAGAGCCACCCCCAGGGAGGAGAAGCGGCTGCTGAAGGCATCAGCATGCGCTGGCACATGAAGTCTATTTTCCATGTGTCTGGAACCTGGCCGAAGCTTCCTGGCATAATTTTAACCAGTATCCACTCTAGAACAATACCAAAAAAGGTAAGTTACTTGCCAGCCCAGACAGGCACATACCTAACCACTGCCCTTTCATGAATTAGACCTGAAAACATTCAGAACGAATGCTGCTTCAGGCACTGAGGTGTGAGCAGCCAAGTAAAGTATTCTATACTGGCTGTTGGCTGTCTTCTTAAAATTAACTCTAAAGTGCCAGCTATTCTTACCCTCAGAAAACAGCCTGAGCCCCTCAGCTGTCTTGGGAGAGGGAAGGTATTTTTAGCCCTAGAACAGCTGGTTCAGGCTTTGCTGCAGGGGCTAGGAGGGCACAAGAGCCCTGGATTGCAAGGGGCTAAGTGGGTGTCAGGGGCAGTGATTAGCATCCAGGGGTCAGGAGCCAGCAGGGGCTTTAGGACAAGTCAGTCCATACTGCCTTTTTTGTTGTTGTTGTTAGCTTTTTGGCTGTACTCCACAGCGTGTGAGATCTCAGTTCCCTGACCAGGGATCGAACCCTCACCCCGCCTGCACTGGAAGGCACAGTCTTAATCACTAGAACACCAGGCTGGAGGGAAAGTGTAGACCTGACTCTCCAAAGGTCCTGAACTCCCTGTTGCTGCCTTTAAGCCGGGAACTGGGAAAGGCCAGCTGTCAGCCCAAGCTCACAAGGCCAAGCCTCTAAGTCATGGAAACATAAAACCAAAGAAGACCCTGGAGATCCCTAAGTCCCATGGCTTGTTTCACAATTGAGGTAACTGAAGCCCATAAAAAAGAAAAAGCAACCTGCATATAACTAACAGGCATTTGTTGAGCCTCAGCCCCTGTGTGTCTGATACTCAGGCAGGAGGATGGGCAGTCCCACCCACGTAAGGAGTCTCCCCACCTGATGCCCATACAATGGCACTGGGGCAGTCCCAGGCCCTTACTCACAGAATGGCCTTGGGGGCCATGGGTCCCTCATGTGCAGCTGAGGTCTTAAGGCCTAGAGAGCAGGCTGCAGGGGCTTCAGGGAAGAGCCACCCCCAGGGAGGAGAAGCGGCTGCTGAAGGCATCAGCATGCGCTGGCACATGAAGTCTATTTTCCATGTGTCTGGAACCCGGCCGAAGCTTCCTGGCATAATTTTAACCAGTATCCACTCTAGAACAATACCAAAAAAGGTAAGTTACTTGCCAGCCCAGACAGGCACATACCTAACCACTGCCCTTTCATGAATTAGACCTGAAAACATTCAGAACGAATGCTGCTTCAGGCACTGAGGTGTGAGCAGCCAAGTAAAGTATTCTATACTGGCTGTTGGCTGTCTTCTTAAAATTAACTCTAAAGTGCCAGCTATTCTTACCCTCAGAAAACAGCCTGAGCACCTCAGCTGTCTTGGGAGAGGGAAGGTATTTTTAGCCCTAGAACAGCTGGTTCAGGCTTTGCTGCAGGGGCTAGGAGGGCACAAGAGGCCTGGATTGCAAGGGGCTAAGTGGGTGTCGGGGGCAGTGATTAGCATCCAGGGGTCAGGAGCCAGCAGGGGCTTTAGGACAAGTCAGTCCATACTGCCTTTTTTGTTGTTGTTGTTAGCTTTTTGGCTGTACTCCACAGCGTGTGAGATCTCAGTTCCCTGACCAGGGATCGAACCCTCACCCCCGCCTGCACTGGAAGGCACAGTCTTAATCACTAGAACACCAGGGAAGCCCCCACACTGCCTTTTGGTCTGCCAAGGGTCTGGTATGTGCCGGTAGTTCTCAACGTGTGGGGACATGCCAGCAGCACCAGCATCACCTGGGAACCGCAGCACTAGAAACGCGAGGTCTCAGCACCCTCCCCACCGGCCACCTGACACTCCAAATCTACTGTGTGTGGGACCCAGCGATCTCTGTGTTCATAAGCCCTCCAGTGTGAAAACCATGGATGGAACAAACCACCTAACCAGTGGATAAGGGTGGGGGAGAGAATCATCTGCACTGATGTTCTCAACTCTCGAGTGTTTTTCAAAGCCAGGGGGTCTCACCAGCCCAGAAAGACATACCCACCTGAAAATTTAGGTGTTCACTGGCCCAGGTGAAAACCCCCTGCCCTTTGGTGGCCCAGGGGCTCTTCTCTGGATCTGAGGCTAACATGCAGAGAATCTGAGTTGAAAGAGACTAAGTCCATCACCGCCTCCACTCAGACGAGGAATGTGCCCCACAGTACTCTCAAGAGGCTCAGCCTCAGCTGGACCCTTCCAGAGACAGGGAGCTCACTGCTTCTAAAGGGCTTGTCTGCAATGGCCCTTGACTTTACGGGAGAATCAGCCCTTGTTCACGCCTAGCTAGGTTTATATCAACAAAGCTCCAATAATGTGGCTGAAATATAGGCTTTCTTTGTATAGGCGTACACAGAAAGTATGACTGTCCTAAATGGTAGAAATGAATGCAAAGTTTTTGTAATAACCCATTCTCAGTGTTGGAGAACTCTGGGTGATCGAAAATCTTCCTTCACACTGATCGAAATCGACCTTGCACCCAGTCTTGACTTAGGAGCTGCAAGGAGCAAACCCAAGGTCTTGCTTTACAAAAGACAGCTTTTACTTTTCATTGCCTTGTGCGGCAAGGGGGTGCAGGAAGGGCTGTCTCAGAAAATGCAGGTGCAGCCCACGGCGATGGTCTCCATGACCATGCGCTGGCGGCAGGGCCCGGTGCGTGGCGGCAGCGGGCAGAGGCGGCGACGCACCGGCACCTGGCTGAACACGGGCACGCTCACCATGCTGCGGTCCTCCTGCATGGTGAAGGGGTTCACGCAGCCCAGACATAGGCACCGCGCCTCCGGCAGGTCTGCAGGGATGCGGCTGGGGTCATGGTTGATGCTGTGGGAAGGCAGGAGAGAGCACAGGGCAGAAGGAAGGAAGATCGCAGGAAAGACAAACTGGTGCCCACTGCCTTGCCCCTGCCTTTCCTAACCCAGGTTTTGACTGCACAGCAAGAATGGGCCATATGGAGGACGGGCAGTGGACTGTGGGCCTGCCCCGGAGCTTCTTAGAGATGCAGAACATCTCCCTGCCCCAGGCTTCCTTAATCAGAGCCTGCGTACTCCTATTATGCCCCAAGAAGGTCAAGGGCACCGTAAAGGAGAAGCCCGGCTTTGGAGGATCTTTATAGGCTGTCCCAGTTGCCACATTTCAGGTACAGGAGCCACTGGTAACCTGGGGCCGTTTGAGATTAAAGAATCAAAACTAGCTCCCCAGTTACCCTAGCTACATCCGAAGTGCTCAGCAGCCACGTGAGGCTAGTGGCTACCATGCCGGATTCTACGTGGTCACAGGAAGTTCTATTAAGCATGCTGTTCTAGAGTTTCAGGACAGAAATTGTGTGGCTAAAATCTTTGGCCTGCGTTTGTAGCGAGGACCCCTCAGGGTCAGTCCTTTTCTTCACTATTTAATCAACACATGTAGACGTGGCCCCTTCTGCGTGCCAGACGCTGTGCTGGGAAGCAGAGCTACCATGAAGGGAAGACACCGCTGCCGTCCCCTAGGCGCAGTCGGTCTGATTCCCAAGCCCAGCTGTGTATTCTAACCATGGGGAGATGTAGAAAATGCCACTTGCTGGACCTCATCTCTGGAGCTTTTGATTGGATGGGGCATGAGAATTCTTAGATGATTCTGATATAGGCACTGGAATGGTCCCGTCTAGCATGAGAGACAGACATGTGCACGGCCAACTCAGTGCTGCCTGGAGGTGCTGTAACCAGAGGTGTGGTACGGGGGCACTCTCATGACTGAGACAGAACCGATGGTCTCCATGACCATGCGCTGGCGGCAGGGCCCGGTGCGTGGCGGCAGCGGGCAGAGGCGGCGACGCACCGCACCTGGCTGAACACGGGCACGCTCACCATGCTGCGGTCCTCCTGCATGGTGAAGGGGTTCACGCAGCCCAGACATAGGCACCGCGCCTCCGGCAGGTCTGCAGGGATGCGGCTGGGGTCATGGTTGATGCTGTGGGAAGGCAGGAGAGAGCACAGGGCAGAAGGAAGGAAGATCGCAGGAAAGACAAACTGGTGCCCACTGCCTTGCCCCTGCCTTTCCTAACCCAGGTTTTGACTGCACAGCAAGAATGGGCCATATGGAGGACGGGCAGTGGACTGTGGGCCTGCCCCGGAGCTTCTTAGAGATGCAGAACATCTCCCTGCCCCAGGCTTCCTTAATCAGAGCCTGCGTACTCCTATTATGCCCCAAGAAGGTCAAGGGCACCGTAAAGGAGAAGCCCGGCTTTGGAGGATCTTTATAGGCTGTCCCAGTTGCCACATTTCAGGTACAGGAGCCACTGGTAACCTGGGGCCGTTTGAGATTAAAGAATCAAAACTAGCTCCCCAGTTACCCTAGCTACATCCGAAGTGCTCAGCAGCCACGTGAGGCTAGTGGCTACCATGCCGGATTCTACGTGGTCACAGGAAGTTCTATTAAGCATGCTGTTCTAGAGTTTCAGGACAGAAATTGTGTGGCTAAAAATCTTTGGCCTGCGTTTGTAAGCGAGGACCCCTCAGGGTCAGTCCTTTTCTTCACTATTTAATCAACACATGTAGACGTGGCCCCTTCTGCGTGCCAGACGCTGTGCTGGGAAGCAGAGCTACCATGAAGGGAAGACACCGCTGCCGTCCCCTAGGCGCAGTCGGTCTGATTCCCAAGCCCAGCTGTGTATTCTAACCATGGGGAGATGTAGAAAATGCCACTTGCTGGACCTCATCTCTGGAGCTTTTGATTGGATGGGGCATGAGAATTCTTAGATGATTCTGATATAGGCACTGGAATGGTCCCGTCTAGCATGAGAGACAGACATGTGCACGGCCAACTCAGTGCTGCCTGGAGGTGCTGTAACCAGAGGTGTGTACGAGGCACTCTCATCTGGAAGATGTGACACTGGAAGAGGCCCTTCACTGGAGACCTGGAGAACACAAGATCAGTGCCCTGTATAGATGTCTCGTTTCATACAAACCTGGGAAGTAGATACTACAATTGCTTCCACTTATAGTTGAGGAATCTGAGGCTCAGAGAGGCTAAGCAACTTGCCCAAAGCCACACAGCCAGTAAAAGGCAGAGCCAAAATGCAAACCTAGGCCTCTGAATTCAAGGTCTTAGCTCTTGACAGGGAGAGTGGGCAGAGCATCCCCTCCAGCCCTCAACACACACAGTTTCCCCACGGCTGCCCGGCGTGGCCTACCTGTAGCCCCAGGGCGACAGGCTCCTCTTGTTGGACAGCCACAGCTGCAGGTTGACCTCACACTTCCTCCGGGCCGGCTCGGAGCTGTTCCTCAGCTGGGCCACCAACTCCCCCAGGTTCCTCTCATATTCCTCCATGCGGGCATAGGGCTTTGCCCGGGATACGAGGTCCAGCGGCAACTGGTGAGGCCCAGGGGCCAGGGGCCCAGGCCGCCCTGGCCCCTTTCTCTTGCCTTTGGAGTGCCTGGGCTGGCCCAGCCCCAGGAAGATGGAGATGGCGAGAAGGAACAGCTGGGGAGGAAGTCCACAGGTCAAACGTAGGAGAGCCAGGTCAATCACTAGGCTACGACTCATGAAGCAAGGAGAAAGGAAGGAAGAGGAAAGGTCTCTAGTGGGGCCACCCTCACCTGTCAAGCCCTGGCCTGGTCCCACAAGCCCATCACACCTGTATTGACACATGTGCACACCACAGTCATTGCTAAATCCTGTTGTCCCTCTTAAAAATCCCCATCCACCCATCCACTGCTCTGCCTGCACCACCTGTCTCACTTTCCTGGACCGCTCAGCAGCCTCCCACCTGGTACCCCTCATCTTCCGCTGATGCCTTTCTGATCAATTCTCCACATCCTGGCCAAGGGCAGGTGTTTGAAATGCAAACCTGTTACCATAGGCCAGACCTCTGCGGAGTTCTCCCTCCTCAAATCACCCCTGGCTTCCTCTCACACCCGGGCTTCAGCCTCAGGCCTTCTCCCGAGCCTTCCTCTCCCCACGCTCCTTTCTGCACAAGGACTTTGCACAAGCTGCTCTCTACAGAGTCACCACAGTGTCTTGGCTCCAGTGTCACTTCCATAGGGAGGCCTCTGTGGGCCTTCTTGGGCTCTCCGCACCCCAAGCCTCTTGCGTGACTGCAGTCTCACAGCGTACACGGGATTCTGTCATGTCACGCCCCCACGAAGCACAGGCTCTATGAGAGCCAGCACTGAATCCATTTCCACACACTGTCTTGTCCCCCGTGTCCGCACGGTACTGGGCACTTAGGTATTCAGTGAACATTTGCTGAGTGAATGAATGCCTGTTACCACCCCTGCCCATCTGTTGCTTTCCATCTGGCAAGGAAAACAGATCATGAACAAGAAACAAGCACCTAAGTCTCGCTAGCAGCAGTGTGAGGATGGGACCACACAGCGTGCGGTCAGAGACGAGCAGGGCCACCCGCTTAGCCTGGTGGCAGTGGGGTGGTCTTGCAAAGCCTTTCTGGGAAGGGATGCGCGTGTCTGGTGAGGTTTGAAGGATAAGAGAGGCAGATGTGGGCAGATGGAACCTAAAAACTGTATGGAGGTGGAGGAGGGAACAGTGTGAGAAGATTCAGTTGCTTGAGAATTTGCTGAAAGGAAACCGTGGGGCTGAAATAGAGTGGACAGCAGGAGCGGGCACGGGACTCAGGTCATGGCCGAAGATCCCTGTTACACCCCCACGACACCAGCACGTCCCTCCTCCCCACCCTGACCCTCTGCCTGCCCGACCCCCCTGTCCACCCTCACCCGCTGCTGTCCACCTCTCCCCTGACAGGGAGCAGCAGGAGAGTCTCTCATTCACACGGGAGAAGATCTGGGCACCCAGCAGAACTCAGACTCCACAGGAAGGTGGGAGAGGAGGGCCAGGACTCGGGTGGGGGCCAAGGATGGCCAGAAGGGAGGGCCTACCAGTGGGGACTCCATCCCCTCCCTGCCCTGTATCCCTCACCCCACCCCCCAAGGGCGGGGGTGTTTGAAATGCAAACCTGTTACCATAGGCCAGACCTCTGCGGAGTTCTCCCTCCTCAAATCACCCCTGGCTTCCTCTCACACCCGGGCTTCAGCCTCAGGCCTTCTCCCGAGCCTTCCTCTCCCCACGCTCCTTTCTGCACAAGGACTTTGCACAAGCTGCTCTCTACAGAGTCACCACAGTGTCTTGGCTCCAGTGTCACTTCCATAGGGAGGCCTCTGTGGGCCTTCTTGGGCTCTCCGCACCCCAAGCCTCTTGCGTGACTGCAGTCTCACAGCGTACACGGGATTCTGTCATGTCACGCCCCCACGAAGCACAGGCTCTATGAGAGCCAGCACTGAATCCATTTCCACACACTGTCTTGTCCCCCGTGTCCGCACGGTACTGGGCACTTAGGTATTCAGTGAACATTTGCTGAGTGAATGAATGCCTGTTACCACCCCTGCCCATCTGTTGCTTTCCATCTGGCAAGGAAAACAGATCATGAACAAGAAACAAGCACCTAAGTCTCGCTAGCAGCAGTGTGAGGATGGGACCACACAGCGTGCGGTCAGAGACGAGCAGGGCCACCCGCTTAGCCTGGTGGCAGTGGGGTGGTCTTGCAAAGCCTTTCTGGGAAGGGATGCGCGTGTCTGGTGAGGTTTGAAGGATAAGAGAGGCAGATGTGGGCAGATGGAACCTAAAAACTGTATGGAGGTGGAGGAGGGAACAGTGTGAGAAGATTCAGTTGCTTGAGAATTTGCTGAAAGGAAACCGTGGGGCTGAAATAGAGTGGACAGCAGGAGCGGGCACGGGACTCAGGTCATGGCCGAAGATCCCTGTTACACCCCCACGACACCAGCACGTCCCTCCTCCCCACCCTGACCCTCTGCCTGCCCGACCCCCCTGTCCACCCTCACCCGCTGCTGTCCACCTCTCCCCTGACAGGGAGCAGCAGGAGAGTCTCTCATTCACACGGGAGAAGATCTGGGCACCCAGCAGAACTCAGACTCCACAGGAAGGTGGGAGAGGAGGGCCAGGACTCGGGTGGGGGCCAAGGATGGCCAGAAGGGAGGGCCTACCAGTGGGGACTCCATCCCCTCCCTGCCCTGTATCCCTCACCCCACCCCCCGCATGGTGCCTGTTGCCCAGCCTCCCCAGCCAGTCCTGACCCTTGGAAACAAGCGTCAGCAGAGCCCCTCTTGGCAGAGCCATTTTTTGGCATCAAATCCATGAAAGATTCAAGTCGCTGGTTCAGGAAAACGTCTCCCTAAACAATGGGCTTTCTCATCTGAGCTTCTCACAGGGCATTCTTAAACCCTGGCTCTCCACTCCGAGAAATCCAGAGGAGAACCAGTCTCTCTCCAATCCTTTATGAATGGGAAACAGAGAAACAGAAGGACCTGCCCAAGGTCACATAGCCTGGATCTCAGGACCCAGAGACTCTGGAAAAACCCCGATAACAGAGATTGCCAAGATCTCCCTAGATGCCTTTGGCCTGAAAGGGCCTCAGTGCAGTGGGGCTGAGCCCAGCTCAGGAGCCGGAGCTGCTGGCCATGGCTGCAGGCTCTGAGACCAGTCTCTGTTCCTTTCTAGTCCTGGGGGACAGGACAGAGGGAGAACTCGCCTCTGCAGATTCCAAGCCAAACAGAGGCGGCCATTAATCAATAGAGAAGAAGTAACAAAACACTCAGGCCCTAAAAAGGAGTGGGGGAGGGTGGGGAATCGCCACGTACCAGGTTGTGTGGCCAGTCCATCCCGTGAACCGGGCGATCAGCCTGCAGCTGCTGCCCGCCTGGAACCCCAGATGCCTCCGTCACGAGAATGGCAGCAACAGGACGGAGCGAAGCAATTATAGCTTGTCAGGGGGCTGCCGGGGGAGTGGGTGGGTGGGCTCATCATTGCCTGGGAGCCTTGGGCCCCCAGCTGGCTGGGCCTGGCGCAGTGGCAGGCGGTGAGGGGTGTGGGGGCAGGCCAGGAGCCGGGCTGAGGTGCCCAGGGGCTGTTGACTGAGGGACAATGCCCTGTGTGTCTGGTGGGGCTCTGGTGGGTGGCACCTCCGCCTGTGGCCTGCGGCCGGCTGCCCAGCCAGCACCCACAGGGCTGCCTAAGACAATCGGCTTCGTTAGTTTGGGGGATGGCAAGGGGGCGAGGGTGGAGGAGGGACAGGCTGTCCGTTGGTCAAGAGAGCACCCTGTCCAGGGGCAGGACACAGGCCCCAGCTCCCAGGGAAATGGCCTCGGGCACTCTGGCCTCAGCCAGCCTCAGGTGAGCTCAGTAGCCCTCAGCACCCTCAGAGCAAAGAAGGGACTTGTCTAGGATTATATGGTGAGTGAGAGATGCCAGAGCTCATACCTGGTCCCCAGGCAGGGCTTCATCCACCCCCCTTCTGCTTTTCTTGGCATATTTTCTGCACAATTCCAGCCGGCTATGAACATGTTTCTGAATCTGTGTGCTCTCACGTGGACCAAGTCCATGAGATCCGTGAGGACTTCATGGCCAGTTGTCCTGGCCTTCCAAACGCAGTGCTCCCCTGTGTAGAGAAAGTCTCCACTCCAAGGGCTGCCCCTGTGTGGCTGCTTGTGACTTCAATTCTCTCTCGGCCTCAGTTTCCTTGCCTGTAAAATGGGAGCCATTCTCAGGAATCACTGATGGACAGGCCTATTTCTCTTGGAAATTTTTGAGTCTCATTTCCCCCATCTCTAGAATGGGGATATCATGGTATTCACCTCTAGGAGTTGTTACTAGGAGTAAGGAAATAAGCCATATTAAACCATTGGCACAGTAGCTGGCATGTAGTATGTGCTCAATAAACATAGATTTTCTTATGAATATTATTACTGTACAATAATAACATAGTTGTTCTTGGGAACGTTAGCATTAAGAGTAATCCATGGTTCTTACTGCTCAGTCAACTCTCCTTCCTACCCACTTGGGTCCACACTGCTGGCTGAGAGAGCTCTGGGCTTCACAGGCACTGGCCAAAATTTCGTGAGTTTAGGTGACCCCAGAGTCTACATGTCCAGGAATCACATGCTGGATGGACCAATCTTGCTGGTCTGGGTCTCTCCCTACAAGAGAATAGCCCAGCTGAATGTGAGCAAGTGGGCCCCTGAGGAGATGGAGGAGGGGGTGGAAAGCTTGTGAAGAACAGGGAGGGACACGGAGAACAGGCTCCAGGACAGCACCGTCCTGTCCAGGGCCACTCTTAGCCATTTACAGGAATCGCTGAGGGGAAGAATGCAGGGTGCAAGGCACTCCTGAATGTCACAAGATTAATCTGTCCAGGGCAGGTTTCCACAGCATAACTGAGAAGCTGGCTGAGGCTCGAGCTCATGAGAGACACCACCATATTTGGTCAAATACTAGACAGGGCTCTATTCTATCGTTGGAAACTCTGGAGGGAGGGGCACTCTGAAAATACCTCCTTGAGCAACAAGGGCCCCCCATCCCACCCCAGGCTGCCCCAGCCCCACCACCACTGTCCTTTGAGTACATGAAACAGCCAGCACGAGGAGGCAAAGGATGGGGGCAACCTGGCTGTAAACTGGGCAGCCTCCCTGCCGCCCCTCTGCTGCTGGTGCCGGTAGGGTCCGACAGACACAGCTGGGGGAATGCCTCCCTGCATCCACAGAAAGGTGGAGAAAATAAAAGGTGGAGGTTGGGCTACAGGGGGGCTCCTCTGCTTCTCTGGACTCCTGAAACCACCACACTTTCCTTTCCTGCCGGCAACTCACACTGCGGGCTTCCGTCTCACAAAGACAGGACTTGCCTGCCTCAGCTTGCAACTCCACATAGGTTCCAGGGTCCTGGCCCCAGAGTTCTGACGGGGCAGCCAGGAATCTGCACCTTACCCAAGGCCCCGTCAGGGAACTGCAGGGCTCCTCACCCATCACCTGCCCTATCACCATCTGCCACAGGGAGACGAGGCCCAGCGGGGGACAGGCCTTGCCCAAGCTCACACAGCATGTTGGTGCAAAGGTAGTTCCAGCAGAATTCAGTCTCCTAATTCTTACTCGTCTTCCCAAAACTTTACATATATACCTCTGAACTGGGCTGGGCCTCTTGGCTGATTAAGAGGGAACCTAAGGGAATTCCCTGGTGATCCAGTGGCTAAGACACCAGGCTGCCAATGCAGGGGGCCCAGATTCAATCCCTGGTCAGGAAACGAAATCCTACATGACACAACGAAGACCTGACACAGCCAAATAAATAAATAAAAATAAATATATTTTTTAAAAGAGACAGAACCTAGGAGCCAGGCCAGTTTCTCTGGGGGCTCCAAAGCAGGGAGGGGGATCAATGGGCACCCAAGCACATACAGTGGGGAGTCAAGGATGGGCCCAGTCACCACCATTAGGTTCCCCATTCTTGGGCCATTTCAGGCCAGGAACCAGACCCATTCTTCCAGTCTTGGTTTGTAGAAACCACTGAGAGGTCATCAGCCCTGAAGGATATCCTCAGGGTAAACCCTGGCTGACCACTGAGGGACCCCTATCCGACAAGTCAGAGCTAGGCCTAAGGCAGGCATGGTAACAGAGACCCCACAGCAGAGTTAGGGTCCTTAGGTGTTTTTATCTCAGTGACTAATACAGAGGAAGAGGGAAAGGGTAGATGGGCTGGAGAGCAAGGGGCAGGGAATGGTCTTACTCAGAGCCACAGGTCCCTCAGAGGCCGCCCAGCTAGGAGTGGTTCTGTACTCACCGCCAGGTGGCACCACCAGAAAGCTAGACATCCCTGAGGAGAAGGCAAACCCTGCAGAACTTGCAGGCCAGCCTCCCTTTTCCCTAGAATGGGCCCTGGGGTGAAAAGGAGGGAACCAAGTAAGTAAAAGTCTTGTGCCTGCCCCTGGCTGCCCAAGTAACCGTGCTATTGATGAAGACCAGTACCTGGGACACCTTCCACATTAGAGCAGGAACTGATGACCAGCCACAAGTGAGGGGGCAGGGACGGGGTGGTGGTTTCTGTTCGCTGTATGAGTGATTCTCTTTACATGGAGCGTCTACCATGGGTTAGGGTTAGGCATCTAGCACCAGGACAACGTAATCTTCAGGAAGAAACAATAAGCAGTCATAGCTGCCACTTAATTCTACTTACTTAGGCCACCTACATTCATGCATGCTCAATTGCTCAGTCCTGTCCAACTCTTGCGTCCCCACGGACTACAGCCTGCCAGGCTCCTCTCTGTGGAATTTTCCAGACAAAAAAACTGGAGTGGGTTGCCATTCCCTTCTTCAGGGGATCTTCCTGACCCAGGGATCAAATCCGGGTCTCCTACACTACAGGCAGATTCTTTACCATCTGAGCCACCAGGAAGGCCAGTTTCTCTGGGGCTCCAAAGCAGGAGGGGGATCAATGGGCACCCAAGCACATACAGTGGGGAGTCAAGGATGGGCCCAGTCACCACCATTAGGTTCCCATTCTTGGGCCATTTCAGGCCAGGAACCAGACCCATTCTTCCAGTCTTGGTTTGTAGAAACCACTGAGAGGTCATCAGCCCTGAAGGATATCCTCAGGGTAAACCCTGGCTGACCACTGAGGGACCCCTATCCGACAAGTCAGAGCTAGGCCTAAGGCAGGCATGGTAACAGAGACCCCACAGCAGAGTTAGGGTCCTTAGGTGTTTTTATCTCAGTGACTAATACAGAGGAAGAGGGAAAGGGTAGATGGGCTGGAGAGCAAGGGGCAGGGAATGGTCTTACTCAGAGCCACAGGTCCCTCAGAGGCCGCCCAGCTAGGAGTGGTTCTGTACTCACCGCCAGGTGGCACCACCAGAAAGCTAGACATCCCTGAGGAGAAGGCAAACCCTGCAGAACTTGCAGGCCAGCCTCCCTTTTCCCTAGAATGGGCCCTGGGGTGAAAAGGAGGGAACCAAGTAAGTAAAAGTCTTGTGCCTGCCCCTGGCTGCCCAAGTAACCGTGCTATTGATGAAGACCAGTACCTGGGACACCTTCCACATTAGAGCAGGAACTGATGACCAGCCACAAGTGAGGGGGCAGGGACGGGGTGGTGGTTTCTGTTCGCTGTATGAGTGATTCTCTTTACATGGAGCGTCTACCATGGGTTAGGTCTTAGGCATCTAGCACCAGGACAACGTAATCTTCAGGAAGAAACAATAAGCAGTCATAGCTGCCACTTAATTCTACTTACTTAGGCCACCTACATTCATGCATGCTCAATTGCTCAGTCCTGTCCAACTCTTGCGTCCCCACGGACTACAGCCTGCCAGGCTCCTCTCTGTGGAATTTTCCAGACAAAAAAACTGGAGTGGGTTGCCATTCCCTTCTCCAGGGGATCTTCCTGAACCAGGGATCAAATCCGGGTCTCCTGCCTTCAGGCAGATTCTTTATCATCTGAGCCACCAGGGAAGCCCAGTACTCTGGATTAGTAGCTCAGAATTGGTTTTGATAGACTCCTTCCTCCACAGGCGTGAGTGCGTGCTTGCATGAGGCATGTGTGTTCACTAGCGGGGGATTCTGGAACCCAATGGACTGTAGCTCTCCAGGCTCCTCTGTCTATGGGACTCTCCAAGCAAGAATACTGGAGTGAGTTGCCATTTCTTCCTCCACTTAGACTACCTAGTACTATGCTAAGTCTTTCATGTGCATTGCTTTTTTTGTTGTTGTTGTTTGTTTTTTAATCTTTTGGCCACATATAGGATTCTTAGTCTGCCAACCGGGGATTGAACCTGTGCCTTCTTCTTTGGAAGCATGGAGTCTTATGCACTGGATCTCCAGGGAAGTCCCATCGGCAATGTTTTTATTGACTCTTTCCAATCATCCTGTGGTGAGGTCTTAATTTTATCCTAGATCTACAGATGGGGAAACTGAGGCTCAGAGAGCCCAAAGTCACAGAGGATTCAAAGTGAGTTTGATTATTGTGCATGCTGTTCCTTGACGTGCCCCAAGGAGAGAAGCATCACAGTCAGGAGGGAGGCAGGAATGTCCAGCTGGTCAGTTGGTCATCAAGGCGGGTCTAGGCTTGCCTCAACCACAGCCTGACATCATCAAACCAGACCTTGAATGTTGGGGTGGTCACTGAGTCCAAGCCCAAACTAGAGTCCTCAAAGGGATCTAAGAGCTCCTAGGCTGGGGCATGGCCCCCCAGCAATGTTCCTAGCACAAACCAGGCATTCACTAAATACTTGATGCATTCAATCCAAACAGCCAGATGTAGGTGATACAGGATGGTAATGCTGGGATGGAGCATGGGAGGCCAGAGCAGCAGGGATCTGGAGGAGGAGATGTAGTCCAGGAACTCAAGAGTTCAGACTCCAGAGGTTGAAAGACCTGAGATTTAATCCTGCCTCTGCTGCTTCAGATCTGTGTGACCTCAGGAAAGTTACTTGACATCTCTGAGCTTAGTTTCTTCTCCAGGGATCTTCCTGAACCAGGGATCAAATCCGGGTCTCCTGCCTTCAGGCAGATTCTTTATCATCTGAGCCACCAGGGAAGCCCAGTACTCTGGATTAGTAGCTCAGAATTGGTTTTGATAGACTCCTTCCTCCACAGGCGTGAGTGCGTGCTTGCATGAGGCATGTGTGTTCACTAGCGGGGGATTCTGGAACCCAATGGACTGTAGCTCTCCAGGCTCCTCTGTCTATGGGACTCTCCAAGCAAGAATACTGGAGTGAGTTGCCATTTCTTCCTCCACTTAGACTACCTAGTACTATGCTAAGTCTTTCATGTGCATTGCTTTTTTTGTTGTTGTTGTTTGTTTTTTAATCTTTTGGCCACATATAGGATTCTTAGTCTGCCAACCGGGGATTGAACCTGTGCCTTCTTCTTTGGAAGCATGGAGTCTTATGCACTGGATCTCCAGGGAAGTCCCATCGGCAATGTTTTTATTGACTCTTTCCAATCATCCTGTGGTGAGGTCTTAATTTTATCCTAGATCTACAGATGGGGAAACTGAGGCTCAGAGAGCCCAAAGTCACAGAGGATTCAAAGTGAGTTTGATTATTGTGCATGCTGTTCCTTGACGTGCCCCAAGGAGAGAAGCATCACAGTCAGGAGGGAGGCAGGAATGTCCAGCTGGTCAGTTGGTCATCAAGGCGGGTCTAGGCTTGCCTCAACCACAGCCTGACATCATCAAACCAGACCTTGAATGTTGGGGTGGTCACTGAGTCCAAGCCCAAACTAGAGTCCTCAAAGGGATCTAAGAGCTCCTAGGCTGGGGAATGGCCCCCCAGCAATGTTCCTGGCACAAACCAGGCATTCACTAAATACTTGATGCATTCAATCCAAACAGCCAGATGTAGGTGATACAGGATGGTAATGCTGGGATGGAGCATGGGAGGCCAGAGCAGCAGGGATCTGGAGGAGGAGATGTAGTCCAGGAACTCAAGAGTTCAGACTCCAGAGGTTGAAAGACCTGAGATTTAATCCTGCCTCTGCTGCTTCAGATCTGTGTGACCTCAGGAAAGTTACTTGACATCTCTGAGCTTAGTTTCTTCTGCACAATAGAGATAATGGTAACTTGGCTCTCAGTGGATGGCTGTGGGGGCCAAAGGAGACAATGCCTGTTAAAGCCTTTAGCAGAAAAAAAAGAAAAAACCAGCCCTTAGCAGAGCACCTGACAAAGTAAGCCCTCAATTAGTGGCAGTTGCGATCTGGATAGTGATTGTTAAAACAAGTTTTGAGTTAGGCCTTCAAAACAATGTTTCTGGGGATGTCCCTGGTGGTCCAGTGGCTAAGACTTTGCCCTTGCAATGCAGGGGGCCCAGGTTTGATCCCTAACCAGGGAACTAGATCCTACATGCCACAACTAAGAGTTTGCATGCTGCAAGTAAAGATCCCATGTGCCACACCAAGACCCAGGGCAGCCAAACACATCTCTTTTTTTTTTCTCTAAAAAAGGCTGCTACTTAGGATGTTCCTAGGTAGGAAGGGCATTGTGATGTGGGGACAAGGACAGAAGCAGCAGAAGGATGCAGAGGTCCCTCTTCTCAGTGGGCTCACCCTGGAGCCTGGCTGGACCAGGAAGACTGGTGGGATTTGCTGTAGAGATCTGCCTGAGTGGACCCAGTGAGGTCAAGGGAGGCAGGAGGAGACTAGCAGGCGCCTCTGCTGCAAGATGAAGGGGGCTGTGGCCAAGAGGGCGCATCCTCCACTGGAGGTCTTGGCTCTCCTGCTGCGCTGCCCACCCCACCCCCTACCCTCTCGGGTAGGAGTCCTTCTCCCAGGCCCATATTTGCACAAATGCCTCCCTCGCTGCTCGCTCCAGGGCCCCAGCCAAGAGGCACTATTTTAAGCTCCCTGGACGGGAACGCTGTTGGTGGGAACAGACCCAGCCAGAAAGCTCCCAGTTCTCAAAAAAGGGCAAGGCCTGGGTGAATGGGTGGCCACTGGGATGTGCAGAGGGCCTGCCATGTCCACATGACCCTCTGCCCAGGACAGGCGCCAATGCCTCCTCCCTCGAGGGGCAGTCAAGGAAATGTGAGTTGAGGCAGGGTAGTATTCCAAGAGGTGGGCTGTGCTCTGGGGCTGGGTGGCCGAGGCCACCCTTCCATCAGGATCCAGCCTTGAAGACACCAAGTTTGTGTTTCCAGGTTGCAGAGTAACACTGGGGACATCTTGTGTCACCCATACCAGTGCAGGAAACCCTTCTAAAGCACCTTTGCTGGACACCTCCAGCATGCAGTGATCATTTGTCTCTGAGGACGCCCATTCCACTTTTAAAGCTTCTGTTGTTAAAAACAAGGATAAATGCTTTGTCTTTTGTTATGCTTCAGTCCATTCCTATCACTCAGTAGGGCACAGTGGAGATAGCAGACTTCAGAAACAGTGCTTAGACACTTCCTCTGCACATCCATTTTTTCTAACTTCAGTGAGCCTCAGTTGCCTCATAGGGTTGTTAAAATGGCTTCATCATAAAAATTATGAATTGCCCAGCATACAATAGATACTTGAGATTTGGCCAGTATGGGTTGCTTTTTAAATTTTTTATTTTTTACAGTTTTGTTGTGGGTAGTTTTCATAGTAATGGGTTGGTGTGGGTGTGGCTACATTTATCGTATGCTGTTTTTGTGGTATGTGTGCTATTTTTGCTTTCTGATTGTCAAGAACCAGTGTAGGCTAGTATTTAAAGCACAGACTTAGAACTAAAACAACTGAACTCCAGCCCCTCCACAAAACACTTGAGTCACCTTGGGCAAGTGATTTAACTCTCCTAAACCTAAACCTATGTGTCCTCCTCGGGAGGAGGGGAAATGTAATGGGAAAATGCAGATAAAGCACCTGGCACCTCAGTGAACAACTCTGCTATTACTTTGTTGTACACAGTATTTTTAGCTATAATCAATAATGTCACACTGAACAATTCTAAGATCACTCTTTTCTAGAACTTTCTAGCTGCCAGGGTTCCAGTAAAAGTATAGACTGCCTGGGGAAAGAGTGAGCTCCCCATTAGCCGAGGTGTTTTAGCTGAGGTTGGAAGACCATTGTGAGGAAGATTCAAGTAAAAGAGAAAGCCCGGCTTGCTGAACTTCAAAAGTTCCCTCCAGCCCAGAGAGGTTGAGCCTCGAGGGCAGTCAAGGAAATGTGAGTTGAGGCAGGGTAGTATTCCAAGAGGTGGGCTGTGCTTGGGGCTGGGTGGCCGAGGCCACCCTTCCATCAGGATCCAGCCTTGAAGACACCAAGTTTGTGTTTCCAGGTTGCAGAGTAACACTGGGGACATCTTGTGTCACCCATACCAGTGCAGGAAACCCTTCTAAAGCACCTTTGCTGGACACCTCCAGCATGCAGTGATCATTTGTCTCTGAGGACGCCCATTCCACTTTTAAAGCTTCTGTTGTTAAAAACAAGGATAAATGCTTTGTCTTTTGTTATGCTTCAGTCCATTCCTATCACTCAGTAGGGCACAGTGGAGATAGCAGACTTCAGAAACAGTGCTTAGACACTTCCTCTGCACATCCATTTTTTCTAACTTCAGTGAGCCTCAGTTGCCTCATAGGGTTGTTAAAATGGCTGCATCATAAAAATTATGAATTGCCCAGCATACAATAGATACTTGAGATTTGGCCAGTATGGGTTGCTTTTTAAATTTTTTATTTTTTACAGTTTTGTTGTGGGTAGTTTTTATAGTAATGGGTTGGTGTGGGTGTGGCTACATTTATCGTATGCTGTTTTTGTGGTATGTGTGCTATTTTTGCTTTCTGATTGTCAAGAACCAGTGTAGGCTAGTATTTAAAGCACAGACTTAGAACTAAAACAACTGAACTCCAGCCCCTCCACAAAACACTTGAGTCACCTTGGGCAAGTGATTTAACTCTCCTAAACCTAAACCTATGTGTCCTCCTCGGGAGGAGGGGAAATGTAATGGGAAAATGCAGATAAAGCACCTGGCACCTCAGTGAACAACTCTGCTATTACTTTGTTGTACACAGTATTTTTAGCTATAATCAATAATGTCACACTGAACAATTCTAAGATCACTCTTTTCTAGAACTTTCTAGCTGCCAGGGTTCCAGTAAAAGTATAGACTGCCTGGGGAAAGAGTGAGCTCCCCATTAGCCGAGGTGTTTTAGCTGAGGTTGGAAGACCATTGTGAGGAAGATTCAAGTAAAAGAGAAAGCCCGGCTTGCTGAACTTCAAAAGTTCCCTCCAGCCCAGAGAGGTTGAGCCTGACGTCTGAGGCCTCAGGCCTCCATGCAGGCCATACTGCTGCCTCTACTTGTCCAGATCGAGACAGGAAGGAGCCCAAGGGGGCCGCGAGGGATGTGGAATAAACAGCCTGTCCCCAGGGCAGATGGAGACGCCGGGCCCCCTGCCCACCAGCATATCCTCTCCTCAGTCCCAGGGGATGTTTATACTCTGGTCAGAGTTTACAGGACGTCTGAACTTACAAAATCCAGAGTTCTGATTTCCTCCCCACAAGCTGTCAGCCCCTCCTCTTGCTGGGTGGGTCTGCACCTATTTTGGTTAGGAAGCCCCATCCTCCAGGGGAAGCAGGAAAACGGTGAAAAATGTTCTCTTCAGACCCCCAGAGCCAGGACCCCAGAGGAGGAAGCAGCTTGTAGTGTGGAGCTTGAGGGGAGAAGGGGATGGTATCTCCCAGCTGCTTGTGGGAGAGGAGTCCTGGGAGGGAGAGGAAGGGGGAGGGAGGTTTTCCCTTGCAGCTTGGGTTCAAAGGCCTGCTCCTCCAACACAGCTAATAGCCGATGGTACTCATCATGTCTGACTTATATATTGGCTTCAGCCCTTGACTCAGATGTCCTGTTTTCATTGCACTGATTTTGGTGTATGTCTGCCTGACTGCGAATCTGTGGATGGGGTACTGCACATGTGTGTTTTGTTTCAGTATTGTTTTGAAGAGTCACCAGGTTGGAAGCTTCTTGAAAGTCATGGACACACCTTATTTACATGTGCTTCTCAGGGGCTTCTCTGGAGGTCCAGTGGGTAAAGTGTCCGCCTTGCAGCGCAGGGGGCTCTGGTTTGATCCCTGACTTGGGAAAATCCCACGTCCCGCAGAGGAGCTGGACTGGTGCGTCCAATTACAAGCCAGCGCTCTGGAGCGCGTGCGCCCAGAGCCAGTGCTCTGCAACAAGAGAGGTCACTGCAATGGGAGGCCCACACAGGCCAAAGAATAAAGATGGATGAAAATAAATAAATTTTTTTAAATACCGAAAGAGGCCAAAATTAAAAAAAAAAAAAAGTGAAAGCATATGCTTCTCAGCCCCTGGCCCTAGAGTCGGAGCCCTACAGTGACCAGGGCGGGATCTCCTAAGAGAAGAGAGAAACCCTGAGGCTACTCACTAGCCACCACCTGGGGGACAGGGCAGAGACTCCAAGATTCATCACCTCACTCTTCCGCAAGGAGCCAAGGCTTCAGTCCCCTCTCTGCTTACCCCCCGCCGCCCCCGCCATGCATCACCACCAGAAAACAACCTCCAAAACTTGCAGGCTCTTAGGACTGCAGCGAAGCTCAACCCAGGCCTTCCAACAGAAGCTTGTCTCTAGAGCCTGAACCTCTTGGGAGACAATATTGAGAAGCTGCCCCAAGTGGTAGCTTAAATACCTTGTCTGGGAGGTTCTGTAAGTTTCTCGGAGCTGTGACCTCCAAGGCAGGGGCAAGGAAGAGCCTTGAGAGGCCTCAGAAAGGGTTTTTTTCCCTTCATTTGACAAATACATACTGAACACTAGCTATACACCAGGCACTGTTCTAGGCACTGCGTGTACACAAGGAACAGTTAACACAGTTCCTGAGCTCACACTCGTATAAGAGGACAGTGGAGGTAACAGCATCAACATTTAGGACCAGCCTGAGCCAGAAGCCTTTGCTGGGCCCTCTCTTCTCAGTCCCCTATTCCTCCTGTATCCGTGGGAACGCTTGCATCTCCTGGGAAGCCCATGACCTCAGCCCTTGGGGCATGTGGAGGAAGGTACAACATCTCCAGAATGTGAAAGCTTGCCAGATTTCCCTTGGAAGGTCGGTTCTCATAAATACTGTATTTGTGGGGAAGGAAGAAGAAGCGGCTAGTGTGGAATACGACCATTTTAAAGTCTGATTCCCAAGAAAGAAGCCCAAACATTCTCCTGCTGTTAGAAGACAGCTTCCAGGTTTCTGGCCCTGGAAGACAGTGGTGGTGCAGCCCTAGGACCCCAGCAGATGCTGCATGTAGCTGTACAAAGCACATTTATATCTGTGACTTTATTCCTGGCATCAATCCCATGTGAATATAAGCTTTTCACAGGAGCTCTCATAAGTAGGCAGAACCGAGGGAATTCAGATTTTTCCCTGAGAGCTCTACTTAATTACACTACTGTGCTATCTGAAATGTTCATTTAAAAGCTAACTCAGGTGCTAGTCTCCTGTATTTAACAAGAGGTTGTACACTAAGGGAATGAAAAGAGGAAAAAAAAAAAGATTTTCACAGAAGTTGAAACTGAAGTCCAAGGAAGGGAAATAACCTGCCCATGAATAGTGGGGAAAAGGGTGGCAGAGCTTGAGATGAAAGGCTGGGCCCCTGAGGACACTCTTGACCCCCACCCTACCCTAACCTTTGCCCCAGTTAGGGAATGAGCACTGGAAGTAGGCTGTGGTTAGAAGTGGGCACCCTGTCATTAGGCAGTACACACAGCACCAAAAGCCATCCGAGTCATCTCTGACACACAGAACTATGCTCCATGGACAAACCTATGTTCAAGGGAAGTGTGTCTGGAGAGAGGGCTCTGTGCCCAAGAGATATGTTTTCTGAGTCAGCGCTGGAGAGAGTTCAAGGGTCGGGCTGACCCCAATCTCCATCTCCCCCCACCCGCTGCCATTACATGCTCTTGGAAAAAACTAGGGTTGTTTGGCTCTTCAGTCAAGCAATCGCATAACTATGTCCATACTTCTTCGTCTTCCATATTGGGATTCCTTTGCATTCTATCTCATTATCTCAACCACAGAGCCAGCTCTGACCCTGTCATTCCAGAATCACTTACGCATCTTGTTTTTGAGGCCATTTCTTAGAATCACAGGCTCAAGGGAACCTTACAGGTCATTTTGCTGGTGTCTCAGGGATACTCCTATCAGATGTTCCCAAGTTTCTTATTATTCTCTACTTGTTTTAAAATATCTACCTTCCCCACCCTTCCATATGCTGATGACAAATTTGCTCTTGAGAATACAAAGAACAAAGCTGTTTCCTCTCCTGTGACAAGTATTATCAGTCAGGATGGGCCAAGTTGTAGTGCAGTAACAAACAATCCTCTTGAAGGCTCAGTCCAGGAAAGGCATCATTCCCACCTGTAAGTCCTTTATAAGCTACCCGAGTGAGCTCTCATAAGTAGGCAGAACCGAGGGAATTCAGATTTTTCCCTGAGAGCTCTACTTAATTACACTACTGTGCTATCTGAAATGTTCATTTAAAAGCTAACTCAGGTGCTAGTCTCCTGTATTTAACAAGAGGTTGTACACTAAGGGAATGAAAAGAGGAAAAAAAAAAAGATTTTCACAGAAGTTGAAACTGAAGTCCAAGGAAGGGAAATAACCTGCCCATGAATAGTGGGGAAAAGGGTGGCAGAGCTTGAGATGAAAGGCTAGGCCCCTGAGGACACTCTTGACCCCCACCCTACCCTAACCTTTGCCCCAGTTAGGGAATGAGCACTGGAAGTAGGCTGTGGTTAGAAGTGGGCACCCTGTCATTAGGCAGTACACACAGCACCAAAAGCCATCCGAGTCATCTCTGACACACAGAACTATGCTCCATGGACAAACCTATGTTCAAGGGAAGTGTGTCTGGAGAGAGGGCTCTGTGCCCAAGAGATATGTTTTCTGAGTCAGCGCTGGAGAGAGTTCAAGGGTCGGGCTGACCCCAATCTCCATCTCCCCCCACCCGCTGCCATTACATGCTCTTGGAAAAAACTAGGGTTGTTTGGCTCTTCAGTCAAGCAATCGCATAACTATGTCCATACTTCTTCGTCTTCCATATTGGGATTCCTTTGCATTCTATCTCATTATCTCAACCACAGAGCCAGCTCTGACCCTGTCATTCCAGAATCACTTACGCATCTTGTTTTTGAGGCCATTTCTTAGAATCACAGGCTCAAGGGAACCTTACAGGTCATTTTGCTGGTGTCTCAGGGATACTCCTATCAGATGTTCCCAAGTTTCTTATTATTCTCTACTTGTTTTAAAATATCTACCTTCCCCACCCTTCCATATGCTGATGACAAATTTGCTCTTGAGAATACAAAGAACAAAGCTGTTTCCTCTCCCTGTGACAAGTATTATCAGTCAGGATGGGCCAAGTTGTAGTGCAGTAACAAACAATCCTCTTGAAGGCTCAGTCCAGGAAAGGCATCATTCCCACCTGTAAGTCCTTTATAAGCTACCCGAGTGGGCTCTGCTCATCAGAATCACTCAGTAAGGGATTCCCTGATAGCTCAGTGGTTAAGGGTTCACCTGCCAATGCAGGAGACACGGGTTCCATCCCTGAACCAGGAAGATCCCACATTCTGCAGAGCAACTAAGCCCATGAGCTACAACTATGAAGCCTGTGAGGCCCGAGTTCCACAACAAGAGAAGTCACTGCAACAAGAAGCCTGTTCACCTCAACTAGAGAGTATCTCCGCTCCCTGCAACTAGAGAAGAGCCTGTGGCAACAGTGTAAACCCAGAATAGCCAAAAACAAATAAAAAAATAAAATTGAAAAAAAAAAAAGAATCACCCAGCAACATAGTGTGGTGGAAGTTTCATCATGACACTTGCTTCCACAAGTACCATAATTGGATCAGAGGTATACTGTCTACAGAGGTATACAGTGGATTTACAAAGATCAATCACAGATTCTAGAGTCTTGGCTCCAACCACTTATTTCCTTCAGCAAATTCTTTCATCTCTTTAAGTCTCCATTTCTTATCTATGAAATGAGGATCATGAGAAAGTACCTACCTCACAGATTTGCTGTGAGATTAACTGAGAAGTCGGATGCAAACCCTTAGGCCAGAGTTTGGTTCATAGAAATAATTCAATAAATATCAGTTATATATAATGTTAGCATGGTATTATGTTTACTTAATAGTGGCTACCAGTTCCAGACAGAGCAGTGGTTCTTTCCACTATTCCTCAGTCTGAATTCCTTCAAAGAGTTCTTTTGCTTTTTTCTGCAAGTCATTTTCACATTATTTTTTGTGCACTTTATTTCATAAGAGACGCCCTTAAAGGGTCAAAGCTGAGACATGAAAGGATACATCCACGTGTCTTGCCAACCCCAACCAATTTATCCAGTTCAAGGTACATTGCCAAGTTCTTTGGGGGAGTCCAGAAAAGTCAAATCTGGAGAATCAGTGCTTGAGATACAACCTAATGATAGAGAGCAACATCAATCAAACTATAGAATTTCAGAGTGACAACAATATCTTTTGTTCCAAAAGAGTCACTATACGACTTCTCTTTTACAGAAGGGCAAACCCAAATCAGAGAGGGAAGGGGACTGATACAGTGTCACACAGCAATTCAGTGTCAGAGCTGGGACTAGAATGCCCTTCCTTTAATCCCAATCTCGGGGCTTTCCACACATCATATAAGGGGACAACGTTCTCTACCACTGGGCAAGGAGGGGGCAGGTCTCTTGGAATTACAGCTTGTCCTCATTTCACAGAGTTGCACTCTGATGGAGTTGTAAAGAACTTTATAAACATTACCTTATTAAGGCTTCTTGGAAACCCAAAGTCACAGTCCTCTGGGTCATGGGACATGCATTGAGCATCCAGTGAACAAACAAAGGGTAATGTTACATTTTTCACTTCGTTTAGGAAACCTGGCTTCTAATTATAGGATTTGTTTAATAGTCCCGGTTGGTTTACAAAGGCTTGGAGGCAGCCTGCATGAGGGCTGCTGAGGAGTGTCAGAGGAGGCACGGGGGTGAGGGTAGAGATGGAAGAGCAAAGTCAACTTCAACTGAGGCCTGGAGGCGGCTATTAAAGTAATTTCCCCTAATCCCACCAACCAGGTTGCTCCCATTTGGAAATTATCTTCAACACTTCCCCTCTGTTACCATGACCCTTTCATACACAGGCAATGAACCTGAACTTGCTTGGTGGCAGGCAGGTAAAACAATGATCACACTGCTCTTAGGTTCTGTGAAAACTTGAGCCCCTTCAATATCAGTCATTATTAGTGCCTCCCTCCTTGGGGAAAAGTGGACTAGCAGCTGGCTTGATATCCACGGTTATTTATTTAAATAAGTTATTTTTTAAAATAAACCTTTATAAATTTTATAAAATTTATCACTACTGTATTAATATATTCCATCCTCTTAATACAAATTAAAAAATAGAAACTATATAGAAATAAAAACAGAAACCCCTAATATTATAATAATAATGGTATACATAATATAGTATAGAATATAACCAAACCTCTTTAGTTAATTCTTACTTCAGTGTAAATCTGGAGAATCAGTGCTTGAGATACAACCTAATGATAGAGAGCAACATCAATCAAACTATAGAATTTCAGAGTGACAACAATATCTTTTGTTCCAAAAGAGTCACTATACGACTTCTCTTTTACAGAAGGGCAAACCCAAATCAGAGAGGGAAGGGGACTGATACAGTGTCACACAGCAATTCAGTGTCAGAGCTGGGACTAGAATGCCCTTCCTTTAATCCCAATCTCGGGGCTTTCCACACATCATATAAGGGGACAACGTTCTCTACCACTGGGCAAGGAGGGGGCAGGCCTCTTGGAATTACAGCTTGTCCTCATTTCACAGAGTTGCACTCTGATGGAGTTGTAAAGAACTTTATAAACATTACCTTATTAAGGCTTCTTGGAAACCCAAAGTCACAGTCCTCTGGGTCATGGGACATGCATTGAGCATCCAGTGAACAAACAAAGGGTAATGTTACATTTTTCACTTCGTTTAGGAAACCTGGCTTCTAATTATAGGATTTGTTTAATAGTCCCGGTTGGTTTACAAAGGCTTGGAGGCAGCCTGCATGAGGGCTGCTGAGGAGTGTCAGAGGAGGCACGGGGGTGAGGGTAGAGATGGAAGAGCAAAGTCAACTTCAACTGAGGCCTGGAGGCGGCTATTAAAGTAATTTCCCCTAATCCCACCAACCAGGTTGCTCCCATTTGGAAATTATCTTCAACACTTCCCCTCTGTTACCATGACCCTTTCATACACAGGCAATGAACCTGAACTTGCTTGGTGGCAGGCAGGTAAAACAATGATCACACTGCTCTTAGGTTCTGTGAAAACTTGAGCCCCTTCAATATCAGTCATTATTAGTGCCTCCCTCCTTGGGGAAAAGTGGACTAGCAGCTGGCTTGATATCCACGGTTATTTATTTAAATAAGTTATTTTTTAAAATAAACCTTTATAAATTTTATAAAATTTATCACTACTGTATTAATATATTCCATCCTCTTAATACAAATTAAAAAATAGAAACTATATAGAAATAAAAACAGAAACCCCTAATATTATAATAATAATGGTATACATAATATAGTATAGAATATAACCAAACCTCTTTAGTTAAGTTCATTACTTCAGTGTAAATCAGGAAAAAAATCAAAACCAGAAAACTATAATAAAATAAGCCAAATCACCCAAAATTCCATATTCTTTCAAACATCTAACTGTATTTTCACGTACATGTGCAACCACACACACATTCACATGTGCCACAGGGAGTTTCTTTGTATCACTCAGGGTGTGATTATTGTGACCCAATTGGTCCTCAGACTTTAAATGTTCGAGGCCCCATGCCAGTAAGAGCATGAAGCAGAGTGCAACGCAGCCACTCTTCCCAAGTTTTTACCACCTTCTTCTAGGTGGAAGGTGGGGTCCCCTAGTCCTTATAGGTGTCTTGGTGTGGAGACAGTGATGAGCCCCATCTGGTGTTATATCCATGTGCTGAACATGATAGAAGGATATGAATCTCTAAGCAGAAGCTGGTCTTGTTCAGTTATACCCAAAACTGTGGGTCAAGTTCACACCTTCAAAAGGGGCTGCAGAGTTGGGAGCTAATATTCTCCTTAGACCAAGGAAGGGCTCTAAGCCAACTGCCTAGGCCCCTTCAACAAAGGCAAACCTGTCCCATTTCCCATCAGCATTCATATGCCAGGGAGTCATAGAAATTTCAAAGGATTGTGCTAGACCATTGTCCCTCCCCGACAATCACTCCTCCAAAAGATTTGTTACATCCCTCTCTCCCTGCCTTTCCCAGAAATCCTCCTTTCAGGCAGTTCATAATGACCTCTGTCCTGGTCTGTCCGTGCAGTGGACTAAGGGAAGATGAAACACAAACCTAACCTCCAGCAGGGCATTTCGCTACATCCATACTTAACTCCACACAGACATGCCATTTATTTTGTTATGGTAAAAATTGCATAATATAAAACTGAACATTTTAATTTTTGAAGTGTGCAGTTCAGCGGCATTAAGTATGTACACAGTGCTGTGCAACTATCACTGCTGTCCACTTACAGAGCTTTCTCACTATCCCAAACAGGACCTCTGTAGCCATTAAACGTAACTGCCCATCCCTCTCCCCTCCCAGGTTCTGGCCACCACCATTCTTTCTGTCTCTATGACTTTGTCTCTTAGATACCTCATATAAGTGGACTCATATGATATTTATTCTTCTATGTCTGATTTATTTCACTTAGCATAATATTTTCAAAGATTTTCCATGCCGTTGCATGTACCAGAATTTCTTTCCTTTTTATGGCTGAATAATATTCTATTGTATGCATGTACCACACTTTGTCCACTCATCCATTTATGAACACTTCAGCTCTGTTCACACTTTGGCTATTGTGAATAATGCTGCTGCAGACATCAGTGAACAAGTATCTCAATATCTAGGGGTTTTGGTGGTGGTGGTAATATTATCATTACTATTATTATCATACCCATCCATCCTGAAGAGTGTGAAGTGGTATCTCATTAGTTTGGCAAACACATCACTTTGCTTAAATGGTATTACTCCATATATCATCATCTATACCATGATCTTTTTTTTTTTGATTGGCCTCTTTTATTGTTTATTTATTTATCTATTTTCATCCATCTTTATTCCTTGGCCTGTGTGGGCCTCCCATCGTGGTGGCCTCTCTTGTTACAGAGCGCCAGCTCGGGGCACATGTGCTCCAGAGCACTGGCTCGTCATTGGACACACCGGTCCAACCGCTCCGCGGCACATGGGATCTTCCCTGGCCAGGGACCGAACCAGTGTCCCTTACACTGCAAGGTCGACTCTACTCACTGGACCACCAGGAAAGCCCTATACCCTGATCTTTAACCTCAGTAATATGTTGTGGAAAGCTATCTAAACAAAATTTTTGAGGAACTTCCCTGTTGGTCCAGTGGCTGAGACTCCATATTACCAAAGCAGGGGAGCCAGGTTTGATCCCTGGTCAGGGAACTAGATCCCGCGTGCTGCAACTAAGAGTGTGCATACCACAGTGAAGATCCTTCATGCCACAACTGAGACCAGGCATAGTTAAATAGATAAATGAAATAACAGATATTTAAAATATATATAGTATTTAAAAAATGGTTTGATGACAATTATAAGTACTTCTTCAGTAATTGTCTATTACCTCTCAGAATCAAACTTGGTCAATGAATCAAAACTCTTGTGCTCATCAAAGAAACATAGGGAGATTGATTTTCAACTTTCTAAAACATGTCTCCCAAATGATCACCTCTGAGTTGTGCCTTTGGGTCAAAGCAGCATCAAGTCAGGGTTAGGGGTTAGGAACAGGTTGAGGGTAAGAACATGAAGTGTGAGATAAAACTCACAGGACCTCAGAGCTGGAAGGGACTTGCCAAGTTGTCATCTAGCCTCTTGGCTATCTTAGTAAAGTGATGACTTCTCTGACTCATCACTTTATCAAGAAAAGCCCATTAGCCCATCTCTTCCTTGAGTAAATCCACTGATTCAGGAAGTCCTTCCTGGAATTTTCCCGGTGGTCCAGTGGTCCAGTGGACTCTGTGCACTGGGGGTGCAGGTTCGACCCCTGGCCAGAAACTAACATCCCACATTTTCCCAATAAAAAAGTTCTTCCTATGTAGTTCTAAACCCTATCTTCCTGCAGGTTCTAACTGCACCAGTTCAACCTCAGCTTTGCTCCATCCCCCCGAGTCTCTTGGTCTCCAGGCCCCTCCCCTGCCCACTAGGGATTGCCTTGCCCTGACAGCACACACCCTCTGAGGACACAGCCCCTATCAAGCAGCTCCCCTCACCTCCCAAGACGCCTCACTCACACACACAAAGCCAGAGTCTCCCTGACCTATTTCCTCCGGGAATGGAGGGATTTCACGACTGGCTAGCTACAGTGTGGAAAGAGACGCCATATCACACAATGGTCAATAGACGTAAGACACACATGACTCCCAAGAGAGGTCATGGGAGGAAACAGGAATGGTTTCAAAAATGTGTGAGATAGATCTGGGGAGACTGAGTCACAAAGGGTGCCATTGATTCAGTCTCTGGAGATATTCTGGTGCCTGGACCCCACCTCCTCTCCTGATCCCTGGTAAAACTAGTACTAGAGGCATACCACGGATCCTTCATGCCACAACTGAGACCAGGCATAGTTAAATAGATAAATGAAATAACAGATATTTAAAATATATATAGTATTTAAAAAATGGTTTGATGACAATTATAAGTACTTCTTCAGTAATTGTCTATTACCTCTCAGAATCAAACTTGGTCAATGAATCAAAACTCTTGTGCTCATCAAAGAAACATAGGGAGATTGATTTTCAACTTTCTAAAACATGTCTCCCAAATGATCACCTCTGAGTTGTGCCTTTGGGTCAAAGCAGCATCAAGTCAGGGTCAGGGTTAGGAACAGGTTGAGGGTAAGAACATGAAGTGTGAGATAAAACTCACAGGACCTCAGAGCTGGAAGGGACTTGCCAAGTTGTCATCTAGCCTCTTGGCTATCTTAGTAAAGTGATGACTTCTCTGACTCATCACTTTATCAAGAAAAGCCCATTAGCCCATCTCTTCCTTGAGTAAATCCACTGATTCAGGAAGTCCTTCCTGGAATTTTCCCGGTGGTCCAGTGGTCCAGTGGACTCTGTGCACTGGGGGTGCAGGTTCGACCCCTGGCCAGAAACTAACATCCCACATTTTCCCAATAAAAAAGTTCTTCCTATGTAGTTCTAAACCCTATCTTCCTGCAGGTTCTAACTGCACCAGTTCAACCTCAGCTTTGCTCCATCCCCGAGTCTCTTGGTCTCCAGGCCCCTCCCCTGCCCACTAGGGATTGCCTTGCCCTGACAGCACACACCCTCTGAGGACACAGCCCCTATCAAGCAGCTCCCCTCACCTCCCAAGACGCCTCACTCACACACACAAAGCCAGAGTCTCCCTGACCTATTTCCTCCGGGAATGGAGGGATTTCACGACTGGCTAGCTACAGTGTGGAAAGAGACGCCATATCACACAATGGTCAATAGACGTAAGACACACATGACTCCCAAGAGAGGTCATGGGAGGAAACAGGAATGGTTTCAAAAATGTGTGAGATAGATCTGGGGAGACTGAGTCACAAAGGGTGCCATTGATTCAGTCTCTTGAGATATTCTGGTGCCTGGACACCTCCTCTCCTAGGATCTGCCTCTAGGTCATTCCCAATCCTTGTTCTGACCCCTGGCAACAGACTTTCTGATAACGGAGCCTGTTGACTCACAAGGCACAGAGTTCATGAGTATTCAGATGGGGGGGGTCTCTCTGTGACTTATCCTGGTTATTTTTGTTTGGTTTTCTGTCTTGATGTAATATCCTGATGCTACAGTAGCAGAAGTAACAGGGACATAAGTTTCACAGCTTCCAGCATGGACTTTCCATAATTTTGATGGTTCCACGAGGTTGGCTTTATCTCAACCCTGGGGTCTGCCGGTGGTGCTGCAGAGTGTCAGACCAAAACACTGAGCAGGGCAGAGAGTGGGGCATCTCCACCCTGCCCTCTAAGTGGCATCTATCTTTTCAGCTCAAGAAGGAAGGGGATGATGGGAGTAGCCAGCCTGCTGAGGGTCAGGTCTGGTGTCATAACCTTAAAAATATCTAGAGCCGTGTGGGATGGACCCCTTCGTAAGCAGATCCTGTTTCATCTTCACAGCAATCCTGGGAGGTGAGGCTATTTCTGGCTCCATTTTACAGAGGAGGAAAGTCAGGGCTACAGATGCCAGACACAGTTTCCATCCCCGCCCCCAGAGGAAGCAGCAGAGGCAGTGCTGAGTGCAGTCTGGCTCCAGACTGGACTCAGTGCCCAGGACTGCAGGGCCACCCTACCTGACCCTCACAGCAGCCCCGACAGGTAGGCCCTGTGTTCCCCATTTTACAGAGGAGGAAAGAGCAGGAGGAGCAGCAACTGAATAATGAAGGCACCTAGACCTCACAGCTAAGAAACTGTTAAGGCAGGAACAAACACAGGCTCCTGACAAGAGAATTCTTTCCTCAGAAGGAACAAAGTCGGGGTGGAGATCCTCCTACTAGACCAGGAGCCTCTTAAGATCAGGGATGGTGTCAGGCTCAGCACTCCACACCCCTGGGGCCATAGCTGCTCCATGCAAGATGGCCAAAGGGAATTCTGGAGGGAATCCTGCCCTGAGGAAGGGGAGGGAGGGGACAGCAGCCTGTGTGGGCCAGGAGACTGAATGAGAGTCTGAAAGGTGATTGGGGTTCAGCCAGCCTGACCACAGAGGGGAAGCGTTGAACAGCAAGGCCACTGGGAGGAGCCCTCCGCCAGCCTCATCAGCTGCTCCTATGCCCATGGCTGCTGCTCCACAGACATCTTCCTGGCTATCCCTCACAGGCACTGCAGGCCTGGGGCCTCAGATCCTTCCCCGGGGGAGTCGTGCTCTTCCAGGAAGAGCTAGACAACAAGCAACTACGTCTGTAGATATGTTCAAAACTGGCACAACCCCGGAGGGCACCGGGCAGAGGCAACAATGGAAAATAATGCAGTGGCCCGACAAGGCCTCTCCCAGGGGTGACTTCTGAGCTGAGACTAGAAGCCTCAGGGGGAGCCAGCCATGGGAAGCTTGGAAACAGCACTTTTATCAGAGAGCACTGCAATCGCAAAGGCCCTGAGGCATGGCCATTGATGTGGCCAGAGCACAGTGAAAAATGGTGAAAGATGGGCCTTTCTTAAGACTAGGACTCCAGGGGAAGGGGAGCCCCAGAGGCAGTCCCTGGATTCCCTCTCCTGCCTGTCGAAGCCTCCCGTGTGACTGGGACAGCCCACCTTTCTGGGAATCCCGCCTTCATCACACAAGGATAGGGTTGGCCTCCCAGGCCTCCCTCGCTTTCTGGACAGAGGATTCACTTCCTCATGGTACACCATCCCCTGCACTCCCACCACCCTCTGGAACCCAGGAGCCAGGACTGGTGTCTTCCCCACTGGATGCTCCCAGAAAAAATCTCAGAACTCTCACTCCAGTGCTGGGACACACGGGCCGGAGGGAGAAGGAGGAAGTTCTCACACACAGCTTGCTCCCAGGGAGTTTGCTCATGTTCCCAGGCTGACAACTGGCAACCCTCAGAACTCTGGCCCCTACCCTCTTCCTCCTCCTCCTCTCCCTGACTCCCGCTCTCCCCCAGCCCCCCTTCTCCAGCTTAATGACTTCCACATGGGCCTCTGGCAGCTGGAGCCAAGCCTCCCAGCATTGTCTGAAATCTCCAAATTTAGAAGAAATATGAAAATTGTCAACCACTCCTTCCTTAGGGGGTAAAAGCAACATTCGGCACCGGGGGCAGGTCAAGGCGAGGTGGTCACGTGACAGGTGCCTGGGCCAATAGCAGGCCCCTGAGAGGACTCAGCACCCGCCTCACCCCAACACCAGGCTCGCCTCTTCAGCTCATATAAGGTAAAAGGCAGAAGGGTCTCTGCAGTCAGGGAGCAGTGGGCAAGGGGCTAAGGGGAGGGGGGCCCAGTGCCAGCTGTTTAAAAGTGCCCTGTGGCAGTGGCAGTGAGGGGTGCCAGAGGCCCAGTGAAGTTAGTTGAGAAGCAGTGATACCCCCAACCTTCTTCTAAACAAGCTGGCCATGTCTAACAATGGAAAATAATGCAGTGGCCCGACAAGGCCTCTCCAGGGGTGACTTCTGAGCTGAGACTAGAAGCCTCAGGGGAGCCAGCCATGGGAAGCTTGGAAACAGCACTTTTATCAGAGAGCACTGCAATCGCAAGGCCCTGAGGCATGGCCATTGATGTGGCCAGAGCACAGTGAAAAATGGTGAAAGATGGGCCTTTCTTAAGACTAGGACTCCAGGGGAAGGGGAGCCCCAGAGGCAGTCCCTGGATTCCCTCTCCTGCCTGTCGAAGCCTCCCGTGTGACTGGGACAGCCCACCTTTCTGGGAATCCCGCCTTCATCACACAAGGATAGGGTTGGCCTCCCAGGCCTCCCTCGCTTTCTGGACAGAGGATTCACTTCCTCATGGTACACCATCCCCTGCACTCCCACCACCCTCTGGAACCCAGGAGCCAGGACTGGTGTCTTCCCCACTGGATGCTCCCAGAAAAAATCTCAGAACTCTCACTCCAGTGCTGGGACACACGGGCCGGAGGGAGAAGGAGGAAGTTCTCACACACAGCTTGCTCCCAGGGAGTTTGCTCATGTTCCCAGGCTGACAACTGGCAACCCTCAGAACTCTGGCCCCTACCCTCTTCCTCCTCCTCCTCTCCTGACTCCCGCCTCCCCAGCCCCCTTCTCCAGCTTAATGACTTCCACATGGGCCTCTGGCAGCTGGAGCCAAGCCTCCCAGCATTGTCTGAAATCTCCAAATTTAGAAGAAATATGAAAATTGTCAACCACTCCTTCCTTAGGGGGTAAAAGCAACATTCGGCACCGGGGGCAGGTCAAGGCGAGGTGGTCACGTGACAGGTGCCTGGGCCAATAGCAGGCCCCTGAGAGGACTCAGCACCCGCCTCACCCCAACACCAGGCTCGCCTCTTCAGCTCATATAAGGTAAAAGGCAGAAGGGTCTCTGCAGTCAGGGAGCAGTGGGCAAGGGGCTAAGGGGAGGGGGGCCCAGTGCCAGCTGTTTAAAAGTGCCCTGTGGCAGTGGCAGTGAGGGGTGCCAGAGGCCCAGTGAAGTAAGTTGAGAAGCAGTGATACCTCCAACCTTCTTCTAAACAAGCTGGGCCATGTCTCCAGGCCACAGGAGCCACACCTGGACAGAGCCTGGGAGAGGTAAGCACCATGGCAGACAGGACTCTCTGAGTCAGTAGTGGGGTGCGGACTTGTCCGCGGTATCCTCCGCCTGGGACTTCCTGGGGGCTTGCTGGGGTCTGGCCCTTTCTCTCTTATTAATTCCCTCTGGGCCTCAGTTTCTTCATCTGTGCAGGGGCTGCACTGAATGATTTCTAAGCACTCATCCTGCCCTGACAGGCTGCGCAGGGTCTGTGAACCAGTTGGCTTTGGGGACTCCTTGCGGCTGTGCTTAAATGAGGGGGGGAAGGTGGGAGCAGAGAGAGGGGACAGCTTCAATGTTCAGCCTGAGCATCACCAGCGTTTCTAAACCTGGGCCCGTCTTGCTAAGTTTGCTGTAGACAGTGCTTATTCCTTGTCTATGAGGTTTGATTTCTCAGCCCTAAGACACTGGGGCTCCTGGCAAGTAAAACTGTTTTCAAATAATGGCTTCAAGAAACAAAGCTGTTGGAGAAGCGATGTTCGTTCAGCTTCCAGCAGACAGGCAGCGAGGCAGGAAAGCCGGGGTGCTGGCCGGGATGCAGCAGCGGGCTGGGCACGCTGGCTGGGCAATGAGGGCGCAGGCTCCAGCCTCAGCTTTGCCTCTCACTGCCCGACCCTGTGGCCTCAGGCAGACACCCTACCCTCGCTGGACTGCAATTCCCGGTCTGTCCTGTGAGGCCATCAGATAACACGGTCTCTGTGCTTCTCTGAGGACATGGCTTCCGAGCCCTGTTTGAGCCTAGCAGTTTCCCCAGGAGGTCCTGAGCTGAGTCTGTTGTTTGACAAAAGGTATAGGGTCCAAGCAGCCACTCGGAGCCTGGGGTAGCACTTGGAGGCTGAGCCTCAGGGGGTGGAAAGAGCTGAAGCATTTCTCCTGGCAGGCCTGGCCCAGGGAAGGGTCAGCCCATACCCCGGAGACAGTTTCTGCTGGGGAAGGGGCTGGTCTTTAAACTCAGTGTACCAAGGGGTCAGGATCTGGGGATGGAGACAGCAGAGAGTTTCAGTAGGGATGAAGTGGTGGAACCAGGGGACTCAGAGGAAAGATGGGGAACATGGGAGGTAGGGCTGGAAGACGGTCAGGCATCATGGCTCCTCTGACTATGCTCTGGCCACATCTCAGTCTCAGAATGGACACAGTCCTCCAGCTCCAGCCTGCCCAGCATCTTCACCTCCCCACTGGTGGTTACACAAGACCCGAGGCCATAACAGTCCAATAGCAGACTCTGGAATCCAACTGCCTGGGTTTGATTCTGGCTTGTGCACTTGCCGTCTCTGAGCCTCAGCCTCCTCTTCTATAGAACAGCTATGGTCTTGGTTCTGACCTCACTTGGCTATCCCAAGGAGTGAGGGGCATATGTATCTAAGAGCAGGATAAATGGGGCTCATGTTCATTACAAGTGGGCACTATTTTGCAGTCTTGGCTAACTAAGATGACCTCAGCTATGTTTAGAGAGAAGTGTAAGAGAGATCCACCCAGGGAGCACCCTGAGTTGCTGAAGAGAAAACAGTGTCTGGAAAGAGGCAGGAAGGGTGAGTTCAGAGGTCAGAAGGTACAGGACACAGGAGAGGGGTCAGTTTGAGATGTGTAAAGGGCTAGGTGAAGTCCTGTTTCCTGCATTTATGGGGCATTTTGTGGGTCGTGTGCCCCAGTGTGTGGTATCTGAAGCATGGCATGCTCACCAGCTGAGAGGGAATCCTGGCTGGGGCAGGAAGCTGCACTCCAGCCTCTCCAGGAAACCCCAGGCCTATGAAGTCTGAAGAATGCTGGGCTGTCATGCAGTCTGAGACCCTCACACACACAGCCGAGGTCACTGAACCCAGGAAAAGAGAGCACTGCCCTAGGTCCCACAGAGAGCTCCCCTCCTCTCTTGCAGCACAAGCGTCTGCCCGGCCAAGGGCTCTGCATGGTGCTGCAGACAGGAGGATTACACTGCACTGACTGCGGTCCAGGCCTAAGGCCTTTACACAAATTACAGGAACTCACTTCATCTTCAAAACCACCCTGTGCGGGAGGTGCCACTATTATCCCTGTTGTACCCATGAGGACACTGACACAGAAAGGTTAAGTAGCTAGTGGAAGGCCACATCGTTAGGGAACTGATAAACCTGGACACGGCATGTGTGCCTGCGGCCCCGCTCCTCTGTCTCCAGGGGTCTCCACACCCTGCCCTGCTCCACGGACCCACACCACAAAATTTCCCAGGGACCCTCCTAAGTACCTCATGAATATGCATAGGGGATTCCCCCTCTTGCATTATCATTTACTCCTCCCAGGATTACCCTGAGGCAAGAATCAGCATCATTCCATCATCCTAGTTCACAAGGAAAGAAACCACTGGAGCGTACCCAAGGTTTCATGGCTACAAGTGGTGGAGGGGATCTGAACCCAGCCTGCAAAATGCATGCTTGGAGTCTGCCTACCAGGGCACCTCTGAGTGCAGTGAGGAGGAATCCGCTTCGTAAGCGGGTGACCACACCAGAGTTTAATCCATCTTCTGGTTCCAAGGCCACTGCTATTCTTTGAGCCCCACCACTGCCAAGACAGCAAAGAGTTGCTTGTCACTGCTCCCTAGGAGCCACAGGACAGCTCCTTGGGCAAAGTCAGCCCTTTCCCAGGCTGGCTTGTTCCAGGGAGGAGCTGACACACACAGCCCTGAGGAATACAAACCTCTAACTCGCAGGGCTGTGTCTGATTCCCTGGGTGAGCCTGAGGGTTGGGGGAGATGGCCTCGGGGGTTCTCATCTCTAGGCTATGCCTAGCCCCTGCCTCAACAGCAATTTCCCAACTGAACAGTCCCTGGAGCTCAGGGCCATAGGTTGTGCAAAGAATTATGAAAAAGACTTTATCCAACTGTGGTTAGTATGACCATTTTTGTTTACATCTCCTGGGGCACATGAGGCAGAGTTTCTCTGGGGTTCATGTTTAGAGAGGGATTCCTAGGTTCTGGTGTGCATGCCTGTCAGCTTCGCAAGAAAACACCGTACTATTTTTCCAAACTAGCTAAACTGTATCACAACTTCCACCAGCAGTACCTGAGCATTCCCTTCCTTGACAAACCTTGAAATTATCTGAATTCTTGAAGTGTATATGTTATGTGCTTTGTCCTCGTTGAATTTGTATAATTAAGAAGGTAAAGAAGAAACAGAAATGCTGTAGATACCTGTAGTCCACACAGGTATCTAGAAATTTGCCCTACATGCACTAAGCCCGGAGGCCCTGGAGTGGGGGTGGCCCTCCCCGAGCCCACCAGTCTGTGGGCTAACCAGAGGTTGCCTATGATGGGTCTGCAGGAATTCAGGGGGAGGGAGCTCACGGTGTCTGCAGCCTGTCTAGACAGTCCTGGCCCCGTGGCGTGGGGAAGGCTCGCGGAGGCCGGCCCCCTCCCCTCTTGCAAAAGAGGCTTGTTGGCGGCACTGCTTCACCAGAAGCCTTCTCCCCAACTCAAACCAGGAACACACAGCATGAGTCAGCCACTCTGGTGGCCCACAATCCTCCCCTCGCCAGGCCCCTTTTTGTTTGGATGAGAAAACAGAAGCTGACTCTGCAGCCAAGGGTCTTTCCAGTGTGGGCTGAACGAATCCCCATATCCAGGTGATGAGGCGACCAGGAGGGTCAAAGCACGGCCCGAGGAGGCTGAGACGCAGCAGGCGGGCTGCCTGCGATTGAATCCCAGATCTGCCACCGTAACAGCTGTGTGACCGTGGGCATGACAAGAGCACCAGCCGCGTCGTAGCTCACTGAATCGCCTGGATTAAATGAGTTAAAGCTCATGAAGCCCTTAGATCAGTGACTGGTACACAGTTAGTACTCAGTAAAAAAAAATAACTGCCCAAATGTAGACGACCAAAGGCAGTTTCTTTAGTGTGGAGCAGGTGCCATACTGGGTCCCAACTCCACCTTCCACCTAGGGGCATAAACTGCCTTTATTCCTTCCAAAATAACAATCCTCATATACCAAGTCTTCCCAAGTGGCCAGCCCTTCACCCAGCACTCTCTAAGGTAAATATCATTATGCCTCTGGAAACCCACAGGCTCAAAGAGGTGTAGTCATTTGCCCAAAGTCACACAGCTTATAAGAGGCTCAGCTGGAGTTCAAACCCAGGTCTGGCTGACTCCAAAACCCATGCACAGACAGTACCTGAGCATTCCTTCCTTGAAAATGATTAATTCTTGAAGTGTATATGTTATGTGCTTTGTCCTCGTTGAATTTGTATAATTAAGAAGGTAAAGAAGAAACAGAAATGCTGTAGATACCTGTAGTCCACACAGGTATCTAGAAATTTGCCCTACATGCACTAAGCCCGGAGGCCCTGGAGTGGGGGTGGCCCTCCCCGAGCCCACCAGTCTGTGGGCTAACCAGAGGTTGCCTATGATGGGTCTGCAGGAATTCAGGGGGAGGGAGCTCACGGTGTCTGCAGCCTGTCTAGACAGTCCTGGCCCCGTGGCGTGGGGAAGGCTCGCGGAGGCCGGCCCCCTCCCCTCTTGCAAAAGAGGCTTGTTGGCGGCACTGCTTCACCAGAAGCCTTCTCCCCAACTCAAACCAGGAACACACAGCATGAGTCAGCCACTCTGGTGGCCCACAATCCTCCCCTCGCCAGGCCCCTTTTTGTTTGGATGAGAAAACAGAAGCTGACTCTGCAGCCAAGGGTCTTTCCAGTGTGGGCTGAACGAATCCCCATATCCAGGTGATGAGGCGACCAGGAGGGTCAAAGCACGGCCCGAGGAGGCTGAGACGCAGCAGGCGGGCTGCCTGCGATTGAATCCCAGATCTGCCACCGTAACAGCTGTGTGACCGTGGGCATGACAAGAGCACCAGCCGCGTCGTAGCTCACTGAATCGCCTGGATTAAATGAGTTAAAGCTCATGAAGCCCTTAGATCAGTGACTGGTACACAGTTAGTACTCAGTAAAAAAAAATAACTGCCCAAATGTAGACGACCAAAGGCAGTTTCTTTAGTGTGGAGCAGGTGCCATACTGGGTCCCAACTCCACCTTCCACCTAGGGGCATAAACTGCCTTTATTCCTTCCAAAATAACAATCCTCATATACCAAGTCTTCCCAAGTGGCCAGCCCTTCACCCAGCACTCTCTAAGGTAAATATCATTATGCCTCTGGAAACCCACAGGCTCAAAGAGGTGTAGTCATTTGCCCAAAGTCACACAGCTTATAAGAGGCTCAGCTGGAGTTCAAACCCAGGTCTGGCTGACTCCAAAACCCATGCACAGACACTCTAGCACTGTCCCTACTAGTCTGTGAGCAAAAGCTACTTCTGGTTGTAGTAGAAAAACTCTTGGCATTTAGGAAGGGGGACACTTGAAGCCTGATGCCTCAGTAGGATATAAACAGACCACCTCACTCCCATCCTCATGCCCTCTTGGGGGAAGAAATGCAGACCATGCTTCTCACCCGTGAGCACGCCTGAGAGTGGGCTGAGTACCCCCAGAGCCAGGGCAGTCCTGGGCTGCCCTTGACCAGCACAGCTCCTCAGTTTATTAGAGGAAGAAACCGCACACTCCTGCACATCCCTGAGAGTGTACATTCCAGTCACGGGCCTAGGTGCACTCCTCTAAGGTCATCCTGTGACCCAAGCCACACTCAGAGGGAGATGGAAAATACACTGGATGTGGCAAGTTTAACAGAGACACTGCTCAGCTGCCACTAGTCTCTGGTACACTAGCTTCTGCCCCTACTCTCCTCCTCCTGCAGGGAAACAAACTTGGGGTAAAGTGTTCAAAGGCAGGCTGCTGCCTTGGACAGCCATCCATAATGGCCATGACACCACCCTGCTGGGCTCAGAGGCCACTGATTAGTCTGCCTAGAACTTGCTGGACCTCAGGCATGTGACCCAACAACCCCACTGAGTCTGAGGGCATCTGACATGACAAGGTGAACAAGATGAGGAGAAAGGGAAAGAAACAAGCTAAGCCTCTCGCTCTGACTATACAGCCAACACAGAAGCGAATCCATCCCTCTGGCCCCTGCAGGCTGAGACTCTCCATGATTTGTGACAGAAAGAGGCCAGTTCCGGTCACTCCTTTATGACACTGGATGCCCAGACTCTCAGGGAGGAAAGACCTGGGGTAGGGGAGTTCAGAGCAGCAGAGGCACATTGAATAGACAGAGGTGACAGCAGATGGCACCCAGGGGAGTTCTGTCTGCAAAGGTAGAGAGGCAGGCTTGGAAAAACATTTTCAGAAGAACAGCAAATAGACCCACTTGCCTGGAAGCAAGAGTGTGTCGAGAAGCCCTGTATGGTCTGCAGCTGGCTCAGTGGGGAAGGCCTAGTCACAGAGTGGCTTGGGTTGCCAGAAACCAAAGCCCCAGAAGACGGAAGAAGTGCCCCTGGGAGGGAGATCTGCACCCTCCCCCAAAACACCATCAGGACAAGACCTCCGATGCAGGAGAGAGACCGGGAATTTGGGCATTGTAGACTCTGAGATGTCAAATAAGGGGATAGGAGACCTTAGGGTGAGATTGTAGGGAGGGGGAGTAGGAAGCCTGAAGGCTTCAGTCATCGTCTTTGAGATTTGAAGAGCTTTCTGGGGATTAGGAATTTGTTCTTTGTAGCCTGAAAGCACAGGGTATGCAGCCCAGAAAGGCAAGTATCAGCAGTGTATTAGGAAGGGGTCCTCAACAGAGAGATGAGGTGACTGGGAAGCAGTAAGCTTCCCATCACCAGAGAGGTATGCAAGCTTAGCAGGGACACTCTAGAGAGAAGCTCAGAATTCGAGGAGGCTGGGCCTCATGGCCTTTCCCACCACTAGCCGGGACTTCACATCACAGCCCTAGCCGCCCTGGGACAATCTGGCAGGGCTGAGCCCCGCTGCCGCCTGGATGTCAGATCCCCAGCTGGGCATGACATCAGTTCTACCCTGACTTCACATAGGGCCTCTAGGGACCCCCCTCCCTCCCACTTCCTCCCACCCCCCTGCTGGCTTCTGTCCTTCCCAGGGAACACCAGGCCTGACCAGAAAGACCTGGAGCCTGGCTGTGAGGCCATATCCCTGGGGGACAATCTGCCCGGCAGGAATGAGGCAGAGGGGCCCAGCGTCCCTGGGAGCCCTGTTCACACGCCCCACAGAGTCTACATGGAAATTCCAGGAGGGTCATAGGGAAGATTCCAATTTAGAACAAAATGCTTTATTTTTGTCCCCCTTTCTTTCCTTTCCTCCCACTGTGGGGCTGAGGGGCTGCCACGGGAGGCGGGGAGAGGAAAGCAAGCATCCTTGTTGAGCAGAATCACAGGCAGACCCTTGTGGGGAGATAAGGGTGCTGGGCAGGTAGGGAAGGGACCCAGATAGGCCTGGCAGGGTGGACACCACGTGGGGGAGGGCGAGCTCAAGGGGATAACGAGACCAGCAGGCATCCTTGGACACTCAAGACCAGAGTTACCTTAGCTCTGGGTTCAAGCTGGGGTCAGAGTGTCAGCCAGGTTTCCCAGAAGAGATAGATGGTATCAGGATTGGCATTTCCAAGAACTTTGGGCACTGGGACCCAGTCTTAATGGACTGTAACGTTACAGAGTACTATTAAATCCATCTCATTCACCCTGGTGACCCTGGTAGATGCTTAGTAAACACTCCTGGTGTTGAATCCTAAACCTATAGCATCAAAGTCCTATTAGAGCCAAAAGGGACCTTTAAGTCCATCAAAGCCATCCCCTCGTTGACCTGGGGCCAACAATAGAGGGAGACTTGCCTAAGGTCACACTGCTAGAGTGGCCACCCAGCCCTGTGCATCTTTCTTTGCCTCTTCCCTGCCTTCCAGCCAGAGACGGAGCCTATGGTATGGTCTTGCAGCCAAGGCGGGGGACAGAGAAGAGGCAGGCGCCCGACCAGGATGTAACTGTCTCCAGGAGGTAGTGAGAGGAGGGCAGCCTCACCTCCTCCTATGGCGAGAGCCTAAGGCTGGGAGGAGAAGCCCTTGCTTCTGTTTCTGGCTCCACCCCAGCTCACCACATGACCTTGAACATGACCTGAGATGGGGCCTTCTTTGGCCGAAGTACGCCCAGGGAGAGGTTGGACCCATCAAGCTTGGGCAGTGACCTGACCAGAGTCTCCTACAGGGCTTCCTCTCAGTCCATCTTAGCTTTTCCTTTCCCCGAAGGCCTGACCAGAAAGACATGGAGCCTGGCTGTGAGGCCATATCCCTGGGGGACAATCTGCCCGGCAGGAATGAGGCAGAGGGGCCCAGCGTCCCTGGGAGCCCTGTTCACACGCCCCACAGAGTCTACATGGAAATTCCAGGAGGGTCATAGGGAAGATTCCAATTTAGAACAAAATGCTTTATTTTTGTCCCCCTTTCTTTCCTTTCCTCCCACTGTGGGGCTGAGGGGCTGCCACGGGAGGCGGGGAGAGGAAAGCAAGCATCCTTGTTGAGCAGAATCACAGGCAGACCCTTGTGGGGAGATAAGGGTGCTGGGCAGGTAGGGAAGGGACCCAGATAGGCCTGGCAGGGTGGACACCACGTGGGGGAGGGCGAGCTCAAGGGGATAACGAGACCAGCAGGCATCCTTGGACACTCAAGACCAGAGTTACCTTAGCTCTGGGTTCAAGCTGGGGTCAGAGTGTCAGCCAGGTTTCCCAGAAGAGATAGATGGTATCAGGATTGGCATTTCCAAGAACTTTGGGCACTGGGACCCAGTCTTAATGGACTGTAACGTTACAGAGTACTATTAAATCCATCTCATTCACCCTGGTGACCCTGGTAGATGCTTAGTAAACACTCCTGGTGTTGAATCCTAAACCTATAGCATCAAAGTCCTATTAGAGCCAAAAGGGACCTTTAAGTCCATCAAAGCCATCCCCTCGTTGACCTGGGGCCGACAATAGAGGGAGACTTGCCTAAGGTCACACTGCTAGAGTGGCCACCCAGCCCTGTGCATCTTTCTTTGCCTCTTCCCTGCCTTCCAGCCAGAGACGGAGCCTATGGTATGGTCTTGCAGCCAAGGCGGGGGACAGAGAAGAGGCAGGCGCCCGACCAGGATGTAACTGTCTCCAGGAGGTAGTGAGAGGAGGGCAGCCTCACCTCCTCCTATGGCGAGAGCCTAAGGCTGGGAGGAGAAGCCCTTGCTTCTGTTTCTGGCTCCACCCCAGCTCACCACATGACCTTGAACATGACCTGAGATGGGGCCTTCTTTGGCCGAAGTACGCCCAGGGAGAGGTTGGACCCATCAAGCTTGGGCAGTCCGAGATTTCATCCATGACCAGCCTCAGTCTCCTACAGGGCTTCCTCTCTCAGTCCATCTTAGCTTTTCCTTCAGTACAGAGAGTAGGCCAGGCACAGAAAGGGCCAGTAGCCTGCAGATCCCCCTCTGCTGGGAGCAACATCCTCTGTTCCCCAGCTTTGCTTTCCAGCCTTGGAATTCCCAGAGAGGCAAAAGCCTGGAAAGGTTCTTATGTTCACTCAAGGGAGGAATCTGAGACCAGAGAGTTTCTGAAGATTGCTCAAGGTCACACAGCAAGTCACATGGGAGTAGGCCTGAGGTCTCCTGACACTCAAAACCAGTGCTCAGAACAGTGCTCACGCTGACCACATTGCCTTCCAGAATGACGGGCAGGTAAACCATCCTCATGTGGTCCGAGGCGCTGACTCACCTGGATGCTTCACAGCCCCACATGGGGAGCCTACACTCTCCACCCTCTCTGAGACTTGGTTTCTTTTTCTATCCAGCAGGAAGATGGGGTGGAACAGATGCCTCTAGGAGTCCTTGCACCCCAGGACCCCAGGGTGGCCTCGTCAGCCCTTTCTTCACTGAGGGTGGGGTTACCCAGGCCAGGAAACTCCACCAAGTCACAACCTCTATCCAGCCCTGTCCCACTCCAGACCTGGGTTTCATCCAGATCATCTGGCCTTCCAGCCCAGCTCCCTCGAGGATCTGGATTTTCCTTACCATAAAAGGGCAAGAGGGCCTCTCTCATCCCTGCTGCCAGCCCCACTGGGCAAAAGGCTGAGCTATTTTTAGAAAACTCAAGGGTTTGCTCCTAACTCAAGATGGAGCCTGTCTGAGCCTGCCCCAGGAGCCCCCACCCATCTCCCTCGCCCACCTGCCCTCTGTCTTCCTCCCTCTTCAAAGACTGCTGTCTCCTCCCTCCCTTATCCTCTCTCTGCCTCTGTCTTGCTCTCGCTCTCACTCCATCAATCTCCCTTCCTTTCTTCTCTCCCCCTCCTCCCCTCTTCCTTTCCCCTCACTTCTCCTTTCTCCCCAAATCTCTCCGTCAGCTCCCCTCCCCCACTTCCCTCCTGCAGATTTAGTTTCTGGTGTTTGGAGAAAGTAACACATCTGCACCCCCACTCGCTTCTTAAATACTATTTACAACATAAATTCCAAACATCCGCCATCTGGTTCTAGGAAGAGCCAAAAGATATTTAGAAAAGGAAGTCGTAATTATTCCATCTTCAAAGCCAGAGGAACATAAAGGCCCTCCTCTCTCCCGCCTTCCTCCCAGGGCCCCTCTGTTAAGATCTGACCGATTAAGATCTTTCAGTGAGTAGAAGGGTCAGTCCCAGCTGGGACTCTACATCACTTTGAGCTTCTTGCTTCCCCTCTCCATGCCTCAGCTTCCTCATCTGAACAATGGAAATGCGACAAGGTTACCTATAGTGCTAATGTTCCAAGACTTCACATTCTACTGCAGAAAATCCTGAGACCGAGGTCCCTGGGGTCCACCTAGGGGTGGGCAGCACGGTGAGACTATGGGGAGCCTACACTCTCCACCTCTCTGAGACTTGGTTTCTTTTTCTATCCAGCAGGAAGATGGGGTGGAACAGATGCCTCTAGGAGTCCTTGCACCCCAGGACCCCAGGGTGGCCTCGTCAGCCCTTTCTTCACTGAGGGTGGGGTTACCCAGGCCAGGAAACTCCACCAAGTCACAACCTCTATCCAGCCCTGTCCCACTCCAGACCTGGGTTTCATCCAGATCATCTGGCCTTCCAGCCCAGCTCCCTCGAGGATCTGGATTTTCCTTACCATAAAAGGGCAAGAGGGCCTCTCTCATCCCTGCTGCCAGCCCCACTGGGCAAAAGGCTGAGCTATTTTTAGAAAACTCAAGGGTTTGCTCCTAACTCAAGATGGAGCCTGTCTGAGCCTGCCCCCAGGGAGCCCCCACCCATCTCCCTCGCCCACCTGCCCTCTGTCTTCCTCCCTCTTCAAAGACTGCTGTCTCCTCCCTCCCTTATCCTCTCTCTGCCTCTGTCTTGCTCTCGCTCTCACTCCATCAATCTCCCTTCCTTTCTTCTCTCCCTCTCCTCCCCTCTTCCTTTCCCCTCACTTCTCCTTTCTCCCCAAATCTCTCCGTCAGCTCCCCTCCCCCACTTCCCTCCTGCAGATTTAGTTTCTGGTGTTTGGAGAAAGTAACACATCTGCACCCCCACTCGCTTCTTAAATACTATTTACAACATAAATTCCAAACATCCGCCATCTGGTTCTAGGAAGAGCCAAAAGATATTTAGAAAAGGAAGTCGTAATTATTCCATCTTCAAAGCCAGAGGAACATAAAGGCCCTCCTCTCTCCCGCCTTCCTCCCAGGGCCCCTCTGTTAAGATCTGACCGATTAAGATCTTTCAGTGAGTAGAAGGGTCAGTCCCAGCTGGGACTCTACATCACTTTGAGCTTCTTGCTTCCCCTCTCCATGCCTCAGCTTCCTCATCTGAACAATGGAAATGCGACAAGGTTACCTATAGTGCTAATGTTCCAAGACTTCACATTCTACTGCAGAAAATCCTGAGACCGAGGTCCCTGGGGTCCACCTAGGGGTGGGCAGCACGGGTGAGACTGGGGCAATGGGAGCTCCAGCCTCTCTCCTTGATGCCCTATGCCTTTCACCCCAAGGAGATCCATGCATTCATTCATGCCAAGGGGATGGGGTGCAGCCAGACCATCCCTCTTTATCTGACCCCAGGAGGACTCTGCACACCAGAGTCCTGTCCTCTAGCTACCACACCATGGGCAGGCCCAAGGAGGGGAAGGCATTTGTCTATAATCACACAGCCTGTCTATAGGAGACCTGGTACCTCGCCTCTGCTCTTTCCAAAATCCAACACCTTCCAGAAAAAACCACTTTTGTATTACCAAGAAAGCATCACCCAGCCCAGCAAACTGGAACCCTGGATGTCTCAGTTCTTTGCAAAGTGGACAGAAGGGAGAACTAACTCCTTTATCATGGAATCTTCTTCAAACAGCCTGCATACAAGGCAAACAAGCTGTGGAAAATCCTTGTTTCCAGAGACACACATGGCCAGGCCCCACACAGCCTTCACTTGTGCTTAACAGGATGTCCTGATACACTGACTCTAGCTGTCACCATGAGTAGTCTGGTTTTACAGGAGAGACTGAAAGACTCCTGCTGGGCTGTGAGGAGCCAACCTTGATCCTGACACCTACCAACTATGTGACCTCGGAGGACTGCTGTAAACTCTTGATAGCCTGTTTCCTCATCTGCACAACAGGGATGAGAATGGTACCTAACTCATAAGTGACTGTGAGGATAAGAAAAGAAAACCTGTGTAAAATAAAGCCCTTAGCAAGGGTAGAACACATGGAGTGGAGGACACCCAGCGTGTCGGCTTGTACCACAGGTGGGCCACTGTTAGATCATGGCATGTCCCGGGGAGGGCTGAGTGGGAGGCGGCTGTCACCACTGTCCCTGTTCTCCCCGTCTGTTCACACTGGAGGGTCAGGGTGGTGGGGAGTCTCCAGGATCCTGGTCTCCACCCCAGCCTCCTGAGCCTGAGCTACTCAAGGCCAGGCTTGGGACCGTAGGCCGTGGGGCTGGGCTTGTTTTCTTTCCCTCTCTTCCCTTTCTCCTGCACCATCTTGTGTCTGCCTCAGACTGCATTCCCAGGCCTTGCTCAAAAGTCCCCGGCGGCGACCGTCCCTCGGGAGGAAGCGGGGAGCGTGTGAGGCTAGTGAACTCAGCTGGGCTGTCATGGGGGCCGGAGAGTGCTCTGGGAACACAGTCTCAGAGAAGCCACACAGAGGAGGGGACACGGGAAGGGGCCCCCCATGGCAGCTCCCGCCCCAGCTTTCACATCGTCTCTAGATGCCGCTTCGGGCCTTTGTCCCTACCCTTCCAGCTTCTCTTGCTCCCACGCCTGTATCTTACTGTGGGCTCACTCATTCACTCATTGCTGCCGCCACTGTGGGCTCACCGGTGTGCCAGTAACCATGCTTGCACTTGACAGTCACCTCATTTGACCTTCACACACAAACCAAGGTTCACAGAGGTGAAGCCACCAACCTGAGATCACAGTTAGGAAGGGCTACGGGTGAGATTCAGAGGTCTCCCGGGCTCCAGGGGCAGTGTCTTCTCAGTTCTTCCCAAACACACGCTGGAGACCCTGGGGCCTTGGAGCCCAAGGAGAACACGGGTCCCCCTGATGAGGGCGCAAGGGGTGCGGGCCTAACCCTTTTTTCCCCGACGCTGTCACCATGAGTAGTCTGGTTTTACAGGAGAGACTGAAAGACTCCTGCTGGGCTGTGAGGAGCCAACCTTGATCCTGACACCTACCAACTATGTGACCTCGGAGGACTGCTGTAAACTCTTGATAGCCTGTTTCCTCATCTGCACAACAGGGATGAGAATGGTACCTAACTCATAAGTGACTGTGAGGATAAGAAAAGAAAACCTGTGTAAAATAAAGCCCTTAGCAAGGGTAGAACACATGGAGTGGAGGACACCCAGCGTGTCGGCTTGTACCACAGGTGGGCCACTGTTAGATCATGGCATGTCCCGGGGAGGGCTGAGTGGGAGGCGGCTGTCACCACTGTCCCTGTTCTCCCCGTCTGTTCACACTGGAGGGTCAGGGTGGTGGGGAGTCTCCAGGATCCTGGTCTCCACCCCAGCCTCCTGAGCCTGAGCTACTCAAGGCCAGGCTTGGGACCGTAGGCCGTGGGGCTGGGCTTGTTTTCTTTCCCTCTCTTCCCTTTCTCCTGCACCATCTTGTGTCTGCCTCAGACTGCATTCCCAGGCCTTGCTCAAAAGTCCCCGGCAGTGACCTTCCCTGGGGAGGAAGCGGGGAGCGTGTGAGGCTAGTGAACTCAGCTGGGCTGTCATGGGGGCCGGAGAGTGCTCTGGGAACACAGTCTCAGAGAAGCCACACAGAGGAGGGGACACGGGAAGGGGCCCCCCATGGCAGCTCCCGCCCCAGCTTTCACATCGTCTCTAGATGCCGCTTCGGGCCTTTGTCCCTACCCTTCCAGCTTCTCTTGCTCCCACGCCTGTATCTTACTGTGGGCTCACTCATTCACTCATTGCTGCCGCTTACTGTGGGCTCACCGGTGTGCCAGTAACCATGCTTGCACTTGACAGTCACCTCATTTGACCTTCACACACAAACCAAGGTTCACAGAGGTGAAGCCACCAACCTGAGATCACAGTTAGGAAGGGCTACGGGTGAGATTCAGAGGTCTCCCGGGCTCCAGGGGCAGTGTCTTCTCAGTTCTTCCCAAACACACGCTGGAGACCCTGGGGCCTTGGAGCCCAAGGAGAACACGGGTCAGAGGACACACACCTTGATGAGGGCGTCGAGGAAGGGGTGCTGCGGGCAAACAAGCCCCTCCAGAACACCCGGAGTTTGGGGGAGGGTTGCTCGCACAGGGCCCCAGTCTTGGCCGTCTCCCACAGTAGTGCCATCTGGCTCACAGATGTGGCCTATTCCCAGTCCCTAGACTTCTTGGAAATGAGAAAGACCAGGAGAAGGCACAAGGCCTTTTGCAATATCTATGACGGTGAGAGCTCTGTTTTGCGGTCATCCAGCCGACTGCCGCTCAAGCTCGGGGAACAACTGGGTTGAGTGTGAGCAGCCCAGGGGTCAAGCTGGCCTCTGATACTCACCAGGCATTGACCTGTGCACACTGCAGAGCCTCTTGGAGACTCAGTAAGCAAGGAAGTCACTCCTATCTCTGGCAGGGGCTTTAAGTGTTCCTGAAGCTATGGGAGGGAGCATTTTGCAGGCTGCAAGCCTTGTGCAGCTGGAAGTGGACACAGCTGCCTCTACAGTCTTGGCTACTGTGTTAACCACGGATTTCCGCCTCCCCCAAAGGGCTCCTTTTCCATGTGTGAGTCTACAGGTTGGGGCCATCAGTCGAAGGGGCCTCTGGGAAATATCCTTCCAGACCTGAGCTTCTGCTGATGTGGTCCTGGCACACTGGGAAGGGCAGGAAGCCCCTCTTGCTCATGGAGCTTAGAGTTCCTCAGAAGACTTCCTTTGAAAGCCAGGGAAGCATCACAGAGATAACGGGAGTGTAGGGGCCAAAGGGCAGACTCCTCTAGGCCTGGAAAAGCCAACAGGCTCAGCCTGAGGCTTCCAGAGACCCAGCAGCAGCCCAGGCTCATCCTCAATTGCTCACAGCCCAGCAGCCTAGTCAGGATCCACAGGCACCCCAGCACCCTCTGATGGGGGCATCCTTGTTCCTTTCAGGCAAGGGCACTGGCTGGTGGAAGTCACTCCTTTTCAGCCCTGACACTGATGGAGCAAACACCCAGAGAGGGCCCTCCTGAGGACCCAAGCGGGGGCCCTGGACACCAAACTGTGAGTGCCACTCCTCCCCACCTGTACCCTCCCCTCCCCATCTCACCCTCAGAATGACCATGAAACTGGGCCTCAGAACAGGAAGTGTTAAAGGAAGACCCTGCCAATCAACTGGGTTCAGGCAAGTTGGGCCTGCTGGGTTGAGGTTGTAGGTTTTGAAAAGAGATGTAACCAAGAAAGGGAAAACCTGCCTGGAGCCAAGAATAGGCAGATATCCTATTTTGGAAATGAGAAAGACCAGGAGAGGGCACAAGGCCTTTTGCAATATCTATGACGGTGAGAGCTCTGTTTTGCGGTCATCCAGCTGACTGCCGCTCAAGCTCGGGGAACAACTGGGTTGAGTGTGAGCAGCCCAGGGGTCAAGCTGGCCTCTGATACTCACCAGGCATTGACCTGTGCACACTGCAGAGCCTCTTGGAGACTCAGTAAGCAAGGAAGTCACTCCTATCTCTGGCAGGGGCTTTAAGTGTTCCTGAAGCTATGGGAGGGAGCATTTTGCAGGCTGCAAGCCTTGTGCAGCTGGAAGTGGACACAGCTGCCTCTACAGTCTTGGCTACTGTGTTAACCACGGATTTCCGCCTCCCCCAAAGGGCTCCTTTTCCATGTGTGAGTCTACAGGTTGGGGCCATCAGTCGAAGGGGCCTCTGGGAAATATCCTTCCAGACCTGAGCTTCTGCTGATGTGGTCCTGGCACACTGGGAAGGGCAGGAAGCCCCTCTTGCTCATGGAGCTTAGAGTTCCTCAGAAGACTTCCTTTGAAAGCCAGGGAAGCATCACAGAGATAACGGGAGTGTAGGGGCCAAAGGGCAGACTCCTCTAGGCCTGGAAAAGCCAACAGGCTCAGCCTGAGGCTTCCAGAGACCCAGCAGCAGCCCAGGCTCATCCTCAATTGCTCACAGCCCAGCAGCCTAGTCAGGATCCACAGGCACCCCAGCACCCTCTGATGGGGGCATCCTTGTTCCTTTCAGGCAAGGGCACTGGCTGGTGGAAGTCACTCCTTTTCAGCCCTGACACTGATGGAGCAAACACCCAGAGAGGGCCCTCCTGAGGACCCAAGCGGGGGCCCTGGACACCAAACTGTGAGTGCCACTCCTCCCCACCTGTACCCTCCCCTCCCCATCTCACCCTCAGAATGACCATGAAACTGGGCCTCAGAACAGGAAGTGTTAAAGGAAGACCCTGCCAATCAACTGGGTTCAGGCAAGTTGGGCCTGCTGGGTTGAGGTTGTAGGTTTTGAAAAGAGATGTAACCAAGAAAGGGAAAACCTGCCTGGAGCCAAGAATCCACCCCCACCCCATGCTCCCTACAAACTAGTAACACAGAGCCTGCGTGCTACCAAAACCAAAGCGCCTTCGGGAGCTGTGGACGATGCTGGTCACCTTCCCTGGGAAGAAAAGGAGTACACGGGGCTGGCCCTAGAAGCAGGCAGACCTGGGGCGGTGTCAGCCTGGGACAGTGGGACTGCTCTCGGGGCTCTGAGAGGGTCAGGTATGTGCCTGGACACAGTGAGGCTCCTGAAAGCTGAGCAGCTGTTTTCACCATCCATCAGTCTTCCCACTCTTCGTGGGAGGAGGCGGGGTGAGGGACCAGTCCGTAAGACAGGTGAAGAAACTGAGGCCCGGGGAGGGGAAGGGACTCCACTCAGACTCAGTCAGTCAACTGCCAAGGGGGGTTCTGGCACAAGATCTCACAAGGATGGAAAAGAAAAAAGATTTGGAAGTGAGCAGAGGTTGGAAGTGAGCAGAGGAGGCAAGACTCCAACAAGGAGCTGACACACCAAAGACACGGGCTGCAGCCCAGGCCTGGCTTATATAACATAGCACACCTGTTAACCTCTGCACACCCCACACGTGTGTGCAAACGTGCACCCCAACACAGCGCACACACCTGGCCCTCGTTCACTAGCAAGTGAGCCCCGGAGACTGGGTCCAAACAAATTGGATTAGGAGGGCTGCAGGCGCCTCCTCCTCCGCGCCGTCAGCTCCGACACTGAGCAGGCCTGCAGGGCTGCCAGCTGCGGTCTCTCGGCCAGGCTGACAGGCGTCCTCGGTCGCCTTTCAGGAAAGGGCTGGCTGGTGGAAGTCACTCCTTTTCAGCCCTGACACTGATGGAGCAAACACCCAGAGAGGGCCCTCCTGAGGACCCAAGCGGGGGCCCTGGACACCAAACTGTGAGTGCCACTCCTCCCCACCTGTACCCTCCCCTCCCCATCTCACCCTCAGAATGACCATGAAACTGGGCCTCAGAACAGGAAGTGTTAAAGGAAGACCCTGCCAATCAACTGGGTTCAGGCAAGTTGGGCCTGCTGGGTTGAGGTTGTAGGTTTTGAAAAGAGATGTAACCAAGAAAGGGAAAACCTGCCTGGAGCCAAGAATCCACCCCCACCCCATGCTCCCTACAAACTAGTAACACAGAGCCTGCGTGCTACCAAAACCAAAGCGCCTTCGGGAGCTGTGGACGATGCTGGTCACCTTCCCTGGGAAGAAAAGGAGTACACGGGGCTGGCCCTAGAAGCAGGCAGACCTGGGGCGGTGTCAGCCTGGGACAGTGGGACTGCTCTCGGGGCTCTGAGAGGGTCAGGTATGTGCCTGGACACAGTGAGGCTCCTGAAAGCTGAGCAGCTGTTTTCACCATCCATCAGTCTTCCCACTCTTCGTGGGAGGAGGCGGGGTGAGGGACCAGTCCGTAAGACAGGTGAAGAAACTGAGGCCCGGGGAGGGGAAGGGACTCCACTCAGACTCAGTCAGTCAACTGCCAAGGGGGGTTCTGGCACAAGATCTCACAAGGATGGAAAAGAAAAAAGATTTGGAAGTGAGCAGAGGTTGGAAGTGAGCAGAGGAGGCAAGACTCCAACAAGGAGCTGACACACCAAAGACACGGGCTGCAGCCCAGGCCTGGCTTATATAACACAGCACACCTGTTAACCTCTGCACACCCCACACGTGTGTGCAAACGTGCACCCCAACACAGCGCACACACCTGGCCCTCGTTCACTAGCAAGTGAGCCCCGGAGACTGGGTCCAAACAAATTGGATTAGGAGGGCTGCAGGCGCCTCCTCCTCCGCGCCGTCAGCTCCGACACTGAGCAGGCCTGCAGGGCTGCCAGCTGCGGTCTCTCGGCCAGGCTGACAGGCGTCCTCGGTCGCCTCACCCCACCCCCGGGCCCCAGGAAGGAGGCTGGGGTCCGAGAGAGTGCCCTGATGATGGATGGGCTGAGGGAGGTTCCAGGGCTAGCTCAAGAGCACACAGGATTTTCATGCTAACGTGAGGCTCATTTCTGAGCTATTCCCAGCAAAACAGCCCCACCTCCCTCTTTCCCTCCCCTCTGGCAACCTCTCCCACGTTTTCGCTGCCAGAGTCCAGGCCCTAAGCAGACCTACCCCCAACCTTCGGTCCCACAGCTGGACTGAGTGGGAACTGGTGACTCAGAAAACAATCGCCTGGCGCTGAGACTCAGGTGGGCACTTCAGAGGGTAGAAGAAATTTGTGAACAGAAAGACAACGCCATCAGAAAAGTGGCATCTCTGTGCTTTCTCATCCATTGTTTTGTCTGATCCTCAAAATGTGCCAGGGAGTTAGGAACCTGTGCCCACACTACAGACATGACTACTGAGCTTCATTCAGTCAGTGATCTCACAGCACCCCGTCCTGAGCCCTGAGTCTGCACCGGGGTGCAGGGGACACCGAAATGAATGACTTGTAGCCTCTTACCACACTACTTAACAGAACAGTCACCTTTGGGCTGGATCACTGGGCTCTGGGACCCTCTGATCCTCCAGAGAAGCAGCTCCAGCAGAACCCCTTTTCCATACAGCACGTGCGAGTGGTTGAATATTATCACCAAGAGGAGCTTTAGCAATCAGCCCATTCAGAGCACAGACCCAGAAGTCAGACAGCCCCTAGTTCAAATCCTGTCTTTCTCTTTTTAGATGGATAGCTGTGTTGCTACTCTTGAAGCCTGTTTTCCAATCTGTTAAATGGGAACACAAAAGCTCCCACGTCTGGACTTCCCTGGTGGTCTAGTGGGTAAGGACACCGCCTTGCAGTGCAAGGGGCGACGGTTCGATCCCTGGCCTGGGAAGATCCCACGGGCCACAGAGCAGCTGGACCGATGTGTCCAATTACCGAGCCGGAGCTCTGGAGCACATGCGCCCAGAGCCGGTGCTCTGCGACAACAGAGGCCACCGGATGGGAGGCCCACACGGGCCAAAGAACAAAGACGGATGAATATGGACAAATGAAAGACCAATAGAAGTGGCCCGCCTGCTCCCCTCCCTCCCCACCCCACCCCCACCAAAATAAGTAAATAAATAAATCTTTAAAAAAAAAAAAAGCTCCCATGTCATGGGGCTGACTGTGAGGGTCAGTCCATGTTTACTCTACGCTTCTTTGACACAGCAAGAAACAGGAGCCCAGAGCATGAAAGGGCTCGGCCAGAGTCACGCTGGCGGTTAAGTCAAAACCAGGTGGATCCTTTCTCCCACCCGCCTTATCCCAGCTGAAGTCCTCCCTGCCTGCTTCACCCCAGGGAGCCCAGAGGCCACCGCAGATTGTGCAGGGACCACAGGGATATGTTCTGGGTCCTGCCCTCCTCCTTCAGCCCTGCCCCGCCCCTGCTGCACCCAGGTGACCAGTGATGGCCCCCGGCCCTCAGAGACAGGGAAGGGTGGGGTGCACAGCAGCAGGCTCCCAGCCCAGAGCAGCCTGGCCATATAAGGGAAGGAGCCAGGAAGGTCTCCTAGCTCAGGCCTGGCGAGAACATCCAGACAGCCACTGTTTATTTTCTCCTTCCCAACCTCCCCAGAGCTTCCCGACAGAAGACAGAGATTCCCCCCAGGCCAAGCAACATTTCCTGAAGACAGTGGGGAACAGGGAGGAAAAACAGCTTGTCCTGGGAGCAGAAGGATGGACAGCCAGCACCAGGTAAGATTCTGCCAGGTAAGACTGGGAGGCCTCCTGTTCAACCGCCTCTTTTGATGGGAGGGGAAACAGGGTGCAGAGAGAAGCACTTGTGAGAAGGGATCTCACCACTTGGGTCCCCTTATTGGACTAAGTGAAACAGGAGAGCTATAGGTCTCCCTTCTCAGTGAAGCCTCACACAAAGGAAGAAAGGGGTGAAGGCCAGCTCTGCCGGCCTCCCAGCAAGGATGTAAGACTCAAGGAAGGAGTTCCTGGGGCCAGAGTCCCAGCAGAAGGACACCTTTTCTGCACTCTGCCCTCCTCCCAGCCCAGCTGCACCACCTCCTCCTCTAGGAAACCCTCCCAGCTTCCCGATGGAGGAGAAACCCAAGCCCTCGGCAGTCCCCTCTGGGCTGTCTCTTACGCCCCTTGGGTCTGCCCCTCCTCAACTTGCCAAGGGCATTTTCCTTCCACCTCGGCCTGACTGCGCTCCTCCAGGGTAAGGACCATGTCAGATGCAGGCCTGGCTCTCCTCAGTGCATACAGCACACATTTGGTTTGCTGAATAGATGGATGAAATGGTTAGACCGTGTCCCCAGCACTGACATATTGGTATATTCAATATATATATCAACATACATTGGAGGTTAAAACTAATGATCCTGAAGCGGCTGTTCAGATAGGAACCCCAGTGAGGCGCCTAGCTCCGTGCCCTTGGAAAGTCCCCTTCTCATGGAGTCTTAGGATGTAGGGAGATTAGCACAGTGAAAACATTCAAAACATGACCAATCTTATTACCATCAGCCTTGCTATGATTTTCCTAGAGACAAAGAACAGAACCAGGCAGTCTATAGCCACGGAGGATATGGAAGCAAATACCTTCCCTTGGTCAAAGGCCTCAACCTCCGGCCCTGTGTCAGTTTCCCACAGGATCGTGGGACTGCCTCCCATCCACTTCCTGTCTCTGCACCCAGGAGAGCTGCTATCTTCACAGCAATACTCTGAGCCCGACAGGGTGTGCTGGAAATAGCCGCCAGTTTCCCTGGCGAAGGCAGGGCTGTGGCCCTGGAACCGCTCCTCCTCTTCCTGGCTCTCCATGTGCAGAGATAAGCTTCCTCGGACCACTGCACAGCTGTTTTGCAGATAAAATGTGCTGGGGCAGTTATTCAAATAGCAGGCATTCAGATGCCCCCTTTTTAATTTTTACCATATCTGCAAACAATTGTAAGATTCTAAATTTTAAGGTGAGTCCTTTTTAATACCTAAACATAACTAGTAAACTAAAGCACTGTCCATAATTAGGGATAATAAAGATACAAAGAGAGACAGGAAAAACACAGCAGTGTTCTTACTCTGCTTACCCTGGTGCTACAGTTTGCAAGGCCCGGGGGAGATAAACTAGGGGTGTGAAAAGTACCAGAAACACAACAGAACCAAACTGAGGCTCTCTCCCCTGGGAAAATAGAAGGACTGGAAGCAAGCTGACAGCGTGAGCCTGAGTCACTGTGTCTTCCAAGGTCAGTGTTCAGGCCATGTACGCAGAAAAATCACGAGAAGCCAAAAGTGGTCAGGTGAAAGAGCTTTGGAAAATGTTGCACACTGAGGAATGCAGGGGGGCTGGCCTCACATGGATGCAGGGGCCCTGGCTTTTTACTGCCCCCCTTCATGACCGTGTCCCCAGCACTGACATATTGGTATATTCAATATATATATCAACATACATTGGAGGTTAAAACTAATGATCCTGAAGGCTGTTCAGATAGGAACCCCAGTGAGGCGCCTAGCTCCGTGCCCTTGGAAAGTCCCCTTCTCATGGAGTCTTAGGATGTAGGGAGATTAGCACAGTGAAAACATTCAAAACATGACCAATCTTATTACCATCAGCCTTGCTATGATTTTCCTAGAGACAAAGAACAGAACCAGGCAGTCTATAGCCACGGAGGATATGGAAGCAAATACCTTCCCTTGGTCAAAGGCCTCAACCTCCGGCCCTGTGTCAGTTTCCCACAGGATCGTGGGACTGCCTCCCATCCACTTCCTGTCTCTGCACCCAGGAGAGCTGCTATCTTCACAGCAATACTCTGAGCCCGACAGGGTGTGCTGGAAATAGCCGCCAGTTTCCCTGGCGAAGGCAGGGCTGTGGCCCTGGAACCGTCTCCTCCTCTTCCTGGCCCTCCATGTGCAGAGATAAGCTTCCTCGGACCACTGCACAGCTGTTTTGCAGATAAAATGTGCTGGGGCAGTTATTCAAACAGCAGGCATTCAGATGCCCCCTTTTTAATTTTTACCATATCTGCAAACAATTGTAAGATTCTAAATTTTAAGGTGAGTCCTTTTTAATACCTAAACATAACTAGTAAACTAAAGCACTGTCCATAATTAGGGATAATAAAGATACAAAGAGAGACAGGAAAAACACAGCAGTGTTCTTACTCTGCTTACCCTGGTGCTACAGTTTGCAAGGCCCGGGGGAGATAAACTAGGGGTGTGAAAAGTACCAGAAACACAACAGAACCAAACTGAGGCTCTCTCCCCTGGGAAAATAGAAGGACTGGAAGCAAGCTGACAGCGTGAGCCTGAGTCACTGTGTCTTCCAAGGTCAGTGTTCAGGCCATGTACGCAGAAAAATCACGAGAAGCCAAAAGTGGTCAGGTGAAAGAGCTTTGGAAAATGTTGCACACTGAGGAATGCAGGGGGGCTGGCCTTATCAGCTGGCCCCCCAGCAGTGGATGCTTACTTTGGGGGGCAACCCTCCCTGGCTTTTTACTGAAACCTCCACATTGGCCAGGCTGAGCATTTCCTCTCGCAGAGCTAGTGGGAGCCTCTCTCAGAGATAGAGAGAGGTGTAGACAGGCCATGGGCTGTCTGGGACCCCCAAGCTGGGTCCTATTGTTGAAGTCACTCCCCAGGCAAATGCAGTTTGGAAAAAGTTCCTGCTTGTATTAGAGGCAGGCAGTTCTTTGAGTGAGAACACCTCCAGGAGGGGCTGACTTGCCCCAAGTAGCAGACCAGAGGAAAACACAAATGTCAGATTTCTGCCCGAGGCATAGGAGACACTATTTTTTGAAGGAGGTGTGTGTTTTCCTGCTCTCTCCCAGCCCCGAGAAAAGGCTGCTGGCCCCCTCCACCCTTCAGACATCCCCAAAGGTGCATGTCATCCATCAGTAGTGCGGAGGGTTGCCCTCAAACCTTGGTGGGGCAGGAGGAGGGGGTGTGGGGCTCTGCCTGCTCACTCAGAGGCTCCCGCCTAAGCCAGGTCTTTAGAGGAAACAAATGATCTACACAGCCATTCAGTCAGCTACCAGCAGCATTCCCTGGGGCCCCTCCTCATGTGCAAAGGCTCCATAAGGCCAAGCGATCCCCACCATGAACAAATGTGGGTGCTATCCTCAGGGAACTGGAGATCAACCCCAGTCAGACCCAGAGGCAAAGAGCTGGAGAGAATGAGGTTGAAGAACATGATTCACTCCATCACTCAGACAATGCATATTAAGCATCTACCATCCCAAGTGTGGTGAAGGATGAGAAAGAGAGCAGAGGGGACTTCCCTGATGGTCCAGTAGTTAAGAATCTGCCTTGCAGGTCAATTCTCCCTAACTATCAGAGAGTCAGCCTGCTGTTCTAAACAGTGTCTTCTACTCTAATAAACTTTATTCGCCTCTCAAAAAAAAAAAAATTACAGAAAAGAAGAAGAAGAATCTGCCTTGCAATGCAAGGGACTCAGGCTCGATCTCTGCTCAGGAACTAAGATCCCACATACCTCAGAACAACTAAGCTCTCGTGCCACAACTAGCAAAACCACGCATGGCGACAAAGATCTCACAAACTGAAACCACGTCCCAACACAGTCCAATAAATTTTAAAAAGAGAGAAAGAAAGAGGGCAAAGGATGTATAAGGACATGGACCAGGATATTCTAATGCCTGAGAAAGTCAGAGAGGGTTTTACACAACAAGTGGCCATTTGAGTAGAGGCTCACCCACCAAGAGGAGATGCGCAGGGGAGCAAGAGGGAGCAACATGGTATCTGAGAGCCCTGAGGTGGTGGGCACAGGGCTCCCAGAAATAGTAGGAAAGGGGGTAAGGGCCCAAAAGGAACAGCCCAGCCAGGCTAGATGGGGCAGATCAGTAGCCTTTTATGAGGGTTTCAGAATTTACTCAGAGGAAGACCTTCCACATTTTAAGTCCAAGAGAGACATGGGCATATCTGCATTTTGAGAAATCACTCTGACAGGATGGGTGGAAAGCTGGAGGAAGCATAAGGGAAACCAGGTAGAGGCTGAGCAAATGTTTGATATGAAATATAAAGTACCATGAATGAGCCATTCGGCTGGGATACACCAAGCATAAAGGTGGAGTATGAGGTCAAAAAGGTAGAAGGGTATAAAAAGGAGCCGTAGAGGAATAAAATTGATAGTGGTGATGGTTGTACCATTCTGTGAATATATTAAAAAAAAAAAAAAACACCATTCATTGTGTAATTTGAGTTAGTGAATTATATCTCAACAAAACTGTTTAAAAAAGAAAAAAAGGGAAGGTTGAGATTTGGTCCCAGAGGGCTCAGATGCCAGGCTGAGGACAGGAAGCGCCGCCAGGCTAGCTGCAACAGCCTCCGGGGCGAGAGCTGTGGGGGGAGCCGAGGCCCCTCTAACGCCCCTTCTCCTGCCTAGGGTGGAGTCCCTGCCATTGGCCCCTGATGCAGAGCAGCGTGGCGCTCTGTCTCCCAGCCTGAGGTGCAGTGCTGCATCTCTGGTCAGTTGGGAGTCTGAGATGAAGCACTGTAGCTCGGGAAGGGAGAAGTTGTTCTGCGGCTGTCACCGGAAGCGGTGAGTGGCGGTGGTGCCCGTGGGCACCAGGAAGGTTGGGAGTGTCTCCATTCTCCACGCTGTCCTCTGAAGACTCAGGCCTACCTGTGCCACCGTCTTCTTCGTGATTCTGGGCAAGTCCTGACTCCTCCGTGCAGCCCAATTTGTCCATCTGTAAAACGAGGTGCTGGAGCATTCAGTGATGAGCATTACCCAGCACCCTGACTCTGCTTTCTCTTTCTGAGCCCGTGGCAGACAGGCCTAGTTAGTCAAGGCGTTAGTTTCTTAAAGCACTCAGATATACCTTCAGAATCCTTTTCAACACTAAGTCCTAGAGAGCTACTAACAATGATTCAAAGCTGAAACCCTTCATCATTTGTGAACTGGACAATTCCTAAAAACATTTTTAGCACCAATGACAAAAGTCCTGGTCTTTGAGTTCAGCTCTTCACTCTTTTGAGGTGTTACCTAAATTAATCCAAGCACCTCCCAAGTATCTGACCCATCTCTGGGGCTTCAGACAAGCAAGAAACAGCAGAGGGAAATCACTGGGCTAAGCATAGTTTTATTTAATCTCCCAACAAGCTTGGGAGATAGATGTTATTGACACATTTTCCAGATGAGAAAACGAAGGCTCAGGTAAGCAAGTTGCCCAAGATCATAGACATACTATATTGAGCTAGGCTTGTAAGCTAATCTATCTGCCTTCAGATTCATAGTCTTACATACTGCATGTGACTTGGGAACCCTGGGGTTGGGGGGAACAGGAGGAGAACATAATAAATCCTTTTCTGGTTTTGTCCTTACATCTTGAGTTACTTTTAGCAAAGACAGACTGAGGCATCTTCCAGTAATCCTACAGATTTCTTTCTTCTTATCCCCACAACCCACCATTGTATTTATCTCGCCTTATTAGTAGGTCCTATACGATTCCATTTTATAGTTGGGAGGGCTGAGGTTAAACAAGTTGCTAGAGGTCACCAGCAAATAAATTGCCAGAGACTAGGAACTAGAATTGCCCAGTTGGTTTTGAGTAGAACCCTCCCTCTGGCTGGATACTCAGGAACACACATGACCCATGGCAGTTGAAGCACGGATGGGATGTGACCAGATGGTTTATGGTGGACAACGTGGCCTCTGACTATGGGAAGGTACTTCTCAGGGCCATTGAAGTTCCAGTCACTCCTCCCCCGGATTAACCATCCATATCCTGCGAGACACGGCAGCCACGCTGGCTCCTGCAGATGGGGCTGGATGCAGAAGAAAACTCCAGCTGGTCCTTAGGGACGTGGCAGGGCCTTGGTGCTAAAGGCTACTCTCTCACCTTGTCCTCACGGTCCAGTTTTCCCAGGAATCCCTTAGATGCTAAGATGGGGATTCCTGGAAATACTGTTCTTGAGGTCATGGTTTAACAGCTGGATTCGCCTCCTTCCCACCCTATGCTGCCCGAGGGACCTGGGGTCAAGCACGGCATGAGGTCACGCGGAAGGCCATGCACTGGAGGTAAGAGGACTCGAGGACTGTGTTCTTGACCTTTAAGTTGCTTTTCTTTCCATTTTGTCCATTTCGTAACATCCTGAGAGGCTGGAACGGGAACTTCACCTCTGTCCTACTCTTGGGCAATGTGTCCAGGCACTCAGCTGAGCAGTGGTTGAACCAGGATGCCGTAAATATTGTCTCTCTCGCAACCTCCCCTACCCCCACCCCACTGCCCAGCATAATGAGAAATGGGGGTGTCACAGTATCAAATCCACCTTATTGCTAAATGAATAAATGCATGTGAATTTATTTTAAAAGTTTACTAAATTAGTTACAATAAACTAAAAATCTGTAAGTTTTAGTTTGATTTGGAATACAGCCACAGAATTTTTCATCAAAGACAAAAAAGCTTAGAGTGCCCTCTTGTGGTGGTACTTGCCTCAACCCTGGGCAACCCAGGAATGCACACACACTTCACACTCTCACACACACACACACACACTCCTTTAAAACCAGTGACGACTTAAGCTCTATCCATCATCTCATTACCAATGATGTCTCTATCACTTACCGTTTAGATTAATTCACAAAATTTAGCTTAGTCCTCAAAACTCCTGAAGGTCAGCGGGATGGTAAGGTTCAGAGAGGTAAAGTGACCAGCCCATGGTCACCCAGACAGCCTAAGGCAGTCAGGATCTGTTTGCAGTCAGGATCTATTTCCAGTTCAGTGGCTCAGTCAAAAGTAAAAACTACAAAAAGAAAAGACCATATGAATAGGTGTAGAAAATGCTAACTGAATGGTCAGATGCCTATGCGGTCCAGGTGCAAAACGAGAACTCTTCACAAACTCATCCCAGTGCTTTTCATGGAGTTGGTGGTAAAGACAGGAGGTACCATGGCTCCAGGATTCTCACTATGAGGTCTGATCGCCCTGTTCCCAGGGTCCAGGTGGCTTCTCCGCCTGTCTTGGGCTGTATCTCTAACAAGCCACACTGTAGACAATTTATTAACAAAATGAAAAAAATAGAAAAAAAAGTATGGGGTCTCTCCCCACCCCCTCATCCTCAGAGACTGGAGTTGACCTGACCGTGAAGAAATCTGATTTGCTCCAAATGATAGTGAAAGCTTCCACTCACTGAGTAGTTACAACTTACTGGGCACTTTCACAGACACAGTCCCATTCAATCCTCACAACAACCCAGTGAGGTAGGTTATATCACTTATTCCATTTCACAGATGAGGCAGCCAAGGCACAGAGAGGTTAAGAGACATTTCTAAGATCACACAGCTGACAAGTTGTGCGCGGAGTCAAGTCAATTCTGTGTGTATGCCCATCAACTGCCCTTCCTTGCCCCCTGCTCCCGGCTAGCATGGCCTGGCTGGTGGCTCTGTCTCCTGTGGCTTCCCCGGGGGAGAAGGTAAAACAAGCCTTCAGTGAGACCCAAGTGGTCCCTCCTGTGCTCTGTGACTGTAATAAAGTGCTTGCCCCTTGACTAGTGTCGTGTGTCTTCCCGGGGACATAAGGGAGCGGGGAGGAGGTGAGGGCAGCCTCCCAGCCTGTATGAGTTCACGAAGGCAGCCAGAACTAAGTACTGGGTGGCCTGAACAACAGACTGTTAACTTAATCATCACTCTAGAGGCTGGAAGTCTAAGAGCAAGCTGTCAGCAGGGCTGGAGTTTTCCTAGGCCTTTCTTTGTCTTGTAGATGGCTGTGCTCCCCGGCATCTACACTCTGTGCGTGTCTATATCTTCATTTCTTCTTACAAGAACACCCAGTCCTGCTGGATTAGGGTCCACCGCATTTCCTCCTTTGCCATTAGTTACCGCTTTAAAGGCCCTACCTTCAAATATAATCACAGTCTGAGGAACTGGGGGTGAAGACTTTCCAAAATCGGCTCACAGCACATGGCTCCAGGCATGGTCTAAACTTCACAAACTCATCCCAGTGCTTTTCATGGAGTTGGTGGTAAAGACAGGAGGTACCATGGCTCCAGGATTCTCACTATGAGGTCTGATCGCCCTGTTCCCAGGGTCCAGGTGGCTTCTCCGCCTGTCTTGGGCTGTATCTCTAACAAGCCACACTGTAGACAATTTATTAACAAAATGAAAAAAATAGAAAAAAAAGTATGGGGTCTCTCCCCACCCCCTCATCCTCAGAGACTGGAGTTGACCTGACCGTGAAGAAATCTGATTTGCTCCAAATGATAGTGAAAGCTTCCACTCACTGAGTAGTTACAACTTACTGGGCACTTTCACAGACACAGTCCCATTCAATCCTCACAACAACCCAGTGAGGTAGGTTATATCACTTATTCCATTTCACAGATGAGGCAGCCAAGGCACAGAGAGGTTAAGAGACATTTCTAAGATCACACAGCTGACAAGTTGTGCGGCGGAGTCAAGTCAATTCTGTGTGTATGCCCATCAACTGCCCTTCCTTGCCCCCTGCTCCCGGCTAGCATGGCCTGGCTGGTGGCTCTGTCTCCTGTGGCTTCCCCGGGGGAGAAGGTAAAACAAGCCTTCAGTGAGACCCAAGTGGTCCCTCCTGTGCTCTGTGACTGTAATAAAGTGCTTGCCCCTTGACTAGTGTCGTGTGTCTTCCCGGGGACATAAGGGAGCGGGGAGGAGGTGAGGGCAGCCTCCCAGCCTGTATGAGTTCACGAAGGCAGCCAGAACTAAGTACTGGGTGGCCTGAACAACAGACTGTTAACTTAATCATCACTCTAGAGGCTGGAAGTCTAAGAGCAAGCTGTCAGCAGGGCTGGAGTTTTCCTAGGCCTTTCTTTGTCTTGTAGATGGCTGTGCTCCCCGGCATCTACACTCTGTGCGTGTCTATGTCTTCATTTCTTCTTACAAGAACACCCAGTCCTGCTGGATTAGGGTCCACCGCATTTCCTCCTTTGCCATTAGTTACCGCTTTAAAGGCCCTACCTTCAAATATAATCACAGTCTGAGGAACTGGGGGTGAAGACTTCATCATGAACGTAGGCAGGAGGGCACAATTCGGCTCACAGCACAGCCCCGGGGGAGGTAACCCTCAGGTGCCTTGGTTGCCAGATGTTTCCAGAGGCCGGTTACACAGCAACCAGGGCCACATCAGGGCAGTCCGGGGCCCCGGAAGCCGCCAGGCAGTGTCTGGGAACACCTGCCACCACGGGAGGGCGGGGGAAGGTCCCGGGAGGTGAGGCCCCCTGGGGCGGGGCCGAGACCCAGGCGGAGGAGCCTGGCCCGGCGCCGCCTGTCCCTCCAGTCCGAGGCGTGCCGGACAGGGGGAGGGCGCACGCGGGCGGGCTCTGCCATCACGGCCCGCGCTGGTGGCAGGGCTCAGCGTGAAGGCCACGTTAGCTGCCCCACGGGCATCATGCCCAGCGCCTGCGGACATTTAAAGCCATTTGTCGGCCTTTAGCACGATCCTCCAAACTACATTCCGAGGGGGCAAAAATCAACACGACCTCCTCGGTGCGGATTCCCAGAGCCCACACGAGGTCTCCTTGACCTGTCTCCTTGGCCCCCGCACGAGGCCTGCACGCCTGCCCCGCCCTGCAGCGGCGCCCAGGGCCCTCGCCGGCAGCCACAGGACAGGTGCAGGAGGCGGGGTGTAGGGAGAGCCCCCCGCCCCGGCGACACACCCTGTTCCTGCTCAGCTTTGGCACCGTTCCCCGCCAGACACATGGGCATCCTCAAAATTCACACGGCCTGAGCCTGCTGAGGTCCTTCTAGAACGTTCCCTCTCATCCCTGGGGCATTACCGCTAAGATGGGCTCCCTGACTGCCACAGGCGGGCTCTACTCTTGAGATTCCAAGGAGTAGAGGGGTGGACGGGAATAACGGCAAAGCCTCAAAGAGACTGTTCTCTTTACCTTGCCAGCCTTGACTGGGTGCCCGTGTGCGCCTAGTGCCGACCGAGGCAACCAGAGAGCTCCGCCTCGGGAGGAGGCCCGCTCACACACACGCAGCTCTTCGAGACTTTCAGCATCGAGCCCATTTCTGAACACGGCCGTAACGTGGTAACACTCTCAAATACAGCCCTACAGTCGGCACGCCACGGGCCTCCGTCCTGTGGGGAGAAGGAACGGACACCGCTGACAACCCCAGCGCCAGCCTTGCAGCCCGCAGGGTCTGCAGCTGTTCTTGACTGACCGGAAGTCCGGCACCAGGCACCTCCTAGGGGCGTGTCCAAGGAGGTCGTGGGACGCCGGGCAAGAAGGAGGCGGTGCCCTCTTGTGGCCTACCCTGGAATGACGGGCTAACTTGCTTAGGAGGACTTCTTTGTTGTTTGTTGTCGTAGACCATTATTATCTAACACTTTTGCACAGGAAAACACTTTTCATCCCATGACCTCATTTGATCCTTGTTTTAAGATGCATCTTGTCAAGTTTTAAAGAGGCCCAGTAAGGTTTAAACTGATGCTGCAGCTAGAGCTGCAATATTTTGGCCACCTGATGTGAAAAGACAACTCTTTGGAAAAGACCCTGATGCTGGGAAAACAGAAGATAAAAAAGGAGAAAGGAGCTCACTGGATGGACATGAGTTTGAGCAAGCTCTGGGAGCTGGTGCGGATTCCCAGAGCCCACACGAGGTCTCCTTGACCTGTCTCCTTGGCCCCGACGAGGCCTGCACGCCTGCCCGCCCTGCAGCGGCGCCCAGGGCCTCGCCGGCAGCCACAGGACAGGTGCAGGAGGCGGGGTGTAGGGAGAGCCCCCCGCCCCGGCGACACACCCTGTTCCTGCTCAGCTTTGGCACCGTTCCCCGCCAGACACATGGGCATCCTCAAAATTCACACGGCCTGAGCCTGCTGAGGTCCTTCTAGAACGCCCTCTCATCCCTGGGGCATTACCGCTAAGATGGGCTCCCTGACTGCCACAGGCGGGCTCTACTCTTGAGATTCCAAGGAGTAGAGGGGTGGACGGGAATAACGGCAAAGCCTCAAAGAGACTGTTCTCTTTACCTTGCCAGCCTTGACTGGGTGCCCGTGTGCGCCTAGTGCCGACCGAGGCAACCAGAGAGCTCCGCCTCGGGAGGAGGCCCGCTCACACACACGCAGCTCTTCGAGACTTTCAGCATCGAGCCCATTTCTGAACACGGCCGTAACGTGGTAACACTCTCAAATACAGCCCTACAGTCGGCACGCCACGGGCCTCCGTCCTGTGGGGAGAAGGAACGGACACCGCTGACAACCCCAGCGCCAGCCTTGCAGCCCGCAGGGTCTGCAGCTGTTCTTGACTGACCGGAAGTCCGGCACCAGGCACCTCCTAGGGGCGTGTCCAAGGAGGTCGTGGGACGCCGGGCAAGAAGGAGGCGGTGCCCTCTTGTGGCCTACCCTGGAATGACGGGCTAACTTGCTTAGGAGGACTTCTTTGTTGTTTGTTGTCGTAGACCATTATTATCTAACACTTTTGCACAGGAAAACACTTTTCATCCCATGACCTCATTTGATCCTTGTTTTAAGATGCATCTTGTCAAGTTTTAAAGAGGCCCAGTAAGGTTTAAACTGATGCTGCAGCTAGAGCTGCAATATTTTGGCCACCTGATGTGAAAAGACAACTCTTTGGAAAAGACCCTGATGCTGGGAAAAACAGAAGATAGAGGAGAAGGGGACGAGAGAGGACCAGATGGTTGGATGGCCTCACTGAGTCAATGGACATGAGTTTGAGCAAGCTCTGGGAGCTGGTGAAGGACAGGGAAACCTTACTCTGTGCCTGGCATTGTGAATTTATTTTATACATATTATCTCATTTGTGAGATTCAGACAGAGAACAGAGTAGGGCACCATAACTGCTAAGCAGCTGCATTGGGAAACAAGTTATAGTCCCATTATAGCCCCATTTTCAGGCCAAACTTCTCCCACACAAGCTAGGGTGGAGAAGTGTTCAATATAGTCCTCCAGCTCCTGGAAGATTGAAGAAGGCCTGAGAGACTTCATTCAGCAGAGTCAACCCCGCTACAGATCCCAGCATGCTGGAGGTGTCATCTGACTCCAGGTGTGCCCCGAGGGAGTGGGTACCCATGTCCCAGTAGAGAGAGTTTATTTCCTGCTTCAAGCAAAATGGTTTCCCAGGCTCCCTCAGAGCTTCCTGTCTCAAAGGAGACAGCAAGAAAGCCGCCCTAAAATTGCTACAGGATATGGTCCAAGAATGCAGACAAAGGAGGTGGAAAGGGTTGCTCTGACCCTGAGGGAACCAGAGGGAAGATAGAGGCTGAGAGGAAGATAGTCTGCCCTTGGTTGGGTTCCACGCCTCCAGCAGTCCCGTAGGCCCAGCCAGCAGCCTGTGCAAGCCAATCTCATTTCTGTGAAAGGGCAGTGGCCAGAATAGGGGGCTCAGGCCTGTCTGGGCGTTTCAGACCTAGACAGCCCATCTCCAGGTCATGGAAGCAGGCAAAGTGGAAACCAACCCAGTAGGGAGAGGCTAGGTCTGAATTTACTTCTGTTTTATATATGTGTGTGTGTGTGTGTATACATATACATGTATATATATATACATATATATATATATGGTGATACCCAAGTGGCCTCACTCTGGGGACATCAGGAGCATGTCAGTTGCACTCCGATCTGTGAGAGGCTGGAAGGAACCACAGCTACATTAATTTAGAGACTGACCCTTCTAACTTAACCTATCGACCACTTCAAAGTCCCAAAACTGTTTCCCTGGTCTGTTCATGCCACAGTTTCTGACAGAGGGGCAAAACACTTCAGCTTGCATACCTCCAGTGACAAGGACCTCACCACTTTACCAGCCAGGCTATGTTCTTGATCAGCTGGGATCTGTTAGGAGGTCCCTCTCCAGGAGTCAAAGCTGTGTTATTTTCCCTACCTCCTTTGCTGCCCACAGAGATGTAAAAAACAGTGTCCCTGGCTTCTTTCCTCTCTTCCAAGATAAATATGCCCAGGGCTCCCAGCGGGCCTCTGAGACTGAATTTAACCTTGTTTCCCTGCCTGCACAGCCAAGACCCTTTCTATGGGGTCAGAAGGTCCTTTGAGAGCCTAATAAAAACAATCAAGCATCTCCGTGAAAACAGCACATGTCCACACAAAATGTTACTCACTACTTTAGAGGGTCCTAACCCATCTTTAGCTCATGGCACAGTTTCCAGAAAGTGGTTGGCCTTTAGTACTAATTTATATATTCAACAAATGTTTACAGAGGACCTACCATATGCCAAACACGGTTCCTAGTGCCCAGGATGGAAGGGTGAATTAAACAAATCTCAGCTCCAAGAATTTACAGTCTGGAGCAAGAGAGACACAAACAAGGCAGCCACCGCATCATTAATTTTCTATTGCGACAAATTCAAGGAAGAAATGAAAGAGCGCGGCACAATGCAAAGTGGCAGGATTAGGAGGCGGGTTTAGACTGGGAGGTCTGGGAGGGCCCTGGAGTGTGAGGTGGGGAGGGACATTTGAGTAAAGATCGGAGGACAGGAGGCCACTGGGGACAGGAGGGGTGGGGTCAGGTAGGCGCAAGGGGGGGGGGTGTCCAGTCTCTGAGGTGAGTGACTTCCCTGACGATCCAGTGGCTAAGACTTCGTGCTCCCAACGTTGGGGGCCTGGGGTTCGATTCCTGGTCCAGGAACTCAATTCCAACTGCCCCAACTAAAATCTAAGATCCCAGATCCCATGTACCACAACTAAGACCCAGCACCACCAAATTAATTTTTATGAAAGACCCAGGAAGGAGACAAGCGGGGCTACAGCCTGGAGTGGAAGACAGAGCAGAGGGGCACAAAGCCAGGCTGAGTGGAGAGTCTAGGCTCCATCTAAGAGCAACGAGTGGCAGTCAGGTACACATTTGAAAAGATCACTCGAACCAGGGAAGGGAATCAAAATGTATTCCCCTTTCACGTTTCCTTATATCTGCATAAAGAAATCCTAGAAAAATACAAAAGAATAAAGGATGGTTACTTAGAAAAGCAAGACTTCTCAATATTTTCGTGTTATGTTGTCTTGTATTGACATGTGAATAACCTGAATATTTACTTGTGTTAGTTTCTCTTAGCTGCTAAATTTAACCTGGGCCTTGTTTCCCTGCCTGCACAGCCAAGACCCTTTCTATGGGGTCAGAAGGTCCTTTGAGAGCCTAATAAAAACAATCAAGCATCTCCGTGAAAACAGCACATGTCCACACAAAATGTTACTCACTACTTTAGAGGGTCCTAACCCATCTTTAGCTCATGGCACAGTTTCCAGAAAGTGGTTGGCCTTTAGTACTAATTTATATATTCAACAAATGTTTACAGAGGACCTACCATATGCCAAACACGGTTCCTAGTGCCCAGGATGGAAGGGTGAATTAAACAAATCTCAGCTCCAAGAATTTACAGTCTGGAGCAAGAGAGACACAAACAAGGCAGCCACCGCATCATTAATTTTCTATTGCGACAAATTCAAGGAAGAAATGAAAGAGCGCGGCACAATGCAAAGTGGCAGGATTAGGAGAGCGGGTTTAGACTGGGAGGTCTGGGAGGGCCCTGGAGTGTGAGGTGGGGAGGGACATTTGAGTAAAGATCGGAGGACAGGAGGCCACTGGGGACAGGAGGGGTGGGGTCAGGTAGGCGCAAGGGGGGGGGGGGGGGGTCCAGTCTCTGAGGTGAGTGACTTCCCTGACGATCCAGTGGCTAAGACTTCGTGCTCCCAACGTTGGGGGCCTGGGGTTCGATTCCTGGTCCAGGAACTCAATTCCAACTGCCCCAACTAAAATCTAAGATCCCAGATCCCATGTACCACAACTAAGACCCAGCACCACCAAATTAATTTTTAAAAAGACCCAGGAAGGAGACAAGCGGGGCTACAGCCTGGAGTGGAAGACAGAGCAGAGGGGCACAAAGCCAGGCTGAGTGGAGAGTCTAGGCTCCATCTAAGAGCAACGAGTGGCAGTCAGGTACACATTTGAAAAGATCACTCGAACCAGGGAAGGGAATCAAAATGTATTCCCCTTTCACGTTTCCTTATATCTGCATAAAGAAATCCTAGAAAAATACAAAAGAATAAAGGATGGTTACTTAGAAAAGCAAGACTTCTCAATATTTTCGTGTTATGTTGTCTTGTATTGACATGTGAATAACCTGAATATTTACTTGTGTTAGTTTCTCTTAGCTGCCATAACAAATTATGATAAACTGGGTGACTTAAAACAACAGAAATTTATTCTGTCATAGTTCTCACTTCAGTTCAGTCACTCATTCGTGTCTGATTCTTTGCGCCCCATGGACTGCAGCATTCCAAGCGTCCCCATCCTTCACCATCTCCTGGGGCTTGCTCAATCTCATGTTCATTGACTCAGTGATGCCATCCAACCCCCTTGTCCTCTGTCGTCCTTCTTCTGCCTAATATTTTTCCCAGTGAGTCATCTCTTCACATCAGGTGGCCAAAGGATTGAAGCTTCAGCATCAGTCCTTTCAATGAATATTCAGGGTTAATTTCCTTCGGGATTGACTGACTTGATCTCCTTGCAGTCCAAGGGACTCTCAAGAGTCTTCTTAAACACCACAGTTCAAAGGCATTAATTCTTCAGCGCTCAGCCTTCTTTATGGTTCAGCTCTCACATCCATATGTGACTACTGGGAAAACCATAGCTTTGACTGACCATATGGACTTCTGTCAGCAAAGTGATGTCTCGGCTTTTTTAATACCGTCTCTAGATTTGTCATAGCTTTTCTTCTAAGGACAAATGTCTTTTAATTTCATGGCTGCAGTCACCATTCACGGTGATTTTGGAACCCAAGAAAATAAAGTCTGTCACTGTTTCCATTGTTTGCCCATCCATTTACCACGAAGTGATGGGACCAGATGCCATGGTCTGAGTTTTTTGAACATTGAGTTTTAAACCAGTTTTTTCACTCTCCTCTTTCACCTTTATCAAGAGACTCTTTAGTTCCTCTTCACTTTCTGTCATAAGGGTGGTGCCATCTGCATACCTTAGGTTATTGATATTTCTCCCAGCAATCTTGACTTCAGCTTGTGCTTTATCCAAGCCAGCATTTCACATCATGTCCTCTGCATATAAGTTAAATAAAGCGGGGTGACAATATACAGCCTTGATATACTCCTTTCCCAACGTGGTACCTCATAGTTCTAGAGGCCAGAAATCCACAGTCAGGGTGCTGGCAGGGCCAGGTTCCCTCTTAAGATCCTAGGGGAGTTTGTTCTTGTTTCTTCCATTTTCTGGGGGCTTGGAGCATTCCTTGGCTCATGACTACATCTCTCTGCTCTGCTCGATCTCCTCTATGTTCTGACAAATCTCCCTTGTGTGTCTCTTGTAAGAGCATTTATCACTGAATTGGGGCCCACCTGAATAATCCAGGATAACCTCTTCATCTTGAGGTCCTTAATGGCATCAGTAAAGATCCCTTTTCCAAATGAGGTCACATTCAGATTCCAGGAATTGGTGTGTGGACAATGCCTTTTGTTGTGCCACCATTCAACCCATCATAAGACAGCACTGATAATATCAAAGCAAACTTTAAAATGGGGTTCTAGCTCTGGGGTGGCAGAGGGACTGCATGGACAGAGGAGGTCGGTATGTGTGGTAGCAAAGGCCCACCAGGCTTCCCTGGTGGCTCAGATAGTAAAGAATTTGCCTGCAATGCAGGAGACCAGGGTTCCATCCCTGGACTGGGAAGATCCCCTGGAGAAGGAAATGACAACCCACTCCAGTATTCTTGCCTGGAGAGTCCCATGGACAGAGGAGCCTAGAGGGCTACAGTCCAAGGGTTGCAACAAGTCGCACATGACTGAGCAACTAGCAAAGGTCCAGTGGACTCCAGATGGATCAAGTGCAGGACAGAAGGAATCTCATGAAGCATTCCCCCACCACTCCTCGGTCTGGCTGAAGCAAATGCGCTGCCTTTGGTGCCTTCACTGAGCCTGGAAAGATCAGAGGACAAGGGGGCTCCAGGGAGGTGAGACTGGGAGGGAGAAGTTGTAGCCATTTCAAGGTAGAATTTACCATTAAGGAAGCCGGATATATGTGGTGACGCCTGCAAAACTCTTAAGGGAATGGAAGCCTCAGGTGGCAACTGGCTCAGGCTACAGAAAACCCATCACTCCCCTCGTTTTGAAAGCTCAGCATCCCCTGATGCAAGCCTGGGCTGCCACCACATCACAGAAGTGGCTGTGACTCAGTTTGGGAAATCTAGGTTTTTGCCATGCTACACTTACGCAACCAACACTTTGACTCTAAATGCAAGACTTCTCATCTCCAGTGTAAATTTCAGGATCCCCCATGACTAATCTTTCCACATAATTCCACCTCCAAACCAAAGATGACAGTATGCATGCTATGATCCCAATTTCATAGGGGGAAAAACAGCTCTCTCTAGGTGTGTCTGTAATAATAATATCTTCACTGAGGTAGGCTTTATTTCATTTAATTCTGTCACACTTTGAAGTAGGTGCTATCATTATTCCCACCTTACAGAGAAAGACAATGAGACTCAGAGAGGTTAAATACGTTGCCCATGGTCACCCAGCTAGTAGCGTTAGGACTGGGGCTTATAGTACACTGATGGTCTTGGCTGTGGTCTATAATCGTTCTGCCCCTCCTCACTCGTGCCCACTTGTGGATACAAATGCCAATAAAAAGTTCAAGGAGATGCCTACAAAGCTGTCAGTAGTGGCTGGTTCTGAGAAGGGTATGAAAAGGACCACACATTCTCTAGTTCTGCCTTGCTTTGAATTACCTTTAAGGAACATGCTTCCTTATTAATATAAAAATACGTATCTATGCATTTATCAAAAGGAAAATCTAGAAGAACGTACACCAAAATGTCAACAGCATTTACAGCAAGGGAGCATGAACAGGAAACCAACTTCTACGCTATATAGTTTGGTGTTTGAACTTTATACAACATAGACTGCTTTTGTAAGCAGAAAGAAGGCAATTAAGACTTTAAAAAAAGAAGGAGAGAGAGGAGGGCAGTGACTCAGCAGCTCTTCTGGAATCCCCAGTAGCTCCAGACAGAGATCCCGCCACCTTCACCAGCCCCTTCTTCACTTCTCCCTCCACCCCCTTTGCACATCCGAACCAGAAAAGCCTGTGTCTGGGTGGCATCTTCCTGCCTTTCCTTCCTCCCAGCCTCTAAACTAGGCCACTGCTGATCCTGATCCCACAGGGCAACACTCTCCCTTCATCTTACATTTGCAGTTTTTTGGGTTTTTTTGGTTTTTTTTTTGAAAATTCCCCTGGAGGAGGGCATGGCAACCCACTCTAGTATTCTTTTTTTTTTAAGATTTATTTAATTTATTTATTTTTTGGGCGGGGGTCGGGTTGGGGAGGGAGGGGAGCAGGCAGGCCACTTCTATTGGTCTTTCATTTCTCTATGTTCATCCGTCTTTGTTCTTTGGCTCCTGTGGGCCTCCCACCGCGGTGGCGTCTGTCGTTGCAGAGCGCTGGCTCTGGGCGCATGCGCTTCAGAGCTCAGGCTCGGTAATTGGACACATCAGTCCAGCCGCTCCGCGGCACATGGGATCTTCCCAGGCCAGGGATCAAACCGGCGCCCTTGCACTGCAAGGCGGTGTCCTTACCCACTGGACCACCAGGGGAAGCCCACATTAGCAGTTTTGTAGCTGATGAAATGCCTTTCCATGGCAGCTCATAGTTAATCCTCCCAAAGACGATGTGAAGTAGATATTCTTGTGCCCATTGTACAGATGTGGAAGATGAGGCTCAACATAGCTAAGCCTCATTATCCAGAGTCACATAGAGTATGGGATTGTCTCTGGACGCAGATTCCCAGACCAGGCCTTTCCAGTGCTGCATCAGTGCAAGCTCCTGTCAGAAACTTGAGTTTCAGGACCTCACATCGACCTGTCGAATCTTGTTGAGACCTATGACAGAGCACAGTGCTCCTGTTCACTATAGAACCATTCCTGCAGCCTCCTTGGCATGCTCAGCCACAGTGCCAAACACCTGAGACTTGTCAGAGCCTTGCCCTGCAGGGCCAAGGCCCTGGGGCTTAGCCTAAAGAGAAGACCGAATGGAAGAGCCTTTGGGCCCAGACGGAAGAGTGTGGGCAAAGGGGGCAGGGAGCCAATGTGCTCACAAAACAGGAGTCGACAAACCCAACAATCTAGGATGGCAAGTCATGGGCTTGAGTGGAATCTTGGAGAGAACTCTTTGCTCAAATCACTTCGTACCTCTGTGCCTCACTTCTCTCATCTGGAAAATGGACATTATAATATCATCACCTTAGGACATTCCCTGGTGGTCCAGTGGCTAGGACTCTGTCCTCTCACTGCCGAGCACCTGGGTTCAATCCCTGGTGGGGAACTAAGATCCCACAAGCTGTATAGCCAATAAATAAATAAATAAAATCATACCACTCCCTTAGAAAGTAGTTCTAAGGAAAATGAGCAGTTCTTGTAATGTCTTCAGCACATTGTCTGGGCATAATACATGCTGATTGTGTGTTAGTCACTCAGTTAAGTCTGACTCTGCGACCCTGTGGACAGGCTCCTCTGTCCATGGAATTCTCCCAACAAAGAATACTGGAGTGAGTTAGTCACCAAGTGACTAAATGCTTCTTATTATTACTAACTGCCCCAACCAGTTGAGTTCTTCTGGTGAGCATTTACTGAGAGGCCACGCTGTGCCAGGCCCTGGGCTGAACACTGAAGAGACAGAAATAAAGTGGACGCAGCTCCTACTCACTTAGCTCTCAGAGTGTCGGGGGAAGCCAGCCCAAAAGGAAGCTGACCATTCTTGCATGCCTGCAGTGTGAAGAAATAATGCCTGGGGTGGTGGTAGACAGAATGACTGGAGCCTTGAAGGCCAGACAAATCTGCCTGAAAACTACTCTTGTCTGCCTGGGACCTGGGACAAGTCTCACAGTGGGAGAGTGGCTGACCCAGTCATCTCACTCAGAAATGTGATCTTGAGGGGCTTCCCTGCTGGTCCAGTGGGTAAGGACACCGCCTTGCAGTGCAAGGGGCGTCGGTTCGATCCCTGGCCTGGGAAGATCGCACGTGCCATGGAGCAGCTGGACCAATGTGTCCAATTACCCAGCCGGAGCTCTGAAGCGTATGCGCCCAGAGCTGGTGCTCTGCAACAAGAGAGGCCACTGCGATGGGAGGCCCACATGAGCCAAAGAACAAAGATGGATGAAAATTGATAAATGAAAGACCAATAGAAGTGGCCAAAAAAAAAAAAAACCCTAAACCTGGGGTTGTTTCTTACATACCCATGAAAAAAAAAAAAGAAATGCAATCTTGGTTCCTATGGCCCCACCAGGCTCTTGAGCCATCATGGAAGTAGGTACCGTGAGGGAAGGGACAGGAGAGAGGGGCATAGAGGCCTATCGTTCGGGAGGGGACAATTGGGTTCGGAGAGGACAATGGAGTTCGAGTGACAGGGTCAGGTGGATTGAGCGAGGCCACCCAGAGAGGTCAGGGAGGGAGGGTTCAGTCCTGGAGAAGGTAGTAGAGGAGGAATCCATTTAGACTCCAGCAGAGGCAGAGTTAATGGGTCTTTTGGGGAGTGGGACTGATCACTGGGTACTGGTGTCTCAGGTGGTTTTGCTTTCTTTCTGCTTCTCTGTGCTTCCCCCTTTTCTACACTAAGTAACTAGAAGAGAGCAGAGTGAGCTATCTCTGGGAGCCCTGGGCTCGGAACCAGGTGGCTCTGTCTCACTGGAGGGGCATGGCTAGGGCAGCCAGAGGGGGCAAACAGGCCTCCTAGGGGAGCTCCGGATCTGGTGAGAAAGGCCTGGACACGTGGAGTGGCTGTAAGCAACTCAGCCTCTGGGACCTCCCTCGGAGGGCTAATGACTCCAAGGCAGAGGCAGTGGGTGGGGTGGACTCGCCTAGGTCCCCTCAACCCCTCCACATGCCCTCAGGCTCCCCGGGTGTCTCTGTCAGCAGCATCATGCGCCAGGGCACAGACGCCAACTCAGCAGCCCGGAAGAGGCAAGCTGGATTCTGCTCCTCACGCCCACCTTCCAGTCCGGTCCAGTTGCTCCAATTAGTGGGGCCACCCAATCAGCCTGAGAAAGGTTCATGTTGAGTAGAAAAAGGCCAGCACCTGCCCGCCTCCCCGGATCCATGAAGCTAAGGGAAAGCAAGCCCTGGGCACTTGGTGGGCCCCGTATGCATTCTGCATGTACAACCAGCTTACTGGGTTTTCCCACCTACGCTTTAGTTTCGCCACCCGGGCCTTAGTTTCCCCTTTCATTTTCTCTTCCTGGCATCTAGCCAGTGTCAGTTTACCTGCAATAAACGTCGAAGAGACAATGAACTCAGATCGTAGGCCTTGGGAAGCGTCCAGCCAGGCCCCACTGAGTCCTGTGCCGCAGTGAATTTGGGGGTGGGACAGGAAGCTCCTCTGCGTGGGATGCGGGCTCGAGGCCGACTTCCCTCTGCACCTGCCAGCGACGGACGCCCAGAAGAGGGCGGCAGAGAGAGGGATCCCAGCACCAGGGAGCCGTGACCTTGGCAGTCGGCTAAAGCAGAGGCCTGGGGATTTTCAGCCTCACTGCTGTCAGCAAAAAGTTTCACAAGGGCCTCCGGCACATTGGCATTCTCTGGACCCTGGGCCCAGGGCGGCCCACACATCATCACTGTCCTACCCAGGGAGGGGCAGAGCAGCCTGGGGCTGGGATGGGGCGGTGCAGGGGCTGCAGGGAATGACTGGCTGGGACCGCGTGGGGAAGGAGGACGGCAGAGGGAGGCGGGGGCAGGAGCCAGAAGCGGGCGGGGAGGCTACAGGGTGGCGTAGGGGGCTGGTCCTAGGGTTTCTGAAGATCAAGCTGGTGCTGTGGGGAGAGTCGCCTTAGCCTGCACACACTCTGCTCTTCTCCCATCATGCTCTCAAACACAGTCACACTAACACACATTTCCACCATATCACACCCAACGCATGCAAACATATTCATATCACGCCAACACACACGTTTCATGATCACGCTCACACACTTTCACAGAAACACATGAGTGCACATCCATTTTCACCCATCTTGCACACTCACACCTGCATATACACATAACTCACCTACATTCATACTCTCAAGCATTCACAAGCACACGCCCATTTTCTTCACACAGCTCTCACAGGTACACAGCTAACTGGACATATGCTCAGTCACACACACTTACATGTCTGTCTGCTCACACACCTGTTCACACATGCACATGCCCAAGGGCCTTCCGGAGAAGAGCCGGTGGAGCCAGGCCCCTCTGCCAGCTCTGCTCCCTCATGTTGGGTCCCAGAGATAATTCCAGCTCTCAGATGTCTGTGAGCCACTGCCTCCTGCGCACTTTCAAAAGGGATCTGAGGTGATTTAGAAGGTTAAATGCCAAGTAAAACAGGATAATGGAAAAGAAAAACAAGAGGAAAGAAGTATGACCCTTGTTTCTCCAGACCTGGGGCTTTTAACCTTGTCAGGAAGACCCAGTGATCTGTGATTTTTGAGCCCCAGGCTCAGCCTCCTGACCTCCTGACCATCCCTGCCTTGCCCTTGCTGGCCTCTCTCTCACCCCCAGCCCCTAGCCCAGCTTGTCCTCAGGGTCCTGGGGTCAATCGTGCCAGCATGTCTGACTCTGCCTGGAGTCCTTAGTTGTGCAAGCCCCTCCTCCCCCCTCCCCCACCCGCCACTCCCCAAAGGCGGCTAGGCTGAAGGGCATTTGAATGACTACTTCTAAACGGTGTTTTACATCCACCATCAGTCAGCCTCTTGAGCTAAAATTTTGACTTTGGCCTCTCTGTCCATCCAAGTGAGTTCCCAGCCACTCAGGACCCCTCCAGAACTAAAGCAGAGTTCCGTCCTGCAGTCTCAGTCCTCAGGCTCCATTCATCTGTCCCGTAGTCCTGACCCTTCCCACCACCATCTCTCAATAAGGCCCTCTTTTAAACAAAACATCCAGTAACATATCCTGATATTTTAATGGTGCTCAAGTGGACATTTCAGTCAGCTATCGCAGTGTAGCAGACCAACTCAAAACAGTGGCTTAAAACAGCAATTTGAGGGAATTCCCTGGTGGTCCAATGGTTAGGACTTCACAGTTCCTTAGCAGAGGGCACAGGTTGGATCCCTGGCCAGGGAACTAAGGTACTGTATGCTGTGTGGCAAAAGAGAAAAAAAAAAAAAAACAGAGAGAGAGAGAGAAACAACAATTTGTTATCTCTTGTGATCCTAAGGTTTAGCTGGACTCGTCCGGGCTCTATATGGTATCGGCTAGAATTACTCAGGCTACTGCATTCAGCTGCATCCAACTGAACTGACTGCCTTCAGGCATGGCTGGATCCAGAGGCTCAAGTAACGTCATCAAGAATGCACCACACTTTCCCTTCTCTGCTTTCCTTGGGCTGGGGCTAAATATCCAAGGTGGCTCCCCTCACATGTTTAGTGCCTCCACTGTGGTGATAGAACATCTGGGGGTTGCTTAGCCCTCCTCTCTCACAGGACCCCTCTAGCAGCTTAGCCATGCTTCTTTCTATGGCAGCTCAAGCTGTAAGAGTGCAAAAGCAACACCTCCAGCCCTCTTAAGACCTAAGCCTAAACTAGCACAGCATCCCTGAGACCACATTCTATTGGTCAGAGCAAGTCATAAGACAAACCAAGATTCATGGTTTAAGAGAAGGAAAATGGATTCCATTCCCCAACAGAAAGAGTGGCACATGTGCACAGGCATGGGAAGAGTCATCGGCAATCACTTTTGCAGGCACTCTGCCTCAGTCAGCAGGCTCATTAGCTCCAAGCACGCTTCCTATGAAAGAAGAAGCTGAACAGCAGATAAATCAAACATCTTTGATAACTTTGACAAGAATCACAAAATCCTCACCTCCACTTCCAGGCAGAATTGTATTTTGGTTAGTCTATGATTAGGGACTATTTCATTTGTAAGTGCTGGGAACTGAGTCCAAACAGGCTTAAGCAAAAAAAAAAAAAAGAGAGCGAGAGAGAGAGAACATATGGACTCATATTCGGGGAAATTTAGAGAACTAGTGGGAAATTAGGAATGGCCAGGCTTCAGAGGCTCTACTCATGTCACCGGGAATGCTGATGCCGCTGTCCGCTGCGTTGCCTCATTCCCTGATTCTCAAGCAAACTCTTTCTATAAGGAGAAAAGATGGCCACCAGCAACTTCAGAGTTGCATCTTATGAGCTTAATGCCCCCAATGGAAAACATGGGGCTTCTCTCACGCCTCAATAAAGTCAGCAAAAATCTCAGAGGTGTCATGTGAACATCCCAGAGTGAATCATAATCTAATCCAGAGACAATCACTGTGACGTTGATTAACCAGGCCCACATATTGCACCCACCAAAAGAAGGCAGAGTCAGCCCCAGCAGAACCACATGGACTAAAGCTGGGGTGGGAGCTGGAATGGGGTGTACCCCAAAGGAGAGCAGGGGATGTTACCAAGAGGAGGAGGAGTCATAATGCTAAAACAAGATGGCACACCCAACAGAAGGCCACTGTGTTATCTGATGCGCTACAGAGAAAGAAAATCACATGAGCTCAGCTAGAGAGAAGCGTTTTCCTGATCCTGAATTCTAAAATGGATCCCTTCACACAGCTGTTAGATCCAGCATATTTCCTGACATAGTAGACCAAGCTTCACCCTGATTTTGGCATAGATATGGGAACATCCTTCAAGTGTGCATTTCGTAAATTGTCCACCCATGAAAGCGAAGGACAGAACATTGCCCCAAGGAAAGGCAAAGTTGTTGGTTGCTGAGCTCACAGGTTCCCAATGAGAGGCTTCCAAATATGGAGACAGCCTCAGTCAGCACGGACAGGAGAGGCTGTCCTCTCTCTGATTAGCATTTCTGTGAGCCTTCCTGCCTTCCCTTAGCAGTCTCAACCTGTCTGTTCCACTCAGATACCCACTTGGGCTCAAAAGTAAGGGTTCAAACCTTAACTACAGTGACAGAAGTCATCAAGAATCACAAACTCGTGGACTTCAGTTCTAACTGAAGGATGTCAGAAACATCATGCTGACTGCTCCTCAACCTTGATTCTCTACTTCCACAGATGGACTTATTACCTAGAACCATGGCTACCTAAGGGGATTCCTAGCTTGCTCATCAGTAAAGAATCTCCCTGTCAATGCAGGAGATGCAAGAAACCCAGGTTCGATCCCTGAGTTGAGAAGATCCCCTGGAGAAGGAAATGGCAACCCACTCCAGTATTCTTGCTGGAAAATTCCACAGGCAGAAATGCCTAATGGGCTGCAGTCTGTGGGGTCACAGAGTTGGACACAGCTCAACACATGTGCTCCTGCTCATGGCTACCTAAAATGAAGACTGCATTTCCCATGCTCCTTTAGTACCAGCTTTGCCGCCATGTGACTAAGTTCGGGCCTGTAAGAGAATCTCCCTTTGGGCCTTTCATCTTTGTCTCTTCACCTTTCTGATTCTGTCTCTTCTGTCTTGCTTCCTGGAATGTGGGCATGATGGCCACCATTTTGTACCACAAGGATGAGGGTTGCACCATAGAGAAAGCGAATGTGTACCAAAAGGATTAGATAAGAGAGCCACTGTGCCAGTCCCGGACTCCGTATCTTTATACTTTTTACTTTTATGGGAGAAAGAAATTGTTTTGAACTTGTTTCTTATATCTCAAATCAATTCCTAATTGATGGCATTATCTCTTCCAAATTTTCCATATCCTGCACCATGACTCATAAATACCATCTTCCTTCCAAGGCTTGACTCCATTTCTTAAAGGATTAGAACAGCTCACACAATTACTACTTCTTGAGGTCATTTCATTCTGCTAAGCAATTGAATTGATAGGAATGAGTTAGAAAATCCTTGCTCATCTTCATTTATCCAGTCTCTCCCTCAGGGCGGTCAGCCAGAGGCCTGCTGACAGTGGTCAGGGGTGCTCTGGGCTTCTCTCCTCAACCCCCTCCCTTCCTCTCAGGATCTGCCTGAGTTCGGTACATGCCTCATGCCATTTCCCAAAGTCCCATGGGAAAAAGAGACCCAGCTTGGGGAGAGCAGGGTCCTGGTTCCAGGCTCAGGACTGAAAACCAGCAGGTGGCCATGGCTTTCCCAGCTCTCTGTCAGTGGAGGGGTGAAGGGAGACAGCACAACCCTGAAATGTGGCTGGTGGGAGGTGCAGCCTAGAACAATGTGGCCGAGCTGGGGAGGAGGTGGAGAGGCCTGCTGGCCTGGCTGGGAAGGAATCCAGCAGGGGCCTTGCCCGTTTCCTCCCAGTGTGAAGGGAAGTAAACACATTCTTCGGCCCTGCAGGCCTCCCCGGCTCCAGCCGCCCTGCCAGCTGCCTGGGCCTCGGGTCCAGTGGTCTGTTGCCTGCATACAGAGGCGTATACTCACCAGGGTCAGAGTAGTATGCGGTGGCGGGTGCCCTGTACCAAGCTGCCTCCTGCCCCCACACAAAGATGAGAAGGGCATCCTGTCCCTCTTCCCATCCCACTCCTGCAGAAGCTCTGGGACCGTAGTACCAGCTCCCAACCAGGCTGAGCCTCTCTGGGGATCAGCTTCTGGTCCCCTCCACCAGTCAGGGCAGCGAAGAGGGACCGGGGGTCCCTAACAAGGCTGGAGTGAGCACTGGATCCCACCTCTGACTGTAAGATGGGGAAACCGAGGCACAGAAGGGCAAGGGCTCGCTCCAGGTGCCACGGCAAGGTGGTAGTTAAGCCAAGGCCAGAACCCAGGTCCTGTGGACACTGGTATCATGTCACCGAAGCCATGACAATGGCCGCTACCTCCAGCTCCACCCACCCTCTTCTTTCAGCTCTGTCAGGCCCTTCTGCACATGCTGATTCTTCTGCCCAGAGTTCCCTCCTTGAACTCTCCTGACTGGGCAGACTCCTACCTCCACTTCTACACTACTCTGGGCTTTCCCATCACAGACCGGCTGCCCCGGGGTGGGGCGGGCCCTGCAGCAGCAGCTGTCCTCAGATGCCAGGGCCAGGGCTGCAGTCGCAGCAACTGTGAAACCTGGTTTTTGGAAGCAGCCAGGAATGATTCACAGGGAGTGGGAAGACAGGAAGGCTTGGGTGTCACCCATGGAATAAGTCTGATGTCATGAAAAAGAGCCCAGGGTCTGGATCGGGAGAGTGACCTGCTTTTCTCTCCAAGCTGTGGGATCTGGGGGATGCTCGTCAATCTCCTGGGGAGGAATCACTGAGGCTCAGACTCCTGGGTCTGGAATTGGAACCACAGGGCAGTTTTCACCCTTCTTCCAGCTCCAGTTAGTAGATTGTAGCTCACGGTAGTGGGGAGGGGCACTGTGCTGAGGAGGATTCAGAGGAAGTCTGATGGTAGGCCTGCCATTTATTTGGTATCCCTGGGCTGGGATCTCTCTAAGGACCCTCCATCCCTGATGAACACTCCTGTGATCAGAATCAGCAGCTGTCCAAGCTCTGGCGGGGCCTGGCACATGCAACAGGGCCTTTGGTTAATGCACCGTGTGCACACACTCAAAGGCAGAGGCCCTCCCCAGCCAGTGGCTCTGGCTTCAGCCCTTTCCCTTCTGTTGGCCCAGGTAAACATTCCTTCCAGCTTTGCCTCCTGAGCTGCTGCTGGCTTGTTTGTGCCAGATCAGCACAGCACAGACCTCAGCAGAGTATCAGGCTACGCTGCTTCCTGCCTTATGCTGGGAAGGCCTGAGGGTCCTGGGACTGGAGAAAGAAAGGAGGAGGGTTGGGAGGCTGAAGTTCAGCCCCTGGGCTGATAAGCAGCCTTGGGCATTGCCCTGGGAATTTCCTGTTGTTGCTTCCTCCTTCCTGGTAAGTGTAGCTCCAGTCTCTCCTCTAATGCCTAGCGTCTAGTCACCATTAGGGACTCAGAGGCCTTTTGTAGGTTAAAGAACTGGTCTGGCTATATGGGCTGATCTGTGCCTTAGTTTTCTCATCCGTAGAATGGGGAAGATGATGCTGAATTCATTCTTATAGGTGATAGCTAAGGGACTGCACTGGGTTGGCATCCACAGGAAGCTGGATTTGACCTTATTTGAAAACAGGGTCTTGGCAGATGCAATCAAGAGGTCGTAGTGGATTAGGTTGCCCTCAGTCTAATGTGACTAGTGTCCTTATGGGAAATTCGGACACAGAGACAAAACACAAATACCACAGAAAGAAGGCTGTGTGAAGACCGAGACAGGGACTGCAGTGATACTGCCACAGGGCAAAGTGCCAGCCTCTACCAGACGGAAAGAGACAAGGAAAGCAGCTCCCTGGAGCCTTCGGAAGGAGCCTGGCCCAACTGATGCCTGGATTTTGGACTTCTGGCTTCAGGAGTTGTGAGAAAACAAATTCCTGTTGTTTCAAGTCACCCATTTGCAGTAATTTGTCACAGCAGCCCTAGGAAATGAGTACAAGGATTTCTGTATGTATGTATCTGCCACACAGGGGCCACTCGGGAGAGGGGACGCCCCCACTTGACTCCCAGCAGTGTGAGTGCTTCTCCTTCCTAACTCTAACCCCTAATCCTAATCCCGAAGGTCTCCTTCTCCTTGGGCTTGGGCTCTGCTAGCACCTGTCAGCCAAGCTGGTTGGGAGAGCAGAAGCAGGGCTAGACATGTGGGCAGGATATCAGTCTCAGGCCTGGTTGACATCCGGCTCAGAAAAGACCAGTTTCCCCAGAGCATGGAGGTCAGAAGTAGGCAGGGTTCCCGGCAGCCACTGGATTCTAGACTCTAGGCTCCATGGGGGCAGGAGCCAAATCCGCTTAGTCCCCTCTGCACCCAGTCCAGAGCCTGATGTAGTATGCCTACTATGTGCCAGTCCTACTTTAATCCCTCACAGCATCCTTGTCAGAAGCCATCAGTGTCCCTCTTTTACAGCTGAGAAAACTGAGGCATAGGCAGTTTATGCGAATTGGCCAATTCGCTGTTGTTAAGTCAAATTTCTAGGGAATCTGGCTGATAAGCCCAGCCTCTTATCTGCTCACCATCAATATTTACTGAAATAATGAAAGGCTAGAGCCAGGCTGCAGCCTGAGATGTTCTCCTAAGGCCCCATTCCCCACCCCCAAGAGATCTTGACTAGACCTTGCACATGAGAGCGGGTGCCACAGCCACCCTGCCCACAGTGGCCCAGGAGTGCAGCTGGCACGAGTTCTCATCAACCCCACCCACAAGCTTGCTGACCTGCCCTCTGAAGCCCACCCTGACAGCCCACCTCTCGAAGAAGGAAAAACCCCTTTGCCCACAAACAGATCCTCCTGATAATTTTATGTATTTAGTTATGTATGGCTGTGCTGGGTCTTTGATGCTGTGTACGGATTTTCTCTAGTTGTGACACCAAGGCTTCTCATGGCAGTAACTTCTCTTGTGGTGGAGCACAGGCCCGAGGGGCGCAGGCTTCAGTCGTTGGGGCTCTTGGGCTCGAGAACACTGGCTCAATAGTTGTGGCACACAGGCTTAATTGCTCTGTGGCATGTGGCATCTTCCCGCACCCGGGACTGAGTGAACTCGTGTACCCTGCATTGGCTGGCAGATTCTTAACCAGTGGGCCACCAGGGAAATCCTACAGGGACCTGATAATTGGCAAACCAGCAAACACGGCTTTTGCCCTCCCATGTCTTAACCCATAACTGAGTGTGTCAGCTGCAGGAATTGGGAGGTCGTCACTTTCAGTTCAGTTGCTCAGTTGTATCCGACTCTTTGTGACCCCATGGACTGTGGCACGCCAGGTTTCCCTGTCTTTCATTATCTCCTGGAGTTTGCTCAAACTTATGTCCATTGAGCCAGTGATGCCATCCAACCATCTCGTCCTCTGTTGTCCCCTTCTCCCTCTGCCTTCTATTTTTCCCAACATCAGGCTCTTTGCCAGTGAGTCAGCTCTTCAGGTGGCCAAAGTGTTGGAGTTTCAGCTTCAGCATCAGTCCTTGCAACGAATATTCAGGGTAGATTCCTTTAGGATTGACTGGTTTGCTCTCCTTGCTGTTGTCACTCTAGGGGTGCATGAACCCCATGCAGCTTCTCGCTTTTCTCTCTGCACTTCCGTTGGTTGACCAGCTTTGGTTTTTGTGGCCAACTGTTTTTGTCTTCAATTCACGTTCTCCAGGAGGAATGAAGCAGTTAATTTCCCACCATTTCCAGCAAGCTATCTTAAGACTGGTGAACCAACCTTATAGACTGGGTCCCCACCCATGGTCCAATCAGCTGCAACCAGGGAGGTGGAGGGTCATGTGGCACCAACAAGACCGCTTCTAAGAAGGAGGATGTGGGAGTGGCAGGCAGGCTGAGGCTGGCTTGGACAGGGTGCTACCCTGTTGAAGTTGCGCCCTGTCTCCTTCATGCCTCAGCTCCCTTATTAACTGTTGAACCACCTCCCTCTTGTTTGCTGACCCAACCTCAGGAAGGATCCCTGAACTGACCACCAGACTAGAGCTAGGATATTAATTGGGGCAAACCCACCTCTCTTTCCTTTCCAACCGTGACTGATACCAATGGATTACCTGTTAGCTGAGCTGAGCATTGAATCAGACAGACTCAGAATCAACAGTGCTCTCCAGGAAGCCATCGCCAAGCGATTCCAATTGACATGAAAGAACCAGACAGGATGGGAAGATCGCTAGAGTTGCTCTGGGCGCTGGTGTGGCCTGTGTCGGACTCAGCGCTCCTACCTAAGCAGAACACCCGGCCAGGGAGGGGCCTAAAACCAGTGGTCAGTGGTCCTGCAGAAGAGAGTCTAATTACTGGTAGCTCTTAGGATACTGGCGCAGTCAGGCTTGTGAAGGGATGTCCACGACAAATAGTGACCCCATGGACTGTGGCACGCCAGGTTTCCCTGTCTTTCATTATCTCCTGGAGTTTGCTCAAACTCATGTCCATTGAGCCAGTGATGCCATCCAACCATCTCGTCCTCTGTTGTCCCCTTCTCCCTCTGCCTTCTATTTTTCCCAACATCAGGCTCTTTGCCAGTGAGTCAGCTCTTCAGGTGGCCAAAGTGTTGGAGTTTCAGCTTCAGCATCAGTCCTTGCAACGAATATTCAGGGTAGATTCCTTTAGGATTGACTGGTTTGCTCTCCTTGCTGTTGTCACTCTAGGGGTGCATGAACCCCATGCAGCTTCTCGCTTTTCTCTCTGCACTTCCGTTGGTTGACCAGCTTTGGTTTTTGTGGCCAACTGTTTTTGTCTTCAATTCACGTTCTCCAGGAGGAATGAAGCAGTTAATTTCCCACCATTTCCAGCAAGCTATCTTAAGACTGGTGAACCAACCTTATAGACTGGGTCCCCACCCATGGTCCAATCAGCTGCAACCAGGGAGGTGGAGGGTCATGTGGCACCAACAAGACCGCTTCTAAGAAGGAGGATGTGGGAGTGGCAGGCAGGCTGAGGCTGGCTTGGACAGGGTGCTACCCTGTTGAAGTTGCGCCTGTCTCCTTCATGCCTCAGCTCCCTTATTAACTGTTGAACCACCTCCCTCTTGTTTGCTGACCCAACCTCAGGAAGGATCCCTGAACTGACCACCAGACTAGAGCTAGGATATTAATTGGGGCAAACCCACCTCTCTTTCCTTTCCAACCGTGACTGATACCAATGGATTACCTGTTAGCTGAGCTGAGCATTGAATCAGACAGACTCAGAATCAACAGTGCTCTCCAGGAAGCCATCGCCAAGCGATTCCAATTGACATGAAAGAACCAGACAGGATGGGAAGATCGCTAGAGTTGCTCTGGGCGCTGGTGTGGCCTGTGTCGGACTCAGCGCTCCTACCTAAGCAGAACACCCGGCCAGGGAGGGGCCTAAAACCAGTGGTCAGTGGTCCTGCAGAAGAGAGTCTAATTACTGGTAGCTCTTAGGATACTGGCGTCAGTCAGGCTTGTGAAGGGATGTCCACGACAAGGACAAGGCTGAGGGTGAGAAGCTGACTCACTGGCTCTGGATGTGAAGTTGTTCATCGCCTGATTTCATGTCTCTGTCTCACTGGGAGTCAAACAGGCAGCACCCCCAACATCACACAGGTGCTCCTCAGCCAGCATATGGAGACCTGCCCAGGGCTTTTGAGAAGATGCCAAAGCATCTACTGGTTGGAGGGGGCAGTGGAGGAGGAGGGGACATCTCCAAAGGCACAGGGACCATCTGAGCAGGCACCTGCTGAGGCAGCACGTTGGTCCTAAGTGACCAAGTTGCCCACACATACCCTTGTGGCAGTGGCTCCAGGAAGTGGCATGGGAAGAGGGAAACATGAGGCCAGCGTAGGGATTTGCTGGTCCATTTGAATACTTCATAGCATTTTCAATAAATCAAAACGTGAGCCAAGCACACACAGCAGTCTGACAGTGTGGCTCTGGTCTGGGCACTGAGCAGCAAGCTTGGGCATGCAGTGAAAGCTCCTGTGGGAAACCTGCTGTGGAGGCTGCTCGGTGCAGGGCTGGGCTGGGGTTCAAACACCAGACATGCCTCCAGGCTGGGCATGCCCTCCACACCTGGAGGCACCAGAGAGAGGGCCTGGTGGCAAGTAAGCACACAGCATCAGGCAGCAGATGAGCAGCATGAGGTCCCGGGAAAGGGTGGACAGCGAGGAGCAGGCAGGAGGCACTCAGTCCTATGGAGGCCAGGAAACTAACTGGAATGGTGGGCTGACCATAGTCATGGGAGGCCCCGAGTTATAGCCAGAGTCGTGTCCCTTCCCAGGAGGGTCAGGGCTGGGGCCAGCGCTCAGGGCGGGGTTGGCGGTGGGGAAGGGCAGGAAGGGAGGGGCGCCCACACCTGGTGAGGCAGCAGCACATTAAAGCAGCACCATCCCTTGACTGCCTTCTCTCCATGGTGAGTCACGCCTTGGTACCACTGCCTCCCACCTGATTCTTAATGCCGTCTTTAAACATTGGTTGAAAAGGAGGCACTTCTGGAGAACTCAGTGCTCAGGGGGAGTGGTCCAGGGACACGTGGTGAGTGAGGATGGAGAGCAGAGAGGACTGGAGCGGTGAGCAAGTTCTGTAATGGAGTCAGGAAAGTGTAAGTTCCATCTGTGTTGATTACAGCTGTCGGGAAGCCTCCTGCCTCTCCGAGCCCCATTTCCTCATCTACAAAGTGGGAAAGTAATAGCAGCGACCTCCTAGAGCTGTGAGGAGCAAATCGATAAACGTGTGGAAAGCTGGCACTCAGGACTCACTCAATGAGTACCTATTGTCATTTGGGGTAGGAAAGAAAATTCAGGATTTTATCACTGGAAAGGAACCATCAGTTGGTTTACATGTGGGGAGATAGACGCCCAGGTCTTCCAATTATGTCCAGAAGGAGTCAAGACCAGAGCCCAGGTCATCTGCCAAGTTCAGCCCCTCCCAACACACCCCATCTGGGGAACAAGTCAAATCCAGAAAATGATGACTCCCAGAAAACCCCACTCTTTCTGGCACCCAGAGGAAGACAATGGCCAACTAAGTAGCTGTTCAGAGCCCTAGATGCCAGTACAGCCCTGGCACTAAGGACGCACATCTGAGAATTGACAGGGATCCCTTCTTTCTCCCAGCCTCCTAATGCAGAGGCTCCAAGAGCTAAACACTGGCCCTCCCAGCCTCCCTTGACCTCAATCAAGTTCAGCCAAGGATCTGGTGTCCCACGCTCTGCCTCTCCATACAAGACCCAGAAGACCTTGCTCCCTCCACACTATATTTATTTTCAGGATTTCTTCAGGGTCATCCCTGTAACAATCATTAGAACAATCAGTAACACTGTGTCCTTAATGTGTCCACAGGCTGTGCTATATGAGGGCTTTCTTTTTGCTTTTGACTGTGCTGCATAGCATGGACTGAATCGTGCCCTCTGCACTGGGAGCATGTGATCTTAGCCACTAGATGACCAGGGAAGTCCATGTGAGGGTTTTGTGTCTTGTTTTTGTTTTAATTGCCACTATTTTATAAGGTAAGGCTCTAACATTATTATTTCCGTTTTTACAGATGGGGACCCTGAGGCCAAGGGAGGTCAAGCCAACTTCCCCCAACCAGTGAGTGAAAAAAACAGTTTGAACTCAAGTACACCTGGCCCTTCTTCATCACATCTCCATACCCACCCCCCTAAGCATGTCGACCCTTTCCTTTCGTGGCTGTGCCCTTGCTGTTTCACTCTGTGGCCTTGTCAGGGTCTTCACCTCCATAAGAGGTCCATTCAGGACTTTGAAGAGTCGCACAGGCTGCTGTGGTGGGTCCTCCATCCTCAAGCCAGACCCTCCCATTGTGTGTGTAAGGCCCTCTCTGCTCCCCCCTGCAGCCTCTGGTCTGTTGGCAGCTTCCTTCCGCAGTCACTTCAATCTTTAGGCCTTAAGAACTGTAGGGAACAGAGACAAGCCACCAGGCTTCTGTTGGTCCCACCCCAAATCTTCATCTTTCTCTGAAGCCCAGCAGGGGCAAGCCTCAGTCTGTAATGTGATAGTTTGCTTCAGTTATGGTAACAAAATACCACACACAGGTACCATAAAGAAGGCTGAATGCCGAAGAAAAGATGTCTTTGAACTGTGGTTCTGGGGAAGACTCTTGTGAGTCCCTTGGAAAGCAAGGAGATCAAACCAGTCAACCCTAAAGGACATCAACCCTAAATATTCACTGCAAGGACTGATGCTGAAGCTGAGACTCCAATATTTTGGCCACCTGATGTGAAAAGACCACTCATTGGAAAAGACCCTGATGCTGGGAAAAATAGAGGGCAGAAGAAGAAGGGGATGACAGAGGACAAGATGGTTGGATGGCATCACTGGCTCAATGGACATGAGTTTGAGCAAACTCCAGGAGATGGTGAAGGACAGGGACGCCTGGTGTGCCACAGTCCGTGGGGTCACAGAGTCAGGCACGACTGAGTGACTAAGCTGAACTGAACCACATACTGGGAGGCTTGAATAACAGAGATGTACTCCTGGAAGCCAGGTGTCTGAGATCAAGGGGTCAGCACGGTTGGTACCTTCTGAGGTTTGTGGGGGAGAACTGGATCCAGGTCTCTCCCTTAGCTCTTGGGGGTTTGCTGAGAGTCCTTGGCATTTCTTGGATTTTAGACTCATCACCCATCTCTGCTTTCCTCTTCACATGACCTTCTCCCTGTGTGCCACTCTTTGTGTCTGAATTTCCCCTTTCTACAAGGACACTGGTGGAACTGGATAAGGTCCCAGCCTGTGATCTTGTCTTAACTTCATCATCTTCAGTGACCCTTTTCCCAAATGAAGCCACATTCCCAGGAACTGGGGGATTAGGACTCCAACATCTTTTAGGGGAAGACACAATTCAGCCCAGTATACCACCTCACAGAATTGCTGCGTGGATTAACTGTGCTAACACAGGAGGCGTCTGTGCAGAGCCATCAGTCAACAAGTGTTTGTTATTATTGTATCGTTGTTTGCTGCGCGGGGGCGGCCAGCGAGCCCCAGCACATTTGGTGGGGTGACTTCACAGAGGCAGTGCACGTGCTCCTGGACTGTGGTTCCAGACTGTCACTGCAAGGAACACCTTGAGGGTGGAGGGGCTTGGGCTCGCTGACAGCCCTGACCTCTCGCCAGTGGAGACAGCAGTGGTTCTGAGATCTATGACCACTTAATCTGTGACCGGGAGATATTGCTGTTGTTACCAATCCTTCAGTTTGATGTCAATGGTCCCTGGGTCATCCCAGATGGTGGGTGGAGTGACTCAGTGCTCCCAAGGCACCCTTGACCCAGCCACAGAGTGCGGCACGCCTCTGTGTTGTGGACAGGCCAGAAGCCCCGGGAGCTGAGTTGTGGGGTGAGGTAGGGAACCCCACAATGTGCCCAACCCCCTCTGTGTGTGGCTGTGTCAGTGGGGACTGCAGTTCTCTCATTGGGGGGCAACAACCCCTCCTGAGTGGTGAGAGTTCAGGTGTCTCCATGGAGAGGTGGGGGGCAGATTGAATCTCAGATTGCTACCTCCTGCACTGAAGCTGTCTCTTCACTCGGCACTTTGTGGAGCTCAAGTTCAAAGTCCTGCCAGAAAGGCCTGATAATGAATCTAAGCCACTGAGGATACAAAGCTTTCATTATGGAGCCTGTAAATGTATATGCGCACTTCCTCCTGTTCCTCTGGTTTCTTCTCTGTGCCTGTTTATAAAAGTAACTTTGAAAGTTGGGGAACCAGAGGCCCGAGCAGGCAGCCCAGCGGTGCTGAGGAGAGATGGCCAGGAAATAGCTATGGTGTGGCCTGTGGGGCAAAGATCCTGATAAAGACAATTCTTGAGGCATGTCCGGTGGTGTAAGCACTAATACAAATAACTAGCATTTATCAAGCGTCTACCATGCCCTGAGCATCAGACTCATGGGTCGCTTTCTTTAATCTTCACAGCAGTGCCCCAGTCAGTAGTATAATTATATTAGCATTTTACAGATGAAGAAAAGAAACAGGAGGACTTCCCTGCTGACCCAGTGGCTAAGTAAGATTCTGTGTTTCCAATGCAGATGGCCCTGGTTCCACCTCTGGTCAGGAAACTAGATCCCACATGTCAGAACTAAGAGCTTGCATGCTGCAGTTAAAGAACCTACATGCCTCAACCAAGATCAAAGATCCTAAATGCTGCAACTAAGACCCAGCACAGTTGAATAAATAAATAGTTAAGTTCCGTTGCTCAGTCATGTCCAATTCTTTGTAAGCCCATGGACTGCAGCAGGCCCAGATTCACCATCTACTGGAGTTTGCATAAGCTCATATCCATTGAGTCAATGACGCCATCCAACCATCTCATCCTCTGTCACCTCCTTCTCTTTCTGCCTTCTATTTTCCGAACATCAGGGTCTTTTCCAATGATTTGTCTCTTCACATCAGGTGGTCAAAGTATTGGAGCTTCAGTTTCAGCATCAGTTCAACCCAATTCAGGGTTGGTTTCCTTTAGAAAGATTGACTGGTTAGAAACAAAGGCTTAGGGACTTGCTCAAGGTCCCATTGCCAAGAAGTGACAATTAGTAATTTGAACCCTGGTCTGATTTCAAGTCCCAAGCCCTTTCCCACAATGCTGGTCTGCCTTCCATGGTGTACAATGAGGGAGGTCCCCAGGCGTGGAGCAGAGCAATTGAGTTTCTCTCTAGTCTGTGTTATCCACGAAAAGCCAGAGACCAGAGGGCTGAGTCAGTGTATGGGGACTCCACATGTCCTTTGTGAAACAGATGACAGAATTGGTCCAGATCTTTAAATCCGCACTCAAGGGAATTCCCTGGCAGTCCAATGGTTAGAACTCCAAGCTTCCACTGCAGGGGGCATGAATTTGACCCCTGGTTGGAGAACTAAGATATCATATGATACATGGTACAGCCAAAAAATAGCACAAAACAAATACATGTAACCCACACTCAAGAAGATGTGAAGAGGAATATAAATGGCAACAATAGTAATAACTCCTATAACACAGGACAAATAGTGCAGGAAATTTTCACAGATACAATGTGGGGCAAAAGGAGCTGAACCCCAAAGCACCCATACAGTATACTATGGTCAGAAGGGTGGGGACCTTGGGGACTCCTCCTGTGGGGGAAGAAATGGCTCAGATCCTGAATTGTGTGGTGGTTACCGAGGTGGGCAAGTCCAGATATGCTGAGCATGCCTCAACCCAAGAGTCAAGGAAACTAGATCCCACATGTCAGAACTAAGAGCTTGCATGCTGCAGTTAAAGAACCTACATGCCTCAACCAAGATCAAAGATCCTAAATGCTGCAACTAAGACCCAGCACAGTTGAATAAATAAATAGTTAAGTTCCGTTGCTCAGTCATGTCCAATTCTTTGTAAGCCCATGGACTGCAGCAGGCCCAGATTCACCATCTACTGGAGTTTGCATAAGCTCATATCCATTGAGTCAATGACGCCATCCAACCATCTCATCCTCTGTCACCTCCTTCTCTTTCTGCCTTCTATTTTCCGAACATCAGGGTCTTTTCCAATGATTTGTCTCTTCACATCAGGTGGTCAAAGTATTGGAGCTTCAGTTTCAGCATCAGTTCAACCCAATTCAGGGTTGGTTTCCTTTAGAAAGATTGACTGGTTAGAAACAAAGGCTTAGGGACTTGCTCAAGGTCCCATTGCCAAGAAGTGACAATTAGTAATTTGAACCCTGGTCTGATTTCAAGTCCCAAGCCCTTTCCCACAATGCTGGTCTGCCTTCCATGGTGTACAATGAGGGAGGTCCCCAGGCGTGGAGCAGAGCAATTGAGTTTCTCTCTAGTCTGTGTTATCCACGAAAAGCCAGAGACCAGAGGGCTGAGTCAGTGTATGGGGACTCCACATGTCCTTTGTGAAACAGATGACAGAATTGGTCCAGATCTTTAAATCCGCACTCAAGGGAATTCCCTGGCAGTCCAATGGTTAGAACTCCAAGCTTCCACTGCAGGGGGCATGAATTTGACCCCTGGTTGGAGAACTAAGATATCATATGATACATGGTACAGCCAAAAAATAGCACAAAACAAATACATGTAACCCACACTCAAGAAGATGTGAAGAGGAATATAAATGGCAACAATAGTAATAACTCCTATAACACAGGACAAATAGTGCAGGAAATTTTCACAGATACAATGTGGGGCAAAAGGAGCTGAACCCCAAAGCACCCATACAGTATACTATGGTCAGAAGGGTGGGGACCTTGGGGACTCCTCCTGTGGGGGAAGAAATGGCTCAGATCCTGAATTGTGTGGTGGTTACCGAGGTGGGCATATATGTAAAAATTCACCAAGCTGCATGGCTTCATATCTGTACCTTTTATGGAACCCATAATAAAAAAATGATGTTAAAAAAATACTGGAGATAATCAGTCAGGAGGGACAACTGAGACCAAAGGGGTGGATTAAGCTCTAAAACATAAAAGAAGTGTGTTTGAATTGGGTGAGAGGAGGAGGTAGCTGCACTTGGTGGTTTTATCAGCTAAGATCCTGACCCACAGGCTGGCCCCTTCTCTCTGATGAAGCTCCGCATGTGCTGTTTTTCAGGATTTCCATAGCTGGGAGGGAACTTCCCCTGCCTGTGAGGGCAAAATAACATATGTTGCTCTCTTAATTAATGTATGCACCCCCTCACTCAAAGGTATTTGTGGAGGGTCTGCTGTGTGCTGAGCACAGGCCTGTGTCCCCGGGACCGTGAGGACAGAACATTTGCTCGTGTGCCACTATTGTCGTAGCAAGGGCTGAGGCGGTTGCTGCTTTACAATGAGAAGTAAAGTAGCTGGTATGTTGTGCTTGTGCTCAGCTGGGTCCAACTCTTTCTGACCCCATGGACTGCAGCCCACCAGGCTCCTCCATCCATGGACAAGAATACTGGAATGGGTTACCATTTCCTGCTTCAGTGGGCCCTTCCCAACCCAGGGACCAAACCTGCATCTCCTGCATCTCCTGCACTGCAGGCTGATTCACCACTGAGCCATGGCAGAAAGTCCAGCCAGTACGTTAGCTGAAGAAAAACAAAACAAGTATGCATTTGCCAAGAGAAGGTCTTCTTCCTGAGGAGCTGACATTCCAGCTAAGGTGGGAAGGAGGGCACTGGGGAGCATGCAAATGACGGGCCTGGCATGGCCACTCAATGAGCCTGGGTGGCCATGGGCCTGGCAGTGAGGGGTTAGGGTGGAGGGGAGAATAAGGGAGAGTCACACAAATGAAGTCGGGGAAGTAGCAAGACGGCCCATGGGGAGTGTAGACTTGGGCCCAAGAGGGGTTTTGATTGGGGACTGACGTGACCTGGCTGGATATATCTGTAAAGCAGAACTAGGTGCAACTGCTGCATGGGAGGAGATTGCAGCAGGGCCACCAAGAGGCAAGTAGTCCCAAGGCTCATTCACTGCCTGTGCCTCTGGTCTTCCTATTCCAGCTTCTCCAGTGGACTGTGACCTCATCCAGGGCAGTGGCGAGAAGGGCCTTCTTCCTGTGTGTGCAGCCTCCCGTGTGTGGTGGCTACCAGGACAGGCAGAAAGGGGGTGAGGAAAAGCTCCAGGCCTCTCTGGACAGAGAGCAGGAAGGGTTTTGGAGAACGTAAAAAGCAGAGACATTACTTTGCCAACAAAGATGCATATAGTCAAAGCTATGGTTTTTCCGGTAGTCACATATGGATGTGAGATCTGGACCATAAAGAAGGCTGAGCACCAAATAACTGATGCCTGTGGTGCTGGAAAAGACTCTTAAGAGTCCTAGAACAGCAAGGAGATCAAACTAGTCAGTCCTAAAGGAAATCAGCCCTGAATATTGGAAGAACTGATGCTGAAGCTGAAACTCCAATCCTTTGACCACCTGATGCAAAGAGACATCTCATTGGAAAAGACCCTGATGTTGGGAAAGACTGATGCCAGGACAATGGGATAACAGGATGAGATAGTTGGATTTCATCACCGATTCAATGGGCATGAGCTTGAGCAGGCGCCAGTAAAGAGCGAAGGACAGGGAAGCCTGGTATACTGCTGCAGTCCACGGGGTCAACAAAGAATTGGACATGACTGAGTGACTGAACAAGAAAAATGCAGGCATGGGTTATTTCCTTGTGATTATTCTGGAGGCTTTCCAAGAAGGCAGAGATCACCTGGCAAGTTTTGTCAGAAGCTCCTGAAAGTAGCTAGAGAGGGAGAGATGAGGTGGAGACTTTGAGGCCACTACATGCAGAGTGACGCCCTCCTTTCCTGCTCTGAGAACTTTTGCCCTCACCCCCACTTTCTGAGGCAGGGCTGGGGGTAACAGGCTGGAGTGAAGGGAGGAATCCCTGCATTTGTGACTTATGAACCTCAAATTCACACTCTGGCCTGTTCTCTTTCAAAAATGCAGGGTAGGGCCAGAGGCTCCTGGTTCTTTCACTCTACACCAGAGAGCCCGCTGAGCGCCTGATCTCTACACCGGACCTGCACCTCCAGCTCAGACCTGGAGTCTCCTAGAGCTAAACCTCAGCCACCCACTTTTCACACCCCCACCCCATCTCCAGGGGTGAGGTGTGAAGCTCATACCTGCTTGTGGGTGTGTTTCAGGTAGGCTCAAGTTCTGCCTTGTCTTCATTCCCCTTGTCACTTCCTCAGGGAATTGTGCTAAAACTTGCTCTTGAAGATACAGTACCACTCTGCCTTCCAGAGCTTTGAGGACATCCCTACCCTCTGCAGACTCCTTCAAGGGGTCCTTGCGGCCTAAAGAGTAGAAGTCTGTCTCTGTAACCTGGTCTTCAAGACCTCCCCCCCACCCATCGAGGCACCTTCCCCCACTCCTCCTGCTCCTCCCTCACCTGCACCCCCCTGAGTTTCTCTGTTGCCTCCTCAAATCTCAAGAGAGCATCACTTTTCAGCCTTGGGCCCTTTATTCAGCTTTGAGTGGAAGGTCTCCAATTCTCTATTGGCTAGGCATCATTGTTGTTGTTCAGTTGCTAAGTCGTGTCTGACTCTGCAACCCTGAAGACTACAGCACACCAGGCTCCCGTCTTTCACGGTCTTCCGGAGTTTGCTCAAATTCATGTCCATTGAGTTGGTGCTGCTATCTAAGCATCTCGTCTTCTGTTGCTCTCTTCTCCTTTTGCCCTTAATCTTTCCCAGAATCAGATTTTTTTCCAAAAAATGTCGGCTCTTTGCCTCAGGTGGCCAAAGGATTAGAGCTTCAGCATCAGTTCTTCCAATGAAAGACATCTGCAGAGACCTTTATATTGAAGTGTGTTTTACAAGACCTTATTGAATTCTCACTAAAATCTCAGGGAACAAGTATCAGCCCCTCCTTCAGAGCTGAGAGGTTGAGTGATTTGCCTGAAGTCACACACACAGCCAGCAGGCTGTGGGGTCAATAGCCACACTCAGATCGCTTGAGAATGCAACGCTGGGATGACCATGCACATTGCTTTTCATAGCCCCTGTCCACAGACAGGTCTCTGCTCTGCATGGACCACAGCTGTCCAAGGACAGGGCCTGGACCTCCTCAGCCACCCTGGTTTGGCCATGGTTGTCCAGCATACCCCTTTTTCTCGCTCCACTAGTGCTTTCTATCATCCACCTTGGGACTGGGAGTGCAGGTTTTTTTGGGCGGCCACCCTAGGGCAGAGTCTCCAGCATTCTCTCCACAAGCCAGGGAGGCTAAGTGCTGCCCAGACATGCAGCGACCATGACTCATCCACACCTGCCTCAGGAACAGCTATGGAAACCAGCTGGGTGGGTCCTGTCCCTGCCAGTCCAGGTCTCAGCAGTTTGGTTCTGACATTTCCCACTTGGAGGATGGGCTTAAGGAGAAATTGCTTTAACCCTCTACGCCTGCCCACCAGCTGGAGCACCACCTTCCTCCATCAAAACCCACATTCCCTAAGATCATGAGAAAAATCTTGTGACCTGGGTCTCACATTCTGGGGAATATCTTTCTCTTAGATATGAATAACAGCTGCAAACAGTGTGCTCCGCACTGTTGTAGCAAAACTTTTTCCTTTCCCTGGATCCTGAGTAGGAGAATAAGATAGAAGAAAAAACCCACGAAACAGTATCCAATCGTTTAGATACAGTATGTGAATGTCAGGTGCAGGAAGGAGCTGACCAGGAGGCTCTGTGGGTGAGGATTAAGTTTGTACCTTTGGTCTTCAGTCTTCTGTCTCCACCAGCTTCCGTGCTATTTCCAAGGCATCAAGCTTCCTTCCAGCAACACAGAGGACTGTTTTTGTTTCAGAGCAAAGGTTAACCCAGGAGGAAGTTACCAATGTACAAAGCTTTGATGTTGTGACTCCATCTTTATTAGAAATGGGAGCAAGCCAAGGAGAGGGCCCTGGTGGAAGCTGAGATAATGAATGTGATCAGAAAGAGGCACGGATCCAAGTAGGCCCAGATAACAAAAGCAAAGCTAATGCCCTGAACTAAAATGCTAACGGAGGCAAGTTGGGGCCAGCCCACACAATTTTCTAGAGTGGCTTAGTGAATTGAGTAGAGACTGCTAGTTCCCTGCATTGTGTAAGAGTTGATTGTAAATGGCTCACAAAGCTGACACTGAAAGCTTTCAGCAAACTTGTCTTTTAAAAATCGTTTTGAACCTGGGAAGTGAATGCGGTAGGCCAGTCTTCAAAGGCCATCTCATTGTGGATGTTTTTATTAATAACAGCAGTACCATCATTATACCAGATGAATCTTTGTCCTGCAGAGTCAGCTCAGGGAGAAGGGTTGCTAATCGTGGGAGGAAGGACACAATCTGGATACTCAGTCCAAGAGAGTTTCAGGCACCAGATCGTCTTTGTTTTAGAAGCTCCTTCAGGGAAATGGCCTTAGAGAGAAAAGGATGCCATGGTACAAGACTGAAGAGAGTTCTCAGTTGTTCGCTGATTTTCAGTAAAAGATCTCTTAAGTGATTTAGGCATATATCTGGAGAGAATGTGAAGAATTGAGTGACATTGCAATAACAAAACTTCTTCCAGTTTCATATAATTTTGTGAAGAATTCTAATATTTTTTAAAAAACAAAAAAATAAAAGGCATGAAAACCAACTGCAGGTATGATGAAATCCTGTGGAGAAAGTGGAATGGAAATAGGAGTTCAAAGAAAAAAAATGAATGCTGTAAAATTTCTGACTGGAATTTGTCCAGGTGTTTTTTTTCAAAAGACAATAGTGAGCAGAGCTGCTCCGGAAGAGTCTGGGCCCCAGTTCCTCAGTAAGTGCCACAGCTTCCTAGAGATGTCTGAACTGAACAAGTGGACATATTGGAGAAGGAAGTGAAAGGCATTTTTAGCACATAAGTACATGAAGGCATGATGGCATCCTGGAAACTGCAAGTGGATCTGGTGTTGGGATGGAGACTGAGGCTGGGGACAGAAGCCAAGAGATGAGGCTCAGTAGCTTAACAAGCAGGGGACAGACCATGGAGTTTGGTCACTATGCTGAAAGTAAGCGGGGAAAGAGGTGGCACATTTAAGAATGACAGAGTGTACTGGAGAAGTTACACTCCAGGCAAGGATGCTATTTTAAATGTTATTGCAAGAGCTCAGAGGAGAGATGATACAGGTCAAATTTAGGCAGAACCAGTGAAGCAGAGTGAGGAGATGGACTTGATGAATCAAGGATGGCTCCCAGGGCTGTTTGGGAGTTTCCATTCATCGATAGGGAATTAGGGACTTCCCTGGTGGTTCAGTGGCTAAGACTCCACGCTCCCGGTGCAGGGGGAGGCCAGGTTTGATCGCTGGTCAGAGGGACTCGGTCTCACAAGTCATAACTTAAGAATCTGCATGCAGCAACTAAGACCTGCCTGGTGCAGTCAAATAAATACATATTTTAAAAAAAGATTAAAAAAAAATCAGAGAACAGGTTTAAAGGGTTCATTTGTAGACATGGTGAATCAACCTTGACATTTAGCTAGTCATTGCAATGCATGGATCTAGAACCTCAAGTTGCACAAAAGCCACAGGTGAGAGTTTCCCACACACTATATGTAGCAAATCACTATGTACACAATATTACCAAAGTGGGCTCGATGCCCACTCTTAAAACATCTCCAAGTAAGTTTTCAAGTCATTCTCCACAGTCTTTTGGAAAGAAGGGATAGCAGGTTCTTCAACATTAGGCAAACATAAGAAAACACTTCAACTTTCAAGTCTGCTTGAAGGGTCAGCAGTTTGGAGGAAGAAAAAGAATTCAAGCTGTCAGACTGAAGTAGGTCTGCAATGCTGACCATTTGAAAACATACATAATAAACACAATATAACACACACACACACCCCAGATCAAGTACTGGTAAAATTCCTTTTACAGTTAGGGAGATTATAATTCTATTTTCAAGAGACTTAATCTGCAATTTTTCCCAATCTCTTTTGGGAGTGGTACTAATGGTGGAGTCATTTAAAAAGCTTTGAATTTAAAATCATCAGCAGGTAGACAAAAAAAATTTTTTTTTTGCATAGGTCCAAAATAGATGTGGCCTGGCAACAGATCTCGGAAAATGAGATAATGTAAGTATTAACTGACCACAAACCCAATGAACCAAGAACATTCTACTGCTGAGAGCGCTAATACTATCTTGGTCTGCATTAATATTCAGCAGCAGTTTTACTGACCATCTTCTCATACTGAACTAGAAGTACAGTGCTTAAGTTGCTCATTGGTGTCTGACTCTTTTGACTCCATGGATTGTAGCTTGCCAGGCTCCTCTGTCCATGGAATTCCCCAGGCAAGAATACTGGAGTGGGTTGCCATTCCCTTCTCCAGGGGACTGTCCTGCATCGGCAGGCAGATTCTATACCATTGAGTCCAAACTAGAAATATGATCGGGGAAAAAATCTTACAGCTTCTGACCTAGAAGAAACTCCTTTTCTAGGAGGGTAGATACACACACACTCTGTTCTTCCTTATTCCTATGCCAACATGAATATACCCACAACAAAGGTCAAACAACTGTTGGTCATTTATGGAAAAGTTGCAATGCTAAGCCCTCAGCAGATAGGCAGACTATTTCTTGCTGTGTTTACGTATCTCCTAGCAACACTCACTTCATGGCATGTTTTTCTCTGTGACAAGCCCTGAAAGAGGCGAGGACCTGTGCCAGAGAAGCCATCAGAGTTCACTGGCTCCAGCTCTGCCTTCCTGGAAGATCTGGCCCAGATACCTCTGCGTATAGGGGCCAGAGTCCGCTCTCTGATACACCCAGCTTTCTCCACCACAGTACTAGCAACCTGTGCCCCTTGGTTTATAAGCCTCCTCTGCAGATAGACTGGGCTTGACTAATCCTGGTCAATGGTCTGTGGGTGGGAGTGTCACACATGTATCTTGCTGAAGTTTACTACTAGTGTGCCCCCAGAACCCAGCCCCTGCTGCATAAGCCTGGGAGGACAGATGACTTCTCCTAGCATATTTTTGCATATAGCCATCAGTCCACACCTTGTCTTTTGCAGCATGAAGTACCTTGATGAGTAAGCAACACAGCTTCTTTATTGACCTCTCCATATGACATTAATAAATTTCTCGATGTCCTCCTTTGTGACTGCTCCCCACTTTCCTTCATTCACTCTTTTATACTAGTGTTGCCCCAGAATTCTGAGCTCAACCCTCGTCACATCCAGATCAAAAGTTGAATCTGGAAAAACTACCCTAGTCCTGGAGTTTCTAGTCACCTGTGCAGTGGCAACTCTGTAGTCAACATCTCTGGTTTGGGGCGCTTCTGGCCTTAAAATAAATGTGTATGCCTACATGCACATGCTCTTGAAATGCTTCAAAGGACTCATGGATAATTGCTTTAGATACAGTGAAGTCCTATCAAGATTTATAAATCAACTTTCTCCCCTAAATTAAGCTTAGGTTTCCAACTTTTAAGGAGATTCTACCTCAGTCACTAAAAAAGTAACCTCAAGAGATCTGAGAGGTCAAAGAAACTTGATGAGCTCTGTAATCTGGAACCAGGGGTATGCTGATAAATCTGAGGTGGTGGGTAAACCCTGGTATGCAGAGTTCTCTAATTTTCCAACAAAGCTTTCCACCAAATATAGAGTTGTGAAGAGATGCAGTTTTTGTGAGCCAAGACAATTTTCAACTTTTATCCTTCAACCTGTCATCTGTGGCAAAAATCTTTTACCTGTGAAGCAGCTGTTCCTCAGTCTTTACTAAGCAAAGAGAATACTTGAGATTCCATCCCCACAGTTCCATGTCTGGCGCACGGCACGAGGAGTCACATCTCTAGCCAAGTTCCCAGATACTGCTGCTGGTTCTAGAACTCTTCTAGGAGCACCACTGCCCTGTGCTGTTTTGTGACAAAATACAGCAGTTGGGTTCTTCCTAGCTCTGTGATGGTGAACTGGGTACCATTCCAAAGGGAAATCAGAGCTTCAAGATCCAATGACCTTATTGTTTACTTTCTATGCAGTGCTATTTTCCAGTTTATCCACTTCAGCCTGTTTAGCAAAGCTGGGTACTTTCAATTTCGCAAATACCAAGGTATCAATTAGGCTTAACAACTCTCCTGGCTGTCAGTGCACAGAATTATGGTATTTTCCTTCCTAATGTTCAGTTATAAATATAGCACAAAGGATAAAAACTGTAGACAAGTGACATTTTAAGACATTACAATGTATTTATCTCATAGGAACAGATTAACAACCTTAAAATTCTACAGACTTGCTTTAATACACAACAGAATCTAGAGTCCTCACCACCACCAGTTCATAACACTGCTCTGAAGCAAGTGTTAGCTTAGTGCACAGGACACTGTAGAGGGTTGGATGTGGTAGAAGGGAATGGGGCAGAAGTTCTGTTGGGACTGCTCTGAAACCATCCTATCAACCATCCACCCTTCTCTGCCTCTACCACTTAAAGTCACTATCTTATTACTATTTTCAGATCTCCTAAATGGCCATGCAACAGTTTATCTAAGTGTCTGGATAAGGACATGGCTGCATGGAACCTTTTCTCTCTAAACTTCTGTACAACATTTCTGTACATTTTGTACAGAAAAAAAAAAAAAAAGTCCCAAACATGATTTACAGATTACACTCAGGTTGTTTGCCTTATCCTTCAAGATGCAATTCAGAGATTACCTTCTCTGACCGCCATCTGTCCCACTAATATTGAATCCATTTTGGTTAAAATCCCATATTGGATAGTCTCATGTGAACTGTCAACCCTCAAATTCTTCAGGGAATGGCACAGTGCCTGGCCCTTAAGAGACCCATTAAATATTTCTTATATCATTAATCCATTTCAAAGTAAAATTAATCTCTTATTTGTACAAACCTGGAACTTTTATATGTCAGCTTAAAAAATGATTCACAACATCATGTAAAACTCAAGATAAAGCAGTAACAACACTTTTCACCACCTTGCAAGGGGGTAGGACTGTCAAGGATATTAAGACTGTTTGAACTTTCATGTTTTTTGGTGGCCACACACATAAGATCTAGACCAATTCTTACTGTGGCTAAATCTAGACTGAAACATCTCATCTTTAATACATAGTACAAACCAGTTCTGCAGTTAATGAGAAAATATTTACTTAGCAACTGTTGAGAAAAATTTCTAAAAGCACCCACCTCCCACCTTTCTTCCAATCCTAAGTATCCATCGCCAAGATTTGTGGCACTGTCCACTGGCAGAGAACCAACGGATAGTTGCCTGACAAAACTGCTTCCAATGGTTATTCAAACTATTCCACTTCCCCACATTAGTAATGTTCAGATCTAATATGGTAGTGGTGAGAAAGTGCTACATTTTCTACCTCATACTCCATAAATGAAATCATCAGGCTATAAACGTACTATGTATGGTACTAGAGAGTGAGAAAACCCTGTCAGTGAATATACTAGTACATTAGAATAACCTACCTCTATAAACCTTATCACATGGAAATGCTCCAAAACTGTAAATGAAATATTCACAACCATACGGAAAAAATAACTTAAGTGTATTTATCCAGCAGAATGCAAATTTTTGGATATGGATAACATGTCTAAAATCCATCCAATACCAACAACCTCAACTATTTTGATTTTTAAAAAATCTTTTTCAACAGTTTCGTAGCAAAACGGGCTGACATTTTCCTATCCACACACAGATGAAGTACTTGGTGGTAACTAGGTAAAGGCTGATAAATGCCATCATTAAGAACTGCTCTGGTTTAAAGACAAGCGCCACTAGGAAGAACTTTTTCTTTTTTTATATATAAACTGTACTGTTTGACCTAGGTTCTGGTCTTGGTTGGGGGAACGTAAGCGTATCTGTACATCTTTTTTGGGCTTCACATACATGAGCTCATCTCCAAGAGACTAAAATAAAAGGTTTGAATACTTGGTCCTAAATATGGACCTTCTACTGGGCTTCCCAGTGGCGCTAATGATAAGGAACCCACCTGACAATGCAGAGACTTTGGTTCAATCCCTGGGTAAGGAAGATCCCCTGGAGAACAAAGCAACTCACTCCAGTATTCTTGCCTGGAGAATCCCATAGACAGAAAAGCCTGGTAGGCTATGGTCCATGAAGCCACAGTCAGATGTGACCGAAGTTACTCGGCAGCAGTAGCAGCTTCATGGACTCTACTAACAACCAAACAGTTAAGTAGATGACTTGTTTATGAAAACCTTATTTTCCTATCGAACCTTCCTCCAACACTACCATCCTGTTTCATACATGTTTAAGACACACAATATAAATTAAGTCAAAAGGGATATAGTTAGTCCTCATTTAGGAAACTAAGAGTAAAATAAGTACCAAACCTCTGTTTTCGTACCTTTACGTGGAGACAGGCCTTCCCTTATGGGAAGCTGTGACAATTAAGCACATCCAGGTAAAGCGCTTAGAAAAGTAGCCAGCATACAGCACTAAACATTACCAATCTCTGGGTTTAAAACAGTGAAAAATGGGGAGGGACACCATGGTTCAACAGTATGAAAAACTAAAGGATATCAGGGTTAGGTGTTGGCTCTGCAAAGCTTACTGAGCTGTCTGGCCTAAGGTAGTCCCACTGTCCTCCGTTACCAATTGGAACAACAGTAACTATTCCACATGACTGTTAAGAGACACGCTATATTTATACATACTTTTGAACCAAAAGTTCTTTAAGTTCAAATTCCTCAAGACTTGTTCAAACTTGTACTTGCTACTTTCAACTCAATGACTTTTCCAGTGCATCATTCATCATTTATTAGCTTTCAACTTCCAACGTGTTCCCTTCTCACCTTTCAACCTATACTCAACACTTAAAGAGTTCCTCTCTTCCTGGCACAACAGAATGTTCCAGATTCACTTTGTACTTTTTCTGTCCTAAGCTCTGAAGTCTGACATTTTCCCAAAGAATCATAAGATCAAGGTCTTGTATGTGCTCACTGCTACTTAGATCATGGATTTTAGGCTGGCAGTGAACACAGCTGAGAAGTAAAATGAAGCATTACATAGATACAACACAAATGCTAAACTCAATACAGAGATAAAGGGTGAGGAACTGTCCATAATTAATGGATGCTACACACCTACACACCCCTCTTAGTATAAAAGATCATGACTATTTAACCTATGGTCGAATAGCTAAATGTACTAAAGAGCAAACCTAAACAGTAGTTTGGGCCAAAATGGTAACAACTGTTGGGAAGCTGTGTCAAGAGCATAAGGGGTTCACTGTACTCTTGCAATTTTCTGAATATCAAGACAATTACAAAAGTAACATACTTAAACATCCCATTAACAAAAGGACTATATAAAATACAGGGTAGGACCTTGACTCAGCTCATTAAGATGACCTAGTATTAAGCTCTTGCTGCCTTGTTAGTTTGAACGACTATTAATTATTTAATAGAGAAATGGGGAATTTCTTTCTTAACTCCTGAGTATAAAGTTAAAGCAGTATGTGGTAATGTTTTTAACGGCATCAAAGAAACATAGGGAGCTTCCCTGGTGGCCCAGCGGGTAGAGTCCGCCTTGTAGTTGCAAGGGGCACTGGTTCGATCTCTGGCCTGGGAAGATCCCACGTGCTGCAGAGCAGCTGGGCTGGTGAGTCCAATCCACATATGCCAAAGAATAAAGACAGATGAAAGTAAGTGACGACTTAGAACCCCCCCCCCGCGAAAGAAATGTAGGGACAAAACACCTGAAATTTTGCTAAAGGCAATTCCTCAAGACTTGTTCAACTTTGAACCAAAAGTTCTTTAAGTTCAAATTCCTCAAGACTTGTTCAAACTTGTACTTGCTACTTTCAACTCAATGACTTTTCCAGTGCATCATTCATCATTTATTAGCTTTCAACTTCCAACGTGTTCCCTTCTCACCTTTCAACCTATACTCAACACTTAAAGAGTTCCTCTCTTCCTGGCACAACAGAATGTTCCAGATTCACTTTGTACTTTTTCTGTCCTAAGCTCTGAAGTCTGACATTTTCCCAAAGAATCATAAGATCAAGGTCTTGTATGTGCTCACTGCTACTTAGATCATGGATTTTAGGCTGGCAGTGAACACAGCTGAGAAGTAAAATGAAGCATTACATAGATACAACACAAATGCTAAACTCAATACAGAGATAAAGGGTGAGGAACTGTCCATAATTAATGGATGCTACACACCTACACACCCCTCTTAGTATAAAAGATCATGACTATTTAACCTATGGTCGAATAGCTAAATGTACTAAAGAGCAAACCTAAACAGTAGTTTGGGCCAAAATGGTAACAAAACTGTTGGGAAGCTGTGTCAAGAGCATAAGGGGTTCACTGTACTCTTGCAATTTTCTGAATATCAAGACAATTACAAAAGTAACATACTTAAACATCCCATTAACAAAAGGACTATATAAAATACAGGGTAGGACCTTGACTCAGCTCATTAAGATGACCTAGTATTAAGCTCTTGCTGCCTTGTTAGTTTGAACGACTATTAATTATTTAATAGAGAAATGGGGAATTTCTTTCTTAACTCCTGAGTATAAAGTTAAAGCAGTATGTGGTAATGTTTTTAACGGCATCAAAGAAACATAGGGAGCTTCCCTGGTGGCCCAGCGGGTAGAGTCCGCCTTGTAGTTGCAAGGGGCACTGGTTCGATCTCTGGCCTGGGAAGATCCCACGTGCTGCAGAGCAGCTGGGCTGGTGAGTCCAATCCACATATGCCAAAGAATAAAGACAGATGAAAGTAAGTGACGACTTAGAGCCCCCCCCCCGCGAAAGAAATGTAGGTACAAAACACCTAAATTTTGCTAAAGGCAAATATAGTTTTTGAAGCAATTCATAAGCTGCTAAATTTCATCTTAATATGGAATGATTTCTTTCCACTTCCTTCAAATGAGATACACAGTTACCTATGTTGGAGAACTGAGATCTGGAACTGAAGCATACAAATGCCACAAAATACAACCACGATCTTTATCACCCTCAACAAGTAAGATGCTTCAGCATTTCTCATGGTTTGGAGTAAGGGATAATAAGCAGATTTCACCCTGTTCTCTTTTTAGTCTCAATGAATTAACGAATCCCAATGAGTTAACTATTCACTCCTCCCCTGATATATTCAAATAGATTCTAAAGGTTTCTTTGCCTAGACTCTGGATAGGTTAGTTTCCTATTCATTGTTAGTCACTGCTCCCAATATAAAAACAATTATTAGTATTACAATTCTTCATAATCTCAATTCAGATAGATATACAAGAAAGACAACATGGTAAGAGTTCTTTTAATGGATCTGGTTTGGGAAAAGTAAAAGGTATTATGAACAAATTCATCCTGCCAGGCTTAAAAGGAGCAGAGACCAAACTACAGAATTAAAAGTGTCAACTCCCAGCCTCTCAAACTTTGCACAGCTTTGTCGTCATTGCAAAACTCTGGCCATCATGGGTTCACAGCCTTAAGCAACAGATACAACTTAATTTGACCAACTTAAAACACATCTTGGGACAACTTGTTTCTCTAACAGCTCTGATACTACTCATTTCCACTGTACATTTGCACATCCTGAAAACTGGCCTAATAGGTCATTTCAGAATCTAAATAGTTAAACTTCAACAATATACTGTTTGATTATTAACTACAAAATGCACACCACAGGTTTAGGTCATGTTACACCTAATTCATTGCCGTCTTAGGCAGTTTTGGGGCAAAAATCACAGTATTGCCAGGTAGAGTCCGCCTTGTAGTTGCAAGGGCACTGGTTCGATCTCTGGCCTGGGAAGATCCCACGTGCTGCAGAGCAGCTGGGCTGGTGAGTCCAATCCACATATGCCAAAGAATAAAGACAGATGAAAGTAAGTGACGACTTAGAGCCCCCCCCCCTGCGAAAGAAATGTAGGTACAAAACACCTAAATTTTGCTAAAGGCAAATATAGTTTTTGAAGCAATTCATAAGCTGCTAAATTTCATCTTAATATGGAATGATTTCTTTCCACTTCCTTCAAATGAGATACACAGTTACCTATGTTGGAGAACTGAGATCTGGAACTGAAGCATACAAATGCCACAAAATACAACCACGATCTTTATCACCCTCAACAAGTAAGATGCTTCAGCATTTCTCATGGTTTGGAGTAAGGGATAATAAGCAGATTTCACCCTGTTCTCTTTTTAGTCTCAATGAATTAACGAATCCCAATGAGTTAACTATTCACTCCTCCCCTGATATATTCAAATAGATTCTAAAGGTTTCTTTGCCTAGACTCTGGATAGGTTAGTTTCCTATTCATTGTTAGTCACTGCTCCCAATATAAAAACAATTATTAGTATTACAATTCTTCATAATCTCAATTCAGATAGATATACAAGAAAGACAACATGGTAAGAGTTCTTTTAATGGATCTGGTTTGGGAAAAGTAAAAGGTATTATGAACAAATTCATCCTGCCAGGCTTAAAAGGAGCAGAGACCAAACTACAGAATTAAAAGTGTCAACTCCCAGCCTCTCAAACTTTGCACAGCTTTGTCGTCATTGCAAAACTCTGGCCATCATGGGTTCACAGCCTTAAGCAACAGATACAACTTAATTTGACCAACTTAAAACACATCTTGGGACAACTTGTTTCTCTAACAGCTCTGATACTACTCATTTCCACTGTACATTTGCACATCCTGAAAACTGGCCTAATAGGTCATTTCAGAATCTAAATAGTTAAACTTCAACAATATACTGTTTGATTATTAACTACAAAATGCACACCACAGGTTTAGGTCATGTTACACCTAATTCATTGCCGTCTTAGGCAGTTTCAAAAGATGAGAGGTATAATAAAAGTCAATAAATGTTATTTCAAAGACAAGTGGATGGAATCCCTAATATGTTATGAGCAATCATAACGTGATTATAGTCTAAATTCAAAGGGAACAGCATATCTGATACATAAAATCATTGGTTGCACGGTTATTGATATCTAAAAACTGACAAAGAAGAAATCAAAAGATGGCTAATATTCAGCATGGCTCTAAAAGAGTCAACTATCTCCCAGACTACTAGTAAATTTTTAGAAGCTAAACTGAAAACATCTGGGCCACTCCTTTCCATGGTTCACTCAAGTAAAGTTGCAAGAAATGTTATCTCAGTATTTCAGCAAATGTTAGAGAAAACTACCCCAGTGGCTTGGATTCTAAAATCCTTTTGCTTGGTACTTTTGTTATACTAGAATTAAATTTATAAATATTAAAGAACAGTTTGCTCAAAACACTGTAAGAACTAGCAGAAATAGGGAAAAACTCTCTTAATATTTGTTGATGGAAAATAACAGTAAAAGCAACCCTCCAGAATTCCACTTGTAGGCCATAGGAGCATGAGCACAACCATATGGGAGGAGATAACCAGTCTCTCCCTTCATATATATTCTTTTTTATTTTCTTGTTATACCTTCCCAAAACAGAGACATTCAACAGTAGTTAGAATGGCCATCTCCCAACATTAAAAAAAACTGCACCCCCCAATGGGTGAACAAAGTAAAGAGTAGTAACCTAGAGTTCAGCTGAGTAAGCCACTGTGGAGCCTTAAAGTGGTGAAGTCTTCTGATTTCAGCGTGATGTGTCTTCAACTCGTATCATCATTTTAGCAGAAAAATGTAATTTAATTTTGGTGAAATGAGATTCATCTCCCAACAGGATTAGTAACAGCATTCACTGAATTTCACATTCTTCTTTTGTGAATTGTGAAGAAAATGAATGGTAGCTAGAAGATCAATGGGATTCCAGCTCCAGCTGCAGATGGAACGACAATATACCAGGACAAAAACACCTATATTTTGATTTACAAAGCTAACAGCAGTTTTAAATCTGCAACTCAATTACAGACCAACTACACCACAACCTTTTCAAATGGCAAAATACAAAAAAGTGTTACAAAAATATTTCAGAAAAAGTGCATAGTCTAAGTGCATAGTAAATAAAAGCACTGAAAAATATCTTGCTAGAGGGAGTTCAGCTTGGAAAAGTTATTACCAAAGCTAAACATTTTTATTTTACACAAACTATACTCAAAAATAGCTTTATGAGACTGATTTCTGGCTAAAAGTATCAAAGGGTTTATTAGTCAAGAAACAAATACCTTAACCAACACGGGTGGATAAAAAGAAAACAAAGAAGCTGCCTACCCCAAAGTTCATAGTCATTAAGATTTCTGCAGAATGATGGTGCTAATTTGTCTTTTAATGGCAGAATGTGGTCATCACTGAATTAATTATTGCTAACGTAGTTCTCAAATTAAAAAAAAAAAAAGTAAGGAAACAAACCTGACATAATCTGACCAAACACATGTCAATTTACAATTTCAAGGTTATTTTTACAAAATATCTACGTTTACACAATAGGTGCCTGGCAGCATTTTCAGACAAAAATTTTAAAATTTATCCTGACATGCCATAAATGAATAAATTACACTAAATTAGTTATGAAGCTTTTCTTTCTCTTGAGTTAGAAAAAGAAAAGAGCCACAGATAAGATTGAGATAAACTGCAGATAATTTATAGAAATGGGTTGGGGGCCAGGTAGGATCAGCAACCACAAGAACCTCATATGGTGTGCTGCTCTCCAAAGTTAGGCGTTACTCTGCTCAGAGCCAATCCAATAGAATAGCTTCCTTTTGTAGTTAAACCCTTTAACGCTTTCATTCTTATTCAAATCAGTCCGGCTGTTAGTCATGAGGCTGCAGAAGTTACAATACCAAGTCCTGGCAGCTGCTGCTGCTGCTGCAGCACTAGGAATTATGTCTGCAAGTCATTAAAAAAAAAAAAGAAAAATGAAAGAATGCCTTTCCATTTCAAGGAAAAAAAAATTTTTTTTAAATAAAAAATCTGAGAAAAAGTTATGACAGTAAATCTAAAATGATCTGCAAAGGAATATTACATAACAAATGGCTTGAAGTAGTCTATTAAAAAATTGGGGAGATTCTGATTTCATAGTGAGTCAGCAAGGCATTTTTTTGTTTTTTAAAAAATCTCATTTCCTTACAGAAACAGTTTATAGTTTTTAATGAATTTGTAAACAAAAAAGCTCCCATTTCAAAATAAAAACAAAATCCCAGGTCATATAGATGTTTACACTGAGTACATTTATCTAAGCAACATACATACATGTTCAGTTGTAAGATGTTAACTAAATTTCTGTGACAAATATGCTTTTTCTTTTCTTTTTTTAATACCAAGAACATTATAGAGTTAATGCAGAGTCCTAAAGGTAATCTAGTAGTCACTAAGTTTTTCTTAAGTCTTCACTTTAGATGCTGTTATTTCTAGCACAGGTAAGCAGGCAGAGTCTTTCATATGCTCAAACACCGGAATCTTTGGTTGCTACCATATCAGCTGGCTTGCAAACAAGAAGCCAACCATTTTAAGAATGTTTTAAGTGAACAACTCGCAAACCCCAGGGATGGATAAACCCTAAGAATGCACAATTGTGAACATTTACAACCATCACAACTGTGGCTGAAGACTGTTCATGCCGTTCTTCTGAAATGAGATCTCAAAGCAGTATAGTTCAAAACAAAAGATTTCAACAAAAAATTGGCATATGCACAATTTCTCCACCAATTTGTGTGTACCAACCATTTGGTGAACTTTTCCACTTGAAAAAATGCAATAGAAAACTGGACACCATGTTTCACTATCTCAGTTAATATTCACAATTACAGCGGCTACAACTCATGACACAGCATCACCAATGCTGCCCAGAGCCAGTTTATACTGAAATTAAGTTCTTTACACCAAGTAAATGGTTGTCCACAACCACTGGCTAGTGTACATATGAACTAAAATTTCTAGATTTGGGGAGAAACAAATGCTGCTCCGATCATCTGCTCTGCTTCTTCTGTTCCTTGATTCATGCTTAGAAACCTATTTAAAGAAATCAAAACAGAAAAAAAGAAAGTTAAAATCTAAGTTAAATACATTTTCTTAACCATACCCAAAGTAGGGAAATAAATTACTTGAGGATAACTCATATGTTATTCTCATCTATTTGAAAATCACTAGGTCAGGTCATCGTTTAAAATCAAGAAAACAGGAAACTTCAATTCTGAATGTTTCTAGGCAGGAGTGTTACACAATGAATTAAAGCCTTCCAGTCCAGTATACAATTCTCAAAGATGGAGAATTAGTGGTAATTCCAATAAGCCTGTTTTGTTTACTTCTGTATTTCTAGAACCTAGAATACATCATATGTGTTTGTCAACTAAATTGAAAAAAGACTGCCTTATCAATTGTATAGTTTTAATCATACTATAAGCAAGAACTTCTCTGTAAATTATTTCTGATTCAAATGAGGGACAATAGGCTTTAATAATAAATGTATTCAAGGATAATTATCTGAGTTATTTCACTGAACACAAACCTGGTAATACACTAAGTTTTTCTTAAGTCTTCACTTTAGATGCTGTTATTTCTAGCACAGGTAAGCAGGCAGAGTCTTTCATATGCTCAAACACCGGAATCTTTGGTTGCTACCATATCAGCTGGCTTGCAAACAAGAAGCCAACCATTTTAAGAATGTTTTAAGTGAACAACTCGCAAACCCCAGGGATGGATAAACCCTAAGAATGCACAATTGTGAACATTTACAACCATCACAACTGTGGCTGAAGACTGTTCATGCCGTTCTTCTGAAATGAGATCTCAAAGCAGTATAGTTCAAAACAAAAGATTTCAACAAAAAATTGGCATCTGCACAATTTCTCCACCAATTTGTGTGTACCAACCATTTGGTGAACTTTTCCACTTGAAAAAATGCAATAGAAAACTGGACACCATGTTTCACTATCTCAGTTAATATTCACAATTACAGCGGCTACAACTCATGACACAGCATCACCAATGCTGCCCAGAGCCAGTTTATACTGAAATTAAGTTCTTTACACCAAGTAAATGGTTGTCCACAACCACTGGCTAGTGTACATATGAACTAAAATTTCTAGATTTGGGGAGAAACAAATGCTGCTCCGATCATCTGCTCTGCTTCTTCTGTTCCTTGATTCATGCTTAGAAACCTATTTAAAGAAATCAAAACAGAAAAAAAGAACGTTAAAATCTAAGTTAAATACATTTTCTTAACCATACCCAAAGTAGGGAAATAAATTACTTGAGGATAACTCATATGTTATTCTCATCTATTTGAAAATCACTAGGTCAGGTCATCGTTTAAAATCAAGAAAACAGGAAACTTCAATTCTGAATGTTTCTAGGCAGGAGTGTTACACAATGAATTAAAGCCTTCCAGTCCAGCATACAATTCTCAAAGATGGAGAATTAGTGGTAATTCCAATAAGCCTGTTTTGTTTACTTCTGTATTTCTAGAACCTAGAATACATCATATGTGTTTGTCAACTAAATTGAAAAAAGATTGCCTTATCAATTGTATAGTTTTAATCATACTATAAGCAAGAACTTCTCTGTAAATTATTTCTGATTCAAATGAGGGACAATAGGCTTTAATAATAAATGTATTCAAGGATAATTATCTGAGTTATTTCACTGAACACAAACCTGGTAATAAGTATACAGTTTTTAATACAGGAACCTTAGATCTCTAAAAATTCTTTACTTTTATCAATTACATTAAAAAGACTAATTTTTACCACTGATTTGAAAATTTAAGTAAGAGGCTTTTGGGCTTTACTTCAAGCCTCCCCACTCTGTAAATATACTCCTTCTCTTTCACAAATTAGATCTTAGGGTTTCCACAGAAAGACAGGCTTGAATAGAAGGATGCTTCAGGTAACAATAGCTGCACGTCTACCTACTGTTGAAGGCAATCAGAGGAAATACGTCCATCTGTAATGCCTACAAACTTAATCTATATAAAAGGAATATGCTGTCTCTCAACACCAGGAAAATTCCATCAGCACCTTCTCTCACCTACAGGACTCCTTTAAGGCATCGATAGTCCCTTTCTCAATTCCTCCTCTTATAGCCAACCGATACATATAGCTCCTTCTAGCTCACTCTGGGACTAGACTCACTTTCTTAGCACAAACCATGTTTTTGTCAATCATGGCTGCTCTTTTTTTTGGTATTTCAACATTTGCAGAACCATCTCTGACAGGCTTTGTGGGATAAATGAAACAGTTCGATAATTTACTTTTCATGCATGTATACCTTTGTTTTTTCATCTATCGCAGAAAGTCATCTTTTCACTTAAAAAGTAGATTGTGACAAGCCCCAGACACAAAAGATTTGAGTGTTGTACTTCTCTGAGTCTGCATAGTGCCTAACAATAGAGAAGGTGCAAACAGGCCTTTGCTGGCCATCCTAGTACTAAGTTCATAAAGCAAATGCTTAAAATGAAAAGATAAACTTTCTGAAAATATACAAGGAATACTACCTTTCTGATGCATACTAAAGAGGACTAGCAGTATAAGCACAAAAAGGCAGTCAAATCAAACCTGAATTAAATTTTAAAAAATTTGACTATATGGTGTAACTTAGTTTTATTGTTAAAATGCAGAATATTTTAAAGCAAATTAAAACTATGGATTAGCTAAATAGCAATAAGCATCTGGTTGTAAGTCTTGAAATTCTTATTTTTTGCAATTATTGTAAAGTTTTTTTCACAACCATCACAACTGTTGGGTTTTCATTCATCATGGCTTTCTTATATATTGCATAATTTGGTCTACGGCATCTCCCCACTGTTCAAAAGTTCACTGTATGCCCCTTCACCTTTTGTTTTAACCAAAAGAAATCCAAAGACTTTTTGCTTTTATGAGAGAAAAAACGGCAAAAATAGAAAACAGCATTCAGTGTTTCACAGCAAACCTAGAGGCAGTATGCACCCTGAGTAGTGAGAATGGCACTGCCAAGTTCTTTCCCTGGGAACTGTCTCAACCTCAAGCCGACACAGCTTTGAACAGTGTCTGCTAACATCTATGTGTTACCTCAACTGATCTGCAACATGCATCCTAACCGCTTTTCGCTTTATGCCACTGTAGTTTAGGAAAGGTTTTAAGAACAGTCTATTTTCAGATACAGGGGAAACCTGTACTACATTGAATATCCAAACAGCTTTAAAATGAAAACCACTATCACTAACAAACTAAAGAGACAACATAAGTTACATTGTCAGTCAAAACATTAGAAAACTCTTGTATTTTTAATATGGATAAGAATTGTATCTGTTCATTATTTACTGTGATATTTGAAGAACTGTTGTGTTAATTAATGATTACAATTGTTTATAGGGGCTGATTAAAGGCTGGCCTAATAATATTCCTGCTAGAATACAGCAGTCAAATCCAGATTTAACTCTTCAGGCTGGCCAATGGTACGATGTTCCACCCAGGGATCGATGTTTCTCTGGTGAATTGTCTTAAAACGTTTGAGATGTTCATTTAGGAAAAAATCTCAATAGGAGCACTCAGCAGGTATTCAACATTCAATCTTCAATTATTCTTTTCCCCAGTGTACATTAGTCCTTGACGTGTCTTGTAGTTCAGCTGGTGTCTCCTGGCTTCTAAAAGTCCAAAACCATCTTCATCACAACAGTTTAAATAAGGAATGATTCCATTTGTTCCTAAAAAGAGAGGGGAGGGAGGGGAGGTTAAAACAGGGCTGGAGGACTAATGTAACAAATTCAGGACTTTATAGCTACATTTAAGTTTCCTTTACAAATCTGCAAAAGGAAGAAAAAAATGTTCATTTTTATATAACCAGATTCTTTCCCTCAGTCTGATACCTGAAAAGCATGTTTTTCTCCTATTTGTAAATTAACTTCAGATGAACTTGACTCTGTTTTTCAACAGAACCACAAATTAGTTCTAAGAAAGGCTAGGAAGTTTGTGATGAGCTTTCAAACTTCAGAATCCTTTACATTACAAAAGATACAACTTTAAAAAACTCATTTTGAATATGATATTTATATTCACTATGAATGCCATTTATATTAATGTTTCTTTTATGCTGTGTGGATTTTTGGCTGTGCACAATCACAATCAAGCTTGGAGAATCCTGAATCAGACTGACAGTATAAAAGAAAAACAAAACAAAATAAAAAAAACCCAAAGAAACGGTACAATAATTCTTCCTTTTCCACAGAAACTAAGAAAAAGTATTCAGTCGGGAAAGATAAAGGAAACAGATTTTACTTTTAACATTACCAACAAAATAAACGGCAACTTAATTATAGGAGGTACACATCATCCTTAAACTGCATTTTAAAAATACCCTGATTTCTTGTCTTCCCTTTTACTGAAATAATTCTGCTACAGATTTTCAAGGATGTTGAGTTTTAAAATACCTGTTACAACTGATTCTTTCCCCAACCGGTGGATGGTCTGCATTATACACCACCGTGCCAGCAACACCGTGTTCTTCTGGGTCTTCTGTTTTCAATCTGACTAGTTGAGAAGCTTGATAGGTCCAGCGCCTTAGAGATGCAGGCTTCAGATGACTTCAAATCAACTCTTAAGCAATCATTTTCATTCCCTGTTGGGCTATTTGGTTCTCTTTTTTCCAGCTTTTTTAGTCCATAGTGAAAAAAAAGCTGACAAAAATTTCAGCAAACAGATGCAGCTCTCTACTACTTCTTTGGACTGAGAGTATTCAGAGCAGTCTCTCCAGATAGTTCAAGATCTTCCCCTGTGATATGGTTTATGTTGCTGAATGACCAGCCACGTTCCTAGCAGCAATTGGTGAAGCCAGAAAAAGTTAAGCTAGACATAAATGTTAAGTGAAGCCCAGAAAATACTGGAAGATAATTCAAGGAAGCTCATGGACATGTAGCCTAATGTGATGGGAAAAGTATTTCTCATCTATTAAATGTCAACAATTTGAAGTCCATGTACATTATGATACAATTATGCTTAGTAGCGATGACTGGAATAGTAAACAGATGGATTAAGATGATGAGAACAATAGAATTATGAGGATCCACCTTTGGTTTCACTACCTTCTGTAATTTTCCCCATCTCTGCTCTAAAGAAAGAGTGAATTTAAGTGAATTCGAATGTCCTAAAAATACTTCTCTTTCCTTTCTCTTAAATGTCCTGAAAAGTACTTTCTCTAGAATCAATATAATTGAAGAAAACAGTGAAAATACATCTGGAAGTGTACCAGATGCAAACCTTGTTTTCCTCTTTAATGTGTATAAAACAACAACTGCAGTCTTGTGGCACCAGAGCACTTAAAAATAGTCAGAGATCAAAAAAAAAAAAAAAAAAAAAGTTAGAGATCGTAATGAGTATTAGGGGAGATGGACTGTTTCTTAGTTTTTTGATGGCCTTCAAAATGGGAGTATTTCTAAAGATCTTCTCTTTACAGAAGTAATTAGATGTCTACTACATATAGTTAAGTCCATCTTAGCTAACTAAACCAGTTTGAAGTCTGCACTGCGAAAAGAACTTGGATTTCCCTTTAGGAATGCATGTGTTTGTAATACAGAGATTTACTTGCTGAAGATCTACCCACTTAAGAAACCAAATCTGATGTGGAAACTCTTGAAAGGATAGCTCATAAATAACAAACGATACATTTAAACAGCACTTTTTAACTAGAACAATTTAATACAAGTTTTTTTATCACTACTGAAAGGATTTCTTGAGATCACTTTATCATTGAGCTCTTCTTCCTGGAGTAAAAATTTACTGTAGGGAATCCTCAAAGAACATATGCCTTCAAACACCCTTATTACTCAGAAACTCCAGGCTTCACAGGAGGTATCTTACTGGATGATCCAGATAATGGGGTTGAGGGTAGAGGTTAGTGAGGGAGAACCCATACTTATTTCATGCCACTGTCAAGCGTCCTATGCTTTCATGGCTTTATATATGGGGGGGGGGGGGGGGTTTGTAAGATTTGTTTAGGGCATTAAGCTTTATATCCAAAATAAAACAAGTCAAAATTTAAGAAGAAAAAAATAATTTTGTTCTTTGTAGTCTATGCGTGACATGTTTCAATTGCAAACAATATTTGCTTGAAGCCAAAACATTCTGCCTGGAAATGCATTTCTTAAAGTAGTCAGAAACACACGTGGTATGTTTTATGTAAAGTCCATGTTTGTGTGATATTTGTATAACCAGTGTCTTATAATGCTATGGAATTTTTATAAGATTTTAAGTTGCTTTTATGAAAAATCGCTACAATACAAAGTAAGGATTAAACTTAAGTTTATTATGATTTTTTTTTTCAAGGAAACATACTAACTCAGTGGATCCAACTTCTCATCTTTAAAACCTGGATAAGGCGAACAAAAAATCAGCTTGTTTATTGAGTAAGAAACACACAGCAAACAACGAAACTAGCTCAAAATTAGGTAATTCTTTCTGAAGGCTGCTGAATGCCTGAAGTGAATTGTTCTAGGTCAGATGAGATTTCAATCTAATTTTAGTTCTCTGCAACTTGTGATGATCCTATTATCCCAGCCAGCTTTAGGCAAAAACTGGTTTCATTTGGGGGGGGTGGGGTGGGGGTGGGGGCTGTAGGCAAGTACACTATAGGTTTCAGGACCTCAGCTGAGAGAGTCTATGTGGTCTTACCTAAATAGCAGGACCAGTTCTCAGCAATACTAGCTACCTACCTCATTAAGACCTTGTTGACACTATGGTTAGTTACAATACAATGATTAAAACACTCAAAAGGGACATTTAATTACCAACTATAAGGCAGAGGCAGAGCATTAGTGTTTGATATCTTGAGTTCAAATTTCCCCATTTAAGAACTCCCACTACGTTAAATTTTCAACTCTGGATCCTTCCCAATTACAGAAAGCAAAGGATCTCAACTTCATTCTAATAGATGAGCTGCTGGGATGAGGATGACATCAGTTAACTCAGATGACATCAACTGAACACTATCCTCAGATTAGAGCCTGTTTTTATATTACAAAAATTTTTAAATTCCACACTAAAAATATGGATGAAGTTCAGACTAGAGCAGTCATTCAGAAATTACATAATTAGAAACCAAAAAAAAAAACCAAACCTTACCTGCCCACTACTTCCAGGGAGCAGGCAGGTATCAGGAGGTAAGCCCCAGAAAGGCGAAAAGAGACATAAAACACAGGAAATGAACTATAGGGCAACAGTGATAGCAAATGGCACGATGCCCTAACAGCTCTACTCCTTAGAGGCACAAAGAATGCCAGAAAGGAAACAGACTAGCAGCCAAATGGCATCTGCCCACTTTTACCCCTGCAATTTGCAAGGAGTAACTGCAGAATTCAATTCTACAGTAGACTCCTAGCCCCTGAATATTCGTACAATTAGAAAAAAATGAAGCCCTAAGAAAAAAATCATTCTGAAATTTGAGAACACATGTCCTTAAGTAGCAACTAAAAAGAGAGATTATTTTGGGGGTGAGGAAGGATGTGTCAAGCTTTTCAGTTATTTGAGCATTTAAGAGAGCAAGTGAGGTGCTCTGCAACTGAAAAGATAGACACTTTGGGGGCAATGCCAGACTCACTCCTTGAGATTACATCATGTTCACAATGTTCCATTTAAATGCTGAAGTATTAACATGCAGAAGAATTCTTAACACTGTTAGTTGAAAGTCAAAACACCATGGCTAAACAGTCATTATTCAAAATCAACAAGTGTTAGGTCTAGGATTTTGGATTGATTGATTATACCATATTCCCAACACCAAATGTTTATTTTGGAAAGGGTTAATGAATGAGTAAAAAAGATGCAATTGTTAAAAATGACCCAAAATCCCAAGAGAAATGATATAATATACACACATATATGTATATACAAATACATATACATATATATATGAACAAGGACATTTGGGTTTAAAGTTAGTAGTCAAATTTTCCAAGGACGTCTTTTTTTAAAACAAAGAGCCAAATTTTTTGTATTTTAAAACCACCTCCTCGATCTAACACTGTTAGAAATGGATGAATTACCCAATTTTGTGTTCAATTTTTTTTCCCTGTAACGTCACTTGGTTCTTGGCTACTAACCTTTCATGTTACTCTTGGTTTTGTCAGTTTGCTTGCCTGTGGGGGTTTGGGCCTGCTGACCCTGCCCACTTGAAGAGGCTGCCTGCTGTGCTGCTTTCTGCTTTAACATTGTCCAATCAAATGTGTAGTCGTATTGGTGATTCAGGGTCCTAGAAAACATAAAATTCTGTTTACCCAGTAATAACAAGGTCCAATTAAATGCTCTACTGAACTTTCAAGACAGTGACAGCATTTTTGAAAGAAATGAGTATTTTCTCTTCTGTGCTGGCATCTGTAAGGTTTCTTTCCCTATAGATGACTTACCATTTGTTTAATCCCACTTTTAACACATCATGATTGGAGGGAAATGTCACCACTTTGGTCTACTGTGTGCAAGAATAATTGAATCCTCTCCCTTTTCAAAAAGAAGCTGCCTTTAAAATTTTTTGACAGGAGGAAGCAGTGAGAATGAAGGGCAGCATGAGGGAATTTCCTGATGGTCCAGTGGTTAGGATTCTGTGCTTTCACTGTCAAGGGTGTGGGTTCAATCCCTAATTGGGGAACTAAGAAGATCCCAGAAGCTACTCTGCACAGCCAAAAAAAGGGAGGCAGGCAGCATGAACAACAAAAACACAATGAGTCAAACTATCTAGGAGGATATTCACAATAGAAGGTTACTCCCTCTTAAGACAAATCAGAGTAGTTGCGGAACTGTAAGTCTGGGAGGGAGATGTCGATGCAAAGATTACCCTAATTCTTCTCTTCCAATCAAGTTTTTGAGCCACATGGAAAATTTTTGGATTGATTGATTATACATATTTTTTTGGGTTAATGAATGAGAAAAAGATGCAATTGTTAAAAATGACCCAAAATCCCAAGAGAAATGATATAATATACACACATATATGTATATACAAATACATATACATATATATATGAACAAGGACATTTGGGTTTAAAGTTAGTAGTCAAATTTTCCAAGGACGTCTTTTTTTAAAACAAAGAGCCAAATTTTTTGTATTTTAAAACCACCTCCTCGATCTAACACTGTTAGAAATGGATGAATTACCCAATTTTGTGTTCAATTTTTTTTCCCTGTAACGTCACTTGGTTCTTGGCTACTAACCTTTCATGTTACTCTTGGTTTTGTCAGTTTGCTTGCCTGTGGGGGTTTGGGCCTGCTGACCCTGCCCACTTGAAGAGGCTGCCTGCTGTGCTGCTTTCTGCTTTAACATTGTCCAATCAAATGTGTAGTCGTATTGGTGATTCAGGGTCCTAGAAAACATAAAATTCTGTTTACCCAGTAATAACAAGGTCCAATTAAATGCTCTACTGAACTTTCAAGACAGTGACAGCATTTTTGAAAGAAATGAGTATTTTCTCTTCTGTGCTGGCATCTGTAAGGTTTCTTTCCCTATAGATGACTTACCATTTGTTTAATCCCACTTTTAACACATCATGATTGGAGGGAAATGTCACCACTTTGGTCTGCTGTGTGCAAGAATAATTGAATCCTCTCCCTTTTCAAAAAGAAGCTGCCTTTAAAATTTTTTGACAGGAGGAAGCAGTGAGAATGAAGGGCAGCATGAGGGAATTTCCTGATGGTCCAGTGGTTAGGATTCTGTGCTTTCACTGTCAAGGGTGTGGGTTCAATCCCTAATTGGGGAACTAAGAAGATCCCAGAAGCTACTCTGCACAGCCAAAAAAAGGGAGGCAGGCAGCATGAACAACAAAAACACAATGAGTCAAACTATCTAGGAGGATATTCACAATAGAAGGTTACTCCCTCTTAAGACAAATCAGAGTAGTTGCGGAACTGTAAGTCTGGGAGGGAGATGTCGATGCAAGACTTTTCTAGGATTAGAGGATTACCCCTAATTCTTCTCTTCCAATCAAGTTTTTTGAGCCACATGTACTTCATTTTTCCCTTTTGTTCAATACCAATTATGGGTTGCATACCAAGGACCCCAGAGTTTGGACCTACCTCCACACTATCATAAATCTTGTCTGGTACTTTTTAAAAGGTTTCTACCTGAGATATTACTGTTTATAAAAGTCCTGGGTGTTAATTTTAGTATTTGCACAAGATAGATCTGTTTTCCGTGATATGCTGCTGTTGCTGAAGTCGCTAAGTCGTGTCCAACTCTTTCTGACTCCGCAGACTGTAATCCGCTCGGCTTCTCTGTCCATGGGACTCTCCATGGGATATTTCAAGAATACTAGAGTGGGCTGCCATTTCCTTCTCCAGGGTCTTGTCTGATATTTTAATTGCTGTCACTTGTATCTAATACTTATATTCTATCATAAGTTTGATTCAACAGTTTCTCCATCCGAAACTTCAAGGACATTTAGAAACGGAAAAATGTCAACATTTCATTTATATTGGTTAGACCCACTTTTACTTGCTACTTGTCAGAAATAGGTACATTAGGTGGAATGAACTAATTTCTCTCACTGGTGTTTGCTGTCTTAAAAACTGACCTGAAAAGGATGCGGAATAGCTGCCTCAGGTACATGTAATCCGGGGCTTCCTCAAAGCGCAGCCCACGACAATAGTTTAAGTACATGGCAAATTCTGCAGGAAACCCCTACAAGTTCAAGAGTTAAAACACAAAATTTTTTTAAAAAAAGCTTAATTTTAAGATAGAAAAATCAATACATTTCATTAAACACAAGCAAGAAATACATTTGAGGATATCTTACTACTTTGCTAAAAGACCTGAGAACTAAAGAAAACAATGATAATGACTTGGTACCCGTTATCAATTTGACACAATTTCATCATCCAGATCACTTTATTATGTATTGTATCTTTTAATATTGGTAGAGGAAATGTCCATCCTCTCCTTACAGTATCAGGTTCTTAAATAATTTAGATATCACACTTCTTAGTCTACTATTTGATCAACATTGGATTGCAACAAAGAAAAACAAAAATGAGGCCAGCAGTGTTCTTCTCTTCCAATCAAGTTCTTTCAGCCACATGTACTTCATTTTTCCCTTTTGTTCAATACCAATTATGGGTTGCATACCAAGGACCCCAGAGTTTGGACCTACCTCCACACTATCATAAATCTTGTCTGGTACTTTTTAAAAGGTTTCTACCTGAGATATTACTGTTTATAAAAGTCCTGGGTGTTAATTTTAGTATTTGCACAAGATAGATCTGTTTTCCGTGATATGCTGCTGTTGCTGAAGTCGCTAAGTCGTGTCCAACTCTTTCTGACTCCGCAGACTGTAATCCGCTCGGCTTCTCTGTCCATGGGACTCTCCATGGGATATTTCAAGAATACTAGAGTGGGCTGCCATTTCCTTCTCCAGGGTCTTGTCTGATATTTTAATTGCTGTCACTTGTATCTAATACTTATATTCTATCATAAGTTTGATTCAACAGTTTCTCCATCCGAAACTTCAAGGACATTTAGAAACGGAAAAATGTCAACATTTCATTTATATTGGTTAGACCCACTTTTACTTGCTACTTGTCAGAAATAGGTACATTAGGTGGAATGAACTAATTTCTCTCACTGGTGTTTGCTGTCTTAAAAACTGACCTGAAAAGGATGCGGAATAGCTGCCTCAGGTACATGTAATCCGGGGCTTCCTCAAAGCGCAGCCCACGACAATAGTTTAAGTACATGGCAAATTCTGCAGGAAACCCCTACAAGTTCAAGAGTTAAAACACAAAATTTTTTTTAAAAAAGCTTAATTTTAAGATAGAAAAATCAATACATTTCATTAAACACAAGCAAGAAATACATTTGAGGATATCTTACTACTTTGCTAAAAGACCTGAGAACTAAAGAAAACAATGATAATGACTTGGTACCCGTTATCAATTTGACACAATTTCATCATCCAGATCACTTTATTATGTATTGTATCTTTTAATATTGGTAGAGGAAATGTCCATCCTCTCCTTACAGTATCAGGTTCTTAAATAATTTAGATATCACACTTCTTAGTCTACTATTTGATCAACATTGGATTGCAACAAAGAAAAACAAAAATGAGGCCAGCAGTGTTCTTTGCCAGAACAGGACAATGAATGGGTAAAGAGGACTTCCTTTTTAGCATAGTAGCGTTTCTTTTTCATATTAAAAGAAATCCAGTGAAACATTCTTCTATGTTACTTCCAACCTCTTCTATTTAGAAGTTTAGGGCTAGATATTATTTGACCTAGTTGAATGCATCCTAATTAACCTGTTCCCTATAATTGGACATTTAAAGGATTGCAGTTTTTTTTTTAAAAATTAGTAAGTACATCTGTAGGCATACTTTTTTCCATGCTTGATTTCTTAGCAAAGAGTCTCAAAGATGTATATAAACATTTTTTTTTTTTTTAAATTTTTGGCCACTTTTATTGGTCTTTCATTTATTTATTTTCTTCCATCTTTGTTCTTTGGCCTGTGTGGGCCTCCCATTGCAGTGGCCTCTCCTGTAGCAGAGCACCAGCTCTGGGCACATGCGCTCCAGAGCACCGGCTCATAATTGGGTACACCAGTCAAGCCGCTCCAGGGCATGTGGGATCTTCCCATGCCAGGGATCGAACTGGTGTCCCTTGCAGTGTAAGGTGGACTCTTTACCCACTGGACCACCAGGGAAGCCCGTATATAAACATTTTTAAAGGCTGTAGGTGTTAGTCACCAAAAGGATTTTTCCATTAGGAATGCAGAAATGCAAATTATTAAAACAACAAAAACTCCCAAATCTCCTCAACCGAGTAAATGTGAATATGAAGGGAGAGGAGTTAAAAGAGGCAGTCTCTTTCCACAACCTTATGATTTTTGAGTTTAAATGTGAATAAAACAAGGAGAGGAAAATAATTATAAAAAAACATTTGAGGTTTCTTACTCTTTGCTAAAAGACCTGAGAACTAAAGAAAACAATGATAATGACTTGGTACCCGTTATCAATTTGACACAATTTCATCATCCAGATCACTTTATTATGTATTGTATCTTTTAATATTGGTAGAGGAAATGTCCATCCTCTCCTTACAGTATCAGGTTCTTAAATAATTTAGATATCACACTTCTTAGTCTACTATTTGATCAACATTGGATTGCAACAAAGAAAAACAAAAATGAGGCCAGCAGTGTTCTTTGCCAGAACAGGACAATGAATGGGTAAAGAGGACTTCCTTTTTAGCATAGTAGCGTTTCTTTTTCATATTAAAAGAAATCCAGTGAAACATTCTTCTATGTTACTTCCAACCTCTTCTATTTAGAAGTTTAGGGCTAGATATTATTTGACCTAGTTGAATGCATCCTAATTAACCTGTTCCCTATAATTGGACATTTAAAGGATTGCAGTTTTTTTTTTAAAAATTAGTAAGTACATCTGTAGGCATACTTTTTTCCATGCTTGATTTCTTAGCAAAGAGTCTCAAAGATGTATATAAACATTTTTTTTTTTTTTAAATTTTTGGCCACTTTTATTGGTCTTTCATTTATTTATTTTCTTCCATCTTTGTTCTTTGGCCTGTGTGGGCCTCCCATTGCAGTGGCCTCTCCTGTAGCAGAGCACCAGCTCTGGGCACATGCGCTCCAGAGCACCGGCTCATAATTGGGTACACCAGTCAAGCCGCTCCAGGGCATGTGGGATCTTCCCATGCCAGGGATCGAACTGGTGTCCCTTGCAGTGTAAGGTGGACTCTTTACCCACTGGACCACCAGGGAAGCCCGTATATAAACATTTTTAAAGGCTGTAGGTGTTAGTCACCAAAAGGATTTTTCCATTAGGAATGCAGAAATGCAAATTATTAAAACAACAAAAACTCCCAAATCTCCTCAACCGAGTAAATGTGAATATGAAGGGAGAGGAGTTAAAAGAGGCAGTCTCTTTCCACAACCTTATGATTTTTGAGAAATCTCTCATATCCACAAGGTAGGATAGAACGTATATAACCATAACATCTATTTCTGCTGATTACATTGATGGAAACAAATTTAAGTTTTACAACATACTTTTACTCTATTTCATTTTTCAGTAGACAGTTACAAATAATATAATATACATTGCAGACTTAAGTCGCTTCTGTCCTGTCCGATTCTTTGCGACCCTATGGACTACAGCCGGCCAGGCTCTAGTGTCCTTGGGATACTCCAGGTGAGAATACTGGAGTGGGTTGCCTGCCCTCCTCCAGGGGATCTTCCCCACCCAGAGACTGAACCCACGTCTCCCGTGGCTCCTGCAGTGCACCGGCAGTATTCTGTATTTATCAAAATGAACTTGCTTTTACAAAAGAAAACTACCAACATGACAAGTGTTACACGATAAATTATTTGGGAACTATAGCATATAAATATTTTATTCATTAGCCTCAAATGTATTTCATAATTTAAAACAAAGTCTCTCAGAAAGAATCATATTCTCTTAACCCATTCCCACCCCTCATGCCTGTAGATATGTAGAAAAGGTGAAAGCCAATTTGTGGGTAAAGAGACACATAAAGATATAACCATTTTACTCCCTTCCACAAAGAAGAATTTCAACTCATGCTGATTCCTCCCTTCTACTACCCATATATATAATTATACATTGTTTTTTTAATTATTTCAGGTAGGTAACTGTCACAAAGAGGACCATGTGGTCTTCCTTCTATGCAAGAGACGTCATGGCTCAAGTATCTTTCCATTCTCAACTCATGTGCCTCTCTATAATGCTTGAGATTTTAGAGCATTTCAGAGACAGATCCAAACTGCCATCTCTTGCCTTTGCTTCCCTAATTCCTTGATATGCCAACTGTGCACATACTTTCCTTCTGTTACCAGTTCAGGAGCAAGAGAGTACTTCTTAACTGAATTTTCTCATAAACCAGTGAGGTTCTATTAGAAAAGGCCTGCTCTCTTTATTTATCCTCCAGTCTAAAACAGCTCATAGAGTCCTAACTAGAAACATAAAACAATTACTTAAAATGACTCGTATGTTCAAGTCATTCTTAAAGATATCAAGAATCAACCAAAAGTAAAGTTACAATAATAAACAGCTATTTAACAGGATGCTTAAGTTCTGAGGCTGGGAAATAAAATGTTCCTTTCTGTTCTTGGATCATTCACATTTTTTTTTTTTTTTTTAAATCAATGTACAACTTACCTTACATAAAACTTCAACAGGTGTGGACATCTTCTTTTCGCTAATTTTTTCATATTTTTGCTTCTTTGTCGCAGCCTGTGGAGAGTAAGCATCAAACCAATAAAACATACTCAAGTATTATTAGAGGAACCTTATTAGTTTAGAATATTACACATAAAAGTAAACTTGAGACTCAAGAGGAATCATAGGCTAGGGAAAAAAAAGGAATCGAAGCACATCACATGTATTAACTTTAGATGACTTTCTGCTTCAAGAACATTTTTAGCTATTAGGAAAGGGTGAGTCTAACAGGAACATCAAGATGCATGACTTAAGTAAAAATGGGTGAAGTCAAATTTGAAAGATTTCTTAACCCGTATTCAACAAGGGCAAAGGTATAAGCAGATCAATACATAAGAAATGTGCCCATCATTCAGCTGACTGGTGTTACTTTACCAGTTAAGAATATTCACATTCAATAAAGCTACCCATACATTGAGCAATTTGTCAAGGTCAAAGATGCTCAATAAATATAGGTACAATTTAGTTTTAAAGAACCATTGAAGTATCTAAATAGCCATTAAAAGCTTGGACAAAATTTAAAATTTTAAAGGGAACAATGTCTTCCCTAAGAGACGTCATGGCTCAAGTATCTTTCCATTCTCAACTCATGTGCCTCTCTATAATGCTTGAGATTTTAGAGCATTTCAGAGACAGATCCAAACTGCCATCTCTTGCCTTTGCTTCCCTAATTCCTTGATATGCCAACTGTGCACATACTTTCCTTCTGTTACCAGTTCAGGAGCAAGAGAGTACTTCTTAACTGAATTTTCTCATAAACCAGTGAGGTTCTATTAGAAAAGGCCTGCTCTCTTTATTTATCCTCCAGTCTAAAACAGCTCATAGAGTCCTAACTAGAAACATAAAACAATTACTTAAAATGACTCGTATGTTCAAGTCATTCTTAAAGATATCAAGAATCAACCAAAAGTAAAGTTACAATAATAAACAGCTATTTAACAGGATGCTTAAGTTCTGAGGCTGGGAAATAAAATGTTCCTTTCTGTTCTTGGATCATTCACATTTTTTTTTTTTTTTTTTAAATCAATGTACAACTTACCTTACATAAAACTTCAACAGGTGTGGACATCTTCTTTTCGCTAATTTTTTCATATTTTTGCTTCTTTGTCGCAGCCTGTGGAGAGTAAGCATCAAACCAATAAAACATACTCAAGTATTATTAGAGGAACCTTATTAGTTTAGAATATTACACATAAAAGTAAACTTGAGACTCAAGAGGAATCATAGGCTAGGGAAAAAAAAGGAATCGAAGCACATCACATGTATTAACTTTAGATGACTTTCTGCTTCAAGAACATTTTTAGCTATTAGGAAAGGGTGAGTCTAACAGGAACATCAAGATGCATGACTTAAGTAAAAATGGGTGAAGTCAAATTTGAAAGATTTCTTAACCCGTATTCAGCAAGGGCAAAGGTATAAGCAGATCAATACATAAGAAATGTGCCCATCATTCAGCTGACTGGTGTTACTTTACCAGTTAAGAATATTCACATTCAATAAAGCTACCCATACATTGAGCAATTTGTCAAGGTCAAAGATGCTCAATAAATATAGGTACAATTTAGTTTTAAAGAACCATTGAAGTATCTAAATAGCCATTAAAAGCTTGGACACAGTAATTTATCATTTACATACAAATACAAAAGTAATGGTACAACTCCAAATTAGTGGAAACAAAGTATTAGTACAATTAAATAATATAACTAGTGTTACTGGATAAACTAGTTCTACTCTACACAAAAGTGCACATTTTCAGCATGATAGGAATACATCAAAATGAGAAAGTCCACACCTTTCTTAGCCCATGTGAAGTTCTTTCTAGGTAAGCTACTGATTATCAATGGGGATCTGCTACCTGACCTAAAGGAAGCTGTTCTTCATGTGAGATTGTGAGATTCTATTACGTTAATTATTACTGAAACAACCAGATTTTATTTTCCCAATAAAAGGTTAAAAAAAAAAGTTATTCACTCTCAAAAACTTCATCCTTGAAAGGGATCTAAAAGGTCACCTCCAACAGGTATTTTCATTCTTAAAACAAAAAGCCAGTCTTATTTACCTTTAGTCCTTGCCATGGCAGGCTGGTTCTATTAAAATACATCAAAACATATCCTAGTGATTCCATGTCATCTCGGCGACTACAGAAGAAAATGTAAATTTACAAGCTGGAGTTATTATGAAGAACATGTGAAACAAAGTCAGGCACACAAGAAGAAATGTTTCCAAGCAAGGACTGAGAGTAATTTGGATCATGTATAAGAGGTTATTCAATTAAGGTAATTGAAAAAATTTATTAATGGGTCACTTCTAAATAAATTTTCTCACAGAAACCAAAATTATAAAATTCAATACAATTAACTGCAACTTAAGCTACATAACTTTCTAAATGAGGCTAATAAAGATGGAAGAACCATCAAGCAGCTTTGCAGATGCTCATAAAGATTTTTTAGGGATAAAACTGAAAAAAGTAGTATTTTAAAGGGAATTAAACATTTATAATGTATAATACACAAACACACATTCATATAACTACATGTATTCAAAGACGGATGGCCTACAGTAGATATGAAACTATTAGTCTAACCCAGGGTACTCAGATATTCCTGGGTATTTTTTAAGCTTAAAAACTCTTCTCATGAAGTTTCCTAACCTGGAAGTGTATCATTTGTCATTTCTACACTCATCTTAAGGAGCAATAAGAAAAATGATTGACAAAGATAAAAATAGATGAAAAACTACAATTCAAGTCAAAAAACAGAAACAGCACAGAAATTATGACAATGTAAGCCAAATGCTTTATGTAGGAATGAATGTACAAGAACAGTGGATGGTCCACCAGGTGAATTTTGATTCATTAGGAATCAAACATTTTCCTTACAAAAATAACCAATACATTCTTTCTCCAAATATAACTTGCATCATTAATATATAAAAAGCCCAAGATCAGCATTAAGAAAAATAGTACTGTCTTTAGCTGCAAAAATAAAGTTGTATTTACATCTCTAACTTTCTATTGTGCAATACTTCCTCCCCAAGAGACAAGCTTCAACAATGAAAACAAAAAGGCCTCATTTAATTGACTTCTATGCAAGGTCTAAAGCATCAGGTAAAACGATTAATGTCTTTCAAATCTTCATCCAAGAGACATCTGTAGGCATTGTAAGGAATTAAAATATTTTAAAATTAAATCCATGGATTTTGCTATGGATTTGATAAACACTTTCAATTTCCAAACTCACCTCTGTTCAATACCAAGATGTGCGTTGATGCTAGCATACCGAGCAGTGCCAGTGAGATTTTTATCTTCTCTGTACGGTATGTGTTGCCTTGTCCTGTTGTCTCTGTACTTTTTGGCCAAACCAAAATCAATAAGGAATAACTTTAAAAGAAAATAAAGAGACATTAGGTTTCCAATCTTGTCCAGTCAAATGCCTATGTATTAAATGTCATCTATTCTATTTTGTTCAACTAAAAAATTTGACTTTCTAAATGAGGCTAATAAAGATGGAAGAACCATCAAGCAGCTTTGCAGATGCTCATAAAGATTTTTAGGATAAAACTGAAAAAAGTAGTATTTTAAAGGGAATTAAACATTTATAATGTATAATACACAAACACACATTCATATAACTACATGTATTCAAAGACGGATGGCCTACAGTAGATATGAAACTATTAGTCTAACCCAGGGTACTCAGATATTCCTGGGTATTTTTTAAGCTTAAAAACTCTTCTCATGAAGTTTCCTAACCTGGAAGTGTATCATTTGTCATTTCTACACTCATCTTAAGGAGCAATAAGAAAAATGATTGACAAAGATAAAAATAGATGAAAAACTACAATTCAAGTCAAAAAACAGAAACAGCACAGAAATTATGACAATGTAAGCCAAATGCTTTATGTAGGAATGAATGTACAAGAACAGTGGATGGTCCACCAGGTGAATTTTGATTCATTAGGAATCAAACATTTTCCTTACAAAAATAACCAATACATTCTTTCTCCAAATATAACTTGCATCATTAATATATAAAAAGCCCAAGATCAGCATTAAGAAAAATAGTACTGTCTTTAGCTGCAAAAATAAAGTTGTATTTACATCTCTAACTTTCTATTGTGCAATACTTCCTCCCCAAGAGACAAGCTTCAACAATGAAAACAAAAAGGCCTCATTTAATTGACTTCTATGCAAGGTCTAAAGCATCAGGTAAAACGATTAATGTCTTTCAAATCTTCATCCAAGAGACATCTGTAGGCATTGTAAGGAATTAAAATATTTTAAAATTAAATCCATGGATTTTGCTATGGATTTGATAAACACTTTCAATTTCCAAACTCACCTCTGTTCAATACCAAGATGTGCGTTGATGCTAGCATACCGAGCAGTGCCAGTGAGATTTTTATCTTCTCTGTACGGTATGTGTTGCCTTGTCCTGTTGTCTCTGTACTTTTTGGCCAAACCAAAATCAATAAGGAATAACTTTAAAAGAAAATAAAGAGACATTAGGTTTCCAATCTTGTCCAGTCAAACTGCTTCTTATGTATCAAATGTCATCTATTCTATTTTGTTCAACTATATGAAAATAAAGTATCACAAGCAGAACAGATAATGAACAAACTTAACAATTCTAATAAGCTTTTACTAGCCCTCATCAATAAATCAAGTTAAAAAAAAATACCATTGTGTCAAGCGGTTGATTCCTGTTAGCTGAACAATTTCACAGGCCTAGCTCATTATACATTCAGGAGCTGTCTTTGGAACCTCTAACATAGTGGAGAAATGTATACGTGCTCGATACCAGAGCTGTTGGTTAAGTGTGCTGTGTGCCATAATGAACCTATTACTACTGGTAAACAAGCACGGGGTTTAAACAAAAAACAAAACACTAGACCTAAGCCACCTGAAACTCCTCCATTCTACAAAGGCCGCTCTTTAGTATGCCAACAGAAACGCTCAACTTGTCTGAAAAGAGACAACGCTGAAAGCCTTAAACAATAAAACCAGGATTTTAATTTATAGAAAATAGGCACTTTACTTTAGAACAAGCATGCATTTCATTTTTATTCCCAAACTGATACTGACACGTGATCAGCTTAAGCTTCTGGAAAATGTTAACAAGTTGATCTATTATTTAAGTCAAAGTGGCTTACAATTAGCAGTTTAAATGAACTCTAACTAAAAACCAAAGTATTAATAGTGTTTCAGAACAATAATATTCAGTGCTTTTTCATTTATATGGTACACAGGGAATGAGCTACTCATTTTTTTTTAATTCTATTTATTTATCTTTTGGAGGGTGGGGTGGGGAGGGAGGGGAATGGGCGGGCCATTTCTATTGGTCTTTCATTTCTCTATTTTCATCCTCTTTGTTCTTTGGCTCCTGTGGGCCTCCCATCGCGGTGGCCACTGGCGTCGCAGAGCACCGGCTCTGCGTGCACGTGCGCCAGAGCTCCGGCTCGGTAATTGGACACATCAGTCCAACTGCTCCGCAGCAAGTGGGATCTTCCCAGGCCAGGGATTGAACTGGCGCCCCTTGCACTGCAAGATGGTGTCTTTACCCACTGGACCACCAGGGGAAGCCCCGCTACTCATTTATAACATAGCTAATTTTTAAAAGTAATTCAGGTTTACTCTCAATGATTAAAACTTTTCTAAGAACAAGAAAAAAAAAGCATTTTTAGGGGGAAAAAAGTCCCCCAAATATTCTCACATCTATCTATCTTCTAAAGCAAAATCATCTTAATTTAAAATTTTATTTAGCCTTTTATTATCTTTTATTTAGATCAGAAAATCACTTATTAAAAAGTTCTATCTATAAAACTAAGCAAAGCAGGTCTATGCCTTATAATATGTGGCCCTATACTATTCTTTTCTAGTTACACCTACATTTTATAGTTTTTCTTCCTATTAGGCTGACATTGGGTCCCTTCTGCAGCAGTTTATAGTCTGTGATATACTAGGATACATGATCACCTAGCCTGTTAAAAGAGTTTGCCTCAAAAAATAAATAAAGCAAGTTACTGATTTAGGTGACAAGAGATATTACCAAGTACCTTTTAGGAAGATACTTATTTCAGGCAGGCACTATACCCTAACCTCAGTTGAGATTTGTGCTTCTGTAACCATGCTAACAGTGAAATACTAATTTTTTTACTACAAAGAATAAAGATTAAATTTCAGTAAAATATTAATTGGATAATCAAAACTCTTTAGTATGATTAAACTCACTTCTTGAACAACTGAGTTATTATAAAACAGCAACAGAAAATGTTATAAAACACTAAAAAATGAGAGACTTAAGAGTATGCGCTTTAAGTTTCTTTTGATATGAAATATGGCTCAGTACTCAAATACTAAAATGAGCAATATGTATTTGTTAAGCAAAACAAAAATTATGACTAAGTTCTACAGATTCACACTGAAAAGAAAACAAAGGAAAAACAAACACAAAAGGACTGGTCCAGCCTTCATGGTACTAAAAAACTATCCCTAAGAATTCTGTGGGTTATGAATAAAAAGTGATTAGAACAGACTTTCTAAGGATTACTTTTCTGAGATTGCTTCCTTAAGTACTCCAAAATGGAGGAGAAAACAGGAACAAGCCTGACAGGGTTAAGTCTGATAGTTACATTCACATCTAGGAAGGCCAGGGAAGCCTGGTGCTATAGTCCATGAGGTGGCAAAGAGTGGGAGAGGACTGAGTCAATGGCTCCACTTGCAACTCAAAACCCACTTTCTCACAACTGGAAGATTCAGAATTCTTTCCTTCCACAACTCTGAAGGACAAAATCTAACTTACTAAGAAAACAGTAATGTACAAACACTATTTTCTTAAATATCTCAGTTTTGATATCAAAGCAGAAAGTTACAAAGCAAATGAATTTAAAAATTTCTCCTCCTATAAAAACTGAAAATAAGTCAGGAAAAGTAATGAAACTGATAAACAAAAGTATTCAATTTTAAGACCAAAACAACTGAAAACTGGGGGGGATATACATATGACTAATCTGGAAACATACATATCTATAAACAACAAAACTCTGTAAAAGTTAAAAGCAAAATAAAGGTTTAAAAAAAACACTAAAACTGAAAACTACTTAAAACCGCTTAAAGTTTTTGATAGTTTATTATCCAATGGCACCTATTCATGCTTCTTTAGTAGCTCTCTATGTACTGAATTTAAAATGAATAAAAACATATATTATGGGAAGTGTTTACATGAAACCATGTGATACCAAGGATACAAGCAAAACAGTCGCAGATAGGTAAAAACCAAACAAGGAAACGTCAGTATTCAATGTCATAAAACAATGTATTTTTATAGGTCTGCATATGCAAAGAGACATCTAAACTCTTTGGTGGTCAAGCTGCTCTTCTGTGGATTTTCAGTACATGTTCTAAGTAAAATTTGTGTCTGTTTTAAAGAATGTAGCATGTGGAAATGAGTTAATGTTGGATATACTGGGATAACTCCATTTATCAGAGGTGTTTTTTCTTCAGAAATACCATTGCCAATTTTAGATTTTGGCATTTGCAACAATTTTCCTCCTCATCACAAGTCACCTTTTCTTGCCCTTTTAAAAATTCACAGGATCACTCTTCCTAATAACTCAGAAAAAACCTATTATTAGATAATTATGCTGTAAGTAAAATGTGTGAATGTATATGGATTAAAAAAAAATAGGACAGTAAAATTGCCCTACAAATGTACCTAATTACCCACCACTCTCCCTCTCTGCCCAACCAAGATCTATAGTTACTATAGTTCATTATTTATTTTAAAAATAAAATTTAACTTATGAGACCTTTTTAACAGGAGAATGTAGGTCCTGATATAATGTTGGGCAGTATGGAAAAGGATTAAATAACTGACCAGTTGATATGTGTAGTTTAATAAATTAAGCACCTAAGTGGTGTGATCTTTTTGAAAAATTTATTTGCCCTTATCAGAAAATTCACACAGTAATAAACCTAACTTCCCAGTAGTAAATGTGAAGAGTTTTCCTTATATTAAAAAAAAAAAATTTAGAAAATGAATGTTTTCTTTATCTAGCTTGCCAAACATAAACCAGTTATATATTTTTATCTTATTTATGTGTAACTAATCACAACTGGTAAGTGCTTCAATTATGTACAGTTAGAATGCAGTGTATTCTAGTTCCAGAGCATATAATGTTCTTCAAGCATTTTATGCCACTTGGTTTAAACAAAGAGAATTCTCATTCTGAGGTAATCAATTCTAGAAAAACTAGATCTGAAATCTGACACTGAATTTCTGAAGTTCATTACAGAAGGGGAAGAGAGTTAAGGCAGAATCATCATTCAGCAGTGATACAACTCCAAGTTACTTTGAAAAACTGAACCATCTATCTCAAATTTACCATTAGATAAAGAAATATCAATGTTAGACCAACATATTTATTTCCTCGTGTGGATGTTAGAGATCTCAACATAATCCTGTTTGCTTTCATTTAGATTTCCTCTAAGTTTTACAAGCTTTAAGCAAAAGCCACAAAGAAACATCTTAGTAATGTTATATGTTTGCCAAGTATGTCTGAATAATGCCAACATAAGAGGTGCTTGAGCAAGATCTATATTCTCCAGAATTAAAACAAAACAAAAGTAATCAAACAATAAGAAAGAAAAGCACATGAATTTGGGATTGAGGTTGGAATAGGAGACAGTTTCAGACCTGGTTTAATCCTGAGAAAGATGGGTCCTGAGAAGTACTAACAGTCATGCTTCTTTTCCTCTTCCCCACTGGAGATTCTAAACACTGAACAGACAATAGAGGGTGGCAGGGCATCAAACAGTATTGCTCACATTGTAACAATGGCCGGCGCAGACAGGCAACACCGAGGCATCAGAGAAAGAACAGGGTAGCCAAATGCCGTCCTTCTTCCACCAAGCTCTGTAGCTTCTCAGTTTTTCAAATAAGAATCCCATGCTTAAGAATATTTGAACTCTGGGAAGTACTCAGGTTTTAATGCCACTATATTGTGTCACTGCCTGAAACAGGGATAAAGGTGACACTGTTAAAATTCACACAGTAATAAACCTAACTTCCCAGTAGTAAATGTGAAGAGTTTTCCTTATATTAAAAAAAAAAAATTTAGAAAATGAATGTTTTCTTTATCTAGCTTGCCAAACATAAACCAGTTATATATTTTTATCTTATTTATGTGTAACTAATCACAACTGGTAAGTGCTTCAATTATGTACAGTTAGAATGCAGTGTATTCTAGTTCCAGAGCATATAATGTTCTTCAAGCATTTTATGCCACTTGGTTTAAACAAAGAGAATTCTCATTCTGAGGTAATCAATTCTAGAAAAACTAGATCTGAAATCTGACACTGAATTCCTGAAGTTCATTACAGAAGGGGAAGAGAGTTAAGGCAGAATTATCATTCAGCAGTGATACAACTCCAAGTTACTTTGAAAAACTGAACCATCTATCTCAAATTTACCATTAGATAAAGAAATATCAATGTTAGACCAACATATTTATTTCCTCGTGTGGATGTTAGAGATCTCAACATAATCCTGTTTGCTTTCATTTAGATTTCCTCTAAGTTTTACAAGCTTTAAGCAAAAGCCACAAAGAAACATCTTAGTAATGTTATATGTTTGCCAAGTATGTCTGAATAATGCCAACATAAGAGGTGCTTGAGCAAGATCTATATTCTCCAGAATTAAAACAAAACAAAAGTAATCAAACAATAAGAAAGAAAAGCACATGAATTTGGGATTGAGGTTGGAATAGGAGACAGTTTCAGACCTGGTTTAATCCTGAGAAAGATGGGTCCTGAGAAGTACTAACAGTCATGCTTCTTTTCCTCTTCCCCACTGGAGATTCTAAACACTGAACAGACAATAGAGGGTGGCAGGGCATCAAACAGTATTGCTCACATTGTAACAATGGCCGGCGCAGACAGGCAACACCGAGGCATCAGAGAAAGAACAGGGTAGCCAAATGCCGTCCTTCTTCCACCAAGCTCTGTAGCTTCTCAGTTTTTCAAATAAGAATCCCATGCTTAAGAATATTTGAACTCTGGGAAGTACTCAGGTTTTAATGCCACTATATTGTGTCACTGCCTGAAACAGGGATAGCAATGGTGACATTTGGCTCTGTTAATTTTTTAATACAAAAGGGGGAATTTGGATCTGCAATCTTTGGCACCACAATCTGCCCTTCCCCTAAAAAAGATTGCACAGGGGAAAAAATCTTCAGTAAGGAAGAGGTAGAAGGCATTTAGTCACCTTAAAATTTATTTTCATAAGCATGCAGGGCTGATTATTGGAAGAGATGAGCAAATTCACTATGATTGGAATGACTACTCCTAAATATCAAATTCAGAACAATTTTTCCAAATAAGATTTTGATTTATAAAAAAAAAAAGAAAAAAAATCAACCTCAAAAGACCCCACCCCACCCCCAACTCTACCCACAAATAGAAAACTACTGTAACAAGCTGACCGAAGAATCCAGTCATGTACAACTGGCATTTTTCAAACTGCAATACAGAAAACACTAAAAACCAACTACATAAACAAAACACTACCCTAAAATGTTCAAGAACATTCAGAACTTGAATCTTAGGTAAAACACGGCACTTCTAACCTTAGTCTCTCTGTATCCGTACCAGCAAAGCAGTTTCACAATATTCTTCTTAATATCTCTAAAACAGGACACAGATTCTAAAAAAGGTTCACCTATCACTGGGCAATCTGGATTTCCTAACATGACTAAGTGATTAATAAGCTATTTGAGGGAAGCAAAGACATATTATCTAGGCCATCACTAAATTTCAGACAAAAACCATGTACTGCAACATCAACATGCAGAACATGGATCACATGAGGACAGAGGGTCTTTAGCAGAAAGAAAATGGGAAGAGAAAGGGCTGGGAAATGGTCAAAGGATTAGGGTCATTCTGACAAAACTGCCCGCCAAAATTAAGACTAGTAATATTTTAATTACCAGGTTTTACAATAACAATTAAGAACCTGGATGCTTCAAAGAGAGAAGCCAAATAATATTTTAAAAAAGAAAAAAAGATGCAATTTGGGGATGGCAAGAAAGGTTACATGTAGACTTAAAACATCTCATATTTAAAGCTTAGCTTTCAAGAAAAAAAATTAAACTCCTAAAACTTGGTCAGATCAACATTAATGTCTCACGCATTAACAAGTAACACCAGTTCTAATAAGGTAATGGCTTCAGGTGTCTTTGCGAATTTTTAATACAAAGGGAATTTGGATCTGCAATCTTTGGCACCACAATCTGCCCTTCCCCTAAAAAAGATTGCACAGGGGAAAAAATCTTCAGTAAGGAAGAGGTAGAAGGCATTTAGTCACCTTAAAATTTATTTTCATAAGCATGCAGGGCTGATTATTGGAAGAGATGAGCAAATTCACTATGATTGGAATGACTACTCCTAAATATCAAATTCAGAACAATTTTTCCAAATAAGATTTTGATTTATAAAAAAAAAAAGAAAAAAAATCAACCTCAAAAGACCCCACCCCACCCCCAACTCTACCCACAAATAGAAAACTACTGTAACAAGCTGACCGAAGAATCCAGTCATGTACAACTGGCATTTTTCAAACTGCAATACAGAAAACACTAAAAACCAACTACATAAACAAAACACTACCCTAAAATGTTCAAGAACATTCAGAACTTGAATCTTAGGTAAAACACGGCACTTCTAACCTTAGTCTCTCTGTATCCGTACCAGCAAAGCAGTTTCACAATATTCTTCTTAATATCTCTAAAACAGGACACAGATTCTAAAAAAGGTTCACCTATCACTGGGCAATCTGGATTTCCTAACATGACTAAGTGATTAATAAGCTATTTGAGGGAAGCAAAGACATATTATCTAGGCCATCACTAAATTTCAGACAAAAACCATGTACTGCAACATCAACATGCAGAACATGGATCACATGAGGACAGAGGGTCTTTAGCAGAAAGAAAATGGGAAGAGAAAGGGCTGGGAAATGGTCAAAGGATTAGGGTCATTCTGACAAAACTGCCCGCCAAAATTAAGACTAGTAATATTTTAATTACCAGGTTTTACAATAACAATTAAGAACCTGGATGCTTCAAAGAGAGAAGCCAAATAATATTTTAAAAAAGAAAAAAAGATGCAATTTGGGGATGGCAAGAAAGGTTACATGTAGACTTAAAACATCTCATATTTAAAGCTTAGCTTTCAAGAAAAAAAATTAAACTCCTAAAACTTGGTCAGATCAACATTAATGTCTCACGCATTAACAAGTAACACCAGTTCTAAAGGTAATGGCTCCAAGTTGGCATTCATACAGGCAAACAAAGGTAAACATGTAAGCTAGACCTAAGAAAATCAAATATTCCCTAATAACCAAATAAAACAAATGGGAATGTCCCTTCCAAAAACAAAACAAAAACAAAAACCCCCAAGTTGTCCTGAAGTTGAGAATTCCTATCAGATCGTCAGATCATAACATGCTTAGTTAAGCATTGCCAATGCTGCCTGTCTGCCCGAGCTCAACAATTGAATTGAAAATAAAAGCAATTCACTCAGTAAAACTAATCATTGCAGAAAATTTTCAACACAATTAGTTTCTAACTGCAATCATGCGTCACTAGCTAAAACCCAATCACCCAGCAAATCCAACCATTTTGTGGCCCCCAATGAACACTAATTTCATTGTATGAATACTCATTTCACTTTTTCATTGTATGAATACTCATTTCACTTTTCTACACTTCCCTTTGACCAGGAGAGAAATGGATGGAGACCCCACCCAACCTGGTACCCAAATAAATTGTCAAACTACATTTGAAGCAGGCCCAAAAGTTATCCTTTTGAATACACAAATCCAAGGACTGAAGAATTCTCATTCTCATTATTAACCATGCTCAGTCAGCAAATGTTAACGCCATGGTGACAGTGGGTCAGTGGTTCCCACAGTGGCACAAACACATATACTGCAAAAACCCACACTCCAGAGAGAAAGGTTAAAATCTGATTATTAACATTCAGTAAGAAAATATATTTTTTTTTGGTTTTTGTTTGTTTTCTTGCACAGCAACATGCAGAACATGGATCACATGAGGACAGAGGGTCTTTAGCAGAAAGAAAATGGGAAGAGAAAGGGCTGGGAAATGGTCAAAGGATTAGGGTCATTCTGACAAAACTGCCCGCCAAAATTAAGACTAGTAATATTTTAATTACCAGGTTTTACAATAACAATTAAGAACCTGGATGCTTCAAAGAGAGAAGCCAAATAATATTTTAAAAAAGAAAAAAAGATGCAATTTGGGGATGGCAAGAAAGGTTACATGTAGACTTAAAACATCTCATATTTAAAGCTTAGCTTTCAAGAAAAAAAATTAAACTCCTAAAACTTGGTCAGATCAACATTAATGTCTCACGCATTAACAAGTAACACCAGTTCTAAAGGTAATGGCTCCAAGTTGGCATTCATACAGGCAAACAAAGGTAAACATGTAAGCTAGACCTAAGAAAATCAAATATTCCCTAATAACCAAATAAAACAAATGGGAATGTCCCTTCCAAAAACAAAACAAAAACAAAAACCCCCAAGTTGTCCTGAAGTTGAGAATTCCTATCAGATCGTCAGATCATAACATGCTTAGTTAAGCATTGCCAATGCTGCCTGTCTGCCCGAGCTCAACAATTGAATTGAAAATAAAAGCAATTCACTCAGTAAAACTAATCATTGCAGAAAATTTTCAACACAATTAGTTTCTAACTGCAATCATGCGTCACTAGCTAAAACCCAATCACCCAGCAAATCCAACCATTTTGTGGCCCCCAATGAACACTAATTTCATTGTATGAATACTCATTTCACTTTTTCATTGTATGAATACTCATTTCACTTTTCTACACTTCCCTTTGACCAGGAGAGAAATGGATGGAGACCCCACCCAACCTGGTACCCAAATAAATTGTCAAACTACATTTGAAGCAGGCCCAAAAGTTATCCTTTTGAATACACAAATCCAAGGACTGAAGAATTCTCATTCTCATTATTAACCATGCTCAGTCAGCAAATGTTAACGCCATGGTGACAGTGGGTCAGTGGTTCCCACAGTGGCACAAACACATATACTGCAAAAACCCACACTCCAGAGAGAAAGGTTAAAATCTGATTATTAACATTCAGTAAGAAAAATATATGGGTTTTTTGTTTGTTTCTTGGCTATTCAAACAAATGGAAAATAGATACAATAATATAGATGATTACATTTCATTATAAAGCCCTTGGAATTTTATACTTTCATATGAACAACCAACCTTGGTTGGGTTAAGTTGGAGAGAATTTATTTCAAGTTGCTAAGTTAATGGACTGTCCACCTAGTACAATCTATTAAAATTAATTATCAATAGCAAATTCAACTTACTACGACTTTTTAAAGACAGAAAGTTCACCAAAGCACTTCTTCAAGTTTACTCTTTGTTCTTTCATGCAAAGAACATGTGACTAACCTTATTACAGTGACGCCCAATACCCATTAGGAAGTTATCTGGTTTAATGTCTCTGTGTATAAAATTCTTTGTATGCACATATTCAATTCTACTGATCATCTGGAAAAAAGGGGGGAGGAAAGAAAATCAAGTTAAGTGATTTGAATTAAGTAACAAAAGAAGGAACATATTATGTTCTCAATTATTTCAATATGTCAATCATTTTTTAAGATCACAGGTATACTTTATTAATTTTATTGAGAGTTCAAAAAAACAGTGCTGGGATTCCCTGGTGGTTCAGTGGCTAAGATGCTGAGCTTCCAATGCAGGGGGCCTGGGTTCGATCCCGGGTCAAGGAACTAGATCCCACATGCTACTAAGAGTACAGCCAAATAAATATATTAAAAGAAAAAAAATTAAAAAAAAAAAAAAAGTGCTAGACAAAATTAAAGAGAAAGGACAACCAGGATCTGCCTTTACCTTTAAACTAATGGATATATAAGGATAAACCAGCAGTTTTCTTTGGGTTTATTCCTTCATTATGAATGATTACAATATGACAGTTCCTAACCTGATAGCAAGAACTGGTTTTATTTTTAAATTACAAAAATAATAGAGTAATCCTATGTCCCTTGAGGCACTGTGTAAAAGCAGCTTGGTGTCACCCAGATCTATTTTCATCCTCTTCTATATGTACACACACGAGCCTGGGAGTAGACCAACTCAGTTGTGTGGACCAACTGAGTTGTTATTGCTTTAAACTGAAATAGAAGTAATCCACTCACTTTATTCTTCACTTGTTTTTAACCAATTATATCCCAAACATTTCAGGAAGTTGGTACCATACAATGTAAGCATGTAACTTTTATACTAATGGGGCATGGCATATGCATGCTGGGCTTCCTTTCTTGCATGCTTTTTGGACCCTCCCATGATTCTTCTGCATACTTGTATGGTTATATCCCAAAACCAAACAATAAACATGCCATTCTAACAAGTTTTTCTTAATTTCTTGCAATTCTGCCAAGTAGTATGGTCTTACCATTCTTTTCAATGGCTATAAATATTCTATGGCACAGATGGAAGTACTCCTCAAATTTGTCCCCTAACTCACAGTATTAATGCTCATTATTTTCAATATTCTCCCACCATAAATAGTAATACTATTATATACTTATTTATCCTTACTTACCAGCACTTCTATTTCTATGGGCTATAAATCCCCTGTCATTACAGGGAGAATTGCTGGGCTGAAGGGTATGCACATTTTTCATTTTGATAGGTGCCATCAGATTGCTCTTCAAAACAGACTATCACAACTCATTTTGTTCTCCAGCAGTATCTTCTTTTTTATTTTTTTTGGGGGGGGGGGGGTGGGCAGGTTGGGGCGGTCGGGCCACTTCTATTGGTCTTTCATTTGTCTATTTTCATCCATCTTTGTTCTTTGGCCCGTATGGGCCTCCCATCGCAGTGGTCTCTGTTGTCGCAGAGCGTCGGCTCTGGGCACATGCGCTCCAGAGCTCCAGCTCGGTAATTGGACACATCGGTCCAGCCGCTCGGCGGCACGTGGGATCTTCCCAGGCCAGGGATCGAACCGGCGCCCCTTGCACTGCAAGGCAGTGTCCTTACCCACTAGACCACCAGAGAAGCCCCAGCAGTATCTTCTTCCACTAGTAAACTTTATTTCAGTTTTGTCTAAATTTTGCCAATTTGACAGGTACTGACTTGCACTTCCGTAACAGTTCAAAAAACCTGCTCATTTTCACTGATCTTTTGGATTTTGTACCATTCTATAAACTGTCCATCTATATTCAACTATTATTTTTTTGGTTCGTCCTTTTCTTGTCAGTGTTTAAGAATTCTTTCCATACAAGTCATTTTTTATGTAAACAGATTTAAACTTAAAAGTCAATTATGTCGATCTCTTCCGTAAAACACAAGTTGTATTTGAAAATGTTTCCTATGTCCAAAGGCTGCCAACATTATCTTTCTGCCCATTATGTTCTTGCTCTCCTCAGTAAGATATGTGAGGATTCTGGTTTTTATTTGCTTAAATTTTCTCCAGAGCTTTTATCACCAAAGGATATATGGATTCCAAATCTTACTCCTCTACCTTGGCAAATTTCTTGTGAAGCCAAATTGTAATCTCTGGCTTAAACTACGCTCTCAAAGAAGTAGATGTAAACAATGTTCAAATAACCACCTTTAGGTTCAGCACCAATTCGTATATTAAATAAGCAGAGCAAAACATTTCTCTCATTTTATGTACGTATTTGTTCTAGCCAAAATACCTATCATTAAACTATGAGTATTAACTCACAGAGAAAAGATCAGGCAAAAGATTAATAGCACAAACTACAGACTACTCAAGTGTTGCCTGTCATTTACAGAGCAAAATTCGGCTGGTTCTTCCTCAAACGCCTTCCTGCAACCCTCTTCCTTAAATTACATTATTTCTCTGATGTTCCAGTGTATCCAGTATAGACTTCTGTGACAAGACTCGTCCATTTTTCTCTTCTAAACTATGCTACAAGATGGAGACTAGTTCTTATTTTTTGCATACTCCAGTGCTAAGTACAGTGGCAGACCCTGAATAAATGTTCACTGTATGGATGCCTATGGTGTTACTGAGCCTCAGAATACGAACTCTTTTATTAAGATTTGCTCACATGTCAGTTAAAACATTAAGAAGTTTTAATCTTAAAGTCCTTGACATTGGACTTTATGGTATCTTTGACCATTTTATGTTTTCCACTAGTAAACTTTATTTTGTCTAAATTTTGCCAATTTGACAGGTACTGACTTGCACTTCCGTAACAGTTCAAAAAACCTGCTCATTTTCACTGATCTTTTGGATTTTGTACCATTCTATAAACTGTCCATCTATATTCAACTATTATTTTGGTTCGTCCTTTTCTTGTCAGTGTTTAAGAATTCTTTCCATACAAGTCATTTTTTATGTAAACAGATTTAAACTTAAAAGTCAATTATGTCGATCTCTTCCGTAAAACACAAGTTGTATTTGAAAATGTTTCCTATGTCCAAAGGCTGCCAACATTATCTTTCTGCCCATTATGTTCTTGCTCTCCTCAGTAAGATATGTGAGGATTCTGGTTTTTATTTGCTTAAATTTTCTCCAGAGCTTTTATCACCAAAGGATATATGGATTCCAAATCTTACTCCTCTACCTTGGCAAATTTCTTGTGAAGCCAAATTGTAATCTCTGGCTTAAACTACGCTCTCAAAGAAGTAGATGTAAACAATGTTCAAATAACCACCTTTAGGTTCAGCACCAATTCGTATATTAAATAAGCAGAGCAAAACATTTCTCTCATTTTATGTACGTATTTGTCCTAGCCAAAATACCTATCATTAAACTATGAGTATTAACTCACAGAGAAAAGATCAGGCAAAAGATTAATAGCACAAACTACAGACTACTCAAGTGTTGCCTGTCATTTACAGAGCAAAATTCGGCTGGTTCTTCCTCAAACGCCTTCCTGCAACCCTCTTCCTTAAATTACATTATTTCTCTGATGTTCCAGTGTATCCAGTATAGACTTCTGTGACAAGACTCGTCCATTTTTCTCTTCTAAACTATGCTACAAGATGGAGACTAGTTCTTATTTTTTGCATACTCCAGTGCTAAGTACAGTGGCAGACCCTGAATAAATGTTCACTGTATGGATGCCTATGGTGTTACTGAGCCTCAGAATACGAACTCTTTTATTAAGATTTGCTCACATGTCAGTTAAAACATTAAGAAGTTTTAATCTTAAAGTCCTTGACATTGGACTTTATGGTATCTTTGACCATTTTATGTTTTCTCAAGGCCTGTTCCTGACATTCCCCCATCTTAAAATTCTTTAAAACTAACATTTTTATTTCCTTTAGCTAAAAAAACCTAACCGTTGGCTTTAAAATAATTTCATCTAACCTTCAGCCAATGCATAAATTTAAATTATGACATAAAAATTTTGCTGGTTTTGATTAAATACCAACAACTGAAAATCCTTTAAGAAGTATCTACTTGGTCAAAAGTTGTTCCTTAAATTATGTCAGTACCTTATTTTCCTCAAAAATACACCTTTCATAAGGGTTCAACACATAATACCATCAATCTGCTTAATAAAAATTTTAATATATATTTATCTGTATTTGCACAAATACAAAACAAATCTTTTCTCCAAACAGTATCTTAAAAAGAAACCTGTTACATTCAACACTAAAACACACTATCAGATGTGAGTAGCCTGAAAACTTAGTCTACAGGTGAATAATAAACCCATATAATTCATTTTTTATCTTATACCACAGGGAAAAAATCTACAAGTCATATCAGAGTAATATACTTGAATGACTATACCTTATCATCCATTTTTTGCTGATCCAAAGGTTAAAAAGTGTACAGAGGTTTATAATACTCTGGTATATATATATACATTGCAATTATAGTTCTGTAGTAAATGGTAGCATTTCTTAGCTTTAATTCTCATAGAAGTGTCACATACCTGGTCAGCTAACATAAGTACAGTTTTCATTGTGAATCTTCTTGAACAGAAATTGAAGAGATCTTCAAGGCTGGGTCCAAGAAGATCCATGACTAGCACATTATAGTCCTTTTCTTGACCATACCATCTAACAAAAAGATAGGGGGAAAGACGAGGGCATTATAAAAAGCTGATTATCACTTAATATGACCAAATATTTAAAAATGTGAGTAAGAGTTTTCCCTCTCCAGTTAAGTTTTACTTAAGTAAGTTTTCCCCTATTTAGTAGATGACCCCCTGACTCACTATACTGCCCAACACAAAATAAGGTACACTTCTGACAAGCAACCCACTGTATGATTAAGTTAGTACTTGTGTGCAGCAGCCTCAATATGACTCAACCAGGGTAGCTGAATTCTCTACCCATCCACCACTAGCTCCCAAGACCTTGGGCAAGTTTCTAAAACTCACCTAGTCTTACTTTGTGTTTTTAATTTTGGCCTTTTTAAAATTATTATTGGTTTTTTATTTATTTATTTTCATTCATCTTTATTCTTTGGCCTATGTGGGCCTCCCATCGCAGTGCCCTCTCTCGTTGCAGAGCTCGGGCTCTGGGCTCATGCACTCCAGAGCGCTGGCTCGTAACTGGACACGCTGGTCCAGCTACTCCATGGCACGTGAGATCTTTGTGGGCCAGGGTTCGAACCAGTGTCCCTTGCACTGCAAGGCGAACTCTTTACCTGCTGGACCAGCAGGGAAGCCCTCAGTCTTACTTTTTTTGGGGGGGCCACTTCTATTGATCTTGCATTAATTTATCTTTGTTCTTTGGATTGTGTGGGCCTCCCATCGCAGTGGACTCACTTGTCGCAGAGCACCAGCTCTGGGCGCATGCGCTCCAGAGCTCTGGCTCGGTAGTTGGACACATCGGTCCAGCTGCTCTGCAGCACGTGGGATCTTCCCAGGCCAGGGATCAAACTGGTGCCCCTTGCACTGCAAGGTAGTATCCTTATCCACTAGATCACCAGGGAAGCCCCAGTCTTACTTTTTAATTGAAGAAATGAAGGAGATTGTATTGGTCATTCCAAAATGTTTCAGAAAGCAAAGATCCCTTTTATTATAACTCCTGTTTCATTGCTTACCAATTTTAAGGAGTCACATTTTCACTTAGTTCCAGGTTACAGAAAATAATCACAATATCATAGGATGACATTTGCTTTTAAATGGAAGAATCATGCTTTAATTATTCCTTGCTATATTGCTGTGGAAATAGATTTGTCCCCAATAACTCTCGGAGTATCAGCCGCTAATTTCAGCGACTCCAAGGACTGGGAATCACTGTAGTAAGTGATTTCAAGTCTCTGTATGCCTCTTTCCTGGTGGTTTCCATGGTAAAAAATCTGCCTGCAATGCAGGATACCTGGGTTTGATCCCGGGGTCAGGAAGATTCCCCAGGGGAGTGCATGGCAACTCACTTCAGTACTCTTGCTTGGAGAATCCCACAGACAGAGGAGCCTGGTGGGCTACAGCCCATGGAATTGCAAAGAGTTGGACACTGCTGAGTGACTAACACACACAAGCCTCTAATTTAATTTCCTAAAAATAAACACTATACTTTTATTTCAAAAATATCTCAGTTATGAAGAGAGAATTCCATCGGTCCAGTGGCTGATTGGGATGCCTTGTTTCTACTGTGGGGACACGGGTTTTGCAAAAAAAAAGTGTGCCGGGGCTGGGGAGGGGCGGGGCGGCTTGAAAAAAAAACTGGCCTTCATTTAAAATGTTAACAAAAGAGGAAGCTGCTATTTTAAAGTTGGACTGGAGTGAGTTATTTCTTTAACTTTAATAAGAAACAATACCTGGATTTATCATTTAAAAAGTTTACATGTTTTAAAAAGATTCAAAACAGGAAGAAGACTTTAAAATAAATATCTGTGTCAAAAGCATTAACAAATTATCAGTTTAGTGGAAAATGTTTAGTGTTTTTCGTGCTCTTTTAAAAAAGTTTTGCTTTAATATGTTATTTTGTTCTAAGGCTGAAACTACAGGATGGGGATTAATAACTGTATTCTTCTGGAAAATGCAAAGCCAGTTTCTTAAGCGTGGTCCCATATTCAGGTCCAACGAATACTCTCCCTAGAATCTTATGTTAAAGATCATAAAGGGACTAAATTAAAAGCATACATTCTCTCATATTCTTCTGCTCTAACTGTCCTGAGGACTGCTTTGCAAACAGGATACGTGGATAACTCCTGTTTCATTGCTTACCAATTTTAAGGAGTCACATTTTCACTTAGTTCCAGGTTACAGAAAATAATCACAATATCATAGGATGACATTTGCTTTTAAATGGAAGAATCATGCTTTAATTATTCCTTGCTATATTGCTGTGGAAATAGATTTGTCCCCAATAACTCTCGGAGTATCAGCCGCTAATTTCAGCGACTCCAAGGACTGGGAATCACTGTAGTAAGTGATTTCAAGTCTCTGTATGCCTCTTTCCTGGTGGTTTCCATGGTAAAAAATCTGCCTGCAATGCAGGATACCTGGGTTTGATCCCGGGGTCAGGAAGATTCCCCAGGGGAGTGCATGGCAACTCACTTCAGTACTCTTGCTTGGAGAATCCCACAGACAGAGGAGCCTGGTGGGCTACAGCCCATGGAATTGCAAAGAGTTGGACACTGCTGAGTGACTAACACACACAAGCCTCTAATTTAATTTCCTAAAAATAAACACTATACTTTTATTTCAAAAATATCTCAGTTATGAAGAGAGAATTCCATCGGTCCAGTGGCTGATTGGGATGCCTTGTTTCTACTGTGGGGACACGGGTTTTGCAAAAAAAAAGTGTGCCGGGGCTGGGGGGAGGGGCGGGGCGGCTTGAAAAAAAAATTGGCCTTCATTTAAAATGTTAACAAAAGAGGAAGCTGCTATTTTAAAGTTGGACTGGAGTGAGTTATTTCTTTAACTTTAATAAGAAACAATACCTGGATTTATCATTTAAAAAGTTTACATGTTTTAAAAAGATTCAAAACAGGATGAAGACTTTAAAATAAATATCTGTGTCAAAAGCATTAACAAATTATCAGTTTAGTGGAAAATGTTTAGTGTTTTTCGTGCTCTTTTAAAAAAGTTTTGCTTTAATATGTTATTTTGTTCTAAGGCTGAAACTACAGGATGGGGATTAATAACTGTATTCTTCTGGAAAATGCAAAGCCAGTTTCTTAAGCGTGGTCCCATATTCAGGTCCAACGAATACTCTCCCTAGAATCTTATGTTAAAGATCATAAAGGGACTAAATTAAAAGCATACATTCTCTCATATTCTTCTGCTCTAACTGTCCTGAGGACTGCTTTGCAAACAGGATACGTGGATAACTACTGTCAAACACACAAAGAATTCATTTTCATATGTCTTTGCAGAAAAAGGTAACCTGATGGGCAAAGAGTTTCTGCTTAACCTCATAGACACTGTGCCCACTAGCACAAGAAAAGCAACAGATGTGCCAATCTGCTAATGGCTGAGCTGGATTTGTCCTTACTGTACCTAAAACCGTGTTCAAAGCTTCTGTAATTTTCCCCTTTCAGTCCTCAGTTTTCCATACAGGAATTCAACACTCTTTACTTTCATTCCAATATTTACTTTGAAGAAAAGCTCACACACACATATGAAGGCTTACAGTGGTGGGTTTTTTGTGGGAGGGTGCTGGGTAGGGGGTGGAGGTGGGAAGAGATGGATAAAACATAACAAATAATATAATATTGAAAGGTAAGTGATGAATAAAATGAAATAGAGTTATGTTCCCCTTTCCTGATTCTTCTATTTGGCTTTTCTTTTCTTTTTTCTCCTTTCTTAACTGCAGAGGCAAATCCATGCGGGAAAGTTGTCAGGAACTTAAAAACCAGTCCGTACCATTATAAATATCCAATATTAAGATTCATGGCAGATTTTTAATATAAACCTAATTTATCTAGGTTTTAAAGAAAAAGAAATAATCAAGAGCACAAAGTCCAGAAAGTGCTGAGGCAGTGAGGGGAAGTCACCAAAACTCAAAAGCACAAGAGAAAGCACAAATCAATTATCCTAAGACTACATCTTACATCTACATCAACAAATTTGTACCAATGGCTTCCGAACAAAATGACAATAAAGTGAATTTTACAAGAAAGCAACCCAAACTACAAATCCGAAATGTCAAAGGCACAAATTCATACTTCACATCTCCATGTAATCACATAATTTCATAAAGCACTTTGTGAAAAGTCATATGCAAAGTAAGTCTTTAACAGACTATTCTCAGAGTAATTAGAAACAAGGGAGAATTAGATGAATTTGGAAACATACTTTTTTTCAAAAAAATCAAGTTATCAGACATTTTTTTTAATTATTAATAGCTTAAGACTATGAGTTTAAGCCCTGGTGGTTCAGTGGTAAAGAAGCTGACTGCAAGGCTGGGGGCTCGAGTTTGAGTTCTGGGTTCTGACTGGAGGAGAACATGGCAACCCACTCTAGCACTGCTGAGAAAAGCCCATGGACAGAGCAGCCTGGAGGGCCACATGCCACAGGGTAACAAAGTCACAACTGAACATGTGTACACACACATGGGGAAGGGGGTTTAAGACATATTCCCTATTCTCAATGTCAAGAAGGTATTCTGTAAAGGACAATTAAAACATAAATGTTTCAAAGGCATTTTAGGTTTTTTTACTTAGAAATTGGTATTATAACTCCTTAAACCTAAGTGACAGGTGTTTCTGTCTTTCATGTTTCATTCTGATCTCAAGGAATCTGTAACTTAGTTCTTTAAACCTAATACCTCCCACCCTCCCAATCTGTGCTTTCCACCTGCGTAATCCATCCAGACATTATTACATACAGATTAGGAGCCAGGAACAATCTTCTGCTTATCCAATTCATACTTAACTCAGTTTGTACCATCGCCCTCACGTTTTCCACTTTTATTCTGAGAGCATCTAACTCCATTTTCAATCGCAACACCCTAATAACCAGCTGTCAAAGAAATTATCCTCAAGTCACATTCATCTCTCATTTCACGGAATTCCCACAGCTACTGATTACTACTTGGATCCAAGATCTAACCCCTTGATGGTACAAATATTCAGGTACTATTACTTTTGTCTCTCTCCCTACACCTAGTAAGACAGCACTTACTGTTTGTTTTCTATAAGTCTTTACAGAACCTGGGTAATGAGCAAGCACTAACCTGATTCAATGAGATCTTTAAGTTTGCAGACTACCTGAAACATACCAAAGTGAAAATCTTAGTCCTATTCTCCACTTTCTAGGTGCCTTTAACCAGAAACTCAGGTCTTATTTTTACACATATTTTAATATAAGCAACAATGTGTTGCTACTAAGTACACTACGGTAAGCGGCTTCCCTGGTGGCTCAGAGGGTAAAAAAATCTGCCTGCAATGTAAAAGACCTGGGTGCAATCCCTGGATTGGGAATATATCCTGGAGAAGGGAATGGCTCCACCCCACGGGGTGTCAAAGAGTTGGACTCAACTGAGTGACTGACACTTACACATCACACTATGGCAATGTGCACACTGTAGGTAACTCAGATAATTTATGAGATTAAAAAAAAACCTGGGGACTTCCCTGGTGGTCCAGTGGTTAAGACTGCTTCCAATGCAAGGGGCCCAGGTTTGATCCCTGGTCAGGGAACTAGATCCCACACGCCACAACTAAGACCCAGTGCAGCCAAATTAAGATAAATAAAGCAATAATTTTAAAAAAAACCTAAATGCAAAAAAAAAAAAAAAGCTTTGATTTGGACCTTATTCTTCTGAATAATTTCAAAACATGAAGAATCAAATAATTTGACAGATGAAAGTTAAAACACAAGAGGCACAGGGTCTCATTTTCTGTTTGTTTCAAATGTCTTTAGACTTAGTACTGCCTACCAATCAAGGAAATAGGTCAAAGAATGAGCTTGCAATTTATAATTATCTACTTAATAAGAGCATAAAAAGGGTACCTTAAGGTCTGAAGAAGATTCTAGAAGGCAAAGTCCATCTCTCTAATCTCTTGTTCTTCTAAACCCCTATCCAAACCAATTCTAGTTTAAAAAATTAAGACACACATAAAAAGCACAAACCTAAGATGACCCATGTACAGGTCTTTGGGGCTGACCAAAAATGCTAACAAAATTCAGAAAAACCAAAATATCAATGAGTTGAACTACATCTGTCCAAAGAAAGAAGTCCAGTGAAAATGGTTTGTTACAGTCAAATCCTGAAGGAAGGATAACACAATATAGAAACTGGGGATAAGGAGTGACAATGACATGAAAACCAGTTAGAAGATTTGGAGCTAGGGGTTTCTTTTCCCTAGTAAATCTCTATGAAAACAGAAGTGTCTTAGAAAAGAAAGAAAATGACAGAAATGGAATATTTTAAGTACTGCTCTGAGACCCAATGCCGAGAATAGCAAAGGTCTTATTTTTACACATATTTTAATATAAGCAACAATGTGTTGCTACTAAGTACACTACGGTAAGCGGCTTCCCTGGTGGCTCAGAGGGTAAAAAAATCTGCCTGCAATGTAAAAGACCTGGGTGCAATCCCTGGATTGGGAATATATCCTGGAGAAGGGAATGGCTCCACCCCACGGGGTGTCAAAGAGTTGGACTCAACTGAGTGACTGACACTTACACATCACACTATGGCAATGTGCACACTGTAGGTAACTCAGATAATTTATGAGATTAAAAAAAAACCTGGGGACTTCCCTGGTGGTCCAGTGGTTAAGACTGCTTCCAATGCAAGGGGCCCAGGTTTGATCCCTGGTCAGGGAACTAGATCCCACACGCCACAACTAAGACCCAGTGCAGCCAAATTAAGATAAATAAAGCAATAATTTTAAAAAAAACCTAAATGCAAGAAAAAAAAAGCTTTGATTTGGACCTTATTCTTCTGAATAATTTCAAAACATGAAGAATCAAATAATTTGACAGATGAAAGTTAAAACACAAGAGGCACAGGGTCTCATTTTCTGTTTGTTTCAAATGTCTTTAGACTTAGTACTGCCTACCAATCAAGGAAATAGGTCAAAGAATGAGCTTGCAATTTATAATTATCTACTTAATAAGAGCATAAAAAGGGTACCTTAAGGTCTGAAGAAGATTCTAGAAGGCAAAGTCCATCTCTCTAATCTCTTGTTCTTCTAAACCCCTATCCAAACCAATTCTAGTTTAAAAAATTAAGACACACATAAAAAGCACAAACCTAAGATGACCCATGTACAGGTCTTTGGGGCTGACCAAAAATGCTAACAAAATTCAGAAAAACCAAAATATCAATGAGTTGAACTACATCTGTCCAAAGAAAGAAGTCCAGTGAAAATGGTTTGTTACAGTCAAATCCTGAAGGAAGGATAACACAATATAGAAACTGGGGATAAGGAGTGACAATGACATGAAAACCAGTTAGAAGATTTGGAGCTAGGGGTTTCTTTTCCCTAGTAAATCTCTATGAAAACAGAAGTGTCTTAGAAAAGAAAGAAAATGACAGAAATGGAATATTTTAAGTACTGCTCTGAGACCCAATGACGCCCGAGAATAGCAAATCAAAGTAATCATCATAAATATTCAGTTCAGATTAAAGCACCTAAATGTGTTCCATCCCTGTGACCTCAACAATAACAGAAAAAAGAACATTTGTTTAATGTAGGTCTTCCCCTTATGGCTTGATTGGTGGAACATTAGTTTTATGTGTCAAACTGGGCTAAGGGATTCTGAGTAACTTGTAAAACATTATTTTGCGGTGTCGGTGAAAGTGTCTCCAGAAGAGATTGGCGCCAGAATGACAGGCTAAGTAAACAACATCCGCTCCCTAAAGTGGGGGACCTGAACAGAACAAAAAAACAGAGAAAGAGAAAACTCCCCTTCTTCTAGAGCCTAAACATTCATCTTCTGCTCTCAGACATCCATGTTCCTGGTTTTAAGATCTTAGAACTCAACCTAGGACTGAAATCATCAGCTCTCCTGGTTCTCCAGCCTTTAAGCTTTAAGCAGAAATGCACTACTGGTTTTCCTGGGTCTCCAGCTTATACAGACCACAGGTCACAGGACCTCTTAGCCTCCATGATCGTGTAAGCCAATCCCTCATAATAAGTCTTTTTATCTATAATACAAGCACATCTTGTGTTACTGTTCTTTGCAGGTATCTTTTTTTTTCCTTACAAATTGAAGGTCTGTGACAATCCTATTTTGAACAAATCCACTGGCACCCTCTAACCCTTTGTGTCTGTCACATTTTCATAATTTTAATACTTTTGTTATTATGGGACTTCCCTGGTGCCTCCGACAGTTAAGAATCTGCCTGCAATGCATACATATTGTTATAAAGATGTACTATCTTTATTTCTCATGTTATTACTGCAAAAAGTTACCAGGCCCGGCAAGTTCAGATAATGGGTTAACACTTTTTGGCAATACAGTATTTTAAAATTAAGATACGTACTCGTGCGCGCGCGCGCGCGTGTGTGTGTGTGTATTGCTATAGCACTTAACAGACTACAGTACTACCATGAATGTAATTTTTTATGCAGGGGAAACCAAAAAAATTCATGCGATTTTGCTTTATTGGGGTGCTCTGGAACTGAACCTATAATAACTTTTGAGATATGCCTGTATATAAGACCCACTGGTTCCATTTCTTTGGAGAACCCTAATATAATAGGGACAGCCATTTTATATCTTGTCCAGCATCCAGCACAATGCCTTACAAGCAGGAAATGCTCAGTAACATCTGCTGAATTAAAGAATAAAAAGCTGTCTTAGAGGTTTTAAGAGGCTAGGGCATGCCTAACGTGGCAGATGAGGAAAACAAATCAAGGGATTAAAAAAAAAAAAATCCTCCCTGTACTGGAAGTACAGTCATCAGGAAGCATCTACTCATCTTTGACTCGAAGAAGCCAAACAATTAAAAAGTTTAAAAGTGACAGTCCTAGTTGGTAAACGCCTGTTCCTATGCTATTTATCTTCCCATCTTCAGATTATCAAATCAGAGTCTTCACTGGCAACAAGAGCTAACTGGCAATGAAGTTAAGCCTCTTACCTGAACTCAACCTAAGGACTGAAATCATCAGCTCTCCTGGTTCTCCAGCCTTTAAGCTTTAAGCAGAAATGCACTACTGGTTTTCCTGGGTCTCCAGCTTATACAGACCACAGGTCACAGGACCTCTTAGCCTCCATGATCGTGTAAGCCAATCCCTCATAATAAGTCTTTTTATCTATAATACAAGCACATCTTGTGTTACTGTTCTTTGCAGGTATCTTTTTTTTTCCTTACAAATTGAAGGTCTGTGACAATCCTATTTTGAACAAATCCACTGGCACCCTCTAACCCTTTGTGTCTGTCACATTTTCATAATTTTAATACTTTTGTTATTATGGGACTTCCCTGGTGCCTCCGACAGTTAAGAATCTGCCTGCAATGCATACATATTGTTATAAAGATGTACTATCTTTATTTCTCATGTTATTACTGCAAAAAGTTACCAGGCCCGGCAAGTTCAGATAATGGGTTAACACTTTTTGGCAATACAGTATTTTAAAATTAAGATATCGATGTACAGGTGTGTGTGTGTGATTGCTATAGCACTTAACAGACTACAGTACTACCATGAATGTAATTTTTTATGCAGGGGAAACCAAAAAAATTCATGCGATTTTGCTTTATTGGGGTGCTCTGGAACTGAACCTATAATAACTTTTGAGATATGCCTGTATATAAGACCCACTGGTTCCATTTCTTTGGAGAACCCTAATATAATAGGGACAGCCATTTTATATCTTGTCCAGCATCCAGCACAATGCCTTACAAGCAGGAAATGCTCAGTAACATCTGCTGAATTAAAGAATAAAAAGCTGTCTTAGAGGTTTTAAGAGGCTAGGGCATGCCTAACGTGGCAGATGAGGAAAACAAATCAAGGGATTAAAAAAAAAAAAATCCTCCCTGTACTGGAAGTACAGTCATCAGGAAGCATCTACTCATCTTTGACTCGAAGAAGCCAAACAATTAAAAAGTTTAAAAGTGACAGTCCTAGTTGGTAAACGCCTGTTCCTATGCTATTTATCTTCCCATCTTCAGATTATCAAATCAGAGTCTTCACTGGACAACTGAGAGTGTAAGCACTGAATCTGGCTATAGTAAACCCATTTCACAGCATGTACATTCTTAGGACACTGTATCTCAAACTCAGTCTCTTGCCAGCTCATCATCATCCAACCCTTACATTCCTCCTTATAAGGCCGGAAACTAAGGACCTAGTCTAGCACAATCTGACTCAATGCTAAGTAAACAAGCTCAAATTCGCCCTTTAGGTTGTTACAGCTAACAGTTCTAGCCACCCTACTCTCATTTGTCTGAATTCCTTTAAGTTCCTATATATTAAATTTTGCCTTTCACAATATTTTAAAAATTAGACAGCTCTTCTTCCTATCATTCAGTAGCACCCAAATTACCACGGGCCAAAAAATCACCTTAGGCAATTCTTGTCTATCTTTTTCCGTATCTTCCTTCTTGCTTCTCATTCTAATCATTCCAAGTTGCCTTCTTTTCAGTTTGTTTTTGGTATGACTGTGCATTGGGGCCAACCATTTATTTACAACAGTTAAGATAGGCACTTCTATTTGTCCTGTGCTCCTAAATTACTAAATTCCAATAGGAGGCCACTCATTCAATAGTTGATTGAAAGGCAGAAACATCTATGAACTTGAGTCTTAAGACACTGCAATCCCTTTAATCTAAAATTGTCAGTACTTACAAAGCTCCACTTTATTAATGGCATCCATCATAAAAACAGAAATGCACAGGTGACAACATTTTTGATTCATGGTAAATTCTTCAGCAGGAGGACAACTAGTTACAAGACTAAATGTGGGTCATCTCCTGATTTTCTGTTAACTCTTGGTATACAAGACTGCTGGGTAACTAGCATTCTCCTTAAGCTTCTCTGTCCATATTTGTTCCTTAAATTTGTAGCCTTTATTTTACTGTGAATATAAGACATCTAGAATTTAATGATCTGAACTTTTCTTCTGCCCTCAAAACATCAATCTACTTCCCCTTACAACTTCACATTTAAAACATGGTAAGTTCAACAATGTGAAATTTTCATTCATAATCCTTTAGATGCATAGCTCGCAGAAACACTCTTGACCTGGTTTGATCCAGAGGATTTTCATTAGAGAAAGACACTCAATGCTGCTATTGGGCTATGCAGGGAACTAGAAAATCAAGTTGTTGTTGTTGCTGTTTGGGCTGTGCTGCCACACGGCGCATGGGATCCTGATTCCTGGAACAGGGATGGCACTGCACCCCCTACACTGGACGTCTTAACCAATGGACCACTGAGGAAGTCTGAACATCAGGCTCAGTAAAGAAATTTGAACATTAACAAAAGAAAACTGTTTTAGTGGTAGGTAGAGTGATCAGTAATAATTCTGATGTGATGATTTCAAAAATTTTTAGGTATGTATTCTTTTACTTCACTGAACCTTTCCCAAAACTTTCCCAAGTCTTCTGAGCCTTTTTTTAACTGTCTAATTTCCCCCACCCTTACAATCTCACACCCCTGAGAAGGGCATTAACAAGCATGAAGAAATTTAAAATTGAACAAGACTAGGGCTTCCCTGGTGGTCCAGTGGGTAAGGACACTGCTTTGCAGTGCAAGGGGCGCCGGTTCGATCCCTGGCCTGGGAGGATCCCATGTACCGCAGAGCGGTTGGACTGATGTGTTCAATTAGTGAGCCGGAGCTCTGGAGCGCATGCTCCCAGAGCCGGTGCTCTGCGACGACAGAAGCCGCCATGATGGGAGGCCCACACAGGCCAAAGAACAAAGATGGATGAAAATAGACAAATGAAAGACCAATAGAAGTGGCCCGCCCACCCCCCCCCAATAAATAAATAAATGTTTTTTTAAAAAAAATTGAACAAGATTAGAAGAAGAAAAGAAATGGAAAGCCAGCAACTGAGAGACTTGCATCAAGTGTACTTTACTTTGCCACAATGACCAAAGACTTGCTCAAACAAGTCATGTGTGGGTGGGTGGGAGCTGGAGTAACTAGTTCTACCCCAAGAGTTCTGTTTCATGGACCACCCCTACCTTTGACAGTCTAATGAGGCCTACTAATCTGTTAAGAGTATTTTAAATGCACAAAATAAAATATACAGCATCATAAAGGAAACCAATTTCAGAGCAATTCAGTTACCATAAAACTAAAATCAATCTTGATATAGTAATATACATGCTCTTTATTAAAGCAGTAAATAATAAAATTTAGGGGCAGGTCTAAATAGTTCTACAATTCTGAAGTATGATATGAATAAAGACAACTGAGATACATGCAACAATGTGATACAAAAATATCTGTGATTTCTACTGGTGATAAAGCAACAGGTACTGCCCAAAAATGAAAATAAGCATGGAATTTTTTCCCCATCCAATTCACTGACTCTTGGAGGGAAGAGGGGATATCCCTGAACCAAGTTAAGAACCCTGCTCAAAACAGATTTTACAGGTAAATAAACCACAGATTAAGATCTAAACCTTGTGCAACATACGTATGTTTCACTCAACAATAATATCAACTAAGATTTGTTTTCCTCCTTCATCCTAACCCTCCTACCTGCTATTAACCCTCTGCCATAGTATGACCCAATAATTTTGAATTATGCTGTAAGATTTCCATATTTCTCAGTCTTCTTGTTCCTTGCCTCTCTGCCTTAAGACATATCAATGTTCCTTAACCTGCAAATTTTAAAAACACAAACAAAAAATGTGCCTTGATACTGAGTACGACCTACTACTAAAGTTCCTATTCACTTACCGTTTCAACATTTATGGTGGCTAACAAGACAAAACCAAATAATCCTTGCTCTCATAGCTCAAATCACAGTCTGTGTAGGCAAATAACACACACACAAAAAAACTGATGGTGAGAGGGTACAAATCATGGGAACTCAAATCGACTTTTTTAGAGGGAGGCATTGGGGAAATTCTGGATGAAGAAGTATAGTTAATTCTTGAAGCATAAACAGAACATGGCCAGGTAAAGAGGTGGGTGGGGGTTAGGAGTGTTCATTAAGCTTTGTTATTCACAAGAAACTAGAAACAGCCAGCATAGCTGGTACATCGTAAGACAAGATCACCCTATTTTCTTTTCTTTTTTCCCCTTATCTTCTTTGTATTTTACTTTTTGCTTTTATAGAGTACCCCATTTTCTTGTTCACAGTTAACCTGTTGAAAAACCTAGTTTCTATCTGTCATCTTACTTTCATTTTTCCCCTTGGTTCCCAGTATAATGGTTATCATTCTCATCATATTACCCCAGTATTGTATTTCAAAGATCGCAAATAATGGTATTTGCTGTGCACTGCTCTCTCGCCTTGGATGTAGTAGCACTGGAAGACAGTATGGGAAGAACTGGAACTTCCAGGGGAATACAAGTATTAAAATATACTCTTTTACTGGAAAATGGGACAACGCATCTGTAGTTTTCACTATATGTATAAAGCACTGATCACATTCAAAACAAACAAACAAAATGTGTACATCTGCCAAGAGACAGATCTCACAAAATACAGGGTTCCAATATGGGTGTACACTTGTTCATAGGATGGCGGCTCTGCTGTTTAGTTGATAAGTTGTCTTTGACTCTTTTCCAACCCTCATGGACGATAGCCTGCCAGGTTCCTCTGTCCATGGGATTTCCTAGGCAAGAACATGAGTGGGCTGCCATTTCCTTCACCAGATCAAATCTTTTTTAATAAGCAAACATATAGCAAATAGACTAGTGGCTATCTAGGCCTAGTGGGATATGGACAGTGATTGCTAATGTGTTCAAGGTTCTCTTGGGGGCAGGATGAACATATTTCTTAATTGGATTATGGTGATGGCAGCACAACTCTGTACATATAGTACAAACCAACGAAATGCACACTTTAAGTAGATGATGTCTAACATACATAAATTGTCTCAATAAAACTCAAAAATTCTTAACCAAAAAAAATCTGTTCTTCCAGTCTGATTCAACACTTACTAAGCATCTATTACGTGTGGGATACTGACAAAAAGGATGCCAAAAACACCTTAAGGTAAGTAACAAGTGTAATATAAAAGCAACGACAAATATGAAATATAGAGGAGTAAGCAATTTATTGAGATGATAAAGGGAGGGCTTCTCAGAAACTCCAAAAATCTGGCCTCTGCCTGTCCTTTAAAACTGACTTCCGGGACTTCCCTGGTGGTCCGGTGGGTAAGGACACCGCCTTGATCCCTGACCTGGGAAGATCCCACGTGCCGCAGAGCGGCTGGACCAATGTGTCCAATTACCGAGCCGGAGCTCTGGAGCACATGCGCCCAGAGCCAGTGCTCCACGACAACAGAGGTCACCGCGATGGGAGGCCTACACGGGCCAAAGAACAAAGATGGACGAAAATAGACAAAGGAAAGACCAATAGAAGTAGCCTGCCTGCTACCCTCCCTCCCCACTGCCCCCAAAAGAAATAATAATAATAATAATAATAACAATAATAAAAAAAAATGACTTCCATCCCCTGCAACATCCCACTACCCCAACTCTCCTCTTGCCTTGATTAACTTTGATTTTTCACCAAAGTGTTCAGTTCTCACTTCTCAATTTTCTTTCTCCACTGATCTCACTCAGATCTGAATACCAGTCTTAATTCCCTGGCCTAGGCTTAGGTAGATATTAACCACCTGCACTACTTTCAAAACATCAAAATTAGGCCCCCCCAGGGATTTATCTGGCAGTCCAATGGTTAGACTCTGCACTCCCAATGTGGGGGGCATGGGCTGGATCCCTGCTCAGGGATTTAAGATCCTGCATGCTGCATGGCGTAACAAAAAACAAAACTGGGTCCCCCTTTCCTTCTTCCTAATTTAACTTCAAATTCTCAAGGCTAAAATGACCTACCTCCACTCCTTAAGAGAAAGTATGGGAATACATTCAAGTGTTAGAGCAAGAAAGTCTTGACATCAAAGTATCTCTTAGTACACTATTTAGAGACCCAAAGTTCCCTTTAGGGTGCTTTTTGCACTATAGGAATCATTTGTATTAACAGTTTTACATATAAAGATCTAGGAGAACAAATAATTCTGGCTGGATGATACACCCCCTTCCACATACTCTACATTATTAATCTACTTAGTAAATTCTTAAGTAGACAGATTCTAGATTTTAAAAACTTAACTCAGATCTATTAGCAAATGAACACAATAAGAAAACAAACAATTCCAAAGTTTGATAATAATCTTTCAAAAGTAGAAGTAACAGAAGAAAGAACAGAGTCTGGGCTTGAAATGTTACCACAAGATATAGGAAAGGGGAAAATGGAAGAAGCAACACAACCTATGAGAAAGGAATGATCTAACCTGAAGCAAAAATGTAATGTATATATACACAAATATCTATTCAATCAGAACTAGTAATACAGAACTATGCATTATGTACTTATAAAACAATTAAAAAGTGGCCCAGTAAACCAGCAGCTGGACTTAAGCCTGGGAAGTTGGCTAAACTCATGGTATATGCAATATAATGCAAAGAATAATGAATCAGCAGCCAAATACACAAGTTCTAGCTCTGCTTTTGTCATTTTCCTGCCTCTATAATCCATGTTTGCTCAATCGTAAACATTCTTAATTTATCTATCAAGAGGTTTCGTAATGATTATGAGATTCTGAAAGTACTACACAAATATAAGGATTACTTTCATTACAAAAAGCAGTTGCCCAACAATTCCTAACTGTTGGGCAACCAACGATGACCAAGACAATAGCATCTCTTCCAACAGTGAGAGCTCTCTCAGCAAAACTATCACTAACTACCTCCAACAGTTCAATACAATGGAGTGTTAAAAGCTCAGCACAGTCCTTCTCCAAAGTGTGGTTCTCTGGTCTTTACGAGGAATTTTCTGAGGTATTTGATAAAAATACAGACTCTTGAGGCCCATTCCAGTATTGGTCAAACAAATCTGAGGGTGAAGCAGTAAATCTTACATTTCACTGAACATAAATTATTATGAATGTTAATTATTTATGCATGGTTGTTTGAGAAATGTTGACTATGCAGGATTCACAAAGAGACATAATGGGGTCTTTGCCGATCTCTCCAATCAAGGCAATCTCTGGATAGCGCAGTACTGTCTGATGTTACGGAAAGGTTCCTATCCTTACAGTTTGAAATTTAGACATCTCCGCGCATAACTTTCAGCAAGAGGCAAAAATCACAACTATATGTTCAGTACATGGTATACACTCAAAAAGAACGTAAGTCTCACAAAACTTTTTTGTCTGTTAACTGAAATGTGCCCATTATCTGAAACTGCCCAGCATATAGTAGGTACTTAAGTATACATGTATTGACAAAATGCAATGTTTGCCTCCCTTTTAAGGCCACTTCTATTGATCTTTCATTCACTTATATTTTTTGTTCTTTGGCCTGTGCGGGCCTCCCATCACAGTGGCCTCTCTTGCACAGTACTGGTTCGGTAGTTGGACACACTGTCCAGGCGCTCCGGCACACGGGATCTTCTCAGACCAGGAATCAAACCGGCGCCCCTTGCACTGCAAGGCAGTGTCCTTACCCACTGAACCACCAGGGAAACCCTGTTTGCTTATTTTTAAAAAGGTACTGTACAAGTACTGTGAAGTTCACCGATATTCTCCAATAACAAAACTTTAACTTTTAGAGAAAAGGCCAACACCACTCTGCTTCCTTAAGAAGGATACAAAGTAATAATATGGAGGCTCAAAAATGAAAACACTAGGATTTCATTAAGTAGATGTATGTGCTTAGAGTCCAGTCATGTCTGACCGGAAGTGTAGCAAGCAAGTAGTACTCAGAGCAGGCTCCAGAGGACCTGAATATAGGGTAGCCTCAACTATCACTAACTACCTCCAACAGTTCAATACAATGGAGTGTTAAAAGCTCAGCACAGTCCTTCTCCAAAGTGTGGTTCTCTGGTCTTTACGAGGAATTTTCTGAGGTATTTGATAAAAATACAGACTCTTGAGGCCCATTCCAGTATTGGTCAAACAAATCTGAGGGTGAAGCAGTAAATCTTACATTTCACTGAACATAAATTATTATGAATGTTAATTATTTATGCATGGTTGTTTGAGAAATGTTGACTATGCAGGATTCACAAAGAGACATAATGGGGTCTTTGCCGATCTCTCCAATCAAGGCAATCTCTGGATAGCGCAGTACTGTCTGATGTTACGGAAAGGTTCCTATCCTTACAGTTTGAAATTTAGACATCTCCGCGCATAACTTTCAGCAAGAGGCAAAAATCACAACTATATGTTCAGTACATGGTATACACTCAAAAAGAACGTAAGTCTCACAAAACTTTTTTGTCTGTTAACTGAAATGTGCCCATTATCTGAAACTGCCCAGCATATAGTAGGTACTTAAGTATACATGTATTGACAAAATGCAATGTTTGCCTCCCTTTTAAGGCCACTTCTATTGATCTTTCATTCACTTATATTTTTTGTTCTTTGGCCTGTGCGGGCCTCCCATCACAGTGGCCTCTCTTGCACAGTACTGGTTCGGTAGTTGGACACACTGTCCAGGCGCTCTGCGGCACACGGGATCTTCTCAGACCAGGAATCAAACCGGCGCCCCTTGCACTGCAAGGCAGTGTCCTTACCCACTGAACCACCAGGGAAACCCTGTTTGCTTATTTTTAAAAAGGTACTGTACAAGTACTGTGAAGTTCACCGATATTCTCCAATAACAAAACTTTAACTTTTAGAGAAAAGGCCAACACCACTCTGCTTCCTTAAGAAGGATACAAAGTAATAATATGGAGGCTCAAAAATGAAAACACTAGGATTTCATTAAGTAGATGTATGTGCTTAGAGTCCAGTCATGTCTGACCGGAAGTGTAGCAAGCAAGTAGTACTCAGAGCAGGCTCCAGAGGACCTGAATATAGGGTAGCCTCAACTTGAGGCTAATCTGTAAAGCTTCCCACTGTACACTTACGCTGGCATAGAAGAAACATGTGACATATACTATATATGCTTAATCACTGTCACCATCCTGTTTCCCTTAAAAAAAAAAATTATCGGGCCTCCCCTGGTGGTCCAGTGGGTGAGGACACCGCCTTGCAGTGCAGAGGGCGCCGGTTCGAGCCCTGGCCTGGGAGGATCCCACATGCCGCGGAGCGGCTGGACCAATGTGTCCAGTTACTGAGCCGAGGCTCTGGAGTGCATGCGCCCAGAGCCGGTGCTTTGCAACGACAGACGCCACCGCGATGGGGGGTCCACAGGAGCCAAGGAACGGAGACGGATGAAAATGGAGAAGTGAAAAGACCAATAGAAGTGGCCCGCCACTCCCCTCCCTCCCCAACCCGACCCCCGCCCAAAATAAATAAATAAATCTTTAAAAAAAAAAAAATTATCTTCTACAAAATATTGCAAGTTTGAACCAAAAGAAATTCCAAAAGGTCAAAAAACCACTGATAGCTAAATTGACAAACCTCCACATTTAACAAGACTTTACTGTGAAATTAACAGACTTCAGCATTTTGATACTGTAGTACCTCTGCCACAGGATTTAAGGCTAAAATAAATCAACTAGTACAGCCATGTTTTCATTTGTTGACTTAGGGCTTCCCTGGTAGCTCAGTGGTAAAGAGTTCACCTACTAATGCAGGAGACACTGGTTTGACCCCTGATAAGATCCCACATGCTACGGAGCAACTAGCCCGAGAGCCGCAACTATGGAGCCTGTGCTCTAGAGCTTCGGAGCCACAACTATTGAGCCTATGTGCTGCAACTATTGAAGCCAGTGTGCCCTAGAGCCCAAGTTCCACAATAAGAGAAGTCACCGCACCAAGAAGCCTGCTCACCTCAACCAGACAGTAGCCCCTACTCCCTGCAATTAGAGAAAAGCCTGAAGCTGCAGTGAAAACCCACAATAGCCAAAAATAAATAAACTTTAAAAAAAAAAAATCCATATTCCCTAAGATTATGAGAAAAATTAAAAAAAAGTGAGAAGTGGGAATTCCCTGGTTCAGTGGTTAGGATTCTGTCATTGCTGGAGGCCCAGTTTCAATCACTGGCTGTGTAAATAAGATTCTATCAGCAGGATGGCACAGTCAAAAAAAAAAAAACCCAGGGAAGTCATACCTTCAAATAAATTAATTCAAAATATCTGAGGTTAGGAGCCAGGTGTCAATATATGTATATTTTTAAGTCTTCTAAGTGATTACAATGTGCAGTGAAGTTTGAGAACCACTGATATAGAGAAAAGAGACAGTAAGAATCTATTCAAATGGGCTCCTTGGTGGTCCAGTGGGTAAGGACACCGCCTTGCAGTGTAAGGGGCACCGGTTTGATCCCTGGCCTGGGAAGATCCCACGTGCCGCGGGGCGGCTAGACCGATGTGTCCAATTACCGAGCCGGAGCTCTGGAGCGCATGCGCCCAGAGCCGGTGCTCTGCGACAACAGACGCCACTGTGATTGGAGGCCCACACAGGTCGAAGAACAAAGATGGATGAAAATGGACAAATGAAAGACCAACAGAAGTGGCCTGCCTGCTCCCTTCCCTCCCCGCCCCGCCCCAACCAAAAAAAAAAAAAAAGAATCTATTCAAATAACATTAGCTATGTGACTTCAGACAGACAAAATACTCTTTAGTATATTCTGAACCTACAGGATTAAATTCTGAACCTACAGGATTCCTGTAATGATTAAATGAGACTATGGGCAATGCCTGGATATTGGCTGATTCTTTTCTCCTTACACAACAATGGAAAAAGAACATTTAGCCAGGTTAAAGTCAACCAACTACTGGCCTGTTTCAAACTATATATTAATGGCATGAATAAAAAGCAACTATACACTCAATTAAAAATGTCCCTGTAGAGAATGGAAAATGCACCTTATTCTACTGATCCCACTAATTTACATAATGCACTAAAAAAATTTAAGGTGGACTTACAAAATCCCAAGGAAAGCTGATATTCATGATAGAAGGCATTCTAGATTCATATCTAGATGACATCACAGACAAAATCCTAAGTATCGCTTCTCAATATAATGCTCTTTTCATTTACCTTTTTATTAAGAATCAGAAAAATAAATAAACTTTAAAAAAAACACATCCATATTCCCTAAGATTATGAGAAAAATTAAAAAAAAGTGAGAAGTGGGAATTCCCTGGTTCAGTGGTTAGGATTCTGTCATTGCTGGAGGCCCAGTTTCAATCACTGGCTGTGTAAATAAGATTCTATCAGCAGGATGGCACAGTCAAAAAAAAAAAAAACCCAGGGAAGTCATACCTTCAAATAAATTAATTCAAAATATCTGAGGTTAGGAGCCAGGTGTCAATATATGTATATTTTTAAGTCTTCTAAGTGATTACAATGTGCAGTGAAGTTTGAGAACCACTGATATAGAGAAAAGAGACAGTAAGAATCTATTCAAATGGGCTCCTTGGTGGTCCAGTGGGTAAGGACACCGCCTTGCAGTGTAAGGGGCACCGGTTTGATCCCTGGCCTGGGAAGATCCCACGTGCCGCGGGGCGGCTAGACCGATGTGTCCAATTACCGAGCCGGAGCTCTGGAGCGCATGCGCCCAGAGCCGGTGCTCTGCGACAACAGACGCCACTGCGATTGGAGGCCCACACAGGTCGAAGAACAAAGATGGATGAAAATGGACAAATGAAAGACCAACAGAAGTGGCCTGCCTGCTCCCTTCCCTCCCCGCCCCGCCCCAACCAAAAAAAAAAAAAAGAATCTATTCAAATAACATTAGCTATGTGACTTCAGACAGACAAAATACTCTTTAGTATATTCTGAACCTACAGGATTAAATTCTGAACCTACAGGATTCCTGTAATGATTAAATGAGACTATGGGCAATGCCTGGATATTGGCTGATTCTTTTCTCCTTACACAACAATGGAAAAAGAACATTTAGCCAGGTTAAAGTCAACCAACTACTGGCCTGTTTCAAACTATATATTAATGGCATGAATAAAAAGCAACTATACACTCAATTAAAAATGTCCCTGTAGAGAATGGAAAATGCACCTTATTCTACTGATCCCACTAATTTACATAATGCACTAAAAAAATTTAAGGTGGACTTACAAAATCCCAAGGAAAGCTGATATTCATGATAGAAGGCATTCTAGATTCATATCTAGATGACATCACAGACAAAATCCTAAGTATCGCTTCTCAATATAATGCTCTTTTCATTTACCTTTTTATTAAGAATCAGAAAAATAGAAAATAAAAATTAAGGTTCAGAACATACTGTCCAACTAAATGTTTTGCTACAGCCACTTCCAAAAGTCCCCATTAAACAAACCCCACTGACAACTTTCAGACAAGGAAAAGGCAACAGTATCCTAGTTATTCAAAAGAGGAAAGTAAGTAAAGCCCTCAACTGCCACTGAGTATCATCGACCCAACTCATTCATTTTATTAGGTTAGTATATATCATGGTGATAAACATGTAAGACTACTAACTTGTAGTCTAGTTTTGTAGTCTGACAAATCAACATCAAATCCAGAAAAAGAACGTTACAACAATCCAAAAGGTCAATTAAAAAATGAATATATAAAATCTATGCTGTCAAAAAAGTAGACTACCAAGGATTAGCAGTATTAAAAAATAAATCATTCTTTATCTCAATAGGGAGTGTGAGTTACAGTATATGCACTTGTCAAAACCGATTCAATGGCACATTAATCTATATACACTTCACTGCATGAAAATTACATCTCATTAAAAAAATCCATCAAGACATGGATCAGTACATGTCATGAGATTACAAATTTTCCAACAATTTTCAAGAGCCACTTGTATTGGAAATAAAAACAATAACAGAAAACATCATTTGGACTAGGTATTCATTTATATTATGAAAGCTATTAAGGTACTCATTCGGCCTCAGAAAAATCTGTTAAAACTCAGGGACTGGGACGTCCCTGGTGGTCCAGTGGTTAAGACTCTGTGTTCCCAATGCAGGGGACCTGGGTTTGATCCCTGCTAAGGGAACTAGATTCCACATGCCACAACTAAGACCCAGCAGAGTCAAATAAATAAATAATTAAAACCAAACCCAAAACAAAACTCAGGGACTGGTTTTAGAATAAAATGGAATAGGGCTTCCTTGGTGAATCAGTGGTAAAGAATCCACCTATAAATGCAGGAGACATGGGTTCGAGTCCCGATCTGGAAGACCCCACACATCTTGAACCAACTAAGCCCATGTGCCACAACTACTGAGGTCCACATGCCGCAACTGAAGCCCAAATGCCTAGAGCCCATGCTCTGCAACAAGAGAAGCCAACAAGAGAAGCCACCACGAGAAGCCCATGCACTGCAACTAGAGAGCAGCCTCCCACTTTCTGCAACTGGAAGAAAGCCCACCCACGCAGCAATGAAGACCCAGCACAGTCAAAAAATCCCACAAAAATAAAATTATATTAAAAAAATAAAGTGGAATAAGCTAAAATCATAAATGAATTAGCATTTGTTTCAAATTCTAGTCTTCTCTTGTACAGACTTCTTGACATTGAAGTTTCTACTAAACAGGACAGATCATGAGAAAACCTTACTAAACCATACCTTAGGTACACATTAAGTATTTGTTGTTGTTCTTTAGTCCCTAGGTCCTGTCCGACCCTTTGTGACCCTAAAGACTGTAGTCCACCAGGCTCCTCTGTCCATAGGATTTCCCAAGCAAGCATACTGGAGTGGGTTGGAATTTCCTCCTCCAAGGGATCTTTCTGACCCAGGGATCGAACCCACATCTCCTGCATTGGCAGGTAGATTCTCTACCAGTGAACCACCTGGGAATCCCACAGATTAAGCATACTCAGAAACAACATGACCTAGCTCTAAAAAAATGACTAAAGCCAAGGTAGTAAAATCCACATACTATGTAAGAGTTTACAAGTATTTACTACACTTGAAGATCCAAATTAATAATGTCCACAAAAGTTCTCATCCAGCAATCCATAAACTCAAAAGAGATAGTAAGGGCTTCCCCTGGTGGTCCAGTGGGTAAGGACACCACCTTGCAGTGCAAGGGGCGCCGGTTCGATCCCTGGCCTGGGAAGATCCCACGTGCCGCGGAGCGGCTGGGCCGATGTGTCCAATCACCGAGACGGAGCTCTGGAGCGCATGCGCCCAGAGCCGGCCCTCTGCAACAACAGACGCCACCATGATGGAAGTCCCACAGGAGTCAAAGAACAAAGATGGATGAAAACAGAGAAATGAAAGACCAATAGAAGTGGCCCGCCCGCTCCCCTCCCTCCCCAACCAGACCCCCGCTCCCCCCTCCCCCAGAAAAAGAGATAGTAAGAATTTTAAGGATCTAATAAGATTCTCTGGTGGCTCAGACAGTAAAGAATCTGCTTGCAATGTAGGAGCCCAAGGTTCAATTCTTGGGTCAGGAAGACCCCCTGAAGAAGGGAATGGCTACCCACTCTAATATTCTTGCTGAGAATCCCATGGACAGAGGAGCCTGGTGTGCTACAGTCCATGGCGTCACAGAGAGTTGGACACTACTGAATGATTAACACTTTCACAATTAAGCACTATTATAAACAATAGGCTCTGTATGAGACTAAATGCCATAAAGGAAGGAGGCAAAATATGTCTCTGCAGCATCAAGTGAAAAGGGTATCTGAGCAGACATAATTTGCCTTGACATAAAGCTGAAAACTACTCATAAGAAAACTGGAAGTTAGGAGTCTTCTAGTAATGCCTGAGACTCAGTAGTCTAATCTATATCAAGTGTTGGGCTATTATCTCTCAAGTTTCATCCAGCTCCAAATACAATGTAAGCATCATTACATTATTCCATTATTAGAAATCCAGCACAAGCCAATATATATACCACAGATTCAGTTACTCTTTGAATTTACTCTATGAATTAAAATCACATTTCTCATGTATCCAGTGACCTGTAATATATCTCTCTAACAAAGACATAGCCAGTGTAGATGTCATCTTTGTTCTCTGATAACCGTATTAGAACTTATTTACAAGATATATGTTCAGTGCCAAAAAGCTAAGATGAAAATTGAAGTTGCTTATAACACTGAACACTAAGGATTAACTAATACTTTTCTAAACATCTTCCAGGATGTTTGACATTCAGAGAGGGCAAAAGGAAAAAAGTGATTCCAAAAAAAACCCCCCAAAACAACCAAAATTATCCTATGACTCTTTCCATCTTCTTTATCCTATTTTCCTAGAAAAGTATACCCCATTAATTTACTTCCTCCTAAATGGTAACCCATGGTTTACCTGATGCAGATAGTATTTTAAGTTCCTGAGAGGAATCTCACTACTAAAATATCATTCAAAGGTAAGACCTAGACAAAACACCAAACTGTGATCAAATAATTTCTAGCTACCATCATCTCAAAATAAATCTTAAAACTTCAGAGCCACAAGTTCTAAAATCAACTAGGCCAGTGACTTATTTAAAAACCTGTGCAAATAAAACCCTACCTGGACTTCCCTGGTGGCTCAGTGGTACAGAATCCTTCTGCCAATGCAGGGGACACAGGTTTGATCCCTGGTCCACCAAGATCCCACCTGTCTCGAGGCAACTAAGCCTGTGCCCTGCAACTACTCTAGCCTGCACAATTAGAGTTCAGTGCTCCAAAATAAGAGAAGCCATCGAAATGAGCAGCCTGGGCACCCCAACTAGAGTAGCCCCTGCTCACGTCAACTTTAGGCTTGTGTGTGGCAATGAAGACTCAGCATAGACAAGAAAATGAAATAAATGCGTCTTAAAGACAAAACAAACCCTACACAAAAGCTCAGTAAGCCAACTTTTCCAACAGAAGAGCAGGACACCCTAAACTTTTTCTGTCTAGCACGCTTCTACTCTAACAAAATTAGAAAATTGCCAACTTGGAAAAACTTCTCTTTCTGAAGAAACTGATAAGAGATTAAGGGGTTGACTGATCCCAGATCAGTCAATACCACATGGCAGATTAGAGAACAATTTAATTCAGTTCAAAGTGGCACAAAAAAGTCAAGGGCTGTAACAAAAACACAGTAGGGCTCCCAGAGGTCAATTCATAAGGCCCCAAAGCTTTTAGTTTCTTTCAACTATCAAGGGACTGAATACCGTCCTCCATCTTGCTCTTTATTTACAAGATATATATTCAGTGCCAAAAAGCTAAGATGAAAATTGAAGTTGCTTATAACACTGAACACTAAGGATTAACTAATACTTTTCTAAACATCTTCCAGGATGTTTGACATTCAGAGAGGGCAAAAGGAAAAAAGTGATTCCAAAAACCCCCAAAACAACCAAAATTATCCTATGACTCTTTCCATCTTCTTTATCCTATTTTCCTAGAAAAGTATACCCCATTAATTTACTTCCTCCTAAATGGTAACCCATGGTTTACCTGATGCAGATAGTATTTTAAGTTCCTGAGAGGAATCTCACTACTAAAATATCATTCAAAGGTAAGACCTAGACAAAACACCAAACTGTGATCAAATAATTTCTAGCTACCATCATCTCAAAATAAATCTTAAAACTTCAGAGCCACAAGTTCTAAAATCAACTAGGCCAGTGACTTTTTTAAAAAACCTGTGCAAATAAAACCCTACCTGGACTTCCCTGGTGGCTCAGTGGTACAGAATCCTTCTGCCAATGCAGGGGACACAGGTTTGATCCCTGGTCCACCAAGATCCCACCTGTCTCGAGGCAACTAAGCCTGTGCCCTGCAACTACTCTAGCCTGCACAATTAGAGTTCAGTGCTCCAAAATAAGAGAAGCCATCGAAATGAGCAGCCTGGGCACCCCAACTAGAGTAGCCCCTGCTCACGTCAACTTTAGGCTTGTGTGTGGCAATGAAGACTCAGCATAGACAAGAAAATGAAATAAATGCGTCTTAAAGACAAAACAAACCCTACACAAAAGCTCAGTAAGCCAACTTTTCCAACAGAAGAGCAGGACACCCTAAACTTTTTCTGTCTAGCACGCTTCTACTCTAACAAAATTAGAAAATTGCCAACTTGGAAAAACTTCTCTTTCTGAAGAAACTGATAAGAGATTAAGGGGTTGACTGATCCCAGATCAGTCAATACCACATGGCAGATTAGAGAACAATTTAATTCAGTTCAAAGTGGCACAAAAAAGTCAAGGGCTGTAACAAAAACACAGTAGGGCTCCCAGAGGTCAATTCATAAGGCCCCAAAGCTTTTAGTTTCTTTCAACTATCAAGGGACTGAATACCGTCCTCCATCTTGCTCTTTTTATTCACTAGATGCAATGCTTCTGCACAAATCCTTTAGCAAGGGTCTTACAAACTAAGAACTTGATAAAGCAGATAGGCCTGGTAATTTTCAGCCTTTTATAATATCCCAGAGTACCATAAGAAAATTTTAGGGTGGGGGTTGACTAGAAGGTAGGTATTAGTGAAGTCTAAAAATTTTAGTGTCATTTTTCTAAAACAATGGGTAACAGACTGCCATATCTAATCTGGCTAAACAATTTGACCCAATATTTCCCAAATAAATATTTACTGAATATATACTACATAGTTAGTGGGACTTCCCAGGTAGCGCCAAGTGGTAAAGCCGCCTGCCAATCCAGGCGATACAAGAGATGCGGGTTTGATTCCTGACTCAAGAAGATCCCCTGGAGCAGGAAATGGCTAACTCACTCCAGTTTTTTTGCCTGGAAAATTCCAATGACAGAGGAGTATGTGGGGCTGCATAGTGTCAGACATGACTGAGCGACTAAACAGAAACACGCATGTATCGTCAATGTGGAAACAGAGGGGACGATGGTGCCACCCAAAATAAAGAAAATGTATGTAAATCTTTCTTTTATTGTTAAATCTTTATCTTTCCCACTTTAGCGGACAAGCAGTTGACTCTCACACTTTAAAACTAATGATCCACTTTTTCTGTCTTTGTACCTGGATTACACTACTGCTCACCAAAAGAGAAGCCATCGAAATGAGCAGCCTGGGCACCCCAACTAGAGTAGCCCTGCTCACGTCAACTTTAGTGTGTGGCAATGAAGACTCAGCATAGACAAGAAAATGAAATAAATGCGTCTTAAAGACAAAACAAACCCTACACAAAAGCTCAGTAAGCCAACTTTTCCAACAGAAGAGCAGGACACCCTAAACTTTTTCTGTCTAGCACGCTTCTACTCTAACAAAATTAGAAAATTGCCAACTTGGAAAAACTTCTCTTTCTGAAGAAACTGATAAGAGATTAAGGGGTTGACTGATCCCAGATCAGTCAATACCACATGGCAGATTAGAGAACAATTTAATTCAGTTCAAAGTGGCACAAAAAAGTCAAGGGCTGTAACAAAAACACAGTAGGGCTCCCAGAGGTCAATTCATAAGGCCCCAAAGCTTTTAGTTTCTTTCAACTATCAAGGGACTGAATACCGTCCTCCATCTTGCTCTTTTTATTCACTAGATGCAATGCTTCTGCACAAATCCTTTAGCAAGGGTCTTACAAACTAAGAACTTGATAAAGCAGATAGGCCTGGTAATTTTCAGCCTTTTATAATATCCCAGAGTACCATAAGAAAATTTTAGGGTGGGGGTTGACTAGAAGGTAGGTATTAGTGAAGTCTAAAAATTTTAGTGTCATTTTTCTAAAACAATGGGTAACAGACTGCCATATCTAATCTGGCTAAACAATTTGACCCAATATTTCCCAAATAAATATTTACTGAATATATACTACATAGTTAGTGGGACTTCCCAGGTAGCGCCAAGTGGTAAAGCCGCCTGCCAATCCAGGCGATACAAGAGATGCGGGTTTGATTCCTGACTCAAGAAGATCCCCTGGAGCAGGAAATGGCTAACTCACTCCAGTTTTTTTGCCTGGAAAATTCCAATGACAGAGGAGTATGTGGGGCTGCATAGTGTCAGACATGACTGAGCGACTAAACAGAAACACGCATGTATCGTCAATGTGGAAACAGAGGGGACGATGGTGCCACCCAAAATAAAATGTATGTAAATCTTTCTTTTATTGTTAAATCTTTATCTTTCCCACTTTAGCGGACAAGCAGTTGACTCTCACACTTTAAAACTAATGATCCACTTTTTCTTTCTATGTACCTGGATTACACTACTGCTAAAACAAATTCACTCTTCCCTCACCCTTTTCCAATTACTACATTCCATCTTAAAAACTGCTCCCAGAAGTCACACTTTACTCTAGGATGCCCTTCCGAACCAGTTCACCAAGTTTTCTTTCTGAAGAGCCTGATCCTGAAATTCCACCTTCTCTCCCAGGAAGTCTTTAACTTGAAAGTTAGGTTAATCTCTTTAGCTCCCCCTACTTTGTAACTCCACAACTCCCTAAATTGCAGTCAACATCTAAGAATCTGGCTCACTCACAAGTCAATTTCACTTTATTTACGTGGATAATCAGCACATTAACTATTGTCCTTGATGGTCTGTATCAGTGCTCTCCTTAAATAAAAGCTATCAAATAAAGCTGCATGTATTTAATTTGGGGTTAGCACTCAAAATGCCAAATGCTTACTGCTTTTTGAAAATACTTCTGTATTAAATTCAAACTGATTTGTGAAATTTATAAAATCTCCCAACACAGATGAATCTCAAAGGCATTAGGTTAGACACAAATCACCTGACACTGTACAACTGCATTTACATTTAATTCTAGGAAAAATTAGTGACGGAAAACAAATCAGCTACGGCCAGGGTGAAGGGATGAAAGTATATGCAAAGGAACAAGAAATTTAAAAATTTTAGGCTAACACAATTGGTATTTTTATTTTGAGAAGAAAAAAAGCTAGGTATTTTAATCAAGAGTTTCCTTTTTCCCCAGTAACAAATTTATTTTCCTGCACAGTAGGGTTTTTTTTTTTAAAGGGATGAGAACCATTAAAAAAAAAAAAAAAATCACAAATCTTATTCATCTCAGATTTCACATTAATCTTTATCTCATAAGATAAACCTGTTATTTTCTTTCTAATAATTTACTCTGGCTTCCAACCAATATAAAATCGTATCATTCAATTTCTCCACTAAAAATGTTTATCACCATTGAAAATTTTGTTAAGGATAGTGTCAGCCTGGTTGTTTCCACATTCAAATTAAAGTATACAACCCAGTTTTTAATTCAAGGCTTGAGGAATAAAAGCTAGCATAGTAAAAGAGCTTACAGTAAATACCATTCCAGTTAATTCTCAACTATCTCTGGATCTTTTTGGAAATGCTACTACTGAGAATCGTTGGAAAAGGGCTAAGTCTTACACTGTATTTCAGTCTATTCTGGGAAGAGGCTCTCTAAACTTAAAAGTCAAACTATTCCAAAATCCTTTAAAGTTAATCACTTAAAAGAATCCAACGTTTTCATCTGGTCATCTTTTATCCTGATTACTATTTGCCTTCACCAATATTCCATCTTCAAAAAAAAGCCACAATTTCCCAGATGTGAGGAGTTACTGACCAAGTAACTCAACAGGTTAATGTTACTTGTCAAACTGGTTACATGATTAAGCTTCCTTTCAATACAACTGAGCGAATTTCAACAGTGTCGCTCAAACTGGCTTTGTCATTTCCAACAAAACTTCGCACGTAGACTGACACGCAACAAACATTACCATTCTTTATAGAGTTAATTAACACTTCTGGAAAGGGCTATGAGGGATTCTACATAGTAACTTAATTTCACATCGCATCTGCTGCAGGAAATCACAGACTGTCGTTATGCCATCTCCTTCCTTGAACCCCACCAGTGCCTGCAGCTGTATTCTTGGCTTTTCAAAGGTTTAATCAACTCAGAGTTGCTAAAGAGGGAATCCAAGAAGCATAACTTATGAACCTAAGCAGTGAAAAGGGCAGGAATGTGTGGTTGAGTCACGTCGTTCCGCCATTTTCTAAGCGAAGGAGGAAGACATGTTGGAACAAAAACACAACAAAAGAGCAGCCATTTCCCAAGCCAGCTCCAATAGCAATCCGAACTGGCCCAGCCCGGTCACTTTGGCACTCTCAAATCCACTTCGCTGGACAAACCTAAGAACACTGGAGGTATGGACGTAAAGAAAGCAGCAGGCAACCCTTACGCGTTGGGATCAAAGATGACCGCATAGTTTTAACTGCAGATGAAAGCCTCGGGAAGGACAGAAGCTAAACGGAGCACAGGCTTTACAAACTGAAATTCTAAACTAAGTTGGCAAACTAAAATTTACCTGGTTGTTTCCACATTCAAATTAAAGTATACAACCCAGTTTTTAATTCAAGGCTTGAGGAATAAAAGCTAGCATAGTAAAAGAGCTTACAGTAAATACCATTCCAGTTAATTCTCAACTATCTCTGGATCTTTTTGGAAATGCTACTACTGAGAATCGTTGGAAAAGGGCTAAGTCTTACACTGTATTTCAGTCTATTCTGGGAAGAGGCTCTCTAATCTTAAAAGTCAAACTATTCCAAAATCCTTTAAAGTTAATCACTTAAAAGAATCCAACGTTTTCATCTGGTCATCTTTTATCCTGATTACTATTTGCCTTCACCAATATTCCATCTTCAAAAAAAAGCCACAATTTCCCAGATGTGAGGAGTTACTGACCAAGTAACTCAACAGGTTAATGTTACTTGTCAAACTGGTTACATGATTAAGCTTCCTTTCAATACAACTGAGCGAATTTCAACAGTGTCGCTCAAACTGGCTTTGTCATTTCCAACAAAACTTCGCACGTAGACTGACACGCAACAAACATTACCATTCTTTATAGAGTTAATTAACACTTCTGGAAAGGGCTATGAGGGATTCTACATAGTAACTTAATTTCACATCGCATCTGCTGCAGGAAATCACAGACTGTCGTTATGCCATCTCCTTCCTTGAACCCCACCAGTGCCTGCAGCTGTATTCTTGGCTTTTCAAAGGTTTAATCAACTCAGAGTTGCTAAAGAGGGAATCCAAGAAGCATAACTTATGAACCTAAGCAGTGAAAAGGGCAGGAATGTGTGGTTGAGTCACGTCGTTCCGCCATTTTCTAAGCGAAGGAGGAAGACATGTTGGAACAAAAACACAACAAAAGAGCAGCCATTTCCCAAGCCAGCTCCAATAGCAATCCGAACTGGCCCAGCCCGGTCACTTTGGCACTCTCAAATCCACTTCGCTGGACAAACCTAAGAACACTGGAGGTATGGACGTAAAGAAAGCAGCAGGCAACCCTTACGCGTTGGGATCAAAGATGACCGCATAGTTTTAACTGCAGATGAAAGCCTCGGGAAGGACAGAAGCTAAACGGAGCACAGGCTTTACAAACTGAAATTCTAAACTAAGTTGGCAAACTAAAATTTACCGTGATTGTGGTGACTTACGCATCACATGAAACCCAGGTAACTCAAATACCAAGAGCCGGATTCAGCTGGTCCTATTACCTGCCTCTTACACATTTTCTCCCAACCCGTACTTCCCTCGGAGGATCGCCAGTTTGCTCAACGATTCTTACCGTATGTGGGGGATGCCAACCCCACCTTGAAGAATCTTATAGAGTTTGCTCTCGTACAGCAACTGGGGATGCCTGGCCTTCTGAGATTCTAGCTTCACTGCCACTTCCTGCAGGGGAAAGAGGGGAAGATGGCATCAACATCCTCACGGACTCAATGTCACTTGGAAAAGGAGGGGGAAACACGAGCAAAGCTCCAACTCTCGGCAAGAAGGGCGAAGTGAGAGGCTGGGAAGAAAAAAGATCTCTTTGTAATTATAAAACGAGGCAGCCAGCCTCAAAGCCCTCTTCAGGGGGTCGTGACGAAAGTGGCACGTTCGCCACAAGTGCACGAAAATGATTCACCCAGAAAATATAATGAGAGGTTATGAGGGAACCAGGCGGTCGGAAGCTGGCCTAATGGGAACCAGAGCCCCAGTAAATTAAAAACACAGGAAGGAAACGCGGGGATCACACACACGGGATTTTGCCGTTCTCGCCTCCAACGGTTCCAAAAGTTCGAGGAACGGGTATTTTTAAGGGGCCAGGAAGCTTCCTGGTACACCCAACCTTCTCTGGGCTTTTTTCCTTTTAGGGCAAGAGAGCGGAGCGGTTCCGAGGGCAGGAGCACGGGCTCCCTCGGGCTCCCAGCGCGTGCGGGGGCCAGGGCCCGGGCAGCTGGCGGGGCAGGGGTGCGTGGATAGGCGCGGCGCGGTCGCGAACCCCACCCCAACTGATTACCTCGCCGTTGGTGATGTTGATCGCCAAGTAAATGTCCCCGAAGGAGCCGGACCCGATCTTCCGTACCAGTTTGTATTTCCCTCCGACAATGAATTCGGCTTTGGAGCCGCTGCTGCTCGCCATCCTGAGAGACGAAGATGGAGGCTGGGGCTAAGCCCCGACACCTCTAAGGGGAGGAGGAAGGCCTCCGGGGCTCGGACACGGAACGAGGCTGTGGAGAGCGGCAGGAAGCAGAACACGCTGGCTCCTTCTCGGCGTTACAGGGCCCGGAACCGGCCAAGGGGAACCTGATCGCCGCTGCTGTCAGGTTTCTTTTTGCCAGGCCACAGACTGTTGAGGATTCTTGCGGTTACGAGCCCGAGCCACTTGTTCCTGGCGGCCGCCGCTGCCTCGCTTTCGCGGCGGCGTCGCGGGCTGGAAAGGGGCGGTGAAGTTAGGCGGCGATACCACTGCCAACACTCTCGTACACTGGGGATGCCTGGCCTTCTGAGATTCTAGCTTCACTGCCACTTCCTGCAGGGGAAAGAGGGGAAGATGGCATCAACATCCTCACGGACTCAATGTCACTTGGAAAAGGAGGGGGAAACACGAGCAAAGCTCCAACTCTCGGCAAGAAGGGCGAAGTGAGAGGCTGGGAAGAAAAAAGATCTCTTTGTAATTATAAAACGAGGCAGCCAGCCTCAAAGCCCTCTTCAGGGGGTCGTGACGAAAGTGGCACGTTCGCCACAAGTGCACGAAAATGATTCACCCAGAAAATATAATGAGAGGTTATGAGGGAACCAGGCGGTCGGAAGCTGGCCTAATGGGAACCAGAGCCCCAGTAAATTAAAAACACAGGAAGGAAACGCGGGATCACACACACGGGATTTTGCCGTTCTCGCCTCCAACGGTTCCAAAAGTTCGAGGAACGGGTATTTTTAAGGGGCCAGGAAGCTTCCTGGTACACCCAACCTTCTCTGGGCTTTTTTCCTTTTAGGGCAAGAGAGCGGAGCGGTTCCGAGGGCAGGAGCACGGGCTCCCTCGGGCTCCCAGCGCGTGCGGGGGCCAGGGCCCGGGCAGCTGGCGGGGCAGGGGTGCGTGGATAGGCGCGGCGCGGTCGCGAACCCCACCCCAACTGATTACCTCGCCGTTGGTGATGTTGATCGCCAAGTAAATGTCCCCGAAGGAGCCGGACCCGATCTTCCGTACCAGTTTGTATTTCCCTCCGACAATGAATTCGGCTTTGGAGCCGCTGCTGCTCGCCATCCTGAGAGACGAAGATGGAGGCTGGGGCTAAGCCCCGACACCTCTAAGGGGAGGAGGAAGGCCTCCGGGGCTCGGACACGGAACGAGGCTGTGGAGAGCGGCAGGAAGCAGAACACGCTGGCTCCTTCTCGGCGTTACAGGGCCCGGAACCGGCCAAGGGGAACCTGATCGCCGCTGCTGTCAGGTTTCTTTTTGCCAGGCCACAGACTGTTGAGGATTCTTGCGGTTACGAGCCCGAGCCACTTGTTCCTGGCGGCCGCCGCTGCCTCGCTTTCGCGGCGGCGTCGCGGGCTGGAAAAGGGGAGCGGTGAAGTTAGGCGGCGATACCACTGCCAACACTGCCGCCGGCTCCCGCCCGGAGGGACCCCGTCACTCCGCCGACGCCATCTTGTTACTCCGGCTCCAGCCAACACAAAATGCCCCCAGTCCCCGGGAGCCGCTTCTTCACGGCGCGGAGCACTCTGGGAAAGGGATCGCGAGCGCTAGTCCTGGAGGGTCGACGGCAAGAGGGAGGGCGGAACCGGATCCGTGAGAGTTGCGGCCCACGCTCTAGCGTCACCTCGGCACCGCCCAATTGCGCACGCGTAGTGCAACCCTGCTGACTGCGCAAGCGTGTCGTGCCTCATCCCCTCCCCGGGCTTACTCCTACTTCCGGTCGTCGGCCGGTTGGATGTCAGCTGTGTGTTAGTCACCTCAGACTCTCCAGGTTGCTGAAAGACCGCGCGGCCCCAGGCCTCTAGAGCATATTAGAGAGGGGTCACCGTCATTTTTTACGGAAGATGGGTGCGTCAGACTTTGAGAACTGGGTATTGACCTTTACTCTTTGTTTGAAATGGTTTTTAACCTTTTGGTTTTTTCTGGGGCTACTTCCCCAACCGGCCCATTCCAGTTCAGTTTCTCTTTTGAAAGAGGCTATCGCCTCTGGTGACAGGAAAGAGAAAAGCAGCCTTTTATGGGCTGGGTTTGTTCAGGGCTTGGCGTTTTAGCTGAGTTTCGCTGAATAGTCTTACTAGAATTATGCGCATTAGGGGAGTGTTGGATTCCTGTTTTTAGCAGGGGAAAGCGGCATTAACCGTGCTGTTCTAAGCCTTTGTGTTGTTTACCCACTAATATTTGATATCCCAAGGGGGGAAAAATAACAATATCCGAGTAATGTTAGTGGACATTATATAGTCAATAGAAAACAAGATTTACAACCGTGGAAAATCATATCAAAGTAATCTTCTTTGTAACCCCTCCCCCCTCAAACCTTGAAGAATCGTACCTTGGAACCTGCAGTCTTGACCCAAAAGCATAGGGTAGAAATAAGTTACGTTATAAAACTGACAGTGTTTAAAACTTCACACCGTAAAGATTTTTACTAAAAATTGGTCAAAGAGGGCTTCCCTGATGGCTCAGTGGATAAGAACCCATCTGCCAATGCAGGAGACATTGGTTCTATTCCTGATCTGGGAAGTTCCTTCCATGCTGTGGAGGAACTAAACCTAATGCTGTGGTTTAGTTCCCATGCTGTGGAGGAACTAAATCATCGATGAAAACCCAGCACAGCCAAAAATAAAGAAGTAAAAGTTAAAAAAAAAAATTGGTCAAAGAATAAAACACTGAGGGAGGGTCGACGGCAAGAGGGAGGGCGGAACCGGATCCGTGAGAGTTGCGGCCCACGCTCTAGCGTCACCTCGGCACCGCCCAATTGCGCACGCGTAGTGCAACCCTGCTGACTGCGCAAGCGTGTCGTGCCTCATCCCCTCCCCGGGCTTACTCCTACTTCCGGTCGTCGGCCGGTTGGATGTCAGCTGTGTGTTAGTCACCTCAGACTCTCCAGGTTGCTGAAAGACCGCGCGGCCCCAGGCCTCTAGAGCATATTAGAGAGGGGTCACCGTCATTTTTTACGGAAGATGGGTGCGTCAGACTTTGAGAACTGGGTATTGACCTTTACTCTTTGTTTGAAATGGTTTTTAACCTTTTGGTTTTTTCTGGGGCTACTTCCCCAACCGGCCCATTCCAGTTCAGTTTCTCTTTTGAAAGAGGCTATCGCCTCTGGTGACAGGAAAGAGAAAAGCAGCCTTTTATGGGCTGGGTTTGTTCAGGGCTTGGCGTTTTAGCTGAGTTTCGCTGAGTAGTCTTACTAGAATTATGCGCGTTAGGGGAGTGTTGGATTCCTGTTTTTAGCAGGGGAAAGCGGCATTAACCGTGCTGTTCTAAGCCTTTGTGTTGTTTACCCACTAATATTTGATATCCCAAGGGAAAAAGAACAATATCTGAGTAATGTTAGTGGACATTATATAGTCAATAGAAAACCAGATTTACAACCGTGGAAAATCATATCAAAGTAATCTTCTTTGTAACCCCTCCCCCCTCAAACCTTGAAGAATCGTACCTTGGAACCTGCAGTCTTGACCCAAAAGCATAGGGTAGAAATAAGTTACGTTATAAAACTGACAGTGTTTAAAACTTCACACCGTAAAGATTTTTACTAAAAATTGGTCAAAGAGGGCTTCCCTGATGGCTCAGTGGATAAGAACCCATCTGCCAATGCAGGAGACATTGGTTCTATTCCTGATCTGGGAAGTTCCTTCCATGCTGTGGAGGAACTAAACCTAATGCTGTGGTTTAGTTCCCATGCTGTGGAGGAACTAAATCATCGATGAAAACCCAGCACAGCCAAAAATAAAGAAGTAAAAGTTAAAAAAAAAAATTGGTCAAAGAATAAAAAATACTGTCCATGGACTTGGAGGTAATGATGATCAGAAAAGAAAGCTGCGATTTGGTGCTTCATTTGCAGTATGAATCAAACCGTGATGAATGAGTGAGTCAAAGCCTCAGTTGTGAAAAAAGATTTTTTTGAATTTTGCCCTCTTTTATTGATTTTTATTTATTTATTTTCATCCATCTTTATTCTTTGGCCTGTGTGGGCCTCCCATTGCAGTGGCCTCTTGTTGCAGAGCACTGGCTCTGGGCGCATGCGCTCCAGAGTGCTAGTTCGTAATTAGACACACCGGCCCAGCCACTCTGGCACGTGGGATCTTCCAGAGCCAGGGATCGAACCGGTGCCCCTTGCACAGCGAGACAGCCTCTTTACCCACTGGACCACCAGGGAAGCCCAGTTGTGAAAATTTCAATTGCGAATGTATCCCAAATAAGATAATTTCATTAGAAAAGACAAAAATGTAAACTTGACTGCAACCTTGAAAGCTGATCAAGTAGTTGGAAAAAGGGTTCATCCTGGAGGGTATCTTAACTCGAATTTCTATATGTTACTTTATTTCTGGCTTAAATATTTGTATTCCTAAGCCCTGACCTATGTACCTTGAGTTTTTTCACTACCAAAAACCCGAGTGACCTGACTCCCAAATCGGCATTGTTAGACAGTCCTGTTTGGTGACTCTAAAATGTGTCTGGCCTACTTAAAATTCTCTCCTTTGGTGACTCTAAAATGTGTCTGGCCTACTTAAAATTCTCTGCTGTTAGATTCTGGTTGTTTTTTTTTTTTTTTCTTAAATCAAGTTTAAGCATCTTGGAGTTCCCAAAGATAACTATGATTCTGTTGATTTTCTACCACAGCCGTCCAAAATTTAATGAATTCCTCAGCTTAAAGAGTTCCCCATATAAGGGGCGCAGCATACATTTACAGAAATTTTTTTTCGATGTAGTGACACAAATGTTCAACTGGTGGTTGGAGGCAACGGTGTGCATGGAGTGGACTAGATTAGGGATTCCCAGAGGTCTCTGTGTGGAGGAGAGTACGTCTAACAAAGTTTTCCTGGAAATAACTAGAATGGAGCAGAATAATGAGTTTTTCTTTCATTTATCTAATTTCAAGTTACACTTTATTCTGCGATTTTATCTTCCTATATTTGTATTGTTAAAGTGCCCTTTAATAAAAATGGTCCTGATGGTAGATGGTTGTTTTGTTAATATCCTTGTTTGGCTAAACTAAAAGTTAACAGTTTATGTCTGCCCCCCACCTTTTAAACTTTTACAAACTTTTGAAATGTCACACTCTGGAACTCACTACCTAAATAACTTTTAGAAGCCCTTTCAACTCTGAGAGTCTATGATTTTAGGTGTATATTTGGTGTGTCTCTTCACTTGTTTCCTACCTGCTATAATCGCTCTTCCAGCATTGACAATATCCAACAAACTGTATTAAAATGAGTGGTTGTAGCCTTTTTAGATGTGATTTCAGTTGAAAAATCTTAAGGTTTGAAATTAACTATTTTAAGAAGGGCAAAAGTTGGGTTTTTTTAGTGTAGAAAATGGAGGTTTTAAGTGTTGGCTATGAATTGAGCCTTCTTCTAAAATCAGGTATTATTTGTGGTAACTTTTAGCCTCAGTAATAAAAGAATTACCTGTTTTTGGTACTATTTTAGTTACAAATCATTCTATTGTTCTGAATCAGCCGCAGTTTTAGTGTAATGGAGGAAGTCTTCTACAGTGAGCCAAAGTGTAGTTCCTAACTTCTCGGTCAACGGAATTCATCAAAAATATAATTTAGGGAATTCCCTGGTGGTTCAGTGGCTAAGACTCTGGGCTCCCAGTGCAGGGGGCCCAGGTTTGATCCCTGGTTAAGGAACTAGATCCCATATGCTACAACTGAGATCCAATGCAGCCAAATAAATATAAATAAAATATTAAATATATATATATATGTATAATCTAAAGTGAACTCCCTGGTGGCTCAGATAGTAAAGAATTTGCCTACAATGCAGGAGATAGGGTTCGATCCCTGGGTCGGGAAGATCCCCAAAGAAGGAAATGGCAAACTCACTCCAGTATTCTTGCCTGGAGAATTTCATGAACAGAGGAGCCTGCGGGTCGAGGGTTCACAAAAGTTGGACATGACTGAGTGACTTCATTTAGGGATTCCCAGAGGTCTCTGTGTGGAGGAGAGTCGTCTAACAAAGTTTTCCTGGAAATAACTAGAATGGAGCAGAATAATGAGTTTCTTTCATTTATCTAATTTCAAGTTACACTTTATTCTGCGATTTTATCTTCCTATATTTGTATTGTTAAAGTGCCCTTTAATAAAAATGGTCCTGATGGTAGATGGTTGTTTTGTTAATATCCTTGTTTGGCTAAACTAAAAGTTAACAGTTTATGTCTGCCCCCCACCTTTTAAACTTTTACAAACTTTTGAAATGTCACACTCTGGAACTCACTACCTAAATAACTTTTAGAAGCCCTTTCAACTCTGAGAGTCTATGATTTTAGGTGTATATTTGGTGTGTCTCTTCACTTGTTTCCTACCTGCTATAATCGCTCTTCCAGCATTGACAATATCCAACAAACTGTATTAAAATGAGTGGTTGTAGCCTTTTCAGATGTGATTTCAGTTGAAAAATCTTAAGGTTTGAAATTAACTATTTTAAGAAGGGCAAAAGTTGGGTTTTTTTAGTGTAGAAAATGGAGGTTTTAAGTGTTGGCTATGAATTGAGCCTTCTTCTAAAATCAGGTATTATTTGTGGTAACTTTTAGCCTCAGTAATAAAAGAATTACCTGTTTTTGGTGCTATTTTAGTTACAAATCATTCTATTGTTCTGAATCAGCCGCAGTTTTAGTGTAATGGAGGAAGTCTTCTACAGTGAGCCAAAGTGTAGTTCCTAACTTCTCGGTCAACGGAATTCATCAAAAATATAATTTAGGGAATTCCCTGGTGGTTCAGTGGCTAAGACTCTGGGCTCCCAGTGCAGGGGGCCCAGGTTTGATCCCTGGTTAAGGAACTAGATCCCATATGCTACAACTGAGATCCAATGCAGCCAAATAAATATAAATAAAATATTAAATATATATATATATGTATAATCTAAAGTGAACTCCCTGGTGGCTCAGATAGTAAAGAATTTGCCTACAATGCAGGAGATAGGGTTCGATCCCTGGGTCGGGAAGATCCCCAAAGAAGGAAATGGCAAACTCACTCCAGTATTCTTGCCTGGAGAATTTCATGAACAGAGGAGCCTGCTGGGGTACAGTTTATGGGTTCACAAAAAGTTGGACATGACTGAGTGACTATCACTTTCACTTTTTCATAATTATAACTATTTTAGACCTTGAATGAAAATGAAATGTAGAGATTATATATATATATATATATATAGGCTATGCCATGTGTAGGACCTTAGTTCCCTGACCAGGGATCAAACCTGTGTCCCTTACAGTGGAAGCATAGGGAACCAGGGAATTCCCAATAATCATATTTTAAAATGCTTTGCGGTCTACACAGTGTTTTCACACATTATTAGTTGTGCCCAACTAAGTTAACGTGGTTTGCAGATCTTAATAAGAAAGGATTAGAACCTCAACCTCTAACTGAAAGGAAAAAAAAAAAGGATAGAAGATAAATTTCGGTAATCATGCCCTAGTGATTACTTCTGTTTTTAGAGAGATGTCTAGGTGAATTGAAAACTTTGTTAAACCACAGTGCTCAAGGGAAGGTGACTGCTAATCAGTGTGTTTTAAGTAAAATGATAAAGATAAGCAAAAGAGGTACAGATAGGTGCAGTAAGAAAATAAAAACATCCTAATTATGCCCCAAATAAAACTTAACCCACAAAAAAAGAAAAAGAAAATAAAAACATAACAAGTACTTCTCTGGTGGTCCAGTAGCTAATACTCTGCATGCCCAATGCAGGGGACAGAAGATCAATCCCTGGTTAGGGAACTAGATCCCACATGCTGCAACTAAAGATTCCGCATGCCACAACTAAGACTCCTGTGCTGCCAAATAAACAAACATATGCTTAAAAAACAAACAGCAGGGCTTCCCTGGTGGTCTAGTGTGTAAGGACACTGCCTTGCAGTGTAAGGGGCACCGGTTCGATCCCTGGCCTGGGAAGATCCCATGTGCCGCAGAGCGGCTGGACCGATGTGTCCAGTTACCAAGCCAGAGCTCTGGAGTGCATGCGCCCAGAGCCAGTGCTCTGCGACAAGAGAGTCCACTGTGATGGGAGGCCCACATGGGCCAAAGAACAAAGATGTATGAAAATAGATAAATGAAAGACCAATAGAAGTGACCTGCCTGCCCCTCTCCCTCCCCAACCCCACCCCCTCCAAAAAACCCAAACAAACAGCAAACACAAGGGTGGCCTGTCCATCTCTGTAGTTGTTTGGTACCAATAAGTAGAAAAACAGGATGGCTTGGAATATGTCAAATGCAGTTTCCAGTGTTTACCTGTTACACAGCTTTGTGCATAGCCAGTAACAGATAAGGGAGTTAATGAGGTGATTGAAAGCATGAGAACATCAAAAATATTCTATTGGGTCAGAGTGATATTCAGTCTTTTTTCTAGTCTTTAATAATGGCCCCTGTTTCTGTCTCTGCATGTCTCTCCCCCTCTGCCTTATTCACAAGGTTTTGTGAAAGTGTGTTGCTGCATCTCTGATAGCAACTTCAAACACTGTTAAGATTTTCTGAAAACATTTCTTTTTATGGAGTCATTAATCATATATTTATTTCAATTAACTTTAATTCTTTTGAACATATCTGTGCAAGACCCATATGGCTTCAAGATTCTAAAGTTGGTACATTCCATATGTATGCTACCCAATGAGCTTTTACACATATAAAATGTTATATGCTCTTTTCCTTATGGAAGTGACAAGTATTAATTTGAAAAATTTAGAAAAATCAGAAAAATGGAAACAAAAATTCTTAGAGGTGATCATGAAATGTTAACAATTTGCTATATGTAAATGTACAGTCTTTTTTTCCCATGTGTATTCTGTATGTGTTTATGTGTATCTTGAGGGTATTTAGATTTATTGGTACATATGTGTAGCACCAATGAATTGATGCTTTTGAATTGTGGTGTTGGAGAAGACTCTTGAGTCCCTTAGACTGCAGGGAGATCAAATCCTTCAGTCCTAAAGGAAATAAACCCTGAATATTCATTGGAAGGACTGATGCTGAAGCTGAAACGCCACTATTCTGGCCATCTGATGTGGCAAACCAGCCAAGCGGCTGTGTCCAGTTACCAAGCCAGAGCTCTGGTGCATGCGCCCAGAGCCAGTGCTCTGACAAGAGAGTCCACTGCGATGGGAGGCCCACATGGGCCAAAGAACAAAGATGTATGAAAATAGATAAATGAAAGACCAATAGAAGTGACCTGCCTGCCCCTCTCCCTCCCCAACCCCACCCCCTCCAAAAAACCCAAACAAACAGCAAACACAAGGGTGGCCTGTCCATCTCTGTAGTTGTTTGGTACCAATAAGTAGAAAAACAGGATGGCTTGGAATATGTCAAATGCAGTTTCCAGTGTTTACCTGTTACACAGCTTTGTGCATAGCCAGTAACAGATAAGGGAGTTAATGAGGTGATTGAAAGCATGAGAACATCAAAAATATTCTATTGGGTCAGAGTGATATTCAGTCTTTTTTCTAGTCTTTAATAATGGCCCCTGTTTCTGTCTCTGCATGTCTCTCCCCCTCTGCCTTATTCACAAGGTTTTGTGAAAGTGTGTTGCTGCATCTCTGATAGCAACTTCAAACACTGTTAAGATTTTCTGAAAACATTTCTTTTTATGGAGTCATTAATCATATATTTATTTCAATTAACTTTAATTCTTTTGAACATATCTGTGCAAGACCCATATGGCTTCAAGATTCTAAAGTTGGTACATTCCATATGTATGCTACCCAATGAGCTTTTACACATATAAAATGTTATATGCTCTTTTCCTTATGGAAGTGACAAGTATTAATTTGAAAAATTTAGAAAAATCAGAAAAATGGAAACAAAAATTCTTAGAGGTGATCATGAAATGTTAACAATTTGCTATATGTAAATGTACAGTCTTTTTTTCCCATGTGTATTCTGTATGTGTTTATGTGTATCTTGAGGGTATTTAGATTTATTGGTACATATGTGTAGCACCAATGAATTGATGCTTTTGAATTGTGGTGTTGGAGAAGACTCTTGAGTCCCTTAGACTGCAGGGAGATCAAATCCTTCAGTCCTAAAGGAAATAAACCCTGAATATTCATTGGAAGGACTGATGCTGAAGCTGAAACGCCACTATTCTGGCCATCTGATGTGAAGAGCCAACTCATTGGAAAAGACCTTGATGCTGGCAGAGTTTGAGGGCAGGAGGAGAAGGGTGCAGCAGAGGATGAGATGGTTGGATGGCATCATTGACTTAATGGACGTGAGTTTGAGCAAATTCCAGGAGATCGTGAAGGACAGAGAAGCCTGGTATGCTGCAATCCATGGGGTTGCAAAGAATCAGAGATGACTTAGCAACTAAACAACAACGTATGTCCATACATATATTTACTTTTATTTCTAAAAAATTTGCAACAAGTAATCATAGTGCACATTCAGTTTGGAGATCTGTTTTTTCACTTAGTGATTTGTTGGAGACATATTTCCATGTAATTAATCTTCCAAAATATTACTTTACTGTGTTGGCTTCTGCCATACCTCAACATGAATCAGCTGTTGGTATACATGTGTCCCTCAAAATAAGATTTTTTTAGTGTCTATATATTAAATATGTTTCATATTTTTTTAATTACTGTTTTTCTTAATTTTGGCCTCTCTTATTGGTTCTTTATTTGTTTTCATCCATCTCTATTCTTTGACCTGTGTGGGCCTCCCATCGCAGTGGCCTCTCTTGTTGCAGAGTACAGGCTTTGCTCCGTGGCACGTGGGATCCTCCTGGGTCAGAGATGGAACTGGTGCCCCCTGCACTGCAAGGCAGACTCTTCACCCACTGGACCACCAGGGAAGCCCTCATATTTTTAAATTTATTTGTGTATGTATTTACTTTTTGCTGCACCAGGTCTTCATTGATACACACGGGCTTTCTCTAGTCACACCGAGTGGGTGGCTTTTCTTGTTGCCGAGCACAGGCTCTAGGCTCACGGACTTAGTCATCATGGTTCACAGGCTTAGTAGCTCCATGGCAGGTGGAATCTTCCTGGACCAGGGATCAAACCCCTTTCTTTTGAATTGGTAGGCAGTTTCCTAACCACTAGACCACCATTGAAGCCCCTTAAATATGTTTCGTATTGACAGAACTACATTTAACCCATCTTAATGGAGTACTTTAGTTATTTCCAAACTTTTGCTAATATAAACAGTTTCAATGACTATTCCTATAGCTAAATATTTGCCCACATCCAGAATTGGTTAAGATATATTTTTAGAAATGCTAAAGGGGAGGTAAGGGGGGGATATACATGTGATTAATCTGAGAACATGCATGTCTGTGAACAACAAAACTCTGTAAAAGTTAAAAGTAAAATAAAGGTTTAAAAAAAAAAAAAAAAAGAAATGCTAAAGTCTTAAAATCCTTTATATCATAAACAATACCTCCTAATTCTGTTTTGGTAGTTATGATGAATGAATGATGAATAGTATTCATGGGCTGTCCTATCTTTTCACTGCTTAGATTTATCTTAAAAGTTTAAATCCTTTTGCTTTCATTCTGTTCTTGAAAAAGGTTGTAAGATTATCTTTTCTGACCAGCCATTGTAGAATCTAATAAACTAGAAGAAATCTTTTTTTTTTTTTTTTGCAACTCCTCTATTCCCTTCCCCATCCATTTCAAAATCTCAAGAATTTTGTAAATCTGTGGTTTACAAGTCAGTGTTCATAAGACTGAAAATGTCACTTTTATGGACAAAGCCAACAAGATACATTTGTTGGCATTTGTGGAAGCAATTGCTTTCTTTAGCTATGTAGATTCAGTTGAAGCAAGGGGGAAGATTTGTTACCTGTAAGAGTTGGAGTTCAGTGGCTAAGTTGTGTACAACTCCCTGCAACCGCGTGGAATGCAGCACACCAGGCCTCTTTGTCCTTCACTGTCTCTCAAAACTTGCCCAAACTCATGTTCATTGAGTCGGTGATGCCATCCAATCATCTCATCCCCTGTCAGCCCCTTATCCTGCCCTCAATCTTTCCCAGAGTCACAGTCTTTTCTAATGAGTTGGCTCTTTGCATCAGGTGGCCAAAGCTTTGGAGCTGTAGCGTCAGTCCTTCCAATTAATATTCAGGCTTGGTTTCCTTTAGGATTGACTGGTTTGATCTCTTTGCTGTCCAAGGAGCTCTCCAGAGTCTTCCCCAAAGCTACAGTTTGAAGGCATCAATTCTTTGGTGCTCAACCTTCTTTATGGTCCAGCTCTCACATCCATATATGACTACTGGAAAAACCATAGCTTTGGCTATACGTACCTTTGTCAGCAAAGTGATGTCTGTTTTTAATATGTTGTCTAGGTTTGACATAGCTTTTCTTCCAAGGAGCAAGCGTCTTTTAATTTTGTGACTGCTGAAAGGGAGGTAAGGGGGATATACATGTGATTAACAAACATGCATATCTGTAAACAACAAAACTCTGTAAAAGTTAAAAGTAAAATAAAGGTTTAAAAAAAAAAAAAAAAAGAAATGCTAAAGTCTTAAAATCCTTTATATCATAAACAATACCTCCTAATTCTGTTTTGGTAGTTATGATGAATGAATGATGAATACGTATTCATGGGCTGTCCTATCTTTTCACTGCTTAGATTTATCTTAAAAGTTTAAATCCTTTTGCTTTCATTCTGTTCTTGAAAAAGGTTGTAAGATTATCTTTTCTGACCAGCCATTGTAGAATCTAATGAACTAGAAGAAATCTTTTTTTTTTTTTTTTGCAACTCCTCTATTCCCTTCCCCATCCATTTCAAAATCTCAAGAATTTTGTAAATCTGTGGTTTACAAGTCAGTGTTCATAAGACTGAAAATGTCACTTTTATGGACAAAGCCAACAAGATACATTTGTTGGCATTTGTGGAAGCAATTGCTTTCTTTAGCTATGTAGATTCAGTTGAAGCAAGGGGGAAGATTTGTTACCTGTAAGAGTTGGAGTTCAGTGGCTAAGTTGTGTACAACTCCCTGCAACCGCGTGGAATGCAGCACACCAGGCCTCTTTGTCCTTCACTGTCTCTCAAAACTTGCCCAAACTCATGTTCATTGAGTCGGTGATGCCATCCAATCATCTCATCCCCTGTCAGCCCCTTATCCTGCCCTCAATCTTTCCCAGAGTCACAGTCTTTTCTAATGAGTTGGCTCTTTGCATCAGGTGGCCAAAGCTTTGGAGCTGTAGCGTCAGTCCTTCCAATTAATATTCAGGCTTGGTTTCCTTTAGGATTGACTGGTTTGATCTCTTTGCTGTCCAAGGAGCTCTCCAGAGTCTTCCCCAAAGCTACAGTTTGAAGGCATCAATTCTTTGGTGCTCAGCCTTCTTTATGGTCCAGCTCTCACATCCATACATGACTACTGGGCAAACCATAGCTTTGACTATACAGACCTTTGTCAGCAAAGTGATGTCTGCTTTTTAATACTTTGTCTAGGTTTGACATAGCTTTTCTTCCAAGGAGCAAGCATCTTTTAATTTTGTGACTGCTGTCACTGTGATAATTTTGGAGCTCAAGAAAATGAAATCTCACTATTTCTACTTTTCCCCATCTATCTTCCATGAAGTGATGAAACTGGATGTAAGAGATAATGGAGATCAAAGGGTCTTCAAAATCAAGAATATAGTTAGAAGTCCCTGATGCTGGGAAAGATTGAGGGCAGAAGAAGAAAAGGGCATCAGAGGATGAAATGGCCTAGATGGCACCACCAATGCAGTGGACTTGGGCAAACCTGGGGAGATGGTGAGGGATTAGGGAGGCCTGGTGTGCTGCAGTCCATGAGTTGCAAAAAGTTGGACATGACTAGGTGACTGAACAACAACAAGTATGAAAAACAGAATAATCTTGTATAGTTTAATATCTATCATATTTTGCATGAGCTCAAATATTCCAACAGATATAAAAGTGTATTCTCACAAAAATAAATATGCAAGGTCTTAGAGATGGGGAAGAATTCAAGTTGTCACTGTTCCAAAACTGAAATTAACCCAGACTTTATTTTTTTTTTTTTAAACCTTTATTTTACTTTTAACTTTTACAGAGTTTTGTTGTTCACAGACATGCATGTTCTCAGATTAGTCACATGTATATCCCCCCCTTCCCTCCCCTCCCGACCATCACACAGCACCCCTGAAGGATCCCCTTTTCTCACAGAGCAATGACTAGAGCTATTTTCTTCACTTATGATAGTACAGGCCTTCATGCTACTTCCCTTACGCCTCTCACCCACTGTTCCTTCCCCAAAATGTCCATATGTCCACTGTCCATGTCTGTCTTTCTGTCGCTTCACTGCATGTGCCATCATCACCATCCTACTAGATTCCATATATATGTGTTAATATACTGTATTTGTCCTTCTCTTTCTGACTGACTTCACTTTTTAGGATACGTTCTAGATCCAGCCACCTCATGAGGGCTGATTCTTCTGCATGTCTCTTTACAGCTGTGTAGTATTCCATTGTATATATGTACCAGAGCTTTTGGATCCATTCGTTCGTCGATGGGCATCTAGGTTCCTTCCATGTTCTAGCTATTGTATAGAGAGCTGCAATGAACATTGTAACCCAGACTTTAGTACAGAAGCTGTCACTATATTTTGGAGCTAAAATGAAATCTCACTATTTCTACTTTTCCCCATCTATCTTCCATGAAGTGATGAAACTGGATGTAAGAGATAATGGAGATCAAAGGGTCTTCAAAATCAAGAATATAGTTAGAAGTCCCTGATGCTGGGAAAGATTGAGGGCAGAAGAAGAAAAGGGCATCAGAGGATGAAATGGCCTAGATGGCACCACCAATGCAGTGGACTTGGGCAAACCTGGGGAGATGGTGAGGATTAGGGAGGCCTGGTGTGCTGCAGTCCATGAGTTGCAAAAAGTTGGACATGACTAGGTGACTGAACAACAACAAGTATGAAAAACAGAATAATCTTGTATAGTTTAATATCTATCATATTTTGCATGAGCTCAAATATTCCAACAGATATAAAAGTGTATTCTCACAAAAATAAATATGCAAGGTCTTAGAGATGGGGAAGAATTCAAGTTGTCACTGTTCCAAAACTGAAATTAACCCAGACTTTATTTTTTTTTTTTTAAACCTTTATTTTACTTTTAACTTTTACAGAGTTTTGTTGTTCACAGACATGCATGTTCTCAGATTAGTCACATGTATATCCCCCCCTTCCCTCCCCTCCCGACCATCACACAGCATCCCTGAAGGATCCCCTTTTCTCACAGAGCAATGACTAGAGCTATTTTCTTCACTTATGATAGTACAGGCCTTCATGCTACTTCCCTTACGCCTCTCACCCACTGTTCCTTCCCCAAAATGTCCATATGTCCACTGTCCATGTCTGTCTTTCTGTCGCTTCACTGCATGTGCCATCATCACCATCCTACTAGATTCCATATATATGTGTTAATATACTGTATTTGTCCTTCTCTTTCTGACTGACTTCACTTTTTAGGATACGTTCTAGATCCAGCCACCTCATGAGGGCTGATTCTTCTGCATGTCTCTTTACAGCTGTGTAGTATTCCATTGTATATATGTACCAGAGCTTTTGGATCCATTCGTTCGTCGATGGGCATCTAGGTTCCTTCCATGTTCTAGCTATTGTATAGAGAGCTGCAATGAACATTGTAACCCAGACTTTAGTACAGAAGTATTTTAAATGCTTGAGTTAAGCATTTCATTGTACTTTGTTGAAGAAGAATGCCTCCTTTGCCACCTGTTGTGAGTAAAATATTGCCATCTATGTTTAAGAGTAACCAGAGATCTGAAGTTTTCCTAACTTTAAACAAGAGACCCTGGAAACTGTACTAGAGTAGTGGACACTTACTTTGTCCTTAAAAAGTAATTTTGAGTGGGACAGGAGAAACCAAATTGACTATCTGTTCATTGAAGGACTGGGTTAAATGGTGTAAGAAAATGTGTCTTGACCTAAGTATTCAGAAGAACTGAGTCTTTGTGGACTACCTTAATGTTTTCTGAGACTTTAATGTTGTAGCCTCTAAAAAGAGAAATCAGGGGGCTTCCCTGGTGGTCCAGTGGGTAAGGACACCGCCTTGCAGTGCAAGGGGCGCCAGTTCGATCCCTGGCCTGGGAAGATCCCATGTGCCGCGGAGCGGCTGGACTGATGTATCCAATTACCGAGCCGGAGCTCTGGAGCGCATGTGCCCAGAGCCGGTACTCTGCGACAACAGAGGCCACCGCGATGGGAGGCCTACACGGGCCGAAGAACAAAGATGGATGAAAATGGACAAATGAAACACCAATAACAAGTGACCTGCCTGCTCCCCTCCCTCCCCACCCCACCCTCCTTAAATAAATAAATAAGTAAATCTTAAAAATAAATAAATAAAATAAATAAAGAGAGAAGTCAGATTCTAAAGTTATTATAGGTTTAAAAAACATTGTACTATTTACTAAAGATGACTACTGTATTTTGAAGTAGAAAGAAGAAAATCAACATGCTCTTTTCCTTTCATAGCTTCTTAAAATTCAGATAATACATAACTTTCTAATGGGCAGGTCCTCACCCATTCTCCTTGATACTTTCTATTTTTGTTTTCCTGCTCTTTCTGACTGACTTCACTTTTTAGGATACGTTCTAGATCCAGCCACCTCATGAGGGCTGATTCTTCTGCATGTCTCTTTACAGCTGTGTAGTATTCCATTGTATATATGTACCAGAGCTTTTGGATCCATTCGTTCGTCGATGGGCATCTAGGTTCCTTCCATGTTCTAGCTATTGTATAGAGAGCTGCAATGAACATTGTAACCCAGACTTTAGTACAGAAGTATTTTAAATGCTTGAGTTAAGCATTTCATTGTACTTTGTTGAAGAAGAATGCCTCCTTTGCCACCTGTTGTGAGTAAAATATTGCCATCTATGTTTAAGAGTAACCAGAGATCTGAAGTTTTCCTAACTTTAAACAAGAGACCCTGGAAACTGTACTAGAGTAGTGGACACTTACTTTGTCCTTAAAAAGTAATTTTGAGTGGGACAGGAGAAACCAAATTGACTATCTGTTCATTGAAGGACTGGGTTAAATGGTGTAAGAAAATGTGTCTTGACCTAAGTATTCAGAAGAACTGAGTCTTTGTGGACTACCTTAATGTTTTCTGAGACTTTAATGTTGTAGCCTTTAAAAAGAAAAGTCTGGGGCTTCCCTGGTGGTCCAGTGGGTAAGGACACCGCCTTGCAGTGCAAGGGGCGCCAGTTCGATCCCTGGCCTGGGAAGATCCCATGTGCCGCGGAGCGGCTGGACTGATGTATCCAATTACCGAGCCGGAGCTCTGGAGCGCATGTGCCCAGAGCCGGTACTCTGCGACAACAGAGGCCACCGCGATGGGAGGCCTACACGGGCCGAAGAACAAAGATGGATGAAAATGGACAAATGAAACACCAATAACAAGTGACCTGCCTGCTCCCCTCCCTCCCCACCCCACCCTCCTTAAATAAATAAATAAGTAAATCTTAAAAATAAATAAATAAAATAAATAAAGAGAGAAGTCAGATTCTAAAGTTATTATAGGTTTAAAAAACATTGTACTATTTACTAAAGATGACTACTGTATTTTGAAGTAGAAAGAAGAAAATCAACATGCTCTTTTCCTTTCATAGCTTCTTAAAATTCAGATAATACATAACTTTCTAATGGGCAGGTCCTCACCCATTCTCCTTGATACTTGTCAGAAAAATCAAATTCTCTAGCAGTGAAACATAGCAATGGATAGATAGTTAGAAATTAAAAGAGATCCCCAAATTAAAAGAGTTTGAGAAGTATCTTCTTGAAATACTTAACAAAGGCTGCAATTCTCCCTGGAGTAGAGGAGGCGCCTTATTTAAATTACCTCTGTAGGTCCCTTTCTGTCTAAAATTCCTAGCTTGGATTCTTATCAGGGAAAGTTCAAAATGATTTTACTCTTCAACAGTCTTATTCTTAGCAGGGAATGAAATTCACTAGTGAAAATCAAGCTAAACTTGTTTCTTGTTCTCTACCAATACTGTTTCCACTAGTCCACCCCTCTGTCTCAGAGTGGCTTTGAAATAACACCTGAGGCTTTAACTGGTTTGTCTGCAGCGAACTCTCTCCAGTGTAATAACTGAATGCCAGAGATGTGTCCTGACAGGGAGGCTGTCCACATCATGATGTTTCATGCACACATTGAGAACCCTACCAGGGACAGGCTGAAAGGCACTGTAAAAGTTGAAATGCCTAGCTTCCTCCTGAATCTCCCACTTCACCCCCATTATCTTATTCTGGTCAGTCTATCTGATCTATTTGTATTTAGCTATCAAATTATATTTTTAAATTTCTATTTTAATCATATAAACTATTAATTCCTGGAAACACTGTCATGCATGGCATTTGGGGATATTTATGTAGCTTCTTTTTATTTGGAAGATTTTTTTAAAGTGTTTTGGAGTTTCTACAGTTTTTCTATCCCCCTTTTTTCTCAGCCTCTGTTCTCTTCCCTATTCCCCTGCATTGTTCATTAGCAAGGGTGTGAAACCCTGCTCCCAATGACTCATTATTACTCACTATAGTAATCTACTTTTCTTTGTGACACTCAATTTGGAAGATGCTTGAGTTGCCATTCCTGAGGAGAACAGATCCTAAAAACACATCCTGTTAACTCTCATCTCTCCATGCTAATGCCAGGAAACACTGATACTGATCACAGAAAATGGAATAGCTGCTTCATTTGATCCTAGCCAAGCCCAACTGCACTGCAAAAAGACTTTCTGCAGTAAGCAGAGACCAGGGACCTGATTAGGGGAAAAAAAAAAAAAAAAGAACTCTGGATTGTAGGCTCCTAATCCACAAAGCAAGTCAAGCTGTATATATAGAGCCCTATGAAGGGCTCATAAAGTAAAGGGCTTATAAAGTTCAAAAAGTAATTTGTCATATGCTAAATTGTACTTTTCATGGCCAGTTTTAGAGATAGGTAAAGCATCCCTTGTTATATTTGAAACAAGTAGGGCCCTGTGGGGCTTCCAGGCACAGAGAGCCTTTTGTCCCCTGTTGCTTATAGATAAGACTCCAACCTCCGTGACCTTGTTGCCAATCAAGGGAGGAACAGCCAAGAAAACACCTGAGATAAGATTAAAGGGACAAGAGAATCTCATCAGGATTGTTGGACCACCTCAGCCTGGACCACCTGAGATGAGATTAAGGGAGTACAAGCCCCACTCACACCCTAATCTTGTCAGAGTCCTCACCTTTGAACCATTGTTATAAAACCTTCATCACATCCTTCCTGGGTCTCCACATAGTTTTCTGAGGTAGAACCTCCATGTTTCCCTTTGCCTGCTAAAGCAATAAAGCTGTCCTTTTCTACTTCACCCAAAGCTATCTCCAAGATTAGATTCAGCACCAGTGTACACAGAGGCCAAGCCTTCAGTAACATATTCCTACTGTCTCTAAGGAAACTCTGGAGAGGTGTGGTGACTTACTCAGCAGCTCCAGCTTTCTTGAACTCCCTAAGATCCATAGTATGTATCCCTGTTCACTTAGCATGTCCTTTCCAGACCCCGGTGCCTGCTCTAGATCTGGCTAGGGAGTGTATTAGCAGTCACTGTGAATGTACAGTTGAGTTAAATCATCCCCCTCCAGCTGGATGACCCAGCTCATGTTCAGCTCAAATAGCCTCTGTCAGAGTTCTATAATTTGTTGCTCAAGCTGGATCCGAGTTCTAACTTCCATCAGTGTCTGAACTACACTTTTGAGGGCTGACACGCATCTCCATGTCTGATGTCAGGTAGCCAGGATCAGTGAACCAGCTCAAATCCTTGGCTTGTACACTGACGCTGGCTCATTAACCCTGGCTTAGTTCAGTCACTCAGTCATGTCCTACTCTTTGTGACCCCATAGACCAGCCCACCAGGCCTCCCTGTCCTTCTCCATCTCCTGAGCTTGCTCAGACTCACATCTACTGAGTTGATGATGCCATCCAACCATCTCATCTCTATTGATCCTGGCTTCCTGACCTCAAGTCATACCTCCTAGACAATGTTGCTTACTCTTGCCTCACCAGTGTTAGTTACTTCTGCCTCTCCTCCTTTCAGGTTCTAAAACCTACTGACCTATTTGAGTGTTAGCTCCCAATCAGACTTTTCAGACTCTCCTTACTTTTCAGCCCCTGAACCTGATCTGATCTCCTAAGATTGCTTCTTATCCATGTGCTTCTAGGCTAGGTAAATGATAGCCCCTTCTAACCTATATGAAACTAGTATTTTTTTTTTTTAACTTTGGCCTTTTTAATTTATTTATTTTCATCCTTCTTTATTCTTTGGTCTGTGTGGGTCTCCCATTGCAGTGGCCTCTCTCACTTCAGAGCGCTGGCTTGTAATTAGCGCCACTCTGAGGCACATGGGATCTTCCCGGGCCAGGGATTGAACTGGTGCCTCTTGCACTGCAAGGCGGACTCTTTACCCACTGGACCACCAGGGAAGCCCTGAAACTCGTATTTTTAATATTTTCTTTTGTTGCTTAGAATTTCAAATTCTTGACCTTCTTAGCTTATATTTTCTTGGCCCACACTGTCACTGATTACCATAGTTTCTGCTCTGTTGAAACAGGATATATAAAACTGTGTTTAAGTCATAAACCTCATACAAGTGTACCCTGTTGCTGTTATTAGGCAATTCAAGTCAGAGGTGTTTCTAACCTTTCTGGTGGAGGAAGACAGGAAGACAGGCTGTCAGCCAACATAGAAACTTAACAATTACTGCCCAAACCAAAAATAAGACAAATGTAATGACTATGACACTACCACAACTGAATTCTTTATGTAGTTGATTCCTTTTGATAAGGTTACCAACGTAGGCTTTTAAGATGTGTCATAGGAAACAGAAATAAAACATTCCAGGTTATTTTAAAGGTCTCAGGACCTTTCTTGCCATCAACTTGAAGACACTGGAGTTATCAGATGGCACCTACTCTGATTGACTTTCCCATGCCAAGGCAGTAATTACTTTCAGTGTTTATACCCATATTATCTTATGCCAAAAAAAAGATATTTTCTGGGGAAAGTAATCTCAATTGTTTTAAAATTTTAGATAGGGTGACTGAAATTCAGAGAGCTAGTTAACTTGCCCAGGTGCACCAAATGAGTTAAGGGTGCATTTTGTACTTGAACTCAGACTTTTTTCCTCACTCCAAATCTACTTTTTTATTTCTCTAACCCATGCATCTCAGAACTGTAAACCATTCTGGGAAGGAAACTGCTCATTTATATCAAGATTAAGTGAAGATATAAAAAGAGATATCCACTTAACAAATCATATAATATGCCTCAGAAAGGAATGGTCAAAAATCTATGCTAGATTAGGGTTTTCAATAATTATACAATGCTGCCATCGTGTGGATATGGTCATTTGCTGTTGTATTAGCTGGCTTCTGTAGCTCCGCATCATGCTGAGCCAGGCAGAAGCCTAACTGGATCTGAGCATTCAAGTGTAAAATGCCAAGGAAAGGGCTGGAGTTAAAGGAATTTAGAATAACATTTGAGAGGCTAAACAAGTTAGGAGCTTGAGCAAGCCTATTGTGCTTTCTGCATAATACTAGGGGCTTCCCCAATGGCTCAGTGGGTTCGATCCCTGGGTAAGAAAGATCCTCTGAAGGTGGAAATGGTAACCCAGTCCAATATTCTTGCCTGGAAAATTTCATGGACATAGGAGCAGGACAGCCTACAGTCCATGGGGTCACAAAGAGTCAGACGTGACTGAATGACTGAACACACACACACATTGTGCTTTCTGAACAAGATCCAAGCATTGTTAGCAATATTTGAATGCTATAGACACAACTGAGTGACTTAACACACATGATACCAAAAAAAAGACAAATGTAATGACTATGACACTACCACAACTGAATTCTTTATGTAGTTGATTCCTTTTGATAAGGTTACCAACGTAGGCTTTTAAGATGTGTCATAGGAAACAGAAATAAAACATTCCAGGTTATTTTAAAGGTCTCAGGACCTTTCTTGCCATCAACTTGAAGACACTGGAGTTATCAGATGGCACCTACTCTGATTGACTTTCCCATGCCAAGGCAGTAATTACTTTCAGTGTTTATACCCATATTATCTTATGCCAAAAAAAAGATATTTTCTGGGGAAAGTAATCTCAATTGTTTTAAAATTTTAGATAGGGTGACTGAAATTCAGAGAGCTAGTTAACTTGCCCAGGTGCACCAAATGAGTTAAGGGTGCATTTTGTACTTGAACTCAGACTTTTTTCCTCACTCCAAATCTACTTTTTTATTTCTCTAACCCATGCATCTCAGAACTGTAAACCATTCTGGGAAGGAAACTGCTCATTTATATCAAGATTAAGTGAAGATATAAAAAGAGATATCCACTTAACAAATCATATAATATGCCTCAGAAAGGAATGGTCAAAAATCTATGCTAGATTAGGGTTTTCAATAATTATACAATGCTGCCATCGTGTGGATATGGTCATTTGCTGTTGTATTAGCTGGCTTCTGTAGCTCCGCATCATGCTGAGCCAGGCAGAAGCCTAACTGGATCTGAGCATTCAAGTGTAAAATGCCAAGGAAAGGGCTGGAGTTAAAGGAATTTAGAATAACATTTGAGAGGCTAAACAAGTTAGGAGCTTGAGCAAGCCTATTGTGCTTTCTGCATAATACTAGGGGCTTCCCCAATGGCTCAGTGGGTTCGATCCCTGGGTAAGAAAGATCCTCTGAAGGTGGAAATGGTAACCCAGTCCAATATTCTTGCCTGGAAAATTTCATGGACATAGGAGCAGGACAGCCTACAGTCCGTGGGGTCACAAAGAGTCAGACGTGACTGAATGACTGAACACACACACACATTGTGCTTTCTGAACAAGATCCAAGCATTGTTAGCAATATTTGAATGCTATAGACACAACTGAGTGACTTAACACACATGATACAAAGTCAATGCATATTACCTGACAAGGGGATAAGAGAGAAAACAAAGATATAGCTTTTTCATATGGGTAACCAGTTATTACTACATCACTAGTTGAAAAAACTTTCCTTTCTCCCTGTCTTAGTTTGAGGTGCTGTAACAAAATCCCATAGATAGACAGGGTATCTTAAAGAACAGAAATTTGCTTTCTCACAGTTCTGGAGGCTGGAAGTCTGAGATCCAGCTTCTAGCAAGATCAAGTTCTGGTGAAGGCCCTCTTCCAGGTTAGCAAGCTTCTTGTATTTTCACATAGCAGAAAGCAGTGTCATATTGTCAAGAAAAGTATACATCTGTCAACTATAAACTGGCATTCACCAATTACACTGCCAGTGCTTGGAAAACAAGGACATTTGCTGTCTGCCTCTGCAGAGTCCAGACCCTGTGCTATTGAGAACTGCTGACCTTCAATCCCCCCTGATGGAGATCAGGGCGGTGTAGAGGCACTCTGTACTCCAGGGAATCTGGTGGGGCAGGTCTTTAGATAGGTGGATGCTTTTAGGAACAGCGCAATCCTTGCATCTCCTCATATTTGGAAAAGCACTAAATTTCCTCATGGTGACATCGGATCCTTGTGACTAACAGGGGACCCTTTGTAAAATGATTGTTTAATGAAGTGAAACTCCCCCCTCACCAAAATCCTTAAATATTGACCCTCCTCCTGCTGCCCCTTTGGAGCAGTCTCTCAGAGCTGTCTGGGGTGCTGCCTCCAGGGCTACAGTCCTAATCACACCCCAAATAAAACTCAACTCACAATTCTCAAGTTGTTCATCTTTTTTTAGTCAACACGGCACACAAGGACTTTGCTTCTTCTCTGGGGAAAGAGTGTGTTTTTAATTGTATAGCAAAATGTATCATGGTAGGCGGAAGCATGACCTTGTTATTGTCTTTATTTGGAGATAAGTATGGTTTAAGGAGATGCATATGTGTGCTAAACTGACAAGGGATGAACTTACCATAATAAATTTTATTGTGTCATCTCAGCTGGGACATAGTACCCAGATATTTGGTTAGACATTATTCTGGATGTTTCTGTCAAGGCACTTTGGGGATAAAATTAACATTTGAGTAGGTGGACTTTGAGTAAAGCAAAATACCCTCCATAAAATGAGTGGGCCTCATCCAGTCGTTTGAAAGTCTTCATAGAAAAAGATTGACCTCTCCCAAGTAAGAAGGAGTTATAGCAGACAGGTTTTGGAACTCTTGACAACTCTTCCCTGGGTCTCAGCCTGCTGGCCTATCCTGAAGATTTTGACTTTATCAAGTTTCCACAATCACATGAGCTGGTTGCCCCACCCTCCCAAACACACACACACACACACACACACACACCCTGGTGGTTTTTTCTGGAGAATGCTAATGCAGTCCTTCACTTTATTCAGGTCACTGCTAAAATGTCCTCTACTTAGAAACACTTTTCATGACCAAATTATTTAAAATAGACCTTTACACATACCCCTTTACCACACCTAGTTACTTTTCAGCTCTTTATTTTCCTTCAGGCACTTACTAGTATCTAAAGTTGCATGTATACAGGCTTCCCGGGTGGTACTAGTGATAAAGAACCTGCTTGTCAATGCAGGAGAGATAAGAGATCCTTGGGTCACAAGATCCCCTGGAGAAGGAAATGGCAACCCGCTCCAATACTTGCCTGGAGAATCCCATGGACAGAGAGGCCCCCACTTAAACATCCTTGCTTGGAGAATCTCATGGACAGAGGCAGGCTCTTCTCCACGTGTCTATACCTAGAGATAAACCTTGTTCTTTTAATTGGTTGTCTTGTAATCTATGATGTGGACATACTGGAATTCATTTAACTATCTCCTGCTGATAGTTTTTGAGCTGTTTCCAACTCTTCACTGATTTTTTTTTTGAAGTCACAAATCACTACCATATGCATATATCTTTGTGCACTTGTGTATGGATTTCTATAGGATAAATTAATAGAAGTGAAGTTTCTGAGTCAAAAAGGTTAAGTCAACTCCCTTTCTTATAATGTGCCTCTACCTTTACCCTTGCTGATTCTTAAATACATGGCAGTAAGCCCTTGAGGCTGCAGTCTAGTGGGGTGAGCGCATACCACTGGAGAGGGCTCTCCTTTTCTTACTAGATTTCTTTCTCATGAAGTTTCCAGGAAAACATTGCTTTGACCTGACTGAGGGGACCTGCAACTAGAGACATGTGAATAAAAATCTGGTACTCCAATAATTCAAGCAATATTTGAAAGGTACTGGTCAGATATTTCAACCGTAGTTGGTGGTGTGAAACACACTAGGTGAAACACAGCAGTTAAGGAAGTTGTTTATAAGGAAATTTAATAAAAGTTCAGCTCTCCTCCCAGCTTTATTTGACTGCTCCATCTCAGTCTTTTTTTGCTTGGCTCCCTTTTCTCTGCCTGCCTCGCCTTGGCTGTGTTCACCAGCTCTTTGTCCTTAGCCTTCTTTGTTTTGAAAGTGAAAGTCTGATTCCTTCCTTAGCGTGGCATACATGCCTTGCATGGTCTGGTGCCTACTTACCTCTCCAGTTCTGTCACTGCACACCCAAATAGATATCATTCAATCCAGTTACAGTGAAGTGATTGCAATTTCTGAAAAACACAAGGTAGTTGCATATTGTTATGCCTTTGCGTGTAGTCCTTTCTACCTGGCATAACTTTCTATGCCTGTCTGCTTGGTAAGAATTCTCTTTAAAGACTCAGCAGGAAGGGTCACCTTATCATTGGCTCCCCAGGGTCCCCGTAGAATTGCTCTCTCCCTCCTGCAGCAGATACTGTTAGCTGCCTACCCAAGAACATTCTTCCTTATTTTTCCTCTTTTCCAATAACTCCAGTTTTGTCAAGGCTACATGCCTAATGCTTCAGATGGGAGCTGGCCCAGTGCTGAATCTTCATTCATTTAAACCAGTCAGTGACTGGTTTAGTGATATAGAAGGAGTCTCCTGGAGAGCTTTTTTGTGTTTGAGCTCTTGAAAAGATACATGGACAGAGATGGTCTTTTCTTCTGATGGGTATTATACTTTGTGGATGAGTTGGATTTCTGGTACTAGAACCAAAAAAGTATTGACTAATACACAGAGTACAGTAGAAGCAAAGTCAATTCCCCCAGATTTGGCTAACAAATCATGAAGGTAAGGGGTTAAAATCACTTGCTAGAAGTAAGGCACTCCATCAGTTATGGAGTTCCAGCATAGTATATTGAGAGGGACTCTCTTCCACAGATCAAGAGCAGGACTAACCAAGAGTTCAAGACTGGATCTGTAGGTAGTTATGATCTTGCCCATGTGAAGAGGGGGCCAGAAAACCTGGAAGGGAAGAAAGAACAGTTCTGTCCTTAGAAGGGTTATTATATCTGCAAAGACCCAGGAACCCACAGGGAAACCATTGGCCACCAGGAAGAGAGAGAAACAGAAGAGGTACTGAGTAGTTTTTCTTAGTACAAATTTCCAATCTAGTTTAGAGCTGGTATGACACCTTGGAAGAAATGCAGATTTTGGAGTCATACAGCTGAGGTTACAATCCCAATTCTGTCATTTCTAGCAGCAACACCTCTGGCAAGTTTCTGAGTCTCTCTAAACCTCAGGTTTCTCATTAGTTAAAAAAAAAAAAATAAAAAAAAGATGGTAATGCTTTTCTTTTATGATTGACCAACAGAGTATCTGTCCTACAATATGGGCTCAATAAAGCAGATACTCTTGTTATAAAATATGTTTTTTTTTTTAAACCTTTATTTTACTTTTAACTTTTACAGAGTTTTGTTGTTCACAGACATGCACGTTCTCAGATTAATCACATGTATATCCCCCCCTTCCCTCCCCTTAAAATATGTTTTTTTTAATTTTTTTTTTTTAATTTTTTTGGGGGAGAGGGAGGGGGTGGGTGGGCCACTTCCATTGGTCTTTCATTTGTCTATTTTTTCATCCATCTTTGTTCTTTGGCCCGTGTAGGCCTCCCATCGCAGTGGCCTCTATTGTCGCAGAGCACTTGGCTCTGGGCTCATGCACTCCAGAGCTCCGGCTCGGTCATTGGACACATCGGTCTAGCCGCTCCACTGCACGTGGGATCTTCCCAGGCCAGGGATCGAACCGGCGCCCCTTGCACTGCAAGGCGGTGTCCTTACCCACTGGACCACCTAGTGTGTGAGGTTAACACACTAACCTGCTATCTGATAAACGTTTAATTCTAAAGACCCAGCAACCAATCATGTCTTGACTTGTCTTTCCCACAATTTAGTATCTCACAAGATAAAATAAATGATTCAAGAAACATACACTTGGGCTTCCCCTGGTGGTCCAGTGGGTAAGAACACCGCCTTGCAGTGCAAGGGGCGCTGATTCGATCCCTGGCCTGGGAAGATCCCACGTGCCGCGGAGCGGCTGGACTGATGTGTCCAATTACCGAGTCAGAGCTCTGGAGCGCATGCGCCCAGAGCCGGCGCTCTGCAACGACAGACGCCACCGCGATGGGAGGCCCACAGGAGCCAAAGAACAAAGACGGATGAACACAGAGAAACGAAAGACCAATAGAAGTGGCCTGCCTGCTCCCCTCCCTTCCCAACCTGACCCCTGCCCAAAATAAATAAATAAATAAATCTTAAAAAAAAAAAAAAAAGAAACATACACTTGGATTTAGTAGAATTTTTTTTTTTTTTAAATGGTGATGGGAATCTTTGGAGAAAGCAATCAGATGAGAGAAAGTATGGATTGGGAGTAGACTTGGCTATGCACTCATCACCCATGCGCCAGTTACTGTATCTCTTGGACAGGTTACTTTATCTCATTGAATTTCAGTTTCTTCATCTGTAAAGTACAAATAATATCTGTCATATAGAATGACTGTCAAAATTAGAAATAATCCATGGATATTTTCTGGCATGTATTAAGCATTCAGTAAGTAGCACCTATTTTATTTATTTATTTATTTGGCTGCACTGAATCTTTGTTGCTGGGCATGGGCTTTCTCTAGTCGTGGATAACAGGGGGCTACTCTCTAGTTGTAGTACATGGGCTTCTTACTGCTGTCACTTCTCTTGTTGTGGAGCACAGGCTCTAGGCAGCTCAGTAGTTGTGGTACGTGCACTTAGTTGCCCTGTAGCATGTGGGATCTTCCCAAACGAGGGACCAAACCTGTGTCCCCTGCATTGGAAGGCCTACATAAAATCCAAGTAGCAACTGTTTTATTATTACTGTAGAAATTAAAGTGGCTATAATCTTTCTAGATAGTGTGAGGGTAACACACTAACCTGCTATCTGATAAACGTTTAATTCTAAAGACCCAGCAACCAATCATGTCTTGACTTGTCTTTCCCACAATTTAGTATCTCACAAGATAAAATAAATGATTCAAGAAACATACACTTGGGCTTCCCCTGGTGGTCCAGTGGGTAAGAACACCGCCTTGCAGTGCAAGGGGCGCTGATTCGATCCCTGGCCTGGGAAGATCCCACGTGCCGCGGAGCGGCTGGACTGATGTGTCCAATTACCGAGTCAGAGCTCTGGAGCGCATGCGCCCAGAGCCGGCGCTCTGCAACGACAGACGCCACCGCGATGGGAGGCCCACAGGAGCCAAAGAACAAAGACGGATGAACACAGAGAAATGAAAGACCAATAGAAGTGGCCCGCCTGCTCCCCTCCCTTCCCAACCCGACTCCCGCCCAAACTAACTGAATAAATAAATCTTAAAAAAAAAAAAAAAAAGAAACATACACTTGGATTTAGTAGAATTTTTTTTTTTTTAAATGGTGATGGGAATCTTTGGAGAAAGCAATCAGATGAGAGAAAGTATGGATTGGGAGTAGACTTGGCTATGCACTCATCACCCATGCGCCAGTTACTGTATCTCTTGGACAGGTTACTTTATCTCATTGAATTTCAGTTTCTTCATCTGTAAAGTACAAATAATATCTGTCATATAGAATGACTGTCAAAATTAGAAATAATCCATGGATATTTTCTGGCATGTATTAAGCATTCAGTAAGTAGCACCTATTTTATTTATTTATTTATTTGGCTGCACTGAATCTTTGTTGCTGGGCATGGGCTTTCTCTAGTCGTGGATAACAGGGGGCTACTCTCTAGTTGTAGTACATGGGCTTCTTACTGCTGTCACTTCTCTTGTTGTGGAGCACAGGCTCTAGGCAGCTCAGTAGTTGTGGTACGTGCACTTAGTTGCCCTGTAGCATGTGGGATCTTCCCAAACGAGGGACCAAACCTGTGTCCCCTGCATTGGAAGGTATATTCTTAACCATTGGACCATAAGAGAAGTCCAAGTAGCAACTGTTTTTATTATTACTGTAGAAATTAAAGTGGCAAATTTTATAGTATTAAATAAAAAAATAGATATGAGACTGAAACTATAAAAGACAGCCACCTCTTCTGGTTTTGAGAGTTCAGTTGAGGTGCTATATTAAGCATTTGGTACAGCTTATAGTCTTTGATTTTTTCCATTTTGCCCTAAAAAATTTAAGAAAACTGTATGGTAAACATTTGTCATACTCCTGGCTTCCCAGCCTCCAAATTGCCTTTATAAGTTTGGGAAACAAGCTACAGTGTGGGTCAGGCCCCCACATGTCACTCATGGAAGCCAAAAGGCCCTGGTGTCAGTTTTTCCTGATTGTTGATTGCATGGGACCCAAGCATGACTGATTAGCCCCTCCCTCCAGGATTGTGATTCTGAAAATAGGAGTTAAGAGCAGCAAGTACTGTGTAAAACTTATTCTGGTAGTAGCAACATTCAGTATCTGGTAGCAGCAATGGCAGCTGGGTCAGTGGTGGCACCTAGTCCCCGGGGCATTGGCGGTGTCCAATAGCAGCATCTTTCCTATGGTTTGGTTTCCTCTGTGGGTCTGGCCACCTAGGTCCATTGCTGCCTCCTGTATTTTTAGCTTGGTTTTCTAGTTTTTCCATTGATTCTTTGAGCTCCCCAATACTCTTTCAGTAAATTCCTTTCCTGCTTCAGTTAAGGAGAATTTGTTTCTGTTGCATACAACTAAAAGACTCTGGCTATTACGTTGTCTTTGGGTAATGCTCAAAGAGTTCGGCACTGTTGCTTTTAGTGCAGATCTCTGGATATGTACTAAGAGTATGCACCTATTTTATTTATTTATTTATTTGGCTGCACTGAATCTTTGTTGCTGGGCATGGGCTTTCTCTAGTCGTGGATAACAGGGGGCTACTCTCTAGTTGTAGTACATGGGCTTCTTACTGCTGTCACTTCTCTTGTTGTGGAGCACAGGCTCTAGGCAGCTCAGTAGTTGTGGTACGTGCACTTAGTTGCCCTGTAGCATGTGGGATCTTCCCAAACGAGGGACCAAACCTGTGTCCCCTGCATTGGAAGGTATATTCTTAACCATTGGACCATAAGAGAAGTCCAAGTAGCAACTGTTTTTATTATTACTGTAGAAATTAAAGTGGCAAATTTTATAGTATTAAATAAAAAAATAGATATGAGACTGAAACTATAAAAGACAGCCACCTCTTCTGGTTTTGAGAGTTCAGTTGAGGTGCTATATTAAGCATTTGGTACAGCTTATAGTCTTTGATTTTTTCCATTTTGCCCTAAAAAATTTAAGAAAACTGTATGGTAAACATTTGTCATACTCCTGGCTTCCCAGCCTCCAAATTGCCTTTATAAGTTTGGGAAACAAGCTACAGTGTGGGTCAGGCCCCCACATGTCACTCATGGAAGCCAAAAGGCCCTGGTGTCAGTTTTTCCTGATTGTTGATTGCATGGGACCCAAGCATGACTGATTAGCCCCTCCCTCCAGGATTGTGATTCTGAAAATAGGAGTTAAGAGCAGCAAGTACTGTGTAAAACTTATTCTGGTAGTAGCAACATTCAGTATCTGGTAGCAGCAATGGCAGCTGGGTCAGTGGTGGCACCTAGTCCCCGGGGCATTGGCGGTGTCCAATAGCAGCATCTTTCCTATGGTTTGGTTTCCTCTGTGGGTCTGGCCACCTAGGTCCATTGCTGCCTCCTGTATTTTTAGCTTGGTTTTCTAGTTTTTCCATTGATTCTTTGAGCTCCCCAATACTCTTTCAGTAAATTCCTTTCCTGCTTCAGTTAAGGAGAATTTGTTTCTGTTGCATACAACTAAAAGACTCTGGCTATTACGTTGTCTTTGGGTAATGCTCAAAGAGTTCGGCACTGTTGCTTTTAGTGCAGATCTCTGGATATGTACTAAGAGCATTCAAATATGCAACTGCTCTGGGAGTTCTGTCTTGATTCGCTTTAAAAGCCCATGCCCCTCAGGGAAAATATCTGCTGCCCCAACCCTAAAAACCACCTGTTCTCTCTCTCTCACAACTTTCTTTTTACATTTTAATTAATTAATTTATTTATGACTGTGCTGAATCTTCGCTGCTGTGAGTGGGCTTCTCCTTGTGGTAGATTCTCTTGTGGAGGAAGGCCCTAGAGCATAGACTCAGTAGTTGTGGCTCATAGGCAATTGCCCCATGGCATGTGGGATCTTCTCTGTCTCTCTCTTTCCCCACCCGCCTCTACAGGGAGCATAAAGTTAGGTGCTGAGCACTCAAAAGAGCCTCACCCACTAACAGGAAGTTTACTCTAAAGTCAGACTAGTTTTGGGGGTCAAGTCTTCACTCCTTGGGTGACTTTGAACAAGTCACTTAACCACTCTAGTACTCAACGACTCAAATTTTCTTCAGATTTCCTTCAGGTTTAGAGAGCATCTCAACCAGTCTTTAACTCTTTCATGACTCTTCTTTGAAGCATCCCCAGTAATCTCTCTGGTTGAATTCTGACCTTTAGTGACAGGATGCCTGCTCCCTCCATAAAACTAATGTCATTTTTGAAACACTCTGATTGTTAGATAAGTTCTTCCTCTCATATTTGCCATTTGTCTCCGTAATAGCTTTCCTCGTGCTCGTGAGGTCTAAGGTCATATAGGTGAAGTCTGGGGCATGAACAGCTCTTTAAGAAAACTCTCAGCTTCCTTTGCTTTTCTCTTCTACAGACTAAAACTACCCTCTCTTCATCTGTTATTCTCACTCACCACATTCAAGATGCAAGACCATTTCAGTCTTCACATTTCTCTGGGTGTAGGGTAGTGTTTCAACAACCCAAGGCCTCAGACAGTCTGAACTTTGGTACTGGTCTTATCACTTAGTAGTTGTGTGACAGTGGACAAGTTGCTGTTCATTAGCTTCAACTTTTGTCTAAATAAGGATCTCTTAGAGAGGTTACAAATCTGATAGAGGAGGAAATACAAATAAAATGTTTAGTCTAGTACCTGGCCTGAGTAAGCAATAGTAGTAGTGCTTTCATTAATAATAATGATAAAATTCACATAATGAGAGTAAGAGTGACTATTAGAATCAGAGGCTTTAGGAAAGTTAGTCTAGTCCATTCATGACTCTATAAACTAGACTTGGTTGCCCCGATAGGAGACCTTCCGTACCTGTCATGTAGTGATCATTTTCAAGTGTGTGTTCATTGTCCGGCATATCCCGGCCCGACTTAACCCTCCCATACTTCCTGCATTCAGTGTGTCGCTCATCAGTGCAATGAATCTCAGAGAAGGAAACTGGGGTGCAGGGAGACTGGCAGATTTATCTAAGATTGCACAAAGGGCTCCCAGGAGAGCTAAGATAGAAGCCCAGATGTCCTGGGCAGCCAGCACTGAGAATTAAATAAAGGTCCAGCCCTAAAGTTTGGTGATTTGGGCAGGAGCACAGATATGCAGTGATCTTGGGGTCAGTATTGCCACCAGATGGCCAATCTGCTGGTCTCTGTTTCAGGGCTGACTAGCCTGAGGGTGGAGTATGTGCCTTAATGAGAAGGGTCATCGGGCGCAGCACGCACACTCACAAGGCTTCCTGCTGGCTGCGGGCCAGCGCACGGCTGTTGCTGTGGTCGCCGGGTCACCCTAGCTGGGGCCCACTCTAGGGAGTACCGAGTGGAAAACAACCTGCTTCCATAAGGACACAAAGGCAGGAGCGAGGGCCGCCTCCTCTCAGCGCACGCACGTACGCAGTGGGCAGAGCCGCGCCGCTCCGCACCCTGCGTGGGAACAGGGTACACAAGCTTCAGCGCTGCGCGGGTCCGGGAGTCCTACGCCGTTCCCATCCTGGCTGAGCAATCCCCAGGACAGCCGAGCTCCCTCGGGGAGCTGGCACCTTGCGCGCGAGGTAAGTCCACCCTGGAGGTTGGGACCCGCTGGATAGGACCAGGCAGAGTCGCGGGAAAACAGCTGCTGTCTTCTGATCAGATCCGGAAAGGAAGGTGGGGGAGCGCTGGAGCTACTACGCCGGTCTGGGCTGCTCTGTAGCTAGCTTTGTGTCTTGATCCTAGTGGGAATGCGAGCAATCTGATCCATCTGACCCAACTGGATCAATTTACAGGTGGAAATCTGAGGCCCAGAGAGGTAAGCTGGCTTGGCAAAAACTAATTATTATTCCTTGTGTCTGTTTATCCCTCCCTGCTTCAGTGTAAAATTGGGCGCGACTTTTAATGAGACTCCGTATAGGTTAAAACAATGGAACCATACGAACTCGTTTTAAAAAGATCGCAGACAAGAAAAGTAGAGTTACAGATAGGCAATCAAGGTCAGGGGAAAAGAGAACAGAAAGTCTGTGGTACATAGGTGAGCTGCGTGGGCCAAGAGCCCTCAGAGAAATAGGTGTGCACCCTTTGCTATCAAGGTGCACTCTGAAAAGCTAAGGCTAGGACTGGAAGCCAGACCTTCTGGCTGCCACTGCAGTGCTCCTGGGACCTACGAGCTTAGAGAACGAGCTTATTGACCGGGGAAGCTGACAACCTGCCCAGGTGTTTGCTCCTAATCGTCTTGTGATCACTGACTCTGTAAAAATCTGGGTCCCCTCCCCAAGGTTCACACATAATTTTGCGCACAGTTTCAGATTTGACAGGAGGATGAAGCATTCCTGCTGTAAGGAATGACTGAAGACTAGCACCCAGGCTGCACTGTTTGGAGAAGTTTATTTTCCTTTAAAGGGAGGCAGCTGTCAGGAAGTGAGTTCCTGCTCTGAGTTTAGACAGCGTCCTGAGGCCCCTAGCTGCCTGATCTTGAACACATCCTTTAACCTCTCCAAGGCCCTATTTTCTTTGTAAACTATAGGTAAGATTGCTTCATCTTTCATACTGTTGTCAGACAACAGATGAACACTAAGTCCAGTGCCTGGCAATAGTGAATGATCAATAAAAGGGCTGGTGCACAGAACCCAGTGAGTCAAAGCTGTGCCATTTAAGAAAGGGTAATGACCTAGGGAAAATCAGGCTGTACCTGATACAGAAAGAAAACAAAATTTAAAAATTAAAAACATGCAAATATAGAGTCAGCCCTATAATGGCTTACAAATGGCTGCACATACCTTGGTGATAGTAACCTAAATAAGAGTACACCTATTGAGAATAAGGCTTCTGCTGGCTCAGTGGGAAAGACCTCAATGCAAGAGATCCAGGTTTGATCCCTGGGTCAGGAAGACTCCTGGAGAAGGAAATGGCAACTACTCCACTCTTCTTGCCTAGGACAAAAGGGTTATTCCTTGTGTCTGTTTATCCCTCCCTGCTTCAGTGTAAAATTGGGCGCGACTTTTAATGAGACTCCGTATAGGTTAAAACAATGGAACCATACGAACTCGTTTTAAAAAGATCGCAGACAAGGAAAGTAGAGTTACAGATAGGCAATCAAGGTCAGGGGAAAAGAGAACAGAAAGTCTGTGGTACATAGGTGAGCTGCGTGGGCCAAGAGCCCTCAGAGAAATAGGTGTGCACCCTTTGCTATCAAGGTGCACTCTGAAAAGCTAAGGCTAGGACTGGAAGCCAGACCTTCTGGCTGCCACTGCAGTGCTCCTGGGACCTACGAGCTTAGAGAACGAGCTTATTGACCAGGGAAGCTGACAACCTGCCCAGGTGTTTGCTCCTAATCGTCTTGTGATCACTGACTCTGTAAAAATCTGGGTCCCCTCCCCAAGGTTCACACATAATTTTGCGCACAGTTTCAGATTTGACAGGAGGATGAAGCATTCCTGCTGTAAGGAATGACTGAAGACTAGCACCCAGGCTGCACTGTTTGGAGAAGTTTATTTTCCTTTAAAGGGAGGCAGCTGTCAGGAAGTGAGTTCCTGCTCTGAGTTTAGACAGCGTCCTGAGGCCCCTAGCTGCCTGATCTTGAACACATCCTTTAACCTCTCCAAGGCCCTATTTTCTTTGTAAACTATAGGTAAGATTGCTTCATCTTTCATACTGTTGTCAGACAACAGATGAACACTAAGTCCAGTGCCTGGCAATAGTGAATGATCAATAAAAGGGCTGGTGCACAGAACCCAGTGAGTCAAAGCTGTGCCATTTAAGAAAGGGTAATGACCTAGGGAAAATCAGGCTGTACCTGATACAGAAAGAAAACAAAATTTAAAAATTAAAAACATGCAAATATAGAGTCAGCCCTATAATGGCTTACAAATGGCTGCACATACCTTGGTGATAGTAACCTAAATAAGAGTACACCTATTGAGAATAAGGCTTCTCTGCTGGCTCAGTGGGAAAGACCTCAATGCAAGAGATCCAGGTTTGATCCCTGGGTCAGGAAGACTCCCTGGAGAAGGAAATGGCAACTACTCCACTCTTCTTGCCTAGGACAAAAGGGACTGCTGTGCTACAGTCCATGGGTTACAGAAGAGTCAGACATGCCTGAGCAACTCAACAAGTTCAGAATAATGCACAACACTCAATATTTGACCCAAAGTCAAATGTTCAAAGTAGAAACTACCAGACATTCTAACAAGGACTCTTTTTTGGGGACTTCACATGACCCTTTTGAACAGAGCCAGAATCTGTATAGTTGTTTTTACAAGAGAGAAAAAGGAGGACATGCATGGGAACCTGGGCTCCCCGCTAATCTTGCCCAGTGATGGAGGCTCAGCTGAGTTTCTGCCAGGGTACAGGAGTTACTTGGCAGTTGGCTCACGTCCCTTGTGGATCAGTCGCTTGCTGGGGTAAACAGTGCCTTGGCTGATTCTGCTCTAGAACAAATAAATGGCTTTTCATTTAACTGATTGGGGAGGGGGTTGTTTGAGTGCTGTAACTGAAGCAAAAGGACATTTGTTGAGCTTGATTGTTCAAAGCCTGTTGCTTGTCTTTTGACAGGCTTAAATTCTTTAAAACCTATGGATCTAAAATTATGAGGACAGGGCCTGGGCAGGCCTGCCTATCTAGGCCTATCCAAATACTGTGTTGTCTACTTTTTCTACCATTTTAGGCCTTGCAAATAGAGACAGGAAAGTATGGCTTAGGGCAAATAGCTGCTGTTTAATTTGGATTAAAACACACACTACCTGTCTGGTAGTTACATTCCTCTCTGTGTATTTATAAAGTGCAATTTTTCCCCAGAGAGAGAGAAGGAAAGAGAGAATGTACGTGTATGTCTGGATTGTTACTTTCCCTCTTTCTACCTCACCCGCAGTCAGTCATTTCTCAACCCAGAGAAGTTCTGTTTTCTACAATCTTGGTGACTTTGGCAAGTTCCTTACCTTGCTGGCTCTGTTGCCTAATTTTGTTTCTCAGTAGCTTTCTCAGAAAAAAACAAAAAAATATTTTTTTTTAATATGATCTTTAGGTTCCGAACTCTTGGTGCTCTATGGCACAACAGAGCATACACACTAATTCACTTAGACAAAGGCTCTTACTGATTTGAAGGCAGTCCATGTACCTCTTCTGTGTTTCTGCTCCTCTAGACTCACTGATTTCATCCCTTCAACTATTCCTTAGGAGGACAAGAGTTAGAGCAGACTTTCTCCAGAAATGATCTATAGGTCCCTTGCATCAGAATTACCTAGGGGCTTTTCAGCCCCATCTGTGACCTACTGAATCACAGTCATAAAGAGTTGGACAAGAATTTACATGCCTCTTAAAGAACACACTTATGGTTGCCGGCAGGAGTGGGGGCAATGTGGGCAAGGGAGGAAGAATGAGGGGAAGGGTTAGTTAGGGAGTTTGGGACGGACATGTACACACTGCTATATTTAAAATGGATAACCAACAAGGACCTACTGTACAGCATATGGAATTCTGCTCAGTGTTATCTGGCAGCCTGGATGGGAGGCTTCCTGGATGGGAAGGTTTGGGAGAGAAAGTATACTTGTATATGTTGGCTGCGTCCCTTCACTGTTCATCTGAAACTATTAAAACATTGTTAGTCAGCTATACCCCAATATAAAATAAAAGTTAAAAAAAGATACATACAGCAACATAAAGGAATTTGCATGCCTAATAAGTGCACCTCCAGTTGCTTATGTGTGTATTGGGGGTGGAGACTATTAATTATTTATACACTTCTGTATTGTTTGTCTACTTATGGAATGAGTGAGAACCTCTTTTGTATTTTTTTTGCTTGTGCCACGTGGCAGTGTGGGACCTTATTTCCCCATTCAGGATCAAACCCATGCCCCTTACAGTGGAAGCACAGAGTCTTAACCACTAGATCACCTTTTTTTTTTTAAATTTCTTTTCCCCTTTATCTCTTTTGTAATTTAAACAAAAAACTTGTGACAGCCAAAGAAAATATGTTGGTGGCAAATAAACTCTTAGAAAGATGCTCAAGATCATTAATCATTGGGGAGATACATATTAAAATCACAAGCAGATAACACTTCATACAAAGACTGGCTACTCCAAGTATTGATGAGCTTATAGAACTGATACGCTGTTGGTAAGAAGTATGATACTTTCTTTTAAATATATATATCAGTATTTCTCTGGTGGTCTAGTGATTAAGACCCCATATTCCCAATGCAGGGGCCTGGGATTCGATCCATGGTCGGGGAACTAGATCTCACATGCCACAACTAAGACCCAGGATAGCCAAATAAATAAATACTAAAAAACAAAAACAAAAACCCACTTACCTTGCGATCTAAGCATTGCATTCCTAAAACAAACAGTGAAAAATAAACATTGCATTTGAGGTCCAGCTTTATTGAAACAGAGGAAACAATTTTTTATCCAGTGCATAGGTAACTCTGATATATTTATATAATATTATACTACTTGGCAGTAAGAAGTAATGAACTATTGATGCATCCTATAACATGAATGGATAGCAATATAATTTTGCTGAAAGGAGAAAGTCAGACAAAAAGCGTACATACTATAGAATTGCAGTTATATAGAATTCAAGGGGTAGTTTCTTTTTTTTAATTTTTTTTTTTAAAGATTTATTTATTCATTTTATTTTGGGCGGGGGTCGGGTTGGGGAGGGAGGGGAGCGGGCGTGCCACCTCTATTGATCTTTCATTTCTCCATTTTCATCCATCTTTGTTCTCCGGCCCATGTGGGCCTCCCATCGCGGTGGTGTCTGTCGTCGCAGAGCACCGGCTCTGGGCGCATGCGCTCCAGAGCTCCGGCTCGGCGATTGGACACATCGGTCCAGCCGCTCCGCGGCACGTGGGAACCTTCCCAGGCCAGGGGTCGAACCGGCACCCCTTGCACTGCAAGGCGGTGTCCTTACCCACTGGACCACCAGGGGAAGCCAAGAATTCAAGGGGTAGTTTCTTTTACCTGAGAGTTGAGTGTCTAACTCCGCTTGTAACAGTGTCATTGGCAATTTGTTCATTGTTTGGCCAGTGTTCCTCCAGGTCATTCATTCATTAATTCAATTAATTGAGCACCTACTATGTGTTACATCTAGAGTAGACACCAGATGATGTGTTGATGAATCTAAGAAACACGGTCTTTGCCCTTATGGAGGCTTCTGCTCTACTGAATGAATCAGTAATACAAGAACTGGTCCCGTTGATGAGCTTATAGAACTGATACGCTGTTGGTAAGAAGTATGATACTTTCTTTTAAATATATATATCAGTATTTCTCTGGTGGTCTAGTGATTAAGACCCCATATTCCCAATGCAGGGGCCTGGGATTCGATCCATGGTCGGGGAACTAGATCTCACATGCCACAACTAAGACCCAGGATAGCCAAATAAATAAATACTAAAAAACAAAAACAAAAACCCACTTACCTTGCGATCTAAGCATTGCATTCCTAAAACAAACAGTGAAAAATAAACATTGCATTTGAGGTCCAGCTTTATTGAAACAGAGGAAACAATTTTTTATCCAGTGCATAGGTAACTCTGATATATTTATATAATATTATACTACTTGGCAGTAAGAAGTAATGAACTATTGATGCATCCTATAACATGAATGGATAGCAATATAATTTTGCTGAAAGGAGAAAGTCAGACAAAAAGCGTACATACTATAGAATTGCAGTTATATAGAATTCAAGGGGTAGTTTCTTTTTTTTAATTTTTTTTTTTAAAGATTTATTTATTCATTTTATTTTGGGCGGGGGTCGGGTTGGGGAGGGAGGGGAGCGGGCGTGCCACCTCTATTGATCTTTCATTTCTCCATTTTCATCCATCTTTGTTCTCCGGCCCATGTGGGCCTCCCATCGCGGTGGTGTCTGTCGTCGCAGAGCACCGGCTCTGGGCGCATGCGCTCCAGAGCTCCGGCTCGGCGATTGGACACATCGGTCCAGCTGCTCCGCGGCACGTGGGAACCTTCCCAGGCCAGGGGTCGAACCGGCACCCCTTGCACTGCAAGGCGGTGTCCTTACCCACTGGACCACCAGGGGAAGCCAAGAATTCAAGGGGTAGTTTCTTTTACCTGAGAGTTGAGTGTCTAACTCCGCTTGTAACAGTGTCATTGGCAATTTGTTCATTGTTTGGCCAGTGTTCCTCCAGGTCATTCATTCATTAATTCAATTAATTGAGCACCTACTATGTGTTACATCTAGAGTAGACACCAGATGATGTGTTGATGAATCTAAGAAACACGGTCTTTGCCCTTATGGAGGCTTCTGCTCTACTGAATGAATCAGTAAGACATGTTGAATAGGAAACATGATTACTGGGTGAAAGCACTGGTTCCTTGGAAGGGGGATAGGAGTCGGAGAAGACTTAAGCAGGTTTCAACAGACAAATAAAGCAGTGAGTTTTGTTGTTGAATGACCACTCCACTCTGGCGCTGTGCATCGGTCAGGAGGCTGTTGTGCTGATTTAGGAGAAAGGTGATGGAGGTTTAGATTCAGGTGGTCTTGGGAAGCATGCAAAGAACTAACAGATATCCTTAATAAAACAAGGAAGATCCCAGAGGTTGCCACTGATCAACACTCTTTGAATTTGGTGTTTTATCAATTTTAGTCCATATTCCTGTCCTATTGCCTCCCTCTCTCCCCCAGCCTCCATCGCTGTATCCTTTTCCATTACCTCAGCTTACTCTTTATTTGTAAGGATTTCATGAGAGACCAGCAATAACTTCCCTAGTCCAGTTACACTAACCTGTGATACTCTTGATCTACTGATCTAGTCGACTTTCATGAAAGGAATGTGGATAGTCTGGCATGACCTGTTAGTCATTTTTTCTGTTAACCTATGCTGGCTCCCAGTGATTTCTCTTTCCCTTTCCAAGGGCTGATGGACCATCTGAAACAGAACTAAGAGTGGCTTAGGCCAATGTGGGGTGGGGAATGAAAGTGTGTTAGCTCATATAAAAAAAAAAAATCCAAAGTGAATCAGTTTGCACACGTGGCTGGATTAATTAATGCTCTCAGGGCTTAGTCTCATGGTCTTTCCAATCTCCCAGCTCCATTTCTTTGGTGTCAGTCGCATTGTCAGTCAGGCTCTGCTGTGCAGTTCTCATTACTTATTATTAGGATTATGGTTAGGTGTTCTCACCGTCTGCTTCAATATGATCAGCTAAATGTCCTTAGACAGCTTCATCCCTCTGATCCAAGGTCACGCTACTCTTTCCAGTGAACAATAATAGTAACAAAACAACAGCTAATAATAATAATAATAATAACAATAAAAAGCAGCTACTGTTACTGAAAGCTTACTGCATAACAGATGCTGTGCTAACACTACATGGATTATCTTAATGAAATCTTATAACAGCCCTATTAGGAAGGTTATATAATTATCCTAGGAAAGCCAGCTGATTGAGGCAAGAATCAGATTTCGAAATCAGATTTTCTGGCTCGAGGGTCTAGGCTCCTAACCTTCAAAGAATGACCCTTGCAGTTACTCTTTAGGGCTAAGAAGAGGAAAGCAAAGCCATCAAGTAGTGTGCCTCATTTTTACTTTTTCTGACCATGAATGTTAAAATTTAGTTGGCAGTCATAGTAGAGGCAGATCTTTGGAGGTTATTCTTACAGTTTTGTTAGTCCCAGATCCTTCTGGGTTTTAGAGTTCTGGAAGCTCTTTGTAAGGACCCTCCACCAACTCTTAAATAAATGAGGCTTATTAATGAGGATCCCTATGTTGCTATTCTCATTTCTATAGGTATTTCCTGCCTTTATTCCCCCACAGAATCTTTCATTAGTGTGGTGATTAACTTCGTCTTTGATAATCTTCCTAAGAACCCTAATCCCTAGAGGTTTTACATCCTTTTTCCCCTTGGCATGTTTAAATTGACCTCCCTCTATAACTTGGGGTGGGAGACTGAGGGATGTTCATCTTTTCTCACCATGACACTTTATGTTTTGAAGGAAATTTTTTTTTTTAAAGATTTATTTATTTATTTATGTTTTGGGGGGTGGGGTGGGGAGGGAGGGGAGCAGGCAGGCTACTTCTATTGGTCTTTCATTTGTCTATTTTCATCCATCTTTATTCTTTGGCCCATGTGGGCCTTCAATCGTGGTGGCCTCTGTTGTTGCAGAGCACTGGCTCTGGGCACATGCGCTTCAGAGCTCCGGCTGGGCAATTGGACACATGGGTCCAGCCACTCCACGGCACATGGGATCTTCCCAGGCCAGGGATCGAACCCGCGCCCCTTGCACTGCAAGGCGGTGTCCTTACCCACTGGACCACCAGGAAAGCCTGAAGGAAATTTTAAGATGAACTTTCCTCTGGGATCTGCTTGCATCCACTTCTCCATTCACTTCTGATTCGTCAGAATTAGGTTCAGAGTATCGTTCTCTTGTTATTTTTAAAAACATTTATTTATTTGGCTGTGCTGTGTCTTTTTGGAGGGGCATGGGTTGGGGAGGGAAGGGCGGGTGGGCCACTTCTATTGCTTTCATTCTTATAACAGACCTATTAGGAATGTTATATAATTATCCTAGGAAAGCCAGCTGATTGAGGCAAGAATCAGATTTCGAAATCAGATTTTCTGGCTCGAGGGTCTAGGCTCCTAACCTTCAAAGAATGACCCTTGCAGTTACTCTTTAGGGCTAAGAAGAGGAAAGCAAAGCCATCAAGTAGTGTGCCTCATTTTTACTTTTTCTGACCATGAATGTTAAAATTTAGTTGGCAGTCATAGTAGAGGCAGATCTTTGGAGGTTATTCTTACAGTTTTGTTAGTCCCAGATCCTTCTGGGTTTTAGAGTTCTGGAAGCTCTTTGTAAGGACCCTCCACCAACTCTTAAATAAATGAGGCTTATTAATGAGGATCCCTATGTTGCTATTCTCATTTCTATAGGTATTTCCTGCCTTTATTCCCCCACAGAATCTTTCATTAGTGTGGTGATTAACTTCGTCTTTGATAATCTTCCTAAGAACCCTAATCCCTAGAGGTTTTACATCCTTTTTCCCCTTGGCATGTTTAAATTGACCTCCCTCTATAACTTGGGGTGGGAGACTGAGGGATGTTCATCTTTTCTCACCATGACACTTTATGTTTTGAAGGAAATTTTTTTTTTTAAAGATTTATTTATTTATTTATGTTTTGGGGGGTGGGGTGGGGAGGGAGGGGAGCAGGCAGGCTACTTCTATTGGTCTTTCATTTGTCTATTTTCATCCATCTTTATTCTTTGGCCCATGTGGGCCTTCAATCGTGGTGGCCTCTGTTGTTGCAGAGCACTGGCTCTGGGCACATGCGCTTCAGAGCTCCGGCTGGGCAATTGGACACATGGGTCCAGCCACTCCACGGCACATGGGATCTTCCCAGGCCAGGGATCGAACCCGCGCCCCTTGCACTGCAAGGCGGTGTCCTTACCCACTGGACCACCAGGAAAGCCCGAAGGAAATTTTAAGATGAACTTTCCTCTGGGATCTGCTTGCATCCACTTCTCCATTCACTTCTGATTCGTCAGAATTAGGTTCAGAGTATCGTTTCTCTTGTTATTTTTTAAAAAAACATTTATTTATTTGGCTGTGCTGTGTCTTTTTTTGGAGGGGGGCATGGGTTGGGGAGGGAAGGGGCGGGTGGGCCACTTCTATTGCTTTCATTTATCTATTTCCTTCCATTTTTGTTCTTTGGCTTGTGTGGGCCTCCAATCGCGGTGGCCTCTGCTGTCCCAGAGCACCGGCTCTGGGCGCATGAGCTCCAGAGCTCCGGCTCGGTAATTGGACACATGGGTCCAGCCTCTCTGAGGCACGTGTGATCTTCCCAGGCCAGGGATCGAACCGTCGCCCCTTGCACTGCAAGGCGGTGTCTTTACCCACTGGACCACCCGGGAAGCCCTGTGCTGTATCTTAGTTGTGGCATGCAAACTTCTCAATCGCAGCGTATGAGATCTAGTTCTCTGACCAGGGATTGAATCCAGGACCCCTTGCAATGAGAGCTTGGAGTCCCAGCCACTGGGCCACAAAGGAAGTCCCTCATTTCCCCTGTTGCATGCATGCTTAGTCATTGAGTGTTGTCCAACTGTTTGTGGCCCCATGAACTGTAGCCTGCCAGGCTCCTCTGTCCATGGGATTCTTCAGGCAAGAATACTGGAGTGGGTTGCCATTTCCTTCTCAATTCTACTGTTACTTCTGTCTTTAAAGGGGTGAAATAATCAGGATGTCCAAACATTTACTTAGTACCTCTGTTTTTAGTGGAATGAAACTTGGAGGAAATAAGGAGATATTTTAAATACCCTATCCTTATTGTAGAATTTCTGCGCCCCAACACATTTAACTTTGAATCCTCACAGTCCAGAAAAATGCTTGACATGAAACAGCTGCTCCAAATATTTGTCGAATGAGTGTGAATACTCCAATTTTCTGTGCCAGTGTGAACAGAGGAGGAGAGGGGAGAAGAGAATTAACTGTTTTATCCCACCCTAGACTCAGAACCAGGCAGTGCATAACATTTAACAAACATTTGCTTTTTTTTAGTGTCACTATGTGCAAAACTGATTTTATCTTTAGTTCTTAATTGCTTTAGGTGTCACTATGTTTTTTCAAAAGCCTTCTGGATTCGTCAGAAATTAGGTTCAGAGTATCGTTTCTCTTGTTATTTTTTAAAAAAACATTTATTTATTTGGCTGTGCTGTGTCTTTTTTTGGAGGGGGGCATGGGTTGGGGAGGGAAGGGGCGGGTGGGCCACTTCTATTGCTTTCATTTATCTATTTCCTTCCATTTTTGTTCTTTGGCTTGTGTGGGCCTCCAATCGCGGTGGCCTCTGCTGTCCCAGAGCACCGGCTCTGGGCGCATGAGCTCCAGAGCTCCGGCTCGGTAATTGGACACATGGGTCCAGCCTCTCTGAGGCACGTGGGATCTTCCCAGGCCAGGGATCGAACCGTCGCCCCTTGCACTGCAAGGCGGTGTCTTTACCCACTGGACCACCCGGGAAGCCCTGTGCTGTATCTTAGTTGTGGCATGCAAACTTCTCAATCGCAGCGTATGAGATCTAGTTCTCTGACCAGGGATTGAATCCAGGACCCCTTGCAATGAGAGCTTGGAGTCCCAGCCACTGGGCCACAAAGGAAGTCCCTCATTTCCTCTGTTGCATGCATGCTTAGTCATTGAGTGTTGTCCAACTGTTTGTGGCCCCATGAACTGTAGCCTGCCAGGCTCCTCTGTCCATGGGATTCTTCAGGCAAGAATACTGGAGTGGGTTGCCATTTCCTTCTCAATTCTACTGTTACTTCTGTCTTTAAAGGGGTGAAATAATCAGGATGTCCAAACATTTACTTAGTACCTCTGTTTTTAGTGGAATGAAACTTGGAGGAAATAAGGAGATATTTTAAATACCCTATCCTTATTGTAGAATTTCTGCGCCCCCCAACACATTTAACTTTGAATCCTCACAGTCCAGAAAAATGCTTGACATGAAACAGCTGCTCCAAATATTTGTCGAATGAGTGTGAATACTCCAATTTTCTGTGCCAGTGTGAACAGAGGAGGAGAGGGGAGAAGAGAATTAACTGTTTTATCCCACCCTAGACTCAGAACCAGGCAGTGCATAACATTTAACAAACATTTGCTTTTTTTTAGTGTCACTATGTGCAAAACTGATTTTATCTTTAGTTCTTAATTGCTTATCCCAGGGTATCAAGGAAATCTCAGGACTGAGCATAGAGTGACCTCTACTGAAAAACATATTTTCTCCAGGACAAGCCTCTTTATCAGACTAGACCAAGAAGTAGAACAAAGGCACCCCTCTGCTCTTCCAGGCTTTAAAGCTGCATTTGCAAAGATAGTGGATAACTTAAGCTGTCTAATACTTGTGTTTTTAACTTTTTTTTGAGATAATTATCTATCAACAGTTAAGTTCTGAGGATAGTACAGAGGTGATGTGTGTCTTTACCTTGTTCCTTCAGTGACTACATCTTATTTCAGTGTAGCACAATGTCAAAACCAGGAAGTTGGCATTGATACAGTTCATGTGTTTTGATTGTTAGATGTCCTTTTATCACATGTGTGTGTGTGTGTATGAGTCATGCAGTCAGGTCTGACTCTGACTCTTTGTGACCCTATGGAGCCTGCCAGGCTCCTCTGTCCTTGGAATTCTCTAGTCGAGAATACTAGAGTGGATAGTCATTCCTTTCTCCAGGGGATCTTCCCAATCCAGGGATCAAACCTGGGTTTGCTGCATTGCAGGTAGATTCTTTACCCTCTGAACCACCAGCAGCAGAGCTCTTCATCATGTGTAGATTTCTGTAACCACCACTTCAGTTAATACAGATCAGTTTTATCACCACGAAGTTCTCCCTGTGCTATTCCTTTATAGTCACACCCACCTGCCCGCCACCCTCATTCCTACCCAGGTGTCACTAATCTCTTGTCTGCCATTTTAGATGTTTTATAAATGAAATCACACACTAAGCTTTTCAGGTTGCTTCTTCTGAGGCAGCATGATACCCTCAAGAACCATCCTCAAGTTGTTGCAGTATATTGGTGCATCCCTTTTTATTTTTGAGCATTCTCTGTTACTGGATATACCACCTTTTTTTTTTTTTCTAGTCACCCACCTATTAACTTCACCTATTACAACAGTATTTTGTTTGTTTTCAGTTTTTAGCTTTTACAAATAAAGTTTCAACAAACATTTATAGACAGGCTTTTGTACAGGCATAGGTTTTCTTCCTCTAGAATAGATGCCCTAGGGTACGATTGCTGGTAAGTATATGTTTAGTTTTCAAAGAAACAAACAATTTTCCAAAGCAGGTATACCATTTTACATCCCATCAGCAGTGTATGACAGATCCAGTTTCTCCAAATCCTTGCCAGTGTTTTATAATTTGGGGGGTGATGGTAAACAGCTTTATTGAGACATAATTCACATCACATAATTCACCCATTTAAAGTATACAAAACTTCCCTGTGGCTCAGAGAGTAAAGCATCTGCCTGCAACGTGGGAGACCCAGGTTCAAAGACCCAGGTTCAATCCCTGGGTTGGGAAGATCCCGTGGTGAAGGCAATGACTACCCACTCCAGTATTCTTGCCTGGAGAATTCCATGGACAAAGGAGCCTGGTGAGCTACTGTCCATGGGGTCTCAAAGAGCTGGACATGACTGAGTGACTAATACATACCCAAAGCATACAAATCAATGGTTTTTAGTATATTTACTGAGTAATGAAACCATCACCACTAACAAATTTAGAACATTTCGCCATTGCGAAAGAAACTCAGCCACCAAACTCTAGATCATTATTCCTTCAGCCCTGGAAACTACTAATCCATTTTCCATTTCTATAGATCTGCCTGTTCTAGACATTTCATATAAACAGAAGCATCAAATATGTGGTCCTTTGTGACTAACTTCGTTCATTTAGCATAATGTCTTCAAGATTCACTTATGTTATAGCACACATTAGTACTTCATTCCCTTTCATTGCCAAATAATGTATATTTTTAAAGGAATGAAAATGAGCTTCTTTCCATTACATGGGCTATAAACTAAGAGAACAGCAAAGTGCTGCTACAGAGAGATTCTGCCAGGCCTGCTTGGAGGGCTAGATTGCAATTAACGTTAAATGCTATTTTAAATGTTAAGCAGTTCTCTCTGAAGTATTACTTATGGCTTTTGTTTATTTAACAACAGTTCAGAGTAGTGGAACCTGAGTAACTTTCCTGAAATCCTGTTGGGATCTTTCTGGAGAAGCAGTGCGGTGGGTGATAAGTATCAGCGATTTAGGCCAGGGACAGGTCAACGGGTCAAAGGCAGCACTCAGGAGCTAGACTAGAGCTGTGCATCAGACAGATGTAGGCCAGGATCTTTCTGGGCCTTCTGCCTTCTGAACAGCCTTGCTCTTGCCAGGCAACTGTATGAATTATCTGATCCATAAGTCAGTGCCAGGACAGAAACTTCTGCTTCTAATACATGAAAAGGACCATTTGTGTATGCAAATATATATTCATGTATGTATCAGCATTGTGAGACAGAGAGGAAGACATAATGAATGGGTGCTCATATTGTCTCTAGGAGCTTTGTGTCTAGGCAGGAAGATGAGGCACAGCCCTAAGCAGTCTGAGTACAAGGCTGAATGGGATACGTGCCACTTTAAATATTCGGAAATATTTTATGCATCCAGAAAAGAACAGAGAACAAAATAACAAATGCCCATGTTCTTACTACCTAGCTTTGTTTAATTTTAGCATTTTTGCCATATTTGATTGAGTTTTTTTAGAAAAAAAATTTTTTTTTAAATTTTTTTTTTGGACGGGTTGGGGAGGGGCGGGGGCAGGCAGGCAGGCCCCTTCTATTGGTCTTTCATTTATTCATTTTCATCTATCTTGTTCTTTGGCCCATGTGGGCCTCCAATCGCAGTGGCCTCTGTTGTCGCAGAGCACCAGCTCTGGGCGCATGCGCTTCAGAGCTCCGGCTGGGCAATTGAACACATGGGTCCAGCCACTCCACGGCACATGGGATCTTCCCAGGCCAGGGATTGAACCGACGCCCCTTGCACTGCAAGGCGGTGTCCTTACCCACTGGACCACCGGGGAAGCCATGATTGAGTTTTTAAAAAAACAGAGCACCCAGATATTCAGCAATGAAAAGGAAGGACCTATTGATTACACACAACAGCTTACATGAATCTCAACGGAATTACGCTGAGTGAGTAAAGTCAGTCCCCAAAAGGTTACATATTATATGATTCAAATATACATATTATGTGATTTATATATGTTCTTTCATAAAGTAAATGCTTATTTATTTATTTATTTATTTATTGAGGGACCAGGGATTAAATCCTGGCCAGGCAGTGAAAGCTCCAGATCCTAACCACTCGACCACAGGAGAACAGATTCTTATTTGCTGGGTGTTAAGGATGAAATGGGACTGCAGCCAAATGGGTAGAAAGGCAATATGAAGGATCTTAAGATGGAACTGTTCTGCATCTTGACTGTATTGGTGTCAACATCCTGACTGTGTGATTGTTTTCCCTGTTGTCATTGGGGAAGTAGGGTAAAGAGTAAGATAAAGCCTCTGTACTATTTCTTACAACTGTGTGTTTTGTTTAAAAGTTTGTGTATGCAAATATATATTCATGTATGTATCAGCATTGTGAGACAGAGAGGAAGACATAATGAATGGGTGCTCATATTGTCTCTAGGAGCTTTGTGTCTAGGCAGGAAGATGAGGCACAGCCCTAAGCAGTCTGAGTACAAGGCTGAATGGGATACGTGCCACTTTAAATATTCGGAAATATTTTATGCATCCAGAAAAGAACAGAGAACAAAATAACAAATGCCCATGTTCTTACTACCTAGCTTTGTTTAATTTTAGCATTTTTGCCATATTTGATTGAGTTTTTTTAGAAAAAAAATTTTTTTTTAAATTTTTTTTTTGGACGGGTTGGGGAGGGGCGGGGGCAGGCAGGCAGGCCCCTTCTATTGGTCTTTCATTTATTCATTTTCATCTATCTTTGTTCTTTGGCCCATGTGGGCCTCCAATCGCAGTGGCCTCTGTTGTCGCAGAGCACCAGCTCTGGGCGCATGCGCTTCAGAGCTCCGGCTGGGCAATTGAACACATGGGTCCAGCCACTCCACGGCACATGGGATCTTCCCAGGCCAGGGATTGAACCGACGCCCCTTGCACTGCAAGGCGGTGTCCTTACCCACTGGACCACCGGGGAAGCCATGATTGAGTTTTTAAAAAAACAGAGCACCCAGATATTCAGCAATGAAAAGGAAGGACCTATTGATTACACACAACAGCTTACATGAATCTCAACGGAATTACGCTGAGTGAGTAAAGTCAGTCCCCAAAAGGTTACATATTATATGATTCAAATATACATATTATGTGATTTATATATGTTCTTTCATAAAGTAAATGCTTATTTATTTATTTATTTATTTATTTATTGAGGGACCAGGGATTAAATCCTGGCCAGGCAGTGAAAGCTCCAGATCCTAACCACTCGACCACAGGAGAACAGATTCTTATTTGCTGGGTGTTAAGGATGAAATGGGACTGCAGCCAAATGGGTAGAAAGGCAATATGAAGGATCTTAAGATGGAACTGTTCTGCATCTTGACTGTATTGGTGTCAACATCCTGACTGTGTGATTGTTTTCCCTGTTGTCATTGGGGAAGTAGGGTAAAGAGTAAGATAAAGCCTCTGTACTATTTCTTACAACTGTGTGTGAATCTCTTATCTCAGCATTAATTTAATTTAAAAAGCACCTCAGATACCCTTAAGTCCCCATTGATACTCTCCCCAATTCCATTGCTCTAACTCCCTTTCCACAGAGGTTAACTTTTTTCCTATGTAGATGGAAATAGTCAGTAAACTAAATATAATAGGAATAAAAAAGAGTTTTATTTGGGCCAAACAGAACTATCACCTGGGAGACAGCCGTTCAGATAGCTCTGAGGAACTGCTTCAGAGAAGCATGGTTTTCAGCACAGTGTTACATTATTATATCAGAATAAAGAACATCAAACAAGTCAGGAATATATCCCTTCAAGGTTACAGAAAAAGATAGATTAGCGGCTTCCTTGATGGCTCAGTGGCAAAGAGGCCGCCTGCCAATGCAGGAGACAGGGTTTGATCCCTGATCAGGGAAGATCCCACCTGCCGCAGAGCAGCTAAGCTTGAGCACCTCAGCTGTTGAGCTTGTGTTTTAGAGCCTGGGAACTGGAACCAGTGAAGCCCATGTGCCCTGGAGCCCATGCTCTGCAACAAGACAAGCCACTGCAGTGTGAAGCCCAAGCACTGCAACTACAGAATAGCCTCCACTCACTGCAACTACAGAAAAGCCTTTGCAATAAAGATGCAGCACAGCCAGAAAGAAATAAGATGATTAAAGAAAAATAAAACCAACATACCGACATGTTCATAGTGAGTTAGTATAACCTTGGCTTCTGGGGAGGGAGTCTTATCATTGAAGGCATACCAATATTGGTATTCCAGGAAAGGAAGCATTTAATACTTACCAGAGACATTCTTTACTTGTGGATATTGTGCCCTTTTCTTTAATAATTAAAGCAGATATGACAGTGTATGTCTGATAGTCCACAAACATGCCATTTAGTTACAGAACAAAGAGAACAGATTCTTATTTGCTGGGTGTTAAGGATGAAATGGGACTGCAGCCAAATGGGTAGAAAGGCAATATGAAGGATCTTAAGATGGAACTGTTCTGCATCTTGACTGTATTGGTGTCAACATCCTGACTGTGTGATTGTTTTCCCTGTTGTCATTGGGGAAGTAGGGTAAAGAGTAAGATAAAGCCTCTGTACTATTTCTTACAACTGTGTGTGAATCTCTTATCTCAGCATTAATTTAATTTAAAAAGCACCTCAGATACCCTTAAGTCCCCATTGATACTCTCCCCAATTCCATTGCTCTAACTCCCTTTCCACAGAGGTTAACTTTTTTCCTATGTAGATGGAAATAGTCAGTAAACTAAATATAATAGGAATAAAAAAGAGTTTTATTTGGGCCAAACAGAACTATCACCTGGGAGACAGCCGTTCAGATAGCTCTGAGGAACTGCTTCAGAGAAGCATGGTTTTCAGCACAGTGTTACATTATTATATCAGAATAAAGAACATCAAACAAGTCAGGAATATATCCCTTCAAGGTTACAGAAAAAGATAGATTAGCGGCTTCCTTGATGGCTCAGTGGCAAAGAGGCCGCCTGCCAATGCAGGAGACAGGGTTTGATCCCTGATCAGGGAAGATCCCACCTGCCGCAGAGCAGCTAAGCTTGAGCACCTCAGCTGTTGAGCTTGTGTTTTAGAGCCTGGGAACTGGAACCAGTGAAGCCCATGTGCCCTGGAGCCCATGCTCTGCAACAAGACAAGCCACTGCAGTGTGAAGCCCAAGCACTGCAACTACAGAATAGCCTCCACTCACTGCAACTACAGAAAAGCCTTTGCAATAAAGATGCAGCACAGCCAGAAAGAAATAAGATGATTAAAGAAAAATAAAACCAACATACCGACATGTTCATAGTGAGTTAGTATAACCTTGGCTTCTGGGGAGGGAGTCTTATCATTGAAGGCATACCAATATTGGTATTCCAGGAAAGGAAGCATTTAATACTTACCAGAGACATTCTTTACTTGTGGATATTGTGCCCTTTTCTTTAATAATTAAAGCAGATATGACAGTGTATGTCTGATAGTCCACAAACATGCCATTTTAGTTAGCAGAAAATCAAGTTAAGTCATGTGTAAGTCATAATGACTTCTCTATACCTCAATATGTGAGAATTTCTTTAATCACTTGAATTTATTGTTAATTATATCCACAAAAAATTTAATACCTGTGCTACAGGTGTATTTGTCCCAAAACGAAATCTAGCATTGTTTCACATATTTTAAACTTCTAAAAACTTAAGAAAAATTTTTTTCTTTTCACATTTTAAACTTTTAGAAATGGTATCATACTGGCTTCCCAAGTGGCTCAGCCAGTACAGAATCTGCCCACAGTGCAGGAAACCTGGGTTAGATCCATGGGTCAGGAAGATACCATGAGGAAGGGAATGGCAAGCCACTCCAGTATTTTTGCTTGGAGAATCCCATGGACAGTGGAGCCTGGCTGGCTATAGTCCATAGGGTTGCAAAGACTTGGGCACAACTGAGCAACTAACACACACACTCAATCCATCTAGGACTTGCTTATATATGTATTTTCCTATTTACATCATCTGTGAAGATATCCATGTTGATACATGGATCTATAGTGGGTTTTTTTTTTTTTTTTACTGTTCAGAATTCCATTATATGACTATACCACAAGTTACTCGCTCACTTTCATTGAGATGTTTATGCTTTTTCTGATTTTTTGGTTATTTCAGCAGTACTGCAGTGAACATTCCTATCTGTATTTCTTGTGTGTATGTGGAGAAGTTTCTTGCAGGTGGGGGTATATCCAGGAGTAGAACTCCTGGGTCTGATAGTGTGTGAATTTTCAACTTCTCTAAACATTGCCAAGTTGCTCTTTAGCATTGTTGCGAAAGTTTGCGTCATCATATCAGTACATGAGATTTCCCATTCATCTACAGTATCACCAACATTTTATTTTCATAATTTGCTGATCTCTTGGTCATGGAATGGAAAACCAACATACCGACATGTCAGTGAGTTAGTATAACCTTGGCTTCTGGGAGGAGTCTTATCATTGAAGGCATACCAATATTGGTATTCCAGGAAAGGAAGCATTTAATACTTACCAGAGACATTCTTTACTTGTGGATATTGTGCCCTTTTCTTTAATAATTAAAGCAGATATGACAGTGTATGTCTGATAGTCCACAAACATGCCATTTTAGTTAGCAGAAAATCAAGTTAAGTCATGTGTAAGTCATAATGACTTCTCTATACCTCAATATGTGAGAATTTCTTTAATCACTTGAATTTATTGTTAATTATATCCACAAAAAATTTAATACCTGTGCTACAGGTGTATTTGTCCCAAAACGAAATCTAGCATTGTTTCACATATTTTAAACTTCTAAAAACTTAAGAAAAATTTTTTTCTTTTCACATTTTAAACTTTTAGAAATGGTATCATACTGGCTTCCCAAGTGGCTCAGCCAGTACAGAATCTGCCCACAGTGCAGGAAACCTGGGTTAGATCCATGGGTCAGGAAGATACCATGAGGAAGGGAATGGCAAGCCACTCCAGTATTTTTGCTTGGAGAATCCCATGGACAGTGGAGCCTGGCTGGCTATAGTCCATAGGGTTGCAAAGACTTGGGCACAACTGAGCAACTAACACACACACTCAATCCATCTAGGACTTGCTTATATATGTATTTTCCTATTTACATCATCTGTGAAGATATCCATGTTGATACATGGATCTATAGTGGGTTTTTTTTTTTTTTTTACTGTTCAGAATTCCATTATATGACTATACCACAAGTTACTCGCTCACTTTCATTGAGATGTTTATGCTTTTTCTGATTTTTTGGTTATTTCAGCAGTACTGCAGTGAACATTCCTATCTGTATTTCTTGTGTGTATGTGGAGAAGTTTCTTGCAGGTGGGGGTATATCCAGGAGTAGAACTCCTGGGTCTGATAGTGTGTGAATTTTCAACTTCTCTAAACATTGCCAAGTTGCTCTTTAGCATTGTTGCGAAAGTTTGCGTCATCATATCAGTACATGAGATTTCCCATTCATCTACAGTATCACCAACATTTTATTTTCATAATTTGCTGATCTCTTGGTCATGGAATGGTCTCTCATTATGTTTCTGTTTGAGGTTGTTGTTTTTTTTTTTTTGGTTGCACTACATGGCTTATAGGATCTTAGCTGCTTGACCAAGGATTGAATCCAGGCCCTCGGCAGTGAAAGCTGAGTCCTAGCTACTGGACTGCCAGGGAATTCCAAACTAGTTCTTAAATATATTTAGGTAAAGCTTTATAATTTTCTTCACAAATATCTTGTACATCTTTTATGATTATTATTACTATTGTATGTGTGATTGAATGCAGGCCACGTCAGGGAAAGCCTGAAATCCTAACCTCTAGGGCACCAGGGAATTCTTTATCTTTTGTTAAATTAAGATATTTTAAGAAGGAATATATAATATGTGTTATTATGAAATCTTTTTATTATTATGCTGCTCTTTTTCCTTAAATGAATTCTTAAAAAATTTTTACTGGTGTAAACAGGAATTTAATTTCTTTTGGAATATGGATCTCCAGCAAAATTGAGGACTTCTCACTTTTTCTTACATGTAGTTTTTAGTTCACTTCAAAACTGTGTGTGTGTGTGTGCTCAGTTGTGTCCACCTCTTTGCAGTCCCATGGACTGTAGCCTGCCAGGCTCCTCTTCCCATGGCATTTTCCAAGTAAGAGTACTAGAGTGGGGTGCCATTTCTTTCTCCAGCAGATCTTCCTGACCCAGGGACGGAACCCACATCTTCTGTATTGAGAGGAGGATTTTTCCACCAGGGCCACCTGGCAAGCCCCTTCAAAGGTATAGAAGCATATAATTTAAAGAGATGGATAGTTCTACACTTGTGATGAGAAAGAGAAACAGGTAATTCTATTATACAGTGTCTATTATGAAACGGAGCCTTTCCTCTTCTCTTTCCTGCTCCAACCACTATCAGGCAATTCCTTCTGTTATTTTTAGCCCATTGTCTTATAGCACACGTGTACTACTTCTTCTTGAGCAGTACAGTTTAGTGTGTGAATTTTCAACTTCTCTAAACATTGCCAAGTTGCTCTTTAGCATTGTTGCGAAAGTTTGCGTCATCATATCAGTACATGAGATTTCCCATTCATCTACAGTATCACCAACATTTTATTTTCATAATTTGCTGATCTCTTGGTCATGGAATGGTCTCTCATTATGTTTCTGTTTGAGGTTGTTGTTTTTTTTTGGTTGCACTACATGGCTTATAGGATCTTAGCTGCTTGACCAAGGATTGAATCCAGGCCCTCGGCAGTGAAAGCTGAGTCCTAGCTACTGGACTGCCAGGGAATTCCAAACTAGTTCTTAAATATATTTAGGTAAAGCTTTATAATTTTCTTCACAAATATCTTGTACATCTTTTATGATTATTATTACTATTGTATGTGTGATTGAATGCAGGCCACGTCAGGGAAAGCCTGAAATCCTAACCTCTAGGGCACCAGGGAATTCTTTATCTTTTGTTAAATTAAGATATTTTAAGAAGGAATATATAATATGTGTTATTATGAAATCTTTTTATTATTATGCTGCTCTTTTTCCTTAAATGAATTCTTAAAAATTGTTACTGGTGTAAACAGGAATTTAATTTCTTTTGGAATATGGATCTCCAGCAAAATTGAGGACTTCTCACTTTTTCTTACATGTAGTTTTTAGTTCACTTCAAAACTGTGTGTGTGTGTGTGCTCAGTTGTGTCCACCTCTTTGCAGTCCCATGGACTGTAGCCTGCCAGGCTCCTCTTCCCATGGCATTTTCCAAGTAAGAGTACTAGAGTGGGGTGCCATTTCTTTCTCCAGCAGATCTTCCTGACCCAGGGACGGAACCCACATCTTCTGTATTGAGAGGAGGATTTTTTCCACCAGGGCCACCTGGCAAGCCCCTTCAAAGGTATAGAAGCATATAATTTAAAGAGATGGATAGTTCTACACTTGTGATGAGAAAGAGAAACAGGTAATTCTATTATACAGTGTCTATTATGAAACGGAGCCTTTCCTCTTCTCTTTCCTGCTCCAACCACTATCAGGCAATTCCTTCTGTTATTTTTAGCCCATTGTCTTATAGCACACGTGTACTACTCCTTCTTGAGCAGTACAGTTTAGGCGTTCTTTGATTTCCCCTAAGGACTACGAGGCTTTAACTCTTTTTGCTCTTTCTCCATCACCCTGTCGTTTCAGTATATAATATGAATTAGATCAGTTGCATTATTAGCTGTGTAGATTCTATTTATAGTTGAATCAGGTGGCAACACATAATTACTTTGATCTTTTCTGCACAATATTTTGTTATAAACATTGTTATAACAATTATTTTTGTTTGTTGGTTTATTTCTTAGTTTCACATGTACTGTCTGTAATTGCCTGAATAAGGACCATGTTCTCTGCTGATTCAATAGATTTGTTCTCAAGACATTCTAGTATCTAGCCCAGACTGTTTGCTGTCTCTCTGTTACCAAGAGTCAAACTTGGGATTTCCTTTCATCTATCCTGGGAATTTCCTCAGACTCTTGGCTTCTATCACAGATGACCAGGTTCCTATATCTTGTGTCTTTCTCTTTCAGGATTTATTATTTCTTTTTTTTTTTTGGTGGAGCATAGTTTCTTGACAAAGAAACTGTAAACTAAATTCTCCAGGACTTCAGGATTCTGAAATTTCCTCTCAATGTGTTTAGATTTGATTCTTTTTTTAAGAAAACTTATCCTGCTTGGGATTTATACTTCCTAGATCTAAACATTAATATTTTTTATAAATTCTAGACAACTATTAGTCTCATCTCTTCATACATTGCCTTTTCTCTCTGTCTTTATTCTTTTTAAAAAAAATTTATTCATCTATTTTTGGCTATTCTGGGTTTTCACTGCTGCTGCAGGCTCTTCTCTAGTTGCAGGGAGTGGGGGCTACTCTCTAGTTGAGGTGAGCAGGCTTCTTGTTGTGGTGACTTTTTCTTGTTGTAGAACTCAGGCTCTAGGGCACACAGGCTTCAGTAGTTGTGGCACACGGACTCAATAGTTGCAGCTCCGAGACTCTAGAGCACAGGCTCAGTAATTGTGGCTCCCGGGCTTAGTTGCTCCACAGCATGTGGGTTCTTTTTGTTGAGGTGACTTTTCTTGATGTGGAACTTGGGCTCCAGGGCACATGGGCTTCAGTAGTTGCAGCACATGGGCTCAATAGCTATGGCTCTGAGGCTCTAGAGCACAAGCGCAATAACCGTGGCTTGTAGGTTTAGTTGCTTCACAGCATGTGGGATCTTCCTGGATTAGGGATTGAACTCGTGTCTCCTGCACTGGCAGGTGAACTCTACCACTGAGCTACTAGGGAAGCCCTCGCTGTCTTTATTCTTGTCTCCTGGAACAGACTTTGTATCTGATCTTATTTCTATATTCAGATCCCTTGTTTCTCCTTCATATTTTTCATGATCTTCTCTTTCTTTATAGCAGTCCAGATACTTTCTTCACATCTATCTGCTGCTTTACTATTTATCTTTCCTTAATGTTTTTATTTTATTATTATTTTTTAAACCATACCTACTGCTTTTTTTTTCCTTTTAGTATTTATTCATTGGGATGGACCTAGTCTTAGTTTGCAACAGGTGGGATCTAGCTTCCTAACCAGGGATTAGAACCCAGGCCCTCTGCATTAGAAGCATGGAGTCATAGCCACTGGACCACCAGGGAAATCTCCTATCTTTCCTAAATGTTTAAAGTGTCTATTTAGTCTTTAATTTCAAAGACTAAAATTTTAGCTTCTGTAAGTTCTGCTTGGTGCTTTAAAAAAAAAAAAAAACCAAACCATACAATCTGGAATTATACATATCTGTAAACAACAACAAAAAAAGGAAAACTTAAAAAAAAAAAAAAAGGAAAAACCATACAGGTCTTTATTTTTTGTATGTTTTTTCTTTTCCTGTTTATTTTATAGTTTCTCTCTGGTAATTTGATTGTCTGATGTTCTTAGGATCTACTCCTGCTCTTATGTCCAATGATGTTCACTTATACTTATAATTTTGGATTTTAAACCCATCTTCAAGATAGGGTTCTCTCTCAGAGTACAATGTGGCCAAGGTTAAGAATGTGCCCTCCTGGAGACATTTTATTTTTCCTGTGGGTATTAATACTAGCATTAGTCCAGGACTTCTTTTTATTGTGGTGGTGGTTTATTTCTCAGCATTGATCTCCTTGTACCACAGGTGCAGTATGCATTTGAGCCTATGATTCAGTGAAAACAGGCATATTATTATGAATTTTCAGAAAGGACTATTCTCTTTACTCAGGACCCAAGCCAAGATGAAGAGGCATCTTTGCCATTCTCTGTGTTGGTTGGGGGACATTTTTTTCAAACCTCTCACTTCACTAGCGTGCTTGAGGAAAGGAGCTTGTTTCCTGATTCTACCTATTGCCCGAGTCTCTGAATCACTGAGCTGGGCAGTGGCCTCTTCCCTGCTCACGCTGTCCACTTTGGCTACAGCTGCATCAGCGTAGCTGCTCCTGCTCTGGTTTTCAGTTCCCTCCATCTGGCGATTCCTGCTGATTTCCTTAACTTTCTTGCATGACTTGCCATCCAGTGAAAAGGAAGTTTGTTATAGCTGATGTGGCATTTCTACATATTCTCTAGTAGGGAGATTTTCCCTGTCCATAGTACTGGCATTTGTACTTTTTAAACTTAGAAATCAAGGAGAAAAGTACGTCTGGCTGGGAGGATCAGGAAAGGCCTTAGAGATACATGTCAGAGCCTAGAGACATGAGAGGGGTTACAGCAGGTGCAAAGGCAGAGGCAGGAAGTGACCATGCACGAACAGAGAAAAAGCACGTGACTTTCTGGAGTGTGTCAGGGAAGAGGAAAGTGAGGCCAGACAGAGGTCCCAGGATCATAAGTCTTGTTTCAGGAAGTTTAAACTGGAAGCATATCCAGGATGAATGGGTGTGGATGGCACAGGTAGGAGAGGGGTTTGGATTTGAGAAAATGATTTTGGACGCTGTGGAAATAGTCAGGGTAATAGGGAGTGTGACCTGAATGGGGTAGTGGTGGGCGGAGAGGAGGGAACCTCTGGGAGAAAGAAGGTAAGAGACTCTCAGCTGAACCAGATAAAGAAATCTGGGTCAAGAGCTCGGGGGAAAGGAGGAAAAGCCAGGCAAGCACATTGTCTGAATCCTGGGACGTGAACTTAAAATGTCAACAATTATCTGAGCTGTGTGCTCCCTTTTAAGATTGTCCAGATACTGCCCACACATGCTAATAAGCGGTTCATCTTGACTCTACAGGTAGCTAAATGTATTTTTAGGCCACTTGGTGAATAGCTGTCTTGGGATCAGGGATTTCTCAGCATTGATTTCCTTGTACCACAGGTGCAGTATGCATTTGAGCCTATGATTCAGTGAAAACAGGCATATTATTATGAATTTTCAGAAAGGACTATTCTCTTTACTCAGGACCCAAGCCAAGATGAAGAGGCATCTTTGCCATTCTCTGTGTTGGTTGGGGACATTTTTTTCAAACCTCTCACTTCACTAGCGTGCTTGAGGAAAGGAGCTTGTTTCCTGATTCTACCTATTGCCCGAGTCTCTGAATCACTGAGCTGGGCAGTGGCCTCTTCCCTGCTCACGCTGTCCACTTTGGCTACAGCTGCATCAGCGTAGCTGCTCCTGCTCTGGTTTTCAGTTCCCTCCATCTGGCGATTCCTGCTGATTTCCTTAACTTTCTTGCATGACTTGCCATCCAGTGAAAAGGAAGTTTGTTATAGCTGATGTGGCATTTCTGCATATTCTCTAGTAGGGAGATTTTCCCTGTCCATAGTACTGGCATTTGTACTTTTTAAACTTAGAAATCAAGGAGAAAAGTACGTCTGGCTGGGAGGATCAGGAAAGGCCTTAGAGATACATGTCAGAGCCTAGAGACATGAGAGGGGTTACAGCAGGTGCAAAGGCAGAGGCAGGAAGTGACCATGCACGAACAGAGAAAAAGCACGTGACTTTCTGGAGTGTGTCAGGGAAGAGGAAAGTGAGGCCAGACAGAGGTCCCAGGATCATAAGTCTTGTTTCAGGAAGTTTAAACTGGAAGCATATCCAGGATGAATGGGTGTGGATGGCACAGGTAGGAGAGGGGTTTGGATTTGAGAAAATGATTTTGGACGCTGTGGAAATAGTCAGGGTAATAGGGAGTGTGACCTGAATGGGGTAGTGGTGGGCGGAGAGGAGGGAACCTCTGGGAGAAAGAAGGTAAGAGACTCTCAGCTGAACCAGATAAAGAAATCTGGGTCAAGAGCTCGGGGGAAAGGAGGAAAAGCCAGGCAAGCACATTGTCTGAATCCTGGGACGTGAACTTAAAATGTCAACAATTATCTGAGCTGTGTGCTCCCTTTTAAGATTGTCCAGATACTGCCCACACATGCTAATAAGCGGTTCATCTTGACTCTACAGGTAGCTAAATGTATTTTTAGGCCACTTGGTGAATAGCTGTCTTGGGATCAGGGGCAGCATGTTCCAATAGAGTCCCCAGAAGTGAAGCTAGATGTGTTTGTCTTCCCAGAACCTGCCGCCATGACAGAACATGAGGGTGATGAGCTGTCCTCCAGGACGGGGACTCCAGATGGGGACGATCGGCTCTCTGAGGACAGATTCTTGCTCCAACAGAGGCTGGCCATCAGGGAACTCGTCGACACCGAGGTCTCCTATTTGCATGTGCTCCAGCTCTGTGCCTCTGACATTAGGAGCCGCCTGCAGCAGGTATCTGGGTGGGCTACCCTCAACCTGTCTTTACAAGGGCAAACGTGGGGCCCAGCTTCTGAGACCTCACCTCTGTTGATGGATGGGAAGTGGTGAGAGTGAAGTTACAGTGCTTCCGCCTACTGGCCCTGCTGCCTTCAGCAAGGTTTTTGCCACCTTGGGGCCTTAGTATATTCTTATGCTAAATGGGCAGAGAATAATCACCTCAGAGAGTTTAGTGGTCAGATGGATAAAATAATCCTTTATTAAGTTTAGAACAGATTAAGTGACCCAATTCAAATTATCTCATTTGGAGGGTGCTAACATGGAAAAGTTATCATTATAGTGGGTTTCTATTTTAGTGTTCATTTTTTATGAACTTAAGAAACAACAAAGGCTCTCTCAATAGCATTTCAGGCATCCCCCAGCAGGTAAGGTCCATAAGGGGAAAGACTGTTTATTAATAGTTCAGTGTATCCCAGTTCTTGACAAATAAATAAAGGACTTCAATTATTGCTTTTTGAAAGAATGAAATAAGTAGATAACATAGAAGGTGAAAACCCTCCCTTTAATCCTTCATAAATTGGTATTTTTCTTTGGTGACATTAAAAGAACAAATATAGATTGTTACTTACTTTAGCAAGAATAAAGCATACTATAGACATTTTTTCTCCTGTTAGCTATTCCTACTTGATGGTGCATCGAGGACATCTATCTGTATATATATATATACATATATATATATACTATAGAGGGCTTCTCAGCAGTAAAGAATCTGTCTGCAATGAAGGAGACATAGGAGGCGTGAGTTCGATCCCTGGGTCATGAAGATCCCCTGGAGTAGGGCATGGCAACTCACTCCAGTGCTCCTACCTAAAAAGTCCCATCAACAGATGAGCCTGGTGGGCTACAGTCCATAGGGTTGCAAAGACTTGGATGCAAGTGAAGCAACTGAGCACAGTCAACCTTATGTAGGCATCCTGCATCATTTTTAACAGTGGCATAGCTTAGTTCATAGGGGCTGGAGTTCAGAATGTATCTCAAGGTAATAGTGGGTGGTAGATATTAAGTATGCCAGAGCTGGAGTCCAACCTCCTACACTTACATGACAGATGGGGAAATGAGAAAAGAAAAATTGTAATTGGCAGCAGACCTTGGATAATACAGTGTAGCTTTCCTTTTGTGCTAAGTGCATCATCTCTTCCATTTTCTTGTAGAGTAATGAAAATACCCAATTTATAAAATTTCAAAGTCCTTTCAAACATTCTTCTGGGGTAGTCTTCCCAAGAGTGATGAAACCCCAGTGGTGTGACTGTTCTGGACTACTGTCCAAACCTACAAAAAATAAAAAGTCACTCCAACAAACTCCTAAGCAACCTCCAATGGTGTCTTTGTCCCTTCCAGCTGCCACAGGGAGATCTGGATGTCCTGTTCTCAAACATTGATGATATCATCCAGGTGAACAGCAGATTGCTTCGTAATCTACAGGAGACAGCTCCCAGGGAAGAGGAACAAGTGCAGCTGATCGGTAAGCAGAAAACCGGGCAGATAGCAGCCTGAGATTCCCATGGAATAGTTCTAGGCATGTGGTCATTGCTGTGCTTTTCCCAGCATTCCAGGGAAATGCAGCTCAGTGAAAGACCGTTTTGGGGGTTCCTGAAATATAGTATGTAAGAGCTGGCAAGACCCTCCAATGATACTCAGCACAACTCTTTACTACAGACGAGGAGGCTGAGGCCTCAAGACAGAGAGGACATCCTGGTAGACACATAATTGGTTAGTGATGTGGCTGAGACTTTATCCTGGGGTTCTGGCATAGTCATTCACTCAACAGGTGTTTACTGATTGTCTACAGTGTGCTAGTCGCTGTGCTGTGTGCCAGGGTAACAGAGAGATCCCATCAACCAGAGGGTATGATCTTCTGTTCTTATGGGTTAATGAATTAGTGAGAGAGACAGATGATAAACAGATAAATGGGACAGTTTTAAGTAGTAACTTGTAATTTAAAGAGTAACAAATGTAGTCACTTGTGAGAAAAGAGGAGGCCACCTGAGGAGAGGACATTTGAATTGAGGCCTGTTAGGAAGGAATCAGCTATGAGAAGATCTGGAGAGAGGAGAGAGAGAATAGGTATGCAAAGGCCCTGAGGCAGAGATGAGCCTAGGAGATCTGAAGGACAGGCAGAAACAAGGCTGGTGTGGCTCCAGGAGAATGAGTAAAGGGAGAGTGTAAGGAGATAGGAAAAAGAGGCAGAGAAGGACCAGATCCTGCAGGGCCTTCTAGGTCTTGGTAACAAGTGTGGGTTTTCTTCTCAGTGTGCTGAGAAGTCATCGGACAGTTTTGAGCAGGGAAGTGCTCAGATTTCTTTCTGAAGATCCTTTTAGTAGTTGTGAACAGCAGGTTGTGAAAGAGTGGAAATAACGAGACCAGCTGGTGGTTTTACCTTCACCTAGGTGAGAGACAGAGGTGGACTCCTGATTTTGAAATAGTTAGGATTACCAGACATGAAAAAGGAAAGATGAGTGGGTGTAAACTTCAAACTTCTGCAGTCCCTTCCCATCCGCTGTTCTGGGGCTACTTGTCTATGGTCAGGGGTTTTCAGGTAGAGTCAGAGAACAAAAAATGAATGGTATTATGCAGAAAAGAGGATGAGGTGGGGGCATCCACCCAGTCCCCCTGACCTTGACACTTCCAATCTTGTATCCTTCCTTAGACATGAATGATGATGGTGGGAATTATAAATAACAGACACATGAATGTTTTGAAAAAGCCTACTTTTAGTGTTCACTAAATGCCCAGCGCTGTTCTGAGGTACAAGTAGTAATTCATTTAATCCTCACAACAATCCTGCACATTAGTTGCTGTTGTTACATTTAAGAAACTGAGGCACAGAGAGGAGTGACCTGCTTCAGGTCGTCCACACAGTTGCTAGTCATTCACTCAACAGGTGTTTACTGATTGTCAAAGGGTAAACAGAGAGATCCCATCAACCAGAGGGTATGATCTTCTGTTCTTATGGGTTAATGAATTAGTGAGAGAGACAGATGATAAACAGATAAATGGGACAGTTTTAAGTAGTAACTTGTAATTTAAAGAGTAACAAATGTAGTCACTTGTGAGAAAAGAGGAGGCCACCTGAGGAGAGGACATTTGAATTGAGGCCTGTTAGGAAGGAATCAGCTATGAGAAGATCTGGAGAGAGGAGAGAGAGAATAGGTATGCAAAGGCCCTGAGGCAGAGATGAGCCTAGGAGATCTGAAGGACAGGCAGAAACAAGGCTGGTGTGGCTCCAGGAGAATGAGTAAAGGGAGAGTGTAAGGAGATAGGAAAAAGAGGCAGAGAAGGACCAGATCCTGCAGGGCCTTCTAGGTCTTGGTAACAAGTGTGGGTTTTCTTCTCAGTGTGCTGAGAAGTCATCGGACAGTTTTGAGCAGGGAAGTGCTCAGATTTCTTTCTGAAGATCCTTTTAGTAGTTGTGAACAGCAGGTTGTGAAAGAGTGGAAATAACGAGACCAGCTGGTGGTTTTACCTTCACCTAGGTGAGAGACAGAGGTGGACTCCTGATTTTGAAATAGTTAGGATTACCAGACATGAAAAAGGAAAGATGAGTGGGTGTAAACTTCAAACTTCTGCAGTCCCTTCCCATCCGCTGTTCTGGGGCTACTTGTCTATGGTCAGGGGTTTTCAGGTAGAGTCAGAGAACAAAAAGTGAATGGTATTATGCAGAAAAGAGGATGAGGTGGGGGCATCCACCCAGTCCCCCTGACCTTGACACTTCCAATCTTGTATCCTTCCTTAGACATGAATGATGATGGTGGGAATTATAAATAACAGACACATGAATGTTTTGAAAAAGCCTACTTTTAGTGTTCACTAAATGCCCAGCGCTGTTCTGAGGTACAAGTAGTAATTCATTTAATCCTCACAACAATCCTGCACATTAGTTGCTGTTGTTACATTTAAGAAACTGAGGCACAGAGAGAGGGAGTGACCTGCTTCAGGTCGTCCACACAGTGGGCAAGCCAGGGGGATGTGCACTGGGGAGGCGGCCCCGGAGCCGGTGCCCTCTCCTCCCGCGCTGAGCAGCATCCATGCGGTAGAGAGCAGGAGGAGAGCCTGTGTATGCTGTTTACTCTTCTCCTGAAAACATGATGCTTCATTGAAACAGCAGTAGGAATGAGTGACTCTTTCCTGTATTAATTCTTAGAGTTTCATTCATTTATTTTTGGCTTTGCTGGGTCTTCGTTGCTGCATGAGCTTTCTTTAGTTGTGGCACGTAGGGGCTACTCTAGTTGTGGAGAGTGGGCTTTTCATTGTGGTAGCTTCTCTTGTTGTGGAGCACAGACTCTAAACACGTGGGCTTCCATAGCTGTGGCTCTTGGATTCTAGAATGGGGGCTCAAAAGCTGTGGTGCACGGACTTAGTTGCTACAGAGCACGTAGCATCTTCCCAGACCAGGGACTGAACCTGTGTCTCCTCCGTTGGTAGGTGGACTCTTAACCACTGAGCCATCAGGGAAACCTAACTATTTACTTTAAATGGTAGAGGAATACAAAATTAAGGAACAGGATTTAAAAAAATCTGGGAAGATATTCATATCTTTTATCATTTTATCTATAGTTTTGTTAATGATGACCACATATGTGAATGGATTTTTTAAAAAAATTTTATTCTATTTGCCTGTGCCAGGTTTTAGTTGTGGCATGTGAACTCTTAGTTGTGCCATGTGGGATCTCGGTTCCTGACCAGGAATCGAACCTGGGTCCTCTGCATTGTGAGTGCAGGGTCTTAACCACTGAACTACTAGGCAAGTCTCTTAAGTGGAAATTGCTACCACTTCAGGTTGAAAACACTCCAGTGGTCTGGGGACTCTGGGTTAGCATCTTTTGTTGTTGTGGATTTGAGATTCAACTAATTCCTTGTTAAGGGTCCTCACTTGTCCATCTCTGTCTTCCTGCTTGACCTGAAAAAATTAAGATGCCACTTTGTCCCCCAGGTATGTCTGGTGGCATCTCCATTCCCTGCCTTCACTACTTCGCTGCTGGAGTTGCCACATAAAGTACAGGATGCCCAATTACATTTGAATTTCACATAAACAATGAATAATGTCTTAGTATAAGTATATCCCATGAAACACTTGGGACATACTTATATGAATACATTCATTATTTATCGGAAGTTCAAATTTAATTGAGTGTCTTGTATTACCCACCCCTGCCCATAATTTGGCGAGCCTGTTCCCCGGCCTTTACCAAGTGTACAGAAAATAGCTTCCCCATCCTCTGTCCCGTGTGGTTAGCCAAAGAGAAGTGCAAATGATCCGCATGGCTTTTCTTTTCCTAGGTGCAGCTTTGGGCTCGATCAAGGCTGAGCTGGCTTCTACAACTCTCCCTGTTCCCTCCTCAGTCCCCAGGCCCTGCTATGCAAGGGAGGCCCTTTTCTCAGTTCCATACCACAGCACCTCAAAAGGTTTTTGGACATCAGGCATGAACCTTCCAAATGTGTCAGGTTCTGTGTTCTTATAAATGATTCCAAACACAGCTCAGATGTTCATAGGAGTTCCCATACTGGGTCCTATCATTGGAAGGCACCATGTTCTAGTTCAGTGTTGTCTAAACAAAATGCAGTGTGAACTACAAATTTAATTTAAAATTTTTGAGTAGCTACAGTGAAAAAACTAAGCAGGTGAAATTAATTTTAATGATATATCTCACTTAATTCAATGTATCCAAAATAATATTTTGACATGTAATCAATACAAAACTTATTCATGATACATTTTACTTTTTTTTTTTTTGGTTCAAAGTCTTTGGAATCCACTGCCATTTATACTGACAGCACATCTTAATTGAGATTCTCCTTATTTCAAGTTCCCGGGAGCCACATGTGGCGGGGCTTGTAGGTCAAGTGGTTTAGAGCAGGGGCTTCGGATTCTGACTTAACAAGATTCTCTCACCCACAACTCCTTCAAATCTCTGAACCTCAGTTTCATGCCTTCTGCATGAAAATAGTGCCTATTTCTGTGCCAGCCATGACTGTGGGTACCTAACTGCTGCAGCACATCAGCCGGGTGCATAGAGAATAGCAAGTGTGTCGAGATACTAAGAAATACACAGACAGGCAGACAGACAGACAGACAGACAGACACAAAGGATGGGAAGGGGATGCTCAAGACCTCTTGACTTAAGAGCCCTGAACACATTTACCAGTCTGCTTTTACTGAGAGCTTAAGCCTCCAGGTGTTTGCAGGGAGTGATATTAGCACGTGCTGGGAGTTGCTCACAGCACTGATCAATAATTACCCTCATGACTCTAAGGTGTTTACGTCATCTCCTTAATGGAAAGGGCATGCTGCGGCTGGGGGGCAACTAGACCAGCAAGAAGTTAAGGAGTCTGTTCTGCCTGCGCACTCAGCGGTGAGCTGACCCAGCATTCCAAAGCCCACAGCAGATCCTGTTGCAGATCAGTATGACCCCAGCTAATGAGCCCATGTGTATCAAATCAACTTGTTTTTGTCTTAGTTCTTTCTGTTTCTCACAGTTGTTTTTTTTTCTCATTCCCAAGTGTTTTTCTCTTGACTCGACCAAAGCTGCAAAAACCTCCACCAGCTTATTTCCTCACACCTAATATGTAGTAGCCCTTTTCATTTTCATGACATTGTTACTTGTTGATTGTTATTATTAGTGGAGGACAGAGAATCCTGGTATGCTGCTGTCCATGGGATCTGAAAGAGTTGGACATGACAGTTGGACTGAACAACATTATCACCCCCATTTTATTAGAGAAAAACCTGAGACTCAGAGAGATTGAGTAACTTTCTTAAGGGCACACAGCTTGACCAGGCAGAGTCATGATTTGAACAGCTCTTTCAGACAGGAGCCCCAGTTCTTGACCATGCCACCTCTGTTTCTTATTTCTCCAGTCAGAGGTAGAGTGCCCTTTTGATACCGGAAGTATGTCTTTGCTGCTGTGACTTTTTTCCAAAGTTGTGACTAAGGCGAACAAGAGGAGAAAAAGATATCTTTGGTGCTCCTGCATTCCTGCCTATTGGATAGCTCTGCTGTCTCCTCAAGGGAAGCTTGCCTTCCTCCAGGTTCAATTATTGAAACACCACTGCCCCTGGCCGTACCGGTATGGTGCGGTTTCTTTGGCAGAAGCCATGTTCCTGCAGAATAACCTTAGTAAAGAAGAATGTGGGAACGCCTCAGGTTTCACGGCTACTCCCAAGCTGTCTCTTAGTGGGATCATCTCTGCAGCTGGCTGATCTCCCTGTGGTACACATCCTCCCTAACTGCAGTTTTGGGTAGCTTTTCCTGGTCACATTCTCCCTTGTTCCTGAGGGAGTTCTTTCTGAGGACTGGCTTAACCAGCACTGGGAAGGGGTTTTGGTGCCTGGGGTGGTAGTCTTGCTGTGGGAGCCTTTGTGAACTCGAGCTGGACCATGCTGGTCTAGGTACGCCTGTCTAAACCGGGGGCTGGTGCATTTCACAGATACAACACACAGCATTAGCAAGCATTAGGGTTAGCTGGGCTTCCTGTGGTCCCTGGCTTACTTGCCCTTTTGTGACTGTTACTGAGTCCAAGCTCGCTCTGATTGACGCACAACTAGCCAATGAATCTGAGAGATGAGGTGTTAAGGCAAGGAAAACAACTTTATTTGGAAAGCAGCTGACGGAGAAGTTGGCAGGCTTGCGCCTAAGGAAAAACCATCTTACTGGGGTTTGGATGCTAGGTTATTTTATAGATCAGAGATGGGGGGAGGTGAGGAAGCAAAGAAAAAAGGCCATTAATCTCTGAAATATCTCCAAGAATGGCAAGTAGTGTTAACTTCTCTCTTCCTGCCATCTACAGGTGGACAGGATTCTTGAACAAAGGTATTTTACTTTAACACTCAGGCAGAGGGGCTAAGTATGATTATAATAATAATAGCAATGGAAGGCAAGTCAAAGAGATAGTTTGCAACATGGAGCCAGAATTGATTTTCTCCCTGCAGTGTGACTAATGCGTGTCTCTTTACCCTCACCACCACCCACCTAGATAGACAATCAGATGTTCTTACCTGGGTATTTATGCTGCTGCTGCTGCTAAGTCACTTCAGTCGTGTCTGACTCTTTGTGACCCCATGGACTGTAGCCCTCTGGGTTGCTTTCTCCATGGGATTCTCCAGCCAAGAACACTGGAGTGGGTAGCCATTTCTTTCTCCAGGGGATCTTCCTGACCCAGGGATAGAACTCACCTCTCTTGCACTGGCAGGTGGACTCTTTTTTTTTTTTTTTTAAGATTTATTTATTTATTTATTTTGGGGGGACGGGTGGGGGAGGGAGGGGAGCGGGCGGGCCACTTCTATTGGTCTTTCATTTTATCTATTTTCATCCATCTTTGTTCTTCGGCCCGTGTGGGCCTCCCACCGCAGTGGCCTCTGTTGTCGCAGAGCGCCGGCTCTAGGCGCATGCGCTTCAGAGCTCTGGCTCGGTCATTGGACACATTGGTCCAGCCGCTCCGCGGCACGTGGGATCTTCCCAGGCCAGGGATCGAACTAGCGCCCCTTGCACTGCAAGGCGGTGTCCTTACCCACTGGACCACCAGGGAAGCCCGGCAGGTGGACTCTTAACCACTGAGCTACCAGGGAAGCCCATCTATATTTATGTATTTAAAATACATAAAACTATGAGTTCCCACTAATACCTCCAATTCCTGTCCAGCATCTCAGAGTTCATTCTAATCTTTCCCGTTTTCTTATTTGCAGCATCTTTCTGTGGCAGGTAGAAATGGTGCTGTTATCTACAGTGTTATTTACTTATTTGTTCAAAGTTAGTAGTCACAGAGTATTACTCTTTTATGTTATAATCAGAATTTCTAACTTGTACCTTTATGAAAAATACTTATGTTAAATTTTTCTTACACCCTTCAGTGTGGTTATGTTATTCATTTGTAATAGAATTAGCTTCATTCCTTATTGTTTGTATTTTTTGGTGTTCTCACTCCATGTCCTTGTTGGTCTTAGCAGTATATTTATTTGGGGGAGTATGTGAAATATTACCATGGTTCCAAGATCAGAGCTATATAGGAAGGTACATTCAGCGAAGCACCGTTTCCCTCTTAACCCTACTACCCTATCCTATTCTCTGTTCTTTCCATCCCATTCTGTCTCTCCTGTAAATAAGCAATCTTATAAGTTCCTTTATTTTTTAAATTCTGGCCTCTTTTATTTATTTATTTTCATTCATCTTTATTCTTCGGCCTGTGTGGGCCTCCCATTGCTGTGGTCTCTCTCGTTGCAGAGCGCTGGCTCTGGGTACATGTGCTCCAGAGTGCTGGCTCATAATTGGACACACTGGTCCAGCCGCTCTGTGGCACGTGGAATCTGTGGGTGCCCCTTGCACTGCAAGGCAGATGCTTTACCCACTGGACCACCAGGGAAGCCCCCCATTTTTTTTAATTTTAAATTCTTTATTTTAAAGATTTTACAGAGTTTTGTTGTTCACCAACATGTATGTTCCCAGATCATTCATATGCATATCCCTGGTCCCTCCCCCACCCAGTTCCCCCCATCTCACCCCTCCGGACCATTGCCCCAAGCCATTGTAAGCACTCCTATTCCCTTGGCACAATGACAATAGCTATCTTTTCCACACATGACAGTATAGTTTTCCATGTTACTCCCTCTATGCCTCCCCCTCGCTGTTTGTTCCCCACAATGTCCATGTCTATGTTTTTCCATGAGTTCACTGCGTGTGTTATCAAGACCATCTTACTAGATTCCATATATGTGTGTTAGTATACTGTACTTGTCTTTCTCTTTTTGACTGACTTCACTTTTTATGATAGGTTCTAGAGCCAGCCACTTCATTAGGACTGAGTTTTCTGCATTTCTTTTAACTGCTGAGTAGTATTCCATTGTATATATGTACCAGAGCTTCTGTATCCATTCATTCATCAATGGACAGCTAGGTTGCTTCCATGTTCTGGCTATTGTATAGACAGCTGCAATGAACATTGGGGTACAGGTGCTTCTTTCAGTTTTGATTTCATCAGGATATAGGCCTAATAGTGGGATTGCTGGGTCATAGGGTGCTTCTATTTTTAGTTTTTTAAGGAATCTCCATACTGTCTTCCATAGAGGCTCTATCAGTTTACATTCCCACCAGCAATACAAGAGGGTTCCCTTTTCTCCTCACCCTCTCCAGCATTTATTGTCTGTCGATTTATTGATGATGGCCATTCTGACAGGTGTGAGGTGGTATCTCATTGTAGTTTTAATTTGTATTTCTCTAATAATAAGTGAGGTTGAGCATCATTTCATGTGCTTTTGGGCCATCTGTATGTCCTCTTTGGAGAGGCATCTCTTTAGATCTTTTTCCCATTTTTTGATTGGGTTGTTCGTTTTTCCTGTGCTGAGTTGTCTGACTTGCTTGTAGATTTTGGAGATTAATTCTTTGTCTGTTATTTCATTTGCTATGATTTTCTCCCACTCTGTGGGTGTCTGTTGAGCTTTTTTGTAATTTCTTTTGCTGTACAAAAGCTTTTAAGTTTCATGAGGTCCCACATGTTCATTTGTCTATTTAGTTCCGCTATTTTAGTTGGTGGGTCAGAGAAGGTCTTGCTTTGATTGATGTCCTTAAGGGTTTTGCCTATATTCTCCTCTAAGAGTTTGATGGCTTCTGGTCTTACATTTAGGTCTTCCCAGATCATTCATGCCCCCCAATAGCTAATTCTTTCCCCAAAACATGACAGTATAGTTTTCCATGTTACTCCCTCTATGCCTCCCCCTCACTGTTTGTTCCCCACAATGTCCATGTCTATGTTTTTCCATGAGTTCACTGCGTGTGTTATCAAGACCATCTTACTAGATTCCATATATGTGTGTTAGTATACTGTACTTGTCTTTCTCTTTTTGACTGACTTCACTTTTTATGATAGGTTCTAGAGCCAGCCACTTCATTAGGACTGAGTTTTCTGCATTTCTTTTAACTGCTGAGTAGTATTCCATTGTATATATGTACCAGAGCTTCTGTATCCATTCATTCATCAATGGACAGCTAGGTTGCTTCCATGTTCTGGCTATTGTATAGACAGCTGCAATGAACATTGGGGTACAGGTGCTTCTTTCAGTTTTGATTTCATCAGGATATAGGCCTAATAGTGGGATTGCTGGGTCATAGGGTGCTTCTATTTTTAGTTTTTTAAGGAATCTCCATACTGTCTTCCATAGAGGCTCTATCAGTTTACATTCCCACCAGCAATACAAGAGGGTTCCCTTTTCTCCTCACCCTCTCCAGCATTTATTGTCTGTCGATTTATTGATGATGGCCATTCTGACAGGTGTGAGGTGGTATCTCATTGTAGTTTTAATTTGTATTTCTCTAATAATAAGTGAGGTTGAGCATCATTTCATGTGCTTTTGGGCCATCTGTATGTCCTCTTTGGAGAGGCATCTCTTTAGATCTTTTTCCCATTTTTTGATTGGGTTGTTCGTTTTTCCTGTGCTGAGTTGTCTGAATTGCTTGTAGATTTTGGAGATTAATTCTTTGTCTGTTATTTCATTTGCTATGATTTTCTCCCACTCTGTGGGTGTCTGTTGAGCTTTTTTGTAATTTCTTTTGCTGTACAAAAGCTTTTAAGTTTCATGAGGTCCCACATGTTCATTTGTCTATTTAGTTCCGCTATTTTAGTTGGTGGGTCAGAGAAGGTCTTGCTTTGATTGATGTCCTTAAGGGTTTTGCCTATATTCTCCTCTAAGAGTTTGATGGCTTCTGGTCTTACATTTAGGTCTTTAATCCATTTTGAGTAGATCTTTGTGTATGGTGTCAGGGAATGTTCCAACTTCATTTTCTTACATATAGCTGTCCAATTTTCCCAGCACCATTTGTTGAAGAGGCTGTCTTTGTCCCATTTTATAGTTTCGCCTCCTTTGTCAAAAATAAGGTACCCATAGGTGCGTGGGTTTCTCTCTGGGTTCTCGATCTTGTTCCATTGGTCTATAGTTCTGTTTTTGTGCCAGTACCATGCTGTCTTGATGACTGTTGCTTTGTAGTATAGTCTGAAGTTAGGGAAGCTGATTGCTCCAGCTCCGTTTTTTTCTGAGGATTGCTTTGGCTCTTCGAGGTCTTTTGTGTTTCCATATAAACTGTGTTATTCTTTGGTCTAGTTCTGTGAAAAATGTCAATGGTAGTTGGATAGGTATTGCACTGAATCTGTAGATGATATTTGGTAGTATGGTCATTTTCACAATATTGATTCTTCCGATCCAGGAACATGGAATATCTCCCACCTGTTTAAGTCTTCTTTAATGTCTCTCATGAGTGTCTTGTAATTTTCTGTGTACAGTTCTTTTGTTTGTTTGGGTAGGTTTATTCCTAGATATTTGATTCTTTTGGTTGCAATGGTGAAGGGGATTGCCTTTTTGATTTCGTTTTCTGATTTTTCATTGTTTGTGTATAGGAATGCCAGTGATTTCTGTATATTGATTTTATATCCTGCGACTTTGGAAGCCCCCCATTTTTAAAAAATATAGAATGTCACACCTTTGCATGTCATTCAGGTACAGAGGCTTGGCGGTCTTTCCTGTGTTGTTATAACTTTAGCGTAAATGCTGTTGAAATTGGGCATGAGAGTTATCCCTTTAAACAGCATCCAGATCATGTTGCCCCTGCTCAAAACCCTCCGGCTGCTTCTGGCCATTAGAATAAAATCTCACTCACCTCACCGTAAAATCTCACCTCACTACACCATACATACTTACTTCAAGGCCCTACATGATCTGGCTTCAGTTTCCTGTTAATTTTCTGTGCTTTGTGCCCTTACTCACTGTGTTCCAGCCATACCTGTCTTCTTGGCTCACTTGTGTGTCAAGCATTCACTTGCCTTCAGGCTTCTGCATTTGTCCTTCCCTAAGCCTGTCACTGCTCTTCCCCAGACATTCCCAGGAATGGGTTCTTTTGGACTGTGATAAACACCCACATCTTTATAGAGGTCTTCCCTAAATCTCCTGTGTGTATGTGCTTAGTTGTTCAGTTGTGTCCTTCTCTTTGAAACCCCATGACTGTAGCCCACCAGTCTCCTCTGATCTTGTTCCATTGGTCTATAGTTCTGTTTTTGTGCCAGTACCATGCTGTCTTGATGACTGTTGCTTTGTAGTATAGTCTGAAGTTAGGGAAGCTGATTGCTCCAGCTCCGTTTTTTTCTGAGGATTGCTTTGGCTCTTCGAGGTCTTTTGTGTTTCCATATAAACTGTGTTATTCTTTGGTCTAGTTCTGTGAAAAATGTCAATGGTAGTTGGATAGGTATTGCACTGAATCTGTAGATGATATTTGGTAGTATGGTCATTTTCACAATATTGATTCTTCCGATCCAGGAACATGGAATATCTCCCACCTGTTTAAGTCTTCTTTAATGTCTCTCATGAGTGTCTTGTAATTTTCTGTGTACAGTTCTTTTGTTTGTTTGGGTAGGTTTATTCCTAGATATTTGATTCTTTTGGTTGCAATGGTGAAGGGGATTGCCTTTTTGATTTCGTTTTCTGATTTTTCATTGTTTGTGTATAGGAATGCCAGTGATTTCTGTATATTGATTTTATATCCTGCGACTTTGGAAGCCCCCCATTTTTAAAAAATATAGAATGTCACACCTTTGCATGTCATTCAGGTACAGAGGCTTGGCGGTCTTTCCTGTGTTGTTATAACTTTAGCGTAAATGCTGTTGAAATTGGGCATGAGAGTTATCCCTTTAAACAGCATCCAGATCATGTTGCCCCTGCTCAAAACCCTCCGGCTGCTTCTGGCCATTAGAATAAAATCTCACTCACCTCACCGTAAAATCTCACCTCACTACACCATACATACTTACTTCAAGGCCCTACATGATCTGGCTTCAGTTTCCTGTTAATTTTCTGTGCTTTGTGCCCTTACTCACTGTGTTCCAGCCATACCTGTCTTCTTGGCTCACTTGTGTGTCAAGCATTCACTTGCCTTCAGGCTTCTGCATTTGTCCTTCCCTAAGCCTGTCACTGCTCTTCCCCCAGACATTCCCAGGAATGGGTTCTTTTGGACTGTGATAAACACCCACATCTTTATAGAGGTCTTCCCTAAATCTCCTGTGTGTATGTGCTTAGTTGTTCAGTTGTGTCCTTCTCTTTGAAACCCCATGACTGTAGCCCACCAGTCTCCTCTGACCATGGAATTTTCCAGGCAAGAATACTGGACTGGGTTGCAACTGCCTACTCCAAGGGATCTTCCCAACCCAAGGATCAAACTCACGTCTCTTGTGTCTCCTGCATTGGTAGGTGGATTCTTTACCACAGAGCCACCTCTAACTCTTTATCTGGCTTTGTTTAAATATGTGGTACTCATCATTACCTGGCATATGTAATATATGTATTTATTGTCTTTCCCACTAGAATATCAGCCTCATGAGGCAGGGTCAGTGTTTTGTTCACAGAACTTACAAGAGTGCCTGACACATAGTCAGTAAATAAGTAGTTGGCAAGTTTTTGGTGAAGTTTGTGTCAGGTGCTTTCTATGCATTATTTGATCTTATCCTCACAGTGGACACTTGGAGGTAAGTTCTATTTTTATTCCCATCCATAGATGAAAATATGGAGGATCAGAGGGGTCAGATACTTGCCCTGGGAAAGGGTTGGCTGGAGAGCCGGCCTTACGTCTCTCTGACTCCGAAGTCCACATTTGTGACTATCCATGCTGTGCTATAGGGCATCTCTGTACATGGGTTTGGAGTTGTAGTTGCCACACATGGTAATTATAAAGATATAGCATGAGTGCGCTTTGTCCACTATAAAGCGCTGTCCAAATGTGAGAATTACCAGTATTATCGCTGTCATTGTAGCTACCATTTGTTAAGTTTGCACATTACATGATTCTGTCACTTAATTCTACAGAAGCCCTTTGAAAGTGAGATGAAAAAATGGGAGCTGAGGAAGATGAGGTGACTTGCCCACGGCGACACCGCTCGTTAAGCCTGCAGTCTTACACCAGAGCTGGAGTGCTTAGCTGTGTCAGTGTTCTCAGCTCCCTGTTCTTAGCAAGAGGATGTGCAGACATGCTTTTGAGAATGCCCTATTGCCTTTTCACTGTCAGGTAACTTATTCCTGGAATTCCAAGAGGAGCTGGAACAAGTCTATAGGGTGTACTGTGCCAGATACGAACAGGCCTTGCTGCTGGTGGAGACCTACCGGAAGGAGCCGGAGCTGCAGCGGGAGATCCAGGGCATCATTGAGGCAGTGCTGTGAGTAGAGTGACCCCCTTGGGTCCCGAGGTCAGGGGCTCCACTTGGGGCTGCTCACACGTCCTCAGGAGTGTCTCAGTCAGGCCAGGTGAAGCTATGCGGCCGAGACAAACAGCTTCCAATTCTTGCAGTGGCTTCAACAACAAGGTTTCCACCTTCCTTATGCTCCACCGTGGGTTAACTTGGGCTCTTCCTGGTGTCATGCTCACTCTGGGACCCAGGCTAACAGCAGCCACTGTCTGGAACATTGCCGGGGACCTGGCAAAGGACAAAGAGCTCTGGAGGGTCTAGCACTGGTTCCTAAATGCTCCAGTCCAGAAGTGATATTTATCGCTTCTCATAATTCAGAGGCCACAACTAGTCACCTGACTTCATCCAGCTCCCAGGAGGCCAGGACATGCCATTCAGCCATGTGTTCAGAGATGAAAAAGCAGAAACATGGTGAACAGCACTCCTGCCTACCACAGGGAGGGCAGCGAGGTGGTGGAAGCAGCTGTGGCAGGAGGCAGGTTTGTATCTCCTGAGGAGACCTCTCTGCTGATGGCTGGAATCCTGCCCCAGAGGAGGGACCAGACCCACTCTGGGTGGCCTTGTAGCCCAGAGCTGATACCAGCAAGTGGGAGGTCAGGGTAGAGATAGCTAGAGAACATTTTTTTTTTTTTGTAAGGTGGCTCTATCACAGTTCCTAACTTTTATTTTTTAATTTTATTTATTTATTTATTTTTGGCTATTCTGGGTTTTCACTGCTGCCACAGGCTCTTCTCTAGTTGCAGGGAGTGGGGGATACTCTAGATGAGGTGAGCAGGCTTCTTGTTGCAGTGACTTCTCTTGTTGTGGAACTTGGGCTCTAGGGCACACAGGCTTCAGTAGTTGTGGCACATGGGCTCAATAGTTGCCGCTCCAAGCTTCTAGAGCACAGGCTCAATAGGTTGTGGCTCAAGGTCTTAGTTGCTTCGCAGCATGTGGGATCTTCCCAGATTAGAGATCGAACTCTCGTCTCTTGCATTGACAGGAGATATCTTTTTTTTTGGCCACTTCTATTGGTCTTTCATTCATCTATTTTCATCCATCCTTGTCCTTTGGCCTATGTGGGCCTCCCATTGCAGTGGTCTCTCTCGCTGCAGAGCGTTGGCTCTGGGTGCAGGCACTCCAGAGCTCCAGCTTGGTAGTTGGACACATCAGTCCAGCTGCTCCACAGCACGTGGGATCCTCCCAGCCAGGGATCGAACTGGCGCCCCTTGCACTGCAAGGCGGTGTCCTTACACACTGGACCACCAGGGAAGCCCGGCAGGAGAAATCTTCACCACAGACCTACCAGGGAAGCCCGAACAAATTTCTTTTTAATTAAAATTCTTAAAAGGTAATAGTGACATGGTTCGAAATCTTTAAAATATCTGAATTTATACATTAAAAACAAAAAAATCTCCCAACTCTGTCCCTTCATCCACCTAATTGCTGGTTCTACCCTGAAAGTAGGGTAGAGGTAATTTAAATTACTTACGGATCTTTGTAGAGTTCCTGTATGCCTATACAATCAGTTACAAAAGTATACTCTTATTTTCCCATCTTCTTAATAAAAGTTTATGATTTTTTTCACTTAATGTTATATCTTAGAGATCTTTCCATTTTCAATACATACATGTATGATCCTTTGAACGGCTATGTATTCTTCTACCAGGTGACTATTCCATAGTTTATTTAACTGGTCTCTATTGATGGATATTGGTTTGTTTCTATTCTTTGATACTACAGATAATGCTATAGTGATTATTCATGAACATACGTTATTTTACTGAGGTGCAAGTAGAAGTATCTATAAGTTAAATTTCCAGACGTGGAATTGCTAGATCAAAGAAGTATGTGTTAATAATTTTGATAATATCACAAAGTATTATCAGCTTTGCAAAATATTGCAAAATTGCCCACTCTAAAAGTTATACCAGTTAACAGGTCCATGAGCACAACTTCACCAGCAGGGTACATTGTTAAACTTCAGAGTATTTACCACTGACATAGGTGAAAAATGGCATCTCAGTAATGTTTTATTTTGTATTTATCTTCTTATGATTAAAGTTGATCATCATATATTTGAAAAGACTTATGTTAGGACTTCCTTGACTGTCTGGTGGCTAATTAGGACTTCGTGTTCCCAATGCAGGGTGCACAGGGTCAGTCCCTGGTTGGGGAATTAAGATCCTGCATGCCATGCAGCATGGTCAAAAAAAACAAAAACAAAACTTCTATCGTCCCCAAGTTCACCAGATGAAGACAGATGAAGATCATCTTCTGGAAATCAGCACAGTGTAGGAGGAACAGAGGTTGTTATTGTTATTTCATGTTACTTAGGCATTTCCTGTTTACACCCTAGAGGAAAGAGTTTAGGTTTCAGTCTTTAAAGTTGACATTATCTCATGGGGAGCCTCCTGCTACCTCTTCTCCTTCTCTTTCTTACCCTTACCCTGCGTCCCCTGAAGCCTCCATTTGAAATAACCATGTCCTTGCCACTCCTAGCCTCCAAAAAAACGTACATTCACTTTCTTCTTTGATTCCTTTGATCCCTTCATGGATCTTATGAACTTAAGTTTTTGCCAGGGCCACTAAATACATTTCTACAGGTGTGAGGCAAGTAACAGAAACGAAGGAAGCAGGATGCCAGCTGTGAGACAAAAGGGAGTAGTAGAGTCTATGGCAAACCAGAGCCAGAGGACCCTGCTTGGCCTGCAGGTGCAGCCCAGTCACAGCTGATCATTGTTGTAGCGAATAGCTTTTGCTATAGCAAACCACCCCAAATGCAGTGGTTTAAAATATGTCACCCCCCAAATTTCTTTAAAGCAAGTATTTCTCAAAGTCACACTTAGGCATGTTAGCAGGTTAGCTGGCCTCAGCCGAGGATTCTTCTAGTCCTGGCTGAACACCCTCACATATCTGTGATCCATTGTAGGTCAAACTTTGCTGATGTTAGCTGGACTGTCTCATGAATCTGGGACACATGAGGTGACTCAGCTCTGCCTTTTGAGATCTCGGCTTAGAATTGGCATGCTATGGAAAGGTAGTCCCCACTTCTTTTTTTTTAGTCCCCACTTCTTGATGGGAGAAGTTTCAAAGTCATATTCAAAGGGTATAGATACAGAGATTGAATTAAATGCAGCCATTTTGGGTAAGCCATCTGTGTCAGTTGCTATGTAGATATATGATTCCACTGAGGCCAGATTCTCTGATCTTTCAGCAGAGGCCAGAAACTTTGATGTGAGTCTCCCCAGTGTTAAATACTGGCATCTAGTTCAGACATGTTAGGGGCACTGTGGCGGGGGCGGGGGCGCCCTAATGGGCACAGAAGCTGCTCTTTGTCACATTTTCTGCACTCCGGTCTTTCCCAGTCAGGCCAGGCATTTCTCCCCGGCTTTGGCACCAGGCTGCCTAGAAGCGAATTGGGCTTTGCTCCTTATTCACCTTGGCAGAGCCGTTTCATGTCTCAGAACCTAGTTCCCCTACATGAAGAGGGAGAGTTAAAGAAGCAGCTCATAGGGACGTAGACTCCCTGCATACAGGTACTACTGAGTACTTCCCAGCTATGGTAGTTCTCTTGGTTAGGAAGAGATTGTGCTTCCCTGAGACTGCATCGTGGGGCTCAGCTCCATCAGCCCTAGTGCTCCCTTTTTGCAGCAAACACGAAATACCCTTATGATCGTGAGTTACATCCTGAAAAAAAATCTGCCCATATACATAACTAAAAATATGGCTTAACTATAATTAAAGGAGAAATAAAAGAAAATAATTCCTAATAAGGTAATATGTATCTCAGAGTACAAATGCCTGGGAACTTCTTGCTCACAGCTGATCATTGTTGTAGCGAATAGCTTTTGCTATAGCAAACCACCCCAAATGCAGTGGTTTAAAATATGTCACCCCCCAAATTTCTTTAAAGCAAGTATTTCTCAAAGTCACACTTAGGCATGTTAGCAGGTTAGCTGGCCTCAGCCGAGGATTCTTCTAGTCCTGGCTGAACACCCTCACATATCTGTGATCCATTGTAGGTCAAACTTTGCTGATGTTAGCTGGACTGTCTCATGAATCTGGGACACATGAGGTGACTCAGCTCTGCCTTTTGAGATCTCGGCTTAGAATTGGCATGCTATGGAAAGGTAGTCCCCACTTCTTTTTTTTTAGTCCCCACTTCTTGATGGGAGAAGTTTCAAAGTCATATTCAAAGGGTATAGATACAGAGATTGAATTAAATGCAGCCATTTTGGGTAAGCCATCTGTGTCAGTTGCTATGTAGATATATGATTCCACTGAGGCCAGATTCTCTGATCTTTCAGCAGAGGCCAGAAACTTTGATGTGAGTCTCCCCAGTGTTAAATACTGGCATCTAGTTCAGACATGTTAGGGGCACTGTGGCGGGGGCGGGGGCGCCCTAATGGGCACAGAAGCTGCTCTTTGTCACATTTTCTGCACTCCGGTCTTTCCCAGTCAGGCCAGGCATTTCTCCCCGGCTTTGGCACCAGGCTGCCTAGAAGCGAATTGGGCTTTGCTCCTTATTCACCTTGGCAGAGCCGTTTCATGTCTCAGAACCTAGTTCCCCTACATGAAGAGGGAGAGTTAAAGAAGCAGCTCATAGGGACGTAGACTCCCTGCATACAGGTACTACTGAGTACTTCCCAGCTATGGTAGTTCTCTTGGTTAGGAAGAGATTGTGCTTCCCTGAGACTGCATCGTGGGGCTCAGCTCCATCAGCCCTAGTGCTCCCTTTTTGCAGCAAACACGAAATACCCTTATGATCGTGAGTTACATCCTGAAAAAAAATCTGCCCATATACATAACTAAAAATATGGCTTAACTATAATTAAAGGAGAAATAAAAAGAAAATAATTCCTAATAAGGTAATATGTATCTCAGAGTACAAATGCCTGGGAACTGCTACACTAGAAACATTATGAAGCAATCAGTAATTACTTAGTGTTATACCTATTTATAATAAATAAACCTGAATTGAAGCAAAGGAGAGTCAGAAGCCATTCTGTATGATAAGTACAGAGAAACAAAGGAACAGAGAATATATGTATGCTGGAATGACCATGAACAATGATAACAAACTTGACTTTCTTGTGTATGGTAAGAGAAAAAAGGAAATAACATAAATTAGGATAGCATTACATACTGGGAGGCAGAGAAAATGAGGACTGATGTTCTCACAAATGACCTATGTCTTATTTACCAAAGGTTGTGTCATAGTTATTCCCAGTGCTCAGCTATGTGATGGGATGGAGTCCAGGTGTCACAACTTCACATTCATTCAGCCTCTGAATGTTGAGAGGGGCACACGAACTCCCCTCTGTGGTAATGTTAATGTAAAACAATTCTGCATAGTACAGAACCATCCTTGCAGGCTATCCTGCATCCCTGGGGCCCTGTCCACGAAGTGCCCACAGCACTCCAGGACCTGCACACTTCAAGAATGCCCTCAAGGAAATCTTCTGGTCTAATGTTGTAGCAGGAATGACATCTTTTCTGTCATCCCAATCGTATTCTGTATATTTACAGGCAGACAGAAATAGACTTCCCATGGGAAAGTACAGACATCAGATGGTGGATCGATAGACAGAATGAATTTTTAAGGCGTTCCTACTATATATGGTTCTCTAGACCTTTTAATTCCCTCTTTTTTTTCTTTTTAAATTTTGGCGTCTTTTATTGGTTATTTATTTATTTATTTTCACCCATCTTTATTCTTTGGCCTGTGTGGGTCTTCCATTGCAGTGGCCTCTCTCATTGCAGAGCACCGGCTCTGGGCACATGTGCTCCAGAGCGCTGGCTCGTAACTGGACACACAAGTCCAGCCGCTTTGCAACACGTGGGATCTTCCCAGGCCAGGGGTCAAACCAGAGCCCCCTGCATTGCAAGGCAGACTCTTTATCCACTGGATCACCAGGGATGCCCTAATCCCCTCCTTCTTGAAACAATCCTCCTGGCTTTCTTGTGCTGATCATGGCGGGGTGGGTGGAGCCTGGCTGACTAGAATCACACTAACTGGCTATCCAGACAGGATAGATGGTACCAGCTCATTAGATCTTTGTGATTCCAAATGTATGCTTATCTCCCTTTTTTGATTGGTGAGGTGTTTCATCAGGAAATCAGAGGCTTGTCCTTAATAAACCTGAATTGAAGCAAAGGAGAGTCAGAAGCCATTCTGTATGATAAGTACAGAGAAACAAAGGAACAGAGAATATATGTATGCTGGAATGACCATGAACAATGATAACAAACTTGACTTTCTTGTGTATGGTAAGAGAAAAAAGGAAATAACATAAATTAGGATAGCATTACATACTGGGAGGCAGAGAAAATGAGGACTGATGTTCTCACAAATGACCTATGTCTTATTTACCAAAGGTTGTGTCATAGTTATTCCCAGTGCTCAGCTATGTGATGGGATGGAGTCCAGGTGTCACAACTTCACATTCATTCAGCCTCTGAATGTTGAGAGGGGCACACGAACTCCCCTCTGTGGTAATGTTAATGTAAAACAATTCTGCATAGTACAGAACCATCCTTGCAGGCTATCCTGCATCCCTGGGGCCCTGTCCACGAAGTGCCCACAGCACTCCAGGACCTGCACACTTCAAGAATGCCCTCAAGGAAATCTTCTGGTCTAATGTTGTAGCAGGAATGACATCTTTTCTGTCATCCCAATCGTATTCTGTATATTTACAGGCAGACAGAAATAGACTTCCCATGGGAAAGTACAGACATCAGATGGTGGATCGATAGACAGAATGAATTTTTAAGGCGTTCCTACTATATATGGTTCTCTAGACCTTTTAATTCCCTCTTTTTTTTCTTTTTAAATTTTGGCGTCTTTTATTGGTTATTTATTTATTTATTTTCACCCATCTTTATTCTTTGGCCTGTGTGGGTCTTCCATTGCAGTGGCCTCTCTCATTGCAGAGCACCGGCTCTGGGCACATGTGCTCCAGAGCGCTGGCTCGTAACTGGACACACAAGTCCAGCCGCTTTGCAACACGTGGGATCTTCCCAGGCCAGGGGTCAAACCAGAGCCCCCTGCATTGCAAGGCAGACTCTTTATCCACTGGATCACCAGGGATGCCCTAATCCCCTCCTTCTTGAAACAATCCTCCTGGCTTTCTTGTGCTGATCATGGCGGGGTGGGTGGAGCCTGGCTGACTAGAATCACACTAACTGGCTATCCAGACAGGATAGATGGTACCAGCTCATTAGATCTTTGTGATTCCAAAATGTATGCTTATCTCCCACTTTTTGTTTGGGTGGGTGATTTGGTGAGGTGTTTACTTTATCAGGAAATCAGAGGCTTGTCCTTGTAGCCACAGGAGGCTCTGCATTAGGGAGACTGGTCTACTGGCATAGCTTTTAGTGGGGAGGCAGCTGCTTTCTGAGGTGGATCAGTCAAAGCCCCTGCGGTTCCACAACAACTGAGGCAGAGTGTTGGGAAAAGGCAGATAATCTGTTTTCCTTTATTGGCATTTTTTTTGTTTTACTATACTACAAAAGAATGATGCTTATTGAAAAAAGGAAATTTTAAAGAATGCACAGATATACAAAGTAAAAAGTGTTAAGTCTATTTCTCCTTGGTTTCCCATTCTCCCATGTCTTCCCCCTAGAAATTAACATTTCCCATCCAAATTTTATTCTATATATTTACATACATATAAGAAATAGACTTTCCATGGAAAAGTCTAGATGTTGGATGGATAGATGACTAGACAGACTGAATGAATGAATGAATTTTTAAGGGACTCCTACTCTGCATTCTAGGACTTGCTTTTTCACTTAACCGTGGCCATGAATATCTTTTCAGGACAATATGAATTACTCTACCATGTTCTTTTTTTTAAAATTGGGGTATATTTGTTTTACAATGTTGCATTAGCCTCAGGAACCATGTTCTTTTTTAATGGTTATGTAGGGTTCCTTTCCGGGTCAGCTCATAGTCAGCTCATTCCCTGTTGATGGATATTTGAATTGTTTCTAAAACTTTTCTGGCACAGAGTTGCTGAATAATTTCTACCTTTATCTACGCTCACTTGAGGTGATATTTTTGTGGGTAGATTTCTGTAGTAGAATTGAGGGAATAAAGGGCTTATACATTCCACAAATTGCTAAATTGCTCTCTAAAAAGATCCTACCAACTGATACTTCTACCAAAAGAATGTATGAGGGCTGGTTTCCCCATACTCACCCAACTCTGGGTGAGTCTTTCAAAAAAAAAATTTTTTTTTTTTGGCCATGCCATGCAGCATGCAAGGTCTTAGTTCTCCAACCATGACTGAACCCATGTCCCCTGCATTGGGAGCACAGAGTCTTAACCACTGAACCACCAGGAAAATCCCAAGTCTTTTCATTTTTATTGCCTATCTGATAGGCTACATAAAGAGTTTTCTCCAAATTACTTTAGAAAGGCTCTAAATTAAGAGGTTGCTGTAATTCTGTAGTTACTCCTTGGTGATTGTGGAGAAGAAATATAATCATCTCTTTGAAGAAGTGTAATCGCCTCCGCCACCTCTGATTTGTGAGGTGATAGTTGTCCCCATGAGGCAGTTGGCCCTTTCGTATGTAAAATAAGCCCAGAGGACAGAATTTTGCAAATATCTGGAGACTGTTTCCACCTCTTCTGCCCACGATCAGCCAAGCACCAGGACCCTTGGTGGGAGAGGGGACCAGGACCTCCCATGTCTTCCCCCTAGAAATTAACATTTCCCATCCAAATTTTATTCTATATATTTACATACATATAAGAAATAGACTTTCCATGGAAAAGTCTAGATGTTGGATGGATAGATGACTAGACAGACTGAATGAATGAATGAATTTTTAAGGGACTCCTACTCTGCATTCTAGGACTTGCTTTTTCACTTAACCGTGGCCATGAATATCTTTTCAGGACAATATGAATTACTCTACCATGTTCTTTTTTTTAAAATTGGGGTATATTTGTTTTACAATGTTGCATTAGCCTCAGGAACCATGTTCTTTTTTAATGGTTATGTAGGGTTCCTTTCCGGGTCAGCTCATAGTCAGCTCATTCCCTGTTGATGGATATTTGAATTGTTTCTAAAACTTTTCTGGCACAGAGTTGCTGAATAATTTCTACCTTTATCTACGCTCACTTGAGGTGATATTTTTGTGGGTAGATTTCTGTAGTAGAATTGAGGGAATAAAGGGCTTATACATTCCACAAATTGCTAAATTGCTCTCGAACAAGATCCTACCAACTGATACTTCTACCAAAAGAATGTATGAGGGCTGGTTTCCCCATACTCACCCAACTCTGGGTGAGTCTTTCAAAAAAAAAATTTTTTTTTTTTGGCCATGCCATGCAGCATGCAAGGTCTTAGTTCTCCAACCATGACTGAACCCATGTCCCCTGCATTGGGAGCACAGAGTCTTAACCACTGAACCACCAGGAAAATCCCAAGTCTTTTCATTTTTATTGCCTATCTGATAGGCTACATAAAGAGTTTTCTCCAAATTACTTTAGAAAGGCTCTAAATTAAGAGGTTGCTGTAATTCTGTAGTTACTCCTTGGTGATTGTGGAGAAGAAATATAATCATCTCTTTGAAGAAGTGTAATCGCCTCCGCCACCTCTGATTTGTGAGGTGATAGTTGTCCCCATGAGGCAGTTGGCCCTTTCGTATGTAAAATAAGCCCAGAGGACAGAATTTTGCAAATATCTGGAGACTGTTTCCACCTCTTCTGCCCACGATCAGCCAAGCACCAGGACCCTTGGTGAGAGCAGATGGTTGGCACAGGCATGTCCTGACAGACAGTCCTACCCTTGTGTCCCGACCTCCTGCAGTTAATCGTGGGGGTTCCCACCTGCTCTCTTTGTTCCGGACCTTATGGCTGATCTGTCCTGGACGCTTGCTCTGAAGGTTCTTCCATAGGAAGGTGAGCAAGAGGCAAAGCTACTGTGGAGAGAAGCCAGATTATAGTCATGAGAAGCGTTTGTGAGTCTTTGTGGAGAAGGCATGCTTAGACACTGACATTTGAAATACTCATGTGTTTCTCGTAAGGTGGGTCTGAGGGCTACTGGTCATGATCAAGGAAAGACTGTTGGAGCCTTGTCCCAGATGCCATTGACTTGAGTGCTCTTTCTGCATCTTCCAGTCATGGTCAGAAAGGGGGCTAGAAATAATCATGCATCAAATGGTACATCTGAAAGGGACCTTGGCACTCTTAGTTTCCTGTGTTTTGTGTTTTCCCTTTTTAAGGTAAAATTTTTAAGCGCCCTCCCCTCAATTTTTTTCAAACCCTATAGAAAAACAGAATAATGTAATGAACACACACACACACCACCTGAAATGAACCAGTATAAATGCCTTCTGTTTGCCACCTCTAATTTTATTTTTTTCACCTCCAATTTTATACTAAGTTACTTAAAGGAAATTACAGATACTATGACTTTTACCCTTAGATACTTTAAATGCATCTCTAAACCTTTTTACTTGTTTTGGAGCAGCATGCCATGCAGCATGCAAGGTCTTAGTTCTCCAACCATGACTGAACCCATGTCCCCTGCATTGGGAGCACAGAGTCTTAACCACTGAACCACCAGGAAAATCCCAAGTCTTTTCATTTTTATTGCCTATCTGATAGGCTACATAAAGAGTTTTCTCCAAATTACTTTAGAAAGGCTCTAAATTAAGAGGTTGCTGTAATTCTGTAGTTACTCCTTGGTGATTGTGGAGAAGAAATATAATCATCTCTTTGAAGAAGTGTAATCGCCTCCGCCACCTCTGATTTGTGAGGTGATAGTTGTCCCCATGAGGCAGTTGGCCCTTTCGTATGTAAAATAAGCCCAGAGGACAGAATTTTGCAAATATCTGGAGACTGTTTCCACCTCTTCTGCCCACGATCAGCCAAGCACCAGGACCCTTGGTGAGAGCAGATGGTTGGCACAGGCATGTCCTGACAGACAGTCCTACCCTTGTGTCCCGACCTCCTGCAGTTAATCGTGGGGGTTCCCACCTGCTCTCTTTGTTCCGGACCTTATGGCTGATCTGTCCTGGACGCTTGCTCTGAAGGTTCTTCCATAGGAAGGTGAGCAAGAGGCAAAGCTACTGTGGAGAGAAGCCAGATTATAGTCATGAGAAGCGTTTGTGAGTCTTTGTGGAGAAGGCATGCTTAGACACTGACATTTGAAATACTCATGTGTTTCTCGTAAGGTGGGTCTGAGGGCTACTGGTCATGATCAAGGAAAGACTGTTGGAGCCTTGTCCCAGATGCCATTGACTTGAGTGCTCTTTCTGCATCTTCCAGTCATGGTCAGAAAGGGGGCTAGAAATAATCATGCATCAAATGGTACATCTGAAAGGGACCTTGGCACTCTTAGTTTCCTGTGTTTTGTGTTTTCCCTTTTTAAGGTAAAATTTTTAAGCGCCCTCCCCTCAATTTTTTTCAAACCCTATAGAAAAACAGAATAATGTAATGAACACACACACACACCACCTGAAATGAACCAGTATAAATGCCTTCTGTTTGCCACCTCTAATTTTATTTTTTTCACCTCCAATTTTATACTAAGTTACTTAAAGGAAATTACAGATACTATGACTTTTTACCCTTAGATACTTTAAATGCATCTCTAAACATTAAGTTCCTATGATTAAAAAAAAAACTTGTTTTGGAGGCAGCCATGCCCTGTGGCTTGTGAGACCTAAATTCCTCCACCAGGAATTAAACCTGGGCCTACAACAGTGGAAGCACTGAGTCCTAACCACTGTACTGCCAAGGAATCCCCAAATTCCTGTGATTTTAAAAGTTCTTCTTGTTGAAAGCAGTGGAACCATTTTATTAAACAAAATATCATGTGCATGTCCAACAGCTAGAGTTGTACTTGAGATACACCCAAGTGGGGATCTCAAATAGGCTCATTGGCCACATGAGTCTGGAGTTCTAGATAGAAATAAGAAGTGGAGATCTGGGTTTGCCACCTGTTTAAAGCCATAGGACTAAGCAAGCTCAGTAAGAGAGTAAGTGGAGAAAGGGGGCCCGGGCACTCCAGCAGTGGAGAGAAGCCAGCAGAGAAGGCCAGGAGAGTGGCCTGCCTGCAGAGTGAGAGAAGCGGGACCAAAGGCATCTCTGGGGCCAAAAGAAGAAAGTGTTTGGAGAAAGATGGAATGGTCTGCTGTGTCTTCTGTTGAGAGACCCAGTAAGCCGAGGGCAGAGAACTGACCATTGGATTTGGTACCTATGGGGAACCGAGGCCCAGAAAGGAGTAAAGTGAGCACTTGGAGCACCTGATGAGGAGCCTGAGGACCACCGAGGAGGGCGACTTGCCTGAGATCACACAGGGAGTTAAATGGCAGAGGGGGACTAGAGCCCGGGCCCTTTGATGGCCCCAAGGGTGAGCATGACCTACCTAACACCAGCCTTCTCCCTCAGGCCACAAGCTGGACCTTCAGGCCTCAGTTTCTTGCTGGTAATTCCTCTGCAGAGGATTACCAAATACCCGTTGCTGCTGCAGAAAATTCTGGAGAACACCCTCCCTGATGCCAGTGCCTACCCTGTCCTTCAGAGGGCTACCTCTGCCCTCCAGGATGTGGTCACCAACATCAATGAGTACAAGAGGCGCAAAGAAGTGGGTAAGGACTTGGGGCTTTGAGGTGATATGTTAGTGAGAACTTCTAGTTACAAAACCTTCTCTCAAACTGGCTTCACCAGTGAGGGAAGATCATCAATCCACAAGTCCAAAGGTAATGTGGACTTTAAGAAGGGTGTGATCAGGGAGCTGGCGTCATCTCCCTGTAATTCTCTTGTCTCTGACATATACTGTGTGTCACCTGCCTCATCCAACTGGCCTCTCTCATAAGAGTGAAGGACTACTACTATCCTAGGACTCACAGCTGCACACCACACCCTCCAGGAGAAGATGGACCCTTTCTCCCCTTAGCTGTAAACACTGAATTCGAATGATTCATTTGTGTGTCACAGCTAGAGTTGTACTTGAGATACACCCAAGTGGGGATCTCAAATAGGCTCATTGGCCACATGAGTCTGGAGTTCTAGATAGAAATAAGAAGTGGAGATCTGGGTTTGCCACCTGTTTAAAGCCATAGGACTAAGCAAGCTCAGTAAGAGAGTAAGTGGAGAAAGGGGGCCCGGGCACTCCAGCAGTGGAGAGAAGCCAGCAGAGAAGGCCAGGAGAGTGGCCTGCCTGCAGAGTGAGAGAAGCGGGACCAAAGGCATCTCTGGGGCCAAAAGAAGAAAGTGTTTGGAGAAAGATGGAATGGTCTGCTGTGTCTTCTGTTGAGAGACCCAGTAAGCCGAGGGCAGAGAACTGACCATTGGATTTGGTACCTATGGGGAACCGAGGCCCAGAAAGGAGTAAAGTGAGCACTTGGAGCACCTGATGAGGAGCCTGAGGACCACCGAGGAGGGCGACTTGCCTGAGATCACCCCGGGAGTTAAATGGCAGAGGGGGACTAGAGCCCGGGCCCTTTGATGGCCCCAAGGGTGAGCATGACCTACCTAACACCAGCCTTCTCCCTCAGGCCACAAGCTGGACCTTCAGGCCTCAGTTTCTTGCTGGTAATTCCTCTGCAGAGGATTACCAAATACCCGTTGCTGCTGCAGAAAATTCTGGAGAACACCCTCCCTGATGCCAGTGCCTACCCTGTCCTTCAGAGGGCTACCTCTGCCCTCCAGGATGTGGTCACCAACATCAATGAGTACAAGAGGCGCAAAGAAGTGGGTAAGGACTTGGGGCTTTGAGGTGATATGTTAGTGAGAACTTCTAGTTACAAAACCTTCTCTCAAACTGGCTTCACCAGTGAGGGGAAAATCATCAATCCACAAGTCCAAAGGTAATGTGGACTTTAAGAAGGGTGTGATCAGGGAGCTGGCGTCATCTCCCTGTAATTCTCTTGTCTCTGACATATACTGTGTGTCACCTGCCTCATCCAACTGGCCTCTCTCATAAGAGTGAAGGACTACTACTATCCTAGGACTCACAGCTGCACACCACACCCTCCAGGAGAAGATGGACCCTTTCTCCCCTTAGCTGTAAACACTGAATTCGAATAGGATTCATTTGTGTCATGCTCACCTGGAACCCACTGCCATAGTTAGGGGAAGGCCATGAACTGATTGGCTTAGGCCTGGGTTAGAAACCTTTCTTGGAACCTGTCACTGTGGTGGAGGAAGGGGATAGTGTGAATTGACTTGAAATAGTCGGCTTCCACCCCTTGAACTAACATGAAATCATTTTTATCCAAACCACATGGCTGAGAAATGAACACTGGGAGGCAAAAAGCTGTGTCTGTATCAGGGGTGAGGGTAAGAGCTGGGAGGTTGCTGCCTCTCAAGTTGCTAAAACAGAAACATCTTCAAAGTGTCACAGTGTCCTAGGTAGAGAAAAAACTCAGTTGCACAACTAAGACAGTATAGTAATGATAATTTAGTGAACGTTTACTAAGGGTTAGCTATAACATGTGTTTTTTAACTCCTCATCTTGTTTGATTCTTAGAAAGTCCTAATGTTGGCACTGTTAATCCCATTTCACAGTTGGGTAGAATGAGAGTTGGCACTGTTAATCCCATTTCACAGTTGGGTAGAATGAGAGTTGGCACTGTTAATCCCATTTCACAGTTGGGTAGAATGAGAGCTTGTGCATTTGCTGCATTTCCATCATCTTGTGTGATCTCCCAGTGATTCTGTGAGTGGTTAGTTTCATTTACAGATAAGGAAACTGAGGTCCAGGAAGTCAAGCTGGCATGAACATCTAGTTCATTCACCAACATCAATGAGTACAAGAGGCGCAAAGAAGTGGGTAAGGACTTGGGGCTTTGAGGTGATATGTTAGTGAGAACTTCTAGTTACAAAACCTTCTCTCAAACTGGCTTCACCAGTGAGGGAAGATCATCAATCCACAAGTCCAAAGGTAATGTGGACTTTAAGAAGGGTGTGATCAGGGAGCTGGCGTCATCTCCCTGTAATTCTCTTGTCTCTGACATATACTGTGTGTCACCTGCCTCATCCAACTGGCCTCTCTCATAAGAGTGAAGGACTACTACTATCCTAGGACTCACAGCTGCACACCACACCCTCCAGGAGAAGATGGACCCTTTCTCCCCTTAGCTGTAAACACTGAATTCGAATAGGATTCATTTGTGTCATGCTCACCTGGAACCCACTGCCATAGTTAGGGGAAGGCCATGAACTGATTGGCTTAGGCCTGGGTTAGAAACCTTTCTTGGAACCTGTCACTGTGGTGGGGGAAAGGGGGATAGTGTGAATTGACTTGAAATAGTCGGCTTCCACCCCTTGAACTAACATGAAATCATTTTTATCCAAACCACATGGCTGAGAAATGAACACTGGGAGGCAAAAAGCTGTGTCTGTATCAGGGGTGAGGGTAAGAGCTGGGAGGTTGCTGCCTCTCAAGTTGCTAAAACAGAAACATCTTCAAAGTGTCACAGTGTCCTAGGTAGAGAAAAAACTCAGTTGCACAACTAAGACAGTATAGTAATGATAATTTAGTGAACGTTTACTAAGGGTTAGCTATAACATGTGTTTTTTAACTCCTCATCTTGTTTGATTCTTAGAAAGTCCTAATGTTGGCACTGTTAATCCCATTTCACAGTTGGGTAGAATGAGAGTTGGCACTGTTAATCCCATTTCACAGTTGGGTAGAATGAGAGTTGGCACTGTTAATCCCATTTCACAGTTGGGTAGAATGAGAGCTTGTGCATTTGCTGCATTTCCATCATCTTGTGTGATCTCCCAGTGATTCTGTGAGTGGTTAGTTTCATTTACAGATAAGGAAACTGAGGTCCAGGAAGTCAAGCTGGCATGAACATCTTCAGTCAGTGAAGACTCTTTGAGCCCTGTGCTTTTCCTCCAAGATTCCCCATTCTAATGGGTGCGACCCTGGTTGAGCAGAGGGCCCAAGAGTGCCCCGCTCGGACGGCAGGGACTCTTGCTTTCCTGGGTCAGCTCTGGTCCTTGTGCCCTCCTTTTCCTCTGTTGGTGCAGCCTCCAAGTACACCAAGGTGGAGCAGCTGAGCCTCCGGGAGCGACTGGCTCGCATCAACACGCACACCCTCTCCAAGAAGACCACCCGGCTAAGCCAGCTGCTGAAGCAGGAGGCAGGGCTCATCCCCAGGGTGAGTGTGGACTGGGGGCAGGGTGGCAACTCAGCCATCCCAAGGGGCAAGACTGTGCGGTGGTGAGGCATCTCTTTCAGAGATGAGGAGATTAAGGCTGAAGGGGGGCACTCTCGGAATGTGTAGCCAGAAAGAGGCAGAGTAGGCACCCTCTCTTGATTCTTTTATGTTTTCTTTTTTTTTAAATACTTTTGTTGGGGATCATTTTTAAAGTCTTTTTGAATTTGTTACAATATTGCTTCTGTTTTATGTCCTGGCCTTTTGGACACAAGGCCTGTGGGATCTTAGCTCGCCAACCAGGGGTCAAACCTATGCCCCCTGCACTGGAACTTAGGGAAGTCCCCCGACTTAATTTTGAAGAGCCAGGGGGAGACTTTCTCTCCTGCATCTTGTGCTGCTCTTTCTCTGGGTCCTCTTGATACTGATGTGTGTGCGTGTGTGTGTTCAGTTGTGTCTTTGTGACCCTAGGGACTATAACCCACCAGGCTTTTCTGTCTGTGTGATTTTCCAGGCAAAAATACTGAAGTGGGTTGCCATTTCCTCTTCTAGGGGATCTTCCCAACCCAGGGATCAAGCCCTCATCTCCTCTGTCTCCTGCACTGCAGGCTGATTCTCTGCCGCTGAGCCAGCAGGGAAGCCCCTTGGTACAGATAGGAGAGCTCATGTTTGGGTCTGGGCGAGGAATTGGCCTTAGATAGCCACTAGTAGCAGCTTAGGTCGATTGAGTACTTACTCTAAATCAGGCATTAATAGTTCCACACAAAGAAATAAATGTGCGTATCATCCCCATGTTGCAAATGAGGAAACAGGTTCCAAGAGGGCAGAGCATTTGGCGAAGTTCACACAGCCAGGAAGCAAGTGAACTCCCAGGCTCATGTATCTGATTGTGTGGTCTGAGTACAAAGCTGCACTCACTGCCTCTAACCATCCGGCTCAGTGCTGGGACTGAAGGAATGGGCGGGTCTGTGGAATGGTGTGTATGTGGTCCCTAGCAAGGACTTTGGACAGGGGTGTACACTGCTCCCATGTGGATGTTCTCAGCCCTCATAAGTGTAATTTTACTCAGACGGAGGACAAGGAGTTTGATGACTTAGAAGAAAGGTTCCACTGGGTGTCACTGTGTGTGACCGGAGGGCCTTTTGAAAGGGGGAAGGGGAACTGGGACCCATTGAACAAGCTGACAAAGGCACCAGCTTCATGATCCAACTAGAAAGGTCATACAGTTGCTGGCTGAAGGCCAAAGAAGTACCAGGCCTTGAGGAAAAAATTTTCTTTTATGTTTTTTTTTTGGGATCATTTTTAAAGTCTTTTTGAATTTGTTACAATATTGCTTCTGTTTTATGTCCTGGCCTTTTGGACACAAGGCCTGTGGGATCTTAGCTCGCCAACCAGGGGTCAAACCTATGCCCCCTGCACTGGAACTTAGGGAAGTCCCCCGACTTAATTTTGAAGAGCCAGGGGGAGACTTTCTCTCCTGCATCTTGTGCTGCTCTTTCTCTGGGTCCTCTTGATACTGATGTGTGTGCGTGTGTGTGTTCAGTTGTGTCTTTGTGACCCTAGGGACTATAACCCACCAGGCTTTTCTGTCTGTGTGATTTTCCAGGCAAAAATACTGAAGTGGGTTGCCATTTCCTCTTCTAGGGGATCTTCCCAACCCAGGGATCAAGCCCTCATCTCCTCTGTCTCCTGCACTGCAGGCTGATTCTCTGCCGCTGAGCCAGCAGGGAAGCCCCTTGGTACAGATAGGAGAGCTCATGTTTGGGTCTGGGCGAGGAATTGGCCTTAGATAGCCACTAGTAGCAGCTTAGGTCGATTGAGTACTTACTCTAAATCAGGCATTAATAGTTCCACACAAAGAAATAAATGTGCGTATCATCCCCATGTTGCAAATGAGGAAACAGGTTCCAAGAGGGCAGAGCATTTGGCGAAGTTCACACAGCCAGGAAGCAAGTGAACTCCCAGGCTCATGTATCTGATTGTGTGGTCTGAGTACAAAGCTGCACTCACTGCCTCTAACCATCCGGCTCAGTGCTGGGACTGAAGGAATGGGCGGGTCTGTGGAATGGTGTGTATGTGGTCCCTAGCAAGGACTTTGGACAGGGGTGTACACTGCTCCCATGTGGATGTTCTCAGCCCTCATAAGTGTAATTTTACTCAGACGGAGGACAAGGAGTTTGATGACTTAGAAGAAAGGTTCCACTGGGTGTCACTGTGTGTGACCGAGCTGAAGAGCAACGTGGCTGCTTACCTGGATAATTTGGAGGTGAGGATCCCGCAGTTAATAATGGGCAGGGTGGGGCTGGGATACATGGGCAGGAGGCACGTAGGACCCATTGAACAAGCTGACAAAGGCACCAGCTTCATGATCCAACTAGAAAAGGTCATACAGTTGCTGGCTGAAGGCCAAAGAAGTACCACGGGTAAGCACTCCTTAATCCAGAGCTCATTTGGCTGGGGTAACTTCTGAGTTCACTGGGTTCTCAGGGACTGAGGTTCCCACTGGGCAGAGTCAGAATTCCCTGGGAACAGAGCCCTCTGGGGGCCCCTGCCGGGCCAGCCCTAGAGCAGAAACGACAAACACAGGTGCTCCCAGGGACCAGGCAAGTTAGTATTACTGGCTGGCATTTTCAGGTGAATGAGGCCTATTGTCTATAAGACTTATGATAGAGTTCAATATGTAGGAATATTTGGAGTTTGAATGACTGAATAAAGGAATAAAGGGATAGAATAAAATAAAATGTCCTAGCTCACGGGAGTTGTTGCTGTATGAGAGTGTGGACCCAGGGCTGCCAGTTCTGACTTTAAGGAACAAGAAAACTGTAAATTGAGACCTGTAGGTGAAATCTCATGATGTGTCCACAGGAGCAACTGATTAAATAAGAATGTAAATGCCATGTGGACCCAAGAAAATATATTTCTACAAGCCAGATTCAGCCCACAGGGACACCAGATTGCATTCCCAACCAGCATATCACTTTCCTTGCGCCAGAATTCCCCCTTCATTTGCATCATTGATGCTGACTCATACCATCCATGCTGTTGCTTTTTCATGGTTTTGTTTTCAGTCACATCCATTTGCACCAACCAGCTCAGTCAGATGATAACAGGCTTTTTGGATAATAGGATTTGGGGTGGCATTATTGGAATTATATAGAAGGAGGGAGGTTGTGGTTCTATGTTTTTCTGTGTGGGGCACACCCTATGCTTGCTCCTGCTCCATCTTGCCCCTGCCTCCAAGGAAAGGTAACAGCATACTGAGCCTGAAGGGGAAGGCCCTCAGAGAAAGAATGGAGGGGCCCTGAGAGAGAAAAACCAGAGGCCCCCAAGAAACACGTCTGGCTTTCAGAGAAGGACAGATACTTGGAAGCATTAAGGCTGCATTTCCCTAAATGCAGGATCTACGCAACAGATACAGTGTTAACATGGAATCCCACAGCAAGAAAATGACTCTCTTGTGTAATCCTCAGAGTCCAGGAAAAGCCTCTTTTGCTGGCATGTCTTAAATAAACCGGCAGAACATGTCTCAGGCTGGAAGCCTTCAGCCAGCCATGACTCCCAGACGGAATTTAATAGCATAATTTTTATAGCAGTTATCTTTACATGCTTATTTATGGCAATTATTACTGACTTTCTCTTTATGGAAGTATCATAAGGTGTTTTTTTTGTTGTTGTTGTTTTTTTATAAGTATGCTGTGTAGCTTACGGGACCTCAGTTTCCTTTCCTTGGGGCCTCAGCAGTGAAAACACAGAGTCCTAGCCATTAGACTGCCAGGGAACTCCCCATAAGGTGTGTTATTTTTCAAATGCATTGAAATAAGTTGGGATGTTAGATTGATTCAAAGAAAAGTATTACTAGTACAGGAGGAATGTGGACATGGCAAATAAGTTGGGATTTAAGGAACAAGAACGAATTAGACCTGTAGGTGAAATCTCATGATGTGTCCACAGGAGCAACTGATTAAATAAGAATGTAAATGCCATGTGGACCCAAGAAAATATATTTCTACAAGCCAGATTCAGCCCACAGGGACACCAGATTGCATTCCCAACCAGCATATCACTTTCCTTGCGCCAGAATTCCCCCTTCATTTGCATCATTGATGCTGACTCATACCATCCATGCTGTTGCTTTTTCATGGTTTTGTTTTCAGTCACATCCATTTGCACCAACCAGCTCAGTCAGATGATAACAGGCTTTTTGGATAATAGGATTTGGGGTGGCATTATTGGAATTATATAGAAGGAGGGAGGTTGTGGTTCTATGTTTTTCTGTGTGGGGCACACCCTATGCTTGCTCCTGCTCCATCTTGCCCCTGCCTCCAAGGAAAGGTAACAGCATACTGAGCCTGAAGGGGAAGGCCCTCAGAGAAAGAATGGAGGGGCCCTGAGAGAGAAAAACCAGAGGCCCCCAAGAAACACGTCTGGCTTTCAGAGAAGGACAGATACTTGGAAGCATTAAGGCTGCATTTCCCTAAATGCAGGATTTACGCAACAGATACAGTGTTAACATGGAATCCCACAGCAAGAAAATGACTCTCTTGTGTAATCCTCAGAGTCCAGGAAAAGCCTCTTTTGCTGGCATGTCTTAAATAAACCGGCAGAACATGTCTCAGGCTGGAAGCCTTCAGCCAGCCATGACTCCCAGACGGAATTTAATAGCATAATTTTTATAGCAGTTATCTTTACATGCTTATTTATGGCAATTATTACTGACTTTCTCTTTATGGAAGTATCATAAGGTGTTTTTTTTGTTGTTGTTGTTGTTTTTTTATAAGTATGCTGTGTAGCTTACGGGACCTCAGTTTCCTTTCCTTGGGGCCTCAGCAGTGAAAACACAGAGTCCTAGCCATTAGACTGCCAGGGAACTCCCCATAAGGTGTGTTATTTTTCAAATGCATTGAAATAAGTTGGGATGTTAGATTGATTCAAAGAAAAGTATTACTAGTACAGGAGGAATGTGGACATGGCAAAAAAAATCACAAAGTGAGATAACACATATGTGTGAAGTTGAGGCAACACTGGAATAGGAAGGACGGTGGGGCTCAGTCAGAGGAAGACCTTTTCTAATCACCCAAGTTGTGCAAGGGTAGATGAGCTGTGTGCGGCCCCGTGGAGAGTGTGCAGTCAGCCTGGGCAACCTCTCCCAGGCTGTGGTGGAGGGGAACTCAGGTGTGAGGTGGCCTCGGTGGGCTGTGATTGGCTCTCCTTTGACCCCATCTAGGCTTTCCTCCGCTTCCGGCCCCAGGACTACAATCTGGACGTTCCCGAGGGTCCTGTGGTACAGTACTGTTACCTGACAAGAGACTTGCAGCTCCAGGCCTTCCCAGAGTTTGTGAGTGGAACTTCTTCTCTCTCTTTTTTTAGGTATGTGGCTTAGCCTGTAAGAATAATATTTATAAGTCAGGCCCTTTCCACGATGGTCACACCCATAAACAGTCATGGCTAGTCAGCAGGGCAGAGATTATTATTATTGCATTTTCCTGATAAAAAACAGTCCCAGATCAAGTTTATTGAGCCATGTTATCTCCCAGGCACTGTGCTAAGCTCTTTACATTTTTTACTCATTTAATCCTCACAACACAAGGGTAGATGCTATCAATAGCTCCATTCTGCAGATGAGTCTCAGAGAGGGTGACCTCTTAGGTTATTCAGTTGATCGGTGGCAAGCCAGAATCTGAGCCCCAAGGATGACGTGTTTGATTGCCATTCTAAACAAAATTTTCCGACATCTGTGCGCATTAAGCATATTAAGAAGTGACAGATACTGGATACTTATTCCGTGCCAGGCAGCCTGCTAAGCTTGTTACATACATTGTCCCCATTTCTCAGATGGAGACATCGAGGCCCAGGAAGGTTAGATATAATACTAGAGGTCACAGCTGTTTGGTGAGGGTGGGACGAGAGCCTACCTCCAAAGCCCCTTTTCCCTGGGCTCACCCTCTGCCACCTCCTCCTTCAACTCCCAAGCTCACGTCTCCCCACAGAAGCAGCGACTGGAAGCTCTGGTGTGGCGGCCATTGTGCAGCCTGGCCAAAGCCTTGGCTGGCCCTCAGAACCTGATCAAGAAACGTCTAGACAAACTGCTGGACTTTGAGAGGGTGGAAGAGAAGCTGTTGGAGGTGGGCAGCGTGACCTACGAGGAGGAGGCGGATCGGCACACCTACCAGGCACTCAACTCTCTGCTGGTGGCTGAGCTCCCACAGTTTAACCAGCTGGCCATGCGGTGGCTGGGCCAGATCCTGTGCACGTTGGTGACCCTCCAGAGGGACCTTGCAAAGCAAGTGCTGCAGAGGGCAGCAGACACCTTGGCCCAGGTAAGGCTTCTGGGACTGGGGTGCCTTGGGGGAATTGCCTGGCCACGTCTTGTCACCCCTCGAGCCAGCTGTTTGGAGGGGCTGGTATGGAGTGAAGTTGGGCGTCCCAAACAGGCCACCAGGTGCTTAGGAGGAGGCTGTGGGGACCTTCTGGGTCTCTCTCATGCCTGTTTTCCCTCCATTGATAGAGTCAGACCATGAAAGCAAGGGTATTATAGAACTGGGACTCCAGGCCACTTGTAGGCTCTGGAACTCAGAAGCATAGGAGGTGCTCCTGGGAAAACACAGGCCTTGGGGCCATTCCCTGGAGCACATTAGAAGCAGGTAACAGAGTTAGGGCCCCTTCTACACAGCTGGGAGTGAGTGCCTCAAGCCAGTGTCCCTGCCCCTGCTACTACTTCTGGCAGCTGCCTCCTTGTGAGTGCTTACTGTATACCTGTTTGGAATCTTTCCAATAGCCCCACAGAGTAGGTATTATTATTATTACTATTCTCATTTCAAAAGGAGGCCGGGGCAGAGGTTAAGCAGCTTGCCCAAAGCTGTACAGCTAATGGCTCAGTTTGAATCCTGGCAGTAGAACTCTAGAACTTACACCACGATGCCCAATGGCCTGTAAAAAGAGCTGTCCACTGAAGGCATAAATAGGGCACAAAGAGGTTTAGACAAACCTCCAAGTGCAAACTTTGATTGTAGAATTTTGAAGACTGGGGTTGGTGCAGGGGAGAACACTCGATTGCTCTTCAGTCTCCCTCTGACATCAGGGTCAGTGGTCTGTGGGTCTAAGCTCTGGAGAAATTTCAGAGCTGCTCGTACCACATACTGTCTCCTGTGCCTCATGGGCCCCAGATCAGCTGTCCTCAGCTAATTTGTTGCATGAAAATTCCTCTAAAATTTGCCACTGCCTGCCCTGACCGCCTTCCCAGCCCTTAGTCCCACTCTGCATCTGCAGCCTCCACTTTCACACCACTTCTGAGTGTGACCACAGCCCCTTTGCACAGACTCCTTTTTCAGCCTAGAGTGTCCCTCCCCATCTCCCCCATGCCTTTCACAGTGCCTGGCATGAGGTAGGACCTCCTCAAATATGTGACAAATGATTCTCTCCATGAAGTTCTCAGAGTCCCCTTCCTTCAGGATAGAGAACCCTCTCCCCTCCTCTACTCCAGCAGCCCTCAGAATGCGCATCGGCTAAGCTCTTACCAGAGCCTGCTGGGGTGCTGGATGAAGCCGTTTCTACTCATTGAGCTTCTTTTCTTTTGGGCCCTCACAGCATTTAGTACAGAGTCATCCCCCATTGAAGCAGGGTATTATAGAACTGGGACTCCAGGCCACTTGTAGGCTCTGGAACTCAGAAGCATAGGAGGTGCTCCTGGGAAAACACAGGCCTTGGGGCCATTCCTGGAGCACATTAGAAGCAGGTAACAGAGTTAGGGCCCTTCTACACAGCTGGGAGTGAGTGCCTCAAGCCAGTGTCCCTGCCCCTGCTACTACTTCTGGCAGCTGCCTCCTTGTGAGTGCTTACTGTATACCTGTTTGGAATCTTTCCAATAGCCCCACAGAGTAGGTATTATTATTATTACTATTCTCATTTCAAAAGGAGGCCGGGGCAGAGGTTAAGCAGCTTGCCCAAAGCTGTACAGCTAATGGCTCAGTTTGAATCCTGGCAGTAGAACTCTAGAACTTACACCACGATGCCCAATGGCCTGTAAAAAGAGCTGTCCACTGAAGGCATAAATAGGGCACAAAGAGGTTTAGACAAACCTCCAAGTGCAAACTTTGATTGTAGAATTTTGAAGACTGGGGTTGGTGCAGGGGAGAACACTCGATTGCTCTTCAGTCTCCCTCTGACATCAGCGCTCAGTGGTCTGTGGGTCTAAGCTCTGGAGAAATTTCAGAGCTGCTCGTACCACATACTGTCTCCTGTGCCTCATGGGCCCCAGATCAGCTGTCCTCAGCTAATTTGTTGCATGAAAATTCCTCTAAAATTTGCCACTGCCTGCCCTGACCGCCTTCCCAGCCCTTAGTCCCACTCTGCATCTGCAGCCTCCACTTTCACACCACTTCTGAGTGTGACCACAGCCCCTTTGCACAGACTCCTTTTTCAGCCTAGAGTGTCCCTCCCCATCTCCCCCATGCCTTTCACAGTGCCTGGCATGAGGTAGGACCTCCTCAAATATGTGACAAATGATTCTCTCCATGAAGTTCTCAGAGTCCCCTTCCTTCAGGATAGAGAACCCCTCTCCCCCTCCTCTACTCCAGCAGCCCTCAGAATGCGCATCGGCTAAGCTCTTACCAGAGCCTGCTGGGGTGCTGGATGAAGCCGTTTCTACTCATTGAGCTTCTTTTCTTTTGGGCCCTCACAGCATTTAGTACAGAGTTCTGTCCTCAGACATTCATTTTGAATTAAGCCCACACCATCTGCAAAAAGTAAAGTCACTCAGTCATGTTCAATTCTTTGTGACCCATGAATGAACCATGGAATTCTCCAGACAAGAAGACTGGAGTGGGTAGCCTGTCCCTTCTCCAGGGGATCTTCCCAACACTGGGATTGAACCCAGGTCTCCCGCATTGCAAGTGGAGCCTGGGAAAGGCCCACATGGTAGAACCTCAATCTCTCTGCATCCTGGGGGCAGAACCAAGAGTGGTGGTTTTGGTGACTATCAGAGAGGACAAGTCTCTGTTGGTTGTGGGGCCTCAGTCCCTTCTAGCCTATCTGATGAGAATGCAGGAGATGCCCAGCAGGGCCAAGGTCCCAAGGTGGGGCGCTGTTCAGAACTACTCTGGTTCCAAACCAGCTTCGGCATAAAGAAGAACATATGACACAAGTTGTACAACTGGGAGGCCCAACACACAATGTTATCGGGGCTGTGATGTTCACTTCATGTCCTGGCTCTTTCCTTCTGTGGGTTGGCTTTATTGTCAAGCAGGCCTTTTATTGAAGGTGGGAGAGAGTGGCTTCTAACAGCTCCAGGTGTTTTATCTTAGCATCTCAGGATCTGAACGAAGTCACCATCTCATTCTCAGCCTTCATATACTGATGTCCTAATGGGAAGATTCTGATTGGCCTTGCTCTGATCGATTGCCCACTCCTTGACCAATCAAAGTGGATAGGAAAAGGGATGCTGCGATGGCCAATCCTGTGGCCAGGCACCAGGAGGGGCAATGCCACTGGACCCCCATAGAGGGACGCTTTCTTAAAGGAGGATGGAGCTGTCGCCAGGCCTAAATAGCTGACCCAGATATAAAGGTCCAGACACACAGGTCCAGACACACAGCCGGGGCTGGAGTGCGGCTGTCAGGGTCCCCCGTGCCCTTTCTCTTAAAGCGGGCTGTGATGACAGTGTCTGTCCCCACCTAGCTCCCCCACCACCACTTGTCTGAGCCGGATTTCAGGAAGCTGGTAGAAGATGCGCTGGGCCAGACCAGTCACCAGCTCCGCTCCTTTCAAGAGAGCTTCGAGAAAGTGTTGCCACCTCCCACCACGCAAGTAAGTGTCCCTCCTTCCCCTGTAAAGACTGTCCAGTGGGGTTTCCCTGGGCGTCCAGTGGGTAAAGAGTCTGCGTTGCACTGCAAGGGGCACCAGTTCGATCCCTGACACGGGAAGATCCCACGTGCCGCGGAGCGGCTGGACGGCTGGACTGGTGTGTCAGATTAGGAGCGAGCGCCCTGAAGCGCATGCGCCCAGAGCCGGTGCTCTGCAGTGAGAGAGGCCGTTGCAATGGGAGGCCCGCACAGGCCGAAGGAGTGGAGATGGATGAAAATAAATAATAATAATAATAAAGACAATAAAAGAGGCCAAAATTTAAAAAAAGAAAGGGGAGGAAAAAAACTAAGACACTTATTAAGAAAAAAAAAGACTGTCCTGTGGCTCAGGTCAGGCCTTAGTTCCATTTTCCCGGTTGTTCCTTGTTACCCCAGAAACACACAGCTTTTCCCTCTTTCCTTTCTCTGTGACTTGGGGGTGGGTGTCTGGTGAGAATATCTTTCTCTCTCTCTCTCTCTCACACACACAGACACATAGACACACACACTCAACACACACACACATACATGTTCTCTTTATGGCCAGTAAGCATCAATGTAGGTTAAGAAGAAGAAAACTCAAACATTTTGCTCTTAATGACATCATAATGGGGAAACAGCATTAATGTCCTAAAACTTGCAACTTCTTCAGATTTTTCAGCAAAGTTAACCTTGTTTCCTCATCGCTTTCTCATAGAACCTGCTTCAGATATGAGCATTCAGGATGAATAAAATGTTTGAATTAGAAGTAGTTTAAATTTTCTTTTCATTATGGAATTTATAATTGTAGAAGACAGCATTTCAGCCACGTTATGGTTTGCAGAACTTTGGCTGGCCAAAGGCTTTTGTTTTGCAGGGGTGGGGTGGGTAAAGTATTTTTCTCTAAAATATAACGGAAGGGTATTTTGCAGTCCACTGAAGAATTCTTCAAGAATATATAAAATAATGGGGTTGGATGGAGAGTGGGAGGGAGCCTCAAGAGGGAGCGAGAATATGGACACCCACAGCTGATTAACACTGTTGTGCAGCAGAAATCAACACGATATTATCAAGCACTTATCTTCCAATTAAAAATAAGACAAAACCAATAATAAAATAAAACGCCTTTTTTTTTTTAAAAAAAAAAAATTAAAGTATATATAAGAGAGCTTGAGAAAGTGTTGCCACCTCCCACCACGCAAGTAAGTGTCCCTCCTTCCCCTGCAAGGACTGACCAGTGGGGTTTCCCTGGGCGTCCCGGGGGGAAGGAGTCTGCGTGGCACTGCAAGGGGCACCAGTTCGATCCCTGACACGGGAAGATCCCGCGTGCCGCGGAGGGGCTGGACTGGTGTGTCAGATTAGGAGCGAGCGCCCTGAAGCGCATGCGCCCAGAGCCGGTGCTCTGCAGTGAGAGAGGCCGTTGCAATGGGAGGCCCGCACAGGCCGAAGGAGTGGAGATGGATGAAAATAAATAATAATAATAATAAAGACAATAAAAGAGGCCAAAATTTAAAAAAAGAAAGGGGAGGAAAAAAACTAAGACACTTATTAAGAAAAAAGACTGTCCTGTGGCTCAGGTCAGGCCTTAGTTCCATTTTCCCGGTTGTTCCTTGTTACCCCAGAAACACACAGCTTTTCCCTCTTTCCTTTCTCTGTGACTTGGGGGTGGGTGTCTGGTGAGAATATCTTTCTCTCTCTCTCTCTCTCACACACACAGACACATAGACACACACACTCAACACACACACACATACATGTTCTCTTTATGGCCAGTAAGCATCAATGTAGGTTAAGAAGAAGAAAACTCAAACATTTTGCTCTTAATGACATCATAATGGGGAAACAGCATTAATGTCCTAAAACTTGCAACTTCTTCAGATTTTTCAGCAAAGTTAACCTTGTTTCCTCATCGCTTTCTCATAGAACCTGCTTCAGATATGAGCATTCAGGATGAATAAAATGTTTGAATTAGAAGTAGTTTAAATTTTCTTTTCGTTATGGAATTTATAATTGTAGAAGACAGCATTTCAGCCACGTTATGGTTTGCAGAACTTTGGCTGGCCAAAGGCTTTTGTTTTGCAGGGGTGGGGTGGGTAAAGTATTTTTCTCTAAAATATAACGGAAGGGTATTTTGCAGTCCACTGAAGAATTCTTCAAGAATATATAAAATAATGGGGTTGGATGGAGAGTGGGAGGGAGCCTCAAGAGGGAGCGAGAATATGGACACCCACAGCTGATTAACACTGTTGTGCAGCAGAAATCAACACGATATTATCAAGCACTTATCTTCCAATTAAAAATAAGACAAAACCAATAATAAAATAAAAAGAATAAAATCGCCTAATAATTTTTAAAATATATATAATTTTTTTTAAAATGTTAAAAGAATGTATAAAGTATCGTGTATATTTTGAAAGTACTGAAGTAGTTGAAGGGCAAAGGGGCTCTCAGTATGACGAAACCTGGGTCTGAGAAAACTGAAACTGTCTTCAGGCACATGTCAGATGTGAAGTGACGGTCAGGAGACAGCTCCAAGATCCCCCCAGGGAGAGAAGCGGGCCCCAGAGATGCAAGGGGGCAGTAAAGGAGACAGGCGGCCTTTGCACCTGGCCAGAGCACAGAGGACATCAAAAAGCCTCAGGGGGGTTTGTGCACGTCTAGTGGGGTGGGCTCTTCCCGCGGCCCCAGCTGTCCCCACGTCCTCGCCCACACTGAGGCGCCAGTGAAGGGCTCGTCAGGGCTGCTGCATGGGCTCTGGGGCCGGAGGGGAGGAAGGGTGAAGAAAATCAAGAACAAAGTGGCCTCTCAGATGAGCCATGGAAACTTCTTTCTCTGTGTGTGTGCTAGTCTCTTAGTTGTGTCTAACTCTTTGCGACCCCTTGAACGTTAACCTGCCAGGCTTCTCTGTCCATGGGATTTTCCAGGCAAGATTACTGGAGTGCGTTGCCATGTCCATCCTCCAGGGGATCTTCCCAACCCAGGGATGGAACCTGGGTCTCCCACACTGAGACAAAATAACATTTTTCTTATTGGAAAAGTAAGCCATGGTGATTGCAGGAGAGAGAGAGAGAGAGAGAAGATACAGAAAAATAAAAAGAAATAGGAACATCATAGTCCTGGTGTGTTGCAAATTGGTAGGAAGAGAAGAGACCCCCACAATGCCAGCCCCACCCCAGTTTCCCACTCCTCCTCCCATCCACCCCTGTAGCAGCGTGCAGACACAGACACACCCCATGAAGAATTCTTCAAGAATATATAAAATAATGGGGTTGGATGGAGAGTGGGAGGAGCCTCAAGAGGGAGCGAGAATATGGACACCCACAGCTGATTAACACTGTTGTGCAGCAGAAATCAACACGATATTATCAAGCACTTATCTTCCAATTAAAAATAAGACAAAACCAATAATAAAATAAAAAGAATAAAATCGCCTAATAATTTTTAAAATATATATAATTTTTTTTAAAATGTTAAAAGAATGTATAAAGTATCGTGTATATTTTGAAAGTACTGAAGTAGTTGAAGGGCAAAGGGGCTCTCAGTATGACGAAACCTGGGTCTGAGAAAACTGAAACTGTCTTCAGGCACATGTCAGATGTGAAGTGACGGTCAGGAGACAGCTCCAAGATCCCCAGGAGAGAAGCGGGCCCCAGAGATGCAAGGGGGCAGTAAAGGAGACAGGCGGCCTTTGCACCTGGCCAGAGCACAGAGGACATCAAAAAGCCTCAGGGGGGTTTGTGCACGTCTAGTGGGGTGGGCTCTTCCCGCGGCCCCAGCTGTCCCCACGTCCTCGCCCACACTGAGGCGCCAGTGAAGGGCTCGTCAGGGCTGCTGCATGGGCTCTGGGGCCGGAGGGGAGGAAGGGTGAAGAAAATCAAGAACAAAGTGGCCTCTCAGATGAGCCATGGAAACTTCTTTCTCTGTGTGTGTGCTAGTCTCTTAGTTGTGTCTAACTCTTTGCGACCCCTTGAACGTTAACCTGCCAGGCTTCTCTGTCCATGGGATTTTCCAGGCAAGATTACTGGAGTGCGTTGCCATGTCCATCCTCCAGGGGATCTTCCCAACCCAGGGATGGAACCTGGGTCTCCCACACTGAGACAAAATAACATTTTTCTTATTGGAAAAGTAAGCCATGGTGATTGCAGGAGAGAGAGAGAGAGAGAGAAGATACAGAAAAATAAAAAGAAATAGGAACATCATAGTCCTGGTGTGTTGCAAATTGGTAGGAAGAGAAGAGACCCCCACAATGCCAGCCCCACCCCAGTTTCCCACTCCTCCTCCCATCCACCCCTGTAGCACGCGTGCAGACACAGACACACCCTGCTGTGACTTCCTGACTTGTTTGGCTACAGGTACAAACCCCAGAGGAGTGGGATCGCCTCCAGGATGTGAGTCCCAGTGCCGTCTTTACAGACTCCCCAGTCCCTCTGGGGAGTGCTGCTGCTCTCTGCACAGAGAGGGCGGGGACTCAAGCAATCAGGCAAACGTTTGCTACCCCAGACTTGCCTCAACACCACCATTCTGAAGAAGGGCTATCCTGTTTCTACACTTCCATTTGAGGGCCCGTTTAGAAACCTGGGGTTCTCCTGGTCCTTGATCGTGATTCAAGAACCCATTGGAGGTAAGGGAAATGGCAGAGTCCAAGCCCAAGTGTCCCTGAAGGCATGAAAGCAGGCATCTCTGCCCACCTCCCTACACCCAGCACCTCCCCACCTGGAAACAACCATACAGAAGATGATGAATATCCATCCATCCATATATGTCTCTTGCTGTGTTGGTCACACAGTCATGTCTGACTCTAGGCAACCCCATGGACTTGTAGCCCGCCAAGCTCCTCTGTCCATGAGATCCTCCAGGCAAGGTATTAAGTGGAGTGGGTTGCCACTGCCTTCTCTAGGGGTTAATCAGCTACACCCCAATATAAAATAAAGTGTTTATATATATATATATATGTATATATATATATATATATATATATATATGTATATATATATATACCACAATGTTAAAAAGACTCCGTGTTCTATAGGAAAATCAATAAAGATAATTTAATCTTTCTCGGGAAAATGTTTTTAGCATTACAAATTCAAATCTCAAGTTTTATACATGAATTCAATAAGCAATACATTTAAACCTTGCAACGCCACATAGTCATCATGTTTTGAGAACAACAATAAAAATTATGTACTTTTAAAAATATGTGTACATCAAAACTGAATGGTTAATTTTTACTTTTTCCTTTATTGGCAACTTTGGATGACTTTGCCAATAAAGGGAAAAATATACATACATATAAATAAATAATAAATCTGTATTCAAGGTTTTTAGTTTCTTCCATTTTACACGAAGAGAACAGTCTCATGAATCCCTTCATGTTAATGCTTTTGTTGGAAGCAGTGTATGGAAAAGCAGAGGTGGGGCAGGATTTCTGGATGTTCTGAAAGAGCACTGAATCCTTCCCCCCAGCTGGGTGGCAATTGCCATCAGGGAACCACTGTTTCTACCAGGCCATTCACAAGGCTTACCATGCTTTGTACACAGTAGGGGGCTCAAGAAAGACCTGTGGACTCACAGCACATTGAATAAAAGACCACCTTCTTTTTGTTCACATGTGAGGGTCTCTGTGTTGGCTATTTAAGATTCCAGGTGAGTAAGGATTGGTGCTGACAGGAAGCTCGTAGCCTTGCTCATTGCTGTGGAAAGATGTGTGTAAGGCACTTTCCTGTGAGATAGCTTCGCTTAATGCTTTGGGCAGAATTTAAGGTGTAGTTCTGGTGTGTTCTGTAACTGAGAGATTCAGAAACTGACTTGGAATTTTAGAAGACCATAGAAGTTCAGACCAGAGAAGGGTTCTAGGAGCTGTTAGAGGTTTTATTTTTTAAGACTATGAATATCCATCCATCCATATATGTCTCTTGCTGTGTTGGTCACACAGTCATGTCTGACTCTAGGCAACCCCATGGACTTGTAGCCCGCCAAGCTCCTCTGTCCATGAGATCCTCCAGCCAAGGTATTAAGTGGAGTGGGTTGCCACTGCCTTCTCTAGGGTTAATCAGCTACACCCCAATATAAAATAAAGTGTTTATATATATATATGTATATATATATATACCACAATGTTAAAAAGACTCCGTGTTCTATAGGAAAATCAATAAAGATAATTTAATCTTTCTCGGGAAAATGTTTTTAGCATTACAAATTCAAATCTCAAGTTTTATACATGAATTCAATAAGCAATACATTTAAACCTTGCAACGCCACATAGTCATCATGTTTTGAGAACAACAATAAAAATTATGTACTTTTAAAAATATGTGTACATCAAAACTGAATGGTTAATTTTTACTTTTTCCTTTATTGGCAACTTTGGATGACTTTGCCAATAAAGGGAAAAATATACATACATATAAATAAATAATAAATCTGTATTCAAGGTTTTTAGTTTCTTCCATTTTACACGAAGAGAACAGTCTCATGAATCCCTTCATGTTAATGCTTTTGTTGGAAGCAGTGTATGGAAAAGCAGAGGTGGGGCAGGATTTCTGGATGTTCTGAAAGAGCACTGAATCCTTCCCCCCAGCTGGGTGGCAATTGCCATCAGGGAACCACTGTTTCTACCAGGCCATTCACAAGGCTTACCATGCTTTGTACACAGTAGGGGGCTCAAGAAAGACCTGTGGACTCACAGCACATTGAATAAAAGACCACCTTCTTTTTGTTCACATGTGAGGGTCTCTGTGTTGGCTATTTAAGATTCCAGGTGAGTAAGGATTGGTGCTGACAGGAAGCTCGTAGCCTTGCTCATTGCTGTGGAAAGATGTGTGTAAGGCACTTTCCTGTGAGATAGCTTCGCTTAATGCTTTGGGCAGAATTTAAGGTGTAGTTCTGGTGTGTTCTGTAACTGAGAGATTCAGAAACTGACTTGGAATTTTAGAAGACCATAGAAGTTCAGACCAGAGAAGGGTTCTAGGAGCTGTTAGAGGTTTCTTCTGAAATACTTTTGAACACTAAGAGCACGTGACGTGTTTCTCATCTGATCCAGCCATTTGTTAGTGAAGAGGCCTTGTCCTGACTGGGATGGCCATGGGCAGCAGAGGTGGGCCCGGCCCAGGACTCCTGGTGGTCCGCACGTGGCCTAGCACTGGAGTCTGTTGTTGGCTTTAACACTCTGGCTCCAGCATGGGTGTTTGTCTCTGTCATTACTCTCCAGCCACTCCTTCCAGGGGCTGAACGCCAGGTGCAGGCCCTCCTGAGCAGGTATGGACCGGGAAAGCTGTACCAGGTGACAAGCAGCATCAACGGGGCTGGGACTCTGGACCTGACACTGCCCCGAGGCCACGTCGTAGCCCTCCTCCAGAACAAGGACACCAAGGGCAACAGCAGCCGATGGCTGGTGGACACCGGAGGTACGCAGGGCTTCAGGGTCTCTTCCCTGCCCTTTGGGAGAACCACCTAACAGGAGCTGCTGGGGGGACACAGGCTCTCCTGTGGGTGGGGGTTTGGTTGTGCAGGTCTAGGACAAGAATGAACTGAGGTGAACGTGGAGGACGTGAGGACACAGCCAGCTTAGCGTGGCACATGACGTGTCAAGAAGAGAAGTTGCCTTACTTTGCAGTATCCACGTCAAGCACCTACTGTGTGCTGGGTGCTGTGTAAGGAAGGCAGGGACTCTGCCTCGGGGCCTCATCTGTCATGGGTATAGAGAGAGTTCTGTGGAGAGAATTACAGCGTCACCTTGAAGGACGGAGATACGTGGGGAAGGGACGCTTGGATCCCAACTGTGTGGACAGAAGTCTGACATCGAGAACAAGGGAGGTGTTATCCTGTTCCCTCTGCTCTGGTCAGGTCCCTGGTGTGGTGCTTAGATGTGGGGGCCCCAGGAGGCTGCAGGGAAGGAGTCCAGGGGTGCTGTGAGCCCAGGAGGAGATGCCCCAGCATCTCCAGTGTCTTCCACAGAGGGTATGTGACCCACAGATGAGGCTTGCACAGGATTATTGGGAGGGCATCTGTGGACACTTTCCCTCCTTCAGACATTTTATTTGAATTCAGTATTTTAATGTAAGTTAGAAAAAATACAACTAGTACAGAAACTCATGACTTTGTTCATTGTTATCAATGTATAGTACAACACTAAGTTTTAAAAAGTGAGTTTATTAAAAAATTAAGATGGTACAAATCTGGAAGAAATCACGAAAGGGGAAAATCTTGACTCAAGTTGAAAAACTTGAACTGAATAGGGCTTAAACCAAGGCCCCTGGAGTCAAGAGGACTGGGATTCAACTCCTCCATGATCCTGGAGGAGTTATGGAGCCTCTCTGAGCCCCATCAGTTCAGCCAAAAAATGAAGCTAACAGTGATGACCTCAAGAGCTGATGGAGACCAGGTGGTTCAGTGCTGTTCCGGCACCAGGCAAGCTCTCGGGAGGTGACGGCCTTTCGCAGCGACAGCAACCACAGCAGCCCTGGGCTAGCTGTTACGAGAGGCACTCGGGGCACGTGAAGAAGAGAAAGGCAATTTCTGCCTCCTGGGAGGCAGTCCGGCCCTGAGGAGTAGCCTTGCTTGGAAAGGGGACCAGCGGTGCCAGCACCAGGAAAGCAGTTTTCATACCAGTCAGAGGAAGAACGCTTTGTCTCTGCCAGAGCTGTTCCCAAGTGGAGTGGGCCAGCTCTGTGGGGCCCGAGCTCCCGTCACTGGGGTGAACAAGCAGAAGCTAGAGAGCGGGAGAGCAGGGTAGGGTGAGCGGTTTGTGAGGTTCCGAGACGACCTTTCGAGGTTCACCACAGGGCCGAGAAACTGCATTGGAGGTAGTCCCATCTATGGATGGCGGTGACTTCCTCTGCCGCTGCAAGGGGCAGCCAGATAACGTCTGTGTGTCCTGCAGGACATCGAGGGTATGTGCCCGCTGGAAAACTGGAGCTGTACCACATGGTCCGCAGTGAGGAGGAGCTCAGAGGAAAGGCGAGGCCTCACGGGGACTCCCAGCGTCAGACACCAGAGCCCACCTCGGCCCCAGTCCCCTCTGTCCCAACTATGACCCAGGTGAGCCTGGAGGAGGGGCGGGGGCCATCTGGAGTGGGGCTTTGATTTTCCTCCTGTCGGGAGGAGCCACCACCCTGTGGAGGGACCCGGATCTTGGTCAGCGGCCACACCAGTGTCCTGGCCGGGGGGAGAGGGGGACCTGGAGAAAGGAGACTCTCATCCCTGGGTAAGCAGAGGGCTCACCCTTTACTCCTCAGTAAGCAGAGCAAGTGGGATTATTTCATTCCTTCATTTGTTCATGCATTTATTCATTATTCATCAGGCACTGTGCTAAACAGGAGATACAATGATGAGCAGAGGTCAGCCTTGGCCTTGCCTTCCTCAAATCTATAATCTAGGAGGTGGGAAAACAGTGATTAAGAAAATAATAGCCTGGCCCATCAGATTCAACTCCTCCATGCCAATAAATGAAAAGCTAACAGTGATGACCTCAAGAGCTGATGGAGACCAGGTGGTTCAGTGCTGTTCCGGCACCAGGCAAGCTCTCGGGAGGTGACGGCCTTTCGCAGCGACAGCAACCACAGCAGCCCTGGGCTAGCTGTTACGAGAGGCACTCGGGGCACGTGAAGAAGAGAAAGGCAATTTCTGCCTCCTGGGAGGCAGTCCGGCCCTGAGGAGTAGCCTTGCTTGGAAAGGGGACCAGCGGTGCCAGCACCAGGAAAGCAGTTTTCATACCAGTCAGAGGAAGAACGCTTTGTCTCTGCCAGAGCTGTTCCCAAGTGGAGTGGGCCAGCTCTGTGGGGCCCGAGCTCCCGTCACTGGGGTGAACAAGCAGAAGCTAGAGAGCGGGAGAGCAGGGTAGGGTGAGCGGTTTGTGAGGTTCCGAGACGACCTTTCGAGGTTCACCACAGGGCCGAGAAACTGCATTGGAGGTAGTCCCATCTATGGATGGCGGTGACTTCCTCTGCCGCTGCAAGGGGCAGCCAGATAACGTCTGTGTGTCCTGCAGGACATCGAGGGTATGTGCCCGCTGGAAAACTGGAGCTGTACCACATGGTCCGCAGTGAGGAGGAGCTCAGAGGAAAGGCGAGGCCTCACGGGGACTCCCAGCGTCAGACACCAGAGCCCACCTCGGCCCCAGTCCCCTCTGTCCCAACTATGACCCAGGTGAGCCTGGAGGAGGGGCGGGGGCCATCTGGAGTGGGGCTTTGATTTTCCTCCTGTCGGGAGGAGCCACCACCCTGTGGAGGGACCCGGATCTTGGTCAGCGGCCACACCAGTGTCCTGGCCGGGGGGAGAGGGGGACCTGGAGAAAGGAGACTCTCATCCCTGGGTAAGCAGAGGGCTCACCCTTTACTCCTCAGTAAGCAGAGCAAGTGGGATTATTTCATTCCTTCATTTGTTCATGCATTTATTCATTATTCATCAGGCACTGTGCTAAACAGGAGATACAATGATGAGCAGAGGTCAGCCTTGGCCTTGCCTTCCTCAAATCTATAATCTAGGAGGTGGGGAAAACAGTGATTAAGAAAATAATCATATAAATAACCATAAAGTTCTGTTTGTCCTTTGGACAAAGACTGTGTCTGGGAGGCAGTGACTGCCCAGCGGCCGAGTCTAGTAGGAGGGAAGAGGATGAGCGTCATGCCTGGGCTGGGTTTGTCTGTCCTCTCCTCTCCTCATGTGTTTCAGGTGGTGGCAGTGTACCCCTTTGTGGCCAGAAGCAGCCATGAAGTGAGTCTGCAGGCAGGCCAGCGCGTGACTGTGCTGGAGGCCCAGGACAAGAAGGGGAACCCCGGGAAAGGAGCCTTGTGGAAGTGAATGGACAGAGGGGCTATGTGCCTTCCAGCTTCCTGGCCAGGGCCCCAGCTCCAGTTCCGTGGGGCTGGAGTTTGCCCTTGTAGGGTGCCCTCCTTGAAGCCCATGTTCCAAGAGGGTTAGAGGCTGTGACCCTGGGAAGGAAAAGAAGCAAAGAGAGGGTGGGGGTGGATGGAGAGATAAGGCCGGGGTGGGGTGAAGGGCACCCAGAAGGCAGCCAGAAGAGGTAGGTGGGCCTTGCAGAGCACCTGCCAGGTGGCTCATTATGTCTGCACAGAGACGGCATTCCAAACGGAGTCACAGCACCCTGGATGGCAGGTCATAGCTGATTGGCCAGGACATGCTTACGGCCAGTCTTGCCTGTGCCTCTGCCCCGGCCTGCCCATGGGAGTGGGTCACCCAGGAGAGCTTTGCCTGTGTGCTCTGTGACCCCAGTCCCTCTGTCCCAACTATGACCCAGGTGAGCCTGGAGGAGGCGGGGCCATCTGGAGTGGGGCTTTGATTTTCCTCCTGTCGGGAGGAGCCACCACCCTGTGGAGGGCCCGGATCTTGGTCAGCCACACCAGTGTGCTGGCCGGGGGGAGGGGACCTGGAGAAAGGAGACTCTCATCCCTGGGTAAGCAGAGGGCTCACCCTTTACTCCTCAGTAAGCAGAGCAAGTGGGATTATTTCATTCCTTCATTTGTTCATGCATTTATTCATTATTCATCAGGCACTGTGCTAAACAGGAGATACAATGATGAGCAGAGGTCAGCCTTGGCCTTGCCTTCCTCAAATCTATAATCTAGGAGGTGGGGAAAACAGTGATTAAGAAAATAATCATATAAATAACCATAAAGTTCTGTTTGTCCTTTGGACAAAGACTGTGTCTGGGAGGCAGTGACTGCCCAGCGGCCGAGTCTAGTAGGAGGGAAGAGGATGAGCGTCATGCCTGGGCTGGGTTTGTCTGTCCTCTCCTCTCCTCATGTGTTTCAGGTGGTGGCAGTGTACCCCTTTGTGGCCAGAAGCAGCCATGAAGTGAGTCTGCAGGCAGGCCAGCGCGTGACTGTGCTGGAGGCCCAGGACAAGAAGGGGAACCCGGAATGGAGCCTTGTGGAAGTGAATGGACAGAGGGGCTATGTGCCTTCCAGCTTCCTGGCCAGGGCCCCAGCTCCAGTTCCGTGGGGCTGGAGTTTGCCCTTGTAGGGTGCCCTCCTTGAAGCCCATGTTCCAAGAGGGTTAGAGGCTGTGACCCTGGGAAGGAAAAGAAGCAAAGAGAGGGTGGGGGTGGATGGAGAGATAAGGCCGGGGTGGGGTGAAGGGCACCCAGAAGGCAGCCAGAAGAGGTAGGTGGGCCTTGCAGAGCACCTGCCAGGTGGCTCATTATGTCTGCACAGAGACGGCATTCCAAACGGAGTCACAGCACCCTGGATGGCAGGTCATAGCTGATTGGCCAGGACATGCTTACGGCCAGTCTTGCCTGTGCCTCTGCCCCGGCCTGCCCATGGGAGTGGGTCACCCAGGAGAGCTTTGCCTGTGTGCTCTGTGATTGCACAGAGGGCCGCTGGAGAGTCCAGAACTGCCTGGCTGGACAGCTCACTTCTTCTTGTGATATAGTCACACCGTGGCTGACCAGCCGGCTTTTATTTTTCCACGCTGGGAGCTGAGTTGTCTTGGGCAGTGAACCCCCTGGAGCCCTCCCTAGCAAGGGAGCAAGGGCTTGTCAGGGCAGTGGAAAGGTTCCAAGGAGACTTTGGGCTGGGCCTGGAGTGGGTGTGAGCAAGTCACGAGTCTGGAATGTGTGTAGGCAAATGTGGAGGCTGCTCCAAGGGAGAGGGGAGGTTGAGGGTGTGGTCGGTGGGGTGTGTGAGGCTGTTGGCAGCAGCTGGGCACTGCTGCCGTGTTCTCTGCCTCGGGGACAGAGGGCCGTGCGAGTCACAGAGGGGACTCTGTGAAGCAGGCAATTAAAGGCCTGGAGGGTGGGTAATGACTTGGTTTCCTGTTTCTGGAAGAAGGGGAGCCAGGGAGCCCCTGGCGGTTTCAGGAGGATGCTGAGAGCCTGGAGGCCACGGTGGAGGTGATGTTAGTTGGCTATGGAACCTCAGACATAGGACGCAACCTCAGTTTTCCTGCCTGTGAAGACTTCACTCAGACTTGTGGTGAGAGTGAGGCGATGCTCAGGCTGTGGAGGCTCCTTGCAAATCGTGAAGTGTGACATAAATGTAAATTGCAGGATGTGCAGGAAGTGGGCTCAGGATGGCCCAGGATGGCCCAGCCCTCAGCTGGCCACTCCCCAGGCCCAGGTCCAACACCATTAATCAACGTGGCGTCCTTTCCCTTAAACCCAGAACCCCTCCAGTGCTCATTCTAGGTAGCCAGCTCTTGAACTTAGATCAAATTAATTGTTATCCCTATCTAGAACCTAGAAATTGAAGCCTCTCAAAAGAGTTCCAGTTCAAGAAAGACTGACCATCAGGGCAGATATGGGTATAGTTGCTGCTGGATTATCATTTCTTTTTTCGGGGGGGGAGCGGGATGGGGAGGGAGGGGGATGGGCAGGCCACTTCTATTGGTCTTTCATTTCTCTATTTTCATCCATCTTTTGTTCTTTTTTGGCTCCTGTGGGCCTTCCATCACAGTGGCCTCTGTTGTCACAGAGCGCTGGCTCTGGGCGGACGTGCTCCAGAGCTCCGGCTCGGTGATTGGACACATCAGTTCAGCCACTTGGCGGTACAAGGGATCTTCCCAGGCCAGGGATCGAACCGGTGCCCCTTGCACTGCAAGGCAGTGTCCTTACCCACTGGACCACCAGGGGAAGCCCTGGATCATCATTTCTAAGTTGTCGCTTTCAAGTAAATTGCTAGGTTCACAGGAGAAAGAAAAAAGTGATTCAGTGTACCTTTTAAAACAAATTACAAAGTTTGGAACAAACATGAATTAGAGTATGTGTAAAAGCAGGCGGCAGTTTACACTTAATTCCAAGAACATCTCTGTATTATACCTGTAGTGCCTCAGACCGTTAGCTCTGGGTTTTGGAGAACCATTAATAAGGATACACTTACTAAAGTATATACTTATTAAGTATAAGTGTCCGCGTCAGATGGCCTGTAACTTACCTCCTCTGGGCTTGTGGAAGCATGAAGGTGGTACACGTAATGCAGGAGAAGCTCCATCCCCACAGCCTCTCTCCCAGCCCCAAATTCACTCCCAAGATGCTCAGGACATGTTTTCCTTTCTCTTTCCGGCACAGATTTCTGATGCAAACAGAAAGCACAAGAGAGCAGATAATAAAATAGGAAATCCAGGTGTGGTTCCCCAATACTTTTGAGAGCCTACTGTTTGCACTGGGGGCAGCTTTCAACTGTGGCTGAAGCCAGGCTCCCACTCAGAGTAATTGGTCTGGAGTGTGGCTCAGCCTCAGGAATTCAGAGAGCTCCTCAAGCTTTCCAGTGTGTGGCCAGGGTTGGGGATCTCTCCCCGAGACACACAGTGGGGCATGAGATAGACCTGGGCTCAGAAGTGGTTGCTGAGCTGTGAGCTGGGATGCGCCCCATCTGAGTTTTGTACTTGCTCAGAAGCTTCAAACAGGCAGCCTGAGAGGAGGTTTGAAACAGGACAGCCTGTTCTGTCAGGTCTCAGAATGTATATTTACTAAGTGCCATTAAAAGGGACCTGAACAAAACTGGATGTTCTTATAGGCATAAGGGAGAAAACTGAACTATACTTGGAACCAAATGTATTCAGTAGCGCATTGAGTGTGGTTTCTCATAGACCAAGGGATAAGATTAAAAGTCACTGAAGAGTGAGGAAATGCATAACTGAGAAGATGGAGAATGGCCTGAATTTTCTCCAAGGGACTCTGTGTTATGTGCCTTTCCTCCCAGATGCCTAGAACCGTTGCACTGTGTCTTATTTATTTCCATGCTGAGCCGTCACATATTAGCCTCACAGAGGTATTTGCCTATGAATGAAATAAGACTGCCAAGAGTTGAAGCCTGATTCACAGGGGTGCCCCTTGCTCCCTACAATGGAGAGAGACCTCTTTAACCTTTCAGGCTCCAACCTAGTTTTAGACATGAAGACCAGATTACAATAGCAAAGGAAAAGTGAGCAAATTCTTGGTTAACATGGTAAGCTCTAGCTTGGTGAATAACTGATGTCAACTACTGGGAATAAAGGACTTAATGATAAAATGTTGCTGAAATGTGTGTGCCTCTAACCACTGTATGGTCAGTTGCCCCAGTGTGACATATGTTCACTGGATACTTGCTGTATATAAAAATGGCATCTCATTTATTCATGTGTTTGTTTAATGAGTGTCTGCTGCACACCTTCGATGCCTCTAGGAGCCTCCAGGAGCTGGCCTTGGGTGCTGGGGATGTAGTGAGACATTGGAGAGATCAGGGCCCTGCTCTCCCAGTGCCTGCAGTCTGAGGAGGGAGGCAGGCAAGGCAGCAGTTACACACAGTGCTGGCTGTTAGGCTGTGGGTGATGACAGGTGCCCCTAGAGCCCAGGGGAGAGGACAGCCTCTGACTCAGACTTGGTGGCTAAGGAGGGCTTCTTGGAGGAAGTGATACCCAAGCTGATGGGTAATGGATTAGATGAACATGCGAGGGAGGGCGCGTGCACATGCCCAGAGGTAAGAACAAGCATGGCTTATCCAGGAACTGACATGCTGTAGAGCCGGAACACTCCGGGTGTTCTGGAACACACTCTAAGGGTGTGTGTGGTGGGGGGGGTGGGGGGGCAGTGGGAGACAGCATAGTGAGGTCTTCTTTGGGGTTCATTGTGAGGGCAGTCAGGGAAGCACTAAAGAGCTTCGATCAGAGAGGGACACACCAGGGTTGTGGTTTAGCATGCAAGTTCTAGTCGATCCCAGAATCTCCCTAAGCATCTGTCACACGCCTCAGGTTACAGATGTTCAATACACATTGCTCAGATAAAGAGCCAAGATAGGATGGGAACACCAGAGCCTGCCTCCAAGTACCTTCGTGACCAACAGTAAAGGACATGCGAGCATCAAGTGGTCTCCTGGCACCACAAGGTAGGGTGCTGTCAGCCTCAGAAAGTGGTACGCCCCAGGTTCGTAGATTCTCAGCCAAGGAGAAGCTTTGGGGCCACTAAGGTGATCAGGGAGGCTTCCTGGAGGAAGCGGGGTAGGTGCTGACTGTTTGTATAAGTAGGACGGGGGAAGGGGAAAGGGTAAGGGAAGACTTCTCAGGTCCAGGAAGGCAGCATGGTGGTATAAGTGCATGGCACTTGCCTTAAAGCCCCTGAGTTCAGGGCCCTACCTGGCCGTAGGCAAGTAGCAAACTCATTTATTACAATTTCTGTGTATGAAGAAGTTAGATGATGATCCACAGCCTGCCCCGTCCTCCTACTTGGTCCCCAGTATACTTACTGTGGGCTTCCCTGGTGACTCAGACAGTAAAGAATCCACCTGCAGTGCAGGAGACCTGGGTTTGATCCCTGAGCTGGGAAGATCCTCTGAAGAAGGGAACGGCTACCCACTCCAATGTCCTTGCCTGGAGAGTTCCATGGATGGAGGGGCCAGGCAGGCTACAGTCCGTGGGGTCACCCAGAGTTGGACATGATTGAGCGACTTTCACTTTTGTAACATACTTACTGTAGGGTTTTGGCTTATTTCGAGGAGTCCCTGGCTCCCTCCACTAAGACCTCCCTTCCAGTGTTGAAGTCACTTTAGGGCCTGTTGTGGCAGGGCTGAGACTCAAATTCCTCCACGGTGGGGTAAGGAAACATCCCGGGGAGCTGGGATCCACTCACTTAACTTTGCTCTTCTGTTTTCTTATCAGTAATTTTTGAACTTATTTTTCTGTTTTTCTCACCTGTAAAGTATGTTTGATTCCTCTCCTGAAAGGGCAAGTGAGAGGATTGAATGAAACCCTTGTGAATGCTGGTGGATCACAACAGGAGCGTCCCCGTTGTGTAGTGAGGCACTTGAGAACTCTGACCACTAGGTGGCAGCAGGGCTCTATCAACTGAGATGGGGTGAAATAGAGAGGCTGCCGGGCAGGTAGGTGGGGCAGAAGGAAGGGCCAAGTGGAGGACGTTAGGGAGTGGCAGGGACTGGGGTGGGCCAGCGTGAACACGCTCCATCGACAGGAGCTTGCCTCTGCTGGGCTGCAGCCAGTGTTGCCACATCAGAATGAGGGCCAAGTGGTGCCAGACATTCTCATCTTTCCAGAGAAGTCAGATACCAGGTTTAGTTTTTGTTTTGATGTGAAATCGTCCTTGTGGAGATTCTGTGTGTCGCAGTAAGTCCCCCTTTCCACATCTTCTGCCAGAGTGTGGGTTGGCTGTCCTGGTGGAGAAGCTCCTCTGAAGAATTAGCTTCCTATCTCTCTATTTCCTGTGAAATCCTTCCTGTGTCTCCACTTCACTCACAATGTCATCAGACATCAGTTTTTCTTCCGAGGATCTCTGGGATCTCCATTTCCTTTTATGCTGTTATTATAGTTGTTGTCATCAAGCCTCTGTTAGATGGTGGGCCATACCTCTGATCATCGGTGAGGATCTCCATAGCACCTATTTCACAAGGTTCTTTTGAGGAATAGATGAGATGCTGATATCACCAAGCCCAAGGCCTGGCTCGTTAGCCGTCAGTAAACATACTCATCATTAATATGGGGACTTTAGGGGAGACAACATGCCGTTTGGAGGACGGTTTGCAGGGCCTGTCTTTCTCTTGGTATAGGGGATGGTGACAAGGCCTGGCCACTCCTGTAGGTAGAAGAAGCCCCCGGTTCTGACTCTGAGGGCCTGGTGGGGACTGGTTACAGCCCTTCCCACAGAGGCTTCTGTCACATCCCAAAGGCATTGCTGGGACTTCCCCTGCATCTGGGTCAGGGTGGGCAGCTGTCCCATCCAGGGCAGTCCCAGTCAGGGACAGGAGTGTCCCAGGCTCTCCTGCCTCTCCCCCATGATAGGGCTTTCTGCAGTCCACTGCATCAGGACGAGCCGGGCAGCAGCTTGGGCGCCATCAGGCGTGCAGAGGCACTGGAGCAGAACTCTGCTCACAGGCTCATGGCCCTTGGCATCCAGAAGCATCTTCTCAGGGTATTCTCAGGAGACCCAGCAGCTTTGGAGATCAAGGCTCCTTGCTGGAGGCTCCAGTAGCAGATGCAGGAACAGAAAGTGGGGGAGATCAGACTGTCCTCATGGGCTCTGATCTATGCTGGGCTCAGTACCACCAGCAGAGCCTGTTCGGTTAGGTCTTGGGCAGTCTCTGCTTCCAGGACACCTCAGGGTGCTGGCTCTGGGCTCCCTGTCTCGGTCCATTTGTCATCATGGGTCTAGGCATCCTTGAGGTCTGTGAGTAGAGAGGGAGCTCAGTGGCTGCAGCTTTGGAGCAGCCCCGAGCCTCAGGAAGACGGAGACCAGAGTGGGCATAGGAGTTGCATCCACCCCTTCTGACGTCCAGCCCACACGTCCAGTTCAGTTCAGTTTAATCACTCAGTCATGTCCTACTCTTTGTGGCCCCGTGGATGGCAGCACACCAGGATTCCCTGTCCTTCACCAAATCCAGGAGCCTGTGCAGACTCATCTCCATTGACTCACATGTCCAGAGGTTAGAAATTTGCTGGCTTGCTCTCACATTTATTGCTTGCCCAGCTCTGCTCTGTACTTCAGAGAACTACATTTCCCAGGCCCCTCTGATCTCTGGTTTTCTGGTGGGTTTGGCCAATGGGAGGCATCAGCAGAAAGGAGGAGAAGAGAGCCCTAGGTATTTCTCCCACTCTCAGCTTCAGGCAGCATCTCTGCCTTGGCTGGTCTTCTCCATGGTTGTGTCTTCCAACGGAAGGTCCTTCCCTCTCGGTCTTAGGTCCTATTGTACAGTCCTGGCTGTTCAGTTTCTGCGTGCTTCAGATGTAAGCACTAATAACATGGTCTCTTCTCTGTGTGCCTCCAGCCTAGAGACTGGAGGGGGTTTTGCTATTGCTAATCCTTGTGGAGCTTCTAGGATCTTCTTTTAACTTCCTGCCTATGTCCTTCTGTTCACAAAGCACAGAGTGGTTCTCTTTTAACCAGACAGTGACTCTTGGCAGCACCGCAGTTAAGGATGCAGGGAGGCAGTGGGGGAAAGCTGGAGGTTCCCTGGGACCTCTGCCCCTCGGGCCGCCCAGCTCTCAGAGAAGCCTGGGAGCATCACCACGTCTGCAGCACCTTCCCTGGGTCAGGGAGCAGTCGGGCCCTCCCCACCCTGCACTCTTGGAAACTTTTTCAGCCATAGACAGCAACTGAGTGGGTGATGCTCAGGTTCAGTGGCTATGAGAGTCTGCAGAGCAGCTTGTTTTAGGGCAGTTGATGCTGTTCCTGCAGGGCCAAAGAAGACAGACACAGGAGACCCAAGGGCCATTGTGTGAGAGCAGAGCCAGGCTGCAGGCAGGACGAGGGGGTCACCTCCTTCCTGCCACAGGACCTTGCGTCTGGCCCTGGCTCAGGAGGGGCACTGAGCCCCCATGCCAATGAGACAGGAAGTGGTGGCGGGGCTTATGACCAGGTAAGAGCCTGCTTGTCTTCCAGAGTCTCTGTGATTCTGGGCACATCAGCAGAGTCTCTGGCCTGGGGAAAGGCCAGGGCTGTATTAGCAATCACCGCAGCTTTTGTTCACTTCTCAAAGAGCTGTTTGAGGGTGATATGAGGGAATCCATTTGACATGATTAATCCAGTGCTAGCATGTAGGAAACTCTCGAGACCTTCAAGCTAAATAAAAACCAAAACAAACAAACAAACAAAGCCCCCTCCCCCCGCACACAAACAAACAACTTGTACAAAGCTCAACAGCAATCAGTCACTGTGGACTTTATTCTGTAGGCATTTCATGGAATAGGCTGGTGTCTCGTTAGTACTGAGCCCCAGGCTTCTCCCCCTGGAGCTGGGCTGGGACTGCACACACAGTTCCAGCTGACAGAGTCAGAAAGAGGTACTCTCTTTTTAGCTCTTTTCAGTTTCTGCGTGCTTCAGATGTAAGCACTAATAACATGGTCTCTTCTCTGTGTGCCTCCAGCCTAGAGACTGGAGGGGGTTTTGCTATTGCTAATCCTTGTGGAGCTTCTAGGATCTTCTTTTAACTTCCTGCCTATGTCCTTCTGTTCACAAAGCACAGAGTGGTTCTCTTTTAACCAGACAGTGACTCTTGGCAGCACCGCAGTTAAGGATGCAGGGAGGCAGTGGGGGAAAGCTGGAGGTTCCCTGGGACCTCTGCCCCTCGGGCCGCCCAGCTCTCAGAGAAGCCTGGGAGCATCACCACGTCTGCAGCACCTTCCCTGGGTCAGGGAGCAGTCGGGCCCTCCCCACCCTGCACTCTTGGAAACTTTTTCAGCCATAGACAGCAACTGAGTGGGTGATGCTCAGGTTCAGTGGCTATGAGAGTCTGCAGAGCAGCTTGTTTTAGGGCAGTTGATGCTGTTCCTGCAGGGCCAAAGAAGACAGACACAGGAGACCCAAGGGCCATTGTGTGAGAGCAGAGCCAGGCTGCAGGCAGGACGAGGGGGTCACCTCCTTCCTGCCACAGGACCTTGCGTCTGGCCCTGGCTCAGGAGGGGCACTGAGCCCCCATGCCAATGAGACAGGAAGTGGTGGCGGGGCTTATGACCAGGTAAGAGCCTGCTTGTCTTCCAGAGTCTCTGTGATTCTGGGCACATCAGCAGAGTCTCTGGCCTGGGGAAAGGCCAGGGCTGTATTAGCAATCACCGCAGCTTTTGTTCACTTCTCAAAGAGCTGTTTGAGGGTGATATGAGGGAATCCATTTGACATGATTAATCCAGTGCTAGCATGTAGGAAACTCTCGAGACCTTCAAGCTAAATAAAAACCAAAACAAACAAACAAACAAAGCCCCCTCCCCCCGCACACAAACAAACAACTTGTACAAAGCTCAACAGCAATCAGTCACTGTGGACTTTATTCTGTAGGCATTTCATGGAATAGGCTGGTGTCTCGTTAGTACTGAGCCCCAGGCTTCTCCCCCTGGAGCTGGGCTGGGACTGCACACACAGTTCCAGCTGACAGAGTCAGAAAGAGGGTTGAGTCGGGTGAAGAAGTTGTGAGGCTGAGAGGTCACCATGATCCCAGGACATACTCCCCAGAGACGGGGGACAGGCAGTAGGTGTCCAGAACTGCAATGGGACACGTAAGGACAAGGATCGCCTGATGTTCAGGGAGGACAGAGATTGGGCCAGGTCAGAGAGTGGGCACAAGGGACCCAGTCTTTGAGTTGAAGTTCAAGTACTAAGCCCTGGAGACTTAGCGATCAGATCCACTAAACATACAGAGATCCTGGCAGGGGTAGCATTGAGAACTAGGAACAAGGGACTTCGTTTGGAGCCCTTGGGGCCAGAGCTGCTGGAACCTTTCCATTTGAAGACAGGATTGAACCTAGGGAGCGTGATGGGTTACATGCAGGTGAGGGTCTGGGACAAAGAGGCTGTGTGGGTCAGGAGCTCTGACTTCACACGGCTAACGTCCCAATTCAAATCCTGACTCCACACTCGCCAGCTGTGTGACCTTGTTCAACTAGTTACTTCATCTCCCTGAAACCTCACTTTCCTCTTTGTGGGTAAACCAGGAAGTAGTCCTACCTCAAAGGGCGGTTGGAATGTCGAAATGGGATTGTTCATGCAGGTTTTGGCCGTATATCTGCGACACAGGAGCACTGCTTGAGTGATTGCTCCTGGAAGACACATTTTCTGGCCCCACCCTGTCCAGAGGATTCCACCATGTCCGAGTTCCACCAGCTTGTGCTGCATTACTGGATCTTTCGGCCTGGGGAAAGGCCAGGGCTGTATTAGCAATCACCGCAGCTTTTGTTCACTTCTCAAAGAGCTGTTTGAGGGTGATATGAGGGAATCCATTTGACATGATTAATCCAGTGCTAGCATGTAGGAAACTCTCGAGACCTTCAAGCTAAATAAAAACCAAAACAAACAAACAAACAAAGCCCCCTCCCCCCGCACACAAACAAACAACTTGTACAAAGCTCAACAGCAATCAGTCACTGTGGACTTTATTCTGTAGGCATTTCATGGAATAGGCTGGTGTCTCGTTAGTACTGAGCCCCAGGCTTCTCCCCCTGGAGCTGGGCTGGGACTGCACACACAGTTCCAGCTGACAGAGTCAGAAAGAGGGTTGAGTCGGGTGAAGAAGTTGTGAGGCTGAGAGGTCACCATGATCCCAGGACATACTCCCCAGAGACGGGGGACAGGCAGTAGGTGTCCAGAACTGCAATGGGACACGTAAGGACAAGGATCGCCTGATGTTCAGGGAGGACAGAGATTGGGCCAGGTCAGAGAGTGGGCACAAGGGACCCAGTCTTTGAGTTGAAGTTCAAGTACTAAGCCCTGGAGACTTAGCGATCAGATCCACTAAACATACAGAGATCCTGGCAGGGGTAGCATTGAGAACTAGGAACAAGGGACTTCGTTTGGAGCCCTTGGGGCCAGAGCTGCTGGAACCTTTCCATTTGAAGACAGGATTGAACCTAGGGAGCGTGATGGGTTACATGCAGGTGAGGGTCTGGGACAAAGAGGCTGTGTGGGTCAGGAGCTCTGACTTCACACGGCTAACGTCCCAATTCAAATCCTGACTCCACACTCGCCAGCTGTGTGACCTTGTTCAACTAGTTACTTCATCTCCCTGAAACCTCACTTTCCTCTTTGTGGGTAAACCAGGAAGTAGTCCTACCTCAAAGGGCGGTTGGAATGTCGAAATGGGATTGTTCATGCAGGTTTTGGCCGTATATCTGCGACACAGGAGCACTGCTTGAGTGATTGCTCCTGGAAGACACAGCCGGTTTTGCTGGCCCCCACCCTGTCCAGAGGATTCCACCAAAGGTGTGCCTGCAGTTACTCCAGCCCGAGTCTTCTCTGGGTTAACACTCCCTGTGCTTTCAACCTTTGCTCTAACGTCTGTGTTCTTGACCCTTCACCACCTCAGGCTGCGAAAAATACCCCTTTCACTGAGTGAGCTCTTTCCAAACTGAAAGCAAGTGGATGTCTTAAGAGGCCAAAGATTGTTCCCCTGGGCACGTGATGTGACCGTGTCCTTGGATACTCCCTGGTGACTACAGTGCTCCATCTTGAATTACTCCATCGTCTCAGGAAGCTCCCTCACAGCCCAGGCGGAGAAGTGGGAGATAGCCTTGCTGATACACCTCGTGAGTATACTTTTCCCCAACATCCCCTCCACATTTCTAAATATTTTCTTCTCAAATTCTTATTTGCCCTCCTCCTACCTTTCACCAAAAGTTGAGGCAGAGGAACAAACATAACAATAATAAACCAAAGACGATGACATGCACACAACAGGAAAAATCTCAACATCTGTCTTCCTCCCATTCACACCAGCCCCCCGGCCCCCTCCCAAGCCAGAGATTCCAGGTATAGCACTCCCCTTAGGAGTCGTGTGTTCCTTGCACCACCTGAAGAAGTACAGCTACCAGCCCAGAGCACTCGGTCCAGCCGTACTTCTCGCAGTTTGTATTGTGACTATGATGAGACTTTTGTCTTTCTTCATGTATTACAATATACCTGTGATACATTATGTTCAATAAAATTGTCTCTGGAATTTAAATTGTATCTGTTCCTCCCACAAGAGCCTGTCACACTTCCCAGGCTCCTGAAGGACAGCACCAACAAATACTTAGGCTGTGTGGGTCAGGAGCTCTGACTTCACACGGCTAACGTCCCAATTCAAATCCTGACTCCACACTCGCCAGCTGTGTGACCTTGTTCAACTAGTTACTTCATCTCCCTGAAACCTCACTTTCCTCTTTGTGGGTAAACCAGGAAGTAGTCCTACCTCAAAGGGCGGTTGGAATGTCGAAATGGGATTGTTCATGCAGGTTTTGGCCGTATATCTGCGACACAGGAGCACTGCTTGAGTGATTGCTCCTGGAAGACACAGCCGGTTTTGCTGGCCCCCACCCTGTCCAGAGGATTCCACCAAAGGTGTGCCTGCAGTTACTCCAGCCCGAGTCTTCTCTGGGTTAACACTCCCTGTGCTTTCAACCTTTGCTCTAACGTCTGTGTTCTTGACCCTTCACCACCTCAGGCTGCGAAAAATACCCCTTTCACTGAGTGAGCTCTTTCCAAACTGAAAGCAAGTGGATGTCTTAAGAGGCCAAAGATTGTTCCCCTGGGCACGTGATGTGACCGTGTCCTTGGATACTCCCTGGTGACTACAGTGCTCCATCTTGAATTACTCCATCGTCTCAGGAAGCTCCCTCACAGCCCAGGCGGAGAAGTGGGAGATAGCCTTGCTGATACACCTCGTGAGTATACTTTTCCCCAACATCCCCCCTCCACATTTCTAAATATTTTCTTCTCAAATTCTTATTTGCCCTCCTCCTACCTTTCACCAAAAGTTGAGGCAGAGGAACAAACATAACAATAATAAACCAAAGACGATGACATGCACACAACAGGAAAAATCTCAACATCTGTCTTCCTCCCATTCACACCAGCCCCCCGGCCCCCTCCCAAGCCAGAGATTCCAAGGTATAGCACTCCCCTTAGGAGTCGTGTGTTCCTTGCACCACCTGAAGAAGTACAGCTACCAGCCCAGAGCACTCGGTCCAGCCGTACTTCTCGCAGTTTGTATTGTGACTATGATGAGACTTTTGTCTTTCTTCATGTATTACAATATACCTGTGATACATTATGTTCAATAAAATTGTCTCTGGAATTTAAATTGTATCTGTTCCTCCCACAAGAGCCTGTCACACTTCCCAGGCTCCTGAAGGGACAGCACCAACAAATACTTAGGCTGCCACTGTGAGCCCAGAGGCCTCTTCCTGCAGTCTCCTCTCAGTTGTTCATGCCACAAGCCCGGGGCTCACTCCGCTTCCTCTCTTCCCCGCAGCCCTCCATATTCAGTCCTTCAACGAGACCTGTCAACTTTACCTCCACGCCTTCCCAAAGTCGGTCCGCTTTTCCCTCTCCACCGCCCCCCTTGCCCCTCGCCTTGCTCCTCCAGGAGCCTCCTGATGCCGCTCTCTCGGTCCCCACCTCTGTGCGTCTCCCTCGCCCACTCTTCATAGGATGAAGCGACCCTTTGTAAAACTAGAGCATGTCATGCCTCTGCTTAAACCTGAACAAGACCCAGACTCCTCACTCAGACCCAACCAGCTCTGCGTGACGGACCCTGCCTCCCTCCCACAGCACGGTCCCACCCTCTACCTTGATCACTGTAATACACCAACACTTGCCTTCTTCCTTCTATTCCTCAGTCACTCTAAGCTCCTTCCTGACTCAGGCACTCACTGGCCTTTCCCTTCTCTGCACACTCCTCTCCCAGATCTGCCCTTGGCGGGCTTCTTACCACACAGGTGAGCTCCTCAGCATTGCCTTCACTGACCACTCCATCTGGGTAGCCTCTAACCCTTTCCACCCTGACCCCACCCTGACCACTCCCCACCCTCTTACTATCACGATTGGCTGTACCCCTACTCTTATTTTCCTGTTTGTTTGATTCCTTCATTAGGAAGTAAGCTTCTCAAAGTTAAGGATTTTATCCATCTTGCGTGTATGCATGCTTGACCCGGTGGACTGTGGCCTGCCAGGCTGCTCCGTCCATGAGATTGCACAGGCAAGAATGCTGGAGTGGATTACCGTTTCCTCCTCCAGGGGATCCTCTCCATCCAGGATCTGAACTTGTGTCTCCTGCGTCTCTTGCATTGGTAGGCAGATTCTTTACTGCTGAGCCACCTAGGAAAGCCCCTTCAGTTGTCTTCTTCAGTCCTAAATCCAAATAATCATTAGTATATCCCAAATGGAGTATGCTTGTACTAAAAAAATTATTCATAGCTTATCTGAAGTTCAGATTTAATTAGGTGCCCTGTATTTTAGCTTGAGGCTCATGGTCCCACATCTTGGAAATATGGTCCCAAAAGAATGAAGCCAGTATGTGAAGAGGAGAGAAAAGGAGAGAGGAGGGGGGAAGGGGAGACAGAGAGGAAGAACCAGACAGCAATAAAGAATGAGTGAACGAGAGAGAGAAACAAAGACGAAGAAAGTCACAGGTAGGCCGACAGACACCCTCTGATAGTGTTCAAGTCTCATGGTTCAGTGACCCGTGGTCAGCGCCACCCCGTCCTTCCTGTAGTTTGTTTACAGGCACTCATCAGTGCATCTTTAGCTTCAAAGTGATACCCAACATTCTCAAGCACTTGTGAGTGCCAGGCATGAGGTCAAGCTCTTTGGATGCACTGTCTCATCGAGGCGGTCACCGCGTAGAGTTCTGTGAGGGTGTGACTGTCATTCACTCTACAGAGGAACAGAGACGTGAATAACAGGCTGCTGTCCACATGGACTCTAGGCAGCAGAGCCGGGCTCCACACCCAGGCTGTCAGACGCCAGCATGTTTGACGACTCTCTTGAGGGGCGTCCCTCCTGATCGAGGAGGTCCTGAGTGGCTCTTTGAACGGCTGACCCTCGAGGGGCAGCATGGCCTCGTGTGTGGCCTTAGGAGCCAGACTTGGATCAAATCCAACTTCCCTCATCCATGGTATGACTTTGGGAAACGGTACCCATTTACCCTGAGCTCAGCTTCCTCTTCTGCAAAATGGAGTGGAGAGTAAGAGTAGCTACAGCATGGATGGATATGGGGATGTAATTAATTAACGTCTCTATACACACATATAAGAAGTTATTAGATCGGATAAGCATTTAACAAGTATTTGCAAACATTGTCATTATTTTCAGGTCGCCTCTGATGCCCAGCACAGGATCTCGCACAAAGGAAGTGCTAATGGCTCCTGTGTGAGTGATGGTAAGAATGGAGAATATTGATGAGAATCCTAATGACTGTTTATTCAGCAACTACTATGTACTATGGGCAGGAGACCCAGGCTTGAACCCTGGGTCAGGAAGATCCCCTGGAGAAGGAAATGGCAACCACTCCAGCATTCTTGCCTGGGAAATCCCATGGATAGTGGAGCCTGGCGGGCTATGGTTCACACAGTCACAAAGAGGCAGACACAACTGGGCGATGGACAGTAGTGGAGTATGTACCGAGCACTGTGCTAAGCATCTCGCACACATCTGGGTGCATCCCCATAACAGCCCAGCTCTTGTGCTAAACATCTTAGGTGCATCTCTGTCTATCCGCACAAGAGCCCTACCGAGTTGGTGCTGTCATCTGCACGTGGCAGGTGAGGAAACTAAGCCTGCAAGAAAAGCTGCAAAGAAAGGTCCAGAGCTGGGATCTCAACCCTGGTCCACAAGGAAAGAACACTGGATCTAAGATTGCTTTAAATAAGGTGGGAAGCAGGCAGGATTGCATTGAGGTGCTTTCCTGTGGCCTGAGTTTTGAGTTCTTCCCACTGTCTTTACAAACTGCTTCATGTCCCTTAGAGATACCCTGTGTCCATGCCTTTCCACTCACTGTTGTGTCACATGATGAGTCCCATTTTATGAAGGAGGCACAGGGAGATACAGGTACTTGCTCAAGGTCACATAGATATTATGAACAGAGCAGGTTCTGAACTTAGCTTCGTCTGACTCCCAGTCTAGTCTTTGTCCCCTGTACTCAGCCTCTGACTTTTGTAGAGAAACCCCTGTCCAGAGCGTGATCTCCCTCAGATCTCCCAAAGACACCCACTTTTGACCATCCTCACTGCCCGCAGACCCCAAGGCTGGGGCTCCATGAGCTACACTCCAGTGCTCTTGGACATCCTTGCAGGGGTCTCAATCACAGCTTCATGATCTGGCCCCTGTTCATCCCTTCTCCCCCTTGAGCTCTGTGCTCTGGCCAAGCTGAATCTACATGGCTCTCTCTAGCCTCCTTCACACTCACTCCTTCACCTGGGTGGCACGCCCTCCCCCTTGACCCCCTCCCGGGTCATTTCACCCTTCAAGTCTCAGTGGTATGTCCTCTTTCAGGAAGCCTCCCTTCCTTGGTTCAGGTGCCTTGCTGTGTGTGCTTCTACTTGGGCCCTCATCTCTCTCTATTGAAAGTGCCTTTTTATTTGAGGGTCTCTGCCTCACTCCAAGAGGACAGGGCTGTGTCTGCCTATTCACTGCATCCCCAGAGCTTGGCATGGAGTCAAGGACCTGGTCAGTGCTCAGTGAAAAGCTGGGGAATGAATGAGGGTTCCCTCCTATGTTTCATTACACTGAGCATCAGGCTCAGTTTGCTGGCACGTAGTAGGCCCTCAATGAAAATCTGTTGAAAAGATAACGGATGACTGTATGAGTAAGTAAACAACATAGTTCAGCCTCCCCTGCCTCACGCACACACACACACACACACACACACACTCGCACGCACACACACACACACACACACACACACGTTGGAGTTTTCTCATCTCTTAGCTGTGGTCTCTTACAGAACAAAAGGGATCCCAGCTCCTTGTTTGAATGCTGTGGGATTTTGAGGAGAAAAAAAAATACTGCTCCTTCAACAACAAAAGTTTCAGGCGATAAAGGGCTTTTTTGCTGGCCAAGGGAGGAGAGCGAGTTGGGGCCTCAGCCCAGTTTTGGGATGGCCTCAGTTGGCCCCAGACTGACTAATAAAGTGTGAGATTGACTTCGTCCTCCGCACATCTCCCCAGTCAGTGTGTCCCCACAGCATTGCCTCCTGCTCCAGCAGAGGCTGAGCTGCCGCCTCCCTCTGTCACTGGCAGACAGGTGGGTCATCAGCGCCCACACAGCCCCAGGGCCCAGCGCGCTGCAGAGCCCTTGAAGCCATTTGGCCTCGGGCCAGGATGGGCTTTCAAAGCCCGGAGCATCTGATGTGGCATGTCTGACACACCTTCTAAGTCAGCCACTGGCCCTCCTGGCCCTATTTACTCCTCTTGGCCCTGGCTGCTAGGCATAGGCGGGGGCTGGAAGCTGGAACAGCATCAGGGGAGTTCTTTGAGATTCCCCTCCCACCCAACCCATTCCATTGCACCAGGACTGGAGGATCAGAGCTAGAGGGACCTCAACAGACACTGAAGAGCAGGGAGCTCACGGAAGCTCATGGGGAGGCTTTAGGGACTGCTTGCAGGATGATAGAAGGCCTCCAAACCCCTTCTTCCCCCAGGACGGGACCACTTTTGGATGTATTTTGTTTACGTGCCCCTGTTTAAGATCTTCTAGGAAGAGAGGAATTCCCTGGCTCTGTCGTTCAGTTGCTCAGTCATGTCCAACTCTTGTGATCCCATGGACTGCAGCGCTCTGAGTTTACCTGTCCTTCACCTTCTCCAAGACTTTGCTCAGACTCAGGTGTATTGAATCAGTGATGCCATCCAACCATCTCATTCTCTGTCATCCCCTTCTCATGCTTTTATGACTTCCATGACTCTAGTGAGTCCTAAAACCAGTGATCTGTCCAGCAGTCATTCCCAAACCTGCCTGTGTGTCAGAATCATCCAATCATCCAAACATCATCTTGGTAAAAAAAAAAAATACAGATTGTGAGACCTGTAGTGTGTTCATCTGCTCAGCACCCATTTCCTATTCTTCTGAGAAGGGGCCCTATGTCACCTTGGAGAACTGTTGTTGCCTCACATAGCCGTATGGAGTCTGGGCGGTGTCCAGGGGTGAGCATACTCCTCAGGCCAGGCCAGGCCGGTCACAGAGTGATCAGCCAAGGGGTCTGAGGTAGGCTGTAGTGGGCAGCCCCAGGCTCTTGGCAGAATTGTAAAGGAAGAGATGCTCTCCTGTTCAGAGACTAGGCTGGTAGCTGTCAGCCTGAAACTGCCAGCTAGGAATGAAACCAACACAGAGGTAGATCGTGACAAGCAATGACAAAGGAAAGAGAGACAGAGAGTTCAAAGCACGTTATGAAGACCTAGATCCAACCATGTCTAATGTTTATTCCTCTGGGCTATTCAAATGCATGAGCTAATAAATTACTTTTTTTCTTCTTTCCTTTTTTTTTAAATTTTGCTTTAACCAATTTGAATTGGGGTTTTGCAACTTGCAACTGAAATAACCTAGATTATTACACAGACCCCACCTCAGATCTACTGAATCTTGATTCCCATAGATGGAGTCCCGGAATCTGCATTTTTGAAGAAGCTTCTGAGGAAGTTCTGATAAAGTGGAATTGTTTGGACATCATTGGAATCCTTGTCCAATGATGTACAGATAAAAGTGATCCTTCCATATGTGGCCATTATATTTGTGTGTCAGAAGTCTGTACACAGTCTTGACCCTCACAGCAATTTGATGAAGTATGAGTTATTTTTTCCATTTTGCAGATGAAAACGCTGAGGCCTAGAGAGGTGAATGAATGTATGCAAGGGTACACAGTTAGTAAGCGACGGACCTAGGGCTATGAGTCTGAAGTATGTCCTCTCTCTACCACCCTGTATGTCCCAGGTGGGGCTGTGCAACTTGCCTAGAGCCTCAGCACCCAGTGTTGGAAATGTCCTCTCTCATCAGAAGCTCGTTCAATAAGCAAAGCCTATGAATCCTTAGTGTGCCGTGGCCACGGTGAGGGAGGACTCCCATGTGATGGGCCTAAGCAACAAATTAATTTATTACACTGTACTCTAAGAAATCCAAAGTAGGATGATTCCAGGATTGATTCATTCAGGGGCTTGGTGTCATAAGCAAAGGTTCAGGTCCTTTCCATCTTTCTTGTCTGTCCTCTTCCAGAGTCCCCTGGCCTTCTGACTGACTCTCCTTGGTTACAGGATGGCTACTGCCCTTCCAGACATGACAGTGTCTGGCCCAGGGGGATAGTCTGGGTCTTTCTATGTGCTTCTTTTTGTCAGTAAAGAAAATGGTTCTGAAAAGCCATTGGTAATCAATCAGAATTACATCACGTTTATACTTAGTTCAATTGTTGGCAAGAAGGGGCATCATGATAGTCTTGGACCAATCATGATCCACCCTGGGTTTGGGCTGAGTGGACACCTGGACAGTATAGGGCTCTTCAAGAAGGATGGAGGGGGAAGAATGGTGTTGGGAGTGTCTGTGGTACGATTTCCTCCCCAGCTGCCCGGGTTTCCTGATTCTGGGCCCAGGCTCCAGAAGTATCTTTCATTTCCTTAGTCATGATCTTTCAGGAAGGTTAACTCTCACATTTCAAAACCCTCCCCATGGCTTCCTCATCCTATCCTGCAGTCCCGTCCCAGAGGCAGCAGGGTGTCCTAAAGAAACACAGGACTTTCCCTCCGACATCCAGAGGGGAGTGATGCGGCCTGTGTGATGCTGGCCTGTGCTATGGCCTGCCCGTCACCGTTCTCCCTGCTTTGAATCACAGAGTGCACAATAGCCTGTAAGGACCACCCTTTCCCACTCTCAAGTCATGGGTGTAAGCAACATGGCCTCTCACTGTGCCCTCTTTTTTTTTTTTTTTTTGGCTCAGAGGTATGTGGCATCTTAGCTCCCTGACCAGGGATTGAAACTAATCCTTGTATTGGAAGGTGAAGTCTTAACCACCAGGCTGCCTGGGAAATCCACCCCCCGACTCTGAATGTGGTCTCTTCCCCTGCGTCCCAGGGCATGTGACTTGGGACTGTTCATTCACTGTGTTCAATGCCTCTTGCCATGGGACTTGATTTGGGATGGACAGTAACCCCTGTCTGTTTTCTGAGAATTATTTCCTAAGCCTTGGGTTTAAACTCTTGAGAGAGTGAGCTTCTATTTTTACTAGGGTTGTTGAGCTCCAGATTTGAGCCTCTAGCTTTCGGCAACCATTTTACAACTTTCTAGGGGAAAGTTGGTCTGCGGATGAAGCTAACACTGAGCCAAGAGAGTGAGACAGAAGGATCCTAAGGTGCTGGATCCAACTGGGCCTGGCGCCAGACAACACTGTATGTCTTGGTCACATGAGCCAATGAGCTTTCCTTTCTTGGTCAACCCACTCTGAGTTGGCATTCTGCCCCTTGCAACCAAAAAAAAAAAAAAAAAAAACCCAACGAATATAGCATGTGCTTTTGAAATAGCTGAGCTGTGCTCTCCTTTGGCCGAGTCATGCAAGTGTAGAGGGGAGTAGTGGGAGATAAGGTTGGGAAATCAGGCTATGGACACGTGGCAGGGGTCCCTGAAGACTCTGAGATGGGTTGCCTGGCCTCTGAGACCACTGGGGCATACAGGATCTCCTAAGGTTCCAAGAGTTGCCAAACAAGCTAAACTTTTCCCCTGGGGATCATGATCTTTCAGGAAGGTTAACTCTCACATTTCAAAACCCTCCCCATGGCTTCCTCATCCTATCCTGCAGTCCCGTCCCAGAGGCAGCAGGGTGTCCTAAAGAAACACAGGACTTTCCCTCCGACATCCAGAGGGGAGTGATGCGGCCTGTGTGATGCTGGCCTGTGCTATGGCCTGCCCGTCACCGTTCTCCCTGCTTTGAATCACAGAGTGCACAATAGCCTGTAAGGACCACCCTTTCCCACTCTCAAGTCATGGGTGTAAGCAACATGGCCTCTCACTGTGCCCTCTTTTTTTTTTGGCTCAGAGGTATGTGGCATCTTAGCTCCCTGACCAGGGATTGAAACTAATCCTTGTATTGGAAGGTGAAGTCTTAACCACCAGGCTGCCTGGGAAATCCACCCCCCGACTCTGAATGTGGTCTCTTCCCCTGCGTCCCAGGGCATGTGACTTGGGACTGTTCATTCACTGTGTTCAATGCCTCTTGCCATGGGACTTGATTTGGGATGGACAGTAACCCCTGTCTGTTTTCTGAGAATTATTTCCTAAGCCTTGGGTTTAAACTCTTGAGAGAGTGAGCTTCTATTTTTACTAGGGTTGTTGAGCTCCAGATTTGAGCCTCTAGCTTTCGGCAACCATTTTACAACTTTCTAGGGGAAAGTTGGTCTGCGGATGAAGCTAACACTGAGCCAAGAGAGTGAGACAGAAGGATCCTAAGGTGCTGGATCCAACTGGGCCTGGCGCCAGACAACACTGTATGTCTTGGTCACATGAGCCAATGAGCTTTCCTTTCTTGGTCAACCCACTCTGAGTTGGCATTCTGCCCCTTGCAACCAAAAAAAAAAAAAAAAAAAACCCAACGAATATAGCATGTGCTTTTGAAATAGCTGAGCTGTGCTCTCCTTTGGCCGAGTCATGCAAGTGTAGAGGGGAGTAGTGGGAGATAAGGTTGGGAAATCAGGCTATGGACACGTGGCAGGGGTCCCTGAAGACTCTGAGATGGGTTGCCTGGCCTCTGAGACCACTGGGGCATACAGGATCTCCTAAGGTTCCAAGAGTTGCCAAACAAGCTAAACTTTTCCCCTGGGGATCAGGTCTTTGTAGCTGCTGATAAAGTAGAATTCTTTTTATTTTTTAAAATTTATTTATTTATTTATTTATTTATTTATTTATTTTTGGCTCTTCTGAGTTTTCACTGCTGCCACAGGCTCTTCTCCAGTTGCAGGGAGTAGGGGATACTCTCTAGATTAGGTGAGCAAGCTTCTTGTTGCGGTGACTTCTCTTGTTGTGGAACTCAGGCTCTAGGGCACACAGGCTTCAGTAGTTGCGGCACATGGACTCAATAGTTGTGGTTCCGAGGCTCTAGAGCACAGGCTCAGTAGATGTGACTGAAGGATTTAGTTGTTCCGCAGCATGTGGGATCTTCTTGGATCAGGGATCAGACCTGTGTCTTCTTCGTTGGCAGGTGAACTCTTCACCGCTGAGCTACCTGGAAATCCCTAAAGTAAAACTCTTATATTTCTTTTTTTTTTTTAAGTAAAATTCTTGATCTGCAGCCAGACTCATCCTCCAGGCCCACTTTCATCAGGGAGATATAGGAATGTTTGGAGGATAGGAGTTACTGGCATTTACCAACTGCTCCTGTGTGCCAGGGACGACGAGGGTTGGGAAGGAACCCAGTGCACCTGACCAGAAGGTGGGGAATACCAACAGATGTGTCTATATCTTCTTTTATTTATGTATTTATTTGTGGCTGTACTGGGTCTTCTCCCACTGGTTGCTGCCCATGGGCTTTCTCTAATTGTGTTGAGTGGTGGGGCTACTTTTTGTTGTGGTGCATGGTCTTTGCACTGTGGTGGCTTCTCATATTGTGAAGCACTGGCTCTAGGCTCATGAGCTTCAGTAGTTGCAGCACTCAGGCTCATTAGTTGTGGCTTGAGCCCCTGGAGCCTGGGCTCAGTCATTGTGGCGCACAGGCTTAGTGGCTCTGTGGCAGGTGGAATCTTCCCAAACCAGGGATTGAACCTTTGTCCCCTGCATTGGCAGGCAGATTCCCATCCACTCTAGATCCCTGTTAAATTGCCCAGAATAGGAAATGAGCTGACCAGAGAAGACAGAAGGACATAGTCTCCCTCTTTCTACTCTGCCTATTTCCACTGTGGCCTGAGATTGTACTCACTTTGGTGTTGCACATTTTTGCTTTGTATGAAAATAGATACCATACATGCTGCCACCATGTCATGTCTCCTCAGTCACCTCGAGTCTTCCAAACCCTCTCTGACCTTGGGAGAGCTACCTCTACGCTTCAATTTCTTTTCAAGTTTCCATGAATCTAAAATCTTATGCTCTTGAAGAGGTGAGGTGATCAAGGAGGAGACAAGTAACCAGCTCTTCTCCAGTTGCAGGGAGTAGGGATACTCTCTAGATTAGGTGAGCAAGCTTCTTGTTGCGGTGACTTCTCTTGTTGTGGAACTCAGGCTCTAGGGCACACAGGCTTCAGTAGTTGCACATGGACTCAATAGTTGTGGTTCCGAGGCTCTAGAGCACAGGCTCAGTAGATGTGACTGAAGGATTTAGTTGTTCCGCAGCATGTGGGATCTTCTTGGATCAGGGATCAGACCTGTGTCTTCTTCGTTGGCAGGTGAACTCTTCACCGCTGAGCTACCTGGAAATCCCTAAAGTAAAACTCTTATATTTCTTTTTTTTTTTTAAGTAAAATTCTTGATCTGCAGCCAGACTCATCCTCCAGGCCCACTTTCATCAGGGAGATATAGGAATGTTTGGAGGATAGGAGTTACTGGCATTTACCAACTGCTCCTGTGTGCCAGGGACGACGAGGGTTGGGAAGGAACCCAGTGCACCTGACCAGAAGGTGGGGAATACCAACAGATGTGTCTATATCTTCTTTTATTTATGTATTTATTTGTGGCTGTACTGGGTCTTCTCCCACTGGTTGCTGCCCATGGGCTTTCTCTAATTGTGTTGAGTGGTGGGGCTACTTTTTGTTGTGGTGCATGGTCTTTGCACTGTGGTGGCTTCTCATATTGTGAAGCACTGGCTCTAGGCTCATGAGCTTCAGTAGTTGCAGCACTCAGGCTCATTAGTTGTGGCTTGAGCCCCTGGAGCCTGGGCTCAGTCATTGTGGCGCACAGGCTTAGTGGCTCTGTGGCAGGTGGAATCTTCCCAAACCAGGGATTGAACCTTTGTCCCCTGCATTGGCAGGCAGATTCCCATCCACTCTAGATCCCTGTTAAATTGCCCAGAATAGGAAATGAGCTGACCAGAGAAGACAGAAGGACATAGTCTCCCTCTTTCTACTCTGCCTATTTCCACTGTGGCCTGAGATTGTACTCACTTTGGTGTTGCACATTTTTGCTTTGTATGAAAATAGATACCATACATGCTGCCACCATGTCATGTCTCCTCAGTCACCTCGAGTCTTCCAAACCCTCTCTGACCTTGGGAGAGCTACCTCTACGCTTCAATTTCTTTTCAAGTTTCCATGAATCTAAAATCTTATGCTCTTGAAGAGGTGAGGTGATCAAGGAGGAGACAAGAAACCAGTTCTTGTTCTTTTCAATATTCAACAGCAGCAAAAAAATTTGGCGAAACACATATTAATCTCTCTGTAGAGAAATTGGCCCTTCAAATCATTATCTGTATAGTCATATAGACCTATTAATCCAGGTCTCTCCTATCCACAGCCCCATACATTCCACTGTTTTACCTCAGACATCTTCATTAGAGTGTCTGCACAAAAAACTGGAGCCCAGGACAGTATCAGGGATAAAGCCACCATTCCTTCTAGTCTTGCTTTCAAGCAAACCCAAACCTCAAACGGGTTCTGTTTCCGACCAAATCCAGAACTAAAACTTAGCATTCAAAAAATGAAGATCATGGCATCTGGTCTCATCACTTCATGACAAATATATGGGCAAACAATGGAAACAGTGACAGACTTTATTTTCTGGGACTCCAAAATCACAGTGGATGGTGATGGCAGCCATGAAATTAAAGACACTCGCTCCTTGGAAGAAAAGCTATGACAAACTTTCACAGCATACTCAAAACCAGAGACATCACTTTGACAACAGAAGTCCATATAGTCAAAGCTATGGTTTTCCTAGTAGTCGTATATGGATGTGAGAACTGGACCATAAAGAAGGCTGAGCACTGAAGAATTGATGTCTTTGAATTGTGGTGTTGGAGAAGACTCTTGAGAGTCCCTTGGACTGCAAGGTGATCAAACCAGTCAATCGTAAGGGATATCAACCCTGAATGTTTGTTGGAAGGACTGATACTGAAGCTCCAATACTTTGGCCACCTGATGCGAAGAGACAACTCACTGGAAAAGACCCTGATGTTGGGAAAAATAGAAAGCAGAAGGAGAAGGGGATGACAGAGGACAAGATGGTTGGATAGCATCACTGAGTCAGTGGACATGAGTTTAAGCAAGCTCTGGGGATGGTGAAGGACAGGGAAGCCTGGTGTGCTGCAGTCTATGGGGTTGTAAAAGACACGACTAAGCGACTGAACTGAACTGAACTGAAATTCAAAACACAAGATCATTGGTTAATTCCTCATATACGTGATCTTATTTTTTTGTTTACATAATACAAATATTAACTCATTTCATCCTCAAAACAACCCCTAATCACAACTGTCAGTCCCATTTTACAGAAGAAGGAATTGTGGCACTTATGGATTAAGTGACCTTTCCAGAGCCACAAAATTAGAAAGTGACAGGACAGAGAGTTGAACCCAGGTAGTTTGTGCTCTTAAACCTGTGTGAAGTGTAGGCACACATTATCTATAAAGGGTCAGATAGACAGTCCTTTAGGCATCAAGTATCACATACAGTTCCTGTCCCAACTACTCAGTTGTCCTCGACAACATGTAAATGAATGGGTGTGGTTGATGCCAATAAAACTTTCTTTACGGACACTGAAATTCGAATTTCATATCATACTCAATACCAGGAAATATTACCCTTCTTTTGATTCCCCGCCCCCCCCCAACCATTTAGAAATATTCTATTCTTAGCTTGCAGGTCATACAAAAACAGGGAGTGAGCCATGTCTGCTTTGCTGCCCCAAACTGACTAACTTCGGCTCTGTGCTATGCTATTGTTCAGCCTGGTCTTTACAACTTACCTCTTACCATCTTCATTTCCCAGACAAAGAAACCCCGATAGCAGAGGTTGCCCGAGGTTACACAGTGAGCAGGCTGGGTGAGGGGGTTGTCAGGCTTTGTACCCAGGTTTGTCTTGACCCCAGAGACTGCAGAGGCGGAGGGCAGAGAGAGGCTTTCCTCTCCCCAGGTGGGCAAGAGGCAGGGCTGAACTGGTGCTATCAGTGCTGCCTATCTTGGCCTGAAGCTGTCAGTCTCCAAGTGCTGGCAAATACCCCTCCCCTCCTCTCTCCCTCCATCCCATTCCCCCAGAGCCTAGTACTGCAGCCTGGGGCTTCTCTGCCCTGATCTGCCTCTGAGGTCCTATTTAACTAGGACTTGGAAGAGACTGAAAAGCTCTGCCTTTCAAGCCTGGAGCCTCCCCAAACCCAGAGACTGTCTTGACTTGGCCTGATCTTGACAACTGCAACCATTAGGGCAGGGTAGAAAAGGTTTACAAGGGATTGTCACTTGTGATAACACTTCAGATCTGGCCTGGCTAAGGCTGAGAAAAAGTACAGGAGGAGTAGGGGAAGGGGAGAGACAGAGAGACAGAGAAGCACCTGGAGAGAACCATGGATCAGAGAGAGATTCAAACACATGTACATATAGAAAAAGATCCCTTAGCAGCTGTTTTTCGGAACCAAACCTGTATTTCCTGGTGCCTTGGCTAAGCAGACACGAAGAACCAATATTGCCACAGAAAATCTCCCCATTTTACTCGCTGTTAATGGTTATTTGTTTCGTCTTTTCTATACTTCTGCAATGTTAACTTTGCTCAAATCAATGAAGATGGGCGATGTAGAGGTTCTTTGCTTGAGGAAGGGTGTGGGGCTCAGAGAGGTTCAGCAACTAGTTCAAGATCACACCGCAAGTTTATGGCGAAGACTCTAAACTTCCAGTGAAATGTGGATCTCCTACAAACCACCTCCAGAAATAAAGGGGACACTGATTGTCAGGGATTCAGGACCTTCCCTTCCCTTCAATAAGTCCCTCATTTCCCTCTTTGACAGGAAATAATAGCAACATAGGCTTCCCAGGTGGCACTAGTGGTAGAGAATCCACCTGCCAATGCAGGAGGCATGAGATGCGGGTTCCATCCCTGGGTTGGGAAGATCCCATGGAGGAGAAAATGGCAATCCCCACCAGTATTCTTGCCTGGAGAATCCCATGGACAGAGGAGCCTCATGGGCTATGGTTCATAGGGTCGCAAAGAGTCGGACAGGACTGAAGCAACTTAGCACGCAAGTCTGAACTTGAGCAAGGCAGTTGACCAGCAGGTGCATACTATCCCCATGGTTACGTATGGCGGATAACTGTGAGACAGACTCAAGGAGAACTGGGTAGATTGTAACCAGTAAGAGATCAGTACTCAAAGGGTCTTGGTGAATCAGCTTTTATGTAGGAAGGATGCTATGTTATGTGATTTTTATTATTAAAATTGAACAATTTGAGTTCCCATCCCACCTCTTCTGAGAATGACTCTTTTCCCAAATTTGGGTCCTATTTACCTAGGACTTGGAAGAGACTGAAAAGCTCTGCCTTTCAAGCCTGGAGCCTCCCCAAACCCAGAGACTGTCTTGACTTGGCCTGATCTTGACAACTGCAACCATTAGGGCAGGGTAGAAAAGGTTTACAAGGGATTGTCACTTGTGATAACACTTCAGATCTGGCCTGGCTAAGGCTGAGAAAAGTACAGGAGGAGTAGGGGAAGGGGAGAGACAGAGAGACAGAGAAGCACCTGGAGAGAACCATGGATCAGAGAGAGATTCAAACACATGTACATATAGAAAAAGATCCCTTAGCAGCTGTTTTTCGGAACCAAACCTGTATTTCCTGGTGCCTTGGCTAAGCAGACACGAAGAACCAATATTGCCACAGAAAATCTCCCCATTTTACTCGCTGTTAATGGTTATTTGTTTCGTCTTTTCTATACTTCTGCAATGTTAACTTTGCTCAAATCAATGAAGATGGGCGATGTAGAGGTTCTTTGCTTGAGGAAGGGTGTGGGGCTCAGAGAGGTTCAGCAACTAGTTCAAGATCACACCGCAAGTTTATGGCGAAGACTCTAAACTTCCAGTGAAATGTGGATCTCCTACAAACCACCTCAAGAAAAAAAGGGGGACACTGATTGTCAGGGATTCAGGACCTTCCCTTCCTTCAATAAGTCCCTCTTTTCCCCTCTTTGACAGGAAATAATAGCAACATAGGCTTCCCAGGTGGCACTAGTGGTAGAGAATCCACCTGCCAATGCAGGAGGCATGAGATGCGGGTTCCATCCCTGGGTTGGGAAGATCCCATGGAGGAGAAAATGGCAATCCCCACCAGTATTCTTGCCTGGAGAATCCCATGGACAGAGGAGCCTCATGGGCTATGGTTCATAGGGTCGCAAAGAGTCGGACAGGACTGAAGCAACTTAGCACGCAAGTCTGAACTTGAGCAAGGCAGTTGACCAGCAGGTGCATACTATCCCCATGGTTACGTATGGCGGATAACTGTGAGACAGACTCAAGGAGAACTGGGTAGATTGTAACCAGTAAGAGATCAGTACTCAAAGGGTCTTGGTGAATCAGCTTTTATGTAGGAAGGATGCTATGTTATGTGATTTTTATTATTAAAATTGAACAATTTGAGTTCCCATCCCACCTCTTCTGAGAATGACTCTTTTCCCAAATTTGGGTCCTCCCTTCCAGGATAACTCCTCAAAGCAGTTGCTTAGTCCAATGGGGGTACTTCTAGTTGTCATCTGAAGGAGAAAACCCTGATCATTAGGTGTCCTGCAGTTGCTGAATTCTGCCACATGGAGGCACTATTACAAGGGCGCAGCTCGGTTGCCTAGGGGCAGTGCTCCTCTACCACATCTCCAAGAGCCTGGAGACATGTGGCCAACAATACCTAGCTCCAGGTACCGCTCCTGCCCTCTAGGAGGCCACTTCATTGATTAAAGAACATTCCATCTAACTAGTCCTGCAGGTGCTTCCCAGGGGATTTGGGAAAAGGAAAAAAAAAACTTTTCTTGTACACTCCAGGAGACATAGCCTGGACACCCAATGTTACAGTTCTTTCTCTGTCCACATGCACTTAAACATGGTTGCTCTATTTCCCAGTTACATCAAGAGTGTGCTAGAGGGCTTCCCCTGGTGGTCCAGTGGGTAAGGACAGCGCCTTGCAGTGCAAGGGGCGCCGGTTTGATCCCTGGCCTGGGAAGATCCCACGTGCCGCCAAGCGACTGGACCCATGTGTCCAATTACCGAGCCGGAGCTCTGGGGCCCATGCGCCCAGAGCCGGCGCTCTGCGACGACAGAGGCCACCGCAATGGGAGGCCCACAGGAGCCAAAGGACAAAGACGGATGAAAATAGACAAATGAAAGACCAATAGAAGTGGCCCACCCGTCCCCCTCCCTCCCCACGCCACCCCTCAGAAGATAAATAAATAAAAAATAAATGTTAAAAAAAAAAAGAGTGTGCTAGGGTCATGGGTTGGGGCTGATTTGCAGGCCCTAGAAGCAGCAGCCCCCAGGCTCTTAACCTCTCTAGGCTCACTAGTGGGAAGGTCTTGGGTTGAGGCTGCACACCCCCTATCCCTCTCCTAAGGGCATTCTCGTTTCATTAAGAAATTATCCCTCTCTGACTGTTTTGGGACAGCAGTACTTGGTTCCTTCCTTTCCCTGCTGGCCTCCTCCAGCTTTTATGTAGGAAGGATGCTATGTTATGTGATTTTTATTATTAAAATTGAACAATTTGAGTTCCCATCCCACCTCTTCTGAGAATGACTCTTTTCCCAAATTTGGGTCCTCCCTTCCAGGATAACTCCTCAAAGCAGTTGCTTAGTCCAATGGGGGTACTTCTAGTTGTCATCTGAAGGAGAAAACCCTGATCATTAGGTGTCCTGCAGTTGCTGAATTCTGCCACATGGAGGCACTATTACAAGGGCGCAGCTCGGTTGCCTAGGGGCAGTGCTCCTCTACCACATCTCCAAGAGCCTGGAGACATGTGGCCAACAATACCTAGCTCCAGGTACCGCTCCTGCCCTCTAGGAGGCCACTTCATTGATTAAAGAACATTCCATCTAACTAGTCCTGCAGGTGCTTCCCAGGGGATTTGGGAAAAGGAAAAAAAAAACTTTTCTTGTACACTCCAGGAGACATAGCCTGGACACCCAATGTTACAGTTCTTTCTCTGTCCACATGCACTTAAACATGGTTGCTCTATTTCCCAGTTACATCAAGAGTGTGCTAGAGGGCTTCCCCTGGTGGTCCAGTGGGTAAGGACAGCGCCTTGCAGTGCAAGGGGCGCCGGTTTGATCCCTGGCCTGGGAAGATCCCACGTGCCGCCAAGCGACTGGACCCATGTGTCCAATTACCGAGCCGGAGCTCTGGGGCCCATGCGCCCAGAGCCGGCGCTCTGCGACGACAGAGGCCACCGCAATGGGAGGCCCACAGGAGCCAAAGGACAAAGACGGATGAAAATAGACAAATGAAAGACCAATAGAAGTGGCCCACCCGTCCCCCTCCCTCCCCACGCCACCCCTCAGAAGATAAATAAATAAAAAATAAATGTTAAAAAAAAAAAGAGTGTGCTAGGGTCATGGGTTGGGGCTGATTTGCAGGCCCTAGAAGCAGCAGCCCCCAGGCTCTTAACCTCTCTAGGCTCACTAGTGGGAAGGTCTTGGGTTGAGGCTGCACACCCCCTATCCCTCTCCTAAGGGCATTCTCGTTTCATTAAGAAATTATCCCTCTCTGACTGTTTTGGGACAGCAGTACTTGGTTCCTTCCTTTCCCTGCTGGCCTCCTCCAGCTGAAGTCAAAGAAGTCAGATCCCTCCTCTCCTCACCTGAGTGAACTGGTAAGGAACACATGGTCTAACATGCTCTTTTCTCAGGACATCAGCTCTGACAAGGACCAGGGGATTGTTTCTGGCTGTTCTCTCTGTGGCAATAGCCATTGTGGGTCATTGATAGCATCCTGACCCATGTCCCTATTAAGTGAAAGACGATTTTCCTACTTTCTGCTTCTTGGCCCTCAGAGTATCCTTAACACCTGCCGACCCAACTCTGCTCTTCCTGTCTTTCATCAATTGAATAAGCTCCCTTTAGTCTTCCAAAAGAATCCCCTGCTTGCTCTCCTTTCTGGCACTCACACAAGGAACTCTGATACACCCCTGAGATTGGAAGAAATCTCCTTCATTTCCGAGACTCACACCAGCTGGTTCCTAACAGGGCAGTTTGGGTCCCCCAGGGCAAAGCTCCACTTTACCCGATATAAGTCTTCATAGATAAACCAAACAAACGCAAAATAATGTGCTCACCAAATGTTGTCAATGTTAGCGCAGGGGACGAGGTTACTGGGGGCTTTACTTTCCTCTTTTTGCTCATGTTTGTTCCCTGAAAAAAGCTTTCCCCATTTCCATAAACTCCATTTGATTAAGAACAACAGTATTTATCTGTGTGTTTGTTCAAGTGCAAATAGAGAAGCTGAGACTCAGTAATGCTCTTTCCCATGCTGAAGGGTGAGGGGGTGCCCCTGTGCCCTGTGGATGCCCTTGAAAAGGAGACTTGTCAGTGTTTGGGCACTGCCCTGGTGCCTGTTATCACCCACTGGTTTGGGTGGATTTATCAACAGAGCCTAGGCCTGATGTCCTCTGGCTTTGACTCAGGACACAACCTCGCCCCTCCTTGTCCCCAGGTCTCCCCACAGAAACAAGGAGGAGAATGGCACCAAATGACCTCTAGGTGTTCTGCTGCTCCATTCTGAGTTGTTTCTGAAGATCATTGCCTGACTGGAGCAGCCACCAGGAGAGAACCTGGAGTCCCAGCCTCTGGTTGGGAAGGCACTTTAGATGTCTTATGTAGGTGACACTTTTTTTGGGGGGGGTGCCATTCTGCATGGTTTGTGAGATCTTAGTTCCCCAACCAGGGATCAAACCCGAGCTCTTGGCAGTGAAAGTGCAGAACCCTAACCACTGGACCTCCAGGGAATTCCCAGAACTTTTTGAACTGCACAGGACAAAACTCACCCCAAACTGGCCTAAGTCAAAAAAAAAAAAAAAGAGAGAGAGAGAAAGATAGTTTATTTATTGAAATATAGTTGATTTACAATGTTATATTAATTTCAGAAGCACAACATAGTGATTTGATATTCTTATATATTATACTGCAAAAATAAGTTATTCCTTACTGCTCTTCCTGTCTTTCATCAATTGAATAAGCTCCCTTTTAGTCTTCCAAAAGAATCCCCTGCTCGCTCTCCTTTCTGGCACTCACACAAGGAACTCTGATACACCCCTGAGATTGGAAGAAATCTCCTTCATTTCGAGACTCACACCAGCTGGTTCCTAACAGGGCAGTTTGGGTCCCCCAGGGCAAAGCTCCACTTTACCCGATATAAGTCTTCATAGATAAACCAAACAAACGCAAAATAATGTGCTCACCAAATGTTGTCAATGTTAGCGCAGGGGACGAGGTTACTGGGGGCTTTACTTTCCTCTTTTTGCTCATGTTTGTTCCCTGAAAAAAGCTTTCCCCATTTCCATAAACTCCATTTGATTAAGAACAACAGTATTTATCTGTGTGTTTGTTCAAGTGCAAATAGAGAAGCTGAGACTCAGTAATGCTCTTTCCCATGCTGAAGGGTGAGGGGGTGCCCCTGTGCCCTGTGGATGCCCTTGAAAAGGAGACTTGTCAGTGTTTGGGCACTGCCCTGGTGCCTGTTATCACCCACTGGTTTGGGTGGATTTATCAACAGAGCCTAGGCCTGATGTCCTCTGGCTTTGACTCAGGACACAACCTCGCCCCTCCTTGTCCCCAGGTCTCCCCACAGAAACAAGGAGGAGAATGGCACCAAATGACCTCTAGGTGTTCTGCTGCTCCATTCTGAGTTGTTTCTGAAGATCATTGCCTGACTGGAGCAGCCACCAGGAGAGAACCTGGAGTCCCAGCCTCTGGTTGGGAAGGCACTTTAGATGTCTTATGTAGGTGACACTTTTTTTGGGGGGGGTGCCATTCTGCATGGTTTGTGAGATCTTAGTTCCCCAACCAGGGATCAAACCCGAGCTCTTGGCAGTGAAAGTGCAGAACCCTAACCACTGGACCTCCAGGGAATTCCCAGAACTTTTTGAACTGCACAGGACAAAACTCACCCCAAACTGGCCTAAGTCAAAAAAAAAAAAAAAGAGAGAGAGAGAAAGATAGTTTATTTATTGAAATATAGTTGATTTACAATGTTATATTAATTTCAGAAGCACAACATAGTGATTTGATATTCTTATATATTATACTGCACTTAAAGTTATTATAAAATAATGGTATATTCCCTGTGATGTACCAAAAGGGAATTTATTGATTCAGATAACTGAATTTAGGTCTGAATTCAGGCTTGGCTGGATCCAGTGGACAAGAAGCTATCTTTTTTTTTTTTTTTTTAAGATTTATTTGTTTATTTATTTTGGGGGGGGGGGAGCAGGCGGGCTACTTCTATTGGTCTTTCATTTGTCTATTTTCATCCATCTTTGTTCTTTGGCCTGTGTGGGCCTCCCATCGCAGTGGCCTCTGTTGTCGCAGAGCACCAGCTCTGGGTGCATGCGCTCCAGAGCTCCAGTTCGGTAATTGGACACATGGGTCCAGCCGCTCCGCGGCACGTGGGATCTTCCCAGGCCAGGGATCGAACCGGCGACCCTTGCACTGCAAGGCGGTGTGTCCTTACCTACTGGACCACCAGGGAAGCCCCAAGAAGGTATCGTTTGGACTTGGTCTTTCCTAGTCTCTACTTCTCTCCATTGCCTGCTTCATCCTCAGGCAGCCTCTTTGCCAGCAGCCCCAGGCTTACATCTTTGCCAGCTTAGCATTTCTTCCCAAGGGTTCCAGCAAAAGTCAGAGCTGATTCACTGGGTTGTTAAGTGACATGCCCATTGATGAAGCAGTCACTTCCTGGAGCCAGGGTATAGATTCTGGTGATTGTCCAGACTTGGTCATGTTCTTGCCCCTGATGTTGGAAGGTCACTTACACCTGTGGCCTAAGATGTGAGGATGGGTAGTTCATTAGAGGCAAGTCATGAGCTCTTACCAGAGTGGGAAACAATGCCGGGAAGGAAAAAAACCCAAAGGTCCACTCAGGATCATCTAGATCAGTGGGTATCAAAGAATGTTTTCCAGGGCGCCCCTGGTGGCTTAGTGTAGCCAATGCAGGGGACATGGGCTCAGTCCCTGGGCTGGGAAGATCACACATGCTGCAGAGCAGCTAAGCCTTTGTGCCACAACTATTGAGCCTGTGCCCTAGAGCCTGAGAACCACAACTATTGAGCCCATGGGCCACCACTACTGAAGCCCACGCCCTCTAAAGCCAGTACTCTGTAATAAGAGCTGCTGCAATGAGAAGCCCGTGCACTACAACAAAGAGTAGCTCCTGCTTGTCACAACTAGAGAAAAGCCCTTTGCAGCAATGAAGACAGAGCACAGTCAGATATAAAGAAGTAATTACTTTAAAAAAGCGTGTTCCCCAGATTGGCAGCATTCATGTTAAATGGAAACTTGCTAAGAAATGCAAATCCGTAGGCTTTACTCCAGACCTACTGAATGGAAGGGGCCCACTCTATAGGTGACTGAGAGGCACGTTAAAGTTGAAGAGCGCTCATGTCAACAGTGGCTCTCCAGCCTGACTTCAGTGAGAGTCACCGGGGAAGCTTGTAAGCCTCATGGACCCCACTCTCAACCAATCTGATCAGAATAAGAGATAGGGGAAGGAAAGGGCTCCATCTGGTGCTTTTGTAATGCTCCCCCAAGTGATCCTAATGGCAGCCAAGGCTGACAGAACCACTGAGCTCAAAACAAAACAGAACCACTGTTCTCAGCTTCTTCTAATGTGTACAGTGGAGATAGACAAGGATGTGGAGAGTCCCTCTGCTGTGAATGGTGGTTTGATAAAGGAATGAGACTTGGGAGGTAGTAACTCAAGCCAAGCCAGATGAAGTGACAAAGTGGGGGACACAGGATCCACCCAACGGTGTGGAGCCTGAACCCAGGAATTGCCTGTGCTATGATATATTACTGTTTACACCCTCATAGCCAAATCACCCTAGAAAGGAGACAATTAGAGGGGAAAAATTAAAGGCACAGTTTAATGAGTGCTTACTGAATTTGGTTCCTTTAAATCTGATGCAGTCCTGTAAGGTAGATAATAATAGTTACAAATACAATCCTTGAAGTAGGTCGTATTAACTCTCAAAGAGCAACACACTGAGGGTCAAAGAGTAAAGTTACTTAACCTCGGTGGCTGTGCTGGGGTTTGAATCTAGAACTGTCTGGCTCAAAATCCAGGACCCTTAATCCCCACTCTGTGCTGCTTTTGAGAAAGTCTTGCTCTCCAGTTAGTAGCAGAGATGCTCAGCAAGGGGTGTAGAGGTGAATGCTCTAACTCCATATGTTTCGAGGAAAGAGCCTTGGCCTGGAATCAGAACCTGGGCTCCGCTCACAGCTCTGTCCGTGACCTGGAGCAAATCACTCTCTAGCTGGGGCCTCGGTGTTCTGATCTGTACAAATAAGATAGCTTTAAATGGCCCCTAAGGTTTTTCCCATTCTGTTTGAGTGGTATTGGGAGGTTTCTAGCTGAAGAGTTTTCTTGTTCTCAGGATCCTAGGATCTGTTTTGAAGCACCCTCATGTTCTCTCCTGACAAGGTATTCAAGTTGTTCTGCTAGTCACTAAAAATTGCTAAAAAATTGCTCTTTAGATCAGGTGTCAAGGATTCCTGATTTCTTTAAGGCTTGGAAGACAGTACAGCTCAGAGAGATGCTCTAACACCTGCAACTAAATCTTGGAGAATTAAAACACTGTAGAGTTTTGTATGGTCTCAGAACACTTTTTTGTCACATAGGAGGGCAAAAATCACAGTGTCGGACTCCAACATTTATCAGAAGGTGCTGCTCTCTCCTCTGGGCTAACACGTATGGGAAGCACCCTGTTGCCGAAGAGGAGGCGGGCCACATCCCGCTGACGAGGGAAATGCAGATGAGGCACCAGTGAAAGGGGCGACATCCAGGGCCGGCAAGGCTGCTATGACACGAGCACCTTCATATACCCCTGGTGGGATGTTAATTGGTAGGTTTTTCCAGAGGATCATTTGTGACCTTTCAAAAAATTCAAATATGCATGCTTCTTCATCCAGCGATTTCACTTCAAAGACTGTCCTCAAGAAATGCTTACTCTCTGCTCAAGGATGTAAAACAAGAATGCGCGTTGCTATGCTGTTTGTGCTGATAAAAAGTTGGAAACAGCCTAGATAGCCATCAGGAGGGAATGACAGAACTGGGCTCCAGTTTTTCTCTGGCATACTACCTAGCATTTAACAACCGCAAAGAAGATCTATGTGTATGTGTATGTACATGCGTGGGAAAAAAAGCCCAAGATATAGAGATACATTTTTAAAATCTCAGAGCAATATACTTATTTAAAAAAACAGATGCACTACCATGAGGCACTGCTTCGTGTCCACTGGGGTAGTCACAGTGAAAAAGACTGCTGGCAAGACTGTGGAGAAATTGGAGTCCTTGTGTACTGCTGGTGGGACTGTAAAATGGTGCAGCTACTTTGGAAAGCACTCTGACAGTTCCTCAAATGATTAACTATGAAGTTACCAGCTGATCAGCAATTGCCTCCCAGATATATAACCAGGAGAAATGGAAGTGTATGTTCACACAAAAATGTACACAAATGTTCCTAGCGGCATTATTTGTAATAGCCCCAAAGTGGCAACAATAAAAATATCCTAAAGCTGGTGAATGGATAAATAAAATGTGGTATAACCACCCAATAGAATATTATTCTGCAATAAAAAGCAATGAAATACTAATAACATGGTAAAACGTGGATTAACCTTGAAAACTTTGTACTAAGTCGCAAAGGATCAATATTTTATGATTCGGTATAAAAGGCAAATCCAGAGAGACAGAAAGCAGTTAAGTGGCCACCGAGGACTTCATGGGGATGACAACTAAGGCATGAGGGGTTTATTCTAAGGTAATGGCCATGCTCTAAGATTGAAAGCACTGCCGTGTGCAGAGTTCGGTAAACAGACTAAATGCCATTTACCTGTGCACTTAAAATGGATGAGTTGTGTATGTGTGGATTATATCTCAATAAAACTCACACACGTACAAATAAATACATTTTCAGTGAAATATTGTTTATAATAGCAAAAGAAAATAACTTACATATGCATCAATAAGTAATAGGCTAAGAAAAATTATGGCAAATTATGCTAAATGTGGGATCCTAGCAATAAAAAACCTGCCTGCCAATGCAGGAGCCACAAGAGATGCAAGTTTCATTCCTGGGTGGGGAAGATCCCCTGGAGGAGGGCATGGCTACCCACTCCAGTATTCTTTTTTTTTTTTAAAACTTTTACTTTTAACTTTTACAGAGTTTTGTTGTTTACAGATATGTATGTTCTCAGATTAGTCGTATGTATATCCCCTCCCCCATCCCACCCCTCCAGACCGTCATACAGCACCGCTGGAGGATCTGCTTTTCTCACAGAGCAATGACTATAGCTATTTTCTTCACGTATGATAGTACAGGCCTTCATGCTGCTTCCTTTATGCCTCTCACCCACTGTTCCTTCACCACAATGTCCATATGTCCACTGTCCTTGTCTGTCTTTCTATCGCTTCACTGCATGTGCCATCATCACCATCCTACTAGATTCCATATATATATGTGTTAGTATACTGTACTTGTCCTTCTCTTTCTGACTAACTTCACCTTTTATGATAGGTTCTAGATCCAGCCACCTCATTAGGGCTGATTCTTCTGCATTTCTTTTTACAGCTGAGTAGTATTCCATTGTATATATATACCAGAGCTTTTGCATCCATTCATTTGTCGATGGGCATCTAGGTTGCTTCCATGTTCTAGCTATTGTCTAGACAGCTGCAATGAACATTGGGGTATAGGTGCTTCTTTCAGATTTAATTTCATCAGGGTATAAGCCTAAGCCCACTCCAGTATTCTTGCCTGAAAAATTCCATGGACAGAGGTGTCTTGCAGGCTACAGTCCTTGGGGATCTGGAAGAGTTGGACATGATTGAAGTGACTTAGCATGGTAAATGTATCGGTATGGAATGAAATGTGATACCATGCCAAGGGCAAAATGAAGAACTGATGTGGTACTAGATGTATAACCAGGTTTCCCTTGTAGTTCAGTGATAAGAAATCCTGCTGCCAATGCAGGAGCCATGGGTTCTATCTCTGATCTGGGAAGATCCCACATGCCACAACTACTGAGTCTGTGCTCCACAACAAGAAAGGCCACCACAGGGAGAAGCCCGTGGGCTACAACTAGAGTGTAGCCCTCACTCGCTGCAACTACAGAAAAGCCCATACTCCAGCGAAGACCCAGCAGCTGATAAATAAGTAATACATAAAATTATTTAAAAAAAAAAGATGTATCACAAAGTGAGCTAATCAATCTTAGAACAATGTACAGAACAATGTGAAAAAGAGGGGAAAGAATATTGATGGGTACTTCGGGTTTTTGTGTGTGTGTGTGAATAGACAAGAGTTAGCAAACTATAGTCCACAGGCCTAATCCAGCCTGCTGCCCACCTTGGCACAGCCCAGCTAAGAATAATGTTTAAATTTTGCAACAGTTGAAAAATAACGAAAAGAAGAATATTATTTAACTATACACAAAAAGGATATGAAATTCAATTTCCAATATTCATAAACAAAGTTTTATTGGAGCACAGCCATGCTCATTTATCAGTATATTGTCTATGCTTGCTTTCTCGGTGGAGTGGTGGAGGTGGGTAGTTGTGACAGAGAGCATAAGCGCTTAAGCTCACCAAGCCTAAAATATTTATCACCTGGTCCTTTCCAGACAAGGTTTGTCGACTTCTGGCCTAGCTCATCTGGAAGGAAGCACTGGAAACTGGTGACCTGGCTGTTCTGAGAGGGGATTGCTCATCCCCAGCTGAGGGATTGGGTTGGAGGGGGACTTTTCATGGAATACCCTTCTGAACTTTTTTTTTTTTAAACTTTTATTTTAAACTTTTAACTTTTACAGAGTTTTGTTGTTTACAGATATGTATGTTCTCAGTTTTTTTAAAAAATTATTTATTTGGCTTTATTGGGTCTTAGTTGTGGCGCTCGGGATTTTTAGTCTTCATTTTGGCACACGGGATTTTTAGTTGCAGCATGCAAACTCTTAGATGCGTCTTATGGAATCTAGTTCCCTGACCATGGATTGAACCCACGTTTGCTGCATTGAGAGTGTGCAGTCTTAGTCACTGGACTACCAGGGACGTCCCTGAACGTATTTTTTTAACTGTCATCAAAAAAAAAGCTAACTTCTGGCCTAGCGTCTTCTTCTGCAAATGAACATACTATGATGTACATACACAGAAAAATGTTTAAATAGATAGACATCAAATGTGTAACAGGTTTCTTGGAGGGAGGGAGTGGCTGGGGAGAGTGAAGTCAAGTGGCTGAGGGGAGTGGAGTCAAGAGTCAAGTCAAGAGTCATGTAAAGTTGTGCAATTAAAAGTGGAGAAAACACACTTTCTAGAATGGTATGTTCCTAGAGGTTGTGAGCTATACCCAGGGACTCACTGCAGCAGTTGGTAGAGTTGGTCCACCTCAGGTGCTGAGCCACCAGATGACTACAAGGGTGTATGTCGGGAGGGGAAGAGCACACTCACGGGTCTGCCTAGATCCGAGAGTGCTGGGGTGGGGGTGGAGGATGGGCTGGGAAGAAGGGAGGAAGAAGAGCGAGCGTGTCAGAGCAGGGGCACCACCCCTAACGCCCTCCCAGTCCAAAGCTGCTGGCCCCCTGGGCTCTGGGTGCCCTGATTGAGGAGTCATAGCCTTCTGGAGAGCCAGGGGCGTTTTAGCATCTCCCCTCTCCCCTCCCCGACTAAGGTCCCCTGCTTTTTGTCCTTTACAGACTCTCCTGAAGGACACTAGAGGGATCTAGCTGGGGGCTTGGGCAAACCAGCTGTGCCTGATTCTCCCTAGCTCATCTGGAAGGAAGCACTGGAAACTGGTGACCTGGCTGTTCTGAGAGGGGATTGCTCATCCCCAGCTGAGGGATTGGGTTGGAGGGGGACTTTTCATGGAATACCCTTCTGAACTTTTTTTTTTTTAAACTTTTATTTTAAACTTTTAACTTTTACAGAGTTTTGTTGTTTACAGATATGTATGTTCTCAGTTTTTTTAAAAAATTATTTATTTGGCTTTATTGGGTCTTAGTTGTGGCGCTCGGGATTTTTAGTCTTCATTTTGGCACACGGGATTTTTAGTTGCAGCATGCAAACTCTTAGATGCGTCTTATGGAATCTAGTTCCCTGACCATGGATTGAACCCACGTTTGCTGCATTGAGAGTGTGCAGTCTTAGTCACTGGACTACCAGGGACGTCCCTGAACGTATTTTTTTAACTGTCATCAAAAAAAAAGCTAACTTCTGGCCTAGCGTCTTCTTCTGCAAATGAACATACTATGATGTACATACACAGAAAAATGTTTAAATAGATAGACATCAAATGTGTAACAGGTTTCTTGGAGGGAGGGAGTGGCTGGGGAGAGTGAAGTCAAGTGGCTGAGGGGAGTGGAGTCAAGAGTCAAGTCAAGAGTCATGTAAAGTTGTGCAATTAAAAGTGGAGAAAACACACTTTCTAGAATGGTATGTTCCTAGAGGTTGTGAGCTATACCCAGGGACTCACTGCAGCAGTTGGTAGAGTTGGTCCACCTCAGGTGCTGAGCCACCAGATGACTACAAGGGTGTATGTCGGGAGGGGAAGAGCACACTCACGGGTCTGCCTAGATCCGAGAGTGCTGGGGTGGGGGTGGAGGATGGGCTGGGAAGAAGGGAGGAAGAAGAGCGAGCGTGTCAGAGCAGGGGCACCACCCCTAACGCCCTCCCAGTCCAAAGCTGCTGGCCCCCTGGGCTCTGGGTGCCCTGATTGAGGAGTCATAGCCTTCTGGAGAGCCAGGGGCGTTTTAGCATCTCCCCTCTCCCCTCCCCGACTAAGGTCCCCTGCTTTTTGTCCTTTACAGACTCTCCTGAAGGACACTAGAGGGATCTAGCTGGGGGCTTGGGCAAACCAGCTGTGCCTGATTCTCCCCAGCACTGCTCTCTCAGCAAGCACCATCTGTGGTGTCGTAGCTCTCTGTGGGGAGAAACTCCTCCCACCTGCTGTCCAGCGCTGCGGGAATCCTCTACCCGAGGACCAAGCCTGTGGGGGCTGCCGCAGAACCGGACGGATGCTCAGGGGACCGAGTGCTAGCTCCCGGGACATCTGGCCACAGGGGTGTCTCACCCATGAACAAGACAAGGTCGCCCCTTGTCCTCATTCGTCTTTGAAAGATGACGTGAGTGGAGTCATATAAAATAGAGCTGAAGCAGTCATTCCAGAGGAACTGCCTTTCCCAGAGGACCTCTGAACTGAACAAAACCACCAACATTCCAAGTCAGCAGAGAAATCAGAATATCCTGTTGAAAGGACTGATCAATGAACTTTTACCTAGTGGCTGCTTCACCTGACCAGTGAAGTATTAATATAAAGCTATATTTACTTCTTCTTTTATCAATGAACTTTTCACCCAATCAATTACCGTGACTTTCCCCAACGAACTCTTTCTTAAAAACAGCTCACCTCCTCTACCACTCTTTTCCCCATAAAAATCCCGAGACCCTTTCCTGTCATCAGGACACTATTTAGTTTTCTACCTAAGTCTGTATAGGCAGAATTGCAGTTCTTTGGTCCCAAACAAACACTTTGCTTCTGAACTAATCTGTCATGGTTTTGTTTTTCGGTAGACACCTTCTTCCAGAATCAAGGCTCCTGTTTTATTTAGGGACTTCTTTTTTATGTTTAGTCCATATATTAATAATCTGGGTTCCAGATTAAGCGTATGATTCCTGCTTGGCCAGTCAGAACACTCCATTTTCCTGGTCATGGTGACTGATTCCGAGATGTGCATGTAACCCAGGTCAAGCCTTGGTTTTGGCTAGAGTTATGGTGGAAGAGGGGTTGTCTTTGAGCTGGGATTACTTGCACAGGGACATTTTGGAAGTCTTGTCAGACTCTCCTGAAGGACACTAGAGGATCTAGCTGGGGGCTTGGGCAAACCAGCTGTGCCTGATTCTCCCAGCACTGCTCTCTCAGCAAGCACCATCTGTGGTGTCGTAGCTCTCTGTGGGGAGAAACTCCTCCCACCTGCTGTCCAGCGCTGCGGGAATCCTCTACCCGAGGACCAAGCCTGTGGGGGCTGCCGCAGAACCGGACGGATGCTCAGGGGACCGAGTGCTAGCTCCCGGGACATCTGGCCACAGGGTGTCTCACCCATGAACAAGACAAGGTCGCCCCTTGTCCTCATTCGTCTTTGAAAGATGACGTGAGTGGAGTCATATAAAATAGAGCTGAAGCAGTCATTCCAGAGGAACTGCCTTTCCCAGAGGACCTCTGAACTGAACAAAACCACCAACATTCCAAGTCAGCAGAGAAATCAGAATATCCTGTTGAAAGGACTGATCAATGAACTTTTACCTAGTGGCTGCTTCACCTGACCAGTGAAGTATTAATATAAAGCTATATTTACTTCTTCTTTTATCAATGAACTTTTCACCCAATCAATTACCGTGACTTTCCCCAACGAACTCTTTCTTAAAAACAGCTCACCTCCTCTACCACTCTTTTCCCCATAAAAATCCCGAGACCCTTTCCTGTCATCAGGACACTATTTAGTTTTCTACCTAAGTCTGTATAGGCAGAATTGCAGTTCTTTGGTCCCAAACAAACACTTTGCTTCTGAACTAATCTGTCATGGTTTTGTTTTTCGGTAGACACCTTCTTCCAGAATCAAGGCTCCTGTTTTATTTAGGGACTTCTTTTTTATGTTTAGTCCATATATTAATAATCTGGGTTCCAGATTAAGCGTATGATTCCTGCTTGGCCAGTCAGAACACTCCATTTTCCTGGTCATGGTGACTGATTCCGAGATGTGCATGTAACCCAGGTCAAGCCTTGGTTTTGGCTAGAGTTATGGTGGAAGAGGGGTTGTCTTTGAGCTGGGATTACTTGCACAGGGACATTTGGAATTGCTGGTTGACGTCTCCCTGTGACAAAAAGCAAGCCTAACATGCTCATGAGCTCAGTCTTGTCTGACTCTCTTGGCACCCCACCAGGCTCCTCTGTCCATAACATTTTCCAGGCAAGAATACTGGAGTGGGTTGCCATTTCCTACTCCAGGGGATCTTCCAGACTCAGGGATCCAACTCACATCTCTTGCCTCTCCTGCACTAGCAGACAGATTCTTTACCACTGTATCACCTGGGAAGCCCTGCTTGTTTAACCTTGGGGTAGCTAAATGCAGTTTAAATAAAATCATCAACTATTTTCCAGTTCTCAGCTCTCCTTCCTTCTATCTTAGCTTTGTTGTCAAGCAAGCTTGCTCTATAGGGCTTCCCAGGTGGCACAGAGTAGCTGTGCATGCAACCCTCGCAGAGAAACAATCCCTCTTCCTCCATAACTCCAGCAAAAACCAAGGTGGACATTCATTAGCTTGACCTGGGTCACATGCCCATCTCTGAACCCATCACTATGACCAGGAAAATAGAGTGTTCTGACTGACCAAGCATAAATCACAGGTTCAGCCTGGAACCCAAACTATTAATGCATGGACTGAACATAAAAAAGAATGGCTGGTTTCCAGTGGCAAGAAGTGTGGCTCCTACCCGGAGCTGGCAGAGCCAGACCTCCTATCAGACTCTCAGAGCACTTCATAGGGGTTTCAAACCCCCACCCCATTTGCTATGCACTTGGGCCCCTGTGTCAGCCCTCTCCCAGCTACCCAGAGGAGGATGGCCTGTCTAGATTGCCAGCTCTCCCTCCTCTCAGAGTCACATGTCTGACGCCCCTACCCTTGCTTTGCCCTCAGCGCCAGCCCACTCCTCTGGGTGTGTATAATCCTAGATTCCAGTTCCTGATCATCCAGGCCTGCTGCCTTAAACCCTGTGATCACTTACGACTGAAATGGGGTCCAAGGCATGCCTGTCTTTGTTCTTTAATCTTTATGGAGTACTTCCTGTACGCCAGACTCTACACCAAGTGAATCACATGCATAACCTCATCTACTTCTCTTCATAATCCATCAGGTAGGTTTTATGATTTTTATTCTTCTTTTCAAGAAGAGAAAGCAGTGTTTAGGGAGATGAAGTTGTCGGCCTAAGGTCAAACAGCAACTTGCAAGTGGAGGCAGAACTGAGCCTGAATCGCTGAGGGAACGGACACCAAGGTCTGTGCACTTGACCCCTGCACCTGTGCTTCCTACCTGAGCGAGTAGCAGGGTCACCGGGGCACTGGTGCCCGTTGCACGGCTGGTCTCCTCTTAGTGAGGACTAAGGGGGCCTGGCGGGGATCTGGGAAGCTCTCTCTTCCACAGATGCCCAGAGGATGCAGGTGCCCAGGACCTCACCCTCAGAGGGGCCACGGTTCCTCATCAAGGACTCTGGACTTAGAGAGGAGTTTGGCATTCCCAGACCTATTTGTGCAGGACCTGAATTTCTGCCCTGGCTTAGGAATGATTACTGTGCAAAACAAACTTCTTTGCTGACAAAAGGAAAAGAGAGCTCAAGGTCATGTGAGATGAGCAGCTCATGCCTGGGAGGAAAAAGAATAACTTCATGCCACTCTTTGGGGTGAGAAGGTAGGGGGTAAGGGTTAGGACTCTAAGAGGAAGAGGTATAAGCCAGGGCCTGGGAAAAATTCAAATTCTATAGGTTTTCTTCATTTTTACCCAGAAAACAAGTGGTTCTTACTGTTCCCATGGATGAAGTTCTCAGCTCAAAGCTTCTCAAAGCTGGTTGTGTCCTCTTGACACCTGGCTTTTAGGCAGGCTTCCTCTGCCTGGAAGGTTCTTCCCTTTCCCTCCTTTGCTTAATGAATTCCTCCTCATTCTTTAGGTCCCAGCAGTGAAGATCCTTCTGCTGGGAAGTGTTCCCTAACCACCAAACCTGGTTTAGATGCCCCTTCCTCCATGTTCTGGGGCTCCCTATCAGATATCATGATCCTACCATCATATTTTATTTTATGTGTCTGATTCCCCAGGAGACGATGAGGTTCCTGAAGGAAAGTTCCAGTCTATACTCTCTATTATAGTCTCAGCATCAGGCATACCATTACAATCCATTAAGTAAGTAAATAAAGTGTAAAGAAATCAAAACAGGAAGCCTGAGGCAGTTATTTGCAGTGATCATTTCAGCCACTAGATGACATGCCACTGTGACATCCTAATCAGAATGGGCTGGGAGTGGGTAAATAGACATCCAAGGGAGATGAAGTTGTCGGCCTAAGGTCAAACAGCAACTTGCAAGTGGAGGCAGAACTGAGCCTGAATCGCTGAGGGAACGGACACCAAGGTCTGTGCACTTGACCCCTGCACCTGTGCTTCCTACCTGAGCGAGTAGCAGGGTCACCGGGGCACTGGTGCCCGTTGCACGGCTGGTCTCCTCTTAGTGAGGACTAAGGGGGCCTGGCGGGGATCTGGGAAGCTCTCTTCCACAGATGCCCAGAGGATGCAGGTGCCCAGGACCTCACCCTCAGAGGGGCCACGGTTCCTCATCAAGGACTCTGGACATAGAGAGGAGTTTGGCATTCCCAGACCTATTTGTGCAGGACCTGAATTTCTGCCCTGGCTTAGGAATGATTACTGTGCAAAACAAACTTCTTTGCTGACAAAAGGAAAAGAGAGCTCAAGGTCATGTGAGATGAGCAGCTCATGCCTGGGAGGAAAAAGAATAACTTCATGCCACTCTTTGGGGGTGAGAAGGTAGGGGGGTAAGGGTTAGGACTCTAAGAGGAAGAGGTATAAGCCAGGGCCTGGGAAAAATTCAAATTCTATAGGTTTTCTTCATTTTTACCCAGAAAACAAGTGGTTCTTACTGTTCCCATGGATGAAGTTCTCAGCTCAAAGCTTCTCAAAGCTGGTTGTGTCCTCTTGACACCTGGCTTTTAGGCAGGCTTCCTCTGCCTGGAAGGTTCTTCCCTTTCCCTCCTTTGCTTAATGAATTCCTCCTCATTCTTTAGGTCCCAGCAGTGAAGATCCTTCTGCTGGGAAGTGTTCCCTAACCACCAAACCTGGTTTAGATGCCCCTTCCTCCATGTTCTGGGGCTCCCTATCAGATATCATGATCCTACCATCATATTTTATTTTATGTGTCTGATTCCCCAGGAGACGATGAGGTTCCTGAAGGAAAGTTCCAGTCTATACTCTCTATTATAGTCTCAGCATCAGGCATACCATTACAATCCATTAAGTAAGTAAATAAAGTGTAAAGAAATCAAAACAGGAAGCCTGAGGCAGTTATTTGCAGTGATCATTTCAGCCACTAGATGACATGCCACTGTGACATCCTAATCAGAATGGGCTGGGAGTGGGGGTAAAATGGAAGAGCAAGTTGATGGCGAGCAAGACTCCCCAGTGGCCTCCAATCTTCTTCAGACTGAGCGCTGAAGACCTTCACGAGCCCTAAACCTGCGCGTTTGGAAAACTTTGCTCAAGCCATTGCCTTCCTTCAGAATTCCATCTCAATCAAGGGTTACCTGTATGTGTGTGTGTGTAAAATCAGTTCTCTTTTATTTGTTTATTTTAATAATTAAAAAAATTACTGCTTGGGCTTTCTCTAGCTGCTGTGAGTGGGAGCTACTCTTTGTTGTGATGTGAGGACATCTCATTGTAGTGGCTTCTTTCACTGTGGAGCACAGGCTCTAGGTGTGTGAGCTTCAGTAGCTGTGGCTCACAGGCCATAGAACTCTCAGGTTTCAGTGCTTGTGGCCCACTGGCTTGGTACATGGAATCAGCATGTGGAATCCTCCCGGACCAGGGATGGAACCTGTGTCCACTGCATTGGCAGGTGGATTCCTATCCACTGTGCCACCAGGGAAGTCCCTGATTGTCCATTTAAACAAGACAGAACGGTCCTCAGGTACCGAGTCTTCCATGGGAAGGGTTACATCCTCATGCTACACATCAAATGATTTTTCAGTTTTTCCGAAGTTTCTTCTTTTCCTCATCAAAGAGTTGTGTTTTTTTTGTTACTGTTGTTGTCGCCATTGATCACTTGAAATGGTTTTATAAATTGCTTTTTTAAAGCAATTACTGTTTAGACAAAGAGGTGAATTTTCAGTTTTAGGATCTGAATACCCACTGGGTCCAATCTCCTGTTCTGAATTTAGCCAAAACACCTACTTTCTGGCTTAAGAATCAACAGGAATATTTACTTCTTTTACTCCTCCCTTCCACCACCAAGACAAGTTGGCTCATTTTTCAAGAAATCACATTTTATATAAAAGTCAAAAGTTTTTTTTTTATATATAGCTTCCTGAGAACTCCAGGGTAAATGACATGTGACAACAACAAAGCAATGTTGAAGTGCAGCTGGTGGGCTTACTTACTGTTAATATTTCCAGTACACCAGCCTCCCAGCACTGTGATTTCAATTTGGACCCAACAAAATGACACATCACTGCATGCCATGAGTGTTCTAGTTCACTCAAAAATAATTAAAACTGAAACTTTAAATTGAGTCATGTCAAGAACTCAGAATCCCAAGCTGGTGGCCAGCTCATCTGCCCATAAGCCCCCAGCAGTTCCACACTGTTATTATAAGGGTGACATCAGTTGGAGAATGATTTTCCCTGGAAGGTAATGAGAACCTCAGTTTGGCAGAAATTCAGTCACCTGGAGCCTTTAAGAAGTCTGGAATGAGTTTTGGCCTAATGGGGTTAATTCTTGACTACCCTGTTGATATTCACATGACTGTGCTAACCTTTCTGAGTCTTTGCTTTCTTATCTCTCCAGTGGAGGCAGCAAGACGGCCAGGTCGGGGCTGAGAGGAGCAGTTTGAGCCTCCTCTTTGTACACATATTTGACTTGGAGCTGGTTCCAGATCAGTACAGTCGCAGAAGCAGTTACAAAGGCCTCTGGCAGTCTAGCTTTGCCTGACTCCCCAGATCATGCCAATCTCTGGCCATTATAACCTTCATATCTAAACAGGTTGGGAATTCTTTAGAAATGGCCTTACTTGTCTTTCCTACAATCCAGTCAGCACAGCATGCATAAGAATTGCTTTGTGGTTCCTTCAGCTGTTGGTTGGAGGGTGCAGGAAGCAAGAGCTGATTAGTCCTGGGCTTTGCCCCAAGATTACCATAAGTGGCACATTTGTAGAGGGGGTCAGGCTAGGGCCCAGAGTCCTGGGCAGCCCAGCAGTGCCTTTGCCCTCTGCTGGGCTCTTTTCAGATGCTGTGTGTGTGTGTGTATGTGTGTGTGTGTTTGGAGACGGTTGATATGAATCAGAGTCCTCTCTCGATGGGAATGTCACAGGTGGCCACCAAAATGGATTCAGTGCTGGGCTCAGTGCTGTTACTGGCCAGGGCAGTCGGGTGTGGAACCAGAGGAAATGAGACCCAGTCTCTTGGCCTCAGAGAACCTGGTGTCAAATAAATAAGAAAGAAAAATAAGGAACCTCTGAGGTCATGGGCTTACTTACTGTTAATATTTCCAGTACACCAGCCTCCCAGCACTGTGATTTCAATTTGGACCCAACAAAATGACACATCACTGCATGCCATGAGTGTTCTAGTTCACTCAAAATAATTAAAAATGGAACTTTAAATTGAGTCATGTCAAGAACTCAGAATCCCAAGCTGGTGGCCAGCTCATCTGCCCATAAGCCCCCAGCAGTTCCACACTGTTATTATAAGGGTGACATCAGTTGGAGAATGATTTTCCCTGGAAGGTAATGAGAACCTCAGTTTGGCAGAAATTCAGTCACCTGGAGCCTTTAAGAAGTCTGGAATGAGTTTTGGCCTAATGGGGTTAATTCTTGACTACCCTGTTGATATTCACATGACTGTGCTAACCTTTCTGAGTCTTTGCTTTCTTATCTCTCCAGTGGAGGCAGCAAGACGGCCAGGTCGGGGCTGAGAGGAGCAGTTTGAGCCTCCTCTTTGTACACATATTTGACTTGGAGCTGGTTCCAGATCAGTACAGTCGCAGAAGCAGTTACAAAGGCCTCTGGCAGTCTAGCTTTGCCTGACTCCCCAGATCATGCCAATCTCTGGCCATTATAACCTTCATATCTAAACAGGTTGGGAATTCTTTAGAAATGGCCTTACTTGTCTTTCCTACAATCCAGTCAGCACAGCATGCATAAGAATTGCTTTGTGGTTCCTTCAGCTGTTGGTTGGAGGGTGCAGGAAGCAAGAGCTGATTAGTCCTGGGCTTTGCCCCAAGATTACCATAAGTGGCACATTTGTAGAGGGGGTCAGGCTAGGGCCCAGAGTCCTGGGCAGCCCAGCAGTGCCTTTGCCCTCTGCTGGGCTCTTTTCAGATGCTGTGTGTGTGTGTGTATGTGTGTGTGTGTTTGGAGACGGTTGATATGAATCAGAGTCCTCTCTCGATGGGAATGTCACAGGTGGCCACCAAAATGGATTCAGTGCTGGGCTCAGTGCTGTTACTGGCCAGGGCAGTCGGGTGTGGAACCAGAGGAAATGAGACCCAGTCTCTTGGCCTCAGAGAACCTGGTGTCAAATAAATAAGAAAGATAATAATACAAAGCAAGACCACTTGAAACTCCAATGTGAGCTGAGGTCATGGGTCCTTTGAGATAAAATGTCACAGACTGGAGCCCCATTGCTCCTCAGTGGGCAGGATGATGCCCTCCTACAGTTTTCCACAAGTCCCCAGGGCTGCTCTCCTCCCTGTGTCCTCAGGCCCTGGGCTCCTGCTCTCTCTGAGGCTGTTTGATTCCAAGGTGATTGGATTCATTTTTCCTTGTTTGTCCCATGAACTATTCCTCCAAGGATCTGAGGTCTGATGGCCTGGTGGAGCTGAGCAGGCAGCAAGGGTGACTTAACTGCTGGCTGGTCCTGGGCCTGGAGGCCCTTAGGGCACCCACTCTATCTCCTCTCCAGCCACCCCCTTCACAGACCCTAGAACCGCATTTGCATGCTTGGCCCCTTGCCCTTAGAGTTCACTTTTCCATCCGTGAGTGTTCCCCTAGGCATGCAGTTCATCAGTCTATCATTAGAAACAATGGGTTCTCTATCCATGTATACCAGGTTCCTTGAAAATTCAAATTCATTAATGTGGTGTGTTAAGAAAAGGCCATCTGCTCTTTGACTTCTGTACCATGTGCAAATTGTTATTTATTTCCAAAAAACCAAGTAACTTTATGAAAGAGAACTTGTTAGCATTTCACCTTTACTACAAAGAAAAACCAAAAAAGACTGCGATTTCAGCCTGTCTCCCAACAGCCTCTCCAAGGAAATCATTTAGAGATTTATTCCTCCACTGATAGAAGTTATGCCTTCCCTTTTAAGAAATGGAAGTTATTTCCATGAGTGTGAGTTTTAAATGACATCCGTTTCTCAATCTGCTCCTTTTTATAATATGTCTCATTCGTTCACTCAACAAAAAGAAACATTAGGGTTTCTACAGAAGATAAATTTTTTCTGGGCTAGAGCAGTAAGGTGGCTTCCTGGGAGGTGGGAATTGACCTGGAATATCAAGGCTGGAAAAAGAACTTAGGTGAAGGCAAAGGCAGCACAGGTAAAAAGTGGGAGCTGGGATTGACAGGTGTAGGGAATTGACCCTCTATTCAATCAACAAACATTTCTGTGACTCCACATGGTTCCGAACCTCTGGTAGGCTCTGGGCTAGAGGAGCAAGCAGACACAGGTGATTCCAACAAAGTGTGAGCTCATGGGAGCCTCCGGAGAAATACAGGATCCTCAAAGGGGCGGGTTTGCCTGGAGGGAGACTAGGAGTAGCTGCCTTGAGAGAGTGATGTTGAAACGGAGACGGGAAGAATGTGTGGGTGAAGCAGAGGGAATGTTGTTTATGAAATTCCCAAGTCAAGGAAGAGACTGGTAAGAAAATGAAAAAGTCCAACTTGGTGAAATTCCTAGGGCTGGGGGAGGAGCGAGGCAGGACAGGGCAGGCAGGGCCTCACCAGCCCATGAAGGAGGAAGGGCGTGATCCTGAGAGCAGAGGGAGACAAAGTAGTTTTTAGCTGGGAAGTAGCACGACTGGGCTTTAGAAAGGCACCTGGGCTGGGCGTGGTGGGCAGATGGAAGGAGGAGGAATGAGAAGCAGAGGGAGTGTTTCAAAAGGGGTTGCAGCCATGAGCTCTGGTCGCTGGTCGGAACAAGGGCTTGGGTGAGAGAAAAGACCTTGTGCTGGGACACGAGTGGGCAGCTATGGAGTTCACACTGAACTCCACACACACAGACACACACACTGAGTTCACAGTGGGGAGGCAGAGAGGGAAAAGGATTTGCTTGGATGGCTTCCAAGACAGGTCAGGGTGGCCGGAGGTGGCCCTTGGGGGAAGCAGCCTGAGGGGCGCCAAGGCAAGGGAGTGGCCTCTCTCCTCCAAGAAGGGGTGCTGCACCCCAGGGTCTCCCAGGGGCGAGACAAGTGTTCCTGGTGGCCGGCATCCAAGATAGGCTGGGCCTAGCGTCCATTGGCTCACACAGCGAGAAAGTTCATCCCTTTCTCAGTCCTCCCTCAGTCCTTCCAGGAGAAAGCCTCATTTGGGAGCTAGCCTGTCTTTAACACCTCTGACACTTGCTACCCTCCCTATTTCTCCAAGAGAGAGCAGGCCTCGGGTTCAGAGCCTTCAGCTGACCACAGGTCTAGCTGGGGTTTGCTGACGTTTCCTTGCATTTATATTTACGGCTGCCTTCCGTTTATGATAAGTGAAACTGTATTTCCAGTCAGAGCCGGGGTGGCAAGTTTTGTTTTTAAACAAAGTCATGTACACTACAGGGGAAAAGCAGGCAGCTTTGAGAAATGTGTTAGTCAGGGTACCCAGGAGTCCTGGGAATTGGGCAAAAGTCAGAGGAATGTTGTTTATGAAATTCCCAAGTCAAGGAAGAGACTGGTAAGAAAATGAAAAAGTCCAACTTGGTGAAATTCCTAGGGCTGGGGGAGGAGCGAGGCAGGACAGGGCAGGCAGGGCCTCACCAGCCCATGAAGGAGGAAGGGCGTGATCCTGAGAGCAGAGGGAGACAAAGTAGTTTTAGCTGGGAAGTAGCACGACTGGGCTTTAGAAAGGCACCTGGGCTGGGCGTGGTGGGCAGATGGAAGGAGGAGGAATGAGAAGCAGAGGGAGTGTTTCAAAAGGGGTTGCAGCCATGAGCTCTGGTCGCTGGTCGGAACAAGGGCTTGGGTGAGAGAAAAGACCTTGTGCTGGGACACGAGTGGGCAGCTATGGAGTTCACACTGAACTCCACACACACAGACACACACACTGAGTTCACAGTGGGGAGGCAGAGAGGGAAAAGGATTTGCTTGGATGGCTTCCAAGACAGGTCAGGGTGGCCGGAGGTGGCCCTTGGGGGAAGCAGCCTGAGGGGCGCCAAGGCAAGGGAGTGGCCTCTCTCCTCCAAGAAGGGGTGCTGCACCCCAGGGTCTCCCAGGGGCGAGACAAGTGTTCCTGGTGGCCGGCATCCAAGATAGGCTGGGCCTAGCGTCCATTGGCTCACACAGCGAGAAAGTTCATCCCTTTCTCAGTCCTCCCTCAGTCCTTCCAGGAGAAAGCCTCATTTGGGAGCTAGCCTGTCTTTAACACCTCTGACACTTGCTACCCTCCCTATTTCTCCAAGAGAGAGCAGGCCTCGGGTTCAGAGCCTTCAGCTGACCACAGGTCTAGCTGGGGTTTGCTGACGTTTCCTTGCATTTATATTTACGGCTGCCTTCCGTTTATGATAAGTGAAACTGTATTTCCAGTCAGAGCCGGGGTGGCAAGTTTTGTTTTTAAACAAAGTCATGTACACTACAGGGGAAAAGCAGGCAGCTTTGAGAAATGTGTTAGTCAGGGTACCCAGGAGTCCTGGGAATTGGGCAAAAGTCAGAGGAAAGACTTGTGTGATGGAGGTTGGGAAACACTGTGATGGTAAAATAGAGCACTGGGCTTAGAAGCATGATATGATATCAGATGTCAGCAAATGACCTGCTCTGCTCCTGACGGAGGGGATGAGCGCCTCTGTCCTCCTCCTCCCAGGTGTCGTGTGGACTGGCCGACGTCACAGAGAGGAAAAGCGTTCCAGGACTCTCAGGTGCCGGCTGGCGGGCTGGCTGCAGGGACAGTCCTGTGTCAAGCTTGGCAGCGGTGGTGACCTCCATCCTGGTCCTCCTTCCGGATCTCATCTGGAAGGTAGGAGGTAGAGGTGTGAGCTGCGATTAAGTGTCATTTTATTCCAGGGACCCTTTGGCTCTTCAAACAAATTACGCCTGAGAAACAAATCTCCCGCAAATAAAACACTTAAGATCAGTTGTCCAGACACTCTCAGGTCGACTTCTCTCTCCCAAAGAGATGTCTCAAATTCGAGCCACAGGGAGGTTTTGAAGGCAACGCTGTGGCTGGTGTGGCCTCAGGGCTGTCCCCGGGCACCAAGGGCAGGGCGACCCCGTGTGGGTCAACAGGGAAAACTGGTCCTTGGGACCCGGAAACGGCTGCTGTTGCAAGACAGGGAAGTCTGTGCCCTCTTGCGTGGGGCTCCCTCTTAGAAACCTTCAGTCTTGGTGGAGGGCGTACCCTCGCCCACTCTCCAGGCCCTGGTGGTGGCCCTGACCTCGACGGGCACTGGCACTGTCAGAGCACAGACATGGCTGCTGCAGTTTAGCCTGTCTCTTTGTGCCCTTGTTTATTGTCAGCTTTCACCCACGAGAAGGTTCGCTGAGTGAGGGCCGAGCCTTCTCTGTTCTTCGCCACCTTGGATAGGGTCTAGTGCTCCATTAGTAAGTGTTAAAGGAACAAGGAAATGGGAAGAGCCGACATATGATCCTACTTTTCTGCTTCCTCACGCAGATTAGTGAGAGCGCCACAGACGTGGGGAGCTGGGAGAGAATGAGAGACAGGCTTTTCTCATCCCTGTGACCTCATAAAGGAATCATTTTAAGATGAAGTTTGAGGAGGCTTTAAAAAACTGTGATGGTAAACATAGAAAGCACTGGGCTTAGAAGCATGATATGATATCAGATGTCAGCAAATGACCTGCTCTGCTCCTGACGGAGGGGATGAGCGCCTCTGTCCTCCTCCTCCCAGGTGTCGTGTGGACTGGCCGACGTCACAGAGAGGAAAAGCGTTCCAGGACTCTCAGGTGCCGGCTGGCGGGCTGGCTGCAGGGACAGTCCTGTGTCAAGCTTGGCAGCGGTGGTGACCTCCATCCTGGTCCTCCTTCCGGATCTCATCTGGAAGGTAGGAGGTAGAGGTGTGAGCTGCGATTAAGTGTCATTTTATTCCAGGGACCCTTTGGCTCTTCAAACAAATTACGCCTGAGAAACAAATCTCCCGCAAATAAAACACTTAAGATCAGTTGTCCAGACACTCTCAGGTCGACTTCTCTCTCCCAAAGAGATGTCTCAAATTCGAGCCACAGGGAGGTTTTGAAGGCAACGCTGTGGCTGGTGTGGCCTCAGGGCTGTCCCCGGGCACCAAGGGCAGGGCGACCCGAGTGTGGGTCAACAGGGGAAAACTGGTCCTTGGGACCCGGAAACGGCTGCTGTTGCAAGACAGGGAAGTCTGTGCCCTCTTGCGTGGGGCTCCCTCTTAGAAACCTTCAGTCTTGGTGGAGGGCGTACCCTCGCCCACTCTCCAGGCCCTGGTGGTGGCCCTGACCTCGACGGGCACTGGCACTGTCAGAGCACAGACATGGCTGCTGCAGTTTAGCCTGTCTCTTTGTGCCCTTGTTTATTGTCAGCTTTCACCCACGAGAAGGTTCGCTGAGTGAGGGCCGAGCCTTCTCTGTTCTTCGCCACCTTGGATAGGGTCTAGTGCTCCATTAGTAAGTGTTAAAGGAACAAGGAAATGGGAAGAGCCGACATATGATCCTACTTTTCTGCTTCCTCACGCAGATTAGTGAGAGCGCCACAGACGTGGGGAGCTGGGAGAGAATGAGAGACAGGCTTTTTCTCATCCCTGTGACCTCATAAAGGAATCATTTTAAGATGAAGTTTGAGGAGTTTAAAATGACTCTGAGTTCAAACAACTAAAAAGCAGTGTTTATTGATGTGCTTTCATCAATTTCCCAAGTCACAAACGTGTTCCTATTGGGGCAGGACCTGGGGAGAGGAATGTTCCATGTATGGGATGGTGGGGCTAGAGGTGGGTAGTTGGCCCCGGTTCACTCTGAGGAGGTCACATAAATGAAGAGGGCTGACTGGGGCTTAGTCTTCATGCTGATCCATTTGCCACTTTGTTCTTAACCTGAGTTCAAATCTTGGTTCCACCACTTGGTAGCCAGGGGACCTTAGACATGTCACTTTGCTTCCTTGAGCTTTCTGTTCTCGTTTATAACATGGAGACACTCATAGGACCTCTGTCACAAGCCTGTGTTAGGATTAAATGAATGGATGCATGGAAAGTATCACAATAGTGTCTACCACATAGCAGGTGCTCGATAAACATTAGCTTTATTTTAGGTTCCAGGAATCCAAAAGCATCATAAGTTATTCTGAGGGAAAAAACGTGATTTGCAGTCAGTAAAGAATAAGGTGCACACCAGTGATGAGGCCGGTGCTGTCACGAGTAAGCTGAGTTTCCTACACAGTCTTGGTAAGTTTCTTAAAGTTGTGTGGTAGCTCTTTGTAAATCATAAGCTCCCACACATTGGAGGCTTTCTTGAAATTCAGCGTGGGTGACTTCTGCTTCTCCTCAATGGGCAAACTGAAGAGGTTCCCTAGAATTTAACAGCTGTATGTCTTTTCATTTTTTTAATTCCATTAAAAGTAAGTCCAATTTATAATTATTGCCTGACAGCAAAGAGTATACTATGAAATGTACAATACTGATTGTGATCCTTTGCAGCAAAAGTCAACTTCTACATTATATATATATATTTTTTTTTTTTTTTTAAAAGATTTATTTGTTTATTTATTTTGGGCGGGGGTTGGGTTGGGGAGGGAGAGGAGCGGGCGGGCCACTTCTATTGGTCTTTCACTTCTCTATTTTCATCCGTCTTTGCTCTTTGGCTCCTGTGGGCCTCCCATCACGGTGGCGTCTGTCGTTGCAGAGCGCTGGCTCTGGGCGCATGCGCTCCAGAGCTCCAGCTCGGTAATTGGACACATCAGTCCAGCCGCTCCGCCACACATGGGATCTTCCCAGGCCAGGGATAGAACTGGCGCCCCTTGCACTGCAAGGCGGTGTCCTTACCCACTGGGCCACCAGGGGAAGCCCTACATAATATATTTTTATGTCCCCAGATTAATCAAATGATTTTTGACCTAAAAAAGGAACTGAACCTATAAAGATTTTCTCCTACATTTTCATCTACCTCGCCTCATCTCCTCTAAATGTGGCAAATGCTTTTCCCCATGGTGTCAATATTAGAGGAAATTCTAATTTCTGCTCCAGGGCTCTTCCCAAGTCCTTTGGGATAGCTTCCCATAACTATGTGCACATAGGCCCATCTCTTCTCTAAAGTTCAGCTTCCTGTTGGAGAAACCAAAGGCCCGGGATACCAGGCGTGGGGCTCTGCTCTGGTGCTCTCCCAGGAATAAGCTAGCACCATCTCTGTGTTTGAGGCACTTCCCTGAAACTGAAAAAGTGAGTCTCTCCTCCGGGAGAGCCTTACCACACACCCTTCCCTCCCTCCCTTCTGCCTTATAAAAAGACCAGGCCTTGCTGTGAAGCAGAATCCTGGACTTTGTTTTAAACTATTTACGTACTCAGCTGCGCTGGGCCTTTAGCTGCAGAATGTGGGATCTTTGATCATCTCTGTGGCAGGTGGGATCTAGTTCCCCACCGGGGGTGGAACCCAGATCCCCTGGATGGGGAAGGCAGAGTCAGCCACTGGACTCAACAGGGAAGTCCCCGAATCCTAGACTCTGACTTTCCCGTGTCATCTGCCAGCATGTGTCTCCTTTCTCCAGATGAGGAAAGGCTGGGTGGCATATGGGGTTACATCTTATAGGCCATTCCTTCAGAAGGATTTTGCTTTTGTTTTGTTTTGAGCGCCTGCTCTGTGCCAGGCCCTGTGTTAGCTGCTGACAATGCAATGATGTCATCTGTGCTTTCTGGGACAAGAGTGGTTTTATCTGTATAATGGGAATAATAATCATGGAATAATAACTTGGTCCTTTTCAAGGGGTTGTGTGGAGATCAGATGAGCTAATGGATGTGAAAGTGCCTTATAAAATATTAATGCACTCTATAAATCAGGTATAGCATGAAAGAAGATATTGAAAAAGAAGGTCTGGTTATCTGCACTGTTTATTTAATGGTAATACAACCACCACCACCAGCTGTTTTACATACACTCTCGCAAGTTCTCACAACAATCCCACAGGAGAGCTTCATGGTCTCCCGCAGAGGGCAGGGCGTCTTGCCCTGGGTCTCAGCAGGACTGAGGTCAGCTCACCAGACAGTGTCTCTTTTGTCCAGAAAGACTGAAGGTAGAGCTGAAGAGGAAGAAGGGGCAGATGCAGTTCCCTCTAGGTTACAGAGACAAGGATGGGGCCCGGGGGCTCCAGGGAACTTCTCGGAAAGGAGAAAGGAACTAGCAGCCAGAGACAATGACAGGTTGAGGACCCGTAACCCCTTTTTTGAGCTCCTACTCCATCCGGGAAAAAAGCCTACCAGGCGTGGGGCTCTGCTCTGGTGCTCTCCCAGGAATAAGCTAGCACCATCTCTGTGTTTGAGGCACTTCCCTGAAACTGAAAAAGTGAGTCTCTCCTCCGGGAGAGCCTTACCACACACCCTTCCCTCCCTCCCTTCTGCCTTATAAAAAGACCAGGCCTTGCTGTGAAGCAGAATCCTGGACTTTGTTTTAAACTATTTACGTACTCAGCTGCGCTGGGCCTTTAGCTGCAGAATGTGGGATCTTTGATCATCTCTGTGGCAGGTGGGATCTAGTTCCCCACCGGGGGTGGAACCCAGATCCCCTGGATGGGGAAGGCAGAGTCAGCCACTGGACTCAACAGGGAAGTCCCCGAATCCTAGACTCTGACTTTCCCGTGTCATCTGCCAGCATGTGTCTCCTTTCTCCAGATGAGGAAAGGCTGGGTGGCATATGGGGTTACATCTTATAGGCCATTCCTTCAGAAGGATTTTGCTTTTGTTTTGTTTTGAGCGCCTGCTCTGTGCCAGGCCCTGTGTTAGCTGCTGACAATGCAATGATGTCATCTGTGCTTTCTGGGACAAGAGTGGTTTTATCTGTATAATGGGAATAATAATCATGGAATAATAACTTGGTCCTTTTCAAGGGGTTGTGTGGAGATCAGATGAGCTAATGGATGTGAAAGTGCCTTATAAAATATTAATGCACTCTATAAATCAGGTATAGCATGAAAGAAGATATTGAAAAAGAAGGTCTGGTTATCTGCACTGTTTATTTAATGGTAATACAACCACCACCACCAGCTGTTTTACATACACTCTCGCAAGTTCTCACAACAATCCCACAGGAGAGCTTCATGGTCTCCCGCAGAGGGCAGGGCGTCTTGCCCTGGGTCTCAGCAGGACTGAGGTCAGCTCACCAGACAGTGTCTCTTTTGTCCAGAAAGACTGAAGGTAGAGCTGAAGAGGAAGAAGGGGCAGATGCAGTTCCCTCTAGGTTACAGAGACAAGGATGGGGCCCGGGGGCTCCAGGGAACTTCTCGGAAAGGAGAAAGGAACTAGCAGCCAGAGACAATGACTTGAGGGTTCTGTAAGTTTCTGAACCCCTGTAACTTCCCCTTCTTGGTTCTTGCACTGTTCAGGCCTTTGCCTATATGGAGGAACCCTGAAACCCAATCTTCAGTCTGCCCACTTTTATCAAGCACTGACTCTGGTGCCAGGCCAGCCCAAGGAGATGGACCAGGACGTCTCTTCAGAGGCAGGCGGAAGGGAGGTGTTAAGGAGTCCTGTTCCACACACATTGTGGTCGCACAAGGGGACCCCAAAGGACCAATGGCTTGCAGTGTGGGGAGAGTGACTCTAAAGAGGAACGGAAAGCTCAGAGTTTCTAGGGCCTTCGGGGAAGAGGAAAAGGGGAACACAAGGGCATGAATCCAACTTGATCCTGAACTGGGGTGGGCCAAGAAGGGAGAGGACTGCAGGTCACAGAGCTGAGCTAAGGGCTTGGACTGGGCTGTGTCCTCCCTGGCCCTCCAGGCGCCGAAGTTCCTCTTCCTCCTTCCACCCCCCTCCCCCTGCTTCAAGGGGCCCACCCGCATTCTCATTCTCGGGGAATCAGAGGCTAAAAATAAACAGTTGCCACCAGACTCTGGGCCCAGGGGAATCGGTTCAACAGAAGTTCTGTGGGTAGTGGTTGGGGCTGGGCCAGAGAAAGGAAAGATGAGAGCTCAAGGGCCTAGGACCCCTCCAACTAGTGATGCAAATGATCCCCTACCCCATCCTGGCTATTTGAGTTCCAGACCTTCTAGCCTTCAGCTCCGTGACTTTCTACCACTGAGAATACTTGGATTCCAAGCAATGTCACTGTGCCTGCTGGAGAGATACAGCATGTGGCAAAAAATAGCTTCACCCCCTTGCAATATTCCTACCCATAACTGGACACGGTGAGTCTTTATCAGTCCAAAGGCATGCTCCTGCTGGGGCAAAGGTGCTTTTCTGGGAAGGCAGAACCCGTGACTCCTCAGCCCAGAGAGGACTTCTTGGGGCTCTCATTACCGATGGCATTGTTGGAATCCTCTGGACGAGAGTCCAGCTGTCAGGGCATGAGGAGGAGAGAGGGATGGGCTGATCTCAACTGGTGGCACACATGTGTCGTCTAAGGAACTTTTTTGGGTCTTAGCTGTCCTCTATTCTCACTAACAAATGCGAGTCCCACTCCCCAGAAATACTGATGAATTCACAGAATGTTATTCCAAAGGGGTCACTGCTTAGACTTGGGTTCTAAAGGAATCCAGAGGTTAGGAGCATCTCCCTGGCTCTATATTAACTCTTGAGTGTCACATACAGAGCTACAGATTATATAGACTGTACCTCAAAGGTCAGGGACCGTGGTGCAACTAAGGAAAAGTGAAAGTGTTGCTCAGTTGTGTCCAACTCTTTGTGGCCCATGGGCTGTAGCCTGCCAGGTTCCTCTGTCCATGGAATTCTCCAGGCAAGAATACTAGAGTGGGTTGCCACTCCCTTCTCCATGGGATCTTCCCCACCCAGGAAGGGAACCCAGGTGTCTTCCATTGCAGGCAGATTCTTTACTGTCTGAGCCACCAGGGAAGCCAGTGCCTCATATATATATTTTTAAAACTTTGTGTGTGTGTGTGGTTTTTTTAAAAAAATTTTGGCCTCTTTTACTGGTCCTTCATTTATTTATTTTCATCCATCATTTCTTTGGCCTGTGTGGGTCTCCCATTGCAGTGGCCTCACTGGCTGCAGAGCATCGGCTCTACACACACGCACTCTGGACACACCAGTTCAGCTGCTTTACGGCGCATGGGATCTTCCCATGCCAGGGATAGAACTGGTACCCCCTGCACTGTAAGGTAGACTCTTTACCCACTGGACCACCAGGGAAGCCTGCCTCATGTTATTAATATGAATAACAACAACACTAGCCGTCATGAACCACCAAGCATTGCTAAGTACCAAGCACTGTGGTTCTGACTTCATATGACTTTGTGTGGATTCTCTCATTAGGTCCTCCCATGTTACAGTTTCATACACATTTTACAGGTGGGAGAAAACAAGACATACAGGGAGTAAGTTGTAGCTTGTTTGTACATACCCAGGGAGTGATGGAGCCTAGGTCTGATTCCAGATCTCACACCCTAAGCCCTACAGGGAAAATTCTGTTTCAGGTGCAGAACTTTAAGGCAAGGAAAGGGCAAGGGAGGCCACAAAGTCAATGGCAAATGTCCCCAAAACATTTCCTTGGAGAGCAATTGTTGTGCCCTGTCTGCTGCTGTGACCCCAGCACCTGATGGTCCCTCCAGTGCTTGGGAGCCCCTGTGAGCTCTTAGGGTCTTGCATTTGCAACTTCCTTCCCTCTGCTCTGAACCTGGTCAACTCCTGCTCCTCCTGTGGGTTGCACTTACCTGCTCTTCCTCAGAGCTACAGATTATATAGACTGTACCTCAAAGGTCAGGGACCGTGGTGCAACTAAGGAAAAGTGAAAGTGTTGCTCAGTTGTGTCCAACTCTTTGTGGCCCATGGGCTGTAGCCTGCCAGGTTCCTCTGTCCATGGAATTCTCCAGGCAAGAATACTAGAGTGGGTTGCCACTCCCTTCTCCATGGGATCTTCCCCACCCAGGAAGGGAACCCAGGTGTCTTCCATTGCAGGCAGATTCTTTACTGTCTGAGCCACCAGGGAAGCCAGTGCCTCATATATATATTTTTAAAACTTTGTGTGTGTGTGTGGTTTTTTTAAAAAAATTTTGGCCTCTTTTACTGGTCCTTCATTTATTTATTTTCATCCATCATTTCTTTGGCCTGTGTGGGTCTCCCATTGCAGTGGCCTCACTGGCTGCAGAGCATCGGCTCTACACACACGCACTCTGGACACACCAGTTCAGCTGCTTTACGACGCATGGGATCTTCCCATGCCAGGGATAGAACTGGTACCCCCTGCACTGTAAGGTAGACTCTTTACCCACTGGACCACCAGGGAAGCCTGCCTCATGTTATTAATATGAATAACAACAACACTAGCCGTCATGAACCACCAAGCATTGCTAAGTACCAAGCACTGTGGTTCTGACTTCATATGACTTTGTGTGGATTCTCTCATTAGGTCCTCCCATGTTACAGTTTCATACACATTTTACAGGTGGGAGAAAACAAGACATACAGGGAGTAAGTTGTAGCTTGTTTGTACATACCCAGGGAGTGATGGAGCCTAGGTCTGATTCCAGATCTCACACCCTAAGCCCTACAGGGAAAATTCTGTTTCAGGTGCAGAACTTTAAGGCAAGGAAAGGGCAAGGGAGGCCACAAAGTCAATGGCAAATGTCCCCAAAACATTTCCTTGGAGAGCAATTGTTGTGCCCTGTCTGCTGCTGTGACCCCAGCACCTGATGGTCCCTCCAGTGCTTGGGAGCCCCTGTGAGCTCTTAGGGTCTTGCATTTGCAACTTCCTTCCCTCTGCTCTGAACCTGGTCAACTCCTGCTCCTCCTGTGGGTTGCACTTACCTGCTCTTCCTCAGGGAAGCCTGCACTGGCCAGCAATGTTCTCACCACACCAGGTGCTTACATTTTCCAGGCTTTAGCACAATTCTTACTAAATACATGTTAGAATCATTTTGTGGTCTGTCACCATCTCTCTGACTAGAAGGGAGGCTCTGGGAAGGTAGGAATTGTGTGGATCTTGTTCCGGAAGTAATCCTATGCCTCAGTACAGTGCACATATGAGGGGCTCAGCAAGTACCTTGGAAGGAAGGAAGGAAGGAACAGAGAGTGAATGATTTATTGAATGGTGACTGAAGGACACAAATGGTGGTGGCAGACGGAGCTGGCTGACAGGGAAGAGGTAGTCAGGGCAAGGAGGGAGTGCTCGGGTATGGGGAAGAGGCTGCCGTGAGCTATGGAGTCTCATGGGAGTCATAGCAGAGAGGGACAGGAAGGGACCGGATGACCTTTAATGAAATCCCTAGACTCCATTCAGCTGTGAAATCCTTTGACTTGGTATGAGGATGGACTGTATATTAACCTTTCAAGGTCATTCTCCCCAGGGCCCTCCATGCTTCCCTGAACAATCAATCACATGAAATCCCACCATATGGGTTCTGAACTTTATGTGGAAGCAACTGTATAAAATTGCTTTGAAATGGTTCTGGAGAGAGCTTCTCCCAGTGATTAATTCTGGAGGATGGGATTCCTGAAGGCTTTTGCTTTGTACAGCACACATTTCTACAATGATTGAGTTCCTCCTGACTCCCTCTCTCCCTTCCTTTTTTGGGAAAACAAGACATACAGGGAGTAAGTTGCCATCTTTAAGATCTCACACCCTAAGCCCTACAGGGAAAATTCTGTTGCAGGTGCAGAACTTTAAGGCAAGGAAAGGGCAAGGGAGGCCACAAAGTCAATGGCAAATGTCCCCAAAACATTTCCTTGGAGAGCAATTGTTGTGCCCTGTCTGCTGCTGTGACCCCAGCACCTGATGGTCCCTCCAGTGCTTGGGAGCCCCTGTGAGCTCTTAGGGTCTTGCATTTGCAACTTCCTTCCCTCTGCTCTGAACCTGGTCAACTCCTGCTCCTCCTGTGGGTTGCACTTACCTGCTCTTCCTCAGGGAAGCCTGCACTGGCCAGCAATGTTCTCACCACACCAGGTGCTTACATTTTCCAGGCTTTAGCACAATTCTTACTAAATACATGTTAGAATCATTTTGTGGTCTGTCACCATCTCTCTGACTAGAAGGGAGGCTCTGGGAAGGTAGGAATTGTGTGGATCTTGTTCCGGAAGTAATCCTATGCCTCAGTACAGTGCACATATGAGGGGCTCAGCAAGTACCTTGGAAGGAAGGAAGGAAGGAACAGAGAGTGAATGATTTATTGAATGGTGACTGAAGGACACAAATGGTGGTGGCAGACGGAGCTGGCTGACAGGGAAGAGGTAGTCAGGGCAAGGAGGGAGTGCTCGGGTATGGGGAAGAGGCTGCCGTGAGCTATGGAGTCTCATGGGAGTCATAGCAGAGAGGGACAGGAAGGGACCGGATGACCTTTAATGAAATCCCTAGACTCCATTCAGCTGTGAAATCCTTTGACTTGGTATGAGGATGGACTGTATATTAACCTTTCAAGGTCATTCTCCCCAGGGCCCTCCATGCTTCCCTGAACAATCAATCACATGAAATCCCACCATATGGGTTCTGAACTTTATGTGGAAGCAACTGTATAAAATTGCTTTGAAATGGTTCTGGAGAGAGCTTCTCCCAGTGATTAATTCTGGAGGATGGGATTCCTGAAGGCTTTTGCTTTGTACAGCACACATTTCTACAATGATTGAGTTCCTCCTGACTCCCTCCCTCTCTCCCTTCCTTTTTCTTTTCTTTCCAACCAAAATGTATAACCTTTGTATGCAGAGCAACAAAGCCAAGCTATTGTTAGTTGCTCAGTCGTGTCTGATTCTCTGTGACCCTGTGGGATTCTCCAGGCAAGAGTACTGGAGAGGGCTGTCATTCCCTTCTCCAGGGGATCTTCCCAACCCAAGGATGGAACATGGGTCTCCTGCATGGAAGGCAGATTCTTTACTGTCTGAGCTACCAGGGAAGCCCAAGTTATTAAGGATATCTTCAAATATGTAGGGGCAGAAATGCCTCTCTTCAATAAGCTTCTGGCTGCAGAAAATGAGAAGAAAGGAAGGAGGAGGGATTGAAAGTGACTGAGTTAGAATGACAGTATCATTAATCATTTTTTATTTCTCTTATTTTAAAAAATTGACATGCAATGAAATTGACCTGTTGGTGTCTATCTGTTTGAATTTTGACGAACACGTAATTTGGTTAACCTCCACCACAATCGGGATACACGTCAGTTCCATCAGGCCCACATCACCTGGAATTGTCCCTCTGTAGTCACATCCTTCCCCCTCTGGCAACGGCTGATCTGCTCTTCCTTGCTGTGACTTTGCTTTTTTTAAGAATGTTATATGAAAGGATTCACATAGTATGTAACCCTTTGAGACTGGCTTCTTTCCCATTCATTCAACTGTTGCACTTGTTAGAAGTTAGTACCTTTTTTTGGTGGGGTGGGGGTGTTGAGTGCTTTCTAGTAATATGGACTTACCACAGGATGTTTATGTGTTCATCCCTTTAAGGATGCTTTCATGCTGCTTCTAGTTTTTTGTTTTTGTTTTGCCTCTAAGTCATTGTTTAATTTTTCATTCATCTTTATTCTTTGGCCTTTGTGGGCCTCCCATTACAGTGGCCTCTCTCGTTGCAGAGCACTGGCTCTGGGCTCATACGCTCCAGAGCGCTGGCTTGTAATTGGACACATGGGCCCAGCTGTTCCTCCGTGTGTAGGATCTTCCAGGGCCAGGGATGGGACTGGTGCTCCCTGCACTGCAAGGCAGACTCTTTACCCACTGGACCACCAGGGAAGTCCTGCTTCTAGTTTTTGATGATTATGAATAGAGCTGCTTTATGTGAACATAAGGTTTTATTTCTTTAAGGTAGTCACCTAGGAGTATGCGCATATGTGAAGTAAAGGCTGAACTTTCTAAGAAACGGCCAAACTGTTCTCCATGGTGGATGTCCAACTTTGTGCTTCCACCAGCAATGCTCCAGGGTTGCATTTGTCTGTATCATGTCAACACATGTGTTGTCAGATTCTTTTTTTTTTTTTTTTTTCAGTATTGTTAGATTCTTTAAAACATGCCTGGGTCTTAGCTGCGGCTTACAGGCTCTTTAGTTGTGGCATGTGGGATCTAGTTCCCTGAGAAGGGATCCAACCCAGGCCCCCTCCACTGGAGTGCAGTCTTAGCTACTGGATCACCAGGGAAGTCCCATCAGATGCTTCTCAAGCTGTTGAGGTGTGCAGTGGTATCCCATAATGGTTTTATTTTGCATTTTCATAAAGACTAATGCTGTTGAATATCTTTTTATGTGCTTTTTTTTGCCATAATGTAGCCTCTTTCACTCTTTGGTGAAGTATCTGGTCAAGTCTTTGATCCATTTCTTAGTTGGGTTGTTTTCTTACTAAGTTTTGGGGGTTCTTTGTACATTCTGGTATAAGCCTTTTTTTTTTCCGGTTGTGCTAGGTCTTTGTTGTTGCATGGGCTTTACTCTAGTTGCCGCAACTGGGGGCTACTCAGTAATTGTGGTGCCTGGGCTTCTCATTGTTATGGCTTCCTTTGCTGTGGAGCCTGGACTGTAGGCTCACAGGCTCTAGCAGTTGTGGTTCTTGGGCTCTCTTAGAGCGCAGGCTCAGTAGTTGTGGCACAAAGGCTTAGTTGTCCTGTGGCATGTGGGATCTTTTCAGACCAGGGATTGAACCCATGTCTCCTGCATTGCAAGGCGAATTCCTTACCACTCAGCCATGAGGGATACCTGGATATAAGGTTTTTGTCCGATATGCGATTTGCAAGTATTTTCTCCAAGGTTGTAACTTCTCTGTTCATCCTCTTAACAGTGTCTTCGGTAGAGCAACTATTTCTAATTTTGGTAAAAACTTTTATCACTATCTTTTTAAAAAAAAAACTTTTATTTTACTTTTAACTTTTACAGAGTTTTGTTGTTTACAGATATGTATGCTCCCAGATTAGTCATATGTATATCCCCCCATTCCACCCCTCCAGACCATCACACAGCATCCCTGCAGGATCCCCTTTTCTCATAGAGCAATGACTATAGCTATTTTCTTCACATATGGTAGTACAGGTTTTCATGCTACTTCCTTTACACCTCCCACCCACTGTTCATTCCTTACAATGTCTGTATGTCTATTGTCCATGTCTGTTTTTCCATCGCTTCACTGCATGTGTTATCATTACCATCCTACTAGATTCCATATATATGTGTTAGTATATATGTGTCCTTCTCTTTTTGACTGACTTCACTTTTTATGATAGGTTCTAGATCCAGCCACCTCATTAGGGCTGATTCTTCTGCACTTCTTATTCCATTGTACATATGTACCAGAGCTTTTGTATCCATTCATTCGTCGATGGACATCTGGTTGCTTCCATGTTCTAGCTATTGTATAGAGAGCTGCAATGAACATTGGGGTACAGGTGTTTCTTTCAGTTTTGATTTCATCAGGGCATAAGCCTAAGAGTGGGATTGGGTCATATGGTGCTTCTATTTTTAGTTTTTTAAGAAATCTCCATACTGTCTCCCATAGCGGCTGTATCAATTTATATTCCCACCAGCAATGCAGGAGTGTTCCCTTTTCTCCGTACCCTCTCCAGCATTTATTGTCTGTCAATTTGTGGATGACAGCCATTCTGACGGGTGTGAGGTGATATCTCATTGTAGTTTTGATTTGCATTTCTCTAATTATTAGTGAAGTTGAGCATCGTTTCATGTGCTTTTGGGCCATCTGTATGTCATCATTAGAGAAGTGTCTGTTTAGGTCCTTTTCCCATTTTTTGATTGGGTTGTTCGTTTTTCCAGTGCTGAGTTGTCTGAGTTGCTTGTAGATGTTGGAGATGAATTCTTTGTCTGTTGTTTCATTTGCTATGATTTTCTCCCACTCTGTGGGCTGTCTGTTCAGCCTTTTTGTAGTTCCTTCTGCTGTACAAAAGCTTTTCAGTTTCATTAGGTCCCACATGTTCATTTGTCTTTTTAGTTCCACTATTCTAGTAGGTGGGTCAGAGAAGATCTTGCTTTGATTGATGTCCTTGAGGGTTTTGCCTATATTCTCCTCTAAGAGTTTGATGGTTTCTGATCTTACATTTAGGTCTTTAATCCATTTTGAGTTGATCTTTGTGTATGGTGTCAGGGAATGTTCCAACTTCATTTTTTTGCATGTAGCTGGTTTTCATGCACTTCCTTACCTCCCACTTTCATTCCTTAAATGTCTGTATGTCTATTGTCCTGTCTTTTTTCCATCGCTTCACTGCATGTGTTATCATTACCATCCTACTAGATTCCATATATATGTGTTAGTATATATGTGTCCTTCTCTTTTTGACTGACTTCACTTTTTATGATAGGTTCTAGATCCAGCCACCTCATTAGGGCTGATTCTTCTGCACTTCTTATTCCATTGTACATATGTACCAGAGCTTTTGTATCCATTCATTCGTCGATGGACATCTGGTTGCTTCCATGTTCTAGCTATTGTATAGAGAGCTGCAATGAACATTGGGGTACAGGTGTTTCTTTCAGTTTTGATTTCATCAGGGCATAAGCCTAAGAGTGGGATTGGGTCATATGGTGCTTCTATTTTTAGTTTTTTAAGAAATCTCCATACTGTCTCCCATAGCGGCTGTATCAATTTATATTCCCACCAGCAATGCAGGAGTGTTCCCTTTTCTCCGTACCCTCTCCAGCATTTATTGTCTGTCAATTTGTGGATGACAGCCATTCTGACGGGTGTGAGGTGATATCTCATTGTAGTTTTGATTTGCATTTCTCTAATTATTAGTGAAGTTGAGCATCGTTTCATGTGCTTTTGGGCCATCTGTATGTCATCATTAGAGAAGTGTCTGTTTAGGTCCTTTTCCCATTTTTTGATTGGGTTGTTCGTTTTTCCAGTGCTGAGTTGTCTGAGTTGCTTGTAGATGTTGGAGATGAATTCTTTGTCTGTTGTTTCATTTGCTATGATTTTCTCCCACTCTGTGGGCTGTCTGTTCAGCCTTTTTGTAGTTCCTTCTGCTGTACAAAAGCTTTTCAGTTTCATTAGGTCCCACATGTTCATTTGTCTTTTTAGTTCCACTATTCTAGTAGGTGGGTCAGAGAAGATCTTGCTTTGATTGATGTCCTTGAGGGTTTTGCCTATATTCTCCTCTAAGAGTTTGATGGTTTCTGATCTTACATTTAGGTCTTTAATCCATTTTGAGTTGATCTTTGTGTATGGTGTCAGGGAATGTTCCAACTTCATTTTTTTGCATGTAGCTGTCCAATTTTCCCAGCACCATTTGTTGAAGAGGCTGTCTTTGTCCCATTTTAGTTTTGCCTGCTTTATCAAAAATAAGGTACCCATAGGTGCGTGGGTTTGTCTCTGTGTTCTCGATCTCGTTCCATTGATCTGTAGTTCAGTTTTTGTGCCAGTACCATACTGTCTTGATGACTGTTGCTTTGTAGTATAGTCTGAAGTTAGGGAGGCTGATCCCTCCAGCTCCAATCTTCTTCCTCAGGTTTGCTTTGGCTATTTGAGGTCTTTTGTGTTTCCATATGCACTGTGTTATTCTTTGGTCCAGTTCTGTGAAGAATGTCATTGGTAGTTTGATAGGGATCGCATTGAATCTATAGATGACATTTGGTAGTATGGTCCTTTTCACAATATTGATTCTTCCAACCCAGGAACATGGAATATTTCTCCATCTGTTTAAGTCTTCTTTAATTCCTCTCATGAGTGTCTTGTAGTTTTCTGTGTACAGTTCTTTTGTTTCTTTGGGTAGGCTTATTCCTAGATATTCACTATCTTCTTTTATAGAGCATATTTTTGATTTTTATATGGAAGAACTATACCTAACATAATTTTAAAGAACTTTATCATTTTTTGATCACTTTCTTTGTGCCAGCCTGGGCCATCCCGCATTGCTTAAATCACTTAATTTTCACTGTGATCCTATTAAGTTGGTACTGTTTTTATATGCCCTCATATCACAGGTGAGGAAGTTGAGGCACAGAGAGCGTAAGTCTTTTGCCCAAGGCTCCCCTGTGCTTCAGCGGCAGAGCAGGGTTCAAGTGAATGCCCCCAGGTCTTTGGCACCCACCCTCTTCACCACTCAGACAGGTTGAAACTCTGCCCATGGAATCTGTTGTTGGAAAATCATCAGAGCAGAGAAACAGCAACACTTGCTCCTTCTTGTCATTCAGTTCTTAGCTTAAATGTCACCTCACGAGGGAGATCTTCCCTGGCCATCCATCTAAAATAGGCCCTGTCTCTTCATCCCCTTCCCTCTTCACCTCTTCTCTTTCCCTCCTCTCTTAATTGAGAATGAGTCTCTCCAAGGCCTGTTCCATTGTCTGAAATGTGTTAGTTTTCTTCTGTTATTTGTTTTCTTCTGTGTGATTTGTTACTTCTCCAGAAGGCCAACCGGATGAGAGCAAAGGCCTTATCTTTTCATCACATTAGCCTCTAGACTAGTGCCTGGCACAGACACTTTTTAGTGGATGTTATTGGATGAATGGTGGATGGGCAGACAGACATGCATGGACGGGAAATTTGGAATTTGAAAAACTAGGTCTTATTTGTTTCTGAAGTTAGGAGGCTGATCCTCCAGCTCCAATCTTCTTCCTCGGGGGCTATTTGAGGTCTTTTGTGTTTCCATATGCACTGTGTTATTCTTTGGTCCAGTTCTGTGAAGAATGTCATTGGTAGTTTGATAGGGATCGCATTGAATCTATAGATGACATTTGGTAGTATGGTCCTTTTCACAATATTGATTCTTCCAACCCAGGAACATGGAATATTTCTCCATCTGTTTAAGTCTTCTTTAATTCCTCTCATGAGTGTCTTGTAGTTTTCTGTGTACAGTTCTTTTGTTTCTTTGGGTAGGCTTATTCCTAGATATTCACTATCTTCTTTTATAGAGCATATTTTTGATTTTTATATGGAAGAACTATACCTAACATAATTTTAAAGAACTTTATCATTTTTTGATCACTTTCTTTGTGCCAGCCTGGGCCATCCCGCATTGCTTAAATCACTTAATTTTCACTGTGATCCTATTAAGTTGGTACTGTTTTTATATGCCCTCATATCACAGGTGAGGAAGTTGAGGCACAGAGAGCGTAAGTCTTTTGCCCAAGGCTCCCCTGTGCTTCAGCGGCAGAGCAGGGTTCAAGTGAATGCCCCCAGGTCTTTGGCACCCACCCTCTTCACCACTCAGACAGGTTGAAACTCTGCCCATGGAATCTGTTGTTGGAAAATCATCAGAGCAGAGAAACAGCAACACTTGCTCCTTCTTGTCATTCAGTTCTTAGCTTAAATGTCACCTCACGAGGGAGATCTTCCCTGGCCATCCATCTAAAATAGGCCCTGTCTCTTCATCCCCTTCCCTCTTCACCTCTTCTCTTTCCCTCCTCTCTTAATTGAGAATGAGTCTCTCCAAGGCCTGTTCCATTGTCTGAAATGTGTTAGTTTTCTTCTGTTATTTGTTTTCTTCTGTGTGATTTGTTACTTCTCCAGAAGGCCAACCGGATGAGAGCAAAGGCCTTATCTTTTCATCACATTAGCCTCTAGACTAGTGCCTGGCACAGACACTTTTTAGTGGATGTTATTGGATGAATGGTGGATGGGCAGACAGACATGCATGGACGAATGAATGGAAAAACTGTCTTTGCTGAGGAAATCTGGCTTCTTAAGCAGGAAAGAAGTGCAACCTTGGAACAGGTTCTAGCTAGAAGAAATCAGAAAATGTCTTCCTTATGAACATATCCATGTATATAGACAGTATGCACAGCATTTGTGCTCTCAGAAACTAGACTATCTATATGCATATGCTAGTATACACCTAGATTATCTCTGAAAGGACACAGAAGAAAATGGGATAGAACGGGGTGGCTGGGGTACCACAGAGAGAGACTCACTTTTCACTATATACTCTTTCGTTTATTTTGAATTTTCTACTATGTGCATGTACTGCATGTTCAGAATATATATTTCTTTTTAGAATAATAGTATGCGATTTCTTCCCCCTGAAAGTCTGGGCAGCAGAGCAAGACAAGAGGTTAATGAGAGGAAGTTGTTTACAAGACGAGTAACACCTTCTCTCCAGTTTAGCAGCTTATTTGTAGGAATTGAAGCAAAGTAAGTGTTAAATCGGGAAAGATTCTATAAGAATAGACAGGTTGGCAGTATTTATTGAGTCATTATTAGTGAGAAAGTCTTATTAATTAATTTTAATACAATTAATGTTCACTGCAACAATTCAAACCTAAATATGTATCTTAGGCCAAAGGTTCTCCAGTATGACTCCTTTGTCACACTGTAATTAGAAATTTGAAGGCTTCCCTGGTAGCTCAGTGGTGAAAAACTTGTCTGCCAGTGCAGGAGACAGGGGTTCTATCCCTGATCTGGGACGCTCCTACATGCTGCAGAGCAACTAAGCCCATGAGCCACAACTATTGAGGCTGTGCTCTAGAGCCTCGGAGCTGCAACTATTGAGCCCATGTGCTTCAACTACGGAAGCCTGTGTACCCTAGAGCCCAAGTTCCACAACAACAGAAGTCACCGCAACAAGAAACCTGCTCACCTCAACTAGAGAGTATCCCCTACTCCCTGCAACTAGAGAAGAGCCTGTGGCAGCAGTGAAAACCCAGAACAGCCAAAAATAAATAAATAAAACAAAGAAATTTTATTTTCCTATTTTTTTTATTGGAGTGTAGTTGGTTTGCAATATTGTATTAGTTTCTGTTGTACAGCAAAGTGAGTCAGTTACATGTATACATATATTCCCTCTTTTTGGGTTTCCTTCCCATTTAAGTCAGCACAGAGCATTGAGTAGCTGTCTAAAGAAGAGTTCAGGGTGATTTGGTTATGTTTGTCTTTGTTTCCTGTGAAAATAAGACTAAGGTCTTAGATATTATTCCCTGACATTCTTTTGTACTTCATTTGTTTTAGCGATAACTTTAAGGTGACACGTATGGATCTATCTTATTTAACAGCTACATAATATATAACTATATTGATGCAGTCGAGGTGTCTCTAGGTTTTTGTCATTAGAGAAACATTGCAATGATTATTCTTGTATCTATATATTTATATCACCATATATGATTGCTTTAATTTCTGAAAGTTGTCACATACTATTTTTCTCATAATATTTTAGAAAATGTTTCTTGAAAGCTTTAAATTTAAAAAATTTTTAATTTATTCATTTATTTTTGGCTATTCTGGGTTTCCACTGCTGCCACAGGCTCTTTAGTTGCAAGGAATAAGGGCTCTTCTCTAGTTGAGGTCAGCAGGCTTCTTGGTGTGGTGACTTCTCTTGTTGTGGAACTCGGGCTCTAGGGCACACGGGCTTCAGTAGTTGAAGCACATTGGCTCAATGGTTGTGGCTCCGAGGCTCTAGAGCACAGCCTCAATAGTTGTGGCTAATGGGCTTAGTCGCTCTGCAGCATGTGGGATCTTTCCAGATCAGGGATTGAACCTGTGTCTCCTGCATTGTCAGGCAAACTCTACCACTGAGCTACCAGGGAAGCCTGAAACTGACTGATGGGTATTGGGTTTCTTATGCTTTCATCAGCCATGAATGTAACCAATATGTTTCATTTTTGCTAGTATTAGGAGACATGCAGGAGCTCATTGTTTAATTTTCATTTCCCTGCTTACAGTTGTTTGCTGACCACTGTCATTTCCTCTTCTGTTCACCTTCTGGGCCTAGTTTTTCAATGGACTGTTTGCGTTTTTCCAGTTTACTTGCAGGAGTGTGTTCATACCAGGTAGAGGAAACCTTTGTTATATGAAGTTTAAATATTTTCTCCCACATTCTCAGTTTTCTTTCAACCTCATTTGTAATATCTTTTCTCATATAGAAGTCTGAGTTTTTTTTCTGTAGTCAGATCTTTCTGTTTTTTCCTTCAGAGCTATTAATAACCACAGATGTTTGTGTGACCCAGTGGTTTTCATGCTACGCTCCTTCATCCCCTTTGGATTTCGTGGGGAAGAATGGATGTCAGAGGGGTGGAAGGCAGTGGGGCTGGCTATTTGGAGCTCACCTCTACCCCTTTCTTCTGTTTTATTATCTTTCACATGCTACCACTAACACTGTCAGGAAGGAGGGACTAGGACCTGGAGCTAGAATGATTAGACAACGTATAATATAAGGCCCCTCCCTGGGCCTTAATTTCTCAGTTTCCTAATATATGAGATGGAGATTTAAAATAGTTCCTGCCCCTGGGATTATCATGAGGCTTGAATGAGCTGGTGCATAGAAATCCACTGCTTAATTAGCTCCACCCAGCCGACACTGCTAGGTGATGTATGTGCCTACATTCTCAAGCTGTAGGATTATCCCTGTTTTCCAGAGGAGGAAACTGAGAACCAGTGAATTTAGGCAACTTGCCTAAGAGCAGAAGTAGTGAGTGATGGAGCCATGATTTGCTGCTGGTCCCTGTATGACTACCAGGCCTTGGTTCTATTGCTTCTATTTTTTATGTATTTACTTTTACGATTTTATCTTTTTTTTGGTTTATGCTGGGTCTTCACTGCTGCATGGGCCTCTCTCTAGTTACAGAGAGTGGGGGTTACTCTCTAGCTGGGGCGCACCGGCTTCTCACTGAGGTGGCTTCTCGTGTTGCAGAGCGTGGCCTCTGGGCTGTGTGAGCTTCCGTAGTTGCAGCATGTGGCTTCAGTAGTTGTGGCTCCCAAGCTCTGGAGCACAGGTTCAGTAGCCGTGGGGCACAGCCTGTGAGACCTTCCTGGATCAGGAATCAAACCATGTTTCCAGCACTGGCAGGCAGATTCTTTACCAGTGAGTCACCAGGGAAGCCCCTATTTATTTATTTATTTTTTTAAACTTTTTTTGGGGGGGAGGGTGAGAAGGGAGGGGGGCGGCCGGGTCACTTCTATTGGTCTTTCATTTATTCATTTTCATCCATCTTTGTTCTTTGGCCCGTGTGGGCCTCCCATTGCAGTGGCCTCTCTCGTCACAGAGCACTGGCTCTGGGCACGTGTGCTCCAGAGCTCCAGCTCGGTAGTTGGGCACATCGGTCCAGCCGGTCTGCTGCATGTGGGATCTTCCCAGGCCAGGGATCAAACCAATGCCCCTTGCACTGCAAGGCAGTGTCCTTACCCATTGGACCACCAGAGAAGCCCCTCCTATTTATTTATTTATTTTTAAAAAGATTTATTTATTTATTTATTTATTTATTTTGGGCGGGGGTCGGGTTGGGGAGGGAGGAGAGCGGGCGGGCCACTTCTATTGGTCTTTCATTTCTCTATTTTCATCCATCTTTGTTCTTTGGCCCGTGTGGGCCTCCCATTGCAGTGGCCTCTGTTGTCGCAGAGCACCGGCTCTGGGCACATGCGCTCCAGAGCTCCAGCTCGGTAGTTGGACACATCGGTCCAGCTGCTCCGCAGCCCGTGGGATCTTCCCAGGCCAGGGATCAAACCAATGCCCCTTGTACTGCAAGACGGTGTCCTTACCCACTGGACCACCAGGGAAGCCCCTCCTATTTATTTATTTATTTTTAAAAAGATTTATTTATTTATTTATTTATTTATTTTGGGCGGGGGTCGGGTTGGGGAGGGAGGAGAGCGGGCGGGCCACTTCTATTGGTCTTTCATTTCTCTATTTTCACCCGTCTCTGCTCTTTGGCTCCTGTGGGCCTCCCATCGCGGTGGCGTCTGTTGTTGCAGAGCTCTGGCTCTGGGCGCATGCGCTCCAGAGCTCAGGGTTGGCGATTGGGCACATGGGTCCAGCCGCTCTGCACGGCACATGGGATCTTCCCAGGCCAGGGATCGAACTGGCGCCCCTTGCACTGCAAGGCAGTGTCCTTACCCACTGGACCACCAGGGGAAGCCCCTTCCCATTTATTTTTAATTTTGAAATATTTATTTGCTTGTGCTGGGTCTTAGTTTCAGCATATGGGATCTTGAACATTCTTTGCAGCAAGCAGGATATTTTGTTTTTTAAAGGTTTTATTTTTGGCCACTTCTATTGATCTTTCATTTATTTATCTTTGTTCTTTGGCCTGTGTGGGCCTCCCATCTTCTCAGTGGCCTCTCTTGCTGCAGAGCACTGGCTCTGGGCGCATGCACTCCAGAGCTCTGGCTCGGTAGTTGAACACAGCTGTCCAGTCGCTCCACGGCCCATGGGATCTTCCCAGGCCAGGGATCGAACTGGCGCCCCTTGCACTGCAAGGCGGTGTCCTTACCCACTGGACAACCAGGGAAGCCCAGCATTCAGGATCTTTAGTTGAGGCATACAAACTGTTCCTTATGGCATGTGGAATCCAGTTGCCTGACCAGGGACTGAACCCAGACCCCCGTGCATTGGGAGCACCAGGGAAGTTTCAAGGGTATCGCTATTTATTGAGTACTTACTATGTTCCCTCCTGGTGCATGATGTTGAGGATCCAGCAGTGAATGTGAGGGTCCCTGTCCCTTGTTGCCTAGACGGCTGGGCGAGGCAGTCATTAACAGCAAGACCAGTTCACATTCAGTTCAGGGCCATTACCAGCTAGACAACGAGAGACAATGTACAGTGATCGCTCGATTATGTTAGGGCGTCAGGAGAGGCCTTTCTGAGGGTATTCTATCTGACCAGCTACATAAAGAATGAGGAAGAACTGGCCAGTTGGAAGCTGCAGCACATCCAAAGGGTTGACCCCTTGGCAGAGGAAGAAGCTTGGCAGGCCCCAGGAGGGGAATAGAAGGCCGGTCTGGTGGAAAAACTGCCAATACAAGAGCAGGGTTTGTGGCGGGGAGAGAGAATTGAGGGGCCCCAGAGCATGCAGAGCCCGTGGGAGTTGAGATAAAAAGTCAGGACATTATTCTAAAGCTGTTGGGAAACCACAGAAAGTGAGGGAATGCTGAAATCTGCTTATGCTGTGAAGATAGCACTCTGTGAACACACATATAACCTATAATGGGACAGTTCTACTCCTAAGTAGATACCCAACACAAATGCATAGTGATATGCACCAGAGACGAAAACACTGACAACTTCACTTTGTGAAAGTCCCAAACTGTAAACCACTCAAATGTCTCTCTGTGCTTGACTGGATAAATAATGATACATTCAGACAATGGAATACTATGCAGAACATGAGCAAACTGTAGCTATATAGAATAATGTGGGTGGATCTCTCAAACACAATGATATAAAATACACATTGTAGGACTTCCCTGCTCATCCAGTGGTTAAGAATCTGCTTTGCAATGCAAGGGACACCAGTTCGATCCCTGGTTCAGGAAGATCCCACAGTTACTGCCAGCCTAGAGCCATGGGATCTTCCCAGGCCAGGGATCGAACTGGCGCCCCTTGCACTGCAAGGCGGTGTCCTTACCCACTGGACAACCAGGGAAGCCCAGCATTCAGGATCTTTAGTTGAGGCATACAAACTGTTCCTTATGGCATGTGGAATCCAGTTGCCTGACCAGGGACTGAACCCAGACCCCCGTGCATTGGGAGCACCAGGGAAGTTTCAAGGGTATCGCTATTTATTGAGTACTTACTATGTTCCCTCCTGGTGCATGATGTTGAGGATCCAGCAGTGAATGTGAGGGTCCCTGTCCCTTGTTGCCTAGACGGCTGGGCGAGGCAGTCATTAACAGCAAGACCAGTTCACATTCAGTTCAGGGCCATTACCAGCTAGACAACGAAAACAATGTACAGTGATCGCTCGATTATGTTAGGGCGTCAGGAGAGGCCTTTCTGAGGGTATTCTATCTGACCAGCTACATAAAGAATGAGGAAGAACTGGCCAGTTGGAAGCTGCAGCACATCCAAAGGGTTGACCCCTTGGCAGAGGAAGAAGCTTGGCAGGCCCCAGGAGGGGAATAGAAGGCCGGTCTGGTGGAAAAACTGCCAATACAAGAGCAGGGTTTGTGGCGGGGAGAGAGAATTGAGGGGCCCCAGAGCATGCAGAGCCCGTGGGAGTTGAGATAAAAAGTCAGGACATTATTCTAAAGCTGTTGGGAAACCACAGAAAGTGAGGGAATGCTGAAATCTGCTTATGCTGTGAAGATAGCACTCTGTGAACACACATATAACCTATAATGGGACAGTTCTACTCCTAAGTAGATACCCAACACAAATGCATAGTGATATGCACCAGAGACGAAAACACTGACAACTTCACTTTGTGAAAGTCCCAAACTGTAAACCACTCAAATGTCTCTCTGTGCTTGACTGGATAAATAATGATACATTCAGACAATGGAATACTATGCAGAACATGAGCAAACTGTAGCTATATAGAATAATGTGGGTGGATCTCTCAAACACAATGATATAAAATACACATTGTAGGACTTCCCTGCTCATCCAGTGGTTAAGAATCTGCTTTGCAATGCAAGGGACACCAGTTCGATCCCTGGTTCAGGAAGATCCCACATGCCGCGGAGCACCTAGACCTGTGTGTCTCAGTTACTGAGCCAGCACTCTAGAGCCTGTGCTCTGCAACGGGAGGGGCCACTGCAGTGAGAGGCCTGCACACGACAATGAAGAATAGCTCCCAGGGCTTCCCTGGAGGTCCAGTGGGTAAGGACACCGCCTTGCAGTGCAAGGGGCGCCGGTTCAAGCCCTGGCCTGGGAAGATCCCACGTGCCGCGGAGTGGCTGGACATATGTGTCCAATTACCGAGCCGGAGCTCTGGAGCGCATGCGCCCAGAGCCGGGGCTCTGCAACAGCAGAGGCCACCGCAATGGGTGGCCCACAGGAGCCAAAGAACAAAGACGGATGAAAATGGACAAATGAAAGACCAGTGGAAGTGGCCCGCCCACCCCCCCCCCTCCCCACCCCCACCAAAAAAAAAAAAAAGAATAGCTCCCCTCCACCAGTCACAGCAACAAAGCCCCCACAACAGCAAAAAATAAATACATGAATCTTAAAAAAAAAACAAATAAAACTCACATTGCATTAATTCTTGTGGATAAAGTTCAGAAAGGCGCAAAACTAATAAGGATGGTAACTGTCCTGGGGGAGTAACGAGGATGACCAGGAGGGGCCGTGGAGGGACTTCTTAGATGCCGAGGATGTTCTGTCTCTTGTGCTGGGTGTTGGCTGCACAAGCGTGTGCAGTTTAGGCAAATTTGTCAAGCTCATTAGTTATGATTTATGCACAACTCTCCGTGTATATTTCACTCTGGGCAGCATGTGAACAGTGACCTAGAAAGCGGCCATTGCAGTCTGAAGGAGGTGCGATAGGCCTGTTATAGAATCCAGGCAAGTAGTGGTTGGTCCACAGGGATGGGAAGGTGACGCACGGCTCAGAATGGGCTAGAGGCACAGCTGGAGAAGAGCCCACAGGACAGGTGATGATGGGGGTACTGACGGCCGGTGAGTGTGGGGGAGGCCATCACGACTGCACCCCCAGCTTCCAGCAGGAGTACATGGGTGAGAGGAGTTACCAGAGCAAGGTGAGAAGATAGGGGAGGAGATGATTGGAAGATCGTAGTTTGGGGCATGTGAAATGTGAGATGTCCCCAAAGGCCACATCATGGGAGGAGACGGATAAACAGATGTACTGTTAAGATTTTGTTTGAAAAAGCCTCTGCCACTTAAGAGGAAAAAAAAAAAAGCTGAAAGCCCCCGTTCTAGCTCTTTTTCCTTTTACAAAGCACTTTCAGTTCCATTATCTCATTCCATTTAATTTAATGACAAAGATTCTTGTCTGTATGGGAGAAAAGGTTTGGGGTAGGGGGGGGAATGTTGTTTCTTTATGTGGAAAGTAGAGATGTACTCATGTGTGTGCTGTTCCGTGAACGTGCTATATTTATCCACTCAAAGAGGAGGCTCTGGGCTGGGAGCCTGGGTGACACATAAGGGCATCAGCCAAGACAAGAGCGCTGGTTGAGGCCCTGGATTTGGCTTGCACTGCAGGAGGGCTGAGCTCAGAGGTCTGAAACCCCCCTGTAATGGGCAGAGAAGGTTTCCAGAGAAGGACAGGCCACAGGGGCAGAAACACACCCTATTACTTCTTCATTCAATTTGTCCCTTCTTCCCCTTGAGGAAAACGGATTGCATCTTGGCCTGCTGTTCCCTCCAAAGATCCTATTGCGCTCAGGGAAGAATTCTTAGCACAGGTCACTTGGCCTGGCCTAGTGCCCTGTCACCTGGCTCTCGAGTCCAGTACTCCACACAGGGACTGTTGATGGATTTGTCCCACGACTCCCCAGACTAAGAACTGTGTTCTATACCCTGATATTGGGTTCCAGACATGTCCCCACTGCCATGTTCTTTCTGAAACAAACCCTTGGGACCCAACCAAAGACCTTGAAGCTGGTTGTTCTTTTGCCCATACCCCAGGGGTCCACTGTGCCCTCACAGACTTGTCCTTGTCTTTACAAAATCCTCTGAAAACGCTCCAGTCCCAACAGACCCCATGTCTACTTTTTCAGCAGGATACTTGGACATGGTTTATAGGTAGATTGGAGCCAAAACTTGGACACCCTTCTCCGTCATGCCCGGGGCACATGGGGCTTGTCCATAGTGTAGACGGTGATGGGGGGTACGCCCTGGGGGCACCCCAGCTTCCAGCAGGAGTACATGGGTGAGAGGAGTTACCAGAGCAAGGTGAGAAGATAGGGGAGGAGATGATTGGAAGATCGTAGTTTGGGGCATGTGAAATGTGAGATGTCCCCAAAGGCCACATCATGGGAGGAGACGGATAAACAGATGTACTGTTAAGATTTTGTTTGAAAAAGCCTCTGCCACTTAAGAGGAAAAAAAAGCTGAAAGCCCCCGTTCTAGCTCTTTTTCCTTTTACAAAGCACTTTCAGTTCCATTATCTCATTCCATTTAATTTAATGACAAAGATTCTTGTCTGTATGGGAGAAAAGGTTTGGGGTAGGGGGGGGAATGTTGTTTCTTTATGTGGAAAGTAGAGATGTACTCATGTGTGTGCTGTTCCGTGAACGTGCTATATTTATCCACTCAAAGAGGAGGCTCTGGGCTGGGAGCCTGGGTGACACATAAGGGCATCAGCCAAGACAAGAGCGCTGGTTGAGGCCCTGGATTTGGCTTGCACTGCAGGAGGGCTGAGCTCAGAGGTCTGAAACCCCCCTGTAATGGGCAGAGAAGGTTTCCAGAGAAGGACAGGCCACAGGGGCAGAAACACACCCTATTACTTCTTCATTCAATTTGTCCCTTCTTCCCCTTGAGGAAAACGGATTGCATCTTGGCCTGCTGTTCCCTCCAAAGATCCTATTGCGCTCAGGGAAGAATTCTTAGCACAGGTCACTTGGCCTGGCCTAGTGCCCTGTCACCTGGCTCTCGAGTCCAGTACTCCACACAGGGACTGTTGATGGATTTGTCCCACGACTCCCCAGACTAAGAACTGTGTTCTATACCCTGATATTGGGTTCCAGACATGTCCCCACTGCCATGTTCTTTCTGAAACAAACCCTTGGGACCCAACCAAAGACCTTGAAGCTGGTTGTTCTTTTGCCCATACCCCAGGGGTCCACTGTGCCCTCACAGACTTGTCCTTGTCTTTACAAAATCCTCTGAAAACGCTCCAGTCCCAACAGACCCCATGTCTACTTTTTCAGCAGGATACTTGGACATGGTTTATAGGTAGATTGGAGCCAAAACTTGGACACCCCTTCTCCCCGTCATCCACAGCCCTGCAATGAGTAATGAAGGTCAAACTCACTGGGAGTCATTCAGTCCAACAATAGTGTAGACGGTGTCACCAGAAGAGGCAAGAGTCAAAAAGTGTCAAGGAGGTTAAAAGCTATGCCACAAAACCTTAACAAATATGAGTACCTTTTTGCTATAGCAATTTTACCTTGAGGAATTTATTTTGATAATACAATGCATGGAAGCAGGATAAATTTATGAGGGTGTTTACTGTAGTATTGCTAATCGCAGTGAAAACATGGAGAGTGAAATCCAAATCAAAATGGGAAAGGCACGGGGAGAATTTGAATCAAAATGGGAAAGGCAGGGCTTCGCTGGTGGTCCAGTGGGTAAGGACATCGCTTTGCAGTGCAAGGGGCGCCAGTTCAATCCCTGGCACAGGAAGGTCCCATGTGCCACGAAGCAGCTGGACTGATGTGTCCAATTATGAGCCAGCGCTCTGGAGCACGTGTGCCCAGAGCTGGTGCTCTGCAACAAGAGAGGCCACTGCGATGGGAGGCCCACACAGGCTAAAGAACAAAGATGGAAATAAATTAAAGACCAATAGAAGTGGCCAAAAAAAAAAGGGAAAGGCACAGGGAGAATTTGTTGGCCCAATGAATCCAAAGGAGAGTGGAACACTCGAGATTGGGGAAGGTGTAGCCAGATCTTAAAAAATGGAACCCAGTCTCAGCTCTGGGACTCCCTCTCCATCGGCCATGCTTGCTTCTTTCTGTGTAAAGACTCTCTTTCTCACTGCAGACCAGACAGCAGGGAACAAGATTTGGAACACAAGAAAGTGTTTACCTCAAGTTGTCTCTAGCTTTCAATCCAGAAATCCCAAGCAAGGAATACATTGGCTGCCTTAGGCCAAGTGCTCAAATCACAACAAATCAACTGTGGGCAGCGCAGGGTAGCCAGCTACTGTGATTGGCCCAGCTGGGTCAAGACCTGCCTCTGGCCCCATCTGCTAAGACTTGCCTTGTTTTAAAAACCGAACTCCAGTCCCAACAGACCCCATGTCTACTTTCAGCAGGATACTTGGACATGGTTTATAGGTAGATTGGAGCCAAAACTTGACACCCTTCTCCCGTCATCCACAGCCCTGCAATGAGTAATGAAGGTCAAACTCACTGGGAGTCATTCAGTCCAACAATAGTGTAGACGGTGTCACCAGAAGAGGCAAAAAGTGTCAAGGAGGTTAAAAGCTATGCCACAAAACCTTAACAAATATGAGTACCTTTTTGCTATAGCAATTTTACCTTGAGGAATTTATTTTGATAATACAATGCATGGAAGCAGGATAAATTTATGAGGGTGTTTACTGTAGTATTGCTAATCGCAGTGAAAACATGGAGAGTGAAATCCAAATCAAAATGGGAAAGGCACGGGGAGAATTTGAATCAAAATGGGAAAGGCAGGGCTTCGCTGGTGGTCCAGTGGGTAAGGACATCGCTTTGCAGTGCAAGGGGCGCCAGTTCAATCCCTGGCACAGGAAGGTCCCATGTGCCACGAAGCAGCTGGACTGATGTGTCCAATTATGAGCCAGCGCTCTGGAGCACGTGTGCCCAGAGCTGGTGCTCTGCAACAAGAGAGGCCACTGCGATGGGAGGCCCACACAGGCTAAAGAACAAAGATGGAAATAAATTAAAGACCAATAGAAGTGGCCAAAAAAAAAAGGGAAAGGCACAGGGAGAATTTGTTGGCCCAATGAATCCAAAGGAGAGTGGAACACTCGAGATTGGGGAAGGTGTAGCCAGATCTTAAAAAATGGAACCCAGTCTCAGCTCTGGGACTCCCTCTCCATCGGCCATGCTTGCTTCTTTCTGTGTAAAGACTCTCTTTCTCACTGCAGACCAGACAGCAGGGAACAAGATTTGGAACACAAGAAAGTGTTTACCTCAAGTTGTCTCTAGCTTTCAATCCAGAAATCCCAAGCAAGGAATACATTGGCTGCCTTAGGCCAAGTGCTCAAATCACAACAAATCAACTGTGGGCAGCGCAGGGTAGCCAGCTACTGTGATTGGCCCAGCTGGGTCAAGACCTGCCTCTGGCCCCATCTGCTAAGACTGTGAAGAAGGGTTCCTTGCCATACCAGGAGAGCTCCGGAATTCGATGGAGAGGAGTGTCATTTTTCAGGACAGGCAAGTAGGTCAGCAACCTCAGTGATTCTCTACCTATTGGTGGTGGAAACAGATAACAAAACAGTAAGCACAAGGACACCCCCATTTCTGTAAAAACATAGGAGGAATAATGTCTGAAAAGATATCCTAAAATGTTAAACGTGATCTTCTTGCAGCTGTGCTGTGTTTTCTACACTGGATGCCAATTGTTTGTAATATTTAATCTTTTGAAAAGAGAAATGTTATGATTGATTCTGTGAGTGCAGAACATTGACTCAGGATGCTACCATTCATGACTCTCTCCTTCAACCAACTCATGATGGATCTGAAAAACAAGGAATTCTGTGAACTGCAGACCTCATTCACATCTGCAGCCTTCCATCCACCCATCCAACAAATGGATAATTACGGGAAGTCCAATAGGTGCCAGGCAGCAATATGTACTAGAGATGCTGTGATGACTAAGGGTCAGACCCGGCCCTCAAGGAGCTCACAGTCTGGCAGAAGAAACATATGAGTGCCTGACCAGTTCTAAGAAGCTCAAAACAGAAGTGTCCGCAGCATACTAGGAAAATGCAGACCAAAGAACAACACATTCTGTGTAGAGGGATCTTGAAGTTGGCGTGAAGGCACTGGGTTTTGCACTGGGGTCAGCAGGGGAAACGCATAGGAAAGAGTTTTTGGGGTGAAGGAAACAGCATGTGCAAAGTGCAGAGTCCACCAGCAGGATCTGTAGGTGAGGAAGCTGGATGCAGCGGGAAGTCTCAGGGGGCAGCCAGTGAATTCTACTCACTAAGCATCTAGTGAGCACCTGTGTCAGGTCAGGCTTCTGGCTAAAGGCTTGCTGATGATATAGGAAAGCTATTTGGGATGAGATGCCAGACGACTTTGAATGTGTTGTTCTACCACATTTCCAATAAAAAAAAAAATTAAGGTTAAAATGTGGGCTTCTTCCTTCTCCTTAGGAGAGACAAAGATCTTCCCCACCCATGGGGCCTCTCAAGTGCCCTCAGCTCAGTTGTCTGCACATTAGGGAAGGAGTTGGGTGTGGGGGTTGGAACAGAGGATTCAAACTTCCTGTATCCAGAGTCTATAATTCCATGCAATGCCAAAGAGACCAGGAAACCAGTTGTTGGGGCAAATTTCCCTGGGATTGTTAGTAAAGTCGAGCAGTGCTCAGAAGGTCCTAGCTGGACTTCTCAATGAAGATCCAGAACCACTAGCACTACCCTCGCAGCTCCCAGGCTCTGGAGGGGGTCGGGGGAAGGGGATCCCTCTCTGTGATGTGTCTTTCATGCACTAAGCTGAATGACCTTGGCCTGAATCGCTGAGGGTTATGTAAGATTAGGTAGCCACTTAGTCAAAAATAGCTCTCATGCTGACTCCAGCCAGCAGACCAGCATCCAAGCAAAGGGGGCATAGATGGGCCAGGGCTGGGCATGCGTGGGGAAATTCCCATCCTGGTCCTCACCACTGCAAAATCCTCTGCGAGTGGGAGATGGAACTTCAGAACTGCTGACAGGTGATGTCCCACGCTTGTCTGTTTGGCAGCAGAAATGTGGCTATTGGGCTGAAGCATAGAAACCAAAATCCAGTGCAAACATTCAAATAAAAGTAAGAGGGTACAGAGCGCAGAGAAGGTGCTGCTCTAGGAGTCTTCAGAGCTGCTACTTTGATGCTCTCAAGCCAGGCACTTTTTTTATGTGTTTGACAAATCATCCCTGAGCTGCCACCGTGGGCAGTCTCAGAGGGACAAAAGGCAGTTACAAATGCTGTTCCTGTTCTCAGGGAATTTCAGCTTGTGGTAACCTGTCTTCTATCCCATCCTAATAATAAGTAACCTTTTCTGACATCTTTCCTGTGCCAGGCACTTGGCAAGACCTTGGCACTCACAGTGAACAAGCCAGATACAGTCCCATGCCACATGCCACATGTAACTTACAGTCTAGAGGAAGAAATAAATAGCAGACAAAAACCAGACAAATAAAAATTGCAATAAAGATGTGCTAAGGATCCTTCTTCTAAGTCTAAGAGGAAGAACTCTCTGTCGAGAACTGCTGTTTCTGATTTGTTCAAGACTTCTGCCTTGTGAGGGAGAATGGAAAGGCTCTCATTCTACCCTCTGGACATGACTGTGGGGTAGTCATTTGGACCTTGTGTAAGGAAGAGGTACCTTGCCCACGGCTGTTTAGAGTGGGTGGTGATCAGATATTTTTGGAGGACAATTTGGCAACATTCATTAGAGCTTTAAAAAGATAGCCAATATTAAGGGATTATTGAAATAAATTGTATCTCCATAAAATGCCATAAATGATAAGGTAGCCTTCTATACCACTGATATAGAAAAAGGTCCAAATGTCAAATATTTTGAGTCAGTAAGTTGTGTGTAGAGAAATTATAAAGTTTGTGTACTGTTGATAGAAACATAAAATGGTGCAGCCACTATGGAAAATAGTTTGGCAGTTCCTTAGACAATTAAAAAGAATCTATAATACAATCAAACATTCTCACTCCTGAATGTACACTCCAAAGAATTGAAAACAGAATCTCTAAGAGATATTTGTACGCCCATGTTCATAGCAGCATTATTCACAACAGATAAAACATGAATGCAACCCAAGCATCTGTTGACAGGCAAATGGATAACAAAATGTGGTATATACACACCAAGGGATGGTATTCAGCCTTAAAAAAGAAAGACATTCTGACATATGCTGCAACATGGATGAACCTTCAGAACATCATGCTAATAAAATAAATGAAAAAGTGAAACTGTTAGTTGCTCAGTCATGTCTGCCCTTTGGGACACTGTGGACTGTATCCTGCTGGGCTCTTCTGTCCATGGGATGCCCCAGGCAAGAATACTGGCATGGGTTGCCATTCTCCCTTCCAGAGGATCTTCCTGACCCAGGGATGGAACCTGGGTCTCTCCTGCCTTGCAGGCAGACTCTTTAATATCCAAAGCATGAAGGGAGCCCAAATAAACCAGTCACCAAGTACTGTGTGATTCTGCTTATATTAGTCACTTAGAGTAGTCAAAATCATAAAGATATAAATATATCTTATGTATTGAATAGTATATAATACTATAGAATAGTGACTGCCAGAGACTGTGCAGGAGGGGAGAATGAGGAGTTTAGGTTTAATGGATATATAGTTTCAGTTTTATCACATGTTCTGGAATTGGATGATGGTGCTGGTAGCATACATTCATACATTATGGATGTATTTAATACCACTGAAATGTACTTTTAAAAATGTATGAGGTGATAAGTTTTATGTTATATGAATTTTATCGTAATAAAAATAATTGGAAAAAATTGTGAGCAATAGCACCAAAAAAGCATAAAATATGTACGAATAAGTTTACCCACAAACATGCGAGACTTGTATAATGAAGCTACAAAGCATTGCTAAAAGAAATTACAGGAGATCTAGGGCTTCCCTGGTAGCTCAGTGGTGAAGAGTTCGCCTGTTAATGCAGGAGACACAGGTTCAATCCCTGGTTAAAATGCCCAGGAGACATTGAGAAACATATAATGTTGCATCCACTATGGAAAATAGTTTGGCAGTTCCTTAGACAATTAAAAAGAATCTATAATACAATCAAACATTCTCACTCCTGAATGTACACTCCAAAGAATTGAAAACAGAATCTCTAAGAGATATTTGTACGCCCATGTTCATAGCAGCATTATTCACAACAGATAAAACATGAATGCAACCCAAGCATCTGTTGACAGGCAAATGGATAACAAAATGTGGTATATACACACCAAGGGATGGTATTCAGCCTTAAAAAAGAAAGACATTCTGACATATGCTGCAACATGGATGAACCTTCAGAACATCATGCTAATAAAATAAATGAAAAAGTGAAACTGTTAGTTGCTCAGTCATGTCTGCCCTTTGGGACACTGTGGACTGTATCCTGCTGGGCTCTTCTGTCCATGGGATGCCCCAGGCAAGAATACTGGCATGGGTTGCCATTCTCCCTTCCAGAGGATCTTCCTGACCCAGGGATGGAACCTGGGTCTCTCCTGCCTTGCAGGCAGACTCTTTAATATCCAAAGCATGAAGGGAGCCCAAATAAACCAGTCACCAAGTACTGTGTGATTCTGCTTATATTAGTCACTTAGAGTAGTCAAAATCATAAAGATATAAATATATCTTATGTATTGAATAGTATATAATACTATAGAATAGTGACTGCCAGAGACTGTGCAGGAGGGGAGAATGAGGAGTTTAGGTTTAATGGATATATAGTTTCAGTTTTATCACATGTTCTGGAATTGGATGATGGTGCTGGTAGCATACATTCATACATTATGGATGTATTTAATACCACTGAAATGTACTTTTAAAAATGTATGAGGTGATAAGTTTTATGTTATATGAATTTTATCGTAATAAAAATAATTGGAAAAAATTGTGAGCAATAGCACCAAAAAAGCATAAAATATGTACGAATAAGTTTACCCACAAACATGCGAGACTTGTATAATGAAGCTACAAAGCATTGCTAAAAGAAATTACAGGAGATCTAGGGCTTCCCTGGTAGCTCAGTGGTGAAGAGTTCGCCTGTTAATGCAGGAGACACAGGTTCAATCCCTGATCTGGAAAGATCCCACATGCTGCAGAGCAACGAAGCCCAGTTGCCACAACTACTGAGCCTGTGCTCTAGAGTCTCCGAACCACAACTATTGAGCTCATGTGCCACACCTACTGAAGCCCGTGAGCCCTAGAGCCCAAGTTCCACAACAAGAGAAGTCACCACAACAAGAAACCTGCTCACCTCAGCTAGAGAGTAGCCCCTGCTCCCTGCAACTAGAGAAGAGCCTGTGGCAACATTGAAAACCCAGAATAGCCCAAAATAAATAAATACAAAATTAAAAAAGAAATTAAAGGAGGCCTAAATAAATGGACACCTATGTCTGTGGATTGAAGACATAGTATTGTTAAGATGATAGTACTCCCTAAAGCAATCTACAGATTAAATGAAACTCCTAGGAAACACCAAATCCCACAAATTCCATTTTTAGAAGTGAAAAAGCTGATTCTGAAGTTCATATGGAATTTCAAGGAATTCCAAATAGCCAATACAATCCTGAAAAGAAAAATAAGGATGAATACTCACACTTCTTGATATCAAAATTTACTATAAATCTACAGTAATCAAAATAATGTGGTATTGACCTAAAGATTGTCTTACATTTAGATCAAGGGAATTAACTTTAGAATCCAGAAATCTATGCATCTTTATTCAGCAGATTTTCAACAAGGGTGCTAAGACCATTCAGTGGGAGGAAAGAATAATCTTCAGCAAAGGTTGCTGGGGCAACTGGATGTTTGCATGCAAAGAATGAAGTTGGACCCCTACCTCACACCATATACAAAAACTAACTCAAATTGGAAAAAAGGTCTAAATATAAGAGCTAAAACTATACAACTCTTACACAAAGAAACTATGGGGCTAAGTCTTCCTGATACTGACTGCAAGCAACAAAATAAAAAAATACATTGGAGTTTATCAAAATTAAAAAGTTTTTGTATAATGATTATGTCTAGCAATAGCACCAAAAAGCATAAAATATGCTAAAAAGAGACTTGTATAATGAAGCTACAAAGCATTGCTAAAAGAAATTACAGGAGATCTAGGGCTTCCCTGGTAGCTCAGTGGTGAAGAGTTCGCCTGTTAATGCAGGAGACACAGGTTCAATCCCTGATCTGGAAAGATCCCACATGCTGCAGAGCAACGAAGCCCAGTTGCCACAACTACTGAGCCTGTGCTCTAGAGTCTCCGAACCACAACTATTGAGCTCATGTGCCACACCTACTGAAGCCCGTGAGCCCTAGAGCCCAAGTTCCACAACAAGAGAAGTCACCACAACAAGAAACCTGCTCACCTCAGCTAGAGAGTAGCCCCTGCTCCCTGCAACTAGAGAAGAGCCTGTGGCAACATTGAAAACCCAGAATAGCCCAAAATAAATAAATACAAAATTAAAAAAAAAGAAATTAAAGGAGGCCTAAATAAATGGACACCTGTGTCTGTGGATTGAAGACATAGTATTGTTAAGATGATAGTACTCCCTAAAGCAATCTACAGATTAAATGAAACTCCTAGGAAACACCAAATCCCACAAATTCCATTTTTAGAAGTGAAAAAGCTGATTCTGAAGTTCATATGGAATTTCAAGGAATTCCAAATAGCCAATACAATCCTGAAAAGAAAAATAAGGATGAATACTCACACTTCTTGATATCAAAATTTACTATAAATCTACAGTAATCAAAATAATGTGGTATTGACCTAAAGATTGTCTTACATTTAGATCAAGGGAATTAACTTTAGAATCCAGAAATCTATGCATCTTTATTCAGCAGATTTTCAACAAGGGTGCTAAGACCATTCAGTGGGAGGAAAGAATAATCTTCAGCAAAGGTTGCTGGGGCAACTGGATGTTTGCATGCAAAGAATGAAGTTGGACCCCTACCTCACACCATATACAAAAACTAACTCAAATTGGAAAAAAGGTCTAAATATAAGAGCTAAAACTATACAACTCTTACACAAAGAAACTATGGGGCTAAGTCTTCCTGATACTGACTGCAAGCAACAAAATAAAAAAATACATTGGAGTTTATCAAAATTAAAAAGTTTTCTTTGGGATAAAATTGACATATAATGCTAGCATATAATGTGTACAGCATAATAATTTCATATTTGTGTATAATGTGAAGTAATCACTGCTGTAAGTTTAGTTAACATCTGTTACCATACAAAGTACAGGTGGCTTTTTCTTGTGGTGAGAAGTTTTAAGATCTACACTCTTAGCAACTTTCAAATATGCAATATAGCTTTATTTTACAAAAATGTTATTGAAATATAGTTAATTTACAATGTTGTATTTCAGGTATACAGCAAAGTTACATACAGTATATATACATATATAATAGATATATATTAGATTCTTTTCCATTATAGGTTATTATAAGATATTGAGTATAGATTCCTGTACTATACAGTAGGTCCTTGTTGGTTATACAATACAATATTATCAACTATAGCTGGGGCATCTCTGTGGCTTAGTGGTAAAGAATCCACCTGCTAGTGCAGGAGATGCAAGTTTGATCCCTGGGTCGGGAAGATCCCCTGGAGAAGGAAATGGTAACCCAATCCAGTATTCTTGCCTGGAGAATCCCATGGACAAAGGAGCCTGGAGGGCTACAGTCCATGGGTCAGAAAAGAGCTGGACATGACTGAGCAACTAAACAACAACAATCACTCTCTGTACCTTTTGAATGAGCTAGCATGGCCTTTCAAAGATATATATATATATATATATATATATATATATTTTTTTTTTTCCCCTGCATACCTGCTTTATGTCAAAAAATAGTTTCTGAAATATAGAATTAAAAAAAATTTAGGTTAAAAAACACTTGCTAGTTTCTGCCCTGTTTTATATCACTAAATTAACAGGCATTAGCTTAACATAAATAAGAGAAATTTTTAAAAAATATTAAAACAACACAGAAATATTAAAAGTATATACAGAATACTCCTAGCTTAGTTTCAAAGGGAAAAAGGTCTAAATATAAGAGCTAAAACTATACAACTCTTACACAAAGAAACTATGGGGCTAAGTCTTCCTGATACTGACTGCAAGCAACAAAATAAAAAAATACATTGGAGTTTATCAAAATTAAAAAGTTTTCTTTGGGATAAAATTGACATATAATGCTAGCATATAATGTGTACAGCATAATAATTTCATATTTGTGTATAATGTGAAGTAATCACTGCTGTAAGTTTAGTTAACATCTGTTACCATACAAAGTACAGGTGGCTTTTTCTTGTGGTGAGAAGTTTTAAGATCTACACTCTTAGCAACTTTCAAATATGCAATATAGCTTTATTTTACAAAAATGTTATTGAAATATAGTTAATTTACAATGTTGTATTTCAGGTATACAGCAAAGTTACATACAGTATATATACATATATAATAGATATATATTAGATTCTTTTCCATTATAGGTTATTATAAGATATTGAGTATAGATTCCTGTACTATACAGTAGGTCCTTGTTGGTTATACAATACAATATTATCAACTATAGCTGGGGCATCTCTGTGGCTTAGTGGTAAAGAATCCACCTGCTAGTGCAGGAGATGCAAGTTTGATCCCTGGGTCGGGAAGATCCCCTGGAGAAGGAAATGGTAACCCAATCCAGTATTCTTGCCTGGAGAATCCCATGGACAAAGGAGACTGGTGGGCTACCGTTCATGGGATCACAAAAGAGCTGGACATGACTGAGCAACTAAACAACAACAATCACTCTCTGTACCTTTTGAATGAGCTAGCATGGCCTTTCAAAGATATATATATATATATATATATATATATATTTTTTTTTTTCCCCTGCATACCTGCTTTATGTCAAAAAATAGTTTCTGAAATATAGAATTAAAAAAAATTTAGGTTAAAAAACACTTGCTAGTTTCTGCCCTGTTTTATATCACTAAATTAACAGGCATTAGCTTAACATAAATAAGAGAAATTTTTAAAAAATATTAAAACAACACAGAAATATTAAAAGTATATACAGAATACTCCTAGCTTAGTTTCAAAGGGAAAAGTTCACTTATAATAAAATGTATTTTTCAGTAAAATGAAGGCACAGATAAATGGTCATTTGTTTTTTAACATCTTTTTTCTTTTTTTTTTTTTCTAAATTTTCTATAATGACATCTATTATTTCATGTTGGAAAAAGGTCTGTAATTACCTGAGTTTTTCAACATAAGCTGCCAGTTTCAAGCTGCTGAGGAAGCAGTGCTGGCCTGACCTTGACCTCTAAGCAGCCCTTGGGCTCTTTTCTCTGGCCTTGCTCTTTGCAGCCTCCTTGGCCCAGACCCCTGGGCCTGGTCTGTCCGGCTGCCCTCAGATGACCTGCCCTGCCTGCCAAACTGCTCACCAGTCCCCCGTCTTAGGTCTCCTTAACCCTCGGGACTCGGTGGTGGAATTAGGGCATGGCAGAGAGAAAGGTGCTTCTGGATTCCTCTCTAGGAGGAATACAGGGCTCTTTGGAAGGTATGTTTGTCCAATAAGCATAAGATTTCTACTTAGATAGTATGCTAAATAGTATACTATGGGCTTCCCTGGTGGTAAAGAATCTGCCTGTGAATGCAGGACATGCAGGCTCGATTACTGGGGTTGGAAATGGAGAAGGAAATGGCAACCCACTCCAGTATTCTTGCCTGGAAAATCCCATGGACAGAGGAGCCTGGTGGGCTACAGTCCATGGGGTCGCAAAGAGTCAAACACGACTTAGTGACTAAACAACAAATAGTATACTACAGTCAAATAAAAACAACACTTTCCAAAGAAATTTTTTATTCATGCTTTGTTAGGATGAGCAAACATTAAATCGTCCATTTTTAATTGCCCATTGTAAAGCCGGGGAGGTGCAGATGTTGGGGCAGGCTAAAGGAGATGAGGAGTGAGCCAGCCCCGAGGAGCACCCTTTCCATCCCCCTGGTGTGGCTGTCAGGGCAGAATTCCATGTTTGGCTGCCAGTCCCCACCCTGCAGGGGGAAAAGGTAAACAAAGATGCCTCCAGCCCCCTTGTCTCCAGACTTGTTGGAAAGCTTCCCAGGTCTGCCCCCATGCCCTGGGACCAACAGTTTAGAAATTTTCTTCTGAGACTTGTTTTCTGAACCTTTCCTGATCTTGGCTTCTCTGCTCTGCTTTTTCTGCGCACACCTCTGAGGTGATGCTAGGTCAGATCAAAGAGAGCTGCTCAGAAACCTCCAAGGTCTTCTGGCAGCTTACTGTTCCTGGGTAACTCCCCCATTGCCTAAAACCCCTCCATTCGAGAACTCTCCTCTTTGCATGATCCGTTTTAAATTTCTGTTTAAAAACAAACGAGAAGTTCATTTTCTCTCTTGAATTATAAAAACCTACAACTGTGTCGGACAAAAAAATGTAGACCCCCCCACCCCCACCTAAGCCACAAAACATCCACACATTCAACACTTAAGGGCACCACTGTACTATTTTTGAGTATTTTTTGAAGTCTTTAGAAATAACTCTCTGGGTTATTATTATTGTTACTATTGCTTTACATAGTTGTAATTATTCCATATATCAACATTGATCCTTTTTAGTAAAACCCATTTCAAAAGAAGTATTTTTCCATGTGAATGTATCTCCTGACTCTCCTATGGTATTAGCAATGACACCTTGGGTGAGTTATGCTCTCTGTGCCCCAGTTTCCTTATATGCAAAATGGGCTAAATACCAGTATTTACCTGACAAGGTTCCTGCCAGGATCGAGCAAAGTAATGCAGGTGAATTGCTTTGATAACAGCCCAATGCAATAAGTGTTCACAATTCATCTATAGCTAGTGTAGACATGGTTGATCTGGGTTTTCGGCTCTCACAAACACTGCTACAATAAGCACCTCTATCTGAAGGCTTGTCCATATTGACAAGAGGGAGTCCTGAAATGGAATTGCAGAAACAAAGGGTCTAGCAAAGTTTTGATATTCTAATCTTTTTTTTTTTGGGGCCCATTGTAAAGCCGGGAGGTGCAGATGTTGGGGCAGGCTAAAGGAGATGAGGAGTGAGCCAGCCCCGAGGAGCACCCTTTCCATCCCCCTGGTGTGGCTGTCAGGGCAGAATTCCATGTTTGGCTGCCAGTCCCCACCCTGCAGGGGGAAAAGGTAAACAAAGATGCCTCCAGCCCCCTTGTCTCCAGACTTGTTGGAAAGCTTCCCAGGTCTGCCCCCATGCCCTGGGACCAACAGTTTAGAAATTTTCTTCTGAGACTTGTTTTCTGAACCTTTCCTGATCTTGGCTTCTCTGCTCTGCTGTTCTGCGCACACCTCTGAGGTGATGCTAGGTCAGATCAAAGAGAGCTGCTCAGAAACCTCCAAGGTCTTCTGGCAGCTTACTGTTCCTGGGTAACTCCCCCATTGCCTAAAACCCCTCCATTCGAGAACTCTCCTCTTTGCATGATCCGTTTTAAATTTCTGTTTAAAAACAAACGAGAAGTTCATTTTCTCTCTTGAATTATAAAAACCTACAACTGTGTCGGACAAAAAAATGTAGACCCCCCCACCCCCACCTAAGCCACAAAACATCCACACATTCAACACTTAAGGGCACCACTGTACTATTTTTGAGTATTTTTTGAAGTCTTTAGAAATAACTCTCTGGGTTATTATTATTGTTACTATTGCTTTACATAGTTGTAATTATTCCATATATCAACATTGATCCTTTTTAGTAAAACCCATTTCAAAAGAAGTATTTTTCCATGTGAATGTATCTCCTGACTCTCCTATGGTATTAGCAATGACACCTTGGGTGAGTTATGCTCTCTGTGCCCCAGTTTCCTTATATGCAAAATGGGCTAAATACCAGTATTTACCTGACAAGGTTCCTGCCAGGATCGAGCAAAGTAATGCAGGTGAATTGCTTTGATAACAGCCCAATGCAATAAGTGTTCACAATTCATCTATAGCTAGTGTAGACATGGTTGATCTGGGTTTTCGGCTCTCACAAACACTGCTACAATAAGCACCTCTATCTGAAGGCTTGTCCATATTGACAAGAGGGAGTCCTGAAATGGAATTGCAGAAACAAAGGGTCTAGAGCTTTTTAAAGTTTTTGATATTGACACTCCAGCCAAGAGAGGACAAATCCTGGCTTGATTTACTATTGATTTCCAGTTTTATTGATAGAGGGTGGACATATAACATTGTGAAAGCTTAGTATGTAGGTTGTGATGATTTGATACATGTAAGTATTGTGAAATTTTGCCACCATAGCGGTCAGTTAAGCTGTCTTTCACCTCATATAATTGCTTTTTTGGTGTTGTTATTGGAGATCCTGGATTTAAGTGTAAATCTTTCTTCTGCTGGTAGGGACCTTGAACCCCACCCCTCACCCCCAGCCTTAGCACTCACAGCTTTGGTGGTTGTGAGTTTAGAAGCCTTCTCTCTCTGAACAAGCCTGCCTGGGAGTCTGATAAGACATCTTGGCATCATATAGGGACCTGTTCGAATAACCCTAGGAGTGTCTGTGAAACTGGGACAAGGATCTCATCCAAGGTGTGGCAGGAGTAATTAATGGCTGATGGCTGGAGCTGACTTTTGTCCTCTGGGTCATAAAAGACCTTTGAATTGCTTGGCCACTTTTGAGTTTCTCAGGAAAAGTGATAACACTAGGCCAAAGGTCGTGCCAGTTGGCCGGGCTGCCTCCCTCCAGCACCCTCGAGGCTGTTGATGGGGAGAGGGGGTGATCACAGCCCTGTGAGCGTTGGGCCGGGTTCACTGGGGTTGATGTCGTTGGGTTAGGAGGCATTGCCCCATGACCCTCCCACACAGCGCACCACGGAAAACAGCCCCACGCTGTGTTTATTTACCGCCTCAACCCCTGACACAGCCGAAGGATGGAAGCTTTGACACGAGGTAAACAGAGGACTTGGAAAGACAGGAGACTTAGCTCTGATCTGAGGGACTGATCAAAACTGTGCTTGTCCCTTCCCAGAAAGACATGATCAAAATTGGTTGCCCTTGGGCGTGGGGATCTGCATTTAACCAAGCCCTGTTCTATCATCCAGCCAGTGCACAAAGGAAACAGAGGGATTTGTACCTGCAGATGCTATCTGCTCATAAGCCTGCAAAGGCTTCCCACACTTCACACTGACACCAGGCTCTTGAGTGGGATGGCCTGGACTTCAGTTCCACTGCCCCGCCAGCCCCATCTCCCTCCTCTCAGCTCACCCACCACCCACTGCAGCCCCTCTGGGAAGTTCTTGGTAACTGAATTTGCTGTGGGCCTTTGCTGTTGTTTAAACTTTTCCTTCTATATTGAAGTATAGCCAATGAATAATGTTGTGATAGTTTCAGGTACACAGCAAAAGGACTCAGCTATACATATGCATGTATCCTTCTTTGCTGTGGGCCTGTAGACTAGGAAACCTTGCCCTTGCTATTCTGTTAACTTGGTGAAATCCTTCCAGACATTTAAGGCCCACTTCTAGCTCCAAGGCTCTGTCTAAGAGCCTCCCCTGTCTGACCCCAGCTAGAAATGATTCCTTTTCCTCAGAGCTCCACAGACCTCCCCATATGAACCCTCATGTGGCTCTGGTCATTTTCCACCACCTTGTCTTCAACTCCCCAAACAGTCTAGAAGCTCTGTAAAGGTGGTCCTCACGTTTCTGTGCATCCCCAGAGCCCAAGAGAGGGCTTCCTGTGTCTTAAAGCCTGGCTCCAGGGCAGCAGGGGACACTTTGGATCAGGAGGGCTAGGGTTCGGCCTCTACCATCTGCACAGCCTCCAGGATAGTGGGGACCCCCCAGCTTCCAATCTCTTGAGGCAGAAGCTGCAAATTTGATGACAGTCAGTCTCCATTTGAACTTATTGACTGACCAGTTCTGGTCTTCTCCTGCAACCAAGGCTCTGTCCCAGCTATGGGTAGACCCGGAGGGACTCAGGGAAGCAGATGGTCCAGGTCTGAGCAGCAGTGCCAGGCCATGGCCATCCGGTACGTTTTCCTCCCTCAGAAACAGTCTCAGAAGCACTAGTACAGGCATTTCGGAGCATCAGGGGGGGAAAGTCTGCAAGGCTAAGTATATAAATCTAAGAAAGATTGATCCTGTTTGCTTAACACAAATGGATGTTTATTAGGTCTAGTTGGTTTATAGCAAAGACATTTATTAGGTCTACTTGGCCTATTGCAAGGTTTCTGTTTCCTTGCTCAGCTTCTGTGCCTCCTATAACTTTGTCTCTTCTATAGATTAGAAAACAAATGCTTCTTTAAAGATTGATTGCATTGTCCTTTAGAGCTTTACCCTTGGAGTCCTAAGTATCTAGTCTGACTATCTATATGAACTTAATCCTTGGTCATAAGAATGAACTTTTCATTTCTCTGAGCGCTTGGTTAATTGGCATATGAAATATTGGTTATGGGCTGGAATGTAAAATATAAGTGGACAAGGGCTCCCATACTTAATCCTCCAGGAGAGAGTGGGTGGATTTCCAGAGTGAGATGCTAAATAAATCAATCCTGAATCTCCTGTTCAACCAAGTCACGGTTCTCTTCCTTCTCTCTCTCCTTCCCGCCTTTCATCCCTCCATCCCTACTTTCTTCTCCTACCTTCTTTCTTTCTTTCCTCCCTTCTTTTTCCTCCCATACTTGAATTATCATCTTCTACCTGATCATATATCTATATGTATTTCTTTCGTCACATCTGTCCATCCAGTTATCCTTCCTTTCTTCTTTCATTGAATCATTCATCCTATTGTCTGTTTGTCCATCCCTCCATCCATCCATACTTCCTTCTTCCTACCTATCCACTCATCTGCTAAGTGACTGAACTCAGAGCAAGTGTTGTAGGAAAAATCTTACAAGTGCAAAATTGGAGTGAAGACCCCTTATTTCTAATCCTCACTTCCCTCTCAGGAACCAAGTGTGAGCAGTGGTGCTCACAAACTTTTTACAGAGTGAACCAGGCATAGTGCCTGACCCTTGGGGTGAAGAAGACTTGGTCACCATTCTCAGAGACAGAGAATAACAACACAGCCTAAAGGAACCACAGTTTGGTGACTGGAAGGCTGAGGAAGGGAGACTTCTCAGCTGAAGGCCGCTGGAGAGCATTTCCTGGAGAAGTAGATGGCTGGTTGGGCCTAGACGGATGAGCAATGTGAGGATCGAATGACATGGTGGCATGTGAGATTGTAAAATGTAAAATGGACACATAAAGAGATGCTTCAATGTATTATTTTATTTATGTTTTACTTTTTACTTTTTGGCCGTGTATCACATGGGATCTTAGTTCCCGGTTGGGGCTTGATCTTATGGCCCCTGCAATGGAAGCGTGGAGTCTTAACCACTGAACTGCCAGAGAAGTTAAAATAATATCTAAGATTATTAAGATATTATGATTCTAAGCAACATGTAGACTAATGACAACTGGCCTGCCTATAAAAGGTATTTGCCAGAAGCAGCAGCAGATTCCTATGCAAGTTTTCAGGTTCAAAAATAAGTTTGCTGGGATAGGAAATAGACACGCAGAGTAGTGAGGTCAGGAAGGGGAGCACTTCAAAGTGGAGGCTTTGATCTCAGACCTGCTTGGGTCCAGGACTTGGCTGTCACTTGCTGTCCATTGTTCTTCTGTGGAATGAGGATGATAACGTAAAGAAGATTAAGTGAAATGTTTGTATTAGGGTCATGCTCATGGTGGGTGCTCTGTAAACATCAGCTACTGCTGTTCAAGGGAAGAGGACTCAAAGTCAGTAGGCCCATGCTGTTGTGAATTCATGTTTTCCTCTTAAAAAGGAGTTTGTTTGTTTAAACTGCCACCAAAGAACCAAACATGTAACTCTGGGGAAATGACTTGATTTCGCTTGGCCCTTACCTTCCTTTTCAGTCAAGCCTTTTTAGATTGTTGTGACTAAAACAAGATCAAGAACTTACAAAAACTACAAAATGAGAGCCTGGGCCACAGAAATGTTCACCTTGGCATTGTTTATCAAAAGGAAGTGAAGATTTGGAAATAACACAGAGATACAAAGAGTTGACTTTTGAAATAAATTATGAGACTCTCTTCATTAGCCGCATAAGTAGTGAAAAATAACAAGTCCCATGAGAAACAATTGTGTTTTCCTCTTGTTGAATGAAGAATCCCTCAGCACCCAAAGCAATGTCCATCATATAAATGCGTTTGGTATGAATGAATAAATAATACTGTCAAATGAATTTTGACCCCCTTGGGGGCCACCCTGGAGGAATGCCAGCTGACTGTTGTTTTGCTATATGGTGTATACAAATAGACCAGAAAGGTGAGGTGGTTTTTGAGAGGCTGTGTTGGGGGAAGAGAAAAATCAGACTACAGAGAGAATGGAGCTATTAAATGAGGGTGTTTGAGACTTTGCTGACTGGCGAGCCATACACCTCTCTCTTCCATGGCCCACAGCGTCTTCAGTGAAATACGCAGTGCCTGGCGGCTCTTTGGGGATTGGATGTGGTTTTGAAGGGTGAAATGAAATACAGAGACTGGCCTCAATTGGAGAATACCCATGGGTACCCAGTCACATCTGAGTATACTAACGTAGAGGAAAATGTAATGACGTGGAAAGATGTTAGCAACGTATTGTTGAAGAAAATAATTGGGTGCAGAAGGGATGTGCAATTGCAGTTCCATTTTGATTAAAATAGAAAAACATCTGTTCATGTCAGAATGGTGAGATTAAGGAATTTACTTTTCCTTTTTGATTATTCATGCCTTACATTTTCTTTGAGGAACATGTACTGCTTGTGAAATTGAAAATAATGTGAACTGTTTGCTGGGTTGAAGCTGTCCTTGCTGTGTTGGACTAGTGGGTAAAGAAACTGAGCCAGAAGTGAAGTGACATTGTCAAGGTCAAGCTGACTGAGTGGCTGAGTAGCCCATTGATTCACAGCCAGTTCAGTGACCTTTCCGTTTGACTGGAAGAAACCACCTCCTCGGTAGTGTTTTGAGTGCCTTGGACAAACAGCATCTGAAAGATCTGAAAGGCTGGACCATTCCCTCTTCCTTTCATTCCCTTTTGCTGGATTCCAGGGGACAATCATTGTCCAGGAGAGTGTCAGTGGCTATAAGTGCATTTCTTCTTCTCCCATTTCCAAGGACACTCATCAGGTTTTCTTTTGCACTTCAGGTCAGTAACATGACCCTCAAGCTCCTCTGGGCAGAGAATCATGTCAGCAGGATGGGCTGTAAAGCCTCCTGCAGATTGAGCCAGTTATAATCTGTGACTCATATCCGCAGATAACAATTTTCTGTAAAGGTGCCTGCTGAGTGAGAGGGACACACAGAGAGACAGGGCTAGAGGGGCAGCCAGGAAGCATACCTAGAAGCATAAACCTACAACTCTGGAACTGAAAGGGTCCTTCATGATCCATGATCACCTGTCTCATCTCTGAACGGTCTGGAAACTGAGACTCAGGTTACACAGGGCAACAGAACAGTCAGTGCCTGACCCCAGACAGCTTTGGCTTCCTAAGCATCTCTCCATTCCATCCTTTCCTGCTCTTCCTCCTGACTCCAGCCCATAGGATATCACACACCTCCCCAGTCGGTCTTCCTTCAACTCAGGGCTCTGTCACAAAGGGCCCTCCAACCATGTTGAGGAATTTAGAGTTTGATCTTGGGCAAGGAGACAGCATGGAAAAATTTTCAGAGTCAGATCTGGATTTCAGGTGGTAGATGAAATCCTCTGAACACTATGTATAGAATGGACCCAAGGAAGTTGAAGTGGGCTCAGGGAGACCCATGAAGGGGTTGCTATGATTGTCCAGGGTAAGAGGCAATGGCAGCCTGGACCAAGGCTGTGGTGATGGAAAAAAGTGGGTAGTCTCCCCGAATACTTCCAGCCCTCACTGATCTCTTCCTTTGGCACTAATAGTCAGTATCACCCAATTTAATACCTTGTCATGGGATTACCCTGCTTCCACTGTGGCTCAGTGGTAAAAAAAAATAAAAAAAAAAAATCCACCTGCAATGCAGGAGATGTAAGTTCCATCCCTGGGTTGGAAGATCCCCTGGAAGAGGGCACGGCAACCCACTCCAATATTCTTGCCTGGAAAATTCCATGGACAGAGGAACCTGGTGGGCTACAGTCCATGGAGTCATAAAGAGTCAGACATGATTGAGTGAGTATTCTCAATGGGATTATGTTATATTTGTTAGGATACTTTAAGGTGTGGCTACATAGAAACCCAACCCGAACTAGCTTAAGCTCAACACTGTTGAACATTGACATGCTTGCATTAAGTGTTCAGTAAATGATGAATGAATGAGTGAATGGCTCTTGACTCCTAGATCATTGTTCTTTCTACTACACATTAGGCAATACTCACTTAAGCCTAAATTCCATAACTGTAACTACGCTAAAGGGCATCTAATCTGGGCTTGCACCCAACTCAGGAATCTCTTCTACAACATGCCTGACACACATCCATTTGGCTGGTCTTTGGAATTCTCTGGGGACAGGACACTGACTACTTTAAAAAGCAATCTACATTTAAAGATGAAAAACATCTGGATCGATATATGTTTTAAAAAGTCAGCTTTATTGAAGTATAATTTACATATAATAAAATGCAGCAATGTAAGTATAACACTCAATTAGTTTGAAAAACATATACAGCTATGTAACCACCACTACACTGTAGTTTAGAACACTTCTGTGAGGCCCCAAACTTTGCTTGGTAACCTACGTCCCTCCCTACGTCTGCACTCCACTTCCTCTTACTCCAATCTTGCCTATTCTAGAATTTCGTTTAAATAGAATTACACACTGTTCAATCTTTTGAGTCTGGCATATTTCACTTAACATAATGCATTAGAGATTCATCTCTGTTGTTGTGTATGTCAGGAGTTTGTTCTTTTTTATTGCTGGACAGTATTCATTGAATATCTATTGCCATGATTTTTCTAGCCATTCAATTTGTTTAGTCAGTCTGCCACTTGGATTTTTTTCTAGTTTTTGGCTGTTGATAAGAGATCTACTATGATAATTTGCTTATGCATCCTGTGTAAACATATTTTTATTTGATTTCATTTGTATAAATACCTAGAATGAGATTTCCTGGTCATTTGGAAGGTATATGTTTAACTTTTTAAAGAACTGGTGAACTATTTTCCAAAGTGGAATCGTTTTGTCTTTGTATTATTTTGCATTCCTGTCAATATTGCATGAGAGTTCCAGTTCCTCCACATTGTTACAAATGCTGGGTATGGCAAGTTTTTAAAATTTCAGTCACCACAGGGAAGGAGCTAGTGGAATTGCATTGCGCTTGTCATTTTTGTTTCCCTAATGACCAGTAATCATATGGAGCATCTTTCCATGTGCCTATTTGCTATTCATATAAAATAGGTCTAATACATAGAAAATCCCAAAGACACTATTACAAAACTACTAGAGTTAATCAGTGAATTCAGCAAAGTCGCAGGATACAAAATCAATATATAGAAATCACTGGCATTCCTATACACAAACAATGAAAAATCAGAAAATGAAATCAAAGAGGCAATCCCCTTCACCATCGCAACCAAAAGAATCAAATATCTAGGAATAAACCTACCCGAAGAAACAAAAGAACTGTACACAGAAAATTACAAGACACTCATGAGAGACATTAAAGAAGAGTTAAACAGATGGAGAAATATTCCATGTTCCTGGGTCGGGAGAATCAATATTGTGAAAATGACCATACTACCAAATGTCATCTATAGATTCAATGCGATCCCTATCAAACTTCCAATAACATTCTTCACAGAACTAGACCAACATTCTACTTTCTGGGCCCAATTTCTGGTAACCTCGTCCATCCCTACGTCTGCACTCCACTTCCTCTTACTCCAATCTTGCCTATTCTAGAATTTCGTTTAAATAGAATTACACACTGTTCAATCTTTTGAGTCTGGCATATTTCACTTAACATAATGCATTAGAGATTCATCTCTGTTGTTGTGTATGTCAGGAGTTTGTTCTTTTTTATTGCTGGACAGTATTCATTGAATATCTATTGCCATGATTTTTCTAGCCATTCAATTTGTTTAGTCAGTCTGCCACTTGGATTTTTTTCTAGTTTTTGGCTGTTGATAAGAGATCTACTATGATAATTTGCTTATGCATCCTGTGTAAACATATTTTTATTTGATTTCATTTGTATAAATACCTAGAATGAGATTTCCTGGTCATTTGGAAGGTATATGTTTAACTTTTTAAAGACCTGGCAAACTATTTTCCAAAGTGGAATCGTTTTGTCTTTGTATTATTTTGCATTCCTGTCAATATTGCATGAGAGTTCCAGTTCCTCCACATTGTTACAAATGCTGGGTATGGCAAGTTTTTAAAATTTCAGTCACCACAGGGAAGGAGCTAGTGGAATTGCATTGCGCTTGTCATTTTTGTTTCCCTAATGACCAGTAATCATATGGAGCATCTTTCCATGTGCCTATTTGCTATTCATATAAAATAGGTCTAATACATAGAAAATCCCAAAGACACTATTACAAAACTACTAGAGTTAATCAGTGAATTCAGCAAAGTCGCAGGATACAAAATCAATATATAGAAATCACTGGCATTCCTATACACAAACAATGAAAAATCAGAAAATGAAATCAAAGAGGCAATCCCCTTCACCATCGCAACCAAAAGAATCAAATATCTAGGAATAAACCTACCCGAAGAAACAAAAGAACTGTACACAGAAAATTACAAGACACTCATGAGAGACATTAAAGAAGAGTTAAACAGATGGAGAAATATTCCATGTTCCTGGGTCGGGAGAATCAATATTGTGAAAATGACCATACTACCAAATGTCATCTATAGATTCAATGCGATCCCTATCAAACTTCCAATAACATTCTTCACAGAACTAGACCAACGAATAACACAGTTCATATGGAAACACAAAAGACCTCGAAGAGCCAAAGCAATCCTCAGGAAGAAGAATGGAGCTAGAGGGATCAGCCTCCCCAACTTCAGACTCTACTACGAAGCAACAGTCATCAAGACAGTATGGTACTGGCACAAAAACAGAAATATCGACGAATGGAACAAGATCGAGAACCCAGAGAGAAACCCACGCACCTATGGGTACCTTATTTTTGACAAAGGAGGCGAACATATAAAATGGGACAAAGACAGCCTCTTCAACAAATGGTGCTGGGAAAATTGGACAGCTACATGCAAGAAAATGAAGTTGGAACATACCCCGACACCATACACAAAGATCAACTCAAAATGGATTAAAGACTTAAATGTAAGGCCAGAAACCATCAAACTCTTAGAGGAGAATATAGGCAAAACACTCAAGGACATCAATCAAAGCAAGATCTTCTCTGACCCACCTGCTAGAATAGTGGAACTAAAAAGACAAATGAACATGTGGGACCTAATGAAACTTAAAAGCTTTGTACAGCTAAAGAAATTACAAAAAAGCTGAACAGACAGCCCACAGAGTGGGAGAAAATCATAGCAAATGAAACAACAGACAAAGAATTCATCTCCAACATCTACAAGCAACTCAGACAACTCAGCACTGGAAAAACGAACAACCCAATCAAAAAATGGGAAAAGGACCTAAACAGACACCTCTCCAACGATGACATACAGATGGCCCAAAAGCACATGAAACGATGCTCAACTTCACTAATAATTAGAGAAATGCAAATCAAAACTACAATGAGATATCACCTCACACCCATCAGAATGGCCATCATCCACAAATCGACAGACAATAAATGCTGGAGAGGGTACGGAGAAAAGGGAACACTCCTGCATTGCTGGTGGGAGCGTAAATTGATACAGCCTCTATGGAAGACAGTCTGGAGATTTCTTAAAAAACTAAAAATAGAAGCAACATATGACCCAGCAATCCCACTCTTAGGCTTATACCCTGACGAAATCAAAACTGAAAGAAGCACCTGTACCCCAATGTTCATTGCAGCTCTCTATACAATAGCTAGAACATGGAAGCAACCTAGATGCCCATCGACGAACGAATGGATCCAAAAGCTCTGGTACATATATACAATGGAATACTACACAGCTGTAAAGAGAAATGCAGAAGAATCAACCCTAATGAGGTGGCTGGATCTAGAACGTATCATAAAAAGTGAAGTCAGTCAGAAAGAGAAGGACAAATACAGTATATTAACACATATATATGGAATCTAGTAGGATGGTGATGATGGCACATGCAGTGAAGCGACAGAAAGACAGACATGGACAGTGGACATATGGACATTGTGGGGAAGGAACAGTGGGTGAGAGGTGTAAAGGAAGTAGCATGAAGGCCTGTACTATCATAAGTGAAGAAAATAGCTCTAGTCATTGCTCTGTGAGAAAAGGGGATCCTTCAGGGGTGCTGTGTGATGGTCGGGAGGGGAGGGAAGGGGGGGATATACATATGACTAATCTGAGAACATACATATCTGTAAACAACAAAACTCTGTAAAAGTTAAAAGTAAAATAAAGGCTTAAAAAAAAAACTGGCAAATAAATAAATAAATAAAAATAAAATAGGTCTACTTTTAAAGCAATACTTTCTGCTTTGAGAAATCTCCAAGTTCCATGGTTCAGTTTAACAAATATCTATTTACTTACTCTATGTTGCTGTGAGGGCTGTTGTACCTAAGATTAAGACTCAATCTCTGGCCTTAACTTGCTCATAGTCTCATGGGGGAAATGGATACTAAAAGGGGAAGATGTTCTCACTCAAGGTGTCAGTACGTTAGTAGAGCTGAGCCCAGGATATGGCGAAGACCTCTTTCCAGCGGGGTGTGACGGCCAAGTGGAAGGCTTGAGGGGGTAGGGCATGAGCTGAGGGGAACTTCCACTGAAATTCTATCATCACAGAGATGCAGGCACATTATCATTCATATGTCATATTAGACAATATATTTTTGAATGTTATATGTCATTTATATCACATATATAGTATATATATTCAAATTATATATATCTACCTATCAAAGAATTCCTAAGTGATTAGAAACATCAAAACAGATAGTTATGTTAATTGTATATATTACGTATTTTAACTCTGATGTTTCATTAAGACAGCTTTCATTTAAGATATGTATATACTAGGTTTCACATACATATTATATATTTATTTATTTATTGAGCATTCAGTTATTCCACATGAGTTGGGTCCACACCATCAATAAGAGGCTGTTGCTATGGCCCTTGAAACTGAGAGTCAGAGAGCTAGAAAACTAGCCCCAAGTCACTCAAACGTGGAGCCAATCTTTGACCCCAAATCTTGGGACTTTTAAGTTCAAATACTGTTTAGAATAGTATCTGAGTACAATTGGCATGTTTGTACCACAATTTTAGGATTTAATGTACTATAATCAAAGTGAAGGTCCAAGGCATTATGGATTGGGTTGTTCTCTAGAATTCCCCAAGTATTTAACCAAATCCCTCATTTAGCCCATGAAGTCACCAAGGTACAGAGGAGACAGCCACACAGTGAGTGACCCAGGGTCCAGGTCCAGGTCTCCTGACTCCATGCTGGTTTTATGAGAGTGCTGCTTCTCGGTGCTGACAAGCTTGCTGAATCAGTCCCTGCTTATTTGCAGCAGTCTGCACTGCTGTAGGCTAAGGAGTGAATGATAATGGAAGACGGCCTCAAAAGACCTGAATTCAAATCTCAGTCCTGCCATTTCCAAGCTGAATGACTGTGGCAAGTTACCTAACCATCTGTGAAATGGGGATAATACCACCACTGACATCATAGAGTTGCTGAGAGGCTCCAAAGAACAAAGCACAGAAAGCCCATCCCTTAAGATCTGGATTTTGCTATTTGTTAAATAAATGGAGGAACACAAGCACTTAGTTTCCTGCTGGGCTCATAATAGCACTGGATAAATTACACAATGACCAGTTTTCTATTTAATAATTGCACTAAAATTTTTTATGAAGATCGAATTAAAGAAAATTTAAGTAGAGAACATTCTCACTAAAATCAAAACTCGGATGTATAGTTTTCATTTCTCCATGTTTTCTCCAAAACTTAATGCCATTTGGAAATTGCATTAAAATGATTTATTATTAAGAAGCTGAGAACAACACTAGAAGTACAATTGTAAAGAAAACCCACCACCCAGATACACTACTGGTTTTCGTTTTTCCACGTTGCCTTTCAACTTTTATTCAGAATTTTTTTCTTCATTGGAATCAGAATAGCTCTCTTTACTTAAAATTATTTAATAAATAAAGCTCATGAACTCTGTGCTTGTGATTTCTAATGGTTCCGTACCCTTCTATCTAGTAGAATCATTCCAATAACTTAGAGAAACGCATCCCCTGTCAAAAATTATACCAGATTATTGAAACCGTGTAATTCAGGCTGGGACTCAAACCCAGACAAAACCCAGATTAGGATTTGAACCCATGGACTGGGACTGAGATTATACATCTGGTCTCAAGACTTAGCGAAGCTCAGGTTTTTGATGTTTCATCACAGAAAGAATTCAGTGTGAGGCAAAGTGATAGGTAAGAAGTGGATTTATTTGGAGAGAAACACACTCCACAGAGTGTGGGCCGTCTCAGGAGGCAAGAGTGAGCCTAGGTACAGGGTTGTCAGTTTTTACAGAGGTGGGTAATTTCACAGGCTAATGAGTTGGAAGAGTACTTCAGCTATTTGGGGGAAGGGGTAGATATTTCCAGGTATTGGGCCACCTTCCTCTTTTTGACCTTTTTTGGTCAGTCTTGGAGCTGTCCCTGTAAGTGTGTCATTCAGCTTACTGATAGGCTAAATGAGTGACTTGTCCACCTTCTTGGACCTATTTGGTTCTAATCAGTTTATGTCATTCAGGCCTTACTATACTATAAACGACAGAGGCTAAGCCAAAGAACAAAGCACAGAAAGCCCATCCCTTAAGATCTGGATTTTGCTATTTGTTAAATAAATGGAGGAACACAAGCACTTAGTTTCCTGCTGGGCTCATAATAGCACTGGATAAATTACACAATGACCAGTTTTCTATTTAATAATTGCACTAAAATTTTTTATGAAGATCGAATTAAAGAAAATTTAAGTAGAGAACATTCTCACTAAAATCAAAACTCGGATGTATAGTTTTCATTTCTCCATGTTTTCTCCAAAACTTAATGCCATTTGGAAATTGCATTAAAATGATTTATTATTAAGAAGCTGAGAACAACACTAGAAGTACAATTGTAAAGAAAACCCACCACCCAGATACACTACTGGTTTTCGTTTTTCCACGTTGCCTTTCAACTTTTATTCAGAATTTTTTTCTTCATTGGAATCAGAATAGCTCTCTTTACTTAAAATTATTTAATAAATAAAGCTCATGAACTCTGTGCTTGTGATTTCTAATGGTTCCGTACCCTTCTATCTAGTAGAATCATTCCAATAACTTAGAGAAACGCATCCCCTGTCAAAAATTATACCAGATTATTGAAACCGTGTAATTCAGGCTGGGACTCAAACCCAGACAAAACCCAGATTAGGATTTGAACCCATGGACTGGGACTGAGATTATACATCTGGTCTCAAGACTTAGCGAAGCTCAGGTTTTTGATGTTTCATCACAGAAAGAATTCAGTGTGAGGCAAAGTGATAGGTAAGAAGTGGATTTATTTGGAGAGAAACACACTCCACAGAGTGTGGGCCGTCTCAGGAGGCAAGAGTGAGCCTAGGTACAGGGTTGTCAGTTTTTACAGAGGTGGGTAATTTCACAGGCTAATGAGTTGGAAGAGTACTTCAGCTATTTGGGGGAAGGGGTAGATATTTCCAGGTATTGGGCCACCTTCCTCTTTTTGACCTTTTTTGGTCAGTCTTGGAGCTGTCCCTGTAAGTGTGTCATTCAGCTTACTGATAGGCTAAATGAGTGACTTGTCCACCTTCTTGGACCTATTTGGTTCTAATCAGTTTATGTCATATCCTCAGGCTATGTCTTTCTTTTAAGGGTTGTACCCCTATATACAACGGAATATTACTCAGCCATTAAAAACATAAAATAATGCTGTTTGCATCAACCTGAACAGACCTAAAGAGTGCTATACTGAGTGAAGAAAGACAGACAGAGAAATATCGTATTGACATCCCTTATATGTGGAATCTAAAAGAAATGATCCAAATGAACTTACAAACAGAAAGAGACTCAGAGACTTAGAAAATGAAACTATGGTAGCTTAAGGCAAGAAGAAGCATTTACGTGTTCATGATGCTGCAGTGTGGTCGCAGCTTGGTGGAGCTGAGTCATCTCTGCTGTACACAGGACGAGGCAGCTCCCCCAGGGCCGGTGTTGCAGCAGAGGAGGCTGGAGTGGCTGCGAGTCAGCTGGTTCTGGTTTTGCGGTCTCTCATCCTTCAGGGCCGCTTTGTCTCCACATGGTCTATCTAGCATGTTAGCAGGGCCTCTTTACACAGAGGTTGGCTGCCCAGAGAGCGGAAGCAGACGCTTCCATTATCCTGACACCTAGGGCGGGTCCTGGTGTAGCATCCTCTCTGCTGCATTCTCTGGGTCAAATCAAGTCAGAAAGCTAGTCCGAAATCCAAAGGAAGAATGAGACCCCCACCGTGGAAGCTGGAGGAGCAGCATGCACGTGTGTGGGCGGCGCTGTTGACCGCCCTTTAGATAGCGAGAGATCAGGGCTTCAAACACAGGCCTGCCTGCCTGACGCCAGGCTCCAAACCCAGCCTCCCCACCCCCAGGCCACCTCAGTGAGTATTTTTGCCTGGCCAGCTTTTCCTCTTCCTTCTACTCATTTTTAAGGTGAACTCCCAGAAACAGAGAAACCTGGTCAAAGGACAGGCATGTTGCTGGGTTCTGCACTGAGACAAGTCGGCCTCTGCGGAGCAAAGTGATCTCTTGAGCTTTCCCGTCAGGATCTTGCTTAACTCGCCTTCTCCTCTTCACTGAGGAGGTCCAGGTTTCACTTTGTTCCTTCTAGCGCCGCACCTACTTTGATAGAGGAAATCTTGGCTCCTGCTATGGCAGATCTCCTCGGGATTCTGGGGGGCAATAAAGGCAGCAGAGTCGTGGGGAGCAGCTGCTGCTGAGCTGTGTAGGTGAGTATTCCCTGTGGGGCAGAGGCACCTCTGGCAAAGGCACCTGATTTCCTTTGGGGGAGACAGCCCTCCCCCACATTATAGCCAGACCTTTTCTGTGGGCTGTGGACCACCTGACAGTCTGTAAAAGCCTACGGACCCCTCCTCATATATATGTTTTTACATACTTAATATCAGCTACAAATAATGTTTTTTAAAAAATCAATTATATTTAAATAGTTCCTAAATGATAAGAAATTTTGATATAATAATACATATTTCTTTATTAACATATGAAATAATAAGATCTAACGGGCCTGCTAGCTACCATAAATCTCAAAATAGTGATGAACATCAATGATATTTTGTGACGAGGCAAGCCTCCCCAGGGCCGGTGTTGCAGCAGAGGAGGCTGGAGTGGCTGAGTCAGCTGGTTCTGGTTTTGCGGTCTCTCATCCTTCCGGGCCGCTTTGTCGCCACATGGTCTCTCCCGCCTGTTAGCAGGGCCTCTTTACACAGAGGTTGGCTGCCCAGAGAGCGGAAGCAGACGCTTCCATTATCCTGACACCTAGGGCGGGTCCTGGTGTAGCATCCTCTCTGCTGCATTCTCTGGGTCAAATCAAGTCAGAAAGCTAGTCCGAAATCCAAAGGAAGAATGAGACCCCCACCGTGGAAGCTGGAGGAGCAGCATGCACGTGTGTGGGCGGCGCTGTTGACCGCCCTTTAGATAGCGAGAGATCAGGGCTTCAAACACAGGCCTGCCTGCCTGACGCCAGGCTCCAAACCCAGCCTCCCCACCCCCAGGCCACCTCAGTGAGTATTTTTGCCTGGCCAGCTTTTCCTCTTCCTTCTACTCATTTTTAAGGTGAACTCCCAGAAACAGAGAAACCTGGTCAAAGGACAGGCATGTTGCTGGGTTCTGCACTGAGACAAGTCGGCCTCTGCGGAGCAAAGTGATCTCTTGAGCTTTCCCGTCAGGATCTTGCTTAACTCGCCTTCTCCTCTTCACTGAGGAGGTCCAGGTTTCACTTTGTTCCTTCTAGCGCCGCACCTACTTTGATAGAGGAAATCTTGGCTCCTGCTATGGCAGATCTCCTCGGGGATTCTGGGGGACAATAAAGGCAGCAGAGTCGTGGGGAGCAGCTGCTGCTGAGCTGTGTAGGTGAGTATTCCCTGTGGGGCAGAGGCACCTCTGGCAAAGGCACCTGATTTCCTTTGGGGGAGACAGCCCTCCCCCACATTATAGCCAGACCTTTTCTGTGGGCTGTGGACCACCTGACAGTCTGTAAAAGCCTACGGACCCCTCCTCATATATATGTTTTTACATACTTAATATCAGCTACAAATAATGTTTTTTAAAAAATCAATTATATTTAAATAGTTCCTAAATGATAAGAAATTTTGATATAATAATACATATTTCTTTATTAACATATGAAATAATAAGATCTAACGGGCCTGCTAGCTACCATAAATCTCAAAATAGTGATGAACATCAATGATATTTTGTGATAAGATATGAAGCATCTGTGACTTCTGTTGGTGCATAATTACAGGACCTTTTAATTCTGCTGTGAAATGTTTGCTACATTCATAATAGAAGGAAATGCTAGGTTTCATTTAGAAGTTAATACAAAGAGCTATAATTATTTCTCATTCAAATTAATGCTCTCTTGTTAAGAAACCTAGGTTTGGTGGGGTGAGGGGGTTGGTATGAAAAGCTTGACTCCTGATCAGAGGTGGGCATGTAACCCAGTACTGACCAATCAGAGCTGGGATCGGCTTAGCGATAGGAATTTGAGCCAAACTGATATAATCAGAGTGAATCCTAGTCTTTTCCTGGGCAACTGGGACAGTTTCTTTGCTGGACTTGCTTAAGAGGATTGGGGTTAGGTCTGGAACATACCATCTTGCCATCACCAGGACAGAACCTGTCTCAGAATGAAGCTGAAGCAGAGGAAAATAACTGAGAAGCGAACAGCCACATCTCCCTGGTGACATTTTCCCTATAAATGTGTTAATTATGGAAGCCAATATATCATCTGTTAAAACCCTACTTAAGTAGAGTTTTATTATTATTATTAATTGTAACCAAAACAACCACGACTAATACTCTATAGCCTCACAGAGCTTAGCAAAATGCCTGGCACAAAGTAGATTGCTCATGAAGGAGTGATGAATGAGTTTCAAACAACATAACAACATGATTGATATTATTCACTAAACTCATACATGCAGATCTGGCTTGTTTGTGCATTAAAAGATGAAAGGGTATACCCAGAGTAAGCTTTCCACAGGCCTTTGGGGAGACAGCCCTCCCCCACATTATAGCCAGACCTTTTCTGTGGGCTGTGGACCACCTGACAGTCTGTAAAAGCCTACGGACCCCTCCTCATATATATGTTTTTACATACTTAATATCAGCTACAAATAATGTTTTTTAAAAAATCAATTATATTTAAATAGTTCCTAAATGATAAGAAATTTTGATATAATAATACATATTTCTTTATTAACATATGAAATAATAAGATCTAACGGGCCTGCTAGCTACCATAAATCTCAAAATAGTGATGAACATCAATGATATTTTGTGATAAGATATGAAGCATCTGTGACTTCTGTTGGTGCATAATTACAGGACCTTTTAATTCTGCTGTGAAATGTTTGCTACATTCATAATAGAAGGAAATGCTAGGTTTCATTTAGAAGTTAATACAAAGAGCTATAATTATTTCTCATTCAAATTAATGCTCTCTTGTTAAGAAACCTAGGTTTGGTGGGGTGAGGGGGTTGGTATGAAAAGCTTGACTCCTGATCAGAGGTGGGCATGTAACCCAGTACTGACCAATCAGAGCTGGGATCGGCTTAGCGATAGGAATTTGAGCCAAACTGATATAATCAGAGTGAATCCTAGTCTTTTCCTGGGCAACTGGGACAGTTTCTTTGCTGGACTTGCTTAAGAGGATTGGGGTTAGGTCTGGAACATACCATCTTGCCATCACCAGGACAGAACCTGTCTCAGAATGAAGCTGAAGCAGAGGAAAATAACTGAGAAGCGAACAGCCACATCTCCCTGGTGACATTTTCCCTATAAATGTGTTAATTATGGAAGCCAATATATCATCTGTTAAAACCCTACTTAAGTAGAGTTTTATTATTATTATTAATTGTAACCAAAACAACCACGACTAATACTCTATAGCCTCACAGAGCTTAGCAAAATGCCTGGCACAAAGTAGATTGCTCATGAAGGAGTGATGAATGAGTTTCAAACAACATAACAACATGATTGATATTATTCACTAAACTCATACATGCAGATCTGGCTTGTTTGTGCATTAAAAGATGAAAGGGTATACCCAGAGTAAGCTTTCCACAGGCTTTTGTGGATTGAATGAATAAAGGAATGTATCCATTGTCATTTCTTTCTATCCCCAGCTCTGTGTAGTCTTTAGTGATATAACCAGGACTGTATAAACACCTGGAGAACACAAGTCTAGGAACATGATGGACCAAGTGTTACAAATCAATTCCATGGCACACACCCTGGGGAGAGCCATGCAGCAATTTGAAGGAAGTAAATTAAAAGACACTTGTTCCGGGCCTCCTTGGTGGTCCAGTGGGTTAGGACACCGCCTCGCAGTGCAAGGGGTGCCGGTTCGATCCCATTCCACGGGCCTTGGAGCGGCTGGACCGATGTGTTCAATTACCAAACCGGAGCTCTGGAGCGTGTCCACCCAGAGGTGGTGCTCTGGGACAACAGAGGCAACTGCGATGGGAGGCCCACACAGGCCAAAGAATAAAGATGGACGAAAACAGATAAATGAAAGATCAATAGAAGTGGCCTGCCTGCCCCTCTCCCTCCCCAATCCACCCTCCCACCAAAAGACACTTGTTCCTTGGAAGAAAAGCTATGACAAACCTAGACAGCATATTACAAAGCAGAGACATCACTTTGCTGACAAAGAAAGGTCCATATAGTCAAAGCTATGATGTTTTCAGTAGTCACGCATGAATGTGAGAGTTGGAGAATAAAAAAGGCTGAGCATCGAAGAACTGATGCTTTCGAACTGTGGTGCTGGAGAAGACTCTAGAGAGTCTCTAGGACAGCAAGGAAATCAAACCAGTCAGTCCTAGAGGAAACCAGCCCTGAATATTCATTGGAAGGACTGATGCTGATGGTGAGGTTCCAGTACTTTGGCCCCCTGATGCAAAGAGCCAACTCACTGGAGAAGACCCTGATGCTGGGAAAGACTGAGAGTAAGAGGAGAAGGGAATGACAGAGGATGAGATGGTTGGAAGGCATCACTGAGTCAATGGACATGAGTTTGAGCAAACTCAGGGAAATAGTGAAGGACAGGGAAGCCTGATGTGCTGTAATTCATGGGGTAACAAAGGGTTGGACACGACTGAGCGACTAAACAACAACAATTTGGAGGAATAGGTAAAACTATATGTACTGGTATGGACAGAACTTCAAGTCACATTGAGAAGGAAATTACAAAATAGTAATTCTAGTAGGATTCCACTTTTGTTTAAGTCTCTAATGAAACTTTGAAGATTTCTAGATTTTATGAGTATATAAAACAAAGAAAAATCCTTTTTTTTTCTTTTCTGGGAGGTCATTTTTGAAACAGTACCAGTGGGCATCTATGGGGAAGGAGTAGTGTTGGGTGAAGGTGGTCATAGAAACGTGTCCTTTCTTTGTATTATTTACAGTATTAAAAAAATATGTAGGGGCTTCCCTGGTGGTCCAGTGGGTAAGGACACCGCCTTGCAGTGCAAGGGGTGCTGGTTTGATCCCTGGCCTGGGAAGATCCCACGTGCCACAGGGCAGCTAGACTGATGTGTCCAATTACCGGGCTGGAGCTCTGGAGCATGTGCGCCCAGAGCCCATGCTCCACGACAAGAGAGGCCACTGCGATGGGAGACCCACACGGACCAAAAGAACAAAGATGGATGAAAATAAATAAATGAAAGACCACCAATAAAAGTGGCCCGCCTGCCACCCTTCCTCCCCGCCCCCTCCCCACTCCCCAAAAAGTATTTATTTGGCTGCGCTGGGTCTTAGTTGTGGCACTTAGGATCTAATGTTATTTTGTTTATTTATTTGGCTGCTCTGGGTCTTAATTGCAGCATATGAGATCTAGTTGTCTGAACAGGGATTGATCTCAGGGCCTCCTGCACTAGGAGTGCGGAGTATTAGCTGTTGGACCACCAGGGAAGTCTCTTGTTTACACTTTTTATACAAGGATAAAATAATTACATCTCATGTAATTTAAAATAATTTGTAATGTAGGATTTTCTTAGTGGTCCAGTGGTTAAGACTGAGCTTTCAGTGCAGGGGGTGTGAGTTCGATCTCTGGTTGGGGCACTGAGATCCCATATGTCATGCGGTGAGGCCAAAAAGTTAAAAAGAAAAAGAAGAATCCCCCCCCATACACACACACACACATATGTATATTTATATTATGTGTATATATAATGAAAAATAATAGCTCTGAAAGAAGGTGGAATATTCCCTTTCAACCGATCTTTCATCTTTGGAGTTGTCTGTCAGGATTCTCAGGGTGCTGGAGAGCTCAGGGCTGTGCCCATCATCCTGTACCCAGAACGCTCTGCTGCTCCATGAAGCCACGCCGAGTCCTCCATCCTTTGCCCTGCCTGAGGCCATGCCCTTTCCCCGGGGCTCTGCAGTTCTGGCTGCTCCAGGAGCCAACTTTGAAGATTTCTAGATTTTATGAGTATATAAAACAAAGAAAAATCCTTTTTTTCTTTTCTGGGAGGTCATTTTTGAAACAGTACCAGTGGGCATCTATGGGGAAGGAGTAGTGTTGGGTGAAGGTGGTCATAGAAACGTGTCCTTTCTTTGTATTATTTACAGTATTAAAAAAATATGTAGGGGCTTCCCTGGTGGTCCAGTGGGTAAGGACACCGCCTTGCAGTGCAAGGGGTGCTGGTTTGATCCCTGGCCTGGGAAGATCCCACGTGCCACAGGGCAGCTAGACTGATGTGTCCAATTACCGGGCTGGAGCTCTGGAGCATGTGCGCCCAGAGCCCATGCTCCACGACAAGAGAGGCCACTGCGATGGGAGACCCACACGGACCAAAAGAACAAAGATGGATGAAAATAAATAAATGAAAGACCACCAATAAAAGTGGCCCGCCTGCCACCCTTCCTCCCCGCCCCCTCCCCACTCCCCAAAAAGTATTTATTTGGCTGCGCTGGGTCTTAGTTGTGGCACTTAGGATCTAATGTTATTTTGTTTATTTATTTGGCTGCTCTGGGTCTTAATTGCAGCATATGAGATCTAGTTGTCTGAACAGGGATTGATCTCAGGGCCTCCTGCACTAGGAGTGCGGAGTATTAGCTGTTGGACCACCAGGGAAGTCTCTTGTTTACACTTTTTATACAAGGATAAAATAATTACATCTCATGTAATTTAAAATAATTTGTAATGTAGGATTTTCTTAGTGGTCCAGTGGTTAAGACTGAGCTTTCAGTGCAGGGGGTGTGAGTTCGATCTCTGGTTGGGGCACTGAGATCCCATATGTCATGCGGTGGGGCCCAAAAAAGTTAAAAAGAAAAAGAAGAATCCCCCCCCATACACACACACACACATATGTATATTTATATTATGTGTATATATAATGAAAAATAATAGCTCTGAAAGAAGGTGGAATATTCCCTTTCAACCGATCTTTCATCTTTGGAGTTGTCTGTCAGGATTCTCAGGGTGCTGGAGAGCTCAGGGCTGTGCCCATCATCCTGTACCCAGAACGCTCTGCTGCTCCATGAAGCCACGCCGAGTCCTCCATCCTTTGCCCTGCCTGAGGCCATGCCCTTTCCCCGGGGCTCTGCAGTTCTGGCTGCTCCAGGAGCCAAAGGGTTTCCACCCCATATAAAATGCTCCTAGAGTGGCCTACTGACCTGGATTCTGTCTCAGTATCCTGACTCCAACTGTCTCTGCTGCTAAGCTACACATGGCTTGAATGACCTCCCCTGCGAAGGGGAGAGGGAGTCAGAGCATCCCACAGTCAGGGCGGAGGCCTCAGGGAGACACCGTCCAGGGCGTCCGGGGTGGCTGATTCAGTCCGAGCCCACTGTCGTGCAGACTGGGCATCTGAGTCCCAGCATGGAGACGTTTGTCCAGATGTGAGTTCAGTGCCTGGGTGGGACTCCAAACTGACTTCCAGTTCAAAGCTCATTTTAGGGAAGGTTCCTCCCAGTTCCATCATAGCCTCTCCTTTGGGATGAGATCTCAAGGCCCTGAAACCTCCTTGTTACAAGGCGTATTTGTTACTTAAATAACAGAGCACTCAGCAACATAGTTTCTCAAGGAGTTTGGTTTTCAGTATAGAAAGCAGACAGCAAGTTACAGTTTATTTCACTTATTTTAAAAACAAAGTTGGAGCAACACAAATGAAAATATGAAAAGAAATCATCCCCATCATCCTAATTGTGGTGTTTGTTCACACTCCTTATGGCACTCTCTCTCCACACTTTACACACACACTTATGCATATAACTGCAATCACTTTATAAACAGGTTTATAGTCCTGTTTCACTTGATGTTTAACATGTTTTCCTGTATATTATCCATATAGCTTTCTACCTTCTTCAGAGTATTTTATCAAAGAAATAAGCCACTATTTATATAACTACACCTTTGTTGTTTTTGCACTATCAAATATTTCAAATACACAGGAAAGCACAAGACGCAATACACTGCACAGATTTAACAAATACTGATATTTTAAAAATATTTTTGAGATTAAAAGAAATCACGGTTACCTCTGGACCTCTCTTATATACAATGTATTCTAATCTCATCAGGAGACACTACCTAATTTACAGGGTCTGGTGTGAAAACAGACGCAGGAACCTTTACTTAAAAGCAGAGCGACTGGGGCTTCCCTGGTGGTCCAGTGGGTAAGGACACCGCCTTGCAGTGCAGGGGGCGCCGGTCCGATCCCTGGCCTGGGAAGATCCCAAGTGCCGCGGAGCGGCTGGACCCATGTGTCCAATTACCAAGCCGGAGCTCCGGAGCGCATGCGCCCAGAGCCGGCGCTCTGAGACAAGAGAGGCCACCGCGATGGGAGGCCCACACGGGCCAAAGAACAAAGATGGATGAAAATAGACAAATGAAAGACCAATAGAAGTAGCTCGCCTGTCCCCCTCCCTCCCCAGCCCCCCATAAATAAATAAATAAATCTTAAAAAAAAAAAAAAAAAAAAAAAAGGCAGAGCGACTGCAGAATAGTTAACCACGCCAGAGTCCGAGTGGCTGCCCCGGTGGGGTGACACACCCACGGAACCAGTCCGGGGTCCCCCTCTCCTCTCCCTTTCCTAAAATGAGCTGTGCCTTTGCTCTTCCCTGTTTATGCTTTTGCTTCATATATATGTGTGGACCAATGGTGTGGAGTGTTATTTTGCATATTTAAAGATATTACCTACATAGAATAATACTGTAAGTATTCCTTCGGCTGCTCGTTTCTCTCATTCAATGTTTTTATGATTTATTTTTGTGGATTCATGCAGCTGTTCTTGATTTTCACAGAGGTCTAAACTTCCATTGTGTGATATCACCGCAGTTCATTATTTCCTGAACCTATATATATATATGTATTTTTTTTTTTTTTTTACCATAACTAACTACTGCAGTGAACATCCTCAAACAGTTCTCTGTGCATGTGTGTGAGCTTTTGTCTACTGCCAGTTACAAGGTGTGGAATTAAACTTTTCTGTCTTACTAGATGTCGAGGTTCTTTCCCATTTTTTTTTGGCCTTCGTGTGTTCCCTTGTATGTCTCCTCTTGTTCCACAGTCATCTGAAAATACTCCTTAGGAGATGTCCTGATGAGTTGCCTCTCCTCTAAGAACCACCATCCACTGAAGCCAGAACTGGGGTGTCCTGACCCTTCCCTGCAGTCACCCCACCATTTCTTATCTATGGCTGTTGATTCCCACTCTAAAATGTGACTTCAGCCTTCCACTCCTCCACAATGAACCTCTCTGTGTGTGCTCAGTTGCTTCAGTCATGTCTAACTCTTTGTGACCCTATGGACTGTAACCCCTCAGGCTCCTCTGTCCATGGATTTCTTCAGGCAAGAATACTGGAGTGGGTGACTGTCCCTTCCTCCAGGGGATCTTCCTGACCCAAGGATCAAACCTCTGTCTCTTATGTCTCCTGTATTGGCAGGTGAGTTCTTTACCATTAGTGCCACCTGGGAAACCCCATCCACTCTTCCAGATCCCTCCTTCTGCTTTCATTGTCTTGGCCCAGAGTCCTGCCTCTTCTCTGGGCTCTTCTCCAAGCCTCACCCAGTTTTCAGTCCCCTCCACCAACTTCCCCCATTAAAGAACTTATTATAGGGCTTCCCTGGTGGTCCAGTGGTTAAGAAACTGCCTGCCAATGCAGAGGACGTAGGTTTGATCTCTGATTCAGGAAGAGACCACATGCTGGGGAGCAACTAAGCCCGTATGCCACAACTATTGAGCTGTAGAGCCCGCAAACTGCAACTACTGAGTCCACATGCTGCAACCACTGAAGCCCGTGTGCTGAGAGTCTGTGCTCTGCAACAAAAGAAGCCACTGCAATGAGAAGCCCGAGCACCACAACTAGAGAGTAGTCCCCACTCCTGCTGCAACTAGACAAAGCCTGAGTGTGGCAGTGAGACCCAGTGTACCCCAAATAAGTAATCTTTTTCTACAAAAGAACTTATCACACTCTGACAAACTGCTTGTTGACAAGTCTCTCCACTGCATTTTGTGGAGATCAGAGCTATGAGGTATGAAAGAGTAAGGATTGTATTATGGTTACCATTTGTGGGTCTATAGCACAGTGCCTGGCATCTGGCACATTCTAAAAGTATTTATTAAACCCACCTATTTATCTATTCACATAAACATTATGCTGTAGCAGTCCCAGCTTTTGAATCAGATCCTTAGGATAAATTTCCAAAGGAGAAATATTTTTTTTTACTTGAGATATAGTTTATTTACAATATTATATTGGTTTCAGATATACAGCATAGTGATTCAATATTCTTACAGATTAAACGGCCTTAGAGTTATTATAAGACAGTGGCTATAATTCCCTGTGCTATATAATCTATTTTATACTTAGTATTTTGTATCTATTAATCCCATGCCCCCAAAAGGAGCATTACTGATGATTTAGGATAGTGAATGTGAAGTTCAAAGTCCCCTGTAAGTGAACTTGAACCACACAAAATTCTAGGTCAGGTAGGACAGAAAAAGTTGATTCTTAATAAGGTCCCAAAGTGATAAAGTGTAAAGATACTCACAAACAACAGGTACTCAAGTGTTCTTACCATCTGCTTACCTTATTATTTTTTTTAATTTTAGCCCACTCCACCTCCTTTTTCCATCCATCTTTATTCTCTGGCCTGTGGACTTTTGGGCTCTAGCACTCTAGAGTGCTGACTTGTAATTGGACCCACCGGCCCGTTAGACTGCCTGCCAATGCAGAGGACCAACTTCCCCATTAAAGAACTTATTATAGGGCTTCCCGGGGATTCTCTGAATGCAGAGGACGGGTTTGATCTCTGATTCAGGAAGAGACCACATGCTGGGGAGCAACTAAGCCCGTATGCCACAACTATTGAGCTGTAGAGCCCGCAAACTGCAACTACTGAGTCCACATGCTGCAACCACTGAAGCCCGTGTGCTGAGAGTCTGTGCTCTGCAACAAAAGAAGCCACTGCAATGAGAAGCCCGAGCACCACAACTAGAGAGTAGTCCCCACTCCTGCTGCAACTAGACAAAGCCTGAGTGTGGCAGTGAGACCCAGTGTACCCCAAATAAGTAATCTTTTTCTACAAAAGAACTTATCACACTCTGACAAACTGCTTGTTGACAAGTCTCTCCACTGCATTTTGTGGAGATCAGAGCTATGAGGTATGAAAGAGTAAGGATTGTATTATGGTTACCATTTGTGGGTCTATAGCACAGTGCCTGGCATCTGGCACATTCTAAAAGTATTTATTAAACCCACCTATTTATCTATTCACATAAACATTATGCTGTAGCAGTCCCAGCTTTTGAATCAGATCCTTAGGATAAATTTCCAAAGGAGAAATATTTTTTTTTACTTGAGATATAGTTTATTTACAATATTATATTGGTTTCAGATATACAGCATAGTGATTCAATATTCTTACAGATTAAACGGCCTTAGAGTTATTATAAGACAGTGGCTATAATTCCCTGTGCTATATAATCTATTTTATACTTAGTATTTTGTATCTATTAATCCCATGCCCCCAAAAGGAGCATTACTGATGATTTAGGATAGTGAATGTGAAGTTCAAAGTCCCCTGTAAGTGAACTTGAACCACACAAAATTCTAGGTCAGGTAGGACAGAAAAAGTTGATTCTTAATAAGGTCCCAAAGTGATAAAGTGTAAAGATACTCACAAACAACAGGTACTCAAGTGTTCTTACCATCTGCTTACCTTATTATTTTTTTTAATTTTAGCCCACTCCACCTCCTTTTTTTCCATCCATCTTTATTCTCTGGCCTGTGTGGGCCTCCCATTCCAGTGGCCTTCCTTGTTGCAGAGCACTGGCTCTGCACGCAGGCACTCTAGAGTGCTGACTTGTAATTGGACCCACCGGCCCAGCCTCTCTGCAGCACATGGGATCTTCCCTGGCTGGGGATTGAACCGGCAGCCCCTGCACTGCAAGGCGGGCTCTTTACCCACTGGACCACCAGGGAAGCCCTGCTTACCTTATTTGATAGAGATACTAAATTCAGATGTTGCTCTTTAATTCAGGTAACTCTTTAAATGTTGCTGTATTATACATATAATACACACATATATGTATTTGATACATCTTATCATCTATCTATCTATCCATCCATTTATCTATCTATCAACCTGGTAGGATTTACATCTCTGTAACAAAAGAAAGCATTCACATCACTGGGCCTTTGTTTATCCATCTATCAAATGGGCATAAGGAGGGATCTATCTAGGATCATTTTTCTCTGTGGGCAGATGAGGAAAAAGCAGGTATTTCTCTTCCTACCCTGACTCATTATTCCCATGCTTTGGGCACAGTCATTAACAAGGCAGAGGCGAGTGAAGGAAAATTCATTCTTGCAAAGCTGGGAAACAGTCATAGGTGACATCGCAGCTGTTATTGTTCCTCACATGCTGATTTGGAATCCCTTTCGTCATTTGCTGCATGTGAAAGAGTGGCCTGCAAAGTTTCCCTCAAATGCACTAGTGAGTGTATAAGTTGGCCCTGGAGGGAGAAGAGGGCAGCACAAGGAAATGCCTGGCTTATGGTGGACTTTTTTTTTTTTTCCTGATTGCACTGTGTGGCATGTGGAACCCATGCCCTCTGCGGTGGAAGCATGGAGTCTTAACCACAGGACCACCAGGGAAGTCCCATGATAGACTTTCAAGGACCAAAAGCTCTTGTCCCCAGTTCTGAAACCCTCAACGGATACAACTGGATAGTGCCTTCCACAGGCTCAGCCGTGAGGAGAATCTGTCCTGTGAAGACACGGGAGCGCTACACACCCAACCCGGAGCCCCGGCTTCCAGTCCCGGCTCTGTCCTGAAGGGTTGTGTGGCCTTGGCCACATTCTGCTGCGTGTGCAGCCAAGCTGGTGGATAACATACCCTCCACAGTTCTCAGGTTCTACAACTCAGTAGAAGATAGCGCTGGCTCTCTGGATTAACGATACAAACCAGGAGGCTTCTTAGTTCCTCTTGGCTTGAGTCCCTGCCTCCTGGGACTGGAGAAATAGGTGTGTGTCTGACCTAGGTCAGAGAATCACAGAGTTGTGGGTGGCTGGCAGGACACTTCAGTGATGATCAAGACCTACGTCCCGTCTCCCCCACTCACTGGACAAACATTTACTAAGCAGTTGTGTTGAACAGAACGTGGGCAGGGGTGGCAGCTATTTGTGTTCACTGGTTTATCCATGGTTCCCATTGTGCCGGCTGGCACGTAATGGGTGCTTATCAAACATCTGGTGAATGATGGGTGGCTTCCTGCAGCAGAGTCATTTAGGGGAGCCTACTAAATGCAGATTCATTGGCCCACCATCAACCTATTGAATTGTAATCTCTGGTGACAGGGCTCAAGTGACTGTCACGACTCCAGAGTTTGAGAATCTTGGCTGTAAGAGCTGAGTAATTGATTCTCCTAGGGCTTCCCTGGTAGCTCAGTGGCAAAGAGTTCGCCTGCCACTGCAGGAGACATGGGTTTGATCCTTGATCTTGGAAGATCCCAGATATATATATATATATCTCTAAGCCTGTGAGCCACAACTATGGAGCCTGTGCTCCAGAGCCTTGAAGCCACAACTATTGAGCCCATGTGCTGCAACTACTAAAGCCTGTGTGCCCTAGAGCCTGAGTTGCACAACAAGAGAAGTCACCGCAAGAAGAAGCCTGCTCACCTCAACTAGAGAGTAGCCTCCACTCCCTGCAACTAGAGAAGAAGCTGCGGCAGCAGTAAAAACACAGAAGAGCCTAAATAAATAAATAAATATTTTTTAGAAAAGGATTTTCCTATTATCAGAAGGCTGAAAACACTGACTTTTTTTTTTTTTTTGACTTTTGAGCATTTGTTGGTAGTGACTAAATACTGAAGTCAAATAGGATTCCCTTTGCCACAGCCATTTCTATCCAGTCTGGAGCAGTCTAGGATATGTGCAAGGCAAACTTTCACTAATCTTGGGAGAGGCAAGGCCAATAAAAAAAGGCAGATGAGATAGGAATCGAGCCACATGAAGTTCAAGTTTGGCATGATTATTGCCCTTGGACAAGTCATAAAATAGGAAATGTTCCACCATCCCAGTTTCCCGGGTGGGGTTGCTGGTGCGAGGTCTTTCTCAAGCCCTGTCAAGGGTCTGGGGCTTACACCATGCACAGATCTTGCTTTAGGTCTCAGCTGAATCTCTGACTGCTTGGTCCTGAACTAATCCCTTTAACCCCTTTTAAGCATTGTTTCCTCAGTCATAAAATGGATATCACATCGCTGATTACTCAAGGCTGCTGAAGACAATCTGAGATGATATAAACTCAGGTGTCTGGCACATGCGTAGTACAGGGAAACAGTTATGTTTGGGCTGGTACCTTAAAAAAATTTAGCAGAGGTCAGTTTAGCCCAACTCTTGTTTTTAGGGAGCCTACTAAATGCAGATTCATTGGCCCACCATCAACCTATTGAATTGTAATCTCTGGTGACAGGGCTCAAGTGACTGTCACGACTCCAGAGTTTGAGAATCTTGGCTGTAAGAGCTGAGTAATTGATTCTCCTAGGGCTTCCCTGGTAGCTCAGTGGCAAAGAGTTCGCCTGCCACTGCAGGAGACATGGGTTTGATCCTTGATCTTGGAAGATCCCAGATATATATATATATATCTCTAAGCCTGTGAGCCACAACTATGGAGCCTGTGCTCCAGAGCCTTGAAGCCACAACTATTGAGCCCATGTGCTGCAACTACTAAAGCCTGTGTGCCCTAGAGCCTGAGTTGCACAACAAGAGAAGTCACCGCAAGAAGAAGCCTGCTCACCTCAACTAGAGAGTAGCCTCCACTCCCTGCAACTAGAGAAGAAGCTGCGGCAGCAGTAAAAACACAGAAGAGCCTAAATAAATAAATAAATATTTTTTAGAAAAGGATTTTCCTATTATCAGAAGGCTGAAAACACTGACTTTTTTTTTTTTTTGACTTTTGAGCATTTGTTGGTAGTGACTAAATACTGAAGTCAAATAGGATTCCCTTTGCCACAGCCATTTCTATCCAGTCTGGAGCAGTCTAGGATATGTGCAAGGCAAACTTTCACTAATCTTGGGAGAGGCAAGGCCAATAAAAAAAGGCAGATGAGATAGGAATCGAGCCACATGAAGTTCAAGTTTGGCATGATTATTGCCCTTGGACAAGTCATAAAATAGGAAATGTTCCACCATCCCAGTTTCCCGGGTGGGGTTGCTGGTGCGAGGTCTTTCTCAAGCCCTGTCAAGGGTCTGGGGCTTACACCATGCACAGATCTTGCTTTAGGTCTCAGCTGAATCTCTGACTGCTTGGTCCTGAACTAATCCCTTTAACCCCTTTTAAGCATTGTTTCCTCAGTCATAAAATGGATATCACATCGCTGATTACTCAAGGCTGCTGAAGACAATCTGAGATGATATAAACTCAGGTGTCTGGCACATGCGTAGTACAGGGAAACAGTTATGTTTGGGCTGGTACCTATAAATGAGCAGAATATCTAGGCTGGAGGGTTCAGCAGAGGTCAGTTTAGCCCAACTCTTGTTTTTTTCATAGGTAGGGAAACAGCCTCAGCGGAAGCTAATTGTTCAAGATCATCTAGCCTGTTAGGCTTCTTGAGGGCTTTTATGGATCAGAGGATGTGAAGAGAATCTGAGTGGCCTTTAATAAAGGAATGCCTGGGATAAGATGTTTTTGTAAAAGAAACTACATCTCTCAGGTCAAGTGCCTTCTCATCTGAGTTTCTTGCATCCAGAGTCCATTCTGAGGGCAAGGGGATTAATGAGAAAGGCCCTGAAGCTGCGTAATGTGTGGCTTCTCTACCAATGTCAAAGTTTGAAAGACAGAAGCCTTTGGGTGGCGCTATGGAGGGCTTCCCGGGAGGCCTTTCAGGCACTGTAGCTCTGCCCAGTCAAGACTGGAGATGGCTGGCTCTGGGGACCCTGCAAGAATGGCCCCTTGGCTATAAGGGGCACAACACCCATCAGAGGCGCAGCTGGATCTGGGAGGGACGCTTCTTGGAAAGAGTCCCAGTGGGCTCTGGCTCCAGTGTCTATGGGCAGCAACAGAAAAGCATGGCCTCAGGAGGGCTCTTTAGGGCTAACAGGGATGACGCCAGTGACAGCGGTGGTGAGGATGAGCGTGAGAATCAGCACTTCCTCCCTGTAGGCTGCAGAGCCAAGCAATTAATTTTACATGCACTGTTTCACTCAGTCTTCACGAGAACCCTTCCTGGTGGAAACTGAGGCTCAGAGAGGTTAAGTAAACTAGTACAAGTTAGTGAGACCCGGAATGCAAATCCCGATCTTGGAGTTCAAGGTAGCCAGCAGTCTATAAGCGCTGGAAGAGAGGAAAGTAACACTGGCCAGAGCTTTAAGGGATACGCAGTCTATCCCCAGTTTCGCCGATGAGGAAACAAAGGATCAGAGAGGTTTGCATTTTCCCCACGAAGTCGGGTATGCACCAAACACTTTACATGTTATCTCCTTGATCATCCTACCAACCCTGTGAAGTGCATAATTCTATGGTCCCCATTTGGGTAGATGAGGAAACTAAGGCCTGAGACTAAATGACTTGCAGGTGCTCTAAACCAGGCACTCTGACTAGAGGCCTCTCGCTCTTAACTCCCTGAGTTGCTCAGTATTGGATGTGATGTGATGACTTCTGACTCCCAGGATAGGGCTCTGAGGCTTCATGTAATTTTCCTCTTGGGAGCCATTGTTCCCTAAAAGCGCACTGGGGTAAAGCCCAAAGAGTGAAATCACGCCCTGTGGTTCTGGGAACCTGGGACTGGGGAAGAAGGAAGCTTTCGCTGTGGTGTTCAAGTCTGAGCAGGTGTACTGGGGACTTTCCCTGTTTCCTCCTCCAGATGGGAGGGAGCCGGGTAGGGTGGGCAGGGTGGAACAGGCCTTGTGAGTACAGGGTGGGAGGAGAGCAGGAGGCAGGAGGGCCCAATAAAACAGGCCGAAATCTTCCCGCCTTTCTGTCTTTACCCAGGCAGTGCCCTCACCCTGGCAAACAGCAGGGCAGGACAAGAGAGTTCAAAGTTGGCGTCAGGAGGCCTGAGCTCTGGTTCTACCTCTGGCACCCACTCCAGTTTCCTTATCTATACAATGTGTTGTGATGGTACTGTGCCATCCAAATTCTCTGGCACTTTTTTTTTTTTTTAAGATTTATTTATTTACTTATTTTGGTGGGGGTGGGGTGGGGAGAGAGGGGAGCAGGCGAGCCACTTCTATTGGTCTTTCATTTGTCCATTTTCATCCATCTTTGTTCTTTGGCCCATGTGGGCCTCCCATTGCGGTGGCCTCTATTGTCACAGAGCACCTGCTCTGGGCGCATGCGCTCCAGAGCCCGGGCTCAGTAATTGGACACATGGGTCCAGCCGCTCCGCGGCACGTGGGATCTTCCCAGGCCAGGGATCAAACCGGCGTCCCTTGCACTACAAGGCGGTGTCCTTACCCACTGGACCTCCAGGGAAGCCCCCTCTGGCACTTTTAATTAACACATTACTAAAAACCTACCAGGCTTCCCTGGTGGCTCAGACGGTAAAGAATCTGCCTGCAATGCAGGAGATCTGGAGTCAGGAAGATCCCCTGGAGAAGGAAATGGTTACCCACTCCATTCTTGCCTGGGAAACTCTATGGACAGAGGAGCCTGGCACCAGTGACATGGCATGAGCAAAAGCAGACTCGGGCCCTGCTTTCATGGGTCTTAGGAGTCCAGTAGGCAAAAGTCTGAAGATCACATCTCCAGGGTAACTGATGTAAAATGGCCCACTTACCCTTGTTTTGAAGGTTTGCAGAGCTAAGGGAGCCCGTGATGGTGGGAGTGGTGGGAGAGGGAATGTACGGACAGAGGGAAAGGCAGCTGGGAAGCATGTGGTGAACATGTGGTTCACTAGGTGAATGTCCACCAGCACTGAGATGGTTCACGCAAGAAACTGGGAGCCCAGTGGACCTGGGAAAGCAAGTAGGCAGCTGACCACTCCAAGGCGCTGTGGGCCATGGTAAGAGAAGGCATTAAAGTTTTTAGTTTATCAAGGGGAGGGGGGAAAGTGGGGAGAAAAGAGTGAAAGGATACAAAGAGAGATGGCTTAAATTAAGATGGTCAATGCATCTTCCAAAGAAAAGATTTTTTGAAAAGCTAGCCCCTCCGAGGGGCCTTTCTTGATTTTTCCACCTTTGACCTATGGTATCCCTCCCTCTCTGGCAGCAGCCCCGCGAAACAGACTCAAGCGTCTAAGGAAGTCAGACCTGGGCTTTGTTTTCCTGTATGAAATTGCACTGTAGCTTCAGAAGAGGTCTGCCTTCCGGGACCTCAGTTTCCCCAGCTTTGCCAAAGCAGGTTTTCTCGTAGGACCCGCCCAGCGCTAAGGCAACGTGATTTGCTCTGGTAGGAGCGGTGGGTTGCCTGCATTGCTGCGCAGGCAACGGGCTGCTGGCTGGGGCACCGCAGCTCGGCTGCGGGCGCTCTTCTCCCGGCCGGAGGCTAGGATCGCGGCGCCAGACATTGCGCAGGAAAGTGGGGGCGCGACCCCCGTCTCGAGCGGGCACCGTGCGGCCCCGCCCCCGCAGCCAGCGGCCCTGCGGCAGCCAGGGCCTGAGCTCCGCCCTCCTCCTCCCGCCGGCCGCCCTCCCTCCTCCCGCCTCCCTCGCTTGCTCCCTCCCTCCCCCCGGCCGGCTCGGCGCTGACTCCGCCGCACGCTGCAGCCGCGGCTGGAAGATGGCGGGGAACGACTGCGGCTCGCTGCTGGACGAAGAGCTGTCCTCCTTCTTCCTCAACTATCTCGCCGACACGCAGGTACGATCAGCAGAGGCCACGGGCGGGGAGCCAAGGCTGCTGAGCTGCCGCCGCAGCCGCGGCGGCCGGGAGGCAGCGGTGGGCGCAATGAGAAGATAGGGGGTACCAGGCTGCAGAGCCCCACTTCCATGCACCCTGCGATGCACTTCGTTACGGGGACAGGAAGCTGGAGGTCCGCCCCCGCCCCCCCCCCCCATCCCGGTGAATGCCGGAGCGTTGGGGGCGCTACGGCCGCTGGGGAGGGTCTAGCCTAGGTTGCTTGGAGTCCGCCACCCCCGACCGCAGATCTGGGGGTTTCCGCGTTTCCTTGGGGAGGTTGAGCCGCGCCAGGTGTGGGGGTCCCTCACGCTGGCTCTGGGTGCGGGAGGCGCGCCCTCAGGCTCCCGGCACTTGCTGCCGTACTTTCACGTGGACTTGTGGCCCGGGCGCAGGCGCCTGCCCGGGTCCCTGATCCTCCGGTCTTGGATACCCCGTGTTCTGCTGCTGGCCCCCCCAAGGAACCCCCAGAGCTCCCGCAGCGCGGAGTTGCCTGCCAATTGCCCGCGGAAGGCATAGGGGTCTGCGTGGCACGTGGACATGCAGGCGGGGATAACACCTTCCTGGTTTCGCTTCCCTGCGGAGCCCCCTGGGGCGAAAGCGCGGCAGGCTGGGGGTGGCGGACTGTCTGGGGGCGCCTGGGTCCCCCTGCAGCGCGCGGCCCCGGTGCACCCTCGGCGACGCTGGGGGAAGGGAAGGCGAGGCAGCGTCCCGGGCTCAGGCTGCGCCTGGGAGCCCCACCGGCGACACGCGCGTGACAGGAGAGGGTGCTCTGTTGTGCCGGGAGGGACGAGGAAGCCAGTTACTTGGAGACGGGGGCGGGGGGTGGTTGTTGCTGCGATAAGCTGCACGGAAAGCGCCTGCACGGGGAGGGCGCGCCCCCTACCCCTTCCCCAGTTCTCCCACCTCGTGCCTGTTGCAAGCATAAAGTTTGGCCTCACAGTTACGGATTTTTTCTACGGCCACCCCGCTGCGGGTAGCGGGGAGGCCGAGGATGCAGCGGAGCCGAGAATGAGACCCCGGATGCGGGCGCACCCCGGAGGCCGAGAGGGGCCGCCGGGTGCTACCGGGCGCGGCTCGCCAGGGCTGGTTTGGTACCTGGAGTCGGAGCCCGGGTGCCGGCTTGTTTTGCATAACACTGGAAGGGCGGGGGAAGGGGGGGGCGGGGTGTGGGAGGGCAGAGAGGGAAACTTTGCTTCTTGTTATATCTGCCTGTCTTTGGGAGGCAGCAGCTGTCATGGGACCGGGTGGGCGGGGAGAGGCTTGCTAGCTGACTCCTTGCCTTGAGATGCGACTTGGAGGGGGGCCGCAGAAGCGAAGATGTTCGGCTCTGGCGGACTCTAGGTGGCGAGTCCGGCTGGCTGCTGGAACCGCGCGGCGTGGCGGGGTGCTGCCGAGAGAAAGCCCGCCACACGCAGGAGAAGGCCGGCCCTCGCCTGCGGCGGACGCCCATGAGTCAGGGAGCCGCGGGGCCTCGTGGCGGGTGGCGGGAGCGCTTGGGTGGGTTCCGAGCAGGGGCCGAAGGGGCTGGTGGCGTGTGATCGGGCTCCTCCACGCCGCGGGAAGAGTGTGATGAACGGGCTGCGCGCGCGGCTGTGTGTGTGTGTGTGTGTGTGTGTGTGTGTGTGTGCGTGCGCACGCCGCGCGCGCCGGGCGCGTACCTTTACCTCTGACGAAACTGCAGTGGAGCTCCCGCGGCGGTCACCGGGCGCCGCCGCTCGCCCCAGCCCTGTCTGCTCCGAAGGCCGATCCCAGCCAGCGCACCACCACCGCGCCCCCAGCCCCCCAGCCGACAGCCCGGGGCCGGGGGACTGGATGCGGGGCGGGCAGAGCTGCCGCTGGGGAAGTTCCGCCCTCGGCCCTCCCGCTTGTCTGGGGGTGTCGCCGAGCCCCTCTACTAAGACGCGGATGAAGGAGGCCTGAAACAGCCAGAGACTGGTCCAAAGAGACCCATAGCAAGAACTCGTCCGATTTGGACCCGACCCCCGGTTTCAACACCATCTTGTGTGTTCTCTGGCGCACCAATAATAATTATTTGCCCTTTTAGCCGTCCAGAGTGCCTACCCAGCAGGCATATTTTACCCAAGGAAACTAGAAAATTGGGTAATCAGGTATCAGCAGAAGCAGTGCAGTGTAAGTTAATCTGGGACGTTCGCTTTTTTTTCTTTTTTTTAATGTAACCACGTGATAGGCTCAGGCTCTTTGGGTGATCTCTGCCGTCCCAACTTGGGAAATGTAATTGATAGGGGGAGCTTTGCCGCCGCCCCTAGAAGGCTCACAGAGCCTGCCGGAAGAGGACCTGGGCGGGTCCTCGCGTGCCTCCTCATTTTACAGTTGGGGATCGAGGCCGTGAGGGCTGAGCGGCCGCTACAGGACCACGCAGCCAGTGGGTGACAGAGCCACCCAGGGCTCCTGACTCCAGGTCCTGTGTGTTACCTCGAAATAGCACTGGACTTGGAGTCAGAAGGCCTGAGTGGAGTCGCCTTCCCCACTCTGGCTGGGTGACCCCGGAGCAAGGCATTTTAACCGCGAGCCTACTTTCCTCCATCTGTCAAATGGGGCTGGCTGGTGGTGCTGGCAGGAGAAGCCCGAGGCCCGGTGGTGGGGGTGAGCACCGTTTGCATGTGAACTGTCTGGTCCTTCCTGAACTTCCTTTCCTACCCCCACCCCCCACCCCGCCCCACCCCACCCAGTCTCTCCTTGGCACTCTCCGCCTCCATCTCCCCCTTTGGAAGGGGTGGGGAGAGTGAATAGAAAGGTAATTTATCAGCTTTATCCCAAAGATTTGTCTCTGGCAGCTAATCCAGGGTAAGATAAAGGGAGGATTTCTGTTGCAGAGACTTGACGTTTACCCATTCAGGTCAAAGTTCAGAAATTCAGCCGATCAAAGGTTGTGAAAGTTTCTTGGGAAGGTTTGGGTCATGTGTCCCAAGGACTTTGGGTTGGCTTCCCTTTGTTCAGGCTGTGCCCCTTGCCTGTGGGGCCCGCACCCCATCCCTGCATGGCCCTCTTCTCTAGCAGGCCTCCCAGCCGGCTTGCCCCGCTTTCTCTAGCCTCTGGTTGTCCTAGTCCATGTTATACAACGGAGCATTTTGTGTGTGAGTCCTGAGGCCCAGGAAAGATGCTGGAACTCGAGTTGTGTCTTTCATGTCTTTGTGCCCCTGTGGCACCTGTCGCCATGCTGAGCTCCTTTGCTCAGCTCTTGGCTAGGCACAGGAACGACAGACAAGGGATGCTCTCAGGCCGGCCTTGGTGGGGACAGCTGAGCTGAGTGTGGGGAGGGAGGAATGCAGAGGACTGCAGCTGTGGGCAGTGACTTAGGCGCCAGAAGCTCCATAGTAAGCCCACACTAAATATGGGTTGTTTGAAGTCCCCCGGGACATTAGTCATAGATGCCCACAATGTCAGAGTTGGCAGGAACTTTATAAATCACTGAGTCCAACCTTTTATCATTTAAAAATATTTAATAATAGAATTGCTAGGAAATATTAGCAAACATAAAGAAAAAAATGAAAATATATAATCTTACCCAAGCACAACCACTATTAATTTTTATGTATATGTTCTGACTTTTTCTTTCCTATTGATTCCTATGGATTATATCTTTTGTACAAAAATGGAGTCATCCTTTGTATAGTAATTGTAACTTGGAATTGCACGTGCTAACTTGCTTTTATTTGTCCTTCAAACAATATGCTTTCCACATCAGCAAGCAGTCTACCTAATATCTTAATATCTTATTGGTTATGTAATATTGAGGGTTGAACCAAAATGTATTTAATCAATCCTTTATTTTTAGCCATTTAAATAGCTTATAATTTTATTTTTTGCTCTTGTAAGCTGTGCTGAAATGAATATCTCTGCATATGTCTTCTTTTCTTCATTTAAATTCCTAGAAATGAAATTACTCTGTCAAAGGAACTATGCAGGCATTTGATAAACACATTTCTGGATTGCCTTCTAGAAAGATTGTGCTAATTTGCACACCAACATTGTGTGGGAATGCCTGGTTCCCAATACCCAGAAAGCTTTTGGTATTTGAATTGTTTTTCATTTTTGCCAGTCTGTTCATCAATAAATTTTGTCACCTTATTGTTTTAATGTGCATTTCTTTGATGTCTTGAGATGCTGAACCTTTCTCCCATATGATTCTGGGCCATTTATGGTTTGTTCTGTGAAATGTGGTGTTGGTGAAATTGGCCCATCTTTCAGTGGGTATCCTATTTCCTCGTTGTTCTAAAACTGGATCTGGACACCCGACGGAGCACCTGCCACGTGGAGAGTTGGGGAAAATGACCTGACGCGTGTTGGCTTGCTAGGTCTGGAATGCTGCTGCCTCCACAGTCCCTGAAACCAGGGCTAGCTTCGTTTCCAAGTCAAAAGTTCTGGCCATCAACAGCGCAGGTTGAAGGACAACCTTTGCTGGGTGGCTTTACCCACTCTTCACCTATGTGAGACTCAGGGGACTGAGTTTTTCACCGAGCCCAGAAGGGGACGCATTTGCTGGCTCTGTTTACCAGAGGCCCAGGGTTCACTTTCACTGGGACTTCCTGGCTGGTGCTTATGGAACCCAGGAAAGGCAATGGTCCAATAACTGGGTCCTGGGGGCTTACGTTTCCTCTTCACTCTGGGGCCCTCCTCTCCCCAGCTGCTGCAGACCAGCCAGAAACTTCATCATTGCCAGGATGTGAGTCACCCTTTTCCTTCTCTCTCTGGAACAATAGAAGGAATACTGGTTTGAGTCAGAGGCAGCCTTGCAAATGGGGGCTCATACTTGGAAGCAAGTCCCGACCACAAGCACTACAGTATTAATAGCTCTGTCGTCCTGCATCATCGTCATCACCAGTGCCATTTATTGAGCATCCTCTCTGTGCTATGTGCTCTGCTGAGCCTTCTGTTTGCATTAGTGCATTTCATTCTCATTAAGATTCTCCCAAGAAGACTAGATGCCATTATTCCCATTTTTGCAGATGAGGCATTTATGGTTTCAGAAAACTCATTGTCTTGCTGAAGACGATCTACCTACACTACCTTGGAGTGAGTGGAAAAGCCAGGATCTGTGGGCGAGGTCCCCAGGCCTCTTGACTCCAAGTACCATAAAGACAGGGACTGGGGTCTTCATATTCATGCTCTTCCAGCACCTTGAGCAAAGGAAGGCAAGTGGTAGAGAGCGAAGGCAGAACTCATAAGCCTCTCTGCCTCTCTAGGCCTCTGTTCCTCAGTCTATGAAATGGGAATATTAGGTCCTAATTTGCAGGATTGGGAATTAAATAATAGAATGTATATAAAATGAGCATCCGTCTGCTGTTCACAAAACTTGAACTCTTTTTATCTCGGAAATACTTCAGAAGGGTAAGGTCAAGGATAGAACTACTTCCTGCCTGTGCAATCTTTTCTCTATGAGAAAGGGAAGCATACTTCTTGTGATAAGGGTGGAGGGAACCCAATAATAAATTCATTTAGAAGAGAACGACCAGGGTGTTTACTGTCTCTCCTCTTTCAACGTGGTCGAATGCCTCAGTTGCATCCTGTGGATACTCAGCTGAGGAGGAATCAATTGGACTGGATTGACCTTTCCGTTCTCCTGCCCGGCTTCTGATTGAGGTCCTCGTCCATTCACAACTGGATTCCCGCATTTATTATCACACCAGACTTGGCCTTCTCCCGCTTGTCCTCAGCCCTGGTGGCAGGTCTGCCCTGGAGCACATGTCTGATGCCACTCCCTTGCTCACACACCATGCGTGGCTCCCTAGTACTTTTAAATCAAAGCCTAAAGTTTAACCTTCAGGCACTTGAGGTTGGAGTGTTAGGCCCCAGACTTTATCCTGAGCTCTCTGCTTTCCCTTTGAGACCCTGATCTGCCCCAGGCTGTGTTATGAATCTTCCAGGAGCCCTTGGCCCCTGCAGCTCTTTTGTCTCTTGTCTCCATCTCCACTAGTTCCATTATTCATCTTGCAAGCCTCAGCTCCCACACCATCATTTTGGTGACGCTTTCTCACCTCGAGGTACCGCTGCTCCATTCCACGCATGGCCGAGGGCGCTCTGAAGTCAGCCTGCCTGGTGTGAATACTTGGTTCTGTGAGACCTTTGGTAGGTCATGTGACTTCTCTGAACTTCCATTTCCTTGTGTGTAAAGATAACGATAAATCATACTTCCTTGATAAAGCTGTTTTGAGGCGTCAAGGAAAATCGAAGGACAGAATGGATTTAAAACGCCTGACACAATGCATGGCGGAGAAGCACCCAATGAGAGACGCACCTCTGGTAACATTCCTCTTGTTAAGTGTTGAAGAAATCCATGAGGGCAAGGATTTTGGTTCACTTCATTGACCATTTTTTCCCACAATGAATAGACAAATGCCTGAAACACAGTAGCCACTCAGAATCCTCACTGGGTGAACAAATGAGCTAGACTACGAGCCTCTTCAGAGCTTGAATTCCTGAAATGAGACAGACTAATCAACGTTTTGGAATGACCTGAAAATTCCTCTCCAGGCCTCCATTCCCAGCATTTTTTTTTTTTAATTTTGGCCTCTTTTGTTCTTTTGTTGGTTTTCTGTCTATTTATTTTCATCCATCTTTATTCTTTGGCCTGTGTGCGCCTCCCATTGCAGTGGCCTCTCTCATGGATATGAACAATTGGACTGGATTGACCTTTCCGTTCTCCTGCCCGGCTTCTGATTGAGGTCCTCGTCCATTCACAACTGGATTCCGCATTTATTATCACACCAGACTTGGCCTTCTCCGCTTGTCCTCAGCCCTGGTGGCAGGTCTGCCCTGGAGCACATGTCTGATGCCACTCCCTTGCTCACACACCATGCGTGGCTCCCTAGTACTTTTAAATCAAAGCCTAAAGTTTAACCTTCAGGCACTTGAGGTTGGAGTGTTAGGCCCCAGACTTTATCCTGAGCTCTCTGCTTTCCCTTTGAGACCCTGATCTGCCCCAGGCTGTGTTATGAATCTTCCAGGAGCCCTTGGCCCCTGCAGCTCTTTTGTCTCTTGTCTCCATCTCCACTAGTTCCATTATTCATCTTGCAAGCCTCAGCTCCCACACCATCATTTTGGTGACGCTTTCTCACCTCGAGGTACCGCTGCTCCATTCCACGCATGGCCGAGGGCGCTCTGAAGTCAGCCTGCCTGGTGTGAATACTTGGTTCTGTGAGACCTTTGGTAGGTCATGTGACTTCTCTGAACTTCCATTTCCTTGTGTGTAAAGATAACGATAAATCATACTTCCTTGATAAAGCTGTTTTGAGGCGTCAAGGAAAATCGAAGGACAGAATGGATTTAAAACGCCTGACACAATGCATGGCGGAGAAGCACCCAATGAGAGACGCACCTCTGGTAACATTCCTCTTGTTAAGTGTTGAAGAAATCCATGAGGGCAAGGATTTTGGTTCACTTCATTGACCATTTTTTCCCACAATGAATAGACAAATGCCTGAAACACAGTAGCCACTCAGAATCCTCACTGGGTGAACAAATGAGCTAGACTACGAGCCTCTTCAGAGCTTGAATTCCTGAAATGAGACAGACTAATCAACGTTTTGGAATGACCTGAAAATTCCTCTCCAGGCCTCCATTCCCAGCATTTTTTTTTTTTAATTTTGGCCTCTTTTGTTCTTTTGTTGGTTTTCTGTCTATTTATTTTCATCCATCTTTATTCTTTGGCCTGTGTGCGCCTCCCATTGCAGTGGCCTCTCTCATGGCAGAGCACAAGCTCTGGGCGCATCCAGAGTGCTGGCTTGTAATTGGACACACTGATCCAGCCGCTCCATGGCATGTGGGATCCTCCTGGGCCAGGGATCCAACCGATGCCCCTTGCATTGCAAGGTAGACTCTCTACCCACTGGACCACCAGAGAAGCCCCCATCCCCAGCATTTTAATATATTCATAGCCGACCTGCATTTCAAGCCCCTGCTCACACCTGACCACTCTGGAAAGCCTGTGAAGCACACTGTTTTGTCTCTTCCCCTGACGTAGAGGATGCCACTTACTATCTACTGGTGCTTTGAATTTTTTTTTTTTTTAAAGATTTTTTTTTTTTTAAGATTTATTTATTTTGGGCAGGGGTCAGATTGGGGAGGGAGTGGAGAGGGTGGGCCACTTCTATTGGTCTTCCATTTCTCTATTTTCATCCGTCTTCGTTTGGCTCCTGTGGGCCTCCCATCGCAGTGGCATCTGTCATTGCAGAGCGCCAGCTCTGGGCGCATGCGCTCCAGGGCTCCGGCTCGGTAATTGGACACATCAGTCCAGCCGCTCCATGGCATGTGGGATCCTCCTGGGCCAGGGATCCAACCGATGCCCCTTGCATTGCAAGGTAGACTCTCTACCCACTGGACCACCAGAGAAGCCCCCATCCCCAGCATTTTAATATATTCATAGCCGACCTGCATTTCAAGCCCCTGCTCACACCTGACCACTCTGGAAAGCCTGTGAAGCACACTGTTTTGTCTCTTCCCCTGACGTAGAGGATGCCACTTACTATCTACTGGTGCTTTGAATTTTTTTTTTTTTTAAAGATTTATTTATTTATTTATTTATTTTGGGCAGGGATCGGGTTGGGGAGGGAGAGGAGTGGGCTGGCCACTTCTATTGGTCTTCCATTTCTCTATTTTCATCCGTCTTTGTTCTTTGGCTCCTGTGGGCCTCCCATCGCGGTGGCATCTGTCGTTGCAGAGCGCCGGCTCTGGGCGCATGCGCTCCAGAGCTCTGGCTCGGTAATTGGACACATCGGTCCAGCCGCTCCGCGGCACGTGGGATCTTCCCAGGCCAGGGATTGAACCGGCGCCCCTTGCACTGCAAGGTGGTGTCCTTATCCACTGGACCACCAGGGGAAGCCCTGCATTTTTTTTTTGACTGTGCAGCATGTGGGATCTTAGTTCCCCGAACAGGGATCAAACTCATGTCCCCTGACATGGAAGCATGAAGTCTAAACCCCTCGACTGCCAGAGAAAGCCCTGCCCGTGTGCTTTTATCCCTAGGATGACCTCAGGGAGGGCAAGAAAAAGTATTTTTATCCTGCTCTAACTTTGCGGTCACGCATTAAGTAGACAGACTTTTGAGCAGAGGAATATTTTAGATGATTAGGTATCAGGTTCTCTGCAGAGAACTTTGTATTTTAAACATTTTACAAGAGAAAATGTCAAACATACACAGCCGAAGCCAATGGCGGGAAAGGAATCCGGAATCTTCCGACAGCCAGCCTCAGCCATTGTGGACTCATGGCCTCTCTTGTTGCTCCAGTTGCAGACCACACGTCGTCTGTGGCCGTTGAGTGTGTGTCTGTGAAGAGACTTTTGAGTACTGTTGCATGGGTTTCTTCCAGTAATGGTGAGATTGCTTCTTTCTTCTGTTTTTTTTTTTTAATTTTGGCCTCTTTTATTGGTTTTCTATTTATTTTCATCCATCTTTATTCTTTGGCCTGTGTGGGCCTCCCATTGCAGCGGCCCCTCTCGCTTCAGAGTGCTGGCTCATAATTGGACACACTGGTCCAGCCACTCCACGGCATGTGGGATCTTCCTGGGTCAGGTATCAAACCGGTGCCCCTTGCACTGCAGGGCGGACTCTTTACTCTCTGGACCACCAGGGAAGCCCCTGTTTCTTCTGTATTTTAAGTGATGAACTTGAGGCCCAGAAGGGTTAAGGCTGTCATGCGGGCATCTCAGAGCTAGTGAGTGTCTCACCCAGGGTTTGAACCTGGGCTCTTGAGCAGCTCCCTCTCCTCAGCTTGGGAGGGACCTTGGGGCACATCACACCTTCCCCTGCCTTTCCTAGAAGAAGGAACCCTGGGGCACCAAAGAAGAAGCCACTTTGCTGGAGGAGGCCCAGTTCTCTGATTTCCTGATTGTTTCTTTCCGGACTTGAGGGGAGGCTGGGTCTTGGCCCTGGGGGAGGGTGTTAGTCCTGGTCTGCTGCCCAGGGTGGCTGGGTTGGTGGGGGCTGTAGGTCCTGGGGTGCAGACCACCACCACCCTGGACAGGCTGCATGTTCTTTCCACTGTCATTGGAAGAACAGAGGATTCACTCACTTTCCTCGCAGTTGACGTTGGGTTTTCTCATTAGATGCTCAGGACCATCGCTTGAGGAAGACAGGGTTGGGAGTCCATGGAACTGAGAGGAGGAACTGACCTGGAGTCTCACACTTATGCTCTGGTGGCAGCAAGAGTCCTGGGCTCCTGTCCTGCCCATAGGGCAGAGCCCAGCTTGCCATCCAGGTGACTCTAGACCCTGGTCTAGAGTAGGAGACCAGAGAGACTTTTATAAGTCATAGGCAGAGTCATTGATTAATTAAGGACTTAGGGAGCCTCACTGGACTCATGGCCTCTGTTGCTCCAGTTGCAGACCACACGTCGTCTGTGGCCGTTGAGTGTGTGTCTGTGAAGAGACTTTTGAGTACTGTTGCATGGGTTTCTTCCAGTAATGGTGAGATTGCTTCTTTCTTCTGTTTTTTTTTTTTAATTTTGGCCTCTTTTATTGGTTTTCTATTTATTTTCATCCATCTTTATTCTTTGGCCTGTGTGGGCCTCCCATTGCAGCGGCCCCTCTCGCTTCAGAGTGCTGGCTCATAATTGGACACACTGGTCCAGCCACTCCACGGCATGTGGGATCTTCCTGGGTCAGGTATCAAACCGGTGCCCCTTGCACTGCAGGGCGGACTCTTTACTCTCTGGACCACCAGGGAAGCCCCTGTTTCTTCTGTATTTTAAGTGATGAACTTGAGGCCCAGAAGGGTTAAGGCTGTCATGCGGGCATCTCAGAGCTAGTGAGTGTCTCACCCAGGGTTTGAACCTGGGCTCTTGAGCAGCTCCCTCTCCTCAGCTTGGGAGGGACCTTGGGGCACATCACACCTTCCCCTGCCTTTCCTAGAAGAAGGAACCCTGGGGCACCAAAGAAGAAGCCACTTTGCTGGAGGAGGCCCAGTTCTCTGATTTCCTGATTGTTTCTTTCCGGACTTGAGGGGAGGCTGGGTCTTGGCCCTGGGGGAGGGTGTTAGTCCTGGTCTGCTGCCCAGGGTGGCTGGGTTGGTGGGGGCTGTAGGTCCTGGGGTGCAGACCACCACCACCCTGGACAGGCTGCATGTTCTTTCCACTGTCATTGGAAGAACAGAGGATTCACTCACTTTCCTCGCAGTTGACGTTGGGTTTTCTCATTAGATGCTCAGGACCATCGCTTGAGGAAGACAGGGTTGGGAGTCCATGGAACTGAGAGGAGGAACTGACCTGGAGTCTCACACTTATGCTCTGGTGGCAGCAAGAGTCCTGGGCTCCTGTCCTGCCCATAGGGCAGAGCCCAGCTTGCCATCCAGGTGACTCTAGACCCTGGTCTAGAGTAGGAGACCAGAGAGACTTTTATAAGTCATAGGCAGAGTCATTGATTAATTAGCCCCAAAGGCTTATAATTGCTGCTCAGTCTTTTAGGGAAGAAAACAAAGGTTTGCTCTAATTATTTGTTTCAGTGGCTGAGAGGGCTTTGAATCCTAGGATTGTCCTCTGTGTGGGGTGAGCCCTGTGGCCTTTGGCACGAGGCTTTGTGTGTGTACCTCGGCACTTTTATCTAGGAAATGAGACTGATAGTAACACATACATGGTTTTCTGGAGAGGGGAATGTGTACCCACTCCCATACTCTTATCTGGAGAATTCCATGAACAGAGGAGCCTGACAGGCTACAGTCAATGGGGTCACAAAGCATTGGACATGACCGAGTGACTAACACTTTCACTTTTTCAAGGGTTTTTGCGTGCATGCCTGCTCAGTCGTGTCCAACGCTTTGAGATCCCATGGACTGTAGCCCGCCAGGTTCCTCTGTCCATAGAATTTTCCAGGCGAGAATACTGGAGTGGGTTGCCATTTCCTTCTCCATTCAAGGGGTTTTAAGAAAGACTATTTGAGATGATGCCTATAAAAAACCAGACAAGTATAGTTCAGACCTTACTATTTGTCCTCCCACTGAACTCTTGGTCCCTGATCCTGTCTTAGCCCCAAGGTTCCTAGTATTACGATTTTCTTTCCCCTTATCCCTCTGGGGGAGACTGGAAAGGCACCCCCTCCAGCCTTAGCAAAGTGGTCCAATGCTGACTTTGAGAAAAGCAAATCCAGTTACCTGCTACTTAAAGAGAGGAGAAGAAATATCAGTGATTAAGAGCTCTGGGCTTTGGAGTTTAACTGCAAAGGGTTTTAATTTGTGTTCTGCCATTTACTAGCTGTGTGACTTTGAGCAGGGGTCTTAACCCTTCTGACCCCAGTTGCCTCAATGCCAAATGGGGATAAGTATAGTATATTCTTAAGATAACTGCAGAAGAGAAATGTGCCTGCCACCATTGCCTGACAAACAGTAAGCACCCAATAAATGGTAGCCACTGTGAAGATGACTGTAGTAATTAGATAAATACACTAAGGTAAACGTGAGCTTTCAGGGAGTTGGGAGTGCCTGAGAGACCATCTTGCTCAGTGCCCTTACCTTGAGGTGAGGAAGCAGCCAGAAAGCAGATCAGGGAATGCCTTCAGGTCGCCCAGCCTGGCTCTTGTCTGCTTGGCCAGGGCTGGCTCTGCGGAGCAGGGACTCAACTGTCTGGGACCCACTGTCTGGGAACTCAGCCGGGCGAGCCCTGCTTGGCTGAGATGGATGCTCCCCGGCAGCTCTGCTGCCGTGGTTTTTTTTTCTTGTGCTTGCCTGGCAGAACAGAGTCAGTTAGCAGAGGGAGAGCAAGGAGTCGTTAGAAACCAGGCCCTCAGCAGTTGCAGCAGCCGGCTCATGAGTGGCTCCCTGATGTTGCCATGGCAAACAGCCTTGGCGACGTGGCTGCTGGAGCCTTGATTTCTGGTCTCAGCCTCTTCTCAGAGAAGTGTGGTACCCAGGACACTGGAGTAGGGGGGTGGGGTGGGGGGCCCTGCCCTAGTTCTTTGGCCCTGAGGATGATCCAGCTTCCATGCTGCAAGTGACCCCAGATCCCAGCATCCCCTGCTCAGAACGTTTGCAGGCCCACCTTCAATGACCTGCAGAAGCAAGCTCTTTGGTATGGCATTCAAGCCCTCAAATGCTTACCTATCTATCCATCCATCCATCTAGTCAGCCAGTACTGTTGACCATGCAACACTGTACCCATTGCCCCAAGAACACAACAATATATTACTTTTAACATTGATCCTGGCTAGGTGTTCCTAGGCTGCCCTCCTCTTCAACTGTACCCTTTTAACAGTGATAGTGATGAGAACAGTTAACAGTTGCTAACCCTTTCAAGAACAGCATTTAATCTCAAAGGAACCCCATGAAGTGGTCCCCACTGTTCAGCCCATTTTACAGTTGGAGAGACTGAGGCTAACTTCTAGTTTGTGGTGCTGATACTGTCTTGCATTTCCTTCCCTACACCTGGCAACCCCTAGGGCTCCTACCATGAGGTGTCTGTTGCCCCTCCCCATTTCCAACAGCATCCTTCAAGGCCAGCTCAACCGTTGTCTCCCCTAAATTCCCCTCTGAGACGCAACCCCCCCGCCTTTTGCTCTGTGATTCCATAGTCTATGACAGAATTTGTGTGTTCTATCGTCCTGATTAGTTTATATCTGCCTTTCAAAACAAAGCACACCGGGGAATTGACTATAAAGGGAGAGCTTGGAACATCTTGTGAGGTGTCAGCAAAGGTTTTTGTTAGTATTGTTGTTAATAACAGTCACCATAGAAAACAGCTAGCACTGAATGACCACTTAATATCAGCTAAGCACTCCGGCAGCTCTGCTGCCGTGGTTTCTTGTGCTTGCCTGGCAGAACAGAGTCAGTTAGCAGAGGAGAGCAAGGAGTCGTTAGAAACCAGGCCCTCAGCAGTTGCAGCAGCCGGCTCATGAGTGGCTCCCTGATGTTGCCATGGCAAACAGCCTTGGCGACGTGGCTGCTGGAGCCTTGATTTCTGGTCTCAGCCTCTTCTCAGAGAAGTGTGGTACCCAGGACACTGGAGTAGGGGGGTGGGGTGGGGGGCCCTGCCCTAGTTCTTTGGCCCTGAGGATGATCCAGCTTCCATGCTGCAAGTGACCCCAGATCCCAGCATCCCCTGCTCAGAACGTTTGCAGGCCCACCTTCAATGACCTGCAGAAGCAAGCTCTTTGGTATGGCATTCAAGCCCTCAAATGCTTACCTATCTATCCATCCATCCATCTAGTCAGCCAGTACTGTTGACCATGCAACACTGTACCCATTGCCCCAAGAACACAACAATATATTACTTTTAACATTGATCCTGGCTAGGTGTTCCTAGGCTGCCCTCCTCTTCAACTGTACCCTTTTAACAGTGATAGTGATGAGAACAGTTAACAGTTGCTAACCCTTTCAAGAACAGCATTTAATCTCAAAGGAACCCCATGAAGTGGTCCCCACTGTTCAGCCCATTTTACAGTTGGAGAGACTGAGGCTAACTTCTAGTTTGTGGTGCTGATACTGTCTTGCATTTCCTTCCCTACACCTGGCAACCCCTAGGGCTCCTACCATGAGGTGTCTGTTGCCCTCCCCTTTTCCCAACAGCATCCTTCAAGGCCAGCTCAACCGTTGTCTCCCCTAAATTCCCCTCTGAGACGCAACCCCCCCGCCTTTTGCTCTGTGATTCCATAGTCTATGACAGAATTTGTGTGTTCTATCGTCCTGATTAGTTTATATCTGCCTTTCAAAACAAAGCACACCGGGGAATTGACTATAAAGGGAGAGCTTGGAACATCTTGTGAGGTGTCAGCAAAGGTTTTTGTTAGTATTGTTGTTAATAACAGTCACCATAGAAAACAGCTAGCACTGAATGACCACTTAATATGTGCCAGGTACTAAGCTAGGGCCTTCAGGTACATTGTCAGCTACCTGGAGAGGTCGGTACAATGACAAACGAAAAAACGAAGACTACAAAATGTTCACTGACTTGGCTCCAGTCATTCAGACTTACAGTGGAAAGGGATTTGAGCCTAGGTCTGCCTGGCCTTAGAGCACATGGTTTTAACCAGTGCGGTATGACTGATCTGGCTGAGTGCATAACAAGGACTGGAACGGGGGTGATAAACAGCAGGAGGAGTCATCTAAACTTGGCCTCAGCTCGGGGGGGCTCTGTGGAAGTGTGTGGATGTGGGAGAGAAGGGACAGAGTGCAGGGGGCCAGAGTGGTGTTCCTTTAGCTGAAGAGAGAATTTGCTTTGGGGGAAGATTTGATTTGTATGAGGAACAGACTTCTATTTATTCTGGGCCCAGGTTTGTCCAAATCCCTGGCCTTCCCTGAAGCCTGGTTAAATGCAAGGCTCTGGTCCCAGCCTGTGATAACTTTTATTTATATGTTGATTCTTTATGTTCTCTCTTCTCTAACCAGTCAGGACCAGAGCTCCCTAAGGAAAGGGATCTTGTCAAGCTGGTTCAGCATCAGATCTCCCACTGCCTTGACAGTGGCTGGCATACTGTAGGCCCCAATAAATATTTGTCGAATGACTAACTGGATGGACACATGCTGTCTGACCTTTCAGAAAAGTCACCAACCATTTGCCTGGCGCCAGAAGCCCCTTCTCTGTGCACGGAGCTAAGGTGTGTGGGTAAGGGTGGCGGTGTAGTGGGTTTCATTCACCTGGCAACCCCTAGGGCTCCTACCATGAGGTGTCTGTTGCCCTCCCCATTTCAACAGCATCCTTCAAGGCCAGCTCAACCGTTGTCTCCCTAAATTCCTCTGAGACGCAACCCCCCCGCCTTTTGCTCTGTGATTCCATAGTCTATGACAGAATTTGTGTGTTCTATCGTCCTGATTAGTTTATATCTGCCTTTCAAAACAAAGCACACCGGGGAATTGACTATAAAGGGAGAGCTTGGAACATCTTGTGAGGTGTCAGCAAAGGTTTTTGTTAGTATTGTTGTTAATAACAGTCACCATAGAAAACAGCTAGCACTGAATGACCACTTAATATGTGCCAGGTACTAAGCTAGGGCCTTCAGGTACATTGTCAGCTACCTGGAGAGGTCGGTACAATGACAAACGAAAAAACGAAGACTACAAAATGTTCACTGACTTGGCTCCAGTCATTCAGACTTACAGTGGAAAGGGATTTGAGCCTAGGTCTGCCTGGCCTTAGAGCACATGGTTTTAACCAGTGCGGTATGACTGATCTGGCTGAGTGCATAACAAGGACTGGAACGGGGGTGATAAACAGCAGGAGGAGTCATCTAAACTTGGCCTCAGCTCGGGGGGGCTCTGTGGAAGTGTGTGGATGTGGGAGAGAAGGGACAGAGTGCAGGGGGCCAGAGTGGTGTTCCTTTAGCTGAAGAGAGAATTTGCTTTGGGGGAAGATTTGATTTGTATGAGGAACAGACTTCTATTTATTCTGGGCCCAGGTTTGTCCAAATCCCTGGCCTTCCCTGAAGCCTGGTTAAATGCAAGGCTCTGGTCCCAGCCTGTGATAACTTTTATTTATATGTTGATTCTTTATGTTCTCTCTTCTCTAACCAGTCAGGACCAGAGCTCCCTAAGGAAAGGGATCTTGTCAAGCTGGTTCAGCATCAGATCTCCCACTGCCTTGACAGTGGCTGGCATACTGTAGGCCCCAATAAATATTTGTCGAATGACTAACTGGATGGACACATGCTGTCTGACCTTTCAGAAAAGTCACCAACCATTTGCCTGGCGCCAGAAGCCCCTTCTCTGTGCACGGAGCTAAGGTGTGTGGGTAAGGGTGGCGGTGTAGTGGGATTTTACCAGTCCCCACAAGGCACCCACTGCCCCTGTCTCCAAGATAAGCCTTGCACACAAAGGAATCAAAGACAAATATTTTTTGGAACCTCCGGAACTCCCTATCAGAACATACCTTCAGCAGGTAGGTCTTTGTGGAATGTTAAACCAAGGGTTAGGAATCCAGTCTGTTACATTGCTCCAGCCCAACTAGGGAGGGGCTCAGAGCTTCAAGAATCTACAAACAGGGATTTGGTCAAATGTCCTACACCTTCCAAGGAGACCAAAACCAACACCATGCACTGGGCCTCCTGTTCATTGCCCAGCTGCTTATTCCAGAGGGTTGGGCAAGCTGGCCTCCACTCTGGAGGAAGAAAGTGGGGAGGAAATTGGAGGAAATTCAGGGAGGTGGAGGTGGGAGGGATCATTCAGGGACCCAGGAGTGTACTCTTCAACCCAAGGGGATTGGCTCCAAGCCAGACCCATCATTCGTGGCTCAGAATCGCCTGGAGACGCACATCTGCTCCATAGACAATCACCTCTCACCCTTCCCGCCTAGGGCCAATTCACTCCTAGTTTACACACAGTTCTTACAAGCCTGGAGTCCTGTCCACGCCTCAGGACATTAGAAGCCCAAGCCAGTTCTGTGAGGGTGTGTCCATGCAAGTGTGGGGTAGGGGGTGTGGTTCCACCAGAGGCAGAAACACATGGCCTTAGCACTGAAAGCCACTGGGGCCTGGGCACGGAGGCCCCTTGTTCTAAATACATTACTGCAAGAAGTACAGCACTAATGCATTGTAGAGACACTGTGTCGTCCCCAAGTAAAGGTATGTTCTGATTAGTGTTCCCTTTCGAAGGAAGCAAGAAAGTGAAATGTATTTTGGTGTTACTGTCTAAAATAGGAGGTTTATCAAAGCAGGGAAAGTTTCAAAGTGGTCTATAAGTGCTCTTGTTGTGAGCACACATTGTTTCTTTTTTTTTTTTTTTTTAAAGATTTATTTATTTATTTTTATTTTGGGCGGTGGTCAGGTTGGGGAGGGAGGGGAGCGGGCGGGCCACTTCTATTGGTCTTTCATTTCTCTGTCTTCATCCGTCTTTGTCCTTTGGCTCCTGCGGGCCTCCCATCGTGGTGGCATCTGTCGTTGCAGAGCGCTGGCTCTGGGCGCATGCGCTCCAGAGCTCCGGCTCGGTGATTGGACACATCAGTCCAGCCGCTCCGCGGCACGTGGGATCTTCCCAGGCCAGGGCTCGAACTGGCACCCCTTGCACTGCAAGGCGGTGTCCTTATCCATTGGACCACCAGGGGAAGCCCCACATTGTTTCTTGATAGTGTCGGATGAAGGAGGCATTAGTCTAGCCATAAAAGTTTCTTTGAAAGTTGATGCAATCTCCTCACGTGAGAGATTGTCTTTTGGATTTCCAAGGCTATGTGGAGTAGTAGAAAGAGCCTGTGGCGCGTGCTGATTGGCTTCAGGAATCTGTGTAGCCTCGTGATGAGTGAGAACAGACTGTCTGGCTTAAATCTGAGCTTTATGACTACTGGCTGCGTGACCCAAGGAGTTAGCCACTCTGTGCTCTAGTTAGCCAGCTCCCAAATGGGAATAATAACGGCTCCTGCCTGCCAGGGTTGGTAGAACTAATCAGTAGTTCTCAGCCACAAGTGCATATCAGAATCATCAGTGTAGTTTCTTAAAAAATAGTAATTATACGTCTGAGGCTTATCCCAGACTTATTGAATGAAGATCTTTGAGAGAAAGCCCTTAAGTGCTTGTGTTTTTTGAATGCTCTTTGTCATAGCCACCCTGCTTTGGTTCTAAACAATTGGATACTATTTGTAGAGTGTCTGGAACGAACTCTGTGGTCTCCTCCCTCCTCTGTCCTCCCAGCCTTAGCCAAGAGCACAGGGTACGAATGACCCTGAAGCAGATAGAAGGCCCCTTCATGATGCCTGTGTAAAGCCAAGGTGGCTTCCTTATCTAGCGTTTCTGCTTGATCTTCACATTAATCTCACGTTATAGGCAAGAGGAGAGCGTGTGTGCGTGCTCAGTCGCTTCGGTTGTGGCCGACTCTGAGACCCTGTGGACTGTAGCCCGCCAGGCTCCTCTGTCGGTGGGATTCTCAAGGCAAGAATAGCGGAGCGGGTTGCCATGCCCTCCTCCAGGGGAACTTCTTGACCCAGGGATCGAACCCACGTCTCTCATGTCTCTTGCACTGGCCGGCAGGTTCTTTTACTACTAGGGCCACCTGAGCAGTTTTCCCATTTTACAGGGGGGCAAGCGGAGCCCCAGAGGGTGATTCGATAGGATCCTAAAGTGAATCAGTTTTCAGTTGTCTTTGCCCCCTTTATCCCTCCACCTGTCCCCCTCAAGCATTGGCCACGCGTGCAAACACACACACACACACACACACACACACACACACACACACTCTTCTGGGCAGCACAGGAGGTGGGGATTGTGACGACTGCAAAGGGTGTGGGTTGGAAGAAGGAGAAAGCAGGAAGCCTGAGGGAATGTAGGCCGTCTACAGACACTTGAAGACTCATCTGCAGGCCGGTGCAGGTTGTCCTGCCAGGCCGTCTGATGGTGTAGAGCTGGAGCTCACTTCCCCTGATGCACAAGTAGTTGACCTCCCAGCTCTATGGGCCACTTCTGTGGAGAGGACAGGGTTTGACTCTAGTGATAATAGAAGTACTCTTCCAGCTAGTGTAGTGAGGCCTTTGCTGTTCCCTCTGCCAGGAATGCTTTTCCCAGACCCCGTCACCTCCTCAGAGAAGCCTTCCCTGATTCTCTTACACTGTCCACTTTCAATTGCAGTACTGTGTTCTCTTTTCTTTAAGGTATTTAACTATTCCAGATGTTTTCTTATCTATTACTTTGCACCCCACTGAGTGCCTGTTGCCCCACTAGGACTGGACATGGTCCATCTGCTTCCCACTGCACCCCCAGAAGCTAGCCTAGGGCCTGAGGTGTGGTTGGCGTTCACCGCATGTTTCTTGAATAAATGAACTCTGTTGAGCCTTTCATCGGTACTGGCCACTGTGCTGAGGTCATTTAACTTTCCCAACAGCCCCAGGAGACAGAGCCCCAAGCTTCAGATGAGGGGCCTGAGGCTCAGAGGGTGAGGGTGGCCCGGGGGACAAGCTCCCCTGCTGCCCAAGCCACGCACAGGCCCCCTGGGGCCCGATAGCACCCTGCCCCCAAGGAGTCATGCCCCAGTGCCCCGGTGACCTCACGCCACTGTCTTCCTTGGGTTGGGCAACAGCACCACCCTCTCCCGTGGGTGTCAGGACGGGCACCCATCCAGCAGCACCCAGGCCTCCAGCACTTGCTCTTTGTCCTGGTGGCCAAGGGAGTGGCTGCCTGGCGTGCAGTTTGTAGACCAGCGCCCAGCAGGAATCTGGCGCTCTCCCACCTCTAGTGGGGAAGGCGGTCCTCAGGCTAGGCCGTGTAGCCGCTGTCTCATGTGTGTGTGCTCAGTCCCTTAAGTCGTGTCTGACTCCTTGTGACCCTGTAGACTGTAGCCCACCAGACTCCTCCATCCATGGGATTCTCCAGGCAAGGATCCTGGAGTGGGCTGCCATTTCCTTCCCCAGGGGATCTTCCCAACCCAGGGATCGAACCTGCATCTCTTATGTCTTCTGCACTGGCATCTTCCCAGAAGCTTGTTTCCCTAGAGGCAAAGTGGGCTCAGATTAGTGGGTCGAGTTGTGGGGAGAGCAGAGTAGGGGAGGGCAGCGGTCCCCAACATTTTTGGCACCACCGACTGGTTTCATGAAAGACAATTTTTCTAGGAACCAATAGGAGTGAGGGAATGGTTTCAGGATGATTTGAGTGCATTGCATTATTGTGGACTTTATTTCCATTATTATGACATTGGCTCCACCTCAGATCATCAAGGATTAGATCTTGGAGGTAGGGACCACTGGCCTATAGAGAAGGTCCATCTGCTTCCCATTTTGCACCTCCTTTAAGGTATTTAACTATTCCAGATGTTTTCTTATCTATTACTTTGCACCCCACTGAGTGCCTGTTGCCCCACTAGGACTGGACATGGTCCATCTGCTTCCCACTGCACCCCCAGAAGCTAGCCTAGGGCCTGAGGTGTGGTTGGCGTTCACCGCATGTTTCTTGAATAAATGAACTCTGTTGAGCCTTTCATCGGTACTGGCCACTGTGCTGAGGTCATTTAACTTTCCCAACAGCCCCAGGAGACAGAGCCCCAAGCTTCAGATGAGGGGCCTGAGGCTCAGAGGGTGAGGGTGGCCCGGGGGACAAGCTCCCCTGCTGCCCAAGCCACGCACAGGCCCCCTGGGGCCCGATAGCACCCTGCCCCCAAGGAGTCATGCCCCAGTGCCCCGGTGACCTCACGCCACTGTCTTCCTTGGGTTGGGCAACAGCACCACCCTCTCCCGTGGGTGTCAGGACGGGCACCCATCCAGCAGCACCCAGGCCTCCAGCACTTGCTCTTTGTCCTGGTGGCCAAGGGAGTGGCTGCCTGGCGTGCAGTTTGTAGACCAGCGCCCAGCAGGAATCTGGCGCTCTCCCACCTCTAGTGGGGAAGGCGGTCCTCAGGCTAGGCCGTGTAGCCGCTGTCTCATGTGTGTGTGCTCAGTCCCTTAAGTCGTGTCTGACTCCTTGTGACCCTGTAGACTGTAGCCCACCAGACTCCTCCATCCATGGGATTCTCCAGGCAAGGATCCTGGAGTGGGCTGCCATTTCCTTCCCCAGGGGATCTTCCCAACCCAGGGATCGAACCTGCATCTCTTATGTCTTCTGCACTGGCATCTTCCCAGAAGCTTGTTTCCCTAGAGGCAAAGTGGGCTCAGATTAGTGGGTCGAGTTGTGGGGAGAGCAGAGTAGGGGAGGGCAGCGGTCCCCAACATTTTTGGCACCACCGACTGGTTTCATGAAAGACAATTTTTCTAGGAACCAATAGGAGTGAGGGAATGGTTTCAGGATGATTTGAGTGCATTGCATTATTGTGGACTTTATTTCCATTATTATGACATTGGCTCCACCTCAGATCATCAAGGATTAGATCTTGGAGGGTAGGGACCACTGGCCTATAGAATGAGGTCAGAAGCATGAGAGGGAGGAGGGAGATACAGAATCCACCCAGAATGAGAAGAAAGTCCTCCTTTGCTTAGGTGACCTCATAGTAAAATTTTCAAGGATCCAGTTGTGGGACAGCCAGAGGAGAAGTGTCAGCAGGTTCTAGTGATGGACTCAGCTGGGGGTCTGGACTTTGAGGGTCTGTGGAAGGCAGACCAGAACAGTGATTAAGATTCGAATTCTAAACTGGGGCCTAGGTCCAGAATTTGTTATTTAGCCGCTGAGTGACTTAGGGCATGTTACTTAATTAGCTTGGGTCTCAGTTTCCTCACCTGTGAAATGGGATGATAGTAAGTACATCAGCGAGTGGCTGAATTGATATAACGTCTGAAGAATGTAGCGCAGGGGGTAGAGTGGTTATTTTATATAACAGTGACAATGAGCGAGTGCTTAGTTTGATGACCGATGGATGGCAAAAATGAGTTACAGAATGCTGATTATCAGCTGACGCCTCTTCCTTTCCCCGTCTGTGTGGCAGTCACTCCCTCCCTCTGTGCAAGAAGCTACAACTGCAGGTTTGAACAAGCCCTGCTTCCCATCCTGGGAAAAACAGACCCACAGATGGCCATGGAGGGGGGCCAGTGCAGGAGTGTCCAGGCAGCTCATGCAGTGGAAAGAGTGCCGAGGGAGGAGCTCGTTGACCAGTGGGGAAGGACGTCCTGGAGAGAGACCATCCTGTCCTAAGGCCCCGCCCGTCCTGTGGTTGGTGAAGGAGCAGAGAGTGACTGGGGGCGGGGGTGGGGGGGGTGGGGGGGACGGGGCATGAGCTCCTTCCCGAGGGTGGAGGCTTTGAGCTGGCTGGATGACTCCTGTGAGAGGGGGGAACACACAGGATGAGCGAGTGTCTAGAGGAGTCACAAGTAGGAGCCCCAGATGTCCACCCTAGAAGCTAGCAGGACGCTGCTCCGTGGAGTGGAAAGGCCTTGGGGGTGGGGTGCTGAGGTTTTCCCCAAGCCCCACAGGCAGGATGGAATGAGTGCTCTCACCCTGTGGTCTGGGCACCCCTAGGTGTGGAGTTGGGGTGCAAGACTGGGCCACAGCTTCTCCCCTGCAGCCCTGGCCGAGGTCCTTGTGCCCAGGGAAGCCGACATCTCCAATACAGTGGGGCCATCCCCCCCGCAACCAGCGAGTACTTGATGGACAGGGAGAAGGCTTTATAGAAGCTTTATAGAAGAAGCTATCAATAAATTTAATGATGATAGTGACGATTATTGCCATAATTATTGTTACTGTTAGTCATCTCACCTCTAGTGTTATCCCTTTTAGCATATTACTGGGACATTCTCACAGCATTTCACAACCTCGCGGCGACTTCCGTCTTACAGATGAAGAACCTGAGGCTTGGGGATATTGAAATATCTTAATCAATAAGGTCAATGCTTACCCTCTCAGGTTGAGAGGAATATGGGATTTGCGGCCCCCCAGTCTGTCTGGTTGAAAAGGGATGGTCTTGGAAAGGGCCCTGAGCCATTTATGTCTGTGCCTTGTCCAGACCAAGTTCCCAGGATTATCTTGAATTCTTCTTGGAGCAATGATCCCTGGTCTTAATGGAGTTGCAACAACCTTCCATTGTGTGATTTTGCAATAGTTGCAACTCCCCCAGAAAAGGGTAATTTCTATCAACTCTTCTTCGAGTGAGGGAAGAGGAAAACCTTGTTTCGAGAAGTTTGTAAGCTGTCCCGGAGATGAGAGTACCATAATGAGGACTGTACTTGGGGTCTTGAAGAAGGTCTGGAGTCAGGTCCTGCCCGTCCCTCTTCACCGTGTAACTCTGGACGAGTCTGGCCCCCTCTTTGGGCTTGAGTTTCCCCATCTCTGCCATGCTGTGACTCATCCTTTTTCTGTCATGGGGCTGTCTTGCTTTTGTAAATTTTGTTTGGGCCAGAACTGCCAGGTACGGGATAGGGCGGGCGGAGGTTGGTTCCTGGAGACGGATGGAGCTGGGGCCCGTGAGTTCCTTGCATCCAGCGGGCAAAGCCAGTGGCAGGTCCTTAGCTCCCAGGGGCCCCGGCGGGGTGAGGACCAGTGTGGGGGGTTCGGGAGTGCCTTGGGGGTGGGGTGCTGAGGTTTTCCCCAAGCCCCACAGGCAGGATGGAATGAGTGCTCTCACCCTGTGGTCTGGGCACCCCTAGGTGTGGAGTTGGGGTGCAAGACTGGGCCACAGCTTCTCCCCTGCAGCCCTGGCCGAGGTCCTTGTGCCCAGGGAAGCCGACATCTCCAATACAGTGGGGCCATCCCCCCCGCAACCAGCGAGTACTTGATGGACAGGGAGAAGGCTTTATAGAAGCTTTATAGAAGAAGCTATCAATAAATTTAATGATGATAGTGACGATTATTGCCATAATTATTGTTACTGTTAGTCATCTCACCTCTAGTGTTATCCCTTTTAGCATATTACTGGGACATTCTCACAGCATTTCACAACCTCGCGGCGACTTCCGTCTTACAGATGAAGAACCTGAGGCTTGGGGATATTGAAATATCTTAATCAATAAGGTCAATGCTTACCCTCTCAGGTTGAGAGGAATATGGGATTTGCGGCCCCCCAGTCTGTCTGGTTGAAAAGGGATGGTCTTGGAAAGGGCCCTGAGCCATTTATGTCTGTGCCTTGTCCAGACCAAGTTCCCAGGATTATCTTGAATTCTTCTTGGAGCAATGATCCCTGGTCTTAATGGAGTTGCAACAACCTTCCATTGTGTGATTTTGCAATAGTTGCAACTCCCCCAGAAAAGGGTAATTTCTATCAACTCTTCTTCGAGTGAGGGAAGAGGAAAACCTTGTTTCGAGAAGTTTGTAAGCTGTCCCGGAGATGAGAGTACCATAATGAGGACTGTACTTGGGGTCTTGAAGAAGGTCTGGAGTCAGGTCCTGCCCGTCCCTCTTCACCGTGTAACTCTGGACGAGTCTGGCCCCCTCTTTGGGCTTGAGTTTCCCCATCTCTGCCATGCTGTGACTCATCCTTTTTCTGTCATGGGGCTGTCTTGCTTTTGTAAATTTTGTTTGGGCCAGAACTGCCAGGTACGGGATAGGGCGGGCGGAGGTTGGTTCCTGGAGACGGATGGAGCTGGGGGCCCGTGAGTTCCTTGCATCCAGCGGGCAAAGCCAGTGGCAGGTCCTTAGCTCCCCAGGTTGTGTCCCCTCGGCTGGTGACAGGTGCTGACTTGTCTTTGAGCTGGAGGAAGTTTGTCATGAGATCATGTGCCTTAAGCGTGTGGGTTTGTAGAGAGAAGAAGGCGGAGGAGGAACTCAAGGCGAGAGTCCCTGATTTCCAATCTCCCCAGTGAATCATGGAACACTATGATAAATCACTCACGGGGGTGGAAAGATGGAGTGAAAATCAGGAACTAAAGGCCAGATTTTCTTCAAGGAGAAAATTATTCAAAATCTTCTATTGATAAGATGATATCTAAAATTGATTTCTTCCCTTTTTCCACAGTGCTGTATTATCCCTCTGGAATCATTCTTTTATCTGGAAAACTGTCTTTCTGCTTTCCTCTCTGCTTTAATTAAGAAAACAATATTCTCAGAAGGGAGGGAAGGCGCCAGTGAATTCCGGGATACCCTGGGGTTCTGCAGACTTGGCTGTGGGTGCTTTTTGAGGCTCAGGATGGCCTCTCGTGGGCCCTGGCTGCTGGAGCCCTTCCCACGCAGCTCCTGCCGGCTCAGCCGCAAGGTCTGCAATTATTTAAAGAAAGCTCACAGCAAGTGGAAAAAGAGCAAGCACACCTACCATACCATGTGGCCAGCAGGCAATTCAACACCAGGACTACCCAACTCCCTCCAGCCCTCACCAGCTGCTGGATTTTGCAGCCGGGTGGATTAGGTGACAGAGGGACTGATGGGCAGGTCCATGTGCGCCCTGTGGGTGAATGCAGGCAGCCTGGCCCTGCTTCAGCCTGGAAGACAGCATCTGCCTGCATCCAGGGGAAGTTCTGCTCTGAGCCTTCCAGAACAAGTTAGTAGAAAAGCAGTTTGGTTGGGTCACAAAGGAAGCTAAAAATGAAGGAATTTGAAATAAAAAGTTGATATTGCTTTAACTCAGACATTTGTCTAATTGCTCCATTTTGTTGTTATTGTTCAGTATTTGTGTTGTGTCTGACTCTTTGCGCCCCATGGACTGCAGCCAGGCTTCCCTGTCCTTCACTCTCTCTCGAGGATAGCGGAGGTTGGTTCCTGGAGACGGATGGAGCTGGGGCCCGTGAGTTCCTTGCATCCAGCGGGCAAAGCCAGTGGCAGGTCCTTAGCTCCCCAGGTTGTGTCCCCTCGGCTGGTGACAGGTGCTGACTTGTCTTTGAGCTGGAGGAAGTTTGTCATGAGATCATGTGCCTTAAGCGTGTGGGTTTGTAGAGAGAAGAAGGCGGAGGAGGAACTCAAGGCGAGAGTCCCTGATTTCCAATCTCCCCAGTGAATCATGGAACACTATGATAAATCACTCACGGGGGTGGAAAGATGGAGTGAAAATCAGGAACTAAAGGCCAGATTTTCTTCAAGGAGAAAATTATTCAAAATCTTCTATTGATAAGATGATATCTAAAATTGATTTCTTCCCTTTTTCCACAGTGCTGTATTATCCCTCTGGAATCATTCTTTTATCTGGAAAACTGTCTTTCTGCTTTCCTCTCTGCTTTAATTAAGAAAACAATATTCTCAGAAGGGAGGGAAGGCGCCAGTAAATTTCCCGGGATACCCTGGGGTTCTGCAGACTTGGCTGTGGGTGCTTTTTGAGGCTCAGGATGGCCTCTCGTGGGCCCTGGCTGCTGGAGCCCTTCCCACGCAGCTCCTGCCGGCTCAGCCGCAAGGTCTGCAATTATTTAAAGAAAGCTCACAGCAAGTGGAAAAAGAGCAAGCACACCTACCATACCATGTGGCCAGCAGGCAATTCAACACCAGGACTACCCAACTCCCTCCAGCCCTCACCAGCTGCTGGATTTTGCAGCCGGGTGGATTAGGTGACAGAGGGACTGATGGGCAGGTCCATGTGCGCCCTGTGGGTGAATGCAGGCAGCCTGGCCCTGCTTCAGCCTGGAAGACAGCATCTGCCTGCATCCAGGGGAAGTTCTGCTCTGAGCCTTCCAGAACAAGTTAGTAGAAAAGCAGTTTGGTTGGGTCACAAAGGAAGCTAAAAATGAAGGAATTTGAAATAAAAAGTTGATATTGCTTTAACTCAGACATTTGTCTAATTGCTCCATTTTGTTGTTATTGTTCAGTATTTGTGTTGTGTCTGACTCTTTGCGCCCCCATGGACTGCAGCGCGCCAGGCTTCCCTGTCCTTCACTCTCTCTCAGAGTTTGGTCAAACTTATGTCCATTGAGTCGGTGATGCGATCCAACCATCTCATCCTCTGTCGCCCCCTTTTCTTCCTGCCTCCAATCTTTCCTAGTATCAGAGTCTTTTCCATAATTCACCGTTAATCCTCAAGTGTTTTGGAGAAACAACTTATTACTTTAAATTTTTAAAATTTTATATCTTCATTTTTCAACACAGGTCTGTTTTAAGCTAAAATTCAAAATGTTAAGATGTTTTAAATAAAAGTTTTTAAATATTAAAGCATTTCCAAGGTTAGGAGCTAACTTATCATAGAAAGTGAGGCCACCCCTACCCCGTAATCTTATAGTCAAGTAGCAACCACTCTTAGCAACTTGGTTGTGTGTAAATGCTTCAGCTAACTATGTCACTCCCTACTTTATTTCTATGTTCGTTGTATTTTCATGTTATAAAAGTAGCAACTGTTAATTTATTGTTGAAATTTAAGAGAGTACAAATAGGCCAAAGGAAAAAAAAGAATCCTACACCCAGAAACAACCACTCAAAAGCAGTCTTTTTTTTTTCTTGGCTTGTTTCACCTCTAGCCAGGCTTCGCTCCTTGGGCACACTTCCGCCTTCCAGCCCTTTATGGACTAATTTCTGCTTATGACCTTGAGAAAGAGAGAACTTCGATGGAAGTCCTGAAAATGTTGCCCACCGTGTGACCTCTCTCCTTCTTCGTGACGTGGGATCAGTCTCTACATTGGCATGAGAATACACGTATCTTGTGTTCCAAAGTTAATTGCGTGGTTTAGTTGTCAACAGATGTACAGTGGTGTTATGACGCCACCATGCTGCGCCCACCATGGAGACGGCTCTTGTTTTCACTCAGACCACATCACATTTGGACAGCATTTAATCACCTCCAAGTATTTCACATGACCCATCACCGTTATCCTCCAGATTTTAATCACCCCAGAGGTTTAGCTTTTATTCCACACATACCTTTTTCTTTTTTTAAATATTTTATTTACTCAGACATTTGTCTAATTGCTCCATTTTGTTGTTATTGTTCAGTATTTGTGTTGTGTCTGACTCTTTGCGCCCCCATGGACTGCAGCGCGCCAGGCTTCCCTGTCCTTCACTCTCTCTCAGAGTTTGGTCAAACTTATGTCCATTGAGTCGGTGATGCGATCCAACCATCTCATCCTCTGTCGCCCCCTTTTCTTCCTGCCCCCAATCTTTCCTAGTATCAGAGTCTTTTCCATAATTCACCGTTAATCCTCAAGTGTTTTGGAGAAACAACTTATTACTTTAAATTTTTAAAATTTTATATCTTCATTTTTCAACACAGGTCTGTTTTAAGCTAAAATTCAAAATGTTAAGATGTTTTAAATAAAAGTTTTTAAATATTAAAGCATTTCCAAGGTTAGGAGCTAACTTATCATAGAAAGTGAGGCCACCCCTACCCCGTAATCTTATAGTCAAGTAGCAACCACTCTTAGCAACTTGGTTGTGTGTAAATGCTTCAGCTAACTATGTCACTCCCTACTTTATTTCTATGTGCGTTGTATTTTCCTGTTATAAAAGTAGCAACTGTTAATTTATTGTTGAAATTTAAGAGAGTACAAATAGGCCAAAGGAAAAAAAAGAATCCTACACCCAGAAACAACCACTCAAAAGCAGTCTTTTTTTTTTCTTGGCTTGTTTCACCTCTAGCCAGGCTTCGCTCCTTGGGCACACTTCCGCCTTCCAGCCCTTTATGGACTAATTTCTGCTTATGACCTTGAGAAAGAGAGAACTTCGATGGAAGTCCTGAAAATGTTGCCCACCGTGTGACCTCTCTCCTTCTTCGTGACGTGGGATCAGTCTCTACATTGGCATGAGAATACACGTATCTTGTGTTCCAAAGTTAATTGCGTGGTTTAGTTGTCAACAGATGTACAGTGGTGTTATGACGCCACCATGCTGCGCCCACCATGGAGACGGCTCTTGTTTTCACTCAGACCACATCACATTTGGACAGCATTTAATCACCTCCAAGTATTTCACATGACCCATCACCGTTATCCTCCAGATTTTAATCACCCCAGAGGTTTAGCTTTTATTCCACACATACCTTTTTTTTTTTTTTTAAATATTTTATTTATTTATTTACTTTGGGCGGGGGTCGGGTTGGGGAGGGAGGGGAGTGGGCGGGCCACTTCTATTGGTCTTTCATTTCTCTATTTTCATTCGTCTTCGTTCTTTGGCTCCTGTGGGCCTCCCATTGCGGTGGCGTCTGTTGCATAGTGCCGGCTCTGGGCGCATGCGCTCCAGAGCTCCGGCTCGGTGATTGGACACATCAGTCCAGCCGCTCCGCGGCACGTGGGATCTTCCCAGGCCAGGGCTCGAACCGGCGCCCCTTGCACTGCAAGGCGGTGTCCTTACCCACTGGACCACCAGGAGAAGCCCCAGACATACCTTTTTATGTGTGTTTGTTAGTATATACAGAGGAAGTTTAACACCGGTGCAGGTAGAGAAGGTGTTTACACCCAGATTTCCGGATTATGCAGGCCATTTAAAGTGTTAACTGCTCCATCGTGTGACTGAGGCTGCTATTGGAGCTGACCCAAAGGGAAGCGATTGGGTGGGGGTCCCGTGGAGCAGGCCCGGGGAAGATCCAGCTGCCCAGCAAGTTAATTTTCATACTGGTTTCCACATACAGCATTGTTCAATGGGAAAGAGACAACAGAGTTGTTTTTGTATTTATTTTGAAAATGTAATACATGATCCTCCTTGAAAAATCTGAAAATTATAAATGGAAGTCCTCTCTCCCATTCTTGTGCTCTTGTCCCCACAGCAACCTTGCTACCAAAGTCTAAAGTGTTCTTCCAAAGAAAAACTGTGCAGCGTATATATGGTCTAACTTCTAACTCTGCCTCCATTTTTTGCACAAATGGTAGCAAGCTAAGACCATTGCCCTGCAGGTTGCTTGTTTTTTTCCACTTAATATTATATGTATAAAGATCATTCATATCATCATATAAAGAAAGATCTACTTCATGTTTTGTCTTGACTGCAGTTTGCTTAACCAGTTTTCTATTGGACATTTTGGTTATTCCTAATTTAGTGCTGGTACTAGTCTGTGGTGAATGTTTTTGTGTGAGCGTCACTTTGCCCATGTGTGAGTGGATCTGTAAGGATAAATGCCGTCAAGTGCATTTGCTCAGTTAAAGGGTGCATGTATGTAAAATTTTGACGAATGTTTCCACATCCCCTTCATGAGATCACGTCACTTTTGCATTCCCACAGAAATGAATAGGAGATGCTTTTGCACGAACACAGCATGGTATTAAATTTTCTTGATCTTTGTTAATCTGCTGTCTCTTTGAAGTTCTAATCTGCAGACTTTCTCTCCTGGTTAAGAGTCACCTGTGTTTCCTTTCCAGCGAACCGCCTATTGTGTTGTTGATTGTTACTGATTTATATGGGTGAGCTTGCTTCTCTGCCACTTTCCTTTACAATTGCCCGGTATCTTCTTGGGCACCACCCTGCTCTCGGGCACCCCAGCTGAAGGGGTCTAGGCCCAGGGGCCTAGGACTGGGATCCAGATCCTGCTGTGTGACTTGACTGAGTCACTTACACTCTCTGAGTCTCTCTTTCCCTCTCTGTAAGGTGAGGCTGTTAGTTCAACAGCAGAGTTGGTGCTAGATCAGATAAATCAGTGTATTTCTATAAACTGGTTGAAAGCTGTAAAATCCTAGTATCGCCTGAATATTTATTTACTTAGTTTCAGATGACCGAAAAGATTTTAGATTCTTAGAACTTGAGAGCCATGCCATCTGGTTAAGTAGGGGTCAAACAGGTGGGGAAAGTGAGGCCCAGAGATAGTAGGCCTGCCGGAGTCCCACGTGAGATGCTGGTCTGGCCCAGAATAGGGTCCTGAGTTGTCTTAATACAGTAGGAGCCCTGGGTTAGGTACAGTTTCTCTGAGAACATCCTGATTCTTATGGTAGATTATTCTAATTTCCACGAAAGCCTCTCCCTTTCAGGGGAATGTCTTGTGGCTGAACCCCAAGAGCCAGTGGCTGAGAGATATCTAGGTTGGAATTCCAGTTCCGCCCTGCGTTAGCTGCAGACCCCATGCTAGGTGACTTCAGCCTTTGGGGCCGTGACTGCCTTCTCTACTGAGCAGAGAGGGCGGTTGGAAGGATTACTGAGACCACAGCGAGAGAGCCCTGCCTGTCTGGCTTGGTAGGTGGTATCATTATCATTGTTTGACTTTGCAGAAGGCGCCTGACACCTTGGGTTCAAGGCCTTGCTCTGCCCTCCCCTCGCTGGTTGGCCGTCTTATCTCACTTCTCTGAGGAAGTAATAGGAGTCCTGACTGTATGGGGTGGATTTGAAGAATCAAGAATATAAAATGCTTGCCATATAGGAGGCACCAAAGTGCTTATTATGTACTGGCACTGGTCCAGACTTTGGGGATTTAGCAAAAAGAAGTGAGGTCCCTGGCCTTGGGAAGCCTACATCCTAGTTTATTGTTGTTCTTGGTCCTACTAGGGATTGCATGGTCTGGCCACAGTCACGTCCTGATGGGGATTCTGATTGGTCTAGAACCCCTAGGACACATACTCTGAGGGGATGTGGGGATTTTTCCTGCTTCTGTAGACTCTACAGATCACTTCCTGTGGAATGTTCTTTTTCTGTAATCCCAGAGAATTTGACTCAACCTGCCTTCCCCTTCCTCCCATGGGGATTGGGGGCAGGGCCTCACCTGGTAGGAGCAGAGGGGACCAGAGCTTCCTTAACTGCAGCCACAGTCCTAAGGTCCAGTGCCTTGCCTGGTGCATTGTTCTTTTGGCTGTGGGGAGTTCCTGTCTCACTCCACCCGTATTTAATGCCCATTTCCTGTGCTTGGACAAGGGGGCAAAGTGATAGACCCAGTCCCGACTGAGGGGAAGTGACATAGGGAAACAGAAAGGAAACATGATTTCAGCTAGTGACAAACCCTGAGAGCAAATAAGACATGGACTTGTGACAGGGATCGGGGTTGTGAGCTGCATCAGAGAGGGTGGTCCGGAAGGCCCCTCTCTGAGATGGTATTTGTGCAGTGCTTAGTCTCTCAGTCATATCCGACTCTTTGTGACCCCGTGGACTGTAACCCGCCAGGCTCCTCACTCCAGGGGATTTTCCCGACCTAGGGGTGGAACTCGCGTCTCCTATGTCTCCTACTTTGCAGGTGAATTCTTTACCTGCTGAGGCCATCAGGGAAGCCGTTCCTGCATAGACCTGAGATGTCAAAGAAAGCAGGCTTTTCTGGGAGTGGGTGCAAACTGCTGCCTTTTGGCTTGGTAGGTGGTATCATTATCATTGTTTGACTTTGCAGAAGGCGCCTGACACCTTGGGTTCAAGGCCTTGCTCTGCCCTCCCCTCGCTGGTTGGCCGTCTTATCTCACTTCTCTGAGGAAGTAATAGGAGTCCTGACTGTATGGGGTGGATTTGAAGAATCAAGAATATAAAATGCTTGCCATATAGGAGGCACCAAAGTGCTTATTATGTACTGGCACTGGTCCAGACTTTGGGGATTTAGCAAAAAGAAGTGAGGTCCCTGGCCTTGGGAAGCCTACATCCTAGTTTATTGTTGTTCTTGGTCCTACTAGGGATTGCATGGTCTGGCCACAGTCACGTCCTGATGGGGATTCTGATTGGTCTAGAACCCCTAGGACACATACTCTGAGGGGATGTGGGGATTTTTCCTGCTTCTGTAGACTCTACAGATCACTTCCTGTGGAATGTTCTTTTTCTGTAATCCCAGAGAATTTGACTCAACCTGCCTTCCCCTTCCTCCCATGGGGATTGGGGGCAGGGCCTCACCTGGTAGGAGCAGAGGGGACCAGAGCTTCCTTAACTGCAGCCACAGTCCTAAGGTCCAGTGCCTTGCCTGGTGCATTGTTCTTTTGGCTGTGGGGAGTTCCTGTCTCACTCCACCCGTATTTAATGCCCATTTCCTGTGCTTGGACAAGGGGGCAAAGTGATAGACCCAGTCCCGACTGAGGGGAAGTGACATAGGGAAACAGAAAGGAAACATGATTTCAGCTAGTGACAAACCCTGAGAGCAAATAAGACATGGACTTGTGACAGGGATCGGGGTTGTGAGCTGCATCAGAGAGGGTGGTCCGGAAGGCCCCTCTCTGAGATGGTATTTGTGCAGTGCTTAGTCTCTCAGTCATATCCGACTCTTTGTGACCCCGTGGACTGTAACCCGCCAGGCTCCTCACTCCAGGGGATTTTCCCGACCTAGGGGTGGAACTCGCGTCTCCTATGTCTCCTACTTTGCAGGTGAATTCTTTACCTGCTGAGGCCATCAGGGAAGCCGTTCCTGCATAGACCTGAGATGTCAAAAAGAAAGCAGGCTTTGGGGGAAAGGTGGTGTAGGCCGTGGGGAGTGGCACGTGCAAAGGCCTTGTGCTGCTGAGTCTGGCAGGTGTTACCAGATACTCCCACCATTTGTGCAGCCAAGATCCCAGGGGAGGCTGTGTGGAGCCCTGGTGCTTGAGCATCTTGTTTGTTTGTTTGTTTGTTTGCTATTTTTCAAAAAATTTTGGCCTCTTTTCATTGGTTTTTCATCCATTTATTTTCATCCATCTTTATTCTTTGGCCTGTGTGGGCCTCCCATTGCAGCGGCCCCTCTCGCTGCAGAGCACTGGATCTGGGCACATGCGCTCCAGAGCACTGGCTCCTAATTGGACACACCGGTCCAGCTGCCCCTCGACATGTGGGATCTTCCCAGGCCATGGATCGAACGGGTGACCCTTGCACTGCAAGGCAGTCTCTTTACCCACTGGACCACCAGGGAAGCCCCTTGTGCATCTTTTCAGAGCAGGTGAAGCGCTAGTTATAAATCAGAGCAGGCCCCACGTGAGGGGATCAGCTCTGGAGAGCTGAGCGAATACAACTGTATGTTAGCCCATCGCTTAAGTGACAACATTTCTTTGAAATGAGCAAAATGGACAAGGCCTTTCTAAGTTGAAGAATGGAGGCCTTCTCTAACTCAGAGGAGCTCTGCCAGGCTGTCCTAACAGATGAGGGCTTCCTCTCTGGCTCTCCGTCTAATGGTGTCAGCGTCCAGAGGCACCCTTGATGCAAAGTCAATTTCCACTCTTGGACCTGCGATTTAACGCCCGAATGCTTGGAGAGCTGCAGAGAGTCGAGGTCAGTGGGGCTAATTGGGTTGCTTCATAAGAAGGAGATTCTTAGAATTGGTATAGCCAGGCCCAGGGTAGGGTCGCAGTGCAGAGAAACCAGCCGGCCTGGACGAGGGGCCAGGCCAGGAGGAGGAAGGGAGGCCCAGCCAGAGGGAAGTGCTGGTCACAGAGCTGGAGTGACACAGATAAATGTGGAGGCCTCGGACTCCCATGGACTCTGCTGCCCGGGGCAAGGCTCCTCCAGGAGTCTGATGTTCTAGAAAAAGACCAGGTGGTCAGCTTGGAGCTTTTTTTTTTTTTTTTTAAGTTTTTACAGAGTTTTGTTGTTCACAGACATGTATGTTCCCAGATCAGTCATATGCATATGGAGCTTTTTTTTTCTTTTCTTGCTTTTAGTATTTATTTATTTATTTGGCCGTGTTGGGTCTTAGGTGTGGCTCACAGGGTCTTCAGTCTTTTTATGGCATGTGCGATCTTTTAGTTGTGGCACACAGGATCTATTTTTACTTGTGGTATGCTAACTCTTAGTTGTGGCCTGTGGAATCTAGTTCCCTGACCAGGGATCGAACACAGACCCTCTGTATTGGGAGTGGGGAGTCTTAGCCACTGGACCACCAGGGAGATCCCATCTTTTTTGGTCTTGACTAATCTCTCCTAGCGACAACCTGGATTAGATGCTGGCAACCTTTTCTCCTTCTGTCCCCCTGATACTATGACCCCCGCTCCCCACCCACACATCGTGTCTGCGGTCCAGAACAGCTGGTCCTGGGGACAGGTTGACCATGTGGTGGCTGTGTGAGCGCACGTCACAGTGATAAGGTTGTACATTCAGCCAACTTGTGTCCCACTGTTGGGTGGACTCTGGCTAGGTAACCCTGCCCTTGGGACAGATCAGTCTTTACCTTGTTCTAGGTTAGCCTTCACTTATTCATCCATATTCACTCCTTCCTTCGTCCATCGTCGATCCTTTCACTTATCCATTTAGTCCACAAACTATGCTTACTGAGCCATCGTCTATGCCACACTCTGTGTTGGGTACTGGGGGCACAGGAGCAGCAGGACAGAGTATCCCCACTGTCTTTGAGCTTAGAGTCCTCTGGAAAGAGGGCAGAGTGGACCCATGCCTTTCATGCATCATCATTATGATTATACTTATCACTGAAGCTGTTGTGATAAGCCAAGTCCTAGGATCTCCTTGGGCAGTCTGGATCCAGGCGGGATCTCCTGTGTGGTCACGTGCTGGACCAGGTGGCACCCTGTGGGAACAGGGCTCCTGTCTAGGGGCTCATTGCCTTGGGGATTCAAAGACGCCTGCAGGCCAGTTCTTCCCACGGGCTGGAGCCTTTCTTCCAGGTGCCAAGCTGTCCTCTGTCTCTGCGGTGAGGTCGTATCTTGCTTTTTATTTTAATTCAACAAATATTTAAATAGTTACAAATGTTTATAATTATGTATTTTACATTATTACTTCCAGTTTTAAAGCAGATATATTTAATTAAAGAATTAGTGATTTTATACATTCACAGTTCCTCTTGTTCACATAGCAGTAACTTCTGCTTTTTTTCTTTTTTTTGGCCACTTCTATTGGTCTTTCATTTATCTATTTTCATCCATCTTTGTTCTTTGGCCTGTGTAGGCCTCCCATCACAGTGGCCTCCCTCGCTGCAGAGCGCTGGTTCCGGGCGCATGCGCTCCAGAGCTCCATTTTGGTAGTTGGACACATCGGTCCAGCTGTGCCATGGCACGTGGGATCTTCCCAGCCAGGGATCGAACCAGCACCCCTTGCACTGCAAGGTGGTGTCCTTACCCACTGGACCACCAGGGAAGCCCGTTTCTGCTTTGTGTTTGAAATATAAAGCAAACATTTATTAGAATTTTAATTACAAAAGAATTAAATCTTTTTTGAAGAAAATTAAAGACATAGATACTGTCCTCCAAAAGGAAATAAAGACTACCCATAATTTCACTATCTAGACATGACTCCCATGAATGTTTCTTTTCTTCTTTCTTCCCATAAACAATTTTTCTTGAAAAAAGATCAGATCATATTGTCTTTGTGACTTTTTCACTTAGTGTTCTATTGGATGATATATCTTTAAGATCCCATTGATCGTTTGCCACACTCTGTGTTGGGTACTGGGGGCACAGGAGCAGCAGGACAGAGTATCCCCACTGTCTTTGAGCTTAGAGTCCTCTGGAAAGAGGGCAGAGTGGACCCATGCCTTTCATGCATCATCATTATGATTATACTTATCACTGAAGCTGTTGTGATAAGCCAAGTCCTAGGATCTCCTTGGGCAGTCTGGATCCAGGCGGGATCTCCTGTGTGGTCACGTGCTGGACCAGGTGGCACCCTGTGGGAACAGGGCTCCTGTCTAGGGGCTCATTGCCTTGGGGATTCAAAGACGCCTGCAGGCCAGTTCTTCCCACGGGCTGGAGCCTTTCTTCCAGGTGCCAAGCTGTCCTCTGTCTCTGCGGTGAGGTCGTATCTTGCTTTTTATTTTAATTCAACAAATATTTAAATAGTTACAAATGTTTATAATTATGTATTTTACATTATTACTTCCAGTTTTAAAGCAGATATATTTAATTAAAGAATTAGTGATTTTATACATTCACAGTTCCTCTTGTTCACATAGCAGTAACTTCTGCTTTTTTTCTTTTTTTTGGCCACTTCTATTGGTCTTTCATTTATCTATTTTCATCCATCTTTGTTCTTTGGCCTGTGTAGGCCTCCCATCACAGTGGCCTCCCTCGCTGCAGAGCGCTGGTTCCGGGCGCATGCGCTCCAGAGCTCCATTTTGGTAGTTGGACACATCGGTCCAGCTGTGCCATGGCACGTGGGATCTTCCCAGCCAGGGATCGAACCAGCACCCCTTGCACTGCAAGGTGGTGTCCTTACCCACTGGACCACCAGGGAAGCCCGTTTCTGCTTTGTGTTTGAAATATAAAGCAAACATTTATTAGAATTTTAATTACAAAAGAATTAAATCTTTTTTGAAGAAAATTAAAGACATAGATACTGTCCTCCAAAAGGAAATAAAGACTACCCATAATTTCACTATCTAGACATGACTCCCATGAATGTTTCTTTTCTTCTTTCTTCCCATAAACAATTTTTCTTGAAAAAAGATCAGATCATATTGTCTTTGTGACTTTTTCACTTAGTGTTCTATTGGATGATATATCTTTATTAAGATCCCATTGATCTTTATTAAGGTCTATAGAAGGTCTTTTCCCTGTCCTTCACTTTTAAAATTCACTGGTTTGATGCCAGCAGGGTCATGCTTCTCATGGATGTAGCTAGAGATTCTATTCTGTGGTTTGTTCAGTTATGTTTTACTCATGACCTCAGGCAAGTAATTGACTCCTGTTTGCCTCTTTACTTATTTGTAAAAGGGAGAAATGATGGTACCTGCCTGTTGGAGTGAATGTGCAGGTTGAATGAAGAGATGGACCTGATGCCTAGAGAATGTTTTACCAATAGCTACCACCATGGAGCAGGAGGGGAGCGAGGGGGTACAGCCCTTCCCGATTCAGTGGCCAGGAGCTGGAGACTCTGAAACTTCAGTCGCCTGCCTTACACAGCTGCTGACCAGAGTTGAACTTGGGCTGCTTCCTGGGCTGACGTGGGCAGCTCCAGGGTAGAGATGGAGCTCTCGCCCCTCCCCTTGTCCTCACAGACAGGAGGAAGTGCATTTGGTTAAGAATGACCCACATCCGTCCCCAGGCCTGCTTCCAGCAGCAATGGGGGCCAGCTGCAGGCTGCTCCTTGGGAGCTAGGGTAGGGTCTGGCCTCTAAGCGCCTCCCAACCTGGGGGCTCCTCACACCCGCCCTGGATAAGGAAGCTCAGAGGGACTGAGCTGGTGGCCCATGTTGAAATTTGGAGCCAGAGGTTTTCTACCCCATTTTCCATGTTAGATTCTTTCAGCCAGGGATCGAACCAGCACCCCTTGCACTGCAAGGTGGTGTCCTTACCCACTGGACCACCAGGGAAGCCCGTTTCTGCTTTGTGTTTGAAATATAAAGCAAACATTTATTAGAATTTTAATTACAAAAGAATTAAATCTTTTTTGAAGAAAATTAAAGACATAGATACTGTCCTCCAAAAGGAAATAAAGACTACCCATAATTTCACTATCTAGACATGACTCCCATGAATGTTTCTTTTCTTCTTTCTTCCCATAAACAATTTTTCTTGAAAAAAGATCAGATCATATTGTCTTTGTGACTTTTTCACTTAGTGTTCTATTGGATGATATATCTTTATTAAGATCCCATTGATCTTTATTAAGGTCTATAGAAGGTCTTTTCCCTGTCCTTCACTTTTAAAATTCACTGGTTTGATGCCAGCAGGGTCATGCTTCTCATGGATGTAGCTAGAGATTCTATTCTGTGGTTTGTTCAGTTATGTTTTACTCATGACCTCAGGCAAGTAATTGACTCCTGTTTGCCTCTTTACTTATTTGTAAAAGGGAGAAATGATGGTACCTGCCTGTTGGAGTGAATGTGCAGGTTGAATGAAGAGATGGACCTGATGCCTAGAGAATGTTTTACCAATAGCTACCACCATGGAGCAGGAGGGGAGCGAGGGGGTACAGCCCTTCCCGATTCAGTGGCCAGGAGCTGGAGACTCTGAAACTTCAGTCGCCTGCCTTACACAGCTGCTGACCAGAGTTGAACTTGGGCTGCTTCCTGGGCTGACGTGGGCAGCTCCAGGGTAGAGATGGAGCTCTCGCCCCTCCCCTTGTCCTCACAGACAGGAGGAAGTGCATTTGGTTAAGAATGACCCACATCCGTCCCCAGGCCTGCTTCCAGCAGCAATGGGGGCCAGCTGCAGGCTGCTCCTTGGGAGCTAGGGTAGGGTCTGGCCTCTAAGCGCCTCCCAACCTGGGGGCTCCTCACACCCGCCCTGGATAAGGAAGCTCAGAGGGACTGAGCTGGTGGCCCATGTTGAAATTTGGAGCCAGAGGTTTTCTACCCCATTTTCCATGTTAGATTCTTTCACCCAGGGCAGTTAGGTGCAAGGAGCTCTTAGGGGCACAGACAAAGGAGGGGTGCGGTCCTTGTACATAGATAAGGGAGATGCAGCAAGGGCCAAAGACGCAGCAGGGACGTCCAGCGACTCATCTGTTCAGCACACACCTGTGCTGGGCGCCATGCACACAGCTATGAGCAGGCAGACCACATCCACCCGCTGACAGCAAGCTGTCAGGAGGTCGAGGCTGTTGAGCCAGCCCAGACTGAGGGACGGAGCACTGTGCGTAGCAGTTTCTGGGAAAACTGCTGGGGGCTGGGACTTGAGGTTGGACTGCCCCAGCTGCAGTGCCCCTGAAGGCAGGAACAGGACCTTGGCTTTGAACGCTCACTCAAGGCAGGGATTTTGAGTCAGATCTACTTGAGCACTGGGTCTGAGGTTCTGCCATTTGACAAACTGTGTGACCTTGGGCAAGTTGCTTGGCTTTTCTGAGCCTCCTACCCTGTTTTAAAAGGGTGCAGAATAAAATGAGAATAAACAGACATTATCCTCACCAACTTCTTCATTGCCACTGTCCCTCGCGGTAGCAGCTGTATAGAAGTCTGCGACATGCTTGGGGTTGGCATTGCTTGTTTGCTGTGGAGTGAAATGTAAGTGGAGCCCAAATGCTACGCAGACATGACAGACACTGCCCTGTCTCCAGCACCTGCCACACAGAAAGGAAAGCCCTCCAGGCCTGTGCCTCTGGTACAGGCAGGAAGGAGTCATTCCTGGAATTTGCCCTGAGGTGCGGCAGAATCCCGTTCTGACCTGGTCTCCCAGGGCACGCCTAGTGGGATCATTCCTGGAATTTGCCCTGAGGTGGGCAGGGGAAACCTCCTGACTTTTCTGCTGACCCATCCGTCCCCAGGCCTGCTTCCAGCAGCAATGGGGGCCAGCTGCAGGCTGCTCCTTGGGAGCTAGGGTAGGGTCTGGCCTCTAAGCGCCTCCCAACCTGGGGGCTCCTCACACCCGCCCTGGATAAGGAAGCTCAGAGGGACTGAGCTGGTGGCCCATGTTGAAATTTGGAGCCAGAGGTTTTCTACCCCATTTTCCATGTTAGATTCTTTCACCCAGGGCAGTTAGGTGCAAGGAGCTCTTAGGGGCACAGACAAAGGAGGGGTGCGGTCCTTGTACATAGATAAGGGAGATGCAGCAAGGGCCAAAGACGCAGCAGGGACGTCCAGCGACTCATCTGTTCAGCACACACCTGTGCTGGGCGCCATGCACACAGCTATGAGCAGGCAGACCACATCCACCCGCTGACAGCAAGCTGTCAGGAGGTCGAGGCTGTTGAGCCAGCCCAGACTGAGGGACGGAGCACTGTGCGTAGCAGTTTCTGGGAAAACTGCTGGGGGCTGGGACTTGAGGTTGGACTGCCCCAGCTGCAGTGCCCTGAAGGCAGGAACAGGACCTTGGCTTTGAACGCTCACTCAAGGCAGGGATTTTGAGTCAGATCTACTTGAGCACTGGGTCTGAGGTTCTGCCATTTGACAAACTGTGTGACCTTGGGCAAGTTGCTTGGCTTTTCTGAGCCTCCTACCCTGTTTTAAAAGGGTGCAGAATAAAATGAGAATAAACAGACATTATCCTCACCAACTTCTTCATTGCCACTGTCCCTCGCGGTAGCAGCTGTATAGAAGTCTGCGACATGCTTGGGGTTGGCATTGCTTGTTTGCTGTGGAGTGAAATGTAAGTGGAGCCCAAATGCTACGCAGACATGACAGACACTGCCCTGTCTCCAGCACCTGCCACACAGAAAGGAAAGCCCTCCAGGCCTGTGCCTCTGGTACAGGCAGGAAGGAGCACAGTCATTCCTGGAATTTGCCCTGAGGTGCGGCAGAATCCCGTTCTGACCTGGTCTCCCAGGGCACACCCGGGCCTAGTGGGACTTCTGGGAGAGCCTACCCTCCCTGAAGTCAAGATAAAAGGCTCTTGCCCTAAACTGCAGGCCAGGGTGGAGGGGAGCAGGGTGAATTCCTCCTGGAGCATATTTCCTGCTGCTCCAGTTATTAAAACAACGCGAGACGTCTGGGGGTTTTGCTCAGTGACAGATGCTGGCTCCGTGTCCGGCCCCTTCTCACACTCTGCTGCGCTGTTTTGGTTTTGTGGGTCCTGGAGGGGCTGCTTGGAGTCTCATCCAGCTTCTGTGCCTTGTTAACTAGACAGGCTGTGGGTCCCAGCTGTCCTCAGTTTCGTTGTCCAGGATGAGGGCCAGTGGGAGCTGGCAGCGCCACCTCACAGTGGGACTGGGGGTTAGGAGAGACAGGATATACCCGTTTCAGTACTCGGGGAGCTATTGCTGTGAGCGCTCCTGCCGGCTCTCCCAGCTAGGACTTCCGCCCCTCCCTTGCTGTTCCCGCCTTAGCTCTATCTGCTCCCCCTTCTGCTCTTGGGTCAGGCTCTCCTCCCTGGGTTCCTGTGAGCACTGGTGTGGGTGATGGTGTCCAGTGCCAGGGCAGCAGCGAGCTGGGGGGGCAGATGGGGTGACGTGGGTCAGAAGGCCCTCGTGGTGGCCTCCGCAGGCCTCTGTGCTGATCTCGGCCTGACTCACCCACTGAGGCCTCTCTCTGGGTGGCTCCTGAGCTTTCCCGGGCCCCAGCCTTCTCTTCTGTCCCAAGGAAGAATTCCAAGACTCTCAAGAAAAGAAGAGACTTTAGAGGACTTCCCGCCCCACATCCTCCCCGCCAGGGCTTGGCTTTCCCAGCTGTGGCCTGTGCGCGTGGGACAGGACACTAGGTGACCCTGGAGGGGACAGTGTTGGTGACATGTGGGTGCTGAGTGGCTTCTACCCCCTGGCTCTGCCTCTCTCCTCCCCTGGCCCTGCAGCTTTCCTCCCTCTGACCCTTGCCTTGGTCTTGCTGTTCTCGGCCTGGATTCTTGGGGGAGTCCCTGTGGAGTAAGGTCCTGGGGTGACTCTTGAACTTTTCTCTTATTTTCCTATAGAAGTTGTAACTTGCTTTGCTTCTCAAGTTAAATAAAAGGCACCACGCACATGATATTATTTCTCTTTTTCCTTGTTCTCAGGGCCTTTGGGGAGAAGAGAGGCGGTTTTAGGTCTTTATTGCGGTCCCTTGTGCACTGGGCCGTGGGTGTGGCGAGGAGAGTGGGTACGTCCTGAGGATTCAGGGTGTGAGCAGAGAGCCCCAAGGCCTTCAAGGAGCATGTGCTTCTGGGCTCTGACTCCATTGTGGTCAGAGCCCTCATCTGGGACTCTGAAGATATGTAAGAATGTCCAAATAAAAGTGTGCACGTGATCTCATTGACTGAAAGCCAGGCACAGGCCCCACATAAGAACTTTTGTTTGAATCTCTCCTCCTTCTTAGTGTAGACAGAGAAATGGAGGTCCAGAAACACCTCGACCTTTACAGTAATGGTGGGTAGGCAGGGAGGCTGGAGTGGGAAGAAGTGTTTGGAGCAGGAGGGAAGTGGTGGGGTGGCCCCACCAGGGACAGGGCTGGGGGGTGAGGGGTGGGGGAATAGGCGAGGAGGACCCTGAGGGGCGGAGGCCGAGGCTGTCAGGTCCTCCAGTCCTGCTGAGAAGGCTGGATCAAACATGGGGACTGGAGAGGGGTGGTGGGAATCTGTGAAAGATAAGGAACCTGTGAATTCATGTTGGCAAGACAGGCTCCAGTACAAGGATGACGTGATCTTTGGCCACTGAAGGTGCCAGACCAAGGGAGGCCTGGTGCTGGGTTGAAAAGACCTCAGCCGCCACTGTTTCAGAATTTTCCAGGGGAGGACCTGAGGCCAGCAAGGGCAGGAGGCTAGGATAAGGTCAGTGTGAGGGAGGGGTGGGGGGTCTGTTTGTTGATTTGGGGCAGCAAGAAAATCAGCTAATTTCATTTAAGCAGTTGAGTATTTATTTATATGCATTTGAGAAAATGTAGCTATTATGTGGTTTATATATATATATATAATATTACTATATATATATATATATATATATATATATATATATATATATATATATATATATATATATATATATGGCTTCCCTGGTGGCTCAGTTGGTAAAAGAATCTACCTGTAATGCAGGAGACCCAGGTTTGATCCCTGGGTGCAAAAGATCCCTTGGAGAAGGGACTGGCAACCCACTCCAATATTCTTGCCTGGAAATTCAATGGACAGAGGAGCCTGGCAGGCTATAGTCCATGGGGTTGCAAAGAGTTGGACATGGCTGAACATATGCAAGAATGAATCTAAAGAGAGAAAAAAATGAATGGATTTAAAGAAAGATAGTAGGTAGAAAAATCATAGGAGGTATAAAGATATGGTAAGATTCAGGCAGCTGGCACGGGAAGCGTAGCACTCTAGAGACCATTGACTGGCCCAGGCTGAGCCCTGAGCCCTAAGGATGGGCTCCCCTTAGGGCAGAGCATAGGCCCCAAACACTCGTGCCCCCTGCTTCCCTCCGTGGGCAGGCTTTCTCCCAAGAACACTGCAGCAAAGCTGGGACCAGGGGAACCGGAGCTACTTAGGGCTTTTCTCCAGAACCTGAGCTTCCAGGCTGGTGGCACAGAAAGGGCTCAGAGCTGGAGCCCAAAGGCATAGGGGCTGGGCTCTAGTCTAGGTTGCTCCTAGCTCTGTGACTGAGAAAATGAAAGGGACAGTGCTGCATGCCCTGCTGGTCTGTGAGATAAGGAGGCTGGAAGGACTGCCCAGGGCCTGTCCAGTAAGGACTCGGTTAGGCCTTGGCTGTTTCAGGAATTTTCCATGAAGGTGCCAGACCAAGGGAGGCCTGGTGCTGGGTTGAAAAGACCTCAGCCGCCACTGTTTCAGAATTTTCCAGGGGAGGACCTGAGGCCAGCAAGGGCAGGAGGCTAGGATAAGGTCAGTGTGAGGGAGGGGTGGGGGGTCTGTTTGTTGATTTGGGGCAGCAAGAAAATCAGCTAATTTCATTTAAGCAGTTGAGTATTTATTTATATGCATTTGAGAAAATGTAGCTATTATGTGGTTTATATATATATATATAATATTACTATATATATATATATATATATAATATTAATATATATATATATATATATATATATATATATATATGGCTTCCCTGGTGGCTCAGTTGGTAAAAGAATCTACCTGTAATGCAGGAGACCCAGGTTTGATCCCTGGGTGCAAAAGATCCCTTGGAGAAGGGACTGGCAACCCACTCCAATATTCTTGCCTGGAAATTCAATGGACAGAGGAGCCTGGCAGGCTATAGTCCATGGGGTTGCAAAGAGTTGGACATGGCTGAACATATGCAAGAATGAATCTAAAGAGAGAAAAAAATGAATGGATTTAAAGAAAGATAGTAGGTAGAAAAATCATAGGAGGTATAAAGATATGGTAAGATTCAGGCAGCTGGCACGGGAAGCGTAGCACTCTAGAGACCATTGACTGGCCCAGGCTGAGCCCTGAGCCCTAAGGATGGGCTCCCCTTAGGGCAGAGCATAGGCCCCAAACACTCGTGCCCCCTGCTTCCCTCCGTGGGCAGGCTTTCTCCCAAGAACACTGCAGCAAAGCTGGGACCAGGGGAACCGGAGCTACTTAGGGCTTTTCTCCAGAACCTGAGCTTCCAGGCTGGTGGCACAGAAAGGGCTCAGAGCTGGAGCCCAAAGGCATAGGGGCTGGGCTCTAGTCTAGGTTGCTCCTAGCTCTGTGACTGAGAAAATGAAAGGGACAGTGCTGCATGCCCTGCTGGTCTGTGAGATAAGGAGGCTGGAAGGACTGCCCAGGGCCTGTCCAGTAAGGACTCGGTTAGGCCTTGGCTGTCTCAGGGCATGGAGGGTGCAGGCTCAGTCAGGGCAGTGGCCGGGGATGCACATTTACAAATGGTGGGAAAAGATGGAGGTGCCCTCCCCAGGAGGGTCTGCGGGTTAGAGCAAGTCTGGTGACCGTCAGGATGATGTCTGATTCACTTAGCCGTGCACTGCTTACTGTCCCTTCTGTCATCGGAATGTCAGGTTCATGGGGTGCTGGGGGAGGGAGGAATGTGAAAATGCAGGTGGAAGGTGCTTAATAGTGAATGAAACTAGAGTTATTGATAGCCACAATGCAAGAAAGGGAATTTCCCCTGTGATTTGCTGGAAGGAAACCAACTGAAGTCTCTGTTTGACAGGTAGGGAGCTGTTAAGGGGGTGCCCCGAGATAACTCAGAACTTTCTTTTTAAGGCAGACTAATCCGATGGAAGGCTTCCCTGGTGGTTCAGATGGTAAAGAATCTGCCAGCAGTGAGAGACCTGGGTTTGATCCCTGGGTCAGGAAGATGCCCTGGAAAAAGGAAGGGCTACCCCCACTCCAGTATTCTTGCCTGGACAACTCCAAGGCTCATCCATGGGGTCTCAGAGAGTCAGATGTGACTGAGTGACCATCACTACCCTACTGCTGCAGGCCCATGGAGGGAAAGGGGGGAAGTGTCCTCTTCTTCTCCTTTGTTTATTAAAAGAAGTAATATCTCCTTTAGTTTAGGGAAGAACAGACAGTAGAGGCCAGCCAGGCTGGTGCTGCTTCTCTTTGGGAGGCCCCGGGCCACTCAACTGGCATTTTGTTGGTAAGACCTTCCTGTCTGCCTGGAGCATTTGGGACTGGAGCCACCTGGAGCTGAAGGCAAAACTTCAGGGTGGAAAGGGGAGAGATGTGGCCATTGTTACTTGAAGTCCTCTTGCCTCTAAGAGATACAGGTTGTGTGGCCTCAGGCATGAACCTCATGAGCCTTCAGTTCCTTATTTCCCCAAAATGAGGATAATAATGCTAGCTTCTGTGGGATTGTTTTTAAGGTTAAATGAAGGTAAGCATTGGACAGTACCTACTGTTCAGTTTATTTAAGATGGCTATTTTAATAAAGAGATTTTGCAAAATGAATACATGTAAAAATTTATTGATTTCCAGTCTGTCATGGGTATTACCTCTGAATCCTCCAGCAAAGCTTGGACCTTATGAGACCTTGCCATCGAGAAGTCTGCCACCTTGTGGCGTATCTACCAAATTGCAGGTCCAGGGCTTTTCTGGTTTTGTTTTCTAATCATCGTATGTTATTTTTGCCTTGAATGGGGTGGTCTGAAAGGAGATTGGCTAGAAAATCTAAAGTCATGTGGTTACAAGGTACCAGGAAAGACAAGCTAAAATACCTTTCCCAGGTCAGCCAATCCTGGTAGGGCCTTAATGATCCACAAATCTATGTATTTAACAGTATCGCTAATTAGGTGCTTTCTTAATAGGCTAGACTTGATATCTTTGCATACCCTGTGATTTGCTGGAAGGAAACCAACTGAAGTCTCTGTTTGACAGGTAGGGAGCTGTTAAGGGGGTGCCCCGAGATAACTCAGAACTTTCTTTTTAAGGCAGACTAATCCGATGGAAGGCTTCCCTGGTGGTTCAGATGGTAAAGAATCTGCCAGCAGTGAGAGACCTGGGTTTGATCCCTGGGTCAGGAAGATGCCCTGGAAAAAGGAAGGGCTACCCCCACTCCAGTATTCTTGCCTGGACAACTCCAAGGCTCATCCATGGGGTCTCAGAGAGTCAGATGTGACTGAGTGACCATCACTACCCTACTGCTGCAGGCCCATGGAGGGAAAGGGGGGAAGTGTCCTCTTCTTCTCCTTTGTTTATTAAAAGAAGTAATATCTCCTTTAGTTTAGGGAAGAACAGACAGTAGAGGCCAGCCAGGCTGGTGCTGCTTCTCTTTGGGAGGCCCCGGGCCACTCAACTGGCATTTTGTTGGTAAGACCTTCCTGTCTGCCTGGAGCATTTGGGACTGGAGCCACCTGGAGCTGAAGGCAAAACTTCAGGGTGGAAAGGGGAGAGATGTGGCCATTGTTACTTGAAGTCCTCTTGCCTCTAAGAGATACAGGTTGTGTGGCCTCAGGCATGAACCTCATGAGCCTTCAGTTCCTTATTTCCCCAAAATGAGGATAATAATGCTAGCTTCTGTGGGATTGTTTTTAAGGTTAAATGAAGGTAAGCATTGGACAGTACCTACTGTTCAGTTTATTTAAGATGGCTATTTTAATAAAGAGATTTTGCAAAATGAATACATGTAAAAATTTATTGATTTCCAGTCTGTCATGGGTATTACCTCTGAATCCTCCAGCAAAGCTTGGACCTTATGAGACCTTGCCATCGAGAAGTCTGCCACCTTGTGGCGTATCTACCAAATTGCAGGTTCAGGGCTTTTTCTGGTTTTGTTTTCTAATCATCGTATGTTATTTTTGCCTTGAATGGGGTGGTCTGAAAGGAGATTGGCTAGAAAATCTAAAGTCATGTGGTTACAAGGTACCAGGAAAGACAAGCTAAAATACCTTTCCCAGGTCAGCCAATCCTGGTAGGGCCTTAATGATCCACAAATCTATGTATTTAACAGTATCGCTAATTAGGTGCTTTCTTAATAGGCTAGGCAACTTGATTAGTACTTTGCATACCTCCTTTGTAATTCATTCCTCATAGCAAGATCAGTATTACTAGTGCCATATTTCAAAAGGGGAAACAGGTTCAGGAGTAACTAACTTGCATGATGGCATGCACCTCACCTCACAGCAGAGCTGGGATTTAACACGCATCTCATTCCAAAGCTTGTGTGTGATCTTAACCCATTTTTCAAAAAGTTATTCTAAATTTTCAAATGTGCAATACAGTATTGTTAAGTATAGTTACCGTGCTGTACGTTATATCCCTAGGACTTATTTTATAATTGTAAGTTTTTACCTTTGACCTTTGATTCCACACCACACAGCCTCTGGCAGCCGCCAGTCTGCTGATCTGTTCTCTGTATCTATGAGTTTTTGTGATTTTTTTTTTCCCCTTTCTTTTTAGGTTCTATGTATAAGTGAGATCATGTGGTATTTGTCTTTCTCGGTCTGATTTATTTCACTTAGCATAATGCCCTCAAGGTCCATTCATGTTATTGCAAATAGCACGATTTCTTGCTTTTATGACTGACTGGGAAGCCATATCTATAGGGCTCCCCAGGTGGCCCAGTGGTAAAATCTGCCTGCCAGTGTGGGAGACACAAGAGACGTGAGTTCTACCCCCAATTCAGGAAGATCCTGTAGTAGAAAAATACTGGTAACTCATTCCAGTATTCTTGCCTAGAAAATTCCATGGAAAGAGGAGCCTGGTGGGGTCTATATATACAGAGAGGGGAGTCTATATAATATATGTATAAAGTGATTACTGCTGCTGCTTTTTTTAGTTGCTAAGTCATGGCAGATGAAGAATCTGTGACTCCATGGACTATAACTTTGCAGGTCCCTCTGTTCATGGGAATTACCAGGTAACTTTGCATTTTCTTCTCCGGGAATCTTCCTGACCCTAGCCTTTAGGTATTGGTGGGCTTAATGATCCACTGAAAGGAGATTGGCTAGAAAATCTAAAGTCATGTGGTTACAAGGTACCAGGAAAGACAAGCTAAAATACCTTTCCCAGGTCAGCCAATCCTGGTAGGGCCTTAATGATCCACAAATCTATGTATTTAACAGTATCGCTAATTAGGTGCTTTCTTAATAGGCTAGGCAACTTGATTAGTACTTTGCATACCTCCTTTGTAATTCATTCCTCATAGCAAGATCAGTATTACTAGTGCCATATTTCAAAAGGGGAAACAGGTTCAGGAGTAACTAACTTGCATGATGGCATGCACCTCACCTCACAGCAGAGCTGGGATTTAACACGCATCTCATTCCAAAGCTTGTGTGTGATCTTAACCCATTTTTCAAAAAGTTATTCTAAATTTTCAAATGTGCAATACAGTATTGTTAAGTATAGTTACCGTGCTGTACGTTATATCCCTAGGACTTATTTTATAATTGTAAGTTTTTACCTTTGACCTTTGATTCCACACCACACAGCCTCTGGCAGCCGCCAGTCTGCTGATCTGTTCTCTGTATCTATGAGTTTTTGTGATTTTTTTTTTCCCCTTTCTTTTTAGGTTCTATGTATAAGTGAGATCATGTGGTATTTGTCTTTCTCGGTCTGATTTATTTCACTTAGCATAATGCCCTCAAGGTCCATTCATGTTATTGCAAATAGCACGATTTCTTGCTTTTATGACTGACTGGGAAGCCATATCTATAGGGCTCCCCAGGTGGCCCAGTGGTAAAATCTGCCTGCCAGTGTGGGAGACACAAGAGACGTGAGTTCTACCCCTAATTCAGGAAGATCCCCTGTAGTAGAAAAATACTGGTAACTCATTCCAGTATTCTTGCCTAGAAAATTCCATGGAAAGAGGAGCCTGGTGGGGGTCTATATATACAGAGAGGGGAGTCTATATAATATATGTATAAAGTGATTACTGCTGCTGCTTTTTTTAGTTGCTAAGTCATGGCAGATGAAGAATCTGTGACTCCATGGACTATAACTTTGCAGGTCCCTCTGTTCATGGGAATTACCAGGTAAGAATACTTGAGTGGGTTGCCATTTTCTTCTCCGGGGAATCTTCCTGACCCAGGGATTGAACCCCATCTCCTGCGCTGGCAGGGGAATCCTTTACCACTGAGCCACCTGGGAAGCCCGTAAGATAATTCCATAAATAATATATATACCACGTTTTCTTTACCCGTTCACCTGTCGGCGGACACTTAGGTTGTTTCCGTGTCTTGGCTGTTGTTGACAGCACTGCAGTGGATGTGGTGGTGCCGATGATCTTTTCTAGTCAGTGTCTTTGTTTTCTTCAGATAAATACCCAGAAGTGTGAGCCTTCTTATTGCCTCTCAGCCAAGGCCAGGCCAAATAGCTATACTGTTTCAGGATCCCCGTAGACTGAGATCTTGGTTTCTGCCTGCAGCTGGCCTAAGGAAGCAGCGCATCACACTAGGGCCTGGGTTTATACCCTGAGTCCTGCCCGAGTCCTTCACGGAGCATCGCGGTAGCACCAGTCGTGGTTTCACTGGATCTGACTGAAGGCAAAAGTGAGATGAGGGAATTCTCTCTTCTCCCGCTTCCTGTCTCCTTCCCTCCAACAAAGTCAGGTGACTGTCCTCTTTGGGGAAGGAGGATGTTCTCTGAATGGCTCAAAGGGAAGCCAATGGCTCAAAGGCTGCCTGCTTGTACTTTGAGAACCTGAGCATGAAACCAGTCTGGGGTGGGGGCTGGCAGGGATGTGAAGGGAAGGGAAACGGGCATGTTCCCTTCCCAGTCAACTTGGCCAGTGGTGCCGGCCTGGAGTGGCTGGCGCGAAGATGAGGACAGGGTCCCCGAGTGGAGCCGGTAGAAAGCTGTCCTGGCAACTTCCTGCCGCGCCCCCGACGCCAGAGGGGGAGGTCTGTCTGTGCTAGGAAACAACAGTCCTCTTTCTGCAAAGTTAGACATCTCGGCCTATTTCCCACGCTGGCTCGGCTGGGAGGGAAGGGTGTGGGCTGGGGTGTCAAGTTCACAGAGGTGGGCTCTGGGATCTGAGGGGGTGGTCGTACAGGAGCCCACAAACGCGTTCTTGTGCCTCCAGCCTTTCCCCTACATCCAGGAGAGGTGGTCTGAGTGAGGCTGGCTGTAAAGATTCCTTGGCAATAAAATAATTGTTTAGAAGTTCAGGGCTCCCAGGGGAAGTGTTCTTCCTGCTTTTTTTCTCCGATTCCGTGGAGATACCAGGAACCTTGAGGATGTGTGGAGAGATGACGTAAAGACATCTTACAAGCATGGACCTCAGGTTTTATTAAAGGGTAGAGCGGAGATCTCAAACTGCAGAGGAATCTGGAGATTCATTCTCAATGAAGAGGAATTCTAGAAATCCAAGATCCTCTCAAATCACGAACTCATGGATATCCTTTGGTCTAGCTTTCCAAAGTAAGAAAGTTTCTGTTAGCATCCCCCAAAATGCCATCCCTGCTCAGCCGTCACCTCCAGGGACAGAACATTTGGTCTCACTGTGAGTACATCTGACAGCCCAGGTGCTCCATTCTTTGAGAAGAACTCTGCTTCCCTGGAACTTTCTAGTATTTGTCTATATTCTTCTACGTGCATCTTAGGTTTCTTCCTTAAGCATGATCATCAAGATGGCTAAATGGCACCCTGCAGGAGAAGTGGTTCTCACTGGGACCAGAAGTCCATCAAGGGGGCCATGAGTGCTGCCTCTCCATGGGTCTGTCCCCGTAGATGAGGGCCAGTTCCTTCTCTCTGGGCGTCAGTTTCTGCACTTTTATATTGAACAGGGGTTATATTAGCTTCCTGTTGCCGCTGTAATAAATCACTCCAAGCTCAAGCTTAAAACAACACAAATTAATTGTAGTTCTGGAGGTCAGAAGGCCAAGATGGGTCTCACTGGACTTTCATCAATGGTGGGGCTTCATGTCTTCCTGGAGGGTCAGGGAAGGATTTCTCTTCTTTCCTTTGGCAACTTCTAGAGGCTGTTCACATTCCTTGGCTGCGGTCTCCTTGCTCTGACCTCGAGTTCCAGCATCACGTCTCCTTTTATGACTTCGACTCTCTTGCCTCCCTCTTATAGAAACCATGTAATTACAAGGAACCACCCAGATAAGCCAGCATAATCTCCCCATCTCAAGATCCTTGGCGTCATTACCTCTGCAAAACCCTCTGTAACTTAGCCTCGTCCCAGCTTTGGGGGATCAGGACGTGGGCATCTTCAGAGGATATTACTCCATCTCCAGAGCCCCCTCAGCTCTGTGACAGATCAGCTGTCCCCCTCAGGTGCACCTTAGCCTCCTCACAGTTGAAGGAACCCCCTGCTTTCTTGCCAGGTCTGGTTTCCTAATGGGGAGGAGCTCTGAAGTCCTGAAGTGGCCTTCTCTAGCTGTCACATTGTATTCAGTTTCTTAGGAAAAAAGTTTAAAAAAAAAGAAAGAAAAGGAAGACCTAATTTTTACACTTCCTGCATGAGTGTTAAGTCACTCAGTCGTGTCTGACTCTTTGCGACCCCATGGTCCCCCAGGCTCCTCTGTCCATGGGATTATCCTGGCAAGAAACACTGGAGTGAGTTGCCATTTTCTCCCCTAGGGGATCTTCCTGACCCAGGAATCAAACCCATGTCTCTGGCAGCTGCTGCATTGGCAGGTGAATTCTTTACCACTGGGACACCTGGGAAACCCCTTTTATACTTCTATGAACCATATTTTTATTGCCTGGAAGCCCCTAAAGGTCCAAATAAAATATAAGATATCATCCTTGCCCTCAAAAATGTTGATCATCCAATTAGAGGGGGTCATGGGCACCCATGTAAAGTCAAGACTCTTGACCTTAAAGCCGGTATTGGCTTTGTGACTTTGGGCAAGTGACTTAATAGCTCAAAGTCTTCTGCATACTGGTTGGAAATAATAGTATGTTCCTTTCCCCCCAAGGGTTGTGTTAAGAATGAAAACAGATTATATTATAGAAACACAAAGGCTTATTGGAATAACATGAGATGCCTTGAGCAGCGACATCAAAGCAGTCCCAAGGACTTAGATGATTAAATGTGATACAGAATTGTTCCAGGGGCAGGGCTGGCTGCAGTTTATGGCTTCTGGAGGAGATGAGGACCCTGGGCTTTGAAGGATCATCATCACCAACACTGACAAGTTGCTTATTCTAGAACCTTGAAGAACTTGGACGGCAGTCCGGTTGAGGCTAGGACGAAGTACAGGTGGAGGCCCCCAGACTGCGTGCACACACACACATGGAGGCCCCCAGCCGTACGTCTCAGCTCCATCCACCAGAGAAACTCAGACTGCCACTGCTCAGTCGCCTCTGGGCCTCGGAGTGAACACACACCATGCAGTCATCCTGTGGATGACGGATCCAGGGGAGAGGCCAGCATGGGCCCCGTCAGCTGGTTCAGGGCCAGCATTTGGGGTCCACAGGTGCTGCCAGAGGAGGGCCAGTACTATGCCCTCTAAGATGCAAACAAAGCCCAGCAGGGGCCCTGATTGCTCAGGTCTGTCAGGCTGCTGGGGACACTCATGGGGTGCTACAGGCAGTGTGTGGGCAAAGGCATGGGGTTGGGAGCAGCTGGGTGTGGTCCTAGGTCTATGAGGTCAGATCTGGAGAGTAGAGAAGAAGCCAAACAAAAGCATAGCATAAACAAAAACACCTATTAGGTTGCACATCAATTACAACAAGGGAAGTGTCTTCCTTCCCTCTGCTAGTTTTGCCCAGAAAGACCCTGCAAGTGCTATTCTTTGTTCCTGGTTCTTTCTGTTTGCCTGTCTAGCAGCGCTGCGTAGAAAAGCTCTGTACTTACAGTGTCTTGTGTTCAGTGGTGTGTCCTGGTGCATGGGGAACAGTGGGCTCTGAGAAGGGGTAGGGGCATCATTTTTAGGGTTGGTTAGTTTCCTCGATGTAAATTACCCACCTACAGCTGACTTCACACTGCCAATGGGAGGTTACCAAGCGATGTCTCCAAACTGGCTCCAGCTTTCTTTCACTTGCTCTATGTTCTCATTTAAAAATACATGTATTTATTTCATTTTATTAATTAGGCTGTGCTGCGTCTTTGTTGCAGCATGTGAGACCTTTGATCTTCATCGCAGTATGCAGGATCTTCAGGTGCAGCATGCAAACTCTTAGTTGTGGCACATGGGAGCTGACATGCATCCCTGACCAGGGATTGAATCCTGCTTTGGGAGCATGGAGTCTTAGCCACACTGGACCACCAGAGATGTCTCTTTGTGTTCTTATTTTAATCTTCAAACAACACTGTGAACACTTGTTTCCTACTTATAGACAGGAAGCAAGCTCAGAAGGAGATGTCTTCTCACCCAGGCCTGCCTGACCGCCAAACCTACTAGCCTGTCCCCCTGTTATGGAGTAAACGGCATCCCTCCCACAATTCATGTCTTGAAACCCTCAACCTCAGTGTGACTGTTTTTTCAGATAAGGCCTTTAAGGAAGTAATGAGGTTAAATGAGGTCGTAAAGGTGGGCCCTCATACAATAGGATTGCCGTTGTTATCAGAAGATCAAGAGACACCAGAGAGCTCTCTGCACCCCCAAAGAAAAGGCTTTGTGAAGACCCTGTGAAGAGGCTGGCATCTGTAAGCCAAGGGGAGAGGATTCACCAAAACTGATCCTGAGGCCACCCTGCTTTTAGACTTTTAGCCTCTCGAACTAGGAGAAAGTGAAGCTACCCAGAAGCCCTAGCTGAACAATCCATTCTAATAATATGCTAAGGCCCCAGGGCCATAGCCAGTGTCCTGCCAGCCTTTCTGTAGGAAGCTTGGCCCTCAAGCATCTGCTTGGCGGGGACCTCCTGGGGTAGGCACTATGGAGGTGCCCATTCTGCAGACAGAGAGACTGAGATCGCCCCCAAAGTCTCCTTCTCAGCAAGTGGGGCTGCCGCTGCGGACCTCCAGCCTCCTCTTCCACAGCCGTGCCGTGACTCTCTGGATGTTGCCCCAAAGACAAGGAAGGTTGAGGCGCTTCTCTCCCCCAGGCCCTGGTGTCAGGATCAACCGCAGGGCTTCTCAGGAGGTCGGATTCCGTGTCAGAGGCTGTTCTTTCACTTGCTCTATGTTCTCATTTAAAAATACATGTATTTATTTCATTTTATTAATTAGGCTGTGCTGCGTCTTTGTTGCAGCATGTGAGACCTTTGATCTTCATCGCAGTATGCAGGATCTTCAGGTGCAGCATGCAAACTCTTAGTTGTGGCACATGGGAGCTGACATGCATCCTGACCAGGGATTGAATCCTGCTTTGGGAGCATGGAGTCTTAGCCACACTGGACCACCAGAGATGTCTCTTTGTGTTCTTATTTTAATCTTCAAACAACACTGTGAACACTTGTTTCCTACTTATAGACAGGAAGCAAGCTCAGAAGGAGATGTCTTCTCACCCAGGCCTGCCTGACCGCCAAACCTACTAGCCTGTCCCCCTGTTATGGAGTAAACGGCATCCCTCCCACAATTCATGTCTTGAAACCCTCAACCTCAGTGTGACTGTTTTTTCAGATAAGGCCTTTAAGGAAGTAATGAGGTTAAATGAGGTCGTAAAGGTGGGCCCTCATACAATAGGATTGCCGTTGTTATCAGAAGATCAAGAGACACCAGAGAGCTCTCTGCACCCCCAAAGAAAAGGCTTTGTGAAGACCCTGTGAAGAGGCTGGCATCTGTAAGCCAAGGGGAGAGGATTCACCAAAACTGATCCTGAGGCCACCCTGCTTTTAGACTTTTAGCCTCTCGAACTAGGAGAAAGTGAAGCTACCCAGAAGCCCTAGCTGAACAATCCATTCTAATAATATGCTAAGGCCCCAGGGCCATAGCCAGTGTCCTGCCAGCCTTTCTGTAGGAAGCTTGGCCCTCAAGCATCTGCTTGGCGGGGACCTCCTGGGGTAGGCACTATGGAGGTGCCCATTCTGCAGACAGAGAGACTGAGATCGCCCCCAAAGTCTCCTTCTCAGCAAGTGGGGCTGCCGCTGCGGACCTCCAGCCTCCTCTTCCACAGCCGTGCCGTGACTCTCTGGATGTTGCCCCAAAGACAAGGAAGGTTGAGGCGCTTCTCTCCCCCAGGCCCTGGTGTCAGGATCAACCGCAGGGATTCTCAGGAGGTCGGATTCCGTGTCAGAGCCTCTGGGAGCTTTTTAAAAAGTACACCCTCTGGTCTCCAGAGACCTCTGAGAATTCAGGCAGGGCCCCTGATGGGGCGTGTATCTGGACAGCGTGACTCTCCAGAGTGTGGCTCGTGGGGGTGGCTGGGCTGGGGTGGGGCAGGCAGGTCCTGAAGGGGCTGAGAGGGGCGCTGGGATGGGGACCCACTGTGGTGCAGCCCTGCTCTGCGGTGGTCCTGGTGTGCTCAGGGAGGAGATTGTACGACTTGGGGAAGGTGCCAGTGGGAGCTGGAGCCAGATCGGGCGGGCTGCGCAGCGTGTCCGTGTGAAGGCCTCTGGGGGGCCTGCTCTGGTAGCCCCGGGGCCCTTGGATACGCGGGCACAGGCGATGCTGCCTGTTGGGGGCGAGTGTGCTTTAGCAGCTCTGGCAGTGGAGGCCTTCGGTGTGAGCTGGTCGGGCTGGCGACGTGTGGCCGCGAGGGCGTTCCTCGGGGCCGTGGTTGTGACGCGCTGCTGGTGGCTCAGGGTGTGATGGTGTCTGTGTCCTGCGGCCTATCCTGGGGTGTGGGATTTGTGCTAATGATAGATCTGTACAGTGTCTGGGGTCACAGGGTCGGCTGCGGGTCTGCTGTGGTGTTCTCTGTAACTGCTGAGGGACGGAGGCGGCGGCCTCGTGGCCAGATTGGGTGCGCCAGTGCCTGTGATGGGCGGACAGGCAGTTCAGGTTTGGTACAACATTTCCTAAAGGAAATAAACCTGAAGGTTCACTGAAAGGACTGATGCTGAACTGAAGTTCCAATATTTTGGCCACCAGATGCAAAGAACACATTCACTGGGAAAAAAACCCCGGATGCTGGGAAAGGTCGAGGGCAGGAGGAGAAGGGGGCGACGGTGGACGAGACGGTTGGTTGGCATCACTGACACGATGGGCATGAGTCTGAGCAGGCTCCGGGAGGTGGTGAGGGCCAGGGAGGCCTGGCGTGCTGCAGGCCATGGGGTCGCCAAGAGTCGGGCACGACTGAGGGACGGAACAGCAGTGTGTCAGCGTAGCGTGATGGTGTTGGAGTCGAAGGTTTGGGCCCCGGCTCTGGTGGTGGTTTCTCCTGCTGCTGGTGTCTGGGGCTCTGGTGGTGGCCAGGCTGATGCTTTTCCTCTAGCCCTTCTTGGTGTTTACAGTCTGTGATGGCATTTGGGGGACAGGGTTGGCTGTGGTGGTGGCTCATGCCAACCTCTACGCCTTTTATTAATCAAAACAGCCTCCAGAGAAAATTCAACAGTGCCCCCCAAAGCTAAACTGGGGCAGCCCTGTGCACCCTTGTATTCTATGGGCAGGGATGCTGCGTTTTGTGGGGCAGGGTGCGCTGGTGCATGAATGAACCTGACCTTGACCTTTCTCAGCCATTGCTACCCACAGGAGGGAAGACACCTCTGTTCCTTCTCTGTCAGGTGGGTGGGGTGGTGTGAGGGGCCTCGGCTCAGAGGTTGAGTCTCAGCCTGACCCCCTCCTGGACCCCTCCCACCAGGGGCAGCCCCACCTCTGCCCTGTCAGGAGCCACTCTCTTGAAATGACCACCGAACTCCTACTCACCCTTTGAAGCCTAACTCCTCTTCCAGGACACCTTCTGTGACTGACTTCCTGTCTTCCATCTGCTCCAACCCTGATTGATTTCTGCCCTTTGGGGATTCTGTCAGCCCTCGCTATGGGGACCACTCACTCTCAACTTAGCATTTTGTCGCCCTTAGGACTTCCTTTTTTTTTTTTTTTTTAAAATATTTATTTATTTAGTTGAGCTGCCCTGGGTCTCAGCTGAGGCATGTAGGATCTAGTTCCCTGACCAAGGATCACACCTAGGCTCCCTGCGTTGAGTTCTCAGAGTCTTGGCTCCTGGACCACAGGGAAGTCCTTCCTTTCTTCTTAATAAACATTATTGAGGGCCCACCATTTGCCAGCTCTGGGCAAGCAGATGACTAAGACAGTGTCCTTGCCTTTGTGGGGGAGACACATTCCTCAACTGCCCACCTCTGTGGAATTACACCCTGGGAGGGTACTATGAAGCTCACAGATTTGGTGGCCAGAGGTTCGAGCCCGGGAGGTGGACTGAGGTTGGGGAGGGGGAGGTGGACAGAAGCAAAGCAGTCATGAACTTCTGAAGGAAGACACCCAGCTGCCTGGCTTGAAGGTGGCTCTTGGCCTGGGTGACTGTGAACGGGTCCCAGCTCGATCTGTCCCTAAGATCCCATCCGGCCCTGCAAGGGCCCCACTAACACCTGCGTGCTCCATCAGCCAGAGAGGGGTTGTCCACAGGGGTGCCTCAGAGCCATTCTAGCACCAGTTAGGGGAGCAAGTGAGGCCCTCGTCCTGGGTCCCCCTTTCAGCTCTAACTTGAATGCCCTTTGGGCAGAGGCCAGGATGGTATGGCATCTGAGCCCTAGCGGGAAGCCTGGGGTTGGCACCTCACAGCATCTGTGAAGCAGAGAGCCTGTGGAAGCCCCCTGTACCCTTCTGATGAGAGGGGCCCCTAGGGCTGCCTACTGACTGAGTATACTGGTCCCCTTGTTCCTCACCTGCGAAATGGAACTGAACATACCACATGTCCCGAGGGCTGTGGAAGTTTACAAGTAAAGCAGCTAGCTGTGGGCCTGGTGTTCAGTAAGGACTCCATAGAGATTTGCTACCACTCTGACCTTTCTGGGGTTGGTCCCATGATGACCGGCCTGACCCCAGGTGTCACATCTGAGTGTTGAGAACGGGTTGGGGTGGTTTCTCAGACTCCCAGCTTTGACATTTGTTTATTCATTCGGCAGGCAGTCTGTACCCCGTGTGAGCCAAGTGCTTTTGGAAGTGCCAGGTGTTCAGTGGTGAGCACGGCTAGGTCTCCCACCATGTGTGATCCTATTGCTGGGCAGGCTCCCCAACCTTCTGCCTCTGCCCTGCCCCTGACTGTTCCCCTTGTGGCTCAGCCCAGATGGCCTGAAAGGAAGATGGCTGAGATGGCTTAGGACCTACTCAAGGAAGTCACGGAGATGAGGTTGCTGGTTTGGCAGCTGAGGGCCCTTTTGCCTCGGGATTGAGTTCTGCCTCGAGATCTGAGTCCTGTGGGAAACTGCCTCACAGTGCAGGTTCCAGGCACCATGCCCAGGTCTTTGCTTGGGTCTGGGGTTGGGATTTGGCCCCATGCTTGGGTGGCTCTGATGCTGCTGGCCCAGAGTCTGGCATTTGGAGGCCATGAACCCTCATTGAACAGAGAGGAAACTGAGGCCCAGGGTGGGGCAGGGACTTGGTCAAGCCTCACAGTGGTTGAGTAGCAGAGCAGAGGCCTCAGTCCGAGACTCTGGACTCTGAGTCCAGTGTGCCTCTTGTACAGCATGGCCTTTGAGGGTGGTGACTCCACCCCAGCATTTCCCGGGGTCTAGGCGGGCTCATCTGAGACGCAGGCCATGGCCCACTGAGTGACATGCTCCTCCATCCGACCCAGGAAGCTGCGGCTGGTGCTGGAGGCGATCAGGCAGGAGCAGATGGCTGGAACTGTCTCCACAACCTCACATGGACTGACCCCCGCTGTCCTTTCTGGTGGGGTGTGTTCACGGACAGCTGAGGGTGTGGAATTACGTAAGGGCCCTAGGGCTGCCTACTGACTGAGTATACTGGTCCCCTTGTTCCTCACCTGCGAAATGGAACTGAACATACCACATGTCCCGAGGGCTGTGGAAGTTTACAAGTAAAGCAGCTAGCTGTGGGCCTGGTGTTCAGTAAGGACTCCATAGAGATTTGCTACCACTCTGACCTTTCTGGGGTTGGTCCCATGATGACCGGCCTGACCCCAGGTGTCACATCTGAGTGTTGAGAACGGGTTGGGGTGGTTTCTCAGACTCCCAGCTTTGACATTTGTTTATTCATTCGGCAGGCAGTCTGTACCCCGTGTGAGCCAAGTGCTTTTGGAAGTGCCAGGTGTTCAGTGGTGAGCACGGCTAGGTCTCCCACCATGTGTGATCCTATTGCTGGGCAGGCTCCCCAACCTTCTGCCTCTGCCCTGCCCCTGACTGTTCCCCTTGTGGCTCAGCCCAGATGGCCTGAAAGGAAGATGGCTGAGATGGCTTAGGACCTACTCAAGGAAGTCACGGAGATGAGGTTGCTGGTTTGGCAGCTGAGGGCCCTTTTGCCTCGGGATTGAGTTCTGCCTCGAGATCTGAGTCCTGTGGGAAACTGCCTCACAGTGCAGGTTCCAGGCACCATGCCCAGGTCTTTGCTTGGGTCTGGGGTTGGGATTTGGCCCCATGCTTGGGTGGCTCTGATGCTGCTGGCCCAGAGTCTGGCATTTGGAGGCCATGAACCCTCATTGAACAGAGAGGAAACTGAGGCCCAGGGTGGGGCAGGGACTTGGTCAAGCCTCACAGTGGTTGAGTAGCAGAGCAGAGGCCTCAGTCCGAGACTCTGGACTCTGAGTCCAGTGTGCCTCTTGTACAGCATGGCCTTTGAGGGTGGTGACTCCACCCCAGCATTTCCCGGGGTCTAGGCGGGCTCATCTGAGACGCAGGCCATGGCCCACTGAGTGACATGCTCCTCCATCCGACCCAGGAAGCTGCGGCTGGTGCTGGAGGCGATCAGGCAGGAGCAGATGGCTGGAACTGTCTCCACAACCTCACATGGACTGACCCCCGCTGTCCTTTCTGGTGGGGTGTGTTCACGGACAGCTGAGGGGTGTGTGAAGGGTGTGTAGGGGTGAGGTAGGGCAGGTCCCTGCTTTGGACGCCACAATAGCTTCTTACAGCTTCACATGATTGACCTCTGACCCCTTTTCAGTTTCACTGTAGAAGCCCTAACTGCAGCCCCACGGAGGCGGAGCCAGTGGAGAATGCACTTTTGTGGACTCCTAGCAGTAATGAGAGGGAAGATGGGCCCCTTCCCAAGTTCTCGTCCCCATTATCATCAGTGGCATCATATCCCTGGACAGTTCGCTGGTCCTATGAGCCTTCAGTTCCCTTTCCTTCCAAGGGGTTCAGTCCCTTCTGCCCTGCCCACTGCCCAGGACACTTGGAGGGAGGATGCAGTAGAGTGAGGCTTTCTGAAAGGAAGAGGGGTCATGACTGAGATGGCACAGGAACGGTGACACGCCCGTGGTGGGCAGAACTGACCAGTCACCACACTTTGCCCGTGAACCTGGACAGGCCTCGGCATCCTCTGCAGAACAGTGCTTCAGACAGTCCTCCTAATCCGTTGGAGCTGGCATTTGAGATAAACATGCTCTAAGAGATCTCTCTAGAAAGGGATGCTGGTCCTGCAGCTGGGCATGTTTTTCCTCGAAGGCTTCAACTAGGGATACCCAGCCCTCTTCCTCTGTCTTTGCATGGGAGCTAAGAAGTCCTCTAGGTCTCTCTGGCTCATCTGCTCTGCTTCTAAACCCCCTTCTTCCATTTCCCTCTTCCCTCTGTACCTCCCTCCCCAGGTGTAACTGAAGGGAACTGGCATTAGGCACACTGGACACTAGGAATAGACTCACAGTGGGTGAGTAGCAGAGGAGAGGCCTCAGTCCGAGACTCTGGACTCTGAGTCCAGTGTGCCCCTTGTACAGCATGGCCTTTGAGGGTGGTGACTCCACCCCAGCATTTCCCGGGGTCTAGGCGGGCTCATCTGAGACGCAGGCCATGGCCCACTGAGTGACATGCTCCTCCATCCGACCCAGGAAGCTGCGGCTGGTGCTGGAGGCGATCAGGCAGGAGCAGATGGCTGGAACTGTCTCCACAACCTCACATGGACTGACCCCCGCTGTCCTTTCTGGTGGGGTGTGTTCACGGACAGCTGAGGGGTGTGTGAAGGGTGTGTAGGGGTGAGGTAGGGCAGGTCCCTGCTTTGGACGCCACAATAGCTTCTTACAGCTTCACATGATTGACCTCTGACCCCTTTTCAGTTTCACTGTAGAAGCCCTAACTGCAGCCCCACGGAGGCGGAGCCAGTGGAGAATGCACTTTTGTGGACTCCTAGCAGTAATGAGAGGGAAGATGGGCCCCTTCCCAAGTTCTCGTCCCCATTATCATCAGTGGCATCATATCCCTGGACAGTTCGCTGGTCCTATGAGCCTTCAGTTCCCTTTCCTTCCAAGGGGTTCAGTCCCTTCTGCCCTGCCCACTGCCCAGGACACTTGGAGGGAGGATGCAGTAGAGTGAGGCTTTCTGAAAGGAAGAGGGGTCATGACTGAGATGGCACAGGAACGGTGACACGCCCGTGGTGGGCAGAACTGACCAGTCACCACACTTTGCCCGTGAACCTGGACAGGCCTCGGCATCCTCTGCAGAACAGTGCTTCAGACAGTCCTCCTAATCCGTTGGAGCTGGCATTTGAGATAAACATGCTCTAAGAGATCTCTCTAGAAAGGGATGCTGGTCCTGCAGCTGGGCATGTTTTTCCTCGAAGGCTTCAACTAGGGATACCCAGCCCTCTTCCTCTGTCTTTGCATGGGAGCTAAGAAGTCCTCTAGGTCTCTCTGGCTCATCTGCTCTGCTTCTAAACCCCCTTCTTCCATTTCCCTCTTCCCTCTGTACCTCCCTCCCCAGGTGTAACTGAAGGGAACTGTGGCATTAGGCACACTGGACAGTCTATAAGGAAAGTAAATCAGGTGAGACAGAAATCAATGAGCTCTTGTAATTTCCCCTCTCTGGCCTCCTCTTAACACGCTTCCAACACAACCAAGCTGCCTGAGGCCAACATTGCCCCCTAGTGGTTGGCATTGAGAAAGCACTGACTGCCCAGGCCTCTTTCCTGCCAAGCCAGGACCTCACCCCTCATTGTTTTCAGCATCTTTATTCAAGGATGTTTCCTCTGGACCCCTTCTGCCCTCTGTTCTGACTCGAACAGATATCCTAGAAAAAACAGCAGAGTGTAGGTGATGAAGACGTTGAAAGAACCAGTGCCTCAGGACTGGGGAGAGCTGAACCACAGCTGCATTCTCATTGCAGGCTTATTGTGTGACTGCGGGAACATTCCTTTTCCTCTGGGGGCATTGGTTTCCCCATCTACGCTTTGGAAAGTTTGTCCCTAAAGGGGTACCTGAAACTTTTTAGGCTGACTCACTTTCATTGTTCAGGATGTATAGCTTTCTAGGCCCCTGAGTCAAATCCTTGTGCCAACCTGGAACTCCCAAATGCCCCTGACGGTGGTTCCCACGTGGCTGGTGTTCACCAATGAAGGGGTCTTGAGATCATGGGTGAGGTGGTGGCTGGCCTGGGGAGACATGAGCAGGCTGTTTGTACCAGCTGCAATTGAACAGCAGTGAATTCATCCAGGACCCTGGGAGTGACCCACCCAGAGGCCAACACTGTAGAGTCACAGGAGACTGTGGCCTCAGCAGTTAGACCTGAGTTCATGGCCCTGCTTGGCCGCTGGCTGCCTCTGAGGCTTCAGACAGGTTTGAACAGGACCGTGTGTGGTTCTCAGGGGAGGAGGGAGACAGCCCAGTAGCCTTTTCCCTTTGCCAGTGGACAGGGCGAGGCTCTCCAGGCTACTTGTACTCGGCACACACGTCCGCACGCACTCACACTCTTGTGCTCCTGCCTCGTGCCTGTCCCCCAGTCCCAGGCCTCCCCTCCGCCCAGCTTTCCCGTGCCAGGGACCACCGTGTCCTGGTGTGTGGCACTTTTTAGTTGACTGTCTTCCTCACTTCGCAGATGCAGAGACCAAGGCAGATTCAGCTCAGGCAGCAGGTCTAGGGCTGGACTCAGTGTGGATGCATTCTTGCTGTTGTCACGATTGCCGCTGCAGTTGTGTGGTCTGGTTTATCTACACGTGTGGGCCAGGGCTTGGGAGCAATTTTCTCAATCATCCGTCTCTCACACGTCGTCTGCCCACTTCACAGATGTGTAAACTTCTGAGCAAAGTTCTGAAGGGCAGGCCAAGACCGCCCAGGTTGGCACAGCCAGGATCTAAGGCCGTTCTTTGTCTCCAGGGCCTGTTTCCCTCACCCTCAAACTCTGCCATCTCCTTCCAGAAGCCCACCTCTCTGGGGCTGTTGCCAGCCCTGCTCAGTAGTGAGGACTGGTCAGAGATGTGCCCACAGCTGGGATTGGGAGGGGGCTCGGTGGGCTCAGTGCCAGGGAATGTGTTGGGAAATTCAGCTGCCCTCCCACGCTGGGAGGGAAGAGTTAAGTGTCTGCCTTGTCCCTCACGGATCACGGAGGCCTCACTCCTTTTACAGCCTGGGCCTCCTCCGGAAACTGCCCCTCCCCCTGCATCCCAGCTTCTTGCCTTCTTTGGTCCTCTCTCCCCTTGAGGGCCGCACCGCCCTGTCCTCCTCCCAGAGCTCTGGCTCCCCAGGAGAGGAGCCCTTGGGAGGAGGGATTCAAAACTCTCTTGTGAAAGCACGCACAAGAGTGTCCAGCTGCTCGCGTGCATGGATCAGCGTCACCTGGGTGTCTGTGGATGCTGGTGCATATTCTAGGGTGTGGTGTGAGGGAGGCAGCCCCCAGATCCCGGGTGGGGAGGAGGCCCACATTCCCAGAGAGAAGACTTCAGTCTGTCCCCCAGCCTCAGCCTGCATCTCGACCTGGGAGGTCAGGGTGGGAAGAGGTCTGTGAGGCTTCCTGACCCCGCTTGAACCTTCAGTGGCCAGCGAGACCCCGGATGTGCTTGTGGGGAGAAGAGGCTCAGAGCAGAGCTCCCTGGCTCTCTGGGTCCCGAGCACGGCCAGGCTATCTGGTCGATCCCACCCACCGTCTCGTGCCTGCAGGCCCCGCCGTCCCCCCAGGCAGCCTGTGTTTGCGCTCGCAGGGTCCTGGAGCCCTCGTGGTCTCCCAGGGCTGCCTGTGACCATCTTTGGGCAGCTCGGGTTGTCACAGGCGCTTCCCAGGGTGGACGAGCTGTCGTTTCAGCTCCTGCCCTGGCTCAGCCTCATGGAACCCCCACAGAGGGAAGCTCACTCCTCCTGCCGTCACAGCCCCTCATCCCGCCTCCTCCTGGGCTCGCTCGCAAGACCCCAGGCCTCCCATCCAGCATCTGCAGCTGGCCGGCTGTGCCAGGGGCATCTGAGGCAAGAACGGGCATTTGGCTTCTTTGGTAGTAAAAAGCAAAGCATGACTGGCTGTGCGACCTCAGAACTGCCTCCAAATTTCCAGAATTCCATGGGAAGAGATTATCCAGAAGGTTCTAGGAAACATCTCTCGGGAGATAACCTGTGTTCACTGCATTTGACAAGGAGTTTTCTTGCAGACCAGTCTTTTGGGGAGTAAGTGCCCAAAAAATCATTTACAAGGTCCAGATTTTTAATTGAAAACAATATTTATTTATTTATGACTGTGCTGGGTCTTCATTGCTTCACACAGGCTTTCTCTAGCTGTGGCGAGTCGGGTCCACTCCTCGTTGCTGCGTGAGGGCTTCTCAGTGCAGTGACTTCTCTTGTTGCAGAGCACTGGTGCTGGTCCAGCAGGCTTCCGCAGTTGTAGCACAGGGACTCAGTAATGGTGGTGATAGGCTTAGTCACCCTGAGACCTGTGGGATCTTCCCAGACGGGGGTTTAAACCCGTGTCTCCTGCCTTGGCAGGTGGATTCTTAACCACTGGACCACTGGGAAGTCTCAGATCCAGTTTTTGAGTGTCCTAGGTTGAAGGGCCCACGCCAGCCCTTCCTCAGCAGGGAATCCTCCAGATTTCTCTTAACTACGAGATAAAATCCAGGTGAGGGCCCGCCACCGTCGGATCCCAGACAGACTCCCCATCCGAGCGCAGCCCACGGAGGAGTCCTGAGCTTTGGATGCCGCCTCTGCTGCGTCTTGGGTGCATGCCACAGACCACTAAGCCTTCCTGAACTTGAGTCTCCGTGTCTGTTAGAGAAGGGTGAGGGTTGTAGGAATTGCGTCGGCCGCGTGGAGTTCCTGGTGCTTCACAAGTGCTCAGTAACTGGAACGCAGCAGGCATCCCTCGCCCCGGGGAGAGGCTGCCTCTTCTGTCCCCGCAGTGTGGCCGGACGACCTCAGGTACCACACAGCCCTCAGGCCTTCAAGGGTTTATTGAGCATCTACCGTATACCAGACACTGAGGCTACAACAGTGTAAGGACTGACGGGTCACAGCATCCACAGAGCTCTCTAAACACACAGAAACAAGGGGACAAATCAGGGGACACTGGTGACAAGCTGTGGGACAGTCATGATGCTGAAGGAGGAAATAATGGTGGGAGGGGGCGTCAGGGAAGGCTTGTTCCAGGATTGACTTTGAGACTTCCAGGCAAGAGAGAGCTTTTGAAAGCCTGAGGAGAGTGGGCTGTCAAGCCGAGAGGAGGGTGGTATGGTGGGAAGACGGGGTGCTGGGGCAGCAGGTCACAGAGGCCTGGGCCGGGTGTGCACAGCCCCTCCGTGCTGTGCGCTGGTGTCTTGGCTCCAGGGCCGCTCAGGGCCTGGTGATGTTTGATAAAGGGCTGCCTGGAGCCCACTCCCAGCTGCTCCACGTGGGAGCTCTCCTGTTTCACTTGGAGTTTGTGAACACCCTGTCTTTGGCAGCATGTGGGCCACTGTCTCTTGTTGCAGAGCACGGCTGAGCAGGCTTCCAGTTGTAGCACAGGGACTCAGTAATGGTGGTGATAGGCTTAGTCACCCTGAGACCTGTGGGATCTTCCCAGCGGGGTTTAAACCCGTGTCTCCTGCCTTGGCAGGTGGATTCTTAACCACTGGACCACTGGGAAGTCTCAGATCCAGTTTTTGAGTGTCCTAGGTTGAAGGGCCCACGCCAGCCCTTCCTCAGCAGGGAATCCTCCAGATTTCTCTTAACTACGAGATAAAATCCAGGTGAGGGCCCGCCACCGTCGGATCCCAGACAGACTCCCCATCCGAGCGCAGCCCACGGAGGAGTCCTGAGCTTTGGATGCCGCCTCTGCTGCGTCTTGGGTGCATGCCACAGACCACTAAGCCTTCCTGAACTTGAGTCTCCGTGTCTGTTAGAGAAGGGTGAGGGTTGTAGGAATTGCGTGGGCCCGCGTGGAGTTCCTGGTGCTTCACAAGTGCTCAGTAACTGGAACGCAGCAGGCATCCCTCGCCCCGGGGAGAGGCTGCCTCTTCTGTCCCCGCAGTGTGGCCGGACGACCTCAGGTACCACACAGCCCTCAGGCCTTCAAGGGTTTATTGAGCATCTACCGTATACCAGACACTGAGGCTACAACAGTGTAAGGACTGACGGGTCACAGCATCCACAGAGCTCTCTAAACACACAGAAACAAGGGGACAAATCAGGGGACACTGGTGACAAGCTGTGGGACAGTCATGATGCTGAAGGAGGAAATAATGGTGGGAGGGGGCGTCAGGGAAGGCTTGTTCCAGGATTGACTTTGAGACTTCCAGGCAAGAGAGAGCTTTTGAAAGCCTGAGGAGAGTGGGCTGTCAAGCCGAGAGGAGGGTGGTATGGTGGGAAGACGGGGTGCTGGGGCAGCAGGTCACAGAGGCCTGGGCCGGGTGTGCACAGCCCCTCCGTGCTGTGCGCTGGTGTCTTGGCTCCAGGGCCGCTCAGGGCCTGGTGATGTTTGATAAAGGGCTGCCTGGAGCCCACTCCCAGCTGCTCCACGTGGGAGCTCTCCTGTTTCACTTGGAGTTTGTGAACACCCTGTCTTTGGCAGCATGTGGGCCACTGTCTCCCTGCTCCCAAAGTGGAAAGGAGATCTGGGTGAAAGGGCCTCCATCCTGGGTGGGGTGGAGGGAGTGGAGCCGGTGGTGAGCTCGCGGGCCTGTGCCTGCTGCAGAGTGTGGAGACAGGCAGAGGGAGGGTGGGGCAGAGCTTGTGGGCTGGGAGGGTGTTTAGCCCACACGCCTGGGGGAGGTAAAGCCCCAGCATGGGTTCTAACATGAGGAGGAGCCTGTGTCGAGAGCGGCGGGAGCCAAGTGTGCCCCAAGTGTGCCCCCAGGCCTGTTGGAATCAGACTCCCATCCTGACCTCTCACCAGCTCTCAGGAAGAACCGGTTGGCTTGCCTGATCTGGACTTGGGGGTAGCATTTCAAGTCATACATTGCATGTGGTTAGTGGGCAGAGCCCAGGAGTGAAGGGGGATCTCTGGGCTCTGGTCAGGCTCGCCGTTGAACCGGAAACAGGGCCCCTTTCCCTTAGCCTATGCAGTAAGAAGTCTGACCTCAGGACCTCTGAGGCCCTTCTTGCTCTGACAGTCTATTCGAGTTTTTTCTAGTTTTGCAGAACATTGGCAGAGAGGGGATCTCTGGGGGAGGTGGGTGTAGAGTGTGAAGCATGATGAATCTCAAAAAGCTATGGGTACTTCTGAATGCTTGGCTGTGTTAGTAGAAGTCCGGTGTCTAGAACCTGGGAGGAGATGGTTGTGTCAACACAGCAGACAAACAGATGTGCTCTCAGAGAAGGAGGGACGCTAAGCAAGTGGCTCTAGGCCAGGTGCTCTTCCCAGTGGCAGGAGCCGCGAAGTGTGCAGCCAGATGAAGGTTTGGAGAGGGCACGAGCTGCCTGGAGTACGTGGCATGCGCACTGGAGAGTGGGGGTCATGCCCTCGCATGGTCCCCATGAGGTCCCAGCTCAGGCAAGTAAGGAGCTTCCCCGATGTCCAGAACTGACCCAGACGGAACAAGCTGGACGGCGGGGCATTTCCTGTCATGGGAGGCATGCGAGGGCAGGTAGGTGGTCACCTGGCCCGTGGGATGGGACGATTCTTGCTGGTTCTGGACGGCTGCCCTCCTGTGACCTGGGTGCAGGCCTGACACTGGTAGCTTGATCCAAGGCCAGTGACAGAGCCTCTGTGTGCCTCAGTTTCCTATGTGAACAGAGAAGAGAGTACCTGTCTCTCAGCCGTGTGTATTTTGGCCACCTGATGTGAAGAGCCGACTCATTAGAAAAGACCCTGACACTGGGAAAGACTGAGACAAGAGGAGAAGGGAGCAACAGAGGATAAGGTAGTTGGATGCCATCATCGACTCAATGGACGTGAGTTTGAGCAAATTCCGGGAGACGGTAAGGACAGGGAAGCCTGGCGTGCTGCAGTCCATGGGGTCGCAAAGACACGGACACAAATGAGCAACTGAAGGACAGTCTTGTCCAGGTTAGCTGAGCTGGCGGCTGTGGAGTCCTTTGTGTGGTGCAGCCACAGGCCTGAACACGGGATAATTACTGGGTTCTTTCTCTCCTCTGCCATGTCTACTTGCCACTATGCTGATGTCTGGTGGTTGGAAGGGAGTAGAGGGTCCCTGTTTTCGTAGCTCAAGCTGACTGATGTATATAGTGAGCTTCTGCCTTAAGGAATTTAGTCTTTGGGGAGGCAGAGTGAAGAGTCGACACTGAAGCAGATACAGCCAAAGTTGACATGAGAGCTGGCGGTTTGTCCGGACAGACATCACTAATCAATCACCATATTCTTTCCTGCAGATCCTTACCCACATGATGGCAGCTACTACTAACTTACATTTAGCTTGTGAGATAGACTATTAGCTACCCCTAAATAAAGGGAAATAATTACTAATGCCATCCTTAGTCAGTGCCAAGTGAGTCAGTAATGCATTAAGGGAAATGTTCGTGTTGGCAGGGAGTGGGGGTCAGGGCAGCTGAGCACTAAACTAAATGATCAAGAAACCTCTTGGTGGAGGAAGTAGTGGGGCTGCGTCCAGGACCGAGGGCAGAGGAGAGAGGAGCAAGCAGGCACTCCAGGCCACTGACACAGCATAAGCAAAAGCCCACATGGTGCTGGGCTGGGAGCAAGGCTCATGATCACCTGGGGCTGTAGCGAACACTGACCTGGGAGTGTGGTCCTTGCTCCATTACCCACTTACTAGGTAACTTTGATAAGGCCCATTCCTTTTTATTCATTTATTTTTTGGCAGTTTATGCATTTTACTAACATTTTTGTTTTATATTAGAGTATAGCTAATTAGCAATGTTCGGCTAGTTTGAGGTGGACAGCAGAAGCACTCAGCCGTGTATCGATAAGAATCTGTCCTCCCCCCAAACTCCCCTCCTGTCCAGGCTGCCATAAACATCGAGCGGAGCGCCCTGTGATATCTAGTAGGACTTTGTTGGTTATCTATTTTAATATAGCAGTGTGTAGATGGATCCCAAACTCCCTAGCTATCCTTTCCCCTCCTCTTCTCCCCTCCCCCTCAACCCCCGCAACCGTAAATTTATCCGCGGAGTCTGTGAGTCTGTTTCTGTTTTGTAAACAAGTTCCAGGCCCGTTCTGTTTGTGTAAGGAGTGAGGGTTGGTCGCGTATCTTCAAAACTATGAAGAAGCGAAGACACATTTCTGCAAAGACCAGTGTACCCTTCTCCTCAAGCAGTGACTTCTTAACGGATGCCTTGCTGGTAGCAACATATTAAAGTGTGACCCAAATGACTCAGGAATCTGGGGGCAGTAGCCACACCAGGATAGTCATTGGGAATAGAAGAGAGATGTGGGCTGCGTGGGGCCTGAGCTCAACAGATCCCTGGATTTCTAGAGGTTGGAGTTTTCCCCTGAGATCGGCAGGTTTGGGTCCAGAGCAGCCGAGCTGGGTATTTAGGCCTCTGCACCATTTCAAGGCGCCCTTTCATTCTTCGCCAAAAGGGAGGGGAGGCAGGGTATGGGCAGGGGGGCTGCCAGGTTCTCATCTATTTATAGCTGGGATTTGGGGTCACGCGGCCCCGGGTGCTGGAATGGCCCCCATGCCAGACCTTGCTAGCCAATCACAGGGTGGTATGCCCCAGGGTCCTGCACGTTAGCTGGTGCCCTAATGTGAACCCACAGGACTGGCCTGGGCTCTGGCCAGATGCTCAACATTCCCTCCTGAGCCCCAGCGGGCCTCTGAGGGGCTGCCAAGTGCTGGCTGGGACTGGGGAGGCAGCGGGGGCTGGTGGGGGCAATGTGATGTGACAGAAAAGAAGGGAAGAAAGGCCTTGTGTAGAGGCAGCTGGCGGGGCTGCCCTGGCCAGCGGTCTGCGCTAGCGGATGGACAGAAGGTCAAGGTGCTTAGGACAGAGGTTCTGGAATGGGCACAGAACTCCTGGGTCACAGCATCAGTGTTACCCTGGAATTAGAGACGGAGACTGACGGCACACTCAGGCCTTCCTCACCCTTGGGATGCATCTCTTCCCTCCCACCACACTCAGCACCCTAGAAGCCCGTTAGTCAGCCTCCACAGAGGGGCACAGCCCCCACTGGGACTAGGGAGCTTGTCTTGACTGATAGTTCATCTGCCTCATTTTGCCCCCTTGGTGATCAGTCTCATTCCACTTGCTCCTGTTCATTTCACTTCCTTCAACTTAGCAGCCACTGTGTCATGCTGACCAATGGACAGCCGCCCAGCTGGGCCTCCTGCTGCCTTTTTTTCCTCATCTCCACACAGCAGCTAGAGCCCAGAGCTGTCTGATCACCATCCTGCAGAAACGCTCTTGACGGAGCCCCGTGATCTTGGGGCAAAGGACAGCAACCTCCCCATTGTGGCCTCAAAGTCCTTCAGGATGCTTCCACCTCATTTTCATCCCTGACCCGCATTCCAGCCAACTGAACTTATCTCAGTTTCTTCTCTTTGTGTTCTAATCGTCTGGGCACTCGTCTGGGCACCATCTGATTGGCTGGTGGGAGCCCTGTCTTTCTCTCACTGCTGTATCCCCAGAAGCATGGCTCAGGTCAGCACTGAAGTGACAGTTCAGCACAGAAGGAAGTGTGTGTTCCCTTGAGATGACAGGTTTTCCCAATACCGATGCTCAGGGTTCCGAGTCTAGAGAGGTGCCTCACCAAAGGCAGCGACAGCCCTGGGTCCCAGGCAGGCCTCTTCCATTGGGGCCTCAGTTTCCTGTCCGTACAATAAAGGACTGGCCCAGTGCCCCCGTCCGAGGGCCATTCCAGTTCTAAAAGTAGGAGAGACAAAAGACAGAGACCAACAGCATGGACTTTGCAGCCAGACAGACCCAGATAGGAATCCTGGCTTTCATCGCCCGCCGGGCAGGTGATCTTGGGCCTTTCTGAACCCTGGTTTCTTCGTCTGTGGAGCAGGTGGAGGTACTCGTTTCTGTGATCCCGAGTGAGACAGCGCGGCGCCTGACACCTAGTAAGCACACAGCGGACAGGAGCCCTTCCTTTTGAGTTTACAACCTGATGATGGAATGTGGCAGTTCACATGCCTTGTAAATCACGATTATTAAGGAAAGCTCTTTTCTCTCCCCTTAACTTTTAGTGCCAAGTATATTTAGAATGACCCCTGTGTATTTGCTCCTGCCCTCTACTCTACTTATCCTGAGATCCCAGTCCCCATTTTTCACACTCACAATGAAGACCCTGTGGCCTCCTGGTGGTTCACATGAGTGGTTCGGATATGTCTAGGAAGCCTGCTGTGGTTGGTGGTGTGACTGTTGGGGGTTTGTGGCACCCCAACCCACACTGGCACTAAATGAGGCCAGAATATAGAACCATGGGCTGACTCCTCCCCTCACACTTACAAGATTAGCTGTCCAACGGTCTGGGTTGGGCTTAGAGCAAAGGCACGCCGAGGACCATGCCTGACACCTATTCTTGATGGGAAGAGACCCCAGGGGCATCAGCCAAGCCCCAGAGGCAGGTGTCTGCACAGATCTGGACAGCCTGTCACAGAGTAGCCTTATGACTAACCTCAGCTGCGTCCATGCTGTAGACTGTAGGAACTGGCAGTCAGGGAAGGAATGTCTCAGGTAGTAGAAAATATGGAGGAGAATTCAGAGGGTTGAAGTGAAGACCATCGAACAGCAGTAAATGTCAGTGAAATAAAGGAATGAATGAACCAATGAATGAATAAAGGTCCTCTGCCAATAAAAGCAAAACTGTCTCGCAGACCTCAGAAACAGAGCATTCACCCCTTTGGCTCAAGTCTTACCAGTTTTATTAGGTGCCTAAAGTAGAAGAGACATCTAAGGTTAGCTCAGTGCCAATAAAGGACTGGCCCAGTGCCCCCGTCCGAGGGCCATTCCAGTTCTAAAAGTAGGAGAGACAAAAGACAGAGACCAACAGCATGGACTTTGCAGCCAGACAGACCCAGATAGGAATCCTGGCTTTCATCGCCCGCCGGGCAGGTGATCTTGGGCCTTTCTGAACCCTGGTTTCTTCGTCTGTGGAGCAGGTGGAGGTACTCGTTTCTGTGATCCCGAGTGAGACAGCGCGGCGCCTGACACCTAGTAAGCACACAGCGGACAGGAGCCCTTCCTTTTGAGTTTACAACCTGATGATGGAATGTGGCAGTTCACATGCCTTGTAAATCACGATTATTAAGGAAAGCTCTTTTCTCTCCCCTTAACTTTTAGTGCCAAGTATATTTAGAATGACCCCTGTGTATTTGCTCCTGCCCTCTACTCTACTTATCCTGAGATCCCAGTCCCCATTTTTCACACTCACAATGAAGACCCTGTGGCCTCCTGGTGGTTCACATGAGTGGTTCGGATATGTCTAGGAAGCCTGCTGTGGTTGGTGGTGTGACTGTTGGGGGTTTGTGGCACCCCAACCCACACTGGCACTAAATGAGGCCAGAATATAGAACCATGGGCTGACTCCTCCCCTCACACTTACAAGATTAGCTGTCCAACGGTCTGGGTTGGGCTTAGAGCAAAGGCACGCCGAGGACCATGCCTGACACCTATTCTTGATGGGAAGAGACCCCAGGGGCATCAGCCAAGCCCCAGAGGCAGGTGTCTGCACAGATCTGGACAGCCTGTCACAGAGTAGCCTTATGACTAACCTCAGCTGCGTCCATGCTGTAGACTGTAGGAACTGGCAGTCAGGGAAGGAATGTCTCAGGTAGTAGAAAATATGGAGGAGAATTCAGAGGGTTGAAGTGAAGACCATCGAACAGCAGTAAATGTCAGTGAAATAAAGGAATGAATGAACCAATGAATGAATAAAGGTCCTCTGCCAATAAAAGCAAAACTGTCTCGCAGACCTCAGAAACAGAGCATTCACCCCTTTGGCTCAAGTCTTACCAGTTTTATTAGGTGCCTAAAGTAGAAGAGAGACATCAGTAGAAAACCACAAGGTTAGCTCAGTGATTCCCAAACTTTTTTTTTATTTACCCCAACTTGGGAGTCAGAGAACACAGGCTCACTTCTCCCTGTGTGCCCAATTAATCGGTTGGGGCGTGGGTGAGCTGCAAGGGCCACGTGCCCACTGGATCATTTCTGCCCACATCAGATTGTAAGTATTGACCTGTCAGGACTGCTGTGGTGATCAGTAAAAGAGAGCTGACTCAAAGTCGCCTCCCCACAAGGAATCTCTTGGGTCCCATAATTGGAAACATGGGGTTCAGGTTCAGTTTGATCCAGGAGCACCATCTCTCAACTCAGCTTTCCTTTACTGGGGCTCCATTCTCATACAGGTTCTTCCCGGTTAATGAAAAGAAGGGCCACAAGGCCTCTCAGGGATCAGTTTAACAATAAGCTGATCAGTAGGAGAAGCAAATGCAATAGGAGGAGCATTTCTTCCCCAGTAGCACCAGCTGACCTCTTGGGGCTGACGCTCATTGTCTGGATTGGGGGGAATCATGATGTCTGGGACTGTGGCTCTCTGATTACCCAGGACTGGGTCATGGAGTATGAGTATGTACTTAGGTTCAGCATCACTGACCCAAGAGATCCAAATTTAGAAGGTATTCTTCTCCTTCTAATGAAACGTGACAGAGGGGTCAAAACCTTTGTGCCCATTGAATTATTCCACTTTACATTAAAAACCACGTCATTCTCCAGGTTGGGATTTTAAATAGAATTTGTAACTAATTACCTCCCATACCTTTCACCATGGTGTTCATACCACACAGAGGAGACCCGCTGCTGTCCAGTGCTTCTTTCCCCAAGAGCTGACCTGACTGCCGGCTGTGGGGGTGAGGCTGGGGGACCAGCTAAGCAAGGCATCTGTGGTGAGCAGTTTTCTTGGATGGAGGGAAAGATATTTGCTGCTGTGACCCCGTTCCACTCACAAGGACACTATGATCTATACGAAGCATCTGCAGGGAGGTTGATACGTGTAGTAATGTGACTAGGCTGTGGGCACCCCTGTCTCCCAGTCATAGCTAAATCTGGAAATAATCCGAGTTTGAATAGAAGTTTCTGTCTATATAATGAAAGTTTTGATCATCTACCATCTGTTATCAATTGATAATGACTGTCAGGAATACTGTGTTGGAGAGTTCAAATCTATGCTCAAGCTCAGTAGGAACAAGGCCTGTGATTGATTAGTAGTGTCTGCCATGCACATAGGCATGGAAAGTGGTGGCCTGTTTGTTCCGTGGTAGACATTTCTGTACATTTTTCCTTTTTTAGCTCTCTCACTTTAGATATGAGTCGATCGAACAAACAGAGGCAAACCTCAGGGCTCAAAAAGAAAAGCCGGTGCAAAATGGGGACTAGCCTGGGAGGAACATTGAGAATTCATAGCCTTCTGCTGCTGTCTGTGCTTCCTTGTGGAATTCATCTTCCCTGTTGAAGCTTGCTGGTCTCATTTGCAGATTGGGACAAATGATCCAGTCCTGCCGACCAAGCAGGGCTGTTACGAGGATCAAATGAAGTGCTAAATGTGAGCTCATTTTATCATACTTACAATAACAGCAAGCAGTTAAATGACCCTTTATGGGCCAGGCACTGTTCTAAGTGCTTTACTGACATCCTCATTAAATCCTCAGAATAAATCTGTGAAGTTGTTACTATTGTTAGCCTCATTTTATCGGAAATGGCATTTAGGTGCAAATGTTGTCACATGCTCACCATCACGTAACTCTGGGATCAGGGTTCAGACCAGGCAGCCTGGTTCTGGTGTCACTGCTTTAACTCCCTTTATTATGCATTCCCACGGTATGCTGTGAAGTGCGGTGCACCTGACAGGGATTACCTCAAGCAGTACCTCTAATTCTTCTCTTACTCAGGGAACACCCTACTGGTCTACTCTCTTTAAGACCATGGAGGTGGTCTGTGCGCCATCTCTCCATGGCTCAGACACCTTTCTAAGACCTTGTGGGGTTCAAGAAGGGGAAGCAGGGGAATCTAAGGGTCTGCCTCTGGTCTCCAGCCATGCTGCCTGGTTCATCTCCTGGCTCTAGCTGGGTGACCTTGAGCAGGTCATCTAACATCTCTGATCCTCTGTTTCCTCACCTGTGCATAGGGATGATAGTCCTACCTGTCGTGCAGAATTCATACAGAGAATAAATGAGATAACGTGAGGGATGTGGTTGGTGATGTAATAAACACTCAGTGTAGGTGAGGGAGGAGGGCTGCAGAGGTTACAGGGACCTGAAATGGTGGGCATGGGCTGCCTTTCCCAGGCCTGAGTGGAGCGTCAGGACTCTTCCTGCTGCAGCATCGTTGATTATGAGCAAATTCTCCCCTCCTGAGTGAAAGCTACCACCCGCACCCTCAGCCCCAGACAGTGGGCTCCTAGCCCCGCTGGGCATGCCTCTCGCCTCACCCCTGGATGTGGCTGCCAGTTCTTCCCACCGTCTTCTTGCTTGGCCTGCAGCCACTGTCCCATCCACCCTGCCACAGCCCCAATCTGGCCAAATCCAGAGTGAGCTGGTCTGCAGCCTGCATTTCCTGGGGGCCTCGGAGGCTGCCAAATTACAATAAGAGGAGCAAGCACGGCCAGAAGAGATTCTGGTTCTAGGGTGAGGCATCTGCAAGCCTACCAGTGCCCTTGCTTTGGACCTGATGAAATAAAGAAATGAGTGACAGAGCTTATTGGGGATTCGCTTTCCTGTCAGTCCCTCCAGAGATGTTACTCCCTTCTGGGAGTGGGTCTCAGTGGCCCACCTGTACAGTGGGACAGGGCAGGTTGTGGGCGGCGTGGGATGGGTGCAGATTGCTGGGCTAGGGCAGGAATCTGGATAGAGGACTACCGGTTGCTTCATCACTGGGAAGCTTACTTAAATTGCAAATTCCCAGGTCTCCCCCAGAGATGGATTTGGGGCCTCTTGCATTTTTACAAGTTCCCCAGGAGATTCTGTAGCCGGTGGTCAGGGAAGCAAACCTTGAGAAATACTGAGTCCTTATGAATATCCTTTGATTCTATTAGGATTCTCCGTTAACTCCTCGTTCTTAGCCATCCTACCTTCTACTTTTAGGAGAGGAGAAAGGCCCTGAAAGGCCCCTAGAATTCCCACTTAAAAGCTTCTAGAGTTGACACTCTACTTCTGTGTGGGCTCCCCATCCTTATTGGTGGGGACGCTCGGAGCCTGCCTGCTTGGACGGGCTGTGGGCCGACCAAGTGCTGATCTCCCAGTGCTGAGACTCTGTGATATCTGCCTGGAGAGGCTCTAGTCTTTTATAGTAAAAGTCGATTTCTGCAGAATGAGTGGTAATTAGCACATATGAGAGCCGGAAGGGAGTTTTATTTTTTCACCCAGGACATTTTACCCCTCTGCAAACGCTCTTAGCTGAAGGCCCAATGAGTTGAGGAGACTAGGAGAGCTGCTGTCATCGGCTTGGCGTCTGGCAGCTCCCTTCCCCATATTTTACAGCCTTCTACAGGTTAAGACAAGGGACCTTATCCCAGTGCCTTGTGGTTTCCTTTTTAAATATAAAAGGATATGTCTATAAAAGTTTTACTTATTCAACACACACGGGATGAATGAGCACCTGCTGGCCCCAGGGGATCCTGGGACACACATCATAATCCTCTGGCCTTGGATTCAAAGCCTTTGCATGGGGCAATGATGCTAAAGCCACAGAGAGACGTAAGCGGGCAGATGGTGTCCTGGGGCGAGACTTGGGAGGGCAGGGTTTGGAAGAGAACAGAGCGATTGTACTGGGGCAGGGGAGTGGGTGGAGTGCTGGAACACCGTGTCCAAAGGTGCTGAGGTGGGACCATCCGCTGTTTGGGGTAAAGGGTTGGGAGGGGCAGGGCAGGGGCTGTAAAATGGGCATTAGCCAACAGGCCTGGCACGGAGAGCACTTCCAGTCCTCTTGACGGAGGTTCTAATCCTTCAGGATGAGATGGTGGCAGGAGGAGGTCGAGTTCCTCCTTCTCGGGGCCTTTGAGATGTGGAGTCCCCACGCCTTCACTCTTCACAGCAGCTCCCCAGAGGGAAGAGTCAAAGAGAGACTGAGACCACCTCCCAGGACGATTCATCCCACTGTGAGGATGGAGTGGGGATGGGACTAAGAGTCTGAGTGTCATTTAAGGAATGTCATAAAAAAAAATTTTTTTTAAAAGAATATATATTTGTTTAGCTGCACTGGATATTAGTTACAGCACATGGGATCCTCCATCTCTCTGCAGCATGCAGGATTTAGTTGCAGCATGTGGGATCTAGTGCCCTGACCAGGGGATTGAACCCATGTTCCCTGCATTGGGAACATGGAGTCTTAGCCACTGGACCACCAGGGAAGTTCCAGGGAGAAGTCCCAGGGAATGTGATTTTTTTTTTTTGGCCTCTAAGTCATCATTTATTTTTCATCCATCTTTATTCTTTGGCCTGTGTGGGCCTCCCATTGCAGTGGCCTCTCTTGTTCCGGCTCTGAGCACATGAGCTCCAGAGCACTGGCTCGTGATTGGTCACTCTAGCCCAGCCACCCTGCAGCACGTGGGATCTTCCCTGGCCAACGATCAAACTGGTGCCCCTTGCACTGCAAGGCGGACTCTCTACCTACTGGACCACCAGGGAAGCCCAGGACTGTGATTTTTATGGAGACACTGGCGTAAGGGAGCTGGGTCAGATTCTGGCAAGCTGCACTGCTTTTGCCTATCTGTTACAGCCTTTGTGACTGAGTTTTCCCATCTTCAAAGTGGAGCATTAATTTCTACCTTGAGGATTGATGTGAGACTAAAAGAATATGCTGAGGAAGGGTAAAAACTTGCATGGAACACAGACTTAGTACCTAGTCACATTGATCAATTCTAGTGTCTTCATTCTTGGGTGCTTGAAGTCCCTTTGATGCTTGCACTGCTGGCCGCTGTATAAATCCCAGGAAAGGACATCGCTGCCTTTATTCTTCCTTCTATGGGAAAAAAATGTGACTTTCACCCAGTGGTATCTTGGATCTGCCCTTGGGGCCCCCTGAAAGAACTTCATGTTTCTTCTCTTTGACCTTCAGAGACGTGCAGATAAAATAACAGTGACCACAGCCTTGGGACCAGACATCCAATCAGAGCCCAGGTTACTGGGTTTGGTGGTGGGTGTCTCCTCCATCCCTCTGGGCCCCCTTGCCTTTGCAGTGGGGTGACTGGTCCAGTGGTTCCTCACCCCACAAGAACGCTTGCAGGGGCGGCTGCTGTTGCCTGCTGTTTCCTCTTTGGCTTCCTAAGAACTGGGCAGAGAAGGTTGGGAGAGTGCTTCCTGGGCAGGGGAGTGGTTTCCATCGGCCATGAGGATCCCCTGACTCATAGGAGATGTTCTCCTGTCAGAAGGGAAAAGTGCTTCTATCCACAAGTCCAGGGAAGGACAGAAGGAAGTTGATTCCTTTGAGTAGCCTCTGTCTTCTAAAAATACCCCCTGCACTGTTACTATTAGTCTCAAGAGGCCCATTGTCCAAAGGAATGCCCCTGCCCTGCCTCGCTTGGCACCCATGCAACAACAGTTTGTGGGGAGGACAGATCACACCCTGGTTTCCTCATCCCTTCAGACACATCCCATCCAGCAGCCCATGCCTGTGAGCTCCAGGCCACTCTACCATGCAGCACGTGGGATCTTCCTGGCCAACGATCAAACTGGTGCCCTTGCACTGCAAGGCGGACTCTCTACCTACTGGACCACCAGGAAGCCCAGGACTGTGATTTTTATGGAGACACTGGCGTAAGGGAGCTGGGTCAGATTCTGGCAAGCTGCACTGCTTTTGCCTATCTGTTACAGCCTTTGTGACTGAGTTTTCCCATCTTCAAAGTGGAGCATTAATTTCTACCTTGAGGATTGATGTGAGACTAAAAGAATATGCTGAGGAAGGGTAAAAACTTGCATGGAACACAGACTTAGTACCTAGTCACATTGATCAATTCTAGTGTCTTCATTCTTGGGTGCTTGAAGTCCCTTTGATGCTTGCACTGCTGGCCGCTGTATAAATCCCAGGAAAGGACATCGCTGCCTTTATTCTTCCTTCTATGGGAAAAAAATGTGACTTTCACCCAGTGGTATCTTGGATCTGCCCTTGGGGCCCCCTGAAAGAACTTCATGTTTCTTCTCTTTGACCTTCAGAGACGTGCAGATAAAATAACAGTGACCACAGCCTTGGGACCAGACATCCAATCAGAGCCCAGGTTACTGGGTTTGGTGGTGGGTGTCTCCTCCATCCCTCTGGGCCCCCTTGCCTTTGCAGTGGGGTGACTGGTCCAGTGGTTCCTCACCCCACAAGAACGCTTGCAGGGGCGGCTGCTGTTGCCTGCTGTTTCCTCTTTGGCTTCCTAAGAACTGGGCAGAGAAGGTTGGGAGAGTGCTTCCTGGGCAGGGGAGTGGTTTCCATCGGCCATGAGGATCCCCTGACTCATAGGAGATGTTCTCCTGTCAGAAGGGAAAAGTGCTTCTATCCACAAGTCCAGGGAAGGACAGAAGGAAGTTGATTCCTTTGAGTAGCCTCTGTCTTCTAAAAATACCCCCTGCACTGTTACTATTAGTCTCAAGAGGCCCATTGTCCAAAGGAATGCCCCTGCCCTGCCTCGCTTGGCACCCATGCAACAACAGTTTGTGGGGAGGACAGATCACACCCTGGTTTCCTCATCCCTTCAGACACATCCCATCCAGCAGCCCATGCCTGCTGGAGTCTGGTGCAGAGCCTGTGGTAGCCAAGGTCATTATTGCGGGGACCAGGCCCTGCAGTGCCCCAAACCAGTCTCCTTCAGAGCCCCCGGGTTCTCGGTGGTGGTGGTGGTGGTTGGTTTTAATATTGTTTATTGACTTATTTTTGGCTACACCGAGTCCTTGTGCTTGCTCAGGGGCTTTCTCTAGTTGCAGCAACCAGGGGTTCCTCTGTATCTGTGCTGTGCTGGCCTCTCGTTGCAGTGGTTTCTCTTGTTGCAGAGCACGGACTCAAGGCACACGGGCTTCAGTAGTTGCTGCGTGTGGACTCTACCTGGGCCAGGGATCAAACCCATGTCCCCTGCATTGGCAGATAGATTCTTAACCACTGACTCATCAGAAAAGTTCCTGATTCTTGTTTTAGATAGAGCCTTAAGCTTTGAGATCTGGTTGACTAGTCCACCGCAGGTTAGAATTGGTACCTAAGCAGAGAGGGGCGGGACTTCTTAAAGACGGCAGCAGAAAGCACCCAACTGCCCACAGAAGGTGCTTGCAAAGGGCAGAGACTAGCAGCTCTGAAGACCCCAGAGTCCCTAGGGGACAGGCAGCACGGTGTCAGAGCAGAGGACCACTTGGAGGGGGTGGTGGTTCAGATGATGTTCCCAGGAGTCAGCAAACTAAGGCCCTAAGGGCCTCATCCAATCACTGCCTGTTTTTGTAAATAAAGTTTTATTGGACGTCAGTCATGCCTGTGTGTTCACATGTCTGTGGCTGCTTTTACAACACAATTCCAGGACCGAATATTTACTCTCTGACCCTTTACAGAAAAATGTTGCCAACCCCTGATGCTTGAGCCATCAAAAACAGGTTAAAATTCAGACTGGGGCCTTCCCTGGCAGTCCAGAGGTTAAGACTCTGTTTCCATTGTCCAGGGAGTGGGTTTGAACCCTGGTAGGGAAGCTGAGATTCCCGCATACAACACAGCATTCCGCACCCCCAACCAAAAATAATAATAAGTTCAGCTTGTGTTAGAGCAAGGCCAGGAGGAGTGAGGTCTCTCGAGGAAGCTCTTCCAGACTGGTTGGTGTTCCTCACACGCTGATTCTTTAATGAGTGGAAGAGGTTTCAGGTCATCTGCATTTCATCAGATTGTAAAATGTTAAGGCCAAGAAGAGCATTGCCACTGTCTCATCTGACTCTAGCATATCCATATGGGGAAACTGAGGTCTGGGGAGGCAAGGGTCGTCCTTGGGAGCGTGTGGTGGGAGCTCTCAGTGTCAAACCGGGGCCAGGGCACTTTGTTCTGATTTGCTTTTCTGTGGCTTGCGCGTGTGCGTGTACCCATGCAGATCACACACACACACACACACACGCACGCACTCAGAATCCTCTGAGCAGTAAGGTGGCAAAGTGTTTGCCTCTAAAGAGCAGTTGCTTATTTTGTCTCTATCTGTTGCATTAGGAGAAGGGGTAAGGATTCCTGCTTTGCCCTATATAAGGAGGCCGTTGTCCCAGCCAGATCCTGCCCATTAAAACGAGCAAGTCGGCAGGTACAGGACCCTTGCCAATGTTTTAGATATTAGTTAGTCCTACCAGCAGAGAGGGGCGGACTTCTTAAAGACGGCAGCAGAAAGCACCCAACTGCCCACAGAAGGTGCTTGCAAAGGGCAGAGACTAGCAGCTCTGAAGACCCCAGAGTCCCTAGGGACAGGCAGCACGGTGTCAGAGCAGAGGACCACTTGGAGGGGGTGGTGGTTCAGATGATGTTCCCAGGAGTCAGCAAACTAAGGCCCTAAGGGCCTCATCCAATCACTGCCTGTTTTTGTAAATAAAGTTTTATTGGACGTCAGTCATGCCTGTGTGTTCACATGTCTGTGGCTGCTTTTACAACACAATTCCAGGACCGAATATTTACTCTCTGACCCTTTACAGAAAAATGTTGCCAACCCCTGATGCTTGAGCCATCAAAAACAGGTTAAAATTCAGACGGGGGCCCTTTCCCCTGGCAGTCCAGAGGTTAAGACTCTGTTTCCATTGTCCAGGGAGTGGGTTTGAACCCTGGTAGGGAAGCTGAGATTCCCGCATACAACACAGCATTCCGCACCCCCAACCAAAAATAATAATAAGTTCAGCTTGTGTTAGAGCAAGGCCAGGAGGAGTGAGGTCTCTCGAGGAAGCTCTTCCAGACTGGTTGGTGTTCCTCACACGCTGATTCTTTAATGAGTGGAAGAGGTTTCAGGTCATCTGCATTTCATCAGATTGTAAAATGTTAAGGCCAAGAAGAGCATTGCCACTGTCTCATCTGACTCTAGCATATCCATATGGGGAAACTGAGGTCTGGGGAGGCAAGGGGTCGTCCTTGGGAGCGTGTGGTGGGAGCTCTCAGTGTCAAACCGGGGCCAGGGCACTTTGTTCTGATTTGCTTTTCTGTGGCTTGCGCGTGTGCGTGTACCCATGCAGATCACACACACACACACACACACACGCACGCACTCAGAATCCTCTGAGCAGTAAGGTGGCAAAGTGTTTGCCTCTAAAGAGCAGTTGCTTATTTTGTCTCTATCTGTTGCATTAGGAGAAGGGGGGTAAGGATTCCTGCTTTGCCCTATATAAGGAGGCCGTTGTCCCAGCCAGACCCATCCCATGGCAACAGAGCTAAAATGGAAACAGGGAGTTCTGTTTAAGGCAAGCTCCCGCGCAGCAACTGCCTCCCGCCAGCCGCGGACGGAGCCTTGTCTGCCGGGCACCTGCCCTTCCTGCGCTAACCCGATTGGAATGTGGGCTCCAGGGGCCAGTGCACCCGGGACGGGTCCTTTGTCGGGGGGTCATGCCTACCAGTGCGTGGTGCTGACACACCCTGCCTGGCTCCAAGGCCCTGTGGAGTCAGAGAGGGCAGCAAGACTCCTCCCCTCTGAACCTCAGTTTCCTCCCCTGAAACAGAGGAGAGGAAGCCAGGTCTGTCTAAGGGTGCCTTTCACTCTGTTGTGTAATTCTGGCACCTGTACCTCCCTTGGTAAGACTCTGAAACAAAAAGGGTTTTCTTCCTCTTCTAGCATGGAGGTTAAATGTCACGGCTCAGGGAGTCAGATTTCCTGGGTTCCCACCCCAGCTCACTGACTTACTTAGCTGGTTGTCTCCAAGAGAAGTTAGCAAGCCTCTCTGGGCCTCAAGCTTCCTCATCTGTGAAATGAAACTCTGAGAGAACCTATCCACAAGGCACCTGCAGCTATTGTTTGGTTAAAGCGTAAGGACGAGCGTTGGACTGAATGGTGGTCAGGCTCTTTTCCTGGTTGGGGTTCTGTAACACCGACTGAGGGATCTCTAGCCTCTCAGGTCTCCCTCCTGCCCCAGGGTTGCCTGGGGAATTTCCTACGCAGACCACACTCCCAGTTCTGGAAACCTGATCTGGAGATTAGAGGCCTGGAAAAGGCAGTTGAAGAGAAAGGAGCCACCGGGAGTTTCCAGGGCGCTGCTGGCAAATGTGAGTCCAGGTGTGGGTGTCACCTCCCTGCCAGCCAGCTTCTGTGGGCAGAGCGGTTCAGCAGGGGAACAGCCTCTGAACAGGATGAGGTCCCAGCATCACGAGGCCTGGGAAGCCGTCACTTCAGCCCTATGTCTTTCCGTAGAAGCAGCCATCCCTGGCCTTCTCTTTGGGGATGACTTTTGGAGAGGATGGGGGAGTGGGAAGGGATAATTTGGTTTGTAAAGAGTGTGATGCAGTGATAAAGAATCAGGCTTCAGAGTCAGACAACCCTAAACTAGCTGGGGAACCTCCTCGCGCCTCCTCAGTTTCCTCCTCTGCAGAAGGGCACGAACTGCAGCTGTAAGGATGCGTGACCCAGGGCAGGTCAACAACTCAACACAGTTTCAACCCCCACAAAATAAGCTCGCTTAGTCAAATCTGAAGGGTGCCTACTGTGTTGCCAGCGTAGTAGGAAGCAAGACAGGCGGGTCTTCAGCACTCCGGAGCTTCCGTTGGAGTGCAGGTCAGCAGATACCAAAGGCATCAACAGAATGGACATCAGACAGTGATGTGGGTCCTGAAGAAATGAGATGCGGCCAGGCGATGGAGAGTGTGCCCGAGTGGGGAGGGCCACCCACTTTAGAGTGAATGGTCAGGGAAAGCCTCTCTGAAGAGGTCACATTTGGTTTAAGTGTCAGGAAGGAACCAGCCATGCAAAAACGGCTTATGCAAAGGCCCTGGGGCAGTGCTAGTTTGAACTCTGATGTAAGGAATGCCAGGATGCCCAGGGCATGGTGAGCAAAGCAGACAGTAGCCAGAGAGGATGCTGGCAGCGTAGGCAAGGGCATTCTAGGCCACGATGTTTGGATTTCTAAGTACAATAGGAGGATCTCTGGAGAGTTTTGAGTAGGAAGTGGGTAACATAACCTGATTTACATTTTTAAAAATTATTTGGGCTACCGTGTGAGGATGCACTTGGGGCGGGGTGAGCAAGGATGGAGGTGGAGTCCTGCGGGGCAGCACTGTCACAGCCTAGGGTGGAGGTGGTGACGGCTGGGCTGGTGTGGTGAGAGCAGAGGTGGAGAGGGAGTGGACAGGGCTGGCTGATGGACTGTACACGGCGGTGAGGGAAGCAGGAATCCCAGGTTTCCTCCTGAGCAGCTGGGCAAGGGGTCTGTCATTTCGATGCTGGGAGAACTCCAGAGAAACTGGCTTGGTGCAGATAGAATTCCATTTGGACATAAGGTTGATATGCCCCTAAGCCACCCAAATGGAGATGTCAGGAGGCGGGATGTGCACGGGCTGCTGTGCAGAGTGGCCGAGGACGCGCTAATGCACGGAAGGACGCAGCTTGTTTTGAGCTGAGACAGCCTGAGTGCATATCTAGCCGGGGCTTAACCTCTGCCAGCCCTAAGCTTCTGGATTAACTTTAAGAGCTTTCCTCAGTCACCTAACAGCTTTGCATGACCCACATCCCTCCCTGAGCCCCTGATGGACACAGGGCTAGTTAGCGCACAGGTGGAGCTTAGTCAGATCTGAAGGGTGCCTACTGTGTTGCCAGCGTAGTAGGAAGCAAGACAGGCGGGTCTTCAGCACTCCGGAGCTTCCGTTGGAGTGCAGGTCAGCAGATACCAAAGGCATCAACAGAATGGACATCAGACAGTGATGTGGGTCCTGAAGAAATGAGATGCGGCCAGGCGATGGAGAGTGTGCCCGAGTGGGGAGGGCCACCCACTTTAGAGTGAATGGTCAGGGAAAGCCTCTCTGAAGAGGTCACATTTGGTTTAAGTGTCAGGAAGGAACCAGCCATGCAAAAACGGCTTATGCAAAGGCCCTGGGGCAGTGCTAGTTTGAACTCTGATGTAAGGAATGCCAGGATGCCCAGGGCATGGTGAGCAAAGCAGACAGTAGCCAGAGAGGATGCTGGCAGCGTAGGCAAGGGCATTCTAGGCCACGATGTTTGGATTTCTAAGTACAATAGGAGGATCTCTGGAGAGTTTTGAGTAGGAAGTGGGTAACATAACCTGATTTACATTTTTAAAAATTATTTGGGCTACCGTGTGAGGATGCACTTGGGGCGGGGTGAGCAAGGATGGAGGTGGAGTCCTGCGGGGCAGCACTGTCACAGCCTAGGGTGGAGGTGGTGACGGCTGGGCTGGTGTGGTGAGAGCAGAGGTGGAGAGGGAGTGGACAGGGCTGGCTGATGGACTGTACACGGCGGTGAGGGAAGCAGGAATCCCAGGTTTCCTCCTGAGCAGCTGGGCAAGGGGTCTGTCATTTCGATGCTGGGAGAACTCCAGAGAAACTGGCTTGGTGCAGATAGAATTCCATTTGGACATAAGGTTGATATGCCCCTAAGCCACCCAAATGGAGATGTCAGGAGGCGGGATGTGCACGGGCTGCTGTGCAGAGTGGCCGAGGACGCGCTAATGCACGGAAGGACGCAGCTTGTTTTGAGCTGAGACAGCCTGAGTGCATATCTAGCCGGGGCTTAACCCTCTGCCAGCCCTAAGCTTCTGGATTAACTTTAAGAGCTTTCCTCAGTCACCTAACAGCTTTGCATGACCCACATCCCTCCCTGAGCCCCTGATGGACACAGGGCTGTTCAAACCCCTCCCCTGGAGGACTCCTAATAGCGCACAGGTGGAGGGTGAGCCCTGCTGAGCTGGGGGCAGTCTGGCAGAGCTTGAACTGACTACCCTCAGGAATATTCACAGGGCGTGCCAGGCCCCGTGTAGAATGTATTACAACTGAGCTGCTTTCCCCAGGGGATAGAATTCAGAGGTCTGTGAACTTGGATGGAAAGAAAATATATTTCTTTATTTTTGCTAACCTCTAAGTGAAGTTTAACATTTCCTCCCATTATGAATGTAAGATGACAAACTGTAGGAGTATTTGTGGTGCCTATGACTTTGTCACCAATGGAAATCACAGACAATTTTCATGTCGCATTACAGTCATTTCAGATATCTAAAAACATTTATACTCATCTCTCCTTTGAAATTAATGGTGATGATTACACTTGCTACTACCATCTTATTATTTAGTATAGTAATAAGGAAGCCTGCAACATTACTGTAATATAAATTTAGTCTTTTAAATATTTTATAAATGTATTTTGATATGTTGGCTTCCTTATTAATCCTGTTTTATTTTATGCTTTTAGAAGTATTTTACTTCTTTTATGCACTCATAATCATTCTGAGAAGACATTTATAGCCTTCGTGAGACTGTCAGTGAAATCTATGACTCAGAAAAGGGTTAAGGACTCCTGCTTTGCAGGCATGATCTTATCATTCCCAGTTTAGAAGCTAAGGCTCAGAGAGGTTGAGATCAGGCCAGGGTCACACAGCTGATTGAGTGGCTGAGCCCAAATTAATGCAACTCTTTGTGACCCAGTTCTTAAAAGTCCCACCCCGACCTCCTAAGTAGTTCCATCAGCTAGCCCTACAACCAACGTAAACAGAGTCCACAGCACAAAAGCTGTTATTTTATCCAAAAAATTAATACACCTTTTACATTCTAGTCCCTGACATACCCTTGTTTTTTATACTAGAAGAAAATTTCCCTTACTATATGTGTGTGTTAGTCGCTCAGTCGTGTCTGACTCTGCGACTCTGTGGACTGTAGCCCGCCAGGCTCCTCTGTCCATGGGATTCTCAAGGCAAGAACACTGGAGTGGACTGTCGTTCCCTTCTCCAGGGCGATCTTCCCAACCCAGGGACTGAACCCGGGACTCCTACACTGCAGGCTGATTCTTTACCACTGTGCCCCCAGTGGGTATGTGATCAGAGACAGAGAGGCATGGCCTCAGCTCAGTGATTCTTATGCTGCCCTATAGGTCACCAGCCCCTGAGAAAACGAGAAAACTGAAGGCCTCCAGTCACCTGGTGGCTGCGGCCCCATAGCTCCAGCCAGTGGGGGTCTGGTTCTGGCTTTTCCTGCAGCCTTACTCTGGCTTCCCTGCCCAGACAAACTGTAGGAGTATTTGTGGTGCCTATGACTTTGTCACCAATGGAAATCACAGACAATTTTCATGTCGCATTACAGTCATTTCAGATATCTAAAAACATTTATACTCATCTCTCCTTTGAAATTAATGGTGATGATTACACTTGCTACTACCATCTTATTATTTAGTATAGTAATAAGGAAGCCTGCAACATTACTGTAATATAAATTTAGTCTTTTAAATATTTTATAAATGTATTTTGATATGTTGGCTTCCTTATTAATCCTGTTTTATTTTATGCTTTTAGAAGTATTTTACTTCTTTTATGCACTCATAATCATTCTGAGAAGACATTTATAGCCTTCGTGAGACTGTCAGTGAAATCTATGACTCAGAAAAGGGTTAAGGACTCCTGCTTTGCAGGCATGATCTTATCATTCCCAGTTTAGAAGCTAAGGCTCAGAGAGGTTGAGATCAGGCCAGGGTCACACAGCTGATTGAGTGGCTGAGCCCAAATTAATGCAACTCTTTGTGACCCAGTTCTTAAAAGTCCCACCCCGACCTCCTAAGTAGTTCCATCAGCTAGCCCTACAACCAACGTAAACAGAGTCCACAGCACAAAAGCTGTTATTTTATCCAAAAAATTAATACACCTTTTACATTCTAGTCCCTGACATACCCTTGTTTTTTATACTAGAAGAAAATTTCCCTTACTATATGTGTGTGTTAGTCGCTCAGTCGTGTCTGACTCTGCGACTCTGTGGACTGTAGCCCGCCAGGCTCCTCTGTCCATGGGATTCTCAAGGCAAGAACACTGGAGTGGACTGTCGTTCCCTTCTCCAGGGCGATCTTCCCAACCCAGGGACTGAACCCGGGACTCCTACACTGCAGGCTGATTCTTTACCACTGTGCCCCCAGTGGATATGTGATCAGAGACAGAGAGGCATGGCCTCAGCTCAGTGATTCTTATGCTGCCCTATAGGTCACCAGCCCCTGAGAAAACGAGAAAACTGAAGGCCTCCAGTCACCTGGTGGCTGCGGCCCCATAGCTCCAGCCAGTGGGGGTCTGGTTCTGGCTTTTCCCCTGCAGCCTTACTCTGGTCCCAGTATTACGTAACTTGGCCATGTGAGCTCAAGCCCATTACGTCCATCCCTGAGACTCAGTTTCCTCATCTGTAAAATGGACTGAGTGGTGCCTGCCTGTCTTTATGTGGTTGGACAGGATCAGTGAGATAGCTGTAGAGTGAGTGGCATAAAAGAGGCTCTACAAAATTGTGACTGTCATGGGCCACAGGTTACCACGTCCTCCTTGGTCCTCAGGCAGGGGTGGGGACTGAGGAGGGCAGGAACCCCCTTGCTGCACGGTAGGTGAGGTGGGACCATCACCAAGCTCCTGCCATGGCCAGGAACCAAGTCTGACCGAAGGGTCCAGCCTCAGTCACAACCCAGGGCTTCTTGGGTGGTCAGTCTGGGGTAGCGGGTTGGGGCCAGACTCCCTGCTTCTCATCCCTGTCTCTGTCCCTTCCTCTGAGCCCCACACCAGATTGGTAGCTTTGTTTCATGTGCCTCTATATTTAATAAGCAGGGCTGTGATGAGGTTTGGTGACCTCAAGGGCCCAAATGGACTGCCTGCTGCATCAGCCGTGCTTGAGTCATTTCTCAGGGATGGGGCTGGGCTCGTTTCCAGGAGTTGAATTTACCCTCTGGTTCTCTGCCTTCCTTTTCTCCTCCTCACCTCCCCAACACCCCACCCCACTCCTGCCAGCTCCATGTTAGAGTTTCCAAGTTCCTTGGCTTCAGGAGGTCATGGCCAAGTTAGAAAGTTACACCGTTGTTCATTTCCCAGGCCTCTCTGCACCCCACCTCAGCAGAGGCTCAGGCTCAGTGTTGGGGAGACCCCAAAGCTCATGAAACCCAAACCGTTGATAGGGATGCAGAGGAGAGACAAATAGGGGTAATCAGGGCCGCACTCCTACACTGCAGGCTTTTTTGTCCCCAGTGGATATGTGATCAGAGACAGAGAGGCATGGCCTCAGCTCAGTGATTCTTATGCTGCCCTATAGGTCACCAGCCCCTGAGAAAACGAGAAAACTGAAGGCCTCCAGTCACCTGGTGGCTGCGGCCCCATAGCTCCAGCCAGTGGGGGTCTGGTTCTGGCTTTTCCCCTGCAGCCTTACTCTGGTCCCAGTATTACGTAACTTGGCCATGTGAGCTCAAGCCCATTACGTCCATCCCTGAGACTCAGTTTCCTCATCTGTAAAATGGACTGAGTGGTGCCTGCCTGTCTTTATGTGGTTGGACAGGATCAGTGAGATAGCTGTAGAGTGAGTGGCATAAAAGAGGCTCTACAAAATTGTGACTGTCATGGGCCACAGGTTACCACGTCCTCCTTGGTCCTCAGGCAGGGGTGGGGACTGAGGAGGGCAGGAACCCCCTTGCTGCACGGTAGGTGAGGTGGGACCATCACCAAGCTCCTGCCATGGCCAGGAACCAAGTCTGACCGAAGGGTCCAGCCTCAGTCACAACCCAGGGCTTCTTGGGTGGTCAGTCTGGGGTAGCGGGTTGGGGCCAGACTCCCTGCTTCTCATCCCTGTCTCTGTCCCTTCCTCTGAGCCCCACACCAGATTGGTAGCTTTGTTTCATGTGCCTCTATATTTAATAAGCAGGGCTGTGATGAGGTTTGGTGACCTCAAGGGCCCAAATGGACTGCCTGCTGCATCAGCCGTGCTTGAGTCATTTCTCAGGGATGCGCGCTGGGCTCGTTTCCAGGAGTTGAATTTACCCTCTGGTTCTCTGCCTTCCTTTTCTCCTCCTCACTCCTCCCCAACACCCCACCCCACTCCTGCCAGCTCCATGTTAGAGTTTCCAAGTTCCTTGGCTTCAGGAGGTCATGGCCAAGTTAGAAAGTTACACCGTTGTTCATTTCCCAGGCCTCTCTGCACCCCCACCTCAGCAGAGGCTCAGGCTCAGTGTTGGGGGAGACCCCAAAAGCTCATGACACCCACGCAGGCTTCTGCCTGGTGTGTGCATGTTGAAGATGCAGGCAGCATGTGATAGGGATGCAGAGGAGAGACAAATAGGGGTAATCAGGGCAGGCTCCATGGGAGAGGAGGCATGTGACTTGACCATTTATTATTTTATTTTTGGCCTCACTGGGTCTTCAGTGTTGCACATGGGCTTTCTCTAGCTGCAGTCAGCAGCGTGGCTTCCCTTGTTACAGTGCACGGGCTCAATAATTGTGGCATATGGGCTTAGCTGATCCAGGGCATGTGGAATCTTCCCAGACCAGGGATTGAGCCTGTGTCCCCTGCATTGGAAGGTGGATTCTTCACCAATGGACCAGGAGGGAAGTCTGAATTGGCCTTTTAAGGATGGTTTGAAGCATGTATATGACTCAATGAAAATAAAAACTTTCAAAGAGCAAAGAAGGACATAACATAGAAAGTAGATATCCTCTAACATTCCTTATCCCCAGTCAACTATTTTTTTTTAATTATTTTTTGAAATTTTATTTATTTTTGGCTGTTCCGGGTTTTCACTGCTGCCACAGGCTCTTCTCTAGTTGCAGGGAGTAGGGGCTGCTCTCTAGCTGAGGTGAGCAGGCTTCTTGTTGTGGTGACTTCTCTTGTTGTGGAACTCAGGCTCTAGGGCACACAGGCTTCAGTAGTTGTGGCACATGGGCTCAATAGTTGCAGCTCCGAGGCTCTAGAGCACAGGCTTGATAGTTGTGGCTCATGGGCTTAGTTGCTCTGCAGCATGTGAGATCTTCCCGGATCAGGGATTGAACCCATGTCTCCTGCATTGGCAGATGAACTCTCTACCACTGAGCTGCCAGGGAAGCCTCCCAGTCAACTCTTTTTTTATTTTTTTTTTGGCCACTTCTATTGATCTTTCATTTATTTATTTCCATCCATCTTTATTCTTTGGTCTTTGTGGGCCTCCCATCGCAGCAGCCTTTCTCGTTGGAGAGCACCGGCTCTGGGCACACACACTCCAGAGCTCCGGCTAGGTGGTTGGACACATCAGTCCAGCCGCTCTGCGGCCTGTGGGATCTTCCCAGGCCAGGGATCAAACCAGCGCCCCTTGACTGAAAGACGGTGTCCTTACTCACTGGACCACCAGGGAAGGCCCCCCCCCCCACCCCAGTCAACTCTTAATTCCTTCTTCCCCCAACCTCTCACCTCCCCTCCAACCCCTGGTGCTTTCTTTGTGTCCTTCTAAGAATAATCTATGAACCATCTGTCCATCTTCCTACCCATTCATCATTAAAAAAAAAAAAGAAAGAAACACAATCATATAATGTCAACTTCCCCTTTATTTTTAACAGCCCAGCTTGACAGCCTTCCCATAGCAGTGCACGTGGGGGTGGCGGCTCTAGCTCATGGCCTGAGAACACTGCTGGTCCTTGCCTGGCTGGAAGGGCATGGGCAAGATGAGAAACCTCACAGTGTGTATGAAGAGCTTTGGCGGGGGGATGAGGGAAGCAGTATGTCTGAGTGGTTAGGAGCACAGGCTTACTTTGGGGTTGAAGCCTAGTTCCAGCACTGTCTAGCTGTGTGACCTTGGGCCAGTTCCTTTACCCCTCTGAGTTTCAGTTTTCCCATCTTCCCAATGGAGCTAATGCTACCTCCCTTTGAGGTGTTTAGGGACTTTCACTTCCCGCTCACCGAGGTATCCAGCCAATAAGAACAGCTGCTTATTTCTGCTGTTGTCGAGGTGGTGTGTCCGATGGGGCGAGGGGCAGCTGACTTCTGACAGGTAGGGCCAGGCGCGTGGTGGGTGTATCTAGAGCGATGTTCAGAGAGAGGATCTGATTGATCTGAAGCTTAAAATAGCCAGGGAGTGCAAGAACAACAATAAATAAATGGATTCCGGATGCTTTCAAATCTTGGCATTTCCTGATCTCAGCTCATCTGGTCCAGACAGCTTCATCAGCGTTTACTGCCATGGCCAGCAACACCCGCCTCCCCTGGCCATAGCCCAAAGCTGCTTTCAAGAAAATCAGATCTAGAAACGTTCAGATCTCTGGCGCCAGGCCTGCAGGTCAGGGCTGGAGGTTGAGGATCAGGCAGCCCTGGGGTTTGTCCCATGTGTGTAAAGAGAATTAAGGCCTAGGGGAAGAGATGAGCAGAAACGTGGGGCTTCCTAGGACAGGGGAGTGTGGTGAGATGGTTCCCAAGCAATGGGATTGTTCATTTACTCTTAGTGTTTATTAAGCATGTATTATGTGCTGGATGCCAGGAATTTAAAGTGTTTATGCATCACCCCCCCAACTCTTAATTCCTTCTTCCCCAACCTCTCACCTCCCCTCCAACCCCTGGTGCTTTCTTTGTGTCCTTCTAAGAATAATCTATGAACCATCTGTCCATCTTCCTACCCATTCATCATTAAAAAAAAAAAAGAAACACAATCATATAATGTCAACTTCCCCTTTATTTTTAACAGCCCAGCTTGACAGCCTTCCCATAGCAGTGCACGTGGGGGTGGCGGCTCTAGCTCATGGCCTGAGAACACTGCTGGTCCTTGCCTGGCTGGAAGGGCATGGGCAAGATGAGAAACCTCACAGTGTGTATGAAGAGCTTTGGCGGGGGGATGAGGGAAGCAGTATGTCTGAGTGGTTAGGAGCACAGGCTTACTTTGGGGTTGAAGCCTAGTTCCAGCACTGTCTAGCTGTGTGACCTTGGGCCAGTTCCTTTACCCCTCTGAGTTTCAGTTTTCCCATCTTCCCAATGGAGCTAATGCTACCTCCCTTTGAGGTGTTTAGGGACTTTCACTTCCCGCTCACCGAGGTATCCAGCCAATAAGAACAGCTGCTTATTTCTGCTGTTGTCGAGGTGGTGTGTCCGATGGGGCGAGGGGCAGCTGACTTCTGACAGGTAGGGCCAGGCGCGTGGTGGGTGTATCTAGAGCGATGTTCAGAGAGAGGATCTGATTGATCTGAAGCTTAAAATAGCCAGGGAGTGCAAGAACAACAATAAATAAATGGATTCCGGATGCTTTCAAATCTTGGCATTTCCTGATCTCAGCTCATCTGGTCCAGACAGCTTCATCAGCGTTTACTGCCATGGCCAGCAACACCCGCCTCCCCTGGCCATAGCCCAAAGCTGCTTTCAAGAAAATCAGATCTAGAAACGTTCAGATCTCTGGCGCCAGGCCTGCAGGTCAGGGCTGGAGGTTGAGGATCAGGCAGCCCTGGGGTTTGTCCCATGTGTGTAAAGAGAATTAAGGCCTAGGGGAAGAGATGAGCAGAAACGTGGGGCTTCCTAGGACAGGGGAGTGTGGTGAGATGGTTCCCAAGCAATGGGATTGTTCATTTACTCTTAGTGTTTATTAAGCATGTATTATGTGCTGGATGCCAGGAATACATTGGTGGTTTAGTCATTAAGTCATTTCCAATTCTTGCAATCCCATGGACTGTAGCCAGCCAAGCTCCTCTGTCCATGGGATTTCCCAGGCGAGAACATTGGAGTGAGTTGCCATTTCTTTCTCCAGGGAATCTTCCTGACTTAGAGATCCAACTCACGTCTCCTGCATTTCAGGTAGATTTTTTTAACCTACTGAGCCACCAGGGCAGCCAAAGGGTACCTTGGTGAGCACTAATAAAATGCCTGTGCAAGGAAATGTTTAATTACCAACTGTGATAAGCTCTGAAGGCTCAGGACCTCCAGAAGGCTGGAAAAGGATGCCACTGGGCTCCTTGTGAGGCCTTGGCTTAAGGAAACCTTCCTCAGGAGGTAAAGAGAGAAGAGTCCATACAAGATAACTCGACAGAGCATCTGTAGTGGGAGGATATTCCAGGCAGAGGGAAGGTCTTATGGGAGAGAGATTCTGGAAAGTGCCAGCATTGGAGAGAAGGCCAGTGGGGCTGAAAGTTGGGTAGACGGTGGGTTAATGCTAGGAAATGCTTTTGGACAGGTGAACAGAAGCTAGGTTGCACAGAATGTTACAGGCCTCACGATGGGCTTTGGTCTTTATCTGGGAGGAATCGGAGACAAGCAAGGTCTTGAACAAGGTCCAGTAGGGTCGGATCTGCATCTTGAGAACTTGGCTATGGCTGCCCCGTGCCCAGCAGCTTGGAGCGGGCTGGAGTGGAAGCAGGAAGCCATGACTGTCAGTAAGTTGTGAGTTGATGGAGGTGTAGACTGGGTCAGTCTGAGCTGGAGAGGTTAACACAGTTGATGGGGTGGGGAGGACGTTCTGGAAGCCCAAAGGGCTGCATCTCTTCCAGCAGTTGCTTCAGGCCTCCTGTGTAATAATCTCAGAAATGGCCAGTATCTTTCTAGCACTCACTATCTGCCCAGCACAGTGCAAGCCCTTCCCACTAAATCTTCATAAGATCCCCACGGCTGTTATTACTGTCCCCACTGTACTGAGGCATGTGGTGAGATGGTTCCCAAGCAATGGGATTGTTCATTTACTCTTAGTGTTTATTAAGCATGTATTATGTGCTGGATCAGATCGGTGGTTTAGTCATTAAGTCATTTCAATTCTTGCAATCCCATGGACTGTACCCAAAAGCTCCTCTGTCCATGGGATATTCCAGGCGAGAACATTGGAGTGAGTTGCCATTTCTTTCTCCAGGGAATCTTCCTGACTTAGAGATCCAACTCACGTCTCCTGCATTTCAGGTAGATTTTTTTAACCTACTGAGCCACCAGGGCAGCCAAAGGGTACCTTGGTGAGCACTAATAAAATGCCTGTGCAAGGAAATGTTTAATTACCAACTGTGATAAGCTCTGAAGGCTCAGGACCTCCAGAAGGCTGGAAAAGGATGCCACTGGGCTCCTTGTGAGGCCTTGGCTTAAGGAAACCTTCCTCAGGAGGTAAAGAGAGAAGAGTCCATACAAGATAACTCGACAGAGCATCTGTAGTGGGAGGATATTCCAGGCAGAGGGAAGGTCTTATGGGAGAGAGATTCTGGAAAGTGCCAGCATTGGAGAGAAGGCCAGTGGGGCTGAAAGTTGGGTAGACGGTGGGTTAATGCTAGGAAATGCTTTTGGACAGGTGAACAGAAGCTAGGTTGCACAGAATGTTACAGGCCTCACGATGGGCTTTGGTCTTTATCTGGGAGGAATCGGAGACAAGCAAGGTCTTGAACAAGGTCCAGTAGGGTCGGATCTGCATCTTGAGAACTTGGCTATGGCTGCCCCGTGCCCAGCAGCTTGGAGCGGGCTGGAGTGGAAGCAGGAAGCCATGACTGTCAGTAAGTTGTGAGTTGATGGAGGTGTAGACTGGGTCAGTCTGAGCTGGAGAGGTTAACACAGTTGATGGGGTGGGGAGGACGTTCTGGAAGCCCAAAGGGCTGCATCTCTTCCAGCAGTTGCTTCAGGCCTCCTGTGTAATAATCTCAGAAATGGCCAGTATCTTTCTAGCACTCACTATCTGCCCAGCACAGTGCAAGCCCTTCCCACTAAATCTTCATAAGATCCCCACGGCTGTTATTACTGTCCCCACTGTACTGAGGCCCAGAGAGGTTAAATCACTCAGCCAAAAATCACACAGCTCAGCCCGCTATTGTCCAGCTCCTCTGGGCTAATGGCCCCTTGGATTGGTGTCCCTCAGCCAAGTTTGATCGTTCTTGGAGGCTCAGCCTGAGCCTCCGACTTCTGTCTGGTTGCACCAGTGACCCTCGGCCTCGTGTCCACCCAGGCCATGAGAACTGGTTCAGAGCTGGGCTGGAGAGGCTGTGTGTGACCTGAGAGGACAAGCTCCACGGCCCACGCCCCTCCCTCCCCAGCCCTTTAGCCTCTGGCGTGAGCTGAAATGGCTGTGTCTCTGGGTCTCGCATGTCGCCTCCCTCTTGGGGATTCAGATGCTCTCTGCCCCTTGTCTTTATTTTGCTTCCTCATTTCCTCTGCCCTCCTCCTTTCTCCCTTTGTTCCCACCCTTTCCCCATCTGTTGCTGCCCCATGGGGGTCTTTTCCTTGCCTCCCAGATGTGCAGGCGGGACTTGTAATGGAAACAGAGGCCTTCTTCCTTCCAGCTTCTCAGGAAGGAGAGGAACTAGCATTTGGGCAGCTGTTACCTGCTGGGCACGGGGCTAGGCTGTTGGCACACATGGTCTTGTGTAACACTAGAAGCTGTCCCGTGAGGCATACCCATTGTTATCTCTCCTCTACAGCTGCAGACGCTAGGGCTCCAAGGATTTAGGTGCAGAACCGAAGGTCACATGTTACAATTGGTCTTTCAATTTAAACTTCTTTGTTTCCCACACTTTAGTGGGCCTATGACTCAACCTAGGGATCTTATTAAAATGCAGATTCTAATTCAGGAGGTGTTAGGATTCAGCATGAGATTCTGCAGAACTGAACAAGCCCCAGACCTGGCCAGTGCTGCTGGTCCATGGACCACACTTGAGTGAGGGGCAGAGTGAGGGTTTCCATGTGTTTCTCCCATGATGCCTTGGCCGACACACCCCATGGGACGCATCCCGCAGTGGTCATCACCTCCATCTCCACCACCTTTCCCCCTGGGTGGGAATTGCTGATGGGGCAACTGAGGCTTTCCTGCCGTGCCCAGGACGTCACAGACTGACCCTGCATGTCCCAAAGCCCAGATGACTGACCAGTCTCCAAGCTTAGCTAGTTTTAGAATATAGGGAAACTGAGGCTCAGAAAGGTGGAGGGATTGGTCCAAGTTCCCATGCTATGAGTGCAGGGAGCTCAAGGTTGCAGCTCCCAATCCATCATGTTTTTGCTTCAATTGAGTCAGAGATCTGGGAGTTCTAGACCTGTTCCTCTCTTTAACTTGCTCTGTGACTTTTAGGCAAGTTACTTCCCCTCTCTGAACCTCAGCTTCCCCAAAGCCCTGTTGTGAGGATCAAATCTGACAGGCCTTTCCCCGCCCCCTCTTGGGGATTCAGATGCTCTCTGCCCCTTGTCTTTATTTTGCTTCCTCATTTCCTCTGCCCTCCTCCTTTCTCCCTTTGTTCCCACCCTTTCCCCATCTGTTGCTGCCCCATGGGGGTCTTTTCCTTGCCTCCCAGATGTGCAGGCGGGACTTGTAATGGAAACAGAGGCCTTCTTCCTTCCAGCTTCTCAGGAAGGAGAGGAACTAGCATTTGGGCAGCTGTTACCTGCTGGGCACGGGGCTAGGCTGTTGGCACACATGGTCTTGTGTAACACTAGAAGCTGTCCCGTGAGGCATACCCATTGTTATCTCTCCTCTACAGCTGCAGACGCTAGGGCTCCAAGGATTTAGGTGCAGAACCGAAGGTCACATGTTACAATTGGTCTTTCAATTTAAACTTCTTTGTTTCCCACACTTTAGTGGGCCTATGACTCAACCTAGGGATCTTATTAAAATGCAGATTCTAATTCAGGAGGTGTTAGGATTCAGCATGAGATTCTGCAGAACTGAACAAGCCCCAGACCTGGCCAGTGCTGCTGGTCCATGGACCACACTTGAGTGAGGGGCAGAGTGAGGGTTTCCATGTGTTTCTCCCATGATGCCTTGGCCGACACACCCCATGGGACGCATCCCGCAGTGGTCATCACCTCCATCTCCACCACCTTTCCCCCTGGGTGGGAATTGCTGATGGGGCAACTGAGGCTTTCCTGCCGTGCCCAGGACGTCACAGACTGACCCTGCATGTCCCAAAGCCCAGATGACTGACCAGTCTCCAAGCTTAGCTAGTTTTAGAATATAGGGAAACTGAGGCTCAGAAAGGTGGAGGGATTGGTCCAAGTTCCCATGCTATGAGTGCAGGGAGCTCAAGGTTGCAGCTCCCAATCCATCATGTTTTTGCTTCAATTGAGTCAGAGATCTGGGAGTTCTAGACCTGTTCCTCTCTTTAACTTGCTCTGTGACTTTTAGGCAAGTTACTTCCCCTCTCTGAACCTCAGCTTCCCCAAAGCCCTGTTGTGAGGATCAAATGTCTAGTTTACAGGCATAAAGGACTTGTATGAGCCCCAAGATCCCTCATCCTGACAGAGTGGGAGGAACACAGTGGGTCACAGAAGTGGGTTTCCGTGAAAGGGCTCCCTGATCTCTCTTGGAGAGCCCCCAGTCCCTGCCTGTTTCCCTGTAGGCTGGGTGGTAACCAGGCGTTGTTCCATGGCACCCTTACCTAGCCTGGGTATCTGTTACTCCACCGTGAGGTCCTGGCTCTGGTTGGGGAGCTCGTGGCAGTATCACCCTGTTATGTAAGAAGGGAATGGAAAGGCATGCGTTACTCGACAAAAATTCACTGTACACACCGCTGAACACACTTCCACGTGAGGCAGGTTCACCTGTGGCTTGGAGGAACAGTGCCTCGGGCATGGGGCATGTGGGTGAGAGGGCCCTCACTGACCGTGTGACCAGGAGGGCCTGCTGGGGCCGGGGAGAATCTGTTTCCCACCAGCTTTATCTGGGAGCCCGTGGGTCTGGGTTTCTCATCATCTGACCACTGTGAAGTATATTTCCTTAAGGGAACAAATAGATGCAGGAGGACCTACCCTCCCCGCAGGAAAGGCGGGTGTGTGGGAGGGAGGCGAAGCAGGCCTTCCAGCAGCGTGAGGCAGAGGAGCCTGAACTGACTTGGGAAAGCAGAGCTCTGCTCCCCCGGCCCACCTCCACCCACCCCACAAAGATCTAGGGAGCACCTGCTCTGTGCCAGACACTGTTCCAGGCACAGGGGACAAGCCAGGACCAGAGCTCTTGTGCAGCTGGTATTCAGGAGGGGCACACTGAGCTTTCCTGCCGTGCCCAGGACGTCACAGACTGACCCTGCATGTCCCAAAGCCCAGATGACTGACCAGTCTCCAAGCTTAGCTAGTTTTAGAATATAGGGAAACTGAGGCTCAGAAAGGTGGAGGGATTGGTCCAAGTTCCCATGCTATGAGTGCAGGGAGCTCAAGGTTGCAGCTCCCAATCCATCATGTTTTTGCTTCAATTGAGTCAGAGATCTGGGAGTTCTAGACCTGTTCCTCTCTTTAACTTGCTCTGTGACTTTTAGGCAAGTTACTTCCCCTCTCTGAACCTCAGCTTCCCCAAAGCCCTGTTGTGAGGATCAAATGTCTAGTTTACAGGCATAAAGGACTTGTATGAGCCCCAAGATCCCTCATCCTGACAGAGTGGGAGGAACACAGTGGGTCACAGAAGTGGGTTTCCGTGAAAGGGCTCCCTGATCTCTCTTGGAGAGCCCCCAGTCCCTGCCTGTTTCCCTGTAGGCTGGGTGGTAACCAGGCGTTGTTCCATGGCACCCCTTACCTAGCCTGGGTATCTGTTACTCCACCGTGAGGTCCTGGCTCTGGTTGGGGAGCTCGTGGCAGTATCACCCTGTTATGTAAGAAGGGAATGGAAAGGCATGCGTTACTCGACAAAAATTCACTGTACACACCGCTGAACACACTTCCACGTGAGGCAGGTTCACCTGTGGCTTGGAGGAACAGTGCCTCGGGCATGGGGCATGTGGGTGAGAGGGCCCTCACTGACCGTGTGACCAGGGAGGACCTGCTGGGGCCGGGGAGAATCTGTTTCCCACCAGCTTTATCTGGGAGCCCGTGGGTCTGGGTTTCTCATCATCTGACCACTGTGAAGTATATTTCCTTAAGGGAACAAATAGATGCAGGAGGACCTACCCTCCCCGCAGGAAAGGCGGGTGTGTGGGAGGGAGGCGAAGCAGGCCTTCCAGCAGCGTGAGGCAGAGGAGCCTGAACTGACTTGGGAAAGCAGAGCTCTGCTCCCCCGGCCCACCTCCACCCACCCCACAAAGATCTAGGGAGCACCTGCTCTGTGCCAGACACTGTTCCAGGCACAGGGGACAAGCCAGGACCAGAGCTCTTGTGCAGCTGGTATTCAGGAGGGGCACAGACAGTCCCTGGCTTCATGCTGTGGATAGCACAGGGGTTGGGGGTTGGGGAAGACCTCTTTCACTGAGACCCAACGCTGGATAAGTCACCTGGGACCAGGCAGGACAGAGGTGTCGCAGATGGAGAGCCCACGCCGAGAGGGTTTTGTTTCAGAAGAAGGCCACTGTGTCTGCAGCATGGGGAGGGTGAGTTTCAGCCCCTAGTCTCGGCTGGGCCTCCAGCTCCCTGGGGATGGCCGGCGAGCCCCAGCTTTGGCGCTACCTTCTGTAATCAACCCAGCACCTTCTTACCTGGGCTTCCTGAGCCCATACAGACTCTCCAGCATTCACAGTCTGCTTGGCAAAGTCATGTTATCGCCCTGAGTCTCATCATCTGTAACATGGGAAATACCCGCTTTGCTGGTAGAGATACCATCTACTTGGGAAATGGCTTCTTAGTCTGAGGATTCTAATGAACCCTGTAAAGCCTAACTGCTGAGCAAATAGCATGTACGAATAGTAGGTATGAGTGCGTGGGTACGGGAAAATATAAAACTCACATGCAAAATATAATGTCATCGTATTTCTAGTATGGAAGAAACAGAAATTTGGCTTATGTATTTGGTTTTTGCCAAGGTCCTAATGTTGAAGTCACTCAGGTTAAATAAGAGTAGGATGCATTGCCACCGCAGTTTTTAGTTAATAAAAATCTGTGGTGGTTGTTCAGTTGCTCCGTCCTGTCCGACCCTTGGCGACCCCACGGACTGCAGCACGCCAGGCCCCATGCCTGCACTGTCTCCCGCAGCTTGCTCAGACTCATGTCCATTGAGTCGATGATGCCTTCCAACCATCGTGTAATAAAAATGGAAACCCTAATTAGTTAGCTCCCTCATGAGCCCTCCCACTTCAAAGCCCAGGGTGCTGGCGGGCTGTGGGGGTGGGAAGCATGCAGGGGGTTCCCCAGGGAGCCCAGCGTGGGAACCACAGCACCAGATGGGCTGTGAGGCCCCTCCTGCCTCCCACGCTGGGCAGCAGCCCCGGCTGGGGCAGCTGTGGGTTGAGCGTTGCTGAGTCATCTGTGCCCCCGCGGGCTGTGCGTATTGGCTGAGGAGCCAGGGCTGCTGTGCTGGTGGCGGAGCCCTGGCCTGGGTTCTCGGGAAGCTGGGCCAGGGGATCCTCAGCTGCTCTCTGCTCCTTCAGCCTCCGTGGTCTCCTCTCTGCCTCCAGGAGCCGCCGCCTTGGGGCTGCCCTTCTAGAGCGGGAGCGAAGCTCCCTGGCGGGACGGCATGTCTGCAGTCACCCCGGGCAGCCTGGGGCTGGAGAGGTGAGCTGGCACCTTGCTGGCCTGATGGGCGTGACATTTCCTCAAATGCCACGAAGGGGCTGCCTGACCTTCCCTCTCACGCCAAGCCCCTCTTCTGGGTTATTTATAACAGTGTTAACAGGCAGAAGGGCTTCTCAGCCGAGCTCTGGCCCAGCTCCCCCAGGGCTTCTGCCAGTCACAAGAGACACATAAATAGAAGCAAAGAATGTGGGACCCCAGAGAACACCTCCAGAAGGAGTGTGCCAGGCGCTTTAGTTTAGGTCTTGGGGGCTCTTAACACTTATTTTAATTTTATTGTGGTAAAATATGCATAACATAATGGAAGGGGCATGGCAACCCACCCAGCATCCTTGCCTGGAGAATCCCGTGGACAGAGGAGCCTGGTGGACTACAGTCCATAGAGTCACAAAGAGTTGGACACGACTGAGTGACCAACACATACATGTATAACATAAAATTGGTTGTTTTTAAGCGTACAAATCAATGACATTAAGTGCATTCTGTATAGAGGGCACCATATCCACTTCCAGGAATCTCTTCACCCGTCTCCCACCCAAGGATGGTTGACTTAGGCCCGTCCCACCTCCCCTGCCCCTGGGCATATTCTGATTTTGAGGGAACCACACAGAATGTGATGGGAAAGGAAAGTGCCTGTGACGTTCCGGTCCTGCCGTGTGGTCAGGGAGTTGGGAGGCTGCCCCTTTCAGCGGTGTGGCGTGGGTGCTCCCCAGGCTCACGGTAGCCCTCTGCCTTTTCTTTTCATTCAGTAAAGAAATCTGCTTAGGAGGGTAGGTCCTGGGGGAGCCTTGCTTGCTGGGAGAACTGTGAATCTGCTCTGATCTCTTTTCTTTTTTGGCGGGGCCACTTCTATTGGTCTTTCATTTATCTATTTTCTTTGTTCTTCGGCTCATGTGGGCCTCCCATCGCAGTGGCCTCTGTTGTCGCAGAGCACCGGCTCTGGGCGCATGCGTTCCAGAGCTCCGCCTTGGTAGTTGGACACATTGGTCCAGCCGCTCCGCGGCACGTGGGATCTTCCCAGGCCAGGGATTGAACCGGCGCCCCTTTCACTGCAAGGCAGTGTCTTTACCCACTGGACCACCACAGAAGCCCTGATCGCTTTCCTTAAGCAAGACTTACTCATTTAGCAAATTTCATTCTTTTCATTATGAATCAGGCAAGTGTGTTGCAACTCACCTCAGAGCTGAATGCTGCTCACTATGGTCATGGACCATTTACTATCTCGGATAAAAGTGTAGTAACAGTTCCTCACCTGTAGATAGCACTTTCAAGTTTTCCCCACCCCTTTTTCATCCCAGATGCCTCACTGGGCAGGACTGGGACACCCTGGGTTACGGCCTCTGCTGGAGAGATGTGGAAGCTCAGGCCCCAGAGTGAAGGGATCTAGGATAAGAGCCGATCTCATTTCAGACACCTGAACGTAGAGTAACACTTTCTTTCTTACTAGGATTAGGGGGGATTAGGGTGAAGCAAAGGTGCATTTGGCTCAGCACCAAATTTAGGATGACGAAAAGCTCAGTAATCTAGGTAATTCATGTTTTCTTTAAGATGTCATATTTTAATGTAACAGTTTAAATATGTTGCAATAGTTAATGTGTTAATTTGTTAGTAGTCAATGCCAAAATATCCATTTTGAACATAATACCTTGTCTTTAAATAAAGGCAGGAAAACTGACACTCAGAGCCAAATCATCTGATATGAAAGGAAAAATCAGTACCACTGACCTTGTCTTTATTTAGAATTTTGATATTTTGCTCATCATGGATTGGAAGGGGGCGTAAGTTTTGATTGTTTTCACAATATTGCATTAAATGTGATCTGTCTCAATTGCTGGGGTTTTGGTCCTCATGGCTGGTACCTGCCTCGCCTCAGCCTAATCCCAGCCCTGATTCCACCTTCCAGTGTCTGTCACACCTGTGACAGAGGACTCCCTCCCTCCCGGGTCCTGGGCCTCAAGGCTGTGTACACCGGGGCCTTTCAGCCACTGCCAAGGGTGGCATTTGATCCCTGCCATCTATTTTTGTGCCTGCCCTTCAGCAACTGATAAAATGTTGCTCTGGGTAGAGCTGATGTGTTGAAATGGTGCGTGTCCATGTCAGGTGGCTTGTGTGATCGTGTATCTTCATTCTTGACCTCTCAAGGGGGCCTGGAACCAGGCAGGAAAAGCAGCTCCTGGAAGTTTGGCCCCCACAGAGTCAGACAAAAAATCGTTATCAAGTAACTGAGGCCGCCAGGCAGTTTGGCCTTGACTTAAGACTGTATGGAAACAATGCCCCTGTTGCGTTCTCTTGCTCCTGCACACCAGCCTTCAGCGTCTGCACGGCACTTCCACGCTGATCTCACTTTGTTTATTGAGCAGCTCCTAGAGGCTGGGCATCCTGCTTGCTGCTGGGGAACCAGTGGGGAGCAAGCTTCCGCTTGTTGGACCTCCTAGCTGAGGAGGCAGGGTGACAGGACACAAGGAGATTCATGGAAAATGGGGATGAGTTCTAGAGAGGGGCGCAGGCTGGTGGCTGCCCAACAGAATGCACTCAATGCAATGAACTGCCCAGTTCCAAATAGTGGAAAGGGAACACTTTGTATTGTGTATATTTTACTATAATTTCTTAAAAATACCAGCAAAGGTGCGGGGGGTTTAAAGTGTGAAAATTAAGCTTCTCTAAGTAATTGAGGGACTTAGAGCAGGTGCTGGGAGAGAGATGGGCAGCCACTTCAAGATTCAGTGGTCAGCAAGGCTCATCTCAGAGGGACACCTAATCTGGGATGGGGCTGATAGGGAAGGACCTATCGGCTGATGAAAGAGAGAGAAGGCACCCCAGGCCCAGGGAGCTGCCAGCACTGTGGCCCCAGGGTGGAAACTCAAGCCACACAGCAGTTCGGTGAGGGAGCCAGGCTCTGGAGATGGAAGGAGGCTGGGGGACTCTGTCTCAAGTGGTGAGCCAGGGCCAGCTCTGTTGATTTCTGTTTTTTTCAATTGCTGGGGTTTTGGTCCTCGGCTCTGGCCTCAGCCTAATCCCAGCCCTGATTCCACCTTCCAGTGTCTGTCACACCTGTGACAGAGGACTCCCTCCCTCCCGGGTCCTGGGCCTCAAGGCTGTGTACACCGGGGCCTTTCAGCCACTGCCAAGGGTGGCATTTGATCCCTGCCATCTATTTTTGTGCCTGCCCTTCAGCAACTGATAAAATGTTGCTCTGGGTAGAGCTGATGTGTTGAAATGGTGCGTGTCCATGTCAGGTGGCTTGTGTGATCGTGTATCTTCATTCTTGACCTCTCAAGGGGGCCTGGAACCAGGCAGGAAAAGCAGCTCCTGGAAGTTTGGCCCCCACAGAGTCAGACAAAAAATCGTTATCAAGTAACTGAGGCCGCCAGGCAGTTTGGCCTTGACTTAAGACTGTATGGAAACAATGCCCCTGTTGCGTTCTCTTGCTCCTGCACACCAGCCTTCAGCGTCTGCACGGCACTTCCACGCTGATCTCACTTTGTTTATTGAGCAGCTCCTAGAGGCTGGGCATCCTGCTTGCTGCTGGGGAACCAGTGGGGAGCAAGCTTCCGCTTGTTGGACCTCCTAGCTGAGGAGGCAGGGTGACAGGACACAAGGAGATTCATGGAAAATGGGGATGAGTTCTAGAGAGGGGCGCAGGCTGGTGGCTGCCCAACAGAATGCACTCAATGCAATGAACTGCCCAGTTCCAAATAGTGGAAAGGGAACACTTTGTATTGTGTATATTTTACTATAATTTCTTAAAAATACCAGCAAAGGTGCGGGGGGTTTAAAGTGTGAAAATTAAGCTTCTCTAAGTAATTGAGGGACTTAGAGCAGGTGCTGGGAGAGAGATGGGCAGCCACTTCAAGATTCAGTGGTCAGCAAGGCTCATCTCAGAGGGACACCTAATCTGGGATGGGGCTGATAGGGAAGGACCTATCGGCTGATGAAAGAGAGAGAAGGCACCCCAGGCCCAGGGAGCTGCCAGCACTGTGGCCCCAGGGTGGAAACTCAAGCCACACAGCAGTTCGGTGAGGGAGCCAGGCTCTGGAGATGGAAGGAGGCTGGGGGACTCTGTCTCTCACAAGTGGTGAGCCAGGGCCAGCTCTGCCACAACCAGTCTTAACAACAGGTGGATACCTGCACGCCCTTCGCAGCTAGCAAAGTGTGTTTCCTGCCACTCTCCCCTGAATTCAAGAGGCCCTTGAGCTCAAGTGCAGAAAATTGATAGCAATTGGATGGAACACAGTGTGAGAATGGCACTGCCCCTGAGACACCCTCACTCCCTCGTTCATTCGTGTTGTGGAGTATACTTTACTCTTTGACGGTTTTAAAATAAACAAAAACCCTGCCTTCCCAGGCTGGAGGCAGCCTGTGCCGGCTGGCAGGTGCCAGGATGGGTGTGGGCTACCGGTGGCACCTTCTGAGACCTTGGTGCCAGCCACCTGCCAGGGCATCCAGGAGCGGCTCCGCCCCAGATCACCTGACCCGGGCACAGCTCTGAGAGACCTTAGGGATCTCTGATGGCTAAGGGGCTGCTTGAAGGCAGGAGGAAGGGAGCTAAGAAAACACCTGTCTCTCAAAATAAGAAAGTCATCTATCTCTAGAAATATTTCCATGGGCTCTTCCAGTGCCTAGAGCCCTGGTTCTGGGAGTCCATTGGAAGGATTGATTCCCTGTGCTGTGAAGGCTGCAATCCGTATACAATAGTTACCTTATCTTATGCAGAGCAGGACCTACAGCTGGGGGTTGGAGGGGTCGATGGAAGGCTGAAGAGGGGAATCCTCAGACCAAGTCAGTGAAAGCACAACATCATAAAGCACAGTGCCTACCGTGGTTGTTTAATGAAGCCATACGGCATGCACGTTCACTATTGCCAGTCTTTGCTCTAGGACTGTGTGTGCTGCCTGGTCCCCCCCCACATACTGCCAGGGCTCTTCTGGGAGGATGGGCCTTCAAGCAGTGGTCAGCAAGGCTCATCTCAGAGGGACACCTAATCTGGGATGGGGCTGATAGGGAAGGACCTATCGGCTGATGAAAGAGAGAGAAGGCACCCCAGGCCCAGGGAGCTGCCAGCACTGTGGCCCCAGGGTGGAAACTCAAGCCACACAGCAGTTCGGTGAGGGAGCCAGGCTCTGGAGATGGAAGGAGGCTGGGGGACTCTGTCTCTCACAAGTGGTGAGCCAGGGCCAGCTCTGCCACAACCAGTCTTAACAACAGGTGGATACCTGCACGCCCTTCGCAGCTAGCAAAGTGTGTTTCCTGCCACTCTCCCCTGAATTCAAGAGGCCCTTGAGCTCAAGTGCAGAAAATTGATAGCAATTGGATGGAACACAGTGTGAGAATGGCACTGCCCCTGAGACACCCTCACTCCCTCGTTCATTCGTGTTGTGGAGTATACTTTACTCTTTGACGGTTTTAAAATAAACAAAAACCCTGCCTTCCCAGGCTGGAGGCAGCCTGTGCCGGCTGGCAGGTGCCAGGATGGGTGTGGGCTACCGGTGGCACCTTCTGAGACCTTGGTGCCAGCCACCTGCCAGGGCATCCAGGAGCGGCTCCGCCCCAGATCACCTGACCCGGGCACAGCTCTGAGAGACCTTAGGGATCTCTGATGGCTAAGGGGCTGCTTGAAGGCAGGAGGAAGGGAGCTAAGAAAACACCTGTCTCTCAAAATAAGAAAGTCATCTATCTCTAGAAATATTTCCATGGGCTCTTCCAGTGCCTAGAGCCCTGGTTCTGGGAGTCCATTGGAAGGATTGATTCCCTGTGCTGTGAAGGCTGCAATCCGTATACAATAGTTACCTTATCTTATGCAGAGCAGGACCTACAGCTGGGGGTTGGAGGGGTCGATGGAAGGCTGAAGAGGGGAATCCTCAGACCAAGTCAGTGAAAGCACAACATCATAAAGCACAGTGCCTACCGTGGTTGTTTAATGAAGCCATACGGCATGCACGTTCACTATTGCCAGTCTTTGCTCTAGGACTGTGTGTGCTGCCTGGTCCCCACCCACATACTGCCAGGGCTCTTCTTTCCAGACTGGGGACGCACTCAATTGGATGAAGAATTTAGACTCCCGGCAAGCAGTCTAAGTGCAGAATCCTTCAAATTCTTGCCAATGTCTTCATAATCTTTTACTATTAGCTCACCCACACATAACTTGACAGCAAGGTTTGTGTGTGTGTTTTTTAAAACCAGCTCAACTTTATTGAATCCTTCCACAGCCTTCAACTTAGTTTCCATTGCAGTCTCTTCTCTTATTCTCATATTTTCTTTTGGCGAACCATTTCATTATAGTATGTAATTTTTGGAATCCCCTGGTGGTCCAGTGGTTAGGATTGCATACTTTTACTGCTGTGGGCCTGAGTTTGACCCCCGGTTTGGGAGCTGAGACCCTACAAGCTGTGTAGTGTGGCCAAACAAGCGAGTACATATTTAAAGATAATGATAAAATTTGTAATTATTGGAATTCCTCAGTGGTCCAGTGGTTAGGACTCTGCACTTATACTGCAGAGAGCATGGGTTCGATCCCTGGTCAGGGAACTTGGATCCCACAAGCCCTGTGGTGCAGCCAAAACAAAAAATCTTGTGGGAAGAAAAACAGCTCACATTGGACAGGCAGTCCCGCCGCTAGAGGCAGGTGTGTGGATGACCTGGAGGGTTGTCTCTGAGACACTGGGGCACCTTGGTGCTCAGTAACGCATACTGTCACAGGAGGGATGAAGAGCCTGGGTTAACCGGGCCTGTGGCTTAGGGAAGCGTCTCTTGTACCAAAGGCCTGAGAGGGCCTGATGAGGATTAGGTTTGATGGCAAGTAACAGAGAACTGCTCAGAATGATGAGAACTTTGACGAGCTCCAAGCTGACTGCTCCCTCACACCCTAGATGGCTGTCCCAGGGCCAACTGGCACTTTGAAATACCAGGGACCCCACCTTCTCCGTCCTGTTCTCCTGCCTACCAAGCACAGCGATGGAAGGCTGAAGAGGGAATCCTCAGACCAAGTCAGTGAAAGCACAACATCATAAAGCACAGTGCCTACCGTGGTTGTTTAATGAAGCCATACGGCATGCACGTTCACTATTGCCAGTCTTTGCTCTAGGACTGTGTGTGCTGCCTGGTCCCCACCCACATACTGCCAGGGCTCTTCTTTCCAGACTGGGGACGCACTCAATTGGATGAAGAATTTAGACTCCCGGCAAGCAGTCTAAGTGCAGAATCCTTCAAATTCTTGCCAATGTCTTCATAATCTTTTACTATTAGCTCACCCACACATAACTTGACAGCAAGGTTTGTGTGTGTGTTTTTTAAAACCAGCTCAACTTTATTGAATCCTTCCACAGCCTTCAACTTAGTTTCCATTGCAGTCTCTTCTCTTATTCTCATATTTTCTTTTGGCGAACCATTTCATTATAGTATGTAATTTTTGGAATCCCCTGGTGGTCCAGTGGTTAGGATTGCATACTTTTACTGCTGTGGGCCTGAGTTTGACCCCCGGTTTGGGAGCTGAGACCCTACAAGCTGTGTAGTGTGGCCAAACAAGCGAGTACATATTTAAAGATAATGATAAAATTTGTAATTATTGGAATTCCTCAGTGGTCCAGTGGTTAGGACTCTGCACTTATACTGCAGAGAGCATGGGTTCGATCCCTGGTCAGGGAACTTGGATCCCACAAGCCCTGTGGTGCAGCCAAAACAAAAAATCTTGTGGGAAGAAAAACAGCTCACATTGGACAGGCAGTCCCGCCGCTAGAGGCAGGTGTGTGGATGACCTGGAGGGTTGTCTCTGAGACACTGGGGCACCTTGGTGCTCAGTAACGCATACTGTCACAGGAGGGGATGAAGAGCCTGGGTTAACCGGGCCTGTGGCTTAGGGAAGCGTCTCTTGTACCAAAGGCCTGAGAGGGCCTGATGAGGATTAGGTTTGATGGCAAGTAACAGAGAACTGCTCAGAATGATGAGAACTTTGACGAGCTCCAAGCTGACTGCTCCCTCACACCCTAGATGGCTGTCCCAGGGCCAACTGGCACTTTGAAATACCAGGGACCCCACCTTCTCCGTCCTGTTCTCCTGCCTACCAAGCACAGCTGCCTTCTCATGGTCACTGGTAACTAACTGGTTGTCCTCCCTGGTTGACTGGATCTGGCCTGACCCTGTAGCTGAGTTCTGGTCACTGGACCCATTTGGCTCTCTGGGCTGGAGGACCCATTCTTGCCAGATCTGGGGGTCTTCTGTCAAATCACCTTACACTAAGCCCCAAGTGGGCAGCTTTGGCTGGTGCTTGGGGCCCTGTCAAAAAGGGCTGAGCATCACTGAGTCTGTGCTCAGCAGGCCTGGGACCAGATGATTTCCTGTGGAAAGGGCCTCCGTGATGTTTTGAGACACTTAGTCTTGAGTGTCTTGGTGGGAGATGCTTTCATTGGTCAGATTTATCTTTAAGTGCTTTGTTCCTTTAGGCTGGGCTTAGAACGACTGCGTTTTCTACTTACTCTTCCTAGAGCTTGATTTTGTGTCTAAGACTCTTCTTTCACAGGAGGCTAGAAGTATTTCTTTGACGTCTAAAAATCAATTACTCTTCCTACTCTTCTGGAAGCATCTTTAGGAGTTTTGTACTAATTTGGAAGACTGTGGGAAGATTAGATATGTTTTTTCTTTTCGTTGTACGAGAGATGAATCAATCATAAATTTTTCATTGATAGAGGAAAATCTCCAGCTGGTATGTAATCTGGAAAGGGAGCTTAATCACTCACATATTTGTGGAATACAAGGAATACACTGGCTTCGGGCACAGCTGGATCCAAACGTTTGCATTGTTTTCTTGGGAATACATCTCTCTGCTTCTTAACTCTGCGTTCCCTGTGCTGGCTTCATTCTCCGGTAGGCTCTGCCCAAGTGGAAGCAAAAATGGCTCTGCCTGTTTCCAGGATTAAATTCAACCAGCCGGGCACCCTTGGCCACATGCTCCAGCATATTGCTGGTGTTCACTCTCACCCACCCCTGGGAGCCAGCTGTTGTGGACCCTGGATGAAGCCCTCTCAACTGGCCAGACTATGCTTAGCTGGACCAGTTGGGTTGGGAGGAGGGATGACTTCCCCAAGAAAGATCAGTGGGCTGCCATCATTAGGAAGGGGAGTGGATGGGAGACCAGCCAAATACCAGAAGTGTGAGGCGAAAAAGGAGATCATCTTTATAGTGAAATGACCCTGTAGGGACTTCATGAATACTTATTTCCCCTCCTTCCTAGAAGGCAAGTAGAGCGCTAGATCTTAGGTCTAAACTGGTCTGGGCCTAATGGATTAGCACTGGCCACCAAGGCCCCTCATTGCAAAGACTCTGGGAAGTAGAGCTGTATTTGGTCAGTGGTATCTGCCACGGTTAGGGCGTTGGGAAAGGTGGGCCCAGTGCCAGGGACTTGCCCCCTTAACAGATCTCAGGCCTGGTAATTTTAAAGGGAAAACTTGCCTGCGACCATTAAATACAAGTTTGTCAGTGAAGGAGGCTCCAAACTGGCAGTGGGACAGTACTTAGGGCATCCAAGAAATGTGTGAGGCCTGGAGAGAGCCAGCATGGTCTGGCTGATAGGGCAAGATCTTCCTCCAGGAGAAACCTTGAGCCATGGTAACACTGACGTGGGGGCTTCTAGAGGTTAAAGGAACATGCAGTTGAGGGTACAAGCAGGACTGAAGGGATGGGTCAGAAGACAAGTTTATTCATTTATTTATTCCCCCTCAACCCCCAAAGTCTATCTATGTGGATCACAGAAACTAGATAAATACAAAATTGTATCAACTGCTTGAGCAGGGCAGGCCCATAGGGTCCATGTGTTTGATATTCTCCCTTCCGGAGGGGGCAGTGAGAACCCAAGAGAGGAGATGACCCACTAAAGGATGCACAGTGAGTGTGGACAGGGCCAGGACCCAGCTTCTGTTAGTGCAGTCATGCCTCGCCTCTCCCGCTTCCCAGCTCTGAGAATGTGCTCTGGGCCAGGTGCTAAGCTAGGCGATTTGCTGATTGTAGTCAGGAAAGTGGGGCCCCCAATTTGTCCTGAAGATGCATTCTTTCTTAAACAGGGAATCGATTTCCGACAAGATGCACAGGCTTCCAACAAAGGCACTTATGTGACTCTGGATGAAGCACCATTAATCCATTGCCAGGAGTGTTTATCTCGCTGGCTTGCCTGTTCAGATCAGGGCTGTGGTGTTGCTGGAGGAATGGGCACAGAAGGGTCAGCAGCCAGAGAGGGTCCTGCTGGAGGCGTAAGCAGACTTGTGGTGGGGCCACATGGGGCCGGTGTATAGCACAGCACATGTGGCCCCAGGCCTGTCCGTGCTCAGCTTAGAAAGGCAAGTAGAGCTAGATCTTAGGTCTAAACTGGTCTGGGCCTAATGGATTAGCACTGGCCACCAAGGCCCCTCATTGCAAAGACTCTGGGAAGTAGAGCTGTATTTGGTCAGTGGTATCTGCCACGGTTAGGGCGTTGGGAAAGGTGGGCCCAGTGCCAGGGACTTGCCCCCTTAACAGATCTCAGGCCTGGTAATTTTAAAGGGAAAACTTGCCTGCGACCATTAAATACAAGTTTGTCAGTGAAGGAGGCTCCAAACTGGCAGTGGGACAGTACTTAGGGCATCCAAGAAATGTGTGAGGCCTGGAGAGAGCCAGCATGGTCTGGCTGATAGGGCAAGATCTTCCTCCAGGAGAAACCTTGAGCCATGGTAACACTGACGGGGGGGCTTCTAGAGGTTAAAGGAACATGCAGTTGAGGGTACAAGCAGGACTGAAGGGATGGGTCAGAAGACAAGTTTATTCATTTATTTATTCCCCCTCAACCCCCAAAGTCTATCTATGTGGATCACAGAAACTAGATAAATACAAAATTGTATCAACTGCTTGAGCAGGGCAGGCCCATAGGGTCCATGTGTTTGATATTCTCCCTTCCGGAGGGGGCAGTGAGAACCCAAGAGAGGAGATGACCCACTAAAGGATGCACAGTGAGTGTGGACAGGGCCAGGACCCAGCTTCTGTTAGTGCAGTCATGCCTCGCCTCTCCCGCTTCCCAGCTCTGAGAATGTGCTCTGGGCCAGGTGCTAAGCTAGGCGATTTGCTGATTGTAGTCAGGAAAGTGGGGCCCCCAATTTGTCCTGAAGATGCATTCTTTCTTAAACAGGGAATCGATTTCCGACAAGATGCACAGGCTTCCAACAAAGGCACTTATGTGACTCTGGATGAAGCACCATTAATCCATTGCCAGGAGTGTTTATCTCGCTGGCTTGCCTGTTCAGATCAGGGCTGTGGTGTTGCTGGAGGAATGGGCACAGAAGGGTCAGCAGCCAGAGAGGGTCCTGCTGGAGGGGCGTAAGCAGACTTGTGGTGGGGGCCACATGGGGCCGGTGTATAGCACAGCACATGTGGCCCCAGGCCTGTCCGTGCTCAGCTACAAACTAGCCCTGCGACTTGGGTCTTTCTCAGACTTTTCCAAAGCTCTCTCCCCATCCACAAATGGGAATGCACAAATCCGTGCTCAGTCGCTCAGTTGCATCCAACTTTTTGTGACCCCAGAGACTGTAGCCCACCAGGCTCCTCTGTCCACGGGATTCTCCAGGCGAGAATACTCACAGGGGTTGCCATTTCCTCCTCCAGGGGATCTTCCCAACCAAGAGTTGGAACCTGTGGCTTCTGCGTTGGTAGGTGGATTGCCACTGAGCCACCTGGGAAGTCCATCAGTGGGGATAAATGGTCTTAAATGTTTCTTCTCACTTTCAAAAGCAGGGTGTCAGACAATGGCATAGGCTTTATAGGGAACCAGGAGACCTGGGGTTGGGATCTCAGCTTTACCTTCCCGGGGCCCTAAGTGCTCTGGGTTGAATTGTGTCCTCTATGCAAAGAAATGTTGGCAGCTTAAAGCCCACTACCTCAGAATGCAACCTTATTTGGAGACAGCGTCTCTGCGGAGGTTATCAAGTGAACATGAGGATGGGCCTAATCTAGAGACATTTGGATGCAGAGCCAGGCATGCGTGGAATGAAGGTGATGCGAAGAGACACAGGGAGAAGATGCTGCCCACTTGCCCACCAGAGAGGCCTCTGAAGGCCGCAGCCCTGCTGGCCTCTTCAGCTCAGACTTCCAGCCTCTAGGAAGGGCAGGCAGAGCATTTCTGCTGTTGAGCCACACGGTCTGCGGTGCTTTGTTAGGGCAGCCCAGGCAGCCCAGTACAAGCGCCGGGGTCTCTGAGATTCCTGATGAGTGGCAACAAGAGGCCAGGGACACCTGCCTGCAGCGCTGTTAGAGAAGTCCAGTGAGAGAACGCCGATGAAACACTTGACCTGGCCCACGAGGTGTAGAAAGCACCCAATCACATTGGCTTAGCCTGCGCTCTGACACCCCCGCCCCCAACCATTCCACCAGCGGGGCCTGCAGGAGGCAGCCACTTTAGAGCAAGGCTTCAAGTCAGCCCTTTCAAAGAGAACTGGGTCACCCGAGACACCTCTCCAAAAGCCTCTCTAAATATGGAGAAGGCCAAAGAAATCACTTTTAATGCACCACTTAATGGTTTTTAGCTAGAGAGCAGCCTCAGCCCTAATCGACAAGGCCACGATGCTGAGGTTTCTTTATTTTATGTCCTAGGTACACTTTAAGTATGTCGAGCTGCTCTGTAAATCAGTAAGTGCAGTGGTCCTGGCCACTTGATGGGCATTTCATAAAGGCAGTGGTGTGGCGTTCATGGGAAGGACACTCATTGGATGAGCCTGAGCTAATCCATTATCCTCTTTGGACCCCAGTTTCCATATGTGCTGAGTGAGGGTCAGAACTCCTTAAATGTTTCTTCTCACTTTCAAAAGCAGGGTGTCAGACAATGGCATAGGCTTTATAGGGAACCAGGAGACCTGGGGTTGGGATCTCAGCTTTACCTTCCCGGGGCCCTAAGTGCTCTGGGTTGAATTGTGTCCTCTATGCAAAGAAATGTTGGCAGCTTAAAGCCCACTACCTCAGAATGCAACCTTATTTGGAGACAGCGTCTCTGCGGAGGTTATCAAGTGAACATGAGGATGGGCCTAATCTAGAGACATTTGGATGCAGAGCCAGGCATGCGTGGAATGAAGGTGATGCGAAGAGACACAGGGAGAAGATGCTGCCCACTTGCCCACCAGAGAGGCCTCTGAAGGCCGCAGCCCTGCTGGCCTCTTCAGCTCAGACTTCCAGCCTCTAGGAAGGGCAGGCAGAGCATTTCTGCTGTTGAGCCACACGGTCTGCGGTGCTTTGTTAGGGCAGCCCAGGCAGCCCAGTACAAGCGCCGGGGTCTCTGAGATTCCTGATGAGTGGCAACAAGAGGCCAGGGACACCTGCCTGCAGCGCTGTTAGAGAAGTCCAGTGAGAGAACGCCGATGAAACACTTGACCTGGCCCACGAGGTGTAGAAAGCACCCAATCACATTGGCTTAGCCTGCGCTCTGACACCCCCGCCCCCAACCATTCCACCAGCGGGGCCTGCAGGAGGCAGCCACTTTAGAGCAAGGCTTCAAGTCAGCCCTTTCAAAGAGAACTGGGTCACCCGAGACACCTCTCCAAAAGCCTCTCTAAATATGGAGAAGGCCAAAGAAATCACTTTTAATGCACCACTTAATGGTTTTTAGCTAGAGAGCAGCCTCAGCCCTAATCGACAAGGCCACGATGCTGAGGTTTCTTTATTTTTATGTCCTAGGTACACTTTAAGTATGTCGAGCTGCTCTGTAAATCAGTAAGTGCAGTGGTCCTGGCCACTTGATGGGCATTTCATAAAGGCAGTGGTGTGGCGTTCATGGGAAGGACACTCATTGGATGAGCCTGAGCTAATCCATTATCCTCTTTGGACCCCAGTTTCCATATGTGCTGAGTGAGGGCGGGTCAGAACTCCTTAACTGTGTCTATGAAAGCCTATAAGTTAGGTCTGAATTCCTTGCACACCCATGTACTATGCACATGTTTCATATCTCGTTCTTGCAGGCGTCTTTCAAATTGTCCACAGCGACTTGCATGGATGACCTCTCGAGGCAGCTGGTTCCTGGATGGTATGGGGCTCTGAGCTCTGATTTAAAAGTTGTTTCCAAGATTCAGGAAGCAAGTCTTACAGATGAGGCTGCTCAGAGTTACTAGGATGGGCTAATTCTGGAACATAAAGAAAGAGCTCCCCAGAGAGCTGAGAGCTGTGGGCTTTGCTGGCCAGCGAGTTGCCAGGAGCCCAGCGTCCTTGGGTCGGCTCTTGGCTTTCCCTCTTGCTCCACAGGGCCCCGGTGCTGTCGTCCCAGCCTACCGCCTGGCTCTCCGCTGGACACTAGTCGGCCTAGCCCGTCTGCCTGCTTCTGCACTGGCCGCACCCCCACCGTGTGCGTGTGTGGATGCTACGTTGCCTCAGTTGTGTCCGACTCTTTGCAACCTTATGAACTGTAGCTCGCCAGGCTCCTCTGTCCGTGGGGATTCTCCAGGCAAAAATACTAGAGTGGGTTGCCACGTCCCCCAACAGGGGATCTTTCCGACCCAGGGATGGAGCTCACATCTCTTATGTCTCCTGCACTGGCAGGCAGGTTCTTTACCACGAGCGCCATCAACTCCCATCATACGTGGCGTAAAACCCAAATCCGTCCAGTCTCTACCCGAGCCAGCCTTCCCGCCTCTCTAGAGGCATCCTCTCCCTCCCCCTACTCCAGGGCTGAGGGGCAACCTCACTGGTCTGTGGTTAGTGACCGGCGTCCTGGGCTTGGCCTGCATCTGAACCTTTGTGTTTGCTGAGTTCTGTCTGCCTGGAACCTTCTTCTCTACATCTTCCACTGCCTAACTCCTCTTCAGGTCTCACACCAGAGGTCAGCTGATCCAGGAAGCCTTTGTCAGCCTCATCTAAGTGGTCCTGGCCACTTGATGGGCATTTCATAAAGGCAGTGGTGTGGCGTTCATGGGAAGGACACTCATTGGATGAGCCTGAGCTAATCCATTATCCTCTTTGGACCCCAGTTTCCATATGTGCTGAGTGAGGCGGGTCAGAACTCCTTAACTGTGTCTATGAAAGCCTATAAGTTAGGTCTGAATTCCTTGCACACCCATGTACTATGCACATGTTTCATATCTCGTTCTTGCAGGCGTCTTTCAAATTGTCCACAGCGACTTGCATGGATGACCTCTCGAGGCAGCTGGTTCCTGGATGGTATGGGGCTCTGAGCTCTGATTTAAAAGTTGTTTCCAAGATTCAGGAAGCAAGTCTTACAGATGAGGCTGCTCAGAGTTACTAGGATGGGCTAATTCTGGAACATAAAGAAAGAGCTCCCCAGAGAGCTGAGAGCTGTGGGCTTTGCTGGCCAGCGAGTTGCCAGGAGCCCAGCGTCCTTGGGTCGGCTCTTGGCTTTCCCTCTTGCTCCACAGGGCCCCGGTGCTGTCGTCCCAGCCTACCGCCTGGCTCTCCGCTGGACACTAGTCGGCCTAGCCCGTCTGCCTGCTTCTGCACTGGCCGCACCCCCACCGTGTGCGTGTGTGGATGCTACGTTGCCTCAGTTGTGTCCGACTCTTTGCAACCTTATGAACTGTAGCTCGCCAGGCTCCTCTGTCCGTGGGGATTCTCCAGGCAAAAATACTAGAGTGGGTTGCCACGTCCCCCAACAGGGGATCTTTCCGACCCAGGGATGGAGCTCACATCTCTTATGTCTCCTGCACTGGCAGGCAGGTTCTTTACCACGAGCGCCATCAACTCCCATCATACGTGGCGTAAAACCCAAATCCGTCCAGTCTCTACCCGAGCCAGCCTTCCCGCCTCTCTAGAGGCATCCTCTCCCTCCCCCTACTCCAGGGCTGAGGGGCAACCTCACTGGTCTGTGGTTAGTGACCGGCGTCCTGGGCTTGGCCTGCATCTGAACCTTTGTGTTTGCTGAGTTCTGTCTGCCTGGAACCTTCTTCTCTACATCTTCCACTGCCTAACTCCTCTTCAGGTCTCACACCAGAGGTCAGCTGATCCAGGAAGCCTTTGTCAGCCTCATCTAAGTAGATCCCCCTCCCTCTCTTGCCGTCCATCAGTGCTCCTGGTTTGTTTCTGTCCTGGCGCTAATATAACCTATAATGAAATATGTATGTGTTTTCTTTCTCTAGTGAGATGGCAAATCACGAAGGAAACCACTGAGTCTTGTACATCACAAGGCCAGCCTCACAAGAGCATTTAATAAATGATTGCAGTCCCTGCTGTCAGGCATGGTTCAAATTTAAATACTGACAATGCCAAGTGCTGGTAAGGGTGTGGAGCAAGAGGAGCTGCCCTGCAGCTGCTGGGAGTGTGCCGTGGACAGCCACTTTGGAGAGCAGTTCTGTAGTTTTGATTAAGACGCACAGACGCTTTGGAGAAGGAACTAGCAACCCACTCCAGTATTCTTGCCTGGAGGACCCATAGACCGAGGAGCCTGGTGGGCTACAGTCCATGGGGTTGCAAAAGAGTCAGACACGACTGAAGCATGCGCACACAGATGCTGACTATATGACCCAGCAATTCCACTCCCAGGTGTTCACCCATGAGGAGTAAGATCGTATGTCCACACTAAGACTTGCACACAAGTATTGCAGGCTTGTTCATCACAGCCCCAAACTGGAAACAAGCCAAACGTCCATCTAAACAGGCAAGACCACTGCACCTCCATGCACCAACTTAGAAGGGAGGAGGAGGAGGAGGCCACCCCAGGATCCTGAGAATCCTCGCTGGGTGACACAGGGCTGAATGCTCCTGGGTGTTGAACACATGTGGGTTGGAGGAAGACTGGGCAGGTGGAGGGCAGGCATGGTCGGGAGTGTCCCTGGACTTTCATGCTGTGGGCATGTGCTACCAGACTTGAGAGCAGGGACCAGCCGCTTGGGAGAGCCCAGCCCTGCCGCTGCCTGTGTGTGCAGGCTTCTTGCAAAATGCCAATTAAGACATTTGACCCAAATTCAGATAAAAGCCTTTATCCTGTGTCAAGTTGAGCTAATAATATACATTTATTCATAATTTATGAGGCCTAGTAAGTGGGAACAATTAAGGAAAAGGCCTGGATAAAACCTATTTCTCTTCGGTGTCACGCAGGCCTGTTTCTGTTCCCTAAGGAGGTTCCACCCATCTCTGCCTGTCATGAAACTGTTTGTCTTTTTTAATTATTATTTTTAAAATTTGTTTTTTTATTTTTTTAAATTGTCACCATTCCTCCTGGCTACCATTTATTGAGCACTAACCAAGCCACGTTGTCACATTGCCTCATTTAATAGTAACTGTATGAGTTAGGTATTATTATCCCACTTTACAGATGGGAGAGTTGAGCTTCAGAGAGGGGAAGGGACTTGCCCAAGGTGTCACGGCTGGCTAGTGGGGTTTAGGATCCAGGTCTGCCAGACCCCAGCATCTGTGGTATCCTATGTCTATGTCAGCTCCCCTGCATCCTGTCCCCTCAGGCTGTTTCTGAATCGGCCAGACAGCCCTTCCCTTGGTACCTTTGTAATTTTTTGGTTACTCTTAGTGGAATCCGGGATCTTAGTTCCCTGACCAGAGATAAAACCCATAGCCCTTGCATTAGAAGCATGAAGTCTTAACTGCTGGACCACCAGGGAGGTCCCTTGGTGATGGTTAACCTTGGGAGACCAGGGTGAGAAAGGGATCACCTTCTGAGTTCCGCATTCCAGGGTTAGGCCTGAAATTCTGTGTCATTTCCAGGAGGTTCCCAGGTGCTGCTGCCCTGCTGGTCCTGGACCCACCCTGGGAAGCCCTGGCTCAGTCAGTGTGTGACCAGGTCCTTCCTCACTCTCTTCTACCTCACCCACCCCTGGCAGGCGTGTCTGTGGGCTTCTAGACCTTCTCCTGTGTACTGGCACTGTAGTCTCATCCGTATTATCATGAACAATGTGTGGCTTGAGTCTGTCTCGTTCTCTTTACACATGTGGAATAGTATTGTACCTGCTGATGTTCTGTAGTTTAATGTTTTATTTAAGATGCTGTGGAAAACATACATAATGGCCTCTTTATTTTGAACAGTATCGTAATATTCCATGCTATTGGTGATTATAGTTTTACTTGCCTATTGTCTGCTGATGGGTGGTCTTGTACCCTTTTGGAGATGACAAATATTCCTGGGTGCCTGGGTGAGAGTTTTTCTAAAACTCAGCAATGATTCAACAATGTCAGTTCTTGCTTTTTGTTGTTTCATTATTCATAGAGAAGGATTGTTGCCTTCCAAAAATCCCCTTTCAGGTGGGAGCAATTATATAAAGGAGTAGATCTCTATTTACAGGTTGTAATAGTTTTCAACCAAGCATTTCTGGGAAGAGAAAAGAGGTCCTATGTGGGCCAGGCTTTGAGGGATATATAGGAGTGCAGATGAGGAGGGAGGATTTGAGCAGGCAGAGGCCTGTCCCAGCTCTTGGTAGGTTCAACAGTTGTAAGAAGGTGAGGCAGATTTTTACACTTCTTGGTCACTTGGCCAAAATAGGCCTTAGACAAAGGCAACCAAGGGTTCAGACTCACAGCATCCTGAGTAGGAGGGCCCTGCTTGGGTAGCCAGACTCAGCTCTGACCCTCCTCCTCCTTCCTGTCTCCGCAGGGTGGGGGGTCCGGGGAGGAGCAACTCTGCGCCGACTTTCCTGAGCTCGACCTCTCCCAGCTGGACGCCAGTGACTTTGACTCGGCCACCTGCTTTGAGGAGCTGCAGTGGTGCCCAGAGAACTCGGAGACGGACCCCAGCGAGTACAGCCCTGACGACTCGGAGCTCTTCCAGGTATGCCCTCTAAACCTCGCCGCTGCCTGCCGCACTGCGCCTCTCTCTGCCCCTGATGGCCTGGCCCTGCCCTGAGTCACCTTCTTCTCCACTTACTCGTGCAAAGAAGCCTGCTCCTCCACAACAGCTCTTAGGATCCTGTCTCTCGTCTTGGGTCCTCCGTGGTGTTGGGCAGCTCTCGCGCCCTTGGAGGCTGTGTTATCCTCTGGAAGTATGGGCCGGGAAGAGCTGTGCTCTCTATACCCCTAGTCAGAGCCAAGTCTCTCTGTGAGCCAGAGTGGGTTCCTTCCTTCCTTGTACGATTGCACTGAAGTCTCCTTCCCACCCTGTGAAGCAGGTGAGATTGTCTCCCCATTTTACAGATGAGGAAACTGAGGCTAGGAGAAGTTTAGTTACATGCTTAGAACATTTTACCTTATCAGTAGCTGGACTAGATTGGAGACCAGTTTGCCTGCCTCCGAAGCCAGAGCTTTGTAACCGTGCTGACACCATAATGGAAACAACTCACATTCTCTGTGGCAAGACTGTCTCTGTGTGTGTATATTCACTCATTTAATATTCTTAACTCTCAGACAGGAGTATATTTATCTCTATTTTTCTATTGGCGCCTAGAGGCTCTTTTTTTTAATTTTAAAATTGGAGAATGATTGCTTTGCAGTGTTGTTTTAGCGTCTGCCGTACCACAATGCAAATCAGTCGTAATTATATATACATCCTCTGCCCCTCCCTCCTCCCCTAGAGGTCCTTTAAAAAGAGACAGTGCAGGAAATACAGTGCATGTCCCCACCTCCTCCCGTGGGCCCCAGCCTCGGAGGCACGCTCCCTTTAAGAAGGCCTCTAACGTGGGATAATGGGATATCTGGGATTTGCCTCAGAATAAAGCAATCCCTGCATGTGTTTGCATGTGTGGGTGTGTGGCATGGAGAGGAATCGGTGAAGTCAGCTTGGCCCCGTTGCAGCTGGCTGATAAGTACATCTGGACTCCTAACTCTTCCCTTGAAATATATTCCTCTCTGAAGACTGGAAGAAGAAGGCAGAGCTCCCTGTGCCTGTCTGGTAAAATAATAATAATAATAATAATAGCAATAACAACAGCGACAATAATAGCACACTATGTGCCAAGCTGGTGTGCCATGAGTGTCGGCTCAAATAGTTCTCCTGATGAATTCTATCATTCCTTCTGGAAATGTTTATGGAGCTCCCTATCTGGGTCAGACACTGCATCTAACAGTGGACTCTGTGGCCTAGAGGGAAGACTGATGAGCAAGAGGGGTTGAGATGCTGCGTGGAGACCATCCCCACCAAACTGTACAGGTCCCCCTACTCAGAGAAGGGCCAGACCCACTGGCAGGCTCCTGCCAAGGTCCTACTGTGGACATGAAATGACCTCAGGCACAAGTCAGCCTGGCATGGCCCTTGGGTCTTAGGGAAGGCAGAAGCATCTTCAGAGATGGTTAAGCCTGTGGCAGAGCTCTGCATGGCCAGCCCTCTCCCCTTCACGCCCTGCGTTCCATACCTGCACCACCCATGACATCCCGGTGCCCCTCTGTACAGATGATTATGTGATTGGTGCCTGATATCTCCCCACCCCTTCTCCTGTCAGAAACTGCCCCCAGTCAACCAAAGTGTGGGGGCTGATACATGGATTGTTATGGTCCCAGAGTGTGCACAGAGCCCGGCACTTTCTTGGGGCTCACAGAAATATTTCTATGAATATATTCTTCCACACCCAGCTCTCATGTTAGCTCTTCCTCAGGCAGGTGGTCTGTCACTTCCTATCTGGGCTCCCATCCTGTACAGGTATGTGACCTTCAGAATTTGAGCTCTTGGAGAACAAGCAATATTTTGTTCTTCTGTGAGGCCCTTGCACCTTGAAAAGACTCAACCATATGTGTTGAATGAAGAAACTGATTGCCATATTTTCTTTCTGCCAAGGCCCAGACACAACCCCATTCCAAAGTCCTTGGGCTGGGATTCAGGGCCCAGAGGTTCTAATACCCACCCCCTGCCACGGGCGGGGACAGAGGCCTCACCTGATCGGGGGCAGTCGTAGAACCAGGCTGCCTTGTGTCAGAGCCGTGTTCTCACAGGTCAGGTGGCACCATTGCTATGGAAACAGACCCGGAGTGTGGAGAACAGCTACCCTTACAAGAACTGACACCTGCCCCGGGGGCAGGGACCGTGCCTGCCGTTTCTGATGTAGCGAGAGAGCCACTGGGTCCTTTTAGACTCTGATCACATCTGTGGACCCACCCCTAGAACAAAAGGAAAGGCTACTTACTTCCTCGGTTTTCTGCACCCTAGTGAAGCCCTGCAGCGGGGACAGTCTCTGGGTGTTCCTCTGGCCCTGGTCGCCTGAGCGCTGTTCTGTCATTCCTTCAACCCCCACTAGGTGCTCAGAATGAAGCGTTCTCCCTCTGATTTCTTGAAGGCACCTTTTCCCCCAGCCTAAGAGCACTCAGGAAGATTGGGGGCGGGGCCGAGTCTATTAATATCCCTTCCTCAGCTGATTAACTCTCCATTAATTTGCACTCTGTTTCTAAGCAGAGCCGGAGAGCTGAGCTAATGGGCCCGGGCAGAGGAGAGGGCCGCATGGCTCCCTGAGATGTACTATCTGGGGGTGCTGGTGGGAGGGACCATGGCGAGGGCAGGACTCTTCCCAGCCAGGGTTGGGACCCCCAACCCAACCTCGCTGCTCCTCGCTGGAGCAGCCGACGGAGGGCTGAGGACAGAGTGGAGAGGTCTTCTGTTAGTCATTTTGTTTTTGTTGGGGCTCCTTGGGGGGGTCTCTGCTAAATCTGTCATTCATGTCAACCCGATGCCTGGTACCTAGGAAGTCCTTGACCTTCCTCCTGCTGTGTGATCTTGACACGTCTCTTGGACCTTCATTCCCTCCACCGCAGAAAGAATGGCAAAGAGGCAGCGTTGCCCACAAGAGGGCAAGGATGGAGCGCAGTGGAGGCAGTAGCACTCAGGCCACTGGTTTGACATCCCTGGTCCCAGCGTGAGCCCCGGGGGCCCTCCAGCTCTGAAATTTGTGATAATTCAGAGGATCTTTGGGCGTTGCTTCTCTTACTGGGAATGAGGAAACCGTCCTTCCTTCCAGGGCTGATGACAGTTTCTGAATAACTGCCCTCTGGAATCTGTTCTTTGAGACACTAATCTCAGCCTCTCCCCAGTGGTCAGAGGTCATCGTAGAACCAGGCTGCCTTGTGTCAGAGCCGTGTTCTCACAGGTCAGGTGGCACCATTGCTATGGAAACAGACCCGGAGTGTGGAGAACAGCTACCCTTACAAGAACTGACACCTGCCCCGGGGGCAGGGACCGTGCCTGCCGTTTCTGATGTAGCGAGAGAGCCACTGGGTCCTTTTAGACTCTGATCACATCTGTGGACCCACCCCTAGAACAAAAGGAAAGGCTACTTACTTCCTCGGTTTTCTGCACCCTAGTGAAGCCCTGCAGCGGGGACAGTCTCTGGGTGTTCCTCTGGCCCTGGTCGCCTGAGCGCTGTTCTGTCATTCCTTCAACCCCCACTAGGTGCTCAGAATGAAGCGTTCTCCCTCTGATTTCTTGAAGGCACCTTTTCCCCCAGCCTAAGAGCACTCAGGAAGATTGGGGGCGGGGCCGAGTCTATTAATATCCCTTCCTCAGCTGATTAACTCTCCATTAATTTGCACTCTGTTTCTAAGCAGAGCCGGAGAGCTGAGCTAATGGGCCCGGGCAGAGGAGAGGGCCGCATGGCTCCCTGAGATGTACTATCTGGGGGTGCTGGTGGGAGGGACCATGGCGAGGGCAGGACTCTTCCCAGCCAGGGTTGGGACCCCCAACCCAACCTCGCTGCTCCTCGCTGGAGCAGCCGACGGAGGGCTGAGGACAGAGTGGAGAGGTCTTCTGTTAGTCATTTTGTTTTTGTTGGGGCTCCTTGGGGGGGTCTCTGCTAAATCTGTCATTCATGTCAACCCGATGCCTGGTACCTAGGAAGTCCTTGACCTTCCTCCTGCTGTGTGATCTTGACACGTCTCTTGGACCTTCATTCCCTCCACCGCAGAAAGAATGGCAAAGAGGCAGCGTTGCCCACAAGAGGGCAAGGATGGAGCGCAGTGGAGGCAGTAGCACTCAGGCCACTGGTTTGACATCCCTGGTCCCAGCGTGAGCCCCGGGGGCCCTCCAGCTCTGAAATTTGTGATAATTCAGAGGATCTTTGGGCGTTGCTTCTCTTACTGGGAATGAGGAAACCGTCCTTCCTTCCAGGGCTGATGACAGTTTCTGAATAACTGCCCTCTGGAATCTGTTCTTTGAGACACTAATCTCAGCCTCTCCCCAGTGGTCAGAGGTCATCGTTTGGTTCTCTCATTCTTCCGTTCATCAGATCTGCCCGGAGCCTCCCAAGCCCCAGGCATCAAGCGAGGCCCTGGAATATTCCATGGAGCCCTGGCATTGCTGCCTCCAGACCAGCGTCTCTAGTAGACCCTTGGAGGGAAGCTCACCAGGGAGCCTGTCTTCTCCCAAAGCAGCAATCCTTAGAAGAGGGGACTGTGGCCCAAGAGCATTCCCGTCAGTGGCAGAGCGCCTCCCTGCCCCCCGTCCCGGGTGAGCCCCAAGAGTGGTCTTGAGCCTCAGTCCCATGGTCTTAACTCCATTGGCCTGGGCAGGTTGTTCTGGAAACACCTGAGGATGGGCTGGGGGCCACCACTTGAGCCCTGTTGGATTCCTGGACTAGAGTTCCAGGGCCTGGACCTGCCCTTGGACCCCCATCCCCGGGGCCCGGGTCAGGCTCTACCAAAACCATCTTTTGACCTTTCTTGTATTCTTAGCTCTGTTGCAAAGTTATAAACACATTTGTTCCCCCCTTCGAATTACTCAGCTGCAGCTCCGGCTGCAAGGCCTGGAGCAGACTTAGTGCAGCCAAAAGGCCGTCACGGGATGCGTATTTCTGATGAGCTTCCTGAAGAAAGGATAAACAGCCTGACCTGGGATGGGAAAGAGTGCTAGTTAAGACATCATGTGACAGAGAGGCCTTCTGCCAGAACAGGCCCAACAGCCGGGCTTTACTGAATGGCGCGTGCCGTGCCTCACCTAGAAGCAGGGTGACCTCTGTGCCCGGGGATGGCGGGCTGGTGTCTGTGGGGGGGCTGGCATGTGCGCGCTGACCCTCGTGTTCCAGGTCTGAGGCGTCCGGAAGGAAGCCTTTGAGTTCCTCTGTGTGCTGTGCTCCGTGTCAGACCTGCCTCTGCCCACGCTTGCTGCGTGAATGCATGGAACATACCCAGGACGTGTGGCTCAACCTCCACGAGCCTCTGTTTCCTCGGATCCAAAATGGCAGTTAGAATAGCATCCCCTTCCCACGAGGGTTACTGTGGAGTTTACCGGAGGCAGTGTTCTTGAAGCTGTTCTCTTCCTCTCACCAGCCCGACGCTTTGCCCCTGTCCTTGGCGCTAGGCTTTCCCGCTGCCTAGAATCGTCTTTCCTCAGCTCTTTGCCTGGCTGGTACCTTCTCATCTTTCAAGCCTGCGTTTCAGCATTCGCTGCTTTCTTCAGAGCAGCCTTCTCTGACTGCCGTAAATAGCCTCTAAATCTTTACCACGTTCTTATTCTGCCTCACAGCTTCCTTTTATTTCTTCCCCCAGGCTTTCTCACTCTCTGGAATGATCTAGTTTCGTTTCCTTGTTTAACTCTTTCCTCCGCTGGAGGGTGAACTTCATGAGAGCAGGTGCTCTACCAGTCAGTATCGCCAGGTCCCTGGACGTCGCCAGACACAGAGTAGCCATTCAGCGCCTACGTGTCCTGAGAGGGCCGGCGGGGAAGCGGAGGGGAGGCATGGCCCACCGCCATCACCACTGCCTTCACAGTCACGTCCTCCTCCCTCGGCAGAGTCATGGCTCTGGGAGTCAGCAGCAGCGGTGGAAGGAGTAACAAGGGCTTGCTAAGTGCCAGGCACTGTCTTCTAAGCATCTTCCATATGTTAACGCAGTCCCTGACAGTACCCTTAGGAAGCAGGTCCTGTTGTTAGTTGGTAAGTGTGGGGTCAGGGATCCAGCCCCGGCTCCAGAGCCCGAGCTCCTGGCCCCACGCTGTGTGCCCGTCCAGCAGTGCGTGAGGCTGCACGCCCTGGGCACCCGCAGGCGCACGGTAGCTGTTCTCCTGTTGTCCTGCTGTCACTGTTCCGGATGACACCGTCGAACCTTGAAGCTGCCAGTCTTTCCACCACCTGCCTGGACCCCAGGGTCAGAGAGGCTGACCTGGGGCTACCCGGACCATCGGCCAGTCTCAGCACTCTGTCCAGGAGTTTCGACACAGGAGGCTGTGGCATGAAGTGACGGTCGTTGGAGGAGGGGCCAGGTGTCCCCTGATGAGCATGTGACCGCAAGCCAAGGCCCTTTCTGTTACCGCCTGCTCACTAGTGTCTGTGATTCTTGGAGTCCACAGGTTATTTCTTGGGCATCAGCGTTCCCAGGAAACTGAGAAGATCTGAGCAGGTTTGGCGGAAGAGGGTAATGGTGCCAGTGTGGCTGCGGATGCAGAGCAGTTCCCCCCCAAAGTCGCTGGCTAACCGTGGCGCCTCTCCATCTCTCTGCTCGCTGCAGATAATCGACAGTGAGAATGAGGCCCTCCTGGCCGCTCACCAAGACCCTGGAGGACATCCCTGAAGATGTGATGAGTCTGGCCAGCCTGCCAGCCCTGGATGATGGAGACATTCCTTCCGCTGCGAGGGTGAACTTTCTCACCTCTGGAATGATCTAGTTTCGTTTCCTTGTTTAACTCTTTCCTCCGCTGGAGGGTGAACTTCATGAGCAGGTGCTCTACCAGTCAGTATCGCCAGGTCCCTGGACGTCGCCAGACACAGAGTAGCCATTCAGCGCCTACGTGTCCTGAGAGGGCCGGCGGGGAAGCGGAGGGGAGGCATGGCCCACCGCCATCACCACTGCCTTCACAGTCACGTCCTCCTCCCTCGGCAGAGTCATGGCTCTGGGAGTCAGCAGCAGCGGTGGAAGGAGTAACAAGGGCTTGCTAAGTGCCAGGCACTGTCTTCTAAGCATCTTCCATATGTTAACGCAGTCCCTGACAGTACCCTTAGGAAGCAGGTCCTGTTGTTAGTTGGTAAGTGTGGGGTCAGGGATCCAGCCCCGGCTCCAGAGCCCGAGCTCCTGGCCCCACGCTGTGTGCCCGGCCAGCAGTGCGTGAGGCTGCACGCCCTGGGCACCCGCAGGCGCACGGTAGCTGTTCTCCTGTTGTCCTGCTGTCACTGTTCCGGATGACACCGTCGAACCTTGAAGCTGCCAGTCTTTCCACCACCTGCCTGGACCCCAGGGTCAGAGAGGCTGACCTGGGGCTACCCGGACCATCGGCCAGTCTCAGCACTCTGTCCAGGAGTTTCGACACAGGAGGCTGTGGCATGAAGTGACGGTCGTTGGAGGAGGGGCCAGGTGTCCCCTGATGAGCATGTGACCGCAAGCCAAGGCCCTTTCTGTTACCGCCTGCTCACTAGTGTCTGTGATTCTTGGAGTCCACAGGTTATTTCTTGGGCATCAGCGTTCCCAGGAAACTGAGAAGATCTGAGCAGGTTTGGCGGAAGAGGGTAATGGTGCCAGTGTGGCTGCGGATGCAGAGCAGTTCCCCCCCAAAGTCGCTGGCTAACCGTGGCGCCTCTCCATCTCTCTGCTCGCTGCAGATAATCGACAGTGAGAATGAGGCCCTCCTGGCCGCGCTCACCAAGACCCTGGAGGACATCCCTGAAGATGTGATGAGTCTGGCCAGCCTGCCAGCCCTGGATGATGGAGACACCCCCTCCTGCTCTTCTGCTTCGCCCGCCCCCTCATCTGCACCCCCCAGCCCCTCCCTGGAGGGGCTGTCTGCCTCGGCCCCTGAAGTGGACGAGCTGTCGCTGGTGAGAACCTGCCTCCAGCTGAAGCGGTGGTGGTGACCTGAGGCGTGGTGTCCGGTGACACCAGGAGGGGGTCACTGGGGAGGGTTCAGGGCAGACAGCCTGGACCGGCGGTGCACAACTGCCCTGGGCTTCTCCTGGTGACACTGTAGGCCCTTTGGGATTTCATGGATTTACCCGAAGCGTGTGTTAAACCCTTTAAACTAAATGCAAACATTATCCTAAAGATTACTCGTACACATCCCTGGTGGCTCAGATGGTAAAGAATCTGCCTGCAATGCAGGAGACCCGGGTTTAATCTTAGGTCGGGAAGATCTCCTAGAGAAGAGAATGGCAGCCCACTCCAGTATTCTTGTCTGAAGAATTCCATGGTCAGAGGAACCTGGCGGGCTACAGTCCGTGGGGCCCCAGAGAGTTGGGCACAACTAAGCAACGAACACTTTCACTTTCACTTTTTTATACATACACAATAAAAAAATTCAGGCAGGAAGTATGGAGAGTTAAAAGTTACCCATGTCATAATGGTTTTTTCCTTGCCTAGAAGTAACCATGGTTACTGATCTGTTATGTGACTTTCCTCTTCCACTGTGTTTTTTTTAACTACAGAAGAGTTCCCCCCACTATTGCATGAAGTGACGGTCGTTGGAGGAGGGGCCAGGTGTCCCCTGATGAGCATGTGACCGCAAGCCAAGGCCCTTTCTGTTACCGCCTGCTCACTAGTGTCTGTGATTCTTGGAGTCCACAGGTTATTTCTTGGGCATCAGCGTTCCCAGGAAACTGAGAAGATCTGAGCAGGTTTGGCGGAAGAGGGTAATGGTGCCAGTGTGGCTGCGGATGCAGAGCAGTTCCCCCCCAAAGTCGCTGGCTAACCGTGGCGCCTCTCCATCTCTCTGCTCGCTGCAGATAATCGACAGTGAGAATGAGGCCCTCCTGGCCGCGCTCACCAAGACCCTGGAGGACATCCCTGAAGATGTGATGAGTCTGGCCAGCCTGCCAGCCCTGGATGATGGAGACACCCCCTCCTGCTCTTCTGCTTCGCCCGCCCCCTCATCTGCACCCCCCAGCCCCTCCCTGGAGGGGCTGTCTGCCTCGGCCCCTGAAGTGGACGAGCTGTCGCTGGTGAGAACCTGCCTCCAGCTGAAGCGGTGGTGGTGACCTGAGGCGTGGTGTCCGGTGACACCAGGAGGGGGTCACTGGGGAGGGTTCAGGGCAGACAGCCTGGACCGGCGGTGCACAACTGCCCTGGGCTTCTCCTGGTGACACTGTAGGCCCTTTGGGATTTCATGGATTTACCCGAAGCGTGTGTTAAACCCTTTAAACTAAATGCAAACATTATCCTAAAGATTACTCGTACACATCCCTGGTGGCTCAGATGGTAAAGAATCTGCCTGCAATGCAGGAGACCCGGGTTTAATCTTAGGTCGGGAAGATCTCCTAGAGAAGAGAATGGCAGCCCACTCCAGTATTCTTGTCTGAAGAATTCCATGGTCAGAGGAACCTGGCGGGCTACAGTCCGTGGGGCCCCAGAGAGTTGGGCACAACTAAGCAACGAACACTTTCACTTTCACTTTTTTATACATACACAATAAAAAAATTCAGGCAGGAAGTATGGAGAGTTAAAAGTTACCCATGTCATAATGGTTTTTTCCTTGCCTAGAAGTAACCATGGTTACTGATCTGTTATGTGACTTTCCTCTTCCACTGTGTTTTTTTTTTTTTTAACTACAGAAGGGAGTCTCCACTATGCACGACCCTGCACCATGCTTTTCTCAGTGAATTGTGTGGCTTGGAAACTCTTTCAGATGACCAGAGGTAGCCCTGGTGTATCTTTTTGTGGGCGGCATAGTGTCCCTTCAGAAGGAGGTGCCATGGCTTCTTTGACCAGTTCCCTGGTTGGTGGATATGTACATTGTTTCAACGCTTTTATTGTTCCATTGCTTTAGTCTGTGTCCATAAGTGGATACATTCCTAGGAAAGGAATTCCTGGGTCAAAGGGTATGTGGTTTTTCGGTATAGACAAGTAGTTCCAGCTTGCCCTCCAAAGAAGTTGGACCGGTTCATACCCCCACCAGCAACAGTTAAATGCTACCTGAATTTACGTGGAATGTGGACATGTACACATGGCATTACAGGTTTCTGGGGAGAAGGCCTCAGCTTTTTCAGATTCCAAAGTGATCTCTGGAGTCGCTGAATGCAGTTGCCCTTGGTACAGGCTAAGGGTGCCGGAGCTCCAGAGGTCTGGCTTGTGAGGTCCAGCTCGCCCGCTAGGGCTCCTCACCTCGGCACTGCACTTCTAGGGCTGGCCAGACTTAAAGTCAGAGCCTGTTGGAGGTGGCAGGGCTCTTCTGTCGTGGAGAGTTAGAGATGACAGGCCCTTGGCAATCGTGAAGTACACTTCTGGGGAAACTGAGGCCCAGCGAGGGGAGAGCCTCTCCCAGGACCACCCAGCAAGTTGGCGTGCCAGCCCAGGACCCCTGCCCCTCTTTCCCTCTGCCTTCACTCTCCCCGAAGCAGTGAGCAGCATTTAATAAGCACCTACGCGTGCCAGACGCACGAGTGTGCTCAGTCCTGCATTATGGCTGCTACTGATGAGGGTCGAGCTTCCTTTCCAACTAGAATCAGACCTCCTGGGTTTGAATCTCAGCCCACACTCATATATCCCTGGAGAGGCACTCTTGGCTCTCTCTGACTCAGCTTCCTGGTCTGTAAGGTGGGGTTAATAGCTGCGCTTATCTCAAAGGCGGTTGGGAGGAGTGCAGCAGATAATATATGTGTGTAAAGCACTTAGAACAGTGCTGGCTACAAATAAATGGCTCAATAAAAGTTATCTAAGTGATAGTCACAATGGTGGCCGTGTTAATAGTATAGTAGTAGTTTGTGCGTGTGGGCACGTGTGTGCTCAGTCACATCCGGCTCTTTACAACCTCATGGACTGTAGCCCGCCGGGCTCCTCTGTCCATGGGATTCTCCAGGCAGGAGTACTGGATTGGGTTGCCATTTCCTTCTCCAGGAGATCTTCCCAGCCCAGGGATTGAACCTGCATCTCTTGTGTCTTCTGCACTGGCACCTGGATTATTTACCACTGTACCTCCTGGGAAGCCCACTAGTAGTAGTAGTAAGAGGAATTCTGTGTAGGACTCTGGAGCGGGACCATACCTGGAAGAGGTAGAGAGCGCCCCCTGCTGGTCACTGATCGGCTGGTCCCTCTCATGCCTTAGACAGTGCTTCTGTTTCAGGCACTGTGCTAGGCACACAGGAAACAGATCTACCGTCTAGACTCCTCACATAACAACATAGTTCTAGACAAGCCCTGAGAATCTGTACAAATTCTTAACCCAGAATCTTGGATCCAGAGAGTCCACCTGGTAAACCCAAGAACCTCTGCATACATGTGCATTTTCTGAGGGTCGCAGCATCTCTCATATTCTTATAGGGACCCCTGAATCTAAAAAGACCCAATCGTTTTGTCTGCCTGCTTCCGTTTTATTCACATGCATGCACCTGCACGTACACACACCACCCCAGAGAAAGCAAGTCTAGGAGAAGGTCTCACAGGTCTTCGCCCAAGGTCTCACAGTGAGCTGGGTTGAACTGGATTAGAACCAGATCCCTCACTCTGGTCTGAGCATCTTTTCCTGTCCACGTCAGAAGTTCGCAGACCTGTGTGTGTTGGTTTGAGGTCTCGGTAGGGTGGTGTGCTCCTCCAGCTCCTAGGGCAGTGAGAGTGGCCTTTTCTGTGGCTCCCGGGTCCTTGGCAATCCTCCTGGGGTGATGCCCCTCAGGGGGTCATGTCCCCTGAGGAAACACTCTGCTATAACAGAAACCTGTCCTGTTTCCTGACTTGTTCTCAGCCATGGCCATGCTAGGATCCCTGGTGAACCCCTCATGAACGCTCAGTTCCCTGCTTTGTTGGCTGGGATACACTGAGCACCTTTCCCCTGGGTGTAGAAGTGTGACGAGTTCATCAACTCTTATAGAAAAATTAGAAAAGCCAGACAAGCTTCAGCATAAGATGCTTCCGCTCGTGTAGAAACAGCTGACTTGGTTGGAGATGACATGAACATACATATGTTCTTGTATGATTGAATCCCACCTCAGGAAATAGTCACAAAAAGTGGTTGGTATTGGTTGCCTCTGGGACCTTGGACAGGAGGGAGACTAGCTTCCAGTCGTCCACCTGTTAATACTTGTGGTGTATGTATTTTTCACCATGTCCAAGTATTACTTGTTTAAGGTAAGAAATCAATTTTCTAAACAGTAAGCAAAAAGAACAAAGGGAAATCAGCTAAAATCCTACACCAAAAGAATCACTGTAGGGCCTCATCTTCCAGACTGTGTGTGTGTGCGTGTGTGTACTCTGAGTATATGTATAGAGTGTCCCAATCAGGTATGTGCAACATATTGTAACAATAGCACGTGTAGATATCACCCAAGATCTGTCTGAATTTCTAAAGATCACAGACACTCTTCTTGGGTTATTAGCTCTGAAAAGGACTTTACATTCTACGGGAAACGTGTGCATTTGGGGTTGTTGGACAGCCTGCTTTCTGTACTTAACGTATTCCCGATTGTTAAGTGCCCTCCCCGTGTTCTTCCGTGCTCCTGTGTTGACGGGGTCAGAGTGTGGTCAGTCCTGGGGGGCTGGCGCCAGGCCGGGCTTCTCCCTGGGCTGAGCTTCCTCGTGTCTCCCGTGGCCGCTCAGCCCTGACTTCTCTTGTCTGCTCCTCCCGCAGCTGCAGAAACTCCTTCTGGCCACGTCCTCCCCAACCTCGACCTCTGACGGCCAGAAGGAAGGGACCGCGTGGCACCAGGCAGGCCTCAGGTCCAGGAGCCAGCGGCCTTGTGTCAAGGTATTTCTACACCTGCCCCTGAACCCAGCTGAGCCTCAGGGTGCATCTCTGGGCAGGGGGCTGCACACGTCCACTCTTGTTAGAGACCGTCAGGTTCAATCCACTTTTAGCTCCCTCTCTGCTCCCTACATGGCCTTTGTCGCAGATATTCTGGATGTGGCTTGAGATCCAGGCCAGTCTGGGGTTCTAGAAAGAGCCCCAGACTTTTCATGTATGGTTGACCCTTGAATAAAATGGGTCTGAACTGTATGGGTCCACTTCCACGTGGATTTTTTTCAGCAGTAAATACTACTGCAGGATCCCCAGATGATTGTATCCTTAGATGAAGAGGAACCATGGGTACTAAGCACTGATTATCACTCATATGTGCACTTTCCACTGTGTGGCCCGTCTACCCCCGGCAACCCCTGCCTCGCTCAAGAGTCAGCTGTAGCGACTTCCCTGATGGCCCAGTGGCTAAGACTCCACACTCCCCATGCAGGTTCAATCTCTGGTCAGGGAACTAGATCCCACGTGCCTCAACGAAGGCCCAGTGCAGCCAAATACATGAATACATATCAGAAAACCAAAAGGCCAGCTCTCCCTCTGGAGCAGGGACAGGAGGCTGTTGCCAGCCCTCAGGAAGCTTATTCTGACAAGGTGACAGAACACAGCATAACATCCTTGCTGGTTCTGTGGAGACCCCAAGAAAGAATGTGAATTTCTCTTGAGGGGAGGGAGTCAGAGAGCTGAAAGGTCCATCGTGAACACCAGGAGGGAAGCAAGTTCTTTCCCTCCTTGGGCTCCATCTTCCACGACCTCCAGGGAGGGATTTCTGAGGTGATTTCCCAATGTCCCTGTTGCTCAAAGCCTGCCCTTGGCCCTTTCTCTTGTCCCTAGACACTGCTGCAGCCATTCTCACCCCTCTGGACAGAACCAGGGTGACTTCTTTCTCAGATAGAGGCTCAGGGTGGGAGCCTGTCCCCTGCCTGCTCCTCTGTGAGCCAGCCTGCCCTCTGGAAGGTTCAGAAGCATCCTCGGGGGTGGAGGTGGGGTGGGAGATGAGAAACCCAGGACAGCTGGCCTGGCCCAGCAGACAGCTGGTTGCCCTGGGAGCGGAGCCCTGTGTGGACGAGGAGGGGCAGATGTGGCTGGAGACAGTGGTTGGCTGGGCCAGGTTGCAGAGCGCCCCTGGCCAGGGTCCTCCCCTCTACCCCATGGACACTGGGAAACTACTGAGTTTTTCTTCTCCTTTTTTGCAGCTGTATGGAGGTGCCACTTACATACCATAAAAAGCACCTGTTTTAAAAGTATGACTCAGTGATTTTTAGTAAATTTACAAAGCCATGCAGCCATGACTGCAATCCAGTTATAGAACACTTCCACGTGGATTTTTCAGCAGTAAATACTACTGCAGGATCCCCAGATGATTGTATCCTTAGATGAAGAGGAACCATGGGTACTAAGCACTGATTATCACTCATATGTGCACTTTCCACTGTGTGGCCCGTCTACCCCCGGCAACCCCTGCCTCGCTCAAGAGTCAGCTGTAGCGACTTCCCTGATGGCCCAGTGGCTAAGACTCCACACTCCCCATGCAGGTTCAATCTCTGGTCAGGGAACTAGATCCCACGTGCCTCAACGAAGGCCCAGTGCAGCCAAATACATGAATACATATCAGAAAACCAAAAGGCCAGCTCTCCCTCTGGAGCAGGGACAGGAGGCTGTTGCCAGCCCTCAGGAAGCTTATTCTGACAAGGTGACAGAACACAGCATAACATCCTTGCTGGTTCTGTGGAGACCCCAAGAAAGAATGTGAATTTCTCTTGAGGGGAGGGAGTCAGAGAGCTGAAAGGTCCATCGTGAACACCAGGAGGAAGCAAGTTCTTTCCCTCCTTGGGCTCCATCTTCCACGACCTCCAGGGAGGGATTTCTGAGGTGATTTCCCAATGTCCCTGTTGCTCAAAGCCTGCCCTTGGCCCTTTCTCTTGTCCCTAGACACTGCTGCAGCCATTCTCACCCCTCTGGACAGAACCAGGGTGACTTCTTTCTCAGATAGAGGCTCAGGGTGGGAGCCTGTCCCCTGCCTGCTCCTCTGTGAGCCAGCCTGCCCTCTGGAAGGTTCAGAAGCATCCTCGGGGGTGGAGGTGGGGGTGGGGAGATGAGAAACCCAGGACAGCTGGCCTGGCCCAGCAGACAGCTGGTTGCCCTGGGAGCGGAGCCCTGTGTGGACGAGGAGGGGCAGATGTGGCTGGAGACAGTGGTTGGCTGGGCCAGGTTGCAGAGCGCCCCTGGCCAGGGTCCTCCCCTCTACCCCATGGACACTGGGAAACTACTGAGTTTTTCTTCTCCTTTTTTGCAGCTGTATGGAGGTGCCACTTACATACCATAAAAAGCACCTGTTTTAAAAGTATGACTCAGTGATTTTTAATAAATTTACAAAGCCATGCAGCCATGACTGCAATCCAGTTATAGAACATTTCCATCCTCCCAGGAAGATCCGCAGCGACCCTGTTTAGTCAGTCCCCGATCCCACCCCCAGCCCCAGGCAGCCACTAATGTGCTTCCTGGCACTCTCACCGAGGGCTAGGAGCGGGGCTTTGGCAGTAAACCTGGAAAGGGCAGGATCCATAGCTGGGGTCCCTGTTAGAGGCTGGCCGTTCCTTCCTTCTCGTCCCCTGCTGCTGCTGCTTAGTCACTTCAGTCACGTCCAGCTCTGCATGACCCCATGGACTGCAGCCCATCAGGCTCTCTCTCTGTCCATGGGATTCTCTAGGCAAAAATACCAGAGTGAGTTGCCATGCCCTCCTCCAGGGGGATCTTCCCAACCCAGGGATGGAACTCGGGTCCCGTGCATTGCAGGCATATTCTTTACCACTGAGCCATCAGGGAAGCCACACCCACACACACACACACACCCACACACACACATCTTTGAAACCCTATGGACTGTAGCTCGCCAGGCTTCTCTGTCCTTGGAATTTTCCAGGCAAGACTACTGGAGTGGGCTCCATTTCCTTCTCCATCTTGTCCCGCTGAGCACGCCAAGTCCTGGGTTCTGTGCTGGAAGCTAGGGATGAAGCGATGAAACCTGGCATGACCATCCCAGTGAGATAGGCCGAGCCTGGCCAGCGGTGCAGGGGTGGGCAACAGGGAGAACCTGCGTGGGTGTCCCTCCTCTGTGAGCCAGCCTGCCCTCTGGAAGGTTCAGAAGCATCCTCGGGGTGGAGGTGGGGTGGGAGATGAGAAACCCAGGACAGCTGGCCTGGCCCAGCAGACAGCTGGTTGCCCTGGGAGCGGAGCCCTGTGTGGACGAGGAGGGGCAGATGTGGCTGGAGACAGTGGTTGGCTGGGCCAGGTTGCAGAGCGCCCCTGGCCAGGGTCCTCCCCTCTACCCCATGGACACTGGGAAACTACTGAGTTTTTCTTCTCCTTTTTTGCAGCTGTATGGAGGTGCCACTTACATACCATAAAAAGCACCTGTTTTAAAAGTATGACTCAGTGATTTTTAATAAATTTACAAAGCCATGCAGCCATGACTGCAATCCAGTTATAGAACATTTCCATCCTCCCAGGAAGATCCGCAGCGACCCTGTTTAGTCAGTCCCCGATCCCACCCCCAGCCCCAGGCAGCCACTAATGTGCTTCCTGGCACTCTCACCGAGGGCTAGGAGCGGGGCTTTGGCAGTAAACCTGGAAAGGGCAGGATCCATAGCTGGGGTCCCTGTTAGAGGCTGGCCGTTCCTTCCTTCTCGTCCCCTGCTGCTGCTGCTTAGTCACTTCAGTCACGTCCAGCTCTGCATGACCCCATGGACTGCAGCCCATCAGGCTCTCTCTCTGTCCATGGGATTCTCTAGGCAAAAATACCAGAGTGAGTTGCCATGCCCTCCTCCAGGGGGATCTTCCCAACCCAGGGATGGAACTCGGGTCCCGTGCATTGCAGGCATATTCTTTACCACTGAGCCATCAGGGAAGCCACACCCACACACACACACACACCCACACACACACATCTTTGAAACCCTATGGACTGTAGCTCGCCAGGCTTCTCTGTCCTTGGAATTTTCCAGGCAAGACTACTGGAGTGGGCTCCATTTCCTTCTCCATCTTGTCCCGCTGAGCACGCCAAGTCCTGGGTTCTGTGCTGGAAGCTAGGGATGAAGCGATGAAACCTGGCATGACCATCCCAGTGAGATAGGCCGAGCCTGGCCAGCGGTGCAGGGGTGGGCAACAGGGAGAACCTGCGTGGGTGTCCCTCCTCACTCTGGCCTCTCTCCTCCAGATGGACAGCCCCCAAGACCGGAAGGCCCCCCCGCCGCACTCTCAGAGCCGGAGCTGCACGGAGCTGCACAGGCACCTCACCTCGGCGCCATCCTGCCCCCGCGCTCGAGCCCCCTCCCCAGACAGGGGCCGGCGGCCACCACCGTCCCTGAGTCCCCGGCTCCCTGCCAGGGAGGATGAGGAGGCGGGCGAGGACTGCCCGAGCCCCCGGCCAGCTCCAGCCTCCCCCGGGGACGGCCCAGCACTGGGCAGGACAGATCCCGGTGCCCCGGTTTCCCAGGAGGACATGCAGGCCGTGGTGCAACTCATTCGCTACATGCACACCTACTGCCTCCCCCAGAGGAAGCTGCCTGCGCAGGCCCCAGAGCCAGCCCAGCCCAGCGGCAGCCCCGCCAAGCAGGTCAGACCCCGGCCGCGGTCCCAGCACCCTTCCAAAGCCACCTGGGCTGAGTTCTCCATCCTGAGGGAACTTCTGGCCCAAGATGTCCTCTGTGATGTCAGCAAACCCTACCGCCTGGCCACACCCGTCTACGCCTCCCTCACGCCCCGGCGCAGAGACAGCCAGGCCTCCGCTGGCCACCCAGGCCCCGTGGAGGAGGTGAGGGTCGCAGCTTCACCCAAAAGCTCGGGGCCCAGACCCAGCCTGCGCCCGCTAAGACTGGAGGTGAAAGGGCACGTCAGCCGGTCAGCCAGGCTACAGCCGGAGGAGGACGATGAGGGAGAAGAGGAGGAGGAGGAAGAAGAAAAAGAGGAAGAGGAGGAGGAGGAGTGGGGCCGGAAGAGGCCCGGGCGGGGCCTGCCATGGACCAAGCTGGGGAGGAAGCAGGAGAACTCTGTGTGCCCCGTGCGGCGCTCCAGGAGACTGAACCCCGAGCTGGGCCCCTGGCTGACGTTCAGCGATGAGCCGACGGCCCTGGCAGAGCCCCGGGGGACTGTGTCCTCTCGCCTGGCCCCAGAAGCCTTTGCTGTGGACGGGGAACCAGGCAGCCCCACAGACAAGGACCGTGGCCAAGACCAGCCGCTCCTGCGGGGAGCCCAGATCCCAGCTCTGGAGAGCCCCTGTGAGAGCGGGTGTGGGGACACGGACGAGGACCCCAGTTGCCCGCGGCTCTCTTCTGGAGGTAGTCGGAGGTGGTTTGTCCGAGAGGGGGACAGGGCTGGGATGTGGCTGACCCCGCTGCACTGGAGCCAGGAGCCCTGGGCTGGGCAAACCCCTTTCCCTCTGTGGCTCTCAGCTTCCTTTCCTGTACAATGGGCTAGCCGGGCGGGCCTTCAGGAATCACCCAGACCTCTCTTGAGTTTCTTATCATGCATGGGCAGGCATTTTTATTTTTTTTTGGCCACTTCTATGGTCTTTCATTTATTCATTTTCATCCATCTTTGCTCTTTGGCCTGTGTGGCCCTCCCATTGCAGTGGCCTCTCACTGCAGAGCACCGGCTCTGGGCACAGGCATTTTTTAATGAACGAGGAGCAAGATGCCTGTCCTCCTGGGACTTATGTTTCAGTGGGGGAGATGGGTACTCATAAAGTGAGCAAAAAAGTAATTACAAATTGTGGTAAGTCGTCCGAAGAAGACTTCCAGGGCAACAAGGTGATAGAGAGTGTGTCTCTAAATTCAGCTCCACAATAAGGCTGGATTTTATTTATTTATTATTATTATTTTTTTGAGGTTGGATTTTATGTGAAAACAATAGTGGGGATGATAATACAGGAGTTACCATGCACTTGCTCTGCCAGGCTTGGTCTAAGACTTAATACAGATTATTATCCCCACTGATCCCCACAGGAGGCCTGTGTGATGGGTATTGTTGTAATTCCCATTTTAGGACCCAGAAACAAAGACAAGAGGCTTCTCACAGTTAGCTAGTTGGTCCTGCCTCTCTCTGGGGTAGAGCCCACGGCCGATGGCCTTGGAAGCTGGGGTGCTTCACCCCTGCGCTCTACGGATTGGCCAGAAGGGGTTGCCCTGGTCCCTGTCAACTCTGAACCAACAGGTCCGCCCACAGTGAATGTTGCGGAGTCTGGGGAAATGATGGATTGGAGTTGTTCCTGCTCGTCCCTAAAAATGGCAGAGGCTTTTGGGTCACATGCCTGAAAGACGCTGTGTTTGGTGCCAGTGCAGCTCAATGGGAACCACTCTCTAGCCATGCCATGTTGGGGAATCTTATTTTTCTCTGTTTTGTCTTCTTTTCAGACTCTCCCAGGTGCTTCATGCTGGCCTTGTCGCAAAGGTAGATTTCTGGAAATTGTTGGTTTATTATTCCATGAGACTTTACCTGGTTGGGTGTAGGATGGCTCCTTGGCCCCTGAGCCTCGTCCTGTTCCCACACCACTGCCCTCATTACTGTGTGGAGTTCTCAGGAGCTGGGTTTCCTTGGTAGGTAGTTTGTTTTTAGAAGCTGGTCTCTGCAGCCCTAGGAGATAGATAATTTCATGAGGAAAAGCTGACAGTGCTGTGTGGCTTTGGGCAAATGTCTCCTCCTCTCTGGGCCTCAGGTGTTCCACTGTCGAATAAGGAGATTGATGGTAATAATTGTCCTGTCTCCATGTCCCTTGATCTCCCCTGTATTTCCTCAAAGCTGTATTGCTTTGAATTCCTCTAACAGCCAGGATTGTTTTGCGGGGGCGGTGGGTGGGGGGCGTTCCCCTGAAAATTCTCCCCAGGCCTCACTTTTGTGGGCAGCAGAACCAGGATCTGCCACAATGTCCCCTCGTCCTTCTGGCCTACTTGGGGAGGTGGTTCCCGCTGCTGACTGGCTTCTTTCCTCTGCATCGTCTTCAGCCCCCCTAGTCACCCTACTTTTGGCAAGAAGAGCTTCGAGCAGACCTTGACGGTGGAGCTCTGTGGCACAGCAGGTGAGCTGGGGACTCGGCTGGGAGGCGCGTGCCCTCGGGGAAGCAGTTCCTCAGGCAGTGAGGGGTGCCTCATCCAGTCCCCTGGCCACCATTGCACTGGCTGCCCCAGGTCTTGAGACACACACTGAGGGTGTTATCAGGAGAGTCAGGCCGCGGGCTCAGCTGTTTGGCTGCTGACAGTTGGCACATGACCTGATGTGAAAAGAAAGAGAACCGCATCTTCCCCTGAAGCGACCCGCAGTCTTATGTGGGGGACAGACTCACACCATGACGAGTACTGTTTGATACACGCTTGTTCCAAATCCCTCGCAAGAGCTCTGGGGGCAAGCGCCGAGGAAGGGCCAGTGTCGGCAGGGACGGGGTGTGGCCTGGGTACCTGGAGCAGCAGGCATTTCAGCAGGGTGCGTAGAAGTCGAGGAGATAAAAACAAAACAGAAGGGTATTTTGCAAATTGGCCTTTGCAAAAAGGCACAGAGAAGCTGAAGAACTGGTGCATCAGAGGAAACTGGCCACATGGTGGCGCTGTTGGGCAGAGCTGGGGGTCAGGCAAGAGCCACCCTCCAAGGCAGAGAGGCAGGCCAGGCTGAAGGGTTTTATCTGGATCCTCAAGGCTCCAGGAGCTCCAGAAAGAAGGAGATTGCTGGCATTTGGGCAGGTTCCCTCTGGTACCTGGGGGAGGACGAAGGCCAGGGTCATTTGCAAGACCACTTAGGTCACTGTGGTGATCAGATCCAGACAGGAGGTTTGTACCTGCGGTGCCCGTCGTACCCTGGGAGACTTCAGAGGCATTTCCGGGTCGGCTAACCTGTTTTCTGCATGTCCCTTGATCTCCCTGTATTTCCTTTCAAAGCTGTATTGCTTTGAATTCCTCTAACAGCCAGGATTGTTTTTGGGCGGTGGGTGGGCGTTCCCTGAAAATTCTCCCCAGGCCTCACTTTTGTGGGCAGCAGAACCAGGATCTGCCACAATGTCCCCTCGTCCTTCTGGCCTACTTGGGGAGGTGGTTCCCGCTGCTGACTGGCTTCTTTCCTCTGCATCGTCTTCAGCCCCCCTAGTCACCCTACTTTTGGCAAGAAGAGCTTCGAGCAGACCTTGACGGTGGAGCTCTGTGGCACAGCAGGTGAGCTGGGGACTCGGCTGGGAGGCGCGTGCCCTCGGGGAAGCAGTTCCTCAGGCAGTGAGGGGTGCCTCATCCAGTCCCCTGGCCACCATTGCACTGGCTGCCCCAGGTCTTGAGACACACACTGAGGGTGTTATCAGGAGAGTCAGGCCGCGGGCTCAGCTGTTTGGCTGCTGACAGTTGGCACATGACCTGATGTGAAAAGAAAGAGAACCGCATCTTCCCCTGAAGCGACCCGCAGTCTTATGTGGGGGACAGACTCACACCATGACGAGTACTGTTTGATACACGCTTGTTCCAAATCCCTCGCAAGAGCTCTGGGGGCAAGCGCCGAGGAAGGGCCAGTGTCGGCAGGGACGGGGTGTGGCCTGGGTACCTGGAGCAGCAGGCATTTCAGCAGGGTGCGTAGAAGTCGAGGAGATAAAAACAAAACAGAAGGGTATTTTGCAAATTGGCCTTTGCAAAAAGGCACAGAGAAGCTGAAGAACTGGTGCATCAGAGGAAACTGGCCACATGGTGGCGCTGTTGGGCAGAGCTGGGGGTCAGGCAAGAGCCACCCTCCAAGGCAGAGAGGCAGGCCAGGCTGAAGGGTTTTATCTGGATCCTCAAGGCTCCAGGAGCTCCAGAAAGAAGGAGATTGCTGGCATTTGGGCAGGTTCCCTCTGGTACCTGGGGGAGGACGAAGGCCAGGGTCATTTGCAAGACCACTTAGGTCACTGTGGTGATCAGATCCAGACAGGAGGTTTGTACCTGCGGTGCCTGCCCGTCGTGTACCCTGGGAGACTTCAGAGGCATTTGGGATAACCACCTGGGAGGGCTCGTGGAATGACTGAATGTGAAATAGGCAGAGAGATCTCAAATCACCTGGAGGCTTCTGTGAGGCTACAGAGGGGACGGCAAATGGATTTCATCACATGCCAGCTCTGAAAACTTGTGGATGGACTGTGTGGTATGGAGTCCGGGCTATGTCCAGGCTCAGTCAGGGATCGATTAGCGATGTCTGCCAGCCACTGGGTCTGGGGAGTGGTGGCCCACATGCTATTTCTCCGTCATCCCAAACTAGGGTTTCAGGGCTCCTTGGAGAAGCGATCTGCCTCACGTTTTTTCTCTTGTTTGGGTAGGACTCACTCCCCCGACCACGCCTCCGTACAAGCCCACAGAGGAAGACCCCTTCAAGCCAGACATCAAACACAGTCCAGGCAAAGACCAAGTCCCCACCCTGGAAGGCCCCCAGCTGGGGGCCACCGAGGCTGCCCACAAGCTGCCGAAGAAGCACCCCGAGCAGAGCGAGCTCCTGTCCCACCTGCGGCACGTCCCCGCCCAGCCGGCCTCCCAGGCTGGCCAGAAGCGCCCCTTCTCCTGCTCCTTCGGCGACCACGACTACTGCCAGGTGCTCAAGCCCGACGGCGCCCTGCAGAGGAAGTTGCTGAGGTCCTGGGAGCCAACTGGCGTCCACCTGGAGGAGTGGCCCCCGCAAGGGGCTCGACGGGTGGAAGCCCGGGCCTCTGGCAGGGAGGAAGCTGGGAGCAGTGATGCTGGTGCCCCCACCAGGGACAGCACGCTGCTGAGAGACCACGAGATCCGGGCCAGCCTCACCAAGCACTTTGGGCTCCTGGAGACGGCCTTGGAGGACGAAGACCTGGCCTCCTGCAGGAGCCCTGAGTACGACACTGTCTTTGAGGACAGCAGCAGCAGCAGTGGGGATAGCACCTTCCTCCTGGAGGAGGAGGACGAGGAGGAAGAGGACTCGGGGGTCAGCCCGCCTTGCTCTGACCACTGCCCCTACCAGAGCCCACCCAGCAAGGCCAGCCGGCGGCTGTGTTCTCGCAGCCGCTCCAGCTCTGGCTCCTCATCCTGCCGCTCCCGGTCACCAGCCACACGGAGGACCTTCAGGTATGGATGGGTGGGTGGCCTCAGGAGGGATGGAGGGCAGCTGAGCACCTCCAGTTCTGGGGAGTCAGGGGAGACAGGATCCCTGAGACTGGTGCTGCAGCTCGCTGTGTGGCCTGGGGCCAGGTCAGAGGCCCTGGAGGTGGGCCCCCTGGGGAGCTGCCGGGAGTCCTGACCCGGAGCAAAGCCTGCTGTGTGGCAGAGAGGCGTGGTCTGATCTCTTGGCCTTGGGACAGGAAGAAAACCCACTTTCGTGACCTTATTCATTTGTTTCTGCCTGTATATTTGTAAAATGGGTAGGTTTCTGTGTAAACATAGACAGTTGATCCTTGAACAAGGTGGGGGTCAGGGACACCCATCCTCCACAGTCAGAAATCAAGTGTAACTTATGGTCAGCCCTCGTCATTCACCCCGGTCAGAGAAGTGGTTACCCTGAAGAGCACCCGTGGTAACCTTATCTGCCCACAAGCTGCCGAAGAAGCACCCCGAGCAGAGCGAGCTCCTGTCCCACCTGCGGCACGTCCCCGCCCAGCCGGCCTCCCAGGCTGGCCAGAAGCGCCCCTTCTCCTGCTCCTTCGGCGACCACGACTACTGCCAGGTGCTCAAGCCCGACGGCGCCCTGCAGAGGAAGTTGCTGAGGTCCTGGGAGCCAACTGGCGTCCACCTGGAGGAGTGGCCCCCGCAAGGGGCTCGACGGGTGGAAGCCCGGGCCTCTGGCAGGGAGGAAGCTGGGAGCAGTGATGCTGGTGCCCCCACCAGGGACAGCACGCTGCTGAGAGACCACGAGATCCGGGCCAGCCTCACCAAGCACTTTGGGCTCCTGGAGACGGCCTTGGAGGACGAAGACCTGGCCTCCTGCAGGAGCCCTGAGTACGACACTGTCTTTGAGGACAGCAGCAGCAGCAGTGGGGATAGCACCTTCCTCCTGGAGGAGGAGGACGAGGAGGAAGAGGACTCGGGGGTCAGCCCGCCTTGCTCTGACCACTGCCCCTACCAGAGCCCACCCAGCAAGGCCAGCCGGCGGCTGTGTTCTCGCAGCCGCTCCAGCTCTGGCTCCTCATCCTGCCGCTCCCGGTCACCAGCCACACGGAGGACCTTCAGGTATGGATGGGTGGGTGGCCTCAGGAGGGATGGAGGGCAGCTGAGCACCTCCAGTTCTGGGGAGTCAGGGGAGACAGGATCCCTGAGACTGGTGCTGCAGCTCGCTGTGTGGCCTGGGGCCAGGTCAGAGGCCCTGGAGGTGGGCCCCCTGGGGAGCTGCCGGGAGTCCTGACCCGGAGCAAAGCCTGCTGTGTGGCAGAGAGGCGTGGTCTGATCTCTTGGCCTTGGGACAGGAAGAAAACCCACTTTCGTGACCTTATTCATTTGTTTCTGCCTGTATATTTGTAAAATGGGTAGGTTTCTGTGTAAACATAGACAGTTGATCCTTGAACAAGGTGGGGGTCAGGGACACCCATCCTCCACACGGTCAGAAATCAAGTGTAACTTATGGTCAGCCCTCGTCATTCAAGGTTCCTCCGTGTCTGCAGATTCAGCAGCTTCTGACAGTGTAGTCCTGCAGTGGTTACCCCTGAAGAGCACCCCGTGCTGGTGGGCCCTCAGAGCTCAAACCTGTGCTTCCAGGGCTGACACGGCCATAAGTGTCATACCTATGTGACATGTATACGTAACACAAAGATTAGCATAATTCTAATTTGTGTTCTAAAAAGCAGTACCTGGGCTTAAAGCAGTGATCAGGTTTATTCCCATTTCTCGAGGCTGCTGAGTTGCTCAGGGTCTTCCAGAGGTCAGCCACCCACGGGAGCCCTTACCTTCCCACAGGGATGACGTGTCATGAGCCTGTTTGTTCAGACCATCTTTGCTCACTGAGCCGGACCATAGAAGGAGCCGGTCCAGAATCCTGTGGGGCGCTGGGCAGCGAGAATGGAAGTCTGGCGTATTTTGGTAGAAAGAGGTTGCTGCTCTTCCCTGAAGACCCTAGGACCTGACTCTTCCTAGGGGAGGCCTGAGGCGCGTGGGCGCAGGTCGGAAACTCTCTGCCTGAGAAGCACCTGAGTGACCACCAGATGGTGCTCTTGGGTTCAGAGCAGTGCAGCTGATGAGAGAGGCCTCCTTACCAAGCTGCTGGCTGAGCCCCGCCTCCGGAGCCTCAGGTTTTGTAGGTCTGCGGGTGGAGGTGGAGAATTTCATTTTTAAGAAGTTCCGGGGTAGTGATCCCGTTGCTGGAATGCTCTACTCTGAGAAACAGAATTCAGGTCGTAGAAAGAACCTTTTCTTAGAAAAATTCTACTTTATATTTTCTTGTACATACTGGTGGTCTTAATTGAAAATCTGATGAAAACAAAGCCTCCTTTCCCCATTAAAATGTGCGTAGACAACTACTTGGGCATTGGATTTTAGGGGCATTGTGGACTCCCCAGACACTAAAGTGCCAAAGCCCTGAACTGTCTATTATTTAGAATGAATTCAGTTTGAGCAGTCTCTCTACAAGCCTGTCGTTGTCATAAGCCAGGACAGTGAGTCGGAGCTATCTTCTCTCAGACCTCTCTGATCCCCCCTTTCAGTTCTGTCCGCCTTTCCCCGGGGCTCACTTTGAGCCAGCCCACCTGGGTGCACGTCAGGTGTTTCCTCTGCAGTGTCTGTCCAGAGGCTACTGGGCTCTGCTGTTGAAGTACATCCCTCACGGCTGGAGCTGGAGCTCCTTGGCCTCCTTCCCCACCTGATTTCTTCAGGCCCTTTACCCATGGGCTTGGCTACAGAGTCAGGGGCCTCTCTCAGCCTCCCATGGAGTCTGCTTTTCCACTTCTCCCTTTAGGGCCACGTTCAGGGCTAGCTTTCACGGGAGAAAGTTAACTGGTAAATGTGGCTCCTGCTCAGCTGCCCGGCAGAGCTTGGCAGCTGCTGAACCTAACAAACTAGTACCAGCATTCTCCAGATCAGCATTTCTCTATTTGCACCTCTGCTACCAAACATCAGTCAGCAGGAAGCACTTTGAGCTGGTTTAACAAGCCCTGCAGCACCTTTGGGTCACTCTGAGCTCTTCATGGGGGAAAACTGCCAATACCGTTGCAGGTGGATAAGCATGCTCTTATTCTATAATACTTTAAAGTTTGTAAGTCACATCCCTTTCTGGTACTGTCTTTGAGCTTCGCAGAGGCTCTTAAGGGCACACCCGCTTCTTATCCCCATTTTATAGATGAGGAAACTGAGGTTCAAAGAGGTTCAATAGAAAAATATAGCCAGCAAGTGCTGAGCCATTCCTGGGCTAAGTATTTATGGACATGTTCAGATTTAATTCTCCCAAATGGCTGAAGAGACCAATATAACAGACTCTCCTTGGTTTACAAATGGAAGACTAGCATAAGTATTTGGTGCCGGGTCACCAGCAGGGAGGAGGTGGAATCAGAGTCTGACTCTGGAGGCCTTGCTCTCATCCTCGGCTGTGTCCCCAAGGATGCAGACGGTGTGTGGCAGGGTCAGGACTCGCACCGCTTCACTCACTGGACTCTTTTGTCTCCAGCAGCCTGGCCCTCGGGAAGAGAGGGCAGGGGGCGTGGCGCAGGTGTATGGCACCCAGGAGCTTCTCCGGCTGCGTGTCTGGGATGAGTAGCCCGCTGGCCGCCTGGGTTGTGGGGGCTGCCTGGCCAGACAACGCACATGGAGGGAGAGCAGTGGGTCTAGAATCAACAGACCTCCCACCAGCTCTGGCCTCCCCACTTCTTAGCTTGGGGCAGATTTCATCTTGAACCTGAGCCTCAGGATTGTCTTCTTGAAAAATGGGGAAATGTGAGACTTTGGAGGATTTTTTCCTCAGGTCAAATAGCATAATGAAGTGAAAGGGTCTTTCCAACCCCCAACAGTGTAGAAAGTTTCACGGGTTATGATTAGCAACATATAAAGCATGTGTCAGTCACATGTTCAGACCCACACGCGGCCCCGAGGGGTCACTGCCCTCTCCTAGCTCCACCCTCATTCGGGAGCCCTACGGTCCTAAAGAGGCTGAAGAAACACCCCTGCCTCCTGGAGCAAGTCCTTCCCGCGCCCCGCCCTGGTCCCTGCTGAGAGTGAGTGAGTCTGCTTTGCTTGTTCACTGACAGATGTGAGAGCAGAGGGTCGTGTTCAGACGGAACGCCAAGCGTCCGGCACGCCAGGAAGCAGCGGGAAGAGGCCATTGTAAGTGACCTGGGGCCCCAGAGCCCAGAGTGGGGACGAGCCGGGGCAGCAGGAAGTGCTGGGGCTTCAGAAACCCGCAGTCCTTTGAGGCCATCTGGACTGCAGGAGATAGCTGTCTTTCTCCCCTTTGTAGAAGCACCAGGGCCACCAAAGGGCTTCAAAGGTGGCACCGTGCAAAATGCAGCCGAAGGACTGGCGGTGGAGGGCGGGGGTTGGCGAGGATTCAGGGCTCAGCATCAGAAGCTCGACAGGACCCAGAGGCCGAGCCGCGATGAGGGAGCAGGGCCAGCCCTGCCTCTGCTTCTGTGTGACCATGAGCAGCTTCCCCGAGCCTCAGTTTACTCATCAGTATACAGGGCCCCTTGGTGAGACCCATGCTGAAGGGCCAAGGGAGCCTGTCCCTTCCTCCTGACCCACAGTTAGTCCAGAGGCCCAGACTGTGCCTGGTGGACCTGCTGTGCCTGGGAAGATCTGTCAGGAAGCTGGAGCGGGGAGCTGGAGTCGGCGCCCCTGTATCACTAGAAAGGAAGGAAGGGGAAGTGAGACAGAAGCCGAGACAGACGGTCTCCCTGGATGGTCATCCCCCACCCCACCACACGGTGCATCAGGGCAGGGGCGCTCGCGGGAGTGTGCGGGCCGCTGTGTACACACAGGTCCTTAGAACCACATGGAGCTGTGTGACCACTCAGCTGTCGTGCATGCCGAGTCCTGTTCTAAGTGCTGGCTGGCAACAGTGAACGAGAGAAACAGGGTCCCCACTCCTGTGGGTGGGCCAAAAGGGAGAGAGAGATGACAGACTCATAAACCAACCAACAAATACCGTAATTACAGACGGGGAGGCGCGCTGTGAAATTAATCACGTCATGACTAAGATGTCCAGAACAACCATATTTTCACTGGTGGGGAGGATTTATGTACATGGTCGTCTGGGGAGGACATCTTCAAGGAGCTGGGCCCCCAAGGGATGGAAGAACCCATACAAGCGAAGGTTCAGGAGGACAGGGGGCAGAGGCCAGAAAGAGCCTTGTGAGTCCAGGGTGCTGGAGGAGGCCAGGGGGCAGGGGATGGACATTGCTACACGTAGCTGAGCCTAGGCCACCCTGGGGACACACACAGCACCCGTGTCTGTGCAACAGCGCCCTCTCTGGACCCCTGGGCTCTGTGATGCGGGAGGGGATGGCTGGAAAATCGCCGGCCTTAACCTGTTCCAGGGCGAGCCTCTCTAAACCAGACCCTGGTGGTCTTGCCCACCAGGAGCACAGCTGGAGTTTCTCCAGCAAGTGAAAGGCGCTCCTCCGACGGCTGTGGCTTTAACTGCTTCCAGTCACAGATGGTGGGGTGCGGGAGGTTCCAGCCGGCTTCCCCTATGCCCTTCCACTCTGCTGGGCAGTTCTAGGGGTCTGGCACCACAGGTGACCTCTTGGTCACAGTTTCTACACAGTACCCTGGCAAAACCAAGGACAATGCCACGTCCCTGTGCCCCTGTCCTGTCCTCCCCACCCACCCTGACCTGTAACGACCCCACCGCCAGCCCACTCTTTACCATCCTCAGCACTTCCCCCTGTACCAGACAGACACAGAAGCGACTCGGTGCGCAGTTCCATCACTAGTGACAAGTCCCTCTCCTGTCTCCACCCCATCTCTGTTCATTTCCTTCAAGCAAGCAGTCGCTTTCTCTGGGGCCACCTCCTGTCCTCTGCTCAGCAGCCTCTCCTCCCATAAGGCAGGTCCTCTGGGAGAGCGACCGCCATTGTCCTCTCTGCCTCGAGTCCCAGCTGGATTCACTTGCTTAGCCAGGTGACGTGGACTGAGGATGAGGACTCCGTGGGAGCCCGCCACCAAGGGGGCTCTTGGGAACTGCCCCCATGACAGGGTCCCTCTCTGTCCCCCTCCGGCAGGGTGAAGGCCGCGTGGTGTACGTTCGCAATCTCTCCAGTGACATGAGCTCCCGCGAACTCAAGAAGCGCTTCGAGGTATTTGGCGAGATTGTGGAGTGCCAGGTGCTCGCGAGAAGCAAGAGGTGAGTCAGACTCTTGCAGAGGAGGGCAGAGGGGGCGTGTAGAAGTCCCCGTGCAGGACTCACCACGTAGAAGACTTCCAGGGCACACCTACCACCAGGTGCAGGAGAAGGGAGGATCAGTAACAGTTGTGATAGCTGCAAACATGTACCGATAGTTTTTTAAGTGCGAGCCAACTTCCATGCATTGTCTAACTTCAACTTTCCAGCTTGCATGCAGCATGTGCAGTCTTGCTCTTTCTAATGCTCTCCTTTCTAGGTGGCTCATATAGGTTAACTGAACAGCTAGTTCGTGGCAGAGCCAGATCTGCTGTCCACGTGTCTGCGGGTCTTCCATCCTAGACCTGGTGCAGACTAGGATGCCAGAAGCCCATGGTGGCTGAGGGCACGCTTGTGTTGGGCTCGGAGCTGCAGACTCCACGCTGCTCTGCCTTTCCTCTGCAGCTGCAGTCCTGTGCCCCACACCTGGGGAGGCAGCGTTTCCTCTCTTGGGGGATCTGCAAGAAGAGGTTGCCTCTAAATGCACAACACTTGGTCAGTTTTGAAATAATTCTAAAGTATCTCCCATTATTACTTGCAAGCTAAATTATTAAGGTTTTTAAACTTCTAATTTAATAATGATTTTTAAAAACTTCAGTGAGAAAATAGTTCCTTTGTCAGAATCATCTCACATCTCACATCCCTTATGATGGCTACAGAAAAATTAACAAGTGGTGGTATGGATGTGGAGACACAGGGCCCATGTCCCCTGCGGGCTGGAATGTCTTAGGTTGGCCAAAAAGTTCGTTTGGGGTTTTTTATGGTGGGGAGGATGTGTTAGGGAAAAACCTGAACGAGCTTTCAAGCCAATAAAAGGTGCCGCCACTGTGGAAAACGGTATGGGGGTTCCTCAAAAACTTGAACACAGAATTACCATTTGATTCAGCAACTCCTCTTCTGAGTATGTAATCAGAAGCACTGAAAGCAAGATCTTGAAGAGGTATGTGCACATCTGTGCTCATCACACTGTTATTCACCATAGCCAAGAAGTGACAACCACTCCAGTGTCCCTTGACAGGAGAATGGATGGGCACGATGTATGGGCATGTCATGGAATGTCAGTCAGAGGAAGGATGGGAGTCAGTCCTACCACCTGCTACGGCGTGGGTGAACCTTGAGGACATGGTGCCAAGTGCAGTAAGCCAGTCGCCAAAAGACACATCCTGCGTGATTCCACTCATGCGAGGGATCTAAGGGAGTCAAACTCAGAGACAAGGAAAGTAGAATGATGGTGGCCAGGGCTGGGAAGAAGGGGATGTAGGGCGTTGTGGTTTAATGGGTACAAAGCTTCAACAGTTTTACAGCATGGAAGAGTTCTAGAGATGCATCACACAGCAGTGTAAGGTAACACAGTGTGGCGCAGATGGTACAGAACCCGCCTGCCAGCGCAGGAGACAAAAGAGATGTGGGCTCAAAGCCTGGGTCAGGAGGATCCCCTGAAGGAGGGCATGGCAGCGCGTCCAGTATTCTTGCCTGGAGAAGACCATGGACAGAGCCTGGTGGGCTACAGTCCATGGGGTCGCCAATAATTGGACACAACTGAAGCGACTTAGCACACATGACTGTACTTAACACACCTGAACCACACACTTAAAAATAATAAAGATGGTAGATTTTATGGTATATAAAATTTGTCATAATTTTTTTTCCATTGTTTTTTTCTTTTGGCCACTTCTATTAGTCTTTTGTTTTATTTCCATCTTTGTTCTTTTGGCCTGTGTGGGCCTCCCATCACAGTGGCCTCTCTCGCCACAGAGCACCGGCTCTGGGCGCATGCGCTCCAGAGCTCTGGCTCGGTAACTGGACACATCGGTCTAGCCGCTCCACGACACGTGGGATCTTCCCAGGCCAGGGCTCGAACCAACGCCCCTTGTACTGCAAGGCGGTGTCCTTACCCACTGGACCACCACAGAAGCCCTGTTTTTTTCATAATTTTTAAAAAAGTCATTGCACAAAACTGTTTTAAGTTCTGTGCAGTCTTCAGTACATCAGATGAAGACAACATGTTAAAAACAAAGAAAGCAAATTCTTGTCTATGGAGATGGTTCAATTTGTTAAGATTTAAAAAGTGCTCATGAGCCTCAGATATTTAGAGTCAGAAAGGTTCCAGCCTTGGCCTGGTTCAGAGAGGTGTCTGGAAACATGATTCAGTTGAGCGTTTGAGAGGCCCTTGATGTCAGTAGACCTGTGCTGAGTGGTAGGACGTCAATGTCCTTGAGGAGTCTGAGTGGCAGGTGGCTAGGTCAGGATTCGTTTGGTGGTGGAACTGGTAGGTCTGACTTTAGGTCCTCCTCACCTTGGCATTCTTCAGGCAGGCTTCTCTCCTGGTAGCAAAGTGGCTACCTCCAGCTACCTCCAGCTTTCCTACCTGGGAAAGCAGGAGTCCCCTCATGGTTCCAGCAAAGGCATGGCCTGTGGTTCAGGTGCGTGCTTGAACAAGTCACAGTCGCCAAGGAGGGCCCCTGGCTTGTGCCTCACCCTGGTGCCCTGAGCCCAGCTGAGCACAGGGTGGTGTCAGAGGGCGGGGGGAGGATGCTGAGCAGGCAAACGTGACATGTCTCCCAGGAAGGATGAGAGGTGTATGCCATACCAGTGATGTACCAGGCTAGCAGCCAAGAAACTGGTGGCTTAGGGCCTTCCCTGGTGGTCCAGTGGTTAAGAATCTGCCTTCCAATACAGGGGACGTGAGTTCAGTCCCTGGTTGGGGAACTAAGATCCCACATGCTACAGGACACCTAAGCCTGTGTGCCACAACTGGAGACCCTATGCCCAGCCCAGAGAGAACCCCCATGCTGTATGTGCTGAGCCCACGTGCCCTAGAGCCCATATGCCGCAACAAGAGGAACCCGAGCGCCTCAACCAGAGAAAGTCCACTGCCCCAATGACTCAGCATGGCGTCAATAAATAAACATTAAAAAGAAAAAGAAGTGATGGCTGGAGCTGGCTTTGAAGGGGGTGGGAGTGGTAGGGCGGGGTAGATTCTGGAAAAGGGGATCATGAAGGCAACAGAGGGGAGCATGCAGAGTCTCGACTTCCAAGACAGGAGGCCCAGATTTGAATCCCTGCTCTGCTCCTCTCTTTGGGCGAATTCTTAACTCAGAGCCTGTTCTTCACTCTAGAGGGCAAGATGACAGCATTCCCCAGTCACAGGGCGTCTAAGGACATGGGAGGCAAAGGGCGGTGGCCGGCACTGACCGTCACCTCAGTGCCAGCCCAGTGACGGGCGTCATGTCGGCCAAGGAGCCGTGCGACACGGTCGTGAGTCATGGTGGCTCCCCGCTCCTCGCCTGATAGCTGGTGGCCTCACAGCGTCCGCCCACCAGCCCAGTGACGCGCTCCCCTTGCCCTCCCTGCAGAGGCGAGAAGTACGGCTTCATCACCTACCGGCGTTCTGAGCACGCCGCCCTCTCGCTGCGGAATGGCGCCGCCCTGCGGAAGCGCAGCGAGCCCTCCTTCCAGCTGAGCTATGGAGGGCTGCGGCACTTCTGCTGGCCCCGCTACGCTGACTACGGTGAGTCGCAGGCCCGCTCACACCCAAAGTGCCCGGGAAGTGATCTCCTTTACTAGAACCTAAAACCACCTCTGGACTTGGCTCCCATGCCAGCTGTCATGCCCCGGGGCCCGGGGAGCCACCAGGGTGGTGTCAGAGGGCGGGGGGAGGATGCTGAGCAGGCAAACGTGACATGTCTCCCAGGAAGGATGAGAGGTGTATGCCATACCAGTGATGTACCAGGCTAGCAGCCAAGAAACTGGTGGCTTAGGGCCTTCCCTGGTGGTCCAGTGGTTAAGAATCTGCCTTCCAATACAGGGGACGTGAGTTCAGTCCCTGGTTGGGGAACTAAGATCCCACATGCTACAGGACACCTAAGCCTGTGTGCCACAACTGGAGACCCTATGCCCAGCCCAGAGAGAACCCCCATGCTGTATGTGCTGAGCCCACGTGCCCTAGAGCCCATATGCCGCAACAAGAGGAACCCGAGCGCCTCAACCAGAGAAAGTCCACTGCCCCAATGACTCAGCATGGCGTCAATAAATAAACATTAAAAAAAAAAAAATGATGGCTGGAGCTGGCTTTGAAGGGGGTGGGAGTGGTAGGGCGGGGTAGATTCTGGAAAAGGGGATCATGAAGGCAACAGAGGGGAGCATGCAGAGTCTCGACTTCCAAGACAGGAGGCCCAGATTTGAATCCCTGCTCTGCTCCTCTCTTTGGGCGAATTCTTAACTCAGAGCCTGTTCTTCACTCTAGAGGGCAAGATGACAGCATTCCCCAGTCACAGGGCGTCTAAGGACATGGGAGGCAAAGGGCGGTGGCCGGCACTGACCGTCACCTCAGTGCCAGCCCAGTGACGGGCGTCATGTCGGCCAAGGAGCCGTGCGACACGGTCGTGAGTCATGGTGGCTCCCCGCTCCTCGCCTGATAGCTGGTGGCCTCACAGCGTCCGCCCACCAGCCCAGTGACGCGCTCCCCTTGCCCTCCCTGCAGAGGCGAGAAGTACGGCTTCATCACCTACCGGCGTTCTGAGCACGCCGCCCTCTCGCTGCGGAATGGCGCCGCCCTGCGGAAGCGCAGCGAGCCCTCCTTCCAGCTGAGCTATGGAGGGCTGCGGCACTTCTGCTGGCCCCGCTACGCTGACTACGGTGAGTACGCAGGCCCCGCTCACACCCAAAGTGCCCGGGGAAGTGATCTCCTTTACTAGAACCTAAAACCACCTCTGGACTTGGCTCCCACGCCCAGGCTCCCCTATGGTGGTGGTTTAGTCGCTGAGTTGTGTCTGACTCTTTGCAACCCCATGGACTGTGGCCCACCAGCCCCTTTTGTCCATGGGATTCTCCAGGCAGCAATACCGGAGTGCGTTGCCATTTCCTCCCCCAGGGCACCTTCCCAACCCAGGGATCGAAGCCGCGCCGCCTGAATTGGCCGGCAGATTCTTTACCGCTGAGCCACCAGGGAAGCCCGGGCTCCCCTGTGCTGATGGGAATATCTTGGCAGCGACTTGGCCGGGAGGCTGCTCTCTTGTTTATCCTTCTGGCCTCTGGTCCATCTTGCCCTGTGCTGGGACCGGTACCAAAGAGATGGTGCCTCTCTTGGCCTCTCAAAAGGTCCAATCTCGTGTTCACAGCCTGTCCGTTACTGAGCCACAGTGGAACAGTGTTGCCACCGTGCCCTCCCCCTCTGGGGCCATGTTGGTAAAGAAGGGCAAGTACACTTTAGGTGAGAGTTCTCGGTAGGCCAGAGTCTGAGCGCGTCAGGAGACCCCAGAGGCGCTCAAACAGGCAGCGCTCCTTTGTGCCCTTCGCGGGGACCCAGCTCCCCTGCGGCACACTGCGGAGGTCCTAGCTGTGTTGGCCGCGTTGTGTGACCTCCCCGAGGGTTTCCCAATGGGCAAGAAACCATTAGGGGAAGTAGAATTAGAGGCTGTTGGTGCTGGAAAGGAGCCCTGGGGGCGGGGCCTCTGGTTCAGGCCTCCCCGTGCTACCACCAGGGCAGCCGAGCCCGAGACACCGCTGGCCCGGCAGAGGCGCCCTGGAGGACGGCCGAGCCCCTGCCGCCGCCCTCTGCTCTCTGAGGCCGCAGGTTGCCCCCGCTGCGTGGGGCTGACCCTGGTGGCGCGTCTTCTCATCTGGGCTCCCTGAGTCACTCGCTGCCTTCCCCTCTCACTGGCTGCTCCACCCCCGCCCAGATTCTAATTCAGAAGAGGCCCTGCCTGCATCAGTGAAAACCAAGTACGAAGCCATGGATTTTGACAGCTTACTGAAGGAGGCCCAGCAGAGCCTGCACTGATAACAGCCTTAACCTTCGAGGAATACCTCAATACCTCAGACAAGGCCCTTCCAAAATGTTTACGTTTTCAAAGTTGTGTCTGACTCTTTGCAACCCCATGGACTGTGGCCCACCAGCCCCTTGTCCATGGGATTCTCCAGGCAGCAATACCGGAGTGCGTTGCCATTTCCTCCCCCAGGGCACCTTCCCAACCCAGGGATCGAAGCCGCGCCGCCTGAATTGGCCGGCAGATTCTTTACCGCTGAGCCACCAGGGAAGCCCGGGCTCCCCTGTGCTGATGGGAATATCTTGGCAGCGACTTGGCCGGGAGGCTGCTCTCTTGTTTATCCTTCTGGCCTCTGGTCCATCTTGCCCTGTGCTGGGACCCGGTACCAAAGAGATGGTGCCTCTCTTGGCCTCTCAAAAGGTCCAATCTCGTGTTCACAGCCTGTCCGTTACTGAGCCACAGTGGAACAGTGTTGCCACCGTGCCCTCCCCCTCTGGGGCCATGTTGGTAAAGAAGGGCAAGTACACTTTAGGTGAGAGTTCTCGGTAGGCCAGAGTCTGAGCGCGTCAGGAGACCCCAGAGGCGCTCAAACAGGCAGCGCTCCTTTGTGCCCTTCGCGGGGACCCAGCTCCCCTCGGCACACTGCGGAGGTCCTAGCTGTGTTGGCGCGTTGTGTGACCTCCCGAGGGTTTCCCAATGGGCAAGAAACCATTAGGGAAGTAGAATTAGAGGCTGTTGGTGCTGGAAAGGAGCCCTGGGGGCGGGGCCTCTGGTTCAGGCCTCCCCGTGCTACCACCAGGGCAGCCGAGCCCGAGACACCGCTGGCCCGGCAGAGGCGCCCTGGAGGACGGCCGAGCCCCTGCCGCCGCCCTCTGCTCTCTGAGGCCGCAGGTTGCCCCCGCTGCGTGGGGCTGACCCTGGTGGCGCGTCTTCTCATCTGGGCTCCCTGAGTCACTCGCTGCCTTCCCCTCTCACTGGCTGCTCCACCCCCGCCCAGATTCTAATTCAGAAGAGGCCCTGCCTGCATCAGTGAAAACCAAGTACGAAGCCATGGATTTTGACAGCTTACTGAAGGAGGCCCAGCAGAGCCTGCACTGATAACAGCCTTAACCTTCGAGGAATACCTCAATACCTCAGACAAGGCCCTTCCAAAATGTTTACGTTTTCAAAGAAATTAAATATATGAGAAAGAGAGAGCGAGCGCATGAGAGAGCGAGCGAGCGAGAGCGAAACTTGGAACTGCTGTCCTTTTAAAAAAAAAATCAATGTTTACATTGAACAAAGCTGCTTCTGTCTGTGAGTTTCCATGGTGTTGACGTTCCACTGCCACATTAGTGTCCTCGCTTCCGACGGGTTGTCCTGGGTACACGGCAGATGCTGGGTCCAGCACCCCTGCCCTTCCTCCCTGACTGACGTCCCCTCGTAGACGTGCAGCTGTGTGCCCCATACCATTTCTCGTCTGTAGCGTGTGATGATGAAATTGTTACTCGTGAATAGAATCAGGATTATAAACTCATTTCTAATTGAAGAAAAAAAGTATATCCTTCAAATAATGTATTTATGGCTCAGATGTACTGTGCCTGGGATTATTGTATTGCTTCCTTGATTTTTTAACTATGCACTGTCATGAGGTATTTGCCACTGACCTGCACTGCTCCCTTTGCCAGAATGCCCCAGAGGCGCTGGTGGTCGGAAGCCTGGTCGCGAGGGAGGGGTGGCATGCAGCCACCGCCAGGAGTGATGGAGAGAGGTTTCTGGGCCTCTTCTGCCAAGCCTTGCCTTGTCTCTCATTGAGAAAGCTGGGGTCCATTGACAGTCAGAGTTCTCATCAGGTGCCCAACTCCCACTCAGTTTGTGTCTGGCCACGAGTGCTCAGATCCTGGCGGACCTTGGAAGGAAGAGGAGGTGAGCTGCATGATTCCCATTTTCCAGGAGAGCCAGGCAGTGCCCCAGCAGGCAAAATGACCTTCCCCGGGTCCCGTGACCTGTGAGACTGTAGTGTAGGGGGCCAGCTGAGCCCCTTCTCCTGCCTTAACCAGGGTATAGAGGCAAAGTGGCAAGGACCAGTAGAGGTGGATTCAACTAAAAAGGACAACAGGCTAGACGCCTCCGGGCTCATCGTGGCGGGTAAGTCTACAGCTGCCTTATCAGCAGTGGGTAAGTTCAGGTTTTGGCACCAGTCTTGATCCAAGAAGTTCTGTGGTTTGCTTGCACCTGTGGACATGCCATCAGAGCTTCAGGGACGCCCCTGGAGTGACACAGAGAGGTAGTCTGGGAGTAGTCATCCTCCTTCAGCCTGGCTTCCCTTTTCTTCACCTGTGGAGTTGTTCGAGTGGCATGGGATGGGGGAAACAAAAGGGGGTTTGTGAGGCACGGGGATGGATAAGACCATCTCCAAGCTCCTTTCTGACATAGAAAACTTTCTCATTGGGCTTTGCTTCATAGCTTGTGTTCTTGAGTGACATCAGATAGGCACGCCCAGCTTGGCTGTTCTGTGGTACCTTGGGGACCGTCTGTGAGGAAAAGCATAGCCTGGGAGGGGAAAGCACATGATGTCAGCTTCAGACAGAGTGGCTCCAATGTGGGCTTTTTCACACATCAGGGTTCCTTGGGAAGTTTTTGTGTTTGAAAAAAAAGAAAAAAGATCCTGCTGCTTAAAAAAAGTTTGAACTTGACTCATTTAGCTAAACAAAGCAATCTAATCTATTACTAATGCAAAGCCTTGTTCTTTGGCAATTGTAGTTGTGGGGTTTGGGTTTGTCTATTTTTGTTTTTAAGATTATAAAATACCTCAGTAGGTTAACTGGGCTGATGAGCCTCTTCTGAGAGGTGCACATGCTCCAAGCCCATAGGGAAGGTTGGAGGAGATAGGCATTAGAAGAAACAGGGAATCTAAATTCCTTTGTATCAAGTCACTTCACCTGTCTGGGCCCCAACTTTCTTTTCTGTGAAATGAACCGAGAGGGAGAATAGGCAAGCTGATTGCTAAGGTTCCTTCCAGCTCTGAGAGTTGTAGCTTCTCATAAGGTGGTGTCTAGCAAGTACATGGCACACAGGCCACTTACTCCCATGATCTTGACCAGTAGCAGACCTAAGTAGTTGAGCACAGCACTCATGTTCTTTGAGCTTGATCAGGCTCAGCAATCTTTACCATAGTGCTCTAGCAGTCATGACTAATTGATTAGAGTTTAACCTATCTGATGTTCTGGTCTAATCTTCGGAAGCTTTCTGTCATCTAGAACTCTATGGTGGCTGGGTTTCATGCCAGCCGATCCCTCTCTTTCATGTCCTGATCTATGAGAGAAAATTCCCTTAGAGCCCTTCCTTGGCCCCAGACTCCCAGCACGACTCTGACACGATCCTACTTGAGGGTGGGGGCCAAGAGGAAGAGTGGACAGGAACATGTCTAGAGAAGGCAGGCTTGATGAGGATGGACTGAAAAGGAGACCTTCCACGGCACAGGTCTGAACATGATAAGTTCCCTTTATAGCTGTTGACTACCTAGCACACAGTAGGCACAAAGTAAGTGGTCATGGAATGGAATGGAATAGACTCTAAATCCACCTGATGTTTAGGGCTTTCATAGCTTGTTCTTGAGTGACATCAGATAGGCACGCCCAGCTTGGCTGTTCTGTGGTACCTTGGGGACCGTCTGTGAGGAAAAGCATAGCCTGGGAGGGGAAAGCACATGATGTCAGCTTCAGACAGAGTGGCTCCAATGTGGGCTTTTTCACACATCAGGGTTCCTTGGGAAGTTTTTGTGTTTGAAAAAAAAGAAAAAAGATCCTGCTGCTTAAAAAAAGTTTGAACTTGACTCATTTAGCTAAACAAAGCAATCTAATCTATTACTAATGCAAAGCCTTGTTCTTTGGCAATTGTAGTTGTGGGGTTTGGGTTTGTCTATTTTTGTTTTTAAGATTATAAAATACCTCAGTAGGTTAACTGGGCTGATGAGCCTCTTCTGAGAGGTGCACATGCTCCAAGCCCATAGGGAAGGTTGGAGGAGATAGGCATTAGAAGAAACAGGGAATCTAAATTCCTTTGTATCAAGTCACTTCACCTGTCTGGGCCCCAACTTTCTTTTCTGTGAAATGAACCGAGAGGGAGAATAGGCAAGCTGATTGCTAAGGTTCCTTCCAGCTCTGAGAGTTGTAGCTTCTCATAAGGTGGTGTCTAGCAAGTACATGGCACACAGGCCACTTACTCCCATGATCTTGACCAGTAGCAGACCTAAGTAGTTGAGCACAGCACTCATGTTCTTTGAGCTTGATCAGGCTCAGCAATCTTTACCATAGTGCTCTAGCAGTCATGACTAATTGATTAGAGTTTAACCTATCTGATGTTCTGGTCTAATCTTCGGAAGCTTTCTGTCATCTAGAACTCTATGGTGGCTGGGTTTCATGCCAGCCGATCCCTCTCTTTCATGTCCTGATCTATGAGAGAAAATTCCCTTAGAGCCCTTCCTTGGCCCCAGACTCCCAGCACGACTCTGACACGATCCTACTTGAGGGTGGGGGCCAAGAGGAAGAGTGGACAGGAACATGTCTAGAGAAGGCAGGCTTGATGAGGATGGACTGAAAAGGAGACCTTCCACGGCACAGGTCTGAACATGATAAGTTCCCTTTATAGCTGTTGACTACCTAGCACACAGTAGGCACAAAGTAAGTGGTCATGGAATGGAATGGAATAGAATTTAAATCCACCTGATGCCTCCCCTAAGTCCTGATTGGCACTAAGGGGTAAACTGAGATTTTATCCTGTGGAAAAAAAAAAATAGGAAGAAGTCCTATCCTATCGTCAGAGTGAGGAGAGCTGGGTTGAGTTCTGGGTTTGCCACGAACTGACTTTGTGACTTTGGTAAGTCAGAGCCCTGTCCTCTCTGGCAACCTCGGTGTGCTTGAAGGGGTTGGACTAGATGATCTCTAAGCCTCTCCTGTTTGCTTCCTTCTTGACCGCCCTGGGCCAGAGGTTCTGCCATGGGCAGATGATACCGTAGTGTGTAGAAATGCAGATCTATAGTTCAGGACATGTCTCTTTCCTCTACTGGGTCAGCTGAAGCCGCCCTTTCACTTCAGATTTAATACAAGCACCTGAAGGTGGTCAAATGCTGATCCTTGAGCAGAGCAGAGATCTGACTATAGTCCTGGAATGTGATATGCCTCAGGTCAGGGGTGGGGCCCACGGATGGGAGAGGGCACCTGCTGAGGGCATTAGCAATTTCTTGTCACCATCCCCTACAGGAAAGGCACCAAGTTCTAAAACTGACCAAGCCTGCAGACAACCTCCACCCGGAAGACCCATTCGGTGCTGTGTCTCATTTACCGAGGAGACTCCAAGGTCTCTCCACGAAAACCAGTCAGCCTTGGCCTCTTTCCCACCAAATTAAGGAGTAACCCAGAGGGAGCAGCTGCCATTGGCAACCATCTCATTGTAGCTCTGTCCTAGTATTTGCTCTCGGTCATGTTTACATGTGATTGCCATAAAGCTTACAGTAGACCGTGTTGGTAGCTGCCCACACAAGGCAGGGTGTACTGTCCATCTCTGTGCTGTGCTGGTGTTGTCCACCTATGTCCGACTAAATGCTAAGTGGAATTCTTCCATCTCCTTCCTGTCGGTACAAGGCTGAATCAGAGTCCTTACTCTCGGGGGCTCTGGTTACCGAAGGAAAATGCATCAAAGAGGTAAAGAATATGCGTGGATGGAGTGCAGCTAAGCCCCGACCCTCTTCCCCCCATCACACCTTGCCCCCCAACCAGAACAGTGCTTTGAGATATTAATACAAAGCACTAGTCAGGTGTCTGTGCTGCTGTGAGGTCTCCCAGCCTCGTGTGTCGAGTGTGCTTGGGAGAGAGGTGGGGCTCTGGGGACTCCAGGGTGGGAAGAGGAAGGGAGGGATGCTCTGAGCAGCCAAGACTGGGTACCCAAGTCCTTCTGTGGGAAGAGATGTGATAAGAAGTCTTTCTCGCCTAAAGCCCGTGCTTGTTGCTGTTTGGAGAGTGGTTTCTCTTAGGCGCATGCAGTCTGTGTGTGAGGGGGCAGGGATGGCATGACAGTGCAGCCCTCCTGCATGGACAGCCTGGAACCCTATCCCAGGCCTCGGGCTCAGCTGAGGTGACAGCTGAGCCCCAGCTTAAGCGATGGGACATCCTGACTGTGAAGCAGAGTTAACCCCAAAGGATGGGTTGATCTGACTCACTAGTCTTGAAACTGCAGTATTTTCTTACCGTTTGAGATTTAGCAATTGTCCTCAGATATGACCAAGGAAAGAAATTGAATGTACAGTAGCAAATAAAGTGAACCTAATGGTTTCAGTGGCCAAAGAAGAGGGATCCTTCCCACTGGGGCAGAAGGAAACCGGTTAGTGCTGATGTGCAATATGTTTAAGCTGGGCCCCAAGTCCTGAAATGTTTGCACACACAGATGGGCTCCGGGGCTGTCTGCTGAGTCTGAGGGTACAGGGTAAATGGAAGGAAAGCTCGGAAGGTGGGAAACCGTCATGCATAGAGAAGCCCTTGGCCCAAGACAGACATAGAGTGGAGGGCCCTGGGAGCCGGCTGTGAATGTCCAGGAAGTAGGCCTAGGCTGGTTCTGCATTAAACCAATAAAAAGCACTTTGAGGAAACCACGACACTAAACCTGGCTCCATGTTCCACACTGGCGACTGTGGGTCTCCCTGGGCTGTGTGAGGTACTCTCCTCGTCACTGGACCAGGGGGCCAAGAAGGGGGCTGGTGAGGGAGGAGAGAGCAGAGAGGCCTTCCTAGACACCAGCTGCAGGAGGGCCCTCCTTAGGGCCAGCCCCGCAAATGGAGCCTTGCTTTTTGATTTGGTACCTATTTTTGTAAAAAAAAAAAAAAGAAAAAAAAAAAAAAAAAAGAAAAGAAAAGAAAAAAAGAAGAAGAAAACAGCACAGCCGATTGAAATGGATTTGCAAAGCAAGTCTATCTATAAGCCATCTAAAAGTGAGAAACCCATTGTTTCTTGCTTGTTATGTGATCTTGGGCCTCTGTGTTCTCATTTACGCATGGGGATGAATACTGGATAGGGTGAGCACTAAAGTCCCTTTCACCTCTGAGAGGCTAAGATTCCCATCCTGGAGCGTCAGGAATCCATCATCAACCCCTAAAACTGAGTCCCTTCTCTGGCTGTGTGCCCAGCTCAAGTTCAGGGTGAGAGTTCTCTGCAGGGTAACCAACCAGCAGTGGATTCACACCCACATGGTCCTGGCAGAGTTACCTCCTGCGAGGAGGCCAGCTCCCAGGACAGATCTAAGCCATAGTTTCTGGTGGGGATAGTGAGACGTTCACGCCCAGCCTGACCAGGTGGCGATGTCGACTCTCACAGTAGCCTTGCCATCCTCCCCACCAAACAGCTTTCCGTCTGAATGTTGTGACCACTTGGCTGTTTCTCTCTTGCTCTTAGACAATACTAGCAATACACTTGTTTTTTCAAAACAGCTTAACTTAGGCACTTTTCACACATTTTTTCAAATGATTGTGAAACATATGGGGCAACAGGAGGCCTGGATCGCACTGCATATGTTTAGGGCAGCTTTTGTTTTTGTTTTTTTAATGGTATAGCTGCAGTAGCTGAGGCTCTGAGATTTTGTGGGACTGATTTTCAGATTCTCCGTTTCATCAGAATGCCTTGCACATTCAGAAGCAACACAGAAATTTGACTGCCCAAACTGGGGGCTTAGGGTATTTCTGTAGGTGGTCAGTCCCTGTGCAACAACACCTCTAAGAGGTGTTTATAGCTAGAACCCCTTCTGTGCTGTATCTTTTGTCAAAGGATCCTCCAAACCTCCACTTTGCCAGCCTTGCTCACGGGTGACTTTTGAAGGGATTAGTCGGCTTCCACCTCAGAACTTTGCCTTATCAACGTCTAGTCGCCATCTAGTGGCCAAAGACTGTATCCACCAGCGACCCAGATGGAAGGCAAATGAATCCTTTCGACCACTTTGCAGTCCAACACCAACTTTGGGAATGAAATGCAAGGACATGAACGAGCTGTCTGTGTGTTTAGAGCCCAGGGTAACACTAGTCAGAAGCCCTAGAACCAACCACGCAGGCCGAGAAGTGATACCCTAGCTCTCCTGTGGGCAGCGAAGACGGCAGTGGGCCTGGCCCAGGTGCCCGGGAGGGGTTTACTGTAACTGCAATACCGGCAGCCCAGCTGCTGACCTTGTTAAGTGAACCTCTGCTAGGTGGCTCCCACTGGACCCTCAGGACAAGCAGAGAGGCTGTACATGAGGATTTTGTGCAGGGCCAGGCCGTGGCCTTTGATAGGGTCCACCGAATAGCCAAACAGCTTTTGTTTGTTTTGTATTTTGTATTTAAAACTCTTGTCCGGTGTTTTTGTGTTAGGAATAAAAAGTCATAAACTACTCCCAACTTTGTTTCTTGAGGAATGTTCTGATTCCAATGGAAAGAGGTTGGAAATCTCAAGGGGTGTGTGGTCAGGGTATGGTCGGTGGACCAGGGAAGTGGACCACTTGGATTTCCAAATGGTTTCAGGGGAAGATGACCATCCAGAGGTCCAGCTTGGGGCAGTCTGCTCCAGAAATTCACGCCCACCTCCTTCACCTCCTTGTGCCACGGCATTAGCATGGACTTGGAACACCTGCTTTTTCTGGAGGCGACTGCTAATGTTGAAACCAACCCACAATTCCTAACCCTGCTCCCCGCCCACCCCAGGTTCTAAAGAGATGGTGTCCGTAGCTAGCCTTAATTGACTGGGCATGGTGGTCCCTATGGTCCCTTCCAGCATTTCCAAATCTTGGACTCTAATCCTTTTCTCTTGGTGTGACCACGCAGCCTAGAGAATCCTGAGCAATAGGAAGCCAGGGCTTTCCCTGGCTCTGTGACAGGGTCAAACCAGGGAGTGGCTCACCTCGTGAGGTCTGAGCATCCCCAGGGGTACTACCGTAGGGGGGGTTAGTTGTTAGGAAGCTCAACAAGGTAACTACAGCCTGGGGTGCGTGTGTGCAAGACTGTGTGTGTGTGTGTGTGTGTGTCTGCACGTGTGCACGCCTGCGTGTGTGTGTGTGTGTGTGTGTGTGTGTGGAATTACATTGATGCATTTCTTGAGAAAGGTGCAAGAATTTCACCTACACAGAGGGGCACATCTGCTTTGTTATTTATAATAGAAAGCTAAATTTTAATTTTTTAAAGGACACCGCTAATGATTGAGAATCGAGTTTTTAGTTTTGCTATTTTTTTTAATTGGTAGAGGATTTTTTATATATTTTTTCCATTGTGTTGGGTTGTGTCCTTATTTATATAAATACTTTATCCGTGAGAGGCAAGGAAGAAAACTTCTTTGCTTTTAATTATTGTGGTTGTCATTGTCCTTATTTTATTTCTGATGTGATTTATCTGTCTTATCTTCTAAATGAGAAAATGTTTTCCTGTATTTGTACATTGTCAGATTCTATAGTTTCATAGATAATTTAACCAAATTGCTCTATGTATTATTATTCCGTGAGTATATAAAGTTCTATTTTAACGTCTGTAAATACTTCAGAACTGGCTTCTTTTCTCAGACTCCACTGTGGAGTTATTGTTTACATCACAAAAACTGTAGAATCTCTATGCTCATGTACTGTAAATAGTGAAGTGATCGGCTTATAAATAAACTTAACAAACAGGGTTTTGGGGTTTCAAGGGTGTGTGGTCAGGGTATGGTCGGTGGACCAGGGAAGTGGACCACTTGGATTTCCAAATGGTTTCAGGGGAAGATGACCATCCAGAGGTCCAGCTTGGGGCAGTCTGCTCCAGAAATTCACGCCCACCTCCTTCACCTCCTTGTGCCACGGCATTAGCATGGACTTGGAACACCTGCTTTTTCTGGAGGCGACTGCTAATGTTGAAACCAACCCACAATTCCTAACCCTGCTCCCCGCCCACCCCAGGTTCTAAAGAGATGGTGTCCGTAGCTAGCCTTAATTGACTGGGCATGGTGGTCCCTATGGTCCCTTCCAGCATTTCCAAATCTTGGACTCTAATCCTTTTCTCTTGGTGTGACCACGCAGCCTAGAGAATCCTGAGCAATAGGAAGCCAGGGCTTTCCCTGGCTCTGTGACAGGGTCAAACCAGGGAGTGGCTCACCTCGTGAGGTCTGAGCATCCCCAGGGGTACTACCGTAGGGGGCATTATTTGTTAGGAAGCTCAACAAGGTAACTACAGCCTGGGGTGCGTGTGTGCAAGACTGTGTGTGTGTGTGTGTGTGTGTCTGCACGTGTGCACGCCTGCGTGTGTGTGTGTGTGTGTGTGTGTGTGTGGAATTACATTGATGCATTTCTTGAGAAAGGTGCAAGAATTTCACCTACACAGAGGGACACATCTGCTTTGTTATTTATAATAGAAAGCTAAATTTTAATTTTTTAAAGGACACCGCTAATGATTGAGAATCGAGTTTTTAGTTTTGCTATTTTTTTTAATTGGTAGAGGATTTTTTATATATTTTTTCCATTGTGTTGGGTTGTGTCCTTATTTATATAAATACTTTATCCGTGAGAGGCAAGGAAGAAAACTTCTTTGCTTTTAATTATTGTGGTTGTCATTGTCCTTATTTTATTTCTGATGTGATTTATCTGTCTTATCTTCTAAATGAGAAAATGTTTTCCTGTATTTGTACATTGTCAGATTCTATAGTTTCATAGATAATTTAACCAAATTGCTCTATGTATTATTATTCCGTGAGTATATAAAGTTCTATTTTAACGTCTGTAAATACTTCAGAACTGGCTTCTTTTCTCAGACTCCACTGTGGAGTTATTGTTTACATCACAAAAACTGTAGAATCTCTATGCTCATGTACTGTAAATAGTGAAGTGATCGGCTTATAAATAAACTTAACAAATACACTATGGAGATTAAACAGAAAATACCACACAGCCCTGCCCAGGTGTGTCTTTCTTTGTTGGGTCCCACGTGTTTGGTGAGGGTCGCGCCAGCTACTAACTGGGAAAAGGCTTGGAGTTTCAGGGTCTCTCAGAGAAGACCCCAGTCCTAGGTGCTCCTCCAGAACTCGCAAGTTCACACGTCCTTCCTTTCTTCATAGCCCTTTTCTTGGGTCACACGGAACCATTCAGACTTGCCTCACATAACCTTATTCCATGGCCAGCTTTTTGCCAGTAGGACTCTTGTAAAGCCATACCACCTTCTGGGCGAGAACTCCCTTGTTCTGGGATATCGACTTTTCCACACAAACACACTACATCCATGTACTATAGGAGGTGCTTTGGGATGATGGTTTCAGGCAAGACACCTGCCACTTGACAACTGTGGAACAGCTTCTGGCCCAAGAATATGGAAAGAGGCTTGAACTGTGTGCCGTATTTGGGTGAACTTGAAACAGTTTCCTTTGCTCACTTCCTCCCTGTGAAGAGTGGCATCTTCCAAGATGTTCCCTCTTGGATGTGTGTACTATTGCTGCAGCGTTGGCCTGGGTTGAGCCAAGATGGCAAACTGTCTCCCTGCGGGTGAGGTGATTGCTGAAGGGGCTGGCGCTGAGGCTGTCTGCTGACGGTTCTCATCACGCCGGGGACCACAGGCTTCGGTGAAGAGTCTGGGCGGCTCATCACAGCAACTACCAGATCTGGATCTAAGGGTCATGTGTTCTTTGCTTTTAATTATTGTGGTTGTCATTGTCCTTATTTTATTTCTGATGTGATTTATCTGTCTTATCTTCTAAATGAGAAAATGTTTTCCTGTATTTGTACATTGTCAGATTCTATAGTTTCATAGATAATTTAACCAAATTGCTCTATGTATTATTATTCCGTGAGTATATAAAGTTCTATTTTAACGTCTGTAAATACTTCAGAACTGGCTTCTTTTCTCAGACTCCACTGTGGAGTTATTGTTTACATCACAAAAACTGTAGAATCTCTATGCTCATGTACTGTAAATAGTGAAGTGATCGGCTTATAAATAAACTTAACAAATACACTATGGAGATTAAACAGAAAATACCACACAGCCCTGCCCAGGTGTGTCTTTCTTTGTTGGGTCCCACGTGTTTGGTGAGGGTCGCGCCAGCTACTAACTGGGAAAAGGCTTGGAGTTTCAGGGTCTCTCAGAGAAGACCCCAGTCCTAGGTGCTCCTCCAGAACTCGCAAGTTCACACGTCCTTCCTTTCTTCATAGCCCTTTTCTTGGGTCACACGGAACCATTCAGACTTGCCTCACATAACCTTATTCCATGGCCAGCTTTTGCCAGTAGGACTCTTGTAAAGCCATACCACCTTCTGGGCGAGAACTCCCTTGTTCTGGGATATCGACTTTTCCACACAAACACACTACATCCATGTACTATAGGAGGTGCTTTGGGATGATGGTTTCAGGCAAGACACCTGCCACTTGACAACTGTGGAACAGCTTCTGGCCCAAGAATATGGAAAGAGGCTTGAACTGTGTGCCGTATTTGGGTGAACTTGAAACAGTTTCCTTTGCTCACTTCCTCCCTGTGAAGAGTGGCATCTTCCAAGATGTTCCCTCTTGGATGTGTGTACTATTGCTGCAGCGTTGGCCTGGGTTGAGCCAAGATGGCAAACTGTCTCCCTGCGGGTGAGGTGATTGCTGAAGGGGCTGGCGCTGAGGCTGTCTGCTGACGGTTCTCATCACGCCGGGGACCACAGGCTTCGGTGAAGAGTCTGGGCGGCTCATCACAGCAACTACCAGAACTGGATCTAAGGGATCATGTGTTGCCTGTGATAATGATGTGATTTTGTTCAAAAACACCCATTTATCTTTTAAAGGTGTGTAATGCAGGAGTACATGATATGCCTGGGACTTCCTTTTCAATCTCTCAGCTAAGAAAAAAGTGAAAACTATCAAAGGACAGATAAAGCAACACAGCAAAAGTCTTGACGTTAAGAGTCTGCATGATGGGTAGGTGGCGATTCATTCTTCTGTTGAAGATGACTGCAGATTTGTGGACCAGGAAATCAAAGCATAAGAACTTTTAGGTGAGCAGGTGAGTCTCACACTAATGTTTGAGGCTATGAAAGCTAAAATGTCTGTTGTCACTCAATAAAAAGTTCTCACAGCTAAAGAAGGGCTGGAAAGCCACTAAGAAAGATATAAACTAAATTCTTTCAGTCTTCAAAGCCTATGACTCTGACTTCTCAAGCAGGTGTGTGGTTTCCCACCGGCCTGGGTCCTTTCCTCTGCGGAAGGGTGGGGCCGCCTTGGGCCCTGATCCCGGCTCTGCTACTGGATGCAGCATGATTTGGAGGCAGTCCCACCCCCAGGCTGCTTTCCACCAGGCTGACCTCCCGCGCCTGCTACAATCAAACAGGAAAGAGAACACGCCAGGTGAGAAGAGGCTGCAGTGGGCTTTCCCTCTGATCTGATTTGGACCAGGAGTTGCAAACTCAAGGGAATTTAGAGCCCCTGTGTCCACCACTTTATTATAGGAATCTTTTCTACTCTGGATGGGGACAGTCAGGGAGAATTAGAGGGGAGGCTCCTTTGCTGGGAGCCTCGGTCTTAAAACCAGGCTCTACTGCTGCTAACAGTGTGACAGTCAGGACACGTTGCCTCTGTGCACCTCAGTGGTCTCATACTCAGTGGGGTCTCATACTCAATAGGGGCTATTAGGTCATGGGACGGCCTGAATGGGCCCACATGGGTCAGGCTCTGTGGCTGTAAGCACCCAGTGTGTGCGGGGTTGGGCCCTGCCCATCCTCCCCCTTCTGCAAACCTTGGTTGGCCGCCTGCTGTTTCTGCTTCTCCTCATCCAGACCCTTCATTTTGGCCTCATACTCATCAGCAAGTGCTTTCCACTCCTTGCGGTTGTTGGTGATCCCGTCCAGCATGGGAGTGATCTCCTCGTGGAAACGGGAGAATTCCTGAAAGAGACAGGGCCTCTGGCGTGGGCGCGGAGCCCAGTCTGTCCTGTCCTCACTGGAGTGAGTTCTCCGGGTGGGTGGCAGCTTCCATCACCCAGTGGTGTTCCAGATGACACTGCAGGGCCCTTGGCCACAAGGTGCCATGCCTCTCCTGCTTAATCCCCTCCTATGGCACCCCCAGGTTTTCAGGGTGGAACGCAGACTCCTTCACAAGGCTTTCAAGGTCTCCAGACCCGGTGGTCTTCCCCTCCAGACATTCCAAATCTCTGTCTGGACCTCACACCAGCTCTTCCCTTTGCTGGAACACTCTAACTTCTCCCTCTTTTCCCTTGAGGGCTCCACACAGACATGGCTTCCTCAGGGAAGTCTCTTCTGACCCCCAAGGTAAGTCGAGTCCTCAGCTACCCAAACCTCTTCCCCCATCACACTTCACTGTGGTGACTCCCTCTGCTAGTCTGCCCCCGGAGCTGTGCACTGGGGAGCATTCTGCTGGTTCACTGGGTGGCCTTGGCCAAGCACAGGCTCCGGGGCACAAAGATACTCAGGCAGTATTTGCTGAGTGAAATTAGGATGGGAAGAGGATTGTGAAGGTCTCTTCGCCCTAGAATAAAAATAATGCCTTTGAACACAGCACGTGGCAGTTTATGATGTGGTTTCCTTTGGTCCTCAGAAACTCCTGCAAGATGGGACAATGAGACTCGTTACTCCTAGATTTTTAGGTGAAGAAATGGAGGTGCAGATGGGCAGAGATTTGCACAATGCCCAGGATCCACTGTGGAGTTCAGCCAGAGCTGGCTGTGCTGAGAGTGAGTCTGCCATCAGCCATGTGTCCTCGGGCAGGTCCTCGTGAGATCAGGATGGTACCTCATGGGGCTGCTATGATAACGCAAGTAAAGCTCTTGGCCCAGTTCCCATTGTTTTGTATATTACTGATGAACACGGAGAGCTTTGGCCACCCTGCCCTGTGGGCTCCGAGGACCCCTGTTAATCTGTGCTATATCGATGCCCTTGTGCACCCCCTGGGGGCAGAAGGGCTGCAGTTCACTCACAGAAAGAGCCCCCGACTAGGGGTCAGGCATCCTGACTGACGCTGTGTGGGGGCTTACTCCAGTGTCTTTGGTCCTGTCATTTCTCCTCTCTGACCTATGCCTCCTCATGTAACATGGCCAAAATAAAAATAACAAATGGGGAGGGGGGTAGTGGTCCAGATAACAAAGGGATTGGGGCAGAGTGGGTTTCTCAAAAGGGAGACTTTAACTTTGAGCCAGAGCTCAAAGAGAAATTCCAGAGTATCTTTCGACAGTTGAGTACCTGTGACCTGTCCTATTCCCACCAGCTGGGGGAGTTAACTGGGCACGTATCTGCTAAGTGTCCCAATTCGCTGCCTGAAAACATGGTAGGATTTTTGACCCACAACTATTTACTGAACAACTTGAATGTACGAAGCTCCAGGCTCTGGCCTGGGTGAGCAGTCACACAAGCTCCCCCAGGCTGTTCTGACGACCAAATGCCGCTGGAGGTGAGATGCACTGTGTAAAGTATCACTCACAGGTCATGTGCCAGGGTTTGTTATTCCCGGTATCACTTGGGAATCCCAGGCTCATCAGAGACATCTTGTTGGGCCCTAGAAAGCAAAGGACCTACCTTGTAGACAAAGGTGCACACAAAGTCGATGAAGCCAACCTGGAGTTTGGGGAGCTCATCCGCCTTGTTTCTGTCCATCATGGGCTGTCAAGGGGAGAGAGAGTTAAAGTGGCACTGGGCCCCTCCCAGGCTGATGCACCAGGGGCCCCACCCTACCGATGAAATGAAACATTCTTCCAAAACCAAAACCCTCTCACTGGGTTTTTGGGGAGCTGGCTGACCATTCCAGCCAAGTTTACTTTGAACACCGATAGATTGATTTTTAGCTGGACAGGTTTTCCCTTTGCACGGTCTGTGCTGTCAGAGCAGCTACTGGAGGTAGACCCCTAGACGATCAGAACTGAAACAGAAATGTAAGTTTTGGTGGCCACTTGTCAATTGCTACTGAGCTGATGGAACTAAGGACACACCTTAGAGCAGGGTCCCCAAACTTTAGGAGGGAGCACATTGCTAAGCCACCCCTAGACGTTTTATCCAGGTAACTCCAGGGTGGGGGTGCCTGTGGGTTTGTATCTCGAATGTGTTCTGAAATAACAAGGTTGACGGTGGTCTCCGGGGACCATGCTTTGAGAGCCACTGCATCTGTGGTAAGGTCACCCATGTGCGTCGAGGATGAAGGGGCCCATCTGTCCGTCATGGCCAGGTCACTGCTCTCCACCAGAGCAAGATTGCACACCCAGTCGCAGGCCGAGGTCGCTTCCCTACTCACAATGGGATTCTGCTGCAGCACCGTGCGTTCCAGGTCTCCTTGCTCCCAGAATTCGGCCGCAACCAGCAGCGCCACCTGCAATAGGCAGACACGCTCCACGGAGTCAGGTCCCAGCCGCTGTTCACCTGCCCCTGCTGCTGTCCATCCTGGGGCTCCAGCTCAGCTAAAACACCCCACTCCTGCCCTGCCACCCCACTCTGTGTTATCCCAGCCCACATAGGTCACTTTATGTCGTCATGGGACTTGGGGTTGCCATGTCTTGCCAGAGGAGGATGAAGTAAAGACCGGCTGCCTCAGGAACTGGAGAATCCAAGCCACCTAAGCTGGTGTCGCCGTGATGAGGAGTCTCCTCCTCTCGGGTCAGGAGGAGTGCGTACCTTGCTCTGCACCTCCCAAGGCTTGGTGATGGCTGAGAGGTCACAGGCCGTCATCATCATAGCCCTGCACACAAGGACACCATCCATCGGTCCAGAGCCAGTCAATGCTGTACACCTGGTTGATTCCGTCTCTCTCTCCTTCCTCTGCCCCTACTAGAAGGTGGCCTCATCCCATTGTGAACAGAGGGGTCACTGATTACATCAGAAGGTCAGGCTTTGAGGTCAAACAGGTTTAACTCCGCCTCTGCCAGCTATTAGGAGTTCGATATTAAGCAGTTAAACCAGCTTCTCTGGGCCGCAGTTTCCTTGCCCATAATAATACTGGTGCTTTCCCTATGGAGTGGGTGCAAGATTCAATGAACTAATGTGTGTAAAAATCTTAGCACAGTGCCTAGATATAGTATGTGCATAGTGTGTGTGTATGTTAGTCACTCAGTCATGTCTGACTCTGCATCCCCATGGACTGCTCCCAGGCTCCTCTGTCCATGGAATTCTCCAGACAAAGAATACTGGAGTGAGTGGGTTGCCATTCCCTTCTCCAGGGATCGAACTCAGATGTCCCGCCTTGCAGGAAGATTCTTTACCATTGGAGCCACCAGGGGAGCCCATGTGTACAATAAACACTGGCAATTAGCAGGAGCATATACTGGATTTCTGTACAGTATGTGCCACACACCATTCTAGGCATTTTATAGATACCAGTTTCATTTAAATCTCATCACGTCCTCAGCGTTCCTTCTGTCTAGGAATACTCCTCAACCATTTTATCATCATCCTCCCCGCTCTATGGTCAGAGAGCCTTTGTAGACATTTTCCCCATAATCTCTCCACCATGAAACTTATAGCACGGACTGCTGTACACCTGGGGGGCCACAGACCACTGTACTACCTGAGATTCTTGGCTTCCCTCCTGAGAACCGCTTTTTGACCCATCAGGTAATGCATGATAAAGGGGGAAGGACGACCCTGGTCATTGTGAGGAAGCCTTATGATATAAAGTAGAAGAAGGAGTTGAGGAAAGAGGATTAAAAGATTTAGGACTTCTTAACAGCCACCTAAGCTGGTGTCGCCGTGATGAGGAGTCTCCTCCTCTCGGGTCAGGAGGAGTGCGACTTGCTCTGCACCTCCCAAGGCTTGGTGATGGCTGAGAGGTCACAGGCCGTCATCATCATAGCCCTGCACACAAGGACACCATCCATCGGTCCAGAGCCAGTCAATGCTGTACACCTGGTTGATTCCGTCTCTCTCTCCTTCCTCTGCCCCTACTAGAAGGTGGCCTCATCCCATTGTGAACAGAGGGGTCACTGATTACATCAGAAGGTCAGGCTTTGAGGTCAAACAGGTTTAACTCCGCCTCTGCCAGCTATTAGGAGTTCGATATTAAGCAGTTAAACCAGCTTCTCTGGGCCGCAGTTTCCTTGCCCATAATAATACTGGTGCTTTCCCTATGGAGTGGGTGCAAGATTCAATGAACTAATGTGTGTAAAAATCTTAGCACAGTGCCTAGATATAGTATGTGCATAGTGTGTGTGTATGTTAGTCACTCAGTCATGTCTGACTCTGCATCCCCATGGACTGCTCCCAGGCTCCTCTGTCCATGGAATTCTCCAGACAAAGAATACTGGAGTGAGTGGGTTGCCATTCCCTTCTCCAGGGATCGAACTCAGATGTCCCGCCTTGCAGGAAGATTCTTTACCATTGGAGCCACCAGGGGAGCCCATGTGTACAATAAACACTGGCAATTAGCAGGAGCATATACTGGATTTCTGTACAGTATGTGCCACACACCATTCTAGGCATTTTATAGATACCAGTTTCATTTAAATCTCATCACGTCCTCAGCGTTCCTTCTGTCTAGGAATACTCCTCAACCTTTTTCTCATCATCCTCCCCGCTCTATGGTCAGAGAGCCTTTGTAGACATTTTCCCCATAATCTCTCCACCATGAAACTTATAGCACGGACTGCTGTACACCTGGGGGGCCACAGACCACTGTACTACCTGAGATTCTTGGCTTCCCTCCTGAGAACCGCTTTTTGACCCATCAGGTAATGCATGATAAAGGGGGAAGGACGACCCTGGTCATTGTGAGGAAGCCTTATGATATAAAGTAGAAGAAGGAGTTGAGGAAAGAGGATTAAAAGATAAACTCTTACAGGACTTTCGCAATAATAGGAAGCTGAGACAGGCATCGTTGCATAGGCAGGTATGACAGAAGACAGAAGGGAAGGAACATGAGAACAGAACTGGAGCAAGAGGAGGGCCTTTGGTAAAGTGTTTCAGAGACAGGGCACAGTGGCATGAATTCTGAGATGGGAATCCAGGGTCCTGTGCTGCGGGTGTGAATTCCATGCGGGGGAGCGCAGGTGTGTCCAATAAGCAGGGAGCGCTGTTGAAGGTTCAGGGTCGGAAGATCATGACCTCATCAGAGCTGCTTGGTGGCACCTGTCCGATGGAGGAGACAGGAGGAGGGAGGGAGGAAGGAGAGATGCTGCAGCATTTCAGTAAGGACAGCAGGAGGGCCGGACCAGCAGAGCTGCCCACAGGCTGGGAGAACATGGGGTCAACCTCACATGGTAGAGTCAGCCTCGCTTGGTAAGACGATGGGCTGCGGCTGGCAGGGACAACTGGAGAAGGTTGGGGCTCTGGACCTAACTAGCAGCTTGGGTGACTTATCTGGCATGGGTCACGTAAGCTGGTCTGAGAGGCATTAAGAGCTACAAAATAGTAGCAGGGTTAACTATCTTGAAGTAAACCCTCAAAAAACTCATAAAATTCTTTAAGTAAGTAAGCTTTTAGGAATACACACATTTAGAAACACCTTTATACCTTGTAGTGACAGCAGAACACTTGCCTGATGCGTAATGTTAAGTGTTGTAGACGTGCTATGTTTACCATCAGACACACTAAACAAATGCATGCTTGGCTGCATGTCCAGGAGTCACTGGCTCCCTGTTCCCTCTCAGTGTCCACATTGTAAGTGGCCTCAGGAGAGCTCTGGACGTTTACTTTCCCTGACTGAAGAAATCATGTGAAAATCACTCCCAGCAATTAGGGAAATACCTAAGTGTTTTATAGACAGATATTTGATATGTGCGTGGTAGATGGGGAATAGGGGAGGGATGCGTGGACACCAGAAAAGCCAATCCTAAGTATCGTGCCCTGAAGACAAGGCAACAAGGCATTGGCATTCACTTCAGCACTGCGGTCTTAGGCGTTCTGAGGCCAAGATGCTGTGCTAGGCATTAGGGTCCAAAGAGACCTGCAGGGAGGCACTTAGGGAGCAGAGGGAAAAATATATTCCAGGCAGAGAGAACATCTGGTGCAGAGACCTTAGTAGAAGGAAGCCTGGCACATTCAGAGCTGGAAACATGGAAGAGTTCTGGGAGCAGTGGGAGAGGGCTGGGGAGAGGCCCCGAGAGATGAGGAAGGAAGACCCACACAGCCCAGGTGAAGGGACATCTTCATGCTGAGAGTAACAGGAAAAGCCACTGAGGAGTGGGAGGGGTCACATTTGCATTTCACCCAGAACCCAGGGGCTTCAGTATGGAGGGTCCAGGAGTCCAGGTAGGAAGCCCTTGAAAGGTTCAGCAAGAAGGAAGTGTCCAGATGGACAAGGAATTTAGAAGTACTCAGCAGGGCTTGGGTCTAGAAGAGACATGCAGAATGAGGAAGAGGGAGGTGTTGGGATGCAAGGGGACAATGTGCTCAATATGCAGATGAAAGCAAGCTTAAGTCAGGAAGACTTGTGGAGAAATTTGAACTATATCTTCAAGGTGGGTGAGAGTCATCAAGAAGAGGGGGTGGAGTTGAAAAGGAGAACAGTATGAAATTCTATGCAAGACTTTGGAATCAGACAGAACAATTAGATCCTTGCTCTTGTCCTTACTAGCTCTGTCCAGGATGAGCGATTTAATGTCTTTGAGCCTCTCTCTGCTCTTTGGTGAAATAAGCGTAATCACATTAGGTTGGGTCATATGAAATTCTGATTTTGTGGGTCAAAAACAGTTGATTGTAGCAACACGGATGGGCCTAGAGAGTGTCATACTGAGTGAAGTAAGTCAGAGAAGGAGAAATAGCATATGGCATTCCTTACATGTGTGATCTAAAAAGAAGTGGTACAAATGAGCTTTAAAAAACAGAGACTCATCGAGAGTGAACTTATGGTTTCCAGGGGGAAGGATGGGACAGGGATAATTAGGGAGTTTGGGATGGACATGTACACACAGCTGTATTTAAAATGGATATCCAACAAAGAACAACTAACGTATACAGCACATGGAACTCTGCTTAGTGTTATGTGGCAGCCTGAATGGAAGTCTGACGGAGTTTGGATAGGTGCATATGTATGGCTGAGTCCCTTCCCTGTTCACTTGAAACTATCACAACGTTGTTAGTCGGCTATATATAAAAAGTTTTTTAAAAATGGTTGAAAGTCAGCAATTTCAAAGGGTCAATGCACTCTCTATCTGTCCTATGCAGTTATTGTGACCAACACATAAGGTGATTTTATAAGTGCCCCGACGGTCCTCATTTTCATCATTATCACCTGCATCATATAAACCACCAGGATGGGCTCCTCCTCAGCTGGCCCAAAGCAAATGTTACTTCTGCTCAGCTGGAATGCTTAGCAGCGCTTCTGCCTGACCCTTGGCTAACCCCTGAAAGCATCCCGGCCACCTTTGCGAGGCATTCAGACTCTTCTTGGAATTACACCTGGTCTGGAGGCTGTAGCCTGTGGGGAAAGTTTAAGGAAGGCTGAGAAAGCTGTGGGTGTGCGGGAGACGGGCAAGGTGACCTGGGTTTCAGTCCTGATGTTCCATGAATGCCCATGTGACACTAGGTAAGTCACGTTGTCTGTCTGAGCCTCACTTTTTCCATTTGTTAAACATGAGACCAGGAGGTGCTAACCGTAAAGGGCCAGAGAGCAAGTGTTTCGAGTTCTGTAGGGCATGTGGACTCAACTGCTTTACACAGTTTCATCATCGCAACAGGAAAGCAGCCGTTGATAAGTCAAAAGGCAAGATCAGTTGGCATCTGGCCAACAGAAAGGTGCTGGTGAGGCCTGGGTTTCGTGGCCCAGGGCTTGAGAGGGGTTGGAGGTTGTTAACTCACCCAGCACACCTTTGCTGAGTGCTCACTGCATGCCAGGTCCCAGAGAGACTGCTGAGGATTCAGGAGAGCTGCCCTGGAGGCATTCGTCATTAAAGCTGTCTCTTGACAGATTAGCCCCACATTGTTGGGATGTGTGGGTTTCGGTGTCCTTGCGGTTTTTATACTTTCCCTCAGGTCCTTCCCAAAGCTCTGCTCTCTTGAGCACAGCGAGTGCCTTACACCAGGTAGTAGCTGAGGCTGGAGACCACGTGAGCTCCTTGGGTTATAAAATGGAAAAAAGTCGTATACAGCACATGGAACTCTGCTTAGTGTTATGTGGCAGCCTGAATGGAAGTCTGACGGAGTTTGGATAGGTGCATATGTATGGCTGAGTCCCTTCCCTGTTCACTTGAAACTATCACAACGTTGTTAGTCGGCTATATATAAAAAGTTTTTTAAAAATGGTTGAAAGTCAGCAATTTCAAAGGGTCAATGCACTCTCTATCTGTCCTATGCAGTTATTGTGACCAACACATAAGGTGATTTTATAAGTGCCCCGACGGTCCTCATTTTCATCATTATCACCTGCATCATATAAACCACCAGGATGGGCTCCTCCTCAGCTGGCCCAAAGCAAATGTTACTTCTGCTCAGCTGGAATGCTTAGCAGCGCTTCTGCCTGACCCTTGGCTAACCCCTGAAAGCATCCCGGCCACCTTTGCGAGGCATTCAGACTCTTCTTGGAATTACACCTGGTCTGGAGGCTGTAGCCTGTGGGGAAAGTTTAAGGAAGGCTGAGAAAGCTGTGGGTGTGCGGGAGACGGGCAAGGTGACCTGGGTTTCAGTCCTGATGTTCCATGAATGCCCATGTGACACTAGGTAAGTCACGTTGTCTGTCTGAGCCTCACTTTTTCCATTTGTTAAACATGAGACCAGGAGGTGCTAACCGTAAAGGGCCAGAGAGCAAGTGTTTCGAGTTCTGTAGGGCATGTGGACTCAACTGCTTTACACAGTTTCATCATCGCAACAGGAAAGCAGCCGTTGATAAGTCAAAAGGCAAGATCAGTTGGCATCTGGCCAACAGAAAGGTGCTGGTGAGGCCTGGGTTTCGTGGCCCAGGGCTTGAGAGGGGTTGGAGGTTGTTAACTCACCCAGCACACCTTTGCTGAGTGCTCACTGCATGCCAGGTCCCAGAGAGACTGCTGAGGATTCAGGAGAGCTGCCCTGGAGGCATTCGTCATTAAAGCTGTCTCTTGACAGATTAGCCCCACATTGTTGGGATGTGTGGGTTTCGGTGTCCTTGCGGTTTTTATACTTTCCCTCAGGTCCTTCCCAAAGCTCTGCTCTCTTGAGCACAGCGAGTGCCTTACACCAGGTAGTAGCTGAGGCTGGAGACCACGTGAGCTCCTTGGGTTTAAAGTGGATCCTAACTGCTGCTTGCTGACAGCTGTGTGTGGACAGTGACAGAGGAACTCCAGAGTCTTTGCCACCGTTTCATTATTTGCGGGATGCATATTAGAAGATTGTATTTAGCACAGTGGTTGCCTCTTGGATTCAAATGCAAACACTGTTTTTAAATTCTTTTTCTGGTAGAGGGAAGGTGGAGAAGGAAGGATTTATTACTTGCAACAAGTAAGGAGAACACCAGGGGTCTTTTTCCAAAGCTGTGTCTCCCTGAGCTGCAAAATTGGGGCCATTTTAAAGTAAGGGTTCCCGCATGTTCCTGAAGGCTCTTGAGTAGAAAAGAATTCAGCACAGAATTGGGGCAAAGGTCGACAGACTGTAGGCTTTACTTGATTGAAGTCTGGAGGGTCCAGGTCATCATCCATCCCCCACCCGGGTGAGGAGCTTTAGTTCCTGGTGTCAGGACTTACTGAAGCTCAGCTTCTTTATGTCTCGTGGAGAAAGAATTTGGTGAGAGACAAAGTGATACTTATTTAGAGAGGTACACATTTCATAAATGGAATGTGGTCTGTCTCAAAAGGCAAGAGTGGCCCTGAGAGAGAAACACTCCCCAGCGTGTGGGCTGTTTCCAATTCTTAATATTCATTTCTAGATGATTGGATGGATGGGGGAGGAGAGGATGACCTGCTCAGTGAAAAAAACACAAAAGAAAAGAAAAAACAACTGAACTGGGTCACTTATCTCTAAGGCAGCCTAGGTTAGGGTTCAGGCTATTTTTAGGTGCTCATGAAAATAAATTTAAATTTCTATTTTTCAAAAAAAGAACATAGTAATAGTGAATATGTGAATAATAAATGAGTTCAGCCTGGATTATATTTGTCTTTATAGCAACAATCATAAAATATTTTTACTTAAAATGGAGGATGAAGCCATGAAATGCCCAAAATCAAGGGTTTTGATTAGCCCCACATTGTTGGGATGTGTGGGTTTCGTGTCCTTGCGGTTTTTATACTTTCCCTCAGGTCCTTCCCAAAGCTCTGCTCTCTTGAGCACAGCGAGTGCCTTACACCAGGTAGTAGCTGAGGCTGGAGACCACGTGAGCTCCTTGGGTTTAAAGTGGATCCTAACTGCTGCTTGCTGACAGCTGTGTGTGGACAGTGACAGAGGAACTCCAGAGTCTTTGCCACCGTTTCATTATTTGCGGGATGCATATTAGAAGATTGTATTTAGCACAGTGGTTGCCTCTTGGATTCAAATGCAAACACTGTTTTTAAATTCTTTTTCTGGTAGAGGGAAGGTGGAGAAGGAAGGATTTATTACTTGCAACAAGTAAGGAGAACACCAGGGGTCTTTTTCCAAAGCTGTGTCTCCCTGAGCTGCAAAATTGGGGCCATTTTAAAGTAAGGGTTCCCGCATGTTCCTGAAGGCTCTTGAGTAGAAAAGAATTCAGCACAGAATTGGGGCAAAGGTCGACAGACTGTAGGCTTTACTTGATTGAAGTCTGGAGGGTCCAGGTCATCATCCATCCCCCACCCGGGTGAGGAGCTTTAGTTCCTGGTGTCAGGACTTACTGAAGCTCAGCTTCTTTATGTCTCGTGGAGAAAGAATTTGGTGAGAGACAAAGTGATACTTATTTAGAGAGGTACACATTTCATAAATGGAATGTGGTCTGTCTCAAAAGGCAAGAGTGGCCCTGAGAGAGAAACACTCCCCAGCGTGTGGGCTGTTTCCAATTCTTAATATTCATTTCTAGATGATTGGATGGATGGGGGAGGAGAGGATGACCTGCTCAGTGAAAAAAACACAAAAGAAAAGAAAAAACAACTGAACTGGGTCACTTATCTCTAAGGCAGCCTAGGTTAGGGTTCAGGCTATTTTTAGGTGCTCATGAAAATAAATTTAAATTTCTATTTTTCAAAAAAAGAACATAGTAATAGTGAATATGTGAATAATAAATGAGTTCAGCCTGGATTATATTTGTCTTTATAGCAACAATCATAAAATACGATTTTTACTTAAAATGGAGGATGAAGCCATGAAAGCTCAAGTGCTTATGACCCACAAACATCACAGTGTGGCTCTCTGTTAAAGAATATTGATCTATGGGTACTAAGTTTGGATTTTTAAATTTTTATTTGTCAGGAAAGATTATTTTGATTTTTCGCCCAATCATTTAAAAAGGTAATTGCCATTCTTAGCTTATAGCAGGTGGCAGGCCACATATTCGACCCCTAGAGCATCTGTAAGACTACCAGGTGTGAAACCTGCAGTTAGGTGAAGACGTGAATGGCTTAGTGGGGAGTTGAAGTCATGCCCTGATTCTGGAAGTACTGTAACATCTTGATCCTACAGTAAACCCACTGAAGTAGGGCGACCCAAGAGACAGCAAACCAGGAGACTCGCAAAAGTCAACTGACTTAAGATACCTGAAGGATTGGGACTTCCCTAGCAGTCCAGTGGTTAGGACTCCACAGGGACTTTCACTGCAGGGGCCATGAGTTGGATCCCTAGTTGGGGAACTAAAAGTCCATGTACCTCATGGTGCGGCAGAAAAAAAGAAAAAAAGTTGCTTCAGGGGTTGAAGTGTGGCTCTCAAATAAGAGGAAGCTCACTGACAGGAGCACTCCAAGATATCAGGGCACAGGAGGAGTGTGTTGGGTTATTTCCTCACAACAACCACTTCTGTCGCCAAGTGGGTGCCCTCTGATTCCATTCAATTCAGTAGGATTCACTTTGACATTTGGCTAGCATCAGACTTCACAGGTTGGAAGGCTCAGTCCCACCTTCACCTCAGAAGTTGGTTGCAAGTATCAGGATCCCAGGAGACTCACATTTCTGACGGGACTACAGAATGGGGGGGTTCCCACGAACCCCAGGTTCAAAAATGTGCTAGGACAGATCATAAAACTCTTACATTTGCAGTTTGCTGTTGCAGGATATAACTCAGAAATAACCAAATGGAGGAAATGCAGAGGAGAAGGAATGGGGTCAGGGTCTGAGGAGCTGCCACGCTCTTTTCAGACGTGTCACCTCCCAGCACGTGGGTGTGCTCACTGACCTAGCAGCTCTTAGACCTCTGTTGCTTGGAGTTTTTGGGTTTTTCAATGGATATTTTGTCCCATACACATGGTTTATTAAATTATTCCCCATTGACTAATTCAGTCTCCAGTCGTCTCCCCTCCCCAGAGATTGGGCTGGGGCTGAGCATTCCAAGCTTCTACTGAAATCTTTCTAGCTCTAGGGTGGTCCAATAGTTGCCTCCTTTAGAACAAAAGACACGCCTACAAGCCTATGACTCATGTCACTATCAAGGGTTTTGGAGCTGTGTTGGGAAACGGGGACAAAGGCCAAAATACATACTCTCTTTATATCCCAGAAAGAGTCTGACACCTTACCTGTCGTGAGTAATGCTGCCCAGCCCTCCACATGTCCTGGCTCAGCCCCTGTGATAATCCGTAAGGTAGGCCCTACCATTATTACCCTCTTTGAGCAGATGAGAAGACTGAGGCATCGAGAGGTGAAGTGACCTGCTCAGGGTCAACCACCAATAGACTCTGCTATGGAAGCCCCAAGTGTGTAAAAGGTACACTGCCTCCAGGTGTGCACATCTCTAATTACATAATTAGAGATGTCTCATTAACCAATTGATGAACCAGCCCCAAGATGACTTTTTACAGAGCTTTTTCACCAGGTGCCATTTTGACCCCCAGGGGACATTCGGCCATGTCTAGAGATAGTTTTGCTTGTCACAACTGGCCTGGAGGATGTCTCATTTAAAAAGTCAAGTTCCAGGGTGCCCCCTCTGATTCCATTCAATTCAGTAGGATTCACTTTGACATTTGGCTAGCATCAGACTTCACAGGTTGGAAGGCTCAGTCCCACCTTCACCTCAGAAGTTGGTTGCAAGTATCAGGATCCCAGGAGACTCACATTTCTGACGGGACTACAGAATGGGGGGGTTCCCACGAACCCCAGGTTCAAAAATGTGCTAGGACAGATCATAAAACTCTTACATTTGCAGTTTGCTGTTGCAGGATATAACTCAGAAATAACCAAATGGAGGAAATGCAGAGGAGAAGGAATGGGGTCAGGGTCTGAGGAGCTGCCACGCTCTTTTCAGACGTGTCACCTCCCAGCACGTGGGTGTGCTCACTGACCTAGCAGCTCTTAGACCTCTGTTGCTTGGAGTTTTTGGGTTTTTTTTCAATGGATATTTTGTCCCATACACATGGTTTATTAAATTATTCCCCATTGACTAATTCAGTCTCCAGTCGTCTCCCCTCCCCAGAGATTGGGCTGGGGCTGAGCATTCCAAGCTTCTACTGAAATCTTTCTAGCTCTAGGGTGGTCCAATAGTTGCCTCCTTTAGAACAAAAGACACGCCTACAAGCCTATGACTCATGTCACTATCAAGGGTTTTGGAGCTGTGTTGGGAAACGGGGACAAAGGCCAAAATACATACTCTCTTTATATCCCAGAAAGAGTCTGACACCTTACCTGTCGTGAGTAATGCTGCCCAGCCCTCCACATGTCCTGGCTCAGCCCCTGTGATAATCCGTAAGGTAGGCCCTACCATTATTACCCTCTTTGAGCAGATGAGAAGACTGAGGCATCGAGAGGTGAAGTGACCTGCTCAGGGTCAACCACCAATAGACTCTGCTATGGAAGCCCCAAGTGTGTAAAAGGTACACTGCCTCCAGGTGTGCACATCTCTAATTACATAATTAGAGATGTCTCATTAACCAATTGATGAACCAGCCCCAAGATGACTTTTTACAGAGCTTTTTCACCAGGTGCCATTTTGACCCCCAGGGGACATTCGGCCATGTCTAGAGATAGTTTTGCTTGTCACAACTGGGGAGGAGGTACTGCTACTGGCATCTCTTTTAAAAGTCAGGAGTTTTAAAATCTTCCCAGGTGGAGTAGTCAAGAACCCACGTGCCAATGCAGGATACAACAGGAAGGAGGATTTGATTCTTGGGTCAGGAAGATGCCCTGGAGTAGGAAATGGCAAGCCATTCCAGTATTTTTGCCTGGTGAGGGGAGTCTGGTGGCTACCATCCATAGGGTTGCAGAGAGTCAGGCACGACTGAAGTGACTTAGCATGCATGCACAAACCTAGGACCAGAGATCATAAATCTCCTGGAGGAAAACATAGGCAGAATACTCTTTGACATAAATTGTAGGAATACTTTTTTGGATTTGTCTTCTGAAGCAAAGGAAATAAAAGTAAAAATAAATAAATGGAACCTGATTAAACTGAAAAGTTTTTTATAGCAAAGGACATCATTGACAGGCCAAAAATTCAACTTGCAGAATAAGATAAAATATTTGCAATATGACCAACAAGGAGTTTAATATCCAAACATGTAAACAACTCCTACACCATCAAAAAAGAAAATAAACAACCTAAAAGCAAACAATTTGAATAAAAAATGGACCAAACTGAATAGACATTTTTCCAAAGAGGAAATGCAGATGATCAATAGGAACATGGAAAGTTGCTAATCATCAGGGAAATGCAAATAAAACTACAGTAAGATGTCACCTCACACTTGCCAGAAGGACCATCATTGTTAAAAAAAAATTAAAAACACCAATAAGAAATATTGGTAAGAGTGTGGAGAAAAGGGAATTCTTTTTTTTTTTTTTAACTTTTTTTTTGGCAGGGTGGGGGGGAGCCCACTTCTATTGGTCTTTCATTTATTTATTCCCATCCATCTTTGTTCTTTGGCCTGTGTGGTCCTCCCATTGCAGTGGCCTCTTTCGCTGCAGAGCACCAGCTCTGGGCGCATGCACTCCAGAGCTCTGGCTCGGTCATTGGACACATCAGTCCAGCCGCTCCATGGCACTTGGGATCTTCCCAGGTCAGGGATCGAACCGGTGCCCCTTGCACTACAAGGCGATGTCCTTACCCACTGGACCAGCAGGGAAGCCCGAAAAGAGAATTCTTATACACTGTTGGTGGAAATGTAAATTGGCTCAGCCACTGTGGAAAACAGTATGACAGTTTCTCGTAAAACTAAAAACATAACTACTGTATGATCCAGAATCACACTCCTGGGTATATATCTGAAAAAAAAAACCCACTAATTCAAAAAGATACATGCATCCCAATGTTCTTAGCAGCACTGTTTACAATTGTCAAGATATTGAAGCAACCTCAGTGTCTGTCAACAGATGAATGGATAAAGAAGCTGTGGTATGTATATGTGTATGTACATACATACACACATCCATCCAGCCATCCAATAGAATACTATTCAGTCATAGAAAAAGAATGAACTTTTGTATTTGCAGCAACATAGATGGATGGTATTATACTAAGTGAAATCAGTCAGAGAAAGACATACTATAGGATGTCACTTAAACATGGAATCTAAAAAATACAACAAACTAGTGAACACGATTTAAAAAAAAAAAAAAAACAGACTCACAAATGTGAGGAACAAACTGGAAACATGGTGGTTACCAGTAGGGAGAGGAAAGCAGGGAGGAGTAATAAGAGTAGGGAATTAAGAGATACAAAGTACTATGTATAAAATAAGCTACAAAGATGTATTGTACAACACAGGGAATACAGCCAGTATTTTATAATAACTATGAATGGAGTATAACCTTTAAAAATTGAGAATCACAACATTGTACATCTGTAACTTACATAATACTGTGTATCAATTTTTTTAAAATTTTGCCCTCTTTTATTGTTTCTTTATTTTCATCCAGTTTTATTTGTTGGCCTGTGTGCAGTGGCCTCTCTCGCTGCAGAGCACCGGCTCCAGAGCGCTGGCTCTCGATTGGACATACCGGTCCAGCCGCTCCGTGGCACATGGGATCTTCCCGGGCCAGGGAAGGAACTGGTGCCCCTTGCACTTCAAGGTGGACTCTTTACCCAATGGACCACCAGGGAAGCCCTCAATTTTTTTTTGTTTAATTTTGGCTTCTTTTTAAATTGATGTTTTTAAATTTATTCATTTTTCATTCATCTTTATTCTTTGGCCTTTGTGGGCATCACATTGCAGTGGCCTCTCTCATTGCAGAGAACCAGCTCTGGGCGCATGTGCTCCAGAGCACTGGCTCTCAATTGGACATACAGGTCCAGCTGCTCCATGGTACGTTGAATCTTCCCAGGCCAGGGATTGAACTGGTACCCCCTGCACTGCAAGGCAGACTATTTACTCCCTGGACCACCAGGGAAGTCCTCAAATATTTTAGTTAAAAGAAAAAGCCTGGAATTTCTCATTCTTTCTTTTCTCTAGAAACATGTATTTCCAGTTGGCTTCCCCTACAGATTTTATCCTAAGGTTTTATATGTGTGTGTGTATCTATCTATCTATCTATATATATCACAGATATTCATATATATATATTAAATGTGTTGATCACCCTTTCATACTGATCTGTAACCAAATAGTCCACTAGTTGAAATTACGTAATTAAAGACCATGGGTCTCCAAGTATAGAATACTTTTGTTCTGGATTGAGTTATTGCTATTATATGATTAACCAATACAATAATGTATATTACCTATTTTTTCTTAAAAACTCAAATATTTTTGGAAGTTCATCTATTGATAACAGAGGATGGGACTATTTCTTTTAAAAAAATCAATTAATCAATTGGGCATTCTCTGGCAGTCTAGTGGTTAGGACTCCAAACTTTCACTGCCAAGGGTAAGGGTTCAATCCCTGGTCACAGAACTAGGATCCCACAAGTCATGTGGCATGGCCAAAAAAAGTTAATTGAATCAATATTTCTTACTGCAAGACTAATTAGATGCAATAATTAGAAACCCTTTGAATGGAGGGAGTTTTGCCTTGTCATTCCAGTCTTTAAATCTGCATTATCAGTTGACAGTGCAATTAGATTCTCCTTTAATTTTGTCTAAGCAAACATTAGAGCCCTTCACTTTCTCTGTGTCTGAGAAGTGTGCCCTAAGATTTGACTCAGATTCCTCAAAAGACTATGAATTCCACCCCTGACAGTTTCTCTGTGGCACTTTGGTTGACCCAAGATACTCAGAATGGGTTAGGTCAATTAAAAACACTATTCATAGTAATGTATCTTCCAGTTTTGTTTTTGAACTTTTTATTTTATATTGGAGTAAGTTGATTAACAATGTTGTGTTAGTTTCAAGTATAGCAAAGTGATTCAGTTACTCATATACCTATTCTTTTTTCAAATTCTTTCCCCATTTAGGTTGTTACAGAATATTGAGCAGAGTTCCCTGTGGTATACAGTATGTTTTTATTGGTTATCTATTTTAAGTGTAGCAATTTATGTCTGTCAATCCCAAACTCCCAATTTGTCCCTCCCCCACTCAGTGTTATATTTTTTAAGAAGTGCTTTTATCTTATCACAACTTCTAACTATAGTTTCATCAAAACTTGAATCTTCAAGTTTGACTCATTTAATTTATGAAAATGTTTGCCATGTACTATAATTGGAAATGCCAGTCTTATTGTCAACTAAAGCCAGCAAATAAGACTTGTGCCAGAAAGAATCTGACTTTATTTTTCATTTCATATAAGCGTATTATCAGAATGTACTCTGTTGACGCCTGCTTTATTTTTTATTTTTTATTCTGAGAGATAAAGGTATTAATACATAGATGGATAGGTATGTAGGTAGACTAGATAGACAGACAGACAGAAACCTAGATGAAATCAAGTACCACTCTCTTTTTGATGGCCCTGATAGCAGGGGCCATCCCTGGATTGTGGTGCATTCTCTGAAGGAAGTAGGCTGGTAAGTAGGGAAGTAAGACGCTCAGGTCCTGCTGCCCTGCTGTACAATCAAAGAACAAAGCTTTCCTTCCTAATGCCTTGGTTTTCTTCTAACAAAATAAATATACAAGACCCGGAAGGCCCGAAGCCCTCCCTTGGGTTTATAATGCCATGATTAAAAGAAGCTTTGAGAACACCAGTGTTTTCCGCCCCCTGTTTGATGCCCGAGAGGCCTTCACACTCTAGACTTCAAAAAAGGGCAAGTGTGCTTTTATTTTGTCATGTGGGAAAAGAGTTGAGGAACTGACCACCCCTCACCAACTGTGCTTTCTCCGGAAGATAATGCAAAGAGAGAAAGAAAACAGAGATTCCTTGAGGCCATCCAAGCCTGTGTTTGTTTGTAAGGCTTTTGGGAAGGCTTTGTGTGTTCTGTCTGAAGACCTCTGCTTAAGACTGTGTTGGCTTTTGCAATGATTCAAGAAGTCCTGCCTCTGACTTTACTTTTTTGTCTGTTTTTTAAACCTTTCATGTCATTTTTATAAACTCTGCATGATGCAGCATTGTGTGAAAACAGTATTTAACGTGGTTCCCCATGATGACTTTTAAATCTTCACCAATATTATTTATGATTACAGGCAATGTTGCAATCAATAACTTTGTGCAGGCTCCTTGTAGCACAGGTTATTATTAGGATAAATCCTGGACTGGGATTTTGGTCAAAGAGTATGGCTGCTTATGATTTTGATAGGTGTTACCCTCTGTAAAACTGCGCCTGTTGGAAAGTTCCCTGGTGGTCCAGGGCCTGGGACGTGGGCACTTTCACTGCCATGGTGCAGCTAGTCAGGGAACGGAGATCTCATGGCCAAAAAATATATAAGCCAACATTAAAAAACACACAAACAAAACCTGCACCTGTTTGCATTCCCACCATGGTGAAGAGGATGGCCATTTGCCCCCTCACCCTGCCCAACACCATGTGTTACCAAATGTTTAATCTTTACCAATAGGAAGGATGAAGAAGTACACCCCACAGTACTTTCATTTTGTATTTCTCTCATCCCACTGTAATTCCCTTTCTGGGAAATATCTACTCGTTTCTTCTACTCATTTTTCTGTGAGATTAGTCTTTTTCTCGAATTGCATTAACACTACCAAGGAAACTAACTCTTTTTTCCTGTCAGAAGCATTGCATATATTTTCCCCCAGTGGATCATTTGCATCCTGGCTTTACTATGCATTCTTCTGTGTGTTGTCCAGAAATCTCTAACTTTTTATGTAGTCAAATTTATCAATCTACTTATGACTTCTGAATTTTGTCACACTTAGAAAAGCTTACTCTTTCTAATCTCCATTTTTTCATTTAAGGTTTATTTTGTCATGTGGGAAAAGAGTTGAGGAACTGACCCCCTCACCAACTGTGCTTTCTCCGGAAGATAATGCAAGAGAGAAAGAAAACAGAGATTCCTTGAGGCCATCCAAGCCTGTGTTTGTTTGTAAGGCTTTTGGGAAGGCTTTGTGTGTTCTGTCTGAAGACCTCTGCTTAAGACTGTGTTGGCTTTTGCAATGATTCAAGAAGTCCTGCCTCTGACTTTACTTTTTTGTCTGTTTTTTAAACCTTTCATGTCATTTTTATAAACTCTGCATGATGCAGCATTGTGTGAAAACAGTATTTAACGTGGTTCCCCATGATGACTTTTAAATCTTCACCAATATTATTTATGATTACAGGCAATGTTGCAATCAATAACTTTGTGCAGGCTCCTTGTAGCACAGGTTATTATTAGGATAAATCCTGGACTGGGATTTTGGTCAAAGAGTATGGCTGCTTATGATTTTGATAGGTGTTACCCTCTGTAAAACTGCGCCTGTTGGAAAGTTCCCTGGTGGTCCAGGGCCTGGGACGTGGGCACTTTCACTGCCATGGTGCAGCTAGTCAGGGAACGGAGATCTCATGGCCAAAAAATATATAAGCCAACATTAAAAAACACACAAACAAAACCTGCACCTGTTTGCATTCCCACCATGGTGAAGAGGATGGCCATTTGCCCCCTCACCCTGCCCAACACCATGTGTTACCAAATGTTTAATCTTTACCAATAGGAAGGATGAAGAAGTACACCCCACAGTACTTTCATTTTGTATTTCTCTCATCCCACTGTAATTCCCTTTCTGGGAAATATCTACTCGTTTCTTCTACTCATTTTTCTGTGAGATTAGTCTTTTTCTCGAATTGCATTAACACTACCAAGGAAACTAACTCTTTTTTCCTGTCAGAAGCATTGCATATATTTTCCCCCAGTGGATCATTTGCATCCTGGCTTTACTATGCATTCTTCTGTGTGTTGTCCAGAAATCTCTAACTTTTTATGTAGTCAAATTTATCAATCTACTTATGACTTCTGAATTTTGTCACACTTAGAAAAGCTTACTCTTTCTAAATCTCCAATTTTTTTTTCTCTCTCTATTTTTAGTTTATTTTCTAATTATTTTAAAATCCTTGATTCATTTAGAATTCATTTGCTATAGGTGTCTACCTAGGTGACCACCTATGGCAAAATATGAAATGTATTTGGTCTTTGTCCCTGATTCCTTGCACAGAGCTCCTAAAACCCTTGGAATTTCCTGAGTGATAGGAGTGTCTTATCCTTCCCAGGAAACCCACTTTTAGGTTTACATTAATGGGGTGTTTTAGGGTAGGGTCCCTAGATGGGGTCAGGTAGGGCGGTCACCAGAACAATCATGTAAACAGACGTATAGACTGTTAGCCCCACCCACTGGGCTCTGGGAAAGGGGTGGGGGGAGCTGCAGATTAAGCTTTATAAAAACTCTTGAACAAAGATTTAATAAGCGTCAGAGTTGGTGAATATACCCAGTTCCATAAGATGAAAACCCCTGCATTGAGGACCCTCCTGGCTTTACTTTAAAGTCCGTCTTTGGGGCTTCCCTGGTGGTCCAGTGGACAAAGATTCTGCCTTGCAGTGCAAGGGGCACTGGTTTGATCCCTGGCCTGGGAAGATCCCACATGCCATGGAGCGGCTGGACCGGTGTGTCCAATTGCGAGCCAGCGCTCTGGAATGCATGTGTCTGGAAACGAGAGAGGCCACTAAAATGAGAGGCCACTGCGATGGCAGGCCCGCGCAGACCAAAGAATAAAGATGGAAGAAAAATAAACCAATTAAAAGAGGCAGAAATTTTAAAAAAGATCTTTCACAGGATTCCTCTAAGATCTTTCAAAGGATTCCTCTAATTAAAAAAAAAAAAAAGTCCATCTTTGACAGACTGTTCTTCTGTATTCTTTATAATAACACTTATAGGAAACTAGTGATGTAAGTAAATGCTTCTCTGAGTTCTTTGGGCCACTCTACCAGATTAATCAAACCTAAGGAGTTCCTCGGAACCACCAACTTATAGCTGGTCAATCAGCACAAGCAACCTGGACCTGACTTTTGTGTCTGAGAGGAAGCCAGTCTTGCGAGGCTGAGCCCTTAGTCTGTGGGGTCTGACACTATTTCCAGGTAGATAGTGCAAGAATTGAGTTAAATTTGTACAAAAACCAGTCATTGGGAATTGGAGAATTGCTTGCTGGTCTTGGAAAAAAAATACATCAGATCACCTCATGGTCCCAACACCATCTATGAAATTAGCCCTGTCTCCACTGGCAGAAAACCCACTTCTAGTACATTGCCTGTTTTTTTTTTTTTTAAATTTTGCCCTCTTTTATTGTTTTTTTCATTTCTTTATTTTCATCCATCTTTATTCTTTGGCCTGTGTGGGCCTACCATTGCAGTGGCTTCTCGTTGCAGAGCACTGGCTCTGGGTGCATGCGCTCAGAGCGCTGGCTTGTTTTGACACACTGGTCCAGTCGCTCCATTTCTTCCCAGGCCAGGAATCGAACTGTGCCCCTTGCACTCTTGAACTAAGATTTAATAAGCGTCAGAGTTGGTGAATATACCCAGTTCCATAAGATGAAAACCCCTGCATTGAGGACCCTCCTGGCTTTACTTTAAAGTCCGTCTTTGGGGCTTCCCTGGTGGTCCAGTGGACAAAGATTCTGCCTTGCAGTGCAAGGGGCACTGGTTTGATCCCTGGCCTGGGAAGATCCCACATGCCATGGAGCGGCTGGACCGGTGTGTCCAATTGCGAGCCAGCGCTCTGGAATGCATGTGTCTGGAAACGAGAGAGGCCACTAAAATGAGAGGCCACTGCGATGGCAGGCCCGCGCAGACCAAAGAATAAAGATGGAAGAAAAATAAACCAATTAAAAGAGGCAGAAATTTTAAAAAAGATCTTTCACAGGATTCCTCTAAGATCTTTCAAAGGATTCCTCTAATTAAAAAAAAAAAAAAGTCCATCTTTGACAGACTGTTCTTCTGTATTCTTTATAATAACACTTATAGGAAACTAGTGATGTAAGTAAATGCTTCTCTGAGTTCTTTGGGCCACTCTACCAGATTAATCAAACCTAAGGAGTTCCTCGGAACCACCAACTTATAGCTGGTCAATCAGCACAAGCAACCTGGACCTGACTTTTGTGTCTGAGAGGAAGCCAGTCTTGCGAGGCTGAGCCCTTAGTCTGTGGGGTCTGACACTATTTCCAGGTAGATAGTGCAAGAATTGAGTTAAATTTGTACAAAAACCAGTCATTGGGAATTGGAGAATTGCTTGCTGGTCTTGGAAAAAAAATACATCAGATCACCTCATGGTCCCAACACCATCTATGAAATTAGCCCTGTCTCCACTGGCAGAAAACCCACTTCTAGTACATTGCCTGTTTTTTTTTTTTTTAAATTTTGCCCTCTTTTATTGTTTTTTTCATTTCTTTATTTTCATCCATCTTTATTCTTTGGCCTGTGTGGGCCTCCCATTGCAGTGGCTTCTCTCGTTGCAGAGCACTGGCTCTGGGTGCATGCGCTCCAGAGCGCTGGCTTGTATTTGGACACACTGGTCCAGTCGCTCCGCGGCCCTTGGGATCTTCCCAGGCCAGGAATCGAACTGGTGCCCCTTGCACTGCAAGGCAGACTCGTTGCCCGCTGGGCCACCAGAGAAGCCCTAGCACATTTTTTTTTGAGTCTGTCCACTGCCCTCTCCTGCTCATGCCTAGGACTGAACTACTTTCAGTTCTTCTGGTTGCTATTATTTCCCTTCTGGGGAAACTTCTGGCTGTTTTTGCATACTTATGTCTCATAAGGATTTTGGAATTGGCTTCTTAATTTTCCCCAAAATAAAGTTGACATTTTCCTTGGAATCACTTTGAGTGGATAACTAGAGAGAACAGACATCTTTTTTTTTTTTTTAACAGACATCTTTGTAATAAGTCCCCCTGTCCAGGAACTTGGGCTTCCTTCCACTCATTCAGTCCATCTGAAGCACCGTAAATGTCCAGCAGAGCAGCTCCTGGTCTGCCTGGGAGCAGCTGGAGCCAGAGCATGCCTCTTTGTTCAGCGGGCACAAGGCACACTGCTCCCCAGGATGGGAGGGCCTCTGGGGAGGCCTGGTTGGACAGCTTCCCAGCTGAGGGAAGGACAACTGGCCACTTGTCCTGTCTTCCCTGTCTGTCTTCCCAGCAGCTGCCCCTTCTCTGGACTTGCAACATTTGTGACTTAATTAAACCTCATCTCTACAGAAACATTTAGAGATAAACAAACAGTTGTTTGGGTACTTTGTGGGGCCTTGTCTCCTTTAACATCAACACCCAGGACTTGTCATGGGGGAGCCAGGGGGCCCATTGGTTTGGGTCACACAGTCATGAAAGGCCTCAGATTTACAGTTCTCAGCCCCATCATCAGTTGAGGTGAGTCATGGAAGCACAGTGAGAGAAACTGGACGAAGATAATCACCACAAAACTTACAGTTGAGTCACATCACCAGACCTCATGCCAGCAAAGCACTGTATATGCCACACAAATTAGGGGACTAATTTTTGAAATTGCAGGGCTGTTTTGCTGGCCATTGCCATGCATAAAAGAACACTAAAGAGATTAAGCCTATATATTCTGAGTGATACTTAGCTATTGCTCAAACCATAATTGATATAATGCTCTCTGTTTTCTCAAAAGCTTTACCACCAAAATTCTCAATTTTAGGATAGAAATACTTCAAATCATGTGCTTCCTGTATACAAAGAGGTATGTATGCTCAGTCGTGTCTGACTCTTGGCGACCCCATGGACTGTAGCCCACCAGGTTCCTCTGTCCCTGGGATCTCCCAGGCAAGAATACTGCAGTGGGTTGCCATTTCCTTCTCCAGGGATCTTCCCAACCCAAGGATCAAACCTGCATCTCCTACATTTCAGGTGGTCTCCTATATTGCAGGCAGGTTCTTTACCGACTGAGCCATGTATACTATCTTGTATTTTTTTTGTGCTAGAATAAAGAGTAATCATATAATTTCTGCAATGCTCTTTGGCATGACTTCAGTTTCATGCGTCAGAGGCCTCCAGAATGGAAAGTGTTGCAGGGCTTTCTTGAAAGCAGCAAGGCCTGTCAGTGCAGCATCCTGCCTTATGACCCCAGGCTTAAGGGAATCAAGGTTTAAGCCCTGTCTCAACTCACATGACAATCTCCTTCCGTGTCTGATCCAGCATCATGTACTGCGTCCACTCCTGTTGAGTCTCGTATGTCTTAGATTGATCCACGATCTTTTGGAACATTGTTCTTTTCCTAGAAGACACACCAGTTTGTTAAATGAGCACATTTAGGATGAGGCAACCCATGGCCTTCTAACATGAGCTGTTTCATACAGAGGCTAATTAGAGCAATGTAATTAAAAACCAAACCAAAACAAACCAAAACAAAAACAAAAACCCAAAAAACACCTGGGAATGAAGACCTAGGTTCAACTCAGACTCAACCATGGGCTTGCTATCTGATCTTAGCTATTCTTCCCCTCATCTTGGTTTCCTCATCTGTATAACAGGAGGAAGAATATCTGACTCACAGAGTTCAGTGAGAGTGGATGCGTCCATAGCACAAAACAGACACTAAATCAGAACTGTGGTGTTCATTATTATTGTAGTCGTCAGTGTTGTTTTTGGTTTGACTGTGCCTCACAGCTTGCAGGATCTTACTTCCCCAACCAGGGACTGAACCCATGGCCATAAAATCCCTGAGTCTTAACCACTGGACTGCCAGGGAACCCCCTAGTCATTTTTATTCTTAAAATGAGAAGAAACACAGACTTGAAATACAAGGCGAGGTCTGTAGCAATGATCGCGATGTCCATCATGTGGATCGCATGCTCATGCTGCCTGCGATTGAGGTTCTGAAAGATATTCAGGCTCTAAAGAGAAAACCATGGGAGAGATGTGAGAAGAGACACTGGCAAGAAAGTCACTGAACTCCCCATGGCCACCTAGGTGACCGAAGAGGCAGTCCAGGCCAATGCCTGGCACCACTCAGGCTTCTGGTGAGAGGGCAGCTTCTTCTCATACCCCAAAGCCAGCACAGAGGGCCCCCATCCTACCTCATCTCTCAGCAGAGTTTTCCCAAACTCCAAGTGGTGTCTTTCCAAGATGGAGGACCCATGGAGCTTGGCCAGTGGGTTCTGGGATCTGAATGGGAGAGACAGAGAGAGGATCAACATGGAATGGCTGAGATGATGGTGAAGGACATCATCCATTCCTGCCACCTAATCCTGCAGACAGAGAGGCTGAAGTGCAGGAGTAAGAGGGGACTTGTCACACAGGAGGACAGTGGGAAATAGGACTAGATTAGCTGATGTCCTGACTCTCAGGCTTTAGCTTTCTCCACAGCTAACTCTGGGCTTTTCGGGGTCATGGCCTCCCTAGAAGTGTGGACACTAATACCCAGAAAAAGACACAGACACAAGGCCACTTGCACTTTTAGAGACCCCTCTCTGTAGCCATCCATGGACACTGGCACTGGGCCAGTGCTTTAAAGATCACCAAGCCCAGAGCCTCCAAACCTGATTCTTGGGAGAGGCCACTGGATTCCCACAAAGAGTGAAAGTGTGTCATGTCCAATTCTGTGACCCCATGAACTGTAGCCCACCAGGCTCTTCTGTCCATGGAATTCTCCAGGCAAGAGTACTGGAGTGGGTTGCCATTTCTTTCTCCAGGGGCTTTTCCCAACCCAGAGATCAAACCCATCACCTACATTGCAGGCAGATTCTTTACTGTCTGAGCTACTGGGGAAGCCTGAATTCCCATAAGCAATGTACTTATTCATGTCTTTACTCAATAAATATTTTGCTGAGCCAAGCACTGAGATCAGCACTTAGCTTCCCACAAGGTTAAATGTAAATACAATTTCTAACCTAAGAGCAGCAGGCAAGAACTGAGAAGACTCAGAGAAGCATGACTTACAATCTGTGGGCCCTGGGCAGAGCCTGGATATCACGTTTGTTCCTGCTCTGCCCACATGGTGGTCACAAGGGCCCCCCCGCCCCAAGACCATGGTTCAAGGACCCAGCCTCGGAGATGATCTAGCAATATAAGTTCTTTGATGTTATGGTCTGCCTGGTTTGCTCACCATGGCCAATCTGCCCCTCAGGCTTCTGGTGAGAGGGCAGCTTCTTCTCATACCCCAAAGCCAGCACAGAGGGCCCCCATCCTACCTCATCTCTCAGCAGAGTTTTCCCAAACTCCAAGTGGTGTCTTTCCAAGATGGAGGACCCATGGAGCTTGGCCAGTGGGTTCTGGGATCTGAATGGGAGAGACAGAGAGAGGATCAACATGGAATGGCTGAGATGATGGTGAAGGACATCATCCATTCCTGCCACCTAATCCTGCAGACAGAGAGGCTGAAGTGCAGGAGTAAGAGGGGACTTGTCACACAGGAGGACAGTGGGAAATAGGACTAGATTAGCTGATGTCCTGACTCTCAGGCTTTAGCATGCTGCACAGCTAACTCTAAGCTCCTTGGGGACATGGCCTCCCTAGAAGTGTGGACACTAATACCCAGAAAAAGACACAGACACAAGGCCACTTGCACTTTTAGAGACCCCTCTCTGTAGCCATCCATGGACACTGGCACTGGGCCAGTGCTTTAAAGATCACCAAGCCCAGAGCCTCCAAACCTGATTCTTGGGAGAGGCCACTGGATTCCCACAAAGAGTGAAAGTGTGTCATGTCCAATTCTGTGACCCCATGAACTGTAGCCCACCAGGCTCTTCTGTCCATGGAATTCTCCAGGCAAGAGTACTGGAGTGGGTTGCCATTTCTTTCTCCAGGGGCTTTTCCCAACCCAGAGATCAAACCCATCACCTACATTGCAGGCAGATTCTTTACTGTCTGAGCTACTGGGGAAGCCTGAATTCCCATAAGCAATGTACTTATTCATGTCTTTACTCAATAAATATTTTGCTGAGCCAAGCACTGAGATCAGCACTTAGCTTCCCACAAGGTTAAATGTAAATACAATTTCTAACCTAAGAGCAGCAGGCAAGAACTGAGAAGACTCAGAGAAGCATGACTTACAATCTGTGGGCCCTGGGCAGAGCCTGGATATCACGTTTGTTCCTGCTCTGCCCACATGGTGGTCACAAGGGCCCCCCCGCCCCAAGACCATGGTTCAAGGACCCAGCCTCGGAGATGATCTAGCAATATAAGTTCTTTGATGTTAGGGACTGCCTGGTTTGCTCACCATGGTACCTCCTTCGCCTAACATAGGGCCTATCACACTGGCATTGGGAGTGTTATAAACGCAAGGGGAATAAAGGAATCATTAGCTTTACTAACATATTGGCTTAAATTAGTTCAGCAGGTAGGAAGGAAAGAAGCAGAGTGAGAAAGCTTAAGATACTAGTTTCCTGTTGCTGCTCTTAAAAATTACCACAAACTTAATGGCTTAAACAGTGAAAATGTATTATCTCCTGGCTCTGGAGTTCAGAAGTCTAAAATGGGTTTGCAGGGCTGCTTTCCTTCTAGAGGCTCTAGAGGAGAGTCTGTTCCCCTGTATTCTTTATCTTATAGACTGCCCTACATTCCTCAGCTTGTGGCCCATCCTCCATCTTCAAAGCCAACAGTGTAGCATCTTCTGTCATCTCTGAGTTCCTTCCTCCTTCTTACAAAGACTCTTCTGACTCTTTGGGGGTCACTTGGATAACCAGGGATAATCCCTATATTTCGACATCCTTAATGTTTATGAAATTTCTTTGGAATGTAAGGCAACATATCCCCAGTCTCCAGGCACTAGGGTGTGGACATATTTAAGCGTCATTATTCTATCACAGGAGTTTGTCTAGATCCAAAGGGCAGGAGGAAGTGGGAAGCTGTGAACTGTGGGAATTCCCCATGGCAAGTAAATCTAAGACCCAATCAGACCTAGGCAATCAATTCCAGAGGTAGGAGATAGAGAGGAGGTCCAGTAAGAGCTGACTCACTTCATCTGGTAGAGATTGTTGGTGCCTCTGTGGTCAATGTCATGACAGAAGGCGGCGGTGACCATGGCCAGGGCCTCCAGGTCCGTGAAATATCGCTTCAGCTTTCCGGTCTGGAAGGGCAGTCAGAGATGCTACTCACTCCTTTTGTGTGGGGTTGGAAGCAAGGCTGAGAGGACAGGGGGGAGGGGGAGGGCCTGGAGCTTGGAAACAGGTCTGATCTTGGCTTTCTCCCTGGTGCCACAGGGTGACCAGATGTTTGCCGGGGCCAAGCTGCAGGATGTGGGACTTTGTGTGCTAGAACTGGGACAGTCCCAGGCAAACGGGAACGGTGGGTCCTCTTACTCTTGAGTCATCTTATTTGGTCCCATCTCTCTCTGGGCCTTAGTATCTTACTGTGCACACTCAAGGTGGAGGGTGTCAGACTGCATGATTGTGGAGAAATGGACAGCCTTGGAGTTGTAGGATTTAGAGGGTATTTGAACATGACCAGACTGGTAAAGCAAACCTTCCAAACCTGGTCTACTGGTTCAAACATGGCTCAGAGAAGTTTTCCCTAAATGTCCTGACTTAATTCCTTGTTTGTGCTGAGTGTTGACGTCAAGAATGGAAAAAACCCTGGGGAGGTGCCGCTGACTCGTGACTCTTAGAAATAAATCACATTTAAGCTGTATGTTTTTCAACTTCAGAGGCAGCCTGGCTAGAATTCCTGCCTCCAGGCCCTAATGCTTTCTCTGTCCTGATCATTCTGGCCACGAGGGCAAGGAATGAGGATGGGAACATTGGTCAAGGGCAAAGATGTGTGTCATAACCTGGACAGGAAAACAACTTTAAATGAAATATAAAAACTCCAAACCTTCTGAGACAAAAAGACTGACACATATGCACATAGGAATGTCTATCCAAGGATGTAATAGCACTATTTGTTATAGTGAAAGATCAAAAACAATCCTTGTGTTTAAAAGTAGGGAGCTAGGTAAAGAAACTCTTCTCAACTTAAACAATACAAAATACCATGAAGCCATACAGTTAGATCATGACTAAGCCTTGAAGACACTATACTAGGTGAAATTAGACCACAGAAAGACAAATACTATCTGATTCTACTTACGTAAGGTACCTGTAAGAAAGAAAATTGCATAGAGACTGAAAAAGTAGAATGCTTGTCCCCAGGGGCTGGGGACTGGAGAAATGGGGAGTCGCATTAATGTTGTTTAATGGAGATGGTGTCTATTTGGGAAGTTGGAAAATTTCTAGAGATGGAGAGTGGTGATAGTTGCACAATATTGTGGCATTTGAAAATTGCCTAATAGAGACAAAAAAATAAAGGCTGATCCCCCACAGGGTGACCAGATGTTTGCCGGGGCCAAGCTGCAGGATGTGGGACTTTGTGTGCTAGAACTGGGACAGTCCCAGGCAAACGGGAACGGTGGGTCCTCTTACTCTTGAGTCATCTTATTTGGTCCCATCTCTCTCTGGGCCTTAGTATCTTACTGTGCACACTCAAGGTGGAGGGTGTCAGACTGCATGATTGTGGAGAAATGGACAGCCTTGGAGTTGTAGGATTTAGAGGGTATTTGAACATGACCAGACTGGTAAAGCAAACCTTCCAAACCTGGTCTACTGGTTCAAACATGGCTCAGAGAAGTTTTCCCTAAATGTCCTGACTTAATTCCTTGTTTGTGCTGAGTGTTGACGTCAAGAATGGAAAAAACCCTGGGGAGGTGCCGCTGACTCGTGACTCTTAGAAATAAATCACATTTAAGCTGTATGTTTTTCAACTTCAGAGGCAGCCTGGCTAGAATTCCTGCCTCCAGGCCCTAATGCTTTCTCTGTCCTGATCATTCTGGCCACGAGGGCAAGGAATGAGGATGGGAACATTGGTCAAGGGCAAAGATGTGTGTCATAACCTGGACAGGAAAACAACTTTAAATGAAATATAAAAACTCCAAACCTTCTGAGACAAAAAGACTGACACATATGCACATAGGAATGTCTATCCAAGGATGTAATAGCACTATTTGTTATAGTGAAAGATCAAAAACAATCCTTGTGTTTAAAAGTAGGGAGCTAGGTAAAGAAACTCTTCTCAACTTAAACAATACAAAATACCATGAAGCCATACAGTTAGATCATGACTAAGCCTTGAAGACACTATACTAGGTGAAATTAGACCACAGAAAGACAAATACTATCTGATTCTACTTACGTAAGGTACCTGTAAGAAAGAAAATTGCATAGAGACTGAAAAAGTAGAATGCTTGTCCCCAGGGGCTGGGGACTGGAGAAATGGGGAGTCGCATTAATGTTGTTTAATGGAGATGGTGTCTATTTGGGAAGTTGGAAAATTTCTAGAGATGGAGAGTGGTGATAGTTGCACAATATTGTGGACGCATTTGATACCATCGAATTGTGCACCAAAATATGGTTAAAATTATAAATTTTAGGTTATGTATATTTTACCACAATAAGAAGTGTATGTTGAAAAAATCCAATTGGTATAATTTATATATTTTCAAATTAAAACGTCTATTACAGAATCAGGGCTTCCCTGGTGGTCCATTGGGTAAAGGGTCTACCTTGCAGTGCAAGGGGTGCCCATTCGATCCCTGGCTAGGGAAGATCCCATGTGCTGCAGAGCAGCTGAACCAGTGTGTCCAGGTATGAGCTAGAGTTCCGGAGCACATGTGCTCAGACCCAGTGCTTTGCAATGAGAGAGACCAATGCAATGGGAGGCCCACACAGGCCAAAGAATAAAGATGGATGAAAATAAATAAATAAAAAACCAGTAAAAGAGGTCCCCAAAAGGTTAAAATATATATATATATATATATATATATATATATATTACAGAATCATATTCTTTCATTGGTTATAAATAAAACAAACTGTGTGTGTGTGTGAAGAAATGCCTCGATGTTTCTAGAAGGAAATCTGGAAGGAGTTGTGCCATGGTTTTCTCCAAATACTGGCCTGGGGGTGGGAGTAGGATGTTGCTTTCTTTCACTTTCTACTTTGCATACTTCTCTCTTCTTGACATTCATGTATGCTAAGCATGTATCTTTTTGCATATTTTTTTAAAAAGGCAATAAACAGAAGAACGATGCTGCTGCTGCCCAGGGAGCTGCATGAAGTGTCTGTGGTGGCGGGAACCCCCAGCCTCCCGAGGTCCTGCCCCCACGCTGTCCCCGTACCACCAGTAAGGAGAACATGGTCTGCCCCACGTTGAAGCCGTGCCGCCAGTTGTGGTAGGTGATCCTGCGGTAGCCCTTACTCAAGGAATACATGAACCGCACCAGGGCCTGCGAACACACACACAGCACATTCGTGAGGCAGCAGCACGCCGCCGGGGCGGGGCGAGGTGGAGGGTACTCTGCCTGTGGAAACCGTACTGGAATGCAAGTGGGAACTAGCAATAGATGCAGGAAGACTGTGAGAGCACTTGGCAAATGGCTGGATACTATAACAATGGACGTGGCTGTGAAGGCTCTGAGAGAGGCTTACAGGAGGTATATGAGAGAAAACCAAAGGCGTCTTAGAATCCGTGGCTCTCAAACTTGAGTGTGTGTGCATTGCTGCACCATGTGAGAAGGTCTTGTTAAAACAATTTCTGATTCCTCCCAGCTACGGGAGAGAGCAGGGAGAGAGAGGGTGAACGTGTGTGTGTGTGTGTGTGTGTGTGTTGGTGCACTCATGGCAGCATTGATCCATGTGCAGGTGGTGCTGTTGTGGTTTGAGACAACACATATAGAACTGCTGCTTGAATCAAAGAAGTCTAGAAAATTCTGCACACAATCCACCTCCCGCCCCTTCCTGCCCATCCCCACACCTCTCCATGCACAGCCCACCTAAGGAATCCTGCAGGGGAAAAAGCCCTGTTTAAATGAATTTCACCCACATTTCCACCCTGTAAAACTGTGGGATCGTTTTTTGGTTTTGGGGTTTTTGTGGTTTTTTTGCATCCCATTTATTCACAGCCTTCAGAACTCAGTGCCTCAGAACCCAGCTTGAGAAACACCACAGTTCAGAGGAACCACGTGTGTCCTTTCTGATAAATAACTCATCTGTGTGATGTGACTAATACTTGAAATCCTAAAAGCTGAGGTACACTCTTTTCAAGGCAGTTTACGGATGGAAGGTTTTTTTTTCACAAGCAACAAAAGAAAAGGGGAAAAAAGAGGGAAAATCAAAGACTTGTTTCAACCTCACCTCCTGAGGAATGTGAAATTTATCCACCACTTTGAGCTCATAGTACATCTGTATTCCACATTTCACCAGCTCCAGTTCTGTCAGGGGCAGGTCGCTGAAGTGGAATTTATTAATTTCATATTCGTCTGCATCTGGCAGCTCTTCTTGCTGTGTGAAACATGGAGCCATGTGACAGAGGCACATGAAGCGTCCCTGGGTCCCTCCCTCTCCCCACCCCGCAGCCCTGACCCTGTCCCCAGTTTGGGCCCCGGAAGGCACTTTCCGAGAGGGCCAGGAATGCAAGTGGGAACTAGCAATGGCAGGAAGACTGTGAGAGCACTTGGCAAATGGCTGGATACTATAACAATGGACGTGGCTGTGAAGGCTCTGAGAGAGGCTTACAGGAGGTATATGAGAGAAAACCAAAGGCGTCTTAGAATCCGTGGCTCTCAAACTTGAGTGTGTGTGCATTGCTGCACCATGTGAGAAGGTCTTGTTAAAACAATTTCTGATTCCTCCCAGCTACGGGAGAGAGCAGGGAGAGAGAGGGTGAACGTGTGTGTGTGTGTGTGTGTGTGTGTTGGTGCACTCATGGCAGCATTGATCCATGTGCAGGTGGTGCTGTTGTGGTTTGAGACAACACATATAGAACTGCTGCTTGAATCAAAGAAGTCTAGAAAATTCTGCACACAATCCACCTCCCGCCCCTTCCTGCCCATCCCCACACCTCTCCATGCACAGCCCACCTAAGGAATCCTGCAGGGGAAAAAGCCCTGTTTAAATGAATTTCACCCACATTTCCACCCTGTAAAACTGTGGGATCGTTTTTTGGTTTTGGGGTTTTTGTGGTTTTTTTGCATCCCATTTATTCACAGCCTTCAGAACTCAGTGCCTCAGAACCCAGCTTGAGAAACACCACAGTTCAGAGGAACCACGTGTGTCCTTTCTGATAAATAACTCATCTGTGTGATGTGACTAATACTTGAAATCCTAAAAGCTGAGGTACACTCTTTTCAAGGCAGTTTACAGATGGAAGGTTTTTTTTTTTAACAAGGAAAAAAAGAAAAGGGGAAAAAAGAGGGAAAATCAAAGATTTGTTTCAACCTCACCTCCTGAGGAATGTGAAATTTATCCACCACTTTGAGCTCATAGTACATCTGTATTCCACATTTCACCAGCTCCAGTTCTGTCAGGGGCAGGTCGCTGAAGTGGAATTTATTAATTTCATATTCGTCTGCATCTGGCAGCTCTTCTTGCTGTGTGAAACATGGAGCCATGTGACAGAGGCACATGAAGCGTCCCTGGGTCCCTCCCTCTCCCCACCCCGCAGCCCTGACCCTGTCCCCAGTTTGCTGGAAGGATGAGAGCCAAGTGGCAAGGGCCACACTTGGCCGAGATGCTCCCCGTGCGCGCCGGCAGCACTCCCTGTGCTGGTAACAAGCCGAGGCTAGCGCTGCCGTCCCCGCTCACCAGGATCTCCGCCAGCTCTTCTTCCTCGCATTCCCAGGGTTCCTTCCCAAACACCTCTCTGGTTTTCTGCCAGGGCCCGAAAGAGCAGAGAAAAAAAATTGGTATACTACATCTAAGGTCAAAATATGTCTCTGATTTTCCATTTCCTTTTTTCTTCTTCCTCCAAAGTTCTTGCAATACAGCTACCAACTCAGAGGCTGCCACTCAACATTTATTGACAATTAAATTCAAGGTCATGGGCTCTGGAGTCAGGGAGTCCTGCATGCAAGTTCAAGCTCTGTCAGTTGGATTCCCCCATTCCCTCATCTGCAAAATGGGGATAAAAATGTACTTAACTGGCAAATTGAAATATGCAAAGTCATTTTAAAGACCATATATGCAAGTAAATTAAATAATGCATGTAAGTCACTGCAAGCTTGTCCATAATGAATGCTAGGATTAAATAATGCTGTTGTGGATAGTCTTATTGTTTTTCTTACTGACTCGGGGTTTGGAGGTCTTGCTCATGGTCCTGGCTTTTCCTCTCACTGTGTGACTTGAGCCAAGTTCCTTCCTCTCTGGGCCTATTTCTGCATATGCTGCAGGAGGAGAGGAGCGTGGACCCAAGCAGTTGCTTCAGATTTCTTGATCTAGAGCACAGTCTAGTAACTTGGAACTGGTTCATTGAGGCTGTGCCTCCAGAGGGTCTACATAGCCATCATTTGACTTAAAATTGTGGACTGAGACAAGCAAATTGTGGACAATTTGGATGTGGTTCATCAAATTGTTTTTACATAGCCATTTTTTGAAACCTCACCTGAGGAATGTGAAATTTATCCACCACTTTGAGCTCATAGTACATCTGTATTCCACATTTCACCAGCTCCAGTTCTGTCAGGGGCAGGTCGCTGAAGTGGAATTTATTAATTTCATATTCGTCTGCATCTGGCAGCTCTTCTTGCTGTGTGAAACATGGAGCCATGTGACAGAGGCACATGAAGCGTCCCTGGGTCCCTCCCTCTCCCCACCCCGCAGCCCTGACCCTGTCCCCAGTTTGCTGGAAGGATGAGAGCCAAGTGGCAAGGGCCACACTTGGCCGAGATGCTCCCCGTGCGCGCCGGCAGCACTCCCTGTGCTGGTAACAAGCCGAGGCTAGCGCTGCCGTCCCCGCTCACCAGGATCTCCGCCAGCTCTTCTTCCTCGCATTCCCAGGGTTCCTTCCCAAACACCTCTCTGGTTTTCTGCCAGGGCCCGAAAGAGCAGAGAAAAAAAATTGGTATACTACATCTAAGGTCAAAATATGTCTCTGATTTTCCATTTCCTTTTTTCTTCTTCCTCCAAAGTTCTTGCAATACAGCTACCAACTCAGAGAGGCTGCCACTCAACATTTATTGACAATTAAATTCAAGGTCATGGGCTCTGGAGTCAGGGAGTCCTGCATGCAAGTTCAAGCTCTGTCAGTTGGATTCCCCCATTCCCTCATCTGCAAAATGGGGATAAAAATGTACTTAACTGGCAAATTGAAATATGCAAAGTCATTTTAAAGACCATATATGCAAGTAAATTAAATAATGCATGTAAGTCACTGCAAGCTTGTCCATAATGAATGCTAGGATTAAATAATGCTGTTGTGGATAGTCTTATTGTTTTTCTTACTGACTCGGGGTTTGGAGGTCTTGCTCATGGTCCTGGCTTTTCCTCTCACTGTGTGACTTGAGCCAAGTTCCTTCCTCTCTGGGCCTATTTCTGCATATGCTGCAGGAGGAGAGGAGCGTGGACCCAAGCAGTTGCTTCAGATTTCTTGATCTAGAGCACAGTCTAGTAACTTGGAACTGGTTCATTGAGGCTGTGCCTCCAGAGGGTCTACATAGCCATCATTTGACTTAAAATTGTGGACTGAGACAAGCAAATTGTGGACAATTTGGATGTGGTTCATCCAAATTGAATATTCTCTTCTTTGAATTTCTCAGTGATTGGGATCAAAATGATCAGATTTGCTGTGATCTCTTTCCAGTTTAAGAAATGCCCTCTGAACATATGGGATTACGTTGTTTCAACTTGTGCAGTGTATAAACCAATGATTCTTGGTAACTCAGCTGGGCGTCATAGCTAATGTTCTTTGTCTAATTCACTTGGAAAACCTTGATCTTTTTGAGTCCCAAATTCCAGGAATTGGTGGATCACTGAGTCTCACATATCTCTGAAAGTCTGCCATCCCTTTCCCACCCAGGTGGGACTCTCTTCCATAGCATACTTGATATAGGATCATCTAGCCTGTGTTGTAATACTTCCCATGATAGGGTGCTCACTACCTTCCAAATCAGCCCTTTCAGAACAGTGATAGTTTGCTCATCATTCTGATAAATGTTAAGTGAGACCTATTTAGTGAGCTGGGTGATTTGGGGATAAGTTCCTTCCTTCTTCTGGCCTTCAGTTTCTTCATGTCTGCAATTAAGATGAAAATCCTTACCCTGCCTATTTTTCTGGGCTATTGTAAGCACTGTAAGTGTGAAAATACCTTATATGCTGTGCAGTGATGGAACTATGTGATGGCTTCCTACAAGCAGCTAAGCCCTCTCTGAACTATTTCTCTGCTTGGAAAGATTGAGTCTCCTAAATGAGCTGCCCTCATGGACGGAGGCTCTGAGCAACCGACCATTACCCATCGGTGTGTCAGATAGAGCTTCCTCTCAGAGCAGGACTTGTGGTTGGTGACTCTGTCTCTAGTATCCAGTCAGCCCTGAGCACAGACGAAAATGGCGTTTCTAGAGTTGTTACGCCAAGGCGTGGTTTTAAGACTGAGCTAACCCTGGAGGACAGCTGTTCTCAGAGTAGCCTAGTCTTGAGTAGAAATAGGGAACAAGCACTGCTCACCAGGATGGTCTGGATTTCTTCATTGTCACACTTCACATGGTATTTCACCATGTCTTGGAAAATATCCTTCCTGTTTTCAAGTCTGTTCATTGACTCATAAGTGTCAGGATTTAAGACAGACCAGCCCAGGAATTGAGCCAAAGACTAAAAGGAAAGAAGGGAAGAATCAAAAGGGAGAACATTCAGGTGTGATCCTGCCTCTGTAGCTTGAGGCCAGTCTAAGCCTCTATCTTCTCAGCTATCAAATAGTTGTGGTTGGCTCCTCAAAGAGATGCTGTGAGGATAAGACGAAATGATGCATGAGAATGCTCTCTGAATAAAGCTCAAGCACAGTGTCATCCTCATGCCTAAAAACTTCACAAAAAGGGAAGGTGTCTGTATGTGGGGACAGAGGATATAAGTGAACTCTCTATACTTTCTGCTTAACTTTGCTGTGACCCTACAGCTTCTCTAAAAGGTGAAGCTGGTTACTTCTTCAAGAAGGGAGTGTAGAGGTCTTTAACAACTGAGGCAGTGCAGGAGAGCCAAGCACAAACATTGAATCAGGCAAATATCTACAAACTGAGCCCCCTTCTCTCCTGGGGTGTGGTAGCAACCTGCCAGGGCCCCACCACACAGCCCTGGAAGCCAAGTTCACTGGAGAGCTGACTCTGAATCCCACGTCCAGAGGCCTCCTCAAATACCATACCTCCATGAGGGTCTCATCCATCTCATCAAAGGGTTTCCCATCTTTACGATTGTAAAATGTGGCCACCCCAACAATTTCTTCCTTCTTGTTCACAATCGGCATAGAAAGGACATTTTTAATTGTCCATCCAGACTCATCCAGAGGCTCCTTCTGCAAGAGAAGAGCCAGAATAAGTTGCTTGGATACCAGGCTGCAGATACATCCACGGTGGACTTCATACTATGTTGTGATTGGCTGATGGGATGGCAGGAGGGTATGTGCCAGGCACAGAGATGAGCTGTCCTCTCAGAGCAGGACTTTTTTCTGTCTCTAGTATCCAGTCAGCCCTGAGCACAGACGAAATGGCGTTTCTAGAGTTGTTACGCCAAGGCGTGGTTTTAAGACTGAGCTAACCCTGGAGGACAGCTGTTCTCAGAGTAGCCTAGTCTTGAGTAGAAATAGGGAACAAGCACTGCTCACCAGGATGGTCTGGATTTCTTCATTGTCACACTTCACATGGTATTTCACCATGTCTTGGAAAATATCCTTCCTGTTTTCAAGTCTGTTCATTGACTCATAAGTGTCAGGATTTAAGACAGACCAGCCCAGGAATTGAGCCAAAGACTAAAAGGAAAGAAGGGAAGAATCAAAAGGGAGAACATTCAGGTGTGATCCTGCCTCTGTAGCTTGAGGCCAGTCTAAGCCTCTATCTTCTCAGCTATCAAATAGTTGTGGTTGGCTCCTCAAAGAGATGCTGTGAGGATAAGACGAAATGATGCATGAGAATGCTCTCTGAATAAAGCTCAAGCACAGTGTCATCCTCATGCCTAAAAACTTCACAAAAAGGGAAGGTGTCTGTATGTGGGGACAGAGGATATAAGTGAACTCTCTATACTTTCTGCTTAACTTTGCTGTGACCCTACAGCTTCTCTAAAAGGTGAAGCTGGTTACTTCTTCAAGAAGGGAGTGTAGAGGTCTTTAACAACTGAGGCAGTGCAGGAGAGCCAAGCACAAACATTGAATCAGGCAAATATCTACAAACTGAGCCCCCTTCTCTCCTGGGGTGTGGTAGCAACCTGCCAGGGCCCCACCACACAGCCCTGGAAGCCAAGTTCACTGGAGAGCTGACTCTGAATCCCACGTCCAGAGGCCTCCTCAAATACCATACCTCCATGAGGGTCTCATCCATCTCATCAAAGGGTTTCCCATCTTTACGATTGTAAAATGTGGCCACCCCAACAATTTCTTCCTTCTTGTTCACAATCGGCATAGAAAGGACATTTTTAATTGTCCATCCAGACTCATCCAGAGGCTCCTTCTGCAAGAGAAGAGCCAGAATAAGTTGCTTGGATACCAGGCTGCAGATACATCCACGGTGGACTTCATACTATGTTGTGATTGGCTGATGGGATGGCAGGAGGGTATGTGCCAGGCACAGAGATGAGTGCTGTTAGAGCTAAAGAAGCCCCCAGTCCAGGGAGGGAGTGTTAGATACAGGAGCTAACTCCAGGGGACTGGCTTAACAGGGGCCCCGTTGGTGACGCTTGTAACTTTGAAATCATCAACTAGATATACTCTGCCCCTTCTGCCTCTCAACCTGCCTGTCTGTATTTCATACCATTTTATCTCCATGGGCCTCAATTTTCTCATCTCTAGGTGGGGACAATAGTAAGAGTGTGTGCCTCATGGGACAAACGAAAAAATAGAGTTGAAATTTCTTGGTCAATTAGAAGGTGCTCTTTGTGAGTCATTTCCTATCTGAGCCTCGCTTTCGCCATTTCTAAACTGGGAATAACTAGACTCGCTAATTTCTAGGCTCTTTTCCCACTGATTCAATAAAGATCTAGCAAGTGTTTTTACAGCAAGAGCTAGGAAACCAAGGCAAGTGAAGCACACGTGTTATTCTCAAGCTGCCCACCGTCTGGAAGGTGAACAGGCAACCACACTGCCTGTGGGAAGTTCTCTAAGGTACTGTGGGAGCCAGGGAAGGGAAGGAAGTCAAGAAAGACTTCCTGGAGTCAGAGTCCTCCAGCTCAGATGTTCAAAGGTTTTGAAGGTGGCACGATGATGGTTATTATTATTTATGTAACACCAGAACTTAGCACCCGGTAGGAGAGTGACACTAGAGGAATGTAGAATATAGTCCAAAGGGTGCAGGGCTGTCAGTCAGGAAGCTTCAAGGCCTGCCTTCCTCCCAGCTCTCTTTCTAACCTTGGGGGAATCCCTTCCCTCTGAAGGCCCTGATAAGGAGGTGGATTTTATCAAGCGTGAAATGGGCTAGCATTAAAATTTTTTAAGGAGAGAAGCTATGTGATACAGCCTGTTTTTGTTTGTTTGTTTTTAATCACTTAGGCTACTTTGTGGAGATATAAGACTGTAATCTAAAAACAAAGATCAGATTTGATTTATGAATGTGAGTAAACTGTAATTTATCAGATGACTTAGGTAAAGACCAAGTTCTGCGGTTCTCATCATGTCAGCAACTCTCAGCAACAGTCTGTCGTGTCATCCTGATGTGGTCAACACATCAGTATCACAGCATAAGACATACAATTTTAACCTTAGAAGGAGATTCTAAGACCTTTCATGATGTTCTTTAAAGCGCAAACAAATATTCACTCATTTTTCTATGAGTCATTTTTGTTTTCTTCTTCATTATTTCCTGACCACTCATGATTTGGTTTCTCTATACCTAGCACGTTAAATTTAACAAATATTGACAGGGCACCCACAGCTGAAGATGTTAGGAAAAATAAGCCACACACACAAAAAACATTTTTTCAAAAAAGAGAAAGATAAGCCACAAGTTTTGACCTAAGGAAGCCAATATTTTGCCGAGAGGAATTAGTCTAAAAGGAAAGGAAGGAACATAAAAGATGAGGTACGGGAAATAGAGTGACGAAGACAAACTCCTGGGCACGGCCCTGCAGGCCCCGTGTCACCTGGCCTCTACCTCTCCCCCTGGAATTCCTCCTGCCCCTCTCCCTTCAGGCTCATTGGTCTACTCTGGTTCCTTTTAACAAGCCTTCTCTTACCTGCAATCCTCTCTCCTTTCTTTACTGCCCAAACATAATTTCTCAGGGACACATTCCTTGATTCTCTCTGGATGAACTGACATTCATCTCTCTCTGGATGAGCCTCCCCCGCTGACATTCCCTCCTCTGCCCTTCTCCTGGCCACGTGTCTCTCTCTCCATATGATCATGAGCTCCCTGAAAACACAGGCCAGGCCTGTCTGGTCCACCTCTGTAGCCAGTGGAACATTGTGCCAATACCTGGCCCAGAGTGTACCTTCCACAAACATTTTTTTAAAAAAAGACACATAGGGCTTCCCCTGGTGATCCAGTGGGTAAGGACACCGCCTTGCAGTGCAAGGGCTGCCGGTTCGATCCCTGGCCTGGGAAGATCCCACATGCCGTGGAGCGGCTGGACTGATGTGTCCAATCACCAAGCCGGAGCTCTGGCGCGCATGCGCCCAGAGCTGGCGCTCTGCAACGACAGACGCCACCGTGATGGGAGGCCCGCAGGAGCCAAAGAACAAAGACGATGAAAATGGAGAAATGAAAGACCAATGGAAGTGGCCCGCCCACTCCCCTCCCTCCCCAACCCGACCCCCGCCCAAAATAAATAAATAAATAAATCTTTTAAAAAAAAAGACACATAGACAATATCAAATGGAATCCAAAATAAGATTCCTTGATAATCTTAAGGAGACGGAAGTGATATTTAGCCAAGGGAAGCAGAATAAAATTTCATAGAAGTTTCATAGCATTTGCAGCTGTCATTCAAGGTCAGAGGGGATGTGGGTAAGAGATGGTGGTGAGGGAGATAACAGCGTAAGCAAATGTCCCAAGGCCAGAAAGCAAGGGCTGTAAACCTTAAAACCAAATGGGACTTTGGAATTTATCAAATTAATTCTCTCCCCACTTCCATGGGCGCATGACTTTTTTCCACTCACATTTTCATTTTGCAGAGACTGCTTCCCAATAAAGTAGATGGATTCGAATGCATTCTAACGCTCCTTGGGGGAAAACATATCACATGACTAGAGAACAAATGAAAAATGACTTACCTGGAATGCAAAAAAGTCCTCCGCAGGCGCATTCATAATGTTGCAAATCTGAAAGCCGTGAAGAGAAATAATGTAGTTACAATTAGACTTGACTGAGTACCCATCGAGGGCACTGTGCATGCTGTTTTCCAAAATACCACATCCTTGCCCAAGGCATTCACATTCATTAGGTAGACATGTTTATGATAGTTTTGAATTATTAACTGAGGCTACTGGATAGGAAAGCTGTCTTATAAACACAACTTCTTACCATTTGGTTTACTTCTGAGTCATTTTGAAGCTTTGAAAAAGTTAAGGCTATAATTTGTCCTTTTTAATAGCTGTATAGTGTCCCATGTTCTTTTTTTACAGTAGTTTTTTCATCTCATTTATCTTTTGTTTTTAGTTATGCATATCCATATACCTATTTTTCAGATTCTTTTCCCATTGCAGAGTATTGTGTAGAGTTCCCTATGCTGTACAGTAGGTCATTGTTGATTATCTGTTCTGTATATGGTAGGGTGTATATACTGATCTGAACCTCCTAATTTATCCCTCCCACCCTATATTTTCCCTTTTGGTAATAATAAACTTGTTTTCTAAGTCTGTGAGTCTGTTTCTGTTCTGTATATAAGGTCATTTCTGTCTTATTTTTCTTTTAGATTCCATATATAAGTGATAGCATGTGCTTTGTAGATACTATATACCGTCACTTATATGTGGAATCTTACTGATTATTTGTAGAGTTTTTGGTGATGGCCATTCTGACCAGTGTGAAATGATACCTCATTGTAGTTTCGATTTGCATTTCTCTAATAATTAGTCACGTTGAGCACTTTGTACTTGTGTTTTTGGCCATCTGCATGCTTTCTTTGGAGAAATATCTATTTGGATCTTCTGCCTTCATTTTGATTGGATTATCCATTTTTTCCTTTGGATATAGATCTGCATGAGTTGTTTGTGTATTCTGGAGATTATTTTAGGGTTTTTTTTTTTTTGTCATTACTGCTATGGTGAGGAGATAACAGCGTAAGCAAATGTCCCAAGGCCAGAAAGCAAGGGCTGTAAACCTTAAAACCAAATGGGACTTTGGAATTTATCAAATTAATTCTCTCCCCACTTCCATGGGCGCATGACTTTTTTCCACTCACATTTTCATTTTGCAGAGACTGCTTCCCAATAAAGTAGATGGATTCGAATGCATTCTAACGCTCCTTGGGGGAAAACATATCACATGACTAGAGAACAAATGAAAAATGACTTACCTGGAATGCAAAAAAGTCCTCCGCAGGCGCATTCATAATGTTGCAAATCTGAAAGCCGTGAAGAGAAATAATGTAGTTACAATTAGACTTGACTGAGTACCCATCGAGGGCACTGTGCATGCTGTTTTCCAAAATACCACATCCTTGCCCAAGGCATTCACATTCATTAGGTAGACATGTTTATGATAGTTTTGAATTATTAACTGAGGCTACTGGATAGGAAAGCTGTCTTATAAACACAACTTCTTACCATTTGGTTTACTTCTGAGTCATTTTGAAGCTTTGAAAAAGTTAAGGCTATAATTTGTCCTTTTTAATAGCTGTATAGTGTCCCATGTTCTTTTTTTACAGTAGTTTTTTCATCTCATTTATCTTTTGTTTTTAGTTATGCATATCCATATACCTATTTTTCAGATTCTTTTCCCATTGCAGAGTATTGTGTAGAGTTCCCTATGCTGTACAGTAGGTCATTGTTGATTATCTGTTCTGTATATGGTAGGGTGTATATACTGATCTGAACCTCCTAATTTATCCCTCCCCACCCTATATTTTCCCTTTTGGTAATAATAAACTTGTTTTCTAAGTCTGTGAGTCTGTTTCTGTTCTGTATATAAGGTCATTTCTGTCTTATTTTTCTTTTAGATTCCATATATAAGTGATAGCATGTGCTTTGTAGATACTATATACCGTCACTTATATGTGGAATCTTACTGATTATTTGTAGAGTTTTTGGTGATGGCCATTCTGACCAGTGTGAAATGATACCTCATTGTAGTTTCGATTTGCATTTCTCTAATAATTAGTCACGTTGAGCACTTTGTACTTGTGTTTTTGGCCATCTGCATGCTTTCTTTGGAGAAATATCTATTTGGATCTTCTGCCTTCATTTTTGATTGGATTATCCATTTTTTTTCCTTTTTGGATATAGATCTGCATGAGTTGTTTGTGTATTCTGGAGATTAATCCTTTGTTGATTGCTTTGTTTGTGTTTTCTCCCATTCTGTGTGTTGTCTTTTGTTCTGTTTATGATTACCTTAGCTATGCAAAGGCTTTTAGGTTTAAGGAGGTCTCCTTGTATACTGTTTTCATTTGCATTTCTCTAGGAGGTGGATCCAAAGAGATACTTCTGTGGTTTATGTCAGAAAGTGTTCTGCCTATGTTTTCCTCTAGGGATATTATAGAGTCCAGTCCTACATTTAGCTTTTTAATTCATTTTGAGTTTAATTTTGTATATGGTCTTAGGGAATGTTCTAATTTCATTCTTTTACATGTAGCTGTCCAGTTTTCCCAGCACCACTTATTGAGGAGACTGTCTTTTCTCCATTGTATAGTCTTGCCTCCTTTGTTATAGATTAATTGACCATAGCTTGTGGGTGTATTTCTGGGCTTCCTATCCTGTTCCATTGATCTATAAGTCTGTCTTTGTATTGACACCATGCTCTTTTGATTACTGTAGCTTTATAGTTAGGTGTTCCATTTTCTTTTCTTTTTTGAGTATTTAGTTATGTTATTTTTAAAAAAATTAATATAAATAATGCTATTCTAAACATCTTTGAATCAATTATACTTGTTTTGTCAGGAAGGAGTTTTTCTTGTGGTATAAATGTTACACCAGGTGAAGAAGTAAAAGGTGCTGGAGCTCTGGCTGTATATTGCAACATTTCTCTCCTAAAAACTGGACCACTTTACTCTACTATGCTGATCACCTTTTCCTGACCCCTTTAGAGCCCTGACCATGGGGCCACTGTTTGTCAAGATTTTTCCATAAGATGTTGCAGAAAATCCATACTTTTTGGCCAACCCAGTAGTAACCATCCAGGCTTTCTCCTCCTCTTGGATTCTCTACCTTCTCATTACCCATCCACACCTCAGAAGACCACCTGCTGGTTTCTGAACCCCCTCACCCCCAAGCCTGCTCTCATCAGGGCCATCTGTGACCTCCTAATTGTCAAGCCCAATGGGGTTCTTATTTCACTAGGTCATTTTTATTATATTTGGTATTCTCACTCTCTATGGAAACTTTCCACTTCCTTGGTTTCCATGACACTACCCTCTCCTAGTTCTCTAGACATCTTTGAACCCTTCTCCCTATTCTCCTTCACATGGTCTTCTTCCTCCAGCCAGTCTTTTTACTCTTTTTCTCTTTTAATTTTGGCCTCTTTTATTGGTTTTCCATTTGTTTATTTTTCATCTGTCTTTATTCTTTGGCCTGTGTGGGCCTCCCATTGCAGTGGCCCCTCTCCTTGCAGGGCACTGACTCTGCACGCATGCGCTCAGAGCACTGACTCAGTAGTTGGACACATCTGCCCGTGGCAAGTGGGATCTTCCCAGGCCAGGCATCGATCCGGTGCCCTTGTACTGCAAGGTGGAATCTTTACCCACTGGACCACCAGGAAGCCCCATTATTTTAATTTATTTTTTAATTGAGGGATAATAACTTTACAGAGTTTTGTTGTTTACTACCAAACATCAACGTGAATCAGCCAGAGTCCACCCAGTCCTTCAATGCTGGCATCCTCCAATATTCTACCCTGAGTCCCTCTCCTCTCTCTGGTAACTTTATCTACACTCACCGTTTCATCTGCTAAGAAATGGTCAAGGACTATATTCTGGGCTTCCTATCCTGTTCCATTGATCTATAAGTCTGTCTTTGTATTGACACCATGCTCTTTTGATTACTGTAGCTTTATAGTTAGGTGTTCCATTTTCTTTTCTTTTTTGAGTATTTAGTTATGTTATTTTTAAAAATTAATATAAATAATGCTATTCTAAACATCTTTGAATCAATTATACTTGTTTTGTCAGGAAGGCGTTTTTCTTGTGGTATAAATGTTACACCAGGTGAAGAAGTAAAAGGTGCTGGAGCTCTGGCTGTATATTGCAACATTTCTCTCCTAAAAACTGGACCACTTTACTCTACTATGCTGATCACCTTTTCCTGACCCCTTTAGAGCCCTGACCATGGGGCCACTGTTTGTCAAGATTTTTCCATAAGATGTTGCAGAAAATCCATACTTTTTGGCCAACCCAGTAGTAACCATCCAGGCTTTCTCCTCCTCTTGGATTCTCTACCTTCTCATTACCCATCCACACCTCAGAAGACCACCTGCTGGTTTCTGAACCCCCTCACCCCCAAGCCTGCTCTCATCAGGGCCATCTGTGACCTCCTAATTGTCAAGCCCAATGGGGTTCTTATTTCACTAGGTCATTTTTATTATATTTGGTATTCTCTCTCTCTATGGAAACTTTCCACTTCCTTGGTTTCCATGACACTACCCTCTCCTAGTTCTCTAGACATCTTTGAACCCTTCTCCCTATTCTCCTTCACATGGTCTTCTTCCTCCAGCCAGTCTTTTTACTCTTTTTCTCTTTTAATTTTGGCCTCTTTTATTGGTTTTCCATTTGTTTATTTTTCATCTGTCTTTATTCTTTGGCCTGTGTGGGCCTCCCATTGCAGTGGCCCCTCTCCTTGCAGGGCACTGACTCTGCACGCATGCGCTCCAGAGCACTGACTCAGTAGTTGGACACATCTGCCCCGTGGCAAGTGGGATCTTCCCAGGCCAGGCATCGATCCGGTGCCCCTTGTACTGCAAGGTGGAATCTTTACCCACTGGACCACCAGGGAAGCCCCATTATTTTAATTTATTTTTTAATTGAGGGATAATAACTTTACAGAGTTTTGTTGTTTACTACCAAACATCAACGTGAATCAGCCAGAGTCCACCCAGTCCTTCAATGCTGGCATCCTCCAATATTCTACCCTGAGTCCCTCTCCTCTCTCTGGTAACTTTATCTACACTCACCGTTTCATCTGCTAAGAAATGGTCAAGGACTATATTATTGTCCCATACTATAATATTGTCCGCATTGAGGTCAGTACAAATCTCTATCTTTTTTTTTTTAAGATTTATTTATTTATTTATTTTGGGTGGGGGTCGGGTTGGGGAGGGAGGGGAGTGGGCAGGCCACTTCTATTGGTCTTTTATTTCTCTATTTTCCTCTGTCTTTGTTCTTTGGGCCGTGTGGGCCTCCCATCGCAGTGGCATCGGTCGTTGCAGAGCACCCGCTCTGGGCGCATGCACCCCAGAGCTCCGACTCGGTAATTGGACACATCAGTCCAGCCACTCCGCGGCACGTGGGATCTTCCCAGGCCAGAGCACGAACCGGCGCCCCTTGCACTGCAAGGCGGTGTCTTTACCCACTGGACCACCAGGGGAAGCCCTCTACCTTTTTTTGATGCAACAGAAGAGCTCCATCTCTAGCCCTTTTCTAGCCCCACAGTGGCAGAGTCATGTCTTTAGCTACTTTCTGAACACTTGCTCCTGAAAAAAGTCTCTGTCACACCTTGACTGAAACTGATCTCAGCATGTTACATCCAGAACTGGTGGCAGCATTATCCATCCAGCCTAGAAGTCTGAAATAGACTTTGCCCTTCTCTCCCTCCCTCTCTTACAATTGACACAAAGCCCTCTCACTGTTAGGTCTGAGTTCTAATCATCCTCTCTCCACCTCATCTCTGAGTCATGAGTATTAAATGAGCAAATGTACTCACTGTCTGGCTTATCGTAAGCACTCTATGACTGTTAACAATGAAGACAGTGTTCTTTACTGCCTCTGTCTTTGTTGAGATGCTCCTCCTCTCTTGTTTGTGATGACACACTTTCCTCTCTGCTTCCAGTCTTAGCCTCTTCAGATCTATTTTCCACAGAGTTTTCTTTCTATAATAAAAACTTCATTGTGCCAAGCTCATGCTTAAAAACTTATCCCCTGTGCATTAAAGTTCCACCCTCTTGACCTGGCATCAAAGGCTGCTGTGGTCTGGCCCCTCCCTCCTTCCTTCTCAGGCCTCATCTCTTGCCATCTTCCTGTCTCACAGCTAATACTCCAGCCCCTCTGAACTGCACACACCATGTTGCTTCAAACCTCCAAGCCCTTGTTGTTGGCCCATGTTGTTTCCTGCCCCTACCTGCCTAACCGCTACCTATTTTAAAACTCAATGCATACCAAAACACCCTGGAAAGTAAAGGCTGGTTTAGATGCCCCTAGTTTGTATTTCTAGAATATACTATGTCACGTCTCTACTGTGACCCTATCACATCGTAATGTAAGTATCTGTTCACAGTGATATCTCCCATTTGATGATGAGCTTCAGAAGACAAATTATTTGATTCGTCTGTCTTTGTATCCCCAGAGCCAACCACAGCGCCTGGCACATGGAAAATGCCCAATAAATAAACACCCTGATACATGAGCAGGACTGTTTTGGGTGTGCCTGGAGAAGGATACAGGAATAAGCAGGCTTAAATATGAGCGTGATGTGTTGCAAATACCCATGATCCTTCTCTCAGGGGCAGGGGATACTGTTACTCTACCCCTGGTGACATGGCGAGAGAGCATTTGTCTTATGACTACTTTCCTTTGAACACTTGTTTCTTTTGAAAAAGTCTCTGTCACACCTTGACTGAAACTGATCTCAGCATGTTACATCCAGAACTGGTGGCAGCATTATCCATCCAGCCTAGAAGTCTGAAATAGACTTTGCCCTTCTCTCCCTCCCTCTCTTACAATTGACACAAAGCCCTCTCACTGTTAGGTCTGAGTTCTAATCATCCTCTCTCCACCTCATCTCTGAGTCATGAGTATTAAATGAGCAAATGTACTCACTGTCTGGCTTATCGTAAGCACTCTATGACTGTTAACAATGAAGACAGTGTTCTTTACTGCCTCTGTCTTTGTTGAGATGCTCCTCCTCTCTTGTTTGTGATGACACACTTTCCTCTCTGCTTCCAGTCTTAGCCTCTTCAGATCTATTTTCCACAGAGTTTTCTTTCTATAATAAAAACTTCATTGTGCCAAGCTCATGCTTAAAAACTTATCCCCTGTGCATTAAAGTTCCACCCTCTTGACCTGGCATCAAAGGCTGCTGTGGTCTGCCCCTCCCTCCTTCCTTCTCAGGCCTCATCTCTTGCCATCTTCCTGTCTCACAGCTAATACTCCAGCCCCTCTGAACTGCACACACCATGTTGCTTCAAACCTCCAAGCCCTTGTTGTTGGCCCATGTTGTTTCCTGCCCCTACCTGCCTAACCGCTACCTATTTTAAAACTCAATGCATACCAAAACACCCTGGAAAGTAAAGGCTGGTTTAGATGCCCCTAGTTTGTATTTCTAGAATATACTATGTCACGTCTCTACTGTGACCCTATCACATCGTAATGTAAGTATCTGTTCACAGTGATATCTCCCATTTGATGATGAGCTTCAGAAGACAAATTATTTGATTCGTCTGTCTTTGTATCCCCAGAGCCAACCACAGCGCCTGGCACATGGAAAATGCCCAATAAATAAACACCCTGATACATGAGCAGGACTGTTTTGGGTGTGCCTGGAGAAGGATACAGGAATAAGCAGGCTTAAATATGAGCGTGATGTGTTGCAAATACCCATGATCCTTCTCTCAGGGGCAGGGGATACTGTTACTCTACCCTGGACCCCAAGTCGGTAGGACATGGCGAGAGACAGAGCATTTGAGCTCTTCAATATGGTTAGAAATGTGGCAGGGATGGGGAGTTGGAAGCAGCAACTAGGTCTCTGGGATGAGAGACTGAGTCTTGTCCTGTGGTGAGCCTCATGGACCAACCAGTCATGAAATTATGTCTGATATCTGCATAAGTATCTTTCTTTGTCAGAGAGACTTACAACTCTCTGTCGCATATTTCTTCAAATGTCAATTCTCTGAGCATCCTCTTGGACCAACCATCAAATGAGTTGAGACACGAGAGAATCAACCTTTTAGAGAGCTACGCTTCCCGTCGTTTTGCCCACTTTCTTGATCTGAAATCCCTTCACTCTTTCACCTGATTCAAAACTCTCACTCTTCAACACTGCATTACTTACCAGGCCATTTTGGGCGACATAAGTGGGGAGACCGCTCACCAAAGCCCAATGGTCTGGAGGTGGGTTCCTGTGAAGACCAAAGACAGTGGTAACTTTTGAGCTGGATAGTTGGACTGAAAACTTGACACTGGCTCTTACCTTCCCTCTTCTCCCTGGTGGCTCCAAGCACCCGCTTACTATACCACACCAAGCTCCAATCTTGGCTAAGCATCGTAAATGTCCAAAAGTGGACACAGAAAAAAGTGATAAATCAGTTTTATGGATCTGACTCTTTGAGAGACAAGACTGACCCAACAGATGGTTACTGGGTGCTGAACCTAGCCAGATGTCATCATTTCCTCCATTGGTCCTTACGTAGAGAGAGGTAGCTCAATACCACGTAGAGGGAGGGAAACCCACCTAGGATCAGTTCCAACCACATGCCAAGCACTGAGTTAGATGCTTTACATCCTTATTTATCCCTCACAGCAATATCACAATTTGGAGTAACTTCTTTATTGTTTTAAAAAATACATGGAAAATGTATTCAAAGCTTCAATTGTTTGAAGGTACTGACAACATGTTTGTATCTTGGAGATCCTTGTCCTGCTCCTCCCACTCATAGTCTTCTCCTGAACTCCAAAGGTAACCATTGTCCCAACTTTATGATTCTTGCTTTTCTGTGGAATTTTACTGCCTGGTTTTCTATATCCTGTTTTACCTGTTTTTCAACTCCATTTAGGTAGAATCATTCAATGCACACACATTATTCTACTGGGCTTCTTTTTCAGGTTGCTGTAGTTCATGGCTTTGATTAAATCATTTCCCTTGTAAGATCGTATAGAATTTATGCATTCGATTGTGGATGGACATTTCCCTCAGTGTGATGCTAATACGAGTATTGCTGCTTCTGACACTCTGGTGTATGTGTGCTCTCAATTCCATGCAGTATTTCTAAGAGTAGAAATATTGGGTCATAAGATGTGCATATATTCAACTCCACTAGAGAAAGCTAAACTGTTTTCTAAAACTCTCATGCCAATTTGCACTTCCAATGGTGCTATATTAGAGTTTCCTTTGTTCCATGTCTCTGTCAATGCTTAGTATTTTCAGACTTACCAGGCCATTTTGGGCGACATAAGTGGGAGACCGCTCACCAAAGCCCAATGGTCTGGAGGTGGGTTCCTGTGAAGACCAAAGACAGTGGTAACTTTTGAGCTGGATAGTTGGACTGAAAACTTGACACTGGCTCTTACCTTCCCTCTTCTCCCTGGTGGCTCCAAGCACCCGCTTACTATACCACACCAAGCTCCAATCTTGGCTAAGCATCGTAAATGTCCAAAAGTGGACACAGAAAAAAGTGATAAATCAGTTTTATGGATCTGACTCTTTGAGAGACAAGACTGACCCAACAGATGGTTACTGGGTGCTGAACCTAGCCAGATGTCATCATTTCCTCCATTGGTCCTTACGTAGAGAGGTAGCTCAATACCACGTAGAGGGAGGGAAACCCACCTAGGATCAGTTCCAACCACATGCCAAGCACTGAGTTAGATGCTTTACATCCTTATTTATCCCTCACAGCAATATCACAATTTGGAGTAACTTCTTTATTGTTTTAAAAAATACATGGAAAATGTATTCAAAGCTTCAATTGTTTGAAGGTACTGACAACATGTTTGTATCTTGGAGATCCTTGTCCTGCTCCTCCCACTCATAGTCTTCTCCTGAACTCCAAAGGTAACCATTGTCCCAACTTTATGATTCTTGCTTTTCTGTGGAATTTTACTGCCTGGTTTTCTATATCCTGTTTTACCTGTTTTTCAACTCCATTTAGGTAGAATCATTCAATGCACACACATTATTCTACTGGGCTTCTTTTTCAGGTTGCTGTAGTTCATGGCTTTGATTAAATCATTTCCCTTGTAAGATCGTATAGAATTTATGCATTCGATTGTGGATGGACATTTCCCTCAGTGTGATGCTAATACGAGTATTGCTGCTTCTGACACTCTGGTGTATGTGTGCTCTCAATTCCATGCAGTATTTCTAAGAGTAGAAATATTGGGTCATAAGATGTGCATATATTCAACTCCACTAGAGAAAGCTAAACTGTTTTCTAAAACTCTCATGCCAATTTGCACTTCCAATGGTGCTATATTAGAGTTTCCTTTGTTCCATGTCTCTGTCAATGCTTAGTATTTTCAGACATTAAAAGAAATTATTTTTAGATTAATAAAGTTCTCTTCTATGGAGATATTTATGTCACGTTTCTCTTAATGTGGCAGATTGCATTGAATGGTTATTTTAAGGTTGACCCTATATTTCTGGAATAAACTCAACTGGGTCATGATGTATAATCCTTTTTAGTTATTCCTGAAATCTTATTTAGGATCTTTGCATCTAGGGTCATAAATGAGCTTGGTATGAATTTTCCTTTATCATACAGCCTTTGTTGAGTTTGGTGTCAAGTTTATACTAGTCACTGTGTTTTTCCTATTCTCTTGGGTAATCTGTATGGGAATTTCATTATTTCTTCCTTAAATATTTAGTAGACCTCATCCCTGAAGGCATCTGTGCCTGGAATGTCTTCGTGGGAGGGTTTTAATGTATTTTACTGTTATGAGACTATTTTGGTTTTCTATTTCTTTTGATTTATATTTAGTAGGTTTTATTTTTATAGGAATTTACCTCTTTCATCCAAATTTAAAATATTCTGGGCATAATAACCCTCTTATTATCTTGTTAGTGTCTATCATTACAGAAAAGGTTAGTCCCCTTTTCCTTCCTGATACAGTTCATTTGATTTTCTCTTTTTCTTACTCAGTCTTGCCAGAAATTCATCAATTTTATTAACGTGTCCAAGGAAACAACTTTTGCCATTTGTTCATTATTTGTTAATATTTCATTAATTTCTGGGCTTATCTTTATTATTTTGGGAGGGTATATTTATATCCTTGTTTGTTGTCAGTTTCTTCAGACAATGTAATGAATAGCTTCTATCTTTCCAATCTGTTCTTCCCTGTCCTGGGAGGCCAGTCTGTGTGGACTCCATCAATAGTGTGCCTGGCCTTCTAGATTCTGACTGACTTTAACCCAATGGAGAGACCTGGTCAAAACTACAGGGAGGTAGGACAGTAAGATCAGGCTACTGATTTCCCCAGGTTACCCTTGGCAGGGTTGCTCTGGGTCTTCTGTGGTTTTTTTTTTTTTTTTTTTTTTAACTTTTATTTATTTATTTTTGGCTGTGCTGGGTCTTTGTTGATATGTGGGTTTAGCTGCTCTGTGGTATGTGGGATCTTCCCGGATCAGGGCTCGAACCTGTGTCTCCTGCATTGGCAGACGGGTTCTTATCCACTGAGCCACAAGGGAAGCCCTCTTCTGTGTCTCTTGACTGAAGGTAACATTTCTTTCATGATGCCCTGCTCTGTATGACTGTTTCTCCTTATCACATTCTAGAAATCTCCTTTGGGCCCAGGAATGCCTACAACAACCTCACTACTAGCATATCCTCTAGTGGTTGATTTCCTTCATTCCACCCACACCTCTGTAATTCATCCTTTTGTAAATAAACCCTCCTCAAATTACCCTAATTATTAAAAAAAGGCATTTATTTCTTTGGTTGTGCTAGGTTTTAGTTGTGGCATGCAGATTTTTAGTTGCAGCATTAGAACTCTTAGCTGCAACATGTGGGATCTAGCTCCCTGGCCAAGGTCGAACCCAGGCCCCCTGCATTGGGAGTGCAGACTCTTAGCCATTGGACCACTAGGGAAATCCCCAATTACCCTAATTTAAATGTGACAACTATTATCTGTTGGAACCTTGACTGATACAAGTGGATACATAGTTTATTTACATTATATTAATTTCTAATATGGACATTTAAGTCTGTAAATTTCACTGTAGGCATGATTTCACTGCGTCACATTGATTTTGATATGTAATATTTTCATTTTTTTCAGTTCAGAATATATAATAACTTCCATTGATTTCTACTTTTGCCCATGGGTCATAAGCAAGTATATTCCTTTTTTTTTCCAGAAAAAAATAGTTTCTAGTTTCCAAGCATATGAAGATTTTTGTTATTAGCTTTTGTTATTCATTCCTAGCATATTTTCATTGTGACCAGAGGACATCTCTATATGATTTCAATCATTTGGGGTTTGTTTTATGGCCTGTTCTAGCATCAGTTATCATAAACACACAGGTCTTGAAAAGCCTGAGTGTTCTGCAGTTTGGGTGTGAGATGTCATGTCTTATTAACATATATATCCATTAGATTGCTTGATAATTATCTTATTCAAATATACCCTATTCTGTTCTTTTATTCTGCTCTTTCTAATAATTATCAAACATAAATTTATATATCCTAAAGTTTCTGTCAGTTTTTGCTTTTTTTTTTTTGAGGCCACATTATTAAGCATATACACATTTGTAACTTCTTCCTAGAGTATCAAGTTGAATGACCCCTTTATTATTAGGTGACTATTTTTATTAATGTGTACCTTGACAGCCATTTTAATCTGATAGTAACATAGTTGCATCGGTTTTCTTTTGATTATCTTTTGCAAGGCATATCTTTTGTTTGTTCTTTTACTTGCATTTTCTCTGTTTTATCTTTTTTTTCTAAAGATTTATATTTTATTTATTTATCTTTTGGGGGGTAGGGTGGGGGGGGAGGGGGACGGACGGGTCACTTCTACTGGTCTTTCATTTCTTTATTTTCATCCGTTTGCTTGGTCCCTCGCGGTGGCCTCTGTTGTCACAGAGCACTGGCTCTGGGCGTATGCGCCCCAGAGCTCCGGCTAGGTAATTGGACACATTAGAACTCTTAGCTGAAATTGGGAGCTCCTGGCCAAGGTCGAACCCAGGCCCTGCATTGGGAGTGCAGACTCTTAGCCATTGGACCACTAGGGAAATCCCCAATTACCCTAATTTAAATGTGACAACTATTATCTGTTGGAACCTTGACTGATACAAGTGGATACATAGTTTATTTACATTATATTAATTTCTAATATGGACATTTAAGTCTGTAAATTTCACTGTAGGCATGATTTCACTGCGTCACATTGATTTTGATATGTAATATTTTCATTTTTTTCAGTTCAGAATATATAATAACTTCCATTGATTTCTACTTTTGCCCATGGGTCATAAGCAAGTATATTCCTTTTTTTTTCCAGAAAAAAATAGTTTCTAGTTTCCAAGCATATGAAGATTTTTGTTATTAGCTTTTTGTTATTCATTCCTAGCATATTTTCATTGTGACCAGAGGACATCTCTATATGATTTCAATCATTTGGGGTTTGTTTTATGGCCTGTTCTAGCATCAGTTATCATAAACACACAGGTCTTGAAAAGCCTGAGTGTTCTGCAGTTTGGGTGTGAGATGTCATGTCTTATTAACATATATATCCATTAGATTGCTTGATAATTATCTTATTCAAATATACCCTATTCTGTTCTTTTATTCTGCTCTTTCTAATAATTATCAAACATAAATTTATATATCCTAAAGTTTCTGTCAGTTTTTGCTTTTTTTTTTTTGAGGCCACATTATTAAGCATATACACATTTGTAACTTCTTCCTAGAGTATCAAGTTGAATGACCCCTTTATTATTAGGTGACTATTTTTATTAATGTGTACCTTGACAGCCATTTTAATCTGATAGTAACATAGTTGCATCGGTTTTCTTTTGATTATCTTTTGCAAGGCATATCTTTTGTTTGTTCTTTTACTTGCATTTTCTCTGTTTTATCTTTTTTTTCTAAAGATTTATATTTTATTTATTTATCTTTTGGGGGGTAGGGTGGGGAGGGAGGGGGACGGACGGGTCACTTCTACTGGTCTTTCATTTCTTTATTTTCATCCGTCTTTGTTCTTTGGCTCCTGCGGGCCTCCCATCGCGGTGGCCTCTGTTGTCACAGAGCACTGGCTCTGGGCGTATGCGCCCCAGAGCTCCGGCTAGGTAATTGGACACATTGGTCCAGCCACTCCGCGGCACGTGGAATCTTCCCAGGCCAGGGATCGAACTGGCGCCCCTTGCGCTGCAAGGCAGTGTCCTTACCCACTGGACCACCAGAGCAAGTCCATCTGTTTTATCTTTTAGATAGATCTCTTGTAAACAGGATATATGGTATTTCTTCATGCATCTCTATATCTTAGAACTCAACAGTTCTTAGAAGAACCTTTTCCTTTTGTACTGTGACACACAGTCTGTGGGATCCTGGCTTCCTGACTCCTGCAGTGGAAGCATGGAGTCCTAATCCCTGAACTGCCAGGGAGTGGCCCAAGAACTGTTTCTTATATACAACTAAGAAAGATAATACTCTGCTAATTCATCTGGAATACAAAGCTTCTTTTTTTTTTTTTTTTTGCATTAAGAAGATTATTTTAAAAGCATAAAGACAGAACTAGAACTATCAGAACTATATAATGTATGAAAAATAATTCTCTCTTTAGAAAGCATTTTATTGGTTAACATTGTTCAATTTTAATACATGAAATTTAAATTGTAAATTCTTACATATTTCATAATTCACTAGCCTGGGTAATCCATTCTAACTCTAAAGTAGATTTCTCCTTTCAACTATATTAGAACATATTCAAGGTTTGAACAAGATATAATTACTTGAAGGTATTTTTTCCCTTGGGATTTAAATTATATTACCTGAAATATAAAAAAATCTTAGTGTTCTAGAAATTTCAAAATAATTGGCAGGTGCAGTCTACAACCTTTTAAAATATCTTGCTAGACATGCTAACTTATTGACCTTTGCTGAGCAATCATTTTCCCCTGTATAGACCATCTTCAAAATGTCTTGTCAACTTCCATCATTAAGAGACACTAGAATCTTTGGTTCATATAGTTTCATATCAATAGATATGAAACTTCTCTTCTTAAAGAAGAGAAAACATGTTCTAAGCCTAGGAAGTCAGGTGAAAAGTATCTGTCCAGGTGTCATATTTTAACAGGCCAACCCTGGCCTGTTCTTGGTTCGGGTTCAGGTTCTTCTGATTTTCTAGAAGAATATATCTTTAATACAAAGCTTTTTGAACTTAAAATTATTTATAAATATCAACAGAGGTCTTTTAGCATTTAGATTTTCAGTGTATTTCACATCTTTCTCCTGTCTTCTTGTGCCATTCAAAATCACCTTTCATTTCTGTTCTTGCCTCATAGAATAACCTCTTTAAGTTACTACTGGGAATTTATCTTTAATTCAGTGCGGATCCAGCCCCACTCTAGAAAGCAGTGAGTGAGTGTTATCAGAGCCTAGAGGATGTGATGCTTGGTGAGACGTGGTGAGATACTGGTGAACATGGTGACCTGTGATAACTCTGAGCACAGAGAAGGAGTCTGATAAACCAGCACCACTAGAGAAGGGGGCAGCGAACAGAATGGCAGCAGAGTATGCAGTTGACAAGGGAAAAAATGAATTAAGAGATGAGTTCAGGAAAGACTCAGTCTTGGTGCAAACAGGACTGAACAGAGAGAACCCAGAAACTCAGGAACTTGACGTTCCCCCAACAGGAAAAAATAAACCAGAGACCTGGGTTATCTGAGTGACAGCACTTTCAAAATTGTTGGGCCTCCACACCTGCTGTTTAAGGATTAAGGTGATTTGCAATAACTCTCTTCATTTGGACTAGAAAAGAGAAGAAAGGTGAGGCTCTCCCACAGAAGTTGATTCTGGCCTCCAGGAGTCTGAAGTACACCTGGGAAAGAGCCAAGTCTAAGACAGAACTGTGGGCATGGCTCCTGGCACCCACAGAGGATTCAAATAGAAAACAAGACAATTTGGGGCATGCTCTACTCACCAAAAAGTTCAAGCTTATACTCGAGACATTCTTGTCTGTTGGAATCTTAAAATGACTTTGAGCCCTTACCACCTGTAAGTAAGCCTCTCGTTCTGGGAGTTCAGCCTTTTCATTTTCCTCCTTGGTTACATAAGAAGACATTACAGGGCTTCCCCTGGTGGTCCAGTGGGTAAGGACACTGCCTTGCAGTGCAAGGGGCGCCAGTTCAATCCCTGGCCTGGGAAGATCCCACGGTATATTCTATCATAGAAAAACTTCTAAAAGAAAAAACATGTTCTAAGCCTAGGAAGTCAGGTGAAAAGTATCTGTCCAGGTGTCATATTTTAACAGGCCAACCCTGGCCTGTTCTTGTTGTTCAGGTTCTTCTGATTTTCTAGAAGAATATATCTTTAATACAAAGCTTTTGAACTTAAAATTATTTATAAATATCAACAGAGGTCTTTTAGCATTTAGATTTTCAGTGTATTTCACATCTTTCTCCTGTCTTCTTGTGCCATTCAAAATCACCTTTCATTTCTGTTCTTGCCTCATAGAATAACCTCTTTAAGTTACTACTGGGAATTTATCTTTAATTCAGTGCGGATCCAGCCCCACTCTAGAAAGCAGTGAGTGAGTGTTATCAGAGCCTAGAGGATGTGATGCTTGGTGAGACGTGGTGAGATACTGGTGAACATGGTGACCTGTGATAACTCTGAGCACAGAGAAGGAGTCTGATAAACCAGCACCACTAGAGAAGGGGGCAGCGAACAGAATGGCAGCAGAGTATGCAGTTGACAAGGGAAAAAATGAATTAAGAGATGAGTTCAGGAAAGACTCAGTCTTGGTGCAAACAGGACTGAACAGAGAGAACCCAGAAACTCAGGAACTTGACGTTCCCCCAACAGGAAAAAATAAACCAGAGACCTGGGTTATCTGAGTGACAGCACTTTCAAAATTGTTGGGCCTCCACACCTGCTGTTTAAGGATTAAGGTGATTTGCAATAACTCTCTTCATTTGGACTAGAAAAGAGAAGAAAGGTGAGGCTCTCCCACAGAAGTTGATTCTGGCCTCCAGGAGTCTGAAGTACACCTGGGAAAGAGCCAAGTCTAAGACAGAACTGTGGGCATGGCTCCTGGCACCCACAGAGGATTCAAATAGAAAACAAGACAATTTGGGGCATGCTCTACTCACCAAAAAGTTCAAGCTTATACTCGAGACATTCTTGTCTGTTGGAATCTTAAAATGACTTTGAGCCCTTACCACCTGTAAGTAAGCCTCTCGTTCTGGGAGTTCAGCCTTTTCATTTTCCTCCTTGGTTACATAAGAAGACATTACAGGGCTTCCCCTGGTGGTCCAGTGGGTAAGGACACTGCCTTGCAGTGCAAGGGGCGCCAGTTCAATCCCTGGCCTGGGAAGATCCCACGTGCCGCGGAGCGGCTGGACCGATGTGTCCAATTACCGAGCCGGAGCTCTGGCGCGCATGCGCCCAGAGCCGGCGCTCAGCAATGACAGAGGCCACCGCGATGGGAGGCCCACAGGAGCCAAGGAACAAAGACAGATGAAAACAGACAAATGAAAGACCATTAAAAGTGGCCCGCCTGCTCCCCTCCCTCCCCAACCCGATCCCCGCCCAAAAATAAATAAATAAATAAATAAAAACTAAAAAAAAAAAAAAAGAACATTTCTATTAAAAAGAAGAAGAAGAAGAAGACATTACAGGGGAATTCCCTGGGGGCTGAGTCACTTTCTTTGCCAACTTTCTGCCTTTGCCTCACTTTCTGAATTAGGTCCCTGATGTGCCTCCACAGAAAACCATTGGAAAGCCCTTCATCAGATCCATGGCCTTGTTGCATAGTGAGAGCTGACACTTACTAACACTGGACTTGGAACTTGAACTCACAGCAGCTGACTCAGAATCCAGCCTCATTTCTAGCCTGCACGATCTTCCCACCCTTTCACATTGTCTCCTTATTTCTCTGCCTGCCTCTGACTGTGTGGCCTTCTTGCCTTTGGTTAGTGTTATCTTTGAATGAATGTGTAATGGACATTGATAATGCACCTGTATTCTACATGTTTTGAGAAGAGACTTACGGGATGACTTTGATGTCCTCTTTGCCATGCAGGATGTAGTCGATGACCTTGTAAAAGTTGATTTCCTGGGCAGGAGAGAGAAATAAACACTTTCAGAGTCCTGAGACCTAGAGACTCTACGGATGAAAGAGCCAAGTTAAGCCTGTGGGCATGGCTCCTGGCACCCACAGAGGATTCAAATAGAAAACAAGACAATTTGGGGCATGCTCTACTCACCAAAAAGTTCAAGCTTATACTCGAGACATTCTTGTCTGTTGGAATCTTAAAATGACTTTGAGCCCTTACCACCTGTAAGTAAGCCTCTCGTTCTGGGAGTTCAGCCTTTTCATTTTCCTCCTTGGTTACATAAGAAGACATTACAGGGCTTCCCCTGGTGGTCCAGTGGGTAAGGACACTGCCTTGCAGTGCAAGGGGCGCCAGTTCAATCCCTGGCCTGGGAAGATCCCACGTGCCGCGGAGCGGCTGGACCGATGTGTCCAATTACCGAGCCGGAGCTCTGGCGCGCATGCGCCCAGAGCCGGCGCTCAGCAATGACAGAGGCCACCGCGATGGGAGGCCCACAGGAGCCAAGGAACAAAGACAGATGAAAACAGACAAATGAAAGACCATTAAAAGTGGCCCGCCTGCTCCCCTCCCTCCCCAACCCGATCCCCGCCCAAAAATAAATAAATAAATAAATCTTTAAAAAAAAAAAAAAAGAAAAAAAAAGAACATTTCTATTAAAAAGAAGAAGAAGAAGAAGACATTACAGGGGAATTCCCTGGGGGCTGAGTCACTTTCTTTGCCAACTTTCTGCCTTTGCCTCACTTTCTGAATTAGGTCCCTGATGTGCCTCCACAGAAAACCATTGGAAAGCCCTTCATCAGATCCATGGCCTTGTTGCATAGTGAGAGCTGACACTTACTAACACTGGACTTGGAACTTGAACTCACAGCAGCTGACTCAGAATCCAGCCTCATTTCTAGCCTGCACGATCTTCCCACCCTTTCACATTGTCTCCTTATTTCTCTGCCTGCCTCTGACTGTGTGGCCTTCTTGCCTTTGGTTAGTGTTATCTTTGAATGAATGTGTAATGGACATTGATAATGCACCTGTATTCTACATGTTTTGAGAAGAGACTTACGGGATGACTTTGATGTCCTCTTTGCCATGCAGGATGTAGTCGATGACCTTGTAAAAGTTGATTTCCTGGGCAGGAGAGAGAAATAAACACTTTCAGAGTCTGAGACAGAACTCCAGCAGGAGTGTGCCCTTGAGGAAGACTTTGTTCTTTCCCCTGTGCCCTGTGGCTTTCTAGAAGCAGTAGCCTGACCCTCTAAGGGGGTGTCCTGGTGCCCCTAGAACTCACTGTCAGCTAAGTGTCAAGATTTATCATGTTCTTCCTTGGAACCAGTCCAGAGTGGCCAGGCAGGGGCTGGGATATGGGGCTTCAAAAAGGCACAGAAAGTGTTCTGAAGGGATCTGGGGGTTCAGTACAAGAGAAAAGATTGCTGCTGGAGTCTATTGAGAGAGGAAGTTGGAATGAGGCTCCTGTCCCATTTAAGCATCATGGTCAACCCAGCCATCCTCCACACAGTCAGTTTCATGGTAATGACCCTTTTCTCCTTCATTCAGCTCCTTCTTTTGCTGCATCAGCTCTTCTAGACTTGCCTTCCCCATCATGCCCCATGCATTCCAGATTACTTTATACCTCCTCCATCCCTCCCTTCTCTTTGTACCATTGATGCCCCCATTCTCTTACAGTAGACCTGCTCAATTACAGGACTTCCTAACTTGAGGTTGGATACTGGCAGGCGGCTCCTTTTCCCTGGCTCTCCAGGGAAGAAACGTCCATAACCTTACTGAAATGTCTGGACATCTACATGTGATGGGCAAGTTAGCATTTTAAATTAGGAAAACTGAGACCCAGAGACAGGAAAGGGCACATTTATTTTAAGATAGTGATCCAGGACCTGAACCTAGGCTCTTGACTCCATGCTCAGAGCTCTTTCTGCTGTGCCACTCAAGGTTCTAAGGTCTAAATAATGTGTGCCTCTCTGTATCACCCTCACCTAGAACGGGTTACTCAGTGTGGTCCCTGGATTGGTACCAGTCTGCACACTATTTATTACTATTCCATGATATTTATTACTATTCCAAAAACAGAAATTGACAGTGTTTAGAAACTTTTATAGCAATTTGACTGAGTTAGGTTAAGTCTGTTAAAAACTAATAATTTTTAAAAGACTGGACATTTTATATGTCTTCTAAAATTTTTATTTTTCAAATAATAGACCTTTATCATATTTGAAAGGTATTAGTTCAAAATGAATTGGAAATTGTTAAAAAATTACTCCTTTACTACAGGTATTTTGAGACGTATTGCCTAGAGATTTAAATGTGGATACTTGGGCCCTCCCAGGCCACCTGAGTCAGAACCTCCACTACCAGAAATTCCTCATCTCGCTAAGGGGTGTCCTGGTGCCCCTAGAACTCACTGTCAGCTAAGTGTCAAGATTTATCATGTTCTTCCTTGGAACCAGTCCAGAGTGGCCAGGCAGGGGCTGGGATATGGGGCTTCAAAAAGGCACAGAAAGTGTTCTGAAGGGATCTGGGGGTTCAGTACAAGAGAAAAGATTGCTGCTGGAGTCTATTGAGAGAGGAAGTTGGAATGAGGCTCCTGTCCCATTTAAGCATCATGGTCAACCCAGCCATCCTCCACACAGTCAGTTTCATGGTAATGACCCTTTTCTCCTTCATTCAGCTCCTTCTTTTGCTGCATCAGCTCTTCTAGACTTGCCTTCCCCATCATGCCCCATGCATTCCAGATTACTTTATACCTCCTCCATCCCTCCCTTCTCTTTGTACCATTGATGCCCCCATTCTCTTACAGTAGACCTGCTCAATTACAGGACTTCCTAACTTGGGGTTGGATACTGGCAGGCGGCTCCTTTTCCCTGGCTCTCCAGGGAAGAAACGTCCATAACCTTACTGAAATGTCTGGACATCTACATGTGATGGGCAAGTTAGCATTTTAAATTAGGAAAACTGAGACCCAGAGACAGGAAAGGGCACATTTATTTTAAGATAGTGATCCAGGACCTGAACCTAGGCTCTTGACTCCATGCTCAGAGCTCTTTCTGCTGTGCCACTCAAGGTTCTAAGGTCTAAATAATGTGTGCCTCTCTGTATCACCCTCACCTAGAACGGGGTTACTCAGTGTGGTCCCTGGATTGGTACCAGTCTGCACACTATTTATTACTATTCCATGATATTTATTACTATTCCAAAAACAGAAATTGACAGTGTTTAGAAACTTTTATAGCAATTTGACTGAGTTAGGTTAAGTCTGTTAAAAACTAATAATTTTTAAAAGACTGGACATTTTATATGTCTTCTAAAATTTTTATTTTTCAAATAATAGACCTTTATCATATTTGAAAGGTATTAGTTCAAAATGAATTGGAAATTGTTAAAAAATTACTCCTTTACTACAGGTATTTTGAGACGTATTGCCCTAGAGATTTAAATGTGGATACTTGGGCCCTCCCAGGCCACCTGAGTCAGAACCTCCACTACCAGAAATTCCTCATCTCGTCAAGGGAGTCTCATTGACAGGCAACTGTGACCTTCAGGATCACAAGGGAGAGAAAGAAGCTCTGCTCCTCAACACCCAGCTTTGGAAGCAGCTACAATGACTGACCCTTGCAGCGGGGCTCCCAATGTACTGGCTGCTCCAGGGCAGGTGTGAGATCCCTGCAGCAGGAAGCACACAAGGAGAAGCCTGGTGCCCCCTGCAGCAAGACGAAATGGAGTCAGGAATAGAGGGAGAGTGCAGAGATACAGGCTTTGGCTTTGGTTCTACTGGAGATTGTCTTTGGGACCCTGTGTAAGAATGGTGTGTTTCCTTGTGGTTGGTGTCAAGTAGCAGAACTCTTTACCCTAACAAAGCATGGGCCCTAATCTTAGACAGCAGATGAGAGTAACACCGTCCTGCTGGGAGCAGAGTCTGGTACATCAAGGTCCAGCGTCTCTTGGTTCTCACTCACTCCCTGTCCTGTCCTCCTTTGCCCCATTCACCCTTGGCCAAGGCAGTCACTGTGGAAACCAGAGATTCTAAAGATAATCTGGGAATTTAAAATACTGAACTGGGGAATCCTTAAATCTCATTCCAACTTTGATTCTAAGATTGTGGTTGGATAGTAAGCATAGATAGTCTCTCATAGATTAAAATGCTCATATTCTTGGACTCAGTAATTCTACATATGCTAATAGATCCTATAGATATGTCCCCCAGTGTAGGTAAAAGCGTTGTTTTCCCCATCTAAGGCTCTCAGCCAGACTGCTTTAAAAAGCCTAGAGACAGCTGATGTCTGTCTCTTGGAAGTGGCTAAGCAAACAGTGCCTGCACGCAGTGGGTGCTTCTCTTGTCACCAGAGCTGTATCTGTGCCGACAGGGAAAGATGCCAAATATTCTCAAGTGGGAAAATAAGGGGAAAAATAGAATCGTCACATTTGTCAAGGGTGGTGGTAGTAGAATACATACACCTGTTGTTTAGCCCAGCTGTTAAAAATTACTCCTTTACTACAGGTATTTTGAGACGTATTGCCCTAGAGATTTAAATGTGGATACTTGGGCCCTCCCAGGCCACCTGAGTCAGAACCTCCACTACCAGAAATTCCTCATCTCGTCAAGGGAGTCTCATTGACAGGCAACTGTGACCTTCAGGATCACAAGGGAGAGAGAAAGAAGCTCTGCTCCTCAACACCCAGCTTTGGAAGCAGCTACAATGACTGACCCTTGCAGCGGGGCTCCCAATGTACTGGCTGCTCCAGGGCAGGTGTGAGATCCCTGCAGCAGGAAGCACACAAGGAGAAGCCTGGTGCCCCCTGCAGCAAGACGAAATGGAGTCAGGAATAGAGGGAGAGTGCAGAGATACAGGCTTTGGCTTTGGTTCTACTGGAGATTGTCTTTGGGACCCTGTGTAAGAATGGTGTGTTTCCTTGTGGTTGGTGTCAAGTAGCAGAACTCTTTACCCTAACAAAGCATGGGCCCTAATCTTAGACAGCAGATGAGAGTAACACCGTCCTGCTGGGAGCAGAGTCTGGTACATCAAGGTCCAGCGTCTCTTGGTTCTCACTCACTCCCTGTCCTGTCCTCCTTTGCCCCATTCACCCTTGGCCAAGGCAGTCACTGTGGAAACCAGAGATTCTAAAGATAATCTGGGAATTTAAAATACTGAACTGGGGAATCCTTAAATCTCATTCCAACTTTGATTCTAAGATTGTGGTTGGATAGTAAGCATAGATAGTCTCTCATAGATTAAAATGCTCATATTCTTGGACTCAGTAATTCTACATATGCTAATAGATCCTATAGATATGTCCCCCAGTGTAGGTAAAAGCGTTGTTTTCCCCATCTAAGGCTCTCAGCCAGACTGCTTTAAAAAGCCTAGAGACAGCTGATGTCTGTCTCTTGGAAGTGGCTAAGCAAACAGTGCCTGCACGCAGTGGGTGCTTCTCTTGTCACCAGAGCTGTATCTGTGCCGACAGGGAAAGATGCCAAATATTCTCAAGTGGGAAAATAAGGGGAAAAATAGAATCGTCACATTTGTCAAGGGTGGTGGTAGTAGAATACATACACCTGTTGTTTAGTTGTTAAGTCGTGTCTGACTCTTTGCAGCCCCATGGACTGTAGCACACCAGGCCTCCCTGTCCTTCACTGTCCCCTAGATTTTGCTCAGAATCATGTCATTGAGTCAGTGAGCCCTTCAGCCATCTCATCCTCTACCACTCTCTTCTCTTTTTGCCTTCTGTCTTTCTTAGCATCAGGACCTTTTCCAGTGAATTGGCCTTTTGCATCAGTTGGTCAAAGTACTGGAGCTTCAGCATCAGTCCTTCCAATGAATATTCAGGGTTGATTTCCTTTAGGTTTGACTGATTTGATCACCTTGCTGTCCAAGGGACTCTCAAGAGTCTTCTCGAGCACCACAGTTCAAAGGCATCAATTCTTCATCACTCAACCTTCTTTATGGTTCAACACTAACATCCATACATGACTACTGGGAAAACCATAGCTTTGACTATACAGACCTTTGTCAGCAAAGTGATGTCTCTGATTTTGAATATGCTGTCTAGGTTGGTCGTAGCTTTTCTTCCAAGGAGCAAGCATCTTTTGTGACTGCAATCACCATCTGCGGTGATTTTGGAGTCCAAGAAAATAAAGTCTGTCATTGTGTCTACTTTTTCCTCTTCTATTTGCCATGAACTGATGGAACTGGATGCCATGATCTTAGTATTTGTATGTTGAGTTTTAAGCCAGCTCTTTACCTTCATCAAGAGGTTCTTTAATTCCTCTTCACTTTCTGCCATAATGTGGTTGGATAGTAAGCATAGATAGTCTCTCATAGATTAAAATGCTCATATTCTTGGACTCAGTAATTCTACATATGCTAATAGATCCTATAGATATGTCCCCCAGTGTAGGTAAAAGCGTTGTTTTCCCCATCTAAGGCTCTCAGCCAGACTGCTTTAAAAAGCCTAGAGACAGCTGATGTCTGTCTCTTGGAAGTGGCTAAGCAAACAGTGCCTGCACGCAGTGGGTGCTTCTCTTGTCACCAGAGCTGTATCTGTGCCGACAGGGAAAGATGCCAAATATTCTCAAGTGGGAAAATAAGGGGAAAAATAGAATCGTCACATTTGTCAAGGGTGGTGGTAGTAGAATACATACACCTGTTGTTTAGTTGTTAAGTCGTGTCTGACTCTTTGCAGCCCCATGGACTGTAGCACACCAGGCCTCCCTGTCCTTCACTGTCCCCTAGATTTTGCTCAGAATCATGTCATTGAGTCAGTGAGCCCTTCAGCCATCTCATCCTCTACCACTCTCTTCTCTTTTTGCCTTCTGTCTTTCTTAGCATCAGGACCTTTTCCAGTGAATTGGCCTTTTGCATCAGTTGGTCAAAGTACTGGAGCTTCAGCATCAGTCCTTCCAATGAATATTCAGGGTTGATTTCCTTTAGGTTTGACTGATTTGATCACCTTGCTGTCCAAGGGACTCTCAAGAGTCTTCTCGAGCACCACAGTTCAAAGGCATCAATTCTTCATCACTCAACCTTCTTTATGGTTCAACACTAACATCCATACATGACTACTGGGAAAACCATAGCTTTGACTATACAGACCTTTGTCAGCAAAGTGATGTCTCTGATTTTGAATATGCTGTCTAGGTTGGTCGTAGCTTTTCTTCCAAGGAGCAAGCATCTTTTGTGACTGCAATCACCATCTGCGGTGATTTTGGAGTCCAAGAAAATAAAGTCTGTCATTGTGTCTACTTTTTCCTCTTCTATTTGCCATGAACTGATGGAACTGGATGCCATGATCTTAGTATTTGTATGTTGAGTTTTAAGCCAGCTCTTTACCTTCATCAAGAGGTTCTTTAATTCCTCTTCACTTTCTGCCATAAGGATGGTGTCATCTACATATTTGAGGTTACTGATATTTCTCCCAGAAATCTTGATTCCAGCTTGTGCTTCATCCAGCCAAGCATTTTGAATGATATGCTCCATGTATAAGTAAGAAAGATGACAATATACAGTCTTGATGTGCTCCCTTCCCAATTTTGAACCAGTCCATTGTTCCATGCCCAGTTCTAATGGTTGTTTCTTGACCTGCATCCAGGTTTCTCAGGAGGCAGGGGAGGTGGTCTGGTATTCCCATTTCTTTAAGAATTTTGCACAGTTTGTTGTGATCCACACAGTCAAAAGATTTAGTGTAGTCATTGCAGCAGAAGTAGATGCTTTTCTGGGATTCCCTTGCTTTCTCTATGATCCAGCAGATGTTGGCAATTTGATCTCTGGTTCCTCTGCCTTTTCTAAACCCAGCTTGTACAAATATATACAGGACTGTCCATAGACTGCTCACAGTGGCTGCTTCAAGAGGCTGGATTTGTGCACTGTGCCCTTTTGTATGATGTGAGCTCTTCTCTGTGCTCATGTATTGCTTTTTTTTTTTTTTTGACTTGTGTGTCCCTTTTTTTAAAAAAAAAAAAAACCTTTATTTTGCTTTTAACTTTTACAGAGTTTTGTTGTTTACAGATTCATTATTGCTTTTTCAGTAAATAAACAAACTGTGCCAAGAACATTTTAAAACCGTAAGATTTGAGTATTCAGACATAGTTGCCAGTATGCTTCAGACTTTTAAACCGGAAGTTCAAAGGCATCAATTCTTCATCACTCAACCTTCTTTATGGTTCAACACTAACATCCATACATGACTACTGGGAAAACCATAGCTTTGACTATACAGACCTTTGTCAGCAAAGTGATGTCTCTGATTTTGAATATGCTGTCTAGGTTGGTCGTAGCTTTTCTTCCAAGGAGCAAGCATCTTTTGTGACTGCAATCACCATCTGCGGTGATTTTGGAGTCCAAGAAAATAAAGTCTGTCATTGTGTCTACTTTTTCCTCTTCTATTTGCCATGAACTGATGGAACTGGATGCCATGATCTTAGTATTTGTATGTTGAGTTTTAAGCCAGCTCTTTACCTTCATCAAGAGGTTCTTTAATTCCTCTTCACTTTCTGCCATAAGGATGGTGTCATCTACATATTTGAGGTTACTGATATTTCTCCCAGAAATCTTGATTCCAGCTTGTGCTTCATCCAGCCAAGCATTTTGAATGATATGCTCCATGTATAAGTAAGAAAGATGACAATATACAGTCTTGATGTGCTCCCTTCCCAATTTTGAACCAGTCCATTGTTCCATGCCCAGTTCTAATGGTTGTTTCTTGACCTGCATCCAGGTTTCTCAGGAGGCAGGGGAGGTGGTCTGGTATTCCCATTTCTTTAAGAATTTTGCACAGTTTGTTGTGATCCACACAGTCAAAAGATTTAGTGTAGTCATTGCAGCAGAAGTAGATGCTTTTCTGGGATTCCCTTGCTTTCTCTATGATCCAGCAGATGTTGGCAATTTGATCTCTGGTTCCTCTGCCTTTTCTAAACCCAGCTTGTACAAATATATACAGGACTGTCCATAGACTGCTCACAGTGGCTGCTTCAAGAGGCTGGATTTGTGCACTGTGCCCTTTTGTATGATGTGAGCTCTTCTCTGTGCTCATGTATTGCTTTTTTTTTTTTTTTTGACTTGTGTGTCCCTTTTTTTTAAAAAAAAAAAAAACCTTTATTTTGCTTTTAACTTTTACAGAGTTTTGTTGTTTACAGATTCATTATTGCTTTTTCAGTAAATAAACAAACTGTGCCAAGAACATTTTAAAACCGTGAAGTATCCTGTGAGTGATTCTAGACATCAAAGTTGGCCACAGTTATCTGTTGGGCCTTTGGCAGAGTTGTTCCCTCATGAGCCAGGGAGATGGCTTTCTTGCTTCAGGATCATCTGTTATTGGGCCTGGGCTATTCACCATTTCCCTACCCTGGCTGCTGGCTCTTTGGGCTTGGTAGACTACCCAACCCTGGAATCTCCACCAGACTCCGTTAGAAAGATGAGAAATGGACTCTTCTTTTAAACCTACATGAGACTCAATTTTGCTTTCACAGAAAGCAACAGAAAGATCACTATTTTTTCACATAAACAGGACTTTTTCAACACTCTGTAGCTCAGCCAAGTTGCTTTCAAGGCCATATTCATGTAGGAATTCACCCGCTTTTGGAAAATCAAAACCAAGCCATCAATGAGTGCTTTGTCACCTTGCGCCTAAGCAGCTGACACTGTAGCACAGGGTTTTTGAAAGAGCCAAATATAGCCAGAGCCAAATCATGGAATCATTCATGGAAATATATCAATTTCTTTTTTCTTTACAGAGTTTTGTTGTTTACTTACTGCCACATGGAAATATACCAGTTTTAAAGAAGTGCTATTTCTTTTTTAAAGAAGCCTACTTGGCTATTTTCATAATTAGCACACACACATACAATGCTTTATTTTTAAAAGGAGATGAAGTGTAGCTGCTTTGGGTGAACTTCAGATCCAAGATTCAGAGTGGTTAATTGGTCAAAATCCAGAAAAGAAAACTGTTTCTAGTGTGAACGTGGTAGATCAAGTGTGAGAGTGACGTTAGCAGGCAACAGGAAAAGTTAGAGAGTATGACAGAGGTGATGGTTACCTGAGAGAAACACATGCAGGGTTTGAAATTGTGGCAATGATTTGTCCCCTTTGAGCCTTAATGTCCTCTATTATCCAATAGGCATAATAAGGACATTGTTGTTATTTAGTCACTCAGTCAGGTCCAACTCTTTTGCAACCCCATGGACTGTAACCCGTCAGGCTCCTCTGTCTCCCGGCAAGAATACTGGAATGGGTTACCACTCCTTTCTCTGGGGGAGCTTCCTGAACCAGGGATCAACCCCACATCTACTGCTTGTCAGGCAGATTCTTTACCACTGAGCCACCTGGATGCCACCTCCATAAGCTGATGAGAAGAGTATATTACAGGATCCAGGTGAAGTGCCCAGCAGGGAGATGGCTTTCTTGCTTCAGGATCATCTGTTATTGGGCAGGGGCGATTCACCATTTCCCTACCCTGGCTGCTGGCTCTTTGGGCTTGGTAGACTACCCAACCCTGGAATCTCCACCAGACTCCGTTAGAAAGATGAGAAATGGACTCTTCTTTTAAACCTACATGAGACTCAATTTTGCTTTCACAGAAAGCAACAGAAAGATCACTATTTTTTCACATAAACAGGACTTTTTCAACACTCTGTAGCTCAGCCAAGTTGCTTTCAAGGCCATATTCATGTAGGAATTCACCCGCTTTTGGAAAATCAAAACCAAGCCATCAATGAGTGCTTTGTCACCTTGCGCCTAAGCAGCTGACACTGTAGCACAGGGTTTTTGAAAGAGCCAAATATAGCCAGAGCCAAATCATGGAATCATTCATGGAAATATATCAATTTCTTTTTTCTTTACAGAGTTTTGTTGTTTACTTACTGCCACATGGAAATATACCAGTTTTAAAGAAGTGCTATTTCTTTTTTAAAGAAGCCTACTTGGCTATTTTCATAATTAGCACACACACATACAATGCTTTATTTTTAAAAGGAGATGAAGTGTAGCTGCTTTGGGTGAACTTCAGATCCAAGATTCAGAGTGGTTAATTGGTCAAAATCCAGAAAAGAAAACTGTTTCTAGTGTGAACGTGGTAGATCAAGTGTGAGAGTGACGTTAGCAGGCAACAGGAAAAGTTAGAGAGTATGACAGAGGTGATGGTTACCTGAGAGAAACACATGCAGGGTTTGAAATTGTGGCAATGATTTGTCCCCTTTGAGCCTTAATGTCCTCTATTATCCAATAGGCATAATAAGGACATTGTTGTTATTTAGTCACTCAGTCAGGTCCAACTCTTTTGCAACCCCATGGACTGTAACCCGTCAGGCTCCTCTGTCTCCCGGCAAGAATACTGGAATGGGTTACCACTCCTTTCTCTGGGGGAGCTTCCTGAACCAGGGATCAACCCCACATCTACTGCTTGTCAGGCAGATTCTTTACCACTGAGCCACCTGGATGCCACCTCCATAAGCTGATGAGAAGAGTATATTACAGGATCCAGGTGAAGTGCCCAGCAGAGAGTGAAACTTGGCCCGGGTTGCCTTGGTTGTTGGAGAGCCTACTGTGTCAATGGGATTTGCTTTAGCTATCATGGCCTGACTAGGTCAGCTTGATTACCAGAGTTTTCCAGATAAGGAAGGGAAAGAGGCTCAGAGAGGCACTCAAGGCCACACAGCCAGCTGGTGGAGCAGACACCTGAACTCAGGCTTTCTCCCTTCAAGTCCACGCTCTTTCCAGAAGATCCACTTTTGTCCAGTCCTGTCCTGCTGTGTCTGGGCCCCAGCTCAGGCCCCTGTGTGTTTTCCTCACCAGCTGTGTCCTAGACATCAAACTGCCTTTGGAGATGAGTTTGGTGACAGTGTCCCATAGAAGAGAACATGGAGGTCCTAAGGGGTTATTTGAGCAAGCTCACCCTACAGGTTAGAAACCCACTAAAGCCAAAGTGCTTTGTCTTCTGGCCTTTTCCCTCACTTTCACTCTCTTGCAAGGGAGGAGCCATTGCTGCATGAGATGGGGGTGGGTTGGGGATAAAGTCTTACCCATGAGTGTGCTGGTCACCTCAGGAAAATCAAAGCTTCTGAAGTGATCAGATGATGAGCAGCCTTTCCTGGGCTGGAGCTCAGTGAGAAAATGTCCTCTTCAGTTCAGTCTCCTATTTTTTTTAACTTTTAAATTTTGTATTGGACTATACCCAGTTAGCAATGTTGTGATAGTCAAGTGGGCAGCAAAAGGACTCAGCCATACATATACATGAATCCATTCCCCCATCCCTTCAGTCTTTTTTTTTTCTTCTTTTTTTGCCACTTCTATTGATCTTTCATTTATTTATCTTTGTTCTTTGGCATGTGTGGGCCTCCCATCGCAGTGGCCTCTCTCATCACAGAGCACCGGCTCTGGGTGCATGCGCTCCAGAGCTCTGGCTCAGTAGTTGGACACATCGGTCCAGCCGCTCCGCGGCACATGGGATCCTCCCAGGCCAGGGATGGAACTAGCGCCCCTTGCACTGCAAGGCGGTGTCCTTACCCTCTGGACCACCAAGGAAGCCCCTTCAGTTCAGTCATGAAGATGGGGGTCCTCAAGAGTGAAGAACCAGAAAAGTTAGATAGATCTTAATATTTCTCTGGGTGTCCTGGAGTTGGAGATGACTTCTGACCTCAGGGCTCAGCTCAGACAGCTGAATAGTAAAGCAGCCAAGGAAGTTAAAATTAATTGAAGTTGATGGACTCTGAAAGCTACGGTGATTGCTAATTGCTAATCTAGTTCCTAAAATTCTAAATTTCCAGAAGACACAAATCCAGCTCATACATGAATTTGATGAAAATCTCAGTGGTAACATCTCAACTATGCCAGTTCAACAAGCTGTACTTAAAAAGGAAAAATGTCCCTTAATAGTCCTCTGACAGCCGCACCTGATGTAAGCTTAGAAGACTCAGTCCTTCCAAATGAAAACATGAAAGAATGTGGGCAAAACAGTAGTTTGAAAATGGACAGCTGCATTAGGTTATAAAGGTCATTTTGGATAAAGCACAATAATGTCGATTCAAAGGTTGAAAACTGTCTCTTTTTTTTTTTTTTTTTTTCACAAGCTTATTATTATACTGTTTCCAGTTGGTGGGGGGTGGGTTGGGGATAAAGTCTTACCCATGAGTGTGCTGGTCACCTCAGGAAAATCAAAGCTTCTGAAGTGATCAGATGATGAGCAGCCTTTCCTGGGCTGGAGCTCAGTGAGAAAATGTCCTCTTCAGTTCAGTCTCCTATTTTTTTTAACTTTTAAATTTTGTATTGGACTATACCCAGTTAGCAATGTTGTGATAGTCAAGTGGGCAGCAAAAGGACTCAGCCATACATATACATGAATCCATTCCCCCATCCCTTCAGTCTTTTTTTTTTCTTCTTTTTTTGCCACTTCTATTGATCTTTCATTTATTTATCTTTGTTCTTTGGCATGTGTGGGCCTCCCATCGCAGTGGCCTCTCTCATCACAGAGCACCGGCTCTGGGTGCATGCGCTCCAGAGCTCTGGCTCAGTAGTTGGACACATCGGTCCAGCCGCTCCGCGGCACATGGGATCCTCCCAGGCCAGGGATGGAACTAGCGCCCCTTGCACTGCAAGGCGGTGTCCTTACCCTCTGGACCACCAAGGAAGCCCCTTCAGTTCAGTCATGAAGATGGGGGTCCTCAAGAGTGAAGAACCAGAAAAGTTAGATAGATCTTAATATTTCTCTGGGTGTCCTGGAGTTGGAGATGACTTCTGACCTCAGGGCTCAGCTCAGACAGCTGAATAGTAAAGCAGCCAAGGAAGTTAAAATTAATTGAAGTTGATGGACTCTGAAAGCTACGGTGATTGCTAATTGCTAATCTAGTTCCTAAAATTCTAAATTTCCAGAAGACACAAATCCAGCTCATACATGAATTTGATGAAAATCTCAGTGGTAACATCTCAACTATGCCAGTTCAACAAGCTGTACTTAAAAAGGAAAAATGTCCCTTAATAGTCCTCTGACAGCCGCACCTGATGTAAGCTTAGAAGACTCAGTCCTTCCAAATGAAAACATGAAAGAATGTGGGCAAAACAGTAGTTTGAAAATGGACAGCTGCATTAGGTTATAAAGGTCATTTTGGATAAAGCACAATAATGTCGATTCAAAGGTTGAAAACTGTCTCTTTTTAAAAAATTATTTATTTATTATTTTTTGGCTATTCTGGGTTTTCACTGCTGCCACAGGCTCTTCTCTAGTTGTAGGGAGTTGGGGCTACTCTCTAGCCGAGGTGACCAGGTTTCTTGTTGCAATGACTTTTCTTGTTGTGGAACTCGGGCTCTAGGGCACACAGGCTTCAGTAGTTGCGGCACGTAGGTTCAATAGTTGTGGGTCCGAGGCTCTAGAGCACAGGCTCAATAGTTGTGGCTCACGGGCTAAGTTGCTCCGCAGCACATGGGATCTTCCTGGATCAGGGATGGAACCCGTGTCTCCTGCACTGGTAGGTGAACTCTTCACCAGTGAGCTACCAGGAAAGCCCGAGGTTGAAATCTTTTGTGGTGAGTGTATGAATGAAGCTTACAGGCCAAGGAGTTAATTCTGAATTCCTAGAGTTTGAATTAAGATTAAATAAAATCTGCCCCAGGCAGTGCTAGTGGTAAAGGATCTGCCTGCCATTGCAAGAGACATAGCAACTTCAGATTTGATCCTTGGGTCAGGAAGATCCCCTTGAGGAGGGTACAGCAACCCACTTCAGTATTTCTGCCTAGAGAATCTCATGGACAGAGGAGCCTGGCAGGCTATAGTCCATAGGGTTGCAAAGAGTTAGACACGACTGAAGTGATTTAGTGCACACATGCACACACAAAATCTGTCACAAACACACACACAGACGCACACACATGCTATCCTTTATTTTGGGTGGGCTTAGTGTTGGCTAGGGGAATCAGGCTTCCTAGAAGAAATACCATTTCAGACAGGCTGGAAGGTTCTGTGAGAAGAATACTGGACTAAAACTCAATTCAGGACATGAACTGCTTATGACTCCCACATGACCTTGGCTAAAGTCATTCTACAGGTTCTATAGGTGATTTAAATGCAAGGTCTCTTTATGTCGAAAAATGTCCCTTAATAGTCCTCTGACAGCCGCACCTGATGTAAGCTTAGAAGACTCAGTCCTTCCAAATGAAAACATGAAAGAATGTGGGCAAAACAGTAGTTTGAAAATGGACAGCTGCATTAGGTTATAAAGGTCATTTTGGATAAAGCACAATAATGTCGATTCAAAGGTTGAAAACTGTCTCTTTTTAAAAAATTATTTATTTATTATTTTTTGGCTATTCTGGGTTTTCACTGCTGCCACAGGCTCTTCTCTAGTTGTAGGGAGTTGGGGCTACTCTCTAGCCGAGGTGACCAGGTTTCTTGTTGCAATGACTTTTCTTGTTGTGGAACTCGGGCTCTAGGGCACACAGGCTTCAGTAGTTGCGGCACGTAGGTTCAATAGTTGTGGGTCCGAGGCTCTAGAGCACAGGCTCAATAGTTGTGGCTCACGGGCTTAGTTGCTCCACAGCATGTGGGATCTTCCTGGATCAGGGATGGAACCCGTGTCTCCTGCACTGGTAGGTGAACTCTTCACCAGTGAGCTACCAGGAAAGCCCGAGGTTGAAATCTTTTGTGGTGAGTGTATGAATGAAGCTTACAGGCCAAGGAGTTAATTCTGAATTCCTAGAGTTTGAATTAAGATTAAATAAAATCTGCCCCAGGCAGTGCTAGTGGTAAAGGATCTGCCTGCCATTGCAAGAGACATAGCAACTTCAGATTTGATCCTTGGGTCAGGAAGATCCCCTTGAGGAGGGTACAGCAACCCACTTCAGTATTTCTGCCTAGAGAATCTCATGGACAGAGGAGCCTGGCAGGCTATAGTCCATAGGGTTGCAAAGAGTTAGACACGACTGAAGTGATTTAGTGCACACATGCACACACAAAATCTGTCACAAACACACACACAGACGCACACACATGCTATCCTTTATTTTGGGTGGGCTTAGTGTTGGCTAGGGGAATCAGGCTTCCTAGAAGAAATACCATTTCAGACAGGCTGGAAGGTTCTGTGAGAAGAATACTGGACTAAAACTCAATTCAGGACATGAACTGCTTATGACTCCCACATGACCTTGGCTAAAGTCATTCTACAGGTTCTATAGGTGATTTAAATGCAAGGTCTATTTATCCTGCTTCATCTTTACACCCCCACATATTTCATTACAGCTTCTCTAAAATGTTTATGTCTCATCTTTAAAATGTAGCAATGGTAGGAGATCAGAGATCACAAGCTGAAATGCCAAGGGAGACCTGATACAAACATAAATGAGAGGAGGCAGCCAGGGGTACACAAGAAGAAGTCAGGAGGTACTCTGGAAAGCTCAGGTCAGGTTGCAAGGAGGCAGCTGCTACTCAGCTGCAATCAAATTTACCCTGCAGAATGGGGGTGATGGGGATTGGGCAGTTTTGACTGATCTGCCACCTTTTCAAAAGAATCTGAGAATCCAGATATTTATTGGAAATCAAGAAAAATTTAAAAACTTTGATAGCCAAACATATTTATCTATTGACTGGAAATTACCTTCTGGCCATCAATTTATACTCTAGATTAGATTTGAAGATTATTTGCAGTTTTAACAGTCCACAGTTCTTCTGCTGGGTAAATCCTTGAGCAGGTTGCTTGATCTCATCTGTGGAATAAGACTATTTTCCCTCCTTTGTCAGTCCACCAGGTCATTGTGAAACTTCAGTGAGATATTTAAACACCTTGCAAATTACAGGGCTTGATCAATTGTGAGGAATTACCATAATTTCAAAGGAGACAACCTAACCTAACCCAGAAGAGATAAATACCAAAGTGGTAAAGAAACTTCAGCAGGGCCTACAGTGCCTTACATTGTATTTCATGAAACATTTAATCACACTGGAAAGGCTAGAGAGAGACCTACCCTTCCATCCGGAGTCCTGGGACCAGCGTAAGGTGGAGCCTCACCCATCAAGACTGGCCATACGTCAAAAAATTCCTACAAGTGAGAAAAACAGCAATTATGTCTTAAAAAACAGATCAGAAAAGGAGATTAGGAAACAAAGACTCAGCTAGATGAGTCATCTGTTACTGAAGTTTGGAAGGTGGGAAAACCTCAGTGAAACCTAAGCTTGGGAGGGCTGCGGCATTCACTAGAGTTGGAGAAAGCCAGTCATGCCTGTATTTTGAGATATAGCAATATCATCACAACTGGATCTGTCTAATCAGTAACCAGAAAATGGGAGTTGAGCTGGAACAACCTCATACTCCCTCTGCTGTGGGACATGAGAAGGAAAATGGGGACTGTATGGCTAAGAAATTTACCTTAAGTACCTGTGAAACATGTGATCAAATGTTTAGCTAGAACAGTGTTTCTTGCAGTATCATTTATAGCTGTGAAAAATTAGAAGAAACCAAAGTGTCCAATAGGAAAGGACTTATTAAATCAATTTATGGTACATCTTAGTAACAAAGATGTTAGAGGTGTGTATGTATTGGTTAAACAGATGCCCATGATATGCTAATGAGTAAAAAGTGTGAAATGGTAAAAATATACATATCATGTGACCCCAGTGTTTAACTCTGTGTAGAAAGTGCTCTTAAAGAGTTCACAGCGAAGCATTAACAATTGGGTTTTCTTGGGGGGATTGGAATGAGATTTTACTTTACTTCCTTAATAAAATGTATGGCCTTAGTAATAAAGAAAAAATTTCTAAATAAGGAAGGACATGCACTGATGCCAAATATGGACAGACAGACCCTTATCTGAACTCTGACAGGAAAGAACAATGCTGGTAAGATAACTGGCAAAGACGAGAGCAGAGAGAGGAGACAAAAGTGTCAGCGAAGGCTCTGCATGGTCATATAGCCGCAGGAGAAGAAACTGACTGGGCTGCCACCCAGGCGCTTCCTTGTTGCTTCTCCACTGGTTTTCCTACCACAAAGGTAGCTGCTCAATTGGGTTGGGCTGGGCCATATCTGAGCCTTGCAAGAAGGCCTCTGTCCTCCTTGCCAGAGGAGTCTCTCTGTTCACTTATCTGCTGTGTTTAGAGATAGTGATTCACTAGCTATCGTGGGCGGATGCCAATGCCCCTGCTTCTTGACCTCTCTCATTTATACGTCAAAAATTCCTACAAGTGAGAAAAACAGCAATTATGTCTTAAAAAACAGATCAGAAAAGGAGATTAGGAAACAAAGACTCAGCTAGATGAGTCATCTGTTACTGAAGTTTGGAAGGTGGGAAAACCTCAGTGAAACCTAAGCTTGGGAGGGCTGCGGCATTCACTAGAGTTGGAGAAAGCCAGTCATGCCTGTATTTTGAGATATAGCAATATCATCACAACTGGATCTGTCTAATCAGTAACCAGAAAATGGGAGTTGAGCTGGAACAACCTCATACTCCCTCTGCTGTGGGACATGAGAAGGAAAATGGGGACTGTATGGCTAAGAAATTTACCTTAAGTACCTGTGAAACATGTGATCAAATGTTTAGCTAGAACAGTGTTTCTTGCAGTATCATTTATAGCTGTGAAAAATTAGAAGAAACCAAAGTGTCCAATAGGAAAGGACTTATTAAATCAATTTATGGTACATCTTAGTAACAAAGATGTTAGAGGTGTGTATGTATTGGTTAAACAGATGCCCATGATATGCTAATGAGTAAAAAGTGTGAAATGGTAAAAATATACATATCATGTGACCCCAGTGTTTAACTCTGTGTAGAAAGTGCTCTTAAAGAGTTCACAGCGAAGCATTAACAATTGGGTTTTCTTGGGGGGATTGGAATGAGATTTTACTTTACTTCCTTAATAAAATGTATGGCCTTAGTAATAAAGAAAAAATTTCTAAATAAGGAAGGACATGCACTGATGCCAAATATGGACAGACAGACCCTTATCTGAACTCTGACAGGAAAGAACAATGCTGGTAAGATAACTGGCAAAGACGAGAGCAGAGAGAGGAGACAAAAGTGTCAGCGAAGGCTCTGCATGGTCATATAGCCGCAGGAGAAGAAACTGACTGGGCTGCCACCCAGGCGCTTCCTTGTTGCTTCTCCACTGGTTTTCCTACCACAAAGGTAGCTGCTCAATTGGGTTGGGCTGGGCCATATCTGAGCCTTGCAAGAAGGCCTCTGTCCTCCTTGCCAGAGGAGTCTCTCTGTTCACTTATCTGCTGTGTTTAGAGATAGTGATTCACTAGCTATCGTGGGCCGGATGCCAACTGCCCCTGCTTCTTGACCTCTCTCATTTGAACACGTTTATCATGGTGGTTTGTCTGTTCTCGTATCATCCAGAGGGCAAGCAAATGGGAAGTGAAGTCCACATGAAATTACGTCCTCACCCTTCTGCCCAGTTGGGTTCTTCTTCTTGACTACTGAAACAGGAAGTAATTCAGTTCTGGGTGAAACTGAGAGCTGGGAACCTACCTAAGCTCCACAACACACTTCATGCTAGATAGAGATGAACCAGGCACAGTTCATGCCTTGGAGGAATCTACTATCTCCTAGAGGAAAAGAACCAAGACAGTCATAAAGAGAGAACACAAATGTTAGAGGAGACCAGAGCAGGCTGTTGGGCTGACACTGCCAAGGTGAGACACCAAGTGGTTCTGAGGATTGTCCCGAGGAGAAACAAATGTCAACAAAGGGTTGGCTGGAATGTGTGCATGTTTGTGCCTGCCTTCTGCTGTTCCCATCTTTCTCTCTCTCTCTCTTTTATTTCTAAAGAGCGTTTTTGAGATATAAATCATATGCCATATGATTTTCCCAGTTTAAGTATACATTTCAGTGGCCTTTATTGACTTTTTTCGTAATGTCAATACTTCAGGTAAGAACTTAGCTGGGGTAGGGCAAGGGGAGTGGAGCAAGGGGAAGAGAGCAGGTTCTTAGACTGATGATAGGTAGCCCAGCCTGCTTCTAATTGCTAGATTGTTCCATCTGTTGGGGATGACTAAGTCAGAATATTCTTGCTTAAATGAGACTTTCTCTTTTGAGGGAGAGTTCAAAAGAAACAGAGGGCAGAGCACCAGAGGTCAGATATATGTTCAGAATTTTCCTTGCTTAAAAATGTCAGCGAAGGCTCTGCTCATATAGCCGCAGGAGAAGAAACTGACTGGGCTGCCACCCAGGCGCTTCCTTGTTGCTTCTCCACTGGTTTTCCTACAAAGGTAGCTGCTCAATTGGGTTGGGCTGGGCCATATCTGAGCCTTGCAAGAAGGCCTCTGTCCTCCTTGCCAGAGGAGTCTCTCTGTTCACTTATCTGCTGTGTTTAGAGATAGTGATTCACTAGCTATCGTGGGCCGGATGCCAACTGCCCCTGCTTCTTGACCTCTCTCATTTGAACACGTTTATCATGGTGGTTTGTCTGTTCTCGTATCATCCAGAGGGCAAGCAAATGGGAAGTGAAGTCCACATGAAATTACGTCCTCACCCTTCTGCCCAGTTGGGTTCTTCTTCTTGACTACTGAAACAGGAAGTAATTCAGTTCTGGGTGAAACTGAGAGCTGGGAACCTACCTAAGCTCCACAACACACTTCATGCTAGATAGAGATGAACCAGGCACAGTTCATGCCTTGGAGGAATCTACTATCTCCTAGAGGAAAAGAACCAAGACAGTCATAAAGAGAGAACACAAATGTTAGAGGAGACCAGAGCAGGCTGTTGGGCTGACACTGCCAAGGTGAGACACCAAGTGGTTCTGAGGATTGTCCCGAGGAGAAACAAATGTCAACAAAGGGTTGGCTGGAATGTGTGCATGTTTGTGCCTGCCTTCTGCTGTTCCCATCTTTCTCTCTCTCTCTCTTTTATTTCTAAAGAGCGTTTTTGAGATATAAATCATATGCCATATGATTTTCCCAGTTTAAGTATACATTTCAGTGGCCTTTATTGACTTTTTTCGTAATGTCAATACTTCAGGTAAGAACTTAGCTGGGGTAGGGCAAGGGGAGTGGAGCAAGGGGAAGAGAGCAGGTTCTTAGACTGATGATAGGTAGCCCAGCCTGCTTCTAATTGCTAGATTGTTCCATCTGTTGGGGATGACTAAGTCAGAATATTCTTGCTTAAATGAGACTTTCTCTTTTGAGGGAGAGTTCAAAAGAAACAGAGGGCAGAGCACCAGAGGTCAGATATATGTTCAGATTTTTTAAGGTACAAACTGAGCCCTTTAGAACCAGAGGTTCCCTGAAATCAGTATACGGTTCAACTGTACCAGAGTCACTTATGGAGCTATTTTAAAGGTAGAAATCAGAATAACATATCTGTGAATATATGGAAATCTGGTATATGGTAAAAATGGCCTGTCAAAATGATGACATTTCAAAACAGTAAGGAAAGTATGTTCTCAGATTAGATGGTTAGACTATTCTTGACATGGGAAATTATGAAGAGGACACAAAATTTATCCCCAAGTTGCTAGTACTCAGTCACTTCAGTCATGTCTGACTCTTTGTGATCCCATGGATTGTATCCTGCCAGGATTCTCTGTCCCTGGGATTTCTCAGGCAACAATACTGGAGTGGGTTGCCATGCCTTTCTCTAAGGGATCTTCCTGACTCAGGGATTGAACCCATGTTTCCTGGGTTTCCTGCATCACCGGCAGATTCTTCACTGCTGAGCCACCAGGGAAGCCTCAAATTTATCCCTACCTTGTATTAATAATTTCAAGATGAAAGAAAGATGAAAATATATTAATCAAAACACATCAGATTATTTCAGACTATAATATTAAGATTGAGGAAGTCTTCCTTAAACAAAGTTCAAAACACAGAAGCCATAAAAGGAAATTTAAATCTATTGTATGATGAAAGATGCCATAGACAAAGTTAAAATATAATCCTCAAAAGGGAAAATATGGCTGCAGCCTGGGTGACATATACATAATCTATATCATTTTTTTATTTATTTATTTTTTGCCTCTAAGTCATTGTCTTTATCTTTCATCCTTCTTTATTCTTTGGCCTGTGTGGGCCTCCCATTGCAGTGGGGCCTTTCGTTGCAGAGCACTGGCTCTGGGCACATGCACACCAGAGCGCTGGCTCACAATTAGACACACCGCCCAGCAGTTCCTCGGCATGTGGGATCTTCGCAGGCCAGAGATTGAACTGGCACCCCTTGCACTGCAAAGTGGACTCCTTATCCACTGGACCACCAGGGAAGTCCCAGCCTGCTTCTAGTAGATGCCATCTGTTGGGGATGACTAAGTTCCTGAAAAAAGAAACAGAGGGCAGAGCACCAGAGGTCAGATATATGTTCAGATTTTTTAAGGTACAAACTGAGCCCTTTAGAACCAGAGGTTCCCTGAAATCAGTATACGGTTCAACTGTACCAGAGTCACTTATGGAGCTATTTTAAAGGTAGAAATCAGAATAACATATCTGTGAATATATGGAAATCTGGTATATGGTAAAAATGGCCTGTCAAAATGATGACATTTCAAAACAGTAAGGAAAGTATGTTCTCAGATTAGATGGTTAGACTATTCTTGACATGGGAAATTATGAAGAGGACACAAAATTTATCCCCAAGTTGCTAGTACTCAGTCACTTCAGTCATGTCTGACTCTTTGTGATCCCATGGATTGTATCCTGCCAGGATTCTCTGTCCCTGGGATTTCTCAGGCAACAATACTGGAGTGGGTTGCCATGCCTTTCTCTAAGGGATCTTCCTGACTCAGGGATTGAACCCATGTTTCCTGGGTTTCCTGCATCACCGGCAGATTCTTCACTGCTGAGCCACCAGGGAAGCCTCAAATTTATCCCTACCTTGTATTAATAATTTCAAGATGAAAGAAAGATGAAAATATATTAATCAAAACACATCAGATTATTTCAGACTATAATATTAAGATTGAGGAAGTCTTCCTTAAACAAAGTTCAAAACACAGAAGCCATAAAAGGAAATTTAAATCTATTGTATGATGAAAGATGCCATAGACAAAGTTAAAATATAATCCTCAAAAGGGAAAATATGGCTGCAGCCTGGGTGACATATACATAATCTATATCATTTTTTTATTTATTTATTTTTTGCCTCTAAGTCATTGTCTTTATCTTTCATCCTTCTTTATTCTTTGGCCTGTGTGGGCCTCCCATTGCAGTGGGGCCTTTCGTTGCAGAGCACTGGCTCTGGGCACATGCACACCAGAGCGCTGGCTCACAATTAGACACACCGCCCAGCAGTTCCTCGGCATGTGGGATCTTCGCAGGCCAGAGATTGAACTGGCACCCCTTGCACTGCAAAGTGGACTCCTTATCCACTGGACCACCAGGGAAGTCCCAGAATCTATATCATATATAAAGCACTCCTATATTTTAATAAGAAATAGAAAATTCAAACAACAAAAAAAGAAAATTCAGTGTTAGAGGTGGAAAAATGGGTATATGTTGCACAGAAAAAGTCTGGGCAATATATGCAAAAAGAAAAGTTAAATCACAAATAAACATATAAAATGTACTCTTCCCACCTTGGTAATCAGTGAGAAAACAATTAGAAAAAAAATGAATAATAATAGTTTTTGTCCATTTAAGTAGGAAAAATAAGAAAGATTTAGGAGTTTGGAGAAGTGGAATTCTCATGTAGTGTGAGTAAGAGTATAAAATGATTTAGCCTTTAGAGGGAAAATTTGAGGAAAGCAAAATAAAAATGTTTTCCTAGTAATCCACTTCCCCAATTTTGTCCTATAGTTTCTATCAAGTACGTAGAAATTTAGCTCCAAGGCTGTTCATTACAGTGTTGCCTTTAGTTGAAAGACTATTTAGAAATGATTGAAATAGAGGAAAGGGTAAATTAATTATGGTATCCCCATACTGTGTGGACTAAAGAACCAAGAAAGTGGATTTCCACTTCTATTAACAGTAGCCAGCCTGTTTCAAACCAATCCTCTAATTGAGAATTATCATGAAATCTGGACTGTGTATGTGTGTTTGTATCTATAAGTAAGCATTAATGTGAAGGAATGATAGAGTTAGCAAGGCAGCAGGAATTTGATGGGGCAAGATCCCACAGAGGAGGGAAGCTCAGAGATGTGAGCTCGATGTCTGGTTCAGCTTTTCCTCTTGATCCCTTACTGACGACAAAGAAGCTGTGGAGCAGCTGGGAAGTAGCACAAAGCTTTCAGCAGACCTACCTGACGAGTAGGACAAAACTGAAATTCAAGGCCTGCAAAGAGGGATCCTTACAAACAACCCAGCTTTTCAGCTGGTCCTTCCCAAAGGTTTAAACTCTAGGAGTAAAAGTGAATTAGAAACAGAATCGCCCTCATGAAAGGTGAAGACCAGCTTCAAATCGGCACAGTCCTGAATTGGATTCAGATACTGTGTCTTTGTTGCAATTGCTAGCCAGAGTAATATAAATCCCCTTTGGAGGAATACAGCATTGCTTAGAGTTTCAAACCATCTCTAAAATGTTTTATACTGGTCTCTAGTGTTCAAACAAAAATAAATGGGCCTGTGCCAAGTAAGGATTAACTGAAAAATCAAAAGATAAAACAGACTACAGAAAAAGGAAATATAGAATATATCTGTGTACCCAAAAACATGTAATAGAGTATTCATAATAGCAATATTCATAAAAGCCTAAACTGGAAAATTCAAATGTTTGTGGACAGTAGAATAAATAAACTTTGTGGACTATTCATGTAATGGAATATTCCTCAAGAATGAAAATTAATGGGTTAATTAATGAAAATAGATCAACTATGACAATCAATGAGAATGAATCTTACAACTCAAATGTTGATCAGAAGAAGCCAGACACTAAAGAGTATAGGATTCCACTTTATATGAAGTTCAAAATTAGGCTAAACTAACATGGCTTTAAAGGTTACATAGTGGTTTTCTTTGGGGAGGAAGGAACGGGAGTTACTGGAGAGAGGTAAGAAAGAGGCTTCTGAGGGGCCAGTTGTGTTCTATTTCTTAATCTTGGTGGTAGTTACACGGGAATGTTCACTTTGTGGCATTGAACTATTCTCCTGTAATTAGGGCTTTTTTTTCTGTGTTTGTTATGTGTATATTCATGTTATCTTATTTAAAAAATCCACATGTACTAATAACGGAATTATGTTCTTAGAGCATTACGTAGAAAACAGCAAATTTTTGTGTCGCCAAGCAATTTATTTATTAAAAAAAAAAACTTTTTTTTTGGATTTCTTAAATTGATCCTTTAATTTCACTATCTTTTTCTTTTTTTTTTATGTGTATGAAGTATTTTGGTGTTTTTTTGATTTTTATTTTACTTTTTACTTTTATATAGTTTTGTTGTTTACAGATATGTATGATCCCAGATTAGTCATATGAAATTTTTTAAATTGGATTATCTTTTTATTGTTGAGTAGTAAGAAACCCCGCCCCCGTTCCATGAGCAAACATCAAACTTAAAAAAAAAAAAAAAAGGAAGTATAGTAATGACAACCCACTCAAGTATTCTTACCTGGAGAATCCCATGGGCAGTGGAGCCTGGCAGGTATAGTCTATAGGGTCACACAGAATTGGCCACAACTGAAGCAACTTAGCTTGCACAACTTTTATGTGCCATTTGCTAATACTTCATTGAAAATATTTTGTGTGTGTATTCAGACAATATATTGGTCTGTAGGGTTTTTTCTTATGATATGTTTAGTATCATGATAATACTGGTCTCATGGAATGAGTAGGGAAATGTTTCATCCTCTTCTATTTTTGTATGAGTTTGTGAAGGATTTGCATTGATTCTTCTTTAAACACTTGGTGGAATTCATCAGTGAAAATATCTGGCTGTGGGTTTTTCATTGTAAGGAGCTTTTTTTTTTTAGTTACTAACTTGATCTCTTTATTTGCTTAAGACTAGTTAGTCAGATTTACTATTTAGTCTTTTTAACTTAACTTTTCTTTTCTTCTCTTTTTTTTAATACATATTATTATTAATTTGGCTGCACCAGGCAGCAGGTGTACTCTAGGTCTCTGACCAGAGATTGAACCTGTGCCCACTGTAGTGGAAGCACAGTCTTAGCTACTGGACCACCAGGGAAGTCTTAATTTTTATTTTCTAATGGAGTATAGTTGATTTACAGTGTTGTGATAGTTTCAGGTTTAAAACTAAGTGATTCAGTTATACAAATATCCATGCTTTTTCAGATTCTTTTCCCTGCATAGATTTCTCTGTGCTATACAGTAGGTCCTTCTTGATTATTCTGTGTATAGTAGTGTGTATATGTTAATTGCAAATTCCTGATTTATCACTTCCCTTCATATTTGCCCTTTGGTAACCATAAGTTTGTTTTCAAAATCCGTGAGTCTGTTTCTGTTTTGTATGTAAGTTCATCATTTTTTTCTTAGATCCCACATATAAGTGATATTATGTATTTGTCTTTCTCTGTCTGAATTACTTCACTTAGTATGATAATCCTTAGGTCCAACCATGTTGTCAAACATGACATTACTGCATTCTTTTTCTGATTGAGTAATATTTCATTGTATGTATTGGGTTGGCCAAAAAGGTCCCTTGAGTTTTTTCCATAGCATCTTGCTTCTGTGTCTTGGCTATTGTGAATACTGCTGCTATGAGCATAGGAATACATGTATCTTTTTTGAATTGTAGTTTTGTCTGAATATATGTCCGGGGATGAGGTTACTATATGGTAATTCTGTTTTTAGTTTTCTAAGGAACCTCCATACTATTCTCCACAGTACCAAGTTACCTTCCACCAACAGGGGAGGATGGTTCTCTTTTCTCCAAACCCTTCACAGCATTTATTATTTGTAGACTTTTTGATGGTTAGCTCAGCAATTTTTTAAAATGTTCCTCAGAAGATTCTAATATACTGTCATGTTTGGGAGCCTCTGGACTAGACCTATGATCTTTTCCAGCCCCAGATGAATGCAATTCATTTATTCATCCAACCAAATGTTTGGAGGGTCTCCACTGGGCTGTGTACCGCATACAGCATGACAGACTGCACCAAATGAAGTCTACAGTAGTCTTAGGACTTTGGGAGAGGAAATAATTCTGGAGCTCTGTTCTGAGGCAGAAAATAATTAGCTGCAGGAGGCATGGACAGGCAGAGAAAGAGCATGGGAATGTCAGCTGGGGAAAAACTAACTGAAGAACATAACTGGGGACCATGTGAGTCTCTCTGCCTCTTTAGCCAATGGGGTCTTAGCTACTGGACCACCAGGGAAGTCTTAATTTTTATTTTCTAATGGAGTATAGTTGATTTACAGTGTTGTGATAGTTTCAGGTTTAAAACTAAGTGATTCAGTTATACAAATATCCATGCTTTTTCAGATTCTTTTCCCTGCATAGATTTCTCTGTGCTATACAGTAGGTCCTTCTTGATTATTCTGTGTATAGTAGTGTGTATATGTTAATTGCAAATTCCTGATTTATCACTTCCCTTCATATTTGCCCTTTGGTAACCATAAGTTTGTTTTCAAAATCCGTGAGTCTGTTTCTGTTTTGTATGTAAGTTCATCATTTTTTTCTTAGATCCCACATATAAGTGATATTATGTATTTGTCTTTCTCTGTCTGAATTACTTCACTTAGTATGATAATCCTTAGGTCCAACCATGTTGTCAAACATGACATTACTGCATTCTTTTTCTGATTGAGTAATATTTCATTGTATGTATTGGGTTGGCCAAAAAGGTCCCTTGAGTTTTTTCCATAGCATCTTGCTTCTGTGTCTTGGCTATTGTGAATACTGCTGCTATGAGCATAGGAATACATGTATCTTTTTTGAATTGTAGTTTTGTCTGAATATATGTCCGGGGATGAGGTTACTATATGGTAATTCTGTTTTTAGTTTTCTAAGGAACCTCCATACTATTCTCCACAGTACCAAGTTACCTTCCACCAACAGGGGAGGATGGTTCTCTTTTCTCCAAACCCTTCACAGCATTTATTATTTGTAGACTTTTTGATGGTTAGCTCAGCAATTTTTAAACTGTTCCTCAGAAGATTCTAATATACTGTCATGTTTGGGAGCCTCTGGACTAGACCTATGATCTTTTCCAGCCCCAGATGAATGCAATTCATTTATTCATCCAACCAAATGTTTGGAGGGTCTCCACTGGGCTGTGTACCGCATACAGCATGACAGACTGCACCAAATGAAGTCTACAGTAGTCTTAGGACTTTGGGAGAGGAAATAATTCTGGAGCTCTGTTCTGAGGCAGAAAATAATTAGCTGCAGGAGGCATGGACAGGCAGAGAAAGAGCATGGGAATGTCAGCTGGGGAAAAACTAACTGAAGAACATAACTGGGGACCATGTGAGTCTCTCTGCCTCTTTAGCCAATGTGGCCCCAGAGCATTCCGAGGGACCAGGTCTGAATATATGCCTGCACTCTCACGGCTGAATGAGCCCTTGTCTCCACACACCGTAGGAAAGGTCTCCTCCCACCTCTGAGTGCATTTTCTGACAGTTTCTGAAGTTGGCAGCTTTCTTCTTGCTGGACTTTCACCTTACATGGAAATTGCTGTATCACTCACCTTTGCCACCTACCTCATCACGCCTTCTTCTCACTTACTCATTTTTTTTCCCCCTATGGACTAGGGAACACACAAGTTATTTTTACTCCCCTGTGCCCTGGAATGACCTTTCCCTCTGTAAAAGCTGGTACTCCTCTCCTCGGTATAAAAAGCCTATGAAAAACCTTTCATAATCATCCACCTCCTGCCAGCTTTTTCCCTGTGCAACTGAATTCATGCCACCAGTCTGGGCTCCACCTAGCATGTACCTGGTGTATATTTAACCTGGTGTTGGAAACGTCTGTTCCTGTGTCTTCTCACCTTCTGCTTGGTCATGTCTAAGAGCCCCACGGAGTACCTGTCACAGTTGAGGAAGGCGCGCACTGTGTACAGGGCTTTGTGGAACTGCCTCTCAATGTCCGTAAGCTCTTCAAAGACTTTGCTCCCAGACCACAGCAGTATCTGAGGAAATACAAAAACATAGCCAGTGTTCCTGAGGCACAGAGCAGCAGCTCACAGTAACCAAGAATAATTATCCCTGATTTGTAGATGAAGAATCAGAGGTTCCGAGAGGTGAATAATTGGGCAGCTTCTATTGGGTCCAGCTCCAGATGACTGCAATTCATTTATTCATCCAACCAAATGTTTGGAGGGTCTCCACTGGGCTGTGTACCGCATACAGCATGACAGACTGCACCAAATGAAGTCTACAGTAGTCTTAGGACTTTGGGAGAGGAAATAATTCTGGAGCTCTGTTCTGAGGCAGAAAATAATTAGCTGCAGGAGGCATGGACAGGCAGAGAAAGAGCATGGGAATGTCAGCTGGGGAAAAACTAACTGAAGAACATAACTGGGGACCATGTGAGTCTCTCTGCCTCTTTAGCCAATGTGGCCCCAGAGCATTCCGAGGGACCAGGTCTGAATATATGCCTGCACTCTCACGGCTGAATGAGCCCTTGTCTCCACACACCGTAGGAAAGGTCTCCTCCCACCTCTGAGTGCATTTTCTGACAGTTTCTGAAGTTGGCAGCTTTCTTCTTGCTGGACTTTCACCTTACATGGAAATTGCTGTATCACTCACCTTTGCCACCTACCTCATCACGCCTTCTTCTCACTTACTCATTTTTTTTCCCCCTATGGACTAGGGAACACACAAGTTATTTTTACTCCCCTGTGCCCTGGAATGACCTTTCCCTCTGTAAAAGCTGGTACTCCTCTCCTCGGTATAAAAAGCCTATGAAAAACCTTTCATAATCATCCACCTCCTGCCAGCTTTTTCCCTGTGCAACTGAATTCATGCCACCAGTCTGGGCTCCACCTAGCATGTACCTGGTGTATATTTAACCTGGTGTTGGAAACGTCTGTTCCTGTGTCTTCTCACCTTCTGCTTGGTCATGTCTAAGAGCCCCACGGAGTACCTGTCACAGTTGAGGAAGGCGCGCACTGTGTACAGGGCTTTGTGGAACTGCCTCTCAATGTCCGTAAGCTCTTCAAAGACTTTGCTCCCAGACCACAGCAGTATCTGAGGAAATACAAAAACATAGCCAGTGTTCCTGAGGCACAGAGCAGCAGCTCACAGTAACCAAGAATAATTATCCCTGATTTGTAGATGAAGAATCAGAGGTTCCGAGAGGTGAATAATTGGGCAGCTTCTATTGGGTCCAGCTCTCCATTTATTTTATCTCCTCAGTTGTTACTTAGGATGATAATAACAAACAGTGATTGAACACAAGTTCCCTACATACATTATCCCCATTTTTCAAAAGGAAGACTGAAGCTCGGAGAGGTTAAGTGATTTGCTCAAAGTCTTAGAGCCGGTAAATGGCTTAGTAGGGATTCAGATCCAAGCTGCCTGCCATGAAAGCTTGTGCATGCAATTCCTCTGGGATACAGCTTTACAGACATCTGCACCCTCATGAACCCCAGGGGTGCTGGGCAGAGACTGTGATGATGGTTCCCAGGCACTTCTACTATTACGGCCTTCCAGTCAAGCACATCAGTTCTTCAGTAAAAGGACACATTCAGTCCAGTCCATTCCCTCGAGCCAAGCCCTTTACCTGGCCACGCCGAGTCTCACAGTTATGCAGGTAACTCAGGTGGAACACTTTCATGATTAAATTTGCAAAATTGAGGTACTTGAGAAGAATCTGAAAATCGAAGAACATGAAGAGAAACAGATAAGGAGGAGAAATGCCTCTTCTGGCCACTCCTACCACCAGTCAGTAAGCCTGAATGTTTTCAAAGCTTCATCCAAGACAGTTTGAACAGATGGATCATGGAAAGCTGACTCATAAACTGTTGCATTAGAAGAAGGTAAAACTCACAGAAGGTAGAATGTCAGTGTTAATAAGCGTGCACTCATGAAAAGTTGCTGCTATTCACTGAGTTTGAGGGCCTGGTTGCATAGAGTATGATGTCAGCTTTTTCCTGTGCAACTGAATTCATGCCACCAGTCTGGGCTCCACCTAGCATGTACCTGGTGTATATTTAACCTGGTGTTGGAAACGTCTGTTCCTGTGTCTTCTCACCTTCTGCTTGGTCATGTCTAAGAGCCCCACGGAGTACCTGTCACAGTTGAGGAAGGCGCGCACTGTGTACAGGGCTTTGTGGAACTGCCTCTCAATGTCCGTAAGCTCTTCAAAGACTTTGCTCCCAGACCACAGCAGTATCTGAGGAAATACAAAAACATAGCCAGTGTTCCTGAGGCACAGAGCAGCAGCTCACAGTAACCAAGAATAATTATCCCTGATTTGTAGATGAAGAATCAGAGGTTCCGAGAGGTGAATAATTGGGCAGCTTCTATTGGGTCCAGCTCTCCATTTATTTTATCTCCTCAGTTGTTACTTAGGATGATAATAACAAACAGTGATTGAACACAAGTTCCCTACATACATTATCCCCATTTTTCAAAAGGAAGACTGAAGCTCGGAGAGGTTAAGTGATTTGCTCAAAGTCTTAGAGCCGGTAAATGGCTTAGTAGGGATTCAGATCCAAGCTGCCTGCCATGAAAGCTTGTGCATGCAATTCCTCTGGGATACAGCTTTACAGACATCTGCACCCTCATGAACCCCAGGGGTGCTGGGCAGAGACTGTGATGATGGTTCCCAGGCACTTCTACTATTACGGCCTTCCAGTCAAGCACATCAGTTCTTCAGTAAAAGGACACATTCAGTCCAGTCCATTCCCTCGAGCCAAGCCCTTTACCTGGCCACGCCGAGTCTCACAGTTATGCAGGTAACTCAGGTGGAACACTTTCATGATTAAATTTGCAAAATTGAGGTACTTGAGAAGAATCTGAAAATCGAAGAACATGAAGAGAAACAGATAAGGAGGAGAAATGCCTCTTCTGGCCACTCCTACCACCAGTCAGTAAGCCTGAATGTTTTCAAAGCTTCATCCAAGACAGTTTGAACAGATGGATCATGGAAAGCTGACTCATAAACTGTTGCATTAGAAGAAGGTAAAACTCACAGAAGGTAGAATGTCAGTGTTAATAAGCGTGCACTCATGAAAAGTTGCTGCTATTCACTGAGTTTGAGGGCCTGGTGATAAGTCATGTATGTATGTTATCTTGATGGCTCCAATGACCTCGAGAGATACTTGCTATGAAAGATACTATAAAGTCATCCCCATTTTACAAAAAAAGAAACCTGAAGTTAAAAAAAATTTATAAAACATGCCCAAGTCAAACAGATATTAGCAGAACCAGAACGACTATCCCTACAGTCTCTAGAGCCTAACATCTTAATGATTATACCATCCTTCCTCCCCCACGACCATCAGATCACTAGCTTCCTTGTCTTGTAGATGGGAGAACTGAGGCCATGCCAAATAGCAAGGGTCAGAGGATTCGTGAACATGGCCAGCTCAGTAGTTTCTAAAGCATTCTTACCTCTTCATCATTTTTGGTGAAATGGGGCCCGTCCACTTTATTCACAGCCATGATTATGGCCACTACGTCCTTCCCATTCATTATGGGAGAAGCCAAGATGTTCTTGGTCTGATACTCTGTGAGGGTGTCCACAAAGTCACAGAAATGCTCGTCCTGAAGGAAGACAGAGACAAGCATGAGTAGGCAGAGAAGAGCAAAGACAGTAAAACAACCCAGAACCCCAGGTACCCATTGTAGGGGTGGGGTAAAGAGGCTTTGCACTCTTGTGTTGACCAAAGAATGAAGACGTTTCCTACTGTTTCCCTTTGACAGAGGCACAACAGTTAGAGGTGATTTCTGCCCTAGAAGCCTCCAAAATCCAGTAGAAAAGAGTCTGAAATAAAACCTGCTATGGCTATGGAGGAGATGTGAGCAAAGCATTATAGGGGCCCAAGGATGGGGGTTGGCTTTCTCTGTGGAGGAAGGGTTGAGAAGGCTCTCCTGCAGTGTTGATAGTTAAGCCTAAAACAGAAACTTGAGGGAGGAAAAGATCTCTGTGAGTATAATCATCGCAGCTGCTGGAGAGCATAACAGACTAAAGGAGGAGAAATGCCTCTTTTTTGGCCACTCCTACCACCAGTCAGTAAGCCTGAATGTTTTCAAAGCTTCATCCAAGACAGTTTGAACAGATGGATCATGGAAAGCTGACTCATAAACTGTTGCATTAGAAGAAGGTAAAACTCACAGAAGGTAGAATGTCAGTGTTAATAAGCGTGCACTCATGAAAAGTTGCTGCTATTCACTGAGTTTGAGGGCCTGGTGATAAGTCATGTATGTATGTTATCTTGATGGCTCCAATGACCTCGAGAGATACTTGCTATGAAAGATACTATAAAGTCATCCCCATTTTACAAAAAAAGAAACCTGAAGTTAAAAAAAATTTATAAAACATGCCCAAGTCAAACAGATATTAGCAGAACCAGAACGACTATCCCTACAGTCTCTAGAGCCTAACATCTTAATGATTATACCATCCTTCCTCCCCCACGACCATCAGATCACTAGCTTCCTTGTCTTGTAGATGGGAGAACTGAGGCCATGCCAAATAGCAAGGGTCAGAGGATTCGTGAACATGGCCAGCTCAGTAGTTTCTAAAGCATTCTTACCTCTTCATCATTTTTGGTGAAATGGGGCCCGTCCACTTTATTCACAGCCATGATTATGGCCACTACGTCCTTCCCATTCATTATGGGAGAAGCCAAGATGTTCTTGGTCTGATACTCTGTGAGGGTGTCCACAAAGTCACAGAAATGCTCGTCCTGAAGGAAGACAGAGACAAGCATGAGTAGGCAGAGAAGAGCAAAGACAGTAAAACAACCCAGAACCCCAGGTACCCATTGTAGGGGTGGGGTAAAGAGGCTTTGCACTCTTGTGTTGACCAAAGAATGAAGACGTTTCCTACTGTTTCCCTTTGACAGAGGCACAACAGTTAGAGGTGATTTCTGCCCTAGAAGCCTCCAAAATCCAGTAGAAAAGAGTCTGAAATAAAACCTGCTATGGCTATGGAGGAGATGTGAGCAAAGCATTATAGGGGCCCAAGGATGGGGGTTGGCTTTCTCTGTGGAGGAAGGGTTGAGAAGGCTCTCCTGCAGTGTTGATAGTTAAGCCTAAAACAGAAACTTGAGGGAGGAAAAGATCTCTGTGAGTATAATCATCGCAGCTGCTGGCAGGTGGTGTGGGTGATGCTTTGCCTGCTCACTGTGTTCCTCCCAATAACCCAAGAGACTGATTCATTAGTAGTTCATCTTGTCCTTAATCACACCATCGTGTCCGATTCTTTGTAACCCCATAGACCTGTGTCTGGATCATTGAACCAAAGAATTTGTTACTTTCATCTTTTTTCCTTTTTTGGCTTCACTGAGTCTTCATTGCTGAATGCAGGCTTTCTCTAGTTGTGGTGCGTGGGGGCAACTCTTCATTGCAGTACACGGGCTTCCTATTGCGGTGGTTTCTCTTGTTGTGGTTCTCCTGAAATGAGGGTTTCAGGAGTTGCAACATGTGAGCTTCAATAGTTGTGACGTGCAGTCTCAGTAGCTGTGGCTCATGGGCTCTAGACCACAGGCTCTGTAGCTGTGGCACATGTGCTTAGTTGCCCCATGGCATGTAGAATCTTCCCGGACCAGGGATAGATCCCATGTTCCCTGCATTGACAGGCGAATGTTTATCCACTGTAACACCAGGGAAATCTACTTTCAGCCTTTTTTTGTGACCCAGCTCTAGCAACACAGCCATTCCAACGAATATCCCCATTCCACAAATCTTAATGGAAGCCCCACTCTGTGTCAGGCCTTAGGCTATGCACTTGGGGATACAGGGAAGACTCAGATTCAGGCCAGCACACAGATAAATCAATAATCGTAACACAGGGCATAAAGGTTGGCTCAAAGCAGTGGGAGTGCAGAGGAGCACGCCCACCCCCACCCCACCCCGAAGGCAAACTTGAAGGCCAGTATAGGGCGGTACAGTCTGCGTGGTTAGAAAGGGGGAACAGAGCCTGACTTGTTGTCTTACATCCCTAAAAATCCACCTTTCTGTTTCCTGGTCACACTGAGGTTTGCCAAAAGTCAGTGTTGCTGGAAACACAAGCCAGTCTAGAGTACATAGTTCACAGTGTTCTGAGAAGAAAATGTATTTCACAGAGCCAATTCACAGAGCTTTGTTGGAACCAGGTGTGCAGAAGTTCAGAGTGTGGTGGTCTGCATCTATGGATTTCGTCCAGTGGAGTGGGATTAAATAAACAGGCACTGTTGTCAGTGAAGGTGTCTCAAACTAGGTGAAGGGGAAAGGAATTAAGAGAATTAGTGTTGGAGGATTAAGCACAATCTAAAGAGGCATTAGCCTCAAGGGTTTTCCACATCAGTCTCCGAGGACACTAATGTCCTCAAACAAAGGCCTGAGTGAGACATGCCCAGATTCATTTCATCAAGTCAGTTCAGTCTTTCAATATTCACTTCTATCAAGGAAAGCAATACTTGGGCCTTACCTGCATCTGAGACAGATGTTACTAAAGCCACCAGTACCTTTTCTCCCACTGAGCTCTCAGCCCTGGACCTTTCTCACAAATGCCAGTAGACTGATGTTTGCATAATCATTGGAATCCTTGTATTTTCAACATATATAGTGCTCTCAACAACTGTGTCATAGAATCTCAGCTTATCAGAGGTAGAGGGGCCTTAAAGGCCACTTGACTGAAACTATTTTATTTATATTTAATTTGACTGCACCTGTTCTTAGCCATAGCATGTGGGATTTTTTTTTTTTTAAGTTGTGGCATTGGAACTCTTATTTGCAGCATATGGGATTTAGTTTCCTGACCAAGGATTGAACCCAAGCCCCCTGCATTGGGAGCACAGAGTCTCAACCATTGCACCACCAGGGAAACTGTCTATTTCAAAGCCCAGGAACCAGAAGTTGAGCTGGGGAAAGCCCAAAATCATTCTTTCATTCATTTGGCATTAACAGAGTGCCTTTTAACGTATGGTAGCAGGTTAAACAGTGAACAAGATGGGTGAATACCTTTCCCTGGTGAAGCTTCCATTCAAGTGGAATGGACAGACAAAAAGCAAGTCAACAGCTACGTTGAAGGAGAGAAACTGGATGATGCTACAGAATGAATGAATCCATCAATCCGTCAATGAATGAATGAATTGTCTGGGCTGGCAGGTTGAAGCTGCTCTGGTCTGTCATGGTGGATAGGGAGGCTTCTCTGAGAGGTAACATGGAGACTGAAGGCTCAGAGGAGCTAGGCAGGCAAAGTGTATTCCAAGCAGCAGGCACAGAGAATGCCAAGGAGCAGGGGGCAATGAGTTGGCTGACCCAGAAAACAGAAAGAAGACATGCCTAGTGAGGGAGATTAGAGAACAGGGAAGTCAGAGAGGTGGATAGAGGTCTTTGGGGTGCTGGAAAGAGCTTGGATTTTATTCCAATATAATGCAAGACTGCTTCTCATTCCTGGAAACCCCAGTTTCTCTTTTCACACATTCGTGGTGCCAAGCTCCAGTGCATCCCATGATGAGATTTATTTATTGAATCATAATGATGTACTAGGCCCAGAGCCAGGCAATTCATTGACTCTCACATCTGCTTTGTCACCTACAACTCTCTCCTTCCCTGTTTTATAGACAATTCTCCCACTAGTAAATAGCACAGCTACTGCATTCGTTCATTCATTTATTCATTGATGTATCGATTGGTTCATGAATTGATTGATTGATTCGTTCATTTGTATTTACAAAGCACTGGCTCTGTGAGAGGCATTGGATCTGCCAAGACCAGTGAAAAAGATGAGGTTAACCCCACTGAAGAGTGGGTTATCACTGTACAGTGGGGACATTCTGTAAAGCATGAACTCACAATTCAAGCCATAATGTGAAGGAGGCCTCACAGGATGGCTGGTATCCTGGGCCCAGGACGAAGGGACTTGTTCTCTGAGTGACTTCCTGAGTCCGTCAGTACACTATCAGTAGTTGAAACCTCTCTGAGCCTCAGTTTCTGTTTTGATACAATCAGAACGTCAGACCAGGTCCTCCTCGAGGTTTGTTTCTGGCCTGGCATGTTGGGTTCCAGGTGGGTAGGAAGGAGAGGAGGACGACAGAGGTAAGATTCTCTGGAAATGGCAGGGCTTTCAGGTTCAGTCTTCAGAAATGGGGTTGTCTGTGTCTAGAAAAGACTCACTGTTTTCCTTTACTCTCACATGACTATCACATTCACATTTTGCAAGCCTGTATGTAGGTGTTTTTTCCCTACCCTGACCAGTTCTCTGATACTACCTGGATATCCACAATTCAGTTTAGTTCTGACACTGTTTACCTGGAGAACTGGAGTCTATAGGTGAAAAATTCAGCCCCACAAGACTGTCCCTGCTTCAGATGCCAGTCACAAGGCACAGCTTGCCTTTTGTACTTTTTCCTGATTGGCTGTCACTCGAGATTCCAGTGACACGCTGCTTGGGTTTGATAATTTGCTAGGAAAGCTCATAGAACTCTGGGAAGTATTTATATTTACAGACTTACTATAGAATAAGCATATAGATGAACTGTCAGATAAAGAGATCCACAAGGAGAAATCCAGAGACCCAGAAGGTTCTACTCCTGGAGTTGGCCTGTGCACCCCTCTCCCAGCACATGCATGTGCTCACCAGTCCAGAAGCTCTCTGAACCCTGAACTTTTAGGTCTTTTTATGACAGTTTAATCACAATGGCATAATAAATTATTAACCCCATTTCTAGCCCCTCTCTCCCCTTACGAGAATGTTGTTGTTTAGTTGCTAAGTCATGTCCGACTCTTTTGTGACCTGCTGGACTTTAGCCTGCCAGGCTCCTCTGTCCATGGGATTCTCTAGGTAACAATATTGGAGTGGGTTGCCATGACCTCCTCTAGGAGATCTTCGCAACCCAGGGATCGAACTCACATCTCCTGCATTGGTAGGTGGGTCCTTCCCCACTGAAGAGTGGGTTATCACTGTACAGTGGGGACATTCTGTAAAGCATGAACTCACAATTCAAGCCATAATGTGAAGGAGGCCTCACAGGATGGCTGGTATCCTGGGCCCAGGACGAAGGGACTTGTTCTCTGAGTGACTTCCTGAGTCCGTCAGTACACTATCAGTAGTTGAAACCTCTCTGAGCCTCAGTTTCTGTTTTGATACAATCAGAACGTCAGACCAGGTCCTCCTCGAGGTTTGTTTCTGGCCTGGCATGTTGGGTTCCAGGTGGGTAGGAAGGAGAGGAGGACGACAGAGGTAAGATTCTCTGGAAATGGCAGGGCTTTCAGGTTCAGTCTTCAGAAATGGGGTTGTCTGTGTCTAGAAAAGACTCACTGTTTTCCTTTACTCTCACATGACTATCACATTCACATTTTGCAAGCCTGTATGTAGGTGTTTTTTCCCTACCCTGACCAGTTCTCTGATACTACCTGGATATCCACAATTCAGTTTAGTTCTGACACTGTTTACCTGGAGAACTGGAGTCTATAGGTGAAAAATTCAGCCCCACAAGACTGCCCCTGCTTCAGATGCCAGTCACAAGGCACAGCTTGCCTTTTGTACTTTTTCCTGATTGGCTGTCACTCGAGATTCCAGTGACACGCTGCTTGGGTTTGATAATTTGCTAGGAAAGCTCATAGAACTCTGGGAAGTATTTATATTTACAGACTTACTATAGAATAAGCATATAGATGAACTGTCAGATAAAGAGATCCACAAGGAGAAATCCAGAGACCCAGAAGGTTCTACTCCCTGGAGTTGGCCTGTGCACCCCTCTCCCAGCACATGCATGTGCTCACCAGTCCAGAAGCTCTCTGAACCCTGAACTTTTAGGTCTTTTTATGACAGTTTAATCACAATGGCATAATAAATTATTAACCCCATTTCTAGCCCCTCTCTCCCCTTACGAGAATGTTGTTGTTTAGTTGCTAAGTCATGTCCGACTCTTTTGTGACCTGCTGGACTTTAGCCTGCCAGGCTCCTCTGTCCATGGGATTCTCTAGGTAACAATATTGGAGTGGGTTGCCATGACCTCCTCTAGGAGATCTTCGCAACCCAGGGATCGAACTCACATCTCCTGCATTGGTAGGTGGGTCCTTTACCACTAGAGCCACCTGGGAAGTCCTCATAAGAGAATGGGGGATGGGTTGAAGGTTTCAAGTATCTAATCATGACTTGATCTTTCCAGCCCCCATCCAGAACAAAAGACCCCCTCATTAGAACAAAAGATCCCCTCATTAGAACAAAAGACCACCTACCACCCAGGAAATTCCAAGAGATTTAGGAGCCCTGTGTCAGATAGATCTATCACTCGGGAAATTACAAGGGTTAGTTCTGTGTCAGGAACCAGGACAAAGAACCAAATAAATATTTCTTTTTATAAATCACAGTATCACAGCCCACTGGGAAAGGACCATCACTTATTCATTCACTCAATAAACTGCAATGAGGACCCTGTCTGTCCCAGGCACTGGGCTAGGTCTGGGGGCCAGTGGTAAATAAGCTATGTGGGAACAGACAGGGCTGGTGGGCTTTGCCAAGGAGAAAGGGCAAAGAATAAATACACAAGGATTATACATATCTGTAAACAACAAAACTCTGTAAAAGTAAAAAGTAAAATAAAAATAATTATTAAAAAAAAGAATAAATACACAGAGAAATATACTGAATGCCAAGTAGGGTTGCCAGAGTGAGCAGATAAACAGGATTAATTACATTTGAATTTCAGGTAAATATTTTTTTAGTAGATCATAAAGATTGCATAAGGGGGCTTCCCTGGTGGTCCAGTGGGTAAGGACACCGCCTTGCAGTGAAAGGGGTGCTGGTTTGATCCCTGGCCTGGGAAGATCCCACATGCCGTGGAGTGGCTGGACAGATGTGCTCAACTACCGAGGCGGAGCTATGGAGCGCATGCGCCCAGAGCCTGTGCTCTGCAACAACAGAGGCCACCGCAATGGGAGGCCCACACAGGCCGAAGAACAAAGCTGGATGAAAGTAGATAAATGAAAGACCAATAGAAGTGGCCTGCCCACCCCCTCCCTCCCCAATCCACCCCCCCAAAAGAAAAAAAAAATAAATAAAGATTGCATAGGGTATACAGTAGTGTGAACTGGACACTCTTTGTAGTTGTTGGTTTGTTTTCATTTTTGTAATGTAAGCGCATGACTTAGGCTTTGATTGCTGAGACACCCACCTCAGAGACTGCTCTCTGCCTATCTCAAATAGACAGTGTCAGCCACGCACTAGATACAGAGCCTGGCCACCTCCTCCCACCGCGGCACCTTTGTTTTGAAGATCTTGGTTAATTTTGATAACTGATCTTTGGTGCCGCTTTCTCCTTTCTATTTTCTCTTACCATGATTTAAATTTATCCTTTTATATTTTAAATTCACTAATAAAGAGGGAGCCTGTGAAGCCCTCAGCCCCCATGAAAGTCCTAGGCTAGACCCCGCTCTCTCCCACTCTACCCGAGACCACCCTGTGTGACCCCAGGTGTGCAATGTAATTTCTACATCTTGTAAGTAATAAACCTTTATTTTTTCAAAGTTTCCTGATGGCTAGTGCTGAAGAGTATCTGGTATTCATCGCAAGAACCACAAGGACTTGTACAGTCAGCACACTGATTATTGACAGTTTGCGATGGCACAAAACACATACTAAAATAGTACTCTTCAGGGCTTCCCTGGCGGTCTAGCGGTCAGTATTCCACACTGACAATGCCGGGGCATGGGTTCCATCTCTGCTTGGGGAACTAAGATCCTATGTGCTGTATAGCTCCACCCCTCCCCCTAAAGTAATCTTTGTTTATCTAAAATTCAAATTCAGCTGAGCATCTTTATCTGACAGCCCCAATGAAAAGTTGCCCCGAGGAGATTCCAAGGATAAGTAGGAATGTGCCAGAGCATGGGAGCCACATTACAACCTTGGCAAATTCCATTCATGGCTTCACATTTTTAAAGATTTATTTATTTTTTTGGCTCTGATGGGTCTTTTTTGCTGCATGGTGGCTACTCTTCATTGTAGTGTGTGGGCTTCTCACTGTGGTGTCTTCTCTTGTGTCACACAGGCTCCAGGTGCATGGGGCTTCAGTAGTTGCAGTGCGTGGGCTCCAGAGCTCAGGCTCAGTAGTTGCAGTGTGTGGACTTCGTTGCTCTGCAGTATGAAGGATCTTCCTGGATCAGGAATTGAACTGGTGTCCCTTACATCGCAAGGTAGATTATTAACCACTGGACCATTGAGGAATCCCTCTCACATTTTTAAAATGCAGATTTTATGACCACTTTCAGATTTTAGTGGAGGCATGGCAGGAGGGCACTAAAGGATATGAGTTAGTGGTTGTTAGTGGTTCAGGGATGGCCCAAACCCCAGTCTATTCCCTGTCCCGCTCCTTCTCCTTCAAACTCCCAGTTTCTGTCCAAAGACCCATGTCGAGTTTTTGTTGCTGCTGTTCAGTTGCTCAGTTGTGTCTGACTCTTTGCAACCCCATGGACTGCAGTACCCCGGGCTTCTCTGTCCTTCACCATCTCCCAGAGTTTGTTCAGAATCATACCCATTGAGTCAGTGATGCTATCCGACCACCTTGTCTTCTGTTATCCCCTTCTCCTCCTGCCTTCAATCTTTCCCAGTATCAGGGTCTTTTCTAATGAATTGGCACTTTGCATTAGGTGGCTAAGCTATTGGAGCTGCAACTTCAGTATTAGTCCTTCCAATGATTATTCAGGGTTGATTTCCTTTAGGATTGATTGATTTTATCTCTTTGCAGTCCAAGAGACTCTCAAGAGCCTTCACAAGCACTACAGTTTGAAAGCATCAGCTCTTTGGCACTCAACTTTCTTTCTGCTCTCACATCCATACATGACTACTGGGAAAACCACAGCTTTGACTATACAGACCTTTGTGAGCAAAGTGATGTCTCTGCTTTTGAATACGCTGTCAAGTCTTGTCCTAGATTTTCTTCCATGGAGCAAACATCTTTTTTTAAAAAAACATTTTTAAAATTATCTATTTGTTTTCATCCATCTTTATTCTTTTTGACATGTGTGTCTCCCACTGCAGCGGCCTCTACCGTTGCAGAGCACTGGCTCTGGGTTCATCCACTCCAGAGCACTGCCTTGCTGTTGGACACACTGGCCCAGCTGCTCCATGGCACGTGGGATCCTCCCAGGCCAGGGATCAAACTGGCACCCCCTGCACTGCAAGGCGGTGTCCTTACCCACCGGACCACCAGGGAAGCCCAGAGCAAGTGTCTTTTAATTTCATGGCTGCTGTCACCATCCTCAGTGATTCTGGAGCCCAAGAAAATAAAGACTATCACTGTTTCCATTGTTTGCCCATCTATTTGTCAAGTAGAATACAATATTTCAAGGAAGAACATAGGCACAGGTGGAGGACACAAGCTTACTGACCTGAACTGACAACACTCCAGGCCTGAGGCACACGCCAAGAAGGCTGCCTGCCTCAAAAGCTTCCTGGGAACACAGCCATCCCTTCTAGAGTGAACTTTGAAGCTGACAAGGAAACAGCAGGCTGTCCCTTAGTGCAGAGGCTCAGCAAGCTCTTAGGGATATTTTAGGATCAGAGAATCTTCCTAAATCCTCAGTCCCTCAACACCAGGGTCCACAGAAGCTTCCAGCACCTCGGTTCTCTGTTTTTCCCACAAACAGAATCTAAATGGAAAGCTCCAGAAGGGGAAAAAGTGGATTCTTCTCCAAACCCCACACGGACCTGGTCCAGTATCCATCCCTTAAAAGAAATAGACCTTTAACAGCAACAACAAGGTAATAATAATATTAACAAGGAGGAGGAGATGCCAGAAAGAGCCTTCACTGTGCTCCAGGAACTTTGTTAGGGGAGAAAGAATTCTCTCATTTGATCCTACAACAGCACTTAGAGAAACTAAGTTTTCTCCTTCCATTTTATAAATTCGGAAGTGAGCCCAAACAAGCTGAACAATTCGCCAAGGCCATGTTATTAGAAAGGGAGTCTCGATTTAAACCCAGATCTGACCTCCAAGCATAACATCTCAGTTTTCTGCCATCTAATTTGGGACAACCCTTTGTAAATTGCACTTAGTTTAATGCCCTACTTTCATAAAGAGGGCGGAGCTAGAGAACAGCAGGACAGTGAAGGGCGTGGCACCAGCCAGAGTGCCTGAATTCAAATCCCTGTTCTGCCACTTTCTATCTGTGTGACTCTGAGAAAGTTACTTAACTCTTCTGGATTTCAGTTTCATCATCTGTAAAACTGTTAAGGCTCTGGGTTCATCCACTCCAGAGCACTGCCTTGCTGTTGGACACACTGGCCCAGCTGCTCCATGGCACGTGGGATCCTCCCAGGCCAGGGATCAAACTGGCACCCCCTGCACTGCAAGGCGGTGTCCTTACCCACCGGACCACCAGGAAGCCCAGAGCAAGTGTCTTTTAATTTCATGGCTGCTGTCACCATCCTCAGTGATTCTGGAGCCCAAGAAAATAAAGACTATCACTGTTTCCATTGTTTGCCCATCTATTTGTCAAGTAGAATACAATATTTCAAGGAAGAACATAGGCACAGGTGGAGGACACAAGCTTACTGACCTGAACTGACAACACTCCAGGCCTGAGGCACACGCCAAGAAGGCTGCCTGCCTCAAAAGCTTCCTGGGAACACAGCCATCCCTTCTAGAGTGAACTTTGAAGCTGACAAGGAAACAGCAGGCTGTCCCTTAGTGCAGAGGCTCAGCAAGCTCTTAGGGATATTTTAGGATCAGAGAATCTTCCTAAATCCTCAGTCCCTCAACACCAGGGTCCACAGAAGCTTCCAGCACCTCGGTTCTCTGTTTTTCCCACAAACAGAATCTAAATGGAAAGCTCCAGAAGGGAAAGAGTGGATTCTTCTCCAAACCCCACACGGACCTGGTCCAGTATCCATCCCTTAAAAGAAATAGACCTTTAACAGCAACAACAAGGTAATAATAATATTAACAAGGAGGAGGAGATGCCAGAAAGAGCCTTCACTGTGCTCCAGGAACTTTGTTAGGGGAGAAAGAATTCTCTCATTTGATCCTACAACAGCACTTAGAGAAACTAAGTTTTCTCCTTCCATTTTATAAATTCGGAAGTGAGCCCAAACAAGCTGAACAATTCGCCAAGGCCATGTTATTAGAAAGGGAGTCTCGATTTAAACCCAGATCTGACCTCCAAGCATAACATCTCAGTTTTCTGCCATCTAATTTGGGACAACCCTTTGTAAATTGCACTTAGTTTAATGCCCTACTTTCATAAAGAGGGCGGAGCTAGAGAACAGCAGGACAGTGAAGGGCGTGGCACCAGCCAGAGTGCCTGAATTCAAATCCCTGTTCTGCCACTTTCTATCTGTGTGACTCTGAGAAAGTTACTTAACTCTTCTGGATTTCAGTTTCATCATCTGTAAAACAGAGATAAACAGTTATAAGACTGTGACAACCCATGTTGTCTACAGTTAAAGTCTAGAGGGAATTGAGGGGAGAACAGACTCCCGTCCAGTTGGTTGATTCCTCAGGGAAGCCCCCTGAGTGCAGAACCATTATCCTTACCCTAGGAGGGCCAAAGAAAAGGAGACCCCACAGGGGATCTAGTCCAGTGTGCTTCAAAGAAAACCAGGTCTCACAAAGGCCCAAGTCTGTGCTTCTTACTTTGCCAAGGAACTCAAAGGACTTTCTAGTGATTCAGTAGCTAAGACTCTGCCTTCCCAATGCAAGGGGCCAGGGTTCAATTCCTGGTCAGGGAGCTAGATTCCATATACTACAACTAAGAGTTTGCATGCCACAACTAAAGGTTTCCCCCTGCTTCAACTGAAAAATCCTGCATCCCACTAGTACTAAGACCTGGTGCAGCCAAATAATTAATTAATTAGTTAATTATTTTAAGAAGGAACCCAAGTCAAAAGAATGATCCATTTGAGTTCTTGCATCTATGTATGTGAAATCCAGGAGATTCTGCTCTAATGCCTTGGTGACCTTGGGCATGTCCCTTCTCCAGACCTTCTGACTCCAGGTTTCTCATCCATTAAACAAGTCAGCCGGATGAGATGGTCTCTGAGGCCCCCTCGCTCCCCAGTGTTTAACTTGAAGCCCTTTAATCTGAAATTAGGTCAGAGGTAAGGTGAACACAAGGTCACAGAATGTCCAGGCTGGATCTTGGGAATAAATGAACAAAAGCTCCTGGTTTCCAGCGCATCAGTAAATGAGACCCATAAAGTCACCACCGGTATAGGGCAAACATTCAGGTGAGACAGCCTTGGCCTCCAAGGCTGATTGTGGTACATGGTTTTAGGAAGGAAACCCAGATCTGACCTCCAAGCATAACATCTCAGTTTTCTGCCATCTAATTTGGGACAACCCTTTGTAAATTGCACTTAGTTTAATGCCCTACTTTCATAAAGAGGGCGGAGCTAGAGAACAGCAGGACAGTGAAGGGCGTGGCACCAGCCAGAGTGCCTGAATTCAAATCCCTGTTCTGCCACTTTCTATCTGTGTGACTCTGAGAAAGTTACTTAACTCTTCTGGATTTCAGTTTCATCATCTGTAAAACAGAGATAAACAGTTATAAGACTGTGACAACCCATGTTGTCTACAGTTAAAGTCTAGGGGGAATTGAGGGAGAACAGACTCCCGTCCAGTTGGTTGATTCCTCAGGGAAGCCCCCTGAGTGCAGAACCATTATCCTTACCCTAGGAGGGCCAAAGAAAAGGAGACCCCACAGGGGATCTAGTCCAGTGTGCTTCAAAGAAAACCAGGTCTCACAAAGGCCCAAGTCTGTGCTTCTTACTTTGCCAAGGAACTCAAAGGACTTTCTAGTGATTCAGTAGCTAAGACTCTGCCTTCCCAATGCAAGGGGCCAGGGTTCAATTCCTGGTCAGGGAGCTAGATTCCATATACTACAACTAAGAGTTTGCATGCCACAACTAAAGGTTTCCCCCTGCTTCAACTGAAAAATCCTGCATCCCACTAGTACTAAGACCTGGTGCAGCCAAATAATTAATTAATTAGTTAATTATTTTAAGAAGGAACCCAAGTCAAAAGAATGATCCATTTGAGTTCTTGCATCTATGTATGTGAAATCCAGGAGATTCTGCTCTAATGCCTTGGTGACCTTGGGCATGTCCCTTCTCCAGACCTTCTGACTCCAGGTTTCTCATCCATTAAACAAGTCAGCCGGATGAGATGGTCTCTGAGGCCCCCTCGCTCCCCAGTGTTTAACTTGAAGCCCTTTAATCTGAAATTAGGTCAGAGGTAAGGTGAACACAAGGTCACAGAATGTCCAGGCTGGATCTTGGGAATAAATGAACAAAAGCTCCTGGTTTCGTCAGCGCATCAGTAAATGAGACCCATAAAGTCACCACCGGTATAGGGCAAACATTCAGGTGAGACAGCCTTGGCCTCCAAGGCTGATTGTGGTACATGGTTTTAGGAAGGAAACTTACAGAAGGATCTAGGAGGGTCTCCCTGAGGAAGTGAACTTAAAGCTGAGATCCGAAGGATGAATAGGAGTAGACCCTGGCAGAGGGTTGTGGGGAGTAGACCCTGGCAGAGAGTTGTGGGGAAAACTGTATTAAATGATCTGCTGTGAGTGATCGAAGAAGTCTTTGTCAGAGCTGCCAAGAGAATCCCACGGAACCCTGGACTCTTAGAAGACAGAGCCACGTGCTTAACCAAGTGATCAATTTAGCATTTCTGTAACAAGACAGACTGCCAGCCTAAGTCTCTTGACGCAAGGCACAAAGTAAAACACATCACCTCTGTGATATTCCTGCCAGAAGTACATAGCCTGAATCTAAACATGAAGACACATTAGACAGGCCCAAACAGAGGGACATTGCTGCAGAACAGTTGGCCTGCATCCTTCAAAAACATCAGCGTCATGAAAAACAAAGACAGACTGAGAAACTGTTTCAGATCGGAGGAGATTAAAGAGCTAAATGAGCATCACTGAGATAATTGGCAAAAACAAAAAAAGGGAAAAAAACCCTTGGACTGTTTATTCGATAATGGTATTGTAACCAGTGTCACACTTCCTGAATTTGGTCATTGTGCTTTGACTATGTACAAATATACACAGCAAAATACCTGGGGTTAAAAGGATGCATGGTCTGTGTTTGACTCCCAGATGAGACAGAAAAGAAATGGAGACCTGAAGCAACTGTGGTAGATGTGAACAGTTGGTGAATTTGGATGAAAGATGTATAGTTCTTGGGACTAGTTTTAAAGTCTTTTAGGTATGATTTTTTTTTTTTTCCAAAATATAAAGCTGCTAATAAAGAAGGGACTTCCCCTGTTTATGAGGAAGTAGAGGGACTTCCCTGGTGGTCCAGTGGTTTAGAATCTGCCTGCCAACGCAGAGGACACAGGTTCTATCTCTGGTCCAGAAAAATCCCACATGCCGTGGGGCAACTAAGCCTGCATGCCACAGCTTCTGAGTCCAAGGACCTAGAGCCTGTGCTCCACAAAAAGAGAAGCCACTGCACACCATGAGAAGTAGCCCCCAACACAATGCAACCAGAGAAAGCTTGTGCACAGCAACAAAGATCCACAGCACCCAAAAATAAATACATTTTCTTAAAAAAAAAAAAAACAAGTGAAAAAAGAAAGAAAAATACAAAGTGGTCACCAGTCCAGTCTTGGTGGCCAGCAGCTCCCTGTCCCATGTATACCCGAACCCCATGAAGTATCACCTCCCTGCCCGCCCCCTCCATGGGGAAGAGGGTACCTCTTCTGTATTGGGGACATTGACGATCTTTTTAGAGAGGGCGACGTGGCCCACCACTCCGACGTCCAGGGGGAACACGATCTCTGAGTCGGGCGCCACCAGGCACTCCTCAAGCACAGCATCCTTGTGGACGTTAAAGAGCCGGGTGGCCAGCTCGGCGATGCCGTTTCGGGCCCTGTACATGAACAGGCTCATGCGGTCTGCCCGCAGAAGGAAGCACAGCTTCTTCATGACGTTGAAGACGCATTTCTCAGCCTGCAGGTTGTCCTGAAAGTCCCGCAGGAGGTCAAAGATGATCTCACTCTCCTCCACGCTGCTCAGCGGGTGGTAGTTGCTGAAGTCCACGGCCGCCTCCCTGGGCCCCAGCAGGTCCGAGATGACCTTGGCCCGGTAGCGGAGGTCGTAGTACTGTTTGGCAAAGCTGATATTCGCGTCCAGAAACTTGGCCACCTCCTCTGCCGTCACCTCGCCCATGGCTGGAAATTCCACTGTCTCTTTCTGTGGATGGCGGTGAGACTGGCCTCTTGTGACAAAACTGCGTCAGGATGCGTTCTGCTCCAGCCTAGTCTTCTCTGGGTCTTGCATGTGAACCTTGCTGGTGTGGCGGCGGCGAAGAGTGAGTGAGCTTGGGGGATTAGATCATTAATATTTCCCCAGAACAAGGATTATGAGGATCAGGGTGTTGCAGATGCTTCTGGGCCCCAGATGGGAGAGATGAGAGTTCTCTTTTCACCTTGGTCGGCTAATAGAAGAGGATTCAGCACAGAGCAGGTGCTGAGCTCAGGTAACAGAAAACACCAAAACAGATGCTGCCGACTAGCAGCACAAGACGTCGTCCTGTTGCAGACATGCCTTCTCTGCCCTGTGTGGTATTTCCTTCAACACTTGACATGGAAGCTGATGTTTACTGTTTAAGAGATTCATTTGGCTTCTCTTGGAGAATCAGAAAATCTAACAACTCCATGTCCAGTTCCTCTATGGCAATGAGCTAGAGTTGAGAGGGACTGGCCACCTACCTCCTGTCCCCTGGTCCCTCACCCTCCTTTTGTGCACCCCTGTCTCTATGATCTCCCCAATACACGGCTTCCGTCTGCACATTCACCATGCAGCCTGCTTCCCTTGTGTACATTATGGCCCCCGATTTCACAGTCTCCACGTCACGTCCCCAAATCTGAAGCACCTTTATAAAAACAACACCTTTCATAGTTTTTTCTTCTACTATATACATGTTTACTGTAGAAAATACACAGAGAAGACCATTAAACTCACCTGTAATCCCACCATTCAGAGGTAACCTTCAGTTAACATTCTTGTTTCTATCCTTTCTGTAAAGGGGTAACTTTTCTATTTTCCTTCAACCCCTGGTCTTTGGCTTTGCACTTTAAGGTGATTTTCCTGGCTTCATCTATGTCTTCTTGGGTTGTCAGTCAGAAACACAAGCAATAGAGTGAATTTTACCAGCTCCAGTGAGTCTCAAAATACCAGAATCCTCATTGGAGGGTCTTTTCGGACCCACTAGGCAGGAAGAGAAGCATGCTTTCTTTTTGGATAAAATATACGTTAGTGACTATGGCTATATATGTGAGAGCCTGGCACGGCTTTGTTGTAAATACTGTGGAATGCAGAATTGTAGACTGTGACTGGCACTTTGAACTGTGTAAGGGAACTTTAATGGAAAGTGTTAATAGGTTGCTTTCTTTATTATACAGTGTAATTAATTCCTGAGGTACTTTGCCCATTCAACACGGTGTCCACAGATGATCCCTTGGTCTGGTGGACCACGCAGCAGCTTTTCCTAACATGCTCACCATAACTAGAGTGAGCCCTCTGTCTGGAATGATCTTTCCTAGCTAGACAGCTCCTCCGCCTCAAGGCATCAGATCGGGCTAATTATTCCTAGTTGTCTTAAGCAGCTCCAAGCATCCTCTCCCCAGTTCCTGCCTTAGAGGTCATCCATTTATTTCCTTTATTACTATTAAAATGTGTTTTCCTGTTTTGCGTTTCTTTGCCTACTCTGTGTTTCCTCCTCTATGCTGTGTGCTCCAGAGAGGGTAGGCACCTGAGACTCTGCAAGGCTGCCCTTGATGCTTAGTAATGTTTTTAAAATGATGTTGGTGGGTGGTTCATTTTATGTGTCAATTAGGCTCAGGGATGCCCAGGTAGCTAGTAAAACATTATTTCTGGGTTTGTCATTAAGGGTGTTTCCAGAAGGGATTAGCATTTGAATCAGTAGACCAAGTCGTGAATTTTACCCTCCCCAATACAAGTGAGCATCCTCCAATCCATCAGGAGACTGGCTAGAACAAAAAGTGGGGGGAAGGGTGGATTGGCCCTGTGCTTGAGCTGGGACGTGTATCTTCTCCTGCCCTTGGACATTGGCACTCCTGTTTCATGGAATCACAGCAGGACTTAAACCTTCGTCCCCCTAACTCAAACCAGACAGCAGACTGTGGGACTTCTTAGCCTCCATAATGCCATGAGCCAATTGTCTCTGGAGAACCCTGACTAACACAAGTTCCTCTATTTCTTTAGTTTTGGTTGAGCTGGGTCCTCCCCGAGGTATATCAGCTTCTCTCTAGTCGTGGCGTGCAGGCTTCATTGACCTGCAGCATGCGGAATCTTAGTTCCCTGACACAGGATCAAGCCCACATCCCCTGCATGGAAAGGCAGATTCTTAACCATTGGGCCACCAAGGAAGTCCCATAAAGTCTTATATAGTCTTGATTAAAATTTAGAAAGTACAGGAAATCACAAAGGAAAAAGTTGAAATCAAACACACAATCCCAGATATTATCATTGACAGTATGCTTTGTAAATTTCAAAATCTTTTCACATATATATATATATATATACACACACATATATAGATATTCTCAACCTTGTGTGTGTGTGCGTGTGTTCAGTTGTCTTATTCTTTGCGACTCCATGGACTGTAACCAGCCAGGCTCCTCTGTCCATGGAATTTTCCAGGCAAGAATACTGGAATGGATTGCCATTTGCTGCTCTGGGAATCTTCCCGATCTCCATGTTGCCTGCAAGTCTCCTGCATTGGCAGGCAGATTCTTTACCACTGCGCCACCTGAGCTCAGCCATTCTTTGCTGTGGGAAGCTGTCCTGTACACTGTAGGATGATAGCAGCATCCCTGGCCCCTATACACTGGATGCTAGTAGCACCTCCCCTTTAAGTTGTGGTAATCAAAACTGTTTCTTGACATTTCCAAATGTCCCCTGGGGTCAAATTACTCCTATTGAGAACCACTGCTTCACTGCTCCATTGTTTCTAATTTTCTAGTATTATAATACTGTAATGAACCCTCTTATATTTCTTAGTGACAATATCTAGAAGTGAAATCCTAGACCCAAAGAGCTTGCAGCCGTCTAAGAGTTTGGACAAATAATGTGAATTTTGGTCTCCGAGGCTCCATCAGAGTGCGTGAGGCTGTTCTTATCCCTACTGCACTCCTCAAAATACTGAGCAATCTTTCTTAATCCTGGCATTAATAACACTCCAAAATGTGGCCCCAATATTCCTTTTCTTTGTTTTGCCCAGGTTCCCTACACATATGCTAAACTCCACCCTAGTGCTTTTCATTCTCTCTGACTTTACCTCTTCATTTTTGCTGTGCTCTTGGCCTCTTCGTTATACCCAGTCCAAATGCCATTCCCACTATAAATTCTTCAGTGCTCTAGTTAGACTTTTCCTACTTAGAACCCCAAATTGTTGGTTTACTTCCATGTCAATTGGAGCTTCTACTTTCTAAGTTGTATTATTTCTATACATTTGTATTCTCATCAAACTCAATCTCTTTGAGGATAGGGGTAAAGCTTTACCCCCTTTAAAAAACCTCCCAAAGAGGCCAGCCCAGGTCCTTTTCTATCATATGCCCACCAGGCTTAGCTCTGGCTGAGAGTATAAGTCACTTTTTTTTACAGGAAATCTACTTTTACCTCATTTTTCAATAAGCCAGAATGAGACCGTCAAACCAGCTAACAAACTTCAGTTCTAATTGTTGGCTAGACACAGAGAAGCTGCTGTTTGCAGCAGGTCACCTCCTAATAAACCTGCTCAATGGGCCTGATTTCAGATGTCAGGGAAAGAAATTTGAAGTTTTTTCATTGGAAGCAGAGGCTACCAATATAGGTAGGAGAGAGTGCTTTCTGTAGTCCAGTCTGAACACAAGTGCTTTCTGTAGTCCAGTCTGTTTTACTTGAAAGGAGAAAATAGGACTGTGGGCCCAACAATGCCACTGACTCATTCAATGACCTTGGAAAGGTTCTGTCTTCTCTCAAGGCACTGTTGATTTTCCTAAGAACAAAACAAGAGAGTCAAATAACATAGCTCTAGCACACCTGCTTCCATGACTTCAAATGGACTGAGAATGTGGCGGGACTGACCAGGAATGACAGCCCACTCTGTTTCTGACCACAAGCCTTGCCAAAGAGTCCTCCCAGAAGAAAAGCTGAAACCATTTATTTAACATAACTTCTACTCTAAGATCTGTATTTCACAGATAAGAAAACTGAAACACTTTGAAATGATTTTTATTGGAGTACAGTTGATTTGCAATTTTCCCAGAGGAATGAGGAACTGGCTGAGGACGAGGACTGAGAAACTGGAGGGAAGGCATGGGCACATAAGCAAGAAGGTCTTAGAAGACACGTTTGTTGACTGGAAAACAGGGCCTGCGAAACAGTGCTGCCAGCCTGCGTAATTTACGTCATAGGAAACTGTGTCCCTTCAGGACCTTCAGGACCTTTCACTGGCATTGAATGTTGATTTAACCTCCATTTCCTGATTGGAGGACTTTCACCTCTGGCTTGCCAAACTCCTACATCCTCTTGAGGCCACAGAAGGGAAGAGTTTTCCCAGCCCCACCTTAGAACTGCCAGAATGGCCTCCAGCCTCATTTTGTCGGGCTCCACCCTCATTATATGGCTTCCCAGGTGTAAAGAATCCGCATGCCAATGCAGGAGACACAAGAAATGTGGGTTCTATTCCTAGGTCAGGGAGATGCCTTGGAGTTGGAAATGGCAACCTGCTCTAGTATTCTTGTATGGAGAATTCCATGGACAGAGAAGCCTAGCGACCCATAAAGCACAGTCAAGCATGACTGAGGAACTGAACACGTACACACACCCTCATGGGATCCTTAGCCTTGGCTGTCTGTGTCTGTTCCTCACCATCCTATCACCTATTGATTTATTGCCTTTATTCAGCTACTTGGGTTTCCTACTGAGTCTGTCCCTGGAGTATGACTAGTCTGTCAAGTTCTTTTTGTTTTACTTTGAGGATCTAACCTGGATGATGCATTAGCCACATAGAAGTTTCTCCTTAGGTACATTTTAACCTTTATATCATTTTTCTTTCTCTTTCCTTTTTAAATATTCATTTTTATTTATTTGGCTGTGCTGGGATCTTCAGTTGCAGCATGTGAACTCTTATCTGTGGCCAGTGTTGATTTTCCTAAGAACAAAACAAGAGAGTCAAATAACATAGCTCTAGCACACCTCCCAACTTCAATGACAAAACTACGGGATCCCCTGTTTCTGACCACAAGCCTTGCCAAAGAGTCCTCCCAGAAGAAAAGCTGAAACCATTTATTTAACATAACTTCTACTCTAAGATCTGTATTTCACAGATAAGAAAACTGAAACACTTTGAAATGATTTTTATTGGAGTACAGTTGATTTGCAATTTTCCCAGAGGAATGAGGAACTGGCTGAGGACGAGGACTGAGAAACTGGAGGGAAGGCATGGGCACATAAGCAAGAAGGTCTTAGAAGACACGTTTGTTGACTGGAAAACAGGGCCTGCGAAACAGTGCTGCCAGCCTGCGTAATTTACGTCATAGGAAACTGTGTCCCTTCAGGACCTTCAGGACCTTTCACTGGCATTGAATGTTGATTTAACCTCCATTTCCTGATTGGAGGACTTTCACCTCTGGCTTGCCAAACTCCTACATCCTCTTGAGGCCACAGAAGGGAAGAGTTTTCCCAGCCCCACCTTAGAACTGCCAGAATGGCCTCCAGCCTCATTTTGTCGGGCTCCACCCTCATTATATGGCTTCCCAGGTGTAAAGAATCCGCATGCCAATGCAGGAGACACAAGAAATGTGGGTTCTATTCCTAGGTCAGGGAGATGCCTTGGAGTTGGAAATGGCAACCTGCTCTAGTATTCTTGTATGGAGAATTCCATGGACAGAGAAGCCTAGCGACCCATAAAGCACAGTCAAGCATGACTGAGGAACTGAACACGTACACACACCCTCATGGGATCCTTAGCCTTGGCTGTCTGTGTCTGTTCCTCACCATCCTATCACCTATTGATTTATTGCCTTTATTCAGCTACTTGGGTTTCCTACTGAGTCTGTCCCTGGAGTATGACTAGTCTGTCAAGTTCTTTTTGTTTTACTTTGAGGATCTAACCTGGATGATGCATTAGCCACATAGAAGTTTCTCCTTAGGTACATTTTAACCTTTATATCATTTTTCTTTTCTCTTTCCTTTTTAAATATTCATTTTTATTTATTTGGCTGTGCTGGGATCTTCAGTTGCAGCATGTGAACTCTTATCTGTGGCCAGTGGGATCTAATTCTCTGAGATTGGGGATAAAACAATTTCTTAATCTCTAGTCTCAATTTTCCCATTTGCAAATTGTGGATAGTAATGATGTTTATTTTATAGAAATGTGGTGATGCTTAAAGGCAGTGTACGTACAGAACTTTGTTCATGGCTAGTTTTCAATAAAAAAGTGTGTGCTAGTTGTTCAGTAGTGTCTGACTCTTTGCGACCCCCTGGACTATATAGCCTGCCAGGGTCCTCTGTCTACGAACTTATCCAGGTAAGAATACTGGAGTGGGTTGCCATTCCCTACTCCAGGGGATCTTCCCAACCCAAGTCTCCTGCATTGCATTCAGATTCCTTACCATCTGAGCCACCAGGAAAGCCCATAAATATAGTTTAACCCTTTTTTGACTGCACCACAGGGCATGTGGGATCTTAGTTGCCCAACCAGGGAGCCAATCCATGCTCCTTATATTGGAGGTGTGGAGTCTTAACCACTGGACCACCAGGGAAGTCCCTACATATTTTGTTTGTTTAACAGTGTATATAAACATCTTTCTGGGCCATTAAATATTCCATTACCACATGACTTTTAATGGCCTCAAAGACTTCCATTGGGTGGCTTACTATAATTTATTATTTCTAACTGTTGGTTATTTAGGTTGTTTCTTCTTATTCTATTCTTTTATTTGGAATTCTTAATGAACATTTGTTAAATCTTTGTGCACTTATTTCTTATATTCTTAGTAAAAATATGAACAGAAAGAACATCAACTACTAATCTTTTAAGATGTTTTCCTGGCTATCCAAAATATAAGAGTTTAAGTAGAGAAATATTGAGAAAGTCAATATTTTAGCACAGAGATCATGTTTCATCTTGAATGACAATTTCCCACAGCACCTAGGTCAGAATTCTGAAAGAACAAACCTGGGATACTGGGGCTTGTGACTGCCATGGAACGTCAAATAACAGATCACTTTTTGTACCTAAATATTATAGCAAGGGTAACTTGTACTGCTTCACACCAGGTGTAAGAATCACATTTCTTTTCTTTCTCCAAATCAAATTGTATATGTTCCAAGTCCCCGTCCCAAAGTGCTGGCCGGATAGCCAATCCCAATAATTACTGTGACCACTGTCCCACCCCCGGGTCAGTTGGTCTAACTCAGTCAAGCTGGAGAAAAGCCCTGTAACCTTTCTTTGGTCCATTCTGCTACCATGCATGTGTCCCTTGTCAAAACTGATAAGGTCCCCAACACAGTGCTGCTTTTTGCCAGGGTTCTTGACCCCAGAACCAGCTCTATGTCCCCAGGCCTCCCAGAGCCACCAATAGACACCCCCAGGGTCCTCTGTCTACGAACTTATCCAGGTAAGAATACTGGAGTGGGTTGCCATTCCCTACTCCAGGGGATCTTCCCAACCCAAGTCTCCTGCATTGCATTCAGATTCCTTACCATCTGAGCCACCAGGAAAGCCCATAAATATAGTTTAACCCTTTTTTGACTGCACCACAGGGCATGTGGGATCTTAGTTGCCCAACCAGGGAGCCAATCCATGCTCCTTATATTGGAGGTGTGGAGTCTTAACCACTGGACCACCAGGGAAGTCCCTACATATTTTGTTTGTTTAACAGTGTATATAAACATCTTTCTGGGCCATTAAATATTCCATTACCACATGACTTTTAATGGCCTCAAAGACTTCCATTGGGTGGCTTACTATAATTTATTATTTCTAACTGTTGGTTATTTAGGTTGTTTCTTCTTATTCTATTCTTTTATTTGGAATTCTTAATGAACATTTGTTAAATCTTTGTGCACTTATTTCTTATATTCTTAGTAAAAATATGAACAGAAAGAACATCAACTACTAATCTTTTAAGATGTTTTCCTGGCTATCCAAAATATAAGAGTTTAAGTAGAGAAATATTGAGAAAGTCAATATTTTAGCACAGAGATCATGTTTCATCTTGAATGACAATTTCCCACAGCACCTAGGTCAGAATTCTGAAAGAACAAACCTGGGATACTGGGGCTTGTGACTGCCATGGAACGTCAAATAACAGATCACTTTTTGTACCTAAATATTATAGCAAGGGTAACTTGTACTGCTTCACACCAGGTGTAAGAATCACATTTCTTTTCTTTCTCCAAATCAAATTGTATATGTTCCAAGTCCCCGTCCCAAAGTGCTGGCCGGATAGCCAATCCCAATAATTACTGTGACCACTGTCCCACCCCCGGGTCAGTTGGTCTAACTCAGTCAAGCTGGAGAAAAGCCCTGTAACCTTTCTTTGGTCCATTCTGCTACCATGCATGTGTCCCTTGTCAAAACTGATAAGGTCCCCAACACAGTGCTGCTTTTTGCCAGGGTTCTTGACCCCAGAACCAGCTCTATGTCCCCAGGCTCCCAGAGCCACCAATAGACACCCACGCGGCAAATCCTTCCACCTCCCCAGGGCAGGACAAGGCCCAGGGTTGTTACTCGAAGATGCTGCCAAGCCTAGCCCTCTCTGTTGGAGGCTTTCAAAAATCTCCTTTCCTCTCCATTCTTTCTGTCTCTGGGACAATTTAGTCTAATTTCCCTCAAAGGCCAAAAGGAAGAGGGGATCTCTTCTTGAGTCAGAGAATAGTTACTTCCTTTCCTGCAACACAGCAGTCTTCAGAGACAGGCAATCAAGAGAGACCAAGCCCCCTCTAGGAACTGGGAGAGAGGGAACAGAGAGAGAGTGGAGAGGACTTCCATGGTGGTCTGGTGGCTAAGATTCCTTGCTACCAGGAGATCAGGGTTCAATCCTTGGTTCGGAAAGATCTCCTGGAGAAGGAAATTGCAACCTACTCCAGTATTCTTTTTTTTTTTAGTTTTTATTTTACTTTTTACTTTTACAGAGTTTTGTTGTTTACAGATACATATGATCCCAGATTAGTCATATGTATATCTCCCCCATCCCACCCGTCCAGGTCGTCACACAGCACCCCTGCAGGATCCCCTTTTCTCACAGCACAATGACAATAGCTATTTTTTTCACATATGATAGTATAGGTTTTCATGTTACTGCCTCTATGCCTCTTCCACCCAATGTTCATTCCCCACAAAGTCCGTATGTCCACTGTCCATGTCTGGCTTTCCGTCGCTTCACTGCATGTGCTCATACATCCTACTAGTTCCTCATATAGTATTATCTGAGAAGAACCAAACCTAGGTGATAAACCTGGGGCTTGTGACTGCCATGGAACGTCAAATAACAGATCACTTTTTGTACCTAAATATTATAGCAAGGGTAACTTGTACTGCTTCACACCAGGTGTAAGAATCACATTTCTTTTCTTTCTCCAAATCAAATTGTATATGTTCCAAGTCCCCGTCCCAAAGTGCTGGCCGGATAGCCAATCCCAATAATTACTGTGACCACTGTCCCACCCCCGGGTCAGTTGGTCTAACTCAGTCAAGCTGGAGAAAAGCCCTGTAACCTTTCTTTGGTCCATTCTGCTACCATGCATGTGTCCCTTGTCAAAACTGATAAGGTCCCCAACACAGTGCTGCTTTTTGCCAGGGTTCTTGACCCCAGAACCAGCTCTATGTCCCCAGGCTCCCAGAGCCACCAATAGACACCCACGCGGCAAATCCTTCCACCTCCCCAGGGCAGGACAAGGCCCAGGGTTGTTACTCGAAGATGCTGCCAAGCCTAGCCCTCTCTGTTGGAGGCTTTCAAAAATCTCCTTTCCTCTCCATTCTTTCTGTCTCTGGGACAATTTAGTCTAATTTCCCTCAAAGGCCAAAAGGAAGAGGGGATCTCTTCTTGAGTCAGAGAATAGTTACTTCCTTTCCTGCAACACAGCAGTCTTCAGAGACAGGCAATCAAGAGAGACCAAGCCCCCTCTAGGAACTGGGAGAGAGGGAACAGAGAGAGAGTGGAGAGGACTTCCATGGTGGTCTGGTGGCTAAGATTCCTTGCTACCAGGAGATCAGGGTTCAATCCTTGGTTCGGAAAGATCTCCTGGAGAAGGAAATTGCAACCTACTCCAGTATTCTTTTTTTTTTTAGTTTTTATTTTACTTTTTACTTTTACAGAGTTTTGTTGTTTACAGATACATATGATCCCAGATTAGTCATATGTATATCTCCCCCATCCCACCCGTCCAGGTCGTCACACAGCACCCCTGCAGGATCCCCTTTTCTCACAGCACAATGACAATAGCTATTTTTTTCACATATGATAGTATAGGTTTTCATGTTACTGCCTCTATGCCTCTTCCACCCAATGTTCATTCCCCACAAAGTCCGTATGTCCACTGTCCATGTCTGGCTTTCCGTCGCTTCACTGCATGTGCCATCATCACCATCCTACTAGATTCCATACATATGTATTAGTATATTCTACTTGTCCTTCCCTTTTTGACTTACTTCACTTTTTTATTTTATTTTTTTCCTTTATTTTAAAGATTTTACAGCGTTTTGTTGTTCACCAACATGTATGTTCCCAGAACATTCATATGCATATCCCTGGACCCTCCCCCTACCCAGTTCCCCCACCTCCCATCCCTCCAGACCATCACCCCAAGTGGTTGTAGGTACTCCTATTCCCCTAGCACAATGACAATAGCTATCTTTTCCACACATGACAGTATAGGTTTCCATGTTACTCCCTCCATGCCTCCCTCCCACTGTTTGGTCTCCACAATGTCTTTATGTCTATTCTCTGTTTTTTCATGAGTTCACTGCATGTGCCATCATCACCATCCTACTAGATTCCATACATATGTATTAGTATATTCTACTTGTCCTTCCCTTTTTGACTTACTTCACTTTTTTATTTTATTTTTTTCCTTTATTTTAAAGATTTTACAGCGTTTTGTTGTTCACCAACATGTATGTTCCCAGAACATTCATATGCATATCCCTGGACCCTCCCCCTACCCAGTTCCCCCACCTCCCATCCCTCCAGACCATCACCCCAAGTGGTTGTAGGTACTCCTATTCCCCTAGCACAATGACAATAGCTATCTTTTCCACACATGACAGTATAGGTTTCCATGTTACTCCCTCCATGCCTCCCTCCCACTGTTTGGTCTCCACAATGTCTATATGTCTATTCTCTGTTTTTTCATGAGTTCACTGCATGTGTTATCATGACCATCTTACTAGATCCCATATATATGAGTTAGTATATTATACTTGTCTTTCTCTTTTTGACTTACTTCACTTTTTATGATAGGTTCTAGGTCCAGCCACCTCATTAAGACTGATACTTCTGCATTTCTCTTTACAGCTGAGTAGTATTCTATTGTATATATGTACCAGAGCTTCTTTATCCATTCATTCATTGATGGGCATCTAGGTTGCTTCCATGTTCTAGCTATTGTATAGAGAGATGCAATGAACATTGGGGTACAGGTGCTTCTTTCAGTTTTGATTTCATCAGGGTATAAGCCTAAGAGTGGGATTGCTAGGTCTGACACTTCTTCTATTTGTAGTTTTTTCAGGAATCTCCACACTGTCTTCCATAGGGGCTGTATCAATTTACATTCCCACCAGCAATGCAAGAGTGTTCCCTTTTCTCCGCACCCTCTCCAGCATTTGTTGTCTGTCGATTTGTGGATGATCGCCATTCTGACGGGTGTGAGGTGATATCTCATTGTAGTTTTGGATTGCATTTCTCTAATAATAAGTAGGCTGAGCATCATTTCATGTGCTTTTTGGCCATCTGTATGTCGTCTTTGGAGAGGTGTCTGTTTAGGTCCTTTTCCCATTTTTTGGGGGGGGAAGCGGTGGGTTGGACAGGCAGAGGGATGGGAAGGCCACTTCTATTGGTCTTTCATTTATCTATTTTCATCCATCTTTGTTCTTTGGCCCCTGTGGGCCTCCCATCGCAGTGGCCTCTGTTGTCACAGAGCACCGGCTTTGGGCACATGCACTCCAGAGCTCCAGCTCGGTAATTGGACACATGGGTCCAGCCGCTCCGTGGCACATGGGATCTTCCCAGGCCAGGGATCGAACCAGTGACCCTTGCACCGCAAGGTGGTGTCCTTACCCAGTGGACCACCAGGGAAGCCCCTTTTCTCATTTTTTGATTGCGTTGTTCATTTTTCCAATGTTGAGTTGTCTGAGCTGCTTATAGATGTTGGAGATTAATTCTTTGTCTGTTGTTTCATTTGCTATGATTTTCTCCCATTCTGTGGGTTGTCTGTTCAGCGTTTTTGTAGTTTCTTTTGCTATACAAAAGCTTTTAAGTTTCCTTAGGTCCCACAGGTTAATTTTTGTTTTTAGTTCTGCTATTCTAGTAGGTGGGTCAGAGAAGATCTTGCTTTGATTTATGTCCTTGAGGGTTTTGCCTATATTCTCCCCTAAGAGTTTTTAGGGTTTCTTGTCTTACATTTAGGTCTTTAATCCATTTTGAGTTGATCTTTGTGTATGGTGTCAGGGAATGTTCCAACTTCATTTTTTTGCATGTAGCTGTCCAATTTTCCCAGCACCATTTGTTGAAGAGGCTGTCTTTGTCCCATTTTATAGTTTTGCCTCCTTTGCCAAAAATAAGGTACCCATAGGTGCGTGGGTTTCTCTCTGGGTTCTCGATCTTGTTCCATTGGTCTATATTTCTGTTTTGTGCCAGTACCATACTGTCTTGATGACTGTTGCTTTGTAGTATAGTCTAAAGTTAGGAGGCTGATCCCTCCACACTGTCTTCCATAGGGGCTGTATCAATTTACATTCCCACCAGCAATGCAAGAGTGTTCCCTTTTCTCCGCACCCTCTCCAGCATTTGTTGTCTGTCGATTTGTGGATGATCGCCATTCTGACGGGTGTGAGGTGATATCTCATTGTAGTTTTGGATTGCATTTCTCTAATAATAAGTAGGCTGAGCATCATTTCATGTGCTTTTTGGCCATCTGTATGTCGTCTTTGGAGAGGTGTCTGTTTAGGTCCTTTTCCCATTTTTTGGGGGGGGAAGCGGTGGGTTGGACAGGCAGAGGGATGGGAAGGCCACTTCTATTGGTCTTTCATTTATCTATTTTCATCCATCTTTGTTCTTTGGCCCCTGTGGGCCTCCCATCGCAGTGGCCTCTGTTGTCACAGAGCACCGGCTTTGGGCACATGCACTCCAGAGCTCCAGCTCGGTAATTGGACACATGGGTCCAGCCGCTCCGCGGCACATGGGATCTTCCCAGGCCAGGGATCGAACCAGTGACCCTTGCACCGCAAGGTGGTGTCCTTACCCAGTGGACCACCAGGGAAGCCCCTTTTCTCATTTTTTGATTGCGTTGTTCATTTTTCCAATGTTGAGTTGTCTGAGCTGCTTGTAGATTTTGGAGATGAATTCTTTGTCTGTTGTTTCATTTGCTATGATTTTCTCCCATTCTGTGGGTTGTCTGTTCAGCTTTTTTGTAATTTCTTTTGCTGTACAAAAGCTTTTAAGTTTCTTTAGGTCCCACAGGTTAATTTTTGTTTTTAGTTCTGCTATTCTAGTAGGTGGGTCAGAGAAGATCTTGCTTTGATTTATGTCCTTGAGGGTTTTGCCTATATTCTCCCCTAAGAGTTTTTAGGGTTTCTTGTCTTACATTTAGGTCTTTAATCCATTTTGAGTTGATCTTTGTGTATGGTGTCAGGGAATGTTCCAACTTCATTTTTTTGCATGTAGCTGTCCAATTTTCCCAGCACCATTTGTTGAAGAGGCTGTCTTTGTCCCATTTTATAGTTTTGCCTCCTTTGCCAAAAATAAGGTACCCATAGGTGCGTGGGTTTCTCTCTGGGTTCTCGATCTTGTTCCATTGGTCTATATTTCTGTTTTTGTGCCAGTACCATACTGTCATGATGACTGTTGCTTTGTAGTATAGTCTAAAGTTAGGGAGGCTGATCCCTCCAGCTCCATTCTTCTTTCTCAGGATCCTTTGACTATTCAAGGTCTTTTGTATTTCCATATGAACTGTGTTATTCTTTGGTCTAGTTCTGTGAAGAATATCATTGCTAGTTTGATAGGGATTGCATTGAATCCACAGATGGGTAGTATGATCATTTTCACAATATTGATTCTTCCAACCCAGGAACATGGAATATCTCTCCATCTGTTTAAGTCTTCTTTCATTTCTTTCATGTGTGTCTTGTAATTTTCTGTGTACAGTTATTTTGTTTCTTTGGGTAGGTTTATTCCTAGATATTTGATTCTTTTGGTTGCAATGGTGAAGGGGATTGCATCTTTGATTTTGTTTTCTGAATTTTAATTGTTTGCATATAGGAATGCCAGTGATTTCTGTGTATTGATTTTGTATTCCGTGACTTTGTTGAATTCATTGATTAGCTCTAGTAGTTTTGTAATAGTGTCTTTGGGGTTTTCTATGTATAATATCATGTCATCTGTGAATAGAGAGAGTTTGACTTCTTCTTTTCCAATCTGGATTCCTTTGATTTCTTTCTCTTCTCTTATTGCTGTTGCTAGAACTTCCAGGACTATGTTGAATAATGATGGTGAAAGTGGACACCCTTGTCTTGTTCCTGGTCTTAGAGGGATTGCTTTCAGTTTTTCACCATTGAGGATAATGTTCGCTGTGGGCTTCTCATAGATGGCTTTCACTATGTTGAGATAGGCGCCTTCTATGCCCGTTTTTTGAAGAGTTTTTTATCATAAATGGGTGTTGGATTTTGTCAAAGGCTTTTTCTGCATCTGTTGAGATTATCATGTGGTTTTTGTCTTTCAATTTGTTGATATGGTGTATCACATTGATTGATTTGTGGATATTGAAGAATCCTTGCATGCCTGGAATGAAACTGACTTGATCATGATGTATGAGTTTTTTGATGTGCTGTTGAATTCTGTTTGCTAGGATCCTTTGGGGACTATTTCATAGTTTTGGGCCAGTACCATACTGTCATGATGACTGTTGCTTTGTAGTATAGTCTAAAGTTAGGGAGGCTGATCCCTCCAGCTCCATTCTTCTTTCTCAGGATCCTTTGACTATTCAAGGTCTTTTGTATTTCCATATGAACTGTGTTATTCTTTGGTCTAGTTCTGTGAAGAATATCATTGCTAGTTTGATAGGGATTGCATTGAATCCACAGATGGGTAGTATGATCATTTTCACAATATTGATTCTTCCAACCCAGGAACATGGAATATCTCTCCATCTGTTTAAGTCTTCTTTCATTTCTTTCATGTGTGTCTTGTAATTTTCTGTGTACAGTTATTTTGTTTCTTTGGGTAGGTTTATTCCTAGATATTTGATTCTTTTGGTTGCAATGGTGAAGGGGATTGCATCTTTGATTTTGTTTTCTGAATTTTAATTGTTTGCATATAGGAATGCCAGTGATTTCTGTGTATTGATTTTGTATTCCGTGACTTTGTTGAATTCATTGATTAGCTCTAGTAGTTTTGTAATAGTGTCTTTGGGGTTTTCTATGTATAATATCATGTCATCTGTGAATAGAGAGAGTTTGACTTCTTCTTTTCCAATCTGGATTCCTTTGATTTCTTTCTCTTCTCTTATTGCTGTTGCTAGAACTTCCAGGACTATGTTGAATAATGATGGTGAAAGTGGACACCCTTGTCTTGTTCCTGGTCTTAGAGGGATTGCTTTCAGTTTTTCACCATTGAGGATAATGTTCGCTGTGGGCTTCTCATAGATGGCTTTCACTATGTTGAGATAGGCGCCTTCTATGCCCGTTTTTTGAAGAGTTTTTTATCATAAATGGGTGTTGGATTTTGTCAAAGGCTTTTTCTGCATCTGTTGAGATTATCATGTGGTTTTTGTCTTTCAATTTGTTGATATGGTGTATCACATTGATTGATTTGTGGATATTGAAGAATCCTTGCATGCCTGGAATGAAACTGACTTGATCATGATGTATGAGTTTTTTGATGTGCTGTTGAATTCTGTTTGCTAGGATTTTGTTGAGGATTTTGGTGTCTAAATTCATCAGTGAAATTGGCCTATAATTTTCTTTTTCGTGTTGTCTTTGCCTGGCTTTGGTATCAGGGTGATGGTGGACTCGTAGAATGCATTTGGCAGTGTTCCTTCCTGTGCAATTTTTTAAAAGAGCTTTAAGAGGACAAGCATTAGCTCTTCTTTAAATGTTTGGCAGAATTCAGCTGTAAAGCCATCTGGTCCTGGGCTTTTATTTTTAAAAGAGTTTTAGAAGGACAGGCATTAGGGCTTCCCCTGGTGGTCCAGTGGGTAAGGACACTGCCTTGCAGTGCAAGGGGCGCCAGTTCAATCCCTGGCCTGGGAAGATCCCACGTGCCGCGGAGCGACTGGACCGATGTGTCCAATTACCGAGCCAGAGCTCTGGAGCGCATGCGCCCAGAGCCGGCGCTCTGCGACAACAGAGGCCACTGTGATGGGAGACCCACAGGAGCCAAAGAACAAAGACGGATGAAAATAAAGAAGTGAAAGACCAATAGAAGTGGCCCTCCCATCCCCCTCCCTCCCCACCCCATCCACCAAAAAGAAAAAAAAAGATAAAAAAAAAAAATAAGGACAGGCATTAGCTCTTCTTTAAATCTTTGGTAGAATTCACCCGTAAAGCCATCTGGTTCTGGGATTTTATTTTTAGGTAAATTTTTGATCACAAATTCTATTTCTGAGCTTATGATTAGGTTGTTCATAGTTTCTATTTCTTGCTGATTCAGTCTTGGAAGATTAATCTTCTATAAGAAACTGTCCATTTCTTCCTGGTTGTCCAGTTTGTTGCCATATAGTTGTTCATAATAGTCTCTTATAATCCTTTGGATTTCTGCATTATCTGTTGTAATCTCTCCTTTTTTGTTTTTGATTTTGTGGATCTGGTTCTCCTCTCTTTTTTTCTTGATGAGGCTAGCCATCGGTTTGTTGATTTTGTTTACCTTTTTGAAGAACCAGCTTTTTGTTTTATTTATCTTTACTATTGTTTCTTTTGTTCCTTTTTCATTTAATTCTGCTCTGATCTTTATGATTTCTATTCTTCTGCTAACTTTGGGGTGTTTTTGTTCCTCTTTCTCCAGTTGTTTTAAGCGTAGGGTTAGGCGTGTCTTTGATATTTTGCTTGTTTCTTGAGGTAGGATTGTATTACTATAAACTACCCTCTTAGAATTGCTTTTGTGGTCCCCCATAGGTTTTGCACTGTCATGTGTTCATTGTTTTCTTCTAGGAATTTTTTTACTCCTCCTTTGATTTTCTTGTTAATCAGTTTGTTTTTTAGGTATGTGTTGTTTAATTTCCGTGTGTTTGTGTTTTTAGCATTTTTTTCCCTGTAGTTGATCTCTAGTCTTTATTGCATTGTGGTCAGAGAAGATGGTTGACATAATTTCAATTTTCTTGAATTGACTGAGGTTTTATTTGTGACCCAAGATGTGGTCTATCCTGGAGAATGTTCTATGACCACTTGAGAAGAAAGTGTATTCTTCTGCTTTTGGATGGGAGGTCCTAAAATTATCCATGAGGTCCATCTCTTCTAGTGTGGCATTTAAGGCTTGTGTTTCTTTATTAATTTTCTGTTTTGATGATCTGTCCATTGATGTGAGAGGAATGTTAAAGTCTCCTACTATGATTGTGTAATTGTCGATTTCTTCTTTTATGTCTGAAAGTGTTTGTCTTATGTATTGGGGTGCTCCTGAGTTGGATGCATAGATATTTATGATTGTTATGTTTTCCATTAGTTTTGTTCTTCATAGAATGTCCAGGCTTTGTTGCCATATAGTTGTTCATAATAGTCTCTTATAATCCTTTGGATTTCTGCATTATCTGTTGTAATCTCTCCTTTTTTGTTTTTGATTTTGTGGATCTGGTTCTCCTCTCTTTTTTTCTTGATGAGGCTAGCCATCGGTTTGTTGATTTTGTTTACCTTTTTGAAGAACCAGCTTTTTGTTTTATTTATCTTTACTATTGTTTCTTTTGTTCCTTTTTCATTTAATTCTGCTCTGATCTTTATGATTTCTATTCTTCTGCTAACTTTGGGGTGTTTTTGTTCCTCTTTCTCCAGTTGTTTTAAGCGTAGGGTTAGGCGTGTCTTTGATATTTTGCTTGTTTCTTGAGGTAGGATTGTATTACTATAAACTACCCTCTTAGAATTGCTTTTGTGGTCCCCCATAGGTTTTGCACTGTCATGTGTTCATTGTTTTCTTCTAGGAATTTTTTTACTCCTCCTTTGATTTTCTTGTTAATCAGTTTGTTTTTTAGGTATGTGTTGTTTAATTTCCGTGTGTTTGTGTTTTTAGCATTTTTTTCCCTGTAGTTGATCTCTAGTCTTTATTGCATTGTGGTCAGAGAAGATGGTTGACATAATTTCAATTTTCTTGAATTGACTGAGGTTTTATTTGTGACCCAAGATGTGGTCTATCCTGGAGAATGTTCTATGACCACTTGAGAAGAAAGTGTATTCTTCTGCTTTTGGATGGGAGGTCCTAAAATTATCCATGAGGTCCATCTCTTCTAGTGTGGCATTTAAGGCTTGTGTTTCTTTATTAATTTTCTGTTTTGATGATCTGTCCATTGATGTGAGAGGAATGTTAAAGTCTCCTACTATGATTGTGTAATTGTCGATTTCTTCTTTTATGTCTGAAAGTGTTTGTCTTATGTATTGGGGTGCTCCTGAGTTGGATGCATAGATATTTATGATTGTTATGTCTTCCTCTTGGATTGATCCCTTGATCATTATGTAGTGACCTGCCTTATTTCTTCTAATCTTCTTTATTTTAAGGTCTATTTTGTCTGATATGAGGATTGCTACTCCAGCTTTCTTTTGATTTCCATTTGCATGGAATATCTTTTTCCATCCTTACACTTTCAGTCTATGAGTGTTACTCCAGTATTCTTGCCTGCAGAATTCCATAGACAGAGGAGTCTGCTAGGCTATAGTCCATGGGATCACAGAAAGTCAGACACAACTGAGTGGTTAATACTTCACTTTCGCCAATGCAGGGGGTTCAAGCTCAATCCCTGGTCAGGGAGCTAGGTTCTACATGCCAAGTTAAGATCCTGCATGCCAGAACTAAAACCCAGCACAGCAAAATTAATTAATTAAAAAGAATGGAAAAATATAAATGTCCATTAATACTTGTATAAATGACGGTCCCCCTAAAGAGTGGGATACCATGCAGCTGCTATGGCCAAAGACAGTCACAGTGATATTCCTTCTCCAGCCAACATGTCCTTCTTACAATGTGACTTTGACATGTCTCCCACTGAGGTTTGCAAGTATATAACTTTTGAGGCCAGATCCTAAAAAGGCTATACAGCATCCTCCTTGCTTGCTGGAACCCTTGAAGTCTTCAGAAGTCATTTAGGCCCAGACTGCCCTGAAACTGCCATGATGTGAGCCCAATCTAGCCCCCTCAGAGAGACATGGGGTGAGGCCCTGAGACTGCATGAAGAGAGATGTCCAGCCTTCAGCTGCTTCAGCTTCATTCCTTGTCTCTACTCTAGCCACTGTCTAACTCTAGCTCTACGAGAGACCCAAGCAAGAACTACCCAGAGATCTTTCCGAATCTCTGACTCACAGGAACCATGAGAAATAACAAACTTACTTCTGATATTTTAAGCTAACCAAGTTTTGGAGTGATTTGTTACTTAGAAATAGTCAAAAAGGAGCTGTTCATGCACTGAGATGGAACAACCTTCATTGTAAGTGTACAGAATAGAACATATTGTATGTCCATTTCTTTTTTTTTTTAAAGACTTATTTATTTGTGTGGTTGGCTGTGTAGGGTCTTAGCTGTAGGACCTTCATTGTGTTGTGGGACACATGGACTCTCTAGCTGTAGCTCACAGGCTCCAGAGGGCACCGACTTAGTACTTGAGCAGAGGGATTTAGTTGCTCCAAGGCATGTAGATTTTAGGTCCCTGACCAGGCGACAAACCCACATCCCCTGCTTTTCAAGGGACATTCCTAACCATTAGACTACCATTGAAGTTACTGCCCATTTCTTCTTCCTCTTTTTTTTTTAAAGTATATATGAGAGGGATTGATTGGTTGATTGGGAGAGTCTTGTACATGCATAGATCACTGGTTTGTCAACCCTAGGTGTATATTAGAATCTTCTGGTGGGCTTTTAAAAAAATATCAGTGCCTCAGCTGATTCTATACCAATTTAATCATAATATCTGAGGATAAGACCAAAATATCTTTATCTTTTAAAAGTTTCCCAAAAGATTCTGATGTGTAGCCAGAGTAGAGAATTGCTGGTACAGACGAACTTGGAAGGCAACACAGAAAATTTTTTTCCTGGATACTCAATTATCCAAAATGTGTTTCCTTCTCCAGCCAACATGTCCTTCTTACAATGTGACTTTGACATGTCTCCCACTGAGGTTTGCAAGTATATAACTTTTGAGGCCAGATCCTAAAAAGGCTATACAGCATCCTCCTTGCTTGCTGGAACCCTTGAAGTCTTCAGAAGTCATTTAGGCCCAGACTGCCCTGAAACTGCCATGATGTGAGCCCAATCTAGCCCCCTCAGAGAGACATGGGGTGAGGCCCTGAGACTGCATGAAGAGAGATGTCCAGCCTTCAGCTGCTTCAGCTTCATTCCTTGTCTCTACTCTAGCCACTGTCTAACTCTAGCTCTACGAGAGACCCAAGCAAGAACTACCCAGAGATCTTTCCGAATCTCTGACTCACAGGAACCATGAGAAATAACAAACTTACTTCTGATATTTTAAGCTAACCAAGTTTTGGAGTGATTTGTTACTTAGAAATAGTCAAAAAGGAGCTGTTCATGCACTGAGATGGAACAACCTTCATTGTAAGTGTACAGAATAGAACATATTGTATGTCCATTTCTTTTTTTTTTTAAAGACTTATTTATTTGTGTGGTTGGCTGTGTAGGGTCTTAGCTGTAGGACCTTCATTGTGTTGTGGGACACATGGACTCTCTAGCTGTAGCTCACAGGCTCCAGAGGGCACCGACTTAGTACTTGAGCAGAGGGATTTAGTTGCTCCAAGGCATGTAGATTTTAGGTCCCTGACCAGGCGACAAACCCACATCCCCTGCTTTTCAAGGGACATTCCTAACCATTAGACTACCATTGAAGTTACTGCCCATTTCTTCTTCCTCTTTTTTTTTTTAAAGTATATATGAGAGGGATTGATTGGTTGATTGGGAGAGTCTTGTACATGCATAGATCACTGGTTTGTCAACCCTAGGTGTATATTAGAATCTTCTGGTGGGCTTTTAAAAAAATATCAGTGCCTCAGCTGATTCTATACCAATTTAATCATAATATCTGAGGATAAGACCAAAATATCTTTATCTTTTAAAAGTTTCCCAAAAGATTCTGATGTGTAGCCAGAGTAGAGAATTGCTGGTACAGACGAACTTGGAAGGCAACACAGAAAATTGGGTCTGTGTTTGCCTCCAGAAACTGGGGTAATAATGGGTAGTGGGGGAGAGAGATCTACTCTTCATTGGAAAGTCTTTGATATTTTGAATTAGTTTACTTGTACATGTTACCTATTTCTAAGAACAATCAAATTAAATTAAAAAGTAAAAAAAAAAAATAAAAAGCTATGTCAACAGAAATGAATCCCAAATGCAAACCAGTGACAGTCCACTCAATAATGGGGTCTCATAGGAAGCGTCCTGGCCTTCCTGGAAGAGTGGGGATTCAGGAAGGGCTGAGGAAGTGAATCCTGAAGTGGTCTCTAACCTGAGATGACTTCTTTGCTGGCCCATAACATCCCCAGTTAACACATCATTAGTTATTCTTTGGAAAGCAGTTTGGGACAGAGTAAGGACTATAATGGGTAGCCCTCTGGCTGCCAACCACCTCTGTGCACCCTGAGATCAACAGGATGGAAAATTCCTGGTCTTAGTTGGGAGGGGTGAAGAGATCTGGGCTCTGGCTGACTGGGCTGCTGACATGCTGTTATTGAGGAAAAGCTGATTATTATGTAGCCAGCTCTCCTTGAGCAGGGATTTGGTTATCTGTTTCACACCTTAGATCCCTGCTGCAGAGAACTGGAGCATGATGAAGGTATGTGTGGACCAAAGTCTAGCTCTATGAGGCCCCCGGGGATTTGTTTGTGGGTGGCTGGATGGGGGGGCAAAACATTAAATAGCAGCCAGGATACTGAATTAGGAAGGGAAGAGGCATCATTGAGAGGCTAGGGAGAGAGACAGCTATACGTAAGAAAACACTTCCTTGTTCCACCCCCAAATCCACTACTCGTCAGTTGAGTGGCCCTGCATTGGCAGGTGGATTTTTTTTTTTTTTTTTTTTTTTGGCCACTGAGCCGCCAGGGAAGCCTCTCATCTATTTTGCAGATGAGGAAAATGAAGCTTGGAATATTGTTACTTAACAGGGCCACTCAACTGACAAGTAGTGGATTTGGGGGTGGAACAGGGAAGTGTTTTCTTATGTATAGCTGTCTCTCTTACATTTGACTAACACAGGGAGTATAGTGGTTAGAAGTGGGCTCTGCCGACAGCAGTAATTGGGTTGAAATCATGCTGTTGCCATTTATTAACTGTGGGACTATGGACAAGTCACCTACCTAACAGCTGAGTCTCATTTCTTCACCTAGAAAGGGAGAATAACAGCACCCGCTGAAAAGTTTCTATGAGGCCTAAATAAGATGAAATAAATGTGAAGTTTTGTGCATCCAGAAATAAATACCCAGAAATTGTCAACTGTTGATTCTGGTTGTTTTGCAGCTTATAGGGAGTAGACAAAATATTACCCATTGTTTTACTTGACCCTCTCCAGGACTCTGAGTGTGGGGCCATTAATGACCCTTGGAAAGATGAAATTAAGTGGTATCTCCCCATTGGTAAGGGACAGCACCAGGAGCAAACCCCAGGTACTCCAATCCATATACGGCATGTGACTTTGGTGGGCTCCTCTCAGGGTAAGAAAGGGAGTTCCTTGAACTGGAAAGGAAAGAAAAGGAAGTTTACCACATTGCTTCCTTCACCAGTTTTCTTCCACTCCCATCTGTCCTATCATTCTATGCCCTCGTCATCTGTGGACTCCCAAAGGCTATACAAGAGGGAAAATGAACAAATTAACAAAGAGTCTATATAGGATAGTGCCTAGTCTGTGCCAGATACTTAGATTAAGACTACATGCTGAGAATTGACTAGCAGGAAAGTTGCAGAGGCAAGGACAGGCTGGCCCTTAGGTTGTCCCTCAAGAAACAAGGAGAAACCAGGTACTGGAACCAGTGTTTAGGTCCAGAAAGAGAACAAGCTTGGCAAAGGAGGCCAGGGTGGGTGCAGAAGGCTGAGAAGGAGAGACACGACATGAGGAGGAAGGGGCCGGGGTTCAGACCATTCAGGGTTTTGAGGGATAGGGAGAAATTTTATTCCACGGAAAGCCACTGAGGATTTTAAACGAAGCCTGGAATTACATATTGATTTTATATATTCACTTACATCTTAAAAAGAACCTCTGACTATTGGTACCTTCGGTGGAAAGGCCCTCTTAGTTTGCAGCCGACCTCTGCCCATTTAGGGCCTCCATGGCTCTATCAATAAAGGAGGGTGGGTGAGAACAGGGGTCCCAGGGAGTCGAAGATGAAAATGGAACCACTCTTAAACGAAGAGCAGTTTACAGCTCTCCTCTGAGCATTTCCACGTCTCACTTGACACTCAGTTCTCGCAAACCCTCAAGGTTAAAGCTGAGGACCCATGATATGCCCAGTACTAACACGATTCACCCCAGTGCCTATGGCTGGCGGAATCTCCTAAAGCATCAGCGACGCGTGGCTTCTTCTGTCTGGTTGTTTTGCAGCTTATAGGGAGTAGACAAAATATTACCCATTGTTTTACTTGACCCTCTCCAGGACTCTGAGTGTGGGGCCATTAATGACCCTTGGAAAGATGAAATTAAGTGGTATCTCCCCATTGGTAAGGGACAGCACCAGGAGCAAACCCCAGGTACTCCAATCCATATACGGCATGTGACTTTGGTGGGCTCCTCTCAGGGTAAGAAAGGGAGTTCCTTGAACTGGAAAGGAAAGAAAAGGAAGTTTACCACATTGCTTCCTTCACCAGTTTTCTTCCACTCCCATCTGTCCTATCATTCTATGCCCTCGTCATCTGTGGACTCCCAAAGGCTATACAAGAGGGAAAATGAACAAATTAACAAAGAGTCTATATAGGATAGTGCCTAGTCTGTGCCAGATACTTAGATTAAGACTACATGCTGAGAATTGACTAGCAGGAAAGTTGCAGAGGCAAGGACAGGCTGGCCCTTAGGTTGTCCCTCAAGAAACAAGGAGAAACCAGGTACTGGAACCAGTGTTTAGGTCCAGAAAGAGAACAAGCTTGGCAAAGGAGGCCAGGGTGGGTGCAGAAGGCTGAGAAGGAGAGACACGACATGAGGAGGAAGGGGCCGGGGTTCAGACCATTCAGGGTTTTGAGGGATAGGGAGAAATTTTATTCCACGGAAAGCCACTGAGGATTTTAAACGAAGCCTGGAATTACATATTGATTTTATATATTCACTTACATCTTAAAAAGAACCTCTGACTATTGGTACCTTCGGTGGAAAGGCCCTCTTAGTTTGCAGCCGACCTCTGCCCATTTAGGGCCTCCATGGCTCTATCAATAAAGGAGGGTGGGTGAGAACAGGGGTCCCAGGGAGTCGAAGATGAAAATGGAACCACTCTTAAACGAAGAGCAGTTTACAGCTCTCCTCTGAGCATTTCCACGTCTCACTTGACACTCAGTTCTCGCAAACCCTCAAGGTTAAAGCTGAGGACCCATGATATGCCCAGTACTAACACGATTCACCCCAGTGCCTATGGCTGGCGGAATCTCCTAAAGCATCAGCGACGCGTGGCTTCTTCTGTACAGGACAGCCAATCGCGAAGAGGAAGGCGGTTGGGGGCGGAGCCCTCGCCGGTCCTGGCCGTGTCATTGGCTGGTCGCCGCGTCGCTCTATCGCAGTGTCACATGACTGCGCATGCTGGATTTTCTCTGGAGTCGCCTTCCGCACCTCGCGGCCAGTGCTTTCTCACCGCTTCCGTCATTCCCGCCCGGCCGGGCCACACCTCCTCCAGGGGCCGGGCGATGGGCGGCCAAGGGGACTGGCGGGTTAAAGGGAGGCCGGCCCGGGAGTGGGCAGCCTCCGCTTGCGCCACGCTGTCTCCACAGTCCCGCCACGGCGGAGGACGCGCTTTGGAGCAGCTCGCACGGCGCGGCCGAGACCTCAGAGGTGAGGCGAGGGGAGGGACTCGGGATCGGGGGCAGTGAGCGGGGCCGGCCGCGGGCCCCTCTTGGGGTCGTCTTAGGCTGTGCCCCAGGGCTGGTGGAAGGAAGCCTGCACAGACGGGCAGTCGTGGCTGGGCCGAGAGAGGTGGGCGTGCCTCGGGGTTATTTCCTCGGTCGGCGGGGGCGGAGGCGGGGCCAGCGTCGAAGCCTCCACTTGCCACGCAGCGACCCCGACCCAGCTCCTGCGGCGGCGGTGTGTCGGTCCTTCACCCCACCATCGCCCCAGGCATCCCGCACTTAGCAGGTAACCAGTCCTCCTAGTGCCAACCAGAACCCGGGTATCTGGGACCGAGGGCTGAGAGCCGCTAAAACCACCTTAGGCAGGTGGGGAGTCCACTATTGGTACCTTCGGTGGAAAGGCCCTCTTAGTTTGCAGCCGACCTCTGCCCATTTAGGGCCTCCATGGCTCTATCAATAAAGGAGGGTGGGTGAGAACAGGGGTCCCAGGGAGTCGAAGATGAAAATGGAACCACTCTTAAACGAAGAGCAGTTTACAGCTCTCCTCTGAGCATTTCCACGTCTCACTTGACACTCAGTTCTCGCAAACCCTCAAGGTTAAAGCTGAGGACCCATGATATGCCCAGTACTAACACGATTCACCCCAGTGCCTATGGCTGGCGGAATCTCCTAAAGCATCAGCGACGCGTGGCTTCTTCTGTACAGGACAGCCAATCGCGAAGAGGAAGGCGGTTGGGGGCGGAGCCCTCGCCGGTCCTGGCCGTGTCATTGGCTGGTCGCCGCGTCGCTCTATCGCAGTGTCACATGACTGCGCATGCTGGATTTTCTCTGGAGTCGCCTTCCGCACCTCGCGGCCAGTGCTTTCTCACCGCTTCCGTCATTCCCGCCCGGCCGGGCCACACCTCCTCCAGGGGCCGGGCGATGGGCGGCCCAGGGGACTGGCGGGTTAAAGGGAGGCCGGCCCGGGAGTGGGCAGCCTCCGCTTGCGCCACGCTGTCTCCACAGTCCCGCCACGGCGGAGGACGCGCTTTGGAGCAGCTCGCACGGCGCGGCCGAGACCTCAGAGGTGAGGCGAGGGGAGGGACTCGGGATCGGGGGCAGTGAGCGGGGCCGGCCGCGGGCCCCTCTTGGGGTCGTCTTAGGCTGTGCCCCAGGGCTGGTGGAAGGAAGCCTGCACAGACGGGCAGTCGTGGCTGGGCCGAGAGAGGTGGGCGTGCCTCGGGGTTATTTCCTCGGTCGGCGGGGGCGGAGGCGGGGCCAGCGTCGAAGCCTCCACTTGCCACGCAGCGACCCCGACCCAGCTCCTGCGGCGGCGGTGTGTCGGTCCTTCACCCCACCATCGCCCCAGGCATCCCGCACTTAGCAGGTAACCAGTCCTCCTAGTGCCAACCAGAACCCGGGTATCTGGGAACAGGACCGAGGGCTGAGAGCCGCTAAAACCACCTTAGGCAGGTGGGGAGTCCTGGGCAGAAGAGAGGACTTGATTCTGTTGGTTTTTTAGACTGGACCCCTTCTTTGCACAGATTGTTGGACCACAGTGAGTTAGAAGCACTCAAAACTTACACTTCTTTCTGGCATTCATTCCTTATTTTTTTTCCTTATTCCTAAAGCTCATTATGTGAAATCGGGAACTAATGTGATGCCCAGTATTGATCTAAACAGAAGTTCCTGTTTTCAAAAGTTGAGTCAGTAAGAAATGGAGAGTCAAAGCTGTTGGCAAGAAATACGCCCACTTTTATCTATTTTTTTCCTTCAGTCATCACGAAGGATGGAGACTAGTTGCTATCATTTATTAAGCACATGCTACGTGCCACTATGCGAGGTACTTGGGTTAGATCTAAAACAAGACTGTAAGTTAGGTCATGTTAGCTTCATTTTACAGGTGAGAAATTAATGCGGAGTAAAATGAAGTTTTTCACTGGGTGCCATACAGCTTTTGAACAGTGTAGCTGGCATCTGAGTAGAGATCTCTGTGACTTCAGAACATACCTAGTGTTTCTCCACATATGGCCCTCAGTCTACTGACTGGCTCAGAATCCCCCCGGGGGCAGTCTTGGATCTCATCCCTGGGTTTGTCTGAGAATCTTTAACAGATGTCCATATTGGATATCATTGTACTAGAATTTGCTGCCTCCTGGAGGAAGAGCTAGAGATGACCTGTTCAAGGATTTGGCAAGATCTAAATTCACTAGGGGTCATTTTAGCCGGAGCAGGAGGGCCGGCGCGGCCTCTTGGGGTCGTCTTAGGCTGTGCCCCAGGGCTGGTGGAAGGAAGCCTGCACAGACGGGCAGTCGTGGCTGGGCCGAGAGAGGTGGGCGTGCCTCGGGGTTATTTCCTCGGTCGGCGGGGGCGGAGGCGGGGCCAGCGTCGAAGCCTCCACTTGCCACGCAGCGACCCCGACCCAGCTCCTGCGGCGGCGGTGTGTCGGTCCTTCACCCCACCATCGCCCCAGGCATCCCGCACTTAGCAGGTAACCAGTCCTCCTAGTGCCAACCAGAACCCGGGTATCTGGGAACAGGACCGAGGGCTGAGAGCCGCTAAAACCACCTTAGGCAGGTGGGGAGTCCTGGGCAGAAGAGAGGACTTGATTCTGTTGGTTTTTTAGACTGGACCCCTTCTTTGCACAGATTGTTGGACCACAGTGAGTTAGAAGCACTCAAAACTTACACTTCTTTCTGGCATTCATTCCTTATTTTTTTTCCTTATTCCTAAAGCTCATTATGTGAAATCGGGAACTAATGTGATGCCCAGTATTGATCTAAACAGAAGTTCCTGTTTTCAAAAGTTGAGTCAGTAAGAAATGGAGAGTCAAAGCTGTTGGCAAGAAATACGCCCACTTTTATCTATTTTTTTCCTTCAGTCATCACGAAGGATGGAGACTAGTTGCTATCATTTATTAAGCACATGCTACGTGCCACTATGCGAGGTACTTGGGTTAGATCTAAAACAAGACTGTAAGTTAGGTCATGTTAGCTTCATTTTACAGGTGAGAAATTAATGCGGAGTAAAATGAAGTTTTTCACTGGGTGCCATACAGCTTTTGAACAGTGTAGCTGGCATCTGAGTAGAGATCTCTGTGACTTCAGAACATACCTAGTGTTTCTCCACATATGGCCCTCAGTCTACTGACTGGCTCAGAATCCCCCCGGGGGCAGTCTTGGATCTCATCCCTGGGTTTGTCTGAGAATCTTTAACAGATGTCCATATTGGATATCATTGTACTAGAATTTGCTGCCTCCTGGAGGAAGAGCTAGAGATGACCTGTTCAAGGATTTGGCAAGATCTAAATTCACTAGGGGTCATTTTAGACATTGACACTATTTTTAATGAGTATAAACCCTCAGATGCTTGCCAGACTCTAATTTCTTGACACAAACTTAGTTATGGTGTATGGGGTTTGAGGGGGAGGAGTAACTCCCTTTTCCTTACCACATAGCACCTAAACTCTTAGGCATCCATTTGCTCAACAAATATTTGTTAAGCACTTCTTAGGTACTGTACATGTTTCAAGGTACTGGGGATACAACTGCAAACTGCATTAATTATGACAGTTAATAATAGACTCAGAAATGAGTTGAGTACTTGGCCACAAAATTATTGTTTTGAACTAACTCCTAAGACCTCCTAGCAAGGGAAACAAATTTGGGGGCCATGTGGTATTTTAGAAGAAAGCTAACCTTGGAAATTGGAAAACAAGCACTGAAAATCTGGTTCTACCAGTTGAATAAGTGACTAAACTTTGATTTTTCTCGTACTGAAGAATAGGAATTCATACTCTATTGTCAGATTTACTGAGGAGACAAGTGGGAGAAGTAGGTAAAGTCTTATTAAATTTTTTTATTTAGGTGAAAAATTTTAAAAGCATTGAATTGCTCTTCACGGAACTGTTATTTTACCATGGTTTTACAGTAAACTGTTTTCCTCTTGGGTATTTTATTATTTTGTCTATATTGGGCTTTATGTGAGAAACTATGTCATAGCGCTTATACAACTCATATAAGAGTAGTATATGAGTCTTTTTGCATCACAGACATAAGTCGACAGTGTTAACACTCGTGATAATTGAAATAAGGCTGAGTAGATCTTTTACTGTTGGAGTAAAATGAAGTTTTTCACTGGGTGCCATACAGCTTTTGAACAGTGTAGCTGGCATCTGAGTAGAGATCTCTGTGACTTCAGAACATACCTAGTGTTTCTCCACATATGGCCCTCAGTCTACTGACTGGCTCAGAATCCCCCCGGGGGCAGTCTTGGATCTCATCCCTGGGTTTGTCTGAGAATCTTTAACAGATGTCCATATTGGATATCATTGTACTAGAATTTGCTGCCTCCTGGAGGAAGAGCTAGAGATGACCTGTTCAAGGATTTGGCAAGATCTAAATTCACTAGGGGTCATTTTAGACATTGACACTATTTTTAATGAGTATAAACCCTCAGATGCTTGCCAGACTCTAATTTCTTGACACAAACTTAGTTATGGTGTATGGGGTTTGAGGGGGAGGAGTAACTCCCTTTTCCTTACCACATAGCACCTAAACTCTTAGGCATCCATTTGCTCAACAAATATTTGTTAAGCACTTCTTAGGTACTGTACATGTTTCAAGGTACTGGGGATACAACTGCAAACTGCATTAATTATGACAGTTAATAATAGACTCAGAAATGAGTTGAGTACTTGGCCACAAAATTATTGTTTTGAACTAACTCCTAAGACCTCCTAGCAAGGGAAACAAATTTGGGGGCCATGTGGTATTTTAGAAGAAAGCTAACCTTGGAAATTGGAAAACAAGCACTGAAAATCTGGTTCTACCAGTTGAATAAGTGACTAAACTTTGATTTTTCTCGTACTGAAGAATAGGAATTCATACTCTATTGTCAGATTTACTGAGGAGACAAGTGGGAGAAGTAGGTAAAGTCTTATTAAATTTTTTTATTTAGGTGAAAAATTTTAAAAGCATTGAATTGCTCTTCACGGAACTGTTATTTTACCATGGTTTTACAGTAAACTGTTTTCCTCTTGGGTATTTTATTATTTTGTCTATATTGGGCTTTATGTGAGAAACTATGTCATAGCGCTTATACAACTCATATAAGAGTAGTATATGAGTCTTTTTGCATCACAGACATAAGTCGACAGTGTTAACACTCGTGATAATTGAAAAATAAGGAATTTTTAATTTTATTTTAAAATATTTATTTATTTATTTGGCTGTGCTGGGTTTCTGGGTCTTAGTTGAGGCATGTGGGATCTAGTTCCCTGATCAGGGACTGAACCTGCCCCTGCATTGGGAGTGTGGCAACTTAGGCACTGGATCACCAGGGAAGTCCCAAGGAATTTTTTAAAAGAAATTATTTATTATTTTTTGTTTTTGGCTGCTGTGGGTCTTCATTGCTTTGCACAGGCTTTTTCTAGTTGTGCTGCGCTGGGGCTACTCTTTGCTGCAGCGCACAGGCTCTGGGCATGAGAGCTTCAGTAGTTGTGGCATGGGCTTAGTTGCTCTGCAGTGATGTAGAATCTTCCCAGACCAGGGACTGAACCCATGTTCCCTGCATTTACAAGCAGATTCTTTTTGGGGGGACAGGGGGGAGGTGGAGGGAAGGGGGCGGGTGGGCCACTTCCACTGGTCTTTTTTTCATTTATCTATTTTCATCCATCTTTGTTCTTTGACCCGTGTGGGCCTCCCATTGTGGCAGCCTCTGTTGTCGCAGAGCACCGGCTCTGGGCGCATGCGCTCCAGAGCTCCGGCTCGGTAATTGGACACATGGGTCCAGCCGCTCCGTGGCACATGGGATCTTCCCAGGCCAGGGATTGAACCGGCGCCCCTTGCACTGCATGGCGGTGTCCTTACCCACTGGACCACCAGGGAAGCCCTACAAGCAGGTTCTTCTCGACTGTGCCACCAGGAAAGTCCAGGAATTTTTTTTTTTTTTTGGTCTTCATTATATGAATTGGAACTTTACCTGTTTCTTCATTTCAGTAAACATAGATCTATAACCATATATAGCAAGTTAGAGGCATCGCATTAGTTTCTGGGTTATATAGACACTAGGATAAGTTGGTATCTGCCCTGAAATGATACTCTTGTTTGACAGACATGTAAACTTGAGTGACTTGAGTGCTAAATGCCATATGTCATATGTTGGAGAAACATAGCCTATGAAGTTTCAGACCCTTCCTCCTATGGCCTTTGAGGTGGGGCTTAAAAGATTAGAAAAAAAGACCAGGATAGATGGAGACAAAAGGGAAAGGCATCCCAGACTGAAGGAAGGCATCCCATCTCATGAGCAAGGGCCCCAAAGGACAAAGGCTGCTTAGTATTTTCATGGATTGGTGATTGGAGCACTGGTCATGAAAAGAAGTGAGAGAAAGACACTTGCAGGCTTATTCTCAGAGAGAAGACTAAAGTTTCTGGATTATATTTAAGAAGATGGACAACGGTTGCAGATTTTTAAAGAGTGTATCCAATGGTTTGACATCATGTTATTAATGAATGCTCCTTTTGAAGAAGAGTCAGCATGGAATGGTGGCTAAAAACACTGGTTGTCTTCAGCATCTAGGGTGAAAGTATGTCTGCAACTTTCAAATAGTTGAGAGAAAAAACACCAAACAAACCAACTGGTATGTGTAAAGAGTGCAAAGGTAGTACAAATAAAGCAAAACATTAACAATTGGTGAATTTTTAAATGGGTGAATTATGAATAACTGGTGTTCCATGTATCATTTTTTCAACTTTTCTGGATAGTTGGAATGTTTCAGAATAAGCAGTCCAGAGATGGAGAGAAGGTTTGACTCTGACTTGTCTTGATTCTCATCCTGGTTCTACTGCTTAAAAGCCGTGTGAGTACTGGAAAATTATTTCCAAACAACACAGTCCACACCTATTTCAGCCTAGTTTAACTGAAATTTTCCACTTAGGAGAAGAGACTTTTTTCTTCACAATAATATTAGGTTAATGTTAAGATTTCTCAAGTTTTCCACAAACTTTAGATCAAGGTTATTTTATACAGTAGCTGTTTATATACCCCCCGCCCCCCATTTTTTTTTTTGACTTGTGACGGCATGGCATGTGGAATCTTACTTCCTCGACCGGGCTTTAAACCATATATAGCAAGTTAGAGGCATCGCATTAGTTTCTGGGTTATATAGACACTAGGATAAGTTGGTATCTGCCCTGAAATGATACTCTTGTTTGACAGACATGTAAACTTGAGTGACTTGAGTGCTAAATGCCATATGTCATATGTTGGAGAAACATAGCCTATGAAGTTTCAGACCCTTCCTCCTATGGCCTTTGAGGTGGGGCTTAAAAGATTAGAAAAAAAGACCAGGATAGATGGAGACAAAAGGGAAAGGCATCCCAGACTGAAGGAAGGCATCCCATCTCATGAGCAAGGGCCCCAAAGGACAAAGGCTGCTTAGTATTTTCATGGATTGGTGATTGGAGCACTGGTCATGAAAAGAAGTGAGAGAAAGACACTTGCAGGCTTATTCTCAGAGAGAAGACTAAAGTTTCTGGATTATATTTAAGAAGATGGACAACGGTTGCAGATTTTTAAAGAGTGTATCCAATGGTTTGACATCATGTTATTAATGAATGCTCCTTTTGAAGAAGAGTCAGCATGGAATGGTGGCTAAAAACACTGGTTGTCTTCAGCATCTAGGGTGAAAGTATGTCTGCAACTTTCAAATAGTTGAGAGAAAAAACACCAAACAAACCAACTGGTATGTGTAAAGAGTGCAAAGGTAGTACAAATAAAGCAAAACATTAACAATTGGTGAATTTTTAAATGGGTGAATTATGAATAACTGGTGTTCCATGTATCATTTTTTCAACTTTTCTGGATAGTTGGAATGTTTCAGAATAAGCAGTCCAGAGATGGAGAGAAGGTTTGACTCTGACTTGTCTTGATTCTCATCCTGGTTCTACTGCTTAAAAGCCGTGTGAGTACTGGAAAATTATTTCCAAACAACACAGTCCACACCTATTTCAGCCTAGTTTAACTGAAATTTTCCACTTAGGAGAAGAGACTTTTTTCTTCACAATAATATTAGGTTAATGTTAAGATTTCTCAAGTTTTCCACAAACTTTAGATCAAGGTTATTTTATACAGTAGCTGTTTATATACCCCCCGCCCCCCATTTTTTTTTTTGACTTGTGACGGCATGGCATGTGGAATCTTACTTCCTCGACCGGGCTTTAAACCCTCATCCCCTGCACTGAAAGCAAGAAGTCTTAACTGCTGGACCGCCAGACAAGTCCACCCTTCTCTGTCTTTGTGTGGACTACTCAGTATTTCCTGGTATTCCATTTGATCTCCATTGTTTATTAGCCATAACTCTTCGTTATTCATGGAGTTGAGGCAGAGTTTATAGTATGTATCTGTAACTAGCACAGCTTGTCTTCAAGTGATATTTTCCCATTTCATGTAGAGTGTAAGAACCTGGCAATACTATGCTCTCTCTAGTTTTGTGTACGTTAAAATATACATAACATATGGCCATTTTAACCATTTCAAATGCCCAGTTCAGTAGCATTAAGTATATTCTCAGTGTTGTATAACCATCATTACTATCTGTTTTCAAAACTTGAAACAGAAACTCTGTGCCTGTTAAGCAATAACTCTCCATTCCTCCAGTCCTTGGTAGCGTCTAATCTATTTTCTGTCTCAATAAATTTGCCTGTTCTACATATTTAATATAAGTGGAATTCTGTAGTATTTGTCCTTTTGTGTCTGGCTTCTTTCATTCATCTGTGCTGTAGATAAAGAGTAACCGAACTTTATTTCTTTGAAATGGCTAAATAATACTTCACTGTGTGCCTTAGACTGTCTTTTTTCATTCATCTGTGGACAGACTTGGGTTGTTTCTGCCTTTTGACTTTTGTAACTAGTACTATTGTTAGTATTTGTGGATAGGTGTTTGGTCCCTATTTTTAGCTCTTTGGGGAGACATACCTAGGAGTGGAATTGTTGGATCATATAGTAATTCTGTGGAACTATTTGAGAAACTACCAAACTGTTTTCTGTTGTGCTTTTAGCACTTACATTCTCAATGCAATGCATCCATTGTATTTCAAAGAAGCAAAAATCAAATTTTAAAAGTTAAAAATACTTTGAGGAAAAAAATTTTTAAGAAATTTTAATTAAAAACTATTTTTTTCGTTAAAATAACTTTCAAAAATAAAAACCAATCTGTCCATCAGTAGAAGACTTATTAAGTGCCTTTTGGGTGCCCAGTTCTTTGTAAGGTGTTGTGAGAGTTCACGAAATGCATAAACTATCTCTTTGAGTAAATTTTAATCTAGTTGGGTACTCGCTTCGGCAGCACATACACTAAAATTGGAACGATACAGAGAAGATTAGCATGGCCCCTGCGCAAAGATGACACGCAAATTCGTGAAGTGTTCCATATTTAAAAAAAAAAAAAAATTTTAATCTAGTTGGAAAGATAAAATGTATATTTGACAAACATTAATTGAACATCTAAACAATGGGAATTCAGATAAAAATGAGATTCTATTTATGTGCTGATGGCTTATACTCTTCCCTCCCCATTTATTTTTCAATTTTGGCCCCTTTTGAGCCCGTTTCTTTTTCACTTTGTGTACGTTAAAATATACATAACATATGGCCATTTTAACCATTTCAAATGCCCAGTTCAGTAGCATTAAGTATATTCTCAGTGTTGTATAACCATCATTACTATCTGTTTTCAAAACTTGAAACAGAAACTCTGTGCCTGTTAAGCAATAACTCTCCATTCCTCCAGTCCTTGGTAGCGTCTAATCTATTTTCTGTCTCAATAAATTTGCCTGTTCTACATATTTAATATAAGTGGAATTCTGTAGTATTTGTCCTTTTGTGTCTGGCTTCTTTCATTCATCTGTGCTGTAGATAAAGAGTAACCGAACTTTATTTCTTTGAAATGGCTAAATAATACTTCACTGTGTGCCTTAGACTGTCTTTTTTCATTCATCTGTGGACAGACTTGGGTTGTTTCTGCCTTTTGACTTTTGTAACTAGTACTATTGTTAGTATTTGTGGATAGGTGTTTGGTCCCTATTTTTAGCTCTTTGGGGAGACATACCTAGGAGTGGAATTGTTGGATCATATAGTAATTCTGTGGAACTATTTGAGAAACTACCAAACTGTTTTCTGTTGTGCTTTTAGCACTTACATTCTCAATGCAATGCATCCATTGTATTTCAAAGAAGCAAAAATCAAATTTTAAAAGTTAAAAATACTTTGAGGAAAAAAATTTTTAAGAAATTTTAATTAAAAACTATTTTTTTCGTTAAAATAACTTTCAAAAATAAAAACCAATCTGTCCATCAGTAGAAGACTTATTAAGTGCCTTTTGGGTGCCCAGTTCTTTGTAAGGTGTTGTGAGAGTTCACGAAATGCATAAACTATCTCTTTGAGTAAATTTTAATCTAGTTGGGTACTCGCTTCGGCAGCACATACACTAAAATTGGAACGATACAGAGAAGATTAGCATGGCCCCTGCGCAAAGATGACACGCAAATTCGTGAAGTGTTCCATATTTAAAAAAAAAAAAAAATTTTAATCTAGTTGGAAAGATAAAATGTATATTTGACAAACATTAATTGAACATCTAAACAATGGGAATTCAGATAAAAATGAGATTCTATTTATGTGCTGATGGCTTATACTCTCTTCCCCTCCCCATTTATTTTTTTCAATTTTGGCTTCTCTCCTACGCTTGACTGCCCTGTTTCTTTTTTCACTTTGGCCACACCATGTAGCGTGCTTGATCTGAGTCCTTGACCAGGGACGGGATGCACGACCCCTGCAGTGGGGGTACAGAGTCTTTTTTTTTTTTTTAAAGATTTATTTATTTATTTATTTTGGGCGGGGGTCGGGTTGGGGAGGGAGGGGAGCGGGTGGGCCACTTCTATTGGTCTTTCATTTCTCTGTTTTCGTCTGTCTTTGTTCTTTGGCTCCTGCAGGCCTCCCATCGCAGTGGCGTCCGTTGTCGCAGAGTGCTGGCTCTGGGCTCATGCACTCCAGTGCTCCGGCTCGGCAATTGGACACATTGGTCCAGCCGCTCCGTGGCACGTGGGATCTTCCCAGGCCAGGGATCGAACCGGCGCCCCTTGCACTGCAAGGTGGTGTCCTTATCCACTGGACCACCAGGGGAAGCCCGGCACAGAGTCTTAACCACTGAACTTCCAGGGAAATCCCCAGCACGCCCATTCCTACTTGCTTACTGGATAGCCTCATTTGTACATCTAGAAATCTCAAATCTATGAAATATAAGTCAATATTTTTGTTGCCTTCCCTGTCTTATGCCTTTTTTTTTTTTTTTTGTCTTATGCCTTTGTCAGCCATAGCTTACACGATGAGGTCCAAGCTTCTTGGGATTACATAAGAAACTGATCTTTCACTCTAGTCTTACCTTCTGCAGTTTCACTCCAGGAATCTGGCAGTCTAGGTGACTTTTTCCTACGTCTTGGATTTTCTTGGGACCTTTCACTTGCCTGAGTTTCCTTTCTTTTCTTACCTACTTTGCAACTTCCTCACATTGACCAACAGCCTATTCTGTAGTCTCATAGTATGTCAAACCTCTGTCATGACACTTAGAGTGATAGAGTTTATCTGTTTATAAACGTGTCTTAACCCACTGATTGTGGGTAGAAACTGGGTTTCTTATTTTCATTTTTGTAATTTACTGATCTCCTACTATGTGCTAAACACTGTTCTTGGTACTAGGGATACAGCAGATATGATAAAGACTATAAATATTTTTTAAAAAATTATAAATACACAATATAATTTTGAAAGTCTCTATGAAAGTGTTGTGGAAAAAATAAAGCCAGATAAGGATTTAGAGAATGATGGACTAGCAATATTATTTTCTTTGGGCATACAAGAAGGGCCATTGTATTAGCTGAGGCCCAAAGGTTGAGAAAAGGCCTGTAGATACCAAAGGGTGCGATTGTTCCAGGCAGAGAACTTGATCAGGTGCAAAGACCCCACGAGAGGAATCAACTTGGCATGTTACTTGGCATGTTCCAGTAACAGCAAGAAGGCCACTAGGAAATGAGGATGGAGAGGTAGACAGGGTTAAGATATTATAAGCTATCAGAGCCGCCCAGGTGAGAGATCCAATGGTGGAGGAAAGTAAGAAGTGACTCAGTTCCAAATACTTTGGACAGAGGTTGGATACATTATTCCAGGTAGCAGACAGGCGTTGTTAGTGAACTGTATGTAGGGGCTAAGGAAAAGAAAGGTTGACCCCTAGATTTGTAGTCTAGATTGAGATGCACTGTATCTAGCACAACAGTTAGCTTATAGTAGTGAGGGAGACTGGTTCTCAGTCTCTAGACACTCACATAGAAAGTTAACCGAGGGCTTCCCCTGGTGGTCCAGTGGGTAAGGACACCGCCTTGTAATGCAAGGGGCGCCGGTTCGATCCCTGGTCTGGGAAGATCCCACGTGCCGTGGAGCGGCTGGACCGATGTGTCCAATCACCGAGCCGGAGCTCTGGAGCGCATGCGCCCAGAGCCGGTGCTCTGCGACAACAGAGGCCACCGCGATGGGAGGCCCACAGGAGCAAGAACAAAGACTAAGAAGCCAATAGAATTCACTCCAGGAATCTGGCAGTCTAGGTGACTTTTTCCTACGTCTTGGATTTTCTTGGGACCTTTCACTTGCCTGAGTTTCCTTTCTTTTCTTACCTACTTTGCAACTTCCTCACATTGACCAACAGCCTATTCTGTAGTCTCATAGTATGTCAAACCTCTGTCATGACACTTAGAGTGATAGAGTTTATCTGTTTATAAACGTGTCTTAACCCACTGATTGTGGGTAGAAACTGGGTTTCTTATTTTCATTTTTGTAATTTACTGATCTCCTACTATGTGCTAAACACTGTTCTTGGTACTAGGGATACAGCAGATATGATAAAGACTATAAATATTTTTTAAAAAATTATAAATACACAATATAATTTTGAAAGTCTCTATGAAAGTGTTGTGGAAAAAATAAAGCCAGATAAGGATTTAGAGAATGATGGACTAGCAATATTATTTTCTTTGGGCATACAAGAAGGGCCATTGTATTAGCTGAGGCCCAAAGGTTGAGAAAAGGCCTGTAGATACCAAAGGGTGCGATTGTTCCAGGCAGAGAACTTGATCAGGTGCAAAGACCCCACGAGAGGAATCAACTTGGCATGTTACTTGGCATGTTCCAGTAACAGCAAGAAGGCCACTAGGAAATGAGGATGGAGAGGTAGACAGGGTTAAGATATTATAAGCTATCAGAGCCGCCCAGGTGAGAGATCCAATGGTGGAGGAAAGTAAGAAGTGACTCAGTTCCAAATACTTTGGACAGAGGTTGGATACATTATTCCAGGTAGCAGACAGGCGTTGTTAGTGAACTGTATGTAGGGGCTAAGGAAAAGAAAGGTTGACCCCTAGATTTGTAGTCTAGATTGAGATGCACTGTATCTAGCACAACAGTTAGCTTATAGTAGTGAGGGAGACTGGTTCTCAGTCTCTAGACACTCACATAGAAAGTTAACCGAGGGCTTCCCCTGGTGGTCCAGTGGGTAAGGACACCGCCTTGTAATGCAAGGGGCGCCGGTTCGATCCCTGGTCTGGGAAGATCCCACGTGCCGTGGAGCGGCTGGACCGATGTGTCCAATCACCGAGCCGGAGCTCTGGAGCGCATGCGCCCAGAGCCGGTGCTCTGCGACAACAGAGGCCACCGCGATGGGAGGCCCACAGGAGCCGAAGAACAAAGACGGATGAAAATGGAGAAATGAAGGACCAATAGAAGTGGCCCGCCCTGCTCCCCTCCCTCCCCAACCCGACCCCCACCCAAAATAAATAAATAAATAAATCTTTTAAAAAAAAAAAAGAAAGTTAACCGATCCATCCTTGGAAGGTTTTTTGGCACTTTGGAACATTTGTAGAGTAAGCAGGGGGTGCTGGCCCACGGAACAAAGATGGCTCTGAATTTCCATCTCAGGTTGGGGGTGTGGGGACAGTCCACTCACAGAATTTAAACTTCTTAGTCTAGTGCAAAGACCTGGATCAGTGGCCTGGGTGCAGGCAGCTTGGTTGCAAGCACCTGTAAATGGGATGGAGATGCATACAGAAGCCTTTGTTCATCCTCAGCTTCCCAGGCTGCACAATGCCGTGATCTTCCCTGAACTTTTCTGACAGCAAGGAGTTAAGGATCAGATGGAACTGTGGAAGTGGAGACTCTGTTTTGGTTTTATCTGTTTATGGTTTAGGGGTTTTTTTATACTCTTATTTATTTATTTTTATTTATTTATTTTCATCCATCTTTATTCTTTGGCCCGTGTGGGCCTCCCATTGTAGTGGCCTCTCTCATTGCAGAGCACCACCTCTGCGTGCATGCACTCTGGAGCGTTGGCTCGTAATTGGACACACCAGTCCAGCCACTCCATGGCATGTGGGATCTTCCCAGACCAGGGATCGAACCAGTGCCCCCTTTCACTGCAAGGCAGAGTCTTTGCCCAGTGGACCACCAGGAAAGCCCTTTGACTAATTTTTATTCATAGAGGAGAAAAAAGTAACATATTACTTGGTTGAAAAAGAAGTAAATAACAGACCAGAAGATGTAATGAGATCATAGATAATTACTATCAAGTGAATGATACAGTAAGTGATTTTCTCAAAAACCTTCAGGGCTCACGCATTATCCCTTTCTTAACCTGGCACACAGTCCCCAGCGTCTCTCCTCAGTACCTTTGCCACTTTCTCTTTCATGGATCTCCCATATGCAACTGGTACAAGTATTGTTTTTTAAATGAAACTGTTGCTTTTTTTTTTAGCTCTGGCGCATGCGCCCAGAGCCGGTGCTCTGCGACAACAGAGGCCACCGCGATGGGAGGCCCACAGGAGCCGAAGAACAAAGACGGATGAAAATGGAGAAATGAAGGACCAATAGAAGTGGCCCGCCCTGCTCCCCTCCCTCCCCAACCCGACCCCCACCCAAAATAAATAAATAAATAAATCTTTTAAAAAAAAAAAAGAAAGTTAACCGATCCATCCTTGGAAGGTTTTTTGGCACTTTGGAACATTTGTAGAGTAAGCAGGGGGTGCTGGCCCACGGAACAAAGATGGCTCTGAATTTCCATCTCAGGTTGGGGGTGTGGGGACAGTCCACTCACAGAATTTAAACTTCTTAGTCTAGTGCAAAGACCTGGATCAGTGGCCTGGGTGCAGGCAGCTTGGTTGCAAGCACCTGTAAATGGGATGGAGATGCATACAGAAGCCTTTGTTCATCCTCAGCTTCCCAGGCTGCACAATGCCGTGATCTTCCCTGAACTTTTCTGACAGCAAGGAGTTAAGGATCAGATGGAACTGTGGAAGTGGAGACTCTGTTTTGGTTTTATCTGTTTATGGTTTAGGGGTTTTTTTATACTCTTATTTATTTATTTTTATTTATTTATTTTCATCCATCTTTATTCTTTGGCCCGTGTGGGCCTCCCATTGTAGTGGCCTCTCTCATTGCAGAGCACCACCTCTGCGTGCATGCACTCTGGAGCGTTGGCTCGTAATTGGACACACCAGTCCAGCCACTCCATGGCATGTGGGATCTTCCCAGACCAGGGATCGAACCAGTGCCCCTTGCACTGCAAGGCAGAGTCTTTGCCCAGTGGACCACCAGGAAAGCCCTTTGACTAATTTTTATTCATAGAGGAGAAAAAAGTAACATATTACTTGGTTGAAAAAGAAGTAAATAACAGACCAGAAGATGTAATGAGATCATAGATAATTACTATCAAGTGAATGATACAGTAAGTGATTTTCTCAAAAACCTTCAGGGCTCACGCATTATCCCTTTCTTAACCTGGCACACAGTCCCCAGCGTCTCTCCTCAGTACCTTTGCCACTTTCTCTTTCATGGATCTCCCATATGCAACTGGTACTTTAAAAGTATTGCACTAATTTCTCATTCTTTCCCCCCAACACTGAAACTGTTGCTGTTTGTATTTTATTCTCTGTCATTCATTTTCTGTCCCAACCCGTGGACGCGGAGGCCATGTTGTAGGGTGAAGGACGCGAAAATGGCGGAGACTGATCTAACTCGTGACATTTAGCAGTCTCTTCTTCAAAATCACCCCAATCAACCTCTAAAGGGCCAGGACCATGCCTATTTTGATCCTTATCCTCTATTTGTAACCTGGGATATATTTTTGGAATCTCTCCCTTTAGTTTTGTCTTAGGGGATTTTTCTTTAACTTCTTGCTGTTTCTTAGCAGGAGTGGCAGCAGGCTCTTCATCATCACTTTCTAAGGAAATTAAATCTGTCTCTTCTTTTAGGGGGGGCTTTCTGAGATCAGCTTAGGAACTAGTCTTTAAGATTTCTTCTGTATGAGCAATAGCAGTTGTTATTTCTGGAGATCTATTTCTAGTATTTATAAGTTCCTTAACTAGATTCTAGTAACTGAAAGCGGTCACAGGAACTTTTTCTGGCCCGAAAGCACCATAATAATCTTGTAGCGCATCTCTTACCTGCTTCCATCTGCTTAAATTAATAGTCCCCTCTTGTGGGAACCAGGGGCAGACATCTTTAACAAAATCAAAAAATTTAAACAAATCTTGGTTTTCACCTTTACTCTTCATGCCTTTAAAGCTCTTCTTAATTGTTTTACATACACATCATGTTGACTTAATTCTTGTCCCATTTTACAAATATATTATGTTTGTCTCTTTTTTGGTGCCTAACTTACTTCAATCTCGGCGTGGCAGGTTCCCACAGCAGCTGAGAGGCAATTCACTCTTCTTTATCTGGTCGCCAGCTCCTGGCACTGCTTCCTCATGGGGGACCCCCGTACTTCAGGCCCCACGTTGGGCGCCACTTGTCCCGACCCACGGGATTCGTCAGTGCAGACCTAAAGGAGGGGAGTGGGAATTGAGAGGACAAGAGACACGAGAAATGGAGACAAGACAGGAGTCTGATCAAGTCTCGTTTTATTGCTGAAAGGGAGCGGTATTTATGCTGTACGGAAAGAGGAAGGAGTCAAACACAGCCAGTCGTGTAAAAGGTCAACTGTGCATGCGGTTACATCATAGCAAGAGTCTATGAGAAGCATGCACTGATCACGAGCGCGGAAACTTCACTCAGCCAATCATGGCAATGAGCACACGTCTCAAGCTGCGCCTTCCTACGTCCACCAGGCACCATCTTTGGGAACTTGTGGCGATGTTCTAAAACTGAAGGCCGTAAGGCGTGGCCAAGGCTCTCACGGCCCCAGATAGGATAACAATGCTCTTATGCTGGAGGCTCCGCCAAGTGCCATCCCAAGCGGTGTATTGCAACATTCATGCGTGGGAGGCTTAGGATGTCAAGCGGCATATTGCAACATTCATGCGTGGGAGGCTTAGGATGTGGCCGGGCCGACCCTCGGTCCCGGACAATTTTCCACATCTCCCTTCATTCTTTCATTTCTGCCCCAGACTTCAGAGCCAGGTGACGTATGTTGTTCCCTTGGAGCCTTTCTAAACTGTTCCATCTCTTTCTTCTCTGCTTAGATGCTTTGATCATTGTAGTTGGCAGCTTCAGGTTATTTAGCAGTGAGTTGTCTAATGTAACGTTAGTATACAGTTACAGTCAAGTATACAGTTAGTCTATAAAGTACCACAGACCAAGCATGAATGTGGGACCATTACTACCAATCTCTGAAGACTGTTGCCTTCTGAAAAGGCAATTCAGTTTCACAAATAGTAAAAATGTTTTATATACACCATTGGTTAAAATTATATACTGTGATTACTTACTGAAAGTAGACATTGTTTCTCTTATATCTGCAAAATTCCGAAAAGAAGTTGACCAGCTGCTGTCAAGCTTACATAGAAGGGATGTCCCTCTTTTAGTCCTGTGTTTGTTGTTGCTCAGTTGCTAAGTCATGTCCAACTCTGTGACCCCGTGGACCACAGCACGCCAGGTTTCCCTGTCCTTCACTGTCTCCTCTGTCGCCCCCTTCTCCCTCCTGCCCTCAGTATTTCCTAGCATCAGGATTTTTGTCAGTAATTCACACAGGAAACAGCACCAGTGCTGCTGTTTACTCATCAGGATAAGAGAGCTAAGTAGTCACAGCTGCAAGTGCCTTACCAAAGAAGAAAGTACCCTACACATCCTTTAGTGTTGCCTGAACTGCCAATATACTTTAACATATGTAAATGTATTTTTCAACTGTTTTGTAGGTTATTTTCCTCCAGTGCCTGCAAGGTAATGTGGAAGATTCAAATGGTTTCCTCTTGAACCTTTCTTTTCCTCCCTCTCAATTATCAATGCTGACAAAGGGAGTAACTACCCTAGATGATGCAGGAGAACCCTATTTTATTGAATTTCATGGAATATATAGTATGTATTCCAGCTTTATTAAAATGGAAGTCTGGCTATAAACTATATTTCAAGAATAGACACTGTGGGGCTTCCTTGGTGGTCCAGTGGGTAAGGACACTGCCTTGCAGTGCAAGGGGCGCTGGTTCGATCCCTGGCCTGGGAAGGTCCAACGTGCCGCAAAGTGGCTGCAACGATGTGTCCAAATACCGAGCCGGAGCTCTGGAGTGCATGCGCCCAGAGCCGGTGCTCTGCAACAAGAGAAGTCGCTGCGATGGGAGGCCCACACGGGCCAAAGAACAAAGATGGATGAAAATAGATAAATGAAAGACCAATAGAAGTAGCCAAAAAAAAAGAACAGACACTGTGTAACTTCTAAGTTTTTGTGAAGCAGTTGGTGAATACTTAAAAGTAGTAACAGGCATGAGGGAATGAGATGATTTTCATGCAAAAAAAAGATACTTGAAAAGTTTGTTCCAAAGTAGATGTTTCTACCTGAAAATAAATATCACTTTGCGTCCTGATTTTTCTGTATTTCAGTTATTTGTCTAGCAAATATTTTCATTCCTGTTTTGGAAAGCATATACTTGGACATTTTAGGGGTTACAGAGATTGAACCAGAATGGAACTTGCGCTCAAGGAACTTAATTTGTATGGAGGTCATACCTATAAGTTAGTTGTTTTTTTTTTTTTTAAAGGATATTCTTTTTATTTTTTAAAATTTTTGCCACCTTTATTGTTTTTCATTTATTTATTTTCATCCATCTTTATTCTTTGGTCCGTGTAGGCCTCTCATTGCAGTGGCCTCTCTCATTGCAGAGTACTAGCTCTGGGAGCGTGCACTCCAGAGCGCTGGCTCATAATTAGACACACCAGTCCAGCCATTCCAGGGCATGTGGGATCTTCCCAGGCCAGGGATTGAACCAGTGCCCCTTGCATTGCAAGGTGGACTCTTTACCCACTGTACCACCAGGGAAGCCCTACAATTCAGTTTTAAGATAATTTTTAATGGAGGCTTCCCTGGTGGCTCAGAGAGTCAAGAGTCTGCCTGCAGTGCAGGAGACCCAGGTTTGATCCCTGAATCCCTAGAGAAGGGAATGGCGACCCACTCCTGTATTCTTATGGAAATTCTCTGAGAAATCCATGGATAGAGGAGTCTGGTGGGCTACAGTTCATGGTGTAGTTTTGTTTTGGGGTTTTAAAATAGACCTGAAGTTAGGGGAGTAGTTTTGAGAAGTATTCTAGTGGGTGAGTAGGATCAACAAAAGACTCTAGATAGTTTTTGGATTCAGACCGATGACTAAATCACTTCCACTTCCAGGACTGTTTGTGAATGAATAGCTGAGTTTTTGAGAGATGGAGATGAAAAGGACCATGGCCATGCACAGAGAAAAGAGAGTTGGTCGCAAGGTTGTATGTATCAGTGCTAGATCATGTTGGGTAGCAGATAGGTGAAACTGGGATGTGTAGGGTACCTGAATTTCAAAATGTTTAGAGATGGGCTTCCCTGGTGGTCCAGTGGGTAAGGAGACCGCCTTGCAGTGCAAGGGGCGCCCATTCGATCCCTGGCCTGGGAAGATCCCACATGCCGCGGAGTGGCTGGACTGATGTGTCCAATTACTGAGCCGGAGCTCTGGAGCGCATGCACCCAGAGATGGTGCTTTGTGACAACGGAGGCCACTGCGATGGAAGGCCCACACGGGCCAAGGAGCAGGGATGGATGAAAATAAATAAATGAAAGACCAATAGGAGTGGCCCTCCCACCCCCCTCCCTCCCCATCCCACCCCTCCCCCCAAAAACAGTAAAAAAAAAAAAAAAAGTGTTTAGAGGTAACTGAGGTTAAAGAAAGCTCACTAGGTAGGTGATAAGAATAGCAACATGCTCATAAAAGCTATCCTTGGAACCTTAAAATCTGGATTTTGCTTTATTTTAAATTGGGTAAGTCATTTCACTTCATTATAATCTATATCTTTATATTTAAAGTGGACTTCTTATAGATAGCATATAGTTGAGTTTTATTTTTTAAATCATATCTGGCAATCTATTATTGGCAGTTTAGACTAGTCACATTGAATGTGTTTTATCCAGTCCAGCCATTAGGGACCCTTGAACCAGTGCCTTGCATTGCAAGGTGGACTCTTACCCACTGTACCACCAGGGAAGCCCTACAATTCAGTTTTAAGATAATTTTTAATGGAGGCTTCCCTGGTGGCTCAGAGAGTCAAGAGTCTGCCTGCAGTGCAGGAGACCCAGGTTTGATCCCTGAATCCCTAGAGAAGGGAATGGCGACCCACTCCTGTATTCTTATGGAAATTCTCTGAGAAATCCATGGATAGAGGAGTCTGGTGGGCTACAGTTCATGGTGTAGTTTTGTTTTGGGGTTTTAAAATAGACCTGAAGTTAGGGGAGTAGTTTTGAGAAGTATTCTAGTGGGTGAGTAGGATCAACAAAAGACTCTAGATAGTTTTTGGATTCAGACCGATGACTAAATCACTTCCACTTCCAGGACTGTTTGTGAATGAATAGCTGAGTTTTTGAGAGATGGAGATGAAAAGGACCATGGCCATGCACAGAGAAAAGAGAGTTGGTCGCAAGGTTGTATGTATCAGTGCTAGATCATGTTGGGTAGCAGATAGGTGAAACTGGGATGTGTAGGGTACCTGAATTTCAAAATGTTTAGAGATGGGCTTCCCTGGTGGTCCAGTGGGTAAGGAGACCGCCTTGCAGTGCAAGGGGCGCCCATTCGATCCCTGGCCTGGGAAGATCCCACATGCCGCGGAGTGGCTGGACTGATGTGTCCAATTACTGAGCCGGAGCTCTGGAGCGCATGCACCCAGAGATGGTGCTTTGTGACAACGGAGGCCACTGCGATGGAAGGCCCACACGGGCCAAGGAGCAGGGATGGATGAAAATAAATAAATGAAAGACCAATAGAAGTGGCCCGTCCGTCCCCCTCCCTCCCCACCCCACCCCTCCCCAAAAACAGTAAAAAAAAAAAAGTGTTTAGAGGTAACTGAGGTTAAAGAAAGCTCACTAGGTAGGTGATAAGAATAGCAACATGCTCATAAAAGCTATCCTTGGAACCTTAAAATCTGGATTTTGCTTTATTTTAAATTGGGTAAGTCATTTCACTTCATTATAATCTATATCTTTATATTTAAAGTGGACTTCTTATAGATAGCATATAGTTGAGTTTTATTTTTTAAATCATATCTGGCAATCTATTATTGGCAGTTTAGACTAGTCACATTGAATGTGATTTTTGTATATGCTTGGTTTAAATTCTACCATCTTGCTAGCTATTTTCAATGTATTCTGTCTGGGGGTCTCATTTTTCATTTGAGTTAATTGAGAATATTTTGCAATTCTATTTTATATACACAATTAACTTATTATTTTTATCATAAGAAATGTAGTGGTCACCCTTGAGTTTACAATATACATCTTTAATCAGTGCCTGCTTTCAGATAGTATTCCTACTTCATATATAGTATCTGGGATATGCTACTGGCAGCTAGTGGGTAGAAGCCACTACTCCACTGCAATGGGAGGCCCACACAGTAAGTTCAGTGTTAGTTACTCAGTTGTGTCTGACTCTTTGTGAACCCATGGACTGTAGCCCGCCAGGCTCCTCTGTCCATGGAATTCTCCAGGCAAGAATACTGGAGTGGTGGGCTTCCCTGGTGGTCTAGTGGGTAAGGACACCGCCTTGTAGTGCAAGGGGTGCCAGTTCGATCCCTGGCCTGGGAAGATCCCATGTTCCGCGGAGCGGCTGGACCCATGTGTCCAATTACCGAGCCGGAGCTCTGGAGCGCATGCGCCCAGAGCCGGTGCTCTGCGACAACAGAGGCCACTGCGATGGGAGGCCCACACGGGCCAAAGAACAAAGATGGATGAAACTAGACAAATGAACGACCAATAGAAGTGGCCTACCCACCCCCTCCCTCCTCACCACACCCCCAAAAAAAAAAAAAAAAAAGAATACTGGAGTGGGTTGCCATTCTCTTCTCCAGGGGATCTTCCTGACCCAGAGATCCAGCCTGAGTCTCCTGCATTGCAGGCAGATTCTTTATTGTCTGAGCCACCAGGGAAGCCCACTTCATATATAGTATAAGATCTTAGAATTCTTAATTCCTCCTACCATTCTTTGTGCTCTTATTGTATGTGTTTTATTTTCCATGTGGTATAAACAAAATCTGGATTTTGCTTTATTTTAAATTGGGTAAGTCATTTCACTTCATTATAATCTATATCTTTATATTTAAAGTGGACTTCTTATAGATAGCATATAGTTGAGTTTTATTTTTTAAATCATATCTGGCAATCTATTATTGGCAGTTTAGACTAGTCACATTGAATGTGATTTTTGTATATGCTTGGTTTAAATTCTACCATCTTGCTAGCTATTTTCAATGTATTCTGTCTGGGGGTCTCATTTTTCATTTGAGTTAATTGAGAATATTTTGCAATTCTATTTTATATACACAATTAACTTATTATTTTTATCATAAGAAATGTAGTGGTCACCCTTGAGTTTACAATATACATCTTTAATCAGTGCCTGCTTTCAGATAGTATTCCTACTTCATATATAGTATCTGGGATATGCTACTGGCAGCTAGTGGGTAGAAGCCACTACTCCACTGCAATGGGAGGCCCACACAGTAAGTTCAGTGTTAGTTACTCAGTTGTGTCCGACTCTTTGTGAACCCATGGACTGTAGCCCGCCAGGCTCCTCCAACCATGGGATTCTCCAGGCAAGAACACTGGAGTGGGGCTTCCCCTGGTAGTCCAGTGGATAAGGACACCGCCTTGCAGTGCAAGGGGCGCCGGTTCAATCCCTGGCCTGGGAAGATCCCACGTGCCACGGAGAGGCTGGACTGATGTGTCCAATCACCGAGCCGGAGCTCTGGAGCGCATGCGCCCAGAGCCGGTGCTCTGCGACAACAGAGGCCACCGCGATGGGAGGCCCACACGGGCCAAAGAACAAAGATGGATGAAACTAGACAAATGAAAGACCAATAGAAGTGGCCTACCCCCCCCCCCCCCCCCCCCCCCCCCAAAAAAAAAAAAAAAAAAGAATACTGGAGTGGGTTGCCATTCTCTTCTCCAGGGGATCTTCCTGACCCAGAGATCCAGCCTGAGTCTCCTGCATTGCAGGCAGATTCTTTATTGTCTGAGCCACCAGGGAAGCCCACTTCATATATAGTATAAGATCTTAGAATTCTTAATTCCTCCTACCATTCTTTGTGCTCTTATTGTATGTGTTTTATTTTCCATGTGGTATAAACAAAATGTGTTTCTATTTTTGCTTTAAACAGTTATCTTTTAGAGCAATTAAATTTTTTTAATTAAAAAATAAATTTTGGGGCTTCCCTAGTGGTCCAGTGGGTAAAGAGTCTGCCTTGCAGTGCAAGGGGCACTGGTTAGATCTCTGGCCGGGGAAGATCCCACATACCACGGAGCGGCTGGACTGCAGTGTGCAATTACGGGCCAGCATGTACCCAGAGCCGGTGCCCTGCAAGAAGAGGGGCCACTGCAGTGGGAGGCCCACACAGGCCAAAGAATAAATATGGATGAAAATAAATAAATAAAAACAATAAAAGAGACCAAAATTCAAATAAATAAATAAATTTTATTTTCATTTATTCCACTTTTTAGACTTTTTTTCTTTGTTGTGTATTGTATAGACCTGAGTTTTTATCTGGTATGTGTGTGTGTTGTGTGTTGTGTGGACCTGAGTTTTTGTCTGGAGCGTGCGTGTGTGTGTGTATGTGTGTGTGTAGTAGTAGTAGTACTGGTTTGCTGGCAATAAATACTTTTAATATTTGAGAACATTTTTATTTCTTCTTCACCCTTCAAAAATGTTTTGTCTGGGTTGACAGTTATATTTTTGTGATAAAAGTATCATTCCATCTTCTGGCTTGTATGGTTTCCAATAGGAAATCTGCTATAATTCATATCTTGTTCCTGTATATGTAGTCTGTGATTTTTTTCTCCCCACTTTGGCTGTCTTTGGAGTTTTGTCTCTGTCTTTTGCTTTCAGCAGTTTGAATATGATATGTTTGGTATGTGGTGCTGTGTTTGGTGTCATTTTATATTGGCCTCTTTAGTATTCTGGGATATTCATGGATCTGTAGTTTGGTATCTGTCATTACCTTTGGAAAATTCTTGGCTATTATGTTTTCAAATATTCCTTCTACCCATTCTCTGTCTTCCACTTTGATGATTCTAATTATGTATAAATTAGACTGGAGTTGCCATTCTCTTCTCCAGGGGATCTTCCTGACCCAGAGATCCAGCCTGAGTCTCCTGCATTGCAGGCAGATTCTTTATTGTCTGAGCCACCAGGGAAGCCCACTTCATATATAGTATAAGATCTTAGAATTCTTAATTCCTCCTACCATTCTTTGTGCTCTTATTGTATGTGTTTTATTTTCCATGTGGTATAAACAAAATGTGTTTCTATTTTTGCTTTAAACAGTTATCTTTTAGAGCAATTAAATTTTTTTAATTAAAAAATAAATTTTGGGGCTTCCCTAGTGGTCCAGTGGGTAAAGAGTCTGCCTTGCAGTGCAAGGGGCACTGGTTAGATCTCTGGCCGGGGAAGATCCCACATACCACGGAGCGGCTGGACTGCAGTGTGCAATTACGGGCCAGCATGTACCCAGAGCCGGTGCCCTGCAAGAAGAGGGGCCACTGCAGTGGGAGGCCCACACAGGCCAAAGAATAAATATGGATGAAAATAAATAAATAAAAACAATAAAAGAGACCAAAATTCAAATAAATAAATAAATTTTATTTTCATTTATTCCACTTTTTAGACTTTTTTTCTTTGTTGTGTATTGTATAGACCTGAGTTTTTATCTGGTATGTGTGTGTGTTGTGTGTTGTGTGGACCTGAGTTTTTGTCTGGAGCGTGCGTGTGTGTGTGTATGTGTGTGTGTAGTAGTAGTAGTACTGGTTTGCTGGCAATAAATACTTTTAATATTTGAGAACATTTTTATTTCTTCTTCACCCTTCAAAAATGTTTTGTCTGGGTTGACAGTTATATTTTTGTGATAAAAGTATCATTCCATCTTCTGGCTTGTATGGTTTCCAATAGGAAATCTGCTATAATTCATATCTTGTTCCTGTATATGTAGTCTGTGATTTTTTTCTCCCCACTTTGGCTGTCTTTGGAGTTTTGTCTCTGTCTTTTGCTTTCAGCAGTTTGAATATGATATGTTTGGTATGTGGTGCTGTGTTTGGTGTCATTTTATATTGGCCTCTTTAGTATTCTGGGATATTCATGGATCTGTAGTTTGGTATCTGTCATTACCTTTGGAAAATTCTTGGCTATTATGTTTTCAAATATTCCTTCTACCCATTCTCTGTCTTCCACTTTGATGATTCTAATTATGTATAAATTAGATTATTTAAGACATGCTGCCACTCTTGGATATTCTCTTAAATTATTGTTTTTGATTTTTTAAAACATTTTTATTTTAATTTTTACTTTTACAGAGTTTTGTTGTTTACAGATATATGTGATCCCAGATTAGTCATATGTATATCCCCCCCATCGCACCCCTCCAGACCATCGCACAGCACCCCTACAGGATCCCCTTTTCTCACAGCACAATGACAATAGCTATTTTTTTAACATATGATAGTATAGGTTTTCATGCTGCTTCCTTTACCCTCCCACCCACTGTTCATTCCCCACAATGTACATGTGTCTATTCTCCATGTCTGTTTCTCCATTGCTTCACTGCGTGTGTTATTATCATCCTACTAGATTCCATATATATGTGTTAGTATATTGTACTTGTCTTTCTCTTTTTGACTTTCCTTGCTTTTTATGATAGGTTCTAGATCCAGCCACCTCATTAGGACTGATTCTTCTGCATTTCTTTTTACAGCTGAGTAGTATTCCATTGTAGGTTTGTACCAGAGCTTTTGTATCCATTCATTCATCGATGGACATCTAGGTTGCTTCCATGTTCTAGCTATTGTATAGAGAGCTGCAATGAACATTGGGGCACAGGTGTCTCTTTCAGTTTTGATTTCATCAGGGTATAAGCCTAAGAGTGGGATTGCTGGGTCATATGGTGCTTCTATTTGAGAACATTTTATTTCTTCTTCACCCTTCAAAAATGTTTTGTCTGGGTTGACAGTTATTTTTTGTGATAAAAGTATCATTCCATCTTCTGGCTTGTATGGTTTCCAATAGGAAATCTGCTATAATTCATATCTTGTTCCTGTATATGTAGTCTGTGATTTTTTTCTCCCCACTTTGGCTGTCTTTGGAGTTTTGTCTCTGTCTTTTGCTTTCAGCAGTTTGAATATGATATGTTTGGTATGTGGTGCTGTGTTTGGTGTCATTTTATATTGGCCTCTTTAGTATTCTGGGATATTCATGGATCTGTAGTTTGGTATCTGTCATTACCTTTGGAAAATTCTTGGCTATTATGTTTTCAAATATTCCTTCTACCCATTCTCTGTCTTCCACTTTGATGATTCTAATTATGTATAAATTAGATTATTTAAGACATGCTGCCACTCTTGGATATTCTCTTAAATTATTGTTTTTGATTTTTTAAAACATTTTTATTTTAATTTTTACTTTTACAGAGTTTTGTTGTTTACAGATATATGTGATCCCAGATTAGTCATATGTATATCCCCCCCATCGCACCCCTCCAGACCATCGCACAGCACCCCTACAGGATCCCCTTTTCTCACAGCACAATGACAATAGCTATTTTTTTAACATATGATAGTATAGGTTTTCATGCTGCTTCCTTTACCCTCCCACCCACTGTTCATTCCCCACAATGTACATGTGTCTATTCTCCATGTCTGTTTCTCCATTGCTTCACTGCGTGTGTTATTATCATCCTACTAGATTCCATATATATGTGTTAGTATATTGTACTTGTCTTTCTCTTTTTGACTTTCCTTGCTTTTTATGATAGGTTCTAGATCCAGCCACCTCATTAGGACTGATTCTTCTGCATTTCTTTTTACAGCTGAGTAGTATTCCATTGTAGGTTTGTACCAGAGCTTTTGTATCCATTCATTCATCGATGGACATCTAGGTTGCTTCCATGTTCTAGCTATTGTATAGAGAGCTGCAATGAACATTGGGGCACAGGTGTCTCTTTCAGTTTTGATTTCATCAGGGTATAAGCCTAAGAGTGGGATTGCTGGGTCATATGGTGCTTCTATTTGTAGTTTTTTCAGGAAACTCCATACTGTCTTCCATAGCGGCTGTATCAATTTACATTCCCAGCAGCAATGCAAGAGTGTTCCCTTTTGGATATTCTCTTAAATTATTGTTTTTGATTTTTTAAATTCTGTTTTACTGTTTTAGTTTGGGTGATTTCTGTCGACATATTTGCAGTTTCATCAGTTCTCTCCCTGGCTTTGTCAGATCTGGTTGTCTTGTCAAGAGGCATTGTTTATCTCGTTCCTGTGTTTCTCACTTTTAGTATTCCAGTTCTTTGTGGTTTCCATCACTCTGTTGTACTTTCTAGTATTAATTTTTATCTTTTTCCTTTCCAGCTAGTTGCCATAGAAGACAAGATTTGAATTTTATTAGTTTTTTCTTATACCTCTTTTGCCTATCTTAGGTTTGGAAAAGCGTTTTGACCCAGAAATCACTAAGAGCTATTCCAAAATAGAACAACATAGGGAATGCACTCAAACTAGGTTGGCCTGGAAGTAGAAAGTGAGAAGAGAGTTATGGGCTGGTTGCACTGAGGAGTGAAGAGCTGTTGTGTGTATTCACCAATCTGATTGACTTGCTCGGGGTAAGTAGTCATGTAAATCTGTTCTGTTCTTTCTGGTTTATTTTACAAGACCATCAGTGTAACTGTTATTTTACTCTTGTTGAGGGAGATTTTTTAACAAAGCTAATGTGGATTACTTTTACAAACATTATCTTCTTGAATGGGTCACAGGTTCTTTTGTCTGTTTCTCCATTGCTTCACTGCGTGTGTTATTATCATCCTACTAGATTCCATATATATGTGTTAGTATATTGTACTTGTCTTTCTCTTTTTGACTTTCCTTGCTTTTTATGATAGGTTCTAGATCCAGCCACCTCATTAGGACTGATTCTTCTGCATTTCTTTTACAGCTGAGTAGTATTCCATTGTAGGTTTGTACCAGAGCTTTTGTATCCATTCATTCATCGATGGACATCTAGGTTGCTTCCATGTTCTAGCTATTGTATAGAGAGCTGCAATGAACATTGGGGCACAGGTGTCTCTTTCAGTTTTGATTTCATCAGGGTATAAGCCTAAGAGTGGGATTGCTGGGTCATATGGTGCTTCTATTTGTAGTTTTTTCAGGAAACTCCATACTGTCTTCCATAGCGGCTGTATCAATTTACATTCCCAGCAGCAATGCAAGAGTGTTCCCTTTTGGATATTCTCTTAAATTATTGTTTTTGATTTTTTAAATTCTGTTTTACTGTTTTAGTTTGGGTGATTTCTGTCGACATATTTGCAGTTTCATCAGTTCTCTCCCTGGCTTTGTCAGATCTGGTTGTCTTGTCAAGAGGCATTGTTTATCTCGTTCCTGTGTTTCTCACTTTTAGTATTCCAGTTCTTTGTGGTTTCCATCACTCTGTTGTACTTTCTAGTATTAATTTTTATCTTTTTCCTTTCCAGCTAGTTGCCATAGAAGACAAGATTTGAATTTTATTATTTTTTTCTTATACCTCTTTTGCCTATCTTAGGTTTGGAAAAGCGTTTTGACCCAGAAATCACTAAGAGCTATTCCAAAATAGAACAACATAGGGAATGCACTCAAACTAGGTTGGCCTGGAAGTAGAAAGTGAGAAGAGAGTTATGGGCTGGTTGCACTGAGGAGTGAAGAGCTGTTGTGTGTATTCACCAATCTGATTGACTTGCTCGGGGTAAGTAGTCATGTAAATCTGTTCTGTTCTTTCTGGTTTATTTTACAAGACCATCAGTGTAACTGTTATTTTACTCTTGTTGAGGGAGATGACCAGCTATAGTCCTTTTGTCCTGAACAAAGCTAATGTGGATTACTTTTACAAACATTATCTTCTTGAATGGGTCACAGGTTCTGCATTATGGCGTCTTGGCAATATTAAGTTTATGGAGCCTCATAAGGGCCTTTCTGTCAGTTCTGAAACAGGAAACCCCCTGAGTCCTTTTTTTTTTTTTTAATGTATTTTACCTCTTACTGGCCACAGTCATAAATGTGCTTATTGATTTATTCTCTCCTTCATTCAAACATTTTGTAAGGCTGCTGTCTCACAGTTACTATACACCATTGATGATTACAAAGATGAATAAGATAGCCTCTCCTCCCAGAGCTGGAGAGCCTCTTCCCTAAGTAACAGGAGAGCACGAGAGCAGGTGGTCAGTACTGCACCGTGGGTGGGAGGGCCCAGCGAATATATTGATTTGGACTGGGCAAGATTGGTCATCGCTTTGAAGATGACATAGCATTTTAACTAGATCTGCAGAATGATTGGGGTCTCCATAGGCAGAGAGTTGGATGGCCATTCCAAGCTGAGCAAACAGCTAACACAAAGGCACTGATTTGTGATGTATTTGCCAGTTTATATTCTGTTCCTCTAAAGGCCTGTTACTTTTTCCTTCTCTTTTACTCATTACAGGACTTTTTTTTCTTTCTCTTTCTTTCTTTTTTTTTTTTTTTTTGCCGTCCCTCCTCTCTTTTTGCTATTTTTTACCTTCTTTGCTTTCCTGTAGTTCTTACTGGTAGACTTTATGGCATTATTTTGTAACTGAGGACCCAGAGATGCAGGATCACCTGGGATTGCCTATCTTAGGTTTGGAAAAGCGTTTGACCCAGAAATCACTAAGAGCTATTCCAAAATAGAACAACATAGGGAATGCACTCAAACTAGGTTGGCCTGGAAGTAGAAAGTGAGAAGAGAGTTATGGGCTGGTTGCACTGAGGAGTGAAGAGCTGTTGTGTGTATTCACCAATCTGATTGACTTGCTCGGGGTAAGTAGTCATGTAAATCTGTTCTGTTCTTTCTGGTTTATTTTACAAGACCATCAGTGTAACTGTTATTTTACTCTTGTTGAGGGAGATGACCAGCTATAGTCCTTTTGTCCTGAACAAAGCTAATGTGGATTACTTTTACAAACATTATCTTCTTGAATGGGTCACAGGTTCTGCATTATGGCGTCTTGGCAATATTAAGTTTATGGAGCCTCATAAGGGCCTTTCTGTCAGTTCTGAAACAGGAAACCCCCTGAGTCCTTTTTTTTTTTTTTAATGTATTTTACCTCTTACTGGCCACAGTCATAAATGTGCTTATTGATTTATTCTCTCCTTCATTCAAACATTTTGTAAGGCTGCTGTCTCACAGTTACTATACACCATTGATGATTACAAAGATGAATAAGATAGCCTCTCCTCCCAGAGCTGGAGAGCCTCTTCCCTAAGTAACAGGAGAGCACGAGAGCAGGTGGTCAGTACTGCACCGTGGGTGGGAGGGCCCAGCGAATATATTGATTTGGACTGGGCAAGATTGGTCATCGCTTTGAAGATGACATAGCATTTTTAACTAGATCTGCAGAATGATTGGGGTCTCCATAGGCAGAGAGTTGGATGGCCATTCCAAGCTGAGCAAACAGCTAACACAAAGGCACTGATTTGTGATGTATTTGCCAGTTTATATTCTGTTCCTCTAAAGGCCTGTTACTTTTTCCTTCTCTTTTACTCATTACAGGACTTTTTTTTCTTTCTCTTTCTTTCTTTTTTTTTTTTTTTTTGCCGTCCCTCCTCTCTTTTTGCTATTTTTTACCTTCTTTGCTTTCCTGTAGTTCTTACTGGTAGACTTTATGGCATTATTTTGTAACTGAGGACCCAGAGATGCAGGATCACCTGGGATTGCCCTCCAGGCTGACATGCTGGGCAGCATTATTTCTCCATTCAGCTTATGTTTCAGAGCGTGTACTTGGAATAGTAAAGCAGATCTTTCTTGGCATGAATATAGATCCTGCCCACAGGGCAGATATGATTTTATACTAGAACCAAGTAGAACAAACCCAGCAAAACATTTCAGGACATGGATCAGACACTCACCCCATCAGGCCACCCCATGCTGGGGATGTTTGTTTCCTTCAACAGTCTCTTGTCAGCTTCTTTTTTATCTTTTTTGCTTTCCTACCAAACTAAAATATGTTGTTCAAAGATCCAAATGTGTCCTGCCCTAGTTTTTGTTTTTGTTTTTTTTAAATTTCCCAAAACATTTATCTTTCCCCAGTCACTCACCTCTCCTTTCTGTATATTTTTAGCAACTAGTAGGCTATTTTTTGGGGTGGAGGGCACTTCTATTGGTCTTTCATTTATTTATTTTCATCCATCTTTATTCTTTGGCCTGTGTGGGCCTCCCATTGCAGTGGCCTCTGTCGCTGCAGAGCACTGGCTCTGGGCACATGCGCTCCAGAGCTCTGGCTCGGTAGTTGGACACATCGATCCAGCTGCTCTGCGGCCTGTGGGATCTTCCCAGGCCAGGAATCAGACTGGCGTCCCTTGCACTGCAAGGTGGTGTCCTTACCCACTGGACCCACAGGGAAGTCCCCTAGTAGGTTATTTTTAAAGGGTCCCTCTCCTTTTAAAAAAAATCTTTGTTTCAGAGACTTTTGCAGGTAAGATAGAACAGAATTCCTAGGAGTGAAAACCCTGAAAGTAAGACTGTTAGTAGCAAGTAGAAAGGAGGAGACAGTGTCAGGGAGACTGCCCTGATAATGTTTCTGGAGAAAAAACTGCCTGGGGAGCCAGGGAGAGGTGGAGAAGAGTTCTTGACAGTTTATACTTTGGGGGGAAGCCCTGTACTCAGTAAATGATTTGCCTTAACTTGGTTATCTGCAGTCTGAGTCTTTTTGCCTGGCTCAAAATAAATGAGACTCAACTAAGGAAAGTGAACGTAAGATACCTACCCCCTAATTGAGCACCTCCTAAGTCTCATGAATGACATGTAGGACTATTAAAATGTGTGAGTGTTGAGAATTACTGAGTAAGTTAACCCTGCTGTTTTCTCTGGGGTAGGAGGCTGAAACATCTATCTCCAGAAATGTCTTTGAAAAATGAAGAGCAAGATGACCTTTCATCCAAGGGCTCAGTTAAAGGAAATGAGCAGCACAGATCTCCATCTGGGACCCATCAAGAGCATGAAGGGGACTCACATAATGACTTCCAGCCATCTGAGACCAGTGATCGGTTCAGACCTTGCCCTAGGATCCATTTGGAGCCTCAGGAGAAACCAGATACTAACTTCAAGCAGTTTGTCATCACAAGACTAGAGAAGAGCTGCCAGTGCCATTCTAGCAAAGTCAAAAGTACCATTTTTGGTTTTCTTCCTGTTTTGCAGTGGCTCCCAAAATATAATCTGAAGAAAAACATTTTAGGAGATGTGATGTCTGGCTTGATTGTGGGCATCTTACTGGTGCCCCAGTCCATTGCTTATTCTCTCCTGGCTGGCCAAGAACCGATCTACGGTCTCTACACATCTTTTTTTGCCAGCCTCATTTATTTCTTTTTGGGTACCTCCCGTCACATCTCTGTGGGCATTTTTGGAGTGCTGTGCCTTATGATTGGAGAAGTAGTTGACCGAGAGCTCTTCATAGCCGGCTATGACACTGTGCACGCTGCTTCAGACAAGAGCTCGTTAGTAAGCCAGATGGCAGGCCAGACCTGTGACCGGAGTTGCTATGCAATTACGATTGGCAGCACTGTAACCTTCATGGCTGGGGTGTATCAGGTAAGAAGCAGTGGAGTAAGTGATGCTTTCTGGCAAAAGAAATCACTCTACATGAACTCTCAGATCTGTAGGGAATCTCAGCGATCGTAGTAATTAAAGCAATCATTTATGGAGTGCTCAGGATATGGAAGAGGTAGAGCCAGAATTGAAACCCTGGTTTGGCTCCATAAGTAAGATAAGGCCACTTCTGTTTTCTCAACCGTAGGCTGTCTCTTCACCAATGAATTTCAGTCAGTCAGTTTTTTGGTAGATTAACAGCCTTAACTTGGTTATCTGCAGTCTGAGTCTTTTTGCCTGGCTCAAAATAAATGAGACTCAACTAAGGAAAGTGAACGTAAGATACCTACCCCCTAATTGAGCACCTCCTAAGTCTCATGAATGACATGTAGGACTATTAAAATGTGTGAGTGTTGAGAATTACTGAGTAAGTTAACCCTGCTGTTTTCTCTGGGGTAGGAGGCTGAAACATCTATCTCCAGAAATGTCTTTGAAAAATGAAGAGCAAGATGACCTTTCATCCAAGGGCTCAGTTAAAGGAAATGAGCAGCACAGATCTCCATCTGGGACCCATCAAGAGCATGAAGGGGACTCACATAATGACTTCCAGCCATCTGAGACCAGTGATCGGTTCAGACCTTGCCCTAGGATCCATTTGGAGCCTCAGGAGAAACCAGATACTAACTTCAAGCAGTTTGTCATCACAAGACTAGAGAAGAGCTGCCAGTGCCATTCTAGCAAAGTCAAAAGTACCATTTTTGGTTTTCTTCCTGTTTTGCAGTGGCTCCCAAAATATAATCTGAAGAAAAACATTTTAGGAGATGTGATGTCTGGCTTGATTGTGGGCATCTTACTGGTGCCCCAGTCCATTGCTTATTCTCTCCTGGCTGGCCAAGAACCGATCTACGGTCTCTACACATCTTTTTTTGCCAGCCTCATTTATTTCTTTTTGGGTACCTCCCGTCACATCTCTGTGGGCATTTTTGGAGTGCTGTGCCTTATGATTGGAGAAGTAGTTGACCGAGAGCTCTTCATAGCCGGCTATGACACTGTGCACGCTGCTTCAGACAAGAGCTCGTTAGTAAGCCAGATGGCAGGCCAGACCTGTGACCGGAGTTGCTATGCAATTACGATTGGCAGCACTGTAACCTTCATGGCTGGGGTGTATCAGGTAAGAAGCAGTGGAGTAAGTGATGCTTTCTGGCAAAAGAAATCACTCTACATGAACTCTCAGATCTGTAGGGAATCTCAGCGATCGTAGTAATTAAAGCAATCATTTATGGAGTGCTCAGGATATGGAAGAGGTAGAGCCAGAATTGAAACCCTGGTTTGGCTCCATAAGTAAGATAAGGCCACTTCTGTTTTCTCAACCGTAGGCTGTCTCTTCACCAATGAATTTCAGTCAGTCAGACTTTAACTATTTGGCTGTAAAAATTTAGATTGGAAAGGGACCTCAGACAGGTCGAGCGCTGTCAGGTTTGCTTGAAGTTCCTTGCGGTTGGTTATTGGCAGAGTCAGCACTGACAGGCCAGAGGCAGACAGGATGGAGGCTGGGAGAGGAAGAGTGCCAGATCTTTGTAAGCCATCGATGACTTCCCCCTTCCTTCTAGAACTGCTGCTGTAGTGAGTGACTCTCACTAAAGATTGTTGGGCTGTTGGGGAGGGAGCAAGTTGGGGACCTCTATTTCATATTGTCAACCAAGAGAAGGACTAGAAAGGAAGTTCTTCTTGGCTCTCCCACAGAATCCACTAATCAGCCGTGACCATTGTGCCTCTGCCTTGTGGCATGCAGGACTTGGTGCCAGCGTGAACCCTCTGCTCTGTTACAGACATTTGGAACCAATATGGGACAGGGGAAAGTAGCTTTCTCTATTGGAGTGCCTGGGTAGGAGAGGAGGGAGAAAGGGCTGGTGGACAGAAGAGTTGTGCTCCTCAAAGTTCATTTTTGCTTTTTTGTCAGTATGCCTCACCAGGAATGAGGAAGGGTGCAATAGAATTCTGAAGAATTACTGGCAAGAGGAAAAAGAAAGAAATCAAATGTTATATCTTCAAGGATATAGAATTAACATGGGAGGGAGGCAGTATGGCCTAAGCACAGGTTCACTGACTGAAAATAGTTTTTCAGTTTAAGTAAAGTGCTATAATAATTTTTAAAGCGTGATTCCATTTTGATGTGAATCTAGTTCTTTATGTTATCAGTTAAAAGTTTACTTTTGTAAAAAGTAAAAAAAAATCTGAAAAAAAGTTTACTTTTACAGTAATGATATGTAATTTAAAGAAAAATACATGTTTTTTAAGTTAGAATTTTTCCAACTTGCATTTTTATGATTTCAAGTTTAAGAAACACTGTGCAAGAAAGTAGGAATCCTGAGTTCTTATCTGGGCTAGTTAGTAACACTGTGACCTTGGGTCACTTATTCAGACCTCTGAGTGTCAGTGAAATGAGCCCTCTGTTTGTAAAATGAGAGGATTGATAAATGATTGTGCTTTTGTTTCTAGCTCTGACATTCTGTGGTGCTCTGATAGTATGTCTCCATGCAAAGAAATCCCAGGGAAAGGCAGGATTTACAAGCTCTTTTCCTGTTTTATTTAACCGTTGTATATTCTTCCTTCCAGGTAGCAATGGGCTTCTTTCAAGTGGGCTTTGTTTCAGTCTACCTCTCAGATGCCTTGCTGAGCGGGTTTGTCACTGGTGCCTCCTTCACTATTCTTACATCTCAAGTCAAGTATCTCCTGGGACTCCGCCTTCCCCGGAGTGGTGGCGTGGGATCACTCATCACTACTTGGACACATATCTTTAGAAACATCCATGAGACCAACATCTGTGATCTCATCACCAGCCTGTTGTGCCTTTTGGTCCTTTTGCCAACCAAAGAACTCAACGAGCACCTCAAGTCCAAGCTTAAGGCACCGATTCCTGTTGAACTCTTTGTTGTAGTGGCAGCCACATTAGCCTCTCATTTTGGAAAACTGAATGAGAAATACAATACCAGTATTGCTGGACATATTCCCACTGGGTTTATGCCCCCCAAAGCACCCGACTGGAACTTAATTCCTAGAGTGGCTGTAGATGCCATAGCCATTGCTATCATTGGGTTTGCTATCACGGTGTCCCTGTCCGAGATGTTTGCCAAGAAGCATGGCTACACAGTCAAAGCTAACCAGGAAATGTATGCGATCGGCTTCTGCAACATCCTCCCCTCCTTCTTCCACAGCTTCACCACTAGCGCAGCTCTTGCAAAGACCCTGGTGAAAGAATCCACAGGCTGTCAAACCCAGGTGTCGGGTGTGGTGACTGCTCTGGTTCTTCTGTTGGTCCTCTTGGTCATAGCCCCTTTATTCTTTTCCCTTCAGAAAAGTGTCCTTGGGGTGGTCACTATTGTAAACCTCCGGGGAGCCCTGTGTAAGTTTAAGGATCTGCCCCAGATGTGGAGGGTTAGCAGAATGGACACCATCATCTGGTTTGTCACCATGCTGTCCTCTGCGCTGATAAGCACTGAGATGGGCCTGCTTACAGGAGTTTGTTTTTCTATGTTTTGTGTCATCCTCCGCACTCAGAAGCCAAGGACTTCGTTGCTTGGTCAGGTGGAAGAGTCTGAAATCTTTGAATCCATGTCTGCCTACAAGAACCTTCAGGCTAAGTCAGGCATCAAGATATTCCGCTTTGTGGCCCCTCTCTACTATGTAAACAAAGAATATTTTAAATCTGCCTTATACAAAAAAACTCTCAACCCAGTCTTAGTAAAGGCCACTCAGAGGAAGGCAGCAAAGAAAAAGGTCAAAAAGGAAACCTTAACTCAGGGTGGAATCCAGGACGAAGTCTCAGTGCAGCTTTCCCACGATCCCTTAGAGTTCCACACCATCGTGATCGACTGTGGTGCAATACAGTTCTTAGACACGGCAGGGATTGGTACGCTGAAAGAAGTCCGCAGAGATTACGAAGCTATTGGCATCCAGGTTCTGCTGGCTCAGTGCAATCCTTCTGTGAGGGACTCCCTGGCCCGGGGAGAGTACTACAAAAAGGATGAAGAAAACCTTCTCTTCTATAGTGTACATGAAGCAGTGACTTTTGCAGAAGACTCTCAGAATCCAAAGGATAGATGTGTTCCCAATGATCTGACTTTTTCCAGTGCTTGAGAAAGTAGATGGAAGGAGAAATCCTATCTAGCCAGTAGGTTAAAATTTCAACTGTGGAGCATTTTACACTTTGGAACTGGAAAGGCATAGAAAATTTAACCTTTTTTAAGATGTGTTGCCAAGAAGCATGGCTACACAGTCAAAGCTAACCAGGAAATGTATGCGATCGGCTTCTGCAACATCCTCCCCTCCTTCTTCCACAGCTTCACCACTAGCGCAGCTCTTGCAAAGACCCTGGTGAAAGAATCCACAGGCTGTCAAACCCAGGTGTCGGGTGTGGTGACTGCTCTGGTTCTTCTGTTGGTCCTCTTGGTCATAGCCCCTTTATTCTTTTCCCTTCAGAAAAGTGTCCTTGGGGTGGTCACTATTGTAAACCTCCGGGGAGCCCTGTGTAAGTTTAAGGATCTGCCCCAGATGTGGAGGGTTAGCAGAATGGACACCATCATCTGGTTTGTCACCATGCTGTCCTCTGCGCTGATAAGCACTGAGATGGGCCTGCTTACAGGAGTTTGTTTTTCTATGTTTTGTGTCATCCTCCGCACTCAGAAGCCAAGGACTTCGTTGCTTGGTCAGGTGGAAGAGTCTGAAATCTTTGAATCCATGTCTGCCTACAAGAACCTTCAGGCTAAGTCAGGCATCAAGATATTCCGCTTTGTGGCCCCTCTCTACTATGTAAACAAAGAATATTTTAAATCTGCCTTATACAAAAAAACTCTCAACCCAGTCTTAGTAAAGGCCACTCAGAGGAAGGCAGCAAAGAAAAAGGTCAAAAAGGAAACCTTAACTCAGGGTGGAATCCAGGACGAAGTCTCAGTGCAGCTTTCCCACGATCCCTTAGAGTTCCACACCATCGTGATCGACTGTGGTGCAATACAGTTCTTAGACACGGCAGGGATTGGTACGCTGAAAGAAGTCCGCAGAGATTACGAAGCTATTGGCATCCAGGTTCTGCTGGCTCAGTGCAATCCTTCTGTGAGGGACTCCCTGGCCCGGGGAGAGTACTACAAAAAGGATGAAGAAAACCTTCTCTTCTATAGTGTACATGAAGCAGTGACTTTTGCAGAAGACTCTCAGAATCCAAAGGATAGATGTGTTCCCAATGATCTGACTTTTTCCAGTGCTTGAGAAAGTAGATGGAAGGAGAAATCCTATCTAGCCAGTAGGTTAAAATTTCAACTGTGGAGCATTTTACACTTTGGAACTGGAAATTGTTGCACACTAGAAAATTTAACCTTTGTCTTCCTTTGAAACTGATGGCCTTTGTAGATACACAAACTCAGCAGAGCTTTTAGTTAGGCAGAATCAGAAAAAGAAAATGTGGTTTTAAGTTTTCTTACAAATACGAGATATTCTTGGAATTAAATAAATATCTGTTGAGTTGAACTGTAAAGTAGCCCCCAAGCTTCATTACCATCCTGTTTTAGGAGATACACATCTGGACTCTTCCAGGAGGTAAAGGACTGAAGCTGGCATGCACGTAAGAGGTGCTGGAGCCTGCTTGGCACAGCTGTTTGGAGAGAGAGGAAAAGGGAAATAGGGAAAGAATGCTATGTCTCCTCTGGTGACAGCAGGTCAGGAGGCTTCTGGTGTGCAAGGGTAGTAGCTAGACAAGCTTGTTCTCACATGAGCTTCTTTGTTGCCTGTCTTTTCTCCCCAGATGTCAGTTGGATCTCTGGCTTTTAATAGGAAAGTACCATTCATTCCTCTCAGGCACAGTCTTATCAGAAGTCTGGTGGCAGAGCAGGCTTGAAAAATCCTACCAGCCAGTGTCACATTATACAGAACACTTGGTGTGATTCAGTTGATGCTTTTAGCCAGCCTTTTTGTTTGGGGCAGTAGGGGAGAAAAGAGCTCTTCAGAGTCAGTCAGCATCATGAGAATCCTCCCTGTTCTTCTGTGAGGGGAAATAAGCTTTAGCTCTTCAGATCAGTCATATCTTCGTGATCGGCTGTGGTGCAATACAGTTCTTAGACACGGCAGGGATTGGTACGCTGAAAGAAGTCCGCAGAGATTACGAAGCTATTGGCATCCAGGTTCTGCTGGCTCAGTGCAATCCTTCTGTGAGGGACTCCCTGGCCCGGGGAGAGTACTACAAAAAGGATGAAGAAAACCTTCTCTTCTATAGTGTACATGAAGCAGTGACTTTTGCAGAAGACTCTCAGAATCCAAAGGATAGATGTGTTCCCAATGATCTGACTTTTTCCAGTGCTTGAGAAAGTAGATGGAAGGAGAAATCCTATCTAGCCAGTAGGTTAAAATTTCAACTGTGGAGCATTTTACACTTTGGAACTGGAAATTGTTGCACACTAGAAAATTTAACCTTTGTCTTCCTTTGAAACTGATGGCCTTTGTAGATACACAAACTCAGCAGAGCTTTTAGTTAAGCAGAATCAAAAAGAAGAAAATGTTGGGGTTTAAGTTTTCTTACAAATACGAGATATTCTTGGAATTAAATAAATATCTGTTGAGTTGAACTGTAAAGTAGCCCCCAAGCTTCATTACCATCCTGTTTTAGGAGATACACATCTGGACTCTTCCAGGAGGTAAAGGACTGAAGCTGGCATGCACGTAAGAGGTGCTGGAGCCTGCTTGGCACAGCTGTTTGGAGAGAGAGGAAAAGGGAAATAGGGAAAGAATGCTATGTCTCCTCTGGTGACAGCAGGTCAGGAGGCTTCTGGTGTGCAAGGGTAGTAGCTAGACAAGCTTGTTCTCACATGAGCTTCTTTGTTGCCTGTCTTTTCTCCCCAGATGTCAGTTGGATCTCTGGCTTTTAATAGGAAAGTACCATTCATTCCTCTCAGGCACAGTCTTATCAGAAGTCTGGTGGCAGAGCAGGCTTGAAAAATCCTACCAGCCAGTGTCACATTATACAGAACACTTGGTGTGATTCAGTTGATGCTTTTAGCCAGCCTTTTTGTTTGGGGCAGTAGGGGAGAAAAGAGCTCTTCAGAGTCAGTCAGCATCATGAGAATCCTCCCTGTTCTTCTGTGAGTCTTGTCTGTCCTTGTTTCTGACTATTTCTCTACCATTAAGCTGTTTTAACTTTTGTTCATTTAGTGTGTTTTCTATGGAATCTGTCCAAAACTGCTATGTCTGATGGTCAGTAAGTGACAAGTTTGCCAGGGGAAAAGCAAAATGCTAACTCAGCAATTTCATGTAGCCTTCTAAAAGTGACCTTGAGGTATACTGTTCTGGACAGATTGCAAAAAAAAGGAGTGATTGACAACTTCCCTTAAGAATTTGTTTACTTAGCAGTGAATTTTTCTTTCCTTCCCATGATAGTTTAGCAAGAGTCCAACTGGGAATTGACAGTCTTTCTCATTTGAGAAGCTGCTGTTCATCTTTACTCTGTAAGAAAAATGTATTGTGACCAATGGAGAAAAATGAACAGAAGTGATAGAGGGCTTCCAGAAGAACATGAGTAAGTAAATTATAGACATTTTAGTGAAAGCAAAGCTAGTGCTCACTGCCATGCACCCTACTGATATATAATAAGTACTAGTGACAGCAAGCACTTTTCAGTCTTTGAGTCACCTAGAACTATTGTGTAAGGGCGTGTGTAAGCATCACATTCATACTAGGTCCTGGGAGTGTACTATTTATGATAGCTGGTCACAATTGTGGCACAAGAGTATTTCCTTTGGAAAAGCAAGTATGTCTGACACTGAAAGCTTATAGTTTAGTGTCAGGACTCTATGGGTGAGGAAAAAACAGATTTTTCCAAAGGTAGGGCTAGGAGACTAGTTTATATGAGGTCAGAATATTTAACACACCATTTTAAACAAACAAGATAAAAACTGCAAAGGTGCAAAATCGCTTTTAGCTCACTCCTACATTCTAAACATATTTTTATGAGAAACAAACCCTGTGTCTAGGCATCTCTGGAGCAGGAGACTTTTTTTTTTTAATTTTTATTTTACTTTTACAGAGTTTTGTTGTTTACAGATATGCATGATCCCAGATTAGTCATATGTATATCCCCCTCATCTCGAGCAGGAGGCTTTTAAACATCTTTCTTGTTGGCTCCATAAACCACCATCTGTTGGTTTTCTTTTTTTTTTTTTTTTAATTTTATTTATTTATCTTTTGGAGGGTGGGGAGGGGGGGGATGGGCGGGCCACTTCCACTGGCCTTTCATTTATCCATTTTCATCCGTCTTTTGTTCTTTGGCTCCTGTGGGCCTCCCATCGCGGTGGCCACTGTCGTCGCAGAGCGCCGGCTCTGGGTGCACTCACGCCAGAGCTCCAGCTCGGTAATTGGACACATCGGTCCAGCCGCTCCGCGGCATGTGGGATCTTCCCAGGCCAGGGATCGAACCGGTGCCCCTTGCACTGCAAGGTGGTGTCTTTACCCACTGGACCACGAGGAGAAGCCCCTGTTGATTTTCTTTTGATAGAGCCATGTTCGTCGGCTTGTATGAAAAATACCTTTCTGTTATTAAAACAAAGCAGTTTCTCAGGAGCTAGATTTCTCTAAGGTCATTGGCATCATGATTGAATGTAACAGTGTCCTGAGTTTTAAATCCCTTTAGAACTTAAGTCTAGGATTGCAGAAATGTTAACCACCATTTGTATTTGTCTTTTGCTTATTGTTTGTAGCCAGTATTTGCTCTGTCTCTCCAGTCTTATGAATAGGAATAGTAAAAGCCAAGTATCTTGGTTATCAGGTGTTTTCAGCCTCCTCCCTCTGAGCCGAGTTTGAATCCAGATCACTGTAACTATCTAATGCCATGTGACAGCGTAATGAGTACATGTTCAAGATGACTCCGTAGTTAAGCAAATCCTACGAGGAGGGAACAAAAAAAAGAGTCCAAAGCATTTAGAAAATCTCTTAAAAGAATGGAATAACAGGGTTTGACCTTTACCTCCCATTTCTGTCCATAACGTATATATAAACCATTCTGGAACTTTATGCAATTAGCTGATTCCTGAATTGTATTCTGCTTTGTTTTTCTCCCACCTACCCAAACAAACAAATAAGAGATTCTGCTTTTGAAAGTCATTTGTAAACATATTGAAGATACACTAGAATTTAAATCTTACCTGGTCCGCTGGGTTTGAAATCTGCCTGTACTTTCATGTTAAGATTTTTTGATTGCTGGTATTTAAAGGAATCAAGCCTGAAACCATAGCCAAAGGAATCTGCTTTCTTGCTCAAAGGTTTGAACAGGTAATATTTTACATACTTTATTGATACAAAAACATCTTGCTTACTCTGAGCTTTAAAGCCTCAATGAGGCATATCTGTATTGCTTACTGATAAATGTACAAATTTTCTGAATATCTTAAAATGGTCATTTAATTGAGATGTATGTACACTTTTGATGGTTAAAGTTCATACAACCAGAGAGGTGGTTTGCCAAAGTACCTTGAGACTCAGGGTAACATTCAAGAGAGGTAAAGGGCATAGGCCACTGAAAAGACTGTCTCTGCCACACCTTAAATGAGAGCAAGCCCCGGACTGGATTCTGCTTTTAGAAGTAGCCAAGGCTGGGGCCAAAGCTGGGGTTGACCTACTGCAGAGCTCTAGACTGTAGGCTCTGATGGTAGTAAAACTGACAGATGTCTAATGACTTTTTTTCTTTAAAGAAGGAGCAAAAGAAAACAAAACTTGGATAGTCTGACATAGCTTTTAAACATCAATAGACATTGAAGCCAAACATTATTGGTGTATTTACAGCATGGTGCATAGTAATCTTTCAGTTCAGTCGCTCGATCATGTCCGACTCTTTGTGACCCAATGGACTGCAGCACGCCAGGTTTCTCTATCCTTCACCATCTCCCGGAGCTTGCTCAAACTCAGGTCCACTGACTCAGGGATGCCATCCAACCATCTTGTCCTCTGTCGTTCCTCTGTGATCTTTAAACTGTCTCAATGTATTAGATAAGTTCATCAGGCTATTCTAACGCTAGTGACTGCATTTTAACAAGAAACGTAATTCTCTGCAGGGGTATTCTCTTAGTAATTTGTCATTAAAGAACACACTGAGTGTTAACATTGATCTTAATATAGAAGTGAGAAAAGGGTTGTAGTGAATTTCTTGGGAACTTAAATCAAACCTAGAAATTATAATGATAAATTCAAGCTTTGTGCTCCTTATTAATATTCTTTTTTTATATATAATTTTTTGGGGCCACTTCTATTGATCTTTCATTTATTTATCTTTGTTCTTTGGCCTGTCTGGGCCTCCCATCGCAGTGGCCTCTCTCGCTGCAGAGCACCAGGTCTGGGCACATGTGCTCCAGAGCTCCGGCTCGGTAGTTGGACACATTGGTCCAGCTGCTCCGCAGCATATGGGATCTTCCCAGGCCAGGGATCGAACTGGCGCCCCTTGCACTGCAAGGCAGTGTCCTTACCCACTGGACCACCAGGGAAGCCTCCTTATTAATATTCTTAATGAATTGTTTTCCTCTGTGTACTCCTATAGATGAGCCATAATATCAGTGTAGACAATACCCCAGATACTTCCTGAGGACCTACGTAGGAGTCTAGGGCCCTGGGCCAGGTACTGGGACTCCAATACTAAATCCAGTAGGTGGGCTTTATGCTAACTCTTCTGGTTACACATGGCAGCAATTGGAGGTGCCTTATGAGGGCCTCAGCTGAGCCTGGACTGAGGTCTGAGCAGAAGACAGGCAACTGAGGCAAACAGGATTGATTGCACAGTGACAAAGGTAAGAATCCAATCAATAGGATTCAGACTTTGCTTAAATTTTTTCTGTTCTTTAATGTTTCTCTTTTTTTGTTGTACTGTTTTTATCAGATCTAGTGATGCCTTATTTGAAACTAGGCTTTAAGAACTGTGAATAGGAAAAAACCAAATCTAGAAAGCTTTTAGGCTCTGTACTAATTTTGCCTTTTTTTTTTTTTGGTGCAAGGATTTTAGAAATCATGAATGGAATCATTCAAGTGCTAATAATGAGAATGAAAATTATAATGCAGTAGGCCAAAATAACATACCAACTAGTTTATTATCATAGCCTATTATTATTAAAGTAAAATACTTTAAACATGCTGTAAGTGTACAATTTTAGGTTTTTTAAAAAATGTTACTAAACTTTAGAAATGGACAATTTAGATGTAGTAGTGGAGGAAATTTATTTCTATAAGGTAATTTTTATCTTGACAAAGACTATTTTTTAAGTAGATGTTGTGCATGTGAAATTTTAAAATAGACATGTAAATACAGTTAGGAAAGTTAAATAAGCATTATACCAAATAATAGATTGTTTGGGTGTGTATTTTTCTCCTAGTGATGTAAAATAGGAAGAAGATACTGAATTATGAAAACTGGAATAATGAAGGACACTAAATGCCTTTTTAGAGCTACCATGAACCCCTGCACTGCCTCACACCCTCATAAATCTACATTGGAACTTTGTATAATTTTTCTTGGACTTGAATTATGGCTCTGAAATTGGCCAAATAATTATAATCTCAAGGCAGTGTCCTTACCCACTGGACCACCAGGGAAGCCTCCTTATTAATATTCTTAATGAATTGTTTTCCTCTGTGTACTCCTATAGATGAGCCATAATATCAGTGTAGACAATACCCCAGATACTTCCTGAGGACCTACGTAGGAGTCTAGGGCCCTGGGCCAGGTACTGGGACTCCAATACTAAATCCAGTAGGTGGGCTTTATGCTAACTCTTCTGGTTACACATGGCAGCAATTGGAGGTGCCTTATGAGGGCCTCAGCTGAGCCTGGACTGAGGTCTGAGCAGAAGACAGGCAACTGAGGCAAATAGGATTGATTGCACAGTGACAAAGGTAAGAATCCAATCAATAGGATTCAGACTTTGCTTAAATTTTTTCTGTTCTTTAATGTTTCTCTTTTTTTGTTGTACTGTTTTTATCAGATCTAGTGATGCCTTATTTGAAACTAGGCTTTAAGAACTGTGAATAGGAAAAAACCAAATCTAGAAAGCTTTTAGGCTCTGTACTAATTTTGCCTTTTTTTTTTTTTGGTGCAAGGATTTTAGAAATCATGAATGGAATCATTCAAGTGCTAATAATGAGAATGAAAATTATAATGCAGTAGGCCAAAATAACATACCAACTAGTTTATTATCATAGCCTATTATTATTAAAGTAAAATACTTTAAACATGCTGTAAGTGTACAATTTTAGGTTTTTTAAAAAATGTTACTAAACTTTAGAAATGGACAATTTAGATGTAGTAGTGGAGGAAATTTATTTCTATAAGGTAATTTTTATCTTGACAAAGACTATTTTTTAAGTAGATGTTGTGCATGTGAAATTTTAAAATAGACATGTAAATACAGTTAGGAAAGTTAAATAAGCATTATACCAAATAATAGATTGTTTGGGTGTGTATTTTTCTCCTAGTGATGTAAAATAGGAAGAAGATACTGAATTATGAAAACTGGAATAATGAAGGACACTAAATGCCTTTTTAGAGCTACCATGAACCCCTGCACTGCCTCACACCCTCATAAATCTACATTGGAACTTTGTATAATTTTTCTTGGACTTGAATTATGGCTCTGAAATTGGCCAAATAATTATAATCTTATTACAAATACCAATGACAGGAATTCTAATGAAGGGTTTTGACTGGACAAACAGACAAGCATCCTTAGACAGAAAGGATTTTTAACTGCATTTTAAAGAAACTTATCTTAGGCAGATTCTCTTCCCACACCCCACTCCCTATCCCTAAAAGAATAAGTTACTTGGAATGAAACTGCTCTTTCCATTTCAATTCATATCAGTTTAAAGCAACTGTTTGAGTTCTGGTGCTGCCGTGATTCCTCAAATTAGTGTGAATAAACCAATCTATATAAAGCCCTGCCTTTTTTGGTCTCTTGCAGTTCTGTATACAAATGAAGAGGTGAACAAACTTAAATTCTCAGTCTTGTCTATTCACTAAAAATGTATACTGCCTTTTTTTCCAGTTTATGCAAGGCTAAGACTTTGGGGATGTGTTTTATACCATGTGTATCTTTTTAAATTAAAGCAAGTGCCTTGATGCTCCTCCGCATAAATATTGCTTAATCCTCTGCAGGATGAGGATGAGGCACTGATGGAGTCCAGCTTATTTCAAAAGAGGAGGGATTGGTTAATAGCAGATCCTTTTCTTCTGGGGTCTGTCTTTGATGTTTATTACATAAGATCCTGTATATGTTGAGATTTCTAGGTATCATTTGTCTGTTAATAAATTGTTATGTTAACATTACTGTGTATAAATTATTCAAGCGCAAGGGGGAAGTGTTTCTCACTAAGAAACACAGGTCACCAGTGAGCTCTAAAATACCATGTCTTTCCATTTGGAGGGTGATTTAGTCATTGGTTTTTCCCATCTGACAAAAGTATCTGTCCTTTCAAAAAGTCTTAAAGCATAAAAAAAACAGTTCTTTCCTTTTTTGCTTTGGGCCCTGAATAAATCAGTTACCCCTTTGGGGACTCAATGTTTCTGTGGGGGAGGAGGACTAGATTGCTCAAAGAGCCTTCCAGGTCTTATGTTGCCTGATGCCTATTCCACACTGTGCTGAAATCAGAAAACCCAAATCTGGCTTGTTTTACTACTGTCCTGATGCTGAGTTTTGTGCCACGTGTTCCTCATTAAACTGAGGCAAACACCTTATACCAACTAAGTGAGAGAAGAGGAAATGCAGTTCCTAAGTGGAGCCCACACCTCTTTGTAAGGACGAATCTATACCACCACGCTCTCCCCATGCCTGCTGAGAGCCTCTTGGGATGCCCCCTCTTCTGCCACTCAACAGTGCTGAAGTGGAAATGTGTGTAGGGTCAAGCCCAGCTTTCAGACTTCTTTTGTGGTGCTTTGGTGACCCTGGGCATTCTTTCCCCAAGCCCCGGCCCACAGTGTGAAGGAGTGTGCCCCCATTCTGTCTACATACACTTTCATGGGTCCAGAGCCCCTGCGCTGTCTCACACCCTCATTATCTAACCTCTCCTCCAACCACCTTGGAGGGCTCTGCCATCCCATGGTCCTTTCAGTGCTGTGTCCTTGGCCTTGTGTCTCCTCATATAGGACTACTGCTTGAAGTTTTAATTTTCAGATCCAGTCATGAGTGATCAAAGTATGGCTCTTCTTGGAGAAATAGCTACATGTGCATGTATAGATAGACACTTGGTTATAAAAGAGGCTGGTTCATGGACCCTCATATCATAAACTCCTTGTATTATATGCTCTTCCCCAGATGACCACATCCATATCTGTGGCTTCAACTACCTTATTATATGCCTGCTAATACCAACCAAACATGATTGCCAGCCTGACACTTCTAGAACACCAACCAGCAAGTCTGTCTATGTATAAACCTCCAAAGCTGTTTGCTGGACAGTTCAACCTGGATGCGCAGGGGCATCTCATGAGCAACAAAGCCCCAAACTCCTGTTTAATGTCTCTTGATTATGGCATTGAGCTCGCTACTCAAGCCAGAATCCTAGGAAATTCTAGAATACTCCTCTTCAACTCACACACCAAATCCATCTACCTGACAAGAGTCTTTCAAATCCAACACCTCATTCTTGCCGTTAATGTGTATCATTTCTCTTCAGGATGATGCCACAGCATAAGTAGTTTGCCTGTGTCTCTGCAGCTCAGCCTCTATACTAGTTCTCAATTTCTACAAAAATAATTTGAAGTTTGATACTTGTAAGTGGTTACCAGTATTTTTAAGGTAAGTTCGGGATCAATGCTTTCACCAGCAAGACCTTAAAAACTGTGCTCTTGCTTGCGTCTCCAGTCACTTACCCTACCACATCCTTTGTTTGACATCCCTACATCTAACATTAGCTGTTCCCAAATGGGCCACTTTTCAATACTCAGTTTCTATAGAAGCTGTTTGTTTCTTCCAGGAATTGCTTCCCAGCCCCATATACGTAACTCCCGACTCCTTCAGACAATTCATAGTGAATGTCCCTAGCTGTTGGTAACATGGGGGCTTCCCCAAGCCCCGGCCCACAGTGTGAAGGTGTGCCCCATTCTGTCTACATACACTTTCATGGGTCCAGAGCCCCTGCGCTGTCTCACACCCTCATTATCTAACCTCTCCTCCAACCACCTTGGAGGGCTCTGCCATCCCATGGTCCTTTCAGTGCTGTGTCCTTGGCCTTGTGTCTCCTCATATAGGACTACTGCTTGAAGTTTTAATTTTCAGATCCAGTCATGAGTGATCAAAGTATGGCTCTTCTTGGAGAAATAGCTACATGTGCATGTATAGATAGACACTTGGTTATAAAAGAGGCTGGTTCATGGACCCTCATATCATAAACTCCTTGTATTATATGCTCTTCCCCAGATGACCACATCCATATCTGTGGCTTCAACTACCTTATTATATGCCTGCTAATACCAACCAAACATGATTGCCAGCCTGACACTTCTAGAACACCAACCAGCAAGTCTGTCTATGTATAAACCTCCAAAGCTGTTTGCTGGACAGTTCAACCTGGATGCGCAGGGGCATCTCATGAGCAACAAAGTCCCAAACTCCTGTTTAATGTCTCTTGATTATGGCATTGAGCTCGCTACTCAAGCCAGAATCCTAGGAAATTCTAGAATACTCCTCTTCAACTCACACACCAAATCCATCTACCTGACAAGAGTCTTTCAAATCCAACACCTCATTCTTGCCGTTAATGTGTATCATTTCTCTTCAGGATGATGCCACAGCATAAGTAGTTTGCCTGTGTCTCTGCAGCTCAGCCTCTATACTAGTTCTCAATTTCTACAAAAATAATTTGAAGTTTGATACTTGTAAGTGGTTACCAGTATTTTTAAGGTAAGTTCGGGATCAATGCTTTCACCAGCAAGACCTTAAAAACTGTGCTCTTGCTTGCGTCTCCAGTCACTTACCCTACCACATCCTTTGTTTGACATCCCTACATCTAACATTAGCTGTTCCCAAATGGGCCACTTTTCAATACTCAGTTTCTATAGAAGCTGTTTGTTTCTTCCAGGAATTGCTTCCCAGCCCCATATACGTAACTCCCGACTCCTTCAGACAATTCATAGTGAATGTCCCTAGCTGTTGGTAACAGTTCCTATTGAATTCCTCTTGTGCAGCAGCTCCTTTATGCTCTCTGTACTTTTGTTAATTCTCTGATTATTCTCTAAAATGGCGCTTACCACTCTGTGTTAGTTATTTTTTTCCTTTCTCATTGATCTCTGCTTCCTGGACTGCTTGAGGGTAGGGTCATGAGCTTAATTCATCCTTTGAGCCTCTCTGGTAAGCAATGGATGTTTTATAAGGTTCAGTATTTCAGTGATTGCTGAAGGTATGGATATGTTTAATGGGTCACTACTTCTCTAACATTGGCTCATTTGCAGATAATATGTCAATTATCTGCCGAGGGTCAATTATGTGCCATTTGGTTATCAACCTGTGAAGAGTTAAGTATGTACAATGCCGTGGATTGGGTTGTCTGCAGTACAATTATTTCTTTTTAAAAATAATTTTACTTATTTATTGACTGTGCTGAGTCTTCACTGCTGTGTGGACTTTTCTCTAGTTGCAGAGATGAGGGGCTTCTCTCTAGTTGCAGTGCACAGACTTCTCATTGCCTTGGCTTCTCTTGTTGCAGAGCATGGGCTTTAGCAGATGCAGGCTTCAGTAGTTGCAGTACAAGGGCTCAGTAGTTGGGGTTCTCAGGCTCTAGAGCACAGGCTCAGTAGTCGTTTTGCACACAGGCTTAGTTGCTCCTTGGCAATTGATAACTTTCCAGACCAGGGATCAAACTTGCGTTTCCTACATAGGCAGGCAGATTCTTTATCACTAAGTCACTAGGGAAACCCAAGGTACAATCATTTCTAAATCAGTTGCTTGAAGAAGTCCCACATCCTGTGTCTCTTCTCTCTTTCCTCATCTGCTTTCTTAGTCTCTGTCAGAGAAGTTCCAAGTGGCTGTTCCTAATTTCTCCTGTTGGCTGAACTGACTCCCTTATGTAGCCCACCTCTGCCCTCTGGTGGCAGGAAATGCTCTGAACGTGTTGGTCACATTTTTATTTTATTTTATTTTATTGGCTACTTCTATTGATCTTTCATTTATTTATCTTTGTTCTTTGGCCTCTGTGGGACTCCCATCGCAGTGGCCTCTCTCTCCACAGAGCTCCAGCTCGGTAGTTGGACACACCAGTCCAGCTGCTCCTCGGCATGTAGGATCCTCCCAGGCCAGGGATCGAAATGTGCCCCTTGCACTGCAAGGTGGTGTCCTTACCCACTAGACCACCAGGGATGCCCTGTTGGTCACATTTGTTTCAGACTTTTGTGATCCCATGGACTGGCTCCTCTGTCCATGGGATTCTCCAGGCAAGAATACTGGAGTCGATGGCCATTCCCTTCTCTGGGGGATCTTTACAACCCAAGGATTGCTCTACCATATCCCAGTTAAAAGATAACTATGGCTTCTGTAACAGAAACAATTAATAGGTCTGCAGACTTAAAAACCTATCTATCCTTTGGTATTATGATTTTTTGGAAAGGTTAAATAAGTGAAACAGTGCTTGACATAAAAGGCAATCAGTCTTAGCTTTCTTCTTTTACACATCGGCTTTTTAAATATTTATTTATTTGGTTGTTCGAGGTCTTAATTGCAGCATGTGAGATCTAGTTCCGTATCAGGGACTGAACCCTCACCTCCTGCTTTGGGAGCATGGAGTCTTCCCACCACAGAAGTCCCTTAGCTTTCTTCCTTTTTAATGAAAGAGCCCTTCTTACATAGAGGGCAAAGATGACTCCTTGAACTTTATTGGTCAGGTTGTGTGGTTCGGAATACTGAACCCCAAGATATTTTAGTGGTAAAGCAGGTCCTTGCCTCTAGATGGTAAGGCTCCAAATTGGATGGATAGTAATGACTGTGTGTGCATGTGTGTATTTGTGTGCTCAGTCGTGTCTGACTCTTTGTGATCCCATGGACTGTAGCCCACAAGGCTCCTCTGTCCATGGAATTTTCCAGGCAAGAATACTGGAGTAGGTTGCCATTTCCTACCCAATGGGATCTTCCCAACCCAGGGATCAAACCCGCATCTCTTGTGCCTCCTGAATTGGCAGGTGGATTCTTTACCACTGCGTCACCTGGGAGGCCAGTACTGAAAATAGACATTTATAGAACACTCAGTCTGTGCTGGGTACACTTTTTTATCCTGATGACAGCACAACTGAGGTAGGTGTATAATCTCAGAAGTTTGGATTGGTCAAGTGGGACAAAAACTATATCCTTAAATGGGACTGGAGGAAACAGTCAGGGAGAAGCCACAGGTGGCATGATGAAGACAGCAAACCAAGAAGGGATAGTATCAACTTTTTTACTTAAAAAAAAAAAAAGTATCAAGAACCCCTGATATTGGGACTTCCCTGGTGGTCCAGTGGATAAAACCCTGTGCTTCCACTGCAGGGGTACAGTTTTCATCCCTGGTCTGGGAACTAAGATACTCAGCAGCAACAACAACACAAACACAAAACCCCCAGTATTTAAGAGGAACAAAGTTTCATCTGGAATAGACTAGACTATAAAGTTTTTCCTTTGGATGTGATTTCCATCTATTAGATATAATTCATATAATATGTTGCATGAGACGAGGATGAGATTTCCTTTTTTAAAGAACAAGTTTAAGCACATACTTACTGAATATTACTCTTTACAAAACACTTAGACAAAGCCTTTCACACTGAAGTCTTATCTTGCAGAAATGAGATTCCTGCAGTAACTTCCTGTGGAAGGAAATAGGTTTAACTTTGTATTTTAGAATTTTTCATTATCAAAGAATAGATTATAACCTGGGCTGAAATAATATTTAAGCAATGATATTCATGGAAAAATTATGTGGGTCCTTGTTGAAATAGAAGACAGCCTTATCTTATCTCCAAGTCATTTTCTGGTAGGATCAGTGCTTCATGTAGCTTTAATGACTTTGACATGACCTGTGTGTCCATTTATACTCAAGTGTTTATTGACGCCCCTATGATGCTCCCAGCACAGTGTTAGGCACCTTTAAGGTTACAGAGGCTGAGTGGTTCTTGTTCTCATGGAGCTTACAGTCTGGCCACAGAACATGGACAAAACATTTAAGTGCTTAACTGAATGTTAGAGGCAGAGGTACTGAGGAGCTGAGGGAGGTAAGGGTGGATCAGGTGCTGGAATCTCCAAGAAAGGCTGGAAGAAAGAGGACTCTGGTTAGTGCTTGAAGACTGTGTGAGGCCCAGCTTGGTAGAGAACAGGGTGAGGCGTTCAGGCAAAGGCACACTAACAGACTTGGGTATGGAGTGAAGACAGTGGCCCATGATGGGGCCATGAACACTAAATTGTACTGAGCAGCCAAGCTGGAAATGCGGCTTTATAAAGGTGCTAGACTTCGGAGGAAACAGGGGTGGAGTGAAGCAACCAAAGGTAGTATCAACTTTTTTACTTAAAAAAAAAAAAAGTATCAAGAACCCCTGATATTGGGACTTCCCTGGTGGTCCAGTGGATAAAACCCTGTGCTTCCACTGCAGGGGTACAGTTTTCATCCCTGGTCTGGGAACTAAGATACTCAGCAGCAACAACAACACAAACACAAAACCCCCAGTATTTAAGAGGAACAAAGTTTCATCTGGAATAGACTAGACTATAAAGTTTTTCCTTTGGATGTGATTTCCATCTATTAGATATAATTCATATAATATGTTGCATGAGACGAGGATGAGATTTCCTTTTTTAAAGAACAAGTTTAAGCACATACTTACTGAATATTACTCTTTACAAAACACTTAGACAAAGCCTTTCACACTGAAGTCTTATCTTGCAGAAATGAGATTCCTGCAGTAACTTCCTGTGGAAGGAAATAGGTTTAACTTTGTATTTTAGAATTTTTCATTATCAAAGAATAGATTATAACCTGGGCTGAAATAATATTTAAGCAATGATATTCATGGAAAAATTATGTGGGTCCTTGTTGAAATAGAAGACAGCCTTATCTTATCTCCAAGTCATTTTCTGGTAGGATCAGTGCTTCATGTAGCTTTAATGACTTTGACATGACCTGTGTGTCCATTTATACTCAAGTGTTTATTGACGCCCCTATGATGCTCCCAGCACAGTGTTAGGCACCTTTAAGGTTACAGAGGCTGAGTGGTTCTTGTTCTCATGGAGCTTACAGTCTGGCCACAGAACATGGACAAAACATTTAAGTGCTTAACTGAATGTTAGAGGCAGAGGTACTGAGGAGCTGAGGGAGGTAAGGGTGGATCAGGTGCTGGAATCTCCAAGAAAGGCTGGAAGAAAGAGGACTCTGGTTAGTGCTTGAAGACTGTGTGAGGCCCAGCTTGGTAGAGAACAGGGTGAGGCGTTCAGGCAAAGGCACACTAACAGACTTGGGTATGGAGTGAAGACAGTGGCCCATGATGGGGCCATGAACACTAAATTGTACTGAGCAGCCAAGCTGGAAATGCAGCTTATAGTCAACTCCAGAGGGTGCTAGAACTCAGCTCAAATGGTGCTTTATTTTTTTTTTTTTTTAAAGATTTATTTATTTATTTATTTTAGTGGGGGAGGGGTGGGGAGGGAGGGAAGCAGGCGGGCCACTTCTACTAGTCTTTCATTTGTCCATTTTCATCCATCTTTGTTCTTTGGCCCGTGTGGGCCTCCCATCACGGTGGCCTCTGTTGTCGCAGAGTGCCGGCTCTGGGCGCATGCGCTCCAGAGCTCGGGCTCGGTAATTGGACACATCGGTCCAGCCGCTCCGCGGCACGTGGGATCTTCCCAGGCCAGGGACCAAACCGGCGCCCCTTGCACTGCAAGGCGGTGTCCTTACCCACTGGACCACCAGGGAAGCCCGGTGCTTTATTTTTGTAGGCCTTTGGGAGCCACCATAGGTGACTGGGGAGGAGATAGCGGTCTAACATTATGTGCAAGATGGACTTCAGGAGAAAGATAGGGAAGAAATTAGAAATGTCATCTGTAATCCTGGCACAGATGAGAGTAGTGGCAGGGTTGACCGTGACAGGGACCACAGGACTTAGCCAGAAGACGTGGTTGTCCTCTCCTGTGGGTTAATAATTTAAAATATGAACACTACCTTTAATTCAAAGTATACTAGTTTGTTAAAAGGAAAAAAATATCCAAAATAAGCTTTAAGAACACATCTACTTTAGCATCTGATATTTTTCTGTGTGTGTGTTTTTGTTGTTTTTTCCAACATGGAAGTGGTGATGGTTCTTGTTCTCATGGAGCTTACAGTCTGGCCACAGAACATGGACAAAACATTTAAGTGCTTAACTGAATGTTAGAGGCAGAGGTACTGAGGAGCTGAGGGAGGTAAGGGTGGATCAGGTGCTGGAATCTCCAAGAAAGGCTGGAAGAAAGAGGACTCTGGTTAGTGCTTGAAGACTGTGTGAGGCCCAGCTTGGTAGAGAACAGGGTGAGGCGTTCAGGCAAAGGCACACTAACAGACTTGGGTATGGAGTGAAGACAGTGGCCCATGATGGGGCCATGAACACTAAATTGTACTGAGCAGCCAAGCTGGAAATGCAGCTTATAGTCAACTCCAGAGGGTGCTAGAACTCAGCTCAAATGGTGCTTTATTTTTTTTTTTTTTTAAAGATTTATTTATTTATTTTTTTTGGTGGGGGGGGGGGGGGGAGGGAGGGAAGCAGGCGGGCCACTTCTACTAGTCTTTCATTTGTCCATTTTCATCCATCTTTGTTCTTTGGCCCGTGTGGGCCTCCCATCACGGTGGCCTCTGTTGTCGCAGAGTGCCGGCTCTGGGCGCATGCGCTCCAGAGCTCGGGCTCGGTAATTGGACACATCGGTCCAGCCGCTCCGCGGCACGTGGGATCTTCCCAGGCCAGGGACCAAACCGGCGCCCCTTGCACTGCAAGGCGGTGTCCTTACCCACTGGACCACCAGGGAAGCCCGGTGCTTTATTTTTGTAGGCCTTTGGGAGCCACCATAGGTGACTGGGGAGGAGATAGCGGTCTAACATTATGTGCAAGATGGACTTCAGGAGAAAGATAGGGAAGAAATTAGAAATGTCATCTGTAATCCTGGCACAGATGAGAGTAGTGGCAGGGTTGACCGTGACAGGGACCACAGGACTTAGCCAGAAGACGTGGTTGTCCTCTCCTGTGGGTTAATAATTTAAAATATGAACACTACCTTTAATTCAAAGTATACTAGTTTGTTAAAAGGAAAAAAATATCCAAAATAAGCTTTAAGAACACATCTACTTTAGCATCTGATATTTTTCTGTGTGTGTGTTTTTGTTGTTTTTTCCAACATGGAAGTGGTATTTTCTATGATTAATCTGCTTTATACATCTGTTTCAATTAAGTAACTATAGAAAGAAAACTCATTGAATTGCTGTGGGTTTCTGAAATAGCCATAAGATTAACCTGTGGTAGGGAGCTACTAACAGGTATTGTGTGTACCTTCTAAAGATGAAACTAACACTAATCTGACTCATTAGAGTTTAAAGGATATTAAGAATGCCTTTTTATAGCAGAAAATCTGTAATAGAATTTTTAATTTTTAATTGGAGGATAATTGCTTTACAATGTTGTGTTTAATATAAATTTGATGATAAATTTATGTAGCTTTAAATAACAACTCTGCTCTAGCAGAGTTTGTTATTTGAAGAACACACACAAAGGAATAAGGGCGATTCATGGGCTTCCCTGGTGGCTTAGTGGTAAAGAATCCACCTGCCAATGCAGGAGACTCAGGTTTGATCCCTAATCCAAGAAGATCCCCTTGGAGAGGAAATGGCAGCCCACTCCAGTATTCTTGCCTGGGAAACCCCATGGACAAAGGAGATTGGTGGGCTACATGGAGTTGCAAAGAGTCAGACATGATTTAGCAACGAAACCAAAACAATGAAGTCATTTTAGTGAAGGCAAACAATGTGTGCCCTTGTATTATTCGTGGTCCAGTCTGGGTTATCCCCAAGTGTGCAAAGGACCACTGTGGATTATCCAAATAATCCAACATTCTCACACATTCATTTCTCTTACAGATGTTTCTTGTACCTCTCTGGATTTGAGAGGTACACTGGGATGTGTGTGCCCTCCCATGATCCTGATTGACAGTGTTCTCTGGGATTCCCTTCCAGCTCAGCTGGTAAAGAATCTGCCTGCAGTGCAGGAGACACTGGTTTGATTCTTGGGTCGGGAAGTTCCCCTGGAGAAGGGATAGGCTACCCACTCCATATTCTTGGGCTTCCCTGATGGCTCAGTTGGTAAAGAGTCTGCCTGCAATGCAGGAGACTTCGGTTCAGTCCCTGGGTTGGGAACATCCCCTGGAGAAGGGAAAGACTACACACTCCAGTGTTCTTACCTGGAGAATTCCATGGCTTGTCCATGGGTCGCAAAGAGTTGGACATGACTGAGTGACTTCAGTTTCACTTTTCACTGATATTTACCACACCTTCCAGAACTGTACCATGTCTCCTCTTTCAGGCACTTTATGTCCCTGTACCCTAGCAAGCTACTACTAATAATCTTGAAGTGCTAAAACATGTTTTGATAGGCTAGATGGCTCTTGTTACTTCTTTTGGCCAGATGTACCTCTACTGGATACTTGGTGGGGTGCTCAAGAGAATAGCTAAGAAGGTTCTGGAGTTACCAGATCATCAGGAAGAAGCTAACAGCTCTGGAGCAAGAACAGCTGCTACTTATTTTTTTTGGATGGGTTGGGGGGATACTTTTTTTGGACAGTGTTTAGTAGGAGTATTCAGATGATCAGTTAAAAAGACAAGGCTAGATCCCAGTAGTGACCAATGGTTCTTAAGCGTAGACCTTGGACCACATCGGACAAGGCTAGACATGGAAACCAAGAAGATCCCCTTGGAGAGGAAATCGCAGCCCACTCCAGTACTCTTGCCTGGGAAACCCCATGGACAAAGGAGATTGGTGGGCTACATGGAGTTGCAAAGAGTCAGACATGATTTAGCAACGAAACCAAAACAATGAAGTCATTTTAGTGAAGGCAAACAATGTGTGCCCTTGTATTATTCGTGGTCCAGTCTGGGTTATCCCCAAGTGTGCAAAGGACCACTGTGGATTATCCAAATAATCCAACATTCTCACACATTCATTTCTCTTACAGATGTTTCTTGTACCTCTCTGGATTTGAGAGGTACACTGGGATGTGTGTGCCCTCCCATGATCCTGATTGACAGTGTTCTCTGGGATTCCCTTCCAGCTCAGCTGGTAAAGAATCTGCCTGCAGTGCAGGAGACACTGGTTTGATTCTTGGGTCGGGAAGTTCCCCTGGAGAAGGGATAGGCTACCCACTCCATATTCTTGGGCTTCCCTGATGGCTCAGTTGGTAAAGAGTCTGCCTGCAATGCAGGAGACTTCGGTTCAGTCCCTGGGTTGGGAACATCCCTGGAAAAGGGGAAAGACTACACACTCCAGTGTTCTTACCTGGAGAATTCCATGGGTTGTCCATGGGTCGCAAAGAGTTGGACATGACTGAGTGACTTCAGTTTCACTTTTCACTGATATTTACCACACCTTCCAGAACTGTACCATGTCTCCTCTTTCAGGCACTTTATGTCCCTGTACCCTAGCAAGCTACTACTAATAATCTTGAAGTGCTAAAACATGTTTTGATAGGCTAGATGGCTCTTGTTACTTCTTTTGGCCAGATGTACCTCTACTGGATACTTGGTGGGGTGCTCAAGAGAATAGCTAAGAAGGTTCTGGAGTTACCAGATCATCAGGAAGAAGCTAACAGCTCTGGAGCAAGAACAGCTGCTACTTATTTTTTTTGGATGGGTTGGGGGGATACTTTTTTTGGACAGTGTTTAGTAGGAGTATTCAGATGATCAGTTAAAAAGACAAGGCTAGATCCCAGTAGTGACCAATGGTTCTTAAGCGTAGACCTTGGACCACATCGGCATTGGCATCACCTGGGAACTTACTAGAAATGAAAACTCTTGAGCCTCAAGTTGCATTCAGGAAAGTTTCCTGATTATTTCAGAAAACTGGAATATGGTCATAATAGTATGACTTAGAATTTAAATTCAATATCCTATCTAAAGAAATATATACATATGTATATATTTGCATTTTTCCCCATCATGCCTCTTTTATTTTTATATTTATTTTCATCCATCTTTTATTCTTTGGCATGTGTGGGTCTCCCGTCGCAGTGGCCTCTCTCACTGCAGAGCACTGGCTTGCAATTGGACATACCGGTCCAGCCGCTCTGAGGCATGTGCGATCTTCCCAGACATTGAACTGGTGCCCCTTGCACTGCAGGGCAGACTGTCTACCCACTGGACCACCATGGAAGTCCCTAAAGAAATATTTATTCTTATAAACTATATCTTCTGAATTAAAAGAGGCAGTTAATTTTTACATTGTTTCGTTTGGAGGAAATCTGTAATTTTGGAGTCAACAAGAGTTTGTGTCGCTCTTCTCATTAAATATTCATGTGTGCCATTTAGCTGTCCAAAAATGGCCTCAGGATCCTCCCCCACCTCCCCCGCCAAAGTGTTCAGGAGCCATCTCAGCTTCTGTGCCCTTGAGATGGTCTCTGGGAGGTGACTTTGACTGCTGTGGGAGAGATGCATCTCCCCATCTTCACTTGCAGCTTCATCAGTACTTTCACTGGCCACCGTGTCCTGGATGACCTCTGTGTCCAGCAGCTCCTGAGAGATGATGAGATCATCAACCTGAGCGATAAAGTCCTGGAAATTTATTTCATTTGGGGCAGAGGTGGCATGAGCCAGGGCATGCCATAGCTTGTGAATGGCAGTATCTGGTTGCCTGGCGGCTGCTTCTGTGTCAGAATCCACCAGTTCCTTAGGGATAATGCCTACCTTCTGCCAGCACTTCCCCACTGTGGACCCTTGACCAACCACCATGCTGCAGCAATCGTGTCAGTGGCCTGCCTGCCTGATGTCCATTTTTTTTGATCCTCACTGCTGTTGCGCTTGAGGAGGATCTGTTTTGGTGGCTCTTGTACAGTGCTTTCATGATATAGATTACTCCAAGATTCAGCAGCTGCAGGACGACAGTACAGTTTGAGGGCAACTACCCAACCTGAATCCTTTCCAAGCATGGAGATATGCTGTGAGCAGAGCTGTTGTCGATCAGCAGGAGGATCCGGCATGCCGCCTGCTTTGTCCTGGCATCCACTTACATCAGCCACGCATAAAACAGCTCCTGTGCTGTCCATGCAGGGGAGGCAGTGGACATTCTTGAGGCATCGTGGGTTGGCTGACCTACCAATAATCAATGGTCTCATTTTTTTCAGTCCCTGAAGCGTTGCAACAAAAGAATGCTGTCAACCGCTGCCTTGCTTTCTTGACCCCTCGAAAATGTCCCCCTTTAGCAGCACAGGTGTGCTGGGGAAGCAACTGAAGAAACACTCCTGTCTCATCAGCATTAAAGATAACATCTGGGCTGTAGTCAGCAATTAGTTTATAATTTCCCCTGCATGCCACTTGTTAACCTTATCTATTCCTAGATCGTTCATTAATCTCTCACTATCTTCTCTACAGATTGCTTTCAAAGCAATTCCATGGCAATCCTGAAATCTGTTCAGCCAGCCCACATTTGCTTGAAAACTGTCATAGCCAACCATGTTGGCCAAGTTGAGTGCTTTTTTTCCCAGATGACAGAACCAGTCACCAGAATGTTTTTGGCCTGGGTTTCTTGAAACAAAGCAAACACAGCCTTATCAATGTCGTCCTAGTGAGCATTACTTCTCTGCTGGGGTCCCTCCTGTACTTTTTTTTCCAAATTTGGCACAATCCTTTAAGAACGTGGACAAAATAGAAGGAGGGAGGCCGAATTCTTTTGTCACATGGCTTTACCTCTTGCCTGAGTCCGCAGCTTCCACAACTTTCCTTTTCCCCTCCAGGGAGAACTGCTGACACTTCTCGTCCCCCTTGTTTGATGTATCTGTAAGATGAGGGCCAGGCCACAACTACCAGGGCTGTGTCCATTTCTCCTCTTGGCTTGTTTTGCCACCAGTGTAGGAAACTGAGAAGACAAAATGGAGTGCCTATCAGGAACCAAAGATAATGGATTCTCCCTAAAGGATGGATTTAGGGTTTTTTTGGGGGGCGGGGGGGGGGCACTTCTATTGGTCTTTCATTTATCTTATTTTCATCCATCTTTTGTTCTCTGGCCTGTGTGGGCCTCCCATCGCAGTGGCCTCTGTCACTGCAGAGCACAGGCTCTGGGCGCATGCGCCCCAGAGCTCTGGCTTGGTAGTTGGACACACTGGTCCAGCCGCTCTGCAGTGCGTGGGATCCTCCCAGGCCAGGGATCGAACCGGCACCTCTTGCACTGCAAGGCCATGTCCTTACCCGCTGGACCACCAGGGAAGCCCCGGGTTCAGATTTTTAAAAATGGTATTAAAAAAATGGTCACGCCAAAGTCAAGAGATGGGATTCATGCTGCTGACTTTGTGTATAGATTATTTATACAGACTCATCATATGAATAGGATGTTTGAAATAGAAGAGATCTAGTCTAGTTTCCTCAAACTTTCTGAGCCTTCATAAAAATAATAAGTGTCTGGTCTGTCAGCCATGAGTATTACTGAAGTAATAGATAGTAAGAGAGCTCTGCAAATAGTGATGTGTTGTATAAATTCAAGGAATTATTATCTGGCTCATTTTACAGATACAGAAATTGAGGGCCCTGGGAAGAAGCCTACCCAGGTTCATATTGCTCAGAGTTCTTGACTTAGATTAGTGCTATTAGTGCCATGACATAGTCCTGTGTGAAATCCCACCACACAGTGATGTCTTCAGAGCTCTGTCACTGCTGGCTTGGAAGGACTTTTCACCAGGGGAAGATGTTTCTGGGAGCCACACACTGATTTAATAAATAATTACAGGTGCCAAGTGGTGCGCATACAGTGATGAACAACATGGTGAAGGTTCCTGCCCTTATGAGATACACAGTGTGATGTAGGGAGGTAAGAAGTGAACAGAAAAATTAGTTACTTCCAGAGTGTGATAAGTGTGATGAAGGCAATAAACATGATCCAGCAGTAGTAGTGTTGGTAACTGCCTGCTTAAACCTTTTATCACGAGAGTCCTCCAAGAACAAGAGAAGCTGCCATGCTTTTGGCTCTGAGACTTAGGCCACTACCTCTGCACACGTTTGTCCGTTCAAGGCATCCTGTCTGTGCTAAGCACTGTGCTTGATGTCAGCAACACAGAGATGAATGCAGCATAGTGCCTACCACCGAGGACACTACCAGGGTAGACAAAACTATAGAGTGTATGGAGTACTTTCATAAAGGTTAGAGAGTACTGTGGCCAAGAACACAGAAGTGGGATGATCAACTGGGTGGAACAGAGATGGGCAATGTACTTCTAAGAGGAAAGAAGATTGATGTTGGGATTTGAAGTATAAACAAATAGGAATTCATGAGATAGAAGGAAATAGGTGTAAAGGCAACAAAGTACTGTAGAAAATAAAAAGGCATGGTTGAGGGGTAAGTGTCTTTGGAGGAAAAAAAAAAGAATCTTCGGACAGTAAGAGGTCTTAGATTTTTTGTTTTTGGAATGACATGATCAGATTCACTTTTTTTTTTTTTGATTTGGCCTCTTTTATTGTTTTTTTATTTGTTTATTTTCATCCATCTTTATTCTTCGGCCTGTGTGGGCCTCTCATCGCAGTGGCCTCTCATTGCAGAGCTCCGGCTGTGGGTGCATGTGTTCCAGAGGTTGGCTCCCAGTTGGACACACCAGTCCAGCCGCTCAGCAGCACGTGGGATCCTCTCAGGCCAGGGATCAAACCGGTGCTCCCTGCACTGCAAGGTAGGCTCTCTACCCACTGGACCACCAGGGAAGCCCCCAGATTTGCATTTTAGAAAGTCTTTTGATTGCAAGGTGGAGAACCTAATGGGTAAAGTCCATTTTCCTAGAGAGATGGCCCTAAATATGAAAGTAAATGCAGGCTAGGCTAGTAGGCCATTCATAGTTGGGATATGTTAATTTGAGTTCAACAAGAATCTCCTGAAGGCTTTTAAGCAAGATGACTGCTGTGTGAAGGATGGAATGGAAGGTTGTCAGAGGAAAAAGAGGAGAAGAGGAGGCTGCTGCAAGAGTCAGATCTGAGATAATGGTGGCTTGGACTAGAGTGATGGTGGAGATGGTAAGAAGTGGTCAGTTCGGGACTTATTTCTCCAGATCTTGGTGACAGAATGGATGTGAGGTGCAAGAGGAGTCAAGCATAGCACCCAGATTTCTGGCTTGAGCACTTAGCAATTGAGTTGATGGTGATGCTGTTTACTGAAATGAGTACCAGTTACTGGTTCTTAACAAATATTATTTGTTATTAATACTGTAATGCTTAGTACAACTTACATGTGGTGGGACTGGGATTCCAACCCTAGGAGGCTCAGCACAAAACTAACATTCTGAACCCTACAGCGTGCCATATGGCTTGTTTCGGGAACAACCAGTACTGAGAAAAAGATGTGGAAAGAGAATGAATCAAGAGCCAAATCAAGACCTTGAAGGTCAAGATAAGTTTTATTCTCAATAAACAAGAGGACACTGGAGGGTCTTAAGCAGCTAGTGACCTAATCAGACTTACAGTGCAAAAGGATAAATCTACATGTTGTGCAGAGAACAACAGATTGTAGAGGGGAACGAGAGGAGACGGGGAGAGATCACATCAGTTCAGGCATTTACGGTGACTAGAAGAAGGCTGGGGACAATGGCAGACAGAGAAAGGTGATAGTGGTTATGACAGACTTGCACGGTGATAAGAGTGTGGGGACATGTATAAGTGCAGGACCATCTGTGACATCGGCAGAAAGGGACAATACATTTCTTTGGGGGGGGGGGCGGACTTGCTTTTATTTTTATTTTGTACAGAGTTTTGTTGTTTACTGCCAGACATCAACCTGAATCCGCCATAGGTATACGTATGTTCCTCTGCCCAATACGTTTATCTGATTCCACATGTCATTCAATTCTGTTTGAATCAGTCACTACCATTACTGTGTGTAGGACAGTGGGATAGATAGATCGCAGGCAGATCCCGGGTGAGGAGGACGGCTCGATGAAGCAGTAAGTAAGCACCCTACCCTGAACAAGCGACATGGGGTCAGGCCGTGAACGCCGTGCGGGGGTTCGTGCTGAGGCTCCCTGGCCCCAGGTGGCTTAGACAGACGGGGCGGGGCCTCAACGCCACGGTCAGCACAGCCCCGCCCCATTTACCTGAACGCTCTACGGCAACGCCCGGGGGCTCAGACTGTCCACCGCGGGCGGCCGCAGCTTCCCCCGCTTCCAGGGACCTAGAGAAGGAAGCAGTCGGTCCGCTTCCGCAGCCTCGCTTTAAGCCTCTAAGCAGTTTCTCTGGGCCCGCCCCGGAGCCCAGGCTGGGCTATCGCGCTTGCGCCAAGGGTCGCACGCAGTCACGCGCCGCCGGCCGCTTCCGGTGCGCCGCGAGGGCTGCCGGGACGGGTCTCCCTAGCGATCCGAGGTGTGCTGCCGCTGCTACTGTTGCTGCTACTGCGGCTGGTCTGGTGCCGCGGCGACGCCCGTGTCCCTGCTGTCTTCCTCGGGCTCCCCGGGGTTTGATCCCCGGGGCCCTCGGCAGGCGTCGGTGAAGAGCCTGCGGAGCGGACCTGTGATCCCACACCCTCCCTCCACGACCCCATACCGGGACTCCGAGGAAGGGGAGCGAAAGGGACTGTCGCGACTCCGCGCCGTGTGTCGCCGGGCGGGGCTGTGGGGCCGGGGCTCCTCTAGCCCCCGGGATGCGCGCGCGAGCCCTCGTCTCCACTTCCTTGTTGCCTCTGCCACGACTGGAGCCGCCTCTCGCCGACAGCGGGGAGCGCAAGTGCGCCGGCCAGCCCCCTCGTCGAGCCCCTTGGCCGGCCGCCTCCGGGTATGTGAGCCGCGCGGCTAGCACGCTTCTCCAGGTAAGTACCGCCCTCTTTTTGGGGCGGACTTGCTTTTATTTTTATTTTGTACAGAGTTTTGTTGTTTACTGCCAGACATCAACCTGAATCCGCCATAGGTATACGTATGTTCCTCTGCCCAATACGTTTATCTGATTCCACATGTCATTCAATTCTGTTTGAATCAGTCACTACCATTACTGTGTGTAGGACAGTGGGATAGATAGATCGCAGGCAGATCCCGGGTGAGGAGGACGGCTCGATGAAGCAGTAAGTAAGCACCCTACCCTGAACAAGCGACATGGGGTCAGGCCGTGAACGCCGTGCGGGGGTTCGTGCTGAGGCTCCCTGGCCCCAGGTGGCTTAGACAGACGGGGCGGGGCCTCAACGCCACGGTCAGCACAGCCCCGCCCCATTTACCTGAACGCTCTACGGCAACGCCCGGGGGCTCAGACTGTCCACCGCGGGCGGCCGCAGCTTCCCCCGCTTCCAGGGACCTAGAGAAGGAAGCAGTCGGTCCGCTTCCGCAGCCTCGCTTTAAGCCTCTAAGCAGTTTCTCTGGGCCCGCCCCGGAGCCCAGGCTGGGCTATCGCGCTTGCGCCAAGGGTCGCACGCAGTCACGCGCCGCCGGCCGCTTCCGGTGCGCCGCGAGGGCTGCCGGGACGGGTCTCCCTAGCGATCCGAGGTGTGCTGCCGCTGCTACTGTTGCTGCTACTGCGGCTGGTCTGGTGCCGCGGCGACGCCCGTGTCCCTGCTGTCTTCCTCGGGCTCCCCGGGGTTTGATCCCCGGGGCCCTCGGCAGGCGTCGGTGAAGAGCCTGCGGAGCGGACCTGTGATCCCACACCCTCCCTCCACGACCCCATACCGGGACTCCGAGGAAGGGGAGCGAAAGGGACTGTCGCGACTCCGCGCCGTGTGTCGCCGGGCGGGGCTGTGGGGCCGGGGCTCCTCTAGCCCCCGGGATGCGCGCGCGAGCCCTCGTCTCCACTTCCTTGTTGCCTCTGCCACGACTGGAGCCGCCTCTCGCCGACAGCGGGGAGCGCAAGTGCGCCGGCCAGCCCCCTCGTCGAGCCCCTTGGCCGGCCGCCTCCGGGTATGTGAGCCGCGCGGCTAGCACGCTTCTCCAGGTAAGTACCGCCCTCGAGCGCCGCGCTGCACCTGGGAATTGCGGCTCTCTGAGCCCTGTGCCTCTTCCTCAAAGTAGGAGCAGTGAGCCTTAGTCTTCTCTCGCATTCGTTATCTTTGAGACGTCTAAGGCCCATAGGCCAACCGTGGCCCACGGTTGTGCTGTCAAAGGCCATGTAGTGAGGTTCCGAGGAGTATCTGATGGGACAGTGAAAGTGTGCCTCACATTTCAGGTACTGCCTTACTCCTCTTTTGCAGAGGAGAAAACTGAGGCTTGAGAGTGTGATTAGATTTGCTCAAGGTCATAGAACTCTGCATGCGTGCTGTTAACGTGCATGAATTAGTATCCTGATCTGCCCTCCAGAGGCCTTGCTTTCACCCTTTATATTATCTTGGCTTTTATATTATCATTATTATTATTATTATTTGCAATTTTCCTGCTGAGGCCTAGGATCAGAAAACACTTTTGAACCCAGGCTTAAACCCGGCTGGTCAAACAGGTCAAAACCTAGGGTAAACTCTTCCTGCCTCTACCCCAATGTGGCTTAATGACTTTGTTTTCTAACTTGTTTTGCTCTGGTTGCCAAAACCCTGTATGTCATTCTTTACAGAAGCTCCTTTGCAGTTGTTTTCTCTGCAAGATTCAAGGGCTGAGAAGTAAATTATTAAAGGCCAAAAAAGCACATCTCCATGTAGCCTTGATTCAAACCCTAGCTCCCTTACCCGGTGAAGGCTCTGGCCTGTTTCCTGCCCAGCCAAGTGTGGGTTACGTTCTTTTCCAGAATGCACTGTAACAGAATGGGGAGCAAGGTGGCGGGGGTGGGGGGGTGGTGTTTGTTCTGTTTGCCAGTGATAAGGGAAGTTATTGAAATAATGTATTCTTAACCTTGGGCTTATCTTTAAGAGTTATAGGTGAAATATTTATCTGCATTTTCTGGGAGACAGTTTTCCCACCTTCCTTTCCCTAGGAAAGGCTATAGGTAGATTTTGTTTCTTAGACCAGTTAAGGCTGTCTGACAGATTACCGTTTACACCTGAGTGGTTCAGTGCCTTAGTCACTAACCGTGTGTGGTTATTTAAACTAATTACAGTTAAACGAAGTCAATTCAGTTCTTCATCACATGATCTGTATTTCAGGTGCTCAGTAGCTGTAAGTAGCCACCATTTTGGAGGAGCACAGGTGAAGAAGACTTCTATCATTGCAGAAGGTTAATAGAACAGTGCTGGTTTACAGTGTTGCCAGTGGAGATGGGAGCCATGTAGTATAATGGAAAGGCTCACAGTTGGATTTTTTTTTTTACTTATTTGGCTGACTGGGTCTTAGTTGTGGCACATGAACTTCTTAGTTGCAGCATGTGGGTTCTAGTTCCCTGACCAGGGATCGGTGGGTCTCCTGCACTGGGAACTCAGAGTCTTCACCACTGGACCACCAGGGAGGTCCCACAGTTGGATTTTTGAGTTAAAAAAATCTGCCTTTCAAGTCCCTGGGTGAGGTGGCTTTGGGCAGGTCATTAAGCATTCCAGCCACAGACTATTCGTCTTTAATATTGAATCCTTTTTGTATAGCACTTGACTGTTCCCTGAGCCTTATCACTATAAATCTGTGGTAAGGTGGGTGAGACATCTCTCTTTTTAGTGTGTAAAAAGAGAATTGATCTTAAGGACCTGTCCAAAGTCACACGAGCTGGCAGAGTGTGAAGAAATTTATGTATATTGGCACTTATTACACGTTTGAATGAATGGCAGTCAGTGAAACATTTTTGCTTAAGGCAAGAAACATAAGGAAGTGTCCAAAACTGACTCCTGGCCAAGAATTTACTTGGTACCATATGGAATTCCTATAACGTAGGGCTAATAAATCTTTGAATTGAAGGATTACTGATTGTCCCATGAGTGAATATAAGTGAAAAGGCTAAGCTAGTGATCCCAGATTTGCCTAGTCAGGAATCACCTGGGGTACTCATTAAGGATGTTGTTGTTCAGTTGCTAGGTCATGTCCAACCCTTGGCAACCCCATGGACTGCGGCACTCCAGGCTTCCCTGTCCTTCACCATCTCCCAAAGCTTGCTCAAACTCAGGTTCATTGAGTCGGTGATGCTATCCGACCATCTCCTCCTCTGTCTCCCTTTCTCCTCTCACCCTCAATCTTTCCCAGCATCAAGGTCTTTTCCAGTGAGTCAGCTTTTTGCATCAGGTGGTCAAAGTATTGGAGTTTCAGCATGAAAGGCTTCCCCAGTGGCTCAGCTGGTTATGAATCTGCCTATAATGCAGGAGACACAGGAGACTAGGCTTCGATCCCTGGTGCAGGAAAGTCCCCTGAAAGAGACAAATAGCAACCCACTCCAGTATTCTTGCCTAGAGAATCCCATGGACAGAGGAGCCTTGTGGGTATAGTCCAAAGCATCGAAAAGAGTCAGACATGACTAAGCACATGGCATAAAAACCTTGTTAAGGATACAGATTGCCATGCCTTTTAGAGATACAGATTAGAAGGGCTGAGGTGGAACCCGGAAACCTGTATATTTAGTAAGTTCCCTAGGTGCTTCTTAGGATCCATCTGCTGAATTTGGGAAATTACTGAGTCTTAAGGCCCTGGCAGAGATAAAGGCTCCTTGGTTTGGGAGACTGCTGTTCCCTCTAGGTTAAATTCTTAACACTTGTTTGTGTTTGACTTTCCTCTAGCCATGGATGCGTCGTATGATGGTACTGAGGTAACTGTCGTAATGGAGGAAATTGAGGAAGCCTACTGTTATACCTCCCCTGGGCCACCTAAGAAGAAGAAAAAGTATAAAATACATGGAGAAAAGGCCAAGAAACCCAGGTTAGCTAACACACTTTGGTAGCTGGCATTTATAAACAGAAGCTGCTTGTAGAGCTGTGTTGAAGACAGCTTTCGGCTGTGTCCAGGTTCATTGAAAGTGCCATGTCAGTTGTTGAAGTCTCCTGATGGGTAGTGAGGTCGCGGGGGAGGGAGTGGGGAGTAGGAATTAGCCAGTTGATGCCAGCAGTTGTCATTTTTTCTCCAATTATGGTCTTTTTTCTAGGCTGAAGCAGGAAATACGCATCCAAATGGTGGGACACTCTATACAAGAGAACCATGTTATGCATTATTAATACCACTGTTGTTTAAATATTTAATTAGGGCATCAATAAAAATATGAAACTATAAGTAGCACCATTGGCACCTATAGAGAATATCCAGATCGTAGCTCTAACCTCTCTCTTAACTGTGAACACTGCAGACTTCTTGCTGAGGTTCCCGGTGCTGGGTCACCTGGATAGGTCTGCTTGCTTCCCTCTGTTGGCCTCGGCTAGGTGCTGTTTACCAGTGAGATGACCACAGGCTGTGTCATGAGGAGGGTGTGAGTGGTAATCAGTCCTCCAACCTTTTCTTGGAAGTGGAACGAAAGGCCACTTTTATTTATTTTTGCCCATTTTAGCATTTAAAGCCCATTATCCCTGCAGAAAAAGCAGCAGTGGGAAAGTAAAGCAGACAAGCCTTTGCTTCAAGGTTTCTGGAAGGAGAAACCTCCTCTCATTCATCCTCTGGGGCTGTTATTTGAATGCTTATTTGCTCAGTCTCTGTTAAGAGAAATGCTTTTGAAATGAAAAGCTGGGTTTTATACTTAGCTCACCACTACTCAGATATGGTGGAGTTTACTGGTCGAGTGAGTGAAGCCTCATGAAGTCCTTGCCTCCCCAGGTCTGCTTACCTTCTGTACTATTACGACATTTACTTGAAAGTGCAGCAGGAACTCCCCCACCTTCCCCAGTCTGAGATCAATAAGAAGATCAGTGAGAGCTGGCGGCTTCTCAGTGTGGCCGAGAGGAGTTACTACTTGGAGAAAGCCAAACTCGAGAAAGAAGGTTTGGATCCTGTAAGTAAATTTTTCCCCCCTTTTTAGCTCATACCTCCATTGCCCTAGTGGTAAGGCTTGGGGAGTCCAACCGCTTGATCTCTTTCCATCTCTTTTTTTTTTTTTAAGATTTATTTATTTATTTATTTTGGGCGGGGGTCGGGTTGGGGAGGGAGGGGAGCGGGCGGGCCACTTCTATTGGTCTTTCACTTCTCTATTTTCATCCGTCTTTGTTCTTTGGCTCCTGTGGGCCTCCCATCGCGGTGGCGTCTATCGTTGCAGAGCGCCGGCTCTGGGCGCATGCGCTCCAGAGCTCTAGCGCGGTGATTGGACACATCGGTCCAGCCGCTCCGCGGCACGTGGGATCTTCCCAGGCCAGGGATCTAACCGGCACCCCTTGCACAGCAAGGTGGTGTCCTTACCCACTGGACCACCAGGGGAAGCCCCATCTCTTTTCTTGAGAAAACTTTGAATTGAGTCCTTTTTACCTTTCTTGAGCCTGGTATTGTCTGTTTCCAGTTTCTCTCTCTTTCCTTTTTTTTGGGATTGAACCTGGGCCGTGGTAGTGAAAGCACTGAGTGCGAACCCCTGGACTGTCAGGGAATTCCCTCTCTGTTTTCATTTTGGTGATGCTTTGCACGCTTCTGTAGTCTTTGCTCGCAGTAATACATGGCCTCCAGTGATCCTTAAGTTGCTTTTCAGAATTTTAGCAAAACCTGGAGTCTCTTGTCCTTGCAAGTAGGTAGTGTTACTTTCCTTTCATAGAGTAGTTTTGCAGATGATTTTCCTACACTGTGGATTTTCATGTCATCAGAGAAGTGTGAGTATAACTAATTAGTGTTGTGCTGACTAGTCTCAGTTATTACATAATCAGCAATTTGGCAGGTCTAGAGGTCAACACAGCTGCTTGATATAAGGCCACATTCTTTTTTTACCACCTGTGGTATTGAACTGTGCTAGAATGAAAAGTGCAAGGCTCGAGCTGAAGTTTATGGGGAGATTGAGACTTCGAATATTTGCATTAAAGAATAAATAACAAGGCACTTAAGTTTGTGTCTGGCAGCCATTTTGTTATTTCTAGTTAACAATAATGTACTGACAGCTTTTAAAACTGCTTTTTTAAAAATATATATGTTTGTATTTATTTATTTGGCTTCACTGGGTTTTTTTTTTAGTTGTGGCATGTGGGATCTAGTTTCCTGACCAGGGACTGAACCAGAGGCCCCTGCACTGGGACCACAGAGTCTTAGCCAATGGACTAACAGGGAAGTCCCCAAAACTATTTTTCTTTCTTTTTTTTTTTTTTAAAAAAAAAACCCTGAAATTTCTGCAGGAAAAATAACCTTGTTATTGCAAGTTGAAACCTTTTCACCTTAGCTCCTTTTTCCCCAAGTGAAGCACGTGTCTCTAATTGCTTTTTTTTTCTTTTGGCCACTTCTATTGATCGTTCATTTATTTATTTTTCATCCATCTTTGTTCTTTGGCCTGTGTGGGCCTCCCATCGCAGTGGCCTCTCCTGTGTCAGAGCACCGGCTCTGGGCGCGTGCGCTCCAGAGCGCCGGCTCAGTAATTGGACACATCGGTCCAGCTGCTCTGTGGCACGTGGGATCTTCCCAGGCCAGGGCTCGAATTGGCGCCCCTTGCACTGCAAGGCGGTGTCCTTACCCAGTGGATCACCAGGGAAGCCCCCTAACTGCTTTTTTGATCATGGAGAGCAAAGGTTCTTCAGGAGTGCAAAAGCTATGTTACAGCAGAACAGGTTGCATTTCCCGTAGGGGAGCCTGTCTGCTGCTGAGTGCCATTTAGATTAGCTTGTCCTTGTTGGCCTGGCATTTCTCTTTGAAGACTCTGTTACCTGCCGTCTGGAGAGGCCACTTTGCTACTCCTCTAGATGTTTGTTTGTAAGCTGTGATACTAGAAAGCAGTCCCTCTTTACGTAGGTGGCCTCTAGGAACCATTCTCTTTGGTTTTCCTATCATAAAGCCCATGATACAAGAAAATTTTCTTTAATCCTGAAGTTATATGGTCTCTAAAAAAAAAAAACTTTAATTTTTTGGCCATGTGGGATCCTAGTTCTCCGACCAGGGTGTCAAACCCATGCCCTTTTCATTAGAAGTAGAGTCCTAACAACTAGGCCTCCAGGGAAGTCCTGTGATAAGATTTTTAACACTGGACATTAGTATAGGTCCTTACTAAGACGTCTTTTAAATTTAAGTAGATCATCTCTAGTGATTTTTTCTTATCCATATGTAAATTTGTATCTACCATCATCTCTGCCACTATCCACAAGATCATGGATGAACTAGCCAGGTGGCGCTAGTGGCAAAGAACCTGCCTGCCAGTGCAGGAGACTAAAGAGATGTGGGTTTGATCCTTGGGTCCTGAAGATCCCCTGGAGGAGCGCATAGCTGTCCACTCCAGTATGCTTACCTGGAGAATCTCATGGACAGAGAAGCTTGGTGGGCTATAGTCCATAGCATTGCAGACAGTTGGACACAGAAGCAACTTAGCACACATGCACGTATTAACTAGCTATGACTTTGGAAGGATCACTTAACCTTTGAGTCCTGCTTTCTTCATTTGTAAAATGGGGATGATAATATCTTTTCACAGTGTTTAAATAGCTAACGTCAAACACCTAGCTGAGTTTTTAGAACATACTGACTTGGTCAGTAAATATCAATCTTTAGTAGATTAAACGTCTGGTGACCATGTAATAAGAAAAGGTGACGGGGCTTCCCTGGTGGTCCAGTGGGTAAGGACAATCCTTGAAAGTGGATCACCAGAAGCCCTAACTGCTTTTTGATCATGGAGAGCAAAGGTTCTTCAGGAGTGCAAAAGCTATGTTACAGCAGAACAGGTTGCATTTCCCGTAGGGGAGCCTGTCTGCTGCTGAGTGCCATTTAGATTAGCTTGTCCTTGTTGGCCTGGCATTTCTCTTTGAAGACTCTGTTACCTGCCGTCTGGAGAGGCCACTTTGCTACTCCTCTAGATGTTTGTTTGTAAGCTGTGATACTAGAAAGCAGTCCCTCTTTACGTAGGTGGCCTCTAGGAACCATTCTCTTTGGTTTTCCTATCATAAAGCCCATGATACAAGAAAATTTTCTTTAATCCTGAAGTTATATGGTCTCTAAAAAAAAAAAACTTTAATTTTTTGGCCATGTGGGATCCTAGTTCTCCGACCAGGGTGTCAAACCCATGCCCTTTTCATTAGAAGTAGAGTCCTAACAACTAGGCCTCCAGGGAAGTCCTGTGATAAGATTTTTAACACTGGACATTAGTATAGGTCCTTACTAAGACGTCTTTTAAATTTAAGTAGATCATCTCTAGTGATTTTTCCTTATCCATATGTAAATTTGTATCTACCATCATCTCTGCCACTATCCACAAGATCATGGATGAACTAGCCAGGTGGCGCTAGTGGCAAAGAACCTGCCTGCCAGTGCAGGAGACTAAAGAGATGTGGGTTTGATCCTTGGGTCCTGAAGATCCCCTGGAGGAGCGCATAGCTGTCCACTCCAGTATGCTTACCTGGAGAATCTCATGGACAGAGAAGCTTGGTGGGCTATAGTCCATAGCATTGCAGACAGTTGGACACAGAAGCAACTTAGCACACATGCACGTATTAACTAGCTATGACTTTGGAAGGATCACTTAACCTTTGAGTCCTGCTTTCTTCATTTGTAAAATGGGGATGATAATATCTTTTCACAGTGTTTAAATAGCTAACGTCAAACACCTAGCTGAGTTTTTAGAACATACTGACTTGGTCAGTAAATATCAATCTTTAGTAGATTAAACGTCTGGTGACCATGTAATAAGAAAAGGTGACGGGGCTTCCCCTGGTGGTCCAGTGGGTAAGGACACCGCCTTGCAGTGCAAGGGGCACCGGTTCGATCCCTGGCCTGGGAAGGTCCCACGTGCCGCGGAGCGGCTGGACCGATGTGTCCAGTCACCGAGCCGGAGCTCTGGAGCGCATGCGCCCAGAGCTGGCGCTCTGCGACAACAGACGCCACCGCGATGGGAGGCCCACAGGAGCCAAAGAACAAAGACAGATGAAAACAGAGAAATGAAAGACCAATAGAAGTGGCCCGCCCGCTCCCCTCCCTCCCCAACCCGACCCCCGCCCAAAAATAAAAATAAATAAATAAATCTTTAAAAAAAAAAAAAAAAAGAAAAGGTGACATTTAATGAGCATCTGAGCTGTGCCAAGACTGGGTGAGGTTTTATATGCTCTTTGACCTCTCCCCATATACCTGGTATGCAGGTGGGACCCTCCTACATGGCTACTGTGGGACCCCTGTCCCTTGGCAGCCCTTCAGGTCTCTGGGCAAGTGGCAGGGCCCGTGGTGACAGGGTCATTCCTTGCAATGTGTAAGAACAGCATCCATGCTGCCCTGGTTTCTCTGTTCTTGGATTTTTTGATAAAGTCCAGACCAGTTTATGTATTTGCCACTATTGAGTTTTGTTCTCTTGACCTGTCAGCTTCAAAGGGTGACTTGAGAATATTGTTTCTTCATTATCTCTCCAGGAAAGGCTCCATAAAGTATTCGGACAGTCTTTCAGTTTGACCTGAGTGCTTCTTTTAACTTTCATCTCTGAGTGCTTCCTTTGTAGCCTAAGAGTTTCATGGACTTCTTTTGATTTATTTAAGGATCCTTTTGTAATTGACTTAGTTCCTTTTAAATGATGCTTCTGAAATTAGTTTTTGATTCGTTTAGTTTGAATTTTCTATCTTCCTTATTGAGTAGCTTTCAATGTAAATTGAAAAACTACAGGCACCATTTTCTTGCCAGTTAGCCATGCAAAGCTGTGCTTCTAGTACCTGGTCTTCTAGCTCCTTAGAAGACCTGGCCTGGAGTCTTGATCTTACTTGCTAATTTCAATCTTTAGTAGATTAAACGTCTGGTGACCATGTAATAAGAAAAGGTGACGGGGCTTCCCCTGGTGGTCCAGTGGGTAAGGACACCGCCTTGCAGTGCAAGGGGCACCGGTTCGATCCCTGGCCTGGGAAGGTCCCACGTGCCGCGGAGCGGCTGGACCGATGTGTCCAGTCACCGAGCCGGAGCTCTGGAGCGCATGCGCCCAGAGCTGGCGCTCTGCGACAACAGACGCCACCGCGATGGGAGGCCCACAGGAGCCAAAGAACAAAGACAGATGAAAACAGAGAAATGAAAGACCAATAGAAGTGGCCCGCCCGCTCCCCTCCCTCACCGCACCCCCGCCCAAAATAAATAAATAAACAAATCTTTAAAAAAAAAAAAAAAAGAAAAGGTGACATTTAATGAGCATCTGAGCTGTGCCAAGACTGGGTGAGGTTTTATATGCTCTTTGACCTCTCCCCATATACCTGGTATGCAGGTGGGACCCTCCTACATGGCTACTGTGGGACCCCTGTCCCTTGGCAGCCCTTCAGGTCTCTGGGCAAGTGGCAGGGCCCGTGGTGACAGGGTCATTCCTTGCAATGTGTAAGAACAGCATCCATGCTGCCCTGGTTTCTCTGTTCTTGGATTTTTTGATAAAGTCCAGACCAGTTTATGTATTTGCCACTATTGAGTTTTGTTCTCTTGACCTGTCAGCTTCAAAGGGTGACTTGAGAATATTGTTTCTTCATTATCTCTCCAGGAAAGGCTCCATAAAGTATTCGGACAGTCTTTCAGTTTGACCTGAGTGCTTCTTTTAACTTTCATCTCTGAGTGCTTCCTTTGTAGCCTAAGAGTTTCATGGACTTCTTTTGATTTATTTAAGGATCCTTTTGTAATTGACTTAGTTCCTTTTAAATGATGCTTCTGAAATTAGTTTTTGATTCGTTTAGTTTGAATTTTCTATCTTCCTTATTGAGTAGCTTTCAATGTAAATTGAAAAACTACAGGCACCATTTTCTTGCCAGTTAGCCATGCAAAGCTGTGCTTCTAGTACCTGGTCTTCTAGCTCCTTAGAAGACCTGGCCTGGAGTCTTGATCTTACTTGCTAACTGTGTGTTTTGGGAAAGTTTACCATGTCGAGCTTCAATAGGCATGATAAAGTACTGAACTTAATATTGTTTTTAAGGTCAGGAAAGTATTTTCTAAACCTTCCTAGGGCAGTGTTAATGTTTGAATTCTCCCAGCCCCCACTATATTCAGGCCCTTATCAGATACCCACTTCCCTGTACATCTTCTCTCATGAAGCTGTCTTTGCAAGTTTAGGAGAAGCCAGTGATGTCAGAATCCTTCCTTGCTTCCCTGAGATCCAGTGTGGCCTATTGGTTTGTATCTTATGCTTTTAAATGTTTCATTGAGCATTATATGTTCTGGCTAAATCTTCAGCTACTTTGGAATCCTGAAGTATCAGAGCTAGAAAAGATCTCATAAATAGCCAGATTCAGCTCCCTCGTTTTATGTATAAGTCAGCAGGGCTCAAAATGGGGAAAAAATTTGTTTAAGACTTAGCTCAGCTGGTAAAGAATCTGCTTGCAATGCCAGAGACCCTGTTTCAACTCCTGGGTTGGGAAGATCCTCTGGAGAATGGATAGGCTCCCGCCTTCCACTAATGGCCTTCCTTGTTGGCTCAGATCATAGAGAATATGTCTGCAATGCAGGAGACCTGGGTTTGATTCCTGGGTTGGAAAAATCCCCTGGAGTAGGGCACGGCAACCCACTCCAGTATTCTTGCCTGGAGAATCCCCATGGACAGAGGAGCCTGTTGGGCTTCAGTCCATGGGGTTGCAAAGAGTTGGACACAGCTCAGCAACTAAGCCTAGCACAGCACAGCAAGCCAGATCTGGGATTTCACCTCACATTTGCAAGATGCCAAGGTCATTGCCCCTTCTGGAATCTCATCCTCTCTTCTCTTTTGTGGCTGAGCGAGTAAGTTGCATTGACTGCAGTGTGGTTCACATGAAGAAGACATTACTGTTGGCATAGGCTGACTCTAAGTCTTAGGTCAAGAGAATGGAGTCTTTCTGGTTCCTTTGCTGGAAAACAACAACAAAAAAGTAACTTATACATGTATAACCATACGGTCTTACTCCATTTATCTCTATTTGTCTCTCCAACCTGGCTTCTTCACCCTCAGAACTCTAAGCTCTCTGGACTGACTGCTGTGGTTCCGGACATCCCAGGTTTCCGCAGGATCCTCCCTCGCTCGGATTACATCATCATCCCCAAGAGCAGCCTGCAGGAGGAGCGGAGCTGCCCTCAGCTAGAGCTGTGTGTGGCCCAGAACCAGATGTCCCCTAAAGGACCCTCTCTTGTGTCCAACACTGCCCTGGAGTCAGTGCCCAGCCATGCAGGCATGGCAGAACAGTGCGTGGCTGTGGAGGCCTTAGCTGAGGAGGTGGGAGCCCTTGCCCAGCCTGGTGCTGTACAGGAGATCGCCACCTCTGAGATCCTTGGCCAGGATGTGCTCCTAAATGAGGCTTCCCTGGAGGTAGGGGAGAGCCACCAACCTTACCAGACAAGCCTGGTAATTGAAGAGACCTTAGTGAACGGCTCGTCAGACCTTCCCATTGGCAGCCTGGCTGTGCCCCACCCCCAGGTGGGAGAGAGCATGTCTGTGGTGACACTCGTGAGGGTAAGTGACTTTGGCACTGTGCTTTTGCTTTGCCTGGAATCGTTAGAACAGCAGCTAGCACCGTGTAGCGTGATTCTGGACTAGTGCTAATGAGGAGCTGGTGTGGCACTTCTGCAGTTGGACTGCAGTTGTCTTGAACCTTCTTGCCCTAGGCTTGGTCCAGAGTCCTCTTCCATTTCTCAGGCACTCTCACAGCTCCTCTTACCCCATGTAGCCAGTGTTTTCTTCACATGAGATAAGGTACTTTAGCAGGAGGGATGGGAATGATATTGGGGCTATTTTTGCGTCAAAGCCAGGATCTAACAGGTCTGTCTGTTGGCATTAGTTAGACCTTTATGTTCCCTTACGATTGTTTCAGCAAACACAATAGCATCTCAGACTGTTCAGGAGAATTTTTAGATGGTCTTCTTGGGCAAAGAGTAAATAGAAAGAAGTTCTTTTCACGGTCAGGTTGATGGGACTAATAGCTGAGAAAGAAGGGGGAAGTCTCTTCCCAGTGGCTTTCCTGTCATGCCCAGTTGAAGAGAGAGAGCAGCGATCTCAGTGATTCCACAGCCTGGGCCCCTGAAGTGGAGAGTGAGAAGCTGCCACCAGGCTCGCTCACCCTGGGTAGAATGGCACCCTCAGAGAGGTGGTTGTCCTGCTCAGGCTTAGAGGACTGGCATGCAGTGCCCCTCTGGCCTTGCTGGATGAGAGCACCTAACCCCTGGAAAGTCTTCCACTCCAGGCGTAAATTTTACCATTTGTCGCCACAGTGCTGTTTATGCGAATGAAGCATGCCACTGGCCTCGTTAAGGTAGATGAATGGGTTGCTAAGAACATTAGTCAGGGTCAGAAGAATTGGTTTCTTTCACTGACTGCTTATGTGATCTTAGGAGACTTAATTCTCTCAACTTATCCTCAGTTTTCTCATTTGTAAAATGAGGGTAGTGGTTTTCTCTGTCTCTCTTCTTAAATTTTTATTTTGAGATAATTGTAGATTCATACATTTTCTTGATGCATCCACTGGATAAGCATATTATTGTGGTTATTGGACTTTTTGTCTTCAGTGTGTGAGTGGTCCTGGGTGCCCTTCCCTCCATCTCAGTTTAACTGTCTTCTCTCCCTGCTCCCACAGGATTCCAGTGAGAGCACCTCCTCTGCACCAGCCACCCAGTTCATCATGTTGCCTCTACCTGCCTACTCAGTTGTAGAGAACCCCACCTCCATCAAACTGGTTAGTATGTGGGGAGTTGATGGAGATTCAAGCTCCATAAGAATTCCCTTTTGGGTATTTTCCTAAAATTCTTAAACTTAGGGCCCTGGGACTGGTAGAGATCTCAGATTTTCTGGTTCAGGTATTCTTAACTGGCTTCCCTGGTAGCTCAGCTGGTGAAGAATGCACCAGAAGTGGGGAGACCCCAGTTCACTTCCTGGATCAAGAAGTTCCCCTGGAGAAGAAATTGGCTACCCACTCCAGTATGCTTGCCTGGACAATTCCATGGCTTGCCCATGGGGTCGCAAAGAGCTGGACACAACTGAGTGACTTTCACTTCATTCTCAACTAGGGGTAAGGGAGTGAGGGAGGGTCTGTGAACTGAACGCCACAGGATCCATGAACAACTCAGGTTACATACAGACTTTTCTCCTTGAGAAAGTATTTTCCTGGAATAGGTTCTATGGCCTTTATCATATTTTCTGAAGTATAGATGTTTTAGAGACTTGAGAGATTTCTAATCGAATTCAGTTCTGTTATTCTGCAGGTTAGGAAAAAAGTCCAGAGGGGAGAAAGGTCTTGTTCTGTCATTCAAGGTCACTGGACTGTAAAACCAAGCAGAAGAAGGACCCAGGTCTTTTTTTTTCTGTTTTTCCATCACACACTGCAGCATGTGGGCTGAGATTTTTGTCTTAGGACTTTGTCCAGGAGCTGCAGTACAGTGTTGAATAAAAGTGGCATGAGCCAGTGTCTTTGTCTGTTCATCTTCTTTGGCAGATGGTATTCAGTATTTCATCATAGCGTGCGTGCATGTGTAGTCACTCAGCTGTGTCTGATTCTTTGTGATCCCATGGGCTGCAGCCCTCCAGGCTCCTCTGTCCATGGGGGTTCTCCAGGCAATGATACTGGAGTGGGTTGCCATGCCCTCCTTCAGGGAATCTTTCCAACCCAGGAATCAAACCCAGGTCTCCTGTGTTGCAGGTGGAAATTTACTGTCTGAACCACCAGGGGAGCCCCTTTTATCGTTACCTGTAGGTTTTCATAGATACCCTTGTCGTGTTTAGGAAGTTAATCTTGCTAGGAGTTTTTATCAGGAATGGATATTGGATATTTATGTGTCTTTAGAGGTGATTGGTTTTTTCTTTTTTGGTTTGTTAATATGATTAATACTATTTTTCAAACATTAACTCTGTGTTCTTGGGGTAGACTTCATTTAGCAATGATATATTATCCTTCTAATATGTTATTGGATTTGATAACATTTTGTTCAGAATTTCTGTATCTATATTCATAAGGGACATTATTAATCTCTAATTTTCTTATACAGTGTCTTGTGTTAGTATCACAGTAATGCTTACCTCATAGAATGAGCTATGAAATTTTCTGCTCTTCCGTTCTCTGAAAGAGTTTTGTATAGTACTGGTGTTACTTCTTTCTTAAATGTTTGGTAAGAATTATCAACAAACTCATCTGGGCCTGGAGAATTCTTTGTGGGAAGATTTATAATGACAAGTCCAATTTTAAAAATATATATAGAACTATACAGACTATTTTGGAGTGAGCTTTGAAAGTTTATCCATTTCATCTAAATAGTTTTTTTGACAGAAAATGTTCAAAACATTGCCTTATTTTTTTTGAAAAACTGGTAAGATGTGCATAACAAAATTTACCATTTTAATAGATTTTAAGTGTACAAGTCAATTGCTACTGATATTAAGTATATTCACATTGTTATACGGTCATGTTTTTTGGCAGCATGTGGGCTGAGATTTTTGTCTTAGGACTTTGTCCAGGAGCTGCAGTACAGTGTTGAATAAAAGTGGCATGAGCCAGTGTCTTTGTCTGTTCATCTTCTTTGGCAGATGGTATTCAGTATTTCATCATAGCGTGCGTGCATGTGTAGTCACTCAGCTGTGTCTGATTCTTTGTGATCCCATGGGCTGCAGCCCTCCAGGCTCCTCTGTCCATGGGGGTTCTCCAGGCAATGATACTGGAGTGGGTTGCCATGCCCTCCTTCAGGGAATCTTTCCAACCCAGGAATCAAACCCAGGTCTCCTGTGTTGCAGGTGGAAATTTACTGTCTGAACCACCAGGGGAGCCCCTTTTATCGTTACCTGTAGGTTTTCATAGATACCCTTGTCGTGTTTAGGAAGTTAATCTTGCTAGGAGTTTTTATCAGGAATGGATATTGGATATTTATGTGTCTTTAGAGGTGATTGGTTTTTTCTTTTTTGGTTTGTTAATATGATTAATACTATTTTTCAAACATTAACTCTGTGTTCTTGGGGTAGACTTCATTTAGCAATGATATATTATCCTTCTAATATGTTATTGGATTTGATAACATTTTGTTCAGAATTTCTGTATCTATATTCATAAGGGACATTATTAATCTCTAATTTTCTTATACAGTGTCTTGTGTTAGTATCACAGTAATGCTTACCTCATAGAATGAGCTATGAAATTTTCTGCTCTTCCGTTCTCTGAAAGAGTTTTGTATAGTACTGGTGTTACTTCTTTCTTAAATGTTTGGTAAGAATTATCAACAAACTCATCTGGGCCTGGAGAATTCTTTGTGGGAAGATTTATAATGACAAGTCCAATTTTAAAAATATATATAGAACTATACAGACTATTTTGGAGTGAGCTTTGAAAGTTTATCCATTTCATCTAAATAGTTTTTTTGACAGAAAATGTTCAAAACATTGCCTTATTTTTTTTGAAAAACTGGTAAGATGTGCATAACAAAATTTACCATTTTAATAGATTTTAAGTGTACAAGTCAAGTGCTACTGATACTAAGTATATTCACAGTGTTATACAGTCATTACTGTTATCCATTTTCAGAACTTTTTCATCATGCCAAACAAACTATTAAACAGTTACTCCCCATTCCCACCCCTCCTCTTTCTACCCTAGCCCTGGTAATAGCTGTTTTACTTTCTTAGAATTTGTATATGGTAGGTACCTCGCATAAGTGGACTCATGTGAATGCTACCTTTTTAATCTGGCTTTTTCACTTAGTATGTTTTCAGGGTTCATCTTTTACAGCATGGATCAGAACTTCACTCCTCTGTTTGGCTAAAATCTATTCCATTGTGTGTATGCTTTGTTTTTTTTATCTATACGTTGCTGGATGTTTGGTTTGTTTCTACTTTTTGACTGTTGTGAATAGTGGTGCTTTGGTGGACAAATGTCTGTTTGAGTCCCTATTTTCAGTTCTTTTGGATGTAATACCCTAAGGGTAGAATTGCTGAATCACATGGTAATTCCGTTTAAAGTTTTGAGGAGCCTTTATCCTTCTAATTATCTATAATATCTATAGTGATTTTCCTTTTCCATAACCGGTAATTTGTGTCTTTCTTTTTTCCTGATAAGCTTGGTTAGAGATTGTTGATTTTATTGTGTCAAAGAAGGAACATTTGGATTCACTAATCTTCTGTATTGTTTTTTTGCTTCCTGTTTAACTCATTTCTACCCTGATCTTTATTATCATTCTTCTGCTTACTTTGGGTTTAATTTGGTCTTACCTAGTTTCTTAAGGTAGATGCTGAGGTCGTTGACTGAAGACCTTGTTTTAACAAAGCTGTTCAGCTAAGCACTACTTGAGTGTGATCCCATGAATTTTGGTAGGTATGTTTTTGTTGTCATTCAGCTCAAAACACCTTCTAACTTATTTGACCCCTGAGTTATTTATATACTATTTGGGATTTTCCGGATCTTTCTGTATCAGTTTCTGATTTGATTCCATTGTGGTTAGAACTTTGTAGTTTATGGAAGACCTGAATCCTTGTAAATTGAGTGTGGCTTATTTTATGGCTCAGAGTATGGATTGTCTGGATAAATGTTCTAATTGCACTTGAGTGTATCCTGCTGTTGGGTGGAGTATTCCATACGTCTCAGGTGAGGTTGAGTGGATGATGTTCTGTCGTCTCTTTCTGTCAGCTACTGAGAAGGCATCCACCTGTCATTGTAGATTCATCCATTTCTTTTTTGCAGTTCTATTAGTTTATGTGTCATGTGTTTTTGACTTATTAAGTACATAAACATGTAGGATTGTTAAATCCTCTGGATAAGTTTATTGCTCCTTCATTGTGAAGTTATGTTTATCTCTTGCAGTATTGCCCATGAAATCTACTTAGTTCTGATCTCAAGCTTTCTCTTAATGATTGTTATTAGCAATATCTTTTATATACATTATTAATCTCTAACTTTCTTGTACAGTGTCTTGTTTTGGTATCACAGTAATGCTTACCTCATAGAATGAGCTATGAAATTTGAATGGGTATATCTTTTTCCTATGCTTTTGCCTTTTTGTAGCTTTGTATTCAAAGTACCTTTTTGGTAGATAGCATACAGTTTGGCTCCAAAAGGAAGACCTGTCTGACCATCACTGCCTTATAATTTAGGTATTTAGTATTTAGGCATATAGACTTAATGTGATTATTAATATTAATATGGTTTGGTTTAAATATGTCCTCCTGTTTTGGTTCTATCTGTTCTGTTCTATTTTCTTTTGAAATGCTTAATTCGTTTTTACAAGTTGTTTATTATTTCTTTATGGCTGCCCTGGGTCTTTGTTGCTGCTGTGGGCCTTCTCTAGTTGTGGCGGTGGTGCGGGGAAGCTGCTCTCTGGCTGTGATTGGGGGGCCACTCTCTGGCTGTGGTTGGGGGGCCGCGCTCTGGCTGTGGTTGGGGGGTCGCGTTCTGGCTGTGGTTTGGGGGCTGTGCTCTGGCTGTGGTTGGGGGGCTGCTCTTTCTCTGTGATGCTCAGGCTCTCCTTGCAGTGGCTCCTTCTGCTGCAGAGCAGAGGCCCTAGAGCCCATCCATGCTCAGTGGTTGTGGCCCATGGGCTTCCGCCCTACAGCACATGGACTCATCCCAGGCCAGGGATGGAGCCCCTGTCTCCTGTATTGGCAGGCAGATTCTTCTTAGCCACTGGACCACTAGCAAAGTCCAAATTGAATATTTTTTATGAGTCCATTTAGTCTTCTTTATTGGTATGTGAGCTTTTAACTTTTGTCTTGGTTATTGTATTGGTTTCTTTGAGGATATATATTTTGGTTTCTTTTAGGTACATACATTTAACTTGTCACAATCTAGCTTTTCCTCTTAAAACTCCCGTAAGGAAAACAATACTTCATTAGATATAAAAAGTTTTAGTAAACTAATTATTTTTCCTGAGCCTTTCCTCTTCAGGAAATTTTAATGTGTCAACCAGACTCTTCTAGAAATACTTAAGACAGCAACATCAGCCTTTAATACTGACATTGCTTTCAAAGTCATTTCTCTAAGCGGAATTAGGAATGTTTCTAAGTTCATGGTGATTTATTTATGAAACTATGTTTTCTCTGGGGATGTATTCAGAATGGATATTCTGTGTAGGGGCACGGTCAGAGAAAAGAGATAGGTTTTATATTCCATTAATAATAGTCTTACAAACTTTTTGCACCTCAGGATATACCCACTAAGCTGAACGGGCAGGTAATGTTACAGAAGAGGAAGCCAAAGGCCCCAGAGCTTAGATGAGCTGCCCCAGCTCACTCAGCTGTCCTGACAGAGTTGAACCCAGTGCTCGTCTCTGCTGGTGCCGCTCAGCTTCACGCGCAGCCTGGCTTGCCGCGACTGTCCTGATCACCCCTTCCTTAGGCCTTCTGGCCGGAGGCGGCCTAGAGGCAGCGTGGTGTTTCCCAGGGGAGGTTTATGCTTTCTGGCCAGTCTAGGGAGGCCAGGATTAGTAGCTGAGGAAACCATTCATAAGTGACCGAACAAATCTGACAAGGAAGTGTTTTCTTTCCAGCATTAATCAAGAAATGGAGCGTGGCTAATTTCTATTTGTGGCTGAAATGTAATACATTCTGTTCAAAGGGAAATCACCAGAGATTATGTGAGCCAGTGGCTGAATATATTCGTATGCAAATAATCAAATTCTGTTGCGTGTCAATGGACCTGGCTTCATCTAGAGTTCCCTCTCATTTTTTTTTTTTATATTCCTCATGTTTTTCTATCTTTGAACCCTAGATCCTGGGTTCTCTGATTTTTAACTAACAAGAATGAAGATGAAGCCAATTATTTGAAGTATTGAGAACCATAAGGTGCAGCAGGATGAAGACTCTTCATTGAGGGAAAAATTTTAGTCCATTTAGTCTTCTTTATTGGTATGTGAGCTTTTAACTTTTGTCTTGGTTATTGTATTGGTTTCTTTGAGGATATATATTTTGGTTTCTTTTAGGTACATACATTTAACTTGTCACAATCTAGCTTTTCCTCTTAAAACTCCCGTAAGGAAAACAATACTTCATTAGATATAAAAAGTTTTAGTAAACTAATTATTTTTCCTGAGCCTTTCCTCTTCAGGAAATTTTAATGTGTCAACCAGACTCTTCTAGAAATACTTAAGACAGCAACATCAGCCTTTAATACTGACATTGCTTTCAAAGTCATTTCTCTAAGCGGAATTAGGAATGTTTCTAAGTTCATGGTGATTTATTTATGAAACTATGTTTTCTCTGGGGATGTATTCAGAATGGATATTCTGTGTAGGGGCACGGTCAGAGAAAAGAGATAGGTTTTATATTCCATTAATAATAGTCTTACAAACTTTTGCACCTCAGGATATACCCACTAAGCTGAACGGGCAGGTAATGTTACAGAAGAGGAAGCCAAAGGCCCCAGAGCTTAGATGAGCTGCCCCAGCTCACTCAGCTGTCCTGACAGAGTTGAACCCAGTGCTCGTCTCTGCTGGTGCCGCTCAGCTTCACGCGCAGCCTGGCTTGCCGCGACTGTCCTGATCACCCCTTCCTTAGGCCTTCTGGCCGGAGGCGGCCTAGAGGCAGCGTGGTGTTTCCCAGGGGAGGTTTATGCTTTCTGGCCAGTCTAGGGAGGCCAGGATTAGTAGCTGAGGAAACCATTCATAAGTGACCGAACAAATCTGACAAGGAAGTGTTTTCTTTCCAGCATTAATCAAGAAATGGAGCGTGGCTAATTTCTATTTGTGGCTGAAATGTAATACATTCTGTTCAAAGGGAAATCACCAGAGATTATGTGAGCCAGTGGCTGAATATATTCGTATGCAAATAATCAAATTCTGTTGCGTGTCAATGGACCTGGCTTCATCTAGAGTTCCCTCTCATTTTTTTTTTTTATATTCCTCATGTTTTTCTATCTTTGAACCCTAGATCCTGGGTTCTCTGATTTTTAACTAACAAGAATGAAGATGAAGCCAATTATTTGAAGTATTGAGAACCATAAGGTGCAGCAGGATGCATGGATGGAATCTTGACCAGGAATCAAAAAGATCTGTCTTCTCTGTCCTTGAGTCACCACAGGATTTGAAACAAAGCCTTTAACCGCTCTGGACCTCAGTAGTACTCCTGCCTACCTCAGAGGATTGCTGAGAGCATTAAATGAGATAGCATTTAATCGCTGTGTGGTACTTCACTTAATCGTTGCAGCTTGTATTATCTTTGTTCTTCTGTTACTAACCCTGTAACCTTAGGCAGTTGTCTTTCTTCATTTGCATTCACTTTCTCCATTTCTAAAAAGTGAGCTAGTTAGTTGTGTCTTAGGGCCTTTTCAACTGTAACCTTTGAAGATACCATGAATTGGCTAACCTTTCTCGTGTTCTCCTGGCATTGTTGTGGTTATAATGGTCATCAGGATCTGAGAGAGATTATAGACTGGGCTGTGGATTCTGACCTGGTCTTTTTTTTAATTTTGCAGACTACTACATACACCCGCCGGGGCCATGGGACGTGCACCAGCCCAGGATGCTCCTTTACATATGTCACCAGGCACAAACCACCCAAGTGCCCTACCTGTGGGAACTTCCTTGGAGGGAAGTGGGTCCCAAAGGTAAAGTCTGTTGGCCATCACTGCTTTGGAAACCTCACAAAACAGACTTATTGTCCCCTCTTAAGAACAGATGACTTATATTAATATTCACGTAACTTTTCTAATGCTACGAAGTCACTTTCTTTCTTTTAAAAGAAAGAATAAAATGTTATCCATAATCTCTGTGCAAAGAAAATCCATTGTTAAGGTTTCAGTGTCTGTTAGGGTTTCTTCTAGTCTTTTTGTGTGGGGTGGGTTGGGAGGGAGCAGGATGGGCGGGCCACTTCTATTGGTCTTTCATTTATCTGTTTTCATCCATCTTTGTTCTTTGGCTCATGTGGGCCTCCCATTGCGTGGCCTCAGTTGTCATGAGCACCGGCTCTGGGCGCATGTGCTCAGAGCTCCGGCTTGGTAATTCCCCCGCATTCAATGGATGATAGTTATGAGAACCATGGGTTCTCTGATTTTTAACTAACAAGAATGAAGATGAAGCCAATTATTTGAAGTATTGAGAACCATAAGGTGCAGCAGGATGCATGGATGGAATCTTGACCAGGAATCAAAAAGATCTGTCTTCTCTGTCCTTGAGTCACCACAGGATTTGAAACAAAGCCTTTAACCGCTCTGGACCTCAGTAGTACTCCTGCCTACCTCAGAGGATTGCTGAGAGCATTAAATGAGATAGCATTTAATCGCTGTGTGGTACTTCACTTAATCGTTGCAGCTTGTATTATCTTTGTTCTTCTGTTACTAACCCTGTAACCTTAGGCAGTTGTCTTTCTTCATTTGCATTCACTTTCTCCATTTCTAAAAAGTGAGCTAGTTAGTTGTGTCTTAGGGCCTTTTCAACTGTAACCTTTGAAGATACCATGAATTGGCTAACCTTTCGCAGGCTCGTGTTCTCCTGGCATTGTTGTGGTTATAATGGTCATCAGGATCTGAGAGAGATTATAGACTGGGCTGTGGATTCTGACCTGGTCTTTTTTTTAATTTTGCAGACTACTACATACACCCGCCGGGGCCATGGGACGTGCACCAGCCCAGGATGCTCCTTTACATATGTCACCAGGCACAAACCACCCAAGTGCCCTACCTGTGGGAACTTCCTTGGAGGGAAGTGGGTCCCAAAGGTAAAGTCTGTTGGCCATCACTGCTTTGGAAACCTCACAAAACAGACTTATTGTCCCCTCTTAAGAACAGATGACTTATATTAATATTCACGTAACTTTTCTAATGCTACGGAAGTCACTTTCTTTCTTTTTAAAAAGAAAGAATAAAATGTTATCCATAATCTCTGTGCAAAGAAAATCCATTGTTAAGGTTTCAGTGTCTGTTAGGGTTTCTTCTAGTCTTTTTTTGTGGGGTGGGTTGGGGAGGGAGCAGGATGGGCGGGCCACTTCTATTGGTCTTTCATTTATCTGTTTTCATCCATCTTTGTTCTTTGGCTCATGTGGGCCTCCCATTGCGGTGGCCTCAGTTGTCGCAGAGCACCGGCTCTGGGCGCATGTGCTCCAGAGCTCCGGCTTGGTAATTGGACACATTGGTCCAGCTGCTTCACAGCATGTGGGATCTTCCCAGGCCAGAGTTCGAACCGGCGCCCCTTGCACTGCAAGGCGGTGTCCTTACCCACTGGACCACCAGGGAAGCCCTAGTCTTTTTTTGTGGATACAGAAATTCTGTATCTTGTCTTTCTCTTTTCAGTATACCATACCATGAAATAGTCTTCAAAAACATCTTTAATTGCTTCATAGTTTTCCATGAATAACTATACTTAGTTAAGTTATTCATTTCCTGTTAGGGTCATTTTTTAAAAAAAAAAAACCGTTTTATTTATTTATTTATTTTTGGTGGGGGCAGGGAGGGAGGGGGTGGGCGGGCCACTTCCACTGGTCTTTCATTTGTCTAGTTTCATCCATCTTTGTTCTTTGGCCTGTGTGGGCCTTCCATCGCGGTGGCATCTGTTGTCGCAGAGCACCGGCTCTGGGCGCATGCGCTTCAGAGCTCCGGCTTGGTAATTGGACACATCGGTCCAGCCACTCTGCGGCAAGTGGGATCTTCCCAGGCCAGGGATCGAACCAGCGCCCCTTGCACTGCAAGGCAGTGTCCTTATCCACTGGACCACCAGGGAAGCCCTAGGGTCATGTTTTTAACAGCTATCCCTCCACACTAATTGCTTAGCTATTCATACACACGGCACACATCTCATTCCTTAGCTCAGAGTCCTTCTAGTTTCCTATGGAAAGTGTTAATTGCCCCGTCATCTTCAATTCTGCAATCCCATGAACTGTAGCCCGACAGGCTGCTCTGTCCATGGGATTTTCCAGGCAAGAATACTGGGTCGGTTGCCATCTCTTCTCCAGGGGATCTTCCTGACCCAGGGATCAAACCTGGGTTTCCCACATCACAGGCAGATTCTTTACCATCTGAGCCAGCGAGGAAGCCCACTTCAGTTACTGTAGCTCCTATTAAAAGTGGAGGTCTTTAACCTGATATTCAAGCTCTGCCATAGTTTCCCTTTCCAAATGTATGCCCCTCTCCTGAAAAAAATGATGCTAAGTAAATATATGAGCATTAGAGCTTTGCCCCTGTGAAGTTCAGTTCAGAATATGTTTTTTGTTACGTAGTGTATACTTGGCACTGACTATAAATCATACACACTTGCCATATATTTTATATGAGACTGTGAATTATCTAGGGACAAAAGGACTAAAACAGAGGTAGTTTTTTTTTTTTTTTTATGGACCAGGCTGTACAAGATTTATTTAACTTTATATAAGTTGGATTGCAAGATAAAATATAGGATACAAATATTGAGTCCTGTAATATATTAAAGCATTATCCTGAATATTACTTGTTGTTTATCTGAGCAGCTTGTATTTTAATTTACTAAATCTAGCAGCTTTTTTTTTTTTTAATTTATTTTTATTCTTTATTTTAAAGGTTTTACAGAGTTTTGTTGTTCACATACATGTATGTTCCCAGATCAGTCACATGCATATCCATAGTCCCCACCTGCCCCAGAGGTAGTTTTATAGAGGAGATGGTTTAGAAAGATCAGTAGAATTTGAGTAGATAGAAAAGGAAAGAGAAGCCATTGGTTTTGTGAAAATAGCTTAGGCTAGGATCGTGTTCATTGTATGTTTCAACTTATGGTCCACACTTACTTCTATAGAGAAAACTTACATAGTAGCGTACTTACTAAGTTCCTTTGGGACAGTTTCCACAGAATATTTCTCAGAAAATCACCAGGATAGTGACTTTTGCCCTCCTGGTTGAGTATTGGAGTTCAGGATAGCACTGATTTTGGAGGCAGAATAAGTTGATAATTAAGAATACAGTTCTGGAGTCAACTTCCTCTGTTCAAACCCTTACTTCTCAGGTATTTAGCTCTATAACTTTAGAAAAGTCATTTCACATTTTTTTTTTTTTCATTTGTAAGTAGCAGTTAACAATGGTACCCACATCATTAGGGTTGTTGGTGGGTCGGGTGAGAAGGGGATGGTTCATCCTAGTGTAATTGTATATTCAGTCCTCAGTAGGGGCTCACTGCTCCCGTTGTTGGCAGCAATGAAATTGTGTGTTATTACTGTGAAATACCTAGGGCCTTGTGGAGTTGTTTGCATTGCTCTGAAGCCATTTCACTTATTCCCACCCTAATTATTCTCCTGAAATGTACTCCTCAGTTCCTTAGCACATATGTTTTTTGTTACGTAGTGTATACTTGGCACTGACTATAAATCATACACACTTGCCATATATTTTATATGAGACTGTGAATTATCTAGGGACAAAAGGACTAAAACAGAGGTAGTTTTTTTTTTTTTTTTATGGACCAGGCTGTACAAGATTTATTTAACTTTATATAAGTTGGATTGCAAGATAAAATATAGGATACAAATATTGAGTCCTGTAATATATTAAAGCATTATCCTGAATATTACTTGTTGTTTATCTGAGCAGCTTGTATTTTAATTTACTAAATCTAGCAGCTTTTTTTTTTTTAATTTATTTTTATTCTTTATTTTAAAGGTTTTACAGAGTTTTGTTGTTCACATACATGTATGTTCCCAGATCAGTCACATGCATATCCATAGTCCCCACCTGCCCCAGAGGTAGTTTTATAGAGGAGATGGTTTAGAAAGATCAGTAGAATTTGAGTAGATAGAAAAGGAAAGAGAAGCCATTGGTTTTGTGAAAATAGCTTAGGCTAGGATCGTGTTCATTGTATGTTTCAACTTATGGTCCACACTTACTTCTATAGAGAAAACTTACATAGTAGCGTACTTACTAAGTTCCTTTGGGACAGTTTCCACAGAATATTTCTCAGAAAATCACCAGGATAGTGACTTTTGCCCTCCTGGTTGAGTATTGGAGTTCAGGATAGCACTGATTTTGGAGGCAGAATAAGTTGATAATTAAGAATACAGTTCTGGAGTCAACTTCCTCTGTTCAAACCCTTACTTCTCAGGTATTTAGCTCTATAACTTTAGAAAAGTCATTTCACATTTTTTTTTTTTTCATTTGTAAGTAGCAGTTAACAATGGTACCCACATCATTAGGGTTGTTGGAGGGGGTCGGGTGAGAAGGGGATGGTTCATCCTAGTGTAATTGTATATTCAGTCCTCAGTAGGGGCTCACTGCTCCCGTTGTTGGCAGCAATGAAATTGTGTGTTATTACTGTGAAATACCTAGGGCCTTGTGGAGTTGTTTGCATTGCTCTGAAGCCATTTCACTTATTCCCACCCTAATTATTCTCCTGAAATGTACTTCCTCAGCTGCAGTAGGAAGATTGAATTCGATAGTAGTTGGACCCCTCCTTGGTCCTTCTTCTCCGATGTACAGCAGGTCTGTCAAATGACCTTGTTTCTTGTGCTTTTGTGTGAAAGAGTCTAACCGATCCTGTGCATAATCTGCTTCAGATTCTGTTTTTACTTTGGCTTTCTTTCCTTTTTCATTTTGTCTTCCCCGTTCCCTTTTATTGAAATAACTTTTAAGCCATTCTCTTTCTGAGATCAAATTCATGTCTATGGCCATACCACCCCTGAACACGCCCGATCAAGTCACATCTCGGAAGTGAAGCAGGTTCGGGCCTGGTTAGTACTTGGATGGGAGATCAAATTCATAACGTGAATACAAGTTTTTTCTTAACTCTTTGTTACATCTTTACTTGGCAAGTCAGAATTTTTTTCTCAAGGTTTTTGCAAGAATTATGTAGGGACTTCCCTGGTGGTCCAGTGGTTAAGAATTCAGCTTCTAATTCAGGGGACACAGGTTCAATACTGGTTGGGGAATTAAGATCCCACACACCGTGGGGGAAACTAAACCCACATGCCACAATGAAGAGCTGATGCAGCCAGGTAATAATAAATAAATACTTTTAAAAAGAATTACCATGTAAAGAGCAGGTACTGTGATTTCTAAATCTTACTGAAATAGCATAAGGGAGTGTGAGAAGAAAAAGAGATACACTCTAGCGTAAACACACTTAAAATTTTAGAGACAAAAGTGACTTTGCTTATCAGCTAGTTCAACCCCCAATTTCCAGCTGAGGAAAAATAAATTCAGGAGAAGTGACATTCACATTGCTAACTATGCTATGCCTTTTCCACTAACTCATACTTTGAAGGCATTGCTGTGCTGTTAAGCTGCAGAACCTTAAGATTTCTTGAGTTCTGAGTTTTGAAGGAACAAGTATAGTTTCTAAAAGCTCCAAATATGTCCATAGCAGTCAGGAAATGACTCACCAATTGCTAACCAATAAATGCTATGTCATAACGTTGTTGGCAGCAATGAAATTGTGTGTTATTACTGTGAAATACCTAGGGCCTTGTGGAGTTGTTTGCATTGCTCTGAAGCCATTTCACTTATTCCCACCCTAATTATTCTCCTGAAATGTACTTCCTCAGCTGCAGTAGGAAGATTGAATTCGATAGTAGTTGGACCCCTCCTTGGTCCTTCTTCTCCGATGTACAGCAGGTCTGTCAAATGACCTTGTTTCTTGTGCTTTTGTGTGAAAGAGTCTAACCGATCCTGTGCATAATCTGCTTCAGATTCTGTTTTTACTTTGGCTTTCTTTCCTTTTTCATTTTGTCTTCCCCGTTCCCTTTTATTGAAATAACTTTTAAGCCATTCTCTTTCTGAGATCAAATTCATGTCTATGGCCATACCCCCCCTGAACACGCCCGATCAAGTCACATCTCGGAAGTGAAGCAGGTTCGGGCCTGGTTAGTACTTGGATGGGAGATCAAATTCATAACGTGAATACAAGTTTTTTCTTAACTCTTTGTTACATCTTTACTTGGCAAGTCAGAATTTTTTTCTCAAGGTTTTTGCAAGAATTATGTAGGGACTTCCCTGGTGGTCCAGTGGTTAAGAATTCAGCTTCTAATTCAGGGGACACAGGTTCAATACTGGTTGGGGAATTAAGATCCCACACACCGTGGGGGAAACTAAACCCACATGCCACAATGAAGAGCTGATGCAGCCAGGTAATAATAAATAAATACTTTTAAAAAGAATTACCATGTAAAGAGCAGGTACTGTGATTTCTAAATCTTACTGAAATAGCATAAGGGAGTGTGAGAAGAAAAAGAGATACACTCTAGCGTAAACACACTTAAAATTTTAGAGACAAAAGTGACTTTGCTTATCAGCTAGTTCAACCCCCAATTTCCAGCTGAGGAAAAATAAATTCAGGAGAAGTGACATTCACATTGCTAACTATGCTATGCCTTTTCCACTAACTCATACTTTGAAGGCATTGCTGTGCTGTTAAGCTGCAGAACCTTAAGATTTCTTGAGTTCTGAGTTTTGAAGGAACAAGTATAGTTTCTAAAAGCTCCAAATATGTCCATAGCAGTCAGGAAATGACTCACCTTTTCTTATATTGTTCTGGAGTTCATGCTGGCTAAAATTAGCCCAAGAACCATGTGGCACAGTTCCCAGTGAGTTGGATGGAACAAAAGATGATATATAAAGCTCTTTAGCTCAAGGCCTCACTCCTGTGGACTCTCTGGGAGCAGTAATTGAGGTCTTTACACAGGAACTGGTAGTACTTGGTAGTATTTGCCTTCCATCTTGAAAGAAAATGACATCTAAAAAGGGTAGGCTGTGTGAAGGAAATGTGAGATCACTAGCTAGAATTTTTTTGCTCCGATTGCTTAAATTATTCAGTCTTCCTGCAAGAAATTTTTTGTCTGTAGCCTACTTAGTGCTCAGCGTTTTGCTCAAATATCTTATCTCAGGGGTTTAGTTTAACTTGTCTCCTGTTTTTCTGCTGACTCTTTCTTCTTCAGTAGTCAGGAGGCTGAGTACGATCTACTCAGAATGTTTTTTGTCCTCGTGGTTTGTCCTTGTGTGTTAGGACGTAAGAATGCTTTGTTGGAGATTTCTTAAGGTCCTGTATATTGGTTCTTCGTCAGAAGCACCATGTGGCCCAGAGGGATTTTCAAAATATAAGGAGTTTTTGGTAGTCAGTGACTGGGAGGTAATACTGGAATTAAGTGGCATTGGCCATAGATAGTAAGCTGCCTGCACAGTGCAAGGAGGGGTCCTGCCCCTCCATCCTGAAGAATTGGGCCTTCCAAAAGGCTGCCTTCCTGCTGTTGACACAGCTCTCTTATTCCGTAATGGGAAATAAGGAATCAAATGAAGCTTGCCTCAGGTAACAGGCAGTTAATATTGAAGCAGAGCCTAGACAGAACCAAGCTTTTGTGTCTTGTCTCCTAGTTTAGAGTGCCTTTCACTATTCACGTAGAAGGAAAAACATTTGAGACCTATTCGTGAGATAACCATTGTTAAAATTTCTTAAGTAAAGGAGTAAGCCTTGAACAAAGGTCAAGATAAAAACAAATGCCAGCATTTGCTGAAACCTAAAGAAGCGTGTCATTAAAATTAGGACAGTAACTCAGGCATGGAGTACTCTTGTTGAAAGGGGATTGGAATTGAAAGGCTTAGGTTCAGGCCTGTTTGGAAAACTTGGAACCTGAAGTCAGCCTCTTCTCTCTCAGCCTCAACTTCTTATCCGTTGCTCATGCATTATTGTTATGAGGGTCAAATGAGCGAATATTGGTAAATGTGTTGTCAACTGTAAGATGCCACATAAATAAAAGGTTTTCTTGTTTTTTTTCCAGGAAAAGCCAGCCAAAGTCAAAGTGGAATTGACTGCTGGTGTTTCCTCCAAAGGCTCTTTGGTTAAAAGAAATCAGCAGCCTGTCACCACTGAGCAGAATTCCACTAAGGAAAACACTTCCAAGCTGACTCTGGAGAACTCAGAAGCTGTAAACCAGCTCCTCAACGTAGCACCTCCAAGAGAAGTGGGTGAGGAGAGTGAATGGGAGGAAGTGATCATCTCAGACGCCCATGTTTTGGTCAAGGAAACTCCTGGGAATCCTGGTACGGCAGTCATTGAGACACCAGTGGTCAAGAGTGACGTGCAGCCCGAGGTCTCTCTGGGGACGACTGAGAATGACAGTCCTGGACTAGATGTGCCACCACCAACTGAGGGGACCAGCACCTCCAGTTCACTCCCTGCTCCAAAAAAGCCCATTGGGTAACCTTACATTTGTATACAGCATTGTGTTTAGAACAGCAGCCTGTGAAGTGCCCTTGCTTGTTCTGTCCATGTCTTTACAGCTTTCCTGGGAGAGACAGCGAGCCCAGTTCATAGTTTCTGTTAGGTATAGAAACAAGGCCTGGAGACATTGATTTGCCTTTCCTCCTGTACTCCACTGTCTTTTCACCCTGTCCCTGTCCTTACACATCTCTTCTTGCAGTTTCCCTGAAGCAGTTACTATAGAGTCTCACTGGTACAGGCTGTGGACAATGTCACAGACCTAGTTACAGTGTTATAGACTTAGCCAAATCTGGCTACTACATTTGGAAAGAGTAGCCTTATTAAGGTATCTTATGTAAAGATTCCTGTCCTGGCAGTCAGAGAACTAAATTTTGATTGTGACTCTGGGCTTCTGTTTGACTGTGGACACAGTGACTTCACACACATTCTCCCCTCTGAAAAATCTTGAGTAGGGTCTTCTGGAAAAAAGAAAAAAATGTATCCCCAGTGATTGACCATACAGCCTGAAAAAGACCATGCATAAAGCTTGCAGATAGGAACTGCCCATGAGTGTGGACTGTTTTTCCTCCCTGCCCTAGAGGCTGTCTCTCCTTAGAGGCTTAACTGTATTCTCCATGTAGCTACTTTCCAGAGGCAACTATCATCTTAAAATGGAAGGCCCTTATTTGTTTATATCACTGGTTCTCAAAGGGGAACAGGGCCCCAGGGCACACCGTGGCTGTGTGTGGAAAGATTGTTGGTTGGTACAGCTGGGGAGGGAGCGCCATTGGCATCCTGGTACAGGCCAAGGGTGCTGCCAAACATCCTGTCCTGCACAGCACAGCCTCTGGATCCAGAGGATTTTCAGCCCCAAATGTTAGTAATGCCAAGATTGAGAAATTATGGCTTATATTATTATGATTCAATTTTTTATTGCTCAATAGAAAATATACTCAGTTCAAACTCGAAAGTGTAAAGAACATATACTGAAAAAACCTCTCTGTCCCATGCTTTAGTGCTTCTTTCCCATTTCCCAGAAACAGTATTCCCAACTTTCTGTGGTTTTAGAAATAATTTTAAGTATATGTAAACAGATAGGAGTGTCTGTTCATAATACTATTAAGTTTTAAAAGGCAAGATGTTGAAACACATTTGTTATGTTAACATTTGTGTAAAGGAAGGTGGGAAAGGGCTTCCCTGGTAGTTCAGTGGTAGAGAGTTCACCTGCCAGTGCAGGAAACATGGGTTCAATCCCTGATCCGGGAAGATCCCACATGCTGCGGAGCAACTAAGCCCATGAGCCACAACTATTAAGCCTGTGCTCTAGAGCGTCGGAGCTGCAACTACTGAAGCCCATGTGCCCGAGAGCCCAAGTTCCACAAGAGAAGTCACGGCAACAAGAAGCCTGCTCACCTCAACTAGAGAGTGGCCCCCACTCCCTGCAACTAGAGAAGAGCCTGTGGCAACAGTGAAAACCCAGAATAGCCAAAAATAAATAAATAAAATTATATAAAAAAGCAAAAGGTAGGAAACACACACATGATGTATGTACATACAGAGTTGACTCTTGAATAGACACGGACTTGAGCTGTGTGGGTCCACTCACATGTGCATGTTTTTTAGTACATACATACTATAGAGCTGCATGGTGTGCAGGTGGGTGAATCTGCAATATGGGGGAGCGCTGGATGTGGAGGAAGGGCTGTGCAGTTACCAGTGAACTTTTGACTGCATGGGTCAATTCCCCCAATATATGCTGTTCAAGGTCAAGTGTGTGTGTATGCATTTCCCCCTCACCTTTCTTTACACAAATGGCAACATAACATACACACTTTGACTTTTTGCCTTTTAAAATTTAACAATGTATCAATATTTTGAGATGGTTCTGTGTCCTTGGAGGAGGATGCTGTGCACTTCGGCTTTGGGCAGCTGAAGCACTTGAGCACACATCTGTTGAGGCCTCCTAGGGGCAGGCTTTATACTCAACCTGGAGCTTCAGAAATGAAGAACACATGGCCATGTTCGCCAGGATCTCTCAGCAGCCCTCATGTAGGAACTTGGACTGATCAGAGGCAGATTAGATGTTATAAGCACAGTGACTGTTGATAATCCCTCACTGTAGGCACTGTTTTGTACTTTTTTTTTTTTTAATCTTCATAGCCTATGAAGTGCCTGTAATTACTACCCCATTTTACATGTTAGAAACTTGAGATAAACAGAAGTAAGATTTCTTGCCCAGGATTGCATAGCTACTTAATGCTTTTTTAAATTTAAAGTTTAATGCCTGACATTTAACCAGGACACTATTCCTCTAATAAGAGGAATATATACCACCTCTGATAAGGTGGTATCTGGGGATTGCATTTTCTTTCCATTAGTCTGGAATTTCTAGCAGAGTTCTCTTCCTGGTTTTGTGTTTTTCAGTGTTGACCCGCTCGCTCCTGTGCCCAGAGCCCCCGAGCTTAAAGGCAAAGCACGGGGCAAGCCATCATTACTGGCTGCAGCAAGACCCATGAGAGCAATTCTCCCAGCCCCAGCTCACGTGGGCCGAGGCAGCACTGGCGTGGGACTGCCCAGGGCCAGGCAGACCTTCTCCCTGAGCGGTAAGGTCTGGGACAGGCCCGGGAGGAGGGACTGTCTGGACAGAAGGGAGTGGGGTTGAGCATGGAGATGAGAGACTTAGGGCGACTCTGAATGCACTTAAGTCACCAGTTTGGCTCCTGGTTGTCTCAGATAAGACTCCCTCTGTGAGGACTTGTGGCCTGAAGCCAAGCACGCTGAAGCAACTGGGCCAGCCCATCCAACAGCCATCTAGCACTGGTGAGGTGAAGGTAAGACCATCTCCAGAGGGGAGCCCGCCGGGGGGCCAGGCTGCTCTGAGAACAGCGCTTCCATTGAGTGTCTCAAAGCCATAGGCATGAAGCCCCCATTATTCCACTGCTAGAGCTCTGGGAGGAGGTTCAGCATGAATGATTTGTCTAGTTTTAAATTTCTGGTTATATATGCTTTTGTTTAGAAATAAACAGTGAAAGAATAAAAGTAGTGCAAAGAGCACCCTTGCACTCTTGAGTTAGTCACTTTCTGTGAATATATTAGCCCAATTGATTTGTTCCCCATGTGTTCAAAATACAGTAGAACTTGACTTTAATCTGCAGCACCCCCCATGTAGGAACTTGGACTGATCAGAGGCAGATTAGATGTTATAAGCACAGTGACTGTTGATAATCCCTCACTGTAGGCACTGTTTTGTACTTTTTTTTTTTTTAATCTTCATAGCCTATGAAGTGCCTGTAATTACTACCCCATTTTACATGTTAGAAACTTGAGATAAACAGAAGTAAGATTTCTTGCCCAGGATTGCATAGCTACTTAATGCTTTTTAATTAATGTTTAATGCCTGACATTTAACCAGGACACTATTCCTCTAATAAGAGGAATATATACCACCTCTGATAAGGTGGTATCTGGGGATTGCATTTTCTTTCCATTAGTCTGGAATTTCTAGCAGAGTTCTCTTCCTGGTTTTGTGTTTTTCAGTGTTGACCCGCTCGCTCCTGTGCCCAGAGCCCCCGAGCTTAAAGGCAAAGCACGGGGCAAGCCATCATTACTGGCTGCAGCAAGACCCATGAGAGCAATTCTCCCAGCCCCAGCTCACGTGGGCCGAGGCAGCACTGGCGTGGGACTGCCCAGGGCCAGGCAGACCTTCTCCCTGAGCGGTAAGGTCTGGGACAGGCCCGGGAGGAGGGACTGTCTGGACAGAAGGGAGTGGGGTTGAGCATGGAGATGAGAGACTTAGGGCGACTCTGAATGCACTTAAGTCACCAGTTTGGCTCCTGGTTGTCTCAGATAAGACTCCCTCTGTGAGGACTTGTGGCCTGAAGCCAAGCACGCTGAAGCAACTGGGCCAGCCCATCCAACAGCCATCTAGCACTGGTGAGGTGAAGGTAAGACCATCTCCAGAGGGGAGCCCGCCGGGGGGCCAGGCTGCTCTGAGAACAGCGCTTCCATTGAGTGTCTCAAAGCCATAGGCATGAAGCCCCCATTATTCCACTGCTAGAGCTCTGGGAGGAGGTTCAGCATGAATGATTTGTCTAGTTTTAAATTTCTGGTTATATATGCTTTTGTTTAGAAATAAACAGTGAAAGAATAAAAGTAGTGCAAAGAGCACCCTTGCACTCTTGAGTTAGTCACTTTCTGTGAATATATTAGCCCATTGTGCATTGTCATTTGTGCTCATGTCTTCCCCACTGAGTGTGCGTGTGTTCAAAATAACACGTAAAGGCAACATGGCCTTTTACTCTTTCATGCCTAATTGTGGATTTCCTAAAAATAGATTTTGTTACTGAATGAAACATTGATGCTTTTTCATTTGTATTCCAGTTAGTTTTCCCCAGCAGTGTCTTTTATAGCATTTTCTACTTCAATACTAGATCGATTCTAGGATTAGATACTGCATTTAGTTGTGTCTTTTTAGGCAAAAAACAAAAACGAATGCATGCTTGCTATAGAAAATGTAGAAAATTCAGTTAAGGCAGAAATAAGTCTTTTATACTCCCGCCACACATAAATAAGAATTATTGACAGTCATGCATGCACACCTTCAGCCCTCCAGTCCTTTCCTGCATTTGTATGTTTTTTTTAAATTTTTTTTTCCCTTGGCAACTTCTATTGATCTATCATTTATTTTTGTTCTTTGGCCTGTGTGGGACTCCCATTGCAGTGGCCTCCCTGGCTGCAGAGCACTGGCTCTGGGTGCATGTGCTCCAGAGCTCTGGTTCGGTAGTTGGACACATCGGTTCAGCCACTCCGTGGCACGTGGGATTTTTCCAGGCCAGGGATCGAACTGGAGTCCTTTGCACTGCAAGGCAGTGTCCTTACCTACTGGACCACCAGGGAAGCCCTGTGGTTATTTTTTAAAAATAGTTTTTTTAATCTAAAGGCATAGCTCTTTCTCTATAGACTGGTCTTGTAACCAGTACAATTCATTCCATTTAATGATAAAGCTATTAAAAGGTTTACCAGGTGTTAAAATTGCATGTGTTCAAGCACATTTATTCTTAGAATTTTAAAAAATTCATTTTGCCATATGTGGCTTGAATATGATCAAAGACCCTAGATCAGCACTTTTCTGAGTATGCCCTTCAGTAATAAACATGTCTGCATCACAGCTCAGTAAGCATATACATATAGCTACACCTTAAAAGCTTAATAAAGCTATATCCTTATTATATGCAGTGATTTTTCCATTTCTTTTCCCAAAATGCTGGCTTTAGCCCATTAAATTAATTTCATGACCCCCTCAGTTTGAAATGGAAAACCCTGGCTGGGACCTAATTGGAATAGGAATATTAGTATGCCTTCTTCCTTGCCCTGTACTGTTGGGTGACTGCTTCTGTTGGATAGTTCTAAATTTGCCCCCCAGAGGGTATCAGCTTCTGATGGGAAGGTTGATCTGTAGCAGTGGTGTCACCTCTGGGTGCGTGTGTGCTCTTGGGGTATAGAAGGATGGTAATGAGTCTGCTTCAGCTGCTTCGTAGGTCTCCAGCGCCTAGAATCCCTCCATGTGGGTAAATCCCAGTCTTCTCTGTAGTGTCCTTTTAATTGGCAAATTGGGTGTTCGTCAAAAGCATAAATGCTTTTACTGGTCTTAAACCAGTTAAGTTCCATGAAATCGTCTCTTCTGAAAATTAAATTCATTATTACAGAATAGTTGTTTTTAATTTAGAATGCTTTCTTTATCTTTTTTTCCATTCCATATAGAACATTTGAAAGTTTTGTAGCTAGTAATAAAATGGGAAACGATTATCTTCCCCTCAGCCTGTGACATTTTAGTGAATAATCTTTCAGACTTTTTTGTTTTGTCAATGCTACATGGGCTCTTAGTTCCCTAGCCAGGGATCAAACCCAAGCCCCTGGTGGTAGAAGTGCAGAGTCCTGACCACTGGGCCAACAGGAAATTCCTCAGACTTCTTTATGTCAGCATAATTCAACCACATATTCGTGTGCAGAGCTCTTACACACTTTTCTCACTTGATAGTAGTTGTAAATCTGATTCATAGTGTCACTAATGTGCAACATTAGAGGCTGTGCAGAGGCATGTGGCAGCTCCTGGAGTTGAAAGTGACACTCGGCCTTTGGGCTGGAGACTGCTGACCAGCATCCCAGAGGGCACATTTGGAGCATAGCTCTACAACTGCCTGGGCAACTATTTCCTCAAGCTGTTTCAGGACACAGGACCTCAGGAGTCTGACTGCCGGCCTTTTTTTGAGCAGCTAGCAAATGGCCCAGCCAGCAGGACATCTGAGGTGAAAGTTGTAGAGGTCAAGCAATGAAAAGTGATTTTTCCATTTCTTTTCCCAAAATGCTGGCTTTAGCCCATTAAATTAATTTCATGACCCTTTGAAATGGAAAACCCTGGCTGGGACCTAATTGGAATAGGAATATTAGTATGCCTTCTTCCTTGCCCTGTACTGTTGGGTGACTGCTTCTGTTGGATAGTTCTAAATTTGCCCCCCAGAGGGTATCAGCTTCTGATGGGAAGGTTGATCTGTAGCAGTGGTGTCACCTCTGGGTGCGTGTGTGCTCTTGGGGTATAGAAGGATGGTAATGAGTCTGCTTCAGCTGCTTCGTAGGTCTCCAGCGCCTAGAATCCCTCCATGTGGGTAAATCCCAGTCTTCTCTGTAGTGTCCTTTTAATTGGCAAATTGGGTGTTCGTCAAAAGCATAAATGCTTTTACTGGTCTTAAACCAGTTAAGTTCCATGAAATCGTCTCTTCTGAAAATTAAATTCATTATTACAGAATAGTTGTTTTTAATTTAGAATGCTTTCTTTATCTTTTTTTCCATTCCATATAGAACATTTGAAAGTTTTGTAGCTAGTAATAAAATGGGAAACGATTATCTTCCCCTCAGCCTGTGACATTTTAGTGAATAATCTTTCAGACTTTTTTGTTTTGTCAATGCTACATGGGCTCTTAGTTCCCTAGCCAGGGATCAAACCCAAGCCCCTGGTGGTAGAAGTGCAGAGTCCTGACCACTGGGCCAACAGGAAATTCCTCAGACTTCTTTATGTCAGCATAATTCAACCACATATTCGTGTGCAGAGCTCTTACACACTTTTCTCACTTGATAGTAGTTGTAAATCTGATTCATAGTGTCACTAATGTGCAACATTAGAGGCTGTGCAGAGGCATGTGGCAGCTCCTGGAGTTGAAAGTGACACTCGGCCTTTGGGCTGGAGACTGCTGACCAGCATCCCAGAGGGCACATTTGGAGCATAGCTCTACAACTGCCTGGGCAACTATTTCCTCAAGCTGTTTCAGGACACAGGACCTCAGGAGTCTGACTGCCGTTCAGAACCCTAAATAATTTGTTTTGATCTGCAGCTAGCAAATGGCCCAGCCAGCAGGACATCTGAGGTGAAAGTTGTAGAGGTCAAGCCTGATCTGTTTCCTCCATACAAGTACAGCTGCACCGTCACACTGGTAAGTGCAGCCAGGCGAGGGTCGACACGGTGGTTTCAGATGGTGGAGCATGGGGAGGAGTCTGAGGAGGGTGGGGAGAAGTACTTGGGAGTGAGAATAGGGTGAGGGAAAGATCATTGATCCCACAGGTCCAGTCCCTGGTGCAAATGATCACTAGCTACCAAGTGGATCAGCTAGGTTTGTCATTTTTCCCAAGTGAGACCCATGAAGTGTAGGCCAGCTGATCAGGACGTTTCTCTTGGAGAGTAGCTGAGAATTCAGTCCAGCACCAACATTCAGCAGTCTGTGGACCTTTCAGTCTCACAAGTGTGTTCTACATACAAGTTTGAGAAATGTGTTTTTTTTTCTCCCTGAAACAGTCACATTCAATACCACTACCTGAAAGGGTTTGAAAAGTGCTTTAGTAAAGCTACTTAGTTTGTTCAGCCTGGTGTTTGTTTCCCACCAAGGCCTTCTCTCCCCTACTTTTATTTTTAACATAGCACATATTAACGTCCCAGTAAATGAATGTGTGACTCTAGGGCCATCCTTTTGCAGGGTAAGCAGTCTGGAGCTGTGAAGTAAACACTGGCTGTCGAAAGACCTAGTCCAAAAGTGGTCTGGCTCTGTGGCTAGCACGCCAGCTGACCATGAGCAAGGCTCTTCCCTTCTCTGGTCCTCAGTTTTCACTATCTGTAAAACACCGTGTTAGCTTAGAGAGCGTGTTTTGGGGCTTCTCTTGCTGAGTATTTTCTGATTTTGTTGATCTTTAAGGTACGAACCAGCCAGGTACCCTTTGGCAGTTTTCCTGAATGAGTGAGATGCACAGACCTTGAGAAAACAACTAGGTTTTAAAAAAATTTGAAAACTTAATTGAGCACCTACTCTGTGCTGTGCCCTGTGCCGGGCATTCAGTAGGAACAAGGTGGCGCAGTGCGGTGGGTCAGTGCCTCGTCTGGCCTGATCCTTGGAAGAGGGTCTGTCACCCTGGAGAGCTACTTGGGCTTCTTTTCCCAAGGCCCTAAATAATTTGTTTTGATCTGCAGCTAGCAAATGGCCCAGCCAGCAATGTTGTAGAGGTCAAGCCTGATCTGTTTCCTCCATACAAGTACAGCTGCACCGTCACACTGGTAAGTGCAGCCAGGCGAGGTCGACACGGTGGTTTCAGATGGTGGAGCATGGGGAGGAGTCTGAGGAGGGTGGGAGAAGTACTTGGGAGTGAGAATAGGGTGAGGGAAAGATCATTGATCCCACAGGTCCAGTCCCTGGTGCAAATGATCACTAGCTACCAAGTGGATCAGCTAGGTTTGTCATTTTTCCCAAGTGAGACCCATGAAGTGTAGGCCAGCTGATCAGGACGTTTCTCTTGGAGAGTAGCTGAGAATTCAGTCCAGCACCAACATTCAGCAGTCTGTGGACCTTTCAGTCTCACAAGTGTGTTCTACATACAAGTTTGAGAAATGTGTTTTTTTCTCCCTGAAACAGTCACATTCAATACCACTACCTGAAAGGGTTTGAAAAGTGCTTTAGTAAAGCTACTTAGTTTGTTCAGCCTGGTGTTTGTTTCCCACCAAGGCCTTCTCTCCCCTACTTTTATTTTTAACATAGCACATATTAACGTCCCAGTAAATGAATGTGTGACTCTAGGGCCATCCTTTTGCAGGGTAAGCAGTCTGGAGCTGTGAAGTAAACACTGGCTGTCGAAAGACCTAGTCCAAAAGTGGTCTGGCTCTGTGGCTAGCACGCCAGCTGACCATGAGCAAGGCTCTTCCCTTCTCTGGTCCTCAGTTTTCACTATCTGTAAAACACCGTGTTAGCTTAGAGAGCGTGTTTTGGGGCTTCTCTTGCTGAGTATTTTCTGATTTTGTTGATCTTTAAGGTACGAACCAGCCAGGTACCCTTTGGCAGTTTTCCTGAATGAGTGAGATGCACAGACCTTGAGAAAACAACTAGGTTTTAAAAAAATTTGAAAACTTAATTGAGCACCTACTCTGTGCTGTGCCCTGTGCCGGGCATTCAGTAGGAACAAGGTGGCGCAGTGCGGTGGGTCAGTGCCTCGTCTGGCCTGATCCTTGGAAGAGGGTCTGTCACCCTGGAGAGCTACTTGGGCTTCTTTTCCCCAAGGCCCGATTACTCCCATTTTTTGCCATTCATGCCTTCACTGTCTCTTCCCTGTGGCCATGAGAGGCCACCAGGGGCACCATCTGGTGGGAACTGCCTGGGACCCTCTTTTCAGCTGCTGAGACTGCTGCTGGTCCTTAAGAGCCTAAATGCCAGAGCTGTGAGCTTGTAGAGGCCACAGGTCACAATTTGTCTTTAGGTGGAGCTTGGAATCTTCCGTCCCCTCCAGTCTCTGGCACTCTCTGTTAGATAGAAGAGGCCTGCTTCCCTCCTGATTGCCTGTACCCTAAAGGCATTTGAATTTCCGATCTTTGAGATTCAGCTCCTTTGTTTCATAGGTGTTAGGACTTGACTGTATTTAGGCTGTGTTAATACTGATGGGATAACTGCAGAAAAAGTGTCTTGCTTCAGGGCACTTTGAGAGCTAAATCTGGTTTTGCAGTTACTACTCTTCTCTGTTTTATCAGGTTATCCTGATTCTGGGCTTTGCCCAGGTGTAAATGGATTTGTAGAATTGAAGCATGGTCTTTTTCAGGATTTGGGCCTGGCTACGTCACGAGGTCGGGGAAAGTGCAAGAATCCCTCTTGCAGCTATGTCTACACCAACCGGCATAAACCGCGGATTTGTCCCAGCTGTGGTTTTAACCTTGCCAAAGACCGGACTGAGAAAACCACGAAGGTTCTTGTGAGTTCCTTCCCCAGACACACCCCCAGCCTCGGATTAGGCTGTTAGGAGAACTGCTTTAGGAGAAATAGAAGAATCTCTTAGTGTGCAGTAGAAATGCACACCAGGATGGGGACCAGTTTATAGGTGCTACACCTGGCACGTGCCTTCTTTCTGGACTTCCTTGTTCTCTTGGCTAAGCGTGGATTAGATACCTTGATCTTTGACAATTTTCTAGCTTGGTGGACCAAGAGTTGATTCACAAGAAAAAAAAAGCCAACAAAGGCCTTAAAGAGAATTTTGAAGAAAAGAGGGGTGAAACGGTAGCATCTTTTTATTTGACAGGCTGGTGGAGGACCTAAGTTGAGTTTTGGTAAATTCAGAGTGCTAGCCTCAGGACGTGGTTGATGAAATCACAGCTTCTCAGGTCCCTGGCAGGCCATTTGGCCAACCACAGAGCCTTCTAGCAGTCTTGGCAGGCCAGCTCCTTGAAGTGGGAACAGACCATCTGGATAGTAAAACACAGTCCAGTTGGCTCCTTCGGGCTTTGTTTGTTTATTAGAACTAGGGAAAACGGGCAGTTTCAGAGGGCCTCTGAGTTTCCCCGTGTAAATTTTTGTAAGTGGACGGAAAGAGAGCACCTGAGGCGGTGAGCCGAATGACTGGATGGAGGTAAAAAGAGAACTGTCTCTCATCTGCTTTAGAGAGGAGAAAGATAGCTCGCCAAACAGGCCAGGACCCAGGATGGAGCCTCCACTCCAGATCTAAGCTGCACCTCACGAGGTGTGCAGGATACGGGTGGGAGGGAAAGGCATGTGATATACTCTCATGAGCAGATGCGAAGAGGCTGGCAGTCTGGTGTTCCGTTGGGTTAGAGGAGAGCATGTAGGGGAGGAGTATGGAAAAGTAGTCTTGAAAGGCATACTGGGGCCATCTCATAGAAGATCTTTAATGCTGAGAGTGGGCAGTTTGATTTTTAGGCACTGGGGTCATACTGAATGTCCTTGAGCCAGGGAGAGCCCCGGAAGGTTATGTCAGGAGGTGAGGGGGTTGGGGAGTGGACAGAAATAGGGAGGGGAGAGCGCCTTCAGCCTGAGTTTTCTGTGCCTGTGAAGGGGAGGGTGTTTCTGGCAGATGAATCTCACCCCTGATCTTCAGGTCTGCGCTTGACTTAATGTTCTGAGGCTATTGTTGTGAGAAAGGGAAGTGGAACTAACATAAAGGAAAAAACACTGAGGCTAGGAATTGAGAGACCTGCCTGGGAGTGAGCCTAAGCTGGTTGCTTTCCCTCTCCTGAATTTTAGTTTTCCCATCAGAAAAACAAAGCATGCAAGTTGATTGGATCTGGGCGTGTTATTCTCAGGGCTATGAGCTCTGGAGAAACCCAGAACTGAGCTTCAGGGAGTCTGAAATTGCATTGTAGAATGGTTCCATACCTTCTGTCACACTCTTGTTCCACAGGGTGCCCTTGCTGGCAGCGAGCTTTCCTCTGGTTTCTCCACGTGCGTGGGGCACTCTGCTTCATAGAGCATCAGCCACACCTTGTGTTTTTCCTTCAAGAAAGAGAATGTTATTTAGTAAATAGAGAGGAATAATTGTAGTACAATATAAAGCAAGTTGATTTAGGTCTAAAACCTTATACCCCAAATGAACTGCATGTCAATTTTGTGATTATGGAAATGCAAAAAAGTAAAGCATTTTTACAAAAAATGGTTATGCTAATATTCCCAGAATTTAAACTAAGTATGAAGAAACGTTATAACATTATATTTATCAGACATTTTTTGTTTGAACTATTCCTTAAGTCACTTGCCATAGTAAAACTTCTAGTGCTCACACACACGTTTACGTGGTTCTTAACAAGTGTTGGGACTCAAATTTAGAACACGTTTTCAACAAATATGAGAGTACATATTCGCAGAAAGAATTAAAATATCTGAACTAAAGCCCACCTAGAACATCACACATTCTGTAATTGCCACAGATAGTATTAGAGATAACCTGTGTCCCCCCCTGAAATGAATTACAACATATCTTTATAACTAAATATTACGATGCTGCAAATAAAGATAAATATAAAGACTAGTCTGTAAAATAGAAGTAATTTGTGACCTAGTAAGTGAAAAAATTTAGATGTTCTGGGTACTCTAATTAGAACTCTGTAAACCCATGGATATAAAGATTCTTCCCTGTTCACCTGAAACTATTACAACATTGTTCATTGGCTATACCCCAGTACAAAATTAAAAGGTTAAAACAAACAAAAAGATTCTAAGGAAACATAGAGAAATAGAAAATACTGATGGCAGCCTGTCTTGGCTCCCTCTTAGTTCCCTGTGAGACCACAGTCACTTACACGGCGAGTGTATCTGTTGACCATATATGTCTTTTTTTTTTTCAGGCCACGTGGCTTGTGGGACCTTAGTTCCTTAAAAACAAAGCATGCAAGTTGATTGGATCTGGGCGTGTTATTCTGGGCTCTGGGGTTCCTGAAATTGCATTGTAGAATGGTTCCATACCTTCTGTCACACTCTTGTTCCACAGGGTGCCCTTGCTGGCAGCGAGCTTTCCTCTGGTTTCTCCACGTGCGTGGGGCACTCTGCTTCATAGAGCATCAGCCACACCTTGTGTTTTTCCTTCAAGAAAGAGAATGTTATTTAGTAAATAGAGAGGAATAATTGTAGTACAATATAAAGCAAGTTGATTTAGGTCTAAAACCTTATACCCCAAATGAACTGCATGTCAATTTTGTGATTATGGAAATGCAAAAAAAAAGTAAAGCATTTTTACAAAAAATGGTTATGCTAATATTCCCAGAATTTAAACTAAGTATGAAGAAACGTTATAACATTATATTTATCAGACATTTTTTGTTTGAACTATTCCTTAAGTCACTTGCCATAGTAAAACTTCTAGTGCTCACACACACGTTTACGTGGTTCTTAACAAGTGTTGGGACTCAAATTTAGAACACGTTTTCAACAAATATGAGAGTACATATTCGCAGAAAGAATTAAAATATCTGAACTAAAGCCCACCTAGAACATCACACATTCTGTAATTGCCACAGATAGTATTAGAGATAACCTGTGTCCCCCCCTGAAATGAATTACAACATATCTTTATAACTAAATATTACGATGCTGCAAATAAAGATAAATATAAAGACTAGTCTGTAAAATAGAAGTAATTTGTGACCTAGTAAGTGAAAAAATTTAGATGTTCTGGGTACTCTAATTAGAACTCTGTAAACCCATGGATATAAAGATTCTTCCCTGTTCACCTGAAACTATTACAACATTGTTCATTGGCTATACCCCAGTACAAAATTAAAAGGTTAAAACAAACAAAAAGATTCTAAGGAAACATAGAGAAATAGAAAATACTGATGGCAGCCTGTCTTGGCTCCCTCTTAGTTCCCTGTGAGACCACAGTCACTTACACGGCGAGTGTATCTGTTGACCATATATGTCTTTTTTTTTTTCAGGCCACGTGGCTTGTGGGACCTTAGTTCCTTGACCAGAGATTGACCCCAGGCCCTTGACAGTGAGAGCAGAGTCCTGACCATTGGCCCTGCAGGGAGTTGCCAGCTCCCATACCTCTAATGCTGGAGCTTGCATGTGTGATGTGTCAGTTACTAGTTACGGGATGGAATTGAGTTCTGTGTCGGTAGATGCTCTGAACTCCTTTCTCCTATTTCGTTGTAGCTGTCCATGTGGCTTGCATTATGAAAATGGATGTTGGTCTCTAGATCTGGAATGGTAAAGTGACTTAACATTCCCTGGTCAGACAAATTATCTAGGCACCTTTTTTTTGGCCACTTCTATTGATCTTTCATTCATTTATCTTTGTTCTTTGGCCTGTGTGGGCCTCCCATCGCAGTGGCTTCTCTCGTCGCAGAGCACCAGCTCTGGGTGCATGCACTCCGGCTCAGTAGTTGGGCACATCAGTTCAGCCGCTCCGCGGCATGTGGGATCCTCCCAGGCCAGGGATCAAACTGGCACCCCTTGCACTGCAAGGCGGTGTCCTTACCCACTGGACCACCAGGGAAGCCCCTATTTAGGTACCTTTAACAATTGATTCCAAGTCCCACCTTTCTTTTTTTTTTTCTTATAGTCCCACTCTCCTTTACATTCTTCTTTGGTTGGGCTTCCCTTGTAGCTTAGATGGTAAAGAATCCAGCTGCAATGCGGGAGACCTGGGTTTGATCCCTGAGTTGGGATGATCCCCTGGAGAAAGAATGGCTGCCCATTCCATATTCTTGCCCGGAGAATTCCATGACTTGTCCATGGGGTCCCAAAGAGTTGGACATGACTAAGCGACTTTCGTTTTTTTTTGGTTAACTGGTAGCTGTCTACCCACCTGACCCTCATCTTCAGACATTTCTTCACCTTCTAATTCTCTAAGTTTTAGAGAAACAAAATATAATTATTGTTTTCCACAAAATAACCCTGTCAGAAGCCCAAGAACCCTCAAGTTTATGTGCCTTCTCTTTGGTGCCCCCTGGTGATCGTGTATTTCCTATGCAGTTTGTCACCAGTAGCCCAAATTAAGACCGCAATGTCTCTGGGCTGGAATGGTCTTTCCTTTACATCTTTTTTTTTTTTTTAATTTATTTATTTTCGTCCATCTGGCCCCTGTTGTTTCAGGGCACCGGCTCTGGGCGCATGCACTCCAGAGCGCTGGCTCGTAATTAGACACACCCCTCCAGCCACTCTGCGCACCTGGGATCTTCCTGGGCCAGGAATCGAACCGGTGCCACTGCAAGGCAGACTCTCTACCCACTGGACCACCGGGGAAGCCCCCTTTCCATCTTTTGTCTGTGGCCCAGAGCCAAAGGATAGTATGTGTTCTAGCCAATCTTCCAGCCCACGGTTCAGCATAGTCATGATGGGAGCACACAGCCTCCTGGGGCAACTCACGCTAGTGTACCTCAGCTCATCCATAGCCGTTCATTCACATTCGTTCTTAGAGCAAGCCTGTCCTGAAGGCCTGTCATGGGTCAGGCCTTCAGGGATACAAAGATGAGTAATCCACGCCCACTTCCCTTTAGGCGCTTACAGTCTAGCTAGGGGACTAAGATAGGTAACCAAACTGTTACAGATAGTAAGACAGGAGTTGTCATAGGTGTACTAAGTAATAAGTTGTTGTTATGCAATTAGCTTTTGTAAAACAACATAAGAATGAATGTCCAGCAAACATGAATTAGCATCTTTTATGTGCCCTTGTGATGGTATTGGGAATTTACCAGTAAATAAGCAGGGGAGAGAACAGTGGCTTACCAACTGTGAGAAAGTGAAATCGGGAGCAAAGGAGTGGACTCTGGGAGCGTGAAGGAGACAGTGGTTTATGCTGCACTTGCACAAGAGGTCAGGAACGGACCCCTGCTGAAGGGACCTGCGTGAGAAGGACCTGTTTCAGTGAGCGTTTCAGAACTGTTTCCTGGAAGCCTGACTGATGTGTGAAGATCCTTATACTCAGAAGCCACGCAGTATTACAGATAAATGCTTTAAGCTGTATAGGTCCTTGTGTATACATCGCAACTACCCTTCATAGAGCTTTTGTTGCATGCTGAGTGTTTCGCTTGCACTATCATTTACTCTGCAGCAACTTAGGAGATTATTAGTATTTTGATCCTTCATTTTGGAGGTGAGGAAATTGAGGTTCAGAAAGATTTTGCTGGAAGTTACAGCTTTTCAATGGCATATCCAGAATTGAACCCCTGATGTGTTATCCTCCAAACCCCACACCCAGTGAATGCGAGCTGACTTAAGAAACCATTTCCAAGAGGTGTATAATCTTCTCATTTTACTGGTAGAGAAATAGTGCCAATAGTGCTGAGCTGGTTAGGGACCAAGGTTTCCCACCACTGTCATGGGCCCATCCTTCTGCCACTCATAGCCTCTTGTGGTTTTAGCCCCAGGTCAGCTCTTTGTGCCCTCTGCGCTTGGTGATCCATCCGCTCTCTTCCAGGAGGCAAGCTCACCGCTCCCAGATGTGCTGAGTGCCACGGAGCCCCTGGGGGTGGCCCAATCTTCCAGCCCACGGTTCAGCATAGTCATGATGGGAGCACACAGCCTCCTGGGGCAACTCACGCTAGTGTACCTCAGCTCATCCATAGCCGTTCATTCACATTCGTTCTTAGAGCAAGCCTGTCCTGAAGGCCTGTCATGGGTCAGGCCTTCAGGGATACAAAGATGAGTAATCCACGCCCACTTCCCTTTAGGCGCTTACAGTCTAGCTAGGGGACTAAGATAGGTAACCAAACTGTTACAGATAGTAAGACAGGAGTTGTCATAGGTGTACTAAGTAATAAGTTGTTGTTATGCAATTAGCTTTTGTAAAACAACATAAGAATGAATGTCCAGCAAACATGAATTAGCATCTTTTATGTGCCCTTGTGATGGTATTGGGAATTTACCAGTAAATAAGCAGGGGAGAGAACAGTGGCTTACCAACTGTGAGAAAGTGAAATCGGGAGCAAAGGAGTGGACTCTGGGAGCGTGAAGGAGACAGTGGTTTATGCTGCACTTGCACAAGAGGTCAGGAACGGACCCCTGCTGAAGGGACCTGCGTGAGAAGGACCTGTTTCAGTGAGCGTTTCAGAACTGTTTCCTGGAAGCCTGACTGATGTGTGAAGATCCTTATACTCAGAAGCCACGCAGTATTACAGATAAATGCTTTAAGCTGTATAGGTCCTTGTGTATACATCGCAACTACCCTTCATAGAGCTTTTGTTGCATGCTGAGTGTTTCGCTTGCACTATCATTTACTCTGCAGCAACTTAGGAGATTATTAGTATTTTGATCCTTCATTTTGGAGGTGAGGAAATTGAGGTTCAGAAAGATTTTGCTGGAAGTTACAGCTTTTCAATGGCATATCCAGAATTGAACCCCTGATGTGTTATCCTCCAAACCCCACACCCAGTGAATGCGAGCTGACTTAAGAAACCATTTCCAAGAGGTGTATAATCTTCTCATTTTACTGGTAGAGAAATAGTGCCAATAGTGCTGAGCTGGTTAGGGACCAAGGTTTCCCACCACTGTCATGGGCCCATCCTTCTGCCACTCATAGCCTCTTGTGGTTTTAGCCCCAGGTCAGCTCTTTGTGCCCTCTGCGCTTGGTGATCCATCCGCTCTCTTCCAGGAGGCAAGCTCACCGCTCCCAGATGTGCTGAGTGCCACGGAGCCCCTGAGCCCCGCCCAGAGGGAGATTCAGCGCCAGTCAACACTGCAGCTGCTGCGCAAAGTCCTGCAGATTCCGGAGAACGAGTCAGAGCTGGCCGAGGTCTTCACCTTGATTCACGAACTCAATAGCTCTCGGCTCGTCCTGTCCAACGTGAGTGAGGAGACGGTCACCATCAAGCAAACCTCTTGGTCGAGTTACTATGAGTCTCCATCCACGCAGTGCCTTCTCTGTAGCAGCCCATTATTCAAAGGGGGACAAAAGTAAGCACCCCTTTCAGATTTACCCTCCTCTAGCTTGCCCCATCTTACTTAGCCTGTATCACCCCTTTCTTCATATTCCACTAAGGCTATAACCTTGGAGGATGTTCTCCTCAGCTTTTTAGGTTTCCTTTACTTTTCCCATTGCCAAAAATAAAATTATAATAGTGATTATCCATTATTTCTATTGAAATGATATTGTCCCCAACTTAGAATTTACTTTACTTCTGGATTGCCTGGCATAATGCTTAGATTTGGGACTTCATTAGGATTAGTTAAATTGGGTTAATAAATTCAGAAGTTCAGAATTCTATTATCTTTAGGGGTGATTCCATAGACCTAATTCCAACAAAGTGGGAACACCTGCCTAGAAAATCCTTGGAATACAAGGTCCAACACCCTCATTTCCTGCTGGTTTAAAGTCTTCAGTTTGCCATTGATCACTGAGCCCAGGAACTGCATTAAAAAGCTGGGTTTCCTTCTTTTTGTTTTTGATGTTTTTTGGCACTAGCTCCCTGGCCGGGCCGCAGGAGTGCTGGCTGCTGACAGCCAGTTGGCTGCAGGTTGTGACTGCCCAGGTGAAGATGTGTCTGAATCCCCACTGTCTGGCCCTGCACAGCTTCATGGACATCTATACAGGTGGGTGTCAGCCTTCACACTCTCAGAGGATGCTTGAGAATGGCCTCCGGGTCAGACCTCTTGTGGTTTTAGCCCCAGGTCAGCTCTTTGTGCCCTCTGCGGTGATCCATCCGCTCTCTTCCAGGCAAGCTCACCGCTCCCAGATGTGCTGAGTGCCACGGAGCCCCTGAGCCCCGCCCAGAGGGAGATTCAGCGCCAGTCAACACTGCAGCTGCTGCGCAAAGTCCTGCAGATTCCGGAGAACGAGTCAGAGCTGGCCGAGGTCTTCACCTTGATTCACGAACTCAATAGCTCTCGGCTCGTCCTGTCCAACGTGAGTGAGGAGACGGTCACCATCAAGCAAACCTCTTGGTCGAGTTACTATGAGTCTCCATCCACGCAGTGCCTTCTCTGTAGCAGCCCATTATTCAAAGGGGGACAAAAGTAAGCACCCCTTTCAGATTTACCCTCCTCTAGCTTGCCCCATCTTACTTAGCCTGTATCACCCCTTTCTTCATATTCCACTAAGGCTATAACCTTGGAGGATGTTCTCCTCAGCTTTTTAGGTTTCCTTTACTTTTCCCATTGCCAAAAATAAAATTATAATAGTGATTATCCATTATTTCTATTGAAATGATATTGTCCCCAACTTAGAATTTACTTTACTTCTGGATTGCCTGGCATAATGCTTAGATTTGGGACTTCATTAGGATTAGTTAAATTGGGTTAATAAATTCAGAAGTTCAGAATTCTATTATCTTTAGGGGTGATTCCATAGACCTAATTCCAACAAAGTGGGAACACCTGCCTAGAAAATCCTTGGAATACAAGGTCCAACACCCTCATTTCCTGCTGGTTTAAAGTCTTCAGTTTGCCATTGATCACTGAGCCCAGGAACTGCATTAAAAAGCTGGGTTTCCTTCTTTTTGTTTTTGATGTTTTTTGGCACTAGCTCCCTGGCCGGGCCGCAGGAGTGCTGGCTGCTGACAGCCAGTTGGCTGCAGGTTGTGACTGCCCAGGTGAAGATGTGTCTGAATCCCCACTGTCTGGCCCTGCACAGCTTCATGGACATCTATACAGGTGGGTGTCAGCCTTCACACTCTCAGAGGGGATGCTTGAGAATGGCCTCCGGGTCAGACCTCTGGACCTGTGGCCGCTGGATTTTCTCTCAGAGGGGCTTCGGAGGAAGAGAGAGTTTTTCCTCCTGGGTAGCTCAGTCCCAGAAGATGGTTTATCTCTGAAGTGTTAGGACTCTCCTGTCAGGGCTCTTTAAACAACGTTAAGTTTAAAATAACAGATTTTTGTAGTGAAAAAAAAAAAAAAAATGCTGACAAGTAAAAAGGAAAAACTAATAATCAGTAGTAACCCTGAATGTTAAGCCCTGAGATTAACATTCAGCATTGTGTTCTGAAGTTTTTCGTATGTGTTACTCGTCCGTGCAGAATAAAAGAAGGTACAGGCTTTATAGGTTTATAGTCTGTCTTTGAACAAAACTGGGGTTGTGCTGGATGTTGTTTTGGAGTGTTGTTTTTAAATTTAGCGATGTATCAAGGGCATCTTATTCTGTTGGCAAGTGGTAAAACACATGACCGTATTTTTAAGGAGAAATACACGACCATGTTTCATTTTAGAGTTCTCACTATAATTACATCTTAGTGTACAGCATTACTTATTTCCTCTGGGCAAATGCTCGAGTGAAATTGCTGTATATTCACCCTTTCCCTCCATTCATCAGCATCATTCATTGGACATTGACCATGTACTGACCATTTTGAAAATTTGAATCTTGAGTTTTATATGTAGAATTAACTGCTAAAGACTAAAGCATATTTATTATTCCCATTGTCTTCAGAACCTCATGATGCCTTGTTTTGAACTGATGCTTTTAACATCTTATATAGCCACACCGAGCTTGTACTTCTTTAGGCTCTTGCCAGCAGTTCGTGAGAATGCCAGCCGCCTGGCTCAACCTGTGGCACTTTTTTTTTTTTATTTTAACTTTATCTTTTATATGTATGTGTAGTAAACTAAGTATGATGTCTTTGAAATTCATCCATATTGTTCTGTTGTTGATTAGTTTTGCATTGTATGGAGCACCACAGTTGATTTATTTGTTCATTCCTTGAAAAATGTTTAGATTTTTACCAAATTTTGGCAGTTATGAGTAGAGTTGCTGTAAACATTCATGTATAGGTTCCCTAGATGGCCTGGTTCCTATGCAGGTTTTTCTATTTAATTGTAGTTTTGGATATAGAGTCATATTATTTTTCTGTTGTTAAATTATGATACAAATATTAAGTGAGTAATAGTTACATAATCACAGTAGTAAAAGATGTTTATCAGTTTCCACAAGCAATAACCAGACCAAAAAAAAAAAAAAACTACAATTGTAAGCCATACTGGGAACATGATTAACTTAATAATATCAAATAATTATGTACAATTTGGGGTGTCAGGCAGAGTGATGTTGTAAGTGGAAATGCATGCATGGACAGTTTTTTGGTTTTAACTTTTATTTTACTTTTAACTTTTACAGAGTTTTGTTGTTTACAGATATGTTCCCAGATTAGTCATATGTATGTCCCTCCCCATCCCACCCCTCCAGACCGTCACGCAGCACCCCTGCAGGATCCCCTTTTCTCACAGACCTATGACTATAGCTATTTTCATCACATATGATAGTACAGGTTTTCATGCTACTTTCTTTATGCCTCCCACCCACTGTTCATTCCCCACAATGTCCATATGTCTACTGTCCATGTCTGTTTTCTCCATTGCTTTACTGCATGTGTTATCATTACCATCCTACTAGATTCCATATATATATGTTAGTATATTCTACTTGTCCTTCTCTTTTTGACTGACTTCACTTTTTTTGTTGTTGTTTAAAGATTTATTTATTTATTTATTTTGGGCGGAGGTCGGGTTGGGGAGGGAGGGGAGCAGGCAGGCCACTTCTATTAGTCTTTTGTTTCTCTGTGTTCATCTGTCTTTGTTCTTTGGCTCCTGTGGGCCTCCCATCGCAGTGGTGTCTGTCATTGCAGAGCGCTGGCTCTGGGTGCATGCGCTCCAGAGCTCCGGCTCAGTAATTGGACACATCAGTCCAGCCGCTCTGCGGCACGTGGGATCTTCCCAGGCCAGGGATCGAACCGGCGCCCCTTGCACTGCAAGGCGGTGTCCTTACCCACTGGACCACCAGGGGAAGCCCCTGACTTCACTTTTTATGATAGGTTCTAGATCCAGCCACCTTATTAGGGCTGATTCTTCTGCATTTCTCTTTATAGCTGTGTAGTATTCCATTGTATATATGTACCAGAGCTTTTGTATCCATTCATTCGTCGATGGGCATCTAGGTTGCTTCCATGTTCTAGCTATTGTATAGAGAGCTGCAGTGAACATTGGGGTGCAGGTGTTTCTTTCAGATTTGATTTCATCAGGGTATAAGCCTAAGAGTGGATTGCTGGGTCGTATGGTGCTTCTATTTTTAGTTTTTTTAAGAAATCTCCATACTGCATGGACATGTTTTCACCCGCCCAGCCAGTCTGTCTTTTGATTGATGCGTTTAATCTATTTACATTTAAGGTAATTATCAGTATGTGTGATCCTGTTACCATTTTGGGTTTATGTACTGTAGGTCCTTTCTTTCTCTTGTATTTCCTGCCTAGAGAAGTTCCTTTATCATTTGTTGTAAAGCTGATTTGGTGGTACTGAATTCTGTTAATTTTTGCATGTGTTTATAGTTTTTGATGTCTCCATGAAATCTGAATAAGAGTCTTGCTGGGTAGAGTATTCTTGGTTGTAGGTTCTTCCCTTTCATCACTTGGAGTATATTGTGCCATTCCCTTCTGGCTTGTAGAGTTTCTGTTGAGAAATCAGCTCATGATCTTATGGGATTTCCCTTGTATGCTGTCTTTTTTCCCTTGTTGCTTTTAATATTTTAATTTTTGTCAGTTTGATTAATATGTGACTTGGTATGTTCTCCTTGGGTTAACTCTGCTTGAGAGTATGTACTTCCTGGACTTGGTTGATTATTTCTTTTTCCATGTTAGGGAAGTGTTCAGCTGTTATCTCTTCAAATATTTTCTCAGGTCCTTTCTCTCTCTTTTCTCTTTCTAGGACCCCTATAATGCAAATGTTTGTGCATTTAATGTTGTCCCAGAGGTCTCAGGCTGTCTTCATTTCTTTAATTCTTTTTCTGTATTCTGTTCTGTGTAGTGATTTCCGCCATTCTTTTCCTCCAGGTCACTTACCAGTTCTTCTGCCTCAGTTATTCTGCCATGGATTCCTTTTAGTGTATTACTCATCTCTGTTCTTTAGTTCTTTTAGGTCTTTGGTAAACATTTCTTGCATCTTCTCCATTGTCTTGCTGAGATCCTGGATCATCTTCACTATTACTGTTCTGAATTCTTCTGGAAGGCTGCCTGTCTCCACTTCATTTAGTTGTTTTTTGGGGTTTTATCTTGTCTCTTCATTTGGGACATAACTTTATGCATTTTCATCATGATTTACTTTCTGTAGTGTAGTTTTTGTTTTAGCTGCTGCTTCTTGCTTCTTCTGTCTGCCCTCTGATGGAAGAGGCTGAGAGTCTTGCGTAAGCTTCCTAGTGGGAGGGACTGGTGGTGGGAAAAACTGGGTCTTGCTCTGGTGGGCGGGGCCTTGCTCAGTAAAGCTGTAGCCCATTCTGCTGATGGGTGGAGTTGCACTCCCTCCCTGGTAGTTGTTTGGCCTGAGGTGACTTGGCCCTGGGTTCTCCGGGCTCTATGGTAGGGTTCATGGTGACCTCCAAGAGAATCACACCAAGGAGGACCTTCGCAGCCTGAAGCTGTCATGCCCCGTCCCTGTGGTGAGCCCCTGACAACCCACGCCTCCACAGGAGAGCTTCCAACACTAGCAGGTAGTTTGGGTTCAGTATTCTGTTGGGTCACTGCTCCTTTCCTCTGGTTCTTGGTGTGGTTAAGATTTTTGTTTGCGCCCTCCAAGAATGGAGTCTTTGTTTCCCCCAGACCTGTGGATGCCCTATGATCAAATCCTGCTGGCCTTCAAGGCCAGATTCCCTGGCGATCCCCAGGCAGGGAAGCCTGACGTGGAGTTCAGAACCTTCACAGTAGTGGGAGAACTTCTTTGGTATTACTCTTCTCCAGTTTGTGAGTCGCTCTCCCAGCAGGTACGGAATTTCATTTTACCGTGGTTGCAGCCCCCTACCATCTCACTGTAGCATCTTCTTTGTCTTTGGACATGGTGTATCTTTTTTTGGTGGGTTCCAGTGGCCTCCTCTCAATGGTTGTTCAAGAGCTCGTTGCAGTTTTGGTGTTCTCCTAGGAGGAGATGAGCGCACATCCTTCTATTCTACCATCTTGAGCCAGAAGTCATCCTTCCTCAGCAATGTGATTTTGTAAACTTTGTCAAATTGATACATAAAACTGGTATATAATTACTTTTTTAAAATTTATTTTTTATTGAAGCGTAGTTGATTTACAGTATTGTGTCAGTTTCTGCTGTACTGCAAAGTAACTTAGTTATACACATCCTATTTTATTTTCTTTTACATTATGGTTTATCCTAGGATATTGAATATAGTTTCCTGTGCTATATATATATATATATATATATATATATATACATATATATATATATACTGTTATTTATCCAGTCCGTATGTAATAGTTTGCATCTACTAACTCCAGACCCCTACCAGTTCATCCCCGCCACTTCCCCCCGCCTTGGCAACCACAAGTCTGTTCTCTGTGTTCAAGGCCGTTTCTGTTTCACAGGTAGGTTCATTTGGAGTCTATTTTAGATTCCACACATTAGTGGTATCATATGGTATTTGTCTTTCTCTTTCTGTCTTCACTTAGTATGATAATCTCTAGTTGCATCTTTGTTGCTGCAAATGGCATTATTTTTCTCTTGTTTATGGCTGAGCAGTATTCATGTGTGTGTGTGTGTGTGTGTGTGTGTGTGTGTGTGTGTGTGTGTACGCACTACATCTTCTTTATCCATCTTTGTTGAACATTTAGGTTGTTTTCGTGTCTTGATGTTTTCCTCTGGATGGATATATGCCCTGGAGTGGGATTGGTGGTAATTCTATTTTTAGTTTTCCATAGTGGCTGAACCAATTTACATTCCACCAATGGAATGAGGGGATGGTTCCCTTTTCTCCACACCCTCTCCAGCATATTTTTTGGTCATTCATTCTGTGTATATGGACTTTTTAATGATGATTGATGTGAAGTGGTCCCTCATTTATGTGAGGTGGTACCTCATTGTAGCTTTGATTTACATTTCTCTTAATAATTAATGATGTTGAGCATCCTTTCATGTACCTATTGGCCATCTGTATGTTGCCTTTGGTAAATGCCTATTTGGGCTTCTGCTTATTCCTCGATTGGGTTTTTTGGTTTTTTGTTTGTTGTTGAGTTATGTAAGTTACTTGTATATCTTGGAGATTAAGCTCTTGTTGGTCACATTGTTCAAAAGTATTTTTCTCCCATCCCATAGGTTGTCTTTTCGTTTTATTTATGGTTTCCTTTACTGTGCAAAAACTTGTAAATTTGTTTACTTTTGGCTTTATTTCTATTGCTCTGGGAGATTGACCGTTGGTACAGTTTCTGTCAGAGAATGTTTTGCCTGTGATCTCTTCTAGGAGTGTTATGGTGTCTTATTCTTAACTCTCTAAGCTATTTTGAGTTTATTTTTGTGCAGGGCGTGAGGGTGTGCTCTAACTTCATTGATTTACATGCAGCTGTTCAACTTACCCAGCACCACCTGCTGAAGAGACTTTTTCCCATTTAATATTCTTGCCTCCATTGTGGGAAATTAGTTGACCATAGGTGTGGGGGTTTATTTCTGGGCTCTTTGTTCTGTTCTATTGATCTATCTGTATGTTTGTTTTTGTACCAAGACCATAGTTTTGATTACTGTGACTTTGGAGTAGTATTACATGAAGTCTGGAAGGGTTATACTTCCTGCTTTATTTTTTCCTCAAGATTTCTTAGGAAATTCTGGGTCTTTCATTATCCCATATAAATTTTAGGATTATTTGTTCTAGTGAAAAATATCCTGGGTAATTTGACAGGGATCATATTAAACATGTATGTTGCTTTGGATAGTTGCCATTTTAATAATATTCTTCCAATCCAAGAGAATGAGATATCATTCCATTTCTTTCAGTTATCTTCAGTTTCCTTTATGGTGTTATAGATCTTAGTGTAGAGGTCTTTCACCTCCTTAGGTGAATGTGTTCCTGAGAATTTGGGGTTTTGGTGGGTGCAGTTTTAAAAGGTATTGCTTTTTTTTTTTTTTTTTCTACTTTTTGTTTATTTTTTTCAGTTATATATATTTTTTCTTTTTTTTTTAAACCTTAATTTTACTTTTTTAACTTTTACAGAGTTTTGTTGTTTACAGATATGTATGTTCCCAGATTAGTCATATGTATATCCCCCCCTTCCCACCCCTCCCGACCATCACACAGCACCCCTGAAGGATCCCCTTTTCTCACAGAGCAATGACTATAGCTGTTTTCTTCACTTATGATAGTATAGGCCTTCATGCTACTTCCTTTACGCCTCCCACCCTCTGTTCCTTCCCCACAATGTCCATATGTCCACTGTCCATGTCTGTATTTCCATCGCTTCACTGCATGTGCCATCATCACCATCCTACTAGATTCCATATATATGTGTTAATATACTGTATTTGTCCTTCTCTTTCTGACTGACTTCACTTTTTATGATACGTTCTAGATCCAGCCACCTCATTAGAGCTGATTCTTCTGCATTTCTTTTTACAGCTGTGTAGTATTCCATTATATATATGTACCAGAGCTTTTGGATCCATTCATTCGTCGATGGGCATCTAGGTTGCTTCCATGTTCTAGCTATTGTCTAGACAGCTGCAATGAACATTGGGGTGCAGGTGTTTCAGATTTGATTTCATCAGGATATAAGCCTAAGAGTGGGATTGCTGGGTCGTATGGTGCTTCTATTTTTAGTTTTTTAAGAAATCTCTAGACTGTCTTCCGTAGCGTCTGTATCAATTTACATTCCCACCAGCAATGCAGGAGTGTTCCCTTTTCTCCGCACGCTCTCCAGCATTTATTGTCCGTCGATTTGTGGATGATGGCCATTCTGACAGGTGTGGGGTGATAATCTCATTGTAATTTTGATTTGCATTTCTCTAATTATAAGTGAAGTTGAGCATCGTTTCATGTGCTTTTGGGCCATCTGTATGTCCTCTTTGGAGAGGTATCTGTTTAGGTCCTTTCCTCATTTTTTGATTGGGTTGTTCATTTTTCCGGTGCTGAGTTGTCTGAGTTGCTTGTAGATTTTGGAGATTAATTCTTTGTCTGTTGTTTCATTTGCTATGATTTTCTCTCATTCTGTGGGCTGTCTGTTCAGCTTTTTTGTGATTTCTTTTGCTGTACAAAAGCTTTTAAGTTTCCTTAGGTCCCACATGTTCATTTGTCTCAATAGTTCCGCTATTCTGGTAGGTGGGTCAGAGAATATCTTGCTTTGATTGATGAAATATCTATGCACCCAACACAGGAGCACCCCGATACATAAGACAAACACTTTCAGACATAAAAGAAGACATCGACACTAACACAATCATAGTAGGAGACTTTAACACTCCTCTCACACCAATGGACAGATTGTCCAAACAGAAAATTAATAAAGAAACACAAGCCTTAAATGCCACACTAGAAGAAGGGGACCTCATTGATATCTTTAGGACTTTCCATCCAAAAGCAGAAGAATACACTTTCTTCTCAAGTGCTCACGGAACATTCTCCAGGATATTTTTTCTTTTTTATTTTTACAGAGTTTTGTTGTTTACAGATATGTATAATCTCAGATTAGTCATATGTATATCCCATCCCCCTGATCCCACCCCTCCAGGCCATTGCATGGCCTCCGTGTAAGATCCCTTAACCTACAGTACATTGATAATAGTTATCTCTTTTACATATGCTAGTTTAGGGCTCCATGTTACTCTTTCCATATCTCTCACCCACTCTTCCTTCTCCCCAATGTCCATTAAGTCTGTTTTCTATGACAGTTTTTCCATTCGTTGCTCTGTGTGTATTTATCAGTACCATCTTACTAGATTCCATATGTATGTGTTAGTATATTATACTTGTCCTTCTCTTTTTGACTTACTTCACTTGGTATAATGGGTTCTAGATTCATCCATCTCATTAGGACTGAATGCTCTGTATTTCTTTTTGCATCTGAGAAGTACTCCATTGTATATATGTACCATAGATTCTTTATCCATTCGCTTCATTGATGGACATCTAGGTTGCTTCCATGTTCTAGCTATTGTATAGAGTGCTGCGATGAACAAGGTATTGCTTGTTTTATGTTCTCTTTCTGCTACTTAATTTTTAGTGCAAAGAAATGCAGCCAATTTCTGTGGTTTAATGTTGTATCCTGTTACCTTGCTTAATCCATTTATCAGTTCTAATAGTTTTTGTGTGGAGCCCTTAAGGGCTTTCTATGTATAGCATCATTTAATCTGCATATAGTGACAATTTTACCTCTTCTTTTCCAATTTGGATACCTTTTCTTTCTTTTTTCTTGTCTTATTTCTATATCTAGAATTTCCTATACTATGTTGAATAGAGGTGGTGAAAGTGATCATCCTTATCTTGTTCCACATTTTAGTGAGAAGGCTTTCAGGTTTTCATTGTTCGATATTATATTAGCTGTGGGTTTGTCAGAAATAGCTTTTATTATGTTGAGATATGTTCTTTATATGTATTTTTGTAGGAGTTTTATCATGAATGGATGTTAAATTTTGTCAAATGCATTTTCTGTATCTGTTGAGATGATCACTTGGTTTTTATCTTTTGTCATTGTTGTGTAGCACATTAATTAATCTGTATGTGTTGAACCCATCCTTATGAATTTGAAATGAATCCCACTTGGTCATTGTGTATGATCTTTTTTTTTTTAAATCAGTATTAGATTATATCAATTTACTTCACATAAGAACAGCATATTTCAGGCCTATGTATAATCTCAGATTAGTCATATGTATATCCCATCCCCCTGATCCCACCCCTCCAGGCCATTGCATGGCCTCCGTGTAAGATCCCTTAACCTACAGTACATTGATAATAGTTATCTCTTTTACATATGCTAGTTTAGGGCTCCATGTTACTCTTTCCATATCTCTCACCCACTCTTCCTTCTCCCCAATGTCCATTAAGTCTGTTTTCTATGACAGTTTTTCCATTCGTTGCTCTGTGTGTATTTATCAGTACCATCTTACTAGATTCCATATGTATGTGTTAGTATATTATACTTGTCCTTCTCTTTTTGACTTACTTCACTTGGTATAATGGGTTCTAGATTCATCCATCTCATTAGGACTGAATGCTCTGTATTTCTTTTTGCATCTGAGAAGTACTCCATTGTATATATGTACCATAGATTCTTTATCCATTCGTTCATTGATGGACATCTAGGTTGCTTCCATGTTCTAGCTATTGTATAGAGTGCTGCGATGAACAAGGTATTGCTTGTTTTATGTTCTCTTTCTGCTACTTAATTTTTAGTGCAAAGAAATGCAGCCAATTTCTGTGGTTTAATGTTGTATCCTGTTACCTTGCTTAATCCATTTATCAGTTCTAATAGTTTTTGTGTGGAGCCCTTAAGGGCTTTCTATGTATAGCATCATTTAATCTGCATATAGTGACAATTTTACCTCTTCTTTTCCAATTTGGATACCTTTTCTTTCTTTTTTCTTGTCTTATTTCTATATCTAGAATTTCCTATACTATGTTGAATAGAGGTGGTGAAAGTGATCATCCTTATCTTGTTCCACATTTTAGTGAGAAGGCTTTCAGGTTTTCATTGTTCGATATTATATTAGCTGTGGGTTTGTCAGAAATAGCTTTTATTATGTTGAGATATGTTCTTTATATGTATTTTTGTAGGAGTTTTATCATGAATGGATGTTAAATTTTGTCAAATGCATTTTCTGTATCTGTTGAGATGATCACTTGGTTTTTATCTTTTGTCATTGTTGTGTAGCACATTAATTAATCTGTATGTGTTGAACCCATCCTTATGAATTTGAAATGAATCCCACTTGGTCATTGTGTATGATCTTTTTTTTTTTAAATCAGTATTAGATTATATCAATTTACTTCACATAAGAACAGCATATTTCAGGCCTATGATTTTCACTGAATATCACTGAAGACAATCTGTACAGTAAACCCAAAGGCAACCACAATGTAGCATAATATGTAAAATGTGCAAGTAAGCTTTAAAATGCGAGTTATTCTATAGCATTTGCAGGCAGAACTTTATAGTAAATGAAGGAAATCGACCTCATTCTAGCTGACTTAATCCTTTGCACAGAGAACCAGTACAGATGTACAAGGTACAACCTACTGTAGGTGCTAAAGTATATAACACACCCCCTCAGGGTATTTATTGGAAGATATTAACATAATATCGTGTTTGTATTTTATTATTTAAGGAGACATTGGCTTATTTCTAAAGCTTCATGAAACATTATACTGATGACATATGTGTGGTCAGGACAAGCTGTTCCCTAAACTTAAAAGGTCAAAGGCAAGACTGTAGCTACTCCTATATTTAAAAAATTTATATATATATGTACACACTCATACACCCCCACATAACACTTAGAAACTTCCACAATCCAAAGTGAGGTTGTTTGTTCCTGTAACTAAAGGTTCCCATACTGTATTTTATGACAGTTATTTAAAAAGTACATATTTATTCACCACTTGTTTTGATCAATATTGCTACAAGACACAATTTTCTTGTTCAAAATAAAGACAGTGACTAATTTAGAGAGTCTTTCTCTTTAGATTGCATAGTGAAAAGTATTACTTAGTTAAATACAGAAATGTTTGTGGCCTTTATAGAAATTATGTAAATCTACATGGAGAAAAAAGTCAGCCTATCAAAAATCAGTAAGACCCTTGGCTGCTACACAATTCAGGATATTTCAAGCCCAATTGCAGTGCTCTTTGCTGTTTTACTGGCCATCCCTGAGTAAACCGTTTTTAATTTTTTCAGTAAAAGAAATAAATTTTACATTGACGAGAATGATGCTTAAGATTTTTTTAAAATATGAAATAAGCCCCATTTCATTTTAGTTGAGAAAAAAAAGAATGATCTTTGCAAAGACCACTATTCCAAACAGTTTAACATATTTGTATCAATGTTAATTTTCTTTTTACTGGATAATTTCTGTTTTTTCTGCTATTTATGTATCATTCATTTTCTTTCTTTTTTTTTTTTCCTGTTTTTGTATATCACTCATATTCTTGTAGCCTATTATTTTATAATTTTGGTTAACAGAATTTAATTGGTAATGCAGCAAAAGTACATATAAAACTTAAAGGAACACTGAAGTGAGATCTTTATTTTCCTGTGGTAAAAGAGTTTTACTGGAAATAATCTGACTGTCATCCAAGAAAGGCAAAAATATCTATGAAAGAACATACATGGTGAACGTCTTCCTTGTTGTCTTTGGTCTAGTCTTGGCCAGAATCTTCTGTAAACGTCTTTAATTCCAGCAAGTTGCGTTCATTGACTGTGAGCTTTGTGTTAGATATTGACCGTAATATGTCTGACATGCAGACAACTAGCTGTAAAAGTGTATCCCCAGGAACATCCATCCATGTCATTTCAGTGGCACCAGGGTCTCCCAGAGAGCAGGGTGTTAGCAAGTCGTCTACTGTGCTGTCAGGACCAGCTGGTGAAGGCCCATGAACATTTGTGAAATGAATAGCCAACTGTACTTTTCTAACTGGCTGCGTAAGCGTGTCACGTACAATGATACTTATGTCTGCCCCTGAATAACCTTCAGTTTTCTTCCTAAGTTCCCAGAAGTCTGCTTCTGTTAGATTTTTTCTGAGTGGCCCCAAATGCAATTTAAATTGCTGCTTGGGCGTGGGCCTCAGGCACAGGAATGTAAATTTGTCTCTCAAATCTTTGCCTACTGGCGGAATCCAGACCCAGGGTATATTTGTAGCTTCCAGAACCAATATGCCATCGTTGTCCACATAAAGCCCTTGCATTACTAGGACCTCTGTCTTAATTCTTTGTGCAGCTTTTATTTTTACTTCTTGAGCCACACAGAGAATTGATTTCATCAGTGAAGGTAATTGAAGGTTTATTCTCTCTGGCAAGTTAGAATAAGTTCTTAACTAGCTTTTCACTTTCACCTAGCCACTTACAAACAAGATCAGAGGAAGATAATGAGAAAAATGTTGAGTTCTTTGTGTCTGTGGCTATAGCTTTGGCTAAATAGGGTTTTCCTGTTCCAGATGATCTAAGGAGTAGGATTCCCCTCCAAAGTGTTCTGTTGACTGTAAAGAGATGAGGAGATTTGATAGGCAATATCACGACCTCTTCCAGAGCTTCTCTGGCTCCTTCCATCCCTGGGTCGAGAAGATCCTCTGGAAAAGGAAATGGCAACTTGCTCTAGTGTTCTTGTCTGGGAAATCCTGTGGACAGAGAAGCCTGGCAGGCTACAGTCTGTGGCTTGCAAGAGTTGGGCATGGCTTAGCGACTAAACAGCAACAAACAACAGCTGATTAGCAGTGTAGTGTTGGCTCTGGGTATACAGCGAAGTAACTCAGTTATACATATACATGTATCAGTTCTTTTCACATTTAGGTTATTATAGAATATTGAGCAGAGTTCCCTGTGCTATCAGTAGATCCTCATTGATTTATCTATTTATTTTTATTTTTTGAAAGATACTTATTATTTGGCTGCACTGAGTCTTACCTGTGGCACATGGGTGCCTCGCTGTGTTGAGTGGGGTCTTTTGTGAGCATGGCCTCCAGCTGTGGCACACAGGCGCAGTTGTAGTGGCATGCAAGCTCTTTCTGGTTGAGGCACGTGGGCTTAGTTGTTCCACAACATACAGGGTCTTCCTTCTCCAAGCAGGGATTGAACTCATGGCCCCTTGCATGCATGGCAAGGCAGATTCTAAACAACTGGGCCGCCAGGGAAGTCACTGGTTATGTGTTTTAAATATGGTAGTGTTTATATTAGTCCCAGCTCCCGGTTTCTCCCTCCCACCACCCCTTTTCTCTTTGGTAATAATCATAAGTTTGTTTCCTAAGTTTCTGAGTCTGTTCCTGTTTTCTGTTAATAAATAAGTTCATTTTAACATTTTTTCTTATTTTGCATATTAGCAGTATCATGATATTTTTCTTTGGCTTATGTCACAGGATAATCTTGAGGCTTATCCTTGTTGTTGCACATGGTTTCATTCATTCTCTTTTGGCTGCACTGGGTCTTCACCACTGCACGTGGACTTCCTCTAGTTGTAATAAGCGGTGCCACTCTTCACTGTGGGTTCGAACGTCGCATTGCCATGGCTTCTCATTGTGGGGCATAGGCTCTAGGGCATCCAGGCTTCAGTAATCATAGCATGAGGGCTTAGTTGCCCTGTGGCATGTGGAATCTTCTCAGATCAGGGATCAAACCCATGTCCCCTGCATTGACAGGCAGATTCTCAACCACTAGACCACTAGGGAAGTCCTAGTTCATTCTTTTTAATGGCTTAGTAATATGCCATTGAATATAGTTACCACTTTGTCTTCGTTCCTCTACTGATGGACATTTTGGTTGTTCCCATATGTTGGCTGTTGTAAACAGCACTGCAGTGAACATTGGGGTGCACGTATCCTGTTGAACCATGGTTTTCTCCAAGTGTATGGCTAGGCATGGGCACTCATGTTATTGTTCAATTGCTGAGTCATGTTTTGTTCTTTGTGACCCCGTGACTACATCACACCAAGCTTCCCTGTCCTTCACTGTCTCCCTGAGATTGCTCAAACTCATGTCCATTGAATCAATGCTGACATTCATCCTCTGTCACCCATTTCTCCTCTTGCCTCAGTCATTGCCAGCATCAGGGTCTTTTCCAGTGAATCAGATCTTAGCATCAGGTGGTCCAAGTATTGGGGCTCCAGCATCAGTCCTTCCAGCGAATATTCAGAGATGATTTCCTTTAGGATTGACTAGTTTGATCTCCTTGCTGTCCACAGGACTCTCAAGAGTCTTCTCCAGCACCTCAGTTTGAAGCCTCAATTCTTTGGTGCTCAGCCTTCATTGTGGTCCAGCTGTCACATCCATACGTGACTACTGGAAGAACCATAGCTTTGACTATATGGACTTTTGTCAGCAAAGTCCAAATAGTCAATAACACCATAGCTTTTTAGGGGCCTACTTTTTTTTGGTACTTTCTGATTAGCAGTATCATGATATTTTTCTTTGGCTTATGTCACAGGATAATCTTGAGGCTTATCCTTGTTGTTGCACATGGTTTCATTCATTCTCTTTTGGCTGCACTGGGTCTTCACCACTGCACGTGGACTTCCTCTAGTTGTAATAAGCGGTGCCACTCTTCACTGTGGGTTCGAACGTCGCATTGCCATGGCTTCTCATTGTGGGGCATAGGCTCTAGGGCATCCAGGCTTCAGTAATCATAGCATGAGGGCTTAGTTGCCCTGTGGCATGTGGAATCTTCTCAGATCAGGGATCAAACCCATGTCCCCTGCATTGACAGGCAGATTCTCAACCACTAGACCACTAGGGAAGTCCTAGTTCATTCTTTTTAATGGCTTAGTAATATGCCATTGAATATAGTTACCACTTTGTCTTCGTTCCTCTACTGATGGACATTTTGGTTGTTCCCATATGTTGGCTGTTGTAAACAGCACTGCAGTGAACATTGGGGTGCACGTATCCTGTTGAACCATGGTTTTCTCCAAGTGTATGGCTAGGCATGGGCACTCATGTTATTGTTCAATTGCTGAGTCATGTTTTGTTCTTTGTGACCCCGTGACTACATCACACCAAGCTTCCCTGTCCTTCACTGTCTCCCTGAGATTGCTCAAACTCATGTCCATTGAATCAATGCTGACATTCATCCTCTGTCACCCATTTCTCCTCTTGCCTCAGTCATTGCCAGCATCAGGGTCTTTTCCAGTGAATCAGATCTTAGCATCAGGTGGTCCAAGTATTGGGGCTCCAGCATCAGTCCTTCCAGCGAATATTCAGAGATGATTTCCTTTAGGATTGACTAGTTTGATCTCCTTGCTGTCCACAGGACTCTCAAGAGTCTTCTCCAGCACCTCAGTTTGAAGCCTCAATTCTTTGGTGCTCAGCCTTCATTGTGGTCCAGCTGTCACATCCATACGTGACTACTGGAAGAACCATAGCTTTGACTATATGGACTTTTGTCAGCAAAGTCCAAATAGTCAATACACCATCTAGGTCTGTCATAGCTTTTCTTCCAGGGAGCCAGGTATCTTTTCATTTTGTGGCTGCAGTCACTGTCTGCAGTGATTTTGGAGCCTGAGAGAACAAAGTCTGTCACTGTTTCCACTTTTCCCCCATCTATTTGCCATGAAGTGATGGAACCGGATGCCATGATCTTAGTTTTTTGGCTTAGTAATATGCCAAGCTTAGTTGATTTGAGCTTGAAGCCAGCTTTTTCACTCTCTCACCTTCAAGAGGCTCTGTAATTCCTCTTCACTTTCTGCAGTTTGAGTGGTATCATCTGCATATCTGAGGTTTTTGATATTTCTCTTGGCAATCTTGATTCCCATTTGTAATTCATCCAATCCAGCATTTCACATAATATACTCTGCATAGAAGTTAAATTAGCATGGTGACAGTATACAGTCTTGACTGTGGCCCGCCAGGCTTTTCTGTCCATAGAGTTCTCCAGGCAAGAATACTGGAGTGGGTAGCCATTCCCATTCTCCAGGAGATCTTCACAACCCAGGGATCAAATCCAGGTCTCCTGCATTGCAGGCAGATTCCTTGCTGTCTGAGCCACCAAAGAAGCCTTGAGGATCTTGTAAGGTCACTGCTTTTACCCCTGGGTCCTGGTGCATATAAGACTTTGTGTGTGCCCTGTATGGGTGGTTCCTGTTTGCCCTAGCCCTGTGGAGTTCCTGCCATCAGTCCCGGCTGACCTCCAGCCAGGTGCTCTTGGGGCTACTCCCCTCATTGCCAGACCTCCAGGCTGGGCAGCCTGACGTGGGCTCAGTACTTTCACTCCTGCAGGAGAACCTCTGTGATAGAATTATTTACCAGTTTGTGGGTCACCCATCTGGCAAGTTTGGAATTTGATTTTATCACAGTTGCTCACTGCTACCATCTTGTTGTGGCTTCTACTTTGTCTTTGGATGTAGGATTTCTTTTGTGATAGGTTCCAGTGTTTTTTTGTTGTTGTCAATGACGATTGTTCAGTAGTTAGCTGAGATTTTGATGTTTTTGTGAGAAGAGATGAACTCACATCTTTCTATTCTGTTATCTTCTGTACAATTTTTTCTAAGCAGCCTGCATGCTAAAGAAGTTGCTCTGCACTCTGGGTACATAGTCAATACACCATCTAGGTCTGTCATAGCTTTTCTTCCAGGGAGCCAGGTATCTTTTCATTTTGTGGCTGCAGTCACTGTCTGCAGTGATTTTGGAGCCTGAGAGAACAAAGTCTGTCACTGTTTCCACTTTTCCCCCATCTATTTGCCATGAAGTGATGGAACCGGATGCCATGATCTTAGTTTTTTGGCTTAGTAATATGCCAAGCTTAGTTGATTTGAGCTTGAAGCCAGCTTTTTCACTCTCTCACCTTCAAGAGGCTCTGTAATTCCTCTTCACTTTCTGCAGTTTGAGTGGTATCATCTGCATATCTGAGGTTTTTGATATTTCTCTTGGCAATCTTGATTCCCATTTGTAATTCATCCAATCCAGCATTTCACATAATATACTCTGCATAGAAGTTAAATTAGCATGGTGACAGTATACAGTCTTGACTGTGGCCCGCCAGGCTTTTCTGTCCATAGAGTTCTCCAGGCAAGAATACTGGAGTGGGTAGCCATTCCCATTCTCCAGGAGATCTTCACAACCCAGGGATCAAATCCAGGTCTCCTGCATTGCAGGCAGATTCCTTGCTGTCTGAGCCACCAAAGAAGCCTTGAGGATCTTGTAAGGTCACTGCTTTTACCCCTGGGTCCTGGTGCATATAAGACTTTGTGTGTGCCCTGTATGGGTGGTTCCTGTTTGCCCTAGCCCTGTGGAGTTCCTGCCATCAGTCCCGGCTGACCTCCAGCCAGGTGCTCTTGGGGCTACTCCCCTCATTGCCAGACCTCCAGGCTGGGCAGCCTGACGTGGGCTCAGTACTTTCACTCCTGCAGGAGAACCTCTGTGATAGAATTATTTACCAGTTTGTGGGTCACCCATCTGGCAAGTTTGGAATTTGATTTTATCACAGTTGCTCACTGCTACCATCTTGTTGTGGCTTCTACTTTGTCTTTGGATGTAGGATTTCTTTTGTGATAGGTTCCAGTGTTTTTTTGTTGTTGTCAATGACGATTGTTCAGTAGTTAGCTGAGATTTTGATGTTTTTGTGAGAAGAGATGAACTCACATCTTTCTATTCTGTTATCTTCTGTACAATTTTTTCTAAGCAGCCCCTGCATGCTAAAGAAGTTGCTCTGCACTCTGGGTACAGTGGAGTCCAGTTAAACAGTTCCCTTCACAGCTGCTTGTAGGTTACCAGCTTGCAGGTGACCTTTAGTTTTCCATTTTATGACTGTTCCACAGTTTATTTTTTTTTATGTTCCCCCATTGATGGGCATTTAGTTTCCAGTTTGTTGCCAGTGTGGATGTTGTTAACAGTGAATTTCTCTGTTGCCACTTTAATCTACAGGTCTCTTTAATGTGGGAAATAAGCTACTAGTGAGCCTGGACTTGCTTTTTGCAATCCGAAACCAGATCAAGCTGGGAGAGGACCCCAGAGTGTCCATCAGCACTCTTCTGAAGTCGGTGCAGGAGCAGACAGGTAAAGGTTGGCTTCCTCCCTTCTCCCAAAGGTAGTCCTAAATTCCCTGGGAATTTTCAGTGGTGGGCTTTTGTTGAAATAATTACCTTGGAGGAGAGTCTGATATTTTGCAAGGAGGTATTCTGGACTTCTTAACACATTCCCCCTTTTGAATTTTACAAATGCTAAACTAACTTTGGAAAACATGAGTCTTTCCATGCATCCATTCCATTCAGCACAAGATAAAACAGACTTTATAAAAGCTCATTCTTTGATAATAGGTAGACTTGGTCTTACTACATGCTAATCAGACTCATTCTGAATACGCAGCTTCTGGAGGTCTGCCCCTATTTCCAGGGCTCACACTGAGACCTGAGACTGGCCACCATCCTCATTATTGTTAGAAATGATATTCCCCCTTCCTTTCGTCACTTCTTTCTGTTGATGCTTTTCGATCCATTCCTACAGAATCCAGCCTCCCAGTCCCTTCCCTGCTCCGAGATCAGAGGGAGTAGAGCAGAGGTCCTGGGTTAGATGGGCCTGTGCGCTCTGTTGCTCAGGGCAGTGTGAGTTCAGTTTCTCAAGTGACACAGTGAGGGCAATAACAGCTCTTGGTTCGTAAAGACATGAGTTAAATGAGAGAATGCGTTCAGCGCTCTCAGCGCGGCATCTGGGTCCCAGCGGGTGCTAGGTGCACTTTTGAGTTGCCACCTGAACCCCGAATGATCCCAGTTCTCACCTCCCCAGTGGTGAATCCTCTTAGGTTTTCTTAGGAGAGCAGCAGTTTCGCATAGTCGATGTTCCTTCTGGCCACTGCTCATCCCCCGTGGCCTCCGGGACTACTTCTGTGAGCTTCTCAGAGCTCTTGCTCTCCTTCCAGAGAAGAGTCTTAGCTCGGAGGAGCTGAGCCAGCTGCAGGAGCTGCTGTGCAATGGCTACTGGGCTTTCGAGTGCCTCACGGTCCGCGACTACAATGACATGATCTGTGGCGTCTGTGGGGTGGCCCCCAAAGTAGAAGTCGCCCAGAGGAGTGAAGACAACGTGCTGGCCCTAGAGAGTGTGGAGGTAAGTGCCTCTTGGTCGCCTCGGGTCACTTTTAGAAGTGTCCTCACACTTCGGCCGCTGTCTTCCTGCACAATGTCCCAGGAGCAGGTGGCTCAATTTCTTTCCTGGGTGAGGCGAGCAGCCTTTTCCTGTCACTGCCCAGGTTTTCATCTAAGGGAGGCTGGATGGAAGTGGAGGCATTTGTTACTTACCTCATTTATTAGAGATGAACTAGGGGCACGTTTTAGACATTTGGGAAATGGCAGTTAAACCCATGGAGTTTCTGTGCTCGTGGAGCTCACTTTCTGATTTGGGGAGACAGATAGAAACAAACATTAATAACTGTGTATATTAATGTACTATTAATATATACTCTGTATTAGTTCAAAGTAACATAGTAACAATAAAGCAAGATAAGAAAGAAAGGGTTCCTGCTTTACAGAGGGTGGTCAGGAAAGTCCTCCCTGTCACAGGGGCATGGGAATAGAGCTCTGAAGCCCATGTAGCTCTCAGGAAGGAGAGCATTCAGACAAAGGGAGCAGTAGGAACAGAGTCAGGGGTGGACTTGCTGGGCATCGTTGAGGAAGGAGGCCACTGGGGCCAGCTGTTTGTGAGCGGGGGAGAGAGTGGTAGGATATCGGAGAGTGGTGGGATATGTGAGGTTCCAGAGGCTTTGGGTGGCCCAGGCTGCTGTAAGGACTCTGCTGAGTGAAGTGGAGAGCAGTGAAGGGTTTTGAGAAAGAGTGGCCTGATCTGATGTAAGATCTTTTATGTATCAGTTCATTTCAGTCATTGCAACCCCATGGACTGCAGCGCTCCAGGTTTCCCTGTCCTTCACCGTCTCCCAGAGCTTGCTCAAACTCGTGTCCATTGACTCAGTCATGCCATCCAGCCATTGCATCCTCTGTTGTCCCCTTCTCCTCCTGCCCTTAATCTTTTCCAGGATCAGGTTCTTTTCCAGTGAGTGGGCTCTTTGCATAAGGCGGCCAGAGTATTGGAGCTTCAGCTTCAAATAAATTTTCAGGGTTGATTTCCTTTAGTATTGACTGGTTTGATCTTGCAGTCCAAGGGAGACAAGAGCCTTCTCCAACGCCACTGTTCTAAGGCATCAATTCTTCGTTGCTCAGCCTTCTTTATAGTCGAACTCTCACCTCCATAAGTGACTTCTGGGAAAATCATAGTTTTGACTAGACAGACTTTTGTTGGCAAAGTGATGTCTCTGCATTTGAATACACTGTCTAAGTTTCTCATAGCTTTCTTCCAAGGAGCAAGCATCTTTTAATTTCATGGCTCTAGTCACTGTCCGCAGTGATTTTGGAGCCCAAGAAAATAAAGACTGTCACTGTTTACATTGTTTGCCCGTCTATTTGCCATGAAGTGATGGGATGGAAGCCATGATCTTAGTGTTGTGAATGTTGAGTTTTAAGCCAGCTTTTTCAGTCTCTTTTTTCACCTTTATCAAGAGACTCTTCAGTTCCTTTTCATTTTCTGCCATAAGAGTGGTATCATCTGCATACATGATGTTATTGAAATTTCTTCCATCAGTCTTGATTCCAGCTTGTGCTTCATCCAGACTGGCATTTCCCATGATGTACTCTGCATGTAAGTTAAATAAGCAGGGTGACAGTATACAGCCTTGATGTTCTCCTTTCCCAATTTGGAACCAGTCTGCAGTTCCACGTCCAGTTCTAACTGTTGCTTCTTGTCCTGCACACAGGTTTTGCAGGAGGCAGTTAAGGTGGTCTGGTACTCCTATCTCTTTCAGAATTTTCGGCAGTTTGTTGTGATCCACACAGTCAAAGACTTTAGTATAGTCAATGAAGCAGACGTAGATATTTTTCTGATATTCTCTTGCTCCTTCTGTGATCCAGCAGATGTTGGCAATTTGATCTCTGATTTCTTTGCCTTTTCTAAATCCAGCTTGTACATCTGAAAGTTCTCAGCTCATGTACTGTTGAAGCCTAGCTTGGAGGATTTTGAGCATTATTTTGCTGATGTGTGAAATGAGTGCAATGGTGTGTTAGTTTGAACTTTCTTTGGCATTGCCCTTCTTTGATATCAGAATGAAAACTCATCTTTTTCCAGTCCTGAGGCCACTGCTGAATTTTCCAAATTTTATGGCATATTGAGTGTTACACTTTAACACCATTATCTTTTAGGAATTGACATAGCTCAGCTGGAATTCCATCACTTCCGCTGTCTTTGTAGTAATGCTTCCTAAGGTCCAGTTGACCTCACACTGTAGGATATGTAGCTCGAGGTGAGTGATCACACCATCATGGTCATCCAGGTCATTTTATAGTCGATTATAAGTGACTTCTGGGAAAATCATAGTTTTGACTAGACAGACTTTTGTTGGCAAAGTGATGTCTCTGCATTTGAATACACTGTCTAAGTTTCTCATAGCTTTCTTCCAAGGAGCAAGCATCTTTTAATTTCATGGCTCTAGTCACTGTCCGCAGTGATTTTGGAGCCCAAGAAAATAAAGACTGTCACTGTTTACATTGTTTGCCCGTCTATTTGCCATGAAGTGATGGGATGGAAGCCATGATCTTAGTGTTGTGAATGTTGAGTTTTAAGCCAGCTTTTTCAGTCTCTTTTTTCACCTTTATCAAGAGACTCTTCAGTTCCTTTTCATTTTCTGCCATAAGAGTGGTATCATCTGCATACATGATGTTATTGAAATTTCTTCCATCAGTCTTGATTCCAGCTTGTGCTTCATCCAGACTGGCATTTCCCATGATGTACTCTGCATGTAAGTTAAATAAGCAGGGTGACAGTATACAGCCTTGATGTTCTCCTTTCCCAATTTGGAACCAGTCTGCAGTTCCACGTCCAGTTCTAACTGTTGCTTCTTGTCCTGCACACAGGTTTTGCAGGAGGCAGTTAAGGTGGTCTGGTACTCCTATCTCTTTCAGAATTTTCGGCAGTTTGTTGTGATCCACACAGTCAAAGACTTTAGTATAGTCAATGAAGCAGACGTAGATATTTTTCTGATATTCTCTTGCTCCTTCTGTGATCCAGCAGATGTTGGCAATTTGATCTCTGATTTCTTTGCCTTTTCTAAATCCAGCTTGTACATCTGAAAGTTCTCAGCTCATGTACTGTTGAAGCCTAGCTTGGAGGATTTTGAGCATTATTTTGCTGATGTGTGAAATGAGTGCAATGGTGTGTTAGTTTGAACTTTCTTTGGCATTGCCCTTCTTTGATATCAGAATGAAAACTCATCTTTTTCCAGTCCTGAGGCCACTGCTGAATTTTCCAAATTTTATGGCATATTGAGTGTTACACTTTAACACCATTATCTTTTAGGAATTGACATAGCTCAGCTGGAATTCCATCACTTCCGCTGTCTTTGTAGTAATGCTTCCTAAGGTCCAGTTGACCTCACACTGTAGGATATGTAGCTCGAGGTGAGTGATCACACCATCATGGTCATCCAGGTCATTAAAATCTTTTTTGTATAGTTCTTCCGTATATTCTTTCTACCTCTAATTAATATCTTCTGACTCTGTTAGGTCCATACATTTTCTGTCCTTTATTGTGCCTATCTCTGCATGAAATGTTCCCTTGATAGCTCTGATTTTCTTGCAGAGATCTCTAGTCTTTCCCATTCTATTGTTTTCCTCTATTTCTCTGCTTTGTTCACTTAAGGCTTTCTTATCTCTCCTTGCTATTCTCTGGAACTCTGCATTCAGATGGGTGTACTTACCTTTTCTCCTTTGCCTTTCACATCTCTTCTTTTCTCGGCTGTTCGTGAGGCCTCCTCAGAAAGCCATCTTGCCTTTTTGCATTTCTTTTCCTTGGGGATGATTTTGGTCACTACCTCCTGTGCAGTGTTATGAACCTCCCTCCATAGCTCTTCAGACACTCTGTCTATCAGATTCCCTTGAATCTATTTGTAACTTCCACTATATAACCATAAGGAATTAGATTTAGGTCATACCTGAATGACCTAGTGGTTTTTCCTACTTGCTTCACTTTAAGCCTGAATTTTACAATCAGGAGTTCATGATCAGAACCACAGTCAGCTCTGCATCTTGTTTTTTGCTGACTGTATACAAAGCTTCTGCATCTTCTGATGCAAAGAATATAATTGGCTGCAAAGAATATAATCAATCTGACTTCGGTATTGACCATCTGGTGATATGCATGTGTAAAGTCATCTCTTGTGTTGTTGGAAGATGGTGTTTGCTATGATCAGTGCGTTCTGTTGGCAAAACTCTATTAGCCTTTGCCCTGCTTCATTTTCCAAGGCCTGTTACCATGGTTATCTTTTGACTTCCGACTTTTGCCTTCGAGCCCTCAGTGATGAAAAGGACATCTTGTTTTTTTTTTGATGTTAGTTCTAGAAGATCTTGTAGGTCTTCATAGAACTGTTCAACTTCAGCTTCTTCAGTCAGCATTAGTGGTTGGAGCATAGAGTTGGATTACTGGGGTATTGAGTAGTTTGCCAGTTTGCCTTGGAAGCAAACTGAGATCATTCTGTCATTTTTAAGATTGCACCCAAATACTGCATTTTGAGCTCTCTTGTTGACTATAAGGTCTACTCCATTTCTTCTAAGGGATTCTTGCCCACAGTAGTAGATAGAGTGGTCATCTGAATTGAATTTTCCTATTCCTGTCCCATTTTAATTCACGGATTACTAAAATGTCAGTGTTCATTCTTGCCATCACTTGTTTGACCACTTCCAATTTACCCTGATCCACGGACCTAACGTTCCAGGTTCCTATGCAGTATTGTTCTTTGCAGCCTCAGGCTTTACATTCACCACCAGCCATATCCACAACTGGGCACTGTTTCTGCTTTGGCTCAGCCTTTTCATTCCTTCTGGATCTATTTTTCTGCTCTTCTCCAGTAGTATATTGGGCATCTCCTGTCCTGGGCAGTTCATCTTTCTGTGTCATTTCTTTTTGCCTTTTCATACTGTTCATGGGGTTCTCAAAGCAAGAATACTGAAGTGGTTTGCCATTTCCTTCTCCAGTTCTTTTTTTCTGTCTGTCATTGTAGTTATTTATTTTGGGCTATGCTAGGTCTCTGTTATAAAATGGGCCTTTCTCTAGTTGCAGCAGGCAGGGCTGCTCTCTAGGTGTGTTGCAGTGGGTCCTCTTGTTGCGGGCTTTCCCGGGGGCTCAGTGGTAATCCACCTACAATGCAGGAGACTCGGGAGATTCAGGTTTGATTCCTGGGTCGGGAAGATCCCCTGGAGGAGAAAACAGCAACCCACTCCAGTATTCTTGCCTGGAGAAATCCATGGACAGAGCAGCCGAGTGGGCTACAGCCCGTGGTGTCACAAAGAGTTGAACATGACTGAGTGACTGAGAACAGGTCCCATCTCTTGTTGCAGAGCATGGGCTCTTGGGCACGTGATCTCAGTAGCTGGCAGCTTCTGGGCTCTAGAGCCACAGGTTTGGTAGTTGAGGTCCGCAGGCTTAGTTGCTCTACGGCAGGTGGAAGCTTTCTTGATCAGAGATCAAACTCGTGTCTTCTGCATTAGCAGGCAGGAGAATTCTTTCCCACTGAGCCACTAGGGAAACTCTGACTTAGATTCTTAACTAAAAAATGTCACACAGAGATAACACCAAACTCACATGGCTTTATACATTAATTTTAACAAATATCCAGGAAATAAGATTCCAGTCATAGAAGAATTGGAGAAGCGGGTGTATTTCTACAATTATTATATAAGGCCATATAACTGAAGAGAAAACTAAACATTTAATATCAAGTGAAAATTTGGGCTGATGGGTCACATAAACTAGATACCAAAGTCTTGAATAAGATAGTAGCAAATCTAACAGTGAATAGAGTAGTGAGTACAGATCTCACAACAGGTAAAGTAAAATCATAACTAAATTTATCCCAGAAAAGCAAGATTATTTCAACATTAGAAAGTATACTAATTGAATACAGTTTAGAGGAGAAAACTCGTGTTTGTTTCACTGAATGCCTGAAAAGACTGATTTTAGTCAGTACCCATTTATGATAAAACTCTGCAAACTGAGACTAGTGGGGAAAATTCTTCAAGCTAGTGTTGGGAATTTTTCTAAAGGCCCATAGATGAACTCTCTCCCTGTCGCCATGCTGAGAGGGCTGGTCTGCCTGTGCAGGTTTGAGGCCCCCAGTGGGTGTGCTGCTAGTCTCAGTGGTTGCAGGCGTGCCATCTCTGAACTCCTCTAGCGACTCTTGAGGCACTGGACTGTAGCTCCCTCCACCGAACGTGCTCGGGATCTCTGGGGACAGGCTCTGGTGTGTTTCAGCCTGACCAGCTGAGCATATTAGTGATTTAATGTATATTCTTCTTTCTCTTCTCAATTAAAAAATAAGTACAGGGGCTTCCCTGGTGGCTCAATGGTAAAGCATCCACCTGCCAATGCAGAAGACACGGGTTTGATCCCTGATCCGGGAAGATCCTTTTTGTGTGGGATGCGGAGCAACTAAGCCCATGAGCCACAACTATTGAGCCCACATGCCGCAGCTACCAAAGCCTGTGTGCCCTAGAGCCTGTGCTCCACAACAAGAGAAGCCAATGCAACAAGAAACCTGTTCACCTCAATTAGAGAGTGGTCCCCACACCCTGCAACTAGAGAAGAGCCTACCGGCAGCAACGAAGATCCAGAATAGCCAAAAAAAAAAAGAAAGAAAAAATTATAAAATAGAATGAAAAAAAAAAAGTACATATACTGATTAAATACCTGTATTTTTAGGGAGGTGGTGCATAATGAGATACACGGAAACAGGCATATTGCTACCAAAGTCTTGGAAATAAGATCCAGTCATAGAAGAATTGGAGAAGCGGGTATTTCTACAATTATTATATAAGGCCATATAACTGAAGAAAACTAAACATTTAATATCAAGTGAAAATTTGGGCTGATGGGTCACATAAACTAGATACCAAAGTCTTGAATAAGATAGTAGCAAATCTAACAGTGAATAGAGTAGTGAGTACAGATCTCACAACAGGTAAAGTAAAATCATAACTAAATTTATCCCAGAAAAGCAAGATTATTTCAACATTAGAAAGTATACTAATTGAATACAGTTTAGAGGAGAAAACTCGTGTTTGTTTCACTGAATGCCTGAAAAGACTGATTTTAGTCAGTACCCATTTATGATAAAACTCTGCAAACTGAGACTAGTGGGGAAAATTCTTCAAGCTAGTGTTGGGAATTTTTCTAAAGGCCCATAGATGAACTCTCTCCCTGTCGCCATGCTGAGAGGGCTGGTCTGCCTGTGCAGGTTTGAGGCCCCCAGTGGGTGTGCTGCTAGTCTCAGTGGTTGCAGGCGTGCCATCTCTGAACTCCTCTAGCGACTCTTGAGGCACTGGACTGTAGCTCCCTCCACCGAACGTGCTTCGGGATCTCTGGGGACAGGCTCTGGTGTGTTTCAGCCTGACCAGCTGAGCATATTAGTGATTTAATGTATATTCTTCTTTCTCTTCTCAATTAAAAAATAAGTACAGGGGCTTCCCTGGTGGCTCAATGGTAAAGCATCCACCTGCCAATGCAGAAGACACGGGTTTGATCCCTGATCCGGGAAGATCCTTTTTGTGTGGGATGCGGAGCAACTAAGCCCATGAGCCACAACTATTGAGCCCACATGCCGCAGCTACCAAAGCCTGTGTGCCCTAGAGCCTGTGCTCCACAACAAGAGAAGCCAATGCAACAAGAAACCTGTTCACCTCAATTAGAGAGTGGTCCCCACACCCTGCAACTAGAGAAGAGCCTACCGGCAGCAACGAAGATCCAGAATAGCCAAAAAAAAAAAGAAAGAAAAAATTATAAAATAGAATGAAAAAAAAAAAGTACATATACTGATTAAATACCTGTATTTTTAGGGAGGTGGTGCATAATGAGATACACGGAAACAGGCATATTGCTACCAGAGCCTTCGGAGTGTCCCTTGTGGGTAAAATGAACTGTAAAACAGATTGCTTCTGTGTGTTACCTCACAAAGAGACTCTCATTCAAATCTGCTAGTCTAATAGAAATGTTAATAGCAGTGCAGCTGTGATTGGTTGAGCATTTTATTACATATGCGAGGTTCTGACTCTGTACTCAGTGCTTTACTTTCTGACTTCTCAACCCTGTGAGTTTTGTAGATGAAGGGACTTGAAGCCTGGACCCGGCTGAGCTCCTGCAGCCAAGAAAGGGTGGAGCTGGACCTTGACTTTGGCCTGGCTCTCTGAGTGCAGAGTCTGAGCTCTTAAGCACATCCATAGTCACCAGTACTTCTGGGGGCCCTGAGCTCTGGTTTTTGAAACACATCTGGCCACAGACTGTTGAACTGTTTGATCTCCAGAATGGACAGAATCCCACCTCCCTGCAGGGCTCACTCTCCTGGTGGTCCCTGGACCTGCCTTGTCCCCATCAAAGCCTTTTGCTCACACAGTGGAGCAGCATTGCGTTTGCTTTCCATGGGCATGTCTCTTCTTTGGGGGATTTCTGGGCGTTTCTTTCTAAGGACCAGGACTTTTTGTTTTCGCCCTTTTTGTGTGGGATGCGGAGTTGAATAGTGCATATAAAGAGATGGGATGGAGGTGTTCTGTGGAATAGGAAGTTAAAGAAGAAAACACACAGTCGTTCATGAGGAGATTGTATGGTTGGCCCCTCCCCTCGGGGACTGTAGACTAGGGCCTTCTGGATCGATGAGAGGCGGGCCCATGTGGAGCAACGGTTTAGACTTTGTGGTCATAAGGATTACATTAGACAGTGGTTTGCAAACTTTTTAGTGTGAGAGGCTTGCTGGCCCACCCCCAGCGTTTCTGATTCAGTGGAGTGGGTCAGAAGTGAGCTTGAGTATTTGCATTTCTAACAAGCTCCCATGTGGTGCCCCTGCCCCTGACCCAGGGATCACACTTGGAGAACCACTCACCAAGGGGCTCTTTTAAAAATGCACACTTAGGGGTTTAGTTCATCCAAGTAGGGATGCAGCCCAGATATCAGCATTGCTGAGGAACACAAGTGACTCTGATGAGGGAGTAGGATCACGGTCTCACTTTGGGGGCTACATCAGAGGGCTCACAAGAAGAAAATTTGAATAGCCCAGGGCTAGTAGATGTCCACAGCAGGTAAGTTGCACACAGAGGGGTAACTGCATCTTGGGGAACCTTCAGAAGGAGGAAGGGGTCAGCAGGGCCTTGCCAGTGAGCCGAGTGCTGTACTTTCTGACTTCTCAACCCTGTGAGTTTTGTAGATTGAAGGGACTTGAAGCCTGGACCCGGCTGAGCTCCTGCAGCCAAGAAAGGGTGGAGCTGGACCTTGACTTTGGCCTGGCTCTCTGAGTGCAGAGTCTGAGCTCTTAAGCACATCCATAGTCACCAGTACTTCTGGGGGCCCTGAGCTCTGGTTTTTGAAACACATCTGGCCACAGACTGTTGAACTGTTTGATCTCCAGAATGGACAGAATCCCACCTCCCTGCAGGGCTCACTCTCCTGGTGGTCCCTGGACCTGCCTTGTCCCCATCAAAGCCTTTTGCTCACACAGTGGAGCAGCATTGCGTTTGCTTTCCATGGGCATGTCTCTTCTTTGGGGGATTTCTGGGCGTTTCTTTCTAAGGACCAGGACTTTTTGTTTTCGCCCTTTTTGTGTGGGATGCGGAGTTGAATAGTGCATATAAAGAGATGGGATGGAGGTGTTCTGTGGAATAGGAAGTTAAAGAAGAAAACACACAGTCGTTCATGAGGAGATTGTATGGTTGGCCCCTCCCCTCGGGGACTGTAGACTAGGGCCTTCTGGATCGATGAGAGGCGGGCCCATGTGGAGCAACGGTTTAGACTTTGTGGTCATAAGGATTACATTAGACAGTGGTTTGCAAACTTTTTAGTGTGAGAGGCTTGCTGGCCCACCCCCAGCGTTTCTGATTCAGTGGAGTGGGTCAGAAGTGAGCTTGAGTATTTGCATTTCTAACAAGCTCCCATGTGGTGCCCCTGCCCCTGACCCAGGGATCACACTTGGAGAACCACTCACCAAGGGGCTCTTTTAAAAATGCACACTTAGGGGTTTAGTTCATCCAAGTAGGGATGCAGCCCAGATATCAGCATTGCTGAGGAACACAAGTGACTCTGATGAGGGAGTAGGATCACGGTCTCACTTTGGGGGCTACATCAGAGGGCTCACAAGAAGAAAATTTGAATAGCCCAGGGCTAGTAGATGTCCACAGCAGGTAAGTTGCACACAGAGGGGTAACTGCATCTTGGGGGGAACCTTCAGAAGGAGGAAGGGGTCAGCAGGGCCTTGCCAGTGAGCCGAGTGCTGCTAAATTTTACTCACATGATTCCTGCCATCCAGGCATAGGGATTAAGGGTCTGGAGCTAGATCTTTGTTCACATTCTCTTTCTGCCCCTCACTGCAGTGATCTTACATCAGGCCCCCTCTGGCTTGTGTAGGAGCAGTTAATCAGCCAGTGTCTGGCCCAAGACAGGCAGTGGTAGCTGCTCTTCTCCTGGTGAGGCAGCAAAAATGACATGAGCAGAGACACAGAGGAACTGAGGTCTTGGGGAGCGCCATGGTGTCGGAGGGAGCAGTGAGGCGCTACGGTGTTAGAATCGGGGTGTGCCGGTGAACCCTGGCGCTCAGTCTCCCCTGCGCAGCGTGTGCTGAGACGGTAGCTGTTGCGTTGCTGGTGTTCTGTGACTCCTACAGTTTGACCTTTTTTGTCTGACCTTTTAGTTCACCTGGCCTGACTTCTTGGCCTCTAGCGAGGTCAACGTGGAGGACTTCTGGGCCACAATGGAGACAGAGGTGATCGAGCAGGTGGCCTTCCCCGCCAGCATCCCTATCACCAAGTTTGACGCCTCTGTCATTGCCCCCTTCTTCCCTCCACTCATGAGAGGAGCTGTGGTCGTCAACACCGAGAAAGACAAGAGCCTGGACGTGCAGCCAGTGCCCGGTAAGGCCATGGGTGGCTGCCTGGGGTCAGGGCAGGGTCCTATCAGGTCTGGAACATTGTTCATAGCATGAACGGTGGACAGGGGGCCGGCCCACGAAGAGGGCTCTTTTTAGAAAGATGACATCCTGTGACAAAATCCCCTAGAAGCTGAAGTCCTGTGCAGAGTTCTGAAGAGCGCCAGCCACGCTGTCTAGGACCAGCCCCCAGAGCCCATCAGCCTTGTGGCAAGCACGCACGGCACTGAGCAGTGGAACTCTCTGAAAACCGCTGATGTTAAGGCTCCAGTCCCAGAGATTCTGACTGGCGGATGTGGGGGCAGGCCTTCTAAACAAACCTTTGTGCTCCCTGCAGGTGCTCTGCGCTCATACCTTGAGAAGCCCTGCGCTAGCTCCTTTGAGGGCATTGATTTCCGACAGTAGCTGGGCTTGATTCCCAGTGCTGCCGCTTAGTAATGACGTGGCCCCTGCCACATCTCAAGACCATGAGCCTCTGCTGCTTCATTTTCAAGGGGCGTGTGGTGTTGCTGCCCACCGCCTAGGGGCTGGTGAAGGTCAAGTGAGCCGTTCTTTTTTAACTGCCCCTCATAGCAAGCAGCAGGTTTTGCAGCGTGACTCAGCATGCGCCTGTGTAAGCAGCACATTCACGTATAAAACAGGTCTTTCCCTTCCCAGATGTGATGTACTTGACTTTTATGTTCTTCTGGAAATTCTGAATATGACCTGCTAAATTGATCTCATAAGGAAGGCCCCACATAGTCCTGTTGATCAACAGGCTCAGAAACGTAGCGCATAAAGAGCATGCTAAGCACAAGAGCTGCAGTTGTGGCAAGCATCTGAGGTCTCGGTTTTGAAAAACCTCAAAAGGGTAAAAGCGAACCCATTTGGGGGTTCTTTGCACGGTGCTCTGCTGGGTATCTCCCCTAGACGTTCAGAGGCAGAAAGGTACCTGTAGAACACGCGGAGGCCTCCACTGAGCTCCCCTCTGCCAGCCCTCAGGGCAGTGCTCGGGACAGCCTGCTCCACTGTGGACCAGCTGCCTGTCCATCCTCACTTGTGAGGGACTTCCCAGGGCTGTGGACGGCCACGCCCCCATCAGCTCGGCATCTCTTGCAGGCAATGGCAGTGCCTTGGTGCGGCTGCTGCAGGAGGGCGCCTGCAGGCTCGAGGAGATGGGCTCCTACAGCGAGGAGGAGCTGCAGGGCCTGCTGCGGCAGTGTGGTGTCCCCTTCGGGGCAGGAGACTCCAAGGTGGGTCTCGGGTCTCACCAGGGGCAGGGACATTATGGTGGGCCATTTCTCTGGGCAAGGATATAAATCCCTGTGACTGGGCACTTGTTTGGGGCAGAGGGTGCTGGCGGCCAGGGCACCCTGGGAGGTAGCCAGCAGCCAGGTCAGGACTTGGAAATGAGGCTTTCCTGTGCAGGCCTTTCTGTAGAAGGTAGTGGGTACAGGCTCTCCTGCTGAATGTGGCCTTGGATACACTGAGCCTTGTTCTCTTCGTCTGCAATGTGGAACTAACCAAAATAGCAGCCCCTTGACACTGGCCGTCTCTGGTCATCACCTGTCGAGGCCGGTAGAAAGCAGGTACTGCGGTGTTCCTAGAGACAGCACGTATGCCTGTGTGCACATGTGATCCATATACTGTGTGTTTCCTTTCGTACTGTGTGCTCTTAGAAACACTGTTAAGTTCAGACTCAAATGTTGGCTCCTCCTTTGACTCTTTCCCTGCCCTGTAAATAGTAGAAAGAGCCCAGGCCTCAGAGCCTGCCAGCTTGACTAGTCTGCTGGCTCTGTCTGCAGCCTGTCCCTTTCAAGCCTTGGTGTTCCCACCGGTACCTAAAGGACGTTGGACTCGTGCGGCTCCAGGGCCCCCTGGGCCTTCACAGTTTCTTCACTTGTCCTGAGCAAGCATTGGCTCTTGTGGACCCAGCCGGGTCCCTTAGCCTGTCCTGCCGTTTAACTTTGTCCTTCTGCTGCAGGACCAGCTCTGCTTCTCCTTATTGGCCCTCTACGAGTCTGTTCAGAATGGAGCCAGAGTGCGACAGCCCCCACCTCATCTCACAGGGGGCAAAGTCTACAAGGTGTGCCCCCACCAGGTAAGAGGATGACGAAGAGGAGTGTCAAGTTGCCGGCACAGGGGATCTGACGGCTCCAGCGCATCCTGGGACCGGCGCTTAGGTTGCTGGGCCGCTGGAGAAGAGCTTCTTCCAGGTCGTCATCAGGGAGTGGCAAGCACCCTTTCGTGCACTGGCCTCTGCTTCAGCTGTTGAGAGTACAGCCAAGGCGTCCCTCCTCCCTGGGTGCCCTCACTGAGAAATAAAGTCGCCAGGGCTCACGGCAGCAGCTCTGCAGGAGCCAGACAGGATCAGAGAGAGAAAGCAGCCGAGGGAAATGTGCTGTCTGCGGGGCAGCCAGAGGAGGCCGAGAGCCCTGTGAGCTGGGGAAGGGGTGAGACCGCTGAGGCCTGAGAGAGGAGCCTAGTGAGCAAAGAGGGAGGCCGGAGGGGTCACTGGAAGCCAGCTGTGGAGCCTTCTAGGCCAGAGAAACACTGGATTTTCTTCCCAGAGAGGGAAGGGGCCTTTGGACGGTTCATTTGGGAAGTGACCTGATTGGGTTCTCAGAAGATCACTCTTTAGGTCTATCGAAAGTGTGCGCAGGGTAGGTGGGCCGCTCTGAGGAGCTGTTCCTGTGTGACAGTCGTCCTGACCCGAGAAGACGCCGGGGTAGGAACCCCTGAACGGGGGAGACGGCTGCACAGAGCCTGCCCTCATGGAGTGGGCAGGGGACTGGCTGCCGCGAGTCAGGTCATCAGCTCCCTTCACGGCCCCCGGCAAGTCAGCCTGCTGCAAGCGTCGTGTTGCGTGACTGGGGACCACCTCAGGAGGACTCACGGGGCTGGGAGGGAGCAGGGCTGCTACCTGGAGGTCCTGGCCAGGACTGTGCTAGGGGAGGGAGGAAGAGGCAGACCTCCTCAGGGCTGCCTGGCGGTGGCCTGGCCCTGGGGACGTCCTGTGGGTGGAGGTGGAGCCTTCACCAGAGGTTCCAGTGTCGGAGGCCCCCTAGGGGTCTGGTAGGGAGCGGGTCGAAATACAGGTGTTTAGGCTCCACCCCAGAGGCTGAGTCTGGTTCGGAGTGGGGCCCAGGAACTTTCACCTTTAAGCACCTCTGACCTGCCAGCGCCATGCAGCTCAGCCCCACTGGACTGGCAGGGGGGCGGCATGTGGAGGGGGTTTTGGAGCTTGTAGCCTTGGGGAGGTGGGCGTGTTTTTCAGCCGCATTTGAGGCGTGGATGCTCCTGGCTCTTCTCTCAGGCAGGCGTGAACTGGCGACTCCACTTAGTGACAGAAGTAGGAGGGGGTGGACTCTCATCAGCTCCTGCAGGATGGTGGCCGCCAGTCCTGAGACCCGAGTGTTCACCATCCTCGGAGGCGGCGAGGGGCTGGCCCTGCAGGCTGGCCTCCTCACCCTGGGCCGTGCCCTCCGTCCTGCCAGGTGGTCTGCGGCTCCAAGTATCTCGTGCGGGGCGAGAGTGCCCTCGACCACGTGGATCTGCTCGTCTCTTCTCGCCACTGGCCGCCTGTGTACGTGGTGGACATGGCCACGCCCGTGGCCCTGTGTGCTGACCTCTGCTACCCGGAGCTGACCAGCCAGATGTGGGGGAGGAATCAGGGCTGCTTCTCTAGCCCCACGGAGCCACCTGTGGTGAGTTCCCTTCTGAGGAGCTGGGAGCACACGAGGCTGGCCGTGCCTCCACGCCGGTTCTTGGGGCCAGTCCTCAGAGCACCCAGAGGCCTCTTTTTCCACCACTGTTGTGTCTTTGTGCTCTGGAGCCAGTCTGTACACCCCCAGTCTCTACTGACTGACCCTTGCTTGGGAGGCCATCGCCACACTTGGTGGACCCAGGGTGACTCAAACGCCGGTGTCTCGGGCCAGGAGGACCACCTTGCCAATGAGCCTAGAAAACTGCCAGCTTTGAGGACACTGCGCACTGACGTGTGGAAGGCCCTGACCCGCCCTGCCTTGGTTTTACCTGAGTCTGCCGTGTGTATCCCTCGTGTAGTGATCTAGCGGCACGGGCTTAGAGCATGCTGGACGTCAACCTCTTTCCTCTAATTACGCCGGGGGGGAGCCTTCACCAGAGGTTCCAGTGTCGGAGGCCCCCTAGGGGTCTGGTAGGGAGCGGGTCGAAATACAGGTGTTTAGGCTCCACCCCAGAGGCTGAGTCTGGTTCGGAGTGGGGCCCAGGAACTTTCACCTTTAAGCACCTCTGACCTGCCAGCGCCATGCAGCTCAGCCCCACTGGACTGGCAGGGGGGCGGCATGTGGAGGGGGTTTTGGAGCTTGTAGCCTTGGGGAGGTGGGCGTGTTTTTCAGCCGCATTTGAGGCGTGGATGCTCCTGGCTCTTCTCTCAGGCAGGCGTGAACTGGCGACTCCACTTAGTGACAGAAGTAGGAGGGGGTGGACTCTCATCAGCTCCTGCAGGATGGTGGCCGCCAGTCCTGAGGCCCGAGTGTTCACCATCCTCGGAGGCGGCGAGGGGCTGGCCCTGCAGGCTGGCCTCCTCACCCTGGGCCGTGCCCTCCGTCCTGCCAGGTGGTCTGCGGCTCCAAGTATCTCGTGCGGGGCGAGAGTGCCCTCGACCACGTGGATCTGCTCGTCTCTTCTCGCCACTGGCCGCCTGTGTACGTGGTGGACATGGCCACGCCCGTGGCCCTGTGTGCTGACCTCTGCTACCCGGAGCTGACCAGCCAGATGTGGGGGAGGAATCAGGGCTGCTTCTCTAGCCCCACGGAGCCACCTGTGGTGAGTTCCCTTCTGAGGAGCTGGGAGCACACGAGGCTGGCCGTGCCTCCACGCCGGTTCTTGGGGCCAGTCCTCAGAGCACCCAGAGGCCTCTTTTTCCACCACTGTTGTGTCTTTGTGCTCTGGAGCCAGTCTGTACACCCCCAGTCTCTACTGACTGACCCTTGCTTGGGAGGCCATCGCCACACTTGGTGGACCCAGGGTGACTCAAACGCCGGTGTCTCGGGCCAGGAGGACCACCTTGCCAATGAGCCTAGAAAACTGCCAGCTTTGAGGACACTGCGCACTGACGTGTGGAAGGCCCTGACCCGCCCTGCCTTGGTTTTACCTGAGTCTGCCGTGTGTATCCCTCGTGTAGTGATCTAGCGGCACGGGCTTAGAGCATGCTGGCCACGTCAACCTCTTTCCTCTAATTACAAGGGGAGCGTAAGGCCCCAGAGGGAAATGGACCTGTCGAGGGTCCCCCGGCAGAGCCAGCAGCTCCCTGGCCTCCGTGTCTCGGTGCCGCAGTATCAGGCCGTGGGCTAAGGCACACGGCCTCTGCTGGAGAGACCTTAGATAGTGAGAGACCGGGGGCGGCACTGTCGTCACCTGCCTTTCCTCACTCCGGGGCTCGCTGGCCCTGTGATTGGTGGTGAGGAGGGCTGCAGAAAGGCATCTGAGCCTCTGTGCCTCCTCCTTCCTGCTCCCCTGCAGCCGTGAGCCGAAGTGATGAGGCACACACAGAAGTGAGAGCAGCTCGGGTGGTCCAGCATCTGCTCTGAGTGACAGCCGCTGTTACTGTCCCCTCGGCACGTGAGGACACAGAAGCCCGGGGGAGGGGGGGTGCTTAGCCCAGGAAACAGGCCCTGTGGTCATGGAGGATCGAAGCGGGGCCGGCTGAGCCCCCAGGGTTCACGCTGTCCCGCACAGCCTGGACCTTAACCTTCCGCTCATCACGGTGGCTTTCCATCTCCTAGAGCGTGTCGTGCCCAGAGCTCCTGGACCAGCAGCACACAGTGGACATGACCGAGGCCGAGCACTCTGTGCAGCACCCGGTCACCAAGACGGCCGCGCGGCGCATTGTCCACGCGGGCACAGAGTGCAGCCCCGGCGACCCCAGCGCTGGGCACCACTCCTTGGCCCTGTGTCCCGAGCTGGCGCCCTACGCAGCCCTCCTGGCCTCCTTCGCAGACAGCAAACCAAGCAGCGTCCGCCAGCGGCCCATCGCCTTTGACAACGCCACCCACTATTACCTCTACAACCGCCTCCTGGACTTCCTCACCAGCCGCGAGATCGTCAACCGTCAGATCCACGACATTGTGCAGAGCTGCCAGCCCGGCGAGGTGGTCATCCGGGACACCCTCTACCGCCTGGGGGTCGCTCAGATCAAGACGGAGACGGAGGAGGACGGCGAGGAAGAGGCGGCGGCCGTGGCCACAGAGTAAGCCGGGCTCTGCCCAGGGACTGCACCGTCTCTCTCAAGCCATAGTAAGGCCCTTGCCCAAGGCCCATCCATCCAGGGGACCAGCCTCTGAGGCTGGCACTGACCAAAGAGCTTCCATTCCTGAGCGCAGAGGAGCACTCGGGCGGGCGGCACCACGTGTCCACTAGCAGGCAGGGCGAGACGGAGGTCCTGTGTGGACCGGGGCTGCCCTTCCCTCCTGGGGAGGCCGCTTCCCACCCCTGCAGCCGGTTGCCTTTGCCTCGGGGCCTTCATTAGCTCTGCGGGTCCCAGTGGGCTCTTGGTTCTCCTGGGAGGGTGCATCTCCCCCCTGCGTTTCCTGCACCCCCATCTGGGGGCAGCTGAACAGGGAGAAGAGGGGAGCCGCCACTCCCTTCCAGGACTCGTCTCTGCCCCAAGCTGTGAGGACGAGGGCCCCTCCTCTCCTGGCCACTGCAGCCCCTGTCTCGCGGGGCCCGGACCCTCCGCCCGAGGGTAGGTGGCCTGTGAGCAGGACGTGACCTGGCGGCAGTAGGAGAAGCTCCCTTCTGTGAAGGGGAAGCAGACTGGGCTGTAAGGAAACAGCAGGACTGGCCCGAGTGCCCCAGTTTGCTTTGGGCCCAGAACCGGCCGTGTTCATTAATTTATTGAGAGGAGTGGACTAGATGGCTTTTCCCCCCCCTTTCTTCCCCTGACCAGAATAAAGTTTATTAAATTATATGGTTTGGGTGCACCAAGAGTCAGTTCCAGCCTCGTGTGTGGGGTGCCGTGTGGAGGGTCACTCACTGTGGAAGGCTGGGGCAGGCCCCCAGGAGTCGGCGTGGCACAGAGACCAGAGCCCGGCTGTGTTAATGGTGTTAGTTTAATGCTGACAGAAACGTTCCACCGCGTGGCTGTTAGTGATGATGAGTCAGCCTGGAGTGTCCACTGCTCGTTTGGTGTGGCCAGCCACACGGGTCCCCTGCCTTCCAGCTGGATAGAACACTCCAGGCTTTTAGCTGCCACCTGGCTCAGTGAGGCACTACCAGACCCAGGGTGGGGATGGCTGTGGGGAGAAAGCTTAGAGGCAGAGGGGGACAGGTTCTTCCAGAGGAATCCGCCTGCTCCAGGGGCTGAGCCAAGCACGGCCCTCAGCACCTGTCTGCTCTCACGGAGCCACTCGGCGGGTGTCCTTGCATTCTGCCCAGGCCCAGGGAGCCTTGGTTTCTCAGTGTTTGGGCAGCTCCTGGGAACTTCACTGTTGCCAAACCAGTCCATTTCCATTCACAGGCGGGGGTTTCCAGAAGTGGGAGCAGTTAGCAGTGAGCTGGGGGTTCTTCCCAGTTGGCATAGTGAAGCGGAGGCCACAGCTTGAGAACGGGGGGCGGGGCGGGGCTCGGCTCAGCCCCAGTCCCCAACTGGCAGTGACGGCCCAGGCCCTGGGAGTAGGGTTCTCGCCAACCTCCTACAGAACCCTCATTCCTGAGTCTCCGGGCTGGGCCGGGCTGTTGAGGGAAACAACGGGGGCAGAGTCTGTCCTCCCCGAGGTGCCCCGTCCACGGGGAGGCGCGCGCTAGGAGGAGGAGGGACGCAGTACTTCTCTGCGGGCGCCGCCTCAGCAGAACTGGTAGTTGTTGGGCTGCAGCAGGGGCTGGGCGATGTCCCCCTGCTCACAGCAGGCCAGGTGCTCGCTGGAGCGCTCCTCCTCCTCCTCGGGCTCGCCGCTGCTGCTGCTGCTGCTCGGCAGATTGCTGCAGTCCTGGGTGCGGGGAGGCGGGGGGTGGTGAGTCCCGATGGGTCAGGCTCGGCTTTAACCAGCCACCCACCCTGAGCCTGGCCCCACTCACTCGCTCGCTCCTGTCCGCTTGAGCCTGCTCCTGAAGGAGGGAGCAGATCTGCTGGAAGGTGGGTCTGTGCGTCGGCTCCAGGGCCCAGCAGGCCTGCATGATGCTATATCTGAGACAGGAAGAAGCGGCTCGTGGGTCTGGGAGTCCTCACGTACATACGTACACACACTCGCACACCCCGAGTCCTGCTGGCAGAGGTCGCGAAACTGAGTCAGAAGTGAGCGTAGCACAAGACCAGTGTGAGCTCCTTGGTGTGCGCTATCTAGTCTTTCCGGTAACCCTGTGAAAGGGGGCTTTTTGTCAGAACAGGCCTGGTAACTCAGGAGAAAAAAAGTTCCGAGGTGCTGTTTTGCCCAAGCTCCTGCACAAAGGGGCCCCCTTGCTGCCTGCATGTAGGCTTAAGAGGCTGCTGGGCGGTAGGACTCAAGTGGCTGAGGAGCCGGCCAGCTGGCTGGGTGCATCCACCCTGGCGGGGAGCACCTGGGTGGTGCAGGGAGTGGCTGTGGGGAGACAGTGCCTGGAGGAAGATGCCGGGGGGAGACGGCCAGCAGGTCTGGCGGGGCCGCGGCGAGGGCAGGGAGCCAGGAGGAGCTTGTGGTGGCGGCTGTCGGGAGGGGATCGGGGGCTGCGGTGGCTGGTGGCTGTGTTGAGCAAGAGCCTGGCCGCCGCCACCGCAGAGCGCCAGGACAGGGAAGAGAAGAGCCTTCTCATAATAACAGAGTCCGAGTTAAACATTTCATCATCTGTCTTGGGGCCAGCTCCTGTTATGATCCCTCTTTGCAGACGTCCTCCATGCTACCTGGAAAGCCAGCGGAAACCCAGAACTTGCTAAAAGGGGCCTGTGTTGGTCCACTGTGGGCGAGAGGAAGCCTGGCCTGGGAACACTGGTCAGGAAAGACAGGCCGCACACCTTTCTGTCCACTTCCACCAAACCCTGGGGAGCTTCACTTACATATTCTTTGGGGCGAACACAGGCTGGGCCATTTGGTATCCATCCTTCACCAGCTTATAGAACTTGCTGTTCACCAGGATGCCAGGATAGGGGTTCAGCCCTGTCAGGGTGAGATCAGGGAGAAGACCATGCTCAGTGCCCGTCCCTTTCCCTGCACATCTGGATGGGGCTGGGTGTCGGGTCCCAGCCGCTCCCCTCAGCAGGCGCGGACCACATGCCAGCCACTGCAGGAAATGCCCTGCTTGGTATTAACTCTAGGTGTAGGAAGCCTTCACCCAGGACTCCTTACACCTGCAAAATTCCAGCCTGACAGACTTTGGAATAAGAGGTTGTTGGAGGAGCACAAGGCCCTGTGCCTGGTGCCCCAGGAATGGGCGCTGGATCTTCAAGGACATGCATGTTTCAGACGAAGAGGGGAAACAGCATTCAAGGAAGTAGCAACTGCACGTCAGACAGGCAAGGAAGGAGCCTGCAGAGAGTGCTGTTGGCTGGAGTGGCTGCCCAGCCCATGAGGGAGCTGCAGCGTGTGGTTTTAAGATGCCGCCGCTCCCATCACTGCTCTCAGCAGCCGTAGCTCTGCCTTGACCAGCAGCCTCCAGGAGGTGCAGCGTGCCCTGGGTCGCCCAGCACCTGTCAGCCCTATGCTGAGCCCACCCCAGGCCAGCGCCTCACCGAGTGAGAAGATCTCCCAGAGGAGGATGCCGTAGGACCAGACGTCGCTCTGAACGGTGTAGACGCAGTCGAAGATGCTCTCTGGCGCCATCCACTTCACGGGCAGGCGGGCCTGGCACAGCAGACCCCGGTCACCCTGGACCCGGGCCACCGCCCCTCCCCAGCCTGACCCAGCCCTCTCAGCACTCACGTTGCCCTTGACGATGTAATTGGAGTCATTCATGATGTCCCTCGCCAGACCAAAGTCCCCAATTTTGGCCACATGGCCACTGGTCAGCAGCACGTTTCTGGCCGCCACGTCCCGGTGGATGCACTGAGGGAAAGCACTGAGGCTCAGCCTCGGCCCCTCCGCACCCGAGCCCAGGGTGCAGCAGGAACTGCCAGGGCCCCAAGGGCTTGGGGTCCTTGCTGAGGCATTGGGCATCACTTGGGGTCCTATACTCTCGCTCCAGTCCCTGCCTTCTACCACGACCCAGGTCTGAGAAAACATCCTGTGGTCAGGCAGGAAGGGCTGAGAAACCACCATGACTGGCCCTCAGGCCCCAAGTGGCAGGAGCCGCCTCGGAGCTCCATGGTCTGCACGGGCCTTGAAACAGGCCCCGGAGCTGCTGACAGGACCAGCACCTGCACACACTGGAACCCTCTTTACCCTCATGCCATCTTGCAAAAGTGTCCATTTTTACAGGTGCAGAAACCTAGGCTCAGAGAGACTCAGCAGCTGCTGAAAGCCGCACAGCCAGGGTCAGAGCCAGCCCTCCAGCTCTAGACAACCAGGCCTGCGCCGTAAGGAGCGTGGCCCCCTTCACACACCCTCCCAGCCTCGCGGGGCTTCAGCTGCCCCTGCCCACCGTGTGACCACACGTGGGGACCTGTTTTCTGATACTTACATTCTTGGAAGCGAGGAAGGCCATGCCCTGGGCCACCTGGCTTGAGAAGTGCAGCAGGTCGCGCAGCTCCAGCGGCCGCCCGTCCTCCTTGTCCAGGCCTGGGGCGGGGAGAGGCGTCAGTGCCGCGCCACTGTCCCCACCCAGCCTCGTCCCAGCAGCCCTCTCCCCGCCCTCAGCCCCGGCCCCTCCTCGCACCTGGCTCAGAGAACGAGTCATTTGACGATGAAGTGGAGACGGGCCTCATCTCCACGTAGGTGTCCATGCCCTGGCTGGAGAAGCCGCTGTCCCTGCAGCCGAGAGGGAGCCCCGTCATTCCACTGCCCGGCTCAGGCCTCGCCCAGCCACTCAGCGGAGAGGAAGGGACCTCAGGGCCAACTTGAACTGGACTTTCTGACACATCCTTTCTGAGTGATCAGTGACCTCCGCTTGGCTCTCCAGTCGGAGCTCACAGCCTGTTCTGTCTCTGGGCAGCTCTGCCTGTTAGAAGGTTCTCCACTTCTCCCGGGCTGTTGCTCCTGCTCCTCACTGTGCCCTCAAGCGGCATCTCCCCCGTCCCTGGGACGGCCCAGCAGGGATGAGGGCATACTCAGTCCGGCCCCTTCATCGAGCCCTCTTGTCTACACTGGGCGTCTCCCTTCTGGCTTCACGTTCAGATCACCTGGGGAGCTCCAGATCTGACCAGACTGAAGACTGGGGAAACCAGGGACAAAACCCAGCCATCCCCACTTAGCAGTTTCTCGAGGCAATTCTAGTGTGCCGCCAGAGTTGGAGGCCTGATCTAGAGCTTCTTAAACTAGTTCATGTGTGTATGAATCACCTGGAGGATCTTACTTGAATGCAAATACTGACTCAGCAGGTGTGGGAGGGCCCGAAGAGTACGTTCCTGACAGCTCTTAGGAGACGGAGCTTGTGCTTTGGGTCGCTCTTAAGATTGAGAAGCGCCACTGCTTCTAAAATTCCAACCAGATACGAGCCCGGAGCTCTCACCTCCTGCCCCTCTGTGATGGAGACGTGCAGTGTGATGATGTCCTCACACTGGTGTTCCCAGAAAACAACCCAGTGTTTTATTTACGGTCTGACCATCAAAACCCTCGGGCTGAATAGAAACTATGCTTCTGTGAAGGTAGCTGGGATCCCATTAGCAGACCTGGCTCTCCTGACATTTGCCCTTGGACTCGCCCGACTCTGAATCCGTTCTCCATCTGCAGCTGTGAAGATGGAAGCTCACGCTTGGCTTCTGCTCTCACTTTGACTTGGTCTGGCCTGAGTTCCCAGCCTGCCAATGCCCAGGGTGAGCCGCCCTCTCCACAGGGCATCAGAGACTCCAGAGAGGAAGCAGATCCTGCCAGCCGCCGTGCTCGAGGTCACTGGATGGAGTGAAATGGCCTCTCCCCCTTCTGCCTCCCCAGCCCCGGGGCTGACAGCAGAGCCCAGCGGAGACCCTTCTGATATTGCTGCGGCCGCAGCCACCTGGCCAGGGCCTCACAAGCCCCAGCCCGAGGCTTCCAGGAGAGCGACGTGGCTCAGGTGAGCACTGGACGGGGAGGTGACAGCAGAATCCGGCCAGGCTCCGCCCCGTCCCTGACTGTGGGTGACACGAAACTGGCCACTTCCTCTGTGGTTCCGTCTACCTGCCTCTGGGTGGCTTCCAGGAATCACAGCATTACAAAACAACACAGCAGAAAGACGAACAGCCTCAGCCTCTATCTTGCTGGGGAAATGGGGACCCAAGTGGAGCTGTTTTGCCCCTTCTCATCCACCAATGGACAGACTCTAACCCACTTCTCCATGGCTGCTCAAAATGGGATAGATGCCCTCCAACCCGACAGCACGTACGGCGGGAGAGGCAGGGCCTCATCCCCAAGACTTGCCCGTGTCTACCCAGGGCCCCAAATGGATCTTCTACAGATGATAAAACGAGGCTTTCATTAACACCCGTTTCTACCAGACTGTGAGCTGCCCCCATCTTTGTCCTCAGTGCTCCCAGAACATTGTGGGGGCTCACACACTTGTTGCATGATGGGAGTTAGTAGGGGAAAAACTGAGATGCCCGTGTAGTAGGGGTGGCTCCTCCCCACAGCAAGAATGGGGTGGTGACCACCAGCCGCCCAGCCCTGAGCTGACTCGAGGGACAGGCCCAGGGGCCTGCCTCCCAGATCTGGCCTCCTTCCTGGCCTTTGCCAGGATAGTACCTGTGGATGTATTTCTTTTCCAAGTGGATGTTCTTGTAGCCGGTGCCTGCCTCAGGGTCCTGGGCCGGACTCAGGCTGGGCCCCAGCATGGCCTCAGCCTTCCTTCGCAGAAAGTTGAGCAGATCTCCATAGCAACAGTACTCCGTGATGACCAGGACAGGGCCTAGAGCAGCCGAGAGCAGGTCAGTGCACGCTTCACCACCCCACGTGGACAGAACGTGGGCACGGGGCCTCCAGAGCACCGGATTCTAATCTAGCCTGTCCATAGGCAGCCGCTCTGCTTTCTGGGCCTCAGGGACCCCACCTGTCTAAAGCCAGAGGAGCCTCCAAAAAACTGTCGCTGAAGAATTCTTTCTCCAGATGAAATCTATGCTAAGTACACCTGCGTCAGAGCTGCTGTAGAAGAGAACAGGGTGGACAGGGTCCCAGCGGGGTGTCTGTGAGCCCTGCAGTGAGTGCCCAGCCTCATCGGGTGGGGGCTTCTTAAAGGCGGATTTGAAGAGCTTCACTCCAGCCCACAGCCTCAGACTCCCCAGAGAGGGGCCCAGGGATCTGCAGTCTTGGCTCCTTTTCCAGGTGACCCTGATGTCTACTCATGTCTGAGAGCCACTGCCCAGGCCAGGCATCTGGCCTAGGAGTTCAAGGGATGCTGAGACAGGGATCCCATCTTCACTTTGTGGGAATGGGAAGGGAAAGCTGGAGAGAGGCCACCCTGGGGCCCCAGATCCCCAAGAGCCCCCAGGCCCCCTCACCTCCGTGGGTGCAGGCTCCCAAGAGGTTGACTATGTTCTCGTGCTGGCCCAGGTGGCTCATGATCTTCAGTTCTGACATGAGGGCCTCCTTCTCATCAGCGTGTGCCGTGGCTGGGAGAAAAGGGCAAGATGTGAAGAGCCAGACACGGAGGTGAGAGACACCCAGGGGAGCACGGCAGAGGGCACCCAGACCCCCAAGGCCATCAGAAGCCGAAAGAGACGGAAGAAATGACATACAGATGGAGTTACGGGAGAGAGAGGGATGGCCTGCCACTGAACTGGTTTGGACCAGGCCAGAGCCCAGGGTGGCCTCTCACCCCCTGCCCCTTGGGGTTCTGTCAGAAGCCCTTCCACACCCAGGAGTTAGAGGAAGGCTGGAGCTCACAAAAACAACCCAGTCTTCACCTCCACCTCCGCCCCCGACCAGTCCCAGGCTCTGACAGGACAGGCCGAAAATGTGGGCAATGCCCTGTGACAACAGGACTGACCTCTGCACCCCCCGGGCATCCGCCGCCTCCTGCCTGCTCCCCTGCCCCCAGCCCCCCGCACTCACACTTCAGCATCTTCACGGCCACCTTCAGGACAGCATCTTCCTTGCCCAGACCGAAGCTGTGGCCTCCACCACTTTCCCAAAGGCACCGGCTCCGAGGGTCTTACCTGTCACACACGCAGCCTGCTCAGGTCCTAGGGTGCCAAAGCGGCCTCTGAAGGCCCCGGGCCCCTGTGCTGTAGAAGAGAACAGGGTGGACAGGGTCCCAGCGGGGTGTCTGTGAGCCCTGCAGTGAGTGCCCAGCCTCATCGGGTGGGGGCTTCTTAAAGGCGGATTTGAAGAGCTTCACTCCAGCCCACAGCCTCAGACTCCCCAGAGAGGGGCCCAGGGATCTGCAGTCTTGGCTCCTTTTCCAGGTGACCCTGATGTCTACTCATGTCTGAGAGCCACTGCCCAGGCCAGGCATCTGGCCTAGGAGTTCAAGGGATGCTGAGACAGGGATCCCATCTTCACTTTGTGGGAATGGGAAGGGAAAGCTGGAGAGAGGCCACCCTGGGGCCCCAGATCCCCAAGAGCCCCCAGGCCCCCTCACCTCCGTGGGTGCAGGCTCCCAAGAGGTTGACTATGTTCTCGTGCTGGCCCAGGTGGCTCATGATCTTCAGTTCTGACATGAGGGCCTCCTTCTCATCAGCGTGTGCCGTGGCTGGGAGAAAAGGGCAAGATGTGAAGAGCCAGACACGGAGGTGAGAGACACCCAGGGGAGCACGGCAGAGGGCACCCAGACCCCCAAGGCCATCAGAAGCCGAAAGAGACGGAAGAAATGACATACAGATGGAGTTACGGGAGAGAGAGGGATGGCCTGCCACTGAACTGGTTTGGACCAGGCCAGAGCCCAGGGTGGCCTCTCACCCCCTGCCCCTTGGGGTTCTGTCAGAAGCCCTTCCACACCCAGGAGTTAGAGGAAGGCTGGAGCTCACAAAAACAACCCAGTCTTCACCTCCACCTCCGCCCCCGACCAGTCCCAGGCTCTGACAGGACAGGCCGAAAATGTGGGCAATGCCCTGTGACAACAGGACTGACCTCTGCACCCCCCGGGCATCCGCCGCCTCCTGCCTGCTCCCCTGCCCCCAGCCCCCCGCACTCACACTTCAGCATCTTCACGGCCACCTTCAGGACAGCATCTTCCTTGCCCAGACCGAAAGCTGTGGCCTCCACCACTTTCCCAAAGGCACCGGCTCCGAGGGTCTTACCTGTCACACACGCAGCCTGCTCAGGTCCTAGGGTGCCAAAGCGGCCTCTGAAGGCCCCCCGGGCCCCCTCCCACCCACGCTGGCCCTGTGACTGGAGCCGTGGTGGCTGCTGAGAGCCCAGCTCACCAAACTGCAGCTTGTTGCGGGGGAACTCCCACTTCTCATTGTAGGGCAGCTGGGTGGGGTCGATGAAGGTGTAGCTGTTGCCTTCGTAGCGCTCGATGATCTTCCAGCGCACCTGGTACTTGGGCTTCTGGAGAGGGAGCGGGCGTGGGTCAGCCGGGCCTGCTGGAGGGCCTTGGACATCATCCCAACCCAGGAGGACAGGGCTGGACAGTCCCCAGCAGGGTGCAGCAGGAGGAGGAGGGTGTGCCCGTGAGGGGAGGGGAGGAGCCGAGTCGGCCATGCCCGTGGCCCCAAGAGCCCAGTCCCTGTCTGGCTTGGCCTTCCCAAGGGATCATCCATTCTCCAAGCCTTGGTGTCCGTGTGTGTGAGGGACTTGGATAGAACCACATCTGAGGGTCTTGACCACTCGGATCACTTGGTGCTGCCTGAGCCAGGAGGGAGTTAGGGGTACCTTCATCCATCCTCCCATCCAAGGATCGGCTGTTTTCTTTTCACTTGTGGTAAGATACATATAAGCAAACTTACCAAGTCAGGCTTCCCTGGTAGCTCAGTGGTAAAGAGTTCGCCTGCCATTGCAGAAGGCACGAGTTTGATCCCTGATCCAGGAACATCCCACATGCTGCAGAGCAACTAAGCCCAACTATGAGCCACAACTGTGGAGCCTGTGCTCTAGAGCCTGGGAGCCACAACTGTTGAGTCTGTGTGCCCTAGAGCCCAAGTTCCACAACAAGAGAAGTCACCACAACAAGAAGCCTGCTCACCTCATCTAGAGAGGAGCCCCCACTCGCTGCAACTAGAGACTGTGGCAGCAGTGAAAATCCAGAATCGCCAAAAATAAATTGAAAAACAACAAAAACTTATAAGTTAACCATTTCTGAGTCCACCACTTGGTGGTGGTACGCGCTTACATTCACACTGTCATGCAACCAATCTCCACAACTCTTTTTCACCTTGAAAAACCCAGTCTTTGCTCCCTAAACAACAACTCCCCATTCTCACCTGCCCTGAGCCCCTGGCCACTTATCTCCTGCATCTGAATGCTCCAGGTACCTGATCTAATTGGACTCATACAGCATCTGTCCCTGTGTGACTGCCCAATCTCACCCAGCATGTCTTCGAGGTTCATCCATGTGGCTGCCTTTGTATTTCCTCCCCTTTCAAGGCTGAGCGTTATTCCCATCCACAGAGTTCACTGAGCACCTGTTTCAGGCATCACTGATTCACAGGTGAACGAAACAGAGTTCCTGTCCCCTAGAATTCATCTTCTAGTGGCTAAGACAAGCATTCAACTCAAGTCAGTACCTACATAGGACATTTTCAGAGTGTTTGATAGAGACAATAAAGCAGGCTATCTTCCCTGAGGCAGCGAGAGGGCGCTGGCCAGGGGTGCAGCAAGGGAGCAGAAGTGCGGAGCTGGCAGAGGTCCTGGCGAGGCTGAGAGGCTGGAGGTGAGCGGGCGCGGTTCTGGGGCAGGAAAGTCGTGAGGGCTGCAGTCAGTGGCTGAATTCTCTCGGTACAAGGAGAACCCTACAGGCTTGATGCAGGCAAGCGATGCATCTGCCTTTACAAGTTAAAGGCCAGCCACAGGGACCTGTGCTCCCCTCAGGCTGTGCACGCTGCTCCCACCAGGCGGCCAGTGTTAAAGCCTCAACTGTGGAGAAGCAGCTGCCGCTTCTGTGCCCAGGGCAGTGGCTGCTTGGGGGCATCATGCCAAGGGGTGCCCAGGAGAAGTGCTGATGGAAAGCAGAGTTTAGGTGGAAGCCGGAAGCTGAATTGGGGCGGTGAAGAACACCGAGGCCTTGGGTCAGCAGTCCAGCTCACCTCATCTAGAGAGGAGCCCCCACTCGCTGCAACTAGAGACTGTGGCAGCAGTGAAAATCCAGAATCGCCAAAAATAAATTGAAAAACAACAAAAACTTACTAAGTTAACCATTTCTGAGTCCACCACTTGGTGGTGGTACGCGCTTACATTCACACTGTCATGCAACCAATCTCCACAACTCTTTTTCACCTTGAAAAACCCAGTCTTTGCTCCCTAAACAACAACTCCCCATTCTCACCTGCCCTGAGCCCCTGGCCACTTATCTCCTGCATCTGAATGCTCCAGGTACCTGATCTAATTGGACTCATACAGCATCTGTCCCTGTGTGACTGCCCAATCTCACCCAGCATGTCTTCGAGGTTCATCCATGTGGCTGCCTTTGTATTTCCTCCCCTTTCAAGGCTGAGCGTTATTCCCATCCACAGAGTTCACTGAGCACCTGTTTCAGGCATCACTGATTCACAGGTGAACGAAACAGAGTTCCTGTCCCCTAGAATTCATCTTCTAGTGGCTAAGACAAGCATTCAACTCAAGTCAGTACCTACATAGGACATTTTCAGAGTGTTTGATAGAGACAATAAAGCAGGCTATCTTCCCTGAGGCAGCGAGAGGGCGCTGGCCAGGGGTGCAGCAAGGGAGCAGAAGTGCGGAGCTGGCAGAGGTCCTGGCGAGGCTGAGAGGCTGGAGGTGAGCGGGCGCGGTTCTGGGGCAGGAAAGTCGTGAGGGCTGCAGTCAGTGGCTGAATTCTCTCGGTACAAGGAGAACCCTACAGGCTTGATGCAGGCAAGCGATGCATCTGCCTTTACAAGTTAAAGGCCAGCCACAGGGACCTGTGCTCCCCTCAGGCTGTGCACGCTGCTCCCACCAGGCGGCCAGTGTTAAAGCCTCAACTGTGGAGAAGCAGCTGCCGCTTCTGTGCCCAGGGCAGTGGCTGCTTGGGGGCATCATGCCAAGGGGTGCCCAGGAGAAGTGCTGATGGAAAGCAGAGTTTAGGTGGAAGCCGGAAGCTGAATTGGGGCGGTGAAGAACACCGAGGCCTTGGGTCAGCAGTCCAGCTCTCCTTCCGGTCAGTCATGGGGCACGGGGAGCAGCTGGGCTGGGCTTAGCAGCTGGGCTCATCCATGGGGCACCCAGCTCAGGCAGGAGCAGCTAAAGTGGGTGCTGGGAGGCGGGTGGCCTTTGAAGTCTCCAAGGTTGAGAGCAAAGACTCCAGACAGCCACGGGGAAGAGCTTCCAGATGGGAGTTTGGAGGAAAAGACGGCAGTTACTCATAAAGAAGAACTTCGGGGTTCCAATTCAGGATGAGAGACTATGGGCAAGTCTATGGACAGCCATGTTAGAGTTTCGTCAAACGGTCTGAAGTGGGACAGAAAGAGGACTTCCTGAGTATCAGAGGATCCAAATCCTGCCTGTGGGTGCCTTTCCAACCCAAAGGATGGGGACAGAGTCAGGAAGAATTCCTCTCCCTACCCGGCCACTTCCATCTCCAGGAGCCACTGCGGTGACGGCTGTCTTTCCCTCCTGGCCACTTCTCCTTCCTCTGGCCCTGCAGCGGGGCCTGAGTCAGCCCCCCCCTGCCCCCACCCCCATCTGGCAGGGGAGAGTGGGGAAGGGGAGGGCCACCAGGGAGGGTGAGGTCGTCTGGCTGGACTTGGAATTCTGAATCCCAGACCCGATATGTGGAGAAGGTCCCTCAGGCACCCCACCCCACTTCCTGGAAGGCTGTGCCCAACCTCTGCCACTGCTGCTGGTGGCCACGTGGAGCTCCCAGGGATTTCACTCCCGTGGGGCCTCTCCTCTGGGTGGCCTCGGACCAGGGCGCCATCTGTGCGTGCCTACAGAGCTCTGCCTGCAAGTGGGCGCTGGGCCCCACACTCGACGTGCGTCATCTCACATATTCCTAGGAACGGGCCCAGCCACTTCCCCTTGGTGACCGAGGAGGGCACGGAATCGTCAAAGTCCCATGACTCCCCGTCCAGGCCTGCGGTTCAGGGTGGGCGGATGTTTTCCGTCTCAGGAAGCGAGCGATCTGAACAGTTTACCCTGGGAATCTTGGGGACCCTCCTGTGCATCCCCTTCATGACCCCCATTCCTGAGAATCTAGTCTCCAGTTCACTCCTCTCTCCCCTTCTCTCCTCCCATCGCTGTCATCCTTCTTCCGCTCGTCCCTCCTGCTTCTAGCCTGCTGACTCCTGCCCTTTTCTCTTCCCCCTCAGGCCCCCCTGTGGTCTCTCCGGGGGCCAGAAGGCGATGACTCAGCCCTGGGACAGAAGCAAGCCTTCCCCCAGACAAGGTCACCCCTCCCGTCAGCCTGCGTAGTGAGGATAAGCCAGGCTGGCTCCCAGGGAAGGGGCAAAGCAAAGGGCCCGTGGGCTGCAAGCCCTGAGGCAGGGCATGGCCACCTTGACCCCTGGGACGCCCTCTTTCTCTTGTCCTTGGGTGGACTCAGGGACCAGTTCAACTTCCTAAATGGGGTAAGAGGTACCTGGGAGCACACATTCCAAAACGGGTCTCTTGAAGGGAGGGTACAGTGTCCCCAAACCTTAACTGACCAAGGGGGCTGGGCAGCCCAAGGCAGAAAGGGCCAGAGAGGGAACTGAGCTCTTCTCTGGAATGTCTGCAGGGTTGAGGAGGCAGCTCGGTGGGGCACGGGGAGGCCGCTTTCAGCTCCAGAGAGGAAGAGCATTGCAGCCGAGCTACTCAGAGAAGGCAACGGGAGGCCACGAGAGCGAGTGGAGTCCTGTGCCCGCCCCCGGAGGTGGGCGAGCAGGGCCCGACAACCACTTTGGCATGTAGTCTAGCAGATGCCCAACCTCAGACAGCCCTCCGATCCCAGGATGCAGGAGGAAACTTGGGATGCCCAGCCAATGTCCTCCTGGCTCCGGGGTGAGCAGCGTCAATTCGGAGCACACCCTGCTGAGTCCCCCACTCGTCAGCACCTCACTGAATCCTCAGCACAGCCTGGTGGGGGGCTGCCATTTGTGGTGGCTGTTTAGTTGCCCAGTTCTGTCTCTCATGTGACCCCATGGACTGCAGTCCCCCAGGCTCCTCTGTCCATGATTTCCCCGGGTAGAATACTGAAGTGAGTGAAATTCCCTCCTCCAGGGTTTCTTCTCGACCCAAGGATCGAAACGGCATCTCCTGCAGTGCCGGCAGACTCTTTACTACTGAGCCACCAGGGAAGCCCGTGGCTGCCAGCCTCAGCACCATTTCAGAGATAGAGAAACAGCAGCTTGGAGACCCTGGCTTTCCTAGAGTCCTAGAGCCTGGCAAGGCAGGATTCAGACCCAGGTCCATCCAGCCCACCCCCTGGCTCTTAAACTAGACCATCGTGTCAGAGGGGGAGGTTGTGAAGGTCAGCCCCGCATCACCGCGTACAGACCGAGAGACGAGGCCCAGACGGGGCCGTCTGCCAGCCGAGGTCGCACTGCAAAACAGTGTCAGAGCTGGATGCAGACCCCCGAAGACGTGACCCGGGGCCCCGGATTCTGGAGGCTGCACCCAGAGCGGCCTCCTCTTGCTGCCGCTGACCCAAGCACCGAGCACCCTGTGAGCCCCAGGGCATGCCCGCGTGCCGTCTGCCTGTCTGCTCCAAGTCCTCTTCACACCCAAACCCCAAGGCAGGTGCGGGGAAGAAAAGGCAGCAAAGGGTAGGCTATGCACTCTTCACTCACTCACTCCTTTGTTCACATCTGCTGAGCCTTCCGGATAGGGTCCAACTCCTCAGACCCCAACTGTGCCCACCGGCATCCTCTTCCAGGCACCAGTATTTCCAGGACGCCCCTTTGGCTCCCCTTCTTTGTGACACTGCCCTCTCCCCCAGAGACACCCTCGCCTGAATCTCCTCTCCCCCGGCTGCCTACCTCCTCCTCCATGGCCCATCTCACCCTAGCCAGGCCGCCTGCTCCGAGCAGACTCCCTTCCCACCAGCCAGGAAAGATCCCTCCACTGCTGGCCTCCCACAGCCTTCTGGCCTGACCTTGGAAGGGCCTAGCTGCTCTGGAAATGGTTCTTGATGTAGGGAGGCGAGTGAGGCTACGTGGCGGAGGCCATAGGCTCTGGCGTACAAGGCAGATGGGATTCTTGTCCCTCCGTGTGGCCAAGCCCGTTTCCTTACTGTAGAATGCAGACCACTCTAGTCCCTGCCTCCAGATTGTCATGAGCATAAAATAAAATGACTCCATGTTTCACAGAATGGTTTAGAAAATGAATTTAGAGAAAACAGCCTCGGCCATTGGCCAGCTGTAGGCTAGAATCGCTTGTGCAAAGAGCCCAGGAGGTTGTCAGCACCATGTCAGAGATAGAGAAACAGCAGCTTGGAGACCCTGGCTTTCCTAGAGTCCTAGAGCCTGGCAAGGCAGGATTCAGACCCAGGTCCATCCAGCCCACCCCCTGGCTCTTAAACTAGACCATCGTGTCAGAGGGGGAGGTTGTGAAGGTCAGCCCCGCATCACCGCGTACAGACCGAGAGACGAGGCCCAGACGGGGCCGTCTGCCAGCCGAGGTCGCACTGCAAAACAGTGTCAGAGCTGGATGCAGACCCCCGAAGACGTGACCCGGGGCCCCGGATTCTGGAGGCTGCACCCAGAGCGGCCTCCTCTTGCTGCCGCTGACCCAAGCACCGAGCACCCTGTGAGCCCCAGGGCATGCCCGCGTGCCGTCTGCCTGTCTGCTCCAAGTCCTCTTCACACCCAAACCCCAAGGCAGGTGCGGGGAAGAAAAGGCAGCAAAGGGTAGGCTATGCACTCTTCACTCACTCACTCCTTTGTTCACATCTGCTGAGCCTTCCGGATAGGGTCCAACTCCTCAGACCCCAACTGTGCCCACCGGCATCCTCTTCCAGGCACCAGTATTTCCAGGACGCCCCTTTGGCTCCCCTTCTTTGTGACACTGCCCTCTCCCCCAGAGACACCCTCGCCTGAATCTCCTCTCCCCCGGCTGCCTACCTCCTCCTCCATGGCCCATCTCACCCTAGCCAGGCCGCCTGCTCCGAGCAGACTCCCTTCCCACCAGCCAGGAAAGATCCCTCCACTGCTGGCCTCCCACAGCCTTCTGGCCTGACCTTGGAAGGGCCTAGCTGCTCTGGAAATGGTTCTTGATGTAGGGAGGCGAGTGAGGCTACGTGGCGGAGGCCATAGGCTCTGGCGTACAAGGCAGATGGGATTCTTGTCCCTCCGTGTGGCCAAGCCCGTTTCCTTACTGTAGAATGCAGACCACTCTAGTCCCTGCCTCCAGATTGTCATGAGCATAAAATAAAATGACTCCATGTTTCACAGAATGGTTTAGAAAATGAATTTAGAGAAAACAGCCTCGGCCATTGGCCAGCTGTAGGCTAGAGCATCTGTCTCAACCTCTCGGAACCTCAGTTTCCAGCTCTTGTAAAATGGGGTCAGTGATCCTCTCCACATGCCGTGGTTGCTGAGGGCAGTAAACGAGAGGATGTAGGTAGCCCGCTTCTTAACACTGCAAGGTGGTATCCTTACCCACTGGACTACCAGGGAAGCCCCAAGCCCACTTCTTAGAAATGCCCCTAAAATCACCATCAGGATCGGGCACTCAGGTGACAGGCAGTGCACTGTTAACATGCAATTGATGGCACACTTGATTCATAATAATATTAAACCATGAAGAGGAGGGGCTTCTCAGGGGGCACTTGTGGTAAAGAACCCCCCTGCCAATGCAGGAGATGTCAGAGACCCAGGTCTGATCCCTGGGTTGGGGAGATCTCCTGGAGAAGGGAAGGGAATGGCAAGCCACTCCAGTCTTCTTGCCTGGAGGATCCCATGGACAGAGGAGCCTAGTGAGCTACAGTCCATGGGGTCGCACAGAGCCAGATACGACTGAAACGACTGAGCATGCCCAGTGAAAAGGCTGGGGACTTCCCTCGTGGTCCAGTGGGTAAGAATCCTCCTCCCAACGGGTTCGATGCCTGGTCAGGGAACTAAGATACCACATGTCACACAGAAACTAAGTGTGCATAAGCAACAACCAAGCCCACACACCTCAACCAGAGAAGCCTATGAGCCGGAACAAAGAGCTGGTGCACCACAACAAAGAGCCAACACAGCCAGATAAATAAATATTAAAAAAAAAAAAAAAATCCCCAAGGGAGAGGATGAGGAAGGTCAGGCTTTCCCTCCCCCAAGGCACCTGCCACCTGACGGAGACACGGGCCTGGCCCCACGAGGCCCTCTTGTGCCCCTGGCACTCCCAGCTGGGACAGGATCTCCCATTCCCACTCCCCAGCCCCACAGCTCCCTGGCAGCACCCTTCCTCTGTGATCCGCGCCCTCCCTCTCGTGGCTATTTGATTGGCAGTCGTCTCCTGCACCAGACTGGGAATCCCACAAGGGCAGCACCTGGGGGGCATCGCCGCCCACACTGACACACGGCAGGGGCCCGCTGAAGAGCTGCTGTTGGTGAGTGACCGGCTGAGAGATGAGTGGGCCTGCGGGGTGGACCCGCGCAGCCTGGCGGCGCCCCGCCCCCCACTCACCTGCTTGTACTTGTACAGGAGCAGCAGGAGCAGCAGCAGCAGCAAGGCCATGACGGACAAGCAGGCCACCAGCACCGGCGTGAAGAGCGGCTCCTCGGGGCGCTTCGTGGAGGCTCCTGGAAGGGGCGGGCAGGGCGGGGAGTGAGCCTGCAGAAGGGGCCTTGGAGACCCCCTGCCCCACGGGAGCAGGCCCGCCGCCTGGCACACAGGAGGTGCCGATACATTCTTGCTGATGGAACAAGGGGTCCTCTCAGCACGAAGCCTGCAGACCCTCCCCCGGCCAGGGGCAGGGAGGACCTGCTGCCTGCCTGCTCACACCCAGCTCTAAACCCTGCCCAGACCCACAGTCTGAGAGGCTGGGGGAGCCCCTAAGGGCACGCAGCCCGCCCGCCCCTCCCACCCCTCCCCCGTCAAGGAGCCTCTGCAGCAGCCAGGCCCGGGGCTCAGCCAGGACTTGCACACTCTCCCAGGGTGGAGGCTCATCACCGCCACCGCCAGCCGGCTTGGATGGAGAGACCTTCCAGAGGTTAGACTAAAATCCACCTCCCCAGCTTTTCCCCGCAGCATCCCCGGGCGCCCTCTGGGAGCCTGGAAGCCAGGCTCAGGGACCCGGTCTCCTCTTCCCAGACCAGCAGCCCAGTTCCCTTGAGGTGTTGGGAAGGACATCATTTCCAGCCCCTGGCCCGGATCAGCAGCATGAGTCTGAGGCTCAGCCTCACGTCTGCCTCTTAGGCCATGTGACAGCAAGCCTGTGACGTCTCCCGAAGCCTCACATCCATCATGCCCCGAGGTGGGCAGCAGACTGTACACAGCCACCGCCTAGGTGTGGGTGAGGGCCTCGACATAACACCTGTGAAGGGCTCAGCACAATGCCTGGCACGGAGCAAGCCTTCGGCCGAATGCTGGCTTTCTTATCTGTGACAGAGGACCACCAGCCCAGGCTGGGGAATCGAGCCTGTGTCCCAGCTCCTCCACAGCCAGCAGCTGGGGCACCGGCTTCAGGGGTTCCCCTGGAGCCAGGCAGAGGACCCCCACTCTGTCCTCCCTGAGCCTGGCACACAGTGGGTGCTGTGGGCCTGTGCAGTCTTGAGCCCCACTCCCAACCCACCCCGCAGCTGCCCGCGGTGGACAGGACTGTGATGGGAAGGGAGTCGGGGAAGGATGGAAAAGACCAGCAAGGCAGGCCCTGCGGTGGGGGCGGGGCCAGCATTCTGAAGATATCCGCACATCACCAGACTCTGAGCTCCAGGGAGGCCCTGCGCCCCTGAACCGGGGGAGGGGGGGTCTGAATGAAACAACACACCTCACACGCAGGAGTATGAGCAGAGGGGCCAGATGAGGCTGCTGCGGCTTCAGGCTGCTTTTTCTCTGGATCTCGTGGTGACTCCCCTCTGCTCTTCTCCCCACTACTTCCCGCCCTCTGGGTTCTATCTCGCTGCCTCTGGTCAGGAGGGGCCTGGATCGCACACTGGAGAGCTGGGATCTGCAACTCTGGCCCTCAGCTCGCGCCTCCCTCCCGGGAGTGGGTGGAGGCAGTTTCCTGGACCCCTTCCTGCCCAGCCAGGAGCAGGCGGTCAAAGGCTTACCTATGGAGATGGGCCCCAAGGCCTGGGAGCTGTTCCCCATGCTGTTCTGGGCCCGGCACTCGTACGTCCCGTTGTGTTCCAGGGTCCCCGTGGTCAGCAGGCTCTGGACGGTCACCTTGTGGAAGGGCTGCTGGTGCAGTACGTCCGGGTTTGGCTCCTCTAGGACCACCACTCCGGTCTTATCGCATCTGGGAAGAGTCGAATGTGGTCAGAGCCTTGGGGTCCCCAGCCCCGGAGCCAAGGTGAGGAGGGAAGTCACTCACCTGTTAGTGAGGCTATTGCACTGCACCCACGTCACGTTAGGCCGGGGGTACCCGAGCCTCGCAGGACAGGGCTTTAGAGCCATTGATGAGGGTCCACATGACTCCCACTTCTGGGGGTGAGGGCCTCGACATAACACCTGTGAAGGGCTCAGCACAATGCCTGGCACGGAGCAAGCCTTCGGCCGAATGCTGGCTTTCTTATCTGTGACAGAGGACCACCAGCCCAGGCTGGGGAATCGAGCCTGTGTCCCAGCTCCTCCACAGCCAGCAGCTGGGGCACCGGCTTCAGGGGTTCCCCTGGAGCCAGGCAGAGGACCCCCACTCTGTCCTCCCTGAGCCTGGCACACAGTGGGTGCTGTGGGCCTGTGCAGTCTTGAGCCCCACTCCCAACCCACCCCGCAGCTGCCCGCGGTGGACAGGACTGTGATGGGAAGGGAGTCGGGGAAGGATGGAAAAGACCAGCAAGGCAGGCCCTGCGGTGGGGGCGGGGCCAGCATTCTGAAGATATCCGCACATCACCAGACTCTGAGCTCCAGGGAGGCCCTGCGCCCCTGAACCGGGGGAGGGGGGGTCTGAATGAAACAACACACCTCACACGCAGGAGTATGAGCAGAGGGGCCAGATGAGGCTGCTGCGGCTTCAGGCTGCTTTTTCTCTGGATCTCGTGGTGACTCCCCTCTGCTCTTCTCCCCACTACTTCCCGCCCTCTGGGTTCTATCTCGCTGCCTCTGGTCAGGAGGGGCCTGGATCGCACACTGGAGAGCTGGGATCTGCAACTCTGGCCCTCAGCTCGCGCCTCCCTCCCGGGAGTGGGTGGAGGCAGTTTCCTGGACCCCTTCCTGCCCAGCCAGGAGCAGGCGGTCAAAGGCTTACCTATGGAGATGGGCCCCAAGGCCTGGGAGCTGTTCCCCATGCTGTTCTGGGCCCGGCACTCGTACGTCCCGTTGTGTTCCAGGGTCCCCGTGGTCAGCAGGCTCTGGACGGTCACCTTGTGGAAGGGCTGCTGGTGCAGTACGTCCGGGTTTGGCTCCTCTAGGACCACCACTCCGGTCTTATCGCATCTGGGAAGAGTCGAATGTGGTCAGAGCCTTGGGGTCCCCAGCCCCGGAGCCAAGGTGAGGAGGGAAGTCACTCACCTGTTAGTGAGGCTATTGCACTGCACCCACGTCACGTTAGGCCGGGGGTACCCCGAGGCCTCGCAGGACAGGGCTTTAGAGCCATTGATGAGGGTCCACATGACTCCCACTTCTGGGGGGTCTGAGGTAGAGAGGGGGAGCAAGGGAGGGAGGAGTCAGCCCCAGAGGCCCCCGAGTGTCCTCGCCTAACCACCCTCCCGAGCCTTCTCTCCCCGGCCCGACCTCCCCCATCGCGTCCAGCCCGGCCGCCCAAGGACCCTGTGTCCCCAAGCCCACTCCGTCACTCACACAGAAGGGTGAGTTCAAAGGTCAGGGAATCCTCGCCTCGGGCATTTCTGGCGTGGAGGGAGTAGAGGCCAGCCTCAGAGGGCTTCAGGCGAGGCAGGGTGAGCGTGGAGGTGTACCTGTGCGGGGGGGCCGGGCGTCTGGGTGAGGCTCCGACAGCCAGCTCAGAGCGGCCGATTCATTTCTGGTCAAGTGTCAGGAGTGCAAATGCCTTCACTGAGCTAGGTACCCAGGAAAACTACCGACATGGAAAAATTTCCTTAATTGCTTCTCTCATTCGCAAAGCACTTTTGTTATGAGGTTTAGTAGATAAGATGTCTGTAAAGTGCCACCCACCCCCCACCCTGCCCCCCGGGAGGTGCCTAATAAGTTCCACTGAGGCTAAACAGTCCTTGCTGAAAATGCCAGCACCCAGGTCAGCTTCCATTCCTAAAGTACCAACCTTGCCAGGAGGGCCTTTGAGAGGGAAGAGGGGCAGGATGCAGCCATGGGGTGCTAGAGACCAGCACTCAGGTCCTGATGTTGCTACTTCCTAGCTGTGTGACCTTAGGCAAGAGTACTTAACCTCTCTGATCCTTTATTAATTCCCACACTCAGCCTGAGGTTTAGAGGGATCTCTATCCGAGTGTCTGACAGTAAGCCTGACCCGTGGCCGGCTCTTGCCCCTTCACTAAAGCATGTCTGCAGCCACTACTAGACCAAACCCACAGCATTTTCTCAGCCAGACCTCTGGTAGACAGAATCCCTCGATGTGTGTCAGCTCTTTAGACAGTTAACATCTACTTCTTAAACTGAAAGAATCTAACTTTTTTGCATGAGCCAACGTCACCATTGTGAACACATCTATCACACGGGCTGGGCTTGGTGCCCTGTGCCGAAAGGGCCCAGATCACTGTGGTGGAGGGTATCTCCCTGGTTCCCTTCCACAATGGTCCTGTTGCTTCCAGACCCATGAAACCCATCCACAGACCAGCCTCCTTCCAGACTCCAGTTCAGAACGTCCGATTTAGGTGAGAAGAAGCTAGAAATCCTGGCTGGAAAGGACAGGAAAGGAACCGGGAGGAGGAAGATGAGGATAAGGGAACATCTTTGTTCATTCTGATGATCGACAAACAAGAATCCAGGAATCCAGAAATCAAAGAGGTTTGGGCTTCCAGTGCTAGGAAGAGAACCCCAGAGGGCTTGGGAATCGGAAGATGTCTGAGGGTTATGTAGCCCCGGGACAGCAAAGAGGCCTCTGCTCATGAGCCACTTATGATGGAAATACAGCCTGAAGACTCTTGAGAAGATTGCTGAGGTTGCATCTGGGTAAGAGGACTCTGGGAGTGGAGTGATTTGAGGGGACCGAGGCAGACAGCGCTTGATGAGAGAGCTTTAGTCCTGTGGAGAAGAGTAGCTGGTGAGAAATTGTCAGGAGTGGATGACCACGGGCTTTTAAAGACCTCTTGATGGATCTGTGACTGTAAGTGGATATCCTGGGGGATTGTCTTCTGCACATGGATTAGTCACCAAAGAGGAGAATGAATCACCTCGGGACACCCTGGGTGACCGTCCAAGTACACAGCCCCAAGAAAGGGTAGAACTCTTGAGGGCATTCGATTTTCCAAGGATACAGGACAGAGAGTACGCTAATTTGATCTACAGTCTCAAACACAGGTGAGTGAAATCAAGGTTCTCCACAAGAAAAATAAGAACCAGAAACGGGAAAGGACCCGCCCGCAGGGAGGCTGAGAGAGAACCCGTGTCCTGATTCCCGGCTGAAGTGCCCTGTCTGGCTGTGAGCTGTGCCGACAGCATTTTCTCAGCCAGACCTCTGGTAGACAGAATCCCTCGATGTGTGTCAGCTCTTTAGACAGTTAACATCTACTTCTTAAACTGAAAGAATCTAACTTTTTTGCATGAGCCAACGTCACCATTGTGAACACATCTATCACACGGGCTGGGCTTGGTGCCCTGTGCCGAAAGGGCCCAGATCACTGTGGTGGAGGGTATCTCCCTGGTTCCCTTCCACAATGGTCCTGTTGCTTCCAGACCCATGAAACCCATCCACAGACCAGCCTCCTTCCAGACTCCAGTTCAGAACGTCCGATTTAGGTGAGAAGAAGCTAGAAATCCTGGCTGGAAAGGACAGGAAAGGAACCGGGAGGAGGAAGATGAGGATAAGGGAACATCTTTGTTCATTCTGATGATCGACAAACAAGAATCCAGGAATCCAGAAATCAAAGAGGTTTGGGCTTCCAGTGCTAGGAAGAGAACCCCAGAGGGCTTGGGAATCGGAAGATGTCTGAGGGTTATGTAGCCCCGGGACAGCAAAGAGGCCTCTGCTCATGAGCCACTTATGATGGAAATACAGCCTGAAGACTCTTGAGAAGATTGCTGAGGTTGCATCTGGGTAAGAGGACTCTGGGAGTGGAGTGATTTGAGGGGACCGAGGCAGACAGCGCTTGATGAGGGGCTTTAGTCCTGTGGAGAAGAGTAGCTGGTGAGAAATTGTCAGGAGTGGATGACCACGGGCTTTTAAAGACCTCTTGATGGATCTGTGACTGTAAGTGGATATCCTGGGGGATTGTCTTCTGCACATGGATTAGTCACCAAAGAGGAGAATGAATCACCTCGGGACACCCTGGGTGACCGTCCAAGTACACAGCCCCAAGAAAGGGTAGAACTCTTGAGGGCATTCGATTTTCCAAGGATACAGGACAGAGAGTACGCTAATTTGATCTACAGTCTCAAACACAGGTGAGTGAAATCAAGGTTCTCCACAAGAAAAATAAGAACCAGAAACGGGAAAGGACCCGCCCGCAGGGAGGCTGAGAGAGAACCCGTGTCCTGATTCCCGGCTGAAGTGCCCTGTCTGGCTGTGAGCTGTGCCGACAGGCGCTAACGGGTGGTACCTGTATGTGTCCTGGGACGTTTTAAAGTTGAGCTTGGGCTGGTGCCCAAAGAAGGGTCCCTGATAGGTCCAGTTCAAACTCTGCAGGCTTGGGTAGGCGTCCACCTTGACTGTGAGTTGGAGCTTCTCACCCGCGGCCACCTCCTGGAGGAGGCTCTGCTCGGAGGTCAGGTTCAAGTAGGCACTGTCTGGAGAGCAGAACACACAGAAGCCAGGCGTGAGCGGGAAGACGCCCCAGCTTGTGTGTCCATGTGGTGATCCCCCGTGGAGCGCGTCTTCCAGCGGAGCCCTCCCCGAGGGCACACCCAGCGAGTGCCAGGCACACAGACCTGACTCACAACCACAACCTGCCCTCTCTCATCGCATCTCCCACCCCAGCTCCTCCAAAGCCCAGGGCTTTAAACTCTTCTTCTCACTGACGTTCTGAGGGAACCTGGGCAAATTCCTATCTTGCTTGGCACCTCTGCCTCTTTGTTTATATAATAAATAGGTTGAATAGAATATACCTATGTTGTTATAACTTTGTAAAAGTTTTTCTAGCAATTAAAAAAAAAAGTCTGTTATTTATCTCTCTCTCACATTTCCCCCTTTTCTGGTAGTAGTCTAATCAGTGCAGTTTGCATATCCAGCTCTAAAGTGGGCATGTGACCAGGCCAGCCAGGCAGGTAAGCTGTCCCCTTGGACTCGTGGTAGGTGAGTCCGTGACTCTCATTCCTGCAATTTTTGTTGGAACTCGAGGAAAAGGGAAGCTCTCATTCCACTGGGGTGGCCAAGCTTGGTGCTGCCCCACCAGAGAAATACAGAGTCGTGGGTTGGGAAGCAATGGATTCTTGTCCACATCTGAGCATCTAAATCCAGCTATACCCGAAGCTCATATCCCTGTTTTGTTATGTTTTGTTTTAGCTATAAAGCCAGTAAAATCCTCTTTTGATGAGATCCATTGGAGTTAATTTCTGTTACTTATACCTGAAAGATTCTTGACTGTTTTTTCTAACTAAATGGTGCATGAATTAACATAAAGCTGCTCTGATTGAATTGTAGGCAAAAGAGAGGTACAAAAACCCATCCACAGCCTCTCCGGGTTACTCACTGAAGCCTCTGAAATGCCTTCTTAAACTCCCAAAGCTTTGTAAAAGCCCTGGACAACATGAGCCCTCAGGGCTCCTCTTCCTACTCAAGTCAGTGAAACCTACCCTCTTCTGCCCTGTGAGGTCCCTCCTCAAAAAGTGCCCTCTGGTTTCTCATCACCTTCTCTACTCAGCTTGGCATTCGAGACTCTCCTCAGCTAGGTCTCCCTATGCCCGTCTAGCCACGGCCTCTCCACCTACACCCGCCCCCCCAATCCTCCACCCATTTCATTCCCATGACCCAGTCGTTCCAGGCGTGGCTGCGGTGCTCAGGTCACCTGCTCCACCAGGAACCCCATATTCTTCCTTTCTTCTGTCTAGGCCCTTCTCTGTCTCCAAGGCTCATCCCCCTCGGGGAGACTCCACCCATCACTGCAGGCTAAAGGGAACTCTTAATCCTCCGGATTCTTTTTGCCTTTTCAACACAGCAATTCACAATTTTTAAAAGTTATACTAACTGTTTATAGCTATTACAAAGGATTAGCTATGTTGCCTGTGTTGTACAACATACCCTTGTAGCTTATTTTATACATGAAAACTCTCTACCTTTTCATCCTCTACCCCTATATTGCCCTTCCCACCTTCCCTCTTCCCATGGGCAATCACTAGTTTGTTCTCTGTGTGTCATGCTGTGGACCCCCTGCTTTACTCGTGGTAGGTGAGTCCGTGACTCTCATTCCTGCAATTTTGTTGGAACTCGAGGAAAGGAAGCTCTCATTCCACTGGGGTGGCCAAGCTTGGTGCTGCCCCACCAGAGAAATACAGAGTCGTGGGTTGGGAAGCAATGGATTCTTGTCCACATCTGAGCATCTAAATCCAGCTATACCCGAAGCTCATATCCCTGTTTTGTTATGTTTTGTTTTAGCTATAAAGCCAGTAAAATCCTCTTTTGATGAGATCCATTGGAGTTAATTTCTGTTACTTATACCTGAAAGATTCTTGACTGTTTTTTCTAACTAAATGGTGCATGAATTAACATAAAGCTGCTCTGATTGAATTGTAGGCAAAAGAGAGGTACAAAAACCCATCCACAGCCTCTCCGGGTTACTCACTGAAGCCTCTGAAATGCCTTCTTAAACTCCCAAAGCTTTGTAAAAGCCCTGGACAACATGAGCCCTCAGGGCTCCTCTTCCTACTCAAGTCAGTGAAACCTACCCTCTTCTGCCCTGTGAGGTCCCTCCTCAAAAAGTGCCCTCTGGTTTCTCATCACCTTCTCTACTCAGCTTGGCATTCGAGACTCTCCTCAGCTAGGTCTCCCTATGCCCGTCTAGCCACGGCCTCTCCACCTACACCCGCCCCCCCAATCCTCCACCCATTTCATTCCCATGACCCAGTCGTTCCAGGCGTGGCTGCGGTGCTCAGGTCACCTGCTCCACCAGGAACCCCATATTCTTCCTTTCTTCTGTCTAGGCCCTTCTCTGTCTCCAAGGCTCATCCCCCTCGGGGAGACTCCACCCATCACTGCAGGCTAAAGGGAACTCTTAATCCTCCGGATTCTTTTTGCCTTTTCAACACAGCAATTCACAATTTTTAAAAGTTATACTAACTGTTTATAGCTATTACAAAGGATTAGCTATGTTGCCTGTGTTGTACAACATACCCTTGTAGCTTATTTTATACATGAAAACTCTCTACCTTTTCATCCTCTACCCCTATATTGCCCTTCCCACCTTCCCTCTTCCCATGGGCAATCACTAGTTTGTTCTCTGTGTGTCTGCTTTTTTTTATTATTATATGCATTAGTTTGTGGTAATTGTAATTTTTTATTTATTTTTAAAGATCTTTTTTCAAGTTGTATTTGTTTCTGTTTTTGGCTGCGTCCTGCAGCATGTGGGATCTTAGTTCCCTCACCAAGGACCAAACCCAGTCCCTGCACTGGAAGGCGGAGTCTTAACCGCTGGACCAGCAGGGAAGTCCCTTTGTGGTATTTTTTTAGAGTCCACATAGCAGTGATATCATACAGTACTTGTCTTTCTCTGAGTTATTTCACTTAGCAGGATGCCCACTGCGGCTCTTTGAGACGACGCAGTCATTAGGCTTGTAGTCATTGACGCAACTCCACGCATCTGGTTCTCCCTACAGGTAACTGCCTTCTCTCTCAGAGTCTGTGAGCTTCAAGGGCAAAGCTGTTTTCTTGTCTTCTCCTCCCCTGGTTGGCCAGCCAGCCATTCACTCATCCATGCAAGCTCCAACCACTTCCCGCCACCTCCATTACCTTCCTAATCAAGCCACCATCACCTCCGGCTCAGATGAGCAGTAGCCTCCTAACCATTCTCCTGCTTCTACCCTTGTCTCCCTACCCGTTCTCCAACAAAGCACCAGAAAGCCATCTCACGTCCGGTTACACCCAAGGCAGATCACGTCACTCCTTTGCTCCAACCCTCCAGGGGCACCCATCTCCCTCAAGAGCAATAGCCCAGGTCTTTACCTTGGCCTCCAGGGACCTTCCCCTTCACCTCTGACGTCATCACGTACCACGTTTCCTCTCAAGCTCCACCCCAGCCACGCTGGCTGACGTGCTCCTTGCACGTGGCAAGCTCTGACCTGCCTTAAGAACACTGCTTGCCCTCTGCCTGCAGCTCTCGTCTCCAAGATTCTACATGGCTTCGTCCTTCAGCAACTTCAAGTCTTTGCTCAAAATGTCAGCTTCCCAGTAAGACTTCGTGGATGATCACGCTATTTTACACTGAAAATCCTATGAAACAGATATTTTTTGTTCTTCATAATTTATTTTGTTATTGCTTATTTTTTCCCAACTAGAGCACAAACTCCACGTGGGCAGGGGTTTCTCTCTCTCATTTGTAAGGCTGTATCCTCAACACTGAGAAGGATCCAGTCAGAAGGGTGAAGGAAACAACATCTATTGAGTGACTGCTGTACACCTGCACTAAAAACAGCATTAGAATCCACACCTGGGAGGCAGCTCAGGGTCCTCCCCTCCTGCCTTAGCCCTCAGTGCTCCGGGCACAGGGCAGGCCCACAGCAGAGGTGAGGTGCTCCAGCAGGCCCAGCCCGTGCTAGGAAGGTAGTGATTCTCAGGGCCCCCTCCAGCCTCCCCTGGGGCTGCCGGAACACTCGCATACGAGGTATGGCCAAACAGAAATGACTCCGAACATGTCCCCACCCCGAAGAAGCTCCTCTGCTCTGGATTCTCGGCTCACTGACTGTCGCCGCTCCTACCCAATCACTCTAGCCAAAGACCCCGCAGTCATCTTGGTTCCTTTCTACTTGATCCCAGCAGCCACCAAGTCTGGCCTGTTATCCCCCTTCCTAACTATGCCCCCTTCCAGACTCTCCGAGTTCCCCACCATGGTCCAGCACCTTTTGCCACCTCTGGCCTGGACCACCGCACTAACTGCCCACATGGGTCTCTAGCCTCTAGTCTCCCATCCAGACCACATGACACAGGGCTGAGTCTGCTCAAATGGCATCTCCGCATGCACCCTGAGCGTTTACTCTGTGCCCAGGTCTTCCTGAGGTACTTCAAATGTATTCGTACATTCAGTGAATTCTCAGAGCAAGCGTGTGAGACAGTTACTGTTCATGTCCCCACTTTGCAGATGGGGAAACAGATGAAGTAACCTACCTAAGTCCTTGGTGGAGGCAGGCTGGAATGTGGCCCTGGACTGCGGGCTCCTGACCACAGCAGGTGGACCCTCTGTGCAGTCTGATCTCATCGCTCTCCTCTCAAAACCTTTAATGACCTCCCATCAGATACGATGCAAACTACCCAGCCAACTTGCCATCAGACAATACCTTCAGTCCCATTTTCTTGTGACCACTCCTCCCACCCCCTTCCAGTCCCTGCTGCTGTCAGCTTCTCTGGAATGTCTCAAATGCTCTTATTCTCTTTGCCCTTTGAGCCTTGCATAGAAGTACTATTCCCTTTCCTTCCCCACCCCGCTGTCTGGCTAACCCACCTCCATTCTTCTGGTCCCAACCTAGAGGCCACCTTGTCCAAGCCTCTGTCCAAGGGTGGACCTTGGTGTTCCTAGGACCCCATGACCACATCGGGTAATCACTGTCCACTTACATGTCCACGTGATGTGAGTTCCCAGGTGCAAAGGAATGAATGAGTGAACAGTGCAGTCTGGGGAGAGCTACTGGACACCAATCCCCACTCAGAACAAAACGATGCTGGCATAGCATGCAGCCGCGCCCTGTGGGACCTTCCAGATGGGAGAGGCAGATTCCAGGGAGAATCAGAGTCAGAGCGCTGACAGACGTGGCTCCTTCAGCCAGGCCCAGAAAAGAGGGATGCTAGCAAGCTGTACTAACAGTGTCTGCTCATTCTCTGCCTCAAGTCTGTCTTTCTGAATCCCCCTGTGCACCTCCTCACCCAGGAGCCCCGCCGATCCCCCTCCAGCAGCCCGATGCTCACCCACCACCCGGAAGACCATGGAGGTGGAGCGGACGCCACGAGCGTTGGTGGCCACGCAGGTGTAGTTGCCAGCATCTTGGAAGCCTACATGATCGAGGTTGAGGGTCAGGACTTTTTGATAACGGTTTTCACGGAAATCAGATTGTTGAGAGATTGTGAGCTGCAGCCAAAAGGAAGAGAAATGGTACACTGAGGTCATTTAAGAATTAGAAAGGTCTAGGGGTTTCCCTGGTGGTGCAGTGGGTAAGGACACCGCCTTGCAGTGCAAGGGGCGCTGGGTTTGATCCCTGGCCTGGGAAGATCCCATGTGCTGCCGAGCAGCTGGACTGATGTGTCCAACTACCGAGCCAGAGCTCTGGAGCACATGTGCCCGGTGCCGGTGCTCTGTGATGAGAGAGGTCACTGCGATGGGAAGTCAACACAGGCCAAAGAACAAAGACGAATGAAAACGAATAAATGAAAGACCAATAGAAGTGGCCAAAGAAAGAATTAGAAAGATCTGGGTTCTAATTCTCAGCCTTTAAGGATTGCTGTCTGCGTTTCCTTGGGAAGGGGCTGAATTGTGAGCCTCAGTTTCTTCCTCTGCAAAGTGGGACTGACAAGGGCCCAAGCTCCTAGGGCTGTAGTGAAGAGTAAGTGCGATGGAGCATGCAAGTGACCTAGGGCTAGGATGTTCTCAGGAGAGGCTTAATGCCATTTTCTCCTGAGAGAATCCCCTCTTCCTTCCTCTCACCAGAGTATTTTTTTGAAATGATCCTTACATTGCGCCTCAGAGGTGGCCGGGAACCCTTTGCTAAGCCAGAAGTGAACCACTATGTGGCTCTCGTCTACAAGTTAGGGCAAAGGTCATGGGTCAAGGGGGTAGAATATTGCTTCCTCCCTCTCCCATCTCAAAGTTTAGGTGCAAGAGCCTGAGGCCTGCTTCTGAGTCAGCTACTGAGCAGCAGTGAGGCTTTGGTTGAGTTACTCCCCTCTCTGGTCCTGAGCCGTGCCCTCAGCCCAGACAGCCAGCTTGAGGTGGGGCCAGGGCTGCCCCCTGCAGAGCCTCAAACCCCCCACCACCACCCCCACCCCACCAGCCCGGGGACTGACCTTGGTGTCTCCGCGTTGGAGGAAGATGTTAAAGTCAACGTCGACGTCGCTGGCTGAACACACAATATGGGCAGCCTCTCCTTGAATCCGCACAAGCTCTGCAGGCTTCAGGGTCAAGGTCGGGGGTCCTGGGATGACTGAGGTCGGGGGAACAGACCCTTGAGCGCCCAGGGTTGCCAGTTTGCTTCCTGCCACAGGTGGGTCTCCCATCCCAAATCCTGGGAGGCGGCCCTGACACCTCAGTTTTCCCCACAGCAAGCCTTGTCTCCTAAATAGACCTTGAAAACCCACCTTGGCTCTGTCACCAGCGCCTCTCCCCCATCACACCCTCACCCTCTGTTCTGGGTTCCCACAGCCGCCGGGAAGGCCTCCTGGCTTCCTCACGGCAGCCAGCGTGAGCTCTTTACAAGGAAGACGGGAGCACACCCCCTCTCCCGTGCCAATATTCAGCAGCCTCTCGTCACCCTCAGACTAGAAGGCCTCCCTCCTCCCCAGACTCTGCTCCTGACCCGCATGTGCCTGCCTCCATCCCTGCGCAGCCGCAGCCGCAGCGCCCCTCCCACCCAGAGATGTGCCCTCGCCCTTCCCTCTGGAAATGCTTTCCCTACACCTTGCCTGGCTGCCTCATCCTTCACATCTTCAGCTTAAACCTTCCTCCAAGAGGCTTCCTGTCTCAGTTTAGCAGAATGAGTTTGGGGCTTTCTGAGTGGCCCCAGTGATACAGAACCCGCCTGCCCATGCAGGAGACCTAAGAGACTTGGATCTGATCCCTGGGGCGAGATCTCCTGGAAGAGGGCATGGCGGCCTACCCCAGGACTCTTGCCTGGAGACTCCCGTGGACTCCCCCACCACAACTCCAGCCTCCTCAGCTTGGTTTCTTGTTCGTAACGTTTATTCACTGTCTCTTTCATCTGTCTCCCCAGTGAAAGAAGGTGATATCCCAGCAGTTAGCCCAGGGCCGGAAACACAGCAGCCAGTGGGTGAGTAGCGGTGGCTGCTGTTGAAAGACAGTCTCGTTTTTCCAGGTCTGGTCTCTGCTGAACACGACCATTTGGGCAGCCGCCCTGGGGGCCGGGTTTGCCCGGGACTGACCTTGGTGTCTCGCGTTGGAGGAAGATGTTAAAGTCAACGTCGACGTCGCTGGCTGAACACACAATATGGGCAGCCTCTCCTTGAATCCGCACAAGCTCTGCAGGCTTCAGGGTCAAGGTCGGGGGTCCTGGGATGACTGAGGTCGGGGGAACAGACCCTTGAGCGCCCAGGGTTGCCAGTTTGCTTCCTGCCACAGGTGGGTCTCCCATCCCAAATCCTGGGAGGCGGCCCTGACACCTCAGTTTTCCCCACAGCAAGCCTTGTCTCCTAAATAGACCTTGAAAACCCACCTTGGCTCTGTCACCAGCGCCTCTCCCCCATCACACCCTCACCCTCTGTTCTGGGTTCCCACAGCCGCCGGGAAGGCCTCCTGGCTTCCTCACGGCAGCCAGCGTGAGCTCTTTACAAGGAAGACGGGAGCACACCCCCTCTCCCGTGCCAATATTCAGCAGCCTCTCGTCACCCTCAGACTAGAAGGCCTCCCTCCTCCCCAGACTCTGCTCCTGACCCGCATGTGCCTGCCTCCATCCCTGCACAGCCGCAGCCGCAGCGCCCCTCCCACCCAGAGATGTGCCCTCGCCCTTCCCTCTGGAAATGCTTTCCCTACACCTTGCCTGGCTGCCTCATCCTTCACATCTTCAGCTTAAACCTTCCTCCAAGAGGCTTCCTGTCTCAGTTTAGCAGAATGAGTTTGGGGCTTTCTGAGTGGCCCCAGTGATACAGAACCCGCCTGCCCATGCAGGAGACCTAAGAGACTTGGATCTGATCCCTGGGGCGAGATCTCCTGGAAGAGGGCATGGCGGCCTACCCCAGGACTCTTGCCTGGAGACTCCCGTGGACTCCCCCACCACAACTCCAGCCTCCTCAGCTTGGTTTCTTGTTCGTAACGTTTATTCACTGTCTCTTTCATCTGTCTCCCCAGTGAAAGAAGGTGATATCCCCAGCAGTTAGCCCAGGGCCGGAAACACAGCAGCCAGTGGGTGAGTAGCGGTGGCTGCTGTTGAAAGACAGTCTCGCTCAGTTTCTCAGGGTCGGACACGAGGGGCTCAGCTGTGCCAGAGAATGGCACGGCAGAACGAGGGCCCCGGGCTCCCTCTGCAAGGTGGGGGGCAGGGAAGGGCCTGCCTGGCTCCTCTGTACAGAGTGGTCTGCTGGCTTCCTGGATAGGTTTCATGCCTCAGGGCCCAGAGCCTTGGGCCCGCCTGCCACTCCGACCCCGGCCTTGCTACAAGTGCCTGAATCAGGCTCGGGCTCAGGCTTGGCTGGCACATGCCAGTCCTTCAAGAAACCTGAGTCCCATCCACCAACCCAGAGAAACAGGGGAGAGACATCACCACCACTGACACTCCCAGCGAGGGGCGTCCCACGTGCCTGCCATCGTGACACCCCAGAGCCTGGCTCACTGCCCTCCCCGCTTCCTGTCCCCGCCACGCAGCACCCGTGGGCCCCGAGTGGGAATCCACACTGGGGGCAGGAGCCGGCTACCTGGGGCCTCCTTCTGTTCCTGAAACTTTCATAACCTGTTCGCAGCTCATGACTGTGTGCCTGCTGTTTCCTCTGCCGTTTTCCACCTTCTCATAATTTGCATTTCAGCTCACTCTCTCCATGAGTACCCCGCCCCCCGCCCTGCCCCACTCTATTCCACGGCCCTGTTCAATGATTTTCATAGCCTGTCTCACGATCAGAGAGCTCCTGGCCGGCGGAGTGATCGGAGTGTGTGTGGCCCGCGTCCCTGTGCCTACCACCGCCCCCTCCTGCCCCGGTGGGGGCCCTGGAGATGACGCAGGCCCGACTGGAAGGAAGAGGTGAGACAACCCTACCCCCGGCCCGCCGCCTTGCTACTTCCCCTCCAGCCAGGCGCCAGCTCTCCGGCCCGCTCTGCCCACGCACCTTTCTGAACTTTAAGCCGGATGCTGCTGGACCTCACCACGCTGCCGTCCACCCGCACGCCGCACTCGTACTCCTGGCTGTCAAGGAACCTGGCCTTGTGGATGGTGAAGCCGTACCAGCGCGAGAAGGAGTAGCTGGTTTGGCGCAAGACCTGCCGGCCGCGCACCCGCAGCAGTGAGACGTCGGCTTCCAGCGCGGGGTCGGTGAGCAGACAGGGCAGCAGCGCATCCTGACCCTCCAGCACCTTCACTTCGTTGACCAGGACCCTCCAGGGCCGAACAGGGTCTGGGGAACATAGGCACACAGGGTTACAAGTGCCCTCCCTCCACCAGGTCAAGTGGGCCCCAGCGAAGCTCAGAGAGGCTGCTCATTTGCCTGAGGTGACGCAATGCCAGGGAAGCTCAGCGGATGCTTGGGACTCTGGAGTCATGTCCAGCCCCACTATTTAGTGCTGTGTGACCTTGGGCCAATGACTCCACCCCTCTGAGCCTCTGGAAAATGGGCAGAAGCACAGAACCACCTCACAGAGCTGTTGAAATAAAATGAAAGGGCTAGCATGAAATGTAAAGCACTTCCCCAATTCTTGCTCCTCCATCGTGACACCCCAGAGCCTGGCTCACTGCCCTCCCCGCTTCCTGTCCCCGCCACGCAGCACCCGTGGGCCCCGAGTGGGAATCCACACTGGGGGCAGGAGCCGGCTACCTGGGGCCTCCTTCTGTTCCTGAAACTTTCATAACCTGTTCGCAGCTCATGACTGTGTGCCTGCTGTTTCCTCTGCCGTTTTCCACCTTCTCATAATTTGCATTTCAGCTCACTCTCTCCATGAGTACCCCGCCCCCCGCCCTGCCCCACTCTATTCCACGGCCCTGTTCAATGATTTTCATAGCCTGTCTCACGATCAGAGAGCTCCTGGCCGGCGGAGTGATCGGAGTGTGTGTGGCCCGCGTCCCTGTGCCTACCACCGCCCCCTCCTGCCCCGGTGGGGGCCCTGGAGATGACGCAGGCCCGACTGGAAGGAAGAGGTGAGACAACCCTACCCCCGGCCCGCCGCCTTGCTACTTCCCCTCCAGCCAGGCGCCAGCTCTCCGGCCCGCTCTGCCCACGCACCTTTCTGAACTTTAAGCCGGATGCTGCTGGACCTCACCACGCTGCCGTCCACCCGCACGCCGCACTCGTACTCCTGGCTGTCAAGGAACCTGGCCTTGTGGATGGTGAAGCCGTACCAGCGCGAGAAGGAGTAGCTGGTTTGGCGCAAGACCTGCCGGCCGCGCACCCGCAGCAGTGAGACGTCGGCTTCCAGCGCGGGGTCGGTGAGCAGACAGGGCAGCAGCGCATCCTGACCCTCCAGCACCTTCACTTCGTTGACCAGGACCCTCCAGGGCCGAACAGGGTCTGGGGAACATAGGCACACAGGGTTACAAGTGCCCTCCCTCCACCAGGTCAAGTGGGCCCCAGCGAAGCTCAGAGAGGCTGCTCATTTGCCTGAGGTGACGCAATGCCAGGGAAGCTCAGCGGATGCTTGGGACTCTGGAGTCATGTCCAGCCCCACTATTTAGTGCTGTGTGACCTTGGGCCAATGACTCCACCCCTCTGAGCCTCTGGAAAATGGGCAGAAGCACAGAACCACCTCACAGAGCTGTTGAAATAAAATGAAAGGGCTAGCATGAAATGTAAAGCACTTCCCCAGTTCTTGCTCCTGCCAGGCTCTCAGTCACCGTGGAACTGACTTGTTGTGGTTGCTCACGGTGGGGCTCAGCCTTCCTGCCCATTCCTGGTGGGCTGTCCTGGGCCAGTCCTCTTGGGAGCGAGCTCACAGTTCTCACCTTTGACGAAGAGGTGGATCGTGGCATTGCCCTCCAGAGGGTCTCCAGGCTCAGTGCAGCGGTACGTTCCCGTGTGTAGGAAGGTGACGTTGGTGGTGGTGAGGGTGCTGCTGGGGGCTCCGGGGTCCAGAGTCCAGTCGGGGGAAATGGGGCCGTCCCACTCCACGCTGCCATTACTCACACACCGCAAGGTCACCGTTGTGCCTGACTCCACCACCAGCTCCGGGCCGCTGGGCTCTATCACGGGGACCCCCTGACCTAGTGGGGGGAAGGGGCAGCCAGAAGTGAGGCCTGTGGTGACACCCAGTTGGTCATACCCTGCGTCTGAGATGAGTGTGGCTCGGGCCGGGGCGGCTGGCTCTGGGGTTCAGCTGTGACTTGCAGCACCCCCTTCTTTAACCGAGGTGCTGGGCGCAGTCATGGCCAGCACCACCTGGAACAAGTCCGTGCCCCAGCTCCTAGGTTGAAGAAGGGGCTTCAAACAAGCAAACGTGTTAGTCGCTCAGTCGTGTCCGACTCTGCAATCCCATGGATTGTAGCCCACCAGGCTCCTCTGTCCATGAGAGTCTCCAGGTAAGGAAGAAACAAAGGGATGGGATGTCTGTGACCAAGTGCCCTGAATTAATTCCCATGAGGAAGAAGAAAAGGGGTGCGGGATCTTAGCCCAGCAGAGTTAGAAACGTTGAGAGGCTTCCGTTGTGCGAAGGCTCAGAAGGTAAGGCCTCCCTCCACCAGGTCAAGTGGGCCCCAGCGAAGCTCAGAGAGGCTGCTCATTTGCCTGAGGTGACGCAATGCCAGGGAAGCTCAGCGGATGCTTGGGACTCTGGAGTCATGTCCAGCCCCACTATTTAGTGCTGTGTGACCTTGGGCCAATGACTCCACCCCTCTGAGCCTCTGGAAAATGGGCAGAAGCACAGAACCACCTCACAGAGCTGTTGAAATAAAATGAAAGGGCTAGCATGAAATGTAAAGCACTTCCCCAGTTCTTGCTCCTGCCAGGCTCTCAGTCACCGTGGAACTGACTTGTTGTGGTTGCTCACGGTGGGGCTCAGCCTTCCTGCCCATTCCTGGTGGGCTGTCCTGGGCCAGTCCTCTTGGGAGCGAGCTCACAGTTCTCACCTTTGACGAAGAGGTGGATCGTGGCATTGCCCTCCAGAGGGTCTCCAGGCTCAGTGCAGCGGTACGTTCCCGTGTGTAGGAAGGTGACGTTGGTGGTGGTGAGGGTGCTGCTGGGGGCTCCGGGGTCCAGAGTCCAGTCGGGGGAAATGGGGCCGTCCCACTCCACGCTGCCATTACTCACACACCGCAAGGTCACCGTTGTGCCTGACTCCACCACCAGCTCCGGGCCGCTGGGCTCTATCACGGGGACCCCCTGACCTAGTGGGGGGAAGGGGCAGCCAGAAGTGAGGCCTGTGGTGACACCCAGTTGGTCATACCCTGCGTCTGAGATGAGTGTGGCTCGGGCCGGGGCGGCTGGCTCTGGGGTTCAGCTGTGACTTGCAGCACCCCCTTCTTTAACCGAGGTGCTGGGCGCAGTCATGGCCAGCACCACCTGGAACAAGTCCGTGCCCCAGCTCCTAGGTTGAAGAAGGGGCTTCAAACAAGCAAACGTGTTAGTCGCTCAGTCGTGTCCGACTCTGCAATCCCATGGATTGTAGCCCACCAGGCTCCTCTGTCCATGAGAGTCTCCAGGTAAGGAAGAAACAAAGGGATGGGATGTCTGTGACCAAGTGCCCTGAATTAATTCCCATGAGGAAGAAGAAAAGGGGTGCGGGATCTTAGCCCAGCAGAGTTAGAAACGTTGAGAGGCTTCCGTTGTGCCCTCTCTCATCACTGGACGTCTGGTCCATAGCACAGCGGGGTGGAGGCTCACTGCCTCAGTTTCCACACTTAAAAATGGGGACCATAACTGTACCCACTTATTGGGACTCTGGGAGATTTAAATGCATAGAAAGCTTTAGAACGCCACTTGTCACCAAATCCAAATACTCAGCCAAGGTGAGCCACCCCGCTGGTTACCAAGTCCCCCCACCCCGCCCCAGAAGCCCAATCCCAGCCCCACTAGGGAGACCATCTCTTTTAAGGAAAATTTTCTTGAAGGAGAAAAGAGAACTTGAAACTCATCTCAGGCCCTCCGGGAAGAAGGCCCGTTGCCTCTGCAGGGTCAGCACTTTTCCAGGGCCTAAAATAGGGGTAAAGGAGGGAAGTGAGAGCTGATTCAAGGCCGTGGAGGAGCTGCCGGGCGCTCTTCAGGCTGTGCAGGCGGAAACACATTGCCAGCACTCGACCCAGCCCCCGTTTCTGCTCAGCCTGCAGCCCTTCTCCCACGGGGGCTCTCACTTCCGCTTCCTGGCCACTGTCCCCTCGAGGGAGAGGCCCCCTCGCCCTCAGGACAGGGGGCAGCATCTGCCGGGCACTGGCACGTCCCAGGCTGCGGGAACCGGCTCTGCCACTGACCTGCTAGGTACCCCTAGTGAGTCCAACCTGCCTGGCCCAGTGACATGGCCATGGACATTCCAACCCTGAGGGAACCGGGCGACTTCAGCGACTCTCCATCATCTTGCACAAGAGCTTCTTAAAATGTATTTATTTGGCTGCATCGGGTCTTAGTTTCAGCACGTGGGACCTTTTGCTGCAACTCAAGTACTCTGAAGTTGTGGCATGTGGGCTTAGCAGCCACGTGACATGTGGGATCTTAGTTCCCTGACATGGGACAGAACCCACGTCCCCTGCAATGGAAAATGGATTCTTAACAACTGGACCGCCAGAAGTGCCACACAAAATCTTCCTAAAGAGGTCTTTTTATCCCACTGCCCCCTGCCCTCACTATGGACCCCAGAATCAGAACGATACTCTGTCAAATGATTTCAGGATGACTTACTTTATGTTTTGATTTAATCCTGCCTGCCTGGGGTTCTGATCAGCATAAAGGATCGGGCGACTGCTGAAGCCAACACCTGGGGGTTGTAGCCACCTCTCCTGCGCTGCTGATCACCAGGTAGAGGGGCAAACACCATTTCTAGGAGGCTGCTGGCACGTCCCAAGAAACTTGGGTTTGATCCCTGGGTCAGAAAGATCCTCTGGAAGAGGAAATGGCAACCCACTCCAGTCTTCTTGCCTGGAGAATCCCATGGACAGAGGAGCCTGGCGGGCTCCAGTCCATGGGGTTGCAAACAGTGAGACACAACTGAGCAATGATCGACGGGGCGACCCCCTGCCCACAGTGGCAGGTGGATTCTTTACCACTGTGCTACGCCAGCCTGGGTCTGTGACTTCACTCTCCCCTGCTAACTAAGTAGGCTGCTTAGCTTCTGGCCCTCAGGCTACTCTTTCATCCAATAATAGTCCGGATTTCTGCCTCTGAGAGGTCCTGGGAGGACTCAAGGAGGCAATACGCAGCCTGTCTGAGTCAACTTTCTTGCCCTAGAGGACTGCTCCAGCTGCTCCCCTTCTAACCTTCTCTCTGGTCCCGGCCCTGACTGCTGAAGTGGTAACTTTTAAAGATCACAGCCTATGCCTGCAGCACCAGCTGCCTGGGGCTCTGTGGCTGTATTCCGCTTCTTCCCCTGCCTGGTCGCCCAGGCGCCTTTTCCCCCCACACCCCTCCCCTGCCCTCTAGCTCCAGCCTCGGCTTCCTGGAAGTGCGGTCAGCGAGGCATTGTCTTATTTTGTCCTCTTGTCTCGAGTATTCACGCAGGACAGGGCTGAAACCCTCAGCTTCCGCTCCAGCTGCCCACTGAGGGCTGGGCTGGTGGGAAGGAAAAGCTTGCTCAGGCCTTTACTCCCTGGGTGGGGGCTAGACCCCTTCTGCCCCTTCACCCCACCATCTCATCACCCCAAACCTCCTTACCCCCTCCCACTTGGGAGACCCACATCATCAGCTTCCAGAGGGTGTCCCTATACCTCCCTCTTCCCCTACCCACCCCAGACATATACACAGACACCAGACTGCATGCCAAGGTTGGGGGCACAGCCCCTTCATTGGTCCAGGGTCTTAGCGAGTCTCTTTTGGTCTCTAGGGTGGACTGATCCTGTCCACCCACCCGACACAGGTCGACTGGACTGGAAGCATAGCCTTACAGCCTGTAGTCCCCACCCCCTCTCTCCTTGGAGGTGAGATGCCGGACAGTCCCCTCCATCGCCCATCAGTCCCTCTCAGGCATTTTCCAGACAGAAGTGCAGGACAAAGAAGTGAAATAAAACCCACAGAGCATTCTAGGATGAGGGGAAGTTGACATGGAGGGGACACAGGCATATATACTTGTCAGATTTCATCACAGGTAGACTTAAGAATCTGCTTACGTCTCAATAAAAGATAGCTGGATAAACAGAACTGGGATGGGTCGATGGCATCACCTATTCAATGGATATGAACTTAGGCAAACTCTGAGAGATAGTGAGGGACAGGAAGGCCTGGACATGACTGAGCAACTGAACAACCAGAGAGAACAGATGTGCGAGACCAGCGCAACTGACTGGGCCAGAAAAAGCCCTTCAGCGGCCCCCTCCTCCCCAGGGACAGATGTTCCTGCTCCCCAGGGCCCTGCAGCCACAGGACTGTGGGAAGGCCAGAAGCGGCTGCCTTCCCACCCCAGCCAGAGTCCCCATCCTTCCACAAGGTTCCTCCAAATAAGCAATAAAATTTGGGGACTTCCCTGGAGGTCCAGGGGCTAAGACTCCATGCTCTCAATGCAGGAGGCAGGGGTTCAATCCCGTATGACACATGCTGAGGTCAAAACACTTTAATAAGCGTTTGTCGGGCCAACTGTAGATACAAGCCAAGCACCCAGCCCCTGGCCTCAGTTAGAGACTCTCCCAGAGGGAGAGCCTGCGTCACGGCCGCTGCCAGAGGGCCGGGGTTAGCGTGGAGTCCTCACCACAGCCCTCTGTCCTGAGGCCCAGCAGCCCGTGTTTGGGAGGATTTCAGCCCAGCAGACCCTCGCTCTCCTCCCCCGAGACGAGCCACTAGCCCTGTACTCTCTCCTCCCAAATTTACCTCTCCCGAGCCCTGGGCCAGAGGGGCTAACCTCTTAGCCTTGCCCAAGTCCCCCAAGGAGAACTAATGCCTCTTCAGGCCCCGCCAAGTCACACCCTGCCTGGTTTGCCTAGTGAGGCTGGCAGCAGCAGCAGCGCCATCAGGGGCACACTGGGGACTCCCTGCTTGGGTAGGTCTGGACCAGCGGCACTGGCATCTCCTAGGAACTCACTGTGCTGTGCTCAGTCGCTCAGTCACATCTGACTCTTTGCAGCCTCACGGACCATACCCACCAGCCTCTTCTGTGCGTAAGATTCTATAGGCAAGAATGCTGGTGTGTGTTGCCATTTCCTTCTCCAGAGGATCTTCCCGACCCGGGGACTGAACCCAGGTCCCCCACATTGCTGGCCAATTTTTTACTGTCTGAGCCACCAGGGGAGACTTGCAGAATCTCAGGTCACACTCGAGCCCAATCGAGTCAGTGTGCACTTTCACAAGACCCTCAGGGAATCTATGTGCCCAGTGGGGTTTAAAAGGTATTTGGTCTGGTCTATCACCCTCAACAACCTACCACTGACCATTCAGTGGACACAAAAGAGCCCTGAGAATGTTAGGCATGTGTTCAGAACACATGGACAGTCCCCCTGGGTCGGGGCCCCCAGAAAAGCCCTTCAGCGGCCCCTCCTCCCCAGGGACAGATGTTCCTCCCCGGGCCACAGGACTGTGGGAAGGCCAGAAGCGGCTGCCTTCCCACCCCAGCCAGAGTCCCCATCCTTCCACAAGGTTCCTCCAAATAAGCAATAAAATTTGGGGACTTCCCTGGAGGTCCAGGGGCTAAGACTCCATGCTCTCAATGCAGGAGGCAGGGGTTCAATCCCGTATGACACATGCTGAGGTCAAAACACTTTAATAAGCGTTTGTCGGGCCAACTGTAGATACAAGCCAAGCACCCAGCCCCTGGCCTCAGTTAGAGACTCTCCCAGAGGGAGAGCCTGCGTCACGGCCGCTGCCAGAGGGCCGGGGTTAGCGTGGAGTCCTCACCACAGCCCTCTGTCCTGAGGCCCAGCAGCCCGTGTTTGGGAGGATTTCAGCCCAGCAGACCCTCGCTCTCCTCCCCCGAGACGAGCCACTAGCCCTGTACTCTCTCCTCCCAAATTTACCTCTCCCGAGCCCTGGGCCAGAGGGGCTAACCTCTTAGCCTTGCCCAAGTCCCCCAAGGAGAACTAATGCCTCTTCAGGCCCCGCCAAGTCACACCCTGCCTGGTTTGCCTAGTGAGGCTGGCAGCAGCAGCAGCGCCATCAGGGGCACACTGGGGACTCCCTGCTTGGGTAGGTCTGGACCAGCGGCACTGGCATCTCCTAGGAACTCACTGTGCTGTGCTCAGTCGCTCAGTCACATCTGACTCTTTGCAGCCTCACGGACCATACCCACCAGCCTCTTCTGTGCGTAAGATTCTATAGGCAAGAATGCTGGTGTGTGTTGCCATTTCCTTCTCCAGAGGATCTTCCCGACCCGGGGACTGAACCCAGGTCCCCCACATTGCTGGCCAATTTTTTACTGTCTGAGCCACCAGGGGAGACTTGCAGAATCTCAGGTCACACTCGAGCCCAATCGAGTCAGTGTGCACTTTCACAAGACCCTCAGGGAATCTATGTGCCCAGTGGGGTTTAAAAGGTATTTGGTCTGGTCTATCACCCTCAACAACCTACCACTGACCATTCAGTGGACACAAAAGAGCCCTGAGAATGTTAGGCATGTGTTCAGAACACATGGACAGTCACCATCTTAGCTGGGTCGGATCTACAACCCCGGCCAGGCTGGTCCCACCCCGTTCGTACCCGCTTTCCCCACCACTGCCTCTCCAAAGCGGACACCCACATACCCGCAATCCAGGGTAGGGAGATGGAAGCACAGAGTAGGGATCCCCAGTGAGTGGTAGGGGTTTAGAGAGTTCTTTCCCGGAAACCCTCTCTATCACAGTCTCTCACCCCCACCCTCCACCAAGGCTCCAGTTCTGCACTTACCATGCCAAGCTGTGCCCACCAGGAGGATCAGCAGGGTTCCTGGGCCCATGGCTTCAGCAGGAAAGTGGAGGCCGATGCAGGGCTCGCAGGTGGGCAGGGAACTCGGTTCTCAGACACCAGCTCCAGCGGGACCAGGCCCACTGGACGTGCGTTCCTCTCCACTACCACTGGCTGTGTGTCTTGTTTTCCTCTTCCTCCTTCTCCTTGGGCTGATCCCCTCTTCCCCTTTTAGCTAGGCAAGACAACCACAGAATTTGGCAATCTTGGTTTTTAAAAAAATAAAGATACAACCCCCCGGGAGGGGTTGGAGTCAGGGCACCTGAGAGATAGTGAAGGACAGGGAAGCACTATTCAAATGGTTATAAAGTTAATTCCAGAAGCTGAAAAAAAACTCAATAAATACTGATCCAAGAAAATGATTAATCTTGCCATTTACATGGAAATATAACTATCACAAATACATTTGCATTTTAGCAAAGTGTTCTGAACCTTTACAAATCAAGAAAACAAACCAAAAGAAATGGAAACTCTGACCAGACCTATAACTAGAAAGAGATTCAACCAATCAACAAAAACCACCCAACAAAGAAAAGCATTTAAAGAACAAACCCTGATTCATCTCAAGCTCATTCAAAAAATAGAAGAAGGCCCTAGTGCAGGGTCAATTCGAGTCAGTGTGCACTTTCACAAGACCCTCAGGGAATCTATGTGCCCAGTGGGGTTTAAAAGGTATTTGGTCTGGTCTATCACCCTCAACAACCTACCACTGACCATTCAGTGGACACAAAAGAGCCCTGAGAATGTTAGGCATGTGTTCAGAACACATGGACAGTCACCATCTTAGCTGGGTCGGATCTACAACCCCGGCCAGGCTGGTCCCACCCCGTTCGTACCCGCTTTCCCCACCACTGCCTCTCCAAAGCGGACACCCACATACCCGCAATCCAGGGTAGGGAGATGGAAGCACAGAGTAGGGATCCCCAGTGAGTGGTAGGGGTTTAGAGAGTTCTTTCCCGGAAACCCTCTCTATCACAGTCTCTCACCCCCACCCTCCACCAAGGCTCCAGTTCTGCACTTACCATGCCAAGCTGTGCCCACCAGGAGGATCAGCAGGGTTCCTGGGCCCATGGCTTCAGCAGGAAAGTGGAGGCCGATGCAGGGCTCGCAGGTGGGCAGGGAACTCGGTTCTCAGACACCAGCTCCAGCGGGACCAGGCCCACTGGACGTGCGTTCCTCTCCACTACCACTGGCTGTGTGTCTTGTTTTCCTCTTCCTCCTTCTCCTTGGGCTGATCCCCTCTTCCCCTTTTAGCTAGGCAAGACAACCACAGAATTTGGCAATCTTGGTTTTTAAAAAAAATAAAGATACAACCCCCAGGGAGGGGTTGGAGTCAGGGCACCTGAGAGATAGTGAAGGACAGGGAAGCACTATTCAAATGGTTATAAAGTTAATTCCAGAAGCTGAAAAAAAACTCAATAAATACTGATCCAAGAAAATGATTAATCTTGCCATTTACATGGAAATATAACTATCACAAATACATTTGCATTTTAGCAAAGTGTTCTGAACCTTTACAAATCAAGAAAACAAACCAAAAGAAATGGAAACTCTGACCAGACCTATAACTAGAAAGAGATTCAACCAATCAACAAAAACCACCCAACAAAGAAAAGCATTTAAAGAACAAACCCTGATTCATCTCAAGCTCATTCAAAAAAATAGAAGAAGGCTGGGCAGTTCACAACTCATTCTATGAGACCAGCATTAACTGAAGCCATAAACAGAGAAGGATGTCACAAGACAACTACAGGTGAATTTCTCCTATGAACATAACTGCAAGTATACTCAACCAAATACCAGCAAACTAAACCTAAGAGCATATTAAAATGATCATACACCATGACCACGGTGGTCACTGTAAGAATTGCAAAGACATGACAGACAGCAAGCTGTTAGGGAAAGAGTTTATTTGGGAAGAGTTCCTGGGCGAGATCCACAGGTCCAAAAGGTGGGCCAGTGAAGTCACGCCCCGGAGATGGGACGAAGAGGTTTTATCTGGGAGGAGAACAGGAAAAAAAAGAAAGGGGAGAGGGTTTCTTAGAGCAGGTACAGAAACAAAACCTTTGTTTAAACTGAGCAAGAAATTAGTGATGAGTTGGCTGTCCTTGAGTTGTCTGTGGGCATGGGGGTGTGCAGTTCTTGTTACTTTCTAGACTAGGTGGAAAATGTTCATGGCCAGGGCGAGCGCCTTATCGCCGGCCTTGAGAGACTCCCAGGCACCAGCAGATCAGCAACAGGTTCCTTGCTGCTGACCCCGTAGGGCTGGGGAGTTCATAGCTGCAGTGTTAACTCTTTAATAGCCCATCAACCTAAAAGTCACAAATGAAGAGGTGGTTCAATACAAGAAAATCAATGTCACATTAATAGAATAGAATTTCACATGATTATCTCAACTGACACAGGAAGAAAACCTTAACAAAATCTAAAAGGAAACATACTCAAAATTATTACAAGCATATATAAAACCCATCACCAACTCAAAGATAAAAGACTGAAAGCTTCCCCCAGGCCTCCTTTCTTGCCCCCAACCACTTTGTATCAGGAACAAGGCAAGGACACCAGCTCTCACTGTTTCTACTCAACATTTACTAGACAGCCTAGTCAGAACAATCACAAAGAAAAGGAAATAAAAGGCATCCAAATTATAAGTAAAACTTTCTCTGTTCATAGAGGACAGAATCCTATATATACAAAAAAACTCTATAAAGAATCTACAAAACACCCTAATGTATTTTAGAGCTAATAAATGCATTCAGCAAAGTTATAGAATATATGATCAACACACAAAACTCAAGTGTATTTCGGTACACTAGAAGAACTGAAAAGGAAATTAAAAAATAATTGTATTTGCAATATTGTTAAATGAATAAAATATTCAGGAACCAGTTTAACCAAAGAGATGCAAGACATAAACACTGAAAACCACAACATATTGCTGAAAGAAACAGAAGACTCAGTAAGTGGAAAGACACTTGTGTTCACAGATTGGAAGACAATATTATTAAGATGACAATATTCTGAAAATGATCTCCAGAATCTGTCCATGTCAAAATTCCAATGGTCTATATGAGAGAAATGGAAAAGCTGATTCTCAATTCACATGGAATTAAGAGATGCCAAATAGCAAATCCAACCTTAAAAAAAATGAAGTTGGAGTCAAACTTCTCAATATCACAACTTACTACAAAGCTAGAGAAATCAAAACAGTGTGGTACTGGCGTAAGAACAGATACAGGTGTTAAGTGGCTCAGTCATGTCTGACTGTGTGACTTCATGGATTGTAGTCCACCGGGCTCCTCTGTTCATAGGATTTTCCAGACAAGAACACTGGAGTGGGTTGTCATTGCCTTCTCCCTCAGGGAATCTTGATTTGAGCAAGCTCCAGGCGATGGTGAAGAACAGGGAAGCCTGGCATGCTGCAGTCCACGGGGTTGCAAAGAGTCAGACACGACTGAGCAACTGATCTGAACGGGGGCTCTTGCTGACCCAGGTATAGAACCTGCATCTCCTATATTGCAGGTGGATTCTTTACTGCTGAGCCACCAGGGAAGCTTTGGCCTTGATTATACCGTTACAAAATTTGCTTTTGCTTTTGTTTAGTTAAAAAAAAACTTCTTTTCTATCCCTATTGATGCTCAGTAAAGAATACTTGTTATTGTTCATTCGCCAAGTTGTGCCCAACTCTTCGTGACTGCATGGATTGCAACATACCAGACCTTCCTGTCCCTCATGATCTCAGAGTTTGAAAAGGAAATAAAAGGCATCCAAATTATAAGTAAAACTTTCTCTGTTCATAGAGGACAGAATCCTATATATACAAAAACTCGATAAAGAATCTACAAAACACCCTAATGTATTTTAGAGCTAATAAATGCATTCAGCAAAGTTATAGAATATATGATCAACACACAAAACTCAAGTGTATTTCGGTACACTAGAAGAACTGAAAAGGAAATTAAAAAATAATTGTATTTGCAATATTGTTAAATGAATAAAATATTCAGGAACCAGTTTAACCAAAGAGATGCAAGACATAAACACTGAAAACCACAACATATTGCTGAAAGAAACAGAAGACTCAGTAAGTGGAAAGACACTTGTGTTCACAGATTGGAAGACAATATTATTAAGATGACAATATTCTGAAAATGATCTCCAGAATCTGTCCATGTCAAAATTCCAATGGTCTATATGAGAGAAATGGAAAAGCTGATTCTCAATTCACATGGAATTAAGAGATGCCAAATAGCAAATCCAACCTTAAAAAAAATGAAGTTGGAGTCAAACTTCTCAATATCACAACTTACTACAAAGCTAGAGAAATCAAAACAGTGTGGTACTGGCGTAAGAACAGATACAGGTGTTAAGTGGCTCAGTCATGTCTGACTGTGTGACTTCATGGATTGTAGTCCACCGGGCTCCTCTGTTCATAGGATTTTCCAGACAAGAACACTGGAGTGGGTTGTCATTGCCTTCTCCCTCAGGGAATCTTGATTTGAGCAAGCTCCAGGCGATGGTGAAGAACAGGGAAGCCTGGCATGCTGCAGTCCACGGGGTTGCAAAGAGTCAGACACGACTGAGCAACTGATCTGAACGGGGGCTCTTGCTGACCCAGGTATAGAACCTGCATCTCCTATATTGCAGGTGGATTCTTTACTGCTGAGCCACCAGGGAAGCTTTGGCCTTGATTATACCGTTACAAAATTTGCTTTTGCTTTTGTTTAGTTAAAAAAAAACTTCTTTTCTATCCCTATTGATGCTCAGTAAAGAATACTTGTTATTGTTCATTCGCCAAGTTGTGCCCAACTCTTCGTGACTGCATGGATTGCAACATACCAGACCTTCCTGTCCCTCATGATCTCAGAGTTTGCTCAGGTTCATGCCCATTGAATCAGTGATGCCATACAACCATCTCATTCTCTGTCAACTTCTTCTTTAGCCTTCAGCCCTTCCCAGCATCAAGGTCTTTTCCAATGTGTTTGCATCGGGTGGCCAAAATATTGGAGTTTCAGCATCAGTCCTTCCAAAAAGTTTTCAGGGTTAATTTCCTTTAGTATTGACCAGTTTGATCTCGTTGCTTTCCCAGAGACTCTCAAGAGTCTTCTCCAGCACCACAGTTAGAAAGCATTAATTCCTTGGCACTCTACCTTCTTTACTGTCCAGCTCTCACACTCGTACATGCCTACTGAAAAGACCATAGCCTTGACTATATGACTTTGTGATATAGTCAGACAGAGTGGTGGCTTTGCCTTTTAACACACTGTGTAAGTTTCTCATAGATTTCCTGCCAAGAATCAATCATCTTCTAGTTTCATGGCTGCAATCACATCTACAGTGATTTTAGAGCCCAACAAAAGGAAATCTGTCACTGCTTCCACCTTTTCCCCTTCCATTCACCATGAAGTGATGGGACTGGATGCCATGATCCTAGTTTTTTTTAATACTGAGTTTTAAACCAGCTGTTTCACTCTCCTCCTTAACCCTTCTCAAGAGGCTCTTTACTTCCTCTTCATTTTCTGCCATTAAAGTGGTGCCATCTGTATGTCTGAGGTTGTTGATATTTCTCCTGGAAGTCTTGATCCCAGCTTGTAAGTAACTCATCCAGCCCAGCATTTTGCATGATGTGTTCTGTGTATACATTAAATAATCAGGGTGATGATAAACAGCCTTGTCATACTCTTTCTCAATCCTGAACCAGGCCGTTGTTCCATACAGTGTTCTAGCTGTAGCTTCTTGGCCCACATACAGGTTTCTCAGGAGACAGGTAAGATGGTCTGGTATTCCCATTTCTTTATGAGTTTTCCATAGTTTGTTATGAAACTACTTTCCATAGTTTTTTATGATCTTTTCCAGTTTTCCATAGTTTGTTATCCACACAATCAAAGGCTTTAGTATAGTCAATAAAGTAGAAGGAGATGTTTTTCTGGAATTCCCTTGCTTTTCTCTGATCCAGTGGATGTTGGCAATTTGATCTCTAGTTCCTCTGCCTTTTCTTTTTTTCCTTTTCTGGTATTTCTCATTCTCCATGAAACTTTATTTTTACCATTATTTAGTATAGGCATTATCTTTAAAAATGATTCTGCAGGTAAATTAGGATGCTTCATAATTATCTGTGGAGAAAGAGTGATTCATTGATTCTTCACATCAACAGAGGACTCTAGGCAACTTTCAAAGATGGCAGTGTTTTCGGGGTGTGTGTGTGTGTGCTCAGTTGTGTCTAACTCTTCATGACCCCATGGACTGTGGCCCTACAGACTCCTCCGTCCATGGGATTATCTGGGCGGGAATACCAGAATGGGTTGCCATTTCCAAGTCCTCTGCCTTTTCTAAACCCAGTTTGAACATCTGCAAATTCTCAGTTCACATAGTGCTGAAGTCTAGCTTGGAGAATTTGGAGCATAGCCTTACCAGCATGGGAGGTGAGTACAATTGTCTGGTGGTTTTAGTATTCTTTAATACTGCCTGTCTTGGGAATTAGAATGAGGATTGATCTTTTCCAGTCCTTAAGCCTGCACTGGGTTTTCCAATCTTGCTGACATACTGAGTGCACTTTATTTTTTTTTCCCCAGCATCACTTTATTGATGGGACAGATGAAAAGGAGTTAGAGAAGGCAGGAACAATTTGCACTTGGCAGCAATCCACCGAATTGTTGCTTTGTGGAGTGACCTCACCAACTGGAGAAGGCATCCTAGTCCCAGAAAATTTTTAGACTTTCATTGATGGGCCCATGATGTGTTGTTATACATAAATTCAGGGTATATAACAGCCTTGTCATACTCTTTCTCAATCCTGAACCAGGCCGTTGTTCCATACAGTGTTCTAGCTGTAGCTTCTTGGCCCACATACAGGTTTCTCAGGAGACAGGTAAGATGGTCTGGTATTCCCATTTCTTTATGAGTTTTCCATAGTTTGTTATGAAACTACTTTCCATAGTTTTTTATGATCTTTTCCAGTTTTCCATAGTTTGTTATCCACACAATCAAAGGCTTTAGTATAGTCAATAAAGTAGAAGGAGATGTTTTTCTGGAATTCCCTTGCTTTTCTCTGATCCAGTGGATGTTGGCAATTTGATCTCTAGTTCCTCTGCCTTTTCTTTTTTTCCTTTTCTGGTATTTCTCATTCTCCATGAAACTTTATTTTTACCATTATTTAGTATAGGCATTATCTTTAAAAATGATTCTGCAGGTAAATTAGGATGCTTCATAATTATCTGTGGAGAAAGAGTGATTCATTGATTCTTCACATCAACAGAGGACTCTAGGCAACTTTCAAAGATGGCAGTGTTTTCGGGGTGTGTGTGGGGCTCAGTTGTGTCTAACTCTTCATGACCCCATGGACTGTGGCCCTACAGACTCCTCCGTCCATGGGATTATCTGGGCGGGAATACCAGAATGGGTTGCCATTTCCAAGTCCTCTGCCTTTTCTAAACCCAGTTTGAACATCTGCAAATTCTCAGTTCACATAGTGCTGAAGTCTAGCTTGGAGAATTTGGAGCATAACCTTACCAGCATGGGAGGTGAGTACAATTGTCTGGTGGTTTTAGTATTCTTTAATACTGCCTGTCTTGGGAATTAGAATGAGGATTGATCTTTTCCAGTCCTTAAGCCTGCACTGGGTTTTCCAATCTTGCTGACATACTGAGTGCACTTTATTTTTTTTTCCCCAGCATCACTTTATTGATGGGACAGATGAAAAGGAGTTAGAGAAGGCAGGAACAATTTGCACTTGGCAGCAATCCACCGAATTGTTGCTTTGTGGAGTGACCTCACCAACTGGAGAAGGCATCCTAGTCCCAGAATTAGAAATCTTTTCAGAATTTTCCTCTTCTCGCTCATCCAAGAGTGGTATTCGTGGCCCCTCCTCATTTATGGTGAATTCAGGGTGGGTCATGAAGTTGTGGATGGAGTTTTGGTTCTTGGGTTTCTGAATGCTTTCATGGAGGGAACTATGAAACGCTTTGACCACTTTGCTCGTGGGAATATGTGACGGGTGCAGCTTTTACACAGGATGACCCAGGAACATGTTCTACATCAAGGTGTTGACCCATGGTCTGGCGCTTTAGGACTCCCTTAAAAGAGACTCCCATCTGGAACGTGTTCATTATGTTGATCCACAAAGAGTCTGAGTCTGGTTACACTTCAGGCCCCGGATCCGGAGGATCTGGCCTCTGGCACAGTTCCATCTCATCCAGCCCCTCAGCATCCGTGGTGATCTCCTCTTTGGCGGTGCTATGCCCAGTCTCCTTCAGGAGCTTCAGGGACTGGGGTAGGTATCGTGAAGACAACCTCAAGTTGAAAGTGTTAGTCGCTCAGTCATGAAGGGAGCCCTCTGCCCCAGCTTCGAGGACCACATGGGGTCTCTGCGGCCCTTCGGCTCCGCTCCGGGCAGCGGCAGAGGCAGCGGCATTGCCCTGCTAAGAGGGTGGCTCCCCAGCCACCTGCCCTCAAGCAGCGAGGCCTGCCATGCCTCCTCTGGCCTCGCACAGAGACATCCCACAAAGACTCTAGCGGTCCCCTTCCCTGGGCATCAAACTCCGTGCGTGGGAGGCCAGAGGCACCCATGCTGGTTGCCCGGAAGCCGCCAGAGATGGCAGCAAGCCAGCAACAGCCCCGCCAGGAGCTCGGGAGAGCTTGAGTGCACTTTAACAGCATCATCGTATAGGACGCTAAACAACTCTGCTGGAATTCCATTACTTCCACTAGCTTTATTGGTAGCAGTGCTTCCTAAGGTCCACTTGACTTCGCAATCCAGTAGGTCTGGCTCTGGGTGAGAGGCTATCGTGGTTATCTGGGTCATTAAGATCTTTTTGTACAGTTCTTCTGTGTATTCTTTCCATTTCTTCTTAATTTCTTCTGCTTTTATTAGGCCTTTACATTTCTGTCCCTCATAGTGCCCATTTTTGAATGAAGTGTTCCCTTGATATTTTCCAATTTTCTTGAAGAGAACTCTAGTCTTACCCTTTCTTTCGTTTTCCTCTATTTTTTTTTTTTTTGCATTATTCATTGAAGAAGAAACTGTGATTAAAAACCTTTGTCCAGGACCTGATGGACTCACAGGTGAATTTTATTAAACATTAAGAGTTAACACCTATCCTTCTGAAACTGCTCCAACAAGTCACAGAGGAAGTGAAACTTTCCAACTCTTTTTATGAAGGCACCATCAATCACCTTGATACCAAAATCAGACAAAGATACCATAAAAAAAGAAAATTACAGTCCAATATTACTGATGAACATAGACGCAAAAATCCTTAACAAAATACTAGCAATCCATATCCAAAAATAGATTAAAAAGATCATACACCTCCATCGTGTGGGATTCATTCCAGGGATGCAAGGATTTTTCAACATCTGTAAAATCAATGTGATACACTGTATCAACAAAGTAAAGAATAAAAACCATATGATTATCTCAATAGATGCAGAAAAGGCTTTTGACAAAATTCAGCACCCATTTATTATAAAAACTCTCCAGAAGTTGGCAAAGAGGGTATGTACCCCAACATGATAAATGCCATATATGGCAAACCTACAGCTAGCATCGAACTCAATGGTAAAGGCCTAAAAGCATTCCCTCTAAGATCAGGAAAATGACAAGGGTGTCCACTCTCACCACTTCTATTCAACTGAGTTCTGGAAGTCCTAGCTACAGCAGTCAAAGAAAAAGAAGTAAAGGGAATTTAAGCTGGAAAAGAAGAAGTTAAGCTGTCACTGTATGCAGATACTATTTACAGAAGATCTCAAGGATACTACTAGAAACTACTAGAACTCATCAATGAATTCAGTAAAGCTGCAGATTACAAAATTAACACATAGAAGTTAGTTGCATTTCTACACACTAATAATGAAAGATCAGAGAAATTTAAGAATCAGTTCCAATTACCATTGCATAAAAAAGAATAAAATGCCTAGGAATAAACCTGCCTAGGGAGACAGGAGACCTATAGTCCAAAAACTATGAAGTACTGATCAAGAAGTCAAATAAGACATAAACAGATGGAAAGACATACTATGTTCGTGGATTGGAAGAATCAACACTGTCAAAATGACTATACTATTCAAGGCAACCTATAGATTCAACACAAACCCTATCAAATTACCAATGACATTTTTCCCAGATCTAGAACAAAAAAACTTCAAAATGTATATGGAGACACAAAATTTCCTTATTATTCATTGAAGAAGAAACTGTGATTAAAAACCTTTGTCCAGGACCTGATGGACTCACAGGTGAATTTTATTAAACATTAAGAGTTAACACCTATCCTTCTGAAACTGCTCCAACAAGTCACAGAGGAAGTGAAACTTTCCAACTCTTTTTATGAAGGCACCATCAATCACCTTGATACCAAAATCAGACAAAGATACCATAAAAAAAGAAAATTACAGTCCAATATTACTGATGAACATAGACGCAAAAATCCTTAACAAAATACTAGCAATCCATATCCAAAAATAGATTAAAAAGATCATACACCTCCATCGTGTGGGATTCATTCCAGGGATGCAAGGATTTTTCAACATCTGTAAAATCAATGTGATACACTGTATCAACAAAGTAAAGAATAAAAACCATATGATTATCTCAATAGATGCAGAAAAGGCTTTTGACAAAATTCAGCACCCATTTATTATAAAAACTCTCCAGAAGTTGGCAAAGAGGGTATGTACCCCAACATGATAAATGCCATATATGGCAAACCTACAGCTAGCATCGAACTCAATGGTAAAGGCCTAAAAGCATTCCCTCTAAGATCAGGAAAATGACAAGGGTGTCCACTCTCACCACTTCTATTCAACTGAGTTCTGGAAGTCCTAGCTACAGCAGTCAAAGAAAAAGAAGTAAAGGGAATTTAAGCTGGAAAAGAAGAAGTTAAGCTGTCACTGTATGCAGATACTATTTACAGAAGATCTCAAGGATACTACTAGAAACTACTAGAACTCATCAATGAATTCAGTAAAGCTGCAGATTACAAAATTAACACATAGAAGTTAGTTGCATTTCTACACACTAATAATGAAAGATCAGAGAAATTTAAGAATCAGTTCCAATTACCATTGCATAAAAAAGAATAAAATGCCTAGGAATAAACCTGCCTAGGGAGACAGGAGACCTATAGTCCAAAAACTATGAAGTACTGATCAAGAAGTCAAATAAGACATAAACAGATGGAAAGACATACTATGTTCGTGGATTGGAAGAATCAACACTGTCAAAATGACTATACTATTCAAGGCAACCTATAGATTCAACACAAACCCTATCAAATTACCAATGACATTTTTCCCAGATCTAGAACAAAAAAACTTCAAAATGTATATGGAGACACAAAATAGCCAAAGCAATCTTGAAAAAGAAAAACAGAGCTGGAGGAATCAGGCTCCCTGACTTCAGACTATACTACAAAGCTACAGTCATCAAGACAGTGTGATACTGGTGCACAGAAATAGAAATATAGATCCATGAACAGGATAGAAAACACAGAAATAAGCCCATGCACCTATAGTCAATTAATATATGACAAAGGAAGCAAGACTACATAATGTTGGAAACACAATCTCTTCGACAAATGGTGCTTGGAAAAGTGGATAGCCACTTGTAAAAGAATAAAATTAGATCATTCCTTATCTCCATACACAAAAATAAGCTCAAAATGGATTAGAGACCTAAATGTCATGCTGGACACTATAAAACAGGTAGAGCACTCCCTGACATAAATCACAGCAAAATCTTTTAAATCCATCTCCCAGAATAATGGAAATTAAAGCAAAAATGAACAAATGGGACCTAGTTAAACTCAAAAGCTTTTGCACAGCAAAGGAAACAATAAACAAAAGGACAATCCACAGGCTGGGAGAAAATATTTGCAAATGATATGACTGATAAGGGATTAATCCCCCAAATTTTCAAACAGTTTATGACACTCAATAGCATCAAAACAAACAACCCACTCACAAAATGGGCAAAAGACCTGAATATACATTTCTCTAAAGAGGAAATACAGATGGCCAACAGGCACATGAAAAGAGGTTCAAATAGAAACTTATTAGAGAAATGCAAATCAAAACTACAATGAGATACCATCTCACACCTATCATAATGGCTATCATCAAAAAATCCATAAACAGGGCTTTCCTGGTAGCTCAGTGGCAAAGAGTTCACCTGCCAGTGCAGGAGACACGAGTTCGATCCCTGATCCAGGAAGATCCCACATGCTGCAAAGCAACTAAGCCTGTGAGTCACAACTATGGAGCCTGTGCTCTAGAGTCTTGGAGTCACAACTCTTGAGTCCATGTGCCTCGACTACTGAAGCCCGTGTGCCCTAGAGCCTGAGTTCCACAACAAGAGAAGTCACCACAACAAGAAGCCTTTTCACCTCAACTATAGAGTAGCCCCCACTCCCTGAAACTAGAGAAGAGCCTGCAGCAGCAATGAGAATCCAGAACAGGCATAAATAAATAAATAAAATGCATTTCTTTAAAAAAAAATCCATAAACAATGAATGCTTGAGAGCATGTGGAGAGAAGGGAACCCTCCTGCACTGTTGGTGGGAATGTAAATTGGTACAGCCACTATGGAGAACTATGTGGAGGTTCCTTAAACAACTAAACATAGAGCTACTATATGAGCCTGCAACCCACTCCTGGGCATATATCCGCAGAAAAACATGGCCTGAAGAGATACATGCACCCCAATGTTCACTGCAGCACTGCTTACAATAGCCAAGACATGAAAACAACCTAAATGTCCATTGACAGAGGAATGGATAAAGATGTGGTATATAATGGAATATTACTCAGCCATTAAAATAATGAAATAAGGCCATTTGCAGCAATATGGATTGACCTAGAGAGTGTCATACTGATGAATTAAGTCAGACAGAGAACAACAAATATCATATGACATCCCTTTTATGTGGATTCTAAAAAGAAATTATACATATAAACTTATCTGCAAATAGGAGACTCACAGACTTAGCAAACGAACTCATGGTTGCAGGTGGGAGGGGATGGTTGGGGACTTTGAGAAAGTCATGTACACACTGCAATGTTTGAAATGGATAATCATCAAAAATCTATTGTATAGCACATGGAACTCTGCTCAATGTTATGTACTGGCCTCGATGGGAGGGGAGACTTAAGGGAGAGCTGAATACATGTATATGTATGGCCAAGCCCCGTCACTGTTCACCTGAAACTATCACAAAATAGTTGATTGGCTATATCCCAATACAAAAGTTTTGGTGTTAAAACATTAAAATCTGAAAATTTTAAAAAATAAAATAAAATTGCAAAAAGAAAAAAAAAAAAAGAAGAAGAGGTGGCAAGAATACACAAAAAGTGAAAGTCACTCAGTCATTTCCAACTCTTTGTGACCCCATGAACTGTAGCCTGCCTGGCTCCTCTGTCCATGGAATTCTCCAGGCAAGAATACTGGATTGGGTTCCTATTCCCTTCTCCAGGAGATCTTCCTGAACTAGGGATTAAACTCAAGTCTCAAGCACTGCAGGCAGATTCTTTACCATCGGAGTCATCAGAAAATCTTAAAAAGGTAAAAATTAAACTCAAGTCATCAAGCACTCAGGCAGAATGCTTGAGAGCATGTGGAGAAGGGAACCCTCCTGCACTGTTGGTGGGAATGTAAATTGGTACAGCCACTATGGAGAACTATGTGGAGGTTCCTTAAACAACTAAACATAGAGCTACTATATGAGCCTGCAACCCACTCCTGGGCATATATCCGCAGAAAAACATGGCCTGAAGAGATACATGCACCCCAATGTTCACTGCAGCACTGCTTACAATAGCCAAGACATGAAAACAACCTAAATGTCCATTGACAGAGGAATGGATAAAGATGTGGTATATAATGGAATATTACTCAGCCATTAAAATAATGAAATAAGGCCATTTGCAGCAATATGGATTGACCTAGAGAGTGTCATACTGATGAATTAAGTCAGACAGAGAACAACAAATATCATATGACATCCCTTTTATGTGGATTCTAAAAAGAAATTATACATATAAACTTATCTGCAAATAGGAGACTCACAGACTTAGCAAACGAACTCATGGTTGCAGGTGGGAGGGGATGGTTGGGGACTTTGAGAAAGTCATGTACACACTGCAATGTTTGAAATGGATAATCATCAAAAATCTATTGTATAGCACATGGAACTCTGCTCAATGTTATGTACTGGCCTCGATGGGAGGGGAGACTTAAGGGAGAGCTGAATACATGTATATGTATGGCCAAGCCCCGTCACTGTTCACCTGAAACTATCACAAAATAGTTGATTGGCTATATCCCAATACAAAAGTTTTGGTGTTAAAACATTAAAATCTGAAAATTTTAAAAAATAAAATAAAATTGCAAAAAGAAAAAAAAAAAAAGAAGAAGAGGTGGCAAGAATACACAAAAAGTGAAAGTCACTCAGTCATTTCCAACTCTTTGTGACCCCATGAACTGTAGCCTGCCTGGCTCCTCTGTCCATGGAATTCTCCAGGCAAGAATACTGGATTGGGTTCCTATTCCCTTCTCCAGGAGATCTTCCTGAACTAGGGATTAAACTCAAGTCTCAAGCACTGCAGGCAGATTCTTTACCATCGGAGTCATCAGAAAATCTGTAAGAATACAAAGAAGAGCTATACAAAAAAGATCTTAATGATCTGGATCATCATGATGGTATGATCACTCAACTAGAGCCAGACATCCTAGAGTGTGAAGTCACATGGGCCTTAGGAAGCATCACAGAAAACAAAGCTAGTGGAGTTGATGGAATTCCAGCTGAACTATCCGAAATCCTAAAAGATGATGCTGTTAAAGTGCTATACTTAATATGACAACAAATTTGGAAAACTCAGCAACGGCCACAGGACTCTAAAAGGTCAATTTTCATTCCAATTCCAAAGAAGGGCAATGTCAAAGAATGTTCAAACAACCACACAAATTGCACTCGTTTCACATTAGCAAGGTCATGCTCAAAATCTTCCAGGCTAGGCTTCAACAGTACGCGAACCAAGAACTTCCAGCTGTACAAGCTGAATTTAGAAAAGGCAAAGGAACCAGAGATCACATTGGTAGCATCCATTGTACTAGATCATAGAAGAAGCAAGAGAATTCCAGAAAAACATTTATTTCTGCTTCATTGACTACACTAAAGTCTTTGACTACGTGGATCACAACAATCTGTGGAAAATTCAGAAAGATATGCGAATACCAGACCACTGTGCCTGCCTCTTGCAAAACCTGTATACAGGATAAGATGCAACAGTTAGAAATGGACATGGAACCACGGACTGGTTCCAAATTGGGAAAGGAGTACATCAAGGCTGTATATTGCCACCCTGCTCATTTAACTTATATGTGGAATACATCATGCAAAATGTCACATAACTTGACCCCATAAAAGTTTTGGTGTTAAAACATTAAAATCTGAAAATTTTAAAAATAAAATAAAATTGCAAAAAGAAAAAAAAAAAAAAGAAGAAGAGGTGGCAAGAATACACAAAAAGTGAAAGTCACTCAGTCATTTCCAACTCTTTGTGACCCCATGAACTGTAGCCTGCCTGGCTCCTCTGTCCATGGAATTCTCCAGGCAAGAATACTGGATTGGGTTCCTATTCCCTTCTCCAGGAGATCTTCCTGAACTAGGGATTAAACTCAAGTCTCAAGCACTGCAGGCAGATTCTTTACCATCGGAGTCATCAGAAAATCTGTAAGAATACAAAGAAGAGCTATACAAAAAAGATCTTAATGATCTGGATCATCATGATGGTATGATCACTCATCTGGGGCCAGACATCCTAGAGTGTGAAGTCACATGGGCCTTAGGAAGCATCACAGAAAACAAAGCTAGTGGAGTTGATGGAATTCCAGCTGAACTATCCGAAATCCTAAAAGATGATGCTGTTAAAGTGCTATACTTAATATGACAACAAATTTGGAAAACTCAGCAACGGCCACAGGACTCTAAAAGGTCAATTTTCATTCCAATTCCAAAGAAGGGCAATGTCAAAGAATGTTCAAACAACCACACAAATTGCACTCGTTTCACATTAGCAAGGTCATGCTCAAAATCTTCCAGGCTAGGCTTCAACAGTACGCGAACCAAGAACTTCCAGCTGTACAAGCTGAATTTAGAAAAGGCAAAGGAACCAGAGATCACATTGGTAGCATCCATTGTACTAGATCATAGAAGAAGCAAGAGAATTCCAGAAAAACATTTATTTCTGCTTCATTGACTACACTAAAGTCTTTGACTACGTGGATCACAACAATCTGTGGAAAATTCAGAAAGATATGCGAATACCAGACCACTGTGCCTGCCTCTTGCAAAACCTGTATACAGGATAAGATGCAACAGTTAGAAATGGACATGGAACCACGGACTGGTTCCAAATTGGGAAAGGAGTACATCAAGGCTGTATATTGCCACCCTGCTCATTTAACTTATATGTGGAATACATCATGCAAAATGTCAGTCTAGATGAAGCACAACCAGGAGAAATATCAATAACCTCAGATAAGCAGATGACACCACCCTTATGGAAGAAAGCAAAGAAGAACCAAAGAGCCTCTTTTTTCGGTGGGGGGGAGTGGGGATGGGGTGGGGGAGAGGGGGGCAGGCGGGCCACTTCCATTGGTCTTTTATTTATCTGTTTTTTCATCCATCTTTGTTCTTTGGCCCGTGTGGGCCTCCCATCACAGTGGCCTCTGTTGTCACAGAGCACCGGCTCTGGGTGCATGAGCTCCAGAGCTCTGGCTCGGTAATTGGACACATCGGTCCAGTCGCTCCATGGCACGTGGGATCTTCCCAGGCCAGAGATCAAACCAGCACCCCTTGTACTGCAAGGCAGTGTCCTTACCACTGGACCACCAGGGAAGCCCCCCAAAGAGCCTCTTGATGAAAGTGAAAAATGAAAGTGAAAAAGCAGGCTTAAATCTCAACATCCAAAAAACTAAGATCATGGCATCTGATCCTATTACTTCATGGCAAATAAATGAGGAAACAATGAAAACAGTGACAGACTTTATCTTCTTGGGCTCGAATATCATTGCAGACGGTGATATTAAAAGATGTTTTCTCCTTGAAAGAAAAGTTATGACAAACCTAGACAACATATTAAAAAGCAGAGACATTACATTGCTGACAAAGGTTCACAAAGTCAAAGCTGTGGTTTTTCCTTTAGTCATTTATGGATGTGACAGTTGAACCATGAAGAAGGCTGAGGGCCGAAGAATTGATGCCTTCAAACTGTGGTATTGGAGAAGACTCTTAGGAGTCCCTTATAAAGCAAGGAGATCAAACTAATCAATCTTAAAGGAAATCAACCCTGAATATTCACTGAAAGGACTGATCCTGAAGCTGAAGCTCCAATATTTTGGCCACCTGATACAAAGAGAAGACTCACTGGAAAAGAACCTGATGCTGGGAAAAATAGAAGGAGAAGAGGACAACAGGCGACAAGATGGTTGGATGGCATCACTGAGTCAATGGACATGAGTTTGAGTGAGCTCTGGGAGATGGTGAAGGACAGGGAAGCCTGGTGTGCTGCAGTTCATAGGGTCACAAAGAGTCGGACACAACAGCTACTGAACTGAACTGAACTGAAAAAGTACCCAACCTAATTTCATAATATTACTTGGTTGATCACTCCTAGTAATGATATAATTGTTCGCAACAAGTGGGCCCTGTCAACTATAAATTGACACTTTCCAAGATCACTGCCATTGACCAAACAAGGGCATTTGCCATCTGCTTCTATGGAGATTGAACTCTGTGCTTCTGCAGCTGTTGACCTTCAACACTCCCTTTAGGAGGTCATGGTGGAGTGAGCTCAGAGCTCTGGCTCGGTAATTGGACACATCGGTCCAGTCGCTCCATGGCACGTGGGATCTTCCCAGGCCAGAGATCAAACCAGCACCCCTTGTACTGCAAGGCAGTGTCCTTACCACTGGACCACCAGGGAAGCCCCCCAAAGAGCCTCTTGATGAAAGTGAAAAATGAAAGTGAAAAAGCAGGCTTAAATCTCAACATCCAAAAAACTAAGATCATGGCATCTGATCCTATTACTTCATGGCAAATAAATGAGGAAACAATGAAAACAGTGACAGACTTTATCTTCTTGGGCTCGAATATCATTGCAGACGGTGATATTAAAAGATGTTTTCTCCTTGAAAGAAAAGTTATGACAAACCTAGACAACATTTTAAAAAAGCAGAGACATTACATTGCTGACAAAGGTTCACAAAGTCAAAGCTGTGGTTTTTCCTTTAGTCATTTATGGATGTGACAGTTGAACCATGAAGAAGGCTGAGGGCCGAAGAATTGATGCCTTCAAACTGTGGTATTGGAGAAGACTCTTAGGAGTCCCTTATAAAGCAAGGAGATCAAACTAATCAATCTTAAAGGAAATCAACCCTGAATATTCACTGAAAGGACTGATCCTGAAGCTGAAGCTCCAATATTTTGGCCACCTGATACAAAGAGAAGACTCACTGGAAAAGAACCTGATGCTGGGAAAAATAGAAGGAGAAGAGGACAACAGGCGACAAGATGGTTGGATGGCATCACTGAGTCAATGGACATGAGTTTGAGTGAGCTCTGGGAGATGGTGAAGGACAGGGAAGCCTGGTGTGCTGCAGTTCATAGGGTCACAAAGAGTCGGACACAACAGCTACTGAACTGAACTGAACTGAAAAAGTACCCAACCTAATTTCATAATATTACTTGGTTGATCACTCCTAGTAATGATATAATTGTTCGCAACAAGTGGGCCCTGTCAACTATAAATTGACACTTTCCAAGATCACTGCCATTGACCAAACAAGGGCATTTGCCATCTGCTTCTATGGAGATTGAACTCTGTGCTTCTGCAGCTGTTGACCTTCAACACTCCCTTTAGGAGGTCATGGTGGAGTGAGGTAGGCTGTGCTCCAGGGATTCTGGTGGGATAGGTCTTTAGGTAGTTGGATATTTTCAGTAACAGATCCAATTCCTTGCATAGCCTCCTACCTAGAAAAGCACTAAATACCTTCATGATGATATCAGATACTCATGACTAACAGAAAACCTTTTCTAAAATGACTGCTTAATTATATTGAACTCTCTCCTTCACCAAAACCTTATATATTGACCTTCCCCCACTGCCTCTTCACAGCAGTTGCTCAGAGTTAACTGAGGTGCTGCCTCCTGGGCTGCAGTCCTGATTTTGCCCAAGATAAAACTTAACTTGGAAAAAACAAACAAAAAAAAGCTAAATAAATCAAAACTGTGCTGCTGGCATAAGAACAGATTTAGAGATCAATAGAATAAATTTCATAGTTCAGAAAGAAACCTTCACATTTATGGGCAGAAGTTGTCAATAAGAATGCTACCATTCAATGGGAGAAAAACTGTCTTCACAACAAATGGTGTAAAGAGAAGTGGCTCTCCTCAAACAAAAGAATCATGCCAACCTGTACTTTGAATTATTAAAAAAACTGACTCAAATGGGGCAAAGACATAAATACAAAGGCTTGTAAATATAAAACTCTTATGGAAAAGCATAGAGGTAAACATCCATAACCCGGTCTTCATAATGGTCTCATGACTATGTCATCAAAGCCACAAGCAACCAAAATTTAAGAGAAAAACTTTTTAACAAATTTTTTCCTAAAAAAACTCGTCCCCTAAAAAGAGGACAACAGGCGACAAGATGGTTGGATGGCATCACTGAGTCAATGGACATGAGTTTGAGTGAGCTCTGGGAGATGGTGAAGGACAGGGAAGCCTGGTGTGCTGCAGTTCATAGGGTCACAAAGAGTCGGACACAACAGCTACTGAACTGAACTGAACTGAAAAAGTACCCAACCTAATTTCATAATATTACTTGGTTGATCACTCCTAGTAATGATATAATTGTTCGCAACAAGTGGGCCCTGTCAACTATAAATTGACACTTTCCAAGATCACTGCCATTGACCAAACAAGGGCATTTGCCATCTGCTTCTATGGAGATTGAACTCTGTGCTTCTGCAGCTGTTGACCTTCAACACTCCCTTTAGGAGGTCATGGTGGAGTGAGGTAGGCTGTGCTCCAGGGATTCTGGTGGGATAGGTCTTTAGGTAGTTGGATATTTTCAGTAACAGATCCAATTCCTTGCATAGCCTCCTACCTAGAAAAGCACTAAATACCTTCATGATGATATCAGATACTCATGACTAACAGAAAACCTTTTCTAAAATGACTGCTTAATTATATTGAACTCTCTCCTTCACCAAAACCTTATATATTGACCTTCCCCCACTGCCTCTTCACAGCAGTTGCTCAGAGTTAACTGAGGTGCTGCCTCCTGGGCTGCAGTCCTGATTTTGCCCAAGATAAAACTTAACTTGCGGAAAAAAACAAACAAAAAAAAAAGCTAAATAAATCAAAACTGTGCTGCTGGCATAAGAACAGATTTAGAGATCAATAGAATAAATTTCATAGTTCAGAAAGAAACCTTCACATTTATGGGCAGAAGTTGTCAATAAGAATGCTACCATTCAATGGGAGAAAAACTGTCTTCACAACAAATGGTGTAAAGAGAAGTGGCTCTCCTCAAACAAAAGAATCATGCCAACCTGTACTTTGAATTATTAAAAAAACTGACTCAAATGGGGCAAAGACATAAATACAAAGGCTTGTAAATATAAAACTCTTATGGAAAAGCATAGAGGTAAACATCCATAACCCGGTCTTCATAATGGTCTCATGACTATGTCATCAAAGCCACAAGCAACCAAAATTTAAGAAAAAAACTTAATTGAACTTCACGAGTTGGTGCTGGAACTTCTGTTGTATCCTACAGGCCAGGGAGCCAGCAAAGGTGGGTACCTCCAACTACAGTCCAGGAACCCCAGCCTCAGAATCGTAGGGCCACCTGTTAAATTGCAGATTCCAGGCCTCAGCTTTAGAGGTGGGAGGTGGGAACCTGCACAGGAAACAGGTTCTGGAGGGGACTCTGATGCTTACTTGTGTCTGAGCCCATTGCCCTCAAAAGCCCATGAAAAGGACTAGTGGAAAACTGACAATCTCTAAGATGTAGGAGAGGATTGTGTCTGGTCTCAGGATGGGTGCATAGCCCCAGGCAATTGTCAACAAATCCCTGACCTGAGCTGCTGAGGGCCCCTTCCTGGTGGTGGCTGTTGAGGTAGAGGTGACTGACCAAAGGCGTGGAGGTCACAGTGGCCCCAAGGGGTGCCCTACGCCACCTCAGCAGAACAGGCCTCTGTCCCAGAGATTAGAGGAAGCTGTTTGTCCTGTTATTTCTATCTGGACATTTTTTTCCATCTCCTTAGGTATATAAATTCTATAAATATGTTCATGTTTTATCAAAGTGTTTTGAACTTTTACTAATATGAAAACCAACAAAAACAGTCAAGAACTAGAAACTCTGACCAGGCCTATAATGAACAAAGAGATTCAATCAATCAAAAACCTCTCAACAGGGCTTCCCTGGTGGTCCAGTGGGTAAAGAGTGCGCCTTGCAGTGCAAGGGACGCCAGTTCCATCCCTGACCCAGGAAGATCCCACGTGCCGCGGAGCAGCTGGACCGGTGTGCCCAATTGTGGGCCGGCGCTCTGGAGCACATGCACCCAGAGTGGTGCTCTGCAGCGGGAGAGGCCACTGCGATGGGACCACATGAGCCAAAGAGAAAAGATGGATGAAAATAAGTAAATAAATAAAACAATAAAAGAGGCCAAAACTAAAACAAAACAAAACACCTCCCAACAAGGACAAGCCCAGGACCAGAAAGTTTCACTGGTGAATTCTACCAATCATTTAAAGAATTAACCCTAATTAACCCTCAAACTCATTCAAAAATTAGAAGCTGAGTGAGGATTCTCAACTCATTCTATGAGGTCAACATGACCTTGATACTATCAACAGGCAGACACCTGGGAAAAACTACAAATGTCCCTTATGAACATAAAAGCAAACATTCTCAAATACTAGCAAACCAAATCTGACAGCATATTAAAATGATTATTTACCATGATCAAGTAGGATTTATCCCACTTTGAAGAATGCAAAGATAGTTCACACTCAAAAAATAAACCTCATGTTAATATAACAATAGAATCTCATAGAATTATCTCAATTGACACAAAAAGCCTCTCACCGGTTCTAACATGCTTTCATGATCAAACACCCAAAAGACAAGAAATTTTAAAAATTCTCAAAATCTATAAAAGCATATATAAAAAAAACCCTCACAGCTAACTCAATTATAAAAGATTGAATGCTCCTTCCAACCTCCCAACCTTCTATCAGGTGCGAGACGAAAACACCAGCTCTCACTATTTCTATTCAACACTATACTGGAGGCCTAGTCAGAGCAATCACAAGGAAAAAAGAAATAAAACTTATCCAAATCAACATAAGCAATCACAAGGAAAAAAGAAAAACTTATCTGGACATTTTTTTCCATCTCCTTAGGTATATAAATTCTATAAATATGTTCATGTTTTATCAAAGTGTTTTGAACTTTTACTAATATGAAAACCAACAAAAACAGTCAAGAACTAGAAACTCTGACCAGGCCTATAATGAACAAAGAGATTCAATCAATCAAAAACCTCTCAACAGGGCTTCCCTGGTGGTCCAGTGGGTAAAGAGTGCGCCTTGCAGTGCAAGGGACGCCAGTTCCATCCCTGACCCAGGAAGATCCCACGTGCCGCGGAGCAGCTGGACCGGTGTGCCCAATTGTGGGCCGGCGCTCTGGAGCACATGCACCCAGAGTGGTGCTCTGCAGCGGGAGAGGCCACTGCGATGGGACCACATGAGCCAAAGAGAAAAGATGGATGAAAATAAGTAAATAAATAAAACAATAAAAGAGGCCAAAACTAAAACAAAACAAAACACCTCCCAACAAGGACAAGCCCAGGACCAGAAAGTTTCACTGGTGAATTCTACCAATCATTTAAAGAATTAACCCTAATTAACCCTCAAACTCATTCAAAAATTAGAAGCTGAGTGAGGATTCTCAACTCATTCTATGAGGTCAACATGACCTTGATACTATCAACAGGCAGACACCTGGGAAAAACTACAAATGTCCCTTATGAACATAAAAGCAAACATTCTCAAATACTAGCAAACCAAATCTGACAGCATATTAAAATGATTATTTACCATGATCAAGTAGGATTTATCCCACTTTGAAGAATGCAAAGATAGTTCACACTCAAAAAATAAACCTCATGTTAATATAACAATAGAATCTCATAGAATTATCTCAATTGACACAAAAAGCCTCTCACCGGTTCTAACATGCTTTCATGATCAAACACCCAAAAGACAAGAAATTTTAAAAATTCTCAAAATCTATAAAAGCATATATAAAAAAAACCCTCACAGCTAACTCAATTATAAAAGATTGAATGCTCCTTCCAACCTCCCAACCTTCTATCAGGTGCGAGACGAAAACACCAGCTCTCACTATTTCTATTCAACACTATACTGGAGGCCTAGTCAGAGCAATCACAAGGAAAAAAGAAATAAAACTTATCCAAATCAACATAAGCAAACCTTTCTCTATTCACAGAGGACAGAACCCTATATACAGAAAAACCCTAAAGAATCTATAAAACTCTCTAAAATCTACTAGACCTAATAAATATATAGAGCACAGTTACAGGTTAGAAGATCAACACACAAAGCTCAAGTGTATTTACATACACTAGCAATGAAGAACTCAAAAAAGATATTTTTAAAATAATTGCCATAGTATGAAAAATGAATAAAATATTTGAGAACCAACTAAACCAAAGAAATATAAGACATAAACACTAAAAACCACAACGCACTGCTGAAAGAAATCAAGAAGACACAAACGGACAAGCATTTGTGTTCACAGACTGGTAGATTTAATATTAAGATGAAAATATTCCCAAAGTGACCTATAAGTCTATTCCATTGAAATTCCAATGATCTTTATTACAGAAATGGAAAAGCTGATTCTCAAATTCATATGGAATCTCAAGAGATGCCAAATAATCAAATCAATCTTGAAATAATAATAAAAAAAGCTAGACTCACATTTCCCAATAAAAAATACTACAAAGCTGAAGAAATCAAAACACTAAACAGTGTTGTGTTGGCATAAGAATAAATTCAGAGATCAACAGAATAAAGTTAAGAGTTCAGAAAGAAACTTTCACATTTACAGGCAATTGATTATCAACGAGGATGCTAGAACCATTCAATGGAAGAATAACATTCTTTTCAATAAATGTAGTTAAGAGAACTGTATATCCACTTACAAAAGAATCAAGTCAGACCCTGACTTCATGCCATGTACAAAATGAACACAAACGAATCAAAAACATAAATACAGAGGCTAAAAGTACAAAACTCTTAAAGAAAAGCATAAAGATAAATATTCATAAACTGGACTTCATAATGGTTTCATGGCTATGTCATCAAAGCCACAAGCAACCAAAGGAAAAAAAATGATAGATTGAAGTTCATCAAAACTAAACATTTTGGTGGTTGCAACTCAGGTTGTATCCTATAGGCCAGGGAGTCGGCAAAGGCAGGTACATTAAAGTACAGTCCAGGAACCCCAGCCTCAGACTCACAGGGTCACCTGTTAAAATGCAGATACCAGGGCCACCCCAGGCCTGCAGAATTAGAAGTAGGAGGTGGGAACCTACAGAGTAAACAGTCTCTCTAGGGGAATCTGATGTTTACTTATGTCTGAGCCCACTGCTTTCAAAAGTCAATGGATGGAGCTGGAGAAAACCTGAGAATCTCTAAAATGTAGGAGAGGTTTGTATCTGAATTCAAGATAGGGTGCTCAGCTCCCATGTGACTGTCAAAAAGCCCATGACCTGAGCTGCTGGAGATCCCTTCCCAGTGATGAGTGCTGATGTGGAGATGGTGGCTGACCAGGGGTATGGAGGTCACAGTCGCCCTGAGTGGCGGCCTAGGTCACCTCGACAGAACCTGTCCATGGCCCAGAGATCGGAAGATGCTCTTTTCCCTGTTATTTCTGTCTACCCAGACATTCTTTCCATGCCCTTACATATAGAAAACTTGACAATACATTTGTGTTTTAACAAAGTGTTTTGAACATTTACTAATCACGAACACAAACTAAAATTGAAGAACTAGAAACTCTGACTAGATCTGTATCTATTAAAGAGATCATCAATCATCAAAAACCTCCCAACAAGGACATGCCCAGAACAAGATAGATTCACTCGTGAGTTGTACCAATTAAAGAATTAACCCTAATTCATTTCAAACTCATTCAAAAATTAGAAGATGACTGAGAACTCCTCAGCTCATTCTATGAGGCCAGCATTACCTTGATACTATCAACAGACAACATCACGAGAAAAGGACAGGCCACTATCCCTTGTGAACATAAATGCAAACATAATCAAATACTAGAATCCAAATCTGACAGCATATTAAGATAATTATATACCGTGTCCAAGTGGAATTTATCCCACATACTCAAGAATGGTTCAGCTCAAGAAAATCAATCTCACTTTAATAGAACAGCAATAGAACTTCTCAATTGATACAAACAAACAAAAAAAAGCTCTTAACAAAATGATAAAACACCCAAAAGACTAGGAATTTTTTAAAATCCTCAAAATTATTAAAAGCATATATAAAAACTCACCATTAACTCAATGATAATAGATTGAATGTTCCCCTCCCTACCACCGTATAAAAGGAACAAGACAAGGGCACCAGCACTAACTATTTCTATTCAACACTATACTGGAGGTTCTAGCCAGTGCAATCACAAAGAAAAAGAAATGAAACTCATTCAAATTAAAAGAAGTAAACATTTCTCTATTCACAGAAGATATAATCCTATATACTGAAAAAATCCTAAAGAATCTTCAAAACACTCTAAAATCTATTAGAGCTAATAAATGCATTCAGCAAAGTTATAAGATACAAGATAAACATAAAAAACTTAAGTGTTAAAAAAAAACTCAAGTGTATTTCTACACGCAGCACTGAATACTCTAAAAGAAAATTTTTAAAAGTATTTATGTGGGGCTTCCCTGGTGATCCAGTGGGTAAGGGCACTGCCTTGCAGTGCAAGGGGTGCTGGTTCAATCCCTGGCCTGGGAAGATCCCACGTGCCATGGAGTGGCTGGAACGATGTGTCCAATTACAAGCCAGGGCTCTGGAGCACATGTGCCCAGAGCCAGTATTCTGCAATGAGAGAGGCCACTGCAATGGGAGGCCCACACAGGCCAAAGAACAAAGATGGATGCATCAATCATCAAAAACCTCCCAACAAGGACATGCCCAGAACAAGATAGATTCACTCGTGAGTTGTACCAATTAAAGAATTAACCCTAATTCATTTCAAACTCATTCAAAAATTAGAAGATGACTGAGAACTCCTCAGCTCATTCTATGAGGCCAGCATTACCTTGATACTATCAACAGACAACATCACGAGAAAAGGACAGGCCACTATCCCTTGTGAACATAAATGCAAACATAATCAAATACTAGAATCCAAATCTGACAGCATATTAAGATAATTATATACCGTGTCCAAGTGGAATTTATCCCACATACTCAAGAATGGTTCAGCTCAAGAAAATCAATCTCACTTTAATAGAACAGCAATAGAACTTCTCAATTGATACAAACAAACAAAAAAAAGCTCTTAACAAAATGATAAAACACCCAAAAGACTAGGAATTTTTTAAAATCCTCAAAATTATTAAAAGCATATATAAAAACTCACCATTAACTCAATGATAATAGATTGAATGTTCCCCTCCCTACCACCGTATAAAAGGAACAAGACAAGGGCACCAGCACTAACTATTTCTATTCAACACTATACTGGAGGTTCTAGCCAGTGCAATCACAAAGAAAAAGAAATGAAACTCATTCAAATTAAAAGAAGTAAACATTTCTCTATTCACAGAAGATATAATCCTATATACTGAAAAAATCCTAAAGAATCTTCAAAACACTCTAAAATCTATTAGAGCTAATAAATGCATTCAGCAAAGTTATAAGATACAAGATAAACATAAAAAACTTAAGTGTTAAAAAAAAACTCAAGTGTATTTCTACACGCAGCACTGAATACTCTAAAAGAAAATTTTTAAAAGTATTTATGTGGGGCTTCCCTGGTGATCCAGTGGGTAAGGGCACTGCCTTGCAGTGCAAGGGGTGCTGGTTCAATCCCTGGCCTGGGAAGATCCCACGTGCCATGGAGTGGCTGGACCAATGTGTCCAACTACCTAGCCGGAGCTCTGGAGTGCATGTGCCCAGAGCCAGTGCTCTGCAGTGAGAGAGGCCACTGCAATGGGAGGCCCACACAGGCCAAAGAACAAAGATGGATGAAAACAAACAAATGAAAAGACCAACAGAAGTGGTCAAAAATAAAATAAAATAAAATTATGTGCAGGGTGTCCCTGGTGGCTCAGTGGTAAAGAATCTACCTGCCAATGCAGGAGACACAGGTTGGATTCCTGATCTGAGAAGACCCCACATGCTACAGAGCAACTAGCCCATGAGCCACAACTATTGAAGCCTGAGTGCCCTAGAGCCCGAGTTCCACAACAAGAGAAGTCAACACAACAAGAAGCCTGCTCACCACAACTAAAGAGTAGCCCCTACTTCCTGCAACTAGAGAAGAGCCTGTGGCAGCAGTGAAAACCCAGAATACCAAAAATAAATAAATAAAATTTAAACAAAATGATTGTCTTTAAACAAAAATTTATGTGCAATAATATCAAAATGAATAAAATACTTGGGAATGAATTTAACCAAAGAAATGCAAGACATAAGCACTGAAGGCCACAACACACTGCTGAAAGAAATTAAAACTAAATGAAAAACATTTGTGTTAACAGGTAAGATGATTTACTATTGTCAAGATGACAGTATTCCCAAAGTGATCTATAGAATCAGTCCATATCAAAGCTCCAAAGGTCTTTATGATAGAAATGGAAAAGCTGATTCTCAATTTCATATGGAATTTCAAGAGTTGCCAAATTGCAAATTAATCTGAAAAAAAAAAAAAATGAAGTTAGAGTCACACTCCTCAATGTCACAACTTACTACAAATCTAATAAATGCATTCAGCAAAGTTATAAGATACAAGATAAACATAAAAACTTAAGTGTTAAAAAACTCAAGTGTATTTCTACAGCAGCACTGAATACTCTAAAAGAAAATTTTTAAAAGTATTTATGTGGGGCTTCCCTGGTGGTCCAGTGGGTAAAGAGTCCGCCTTGCAGTGCAAGGGGTGCTGGTTCAATCCCTGGCCTGGGAAGAACCAATGTGCCGTGGGTGGCTGGACCAGTGTGTCCAATTATGAACCAGTGCTCTGGAGTGCATGTGCCCAGAGCCAGTGCACTGCAAGGAGAGAGGCTACTGCAATGGAAAGCCCACACAGGCCAGAGAATAAAGACGGATGAAAACAAACAAATGAAAAGACCAACAGAAGTGGTCAAAAATAAAATAAAATAAAATTATGTGCAGGGTGTCCCTGGTGGCTCAGTGGTAAAGAATCTACCTGCCAATGCAGGAGACACAGGTTGGATTCCTGATCTGAGAAGACCCCACATGCTACAGAGCAACTAGCCCATGAGCCACAACTATTGAAGCCTGAGTGCCCTAGAGCCCGAGTTCCACAACAAGAGAAGTCAACACAACAAGAAGCCTGCTCACCACAACTAAAGAGTAGCCCCTACTTCCTGCAACTAGAGAAGAGCCTGTGGCAGCAGTGAAAACCCAGAATACCAAAAATAAATAAATAAAATTTAAACAAAATGATTGTCTTTAAACAAAAATTTATGTGCAATAATATCAAAATGAATAAAATACTTGGGAATGAATTTAACCAAAGAAATGCAAGACATAAGCACTGAAGGCCACAACACACTGCTGAAAGAAATTAAAACTAAATGAAAAACATTTGTGTTAACAGGTAAGATGATTTACTATTGTCAAGATGACAGTATTCCCAAAGTGATCTATAGAATCAGTCCATATCAAAGCTCCAAAGGTCTTTATGATAGAAATGGAAAAGCTGATTCTCAATTTCATATGGAATTTCAAGAGTTGCCAAATTGCAAATTAATCTGAAAAAAAAAAAAAATGAAGTTAGAGTCACACTCCTCAATGTCACAACTTACTACAAATCTAAAGAAATCAAAACAGTGTCATACCAGCGTAAGAACAGATTCAGAGATCAAGGCTTCCCTGGTGGTCCAGTGGGTAAGGACACCATCTTGCAGTGCAAGGGGCACTGGTTCGATCCCTGGCCTGGGAAGATCCCACATGCCACGGAGCGGCTGGACTGATGTGTCCAATTACCGAGCCGGAGCTCTGGAGCGCATGCACCCAGAGCCAGTGCTCAGCGACCAGAGGGTCCAGTGTGATGGGAGGCCCACACAGGGCAAAGAACAAAGATGAATGAAAACAAATAAGTAAAAAACCAATAAAAGAGGCCAAAATTAAAAAAAAAGAAAAAGAATAGATTCAGAGATCAATGGAATAAACTCGAGAGTTCAGAAAGAAGCCTTCACTTCCATGGGCAATTGATTTTCAACAAAAATGTCAAGACAATTCAATGGAGAAAAATGTCTTTTCAATGAATGGTGTTAAGAGAAATGGATATGGGCTTCCCTGGTGGTCCAGTGGGTAAGGACACCGCCTTGCAGTGCAAGGGGTGCCGGTTCGATCCCTGGCCTGGGAAGATCCCACATGCCGCGGAGCGGCTGGACCAGTGTGTCCAATTATCGAGCCGGAGCTCTGGAGCGCATGTGCCCAGCGCCGGTGCTCTGCGACAACAGATGCCACCGCGATGGGAGGCCCACACGGGCCAAAGAACAAAGATGGATGAAACTAGACAAACGAAAGACCAGTGGAAGTGGCCCGCCCACCGCCCTCCCTCCCTACCCCCATCAAAATAAATAAATAAATAAATGTTTTGTTTTGTTTTTAAAAGAGAACTGGATATGTACATACAAAAATTGGATCAAAGACATAAATACAAAGGCTAAATATGTAAAATTCTCTGAAGACAGCATAGAGGTATATATGCATAGCCTGGACTGGAAAATCGTTCATGGCTATGTTACCTAAGCCACAAACAACCAAAGGAAACAGCTAAAACGAACTTGATCAAAATGAAACATTTTGGTGGCTGGAGCTCAGGTTGTGTCTTATAATGCCAGGTACCCTGCAAGGGTGGGTACTTCCAAGTACAGTCCAGGAACACCAGCCTCAGAACCACAGGGGGACTTGTTAAAATGCAGATTCCAGGGCCATGTCAGGTCTGTGGAATCTGAGGTGGGAGGAAGGAATCTGCACAGGACACAGGATCCCTAGGTGACTCGGATACTTACTTATATTGAACCCACTGCTCTCCAAAGCCCACGGATGGGTCATGAAGACACCTGAGCATCTCAAAGATGTAGGAGAGGTTTGCATCTGGTCTTAGGATAGGGTGTTTAGCACCATGCAGTTGTCACAAAGCCCCTGACCTGGGCTGGCGGGGACCCCTCCATAGTGGAGGATGTTGAAGTGGAGAAGGTGGCTGACCAGCGATGACGGAGGTCACAGTGACCCTGAGGGGTGGCCAGGCCACCTCAGCAGAACCCGTCCCCCTCCCTGTCTCAGAGATCGGAGGAAACTGTTTGCCCTGTTGTTTCCGTTTATCTGGACATTATTTCTATCTCCTTAGACACAGAAATTTTCTACATACATCTGTGTTTTAGCAAAGTGTTTTGAATTTTTACTAATCATGAACATCAACTAAAACCATAAAAAATGATGAGAAACTCTGACCAGATGTATAACTATCAAAGAGAATGAATCATTCATCGAAAATCTCCCAACTCTTTAGTAATCTTTCATTTCAAATTTAATTTAATAATAAATTAGATCCATAATCTCTCCTGGTACATTCAAGTACATATAGCTCATTTTGATTCAATTTACTTCTTGGCCAACAGATAGAACTAGGGAAAACTCAGACTGTGATAAGTTGCTTCAGTCATGTTTGATTATTTGCAACCCTACGGACTGTAGCTTCCCAGGTTCCTCTGTCCATGGGGTTCTCCAGGCAAGAATACTGGAGTGGTCTGCCATTTCCTCCTCCAGGGGATATACCTGATCCAGGGATCAAACCCAAGTGTCTTGCTTCTCCTGCATTGGCAGGTAGGTTCTTTACCACTAGTACCACCTGGGGAGCCCAAACTCAGGCTAAATTCACCAATTTATATAAAAATTATAAAATCTCAATTGTTATTGGGAATCTTTTAAATTGGGCTCCTTTACTGAAGTCTCATGTATGATGTCCATTTTGTTCAGATTTATCATCTCAGTTCAATTATATTTTTAGACTAGATCATTCCTTGAAGTATAGCAGAAGTTAAAAGACAAATTGATGAACATAGAATCTCAGAAGAAGTTACAGAAGTAGATTCTGAAGCATTAAACAAGTTGACCCACTGCTCTCCAAAGCCCACATGGTCTACCTAGCACCAAAGATGTAGGAGAGGTTTGCATCTGGTCTTAGGATAGGGTGTTTAGCACCATGCAGTTGTCACAAAGCCCCTGACCTGGGCTGGCGGGGACCCCTCCATAGTGGAGGATGTTGAAGTGGAGAAGGTGGCTGACCAGCGATGACGGAGGTCACAGTGACCCTGAGGGGTGGCCAGGCCACCTCAGCAGAACCCGTCCCCCTCCCTGTCTCAGAGATCGGAGGAAACTGTTTGCCCTGTTGTTTCCGTTTATCTGGACATTATTTCTATCTCCTTAGACACAGAAATTTTCTACATACATCTGTGTTTTAGCAAAGTGTTTTGAATTTTTACTAATCATGAACATCAACTAAAACCATAAAAAATGATGAGAAACTCTGACCAGATGTATAACTATCAAAGAGAATGAATCATTCATCGAAAATCTCCCAACTCTTTAGTAATCTTTCATTTCAAATTTAATTTAATAATAAATTAGATCCATAATCTCTCCTGGTACATTCAAGTACATATAGCTCATTTTGATTCAATTTACTTCTTGGCCAACAGATAGAACTAGGGAAAACTCAGACTGTGATAAGTTGCTTCAGTCATGTTTGATTATTTGCAACCCTACGGACTGTAGCTTCCCAGGTTCCTCTGTCCATGGGGTTCTCCAGGCAAGAATACTGGAGTGGTCTGCCATTTCCTCCTCCAGGGGATATACCTGATCCAGGGATCAAACCCAAGTGTCTTGCTTCTCCTGCATTGGCAGGTAGGTTCTTTACCACTAGTACCACCTGGGGAGCCCAAACTCAGGCTAAATTCACCAATTTATATAAAAATTATAAAATCTCAATTGTTATTGGGAATCTTTTAAATTGGGCTCCTTTACTGAAGTCTCATGTATGATGTCCATTTTGTTCAGATTTATCATCTCAGTTCAATTATATTTTTAGACTAGATCATTCCTTGAAGTATAGCAGAAGTTAAAAGACAAATTGATGAACATAGAATCTCAGAAGAAGTTACAGAAGTAGATTCTGAAGCATTAAACAAGTTGCATCTAAATGATTCTACCTTTATTTCCAAGAAGAAAAACATATTTTAGAAATGATTCTATAGTAAACATGTTCTGTCTGATATTACTAAGGCTTTAATCAGTATGTGAAAATCATTGAAACTGTAAATCCTGTCTCTGCTGCCATGCACATTTTTAATGACCCAATTGAAAAACACTTTTTAAAAATCTTGATTTTTTAAATTTAAAAATGTCAAACAGTATAGATAATCATAAAGATTTCAAACAGAATCTTTGAAAGTCTCCTAGGGAAATCTGGTGTAGCTTGTTTTTAAGATAGTTGTATTTTATTGTAAATGTTGGTTCTTTGTACATAGCCTAACATATGTTGACAAAGTGTGTTATCTCCCTAGGTAGCTCTTGAGTAAAATCTGTCATGTTTTATGAAAAAAAAAAAAAGCCCGACTAGACATTAATAGTTTCACTGGTGAGTTCCACCAAAAATTGAGAGAATTAACCTAGATTTGTCTCAAATTTATTTAAAAATTAGAAGATGAGTGAGCACTTCTCAACTTGTTCCAAGAGGCCAGAATTACCTTGATACCATCAATCCACACTCAGGAGGAAAGAAAACTACAGACCAATAGCCCTTATGAACATAGACGCAAAGATACTTAACAAAATACTAGCAACCAAATTTGAAGCATATTAAAATGATTATACACCATAAGCAAGTGGGATTTATCACAGAAATGCAAAGATGGTTCAACACATGAAAGCAATGTCACATTAATAAAGCAACAATAGAATTTCAGATAATTATCTCAATTTCTACAGAAAAGAAAGCCTTTGAAAAATCTAATACTTTCATGATAACACACCTAAAACACTAGGAATTAACACAAACATCCTGGAATACAAAATTAATACACAGAAATTTCTTGCATTCCTATACATTAACGATGAAAGGTCAGAAAGAGAAATTAAGAAGTCCATTTACCATCTTATCAAAAAAGTACAAAATACCTAAGAATAAACCTACTGAAGGAGGCAAAATACTTGAGCTCCGCAAACTGTAAGATATTGGTGAAAGAAATCAAAGATTACACAAACAGATGGAGACACATACCACGTACTTATATTGGAAGAATCAATATTGTCAAAATGACAGTGCTACTCAAAGTAATCTATAAATCCAATGCAATCCCTATCCAATCACCAATAGCATTTTTCACAGAATTAGAGTAAAAATTTTTACAATTTGTATGGAAACACAGATAACTCTAAATGGCCAAAGTTATCTTGAGAAGGAAAAATAGAGCTGGAGGAATCAGTCTCCCTGGCTTCAGACTACATTACAAAACCACAGTCATCCTTACAGTATGGTACTGGCACAAAAACAGAAATAAAGATCAATGGAACAGGATAGAATGTCCAGAGATAAGCCCACATGCCAGTGGTCACCTAATTTATGACAAAGGAGGTAAGAATATACAATGGAGAAAGGACAGTCTTTTCAGTAAGTGATGCTGAGAAAAATGGACAGTTACATGTAGAAGAATGAAATTAGAATACACTGCAACACCATCCACAAAAATAAACTCAGAATGGATTAAGCACCTAAATATAAGCCTCCATACTATAAAGTTCTCAGAGGAAAGCTCTAAGAACAGGCAGGACTCTGACATAAACAGCACCAAGATCTCTTCTGGTCTATGTTGTAGAGTAATGAAAATAAAATCAAAGATAAACAAATGAGCCCTAATTAAATGCAAAACATTTTGCACATCAAAGGAAACCATATAGAAAATGAAAAGACAACCCTCAGGATGAGAGAAAATATTTGCAAACAAAGTGACTAACAAGGAATTAATTTCCAAAATGTACAAACAGCTCATAAAGCTCAATATCCAAAAAACAAACAGCACAAAGAAAAAAAAGGGTGGAAGACCTAAACAGTTGTTTCTCCAAAGAAGACATAGAAATCACCAAAAACCACATGAAAAGACGCTCAACATCATTAATTATTAGAGAAATGCAGATCAAAACTACAATGAGATATTACTTCACATCAGTCAGAATGGCCATGATAAAGAAAAAAGAAAAAAAAGAAATCTACAAAACACTAAAAGCTGAAGAAGGTGTGGAGAAAAGGGACCCTCCAACACTATTGGTGGGAATGTAAGTTGGTATACAGAGAGTACCAACTTACCAACTTACATAAGTTGGCACATGATTATACTATTCCCATTATAAGTCATTACAGAGTATTGAGTAGAGCTCCCTGTGCTATACAGTAGCTTCTTATTAATTATCTATTTTACATATAGTTGTGTGTATATGTCAATACCAAACTCCCAATTAATCCCTACCTTCCCTCTCTCCATGGAGAACGGTATAAAAAGTGAAAGTGTTAGTCACTTAGTAATGTCCAACTCTTTGCAACCCCCATTGACTGTAGCCCACCAGGCTCTTCTATCCATGAAATTTTCCAGGCAAGAATACTGGAGCAGACAGCCACTCCTTCCTCCAGGGGATCTTCCCAACCCGGGAATCTCCTGCATTGCAAGCAGATTCTTTACCATCTGAGCCACCAGGGAAGCCCCATGGAGAACAGTATGGAAGTTCCTTTAAAAACTAAAGATAGGGCTTCCCTGGTGGTCCAGTGGGTAAGGACACCGCCTTGCAGTGCAAGGGGCGCTGGATCGATCCCTGGCCTGGGAAGATCCTGTGTGCCGTGAAGCGGCTGGACTGATGTGTCCAATTACCAAGCTGGAGCTCTGGAGCACATGTGCCCAGAGCCAGTGCTCTGCAACAACAGAGGCCACTGCGATGGGAGGCCCACACAGACCAAAGAACAAAGATGGATGAAAATAGATAAATGAAAGACCAATGGAAGTGGCCCGCCCATCCCCTCCCTCCCTAACCCGCTCCCCACCAAAAAGGAAATGGGCAAAAAAAAAGAGATAATACATACACCCTAACGTTCACTGCAGTGCTATTTGTAAGAGGCAAGACATGGAAGCAACCTAAATGTCCACTGGTGGATGGATGGATAGATAAAGAAGATATGGTACACGTATACAACGGAATATTATTCAGTCATAAAAAAGAATGAAATAATGCCATTTGTAATGACATGGATGGACCAAGAGATTGTCACACTGAGTGAAGTAAGACAGAGAAAGATAAATATCATATGACATCTCTTACGCATGCAATCTAAAAATAGTGTTACAAATGAACTAATTTATCAAACAGAGCCAGAGAGGTAGAAAACAAACCTATAGTACTGGGGAGGAAAGGGAAGATAGGAATTAATTGAGTTTGGTATTGACACATACACACTACTATATCCAAAATAGATAATTAATAAGAAGCTACTGTATAGCACAGAAAACTCTACTCAATACTCCGTTATAACCTATATGGGAAAAGAATCTAAAAATAGAATGTGTTTATGTATAACTGATTCATTTTGCTATGCAGCAGAACACAACACTGTAAATCAACTATATTATATTCCAATAAAAATCATTTGAAAAAATAAATGTTTTGCTAGGAATCATTGTAAATTAAAAAAATAATAAAACAAGATCTCAACACAATTAAGGGCATATAAAAAAAGTCACAGCTAACTCAATGATAAAAGACTGTAACAATAAAAGGATCGATCCCTGGAAAACTGGGAAGATCCTGGTGGTGCATTGCAAGCAGATTCTTTACCATCTGAGCCACCAGGGAAGCCCCATGGAGAACAGTATGGAAGTTCCTTTAAAAACTAAAGATAGGGCTTCCCTGGTGGTCCAGTGGGTAAGGACACCGCCTTGCAGTGCAAGGGGCGCTGGATCGATCCCTGGCCTGGGAAGATCCTGTGTGCCGTGAAGCGGCTGGACTGATGTGTCCAATTACCAAGCTGGAGCTCTGGAGCACATGTGCCCAGAGCCAGTGCTCTGCAACAACAGAGGCCACTGCGATGGGAGGCCCACACAGACCAAAGAACAAAGATGGATGAAAATAGATAAATGAAAGACCAATGGAAGTGGCCCGCCCATCCCCTCCCTCCCTAACCCGCTCCCCACCAAAAAGGAAATGGGCAAAAAAAAAGAGATAATACATACACCCTAACGTTCACTGCAGTGCTATTTGTAAGAGGCAAGACATGGAAGCAACCTAAATGTCCACTGGTGGATGGATGGATAGATAAAGAAGATATGGTACACGTATACAACGGAATATTATTCAGTCATAAAAGAATGAAATAATGCCATTTGTAATGACATGGATGGACCAAGAGATTGTCACACTGAGTGAAGTAAGACAGAGAAAGATAAATATCATATGACATCTCTTACGCATGCAATCTAAAAATAGTGTTACAAATGAACTAATTTATCAAACAGAGCCAGAGAGGTAGAAAACAAACCTATAGTACTGGGGAGGAAAGGGAAGATAGGAATTAATTGAGTTTGGTATTGACACATACACACTACTATATCCAAAATAGATAATTAATAAGAAGCTACTGTATAGCACAGAAAACTCTACTCAATACTCCGTTATAACCTATATGGGAAAAGAATCTAAAAATAGAATGTGTTTATGTATAACTGATTCATTTTGCTATGCAGCAGAACACAACACTGTAAATCAACTATATTATATTCCAATAAAAATCATTTGAAAAAATAAATGTTTTGCTAGGAATCATTGTAAATTAAAAAAATAATAAAACAAGATCTCAACACAATTAAGGGCATATAAAAAAAGTCACAGCTAACTCAATGATAAAAGACTGTAAGTGTCCCCCAACTCCACCCCCTTACACAGGAACAAGGCAAGGACGCTGGATCTCATCCTGTCTGTTCAACATTGTACTGGAGGCGCTAGTCAGAACAATCATGAAGAAAAAGAAAAGACATCCAATAAAAAGAAATAAAACCATCTCCATTCACAAATGACATAACCCTATGCACAGAAAAATTCTAAAGAATCTATAATCCTCCCCAATCTGTTAGGGCTAATAAATATACTCAGCATAGTTGCAGGACACAAGATCAACAAACAAAACTCAAGCATATTTCTATACGCTAGCAATGAATCCAGTAAAATGGTACTTGCAATATTACAAAATGAATAAAATACTTAATAAAATTTAACCAAAGAGATACTAGACATAAACACCCCAAACCACAACACACTCTGAAAGAAACTAGAAAGTCTCAATAAATGGGAAGACATTTGTATTCACAGACTGGAAGATTTAATGTTGTTAAAATGGGCTTCCCAGGTGGTTCAGTGGTAAATAATTCACCTGCCAATGCAGGAGACATGGGTTCAACCCCTGGATCATAGAAACCCTCCTGTATTCTTTCCTGGAAAATCCCATGGACAGAGGAACCTGGCAGGCTACAGTCCATGAAGTCACAAAGAGCTGGGCCAAAGTTAGCAACTGAGCACTCACACAAAATGAAAATGACAATATTCCTCAAAGTGATCTATAGATTCAATACTGACCCTATAAAAATCCCAATAACCTTTAATGCAGAAATGAAAAAAATTTGATTCTCAAATTCATATGGAATTCAAAAGATGCCAAATAGCAAATCAATCTTGAAAAAAACAAAGCTGGATTTGCACTTCCCAATATTACAACTTACTACAAAGCTAAAGAAATCAAAACAGTATGGTACTGACGTAAGAACAGATTCAGAGATCAATAGAATAAACTTGAGAGTTCAGAAAGAAACCATCACCATGAATGGTCAATTGATTATCAACAAGGATGCCAAGGCCAATCAAGGGGAGAAGTACAGCCTTTTCTCAAAATGGTGTTAAGAGAACTGCATATCCACAGACAAAAGAATGAACTTCATACCATACACAAAAATTAACTCAGAATCAATCAAAAGCGTACATACTGGCTAAAAGTATACAACTCTTAGAAGAAAATACGGGGATAAATATTCATGACTTGAAAATGGTTTCATAGCTATGTTCCTAAAACATAAAAACCCAAAGAAAAAATAGATAAATTTGACTTCATTGAAATTAAATGTTTTGGTGCAAAGAATATCATCAAGAGAGTAAAGAGACAATACAGAATGGCAGAAAATATTTGCAAACCATTTATACAATGGTTAAGTGTCATATATATTTCCCTCAAGACATGTCATATATATTTCCCTCAAGACATATCATCTATAATTCAATAAAGACTACTCAATTTAAAAGTGATCAAAATAGTTGAATAGATATTTCTCCAAAGAAGATATACAAATGACCAACAAGTACATAAAATGATGCTTAATATCATTATTCATTAGGAAAATTCAAATCAAGACTACAGTGAGATACTGCCTCATACCAACTAGGTTGCCCAAAATTTAAAAAAGAAAAATCAGAAAATAACAAGTTTTGGCAAGGATGTGAAAAATTGGAACCCTTATACAATCCTCATGAGAGTTTAAATGGTGCAGCTGCTATGGTCATCAATTTGTTAGTTCTTTGAAAAGTTACACAGAGAATTACCATATGATTACCATACCAGCAATTTGCTCCTAGGTGCTACCAGCAAGGGTTTAGTATCAGACATGCAGAGAAGTCAATACTATGGCTCTGACTTCTGTGAAAATAAAGTTTTATTGTGAGGTCAACTGGCAAGGAGATAGGAGATAAGGCTCTCAAATCTCTTTCCTTCCAGGATGTAGGGCAAAATTTAAGGGATTTAGAGAAATTTCAAGCTTGGAAGCTGACTGACTAGTCATGAATCAGTCCTTTTTGTAAGCTACTTGCACTGCTGGAAGCCAGATTTTCCTTGTTGGAGGAGTCTCACTTTGACATGGGTGTTGGTGGCAACGTTTCTGTTCTTTGAGCCTCACAGATGACATACTCTTGGCCCTGACGGTGTGGGTTCCTATCCTGCACATGTGCAAGCCATGCATGCCGTGCTCTCTTCATAGAACTCCAGGTCTGATGCATCAACAACGTTTCTAGACAGGTTAAACCACCTTAACAAGGTGCTGTTTCATTTCGCCTGTTTTCTCTCTATATTTTTTCTCTATATATTCCTTAGTCATGAAGGAAATATGGGGAGCACTGCTCTAGCTGCTTTCTGCTGATTACAGGCCTGGATTTCTTTTTGACTGCACTGAAGCCCACGCGCCCTAGACCCTGTGCTCCACAAGATAAACCACCTCAGTGAGAAGCCCAGCCGCCTCAACTAGAGAGTAGCTCCACTCTCCACAACTAGAGAAAAGCCCATGCAGTAACAAAGACCCAGTGCAGCCTCCTGCCTCACCAAAAAAAAGACTTTATCCAAGTTAAGTGGGTTTATTGACATATTTCAGTGATTTTTTTCTATATATGATTCATCTTTTCAGTCATTTCCCACACACTAGGGTCTCCATGAAGCATGTAACTTCCATTGCATTCCGAGGGCCCCAGACACTCTTGAGATACCTCGGCTATGAGTGAAAGCTCCTTCACTGTCACTCTGAATTGAAAGAGGCAACTCAACATGAGGGACAACTGCTTTTAGTAAGGCTGTAATTACCTTGGAAGTCTTGTGTGTCCAGCATGAAAAAGCTTTGAACATTATGGGTTCTTTGACATAGATGAGAAACACTTCTTTCCATTAATGCTCAGGGTTTCCCAGGTGCTGCAATGGGTAAAGAATCCCTCTGCCAATGCAGGAGACTCAGCAGATGAGGGTTTGATCCCTGGATCAGGAGGATCCTCTGCAGGAGAAAATGGCAACCCACTCCAGTATTCTTGCCTGGAAAACCCAATGGACAGAGAAGACTGGTAGGTTATAGTCCATGGGGTTGCAAAGAGTGAAACGTGTCTCAGTAACTGAGGACACACATAAGCACTAGTCTCTGTTCAGTATCAATCCAGCCTTCTTTCATTGTTTCGTACTGAGCACCATCTAAATCTTGAGAACTGGCATGAAATCCCCATTCGTCTGCTCTCACTAGATTTATCTCCAAATGCCCAGGTTTAAAAGGGATAGGTCCACACTCACAGTGAGTGCTGGGGTCTTGGGAGCTGGGTTTTTGGTTTGGGCCAGCTGTTTTGCAGCCTGATCAGCCAAATCATTTCCTTAGCTATGTAACTATCAGTCTTTCAGTGACCCAGGCAATACACTTTAGTTACTTCTTCTGGCATTATAAGAGAGTCTAATGAAACCAGCAACTCCTCTGCATGTTTAATTTCTCTCCTTCCTGATAACAGAAGACCTCTCTCTTCCCATATGACCCCATGTGTATGACAGGCAGAGAAGGCACACCTAGAATCAGTGTACATGATGATTTCTTCTGGGGACTTGTGAGGGTTATGACTTCCTGATGGAACCAGAAGACCTCTCCACAACTAGGGTCTCGCCATGACCTCCTGCCTCACCAAAAAAAAGACTTTATCCAAGTTAAGTGGGTTTATTGACATATTTCAGTGATTTTTTTCTATATATGATTCATCTTTTCAGTCATTTCCCACACACTAGGGTCTCCATGAAGCATGTAACTTCCATTGCATTCCGAGGGCCCCAGACACTCTTGAGATACCTCGGCTATGAGTGAAAGCTCCTTCACTGTCACTCTGAATTGAAAGAGGCAACTCAACATGAGGGACAACTGCTTTTAGTAAGGCTGTAATTACCTTGGAAGTCTTGTGTGTCCAGCATGAAAAAGCTTTGAACATTATGGGTTCTTTGACATAGATGAGAAACACTTCTTTCCATTAATGCTCAGGGTTTCCCAGGTGCTGCAATGGGTAAAGAATCCCTCTGCCAATGCAGGAGACTCAGCAGATGAGGGTTTGATCCCTGGATCAGGAGGATCCTCTGCAGGAGAAAATGGCAACCCACTCCAGTATTCTTGCCTGGAAAACCCAATGGACAGAGAAGACTGGTAGGTTATAGTCCATGGGGTTGCAAAGAGTGAAACGTGTCTCAGTAACTGAGGACACACATAAGCACTAGTCTCTGTTCAGTATCAATCCAGCCTTCTTTCATTGTTTCGTACTGAGCACCATCTAAATCTTGAGAACTGGCATGAAATCCCCATTCGTCTGCTCTCACTAGATTTATCTCCAAATGCCCAGGTTTAAAAGGGATAGGTCCACACTCACAGTGAGTGCTGGGGTCTTGGGAGCTGGGTTTTTGGTTTGGGCCAGCTGTTTTGCAGCCTGATCAGCCAAATCATTTCCTTAGCTATGTAACTATCAGTCTTTCAGTGACCCAGGCAATACACTTTAGTTACTTCTTCTGGCATTATAAGAGAGTCTAATGAAACCAGCAACTCCTCTGCATGTTTAATTTCTCTCCTTCCTGATAACAGAAGACCTCTCTCTTCCCATATGACCCCATGTGTATGACAGGCAGAGAAGGCACACCTAGAATCAGTGTACATGATGACCTTTCTCTTTGCTCCAAGGAACCGGGAACTTGTGAGGGTTATGATCTCTGACTCTTGAGCAGACACACCTGGAGGAAGGCTTCTCTTCTAGGACTTCCTGATGAGTTACTGCTGCATACCCAGGTTTTCAGACAGAGTCCCTGGTTCATGAAGCTGCTCCTGTCTGTGGACATTTCCACACTCTGATTTTCTAAAGGCTGATCAGTCAGGTCTGCTTGAACAGAGTCAGTTACTTGTATGGGATGGAACTCTGTCTGGCAATCCACTGTCCAGCTTAATGGCTGTCTTTTGCTTTAAGAACCTCATGTGGGAGTTGGCCATGAGACCAAACTTAGGGTTCCAACTATGAAAACACCCTGCATTCCTAAAAATCTTCACCTTTTCTTTCTGATGGTGGGTACAATCACTCTAAATCAAGATCCAGGGCTTCCCTGGTGGTCCAGTGGGTAAGGACACCACCTTGCAGCGCAAGGGGCGCCAATTCGAGCCCTGGCCTGGGAAGATCCCAAGTGCTGCAGAGCAGCTGGACCGATGTGTCCAATTACTGAGCCGGAGCTCTGGAGTGCATGCGCCCAGAGCCGGTGCTCTGCGACAACAGAGGCTGCCGCAATGGGAGGCCCACACGGGCCGAAGAACAAAGATGGATGAAAATGGACAAATGAAAGACCAATAGAAGTGGCCTGCCTGCTCCCCTCCCTCCCCACCCCACCCCCCTCAAATAAATAAATAAATAAATCTTTAAAAAAAAATCAAGATCCAACAGTAAATTTGTTTGTCTTTTTGATAACTCAGATCCTAGGTATGTCAAAGTAGGTTGAAAAATGTGTACTTAGCCCTTGAAGACTTTGTATCCATGGTCTGCCATTTTTGTACTTTTACTACTATTAATAATTAGGATATCACAGTAAGACTCCCTCCTTAAATTGGAGATCACATAAGTCCTTGGATAAGGCTTCCCTGAAGATGGTGGAGGCATCGTTAATCCTGTGGAAGTGCTATCCAACAGTATAGTTTTTTCACATTCATCTCTACATCATCCCATTCAAAGGCAAACAGTTGATGAGACTCAGGACTTAAGGTTAGATGGTAAGGGCAACATTGAAGTCCACAACTATAAACCAGCAAATGTCTCCAGATAAAGTCATAAGCAAAGGAATTCCCACACCCTGATGGACATCTTCTATAATTTGGTTAGTGACTCTCAAATCCTGCACAACAATTTCTGGTTCTAGGTTTTTGTATCTGATGTGAACAGAGGAGTCTGGTGAGCTACAGTCCAGGGGGTCACAAAGAGTTGGACACGGCTGAGTGACTCACACTTTCATTTTCAATGTGAATTTAATAGATATTTAGGAAAGGTGATTAACAGAGGCTTTGTATCTTTCTCCATGTGCCTCTTTAAAGGATACTGCTTTGCATTTAGAGCTTTATCATCTGAACAGAATTTTACTACTATTGGGTCAGCTCTGTCAAGACACTTTCTGGTCTCGAGTCAGCACAAAATTCAATCTTAACCTCCTTTCTACTTGTCATACTTTAGAACTAGTTATTTCTTTAGTGGCTTCTTGTTATTTAGTAGCTCAGTCATGTCTAGCTCTTTTGTGACCCCATAGCCTGTAGTCTGCCAGGCTCTTCTGTCTCCAGGCAAGAATACTAGAAGGGGTGCCAATTCCTCCTCCAGGGAATCTTCCTGATCCAGGGATGGAGACTTATCCATCTCCTAGCTTGCCTTCCAGAAAGCAGCAAGCAAATAGAGTAGTGACTGCCCACAAGTTGGCTGTAAGAATTCCCTGGAGAAGCTACTAAGGAGAATGGACAGTCTCAAAGACAACCAGCTTGGATTTGAAGGTTCTCTTAGGGAAGACGATTGTCAAGACTGTAAGCCTAAAAGTCATGCGTGTTGCCCGGCTGCCGAGAAATCTGTCCTGGTGGTTCTGAGACTGTGGCCAATGCGGTCAGAGTTTCCTCAAGTACTGAGTGCAGGCTTCTTATTGCTGAGGAGCCCAGGCTCTGTCTCACTACCTGGTAAACTCCCCTCATGAGGAGGCAGGTGAAGGAGGTGACTGTATGTCCTTGAAGAAACCAAAATGAGGAGAAGGCTGCCTGACACTCGTCAGGGCTCGGGAGAGGAGAATTCAGGAGTACACAGGCTGAAATACCCAAGTCCTTGCTTCCTTTCTGAGCAGGTAGGGGCTTAATCTTCTGGGATGACCACAACATTTTACCTCCCCAGCAGAGATCAAAAACAGGTTCATCTTGACATCTGGGAAATTTCCAGGTAGAAAATATTCAGACCAAGACCTATAGCATACGACAATTCTTGTTCCTCCAAACAAACTTTTTCTTATGTATACAGGCAGACTTAAAAGCAATTCAGGGCTTCCCTGGTGGTCCAGCGGGTAAGGACACCGCCTTGCAGTACAAGGGGCGTCAGTTCGATCCCTGACCTGGGAAGATCCCACGTGCCACGGAGCAGCTGGACTGATGTGTCCAATTACCGAGCTGGAGCTCTGGAGTGCATGCTCCCAGAGCCGGTGCTCTGTGACAACAGAGGCCACTGCAACGGGAGGCCCACACAGGCAAAAGGATAAAGATGGATGAAAATAAATAAACAAAAAAATCAATCAAATAGGTCAAAATTAAAAAAAAAAAGACACAAATCACAAATGTCAAGAATCAGAGTGGACATGACCACCAACCCTATAGACACTAAAGGATAACAGGGAACACTCTAAGTGCATAACTTCAACAAGCTAGATAAAACAGACACATCTCTGGAGAGACAGGAAGAGGCTTCCAGCATACTGAGCTGGCCTGGTGCTCCCCAAGGGAGGATGAGAGACATGGGAAGCAGAGCTGCACCAGCTAAGGGACCTCTGCTAAGCCCAGCCTGGATCAGAACACCTAGCCATGCAGAGTGATGCCTACTGAGGCTACCAACTCAGCTGTGGAAGGTGTAGATGAGAGAGAAGTAACAGTTTTATTATTATTACTATTGTGGATTTATGGGGTATTGTTTGTTTGAATGCTGTGCAAGAAAACCTAATAATGTGTTGAGCTGAAATAAGGGTCAAGGCTGGGGATGGTCGGATTTTACCAGGCAGAGGCAGGAAAGCAAAAAAGTGTGTTTAGAAAGAAGTGAAGGGCAAAGGCAATTAGCAGACCTGCTACTTGGCCACCAGCAGTTCCAGGAGCAGGCAGAGGCTGGCAGAGCCAGGAATCCCTTCCCACCAGTGGACTCCAGTTCCACAGCGCCCACTGTAAGATGGTCACACATAAAGAAGGACCCACTCTCCCTAGAATGGAAGTCCCCCAAGCCCTTCTCCCAGCCACAGCCTCTTTCCCAGCAACAGCTGCTGGTCTGAACCGTGCACACGGCACACCCTTCCTGACGCTGGTCTGTGCATCTGCTGCTCATCCATGTGTCCACATCCACACATTCAGCCAGAGTTATTTTAAAAATCGTCTCACATGTTATTTATTGGGCTAGAGGCTTGGATTCTCTCACTTAACCACACATCTCAGAAGTCTTTCCAGGTCAGTACATAGTGCTCTATCTTGTTTCCTTTTTTTTTTTTTTTTTTTTTTTCAAATTTTGGCCTTTTTTTACTGGGTTTTTAAATTTATTCATTTTTTATCCATCTTTATTCTTTGGCCTGTGTGGGCCTGCCACTGCAGTGGCCTCTCTTGTTGCAGAGCACTGGCTCTGGGCACATGCACTCCAGACCGCTGGCTCACAATTGGACACACCAATCCAGCACATGGGATCTTCCTGGGCCAGGGATCAAACCGGTGCCCCTGCACTGCAAGGCAGACTCTTTACCCACTGGACCACCAGGGAAACCCTATCTTCTTGGGATTTAATTGCTTTCCTGTATTCATGATGTGAATTTCCCTAATTTTTTCACGATTCCTCTACTGAATGGACACTTTAGTGACTTGATTTTTCTCCAGACAAGGCTGCAGTGAACATCACAGAGCTTGATCGCTGTGCACGTGTGACTTCCTGTGACCGGGATCCATTAAGAGGAAGGGCTGCTGGCTCCAGGGGCAGGTGGAGTAAAGCTTAGGGGTTGGGCTTCCCTGATGGCCCAGAGGGTAAGGAGTCTACCTTGCAGTGCAAGGGGCACAGGTTTGATCCCTGGCCTGGGAAGATCCCACGTGCCGCAGAGCAGCTGGACTGGTGTCTCCAATTATGAGCCAGCACTCTGGAGCGCATGTGCCCAGAGCAGGTGCTCTGCAACAAGAGAGGCCACTGCAATGAGAGGTCCACACAGGCCAAAGAATAAAGGTGGATGAAAATAAATAATACGTTAAAAAAAAAAAAACGTGGGGGTGCTGTTCAACTGCCCTCCAAACAAGGTTGGTCAATGCACACTCCCACCAAGAGCGTGTGGGGAAACCCAGCCTCACTACATGCTTGCTGACATTGGCTATCACTGATCTTGAAAAATGTCCCCAACCTGATAGATAAAGAGTATTTCACTGGGATTTCAATGTGCATTTCTGAAGTCAATGGAGAAATGGGGGTGAAAAAATGACATGTATATCGGCTATTTGGATCTCTTCTATAAATAGCCTTGGCCTATTTTCCCATTTATTGCTTGTCTTTTATTGACTTGTTAACACTATTTACATTCTGTATTATTTCTATTAACCCCATTATCAGATATGTTGAAAATATTCTTGAAACTGGCCTTTTTTTACTGGGTTTTTAAATTTATTCATTTTTTATCCATCTTTATTCTTTGGCCTGTGTGGGCCTGCCACTGCAGTGGCCTCTCTTGTTGCAGAGCACTGGCTCTGGGCACATGCACTCCAGACCGCTGGCTCACAATTGGACACACCAATCCAGCACATGGGATCTTCCTGGGCCAGGGATCAAACCGGTGCCCCTGCACTGCAAGGCAGACTCTTTACCCACTGGACCACCAGGGAAACCCTATCTTCTTGGGATTTAATTGCTTTCCTGTATTCATGATGTGAATTTCCCTAATTTTTTCACGATTCCTCTACTGAATGGACACTTTAGTGACTTGATTTTTCTCCAGACAAGGCTGCAGTGAACATCACAGAGCTTGATCGCTGTGCACGTGTGACTTCCTGTGACCGGGATCCATTAAGAGGAAGGGCTGCTGGCTCCAGGGGCAGGTGGAGTAAAGCTTAGGGGTTGGGCTTCCCTGATGGCCCAGAGGGTAAGGAGTCTACCTTGCAGTGCAAGGGGCACAGGTTTGATCCCTGGCCTGGGAAGATCCCACGTGCCGCAGAGCAGCTGGACTGGTGTCTCCAATTATGAGCCAGCACTCTGGAGCGCATGTGCCCAGAGCAGGTGCTCTGCAACAAGAGAGGCCACTGCAATGAGAGGTCCACACAGGCCAAAGAATAAAGGTGGATGAAAATAAATAATACGTTAAAAAAAAAAAAACGTGGGGGTGCTGTTCAACTGCCCTCCAAACAAGGTTGGTCAATGCACACTCCCACCAAGAGCGTGTGGGGAAACCCAGCCTCACTACATGCTTGCTGACATTGGCTATCACTGATCTTGAAAAATGTCCCCAACCTGATAGATAAAGAGTATTTCACTGGGATTTCAATGTGCATTTCTGAAGTCAATGGAGAAATGGGGGTGAAAAAATGACATGTATATCGGCTATTTGGATCTCTTCTATAAATAGCCTTGGCCTATTTTCCCATTTATTGCTTGTCTTTTATTGACTTGTTAACACTATTTACATTCTGTATTATTTCTATTAACCCCATTATCAGATATGTTGAAAATATTCTTGACCAATCTATTTCCATCTCAGTGAAACTTCTTTTTTTTTCTATCTCTATTTACACAGAAGTTTACTTTGTTTGTTGTCCAGTTTGTTGGTGCTTTCATTTCTGGTTTCTGGGTTTTGTGTCTTGCTGAGGAAAGCTGAGCTGCTAATTATCTACAGGGCACTTTCATTTCTATTTTCTCATGCATGCCTGAGCCACAGGGACTCAGTGAAGTGCCTAGAATCTCCACCAGGCATAATTTAAAAAAAAAAAAAAAAAAAAAAAGGTCATAGAGGGTAACTTATCTCAGGACACACAGAGACTTTTCAAAGACTTGAAACCAGAATTGGGGTTCTCAGGTCTCCAGCCCAGGGTATCACTATCAGCTGCCCAGGTCAATTACAAATACCACTCCCCACACACTTGCATTGTTCCTGGAAGGTCACCTGCATGCTTCTTGTCATTAGAAACCTGTAGCCCATGTTTCTCTACCAAGGAACAGATTTGCCTCCCTGGGGCACCCACGAATCACTGTGCTCAGGAACCCCTAGGTATCTCTGTTCCCTGTCCCCTCTAGGATGTGGAATAGCCCCTTAGAGGTCCTCCTGAGACCTGGTCTCCCAGCACATCTGGTCACTGTCACCCTCATCAGATCTTCAGCAATATGCAGGATCAACAATGTGATGTTAACCTTTCTTCAGGTCCCACCCAGTTGGAAGGAGCACCTTCAGTGGTGACAGGACACAGTCAGATGTCATGGTGGGACAGGATAGAGTGTCTTCCAGCTAGAGTTCCCCATGACTGGCCAGAGAAAGGGGTAGAGGCAGAGGTAGGAAGGGGCAGTGTCCAAGTGCAAAGGGTCCCTGACCACATGGTTGGGAGCTCAGACTTTATCCTACAGGCCAGAGTTCCTCATGGGAGCTGGCAGAGGCGGGTACCTCCAAGTACCGTCCAGGAATCCCAGCCTAAAAGCAACAGGGATGCCTCTTGACATGAAGATCAGGGCCATTCCAGGCCCGAAGTGGGAACCTGCACAGGAAACAAGCTCTCTAGGAGATTCTGATGCTTACTTATGTCTGAGGCCACTGCTCTCCAAGGCTTACAGATAGTCTTGAGGAAACTTGAGAATCTCTGAGACGTAGGTGAAGTTTGTGTCTGGTCTCAAGGAAAGGGTGCTCAGCTTCCATGCCATTCTCACAAAGTCTGTGACCTGGGTTGGCAGGGCCTCCCTGGTGGAGGGTGCTGGGGTGGGAATGGGTGGGGCCTGGGCAGGGTGGGTGGAGGCCACAGTGGTCCTGCGGGGTGGCACAGGGCACCTCAGCAGGACCTGCCTCTGCCTCAGCAATCACATGGTGCTATTTGCCCTGCTGTTTCTGAGTTCCTGCACATTCTTTCCATTCCCATGAAAGTGAGAGTCTAGTGATAGACTATTAGCAACCCCATGGATGGTAGCCCACCAGGCTCCTCTGCCCGTGGAATTCTCCAGGCAAGAATACTGGAGTAGGTTGCCATCCCCTTCTCCAGGGGATCTTCTGACCCAGGGATTGAACCTGGATCTCCTGCACTACAGGTGAATTCCCTCTTTTTTTTTTTTGTAATATTTATTTTTATTTAACTGCACTAGGTCTTCAGTTGCCACATGCAAACTCTTTAGTTAATGGCATGTGGGATCTAGTTCACTGGCCAGGGATCGAACCTGGGTCCCTGCATTGGGAGAATGGAGTCTTAGCCACCAGACCACCAGGGAAGTCCTGTAGATGGATTCTTTACCATCTGAGGCACTAGGGAAGCCACTTAGATATACAAATTTTATAATCTTAATATTTCTGTTTTACCAAAGTGTTTTGAATGTTTTACAGTCATAAATACCAGCCAAAATTGATCAAGAATTAAAAACTCTGACCAGAACCATAACTAGCAAAGAGACTGAATCAATCATCAAAAACTTCCCAACAAAGAAAAGCCCAGGAACAGATAGTTTCACTGGTGAGTTCTATCAAACATTTAAGGAATTCACCCAGATTCTTCTCAAATTCATTCACAAAAACAGAAGACAAGGGGCCACACTTCTCCACTCATTCTAGGAGGCCAGCATTACTTTGATACCAGCATAAGACAAGGACATACGGAACAGAGACGTAAACATACTCAACAAACCACTAGCAAACCAAATCTGCAAGCATATTAAAATGGCTACATACCTTGACCAAGTGGACTTTATCTCAGAAATGCAAAGATGGCTCAACACATGAAAGTCAATGTACCACACCACATGAACAGAACAATGGCATCTCACAAGATTAACTCAACTGTGTGAAGCCCTTACCAAGGTCACAGGTGTGGAGCCCTCAACTAGTCATAGGGTAATAATCTCTGGAATTGACCAAGGCCCATAGCACCTGTTGTCATGAGCCTCTGGATCTAAACCAGCCAGTTCCCTGACCCCCTATTATGTAAAATACCCACCCTACTATCCACTCTATAGCATCCTAACCAATCACCTAATGCCACCATTCCAGTAGGAATTTTCTCTGTTTTGAGGCTATAACAATTGGCTGCAAGCCTGCAAAAGGGTTCAGCTCTCCCTTGAGTTGGCCCACTGTTCTAACAGTGTCTCCCACTCTAATAAACTCTATTCTCCTCTCATTCTGCCTTATGCCTGCAAATTCTTTTCCAACCTGCACACAAACCACGATGTGGATGCAGAAAAAAGCCTTTATCAAAATCGAACGTGCTTTTGTAATAAAGCATCCAAGAGACTAGGAATTAAAATGAACATCCTCAAATAACTAAGGGCATATATAAAAACTTAACAGCTAGCTCAGTGATAGAAGACTGAAACTCCCTTCCCCACCACCTCCTATGTCAGGAACAAGGCAAGGATACTGACTCTCACTGGAGGTTCTAGTCAGACCAATAATAAAGAAAAATAAATGGTGCCCAAATTACAAGGAAGAAATAAAATTTTTCTATTCGTAGATGACACAATCTGACATACAAAAAACTGCCAAAGAATCATAACCCCCCCAAAAATCTATTAGAGCTAATAAATATATTCAGCAAAGTCACAGGATATAAGTTCAACATACAAAACTTGTATTTTTATACAAGAGCAGTGAGCTACCTAAAATTTCTTAAATAATTGTATTTACAATAGCATCAAAATGAGTAAAATACTTGGGAACCAATTTAACCAAAGAGATTCTGATGTAAACACTAAAAACCACAACACACTGTTTAACATATTTAAGATTAAATAAATTTAAAGACATTTATGTTCACAAATTGGAAGATTTAAAACTGTTAATCTTACAATACCCCTCAAAGTGAACTCTAAATCCAGTCTTGATCAAAATCCCAATGGCTTTTTTTTTTTTTTGGCCTGTGTGGGCCTCCCATTGCAGTGGCCTCTCTCATTGCAGAGCACCGGCTCTGGGCACATGAGCTCCAGAGCACTGGCTCAGTAGTTGGACACACCAGTCTGGCCACTCCATGGCACGTGGGATCTTCCCAGGCCAGGGATAGAACTGGTGCCCCTTGCACTGCAAGGCGGTGTCCTTACCCACTGGACCACCAGGGAAGCCCCCCAATGGCTTTTATTATAGAAATGATTCTCAAATTCATAGGAATTTCAAGAGATGCTGTCAACTACAAATTGGCATTTACCAATTACACTGCCAGTGACTGGACAAGGGCATTTGCCATCTGCCCCTGGAGACTGACCCCGCGCTGACAGCTGTGGACCTTCAACACCCCCTGAGGCAGTTCAGGGTGGAGTGAGGCACTCGGTGCTCCAGGGAATCTGGAGGGGCAGGTCTTTAGATAGGTGGATGTTTTAAGGAACAGATATATTATCTCAATCCTTGCATCTCCTCATATTTGGAAAAACACTAAATCCCTTCACGGTGACATCAGATCCTCCTTACTAACCAAAAACCTTTTGTTATTGGTATTAAGCTCCCCCTTCCTCAAAATCTTATATACTGATCTTCCTCCTGAGGCCTCTTTGGAGCAGTCTCTCAGAGGGATCTGAGGCGCTGCCTCCCAGGCTGCAGTCCTAATTGTGCCCCAAATAAAACTCAACCCACAACTCTCAAGAGATAAACAACTTGAGAGTTGTGGGTTGAGTTTTATTTGGGGCACAATGCCAAATAGCCAAATCAGTCTGAGAAAAACAAAAGCTAAACAAGAAAAGGAAACTGGAGTCACACTTCTCAATTTCACAGCTTACTGCTGTCAACTACAAATTGGCACTTACCAATCACACTGCCAGTGACTGAATAACAAGGGCATTTGCCACCTGCCTCTGCAGAGATTGAACCCTGTGCTGTCGGGAGCTGCTGACCTTCAACACTCCCTGAGGTAATTCAGGGTGGAGTGAGGCACTCTATGCTACAGGGAATCTGGTGGGACAGGTCTTTAGAGGGGTGAATGTTTCTAGGAACAGATTTCTTTTTTTTTTAATTTTGATCTCTTTTATTATTTATTTATTTTCATCCGTCTTTATTCTTTGGCCCATGTGGGCCTCTCATCGCAGTGGCCTCTCTCGCTGCAGAGCACCAGGTTTGGCACATGCGCTCCAGAGAACTGGCTTGTAATTAGACACACCGGTCCGGCTACTCCCCAGCACATGGGACTGAACCATTGCCCCTTGCACTGCAAGGTGGACTCTTTACCTACTGGACCACCAGAGAAGCCCTAGGAACAGATTTTACGATCTCAATCCTTGAATCTCTTCACGTCTAGAAAAGCAGTAAACCCCTTTAGGGTAACATCAGATCCTTGTGACTAACCAAAAGCCCTTTGTGTATTGAACTCCTCCTTCATCAAAACTGTATGGAGGGCTTCCCCTGGTGGTCCAGTGAGTAAGGACACTGCCTTGCAGTGCAAGGGGCGCCGGTTCGATCCCTGGCCTGGGAAGATCCCACGTGCCGCAGAGCAGCTGGACCGATGTGTCCAATCACCGAGCCGGAGCTCTGGAGCACATGCGCCCAGAGCCGGCACTCTGCAACAACAGATGCCACCGCAATGGGAGGCCCACAGGAGCCAAAGAACAAAGGCGGATGAAAATAGAGAAGTGAAAGACCAATAGAAGTGGCCCGCCCGCTCCCCTCCCTCCCCAACCCGACCCCCGCCCAAAATAAATAAATAAATAAATAAATCTTTAAAAAAAAAAAAAAGAAATAAAAACAGTGTGGTTCTGGCATAAGAATAGAGTCAGAGGTCAGTAGAATAAACTTGAAAGTTCAGAAAGAAACCATCACATCTCTGGCCAACTGATGATCAACAAGGATACTAGGACAATTTGCTTGGAAAAAGAAATAAAGGTCTTCTCATTAAATGATATTAAGAGAACTAAATATCCACATACAGAAGAATGAAGTCAGACCCATAATTCATACCATATACAAAAATCGACTCAAATTGATCACAGACCTCAATATAAAGGGTAAAACTATAAAAGTCTTAGGAGAAAGCACACGACCTCAAGTGATTTCATGGCTAGCTACATCATCAAAACCACAAGGAACCCAAGATAAATTGGATTTCATCAAAATTAAATATTTTGGTGTAAAGAATACCATCAAGAGACAAAAAACTCAACATGGCAGAAAATATTCGCAAAATGTATACACAACGGCTAAGTATTTAGAATATATTTATATCTATCTTTCTCCAATAACCAACAAGGACAGACTACAAACCAGCAAAAGTCTCCAGATAAAGGTGTAAGCCAAGTGTGGGGATTTGCAGGACCAAATACATACCCGCTACATACAGTTTGGTGACTACTGGACCACCAGAGAAGCCCTAGGAACAGATTTTACGATCTCAATCCTTGAATCTCTTCACGTCTAGAAAAGCAGTAAACCCCTTTAGGGTAACATCAGATCCTTGTGACTAACCAAAAGCCCTTTGTGTATTGAACTCCTCCTTCATCAAAACTGTATGGAGGGCTTCCCCTGGTGGTCCAGTGAGTAAGGACACTGCCTTGCAGTGCAAGGGGCGCCGGTTCGATCCCTGGCCTGGGAAGATCCCACGTGCCGCAGAGCAGCTGGACCGATGTGTCCAATCACCGAGCCGGAGCTCTGGAGCACATGCGCCCAGAGCCGGCACTCTGCAACAACAGATGCCACCGCAATGGGAGGCCCACAGGAGCCAAAGAACAAAGGCGGATGAAAATAGAGAAGTGAAAGACCAATAGAAGTGGCCCGCCCGCTCCCCTCCCTCCCCAACCCGACCCCCGCCCAAAATAAATAAATAAATAAATAAATCTTTAAAAAAAAAAAAAAGAAATAAAAACAGTGTGGTTCTGGCATAAGAATAGAGTCAGAGGTCAGTAGAATAAACTTGAAAGTTCAGAAAGAAACCATCACATCTCTGGCCAACTGATGATCAACAAGGATACTAGGACAATTTGCTTGGAAAAAGAAATAAAGGTCTTCTCATTAAATGATATTAAGAGAACTAAATATCCACATACAGAAGAATGAAGTCAGACCCATAATTCATACCATATACAAAAATCGACTCAAATTGATCACAGACCTCAATATAAAGGGTAAAACTATAAAAGTCTTAGGAGAAAGCACACGACCTCAAGTGATTTCATGGCTAGCTACATCATCAAAACCACAAGGAACCCAAGATAAATTGGATTTCATCAAAATTAAATATTTTGGTGTAAAGAATACCATCAAGAGACAAAAAACTCAACATGGCAGAAAATATTCGCAAAATGTATACACAACGGCTAAGTATTTAGAATATATTTATATCTATCTTTCTCCAATAACCAACAAGGACAGACTACAAACCAGCAAAAGTCTCCAGATAAAGGTGTAAGCCAAGTGTGGGGATTTGCAGGACCAAATACATACCCGCTACATACAGTTTGGTGACTCTCAAACCCTGCACAAAACAGTACTTTCTGGTCCCGGGTTTCTGCATCAGCAGATCTGCAGTGTTCTGTGGGGATCCACAGGGGCAGATCAACTGGCGATTAAGAAAGGTGGTTTCAGGGGCTTTGGATCTGCCCTCCCATGCCACCTTACAGGGGACGCTTTGCACCTGGAGCCGTGGCATCTGGAGAATGTAACTTCCGTGGGTGGGCCCTCTTGGCCCTTCCTGGCCTCCTGTCAGCCCAAGCGTCCACTCTTACCTTTTGTAGAATTTGTTCAGGGACTTCTGGTTGGAGCTTGTCTCCTGATGGTAATAGCACAGTGTGCCATTGATCTGGGTGTTCTTTAATGTCTACTTCTTCCTGTTAGAATTAATTCTGTTAGTAGGTCTTGTCCCACTCAGGGAATAATCAGGCATATACAGGCTTATGGAACTTGTCTCAGTGGATGTTGCCTTCCCTGAGGCCCAGTAGCCCCTGAGGCAACCTGGGTACAGGGTATAGTTCTGCATCCTTTCTGCAAATCCTTATTTTGTAAAATAACTTAGAAAAAACAGGTGTGGTCAAACAGTGTACCTACCTGTTTTTTTTGTTTGTTTACACTGGTTTAAACCATGTCAAATAGTTAACAAAGGAAAGGACAAGTACTTTTGTGTAGGATACAGAGACTCAGCATCACAACATGGGGCCCTAAGCAGGACAGAGAGACCACGCTTCCCTGGGAGCAGCAGCTCGAACCCCGGGCGGGTTCTCCACAGAAGGCTGGGGAGCCAGGAGCACCTCACCCAGTCCAGTCTCAGCCCTGCCCCAGCTCGGTTCTGCTGCTGGGCCTCCCCCGCCCCAGCTCCTCAGGAAGAGCCCCTGGAGCTAAGACTCAGGAGAGGGTCCTGTCCCTTGGGGCCCGTGGCCCGAGTCTGGGAGAAGAAATATCCTCCACTGAACACCGAGCACACAGGAGAGGGAAGGGACACCAGGGGAGGAAGAGGCAGGCACCCCAAGAGGAGGGCGGGCCGAGCCCCCAGCCTGCCCTGAGGGAGGCCCCTGCTACACAACGGCTAAATATTTAGAATATATTTATATCTATCTTTCTCCAATAACCAACAAGGACAGACTACAAACCAGCAAAAGTCTCCAGATAAAGGTGTAAGCCAAGTGTGGGGATTTGCAGGACCAAATACATACCCGCTACATACAGTTTGGTGACTCTCAAACCCTGCACAAAACAGTACTTTCTGGTCCCGGGTTTCTGCATCAGCAGATCTGCAGTGTTCTGTGGGGATCCACAGGGGCAGATCAACTGGCGATTAAGAAAGGTGGTTTCAGGGGCTTTGGATCTGCCCTCCCATGCCACCTTACAGGGGACGCTTTGCACCTGGAGCCGTGGCATCTGGAGAATGTAACTTCCGTGGGTGGGCCCTCTTGGCCCTTCCTGGCCTCCTGTCAGCCCAAGCGTCCACTCTTACCTTTTGTAGAATTTGTTCAGGGACTTCTGGTTGGAGCTTGTCTCCTGATGGTAATAGCACAGTGTGCCATTGATCTGGGTGTTCTTTAATGTCTACTTCTTCCTGTTAGAATTAATTCTGTTAGTAGGTCTTGTCCCACTCAGGGAATAATCAGGCATATACAGGCTTATGGAACTTGTCTCAGTGGATGTTGCCTTCCCTGAGGCCCAGTAGCCCCTGAGGCAACCTGGGTACAGGGTATAGTTCTGCATCCTTTCTGCAAATCCTTATTTTGTAAAATAACTTAGAAAAAACAGGTGTGGTCAAACAGTGTACCTACCTGTTTTTTTTGTTTGTTTACACTGGTTTAAACCATGTCAAATAGTTAACAAAGGAAAGGACAAGTACTTTTGTGTAGGATACAGAGACTCAGCATCACAACATGGGGCCCTAAGCAGGACAGAGAGACCACGCTTCCCTGGGAGCAGCAGCTCGAACCCCGGGCGGGTTCTCCACAGAAGGCTGGGGAGCCAGGAGCACCTCACCCAGTCCAGTCTCAGCCCTGCCCCAGCTCGGTTCTGCTGCTGGGCCTCCCCCGCCCCAGCTCCTCAGGAAGAGCCCCTGGAGCTAAGACTCAGGAGAGGGTCCTGTCCCTTGGGGCCCGTGGCCCGAGTCTGGGAGAAGAAATATCCTCCACTGAACACCGAGCACACAGGAGAGGGAAGGGACACCAGGGGAGGAAGAGGCAGGCACCCCAAGAGGAGGGCGGGCCGAGCCCCCAGCCTGCCCTGAGGGAGGCACTGCTTCCAGCTGCTCTTACAGAAGGAGAAAATCAGACAAAGGCAGAGGATCAGGTGGAGGGCAGTCATCCTATTCATATGCAGGAGCCTTTCCTCTGCCCTCCATCTTGCTTCCTCCATTTCGTTTTCCCAATTCGAGTATTCAGTTTCCTCCCTTCCTGCTACTCCCTTGCTCTGCCAGTCACTCCAAGCACTGGGCAGAGCCACTGGCGGCTGCTCTGGCGGGGCCGGGGCCGGGGCCCTACTCGGTGCTGCCTCAGCCCCAGCCTCTGGTGCTCTGACCAGCTGCAACCCAGGGCTGTGATGTGGGCAGATCCCCCTCCCTCAAGCTCACCTCCTTCTCCCTCGCAACCAACTCCACCCCACCCGCTTCAGGCATCAGCACCTCAGCTCCAAGCAGAGTCCTGTACCTACCTACTCTTGAACGGATACAGGACAGCCAGTAGTTTATCCTCAAAAGAAAACCAAGCCGTTAAAGAGGCTGGGCTCTACCGCTGGCTGGCTGAGTTTCCTCTGCTGTAGTGCTCAAGACAGCTTACTCCTCGGCCAGCAAAACCCCAGAAGAGCCTGGAGCAACTACCTTCTCCAAACGCCTGCCGCCTCTTCCCAGCCTGTACTGATTGGGTCTGACCTCCACCTGCAGTCTTCAGAGACTGGAGATCTGCGAGATGACGCAAAGTTGGCTGCACCTGGGCAGCCCGGCGTTCACCGGAGGTGAAGGGAAGACCCAGGCCTTCCCTTCCCAGGCTCTGAGCACTCTGTTGCTTTGTAGGTGCACCTGGGCACGCTAGCCGCTTAATGTTTTTGTTTTTCTTTTTTTAAACATTTATTTTTTATTTATTTATCTTTTGGGGGGTCGGGTTGGGGAGGGAGGGGGACAGGCGGGCCACTTCTATTGGTCTTTCATTTCTCTATGTTCATCCGTCTTTGTCCTTTGGCTCCCGTGGGCCTCCCATCGCGGTGGCGTCTGTCGTTGCAGAGCGCAGGCTCCCGTGGGCCTCCCATCGCGGTGGCGTCTGTCGTTGCAGAGCGCAGGCTCCGGGCGCACGCACTCCAGAGCTCCGGCTCGGTAATTGGACACATCAGTCCAGCCACTCCCTGGCACGTGGGAATCTTCCCAGGCCAGGGATCGAACCGGCGCCCCTTGCACTGCAAGGCGGTGTCCTTACCCACTGGACCATCAGGGGAAGCCCCGCTTGATGCTTTTTCAGCAGCTTTCCTCCTTGGTGCTGTTTCTTGACGGATAGCTGCACTCTGCGAATGGATGCTCACACAGAGAAAATGTGAGAAGAGCAATCCCTAAATCAAAGGGGGTAGTCCACAACCCAGGTTTCAAACTTAAAAGCTGAAGATGGTCTGTGGATTGCACGTCTCTAGGAAATGGCCTTCCCTCACTCCCCCATAAACGCAGAGGGAACTCGGGAAAGCCTCCAGAGGTGTGAGGGAGAAAGCAAGAACTTGAGGATTTCGGATGCAGTTCTGTCTCCTAGTTTGCTTTCCAGAAAGTAACAAGCAAATGCTGCAGTGACTGTCCACGACTCGTCAACTGTAGCCTAAAAGCCATGCGTGCTGCCTGGCTAGCAAGGAATCTATCCTGGTGGTTCTGACACTGTGGCCAGTGTGGTCAGGGTCCCCTAAGAGTTTCCCCGAGGGCTGAGAGCAGGCTTCTTATTGCAGAGGAGCCCCGGAGAGTCCAGGCTCTGTCTCACCACCTGGTGAACTCCCCTCACGAGGAGGCAGGTGAAGGAGGTGGCTGTATGTCCTTGAAGAAACCAAAGTGAGGAGGAGGTTGTCTGACACTCGCCCGGGCTGCCTGGGAGAGGAGAATTCAGGAGTACACAGGTCGAAACACCCAAGTCTTTGCTTCCTTTCTGAGCAGGTAGGGGCTTAATCTTCTGGTAGATGACCACAACATTTTAATCCTCCCCAGCAGAGACCAAAAATGAGCTCATCTTGACATCTGGGAAATTTCCAGGTAGAAAATATTCAGCCCAAGACCTCATATGGCATGTGGCCTTAGCACACCACAATGCTCGTTCCTCCAGGCAAACTTTAAGTAGACATACTTAAAAGCAGTTCAATGCTAATACCCTGCTAGTTTGCCTCACTCAAAAGAGAGTTAAAATTCTCAGGGAGGGAAAACCAAAATGTGTCCAGTCATATATATTTCCTTCAAGTCAGATGTGTGGGGTATGTTCTTCTGGGGTGAATTTTCCTGTTTTCTGCTCCCTCATTTCTCCTTTACACACTTGCCCCAACAAGGTAATCAGGGCTGATTTCATTAAGAATACAGGCCTATATACCTCCATGCGATCATATTAGACACAGGGGAAATGTCCCAACATCTCTATAAGGCAAGCTTTCTAGTCAGGGAGCAGTGGGTGTTATCCCCGGAGCCAGAGGACCCCCATTAAAATCAGGTTTGGCAGAGTGTGCTACAGTCATCCAAAACCCAACCATCATTAGCCAGTCCTAACAAAGAAACCCGTCAGACGTGGATCAACACAGAGGCGTGGGATCTAACCCAGGGTCTGGGACTCGAACTTCATGGATTCCCTGCATATGCCCATGGCTTTAACCTTCTGTATTGTCTCCCTTAGTGTTGAACTCTAACCTACTATCCAGGGTTATTAGGCAACATAGGCACAGGTGCATTTTAACACGGTTACTCACCCCAAAGACACCTGCTGTAGGATCTGTTTCTTCTTGCAGAATTAAAAGGAGCATTGAGGGGCCTGGAGAACCAGAGCAGGGAACAGGAACCCTACAGCTGATTCTGTACAGAAATTTACTCTAGGTGACCTCTCAGGGGCTGTGGCGAGGGCCCACACTATGCCAGCAGTTACAGTGCCCCTGGCAGGCTGTCACTAGACACAGAAAGGATAAGAAGAGAATACTATGAAACACTCTAGGTGCATATTTCAACAAGCTAGATAAAATGGACACATCTCTGGAGAGACAGGAAGAGGCTTCCAGCATCACTGAGCTGGCCTGGTGCTCCCCAAGGGAGGATGAAAGGGGCCTCTGCTAAGCCCATCCTGGAGCAGAGCTCCTAGCTGTTCAGAGTGATGCCTACTGAGGCCACCAGGAGAGATGCAGAAGGTATAGATGAGAGAGAAAGAAATGGTTTCTTCTTTATTTTTATGATATTTAGGGGTTTGTTTGAATGCAATACAAGACAAACTAACAAATAATGTATTGAGCTGAAATAAGTGCCAAGACTGGGGAACGTTAAGTTTTACCAGGCAGAAGCCAGGAAGCAAAAAAGGGGGCATTAGAAAACAAAGAGCAAAGGCAATTGGCAGACCTGCTAGTTGGCCACCAGCAGTTCCAGGAGCAGGCAGAGGCTGGCAGAGCCAGGAATCCCTTCCCACCAGCAGACTTCGGTCCCGTTTGCCCCCACAGTGCTCACTGTGAGATGGTCACACATAAAGAGGGACCCACTCTCCCCAGAATGGAAGTCCCCCAAGCCCTTCTCCCAGCCACAGCCTCTTGCCCAGCAACAGCTGCTGGTCTGAACCGTGCACACGGCACACCCTTCCTGACGCTGGTCTGTGCATCTGCTGCTCATCCATGTGTCCACATCCACACATTCAGCCAGAGTTGGTGGTTTTAAAAAATCATCTCATATGCTATTTATTGGGCTGCGGGCTTGGGTTCATTCCCTTAACCACGCGCATCAGAAGTCTTTCCAGGTCAGTACATAGACCTCTATCTTCTTGGTTTTTAATTGCTTTCTTGTATTCATGATGTGAATTTTTTTTTCCCACCATTCCTCTACTGAATGGACACTTTAGTGACTTGATTTTTCTCCAGACAAGGCTGCAGTGAACATCACAGAGCTTGATCGCTGTGCACGTGTGACTTCCTGTGAGCGGGATCCATTCCTAGAGGAAGGGCTGTGGGCTCCGGGGGCAGGTGGAGTAAAGCGTGGGGGTGCTGTGCAACTGCCCCCAAACAAGGCTGGTCAATGCACACTCCCCCCAAGAGCGTGTGGGGAAGCCCAGCCTCACTACATTCTTGCTGACGTTGGCTATCACTGATCTTGAAAAATGTTGCCTACCTCATAGATAAATGGTATTTCACTGGAGTTTTAATGTGCATTTCTGAAGTCAATGGAAAAATGAGGGGAAAAAAATTAACATGTATATTGGCTATTTGGATCTCTTCTATAGGTATCATTGGCCTATTTTCCCATCCATTGCTTGTCTTTTATTGACTTGTTGACACTATTTATATTCTGTATTATTTCTATTAACCCCATTATCAGATATGTTGAAAATATTCTTGACCAATCTACTCCTCATCTCAGTAAATCTTTTTTGTTATCTTTATTTACATAGAAGTTTTACTTTGTTTGTTGTCTAATTTGTTGGTGTTTTCATTTCTGGTTTCTGGGTTTTGTGTCTTGCTGAGAAAGGCTGAGCCACTAATTATCTACAGGGCACTTTCATTTCTATTTTCTCATGGAGGCCTGGGCCACAGGGACTCAGTGAAGCGCATAGCGTCTCTACTAGACATAAGAAAAAGAAAGATCAGGGAGGGTAAGTGACTTATCTCAGGTCACACAGCAACTATGGGGAAAACTTAGAGCTGGAATTGGGATTCTCAGGCCCAGGCTAAAACTCCTGACAGCCAGGGTCAATCAGCTAGTACACATGCTCACTGCATTCCTGGCAGGTCACCTGGATGTCTTTTGTCATTAGAAAGCAATAGCCCATGTTTCCCATGTTTCCCTATCCGGGAACAGATCTGCCGCCTTGGGGCACCCACTTGCTGCTCCCGGTGCTGCATTCAGGACTCCCAGGTATCTCTGTTTCCTGTCCCCTGACAGGCCTCCAGGAACGTAGAATAGCCCTTTAGAGGTCCTCTTTGATCCTGGTCTCCCAGCACATCTGGTCATCCTCACTGCATCAGATCTTCAACTATATGCAGGGTAAGCAATGCAACGTTAACTTTCCCAAGTCCAAAGACAGCTCTTTTGTGTGGTGACGGACACAATAAGATGTCATGGGGGGACAGGATGCCGAGTCTTCAAGGGCTCCATGAGCAGTGACTTTGGCGATGGTCTTTGGAAGAGTCATCCAGTTAGAAAGGAAATCTAGGAGAGTGAACGGTATGAAGACAGAGGGGACAAAAATTCAGAGCATTCTGAGGCTGACCAGAGGAAGAGGGCAAGAGGCAGAGGTAGGAAGGGTTGACTTCCCAAAGGAGAGTCCCTGACCACATGGCTGGGAGCTTAGCCTTTGCTACAGAGCTGGCAGAGGCGGGTACCTCCAAGTACAGTCCAGGAGCCCCAGCCTCAGAGCAACACTGCTGATATGCAGATCAGGGTCATCCCAGGCCCAAAGTAGGAACCTGAACAGGAAACAGGCTCTCTAGGGGATTCTGATGCTCACCTTTATCTGAGGCCACTGCTCTCCAAGGCTTAAGTGACCATCATCTAGTAAATCTTTTTGTTTTTAAAGAAGTTTTACTTTGTTTGTTGTCTAATTTGTTGGTGTTTTCATTTCTGGTTTCTGGGTTTTGTGTCTTGCTGAGAAAGGCTGAGCCACTAATTATCTACAGGGCACTTTCATTTCTATTTTCTCATGGAGGCCTGGGCCACAGGGACTCAGTGAAGCGCATAGCGTCTCTACTAGACATAAGAAAAAGAAAGATCAGGGAGGGTAAGTGACTTATCTCAGGTCACACAGCAACTATGGGGAAAACTTAGAGCTGGAATTGGGATTCTCAGGCCCAGGCTAAAACTCCTGACAGCCAGGGTCAATCAGCTAGTACACATGCTCACTGCATTCCTGGCAGGTCACCTGGATGTCTTTTGTCATTAGAAAGCAATAGCCCATGTTTCCCATGTTTCCCTATCCGGGAACAGATCTGCCGCCTTGGGGCACCCACTTGCTGCTCCCGGTGCTGCATTCAGGACTCCCAGGTATCTCTGTTTCCTGTCCCCTGACAGGCCTCCAGGAACGTAGAATAGCCCTTTAGAGGTCCTCTTTGATCCTGGTCTCCCAGCACATCTGGTCATCCTCACTGCATCAGATCTTCAACTATATGCAGGGTAAGCAATGCAACGTTAACTTTCCCAAGTCCAAAGACAGCTCTTTTGTGTGGTGACGGACACAATAAGATGTCATGGGGGGACAGGATGCCGAGTCTTCAAGGGCTCCATGAGCAGTGACTTTGGCGATGGTCTTTGGAAGAGTCATCCAGTTAGAAAGGAAATCTAGGAGAGTGAACGGTATGAAGACAGAGGGGACAAAAATTCAGAGCATTCTGAGGCTGACCAGAGGAAGAGGGCAAGAGGCAGAGGTAGGAAGGGTTGACTTCCCAAAGGAGAGTCCCTGACCACATGGCTGGGAGCTTAGCCTTTGCTACAGAGCTGGCAGAGGCGGGTACCTCCAAGTACAGTCCAGGAGCCCCAGCCTCAGAGCAACACTGCTGATATGCAGATCAGGGTCATCCCAGGCCCAAAGTAGGAACCTGAACAGGAAACAGGCTCTCTAGGGGATTCTGATGCTCACCTTTATCTGAGGCCACTGCTCTCCAAGGCTTAAGTGATGGTCTTGAGGAAACCTGAGACTCTCTAAGATGCAGGCGAAGTTTGTGTCTGGTCTGAGGACAGGGTGCTCACTACCACGTAACTCAAACAAAGTTCGTGACCTGGGCTGGTGGGGATTGCTCCTTGGTGGAGGGTATTGAGGTGGAAAAGGTGGTTGACCAGGGATGTGGAGATCACAGCGGCCCTGAGGGGTGCCCTAGGCCACCTCAGCAGAGCCTCTGATGTCTTTGTCTGAGACATCAGAGCACACTGTTTGCCCTGTAATTTCTGTCTACCTGGATATTCTTTCCATCTCCTTAGATATATGCATTTTATAACCCTGACCTTTGTGTTTTAGCAAAACGTTTTGAACTTTTTGCTATCATGGATACCAACCGAAACTGATCAAGAACTAGAAATTCTGATCAGAACCATAACCAGCAAAGAGATCGAATCAATCATCAAAAATTTACCAACAAGGGCAAACCCAGGACCAGATAGTTTCACTGGTGAGTTCTATCAAACATTTAAGGAATTAACCAGATCCATCTCAACTCATTAAAAAAATAGAAGATGAGGGGACACACTTCTCTACTCATTCTAGGAGGGCAACATTACCTCAATACCAGCATTAGACAAGGACATTATAAGAAAAGAAAACTACAGACCAATATCCCTTAGGAACAGAGATGCAAACATACTCAACAAAACGCTAGCAAACCAAATCCGCAAACATATTAAAGTGATTACACACCACGACCAAGTGGGCTTTATCTCAGAAATGGAAAGAACAAAATCAGAGCATTCTGAGGCTGACCAGAGGAAGAGGGCAAGAGGCAGAGGTAGGAAGGGTTGACTTCCCAAAGGAGAGTCCCTGACCACATGGCTGGGAGCTTAGCCTTTGCTACAGAGCTGGCAGAGGCGGGTACCTCCAAGTACAGTCCAGGAGCCCCAGCCTCAGAGCAACACTGCTGATATGCAGATCAGGGTCATCCCAGGCCCAAAGTAGGAACCTGAACAGGAAACAGGCTCTCTAGGGGATTCTGATGCTCACCTTTATCTGAGGCCACTGCTCTCCAAGGCTTAAGTGATGGTCTTGAGGAAACCTGAGACTCTCTAAGATGCAGGCGAAGTTTGTGTCTGGTCTGAGGACAGGGTGCTCACTACCACGTAACTCAAACAAAGTTCGTGACCTGGGCTGGTGGGGATTGCTCCTTGGTGGAGGGTATTGAGGTGGAAAAGGTGGTTGACCAGGGATGTGGAGATCACAGCGGCCCTGAGGGGTGCCCTAGGCCACCTCAGCAGAGCCTCTGATGTCTTTGTCTGAGACATCAGAGCACACTGTTTGCCCTGTAATTTCTGTCTACCTGGATATTCTTTCCATCTCCTTAGATATATGCATTTTATAACCCTGACCTTTGTGTTTTAGCAAAACGTTTTGAACTTTTTGCTATCATGGATACCAACCGAAACTGATCAAGAACTAGAAATTCTGATCAGAACCATAACCAGCAAAGAGATCGAATCAATCATCAAAAATTTACCAACAAGGGCAAACCCAGGACCAGATAGTTTCACTGGTGAGTTCTATCAAACATTTAAGGAATTAACCAGATCCATCTCAACTCATTAAAAAAATAGAAGATGAGGGGACACACTTCTCTACTCATTCTAGGAGGGCAACATTACCTCAATACCAGCATTAGACAAGGACATTATAAGAAAAGAAAACTACAGACCAATATCCCTTAGGAACAGAGATGCAAACATACTCAACAAAACGCTAGCAAACCAAATCCGCAAACATATTAAAGTGATTACACACCACGACCAAGTGGGCTTTATCTCAGAAATGGAAAGATGGTTCAACACATGAAAATCAATCTACCACACCACGTCCACAGAACAACAGAATCTCATATGATTAACCCAACCGATGCAGTAAAAAAAAAAAAAAAGCCCTTAACAAATCTAACATGCTTGTGCAATAAAACATCCAAAAAACTAGAAACTAAAATGAGCACCCTCAACATAATTAAGAGCATATATAAAAACTCACAGCTAACTCTGATAAAACACTGAAAACGCCCTCCCCCACCATCCCCTTACACAGGAACAAAGCAAGGATGTTGGCTCTCAGCTCTTCTACTCAACCTTATACTGGAGGTCCTAGTCAGAGCAATCATGAAGAAAAAGAAATAAAAGGCACCCAAATTACAAGGAAGAAATAACTTTCTCTAGTCAAAGATGACATAATCTTATATACAGAAAAACCCTAAAATCTAAAACCCCTCCCACAAATATAGTAGAGGTAATATATATTCAGCAGAATCACGGGATACAAAACCAACAAACAAAACTCAAGTGTATTTCTATACAAGAGCAGTAAACAAAAGAAAAAAAAAGAGATAAACAACCTAAAAAGAAAAATTTTAAGTAATTGTTTTTGTGATAGCATCGAAATGAATAACATACTTGGGAAGCAAGTTAACCAAAGAGATGAAAGACATAAACACTGAAAACCATGGCACACTGAAGAAAGAAATTAAGAACACTAAATAAATTCAAAGACAACTGTGTTCACATTTAATATTGTTAAAATGACAATACCCCTGAGGTGATCAATAAAATCAGCATAAACCCACCCTTAGAGAAATGAAAGATTCACATGGAAATTTCTGGTGAGTTCTATCAAACATTTAAGGAATTAACCAGATCCAGCTCAACTCATTAAAAAAATAGAAGAGGAGGGGACACACTTCTCTACTCATTCTAGGAGGGCAACATTACCTCAATACCAGCATTAGACAAGGACATTATAAGAAAAGAAAACTACAGACCAATATCCCTTAGGAACAGAGATGCAAACATACTCAACAAAACGCTAGCAAACCAAATCCGCAAACATATTAAAGTGATTACACACCACGACCAAGTGGGCTTTATCTCAGAAATGGAAAGATGGTTCAACACATGAAAATCAATCTACCACACCACGTCCACAGAACAACAGAATCTCATATGATTAACCCAACCGATGCAGTAAAAAAAAAAAAAAAGCCCTTAACAAATCTAACATGCTTGTGCAATAAAACATCCAAAAAACTAGAAACTAAAATGAGCACCCTCAACATAATTAAGAGCATATATAAAAACTCACAGCTAACTCTGATAAAACACTGAAAACGCCCTCCCCCACCATCCCCTTACACAGGAACAAAGCAAGGATGTTGGCTCTCAGCTCTTCTACTCAACCTTATACTGGAGGTCCTAGTCAGAGCAATCATGAAGAAAAAGAAATAAAAGGCACCCAAATTACAAGGAAGAAATAACTTTCTCTAGTCAAAGATGACATAATCTTATATACAGAAAAACCCTAAAATCTAAAACCCCTCCCACAAATATAGTAGAGGTAATATATATTCAGCAGAATCACGGGATACAAAACCAACAAACAAAACTCAAGTGTATTTCTATACAAGAGCAGTAAACAAAAGAAAAAAAAAGAGATAAACAACCTAAAAAGAAAAATTTTAAGTAATTGTTTTTGTGATAGCATCGAAATGAATAACATACTTGGGAAGCAAGTTAACCAAAGAGATGAAAGACATAAACACTGAAAACCATGGCACACTGAAGAAAGAAATTAAGAACACTAAATAAATTCAAAGACAACTGTGTTCACATTTAATATTGTTAAAATGACAATACCCCTGAGGTGATCAATAAATTCAGTCTCTATCAAAACCCCAGAGGCCTTCATTAGAGAAATAAAAAAGATGATTCTCAGATTCACATGGAATTTCAAGAGATGCTGAATAGCCAAATCAAATTTGAAAAAAATAACCAAACAAAGAAGTGAAATTGGAGTCACACTTCTCAATTTCACAACTTACTACAAAGCTAAGAAATGAAAACATGTGGTACTGGCATAAGAATAGATTCAGAGGTCAATAGAAAAGAGTTCAGGAAAAACCTTCACATCTGCAGTCAACATGCCAAGACCATCCAATAGGGAGAAACAGGCTTTTCAACACATGGTGTTAAGAGAACTGGATATCCATATACAGAAGAATGAAGTCAGACTCATACTTCATACCATATACAAAAATTAACTCAAAATGGACTGAAGACCTAAATATAAAGGACAAAACTATAAAACTCTCAGAGGAATCCATATGACCTGGACTTGATAATGTCATCAAAACCTATGCCAAGACCAGTGTCTACGTATGTAATCAAAACCACAAGGGAAACTTCTCTGGAAGTCCAGTGGTTAAAACTCCATGTTCCCAATACAGAGGACCCGGGTTTAATCCCTGGTCAGGGAACTAGATCCCACGTGCCACAGCTAAAACCCAGCACAGCCAAATAAATAAATAAATACATTTTAAAAATTAAAAGCACTTTAAAAAAAAAACCACAAGGAACTGAAAAATAAATTAGATTTCATCAAAACTTAAACACTGTGGTGCAAAGAATACCATCAAGAGAATGAAAACAGCACATGGCAGGACACATTTGCAAACCATGCACGCAGGTGTGAAGCATCTAAAATATGTCTGTGTATGTCTTATAATTCAACAGAAATATAAACTATCAAAAGTCTCCAGATAAAGGTGTAAGCCAAGTGTGGGGATTTGCAGGACCAAATACACACCCGCTACATACAGTTTGGTGACTCTCAAACCCTGCACAAAACAGTACTTTCTGGTCCCGGGTTTCTGCATCAGCAGATCTGCAGTGTTCTGTGGGGATCCACAAGGGCAGATCAACTGGCGATTAAGAAAGGTGGTTTCAGGGGCTTTGGATCTGCCCTCCCATGCCACCTTACAGGGGACGCTTTGCACCCGGAGCCGTGGCGTCTGGACAGTGTAACTCCCATGGGTGGGCCCTCTTGGCCCTTCCTGGCCTCCCGTCAGCCCAAGCGTCCACTCTTACCTTTTGTAGAATTTGTTCAGGGACTTCTGGTTGGAGTTTGTCTCCTGATGGTAATAGCACAGTGTGCCATCGATCTGGGTATTCTTTAATGTCTACTTCTTCCTGTTAGAATTAATTCTGTTAGTAGGTCTTGTCCCACCCAGGGAATAATCAGGCATATACAGGCTTATAGAGAGAGCTGTGCTTTAAGTGTGAGTTTTTCTCTCAATTGTGTAGATCAGAGGTAAAAAGGGGGAGGGCACGCGTACAAACACCCTGGGTAGATCCTGGCCCTCTAGACGTGCAGGAACTTGTCTCAGTGGATGTTGCCTTCCCTGAGGCCCAGTAGCCCCTGAGGCAACCTGGGTACAGGGTATAGTTCTGCATCCCTTCCGCAAATTCTTATTTTGCAAAGCGACTTAACCAGTCTGGGTCAAATATCATACCTGCCTACTTTTTTTTCCGCTTTGTTTATATACTGGTTTGTGTGCATGCGTGTGGGCTAAGTAGCTTCAGTTGTGTCTGATGTTTCTGTGATGCCCCCATGGACTGTAGCCCACCAGGCTCCTCTGTCCATGGGATTCTCCAGGCAAGAACACTGGAGTGGGCTGCCGTGCCCTCCTCCATGGGATCTTCCCAACCCAGGGATCACACTGGCATCTCCTGTGGCTCCGGCACTGCAGGCGGAGTCTCTACCGCTGAGCCACAGGGATGCCCTTATACTGGTTTCATCCACATCAAACGCAGTTAACAAAGGAAAGGACAAGTACTTTTGTGTAGGATACAGAGACTCAGCATCACAACATGGGGCCCTAAGCAGGGCAGAGAGACCACGCTTCCCTGGAAGCAGCAGCTCGAACCCCGGGCGGGTTCTCCACAGAAGACTGGGGAGCCAGGAGCACCTCACCCAGTCCAGTCTCAGCCCTGCCCCAGCTCGGTTCTGCTGCTGGGCCTCCCCCGCCCCAGCTCCTCAGGAAGAGCCCCTGGAGCTAAGACTCAGGAGAGGGTCCTGTCCCTTGGGGCCCGTGGCCCGAGTCTGGGAGAAGAAATATCCTCCACTGAACACCGAGCACACAGGAGAGGGAAGGGACACCAGGGGAGGAAGAGGCAGGCACCCCAAGAGGAGGGCGGGCCGAGCCCCCAGCCTGCCCTGAGGGAGGCACTGCTTCCAGCTGCTCTTACAGAAGGAGAAAATCAGACAAAGGCAGAGGATCAGGTGGAGGGCAGTCATCCTATTCATATGCAGGAGCCTTTCCTCTGCCCTCCATCTTGCTTCCTCCACTTCATTTTCCCAGAGTATTCAGTCAGGTTACATTTGCAAGGTTTCCTCCCTTCCTGCTACTCCCCTGCTCTGCCAGTCACTCCAGGCGCTTGGCATGGTAGAGGGGCTGCTCTATGGGACCCAGTGACTGACACCTGGCACTGCCCAGCCCCAGCCTCTGCCAGCCAGGGCTGAAATGTGGGCTTATCTCCTCCCCTGAATCACCGCTCCCACCCCCAACCTCCCCTCTTTCACTGTGTCAGCATCTCAGCTCCAAGGATAGGCCTGCACCTACCTACTCTTGAGCTGAGGTAGGACAGCCAATTCATCCTCAAAAGAAAACCAAGCCGTTGAAGAGGCTGGGCTCTGCCGCTGGCTGGCCGAGTTTCCTCTGCTGTAGTGCTCAAGACAGCTTACTCCTCGGCCAGCAAAACCCCAGAAGAGCCTGGAGCTACTACCTTCTCCAAACGCCTGCTGCCTCTTCCCAGCGTTCATGGATCACGCCCTTCGTGACACTGCGAGACGCTGCAACATTGGCTGCACCTGGGCAACCAATGGCAACCAATCAGGCACTCACTGGAGATGAGGCAAAGCCCTGGGACCTACCAATCAGTGGTCCAAGCACACTTGTTTCTTTATAGGCAGCAGCTGGGCCACTCACCTAACGATCATGCCAGCTGCTGGGCTGCCAAGGACTCTGTCCTGGTGGTTCTGGGTATGTAGCCCATGTGGTCAGGGCCCCTAGGAGTTTCCCTGAGGGCTGAGTGCAGGCTTCTTATTGCAGGGCAGACCAGGAGAGTCCAGGCTCTGCCTCATCACCTGGTGAACTCCCCTCACGAGGAGGCAGGTGAAGGAGGTGGCTGTATGTCCTTGAAGAAACCAAAGTGAGGAGGAGGCTGCCTGACACTCGCCCGGGCTGCCTGGGAGAGGAGAATTCAGGAGTACACAGGTCGAAACACCCAAGTCTTTGCTTCCTTTCTGAGCAGGTAGGGGCTTAATCTTCTGGTAGATGACCACATTTTAATTCTCCCTAGCAGAGATCAAAACCAAGGTTATCTTGACATCTGGGAAATTTCCAGGTAGAAAATATTCAGCCCAAGACCTCATATGGCACGTGGCATTAACACCACCACAATCTTTGCTCCTCGTGGCAAACTTTCCTTTTTATATATAGACACACTTAAAGGAATCCAATGCCAATGCCCTGCTAGTTTGGCTCATGCAAAAGAGAGTTAAAATTCTCAGGGAGGAAAAACCAAAATGTGCCCAGATGTATAAACTTCCCATAGGACAGACATAGGGTACATTCTTCTGGGGTGAACATAGGGTGAATTTTCCTGTCTTCTACTCCTGTGCTTTTCCTTTACGCACTTGTCCCAACAAGATAATCAGGGCTGGTTTCTTTAAGAATACCCACCTCTGTGTGTGTGTGTGTGTGTGTGTGTGTGTATGTAACTTAGCCATAAAAAAGAAAAAAATAATGCCATTGGCAGCAACATGAATGGACCTAGAGATTGTCATACTATGTGAAGTTAGTCATAAATAGAAAGACAAATATCACGATATCGCTTATATATGGAATTTACAAAAAATATGTAAATGAACTTAACTATAAAAGGTAAATAGATTCACAGACATAGAAAACAAACTTATGGTTACTAAAGGGGAGAGGAGGGTAAAAATTAGGAATTTGGGATTAACGTAAACACACTACTATATACAAAACATATAAACAAAAGGACCTACTGTATAGCACAAAGAACTACATTTAGTATTCATAATAAGCTATAATGAAAAGAATCTGAGAAAGAATGTATATATGTATACATGCACACCAACATATCTGAATCACTTTGCTGTACACCTGAAACTAACACAACATTGGAAATCAACTATACATCAGTAGTATTTAGGGACTTCCCCTGTGGTCCAATGGCGAAGACTCTGGGTTCCTAATGCTGGGGGACTGGGTTCTATCCCTGGTCAGGGAACCAGATCTCGCGTGCACAACTAAGACCCTGCTGCAGCCAAATAAATTTTAAAAATATTTTTAAAAATAATATTAAAAACAAGAAAACCACATTAAATATAAAGACATACGTAGGATAAAAGTAAAAGAATGGAAAAAAGATATTCCATGTAAACAGTAATCAAAAAAACCCAGCTGGAGTGCTGGATTAATATCAGATAAATAGGTATCAGAACAAGGAATATTTCTAGGGCTACTGAATAGTATCACAAAATGATGGGTCAATGATTCAAGCAGACAATTATTCTAAATGTATATGCAGCACTTTAGAGCAGACATTTAGAAAACATGAAACAAAACTGATAGAACTGGAAGAAGAGACAGAAAGTCTGGGGTGGCGCTTCTCTTCAGTAGCAGATTGTACAAGTACTAGTAGGAAGTCAGTGAGAACACAGAAGACCTGAGCAAAGCTAGAACAATGAATCCATGATCTGAGCTTCTACCTTAAGGAACTAGAGGAAGAATATTTAAATCCTTAGTAATCCAAAGATAATAACAGAAATGAATGAAACCCAGAAAATGTTGGAGAAAAATCATTGTCAAAAGCTGTTTCATGAAAAAAATAATAATAAAACATGCAAGAGAAAAGAAAGACACAAATTACAAATGTCAAGAATCAAAGAGTGGACATCACCACCAAGCTGATAGACACTTAAAGGATAGAATGAGAATACTATGAAACACTCTGGGGGCTTAACTGCACATCTCTGGAGAGACAAGAAGATGCTTCTAGCCTCACTGAGCTGACCGATGTCTCCTTATGCGAGGAAGAAAACCATGTGAAGCAGAGCTGCAGCAGCTCAGGGACCTCTGCTAAGTCCGACCTGGACCAAACCCCCAGCTGCCCTTCAGACGCATGAGTGAGCCCTCCTGAGGCCACCAGGTCAGCTGCATGAGGTGCAGATGAGAGAGAGAAAGAAATGGTTTTAACATTTTTATTAAAATTTGGCTTTGTGATATATTATTTGTTTGAATTCCACACAAGAAAAACTAATAATATATTAGGCTGAGATATACATCAAGGCTGGGGAAAGTTGGGTTTTTCCGGGCAGAAGCCAGGAAGCAAAAAAAGGCGTTTAGAAAGAAATGAAGAGCACTGGCAGTTAGCAGACCTGCTAGTTGGCCACCAGCAGTTCCAGGAGCAGGCAGAGGCTGGCAGAGCCAAGAATCCCTTCCCACCAGCAGACTTCGGTCCCGTTTGCCCCCACAGCGCTCACTGTGAGATGGTCACACATAAAGAGGGACCCACTCTCCCCAGAATGGAAGTCCCCCAAGCCCGTCTCCCAGCCACAGTCTCTTTCCCAGCAACAGCTGCTGGTCTGAACCGTGCACACGGCACACCCTTCCTGACGCTGGTCTGTGCATCTGCTGCTCATCCATGTGTCCACTCATTCGCCCATTCAGCCAGAGTTGGTGGTTTTAAAAAATCATCTCATATGCTATTTATTGGGCTGCAGGCTTGGGTTCATTCCCTTAACCACGCATATCAGAAGTCTTTCCAGGTCAGTGCTTAGAGCCCTGTCTCCTTGGTTTTTAATTGCTTTATTATCCTGAATGTTCATTGGAAGGACTGATGCTGAAACTGAAGCTCCAATACTTTGGCCACCTGATGCAAAGAGACAACTCATTGGAAAAGATTCTGGTGTTGGGGAAAAACAGAAGGCAGAAGAAGGGGATGACAGAGTAAGAGATAGTTGGATGGCATCACTGAGTCAATGGACAAGAGTTTGAGCAAAGCCCGGAAGATGGTAAAAGACAGGGAAGCCTGATGTGCTGCAGTCCATGGGGTCGCAAAGAGTCACAAAGAGATATGACTGAGTGACCAAACTGACTGTATTCATGATGTGAATATTCCCTAATTTTTTCACCATTCCTCTACTGAATGGACACTTTAGTGACTTGATTTTTCTCCAGAGAAGGCTGCAGTGAACATCACAGAGCTTGATCACTGTGCACGTGTGACTTCCTGTGAGCGGGATCCATTCCTAGAGAAAGGGCTGCTGGCTCCAGGGGCAGGTGGAGTAAATCATGGGGTGCTGTGCAACTGCCCCAAGGCTGGTCAATGTGCACTCCACCATATATTATTTGTTTGAATTCCACACAAGAAAAACTAATAATATATTAGGCTGAGATATACATCAAGGCTGGGGAAAGTTGGGTTTTTCCGGGCAGAAGCCAGGAAGCAAAAAAAGGCGTTTAGAAAGAAATGAAGAGCACTGGCAGTTAGCAGACCTGCTAGTTGGCCACCAGCAGTTCCAGGAGCAGGCAGAGGCTGGCAGAGCCAAGAATCCCTTCCCACCAGCAGACTTCGGTCCCGTTTGCCCCCACAGCGCTCACTGTGAGATGGTCACACATAAAGAGGGACCCACTCTCCCCAGAATGGAAGTCCCCCAAGCCCGTCTCCCAGCCACAGTCTCTTTCCCAGCAACAGCTGCTGGTCTGAACCGTGCACACGGCACACCCTTCCTGACGCTGGTCTGTGCATCTGCTGCTCATCCATGTGTCCACTCATTCGCCCATTCAGCCAGAGTTGGTGGTTTTAAAAAATCATCTCATATGCTATTTATTGGGCTGCAGGCTTGGGTTCATTCCCTTAACCACGCATATCAGAAGTCTTTCCAGGTCAGTGCTTAGAGCCCTGTCTCCTTGGTTTTTAATTGCTTTATTATCCTGAATGTTCATTGGAAGGACTGATGCTGAAACTGAAGCTCCAATACTTTGGCCACCTGATGCAAAGAGACAACTCATTGGAAAAGATTCTGGTGTTGGGGAAAAACAGAAGGCAGAAGAAGGGGATGACAGAGTAAGAGATAGTTGGATGGCATCACTGAGTCAATGGACAAGAGTTTGAGCAAAGCCCGGAAGATGGTAAAAGACAGGGAAGCCTGATGTGCTGCAGTCCATGGGGTCGCAAAGAGTCACAAAGAGATATGACTGAGTGACCAAACTGACTGTATTCATGATGTGAATATTCCCTAATTTTTTCACCATTCCTCTACTGAATGGACACTTTAGTGACTTGATTTTTCTCCAGACAAGGCTGCAGTGAACATCACAGAGCTTGATCACTGTGCACGTGTGACTTCCTGTGAGCGGGATCCATTCCTAGAGAAAGGGCTGCTGGCTCCAGGGGCAGGTGGAGTAAATCATGGGGGTGCTGTGCAACTGCCCCCAAACAAGGCTGGTCAATGTGCACTCCCACCAAGAGCGTGTGGGGAAGCCCAGCCTCACTACATTCTTGCTGACGTTGGCTATCACTGATCTTGAAAAATGTTCCCTACCTCATAGATAAATGGTATTTCACTGGAGTTTTAATGTGCATTTCTGAAGTCAATGGAAAAATGAGGGGAAAAAAATTGACATGTGTATTGGCTATTTGGATCTCTTCTATAGGTATCATTGGCCTATTTTCCCATTTATTGCTTGTCTTTTATTGATTTGTTGGCACTATTTATATTCTATATTATGTTTATTAACCCCATTATCAGATATGTTGAAAACATTCTCTACCAATCTACCATATCCCTCTCAATGTTCTTTTTTGGCATCTCTATTTACACAGAAATTTTACTTTGTTGTCCAGTTTGTTGGTGTTTTCATTTCTGGTTTCTGGGTTTTGTATCTTGCTGAGGAAGGCTGAGCCACTAATTGTCTACAGGGCACTTTCATTTCTATTTTCTCATGCAGGCCTGGGCCAGAGGGACTCCGTGTGGTGCATAGTGTCTCCACCAGAGATAAGAAAAGAAAGGCCATAGAGAGTAAGGACTTACCTCAGGGCACACAGAGACTGGGTAAGAGTTGGAGCCGGCACTGGGGCTCTCAGGGTCTCAGACCCAGGCTACCACTCCTGGCTGTCAAGTTAAGTGGCTAATACCACCCCCCACACACACACACTCACAGCATTCCTGGCAGGTCACCTGCGTGTCTCTTGTCATTAGAAAGCTGTAGCACGTGCCCCCCTTGGGGTACCCACGTATCACTGCACCCACCTGTTGAGACCCCCGGGTATCTCTGTTCCTGTGCCTCGACAGGACTCCAGGGATGCGGGGCTGCCCCTGTGCCCTCTTAACCTCATCTCCAGGTCAAGCACTTCAATCCTTGGTGGTCCTCCTGGGACCTGGTCTCCTAGCACATCTGGCCACCCTCATCAGATTTTCAACAGTATGCAGGATCTGCAATGTGGCATTTGCTTTTTCACATCCCACCTAGTTGATGGTACCCCTTCAGTGGTAAGAGGGAAACAGATGTCATGGGGGGGACAGGATGCAGAGTCCTCAGGGCTTCGTGAGCAGTGGCTTTGGAGATGGTCCTTGGAGGAGTCATTCAGATGGAAAGGAAACCCAGGAGTGACTGGCAGGACGGAGAGGACGAAAAGTCAGAGTTCCCCGTGACAGGCCGGAGGCAGGTGCCAAGGTAGAGGAAGGAAGGATGGCACCCAAGTGCAGAGTCCCTGACTGCTCAGCCAGGAGCTGAGACTGTATCCTACAGCCCCCAGTTCTTCCTGGGAGCCGGCAGACAGGCTACCTCCAAGCACAGCAGAATTAGGGACAGGGACTGCACAGGAAGCAGGCTCTCTAGGGGACTCTGATGCTTACTTATGTCTGAGGCCACTGCCCTCGAAAGCTCACCATTGGCCTTTCAGAAACCCAAGAATCTCTAAGATATTAAAGAAGTTTGTGTCTGACCTTGGAGGAGGGTGCTCAACTTCCCTGCAATTCTCACAAAGTCCCTGGCCCAGGATGGCGGGGACACCTCCCTGGTGGAGCATGTTGAGGTAGAGAACAGGTCTGCCAGGCCCAGGGTGGGTCGAAGAGGTCAACTGTGGTCCTGAGGGGTGGCCACAAGAACCTGCTTCCACTCCAGAGATCAGAGGAAGCTGCTCGTCCACTTACTTCTATCCACTTAGCCAATCCGACAGCTTGGGTTCTCTCCAAGAGGCCTCCCTGTTCCTGGCAGGGACCCTTCCTATGCCCGCCATGTCTTCAGGGTCCACCCCCATCTCAGTTCGTTCCTCACTTGCAGCCCTCTGAGGTTAATCAGATGCTCACCATGTGTCTAGCAGTACGCCAAGCTCTCTTTGGAATTTCTCACTGAATTCTCAGCACTAGAGGTAGGTGTGGGCTTATCCCAAGGCTCAGAGTAGTTAAGTCACTCTCTCAAGATCACACAGCTGGTGAGGGTTATTTCTGCCTCCTGAACCTGTGGGATACCTGACCATTTTGGTCTGCTGACTCTAGATGTTTGAAGGATGAATCAGTGAATGATTGCTGTGTTCCAAAGCTGAGTAGGAAGACACTCTACTCTCCTGGAAACACAGACATTTGGAAGCCTAACATTTTCCACGTGTTGTTTACATGCCAGGCACCCTGCCGGGCTCTTTGCATATTTATCTCATTTAATCCTCTCAGCCAGGAGGCTGGTTCTATTAATCATGCCTATTGTGCAGATGAGGAGGGCAAGGCTCAGAAAGGTTTGGCCCTTGCCCCAGGTCTCAGAGCCAGCAGGTGACCAAGCTTGCTTTGGCTGCAGGACGTTACTAATGACCACCACGAAGCACAGGATGACCCGGGGTCTGTCTCAGCTGTGAGGGTGCTCGACGCATGTGGGTGGGAGTGCCCTGGGTTCACATGGGGCGCAATGTGGGGAGGTGGGGTGACCCTGCCTTGGAAAGCCACAGTGATGCTGCCGGGGGTGAGGAACAAGGATCCCAGACTGGCATCACTGCCTCCTGGGGCAGAGGAACTTGGCGAAGGCTTTGCCTATAGCCCAAACTTTGGGAAATCCTGAAGCGACTGTGTGAGCCTGCACACACCAATGGTCTGCCCTCATTTCCCCTCCTGCCTCTGGGCTCCTGGCACCTTGAGACCATGGCAGGGAGACCTCAGCCCCCGTGCTCCTGAACACGCAACCCCAGCCCCAGCCAGTGCCCTGGGACGCAGGCGGTTTCCCCACCAGGGAGAGGAGGGGCCGGAGTCAGGGCACAGGGCGCCTCCTCAGGGTACTAGGCCCTCAGTCCTTCAACCCCAGGCCAGAGAGGTCCCTCCAAGGACTGAGAACTAAATGAGTTCTAGTATCTGGCTTAGGCTACTGTGGGGTATTTGTTCCCACCTACTGTGTCAGTCCAGCAGTGCAGGACAAATCCACACTCCAGCAAGGCTTACGAGGCCCTAGGGTGACCTCAGTTCCCCTGCTCTCCAGACGCTCTCTCCACTCAGCTGAACCCCGAGCTCCCAGCTCCAGACCTTGCCACGCCCTCTTTAGGGGGCGCATGCCCACTGCCTCCTGAACCTGTGGGATACCTGACCATTTTGGTCTGCTGACTCTAGATGTTTGAAGGATGAATCAGTGAATGATTGCTGTGTTCCAAAGCTGAGTAGGAAGACACTCTACTCTCCTGGAAACACAGACATTTGGAAGCCTAACATTTTCCACGTGTTGTTTACATGCCAGGCACCCTGCCGGGCTCTTTGCATATTTATCTCATTTAATCCTCTCAGCCAGGAGGCTGGTTCTATTAATCATGCCTATTGTGCAGATGAGGAGGGCAAGGCTCAGAAAGGTTTGGCCCTTGCCCCAGGTCTCAGAGCCAGCAGGTGACCAAGCTTGCTTTGGCTGCAGGACGTTACTAATGACCACCACGAAGCACAGGATGACCCGGGGTCTTTCTCAGCTGTGAGGGTGCTCGCACGCATGTGGGTGGGAGTGCCCTGGGTTCACATGGGGCGCAATGTGGGGAGGTGGGGTGACCCTGCCTTGGAAAGCCACAGTGATGCTGCCGGGGGTGAGGAACAAGGATCCCAGACTGGCATCACTGCCTCCTGGGGCAGAGGAACTTGGCGAAGGCTTTGCCTATAGCCCAAACTTTGGGAAATCCTGAAGCGACTGTGTGAGCCTGCACACACCAATGGTCTGCCCTCATTTCCCCTCCTGCCTCTGGGCTCCTGGCACCTTGAGACCATGGCAGGGAGACCTCAGCCCCCGTGCTCCTGAACACGCAACCCCAGCCCCAGCCAGTGCCCTGGGACGCAGGCGGTTTCCCCACCAGGGAGAGGAGGGGCCGGAGTCAGGGCACAGGGCGCCTCCTCAGGGTACTAGGCCCTCAGTCCTTCAACCCCAGGCCAGAGAGGTCCCTCCAAGGACTGAGAACTAAATGAGTTCTAGTATCTGGCTTAGGCTACTGTGGGGTATTTGTTCCCACCTACTGTGTCAGTCCAGCAGTGCAGGACAAATCCACACTCCAGCAAGGCTTACGAGGCCCTAGGGTGACCTCAGTTCCCCTGCTCTCCAGACGCTCTCTCCACTCAGCTGAACCCCGAGCTCCCAGCTCCAGACCTTGCCACGCCCTCTTTACTGCTCCCTGTGCTCCTGCTCCTGTCTGGACTGGGCTCACCCCTCCTCCCTTTGTCTGTCTTATACTGGCCCCCTGAGGCCACAGCACTTCTCAGGGCCGGGATGTTCTCAGTGAGGGAGGAACTGATGTGACTAATCCCCTCCACCCCCAGCACAGCTCCCTGGCCAGCCCTGCATCTCTCCTGGTTTTGTTTACACAGTCTGTCCTTGGCCCATGCCTGGCAGGCGGCAGGAGCTTGGTCATTACCCGATGCATGAATAAATGAGTAAATGTATAAACAAATGAACAGAAAGTGAAAGGAGTCCTCCACGCTCAGGAACTAGTTCGTCTGGTGACATACCATGTCCTGTTTGGGGCCCAGGAAGGAGAGGCTCAGGGCTCTTTCCTCCCTGTAGGGCCCTCTCTGTCCAAACTGATGGCACTATAATGCAGGTGATAACACCGGCATCAATCTATGGGACACTGATTTATCACCCAAATGGGGACCTTTGAGAGCAATTAACAGTTGTAATAAAGCGGTTACATAAAAAAGAGCTGTCTTGAGCCCCCTGTCCATTGGGCACCTTCTTTGTGTGAGTCCCTAGACTAAATTCTTTGTACAAGTCCTCTCATGTGATCCTCACAATCACCTAAGGGGACAGGTATAATTAGTCCATGTTACAGATGAGGCAGGACAGGCTCAGAGGTGTTAAGTGTTCTGCCCAGGGTCACACAGCTGAGAAGTGGCAGAGCTAGATTTGAACTCAGGAACTCAGCCCCCGAGCCCATGTGTTTTACCACCTGCCTTCAGCAATGTCTGGGTCTCTCAGAAAGGTCAAAGGGGGAGGAGACTGGCCTGGTTTCTGGAGTCAGATGGACTGGGAACCGCATTCCCCACTCACACCTGTGTGACCACCACAGGTCCCTGGCCTGTTTTTTTCCATCTGTAAAACAGGGGAAGGGTTACTAACTCAGATCCAATAAGACAGTAATAATAGGTGAAGTGCATTCAGTAGAAGTTGCTTGGCTGTAGGGACGGTGCTGAGCGTGATTGGCATGGTCCCTCCCCTCTGGAGCTCACAGTCAGGTGGTGGAGATGAACCAGGCCAGCAGCAGAGTCGCAGGACATCCTGGGAGCACTGCAGAAGGGACAAGGAAGAGTCTGCCTACCCTGAGGAGTGGGTGAGACACAGGAGGAGTGGGAATATTTCAGGGAGGAGGTGGCGTGGTAATAGCCTGGAGGTGGGCAAGCACTAGGACATCAGGGGACTGGTGTGTCAAAACACACGAGGTCCGTCAAGGCACAAGCAAAGGACTGGGAAGAAACCATTTCCAGTTGAGTCTTAGGAAGCCTGCTTGGAGGGGCTGGCTTTCGGCTGGGCTGGAAGTAGAGCAAGACTCTGCCTTTCAGTCACAGGGGGCTGAGAGTCCCAGATGGTGGGGATAGCCCCAACAGAGGTGCGGGGGTGGGGCTTCTGCCCAGCGCCAGAAACAGCCAGCACAGTGAATTGCTGTTCGATGAGGTGGGAGAGAACCTCTGCAAATTCTATATCTGCTAAAGAGTTAACATCCAAAATATAAGAAACTCGTCCAACTCAATGGGTTTCCCTGGTGGCTCAGCAGTAAAGGGTCTGCCTGCAATGCAGGAGACGCAGGAGACATGGGTTCCATCCCTGGGTCAGGACAACCCCCTGAAGAAGGAAAGGACAACCTATTCCAGTCTTCTTGCCTGGAGAATCCCATGGACAGAGGAGCCTGGTGGGCCACAGTCCATGGTGTTGCAAAGAGCTGGACATGACTAGAGCGACTGAGCATGCGTGCACACAACTCAACTACAAAAAATCCAGTTAAAACATGGATAGAAGAACTGTCTTTTGCAAAGACATTTTGCAAATGGCCAACAGGCACATGAAATGATGCACAACATCACTAATCATCAGGGAAATCAAACCAAAACACAATGAGATAGCCCCTCACAGCTGCTAGAATGGCTCTTATCAGAAAGACAAGTGATAGACATGGGAGAGGCAGGAGACGCTGAAGCCAGGTCAGGAGGGGCCTTGACGACCACATGGGAATGTTGGACTTTGTTTGTTGGGCCATGGGGAGCCATCACAAGTGTTAGAGCAAAGGAGAGGCAAGATCTTAGTATGCTTCAAGAAGACCAGTAATGGAGAAGAAAAATTTTGAGATGTGGAAGCTGCCATCTTGTCCCTTGTGAAGCGGAACAAGCTCTCTGAGAACTCTGTGATTTTCCAGAAGCTGTGTTACTTCCCTGTATTTGTGACATTCTAGTTCCTTGCAGTGATTACCCACAAAACCCCAAACCAGCAAGAGACTGGAACTGCCCCAACCCTGTCAGGTGGAAAGAAGCCATTGGCAAGAGCAGACACACATCCCAAAGGGGGACCAGAGAGAAGGGCAGGGGCTGAGCCAGTTGGAGGGGACCACAGGGAGACAGTCTGGCTTCTGTGATGTCCCCGAGTCCCATGCTGGATCCTGAGAAGGCCCAGCCCCCTGCCCCAGGCCAGGGCCCATTCCTCAGGCCCCGGGAGTAGTTGTGGCTGATGGTATTTTGAGCTGTGAGAACCCATTACAGCCCAGAGAAGCCCCAGAACCACCCTCCAAGCAGGAGCCTCCCCAGAGAATTCCGAGGCCCTCACCTTGAGTGGGTGGCTGTCACGCTGACCCTAAGGCTCAGCCCGCTGTCCCCTCTGCATCCAGGAACTGGACTCCAAGACTTCCTGAAGAAGGAAAGGACAACCTATTCCAGTCTTCTTGCCTGGAGAATCCCATGGACAGAGGAGCCTGGTGGGCCACAGTCCATGGTGTTGCAAAGAGCTGGACATGACTAGAGCGACTGAGCATGCGTGCACACAACTCAACTACAAAAAATCCAGTTAAAACATGGATAGAAGAACTGTCTTTTGCAAAGACATTTTGCAAATGGCCAACAGGCACATGAAATGATGCACAACATCACTAATCATCAGGGAAATCAAACCAAAACACAATGAGATAGCCCCTCACAGCTGCTAGAATGGCTCTTATCAGAAAGACAAGTGATAGACATGGGAGAGGCAGGAGACGCTGAAGCCAGGTCAGGAGGGGCCTTGACGACCACATGGGAATGTTGGACTTTGTTTGTTGGGCCATGGGGAGCCATCACAAGTGTTAGAGCAAAGGAGAGGCAAGATCTTAGTATGCTTCAAGAAGACCAGTAATGGAGAAGAAAAATTTTGAGATGTGGAAGCTGCCATCTTGTCCCTTGTGAAGCGGAACAAGCTCTCTGAGAACTCTGTGATTTTCCAGAAGCTGTGTTACTTCCCTGTATTTGTGACATTCTAGTTCCTTGCAGTGATTACCCACAAAACCCCAAACCAGCAAGAGACTGGAACTGCCCCAACCCTGTCAGGTGGAAAGAAGCCATTGGCAAGAGCAGACACACATCCCAAAGGGGGACCAGAGAGAAGGGCAGGGGCTGAGCCAGTTGGAGGGGACCACAGGGAGACAGTCTGGCTTCTGTGATGTCCCCGAGTCCCATGCTGGATCCTGAGAAGGCCCAGCCCCCTGCCCCAGGCCAGGGCCCATTCCTCAGGCCCCGGGAGTAGTTGTGGCTGATGGTATTTTGAGCTGTGAGAACCCATTACAGCCCAGAGAAGCCCCAGAACCACCCTCCAAGCAGGAGCCTCCCCAGAGAATTCCGAGGCCCTCACCTTGAGTGGGTGGCTGTCACGCTGACCCTAAGGCTCAGCCCGCTGTCCCCTCTGCATCCAGGAACTGGACTCCAAGACTTCCTGAGGAAGGCAGAAGCAAAGACACCAGACTCACAGGAATGAGCCTCCTGACGCGTGACCTTGGGCCAGCACTTGATGGCTCTGAGCCGCAGCTTTCCTATTCAGGCAACTCAGCTCATTGCCTAGCTTTACTGTGAGCAGCACATTGCCCCCGAGAGGACCCCTCTCTAAATGATGAGGGGCCGAGCACAGAGCCAAGGTCTTATGGGTCTCTTTCTATGCTGTGTTTGTTAATGGATACTTTTTAATGCAGGCATATATTATATAGATGCTTCTATAAAAGTAATTTTAAATGTTTATGAAGCTGAATGAGAAACTGAAATAGGAGAGACCTTGCGGAGGCAGGGCTCTAATTCAAAGAAGGAGCATTAATGGGGTTGTAGGGTCCCTCATCAGCTGAGGGTCAGGGCCCCAGGAGCAAACACTTTCAGTCATTCTTTTTCCAGGAACAAGGACCCAGGCTGTGAATAGGGTGGTGGAAGCATTGTGTCGTCAAGTGGCTCATCGACTGGGAGGAAAATTCCAGCTCACCCATTCCCGTGGGGTGTCTGAGCACGGGGTGGGGAGGCAGGAGCCACAGAGGCGGCACAGGGGCGTGGGGGCTCCAGCCTCCACCAGACTCTTTGTTTATTAGGTCCACCTGCCCTCAGCTCTCTTGGTTCTTTCCTTTCCCCACCGCTTTCCCTTGGATATCCCCAGTCCCAGACGTCTGGGGTTGGGAGACCGGGGCTGGCCCTGCACCCCAGGCTGGGCTTCACCTCCCTGAGCCCGGCCCCGGCTCCCATTCCATCCCCGTCACACCCATCAGACACCCTTGAGCACGTCACGTCACACCTCCCTGAACGGTGTCCCCTCTGTAGCATGGGGACAGTCGCGGCACTGGGCTCGGAGGGCAGGCGTGAGGGGCAGAGATGTGTGCAGTGGCAGGACAGCCCGGCACAGAGTGACCATCTAGCAAGCAGTGCCCGTGTTTTGTCCCCCTTTCTCTCCCTGTGGCATCATTTGCTCCATTTACTTCTGGGCGAACCCACCCAAGGCCCCTAAGGGGCAGGCCTGAGACTAAGGGAGCCGAGGTCCACTGACCTCCAGACGGAGACTTTCCCACGGACAAGGCCAATCCCTGGCATGTGGTATGGCTTATTCATCTCCTGCCACAGCCAGGGGAGAGGGGGCCATGGGCTCTGAGGCCAGGACCTCTAGGAGGGTGGGCTCTGTGTGGCCAGGCCCTGCAGCGGGGGAAGGAGGGGCTCCCCGGGGTGGCTCAGCTGCCCCTGAGGTGGCAGCTGGGCCCGTGAGTCAGAGCTGCCCCAGGCCTCCGTTCCTCTCCTGCGGCAGCCACAGCCCCGACTTCTGGAGGCTGTCCAGGAGGCCTGGGGTTCCAGGAGGCGGCACTGGTCCCCAGAAACAGAGAGACCCTTCCCAGCTCAGAAGAGCAAGGGATGGCCAGGGTCACACAGTGAGCTGTGACAGGTCTCCAAAGGCCCATGCAGCAGAGGTCATTCTTAATGGGGTTGTAGGGTCCCTCATCAGCTGAGGGTCAGGGCCCCAGGAGCAAACACTTTCAGTCATTCTTTTCCAGGAACAAGGACCCAGGCTGTGAATAGGGTGGTGGAAGCATTGTGTCCAAGTGGCTCATCGACTGGGAGGAAAATTCCAGCTCACCCATTCCCGTGGGGTGTCTGAGCACGGGGTGGGGAGGCAGGAGCCACAGAGGCGGCACAGGGGCGTGGGGGCTCCAGCCTCCACCAGACTCTTTGTTTATTAGGTCCACCTGCCCTCAGCTCTCTTGGTTCTTTCCTTTCCCCACCGCTTTCCCTTGGATATCCCCAGTCCCAGACGTCTGGGGTTGGGAGACCGGGGCTGGCCCTGCACCCCAGGCTGGGCTTCACCTCCCTGAGCCCGGCCCCGGCTCCCATTCCATCCCCGTCACACCCATCAGACACCCTTGAGCACGTCACGTCACACCTCCCTGAACGGTGTCCCCTCTGTAGCATGGGGACAGTCGCGGCACTGGGCTCGGAGGGCAGGCGTGAGGGGCAGAGATGTGTGCAGTGGCAGGACAGCCCGGCACAGAGTGACCATCTAGCAAGCAGTGCCCGTGTTTTGTCCCCCTTTCTCTCCCTGTGGCATCATTTGCTCCATTTACTTCTGGGCGAACCCACCCAAGGCCCCTAAGGGGCAGGCCTGAGACTAAGGGAGCCGAGGTTCACTGACCTCCAGACGGAGACTTTCCCACGGACAAGGCCAATCCCTGGCATGTGGTATGGCTTATTCATCTCCTGCCACAGCCAGGGGAGAGGGGGCCATGGGCTCTGAGGCCAGGACCTCTAGGAGGGTGGGCTCTGTGTGGCCAGGCCCTGCAGCGGGGGAAGGAGGGGCTCCCCGGGGTGGCTCAGCTGCCCCTGAGGTGGCAGCTGGGCCCGTGAGTCAGAGCTGCCCCAGGCCTCCGTTCCTCTCCCTGCGGGCAGCCACAGCCCCCGACTTCTGGAGGCTGTCCAGGGAGGCCTGGGGTTCCAGGAGGCGGCACTGGTCCCCAGAAACAGAGAGACCCCTTCCCCAGCTCAGAGAGAGCAAGGGATGGCCAGGGTCACACAGTGAGCTGTGACAGGTCTCAGGCAGAAACCTGGTGCCCGCCAGGTGACCCCTCCAGAGGCCCTGGCAGAAGGGCCAGGGAGCCCCACGCTGGCCAGGACTGTGCCCTCTGCCCTCGCCCTGGCAGTGCTCTTGCCCTGGCCCCATTTCCAGCCAAGTCTCCCTGACCTGGGCTGGGAAGTGGAGCCTACAACCAGTACCAAGCTGGCCAGTGGACACCAAGGTGCCTGGCTCGTGCCAGCCCCACACCACCAAGCTGCTATAGCCATGAGGAGAGGGTGTGCACCCCCCTCCTAGCCTGGCTGACTCTCAGAGCCACGGCCGGGCCCCTGCTTCCCTACCCCGGCCGTGCCCTGGCCATACCCACCCACGTCTTCCTCACCTCCTCTTCCTCTGTCTCCTTCATCCTCTCTCCTCATTCTTCCTGCTCTGTGCTCCCTCAAGCACACTGTCCTTCTCCCTGCTCCTGCCTGAGCTGACCACTACTCACCGGGGCCTGGGATCTGGGCTAAGCCTATGCCTCTCACGAGCCTCACCCACCTCAGTCTGGGCCACAGGAGCGGGGTGGGGCGGCCCGGCTTACCAGTCAAAGCCAAAGCACATGGTGGGGTGGGTGGGGGTGGCAGCGGGGCTCAGGCTCTCCCAACCCAGAACCAGGCAGGACAGACAAGCAGAGTCAGACAAGCCTTCTTCCAGAGTGTGGAAAACCAAAGCCTGAGGTCCAGGTCCCCCAGCTATCAGCAAGGGGAAGGGGGAGCGTGAGAACCCCGGTCTGACAGGTGGCAGCTGGGCCACTGAGGGGGTCTCTGAGGCCAGGACCTCTAGGAGGGTGGGCTCTGTGTGGCCAGGCCCTGCAGCGGGGAAGGAGGGGCTCCCGGTGGCTCAGCTGCCCCTGAGGTGGCAGCTGGGCCCGTGAGTCAGAGCTGCCCCAGGCCTCCGTTCCTCTCCCTGCGGGCAGCCACAGCCCCGACTTCTGGAGGCTGTCCAGGGAGGCCTGGGGTTCCAGGAGGCGGCACTGGTCCCCAGAAACAGAGAGACCCCTTCCCCAGCTCAGAGAGAGCAAGGGATGGCCAGGGTCACACAGTGAGCTGTGACAGGTCTCAGGCAGAAACCTGGTGCCCGCCAGGTGACCCCTCCAGAGGCCCTGGCAGAAGGGCCAGGGAGCCCCACGCTGGCCAGGACTGTGCCCTCTGCCCTCGCCCTGGCAGTGCTCTTGCCCTGGCCCCATTTCCAGCCAAGTCTCCCTGACCTGGGCTGGGAAGTGGAGCCTACAACCAGTACCAAGCTGGCCAGTGGACACCAAGGTGCCTGGCTCGTGCCAGCCCCACACCACCAAGCTGCTATAGCCATGAGGAGAGGGTGTGCACCCCCCTCCTAGCCTGGCTGACTCTCAGAGCCACGGCCGGGCCCCTGCTTCCCTACCCCGGCCGTGCCCTGGCCATACCCACCCACGTCTTCCTCACCTCCTCTTCCTCTGTCTCCTTCATCCTCTCTCCTCATTCTTCCTGCTCTGTGCTCCCTCAAGCACACTGTCCTTCTCCCTGCTCCTGCCTGAGCTGACCACTACTCACCGGGGCCTGGGATCTGGGCTAAGCCTATGCCTCTCACGAGCCTCACCCACCTCAGTCTGGGCCACAGGAGCGGGGTGGGGCGGCCCGGCTTACCAGTCAAAGCCAAAGCACATGGTGGGGTGGGTGGGGGTGGCAGCGGGGCTCAGGCTCTCCCAACCCAGAACCAGGCAGGACAGACAAGCAGAGTCAGACAAGCCTTCTTCCAGAGTGTGGAAAACCAAAGCCTGAGGTCCAGGTCCCCCAGCTATCAGCAAGGGGAAGGGGGAGCGTGAGAACCCCGGTCTGACAGGTGGAAACGGACTGGAGCTGGAGGGCCATGCGGGGATCCTACAGCTGAGGGAGCCCAGCCGCCCACCCTGCTCCTGCCACCCCCCGGGCCCAGGGATCCACACCTGTGCGACACCATGAGGTCTGCGAGTGAGAAGCACCAGGTTTAATATTAAAATCTTTCTCTTAAAAAAAAAGGGTACACAGAGAGGAAAATTTGACGGCATACAAAATAGCACTTCTGTCATATAAATGTGAGTTAATGTGAGTCCTAAAAATACTCGTAAACCTAGGTGACTACATCTTTGGTACCGCAGTGAGAGCCCACGCCCTCTCCTTCACCGGCTCTGGGTGTCCCGGGAGGGGAGATGCCGGCCAACACAGGGAGCTGGTTCCCAGAGTCGCTGACCTGCCCTCGCCCCGCACCCCATCCAGCCCTCCCCCTGCAGCGGTCCTGGCCACAGCCTCACGCCACAGGCCCCTCCAGTGCCCGCTGGGCTGGCAGAGACAGTGAGGCTGAGCACGCCTGGGCAGACGGTCGTCTCCCACGGCTCCTGCTTCAGGACAGGGCAGCTGGCAGGTGGGAAGGCAGCCCCTACAGTGCCCACCTCTTGTGCCCCCTCCTCAGGTCCTCGCTCTGAGCTTCCTGTCCTCTCACCGTCTGTTTAGGTCTGTGGCACAGCCCTGGACGCCAGGTGCTGACGTGGTGGGCTGGGCCAGGTGGTCGGATCTGCCAGCTGCCTCCTTTGCCCAGGATAGCTCCAGAGGTCATGTGGGTGCTGAAAGGGCTCCCCTGGTGCCCCCTGTACCTGGGGCAGCTACTGGGGGCTTTCCAGGGCACTGGCTTTCACTCAAAGTCCAGGCAACTGGCCTCTGGGGACCTGCTGAGGCCTGGGGAAGGTGCGCAGTTCCTGAATGTCTGGAGTGTGCTGTATGATCTGGAACCTTCCCAGACCCCAGCTGATCCCTTGAATAAAGGTTTGAAGCATTTATCTTTGCTTCATCGGGGCAAGTATGCAACCCCTGGAATACTCTAGAATGTTAGTGCCGGCAGGGCACCAGAAGTCAGTGAGTCCAATTTTTCAACAGGGAAAACAGGCCCAGAGAGGTCGAGGGGCCAGTGCCGCACCGGTCCACACACGCAGACACCTGCTGCAGGCATGTCAACACACGCATCAGGGATGTGAGCGCCTCTGGCCCGGGGACTCTGGTGAGTGGAGTAAGACTGCCAGTGACGAGGACAAAAGATCCCTGAACCTACAGGGCCAGGAAGACATGGACACAGGTGTGTTCCGGGGAGGTGCACCCCGAGTGCCTGGGGCAGGGTGACAGGCCAGGGGGTCCTGTACTTGGCTCAGCCCCCAGCATTAATTAAGCACAGAAGGCCCCAGACCAGCCTGGGCCTGGGAAAGCAAAGACTGGCACTGAGGGCAGGTGGCTTCTGGATGAGGCAACATTGTCCAAGGCCAGGCCCTAGCTCAGCCGGGAGCCGGAGATGCTAGGGTCACTTCCCAGCTCTTGGGCAGAAAAAAGTGCAAGGAGAGAGCTGCAGCTCCTTGAGGGTCAGCTGGCTGAACAGAAAACAGTTAATAATCCACAACCTCGTGAACCTTGAGAATCTCCTTGGGGATTCCATCTCCACATCTGTCAGCCAGGGTGAGAATCCCAGTTCGTGAGCTGCCAAGCCCACTGTTCCCATCTTACAGACGGGGAAACTGAGTCCGCTGGGAGAGCCCTGGCTCAGAGTCACGTGGGCGCTCCAGAGGCAGAGGACTGGTCACGGTCCCTCCAGTGCTCTTGCCTCCTAAGCCAGCCCCAGGGGTTGGGTGTGATGTGCCAGGGGCAGAAGTTTTCTGGAAGGGGACAGCTGACAGGAGCGGCCCGGCTGACGGGAGGCCAGGCCGGACCAGGCGGCGCGGGGTGCTGGGAGGTAGAGGGGGAGCTCCGGGCAGGGCAGGGTTGGGGGCCAGCCCCTACAGGAAGCTGTCCTCCGCCTCGGCCCGAGGTCTGGGGCAGCTGGAATCTGGTGGCCACTCGGGCTCGGGCTCCACTCGGGAGGCGGGCTGTGGCTCTGGCTCTGGCTCCTCTTGGGGTTCCAGGGGGCTGTCACAGGAGATGGTGGAGGAGGTGTTGACTTCATTCAGGGTGGAACTGGAGGGGGAGGGGGAGTGAGTGAGCGGCCGGAGGGCACCACAGTGAAACAACAGCAGCGTGACTGTAGAACCTTGCATCTGCCCGGGCTGGCGGCAGGCGCCCTACACACCTGAGCTCACCAAATCCCTGTGAAAACTCTGCAAGGCAGGCGCCAAGAGGACAGTGCAGCTCAGAGGGCTTATGTCACTGCTCTGCATCACACAGCAGCCAAGTGCAGCAGGTGAGTGGAGTAAGACTGCCAGTGACGAGGACAAAGATCCCTGAACCTACAGGGCCAGGAAGACATGGACACAGGTGTGTTCCGGGGAGGTGCACCCCGAGTGCCTGGGGCAGGGTGACAGGCCAGGGGGTCCTGTACTTGGCTCAGCCCCCAGCATTAATTAAGCACAGAAGGCCCCAGACCAGCCTGGGCCTGGGAAAGCAAAGACTGGCACTGAGGGCAGGTGGCTTCTGGATGAGGCAACATTGTCCAAGGCCAGGCCCTAGCTCAGCCGGGAGCCGGAGATGCTAGGGTCACTTCCCAGCTCTTGGGCAGAAAAAAGTGCAAGGAGAGAGCTGCAGCTCCTTGAGGGTCAGCTGGCTGAACAGAAAACAGTTAATAATCCACAACCTCGTGAACCTTGAGAATCTCCTTGGGGATTCCATCTCCACATCTGTCAGCCAGGGTGAGAATCCCAGTTCGTGAGCTGCCAAGCCCACTGTTCCCATCTTACAGACGGGGAAACTGAGTCCGCTGGGAGAGCCCTGGCTCAGAGTCACGTGGGCGCTCCAGAGGCAGAGGACTGGTCACGGTCCCTCCAGTGCTCTTGCCTCCTAAGCCAGCCCCAGGGGTTGGGTGTGATGTGCCAGGGGCAGAAGTTTTCTGGAAGGGGACAGCTGACAGGAGCGGCCCGGCTGACGGGAGGCCAGGCCGGACCAGGCGGCGCGGGGTGCTGGGAGGTAGAGGGGGAGCTCCGGGCAGGGCAGGGTGGGGGGCCAGCCCCTACAGGAAGCTGTCCTCCGCCTCGGCCCGAGGTCTGGGGCAGCTGGAATCTGGTGGCCACTCGGGCTCGGGCTCCACTCGGGAGGCGGGCTGTGGCTCTGGCTCTGGCTCCTCTTGGGGTTCCAGGGGGCTGTCACAGGAGATGGTGGAGGAGGTGTTGACTTCATTCAGGGTGGAACTGGAGGGGGAGGGGGAGTGAGTGAGCGGCCGGAGGGCACCACAGTGAAACAACAGCAGCGTGACTGTAGAACCTTGCATCTGCCCGGGCTGGCGGCAGGCGCCCTACACACCTGAGCTCACCAAATCCCTGTGAAAACTCTGCAAGGCAGGCGCCAAGAGGACAGTGCAGCTCAGAGGGCTTATGTCACTGCTCTGCATCACACAGCAGCCAAGTGCAGCAGCTGGGCCTTAGAGCAGATCAAGCTGAGTACATTCATGGCTCACTCATCAGCGTCTCCATCTTCCACATGTCTCAATGTATAATGAACTCACTGAATCCTCACAACAACCCCCAAATAGAAGTACTCCTTCTGTTTTCATTTTACAGAGGAGGCAACTGAGGTTCAGAGAGAGGAAGCAGTTTTTCTGAGGGCGGAGAGGCCCAGCATTCACGCCCCAAGCTGTCTGAACTCAGCTGACCTCCTCTGCACACTGGCTACTGGAGCCTTGGAATATCAGCTTCTCAGACAGGGAGGGGAGGGCCTTCTAAGCCCCGTGTGTGTTCCTAGCACACGTAGAGACTGGCTCACACGCAGGAGCCTGGCCGGGTCTCACTGCAGCGAGTTCCGGCAATACAGCTGGAACCCAGTGTGCAGCGCTGGCCATTTCCCCACAGGGTGGATCTTGTTCTGGGTGTGCGTCTGGCCGCATGCAGAACATCTAGTCCAGACGATCGCTGGCCTTCCTCCAAAGCCCGCCCCATGTTGTAACTGCTGTATCCCAAGGCAAAACAAAAGCACGAATCTTCTCCCTCCTCTGAATTCTGGCCTGAACTTCTGTAGGCACTCTGCCTCCTGGACCTGGCTCCCTGAGGTCCTCAGGGCATCCAGACCACAGGGCTGGCGATGACCACAGAGTACTACATAGGGTCCTGGGTATGCAGATTAGATTTTCCCTTTTTCCTCCTAAGGGCTAGGATATGGCCGAGAGGGGACAGAGTAGATGGCCTGTAGGAGCTCCTTTAAAGGAAGCAGATGCCTTGGAAATATGTCCCAGGCCATTTTTTCCTCTTACCAGCCTGCCATTTCCACCTGGAGTCACCAGAGGTTAACTGAGTTCCGTCCTCTCTCCCATTCACTGGCAGGAATAAGTACTCACTCGAGATAATCCACTTCTAAGCCAAGCCTGACGGCACGCAGACAGACAGACAGACAGACAGACACACGTGTGCACATACACACTATGCACACTACTGCTTTGGGCTGCAGGTCAGAACAGCTACCTGGCAAGGCTGGGGGAGCCCTCCAGCAGGCCCTCATCAGCAGCCTCGGGTTTGGGGTCAGGCAGGGGGATGATGTAATCGTTGTCACCCTCGTTGGGCTGCACAGCAGTGTAGAGGACGGAGCTGGTGTCCAGAGGGGATCGGAAGCCACTGAAGCCAGGCAAGCGGGCTTGAGACCGAAGGACGGCTGGGTGGTCGCTCCTCAGAAACTCCTCATCCACCTGCTGGTACTTCTGCTCAGTGGGGCAGGGAGAACCCGAGACACAGTGGGGCTCAGACCAGAGATGCCTGTAGGAATCATCTAGCAGGATGATCTGAGCCAGCCCCTCCCGCCTTATGTAGACAAGGTACCTGGTGCTCACAGAGGTAGGAGAACTGCCCAGAGCCACTGAGTGACCCTCCTCCCTGGCCTCTCCCCGACTAGGTGCACTGAGGGCCACCCGGGGAGGGGGCAGAGATCGGATCAGCACACACGACCCTAACTCTCCCCCCACTCAGGGGAGACAGGCGCGGGCTCTCTGCCTGCCATGGCCTCCTTCACTGGGGCCTCAGTTTCCCTTGCTACGGGCCCTGGAACCATAATCAGACGTGGCTGGGAGTGGACTGAGGAAGGGACTCTGAGGGAAGGGGCTGTGTCTGGACAAAAGACACACACACACCCTTGCTCTGGCTTTGCAGTTGCGCCGGGAGGGTTTTAAGGCCCTGCCAGCTCCGTCTGCCTTGTAGGAGCCCGCCACAGGGCCTAGCCACTCAGGCCCCTCGGAGTCATTGCCCCTAGGGCTGGTCAGGCTTGTGACTGAGGCTCAGGATTGGCCTGGGTGCGAAGGCGTGTGGAAGGATCAGGATGCGGAGGGCAGGGGGGTGAGAGGGGGGCTGTGGGCTCCCTCCGCCCACTTTAGTCAACTTCCAAGTAGGATTTCACTGTGAGAAACTCTGTGCTGTTAAAATAAACCACACTCATATCCCTTATTAGCACCAACAGGGAAACTGAGGCCCAGAGAGGGGAAAGGATGGTCCCGCAAACCCCGGCATGTCACAGTGAGCCCTGCACCCTACTCCGCACCTGCTCCGGGCCTCGGGCTGCGGCCCCCACTCACCCGCCTCCACGTACCTTCTTGTAGCCCTCACCCAGCAGCCTCTCGAGGAGCAGCACCAGCTGGGAGAAGGGGGGCCGGGCCTCGAACCTCTCCTCCCAGCACTTTCGCATGATCTCATAGCTGGGGAGAGGGGCAGGCGGTCAGCGGCTCAGGCTCAGGGCCTGCCGCCTCCCAGGACAGGTAGGTGAGGAATAAACAGAAAGAGGCGGGAGGGGAGAGGGGGGCCTCCCTTTCGCTGCCGGGGCCTGTTCCCTCGGGAAGCCCTCCCGCCACCTCCAGCTCAGCGCTTCCATGCGGTTGACCGCACCTTGGTGACCACACCTTCCAGGGCTGGCCAGCAGGGGCTTTCATCCCCTCAGCTCAGTAGCTGGTTCTGGGTGGGCCTGTGACCCCAGCTGAGCCCTCGACAGCCACCTCTGGGCCTTCAGCTGCCACTGTGGTGACAGCAGCTAGGACACGGCCATCTGGATGGCACCAGCCTGAAAGGGAGGCCAACATGCAGAAGAGCAGAGCCCCAGGGTAGAAAGAGAGGCTGTGGAACAATCGGATCCAGCTACACCTAATGTTTCTCCCAATAAATCTATTTCCAGTTTAAGCTGGTAAAGTTGGATATCTATTGTTTGTGCCCAAAATATCTTCCCAGATGCTCCACTCACATCTCGTCAGAGGCGTGGGCAGGCTGGGCCATGCGGTAGCCCCGCTTGATGGCGTTGTAGAACTGCTCGTTCATGGGCAGCTCTGGGTACGGGGTGCCACCTGGTAGGGAGCAGAGACAAGAGACACAGGCTCAGGGGTGCTGGAAAAGTGGCAGGAATCCTCTTCTACAGAACACGAAGAGGCATGCCAGCAGGCATTGGTGAGGGCGTCATGGCCCTGACGCTGGGAAACGTGGGCTCCCTCACAGGCTCCGGGCACAGGCTGCCTCCCTCCCCACAGTCAGAAGCAGAGAACACCAGAGCCAGGCTTCTTGACGTCACTGTCCAAATCCACCTACAGTGAGATGGGCAGGCAAGCAGATGCAGAGAGAGCGGGAGACGTGCCAACGTCACACAGTAACAAGAAAGGAGCAGAGCTTCTGAGTCCTGCCTCAGAGCCCATCCCACAGCCCCCCAGGTGGAGGTGTGAGCGGTCAGGGTGGGCGCTGTGCCGTGCGGCTGAGCACCAGCGGACAGAGGAAGCGTACCCAGGGTGAAGATCTCCCAGAGCAGGATGCCAAAGGACCACACGTCACTCAGGGTGGTGTAGAGGCTGTTGAAGATGCTCTCGGGGGCCATCCACTTCAGAGGCAGGAAGGTCTGCGGGAGGGCGGAGGCTGCTGAGTGCCAGGAGGGGCCATGCCCTACTCCACCTGGGAGGCAGGCGGGGGCCTGGCTCCCACCCCCAGCTCTTTCTCACTTCCTGGTCCCCGAGGGCCCATCGCTGCTGGTACAAGGTTCCCATGCCCATCCCAGGGCTGGGCAGAGGATCAAGAGGTCGAGTTTCTTCTCTCACAACTGGGGACACGGCCAGCCCTGTCCATGGGGAAGAGCCCAGGGTCTGAGGCTCCTAATGGAGCAGGATCCCCTTCCTGACCCCAGAAGAGGCCCTGCTGGGCGTGGCAGGGACGTGTGCCCAGGTGTCACGCAGCTCTCATCCTAGCTGCCTTACATCCCTGGGGCCTAGGGCCCCTCCAGTTCTGTCCCGTGTGCAGAGTGGAGACATGAGTAGGAGGTAGGATGGTCACCTTTTTAACCAAGTACCACCTGCCGCTTACTCATCTGTCTAAGCCTGTTGCCCGGACTTCTTTCTCTGCCAGCCGTCACTGCTGTGACAGTACCTTTGGCCTGTTCCCTATCCAACCTCCCCCAGAACCTTTGTAGCCAGTCCCTTGGCTCCTGCCATGAACAGAAAATCTGAGCCCCTGGCCCAGCCCACAGGCCTTGGCATCTCATCCCCACCCCCTCCCCACGCGCAGCTTCCCTTCCTGTCCTTACACACAGGGCCAGGCAGGCAGAGCCCCATGCTGCTGGGCAGGTTGGGCCTCAAGAACCCTGTCCTGCCCTCCCCCGGGCCAGAGCCACGGTTGGGGCCTCAAGAATAGGGCGTGTGCCAGATTGCGTGAGGGCAGGCAAGCAGATGCAGAGAGGCGGGAGACGTGCCAACGTCACACAGTAACAAGAAAGGAGCAGAGCTTCTGGGTCCTGCCTCAGAGCCCATCCCACAGCCCCCCAGGTGGAGGTGTGAGCGGTCAGGGTGGGCGCTGTGCCGTGCGGCTGAGCACCAGCGGACAGAGGAAGCGTACCCAGGGTGAAGATCTCCCAGAGCAGGATGCCAAAGGACCACACGTCACTCAGGGTGGTGTAGAGGCTGTTGAAGATGCTCTCGGGGGCCATCCACTTCAGAGGCAGGAAGGTCTGCGGGAGGGCGGAGGCTGCTGAGTGCCAGGAGGGGCCGTGCCCTACTCCACCTGGGAGGCAGGCGGGGGCCTGGCTCCCACCCCCAGCTCTTTCTCACTTCCTGGTCCCCGAGGGCCCATCGCTGCTGGTACAAGGTTCCCATGCCCATCCCAGGGCTGGGCAGAGGATCAAGAGGTCGAGTTTCTTCTCTCACAACTGGGGACACGGCCAGCCCTGTCCATGGGGAAGAGCCCAGGGTCTGAGGCTCCTAATGGAGCAGGATCCCCTTCCTGACCCCAGAAGAGGCCCTGCTGGGCGTGGCAGGGACGTGTGCCCAGGTGTCACGCAGCTCTCATCCTAGCTGCCTTACATCCCTGGGGCCTAGGGCCCCTCCAGTTCTGTCCCGTGTGCAGAGTGGAGACATGAGTAGGAGGTAGGATGGTCACCTTTTTAACCAAGTACCACCTGCCGCTTACTCATCTGTCTAAGCCTGTTGCCCGGACTTCTTTCTCTGCCCGCCGTCACTGCTGTGACAGTACCTTTGGCCTGTTCCCTATCCAACCTCCCCCAGAACCTTTGTAGCCAGTCCCTTGGCTCCTGCCATGAACAGAAAATCTGAGCCCCTGGCCCAGCCCACAGGCCTTGGCATCTCATCCCCACCCCCTCCCCACGCGCAGCTTCCCTTCCTGTCCTTACACACAGGGCCAGGCAGGCAGAGCCCCATGCTGCTGGGCAGGTTGGGCCTCAAGAACCCTGTCCTGCCCTCCCCCGGGCCAGAGCCACGTGAGCCATGACGATGGGGAAGGCACTCACGCTGCCTTTGGAGATATAGTTGGAGTCTCGCATGATGTCACGAGCCAGGCCAAAGTCACAGATCTTGACCAGCTTGCCCTCACAGATGAGCACATTCCTGGCTGCCAGGTCTCGGTGGACGCACTGAGGACAGAGGGGACGGGAGCTGAGACCGCGGAGGTAACTGCAGGGAAAGGCTCTCCGGGTCGAGGACTTTGTGAAAAATACGCGGCTGGTCGGGTATGAGGGGCCACCAGGTGTGGGCATTGACCATCCTCACCCACCAGCGGGCTGCTGGACAGGCCCACGTACACGGAGCACCTTGGCTGTCCGGGCACCCGCCTCCCCAGGACCCCGCCCTGCTCACTGTGACCACACCTACATTCTTGGAGGCTAGGAACTCCATGCCATTGGCCACCTGGTAGCTGAAGCCCACCAGATCTGTATAGCTGAGCACGGGGGACTCGTTGATCAAAGTTGCACGGCAGGTCCTCTCGGGAGCTAGGGAAGAGCAGAACGGCACCCGCCATCCTGAGTCTCCTGGGGCCTCTGAAGCCCTGGCCTCTGGTTCTTAGAGGCTGAATGTCCCAGAGAGGAGACTCCTGATCTGCTAAGCCCAAAAGGAAAACAATTTTCAAATACCTCACTTAAATCCTCCCACTTACCAGAGCCCTCTTTAGCCTGGGGCCACCTCTGCTCAGCCCAGCCTGCCTGCTCCTCGGGGACTCTGGTCAAGCCAGGGCCTGCTCTCAGCAGGTCACGCTTCCCCGAAGCCCCAGCAGGGTAGGCACCTGCTCCAACCCAAGCTCCTTCCCCTCCCGAGGGCTGTGTGCACACCTCTGGACCCAGAAATAGGGGTTCCTGTTAGGGTTCCACCACACAGAACCTATGGACAGCATCTATGAAATGGATGCAAGGCCACCTTCCTGGCAGGGTTGTTGCCAGGCTGGGTGGAGGAAAGACTTTGAAAAGAATGCATGACGGGGACTTCCTGGCGGTTCAGTGGTCAGGACTCTGCACTTCCACGGCAGGGGACTCGGGTCGGATCCCTGGGTTGGGAATTAAGATCCCACATGCAGCAACTAAGACCCAGGGCAGCCAAATAAATATTTACATAAAGAATGCAGGACGCCATGGGTGTGAGGGCCCTGTGTGCACCCACCGGCAGGGACGTAGTTATCGTAAGGAGCCATGTAGTTGGAGGACTCGATGTCTGCGTATTTCACGTCCCCTTTCATGTCCAGCATGGGCACGTAGTCCATCGACTCGTCCTTGCTCATGTCCATGTAGCCGCCGTCGCTCTCTCCAGGCAGGGACGTGTGGCTGGGCAGAGGAGCACCTCAGAGGCTGTAGCACAGGCTCCCCTCCCCTCCCGGTCCTGCTCCTCTGCTCAGCCCCGGGGCCCCAAAGGCCCCTCACTCATGCATTTCCTCTCTTCCTTACTCTTGCATCCCCCGCTCACAATCAGTCACAATACAAATGACCATGTAGTCAGGCCTTCCAACCAACCTCAGACCCACCCTGAGCTGGGCACTGGGGCTGCCAAGTTGACATAAGACCTGGGGCATGTTCTCGGAGAACTTGTGCCCAGGGGTGATGCCAGCACCCCAAGAAAAGGGTCACAGAAAGGGCACTGTTCCAGGCATGATGGCCTGCAAGCGGGCAGGGAATCACTTTAAATGCCTCTGCCTGCAGCATCAGCTCCCAGAGAGCTGCGAGACTAAGCACACACGTGTCTCTAGGCGGGGAAGAAGACTGGAAGGAACCCAATCATAACGTCGGAGGGGATACCCGTGAGTTGTAATGTCTTTTAATGCTCTTCTGAATTTACTCTTGCCTCTGCAATAGGCAAGTATTGCTTTTGTAATCAGCAGAAGAGCAAAGAAATGCTATATTTGGAAAAGAAGAAGAAATGGGATGAGCTACTCTGGGGGCACTGGAGAGGCTGGTGTGTGCGGAGAGGGAGGGGCAGAGCAAGGAGCACTCCGGTGAGGTCGGCCAGGACAGGAGGCCCTGGCGCCTGTGGGTGGGGAGACGCTAGCATGGCGGGGTGAGCGGTTGAAGGGTCACACGGGCAGCGTGCTCGGCCCTGGCGGTTCAGTGGTCAGGACTCTGCACTTCCACGGCAGGGGACTCGGGTCGGATCCCTGGGTTGGGAATTAAGATCCCACATGCAGCAACTAAGACCCAGGGCAGCCAAATAAATATTTACATAAAGAATGCAGGACGCCATGGGTGTGAGGGCCCTGTGTGCACCCACCGGCAGGGACGTAGTTATCGTAAGGAGCCATGTAGTTGGAGGACTCGATGTCTGCGTATTTCACGTCCCCTTTCATGTCCAGCATGGGCACGTAGTCCATCGACTCGTCCTTGCTCATGTCCATGTAGCCGCCGTCGCTCTCTCCAGGCAGGGACGTGTGGCTGGGCAGAGGAGCACCTCAGAGGCTGTAGCACAGGCTCCCCTCCCCTCCCGGTCCTGCTCCTCTGCTCAGCCCCGGGGCCCCAAAGGCCCCTCACTCATGCATTTCCTCTCTTCCTTACTCTTGCATCCCCCGCTCACAATCAGTCACAATACAAATGACCATGTAGTCAGGCCTTCCAACCAACCTCAGACCCACCCTGAGCTGGGCACTGGGGCTGCCAAGTTGACATAAGACCTGGGGCATGTTCTCGGAGAACTTGTGCCCAGGGGTGATGCCAGCACCCCAAGAAAAGGGTCACAGAAAGGGCACTGTTCCAGGCATGATGGCCTGCAAGCGGGCAGGGAATCACTTTAAATGCCTCTGCCTGCAGCATCAGCTCCCAGAGAGCTGCGAGACTAAGCACACACGTGTCTCTAGGCGGGGAAGAAGACTGGAAGGAACCCAATCATAACGTCGGAGGGGATACCCGTGAGTTGTAATGTCTTTTAATGCTCTTCTGAATTTACTCTTGCCTCTGCAATAGGCAAGTATTGCTTTTGTAATCAGCAGAAGAGCAAAGAAATGCTATATTTGGAAAAGAAGAAGAAATGGGATGAGCTACTCTGGGGGCACTGGAGAGGCTGGTGTGTGCGGAGAGGGAGGGGCAGAGCAAGGAGCACTCCGGTGAGGGTCGGCCAGGACAGGAGGCCCCTGGCGCTCCCTGTGGGGTGGGGAGACGCTAGCATGGCGGGGTGAGCGGTTGAAGGGTCACACGGGCAGCGTGCTCGGGGCAGGGCCTGGCAGGCCTCAGACTGTCAGCAGGTGGCAGCCACGGCCACCATCATCAGCACCGCCACTGTCCTGTCCACCTCTGGGTGGCCGGCTGGTGACACAAGTGAAACCCATCTCCAGGAGCCGCTCTGGCCGCTGTGGCCTCCGCTTTCTGTCCTGGACAAGGAGGGGTGAGTGAGTGCTCCTCAGGGCTCCCCACTGACTCAAGCCCCGGCCTCCCTGTGGTACCTGGGCAGCGGGAGCCCACCCGGGAGGGCGTTGCTGTAGAGCTCAGCGCTGGGCGGGCGGCGCTTGTCAGAGCAGCGCTGCAGGAAGGTGTGCTTGTTGCGATGCAGGTAGTCCACCAGGTCGCCATAGCGGCAGTACTCGGTGATGATGTAGACGGGCCCTGCGGGGGCGGGCGAAGAGGCCGCCCCGGGGCAGGGCGGGGTGCGGCGTCAGGCTTCCCGTCAGGGCCATGAGGCTAATGACAGACTACCCACGGGACAGCAAAGAGGCTCAGGCCCCAGGCACACCTGGACTTTCCCAACCGTGAGCAGGGCCCTGAGTCTTCCTGGGCCTTACTTTCCCTAACAATTCAATGTGGCTAGTTGTACCCACCCTAAAGGGCCGCACTGAGTACTCATGAGATAAGGTCTTTGTCAGTTCAGCTCAGTGCCTGGCAAGCTGCAAGCATGTGGCTAGCTGTTGTTGATGAAGCTGATTTTGGAGCCCAGGATATAAAGTGAACAGAGGCAAGTGATTATTACCAGGTTACTGTTCAAATTCAAACACCCGACGTTGACCTGGCAGTTCCTGACGTTCCACCCTGCTGGAATCCAGCATTCTGAGCTGTGTGACCACTGCAGATATGCACTGGGCCATGCACACAGCCTACTTCTGCATTTGTTTTGGTTGCACAATACTGAGGAAAATCCCAAGTCTCACAATAAGCAGCTGCAAATACTGGTGATTTTTGTGCGTGTGTGTGTGTGGCCTAATTTGTAATCAGAGTTTCAAATAAACACTCTCAGCTGGAGAGACCTTATTCTACGATCTGAGTGAAGGCGGCTCCCAATGAGCAAGCCGGCTGGTGGTCTCCACAGGGAGAGCTCATTTCAGGGTCTCATGAGCTGTCACTTATCATAGTTTTTAAATGTATTGTGAACTTTTTTTAAATGTCAGAGGACACCTTGATTTGGAAACTACTATCCTAGCAGTGCCCTGAAGAGTGCTTCGGCCTTAGAGGTGATGTGAGTTTGTGACTTGATAATCTGACCCACACCTGGCTCTGTGAGGTGAGGACACTGGCCTGGGCAGGCACGAGGCCTCCAGCAGGAGGGTCCTCTTGTCCAAGGACTGAGGAGGGGACGGGGTGGGGGAGCACACCTTGGCTGCCGGCACTTTCCAGAATCCTCAAGGGGCAGGCCGTACCTCCTTTAGTGCAGGCCCCCAGCAGGTTCACCACGTTCAGGTGGGGCCCGAGGTGACTCATGATCTTCAGCTCTGACATGAGGGCTTGCTTCTCGCTGCTGCGGGCTGTGGCTGAGGAGAGAGAGGACCTCAGGTCTGGCCCCATCACCGAGGCCCCACGGGGGGCTCACTGGAGCCTATTCTGGCTCTCCTGCCCCCACTCTTTGCTGTTAGACCCAGGTGTCGGGGTGGTGAGGACCCACGTACAAGAGAAAGGGAAAGTGGGGGAGGGCTCCCAGAGGAGGCGGCAGGGTGAGGAAGCCTCGTTCTCAAAGCAAAATCAGGAATGCTGCTGGTCATGGTGTGCCTGCACTCTGTACCCAGAGGATCAGCATAAGGTCTGCTCTGGGAGTGCCAATGTGGGGGGCGGGGGAGAGGGCCGAGGGGAGAGGGGGCAGGCTCCCAGGACTCACATTTCAGCATCTTGACGGCCACTTTCATGGTGGCCTGAGAATGGCTCAGGCCATGAGCCGTGGCCTCCACCACTTGCCCAAAGGCCCCGGAACCCAGGGTGCGTCCTGGGAAAGAGATGATCTTTCAGCTCCTGACCCTTAGGAAGCTCAACCCCTATGGTCTCTAACATGCTCAAGTCAGACATCCCTCAAGTCACCTTGGACTTAAGGTGTTTCTCCCATGGAGGCTCCTAAAATGTGCTTTGCAGTCCTTCCTGGTCTCAACCTAAATCCTGCCTGCTTTCTGGCCCTCTTTAGTCCCTGGAAAGCTTCTCCCCCCGCTGAGGGGAGCACAGGTCCTCCATACCCTCTCCGCCTCTCCAGCTGGACTAAGCACAGGCCTGGCACTCACCCTGCCCCCCACCAACACCTCTTCTCTTGCCATGAAGGAGTCCCATCTCACCATCACTGGACCACGGACTTCAATGCTGGATGGTCCCCAGGGGGCCGTCTTACCCCACCCCCCGCCCCCCCACTGCACAGAGGGCAGGCCCCGAGGGCCAGAGAAGGCAAGACATAGCCCTAGGTCTCAAAGCCAGTCATGGCAAGGCTGGGCTCAGATGTCAGTGTTCCCACCCACCTCAAATTCCCACTCTGCCCCTTGAGGCCTCCCTGGACTGACCGAGCACAAGCTGGTCCCGCGGCAGCTCCCAGGTGGAGTCATAGGGCAGCTGCATTGGGTCCACATAGATGTACTCATGGCCATCAGAGCTCACAGATTCAATCACTTTCCATCGGATCTCATAGCGTGGCTTCTGCAGGACCAAGATCAGGGATGGATGGTCAGAGAGGGACCACCAGGTGCAGCTCCTTATGAAACAGGTGGGGCAGGAAAACCGAAAGCCCAGAAAGGATCAGGGGCACATCTGAAGTCATACGGCAAGTGACCAATAGAACCAAGGTCTTCATGGCGCCCTGGGAACAGATGTCGGGGAAGTGGCTGAGAAGCAGCTGACAGCTGAGCAGCAGGCTCATCGGAACCTCCTCACCAGCTTCTCCCAGAACCTCAGCTGCTCCTCAGCGGGAACAGAGGAGTCGCAGCCCTGGAACGTGACGCGAGACAGGGACACTCTACCGGATGTGGATGGCCTTTCCCATGCTAGGTCAGTCACAGTGGGAGTCTCAGAAAGATATTCCCTTAGAATGTTGAAATCATAGGACGCTGGGACAGCTGATGATCATCGTCATGAGGCCTGCGTAAGGGGGCCCCCTGGGAAAGAGATGATCTTTCAGCTCCTGACCCTTAGGAAGCTCAACCCCTATGGTCTCTAACATGCTCAAGTCAGACATCCCTCAAGTCACCTTGGACTTAAGGTGTTTCTCCCATGGAGGCTCCTAAAATGTGCTTTGCAGTCCTTCCTGGTCTCAACCTAAATCCTGCCTGCTTTCTGGCCCTCTTTAGTCCCTGGAAAGCTTCTCCCCCCGCTGAGGGGAGCACAGGTCCTCCATACCCTCTCCGCCTCTCCAGCTGGACTAAGCACAGGCCTGGCACTCACCCTGCCCCCCACCAACACCTCTTCTCTTGCCATGAAGGAGTCCCATCTCACCATCACTGGACCACGGACTTCAATGCTGGATGGTCCCCAGGGGGCCGTCTTACCCCACCCCCCGCCCCCCCACTGCACAGAGGGCAGGCCCCGAGGGCCAGAGAAGGCAAGACATAGCCCTAGGTCTCAAAGCCAGTCATGGCAAGGCTGGGCTCAGATGTCAGTGTTCCCACCCACCTCAAATTCCCACTCTGCCCCTTGAGGCCTCCCTGGACTGACCGAGCACAAGCTGGTCCCGCGGCAGCTCCCAGGTGGAGTCATAGGGCAGCTGCATTGGGTCCACATAGATGTACTCATGGCCATCAGAGCTCACAGATTCAATCACTTTCCATCGGATCTCATAGCGTGGCTTCTGCAGGACCAAGATCAGGGATGGATGGTCAGAGGGACCACCAGGTGCAGCTCCTTATGAAACAGGTGGGGCAGGAAAACCGAAAGCCCAGAAAGGATCAGGGGCACATCTGAAGTCATACGGCAAGTGACCAATAGAACCAAGGTCTTCATGGCGCCCTGGGAACAGATGTCGGGGAAGTGGCTGAGAAGCAGCTGACAGCTGAGCAGCAGGCTCATCGGAACCTCCTCACCAGCTTCTCCCAGAACCTCAGCTGCTCCTCAGACGGGAACAGAGGAGTACGCAGCCCTGGAACGTGACGCGAGACAGGGACACTCTACCGGATGTGGATGGCCTTTCCCCATGCTAGGTCAGTCACAGTGGGAGTCTCAGAAAGATATTCCCTTAGAATGTTGAAATCATAGGACGCTGGGATCACAGGATTGGAATCTTAGAATGACAGACTCATCGGGTGCAGCAGTCCTACGGTGGAATCATGGAAGGGTGAAACCTCAGAATGAGACCACTGAAATGGCAGACTAACAGGATGTGAATGCCTCTCAGAAGAATACTGAGAGTGTGGCAGAGAGCTGGAAGAATGCTGGAACCCACGTGATCCACTCTGCAGGCCCCATGCCCCGTGGCTGGGGTGGACAGACATGATGCCTGAGCAGGGCTCTGGTTGGGGAGAGGCCAGCAGAGACGGGGCACTCCAGGTGGCCTGGACCAGGCCCACACTGGCCCAGACCTCCTGCATCACTTCATACCATTTGATCACCTGAGCTCCATGCTGGGCCCCAGACGTGGCTAGATCCTGCAGCTCAGAAACGTGGTGTGCCACTCTGCACCCACTAGGCAGAGGCGGGGCTTACCTTCTGCCAGAGCATGATGAGGATGATGAGGCAGATGACCGTGAGGACCACTAAGGCCAGGATGGCCGAGATCACCACCACCTTGAAGGGCAGGGCTGGACGCAGAGACAAGAGGAGCTTGTGAGCAAACAGGGCATTCGGCAGCTCCCGTCCCTTCAACCTCCTCTGGCTCCACAAATCCCTCTCTGCCCATCCTGCCCAGAACGGAACCAGCACAGCCCCTTTGGCCTATGAAGACAAAGACTTAGCCTCTCCCTTCTGAGCCAAACCTCTGGACTCTCCCATAAATACCCCGTAACACCCTACAGTAACTCCCGCCGGACACCATGGGCCTCCATATCCCCTCAACCCTTTCCTGGATCAGTCTGGCCTGTCTCCTGTAGCTCTGGATTGGATACAAGCTCCCGAGAGCAAGCTGTCGTTTACCTCTCCTCTGAATCTGTGCCCTCAGGCAGCTAGGACAGAGGCCAATGGACACAATAACTGAATGTCCACCGCCTGAGGCGTCCAGACTGCAGAAAGGAGTCTGTTTCCTCCCCCATAGTGCAGGCAGTCATAAGTAAACCAGGGCAGGGGCCAGGGAGCTGGGGTAATCACAAAGGGCCCACTCTGAGCCCCTCAAGCCCCGAGTCTCCTCTAACCCCAAAGCCTCAGCCTCTTTGCTGTGCAGAAACCCACTTCTTCCCACGCCCTCATCACCCCTGGCCTGCCTCTCTGGCCACCCATGAAGTTCCTTAGGAACTTACTCCCTCCTCCCCTGTCCCTCACTGGCCCTTTTCTGCTCCCTAGAGGCTCTGTCCCTCCTTCTCCTGGACTCAGACCAACATCAGTCCTCTCCTCCTTCTTCTCACCAGGGCATCCATCCTGGGAAGGAAGCTTGCATCTTCTAGGGAATCACCTCTGAGTAAAAAGAGGGGCCTTCGCCCAGCCATGGCAGTTCCCTGCGGAGTGGTGCCTGGCTCCCCCCTCAGGTGACACACAAAAGCTTTGCTTCTTCCTTGCTCAGAGCTGGTTGGTAGGCGCCCACTTGCTCGGGGATAGGAGAGCACGTGTGGGAGTGTGGGAGTGAGCCCTGGCACCTGCACCCATCCCACCACAGTGCCGCGGAAGGCACGTAGAGACACGGCTGCTTATACGAGCCCAAAGACCTACCTGAGTGTAGGCCTAAATGTGTCCCAAACACCTCTGCAACCTCCATAGCTGGGCTCTGGCTTCTCCTGTAGTCCCCTCCCCTCACCCCGAAATTCACACACACATTCTGTTCTCTAGCCAGGTTGAATTTCTTTAATTTCTCTGAATTCACTGTGCCTCTGGGTTCTTACACAGGCTGCTCCCTCTGACCGGAGCACCATTCCTCACCAGGCTAACTCCTAGTTATCTGTCCAATATGGGCCTAAAGCTTCCTTTCACCCGGATACACTTTTCTGAAACCCGCAGATGGGGATGGAGCACCTCGCTCTAGGCTTTCCCCTTACAAGCTGACCCTCACAGCGAGGTTGCCTAGTTCCTGTGTGTCCTTTCTATGGGCAGCAGGAGGGCAGGCATGGCTGGGCTTTCTCCAGAAGCTGCGGCCCTGTGCCCATTCACTGGATGAGGAGACAGGTGCGTAAATTAAGTGCATGCCCACGGGCCCATGCGTGCACTGGGACCAGCAAGTGGCAAAAGCCCCTGGACACCACAGGGACTGTTCATATGGATGTGTGCCGGTTGGCCGGCGTGCACGGCACAGCAGGCGTCTACGAGGGGGACTGGGCTGCACACTTTCACCAAACAGTGCGCTGCACCTTCCTGCTTGCAGACATGCACTGTGCCGGTGTGCACACTGCACATGGGCTGTACGTGGGATTGTGCACCATATGTATACATCCACAGCCATACCCTTGTGGGATTGGGGTGCTCATGTAAGTGGCTACAATTATATACTCGGTGGGTTTACACCCACAGATAGACAGGCGTGCATGCTTACAGACCCGTGCTCCAGCTTTATGCACATCTGTGGGGACCGGGCAGTCTTCATCATATGCATCACAAATCTACACTTGGAGGGTTTACACCAGCGTCCAAGCATCAGTCGTGCTCAAGCGCACGGCATACAGCACATACACCATGCACATACATAAGGAGGCAGCGCTGTTCACAGTCATGGTCTATACACATCCAACGTGCTGCTGTGTAAAGTGCACAGGAACATACACCCGCAGCGCTCCTGAGCGCCCTGGCCGCGCAGCCTCTGGCCTGCTGCGGGCGCACGGACACAGATCCAAGAACAGCAGGGTTGAGGTGGAGTCGTCAAGGGGTGGAGGACTCACAGTGAGGCACCACGATGACCTCCTGCACGTCGTAGCCCAGCAGGTTGCGCAGCGTGCAGCGCACCGACAGCGGCCGATCCACGTGGTGCAGGCGCAGCGTGCTCACAACCTCGTACTCCTGCTCTCCCTCCCGGTATGTCACGTTCGTCTCTAGCTGGCTCTCCTCCTCGGAACTGTTTCCCTGCGGCGTGGGCGCCAGCTTCCTGGAACACCTGTCGAGAACCGGCCAGGTCAGCTTCCAGTCCCTCTTCTCCCGACGCGGGACGGGGTAGGGGTGCGGGGGCCGCAGCGCCACGGTGTGGTGGTGGGAGGAAGCCCGATGCGTCTAGTTCCGTTTTCCCTCCGCCTGGTCCCGAGCTACTTCCTCCCTAGTGTGATCCCTCGACTGACCAGCAGGGGCGCTCCTACCCCAGAATTGAGAAGCCGGGATCACAAACTCCACTGCCGCCCTTTGACCCTCAGGGTCAAGGTAAGGAAGAGGGACAGTTTAGGTCATGCTTCTCCAAGAAGCCATGTCTTCTAGGACATGGTTCTAGCCTGCAACAGTGTTCTCAGAGGAAGGTCCCGGACTAGATGACTCTCACTGTCCTTCCAGTCAGCTGTGGGTACCTGGGGAAACTGAGGCCTGGGGTCTGCTCACCTTTTGAGGTCGCTGCAGGTAGACCAGGTGAGGTGTGGTCGGGCATGCCCCGGCCGCGACAGCGAACTGTCTGCTCCCCGTTGGCAGGGTGGCTCTCGCTCAGCTCCAGCACACGGACCGGCACTGCATGGGGAGGGACCCGGCAGGGAGGTGGAGAGGTCAGAACAGAGGGTCAGTGAGAAAGGCCTGCAGGGAGGACCTGGGCAGTCTTCATCATATGCATCACAAATCTACACTTGGAGGGTTTACACCAGCGTCCAAGCATCAGTCGTGCTCAAGCGCAGGGCATACAGCACATACACCATGCACATACATAAGGAGGCAGCGCTGTTCACAGTCATGGTCTATACACATCCAACGTGCTGCTGTGTAAAGTGCACAGGAACATACACCCGCAGCGCTCCTGAGCGCCCTGGCCGCGCAGCCTCTGGCCTGCTGCGGGCGCACGGACACAGATCCAAGAACAGCAGGGTTGAGGTGGAGTCGTCAAGGGGTGGAGGACTCACAGTGAGGCACCACGATGACCTCCTGCACGTCGTAGCCCAGCAGGTTGCGCAGCGTGCAGCGCACCGACAGCGGCCGATCCACGTGGTGCAGGCGCAGCGTGCTCACAACCTCGTACTCCTGCTCTCCCTCCCGGTATGTCACGTTCGTCTCTAGCTGGCTCTCCTCCTCGGAACTGTTTCCCTGCGGCGTGGGCGCCAGCTTCCTGGAACACCTGTCGAGAACCGGCCAGGTCAGCTTCCAGTCCCTCTTCTCCCGACGCGGGACGGGGTAGGGGTGCGGGGGCCGCAGCGCCACGGTGTGGTGGTGGGAGGAAGCCCGATGCGTCTAGTTCCGTTTTCCCTCCGCCTGGTCCCGAGCTACTTCCTCCCTAGTGTGATCCCTCGACTGACCAGCAGGGGCGCTCCTACCCCAGAATTGAGAAGCCGGGATCACAAACTCCACTGCCGCCCTTTGACCCTCAGGGTCAAGGTAAGGAAGAGGGACAGTTTAGGTCATGCTTCTCCAAGAAGCCATGTCTTCTAGGACATGGTTCTAGCCTGCAACAGTGTTCTCAGAGGAAGGTCCCGGACTAGATGACTCTCACTGTCCTTCCAGTCAGCTGTGGGTACCTGGGGAAACTGAGGCCTGGGGTCTGCTCACCTTTTGAGGTCGCTGCAGGTAGACCAGGTGAGGTGTGGTCGGGGCATGCCCCGGCCGCGACAGCGAACTGTCTGCTCCCCGTTGGCAGGGTGGCTCTCGCTCAGCTCCAGCACACGGACCGGCACTGCATGGGGAGGGACCCGGCAGGGAGGTGGAGAGGTCAGAACAGAGGGTCAGTGAGAAAGGCCTGCAGGGAGGACCTGGGCCTGAGTCTCCTCTGGGGGGCGGGGAGGTGGCGCTGCAGACTGCAGGTGAGCATTAAATACCAGGAATCAGCCTGTGAGAACCGACAGATTCCCCTTCTGGGTACTCCAAAGAGAACACATCAGTAGGGTGCTAGTCTATCTTTAACACCTCTCTAAGATCTGCTCGTCTTCCCTTTTCACAAAGAGAGGGCAGGCCTCAGAGTCCTGGACCAGCAAGAACATGGAGCCAGGATTTAACAGCATTGTTTTGTTTTCTCAGAGTTTATTTTAGTGGTTGCTTTATATTTATGACATGTGATGCTGATTTTCCATCTACAATGGAGAGGTTCAATTTTCAGTCAAAATAAATTTATTTTTAGAAAGTCAATCCACAAAACATGAAGTCATTATCGTGTCATTTCTCTGCTCAGACCCCTGGAGCGGCTCCTCACTTCAGTCACAGCAAAAGCCAAAGTCCACCCAAGGCCCACGAGGGCCCACACGACCAGCCCTCCCCTGGGCCCCCATCTCAGCTCCCACCTCATCTGCCACTGCTCCCCACCCTCACTCGGTTCTGGCCACACAAGCCTTTCTGTGTTGCTCCTGCTTCCAGACTTCCAGGTGTCCCCTTTCCCCAAATAGCCACTAGGCCAATACCCTCACCTTCTCCAAGTGCTCACACGAATGTCATGTCCATGCAGCCAACCTTGATCACGCTATTCAAGGCGCACCTCTCCCCACTCCTCTGCCCTCTCTGTCCGCCTTACCTAGCTGATCTTGTTTTCTTTCACAGCACTTGCTACCTTCTAAAACCTTGTATCTGGTTTGCTCTTTTATTCCCCCTACCGTTCAATGTTTATCTTCCTCCCACCTGGGGAAACTGAGGCCTGGGGTCTGCTCACCTTTTGAGGTCGCTGCAGGTAGACCAGGTGAGGTGTGGTCGGGCATCCCCCGGCCGCGACAGCGAACTGTCTGCTCCCCGTTGGCAGGGTGGCTCTCGCTCAGCTCCAGCACACGGACCGGCACTGCATGGGGAGGGACCCGGCAGGGAGGTGGAGAGGTCAGAACAGAGGGTCAGTGAGAAAGGCCTGCAGGGAGGACCTGGGCCTGAGTCTCCTCTGGGGGGCGGGGAGGTGGCGCTGCAGACTGCAGGTGAGCATTAAATACCAGGAATCAGCCTGTGAGAACCGACAGATTCCCCTTCTGGGTACTCCAAAGAGAACACATCAGTAGGGTGCTAGTCTATCTTTAACACCTCTCTAAGATCTGCTCGTCTTCCCTTTTCACAAAGAGAGGGCAGGCCTCAGAGTCCTGGACCAGCAAGAACATGGAGCCAGGATTTAACAGCATTGTTTTGTTTTCTCAGAGTTTATTTTAGTGGTTGCTTTATATTTATGACATGTGATGCTGATTTTCCATCTACAATGGAGAGGTTCAATTTTCAGTCAAAATAAATTTATTTTTAGAAAGTCAATCCACAAAACATGAAGTCATTATCGTGTCATTTCTCTGCTCAGACCCCTGGAGCGGCTCCTCACTTCAGTCACAGCAAAAGCCAAAGTCCACCCAAGGCCCACGAGGGCCCACACGACCAGCCCTCCCCTGGGCCCCCATCTCAGCTCCCACCTCATCTGCCACTGCTCCCCACCCTCACTCGGTTCTGGCCACACAAGCCTTTCTGTGTTGCTCCTGCTTCCAGACTTCCAGGTGTCCCCTTTCCCCAAATAGCCACTAGGCCAATACCCTCACCTTCTCCAAGTGCTCACACGAATGTCATGTCCATGCAGCCAACCTTGATCACGCTATTCAAGGCGCACCTCTCCCCACTCCTCTGCCCTCTCTGTCCGCCTTACCTAGCTGATCTTGTTTTCTTTCACAGCACTTGCTACCTTCTAAAACCTTGTATCTGGTTTGCTCTTTTATTCCCCCTACCGTTCAATGTTTATCTTCCTCCCACTGGGATGCTAGCTGCACCAAGGCAGGGTCTCAAGAACCTTGAATGGACTGGCATAGTGTAGCTGCTCGATAAATAAATAAGTAGCAGTCTAGTGGAAGGGGTGTGTGAGAAGGAAACATTGTGGCACTGGGACACGCATGCCCGAGGCTTTGCAGACACCAGCCTAGTACAGCAACCTTCCTGTAAAGCTGGGGAAATGGAGGCCCAGAGAGGGCCTGTGCACACAGCAGGGGTCAGCCCGAGTCCTGGACTCCCTCTTCTGCTCCTCCTCTAGGTGGACAGCCAGCAAGAATGGAGACAGAATGGAGGTGGGAGGGTCGGGGGGAGCAAAGCAGGATGGAGGCACCTCACCGTTGACCTGCAGCTGGAAGGAGAGCTGGGCTTCAGCATCCTCATGGAAGGCCCGCATGGTGTAGCGGCCAGCCTCGGCCACCTTCACCCGCACCAGTGTGAGCTCTGACACATACCTGAGGAGGAGGACAGGCCCGGAGAGCCAGCCGTCAGAGCTGGAAGCACTCTTCCAGTCCCCAACTTTTTTTTTTTTTTTTCATAAAGACAAGACCTTTTCTAAAGTCAGGAAAAACAGGGAGTAGAAGGGGACTGCCAAGGTCACATGGGTGCCCGTAGCAACGCCAGGACTTTGGGATCCCCACCCATCGGTGGCTCCAGTGAGCCAAGAGGGAAGGTCAGGAGGGGCTGGGCTGGAGGCACGTGGAGGGGAAGCACCGTCTGCGTCCCCCACCTTCCATCCCTTTCGGCAGGCCTGACACTGCCTTATTCCAACAGCAGCGCCGCAGCTCAGCCTGCTCGTCTCCAGCCTCAGAGCCACCTTTCTTGCATAGAGGTAACGGTGGCCTGCCTGGCACCCTCTTCCCTGCCTTCCTCCCCATGGCTGCTTCCTGCTGGCTCCACCCATCACAAGGACAACTAAACATCTGGGTAGTCATATGACCAGCGTCTGTTTTCCCCTCTAGACAGGAAACCCTAGGAAGGATGGAACTGTCTGTTCTGTTCTCAGCAGTATCCCCAGTGCCTGGCACAGGAGCCTGGCGGGGTGCCTGTCATGTCGTAGGCTCTCAGGAAAGAGGGGCCTCCATAGGTTCCTTAACAGACGGAAGGCTGTGGGCTGCCTGGTGCCTGCGGAGACCAGTAACTACAAGTATAGAGTGGATGGGCGGCTGCTCACCTGGTCTCAGACACATTGCGTGTGGAGAGCGTGATCTCGCCGACGCTGGAGTCCCCCAGGGTCTGGTTGTCCTTGAACCACACGACAGTGGGCGCCGGGTAGGCCTCGAACACCACTTGTAGTATCCGGCTGCGGTGGAGCTCCGCGAATTGCAAAGGCTCCAGCTCTCCCAGCAGTCGCACATAGCCACTCTCTGCAAGGGGCGGCCATCAGAGGCCATGCCCTGAGCCAATGGGGCAGCACCTCCTGGGGGCGGGGCTCCAGGATTTAGGAACTGAACCTGAGCTTAGGGTTCTGGTTGGGACTGGGATGGACTGGAGCAGGAGCTAAATTAGGGTCTGCTACTGGTTGGAAGGCTGGGGTCATGATTGGGCCTAGAGCTGTAGGGCTCGTTAGATATTTTGTGTCTCATGACTGTGGCTGAGGTGACTTACAGCCTGCTTCAGTTTGGGGATGGGGCGCCTGGGCCTGGGATGGCAGCTGGGCCTTAGAAATCAGGTTGAGGCCAGGGTTCTGGCTAGGAGGGAAGTCTAGGTTGGGATTAGGACTGGATCTAGGATTGGTACTGTGCTTCGGTATGGATTGATCTTGGAAACAGGGCTTTGGTTGGCACTGAGGCTGGAGTTGGAGCAGAACCAGGCTGACAGTACCCCGGCTGTGGCAAGGTCTGGGTCCAGTTCAGAGTGAAGGTTGGCAGTAAGCTCAAGGCACTCACCAACCACGGTAACATTGATGGCTTTTTCATCACGATGGTCGCTCACGCTTTCTGACACATTGCAGATGTAGGTCCCTGAGTCTCCCAGTTCAGCGCTGGGGATGTGCAGGATAGAACGTATGTGGGGCATTTCAAAGAGGAAATCAGTCACTGGCTCCACCAGTCGCCCACTCTGTAGGGACAGATGGGGCAGATGAAAGTGAAGGTGCTACTCGCTCAATCGTGTCCAACACTTTGCAACTCCATGGAGGGTGGCTCGCCAGGCCCTTCTGTCCGTGGGATTCCCCGGGCAAGAATACTGGAGCAGGTTGCTATGCCCTTCTCCCGGGGATCTTCCCAACCCAGGGATCAAATCCAAGTCTCTGGCATTGCAGGCAGACTCTATACCATCTGAGCCATCAAGATCCTTACTGGGCCCAGCCCCCCACATCATAAAAGGTCCAAGAAGTCAGGCTGTAAGCTGAGATATCCATCCCTGCCTAGCCCTTCCCCTAGCCCGCAGCCTGGCATTACCTCCATGCGTGGGTATGTCCACTCGAAGTTGACCACCTCATTCCCAGTCACGATGCACATGACGGTGATGTTCTCCCCTTGGCGGACCACAGTCTGCACGGCGTTCACTGAGACGTTGATGGACGACACTGGCGGAGAGAGACGGTTTAGGGCTGAGGAAGTCACCACCATCAGTTTAGGGGGTCTGGCGAGGGAAGGGATGACTGGTGTGGAAGATTCATTCTTCCAGCCAATACTTATTAAATACCTACAGCATGCCAAGTACTATTCTAGGCCCTGGAGTTTTAGCAGGAAACGTGACAGGCAAAAATTCCTATCCTCATGAAATGAACATTCTGGAAGGGGTAACGATTTTGAAATCAAAGTACTCTCTGGGTATCTAAGTACAAAAGAAATTTACTGAGCACAACCAGGTACTCTCCATCTTTTATGTAACCTTCACAATAATCCCCCTTGGCAAACGGTCTGTATTACCCTCATTTTATAGAGGAAGAAGCAGACTCAGAGAGATTATGTGCCTTAAGCGAAGTCACTCGGATGGGAAGTGGCAGAGCTGAGACTCAAGCCCCACTGGCTGAGAGCCTGTGCCTCCGCCCAGCCCGGCTCCACCACAAATGCTCCCCATGATCTTCGGCATCCTTCATCCTCTTTCTGAGCCTGCATTTTCCCATCTGTAAAATAGGGCGACACACCTGCCTTCCACAGCTGTCGTGAGAATCCAGGGACAACGGAATTCACACTTTATAATCTGAAGCGGTCTGCAGCCCTGTGGAGGGCCATACTCTCGTCTGCGGAGCACAAGCCAGAAGGGGCGCTCACCCTGGAGGCTGTAGACGTGGTAGGCGTCAGAGTCCACCTCCCTGTCCCCGAGGGTAGTTCTGCAGATGTAGGTCTTGTCCTCAAAGGTACCAGTGAAGCCACGCTGGGGGTCATAGGCGATGGGCAGCGGGACGTCCACCTTCTTCTCGTGCAGCATCACCACCAGCCGCGGATCCGTCACTCGGCATGGAATTGTGGTCTCAGTTATTTCCGTGAGAAAGATGAATAGTTCCTCGGGGTCGACAGGAAGGAAGACCACAGAAGGATCTGCCAGAGACGCGGCCAAGAATGTGAGCCAGAGGAGCAGGGTTTCTGGCTTTCCCCTGATTTGCTCGGTTACCTTGAACAGGCCTCTTCCCTCTCCGGCCCTGGTCTACCCACTACAGAATAAGTATGCTCTCAGGGGTCTCCTCAAGCTTTAGCATTTCATACGGACAGCATCAGCCAGAGAAAGAAGATACGTCACAAGTTGAAGGACACCTGGCACCTGGAGCTTGGAGAATGGGGAAGATGGGATGTGGTGGCCAAGGGGGTGCATAATGGAACCAGCTGAGAATGCAGCATTCTTGGGACCCAGGAATGGAGGTAGGCTTGCAGACAGCAGACAAAACCAGGTGGGAGTGGACATACTCCCAGACCGATCTAAGTACAAAAGAAATTTACTGAGCACAACCAGGTACTCTCCATCTTTTATGTAACCTTCACAATAATCCCCCTTGGCAAACGGTCTGTATTACCCTCATTTTATAGAGGAAGAAGCAGACTCAGAGAGATTATGTGCCTTAAGCGAAGTCACTCGGATGGGAAGTGGCAGAGCTGAGACTCAAGCCCCACTGGCTGAGAGCCTGTGCCTCCGCCCAGCCCGGCTCCACCACAAATGCTCCCCATGATCTTCGGCATCCTTCATCCTCTTTCTGAGCCTGCATTTTCCCATCTGTAAAATAGGGCGACACACCTGCCTTCCACAGCTGTCGTGAGAATCCAGGGACAACGGAATTCACACTTTATAATCTGAAGCGGTCTGCAGCCCTGTGGAGGGCCATACTCTCGTCTGCGGAGCACAAGCCAGAAGGGGCGCTCACCCTGGAGGCTGTAGACGTGGTAGGCGTCAGAGTCCACCTCCCTGTCCCCGAGGGTAGTTCTGCAGATGTAGGTCTTGTCCTCAAAGGTACCAGTGAAGCCACGCTGGGGGTCATAGGCGATGGGCAGCGGGACGTCCACCTTCTTCTCGTGCAGCATCACCACCAGCCGCGGATCCGTCACTCGGCATGGAATTGTGGTCTCAGTTATTTCCGTGAGAAAGATGAATAGTTCCTCGGGGTCGACAGGAAGGAAGACCACAGAAGGATCTGCCAGAGACGCGGCCAACAATGTGAGCCAGAGGAGCAGGGTTTCTGGCTTTCCCCTGATTTGCTCGGTTACCTTGAACAGGCCTCTTCCCTCTCCGGCCCTGGTCTACCCACTACAGAATAAGTATGCTCTCAGGGGTCTCCTCAAGCTTTAGCATTTCATACGGACAGCATCAGCCAGAGAAAGAAGATACGTCACAAGTTGAAGGACACCTGGCACCTGGAGCTTGGAGAATGGGGAAGATGGGATGTGGTGGCCAAGGGGGTGCATAATGGAACCAGCTGAGAATGCAGCATTCTTGGGACCCAGGAATGGAGGTAGGCTTGCAGACAGCAGACAAACATCCAGACCCAGGGGTGGGAGTGGACATACTCCCAGACCGAGCCAGGCTGAATTCCCTGATTCATCTGTATTTCTGAGACAGCTGTGTTTCACCACATCAGTAATGCGCTCTCTGAGCTTCTCCCAGATGCTTGAGGCTAAAAAGAGCCATAGAGGAGTGAGCCCACAGGTCAGGAGTCCTCACCTGGCACAAAGATGTACAGCCGTTTTCGCTCGCTGGCCTCCAGCCCGTGGGAGCCTTTGTAGGCACAGAAGTATTCTCCTGTGTCTAGCCCAGAGACATTGGCCAGGGTCAGCACGCTGGAGAATGTGCCATTCTGGGTCTCAGTCAGTTCCTGTAAGGGCTTCTGGGATGTCCCTTCCCACACCACTGGAGCTGAGCTCGAGCAGGTCAGAACAAAGGTGCTGGAGAGATTGAGGATGAGCTCGGGCCCTGGGGGTGCAATGACCAGGCCCCAGGAGGCCTGTGGTCCCAGCAGCAACAGCAGAGGCAGCAACAGCACCTGGCCTTTGGGAAGGGAGGCATCAGATGTCAGGGCACAAGAGCATCAGTACCTCTCCCCACAGCTGATGCTGAAGAACACACATCCCAGTCCACAGAGAGCGCAGACTGGAACCCATGGCTCTGAGACCTGCTCGCCCAGGGCCTGGGCACCAGGGACTCCTTCTGGCCTCCTGGCCTCCTGCTCTCAGTGCTAGAGGCCCCAGCCTTGCGGACCTTCTGCAGTGCAGCATTCAGGCTGCATGCATGTTCTCTCGAAGGCATCAGGAAATCCTCGGGAAACAATTCCCAGGCCTCCAGTTCCTGCATTACTTCCCAGGTCACTTTCTGAGCCTCTTCGCTGCAGCTGCTCCAGCTGCCCAGGTTGTGCCCAGCCTAGAGATGGCCCTGACTGGGGAGGTGGTGGTCAAGGTAATCCAGAGTGGGGCATATCAGGTCAGGAAAGAGACTGGAGGCTGAAGAGGCCTGGAGGTGTCAAGTGATTGGTTTCCCCTCTGCCTGCTGGTACCCCGGGGAAGAACGCTGTAGGCCTTGCCCCTGGTCTTGCAGGGAACCCTGGAGGGGAGCATAAGCACCCACTTAGGTGCACGGGTGCTCAGCCAGTGGGTCAGTCATCCTTGGGTGAGCATTTGGCTGGTCACTGATTTCCTAGTCAGAATGGATTACTTGAAAAAGCCCACCCAGACTTGGGAGCTCACAGACATTGAGGGATCCGGGCATGGGAGGGGAGCTCCCCACCAGAAACAGACTGGTCAGACTGATACCAGTAGGTGCTGATAAGAAATGGGAGACTGGGGTAACTGTCAGGGAAGGGGGTAGGAACAGTTGGTGAGGGGACATAGGGTATGAAGGACCAAGCCAAGGATTTCAGCTGCTGGTTCTGGACAGGCAGGGGTCCACTGAGATTTCTGAGTTGAGGGTGGACAGTAGCAGGAGGCCTCCACTGAGACCCACTAGAAAGGCAGGGAATGGAAGCTCAAATGTTGAGCAGTGTCCCTGGGCTCCCAGGCCCTGGGGCTAGCCTGCACCACCCCACCAGCCCCAGGGTCCTACCCAGAGGCTCCCCAGGGCCCTCCACCACCACCTGAGACTACCTACCTTTGAGGACACCAGCTTGCATGGCCCTCAGAAGCTGCATGGTATCCTGCAAAGTTAAACAGAAGTCAGGGCCCAGAGTAGCCAGAGGGAATGCCATGGCCCATCCATGCTCTGGGCTTGCAGAGTTAGCCCCAGGACTTACTCCGGGCCACACAGCCTCTGGATCCATTGGGCTAAAGTCAAAGGCTGCCCATATCCCACACCAAGCAGGCACTCATGCCCAAGGGTCTCCTTTCCCTGCACTGGGCCCAGTCTCGGGGTGCCTGGACCCTGCTTTGGCTCTGCCTTTACCTCTCTGATGGACTTGACTGAAACCTCCCCCACCACATGCCCGGCTTTTCCCTGGGTCTTAGTTTCTCTGCATGTACAGTGGGGGTGGGGTCTTGGGCTGGATGGTGTCCAGGGGCCCGCCAGCTCTAACAGCCTATCCTCGGTGACAGTTCCAATACCAGGCTCTTATCTGCCAGGACAAATATTTAGGAAAGTGTGATGAAAGGCTTGAGGGAGAGGGAGGGGGTAAGCCAGAACCCAGAGAACTCCCACAGCTCCACAAGCACAACAGGAAGTGGAGGCGGCTGTGGGAAGGGAAGCGGGGGAGTGGGGCTGTGGAATGTGGGGGGCACCCCTCATGCCTGGCCCCTCTACTCAGCCCTAAGCTGCACGGGGAGGCCAGGGGGCGGGGCCAGGGGCCAGACCCAGGGGAGGCCTTACCACGCAGCAAGGCATCCTTGCAAACTACTGAATCCAACCCCCACCCCCAGCTCCAGTGTCCAGACAGAGAGACTGAGGCTCTGAGAGGGAAAGAAGTTGGCCCAAGGTTACACAGCAGAGCTTGTTCTAGAGGGAGACAAAGAGACTGGAATGATAGCAGTAGAAAGACAAAGACTCAGAGACAGAGACAAATCACCCAGTGACGGAGGCAGAAAGAGAAGCAGGGACACAGACAGACAGACCGAACTGCATGGGTCTTCAACCCATCCCTGCCCTTGGCATGGCTCCTAACGCCAGCTTGCCCCCATTCCGCCCTCACCTTGCCCCTTTTTACACTCCAGGGCTGGGATCTGAGTTTCAGCCCCGGCAGGGCTACCTCTTGCACCAGCACATCTCAGTGGCCCCCATTCCCAAAATGGGACGACGGCAAGTGGACCACTGCAGGGGGTGTTTCTATACTAGTCATGGGACACAGCCAAGAGCCCTGGACTGGGACCACTGGTCTCAGATCTGCTCAGCACCCTAAGAGCTCCCTGGACAATCTGCTCTCCTCCTCTTCTTTCTCCCCGTCTCTTCAGACCTGCCTGCCTGAGGGTCCTCTCTCCCATCTCCCAGTTGCTTTAGAGTCCAGCCATTCGGAGGCTACACCCCATGGGTCCCCCTCCCACCCCTCCTGCCCCAGCCCTCCAGCTGCATGCCAGGCCTCCTCGGGCAGGAGGGAGCAGCCCCGCCGCGGAGCCAGCAGCCCCACAGAGGCCCATCTGCCCCTTGGTGGGTGCCTCTCTGGATCGCCCCCTTCCTGCCAGAGATCTCAGCCAAAGAAAATCATTAGCAGTGAAGGCTGGGGGAAGGGGTCATTTTAGCCTCCCGCCCCTCCACTCCCAGCCTCCCTGGCTGGCCGCACTGTTTATTATTCTAAAGGAGGAATTTGGTCGGCTGGCCTGGAGATGGGAGGTCATGATGACTAGGGCTGGCCTGCCTCTGGAAGGCTGTGGGCTAAGCCCCTGGGCGAGCAGCCCCCGACCCTGGCTCCTGTCTGCTAGGTCTAGGGCTAAGGGGCCTAGAGTCCCCGAGGCTCTCAGCTGGGAGGAGCCTTCTTGTAGAGGCAGCAGAGGCCCAGAGACTGGCAGAATCGTAACCCAGTCACACAGCAGGCTGTGGGGAGTGCATGGGCTGGGCAAAGGAGCTGAGGGAGAGGCAGACACCTTAGTGAGAGTAGAGATAACCAGGCGTCTTGAATTGGCTTCTCACTTCATGAAATTAGGATTTCACATGGGGCTTTAGACCTACTGTGAGCCTGAGTCTCCAGCCCCTTCAGGTACTCAGCTTCCCCATCCACATGGGGAGAGGTTTGGATGGGTCATCTCAGGGACCCGTCCCTACTTTAACACTGCCAGAGAGAAGATTCCGGTCACTGTTATTTCTGCCGGGGTGGTCTGGGAGTATGGGGGTGTTGAGGAGAAGAAACGCAACATTCCTGAGGCTGAGGCAGAAAAAGCATCCTTAACTCATCTCATTCCGTGGATTCAATTCCCTAACCATTTGGTCCCAGATTTGCTGTGTGTACTTTGACAGACTGTTTCCCTCTCTGGGCTTCTGCTTTTCAAGTGACTTCCAGACAAGTGAACGGGTGACGCGGACACTCAGGAGGTGGTGGGGGAGCACGGCGTGGGCAACAAGCTGGTGGACTGGGAAGAACCAGACTGGGGCTCGGGACGCCACCTCCTGGGTCACCCTGGATGGCTCCCCGACACCTCCAGTGGTCTACCCAGTACCTACGGTTTCCCAGAGGCTGCGTTTCCAGACAACTCCACAAGGGCCCAAGTGGCAAAGTGGAGGCGGAGGGCTTGCCTATGACCACTTCCCTTCTTCAAGGGCAGGGCTAGGTTCCAGGGAAGAGCTATGTGGGACAAAGTGGGTGTCACAGCGGGGATGCGTCACCCTTCTGCCATGGTCTCCTGCCTGGGGAGGCCCTTGGAGCAGAGAGAGGGAGGGGACCCTCAGGGACCTCCCCTTTATTTGTGAGGTGATTGCTCTGTGGCAAGTTCTCACGATTCTTCCTGTTTTGGAAGGTTGGGGGTGCAGAGGCCCCAAGGTGGGATAATTGCCCAGCTCCTCACAGTGAGTCAGAGGTACCCCCTTGATCCAGGGGAGAACCCCAAGTCCAGGGGAGCAAGCACGCTTGAGAACTCCTCCTCAGAGCCTTGCTCATGCAAGCCTCCACTCCTTTCCCACCGCCTTAATCTAAATAAATCCAGTCCATCTTGGCCACATCCGCCAGCAGCGGCTTCCCTCCCTCAGGGTCCCGAGGCTCCCACGACACAGGCCGCCTGGGGAGGGGGCCTGCACGGCTGCCAGCGGGGGAGGCTTGCACACGGACAGCACGTGCGCACCCAGCACAGGCTCCCGCCTACGCACTCACTCACACACTGCTCTGAAAAACAGCCGTGTGCAGTGGGCCCTGTGTGTGCCCAGCTCTCGCGCTGGCCCCAGACGTGTGCACACCACGCAAGCACGCACGCAGCTCCACCACACCAGGTCGCTGCCTCTGTGCTCCCCCGCACGCCTGTGTGAGGGGCACACAGGCAGGGCAAGTCCTACGTGTACTTGGCACAAGCAAAGCTGTACACATACACTACGTAACGAGCGTGTGCCCACAGGCTGCTGAGCTCACGTGCAGACACAGACAAGACCCAAAGCCAGCGCGTGCCGTGCACCTGCTGCGCCAGCTGCTGTCCAGAGCACTTGACACAGACTGACTCCCTTTCTCCTCAGACAATGCTATGAGGTAGATACAAGGATCACCCTGTTTTAGATGGGGAAACTGAGGCTCCTTGCCTAGGAACACAGAGCAGAGACTGAGCCATGGCAGATGGCTCTGCCACCACTGCTCTGTTTCCTGGGTTTGGCTGGGCCGAGGTCAGCAGGCACTGATGGAAACAGACTTCTCCAGCCAGAACGACATGACGGTGAATGGATGTAGGGGACTGGAGAGAGAGCTATCCTAAATGAGCTCCACGCCTATTTCTGACTTGGAGTACTAGTGTGTGTGTTCTGGGGGCATAGTACCACTTTCTGAGATGAGAATGAGGAGGAGGAGGATTGGGAGCCAGCCCTGAGCTCGTTTCGGGTTTGGAGGGTCTGTGGTACCTGAGCGGACAGAGGGACACTAAGTCTGGAGGCGGGGAACAGGCAGGACAGAAACAGCAGTCAGACGGGGGTGGGAAGAGGCCCTGCTTCAGGGAGGAGCGGGGCTTGAGGCCTGCAGTCTCGGCCAGGGATGTTGTGAATAAACAAGATGCCAGAGGGAGGAGGAGGCCGGCCCTTGGGGTCGTGAGGTTAGAGTCTTGGAATGTCAATGCTCTGAGGCCCTCGGGGACCATCTATCTGATCCAGCCCCCATCCTGGGCACCACTGTGCGGATGGGAAAACTGAGGCTTCGAGAAGGACAGGGACCAGGCTCAAGGTTTTGACCTAGGCTAGCCAGGTTCAGGTGGTCAATGGAGCACTGAAGCTCACCTGGCTGGAAGCCTGAAAACAGCCGTGTGCAGTGGGCCCTGTGTGTGCCCAGCGCTGGCCCCAGACGTGCACACCACGCAAGCACGCACGCAGCTCCACCACACCAGGTCGCTGCCTCTGTGCTCCCCCGCACGCCTGTGTGAGGGGCACACAGGCAGGGCAAGTCCTACGTGTACTTGGCACAAGCAAAGCTGTACACATACACTACGTAACGAGCGTGTGCCCACAGGCTGCTGAGCTCACGTGCAGACACAGACAAGACCCAAAGCCAGCGTGCCGTGCACCTGCTGCGCCAGCTGCTGTCCAGAGCACTTGACACAGACTGACTCCCTTTCTCCTCAGACAATGCTATGAGGTAGATACAAGGATCACCCTGTTTTAGATGGGGAAACTGAGGCTCCTTGCCTAGGAACACAGAGCAGAGACTGAGCCATGGCAGATGGCTCTGCCACCACTGCTCTGTTTCCTGGGTTTGGCTGGGCCGAGGTCAGCAGGCACTGATGGAAACAGACTTCTCCAGCCAGAACGACATGACGGTGAATGGATGTGGGGGACTGGAGAGAGCTATCCTAAATGAGCTCCACGCCTATTTCTGACTTGGAGTACTAGTGTGTGTGTTCTGGGGGCATAGTACCACTTTCTGAGATGAGAATGAGGAGGAGGAGGATTGGGAGCCAGCCCTGAGCTCGTTTCGGGTTTGGAGGGTCTGTGGTACCTGAGCGGACAGAGGGACACTAAGTCTGGAGGCGGGGAACAGGCAGGACAGAAACAGCAGTCAGACGGGGGTGGGAAGAGGCCCTGCTTCAGGGAGGAGCGGGGCTTGAGGCCTGCAGTCTCGGCCAGGGATGTTGTGAATAAACAAGATGCCAGAGGGAGGAGGAGGCCGGCCCTTGGGGTCGTGAGGTTAGAGTCTTGGAATGTCAATGCTCTGAGGCCCTCGGGGACCATCTATCTGATCCAGCCCCCATCCTGGGCACCACTGTGCGGATGGGAAAACTGAGGCTTCGAGAAGGACAGGGACCAGGCTCAAGGTTTTGACCTAGGCTAGCCAGGTTCAGGTGGTCAATGGAGCACTGAAGCTCACCTGGCTGGGAAGCCCCTGCCCCCAGCCTTGTCTCAGATGTGAGGCTGGGGGTTCAAGTCCCAGGCTTGAACAACAGTTGGCACCCGCTTCCCCTCCATAGGACATAGACCACACAGAGACCTATGTGTCGCTTTCCCGGCACTGCCCCAGCCAGGCAGGGATTGGAGACAGAGGAGGTAAGTTGCTCAGGTGTTGGCAGAAGTCTCCTGCCTGGTCCTCCATCCTGCACACCATGGACCCTCCACAGCCCTGACACAGACTCCGGGGCAGATCCTCGGCAGAGAGGAAGGGATACAGGTCCTAGCCCAGCTCTGTTGCCTACTTGCATGGTCCCGCCCCTCCCCAAGCCTTAGTTTCCCCATCTGTGCAGGGGGTTGGTAGGGGTGGGCTGAGAACACTGCTAGGCTCTTGAAGCAGCTGTGCTGAGCCAGAATGCTGGGGTGCGGGTGGGGTGGTGGGGAGGGGCCCTGGCCGGGATGTCATGACTCGGCTCAGAATAGGCCATCAGCTCCAAGGCCAGGCGTGTGTGGGGGCAAGAGGCATCTGGAGCCAGAGCCGGAGTCCTCCCCGCCAGCAGCCGGAGTGATGGCAGAGGGCGTGGCCTCTGCAGGCTCACCCCAAGTGGGCTGAGCTGTAGGTGCGATCTGGCAGCATGGGTAGGGAGCCCCATCCTGGGAGCCAGGGAGGAGAGCAGGGCCCACTGGGTTGGCAGGGGGTAGAAAGTTGAAAAGTGGCTGAGACTATGGGCTCTCCCTGCTCCCCTCAATCTAATGCCCCTGCTGCTGCTGAGGGGTCAGCACTCCATTGTGCATGCTGAACCTCCCACACACCTCAGGATCACGTGGCGGCCAGAGAGGGTAAGCAACCTGACCTGGGTCACACAGCGATGCAGCACGGTGACCCAGGCCCAGTTCTCTGCCGTGCTGCTGCTAGACTCAGAGGACCTTCCTGTTTTCCAGGTACCTATGAGGACCTCCAAACAAAGCAGCAGAAATCAGCTAAGCTGGAGCCTGGCATAGGACTCAGCTGTTCTGGAAGTCCAGGTGGGTAGAAGGGCAGTGCCAGTTCCGTGGACCATCACGCTGGTGGTCTACCCCGCCCCCTCTGCACATGCGTGGTGGCCTCCGGCTGCCCTGAGGCGTCAACCCCTCCCACATCACCTCTAGTCTGTCCCTTCCTGCCTGTTCCCACCCCCTGCCCAGAGGAAACTTTCTGAAATTCCCATCTGATCATGTCCTTCCCTGGTACCTCCACAGCTCTCCATCCACGGTAGATAAAGCCAGCCTCTCAGCCCAGCCTGTAAGACCCTGCACGCCCTGCCCTGCTGACAGACAGCTCATCACAGCAGAGGGGGCAGGATGCTGTCCTCTCAGCTCCCTGGGGGCCCAAGAAAGGCCCCCACACTCCTGTCATTCACTCCATGCTCTTCTCCCCAGGAGGCCTCCCCAGGGACGCAATGGAAAGAAATGATCTATTTTCTGGAAGTCCAAAATAAAACCAAACATCTGTCTGGATGCGAGCCAGGCTGATAAAGAAAGGACTGATCCTCCCCAGTTGGAGCCCCTCCTCCTGCCACACACCCCCTCACCGGCTGGGTAGCAGAGCTTGCGCTTTGGGGTAGGGGGAGCAGCCCAGTTACTTGGAACAGTCCGTGGGAAAGCACTCAGTGTGTGCCTCACGGACACTGGGGGCCCAGGGGAGGGGGCCTGGGTCCCCACACAGGCTGGGAACCGGCCTGAGAAGGAGGTCAGAGAGGGAGGGAGGCCCGCCGCATGCCCCTGCCCACCCGCCTGCCGAGCAAACGCTTCCTGCCTCCTCTGGCGCCTCGCTGGCCTCCCTGCTCGTCCCCATGGACACTCCCTGGGCCACGTGGCCTGGCTCTGCCCGGGCCCAGTGGACCCCTGGGCTAGAGTCCTCTGGATCCCAGCTAGGTCTCAATGGCCCCTTTGAAAAGGAACCAGGACTTAGAAGACCTTGAAAACAAGAAGAAGAGCTACTTCTGGTTTAGTTCTTCTCCCCCAACACGTGGCCTAAGCCCTTAATGTGACTGGAGCAATCCATGACATCAGTGTTGCTTCTGCCTTTTATAGACAACAATAACAAGGCACAGAGAGGTCAAATCATTTGCTCAAGGTCACAGAGCTCGCCAGTGGTGGAGTCCGTGCTCAGTCCCAGGTGGACTGACCCCAGAGCACAGAGGCTCAGCACCCATGTGGCAGCCTCTCCAAGGCAGGAGGCAAAGAGATCATGTCTGAGCCCAGCACACAGGACACACTCAATACGCAAGTCAACAGCCTTGTTCTTCCGCCTTCTGTTTCCCAGCCTCGCTACTCCTTAGCCAGGTGACCTGACGCAGGCAGAGCCAGAGGGCAGACGGTCTCACCATCTTTCACGGAGCCCTGTAACCTCAGGTGCAGGAAGGGCTCTGAGTCCTCCTAATTCACATCTCCAGCACACAAAGGGGTTGTCCCGCCTCTAACTGCACACCTCCCGTGACAGGATCTCACCACCTCACCCACAGCCCATTCCATTCTTGGACAGTTCAGGTTCCTCAGAGGTCAGGCTCTTTGAAAACTTTTTAGGCTCAATCTGTCTCTTCATATCCTCTACCCACTGGTCCTGCTTCCATTCACCACTGAATGAGAGGTCACACAGCCAGTAAGTAAAAGCCAGTGATAAGCTGGGATTCAAACTCAGGCCCACCTTGTATTCTTAGCCACTATGCTGGACTGCCCGGCTTCTGCCCAGAAACAGGTCTGTTTCCAGAGAAACACTCCCACATGGGTTCACCCTAACAGGGTCCACACACCAGAATACAGGCTCTCGGGTGTGCTGGGTCAGAGTCCTGTCCCTCCCTCCCTGAGGGGCAGAGTGTGCAAGGGATCTATCCCAGCTCACCCAGGAATTTGGAAGTCAAGCAAAGGGGAGAACTCAGAACCTTTGTGGACATCACTGCAGAGCCTGAGGGTCAGCATCCACGCTAAGGAGAGGAGTATGTGCTGAGAACAGCCTGGGTCAGGCAGGGGCAGTGGCCCGGCAGGTCTCTGGTCTACCATGAGGCCTGTCCCAAAGGCCTCAGAGCATTCCAGCAGGTGCACAGGGCTTATGTGCACAGCGTCCTGCCACAGGCTGCTGCACTCAGGGTCCAGGCCTGCCCCGCCTGGGGCCCCAACATCCCTTCCACTGTTCAGAGGGCCTGGGGACCTCCGCAGCTGCAGAGTTCCAGGCTCCACCATCTCTCGCCTGTTCTCCCTGCAACCCCCACCCCCCGCCGCCCCCCACAGCCTCATCTCCGGCCGGTGCCATGGCAACAGAGAGCGCCAGGCCCTGGCAGGCAGAGGAGCCCCTGAGAGGGGTCCCGGGCTGAGGCTGGGGAGGGAGGTGCGGCAGGCACAGACAAGCAAACCTTCTGTTCCCTTGGCTGCTGCCAGCCCGGGATCAGCCCCGGGCTGGGGTGGGGGCTGCACACAGAATGGATTCTCAGAGCCAAGTGTGCAGGGTTCAGCGGGCCTCAGCCGTTGTGGACTGACCCACCAGCACGTGTCCTTCCCCCCGCAGCCCAGAGCCCGCACGTCGGGTGGGGCAGCTAGCTAACAGGCTTCAGTTCAGCATCCCTGGACCTGCCATTCGTTGGTGCCAATTACAGAGCATTGAGATTCCCCTCAGAGCCCTCTTGGGCGGCAGACCCAGAGGGGAGAGAACTCCCACATTTCAGTCCCCTCTCACTCTCTCCACATCTGTTCTCTTGCCCCTTCCTCCAAGCGTTCACCCCAAATCTCCCACTCACTGTTACTCAGCCTTCCTGTGCCTCGGGTCGCCCCTCTGTAAGTTGGGACTTGTCGTTGAGTTGTCGAAGCCTTCGAATGAGTTAATACAAGGGAAATGCTCTGAGCAGGGCCTGGGCACAGCCCTCGGCCAAGTCAGCACCACGTGACTCTTTTTATTCACTCACAGGAGAATAAGTCACTCACTCATTCACTCACTCGCTTGGCCTTGCGACCCAGCTAGGCCAGGCTTGTCAGCAAAGGGGTGCATGCGGAAAGCAGGGTGGTGGGGAAGCCAAGAAGAGTCCGCTGCTGTATTGGTCATCAGGCCAATACCCCATTGGGTGGGTGGGGTCTCCTCCTGGCCAACCCAGGACCACAGCCTAAGTCTACCATGAGGCCTGTCCCAAAGGCCTCAGAGCATTCCAGGGCTTATGTGCACAGCGTCCTGCCACAGGCTGCTGCACTCAGGGTCCAGGCCTGCCCCGCCTGGGGCCCCAACATCCCTTCCACTGTTCAGAGGGCCTGGGGACCTCCGCAGCTGCAGAGTTCCAGGCTCCACCATCTCTCGCCTGTTCTCCCTGCAACCCCCACCCCCCGCCGCCCCCCACAGCCTCATCTCCGGCCGGTGCCATGGCAACAGAGAGCGCCAGGCCCTGGCAGGCAGAGGAGCCCCTGAGAGGGGTCCCGGGCTGAGGCTGGGGAGGGAGGTGCGGCAGGCACAGACAAGCAAACCTTCTGTTCCCTTGGCTGCTGCCAGCCCGGGATCAGCCCCGGGCTGGGGTGGGGGCTGCACACAGAATGGATTCTCAGAGCCAAGTGTGCAGGGTTCAGCGGGCCTCAGCCGTTGTGGACTGACCCACCAGCACGTGTCCTTCCCCCCGCAGCCCAGAGCCCGCACGTCGGGTGGGGCAGCTAGCTAACAGGCTTCAGTTCAGCATCCCTGGACCTGCCATTCGTTGGTGCCAATTACAGAGCATTGAGATTCCCCTCAGAGCCCTCTTGGGCGGCAGACCCAGAGGGGAGAGAACTCCCACATTTCAGTCCCCTCTCACTCTCTCCACATCTGTTCTCTTGCCCCTTCCTCCAAGCGTTCACCCCAAATCTCCCACTCACTGTTACTCAGCCTTCCTGTGCCTCGGGTCGCCCCTCTGTAAGTTGGGACTTGTCGTTGAGTTGTCGAAGCCTTCGAATGAGTTAATACAAGGGAAATGCTCTGAGCAGGGCCTGGGCACAGCCCTCGGCCAAGTCAGCACCACGTGACTCTTTTCATTCACTCACAGGAGAATAAGTCACTCACTCATTCACTCACTCGCTTGGCCTTGCGACCCAGCTAGGCCAGGCTTGTCAGCAAAGGGGTGCATGCGGAAAGCAGGGTGGTGGGGAAGCCAAGAAGAGTCCGCTGCTGTATTGGTCATCAGGCCAATACCCCATTGGGTGGGGTGGGGTCTCCTCCTGGCCAACCCAGGACCACAGCCTAAGTCTAAGCCCAGCCCACTGTCGGCCAACAGGCTTTGTCTTACTCCCTTAGTTCAATTCTTTACAAATGAGAAAACCCACCTAACGATCTAGGGGATATCTTCAAGTTCCTCATCAGCAATGAGGTTTACAGTAGGTGCGGAGTAGATGCTAACTCAGCATGAGAGATCAAATGGCTGTGGAGGGCCAGCTCTCTGGTCCTCAGCTGCCCTGTGATAACTTGGGACTCCCTGGGCTGGGAAACTGGGATAGGCAGGTAATGGTGACCCTTCCCCTCTGGTGAGGGCATGGGCTGGGCTGATGAGGGGGCAGAACAGACATAGGACTCAGATGCCAGCAGGCGGTGTCTGATGCCTCCCAGGACATTGAAAGGACATGGAGGGGCTCGGCCAGGCCAGGGGCAGCAGTCCCAGCTAGAAGCCACGTAATCCACTACCTCATAACCATGTGACTTCTCTGTGTTTATCTTCCCCAAGTCCCATTTTCCTGGAAAACAGCAAAAGAGACATCCTTTTCCAGTGCTGGGAGGGTTAGAGATGAGGATGAAAGGCTCCTGAAGTGTAACAGGCACTCAGTAAACGGTAACTTCTAGGATTATAGGATGGCTTCGGAGGGGAGGGTGGGCCGTGAGCTGGGGACACCGTCAGGGCAGGCTGCTGCACAGAAGCCCTGTGCGGGCGGCTAAGGAAGCGCGAGACCGTGAGGCACCGGGTGACGGACGAGAGGGCTGTGAGGCTGGAAACTGGGGCTCTTCAGCAAAGAGGCAGGCGATGGGCAGAGAAGGAGGGCAGAGGTCAGGAAAAGTTTGGGGTGCTGAGTAAGGAGGTGGGCTCTGCCCTGGAGGCCCTGGGAAGCCAGCGTGTCAAGGTACTGACAGTGAGGGCGGGGAACTGGCTGCTGTCTAGGCAAGGACAACGGTGCAGCCCTACGCCCTTGTGGGGGTGGAGGGCCTCCACCAGGGAGAGGGGCAGGAGCAGGCTGGCATCCTGTGGGAGGGCGTGAATTAGCATGGGGACAGTGGAGGCAGCGAGAGCAGCTTTGGGGATGAAGCCATCTTAAACTCAGCCTGAATGCCCTGGCAGGACCAACGCTATAATTTTTAGGGCCGAGTGCAAAATGCAAATGTAGGGGCCCTTGTTAGAAACACTATTAATCATATCAAGGCAAGGCCCTTCTAAGCATGGAAGCCTCTGTGCCTGCACATGTTGAATGCTCATGAAGTCACCCCTGCTCCCTGGACTAAAAGGGAGGCATCCGTTCGCCCATCCATCCACCTGTTTATTCATCTCTCCATGTACTTATTTATCACTCTGTTACTCTCCATTCAACAGAAAGGCCCAGACAGGGGGCTGATAAGGACATACATATACAGGTGACACAGGAATAGCTCCCAGTCTACTGAGTCACACCTGATGCCCTGGGCTAGCACAGGCCAGAACTGTCCCCTTGCCCCCTCAATTTACATAAAAGGAAATTGTGGTCGGAATAGAGAAGTGATGTCATCAAAGGCTCCATGGTTCACAAGACTACCTTGAGGGGTTTCCATCCCTGGTTGGGGTGGCGTTGCTGCACTCTAGCCCAAACTCTGCCCCATGGCCTCAACCTAGTGAGAGCCAGAGCCCGAGCCCTGGGCCACAGAGGAGACGGATGAGGTGAAAGGCTCGGTAACAGGCTCAGTAAACGGTAACTTCTAGGATTATAGGATGGCTTGAGGAGGTGGGCCGTGAGCTGGGGACACCGTCAGGGCAGGCTGCTGCACAGAAGCCCTGTGCGGGCGGCTAAGGAAGCGAGACCGTGAGGCACCGGGTGACGGACGAGAGGGCTGTGAGGCTGGAAACTGGGGCTCTTCAGCAAAGAGGCAGGCGATGGGCAGAGAAGGAGGGCAGAGGTCAGGAAAAGTTTGGGGTGCTGAGTAAGGAGGTGGGCTCTGCCCTGGAGGCCCTGGGAAGCCAGCGTGTCAAGGTACTGACAGTGAGGGCGGGGAACTGGCTGCTGTCTAGGCAAGGACAACGGTGCAGCCCTACGCCCTTGTGGGGGTGGAGGGCCTCCACCAGGGAGAGGGGCAGGAGCAGGCTGGCATCCTGTGGGAGGGCGTGAATTAGCATGGGGACAGTGGAGGCAGCGAGAGCAGCTTTGGGGATGAAGCCATCTTAAACTCAGCCTGAATGCCCTGGCAGGACCAACGCTATAATTTTTAGGGCCGAGTGCAAAATGCAAATGTAGGGGCCCTTGTTAGAAACACTATTAATCATATCAAGGCAAGGCCCTTCTAAGCATGGAAGCCTCTGTGCCTGCACATGTTGAATGCTCATGAAGTCACCCCTGCTCCCTGGACTAAAAGGGAGGCATCCGTTCGCCCATCCATCCACCTGTTTATTCATCTCTCCATGTACTTATTTATCACTCTGTTACTCTCCATTCAACAGAAAGGCCCAGACAGGGGGCTGATAAGGACATACATATACAGGTGACACAGGAATAGCTCCCAGTCTACTGAGTCACACCTGATGCCCTGGGCTAGCACAGGCCAGAACTGTCCCCTTGCCCCCTCAATTTACATAAAAGGAAATTGTGGTCGGAATAGAGAAGTGATGTCATCAAAGGCTCCATGGTTCACAAGACTACCTTGAGGGGTTTCCATCCCTGGTTGGGGTGGCGTTGCTGCACTCTAGCCCAAACTCTGCCCCATGGCCTCAACCTAGTGAGAGCCAGAGCCCGAGCCCTGGGCCACAGAGGAGACGGAGGAGGTCCAGCACCTGTGCTGGCACAGAGGGGACGCAGGCCTGCGGGCTGGTCCCTGGCTCCGTGCTACGGCCGAGGCACATGCCTCCTCTTCTCTGGATCTGTTTCCCCTGCATACAATAGGAAGCTGAACACAGTGATCCTCACAGTCTTCTTCATCTCTGACCTTCAGGGACTGTCTGACCCTGGGGCCTGCTGCCTCCACATTCCAAGTGACAGCCCTTTCCATCACAGGACAGAGAAGCTGGTACCTGTGGCAGACGAAAATTTTTGCACACCTGAACTATGAAATAGCTCTGATCCGAAGCAAGGAGAAAAGAGGGTATTAATGCAGTTAAAGTGATATATTTTGATTTTCAACCTCCTGCACTAGGCTGGGGGCGGGGCATTCTGGAAAGCATCTGAGAATGGGGGGATCCTGGGCCATGGCCTCAGGGGGTCAGGAAGCTCTTTGACTTGACTCCGGGCCTGAAGTCTTCGGAGGGGCTGGAGTGGGCTTCGACACTGGAAGCAATACTGTGTGAATTCCACACTTTTTCCCTTAGAGGTGGGTCTCTCCCCTTGCCTCTGGACCCCACCATTTGTCTAGCTACCATGGGCCAAAACCGTGCTTCCTTTTGAAACCTGAGCATATGAAGTTCAAAACTCAGCAAAGGGTCACAGCATCCACACAGGCACTCCTCCCGACCCTCCTTCCTCAGTATCCCAGGAAAACAGGCCTGTGGGTGCTGGGGAAACACACCTTCAAACTCCCCCAAGAAACTGAGCAGTATTTATAGGCTGCTCTGATTGTCAGAAAGTTCCTCCTCCTGACTGTTGTCCATTAGCGGTCATCGATCCTGACCGCTTTCTGTAACGTGTAGAAAAGGGTAAGAAAAAAACCCTTTCATTGTGAAGTTAAATATGCATGATCCCTGAGTACACAGCAGGGCTTGTGCGGCTGCCAATCTGGGCTGGCGTGGCTTGGAATCTTGGAATTGTTTTAGGGCTGGAAGGAGCTCAGAGATCATCTCGTTCAGCCACACAGGATGGGTTCCAGGATCTGATGACCACCTCTGGGGCTCTGAGGGGCCCTCACAGCTGAGGCCCAGGCCCCACCCAGCCTCCCAATCATGGGCTCTGGGGTCAAAAACACGGGGCTTACATCCTGGCTCCATCACATCCTAGCTGTGGAACTTAGAGCAACTGACTTAACCTCTTAACCTCTCTGAGCATTTCTTCATCTATAAAATGGAGAGTTATGTCCACTCCTCGAGGTAGTTTGTGATGATTAAATTAGTTCTGCAAATATTTATTAAGCACTCACTGAATGCCAAACGTGTTCTACACGCTGAGTGATATAGCGTGGGCTTAACGGTAACGGATACAGAAAGCACAACGACAGCGCTCAGAGAAGGCTGGTCCCAGTTCTGTCGTCCCTCACACGGCTTCCAGTTGAGGCGTTTCAAGCTCTGATGCTGAGGCAACATGGCCAGTGGGAGAGGGGCGGCGGGGGTGAGAGCGGTGGAAAACAGGGGAGGGAAATCTCCCCCTTCCAGGTCCCCTGGACCCTGGCTTCTGAGCCATGTGCCAGAAATGCAGCACAGGGTATGTTTCAGGAATGCCTGTGGCTCTCTCACGCTTCCCTCCCTCCCTCCTTACCATTCATTCAGGAGCCCGACCTGAGCAAACCGGCCAGAGTCCCCTCCTTCAGCCCAGAAAGCAGCTGGTCTCAGAGCCAGACTCTGCCTGGAGGAGAAAGTGAGCCTTCAGCACAGCCATGGCACCCAGTCCCTTCCCTTCCACGGGCACAGTCCTCACGAGGAGAAGACCAAGTTCACAGCCAGGCTGTGCCATGCAGGAGGTGAGGAGAGCAGAGGCTCACTCTTAGCTATTGGCATTAGGTCCAGCCCACGAGATGCAAGAACCATGCTAAGTGCCTTATCAGAAAGTTCCTCCTCCTGACTGTTGTCCATTAGCGTATGACCGCTTTCTGTAACGTGTAGAAAAGGGTAAGAAAACCCTTTCATTGTGAAGTTAAATATGCATGATCCCTGAGTACACAGCAGGGCTTGTGCGGCTGCCAATCTGGGCTGGCGTGGCTTGGAATCTTGGAATTGTTTTAGGGCTGGAAGGAGCTCAGAGATCATCTCGTTCAGCCACACAGGATGGGTTCCAGGATCTGATGACCACCTCTGGGGCTCTGAGGGGCCCTCACAGCTGAGGCCCAGGCCCCACCCAGCCTCCCAATCATGGGCTCTGGGGTCAAAAACACGGGGCTTACATCCTGGCTCCATCACATCCTAGCTGTGGAACTTAGAGCAACTGACTTAACCTCTTAACCTCTCTGAGCATTTCTTCATCTATAAAATGGAGAGTTATGTCCACTCCTCGAGGTAGTTTGTGATGATTAAATTAGTTCTGCAAATATTTATTAAGCACTCACTGAATGCCAAACGTGTTCTACACGCTGAGTGATATAGCGTGGGCTTAACGGTAACGGATACAGAAAGCACAACGACAGCGCTCAGAGAAGGCTGGTCCCAGTTCTGTCGTCCCTCACACGGCTTCCAGTTGAGGCGTTTCAAGCTCTGATGCTGAGGCAACATGGCCAGTGAGAGAGGGGAGGCGGGTGTGAGAGCTGTGGAAAACAGGGGAGGGAAATCTCCCCCTTCCAGGTCCCCTGGACCCTGGCTTCTGAGCCATGTGCCAGAAATGCAGCACAGGGTATGTTTCAGGAATGCCTGTGGCTCTCTCACGCTTCCCTCCCTCCCTCCTTACCATTCATTCAGGAGCCCGACCTGAGCAAACCGGCCAGAGTCCCCTCCTTCAGCCCAGAAAGCAGCTGGTCTCAGAGCCAGACTCTGCCTGGAGGAGAAAGTGAGCCTTCAGCACAGCCATGGCACCCAGTCCCTTCCCTTCCACGGGCACAGTCCTCACGAGGAGAAGACCAAGTTCACAGCCAGGCTGTGCCATGCAGGAGGTGAGGAGAGCAGAGGCTCACTCTTAGCTATTGGCATTAGGTCCAGCCCCACGAGATGCAAGAACCATGCTAAGTGCCTTATCTTTATTAGTGCCTTGTGGACCCTGCATCCCGCCCTAATGCTCACAGAGGAGGGGCCTGACACCCAGAGAGGCAGAGCACTGGACCAGGGTCACACAGTCAGTCAGAGCCAATGTGGGGGTCATCAGATGCCCAACCCTGGTATTGTTTACCCACCATGCCCACTGCCTTCCAGATGCAGACGCAACAAGAAAGAGGGCGTGGGGGGCCCGAGTCTGGCCACACAGTGGATCTGAGTCGAGCCAGGATCAGCGCCGGGTCTCCTGACTCTGAATCTACGGTGCTTTCCGCTGCCCCACATCTGTGGGCAATTAGAAGTCTCTGTTCTTCTTCCCGCAGAGGCGGGGGGGCTGCCCGATCACCACTGAAGGGAGGGCGCTCACCAGATGGTCTCCCTCCTCACTCAGGACCAAGCTGGGGCTGGGTCGACCTGGGATCCAATCTTTCTGCTGGAAGGTACTGAAGCCAGGAGCGGCCTCTGCGGGAGGATGGACAGTCTCCCCTCTGACCGGGGCTCCCTGGGAGCAAGGGGCTTAAGTCTTTGGTTTCAGGCAGACCTCAGCCTACACACCAACTCTACCAATGCTGTGACCCTGGGAAAGTCACTTCGCTTCTCTGAGCTTTGTTTTCCTTGTCTTCAAAACAGGGGTAATCATAATACCGATTCAACTGGGGGGGGGAGGGAAATCTCCCCCTTCCAGGTCCCCTGGACCCTGGCTTCTGAGCCATGTGCCAGAAATGCAGCACAGGGTATGTTTCAGGAATGCCTGTGGCTCTCTCACGCTTCCCTCCCTCCCTCCTTACCATTCATTCAGGAGCCCGACCTGAGCAAACCGGCCAGAGTCCCCTCCTTCAGCCCAGAAAGCAGCTGGTCTCAGAGCCAGACTCTGCCTGGAGGAGAAAGTGAGCCTTCAGCACAGCCATGGCACCCAGTCCCTTCCCTTCCACGGGCACAGTCCTCACGAGGAGAAGACCAAGTTCACAGCCAGGCTGTGCCATGCAGGAGGTGAGGAGAGCAGAGGCTCACTCTTAGCTATTGGCATTAGGTCCAGCCCCACGAGATGCAAGAACCATGCTAAGTGCCTTATCTTTATTAGTGCCTTGTGGACCCTGCATCCCGCCCTAATGCTCACAGAGGAGGGGCCTGACACCCAGAGAGGCAGAGCACTGGACCAGGGTCCCACAGTCAGTCAGAGCCAATGTGGGGGTCATCAGATGCCCAACCCTGGTATTGTTTACCCACCATGCCCACTGCCTTCCAGATGCAGACGCAACAAGAAAGAGGGCGTGGGGGCCTGAGGCTGGCCACACAGTGGATCTGAGTCGAGCCAGGATCAGCGCCGGGTCTCCTGACTCTGAATCTACGGTGCTTTCCGCTGCCCCACATCTGTGGGCAATTAGAAGTCTCTGTTCTTCTTCCCGCAGAGGCGGGGGGGCTGCCCGATCACCACTGAAGGGAGGGCGCTCACCAGATGGTCTCCCTCCTCACTCAGGACCAAGCTGGGGCCGGGTCGACCTGGGATCCAATCTTTCTGCTGGAAGGTACTGAAGCCAGGAGCGGCCTCTGCGGGAGGATGGACAGTCTCCCCTCTGACCGGGGCTCCCTGGGAGCAAGGGGCTTAAGTCTTTGGTTTCAGGCAGACCTCAGCTGTGACCCTGGGAAAGTCACTTCGCTTCTCTGAGCTTTGTTTTCCTTGTCTTCAAAACAGGAGTAATCATAATACCGATTCCAAAGAACTGCTGTGGGGATTATAAGGGATGAGAGGCTCCAGGCTCTGTGGCAGCTCCAGGACAGTGACCAACACAGCCTGCATGTCCCCAAGAGCTGTGGATTCAAGGTCCTGCGGCGTGAAGGCAGGAGAAGACGGTCTGACTCCAGAAGACCTCACTAGAGGCCTCTATGCACTTTGGGATCAGAGGCAGGGACACTCCCCACCTTGACACAGAAAACTGTCAGGGGGGCCATGTAAGGTCCTGGAAAGGCACCTTTCCAGGAGGAAAGTAAGAGGCCTGGGTTGTAGGCTCACCCTTGGGAGCACAAGGTCTTCAGTCAGTCCCTCCTCCCCTTCACAACCAGTTTCTCAGCCCTACTGCCTGCCCAGGGGAACTGGGGTCAGAACACAGGATGAGGAAGCCTGGGACCCAAGCAATCCCTGATGTGTACAGAGAACACAAACAGAGGCTCAAGCAACAAGGCTCCAGGATGATAGGCGTAGCAAGCTCTCGGAAGACTGGAAGAACCCAGGAAGGCTGCCTTGAGGAGGTAGAGAAAGGAGGGTCCTTGAAGGAAAAGGGAAGGTAGCAGGAAGGAAGGGCAAGCTCACAGGCAAGATCATGAAAATTCCTCTGGGAACTCTGGGGTCTGAATGGCAGAAACACAAAGCCCAAGTCCGGCGAGATGGGGCAGGGAGCTGGTACTATCTTCCTGAGCTCTGCCGCCTACCAGCTGTGCCGTACAGCTCCTCACTGGGTATAAAAGCAGCCTCTTGCCTTTGGATTTACTGGGGAGCGCTACATGACGTCCCGCTTAGAAAACACCCTAAGTGGTTTCCTAACACAGAGTGTGTCCATCAGTGGCACTCGCTGTTAGGAGTCTGGGCTTTCCATGGGCACCTTCCACTGGGGAGACTCACCGAAGGAACGGTGATCAGATGCATGCTTTAGGATGGAGCAGAGAAGGAGGGGAAGGAGGAGGCCTGAGCAGCTGCCTGGGACCAGAGGAAAGGGCCCACCAGCCAGCCCCTCTTCTTCACAGAGGGGCTCCCAGATCTGACGGCCAAATCCCAGACTCCCAGCCTAGACTGCATGACTGACTGTTAAGACGGGCCTGCCACAGACCCTTCGCCTTCGCACTTTCCCAGCCGCTGGGGGTTTGGAAGGACATCTTAGGAATCCGGAAAATTTGCAAATCCATTTAAATCCCAAGAGGTTGCCTGGCGGCCGACTGGCCTAGAGCCAGACAGATTCTTAGGGACAAGGCTTGGGCCCAGGGACAGAGGCGGTGGATTTGAGGTCCCCTGTCCCCCACTAGGTCCTCTTTCCATGCATCCGGCCGGATCCATCTCCAGATTCATCTCCCACTTCCCCTCTTATACTCCTTCCAGTTCTCCCCGCGTCCCCCCACATGCAGTGCTTTGCTTTAGAGGCCCCTTCCCACCTCCCCCTACCACCGCCAGAGATCCCTGGGACTTGTTTGACGAGAGTAGGGGGTAGCCAGCCCAAAAGCAGCTTAAGCAGGAGAGAGCCGGCTCCTCCAGGCCTGATGTCACCCACAGCCTCTCGGCCTCCTCCCATCTGGTTTTGTTAAAAATATTTTCCATTTTGACCTACTCAAGAAGGCTCAGTCTGGGACCAGGGACAGGACAAGGGCGGGTTCGCTCCTCTGCCCAGCGCCACCTTGCTGCTGCTGCCTTCTGAAGTGTGGGCAGAGTGCTGGACTGTGGGCTCTCACCCTCCAGGAACTCTGGGGTCTGAATGGCAGAAACACAAAGCCCAAGTCCGGCGAGATGGGGCAGGGAGCTGGTACTATCTTCCTGAGCTCTGCCGCCTACCAGCTGTGCCGTACAGCTCCTCACTGGGTATAAAAGCAGCCTCTTGCCTTTGGATTTACTGGGGAGCGCTACATGACGTCCCGCTTAGAAAACACCCTAAGTGGTTTCCTAACACAGAGTGTGTCCATCAGTGGCACTCGCTGTTAGGAGTCTGGGCTTTCCATGGGCACCTTCCACTGGGGAGACTCACCGAAGGAACGGTGATCAGATGCATGCTTTAGGATGGAGCAGAGAAGGAGGGGAAGGAGGAGGCCTGAGCAGCTGCCTGGGACCAGAGGAAAGGGCCCACCAGCCAGCCCCTCTTCACAGAGGGGCTCCCAGATCTGACGGCCAAATCCCAGACTCCCAGCCTAGACTGCATGACTGACTGTTAAGACGGGCCTGCCACAGACCCTTCGCCTTCGCACTTTCCCAGCCGCTGGGGGTTTGGAAGGACATCTTAGGAATCCGGAAAATTTGCAAATCCATTTAAATCCCAAGAGGTTGCCTGGCCGACTGGCCTAGAGCCAGACAGATTCTTAGGGACAAGGCTTGGGCCCAGGGACAGAGGCGGTGGGTTTGAGGTCCCCTGTCCCCCACTAGGTCCTCTTTCCATGCATCCGGCCGGATCCATCTCCAGATTCATCTCCCACTTCCCCTCTTATACTCCTTCCAGTTCTCCCCGCGTCCCCCCACATGCAGTGCTTTGCTTTAGAGGCCCCTTCCCACCTCCCCCTACCACCGCCAGAGATCCCTGGGACTTGTTTGACGAGAGTAGGGGGTAGCCAGCCCAAAAGCAGCTTAAGCAGGAGAGAGCCGGCTCCTCCAGGCCTGATGTCACCCACAGCCTCTCGGCCTCCTCCCATCTGGTTTTGTTAAAAATATTTTCCATTTTGACCTACTCAAGAAGGCTCAGTCTGGGACCAGGGGACAGGACAAGGGCCGGGGTTCGCTCCTCTGCCCAGCGCTTACCTTGCTGCTGCTGCCTTCTGAAGTGTGGGCAGAGTGCTGGACTGTGGGCTCTCACCCTCTCCAGGAAGACCTCCTCACTGCCGGCCCTCTCCTGTCACCAGAACCACTCGACTCTGCAGGACCCGGAGTGGGGCAGAGGCAGGGCGGGGGACAGTAAGGAGCGCTGCCGGCTCCCAGAGCCTTGGGAGGATGGAGGGAGTGGGGGGCTCAGGGTGAGGAGTGGCCTCACTCTCAAAGCATCCTTCTGGAGGGGAGGGGCTACCAGGAGGGTCCGCCCTGGGTCCGTCCGCCTGGGTCGCTCAGCGCAGGCTGCTGCCTGGTGGCGCTGGTCAGAGGGGCCCCTGGCTCTCTCCTCCCAGCCCCTCCTTCTCTCGTCTCCAGACGGGGCGGGCAGGGACTTCGGGCCGCTGGCAGCCCCAGGAGCTCACACCACTGTGGGCTTCTCAGCTCACCCCCCCACTTTGGGGGAAAGGCTGCCGGGTGGCCTCTGATTGGCTCAGTTGGGAGAAGGGGGGCTGGGGGCGGAGAGGGTGGACGCGTGCGTCTGTTTTCAATTTTACTTTCCCCCTCCCTTTCTCTTTTCCCCCAAGTTTCTTGTTTTTCTTCCTTTTTTCCCTCTGCTTGCTCCCTCCCGTAGCCTGCTCACTCAGGATGTGAGGGGATGTTTAGAAATTCCGCAGCCCACGCCAGCCAGCCGCTGAGTCACTTTTATTAAAGAGTGGCCTGGCCCCACTTGCCTGATGTCTGTCCTGGGTGGCAGCCTCCCCAGCCGCGGCACCCTGGAGGTGGGTCCCCTCTCTGGGCCTCAGCTGCTTCTCTGCAGAGGGAGCTCTGATAACCTAACTGGTGACCCGGTTGCCACTCATTCATAAACAAGCTTGTTGAGCACCTACTATGTGCCAGACACTGTGCTAGGTGTTGGGGATGCAGTGGTTAAGTTACAGTCCCTGAGCTCAGGGCACCCGGCTGGTGGGAGAGACAGTGCCCAGGGACGGGGATGAGAAGGCATTTGGAGGGGCACTCCCTGAGGGAATCAGGAAGTCTTCTGAGAAAAGGTGACCTGGAAGAGACAGAAAGCCCTTCTGAGGTTATCAGACACTTTTCACAAGAAGAAATCAAGGTCCGGGGTGAATTAGCACAGAGAGGGGAAAAGACATGCCCAAGGTCACTCAGCAAACTTCAGATTTCCAGACATCCTCCTCTATCATCTCAAAATCCCTGAAGGACGAGGAAAGAATTATTTCCTCATTGTGTAGACAAGGAACTGAAGCCCAGAGGAGAAAGATGGGCTTCGCAAGCTCACACAGCTACACCAGAGCTAGGGTAGGATCGGGTCTCGTGAGCCACACAGCAGAGCAGATTCAGGTGCTCTGGCCTCCATGGCAGGCCCGCACTGCGATGCCGACCGGCCCTCCTGCCCTACCTCTTCCTTGGCTATCCCTTCCCCAGCTTTATTCATCTTCCTGTATGGTTATGTTCCACTTCCAATCTCTGCACCAAGGGCTGCTAAGGCTTCTCTGGGAACCCCTCTCACCCTCTCATTTTCCCTTTTCCCCACACCCCATGGCATGTGGAACTTTCCAGACCAGGGATCAAACCCACACACCCTGCAGTGCAAGTATAGTCCTAACCATTGGACCTCCAGGGAAGTCCCATCCTTTCATTTCTTCAACCCTCATTTCCTCAGACCACAACGTGTCTCTAATCACATTTTTAAAGGGCATAGAGAGTTGGACTGTGTCACTCTGCCCCTCCATTCTACACATGAGAAAGCGGAGTCCCGGAGAGGGGAAGGAAGGTGTCTCAGGTCACACAGGTGGAGCCCCACCTGACTCTGCCCACAGTGCCTTCCATCCTGCCCTCTGTCTACCCCCTTTTCCTCTGGCGCCTCGCCCTAGGGGTCTGTTCTTGGGGAAGGAGGTTGGGATTTCATGACACCCACAGGCACCTATCTGTGCTCACTCCTTGGTCTCGTCACAGTGGAGCATCTGGGCTAGACCAACAGAGAAGGGCTCTTCAGACTAGACCCGGATGACAACGTAGGGACTTTAAGGGCCTCCCAAGAGAGGATGCCTGGCCCAGCTCAGCAGCAGTGGAGTCAGAAGGGAATTTGGGGGGCTCCAAAGACTACAAGGTCAGGCCTTCCTGCCCAAAGGTTTCATCAGTCTTTACATCTCCCCTCCTAGTATTTGCCTTGGCCATTCACCTCCCAAGCCTTGACCCAACTGCTGGCACCAGGTCACTGGGGCTCAGTGGGGGAGAACAAGGAGGCATTTCAAATTCCAATACCCCAAACAGATAGTCTGGGAGTCATGAGACCCAGCTATGTGCTTCTTGTGTGGCCTTGGATAGGTCCCTTGTCCTCTCTGAGCCTCAGTTTCCCCATCTGTTCATAACAGGCGTGGGCTCACTGCACCGGAAGGCCCTTGGGATGCTCTGTCTACAAGTTTCCTAGATCTGGACTCTAGCTGGGGAGAGGAAGCGGGTGGGCCCCAGGGCAAGGGGACAGCTGGGGGCCAGAGATGCAGCATGGAGGGGAGGGGGCGGCTGCTGGTGGCTCCCCTGGGAGGCTGGCGGCCGCCGGTTTCCGGCCAGCCCCGTCATCCGGCTGGCCCATCTGGAATCACTTAGCCCCTACCAGCATTAACCCTTGGCAGGCACCAGGACTGTTCTACCTCCTCACCACTGAGATGGGGCTGGGGGATGCAGAATCACTGGGAATACAAGGCCCTCACGGAGAGCTAGACAGTTGAAGAAGGGTCATGATTGACAGGGCAGGCTCCAGAGCTGGAGACCAAGCTTGGTTCAAATCCCAGCTTTCATCGTTCCAAGCTATAGGATCTTGGGCAAGTCACTTAAACTCCTGAGCCTCGGTTTCCTCTTCTGAAAAATGGAGATCCTTCCAGGAATGACTCGAGAGACTGCTGTGATATATACTGCACCTCGAGGGCTCAGAATGGTGTCCAAACTGTTCCTGAAATAGTGCTGTTCCCCTCCTTCCAGTTGTAGCCCACCACTGAGACCCCTCGGCGGAGTGCCCCCCTTCCTGGACCTCAGTTTCCCCTGTGTACTCTGAAGGGGTGGGCAGTGGGCAGGGCAGGGCCGTCACACTGGGGTGGCTGTCATGGTCCCCAGCTCCACGGTAGACAGGATGAGCCACGAGCAGCCTCCCACCTGCCCAGATGCTGCGAGTCTGGTTCGGCCTCTGACCATCCTGTCTTGGGGGAGGCTAGGCTGAGGGGAGGCAGGCAGAGCGTGGGGTGCGCAGAGCCCTGCCCAAGGTGGAGTGGGATGGGGTGCAGAGGGAGAGAGGAGCTGCAGGCCTTGGGTTCAGCACATCCTCTTCCTACAGCACAGTGTCATGTTCGGGGACTAAGAACCAAGACTCTGACATGGGTAGCTCCAGTCCAGCTCTGCCCCTGCCTGGCTGTGTGACAGTAGACACAGTGCATGAGCTGAGCTCAGCCAGACTCAGTGCTCTCAGCTGTAAAATGGAGTTGTTGAGAAGCCTGAGTAAGTGATGCACCAAAGACGTTCTGCTCAAGGCTAGGGCAGAGTAGAAAGCGCCACAAGGGTGCCTGACTGTCAGGTGTCGCTGCAAGTGCTGTGCAGAAGTCCACTGCCAGGGCTGGCGGGGAGCCAGGAGGTCTGGGGCCCAGGTGTGGAGAGGGACTGTGATGTGGCACCAGGTCGGGCACCCAGGCTCTGGTCTTGACTCTCAAGCCCATGGTCTTCTCTAAAGGAGGGACCAGGCTCAACTGACCCTCCTCGGCCCCCCACCCCACGCTCCTTAGAGCCGGAAGCCGAAGCCCTCCATGGGGCGGGGGAGGGGGGCCGGAAAGGGTGCCTGAGTGGGAGAATTCCCAGAAGGCCGGCTCTGCGCTCAGTCAGGCAGTGCCGGCGGCCACGGCATCTGGCTCTCCCACGCTCCCAGCGCTGCCCTCCACGCAGGCTCCCCGGGCCTGGGGTGAGGATGCAGCACACGTGTCCCACACAGTGGCACAGTTATGCTGCATGTGAGGTCCTAAAGACTCCTGTGTCCATTGGACGGGCACAGAAACTGAGGCCCAGAGGGTGAGGGGACTCGCCTGAGGCCAGCAGAGACAAAAAAGGCCGGGAATGCAGGACTCCTGACTCCCTGTGCAATGACCTTCCATCCTGCAAACCCTGAGCAGGTAGGTCCTTGAACAAGGCTCCCTACAGGTGAGGGAACCGACAGAGGCACACAGAGGACGCTGCCCCTCCCCCTCCTGGACACCCAGCACAGTGGCTCTCTGGTGGGGCAGAGGGCCCAGTGGGGACTTCGGGCCACATTCCCACCCTAGATTCTTAGAACTGCTCTTGCTGGGTCAGGCTGTCCCCACCAAGGCCTGACAGGGTCCTCGGAGATAAGGGCTTTGAGACCTTGCCCACCCCAGCCTCTCCCCAGCCCCCAGCCAGCCCTGGGCTCAGGGCCTCAGGGAACAAGGGTGTGTCCTTCTGGAACAGATGGCTCACAGATCATCAGAACAACAGGGCCCTCCGAGGCCACATACCTCCCTCTCACTGGATCTACTGGGTCCCAGAGAAGGCCAGAACCCTCTGGAGGGCACAAGCAGGTCTGAAGTGGGACCTCTGACTCCTAGGCTCTCTGTTCCACTCATGCGATGCAACTTAGCTGGACATCTACTATATGCCCTGCCTTAATAGAGCTCATAAGCAAACACCAAGGAAACCACAAATTAATAAAATAAAAATTAAGACAGGGACTTCCCTGGCGGTCCAGAGCTTCCGCAGCAGGGGGCACACGTGTGACTCCTGATCGAGGAATGAAGATCCCACATGTCACATGGCACAGGAAAAAAAAAGTGACAAATGTGATGAAAGAAACAGAATAACAAGCTGGATAGGTGAGTATTCTTGTTTAGGAAGGTGAAGATTTCTCTGGGAAAGACATAGTTCAACTGACATCTGCGATTAAAGAGCCACGGACAATGCAAGGGCAGGAAGGGTGTTCTAGACAGAAGAAACAGCACGTGCAGAGGCTCGGGCCAGAAAGAGCCTGGAGTGTGAACAGGAAGGAAAGAGTGGGGAGGCACGGAGAGGGCATGGTCGGGAACAGGCTGAGAGTAGTGCGGGCCTGAGTCTGGCCTTTGTCCTGAGGGTCAGCAGGGCCGGGCAGGATTTTAAACAGCAGGAGACCGATGGGATTATGATGGTTCACTGAGGAAGATGGCTATGGGGCAAGAGGCAAGGCGAGGCGGGTTAGTAGGGAGGCTGTGGTCGGCGACTGTGGGCTGACTGCCCCCACGCTCACTCTCTCCACCCCAGAGGCTGCAGGACGTTCCAGCTGGGAGTGAGAACTTCTGGCCCCCCGTCTGTGCTTGACCTCTGACTCACAGTGTGACCTTCCCTTCCCAGCCTCTGTGTCTCCTCTGAACAACGGGTCAACATAGTGCTCCTTCAGATGAGCACATTCTGCCTCCGACCTCTGGCTCCCTAAGTAGCTGTGTGCTCTGTTTCTGCCCTGAGAGGAGGAGGGGAATCAGCTCATCCTGTGTCAAGACTGAGACTAGGCCCTCAGTGAGCCTTCGAGCAGTACCTCTTCAGGGCAGAAGGTGGCGCCCCAGCCTCTGGAGGGGGCCGGACGTGGCGAGGACCACGGTGATGGAACAGGAGCCGGTAGGGAGCTCCCAGGAGCCCCTGCACACACCGAGGAGGGTCACACCTTTCCCCTGGAGGTGGGTAGAGCTCATCATCCCCACTTCAACCTCAGGAACAGTTCCAAGATGGGGAGTTCCTTGCCCAAGGTCACAGACTGAGGTTGAGGCTGGACTGGGGCTGGGGGGCAAACTAGGTAAGCCTCATGCTGGCCCTGGTGCCCACCAGCTTCTCTTAAGCAAATCACTTCCAACAGGAAGCTGAGCCCAGAACCTCTTGTCTGTCAGGACCATAAACCTGATTTAAAAACCAAGTTATCACCAAGATCTTTATGAGGCCATTGTCTCTGCACCCCACCCCAGAAGGCCCTGGCTGGGCGTGTGAGAGCAGCCCAGAGGGAGGACTTCCAGAGGGAAGAGGGCCCCAGTAAACAGCCACTCCTAGCGATAAGGGGTGGTCAGAGAGGAAGAGGCTGCGAAATGGGGGTGGGGGCTTCTCCAGCGACCCAGGGTCACAGCGCCACAGCTGGGTGACTGTCCAAAGCAACCAGTGGGCACCAGTGCCCAGTGGGCACCTGGGGACACTGAGGCCCAGGGAGCAAGGGTTCAACGTCCCACAGTGCGTCAGAGGCCAAGATGGGGGATGCGATTTCAGACGCCCAGCTTGAAGGTTTTAAACCAGGTTACCGTGTCCTCAGAGGTAAATATGAGGGGCAGCTCAGGTCTCTGGTCAAGGGGTCTACCTAGGGATGGGGAGGGGCTGAGGCTCTTTTGCATGAGGATGCCAGAGGAGGAAGAGGAACTCGGTATTTGTTTACGCAAAACCCTGTGGTGGGAGGGAGAGACACACACAGGCTCACTATCCTTCCAGGCGGCTCAGCTGCAGCCAGACAGGTTCCTGACCTCTGCACGGCCTCAGGCAGGTAACTTCCCTTCTCTGGGCTCTAGCTGCTTCATCTGCAAATCCGGGATAACAATGATCCTACTTCACTGGGCTGTGTGAGGATGAAATGAGATTAATAAATGCAAATGATATGCTTGGCACTTTGTAAATGCTCAATAAATATATATATATATATATATATATATTTTAAAGATTTATTTATTTATTTATTTTGGGCGGGGGTCGGGTTGGGGAGGGAGGGGAGCGGGCGGGCCACTTCTATTGGTCTTTCATTGTCCATTTTCATCCATCTTGGTCTTTGGCCCGTGTGGGCTTCCCATCCGTGGCGGCCTCTGTTGTCGCAGAGCACAGGCTCTGGGCGCATGTGCTCCAGAGCTCCGGCTCAGTAATTGGACACATCGGTTCAGCCGCTCCGTGGCACCTTCTCAGGCCAGGGATCAAACCGGCGCCCCCTGCACTGCAAGGCGGTGTCCTTACCCACTGGACCACCAGGGAAGCCCTCAATAAATATTGATGCTATTGTTATTATGATTTCAGCACAGGTAAAAGAGCAAACCCTGCAGCCTCAGAGAGATGCAGTGAAAGGATGCTGAGCTGGGCACCAGAAGACCTGGGTCTGATTTCTGTATACCACTTGACCGGCTGAGGGAACTTGGAAAAAAGGCCTTTCTTTCTTTTTTTTTTTGCCTTTCTTTCTTTAGACTTCTGGGTCTCAGTTTCCCTGTCTGTAAAATGAGTGAGTTGACTCTCTAAGGGTCTTCCATGATCAGGGTGCTATGATATGATTCCCCTGCTCTCCTGCCCTACATGGACCAGGAGTGTTGTTCGGAGGATCAGCAGGAACTGCTGAGGAGCTCTTGGATTCTTGGGCTGGGCTGCAAGAAAGGTGCCCACCTTCTGTGCCCAACTCTTTGTCCCTGTAACCTTGACCAGGCACCTAGACCTCTGTGCTTCCTGCTTCCTTTCCTAATCCAGCAAATGAGGCCCGTATGACCCACTTTTCCCAGTAGCCAGGGCTCCTGGAAGAACAGGCCCAAGACACAGAGATGGGGAGAGGCCCCCCCAGGAGGTGTCTGTGGAGAGGCAGACACCCCCTGCCTCCACCCCGGGCGGGAGCGGCACTGAGGGGGCCACGGGGCAGCGGAGTGGCTCCCGCCCCCAGGCTCCAGGCCTCCCTGACTCTGCTCCCTCCCTGGCTAGGGAAGCAGGCGCTGCTTTGCCTGGAAAGTCCCCCATTCCTCAGCCACCACCCAAGCCCTGAACACTGTCTGTGTCACTCCTGAGCCCCTTCCCAGCATCCTTGCGGCTCTCAGGCTCCCCGCCTCTCCTCTGTCTCCTTCTCCACACACCAGCCACAGTCCCCTTCCCATCACACAGAAGCCTCGGTAACAACCTCTCATGGGCCTCATCAAGCTTGTCCTGTCGAGCCTCGCTCTGTCTCTCCCCACACGCATCTCTTGCCCCCATCTCGCGCCCGCACCACCATCACTGACTCCAAATTGGTCTTTCAGTTCTGGAGGACCACGTGCCTCTGCAGCCCTCTGCTCACACTGCCCCTCGGCCCCCAGTGCCCTTTCCCACTCCCCAGGGCCCTGACTCACAGGTCACTTCCTCTTGCAAGACTTCCAAGTCTCCTTCCCTCGGGAGAACACCCTGGATTCCTGGTCTTCACCAAGATGCAATTTTACCCTTTTCTGTGATCATTTGATTCATACCTGCTTCTCCCCCTTTCTATAAGCACCCCAAGGGCATAACCCCATCAAGTACCTAACACAAATTCAGCATAAAGGTGGAGTATTAATATATATTTGCCAAACATATGAACACATGGATTCCTATGCCTAGTCCCTAACTTAGTGCCTTCCATCTAGCTCTGACGTAGCATCTTCTTGAGATTAGAGCACACCTAGCCGAGCACCAACTTTCCTATCCCTCAGGATAGGCATCCTTTTGGCAGCATCCCTGACTGGGGACCTCTAACTGTCCCTTCCATACCTTCTTTGGTGGTAAGCTCACTCTCTCTTTCATAACAGCCCTTTCGTGACGGACGGCCCTTGAGAGAACACTTCACTACGAGTGGGTTGAAATCAATGTCTGTCTGCAGCTTTCTCTCTGGGGTTTCAGGTCTGCCCCTGTCCTCCTCCTCCAGGTCTTGTTCCTCCAGTCTGAGCAGCCCTGGCTACACCAGGCCAGTGACCAGAGCCCAGTCCTCTTGTGTCTCTTCTCCCTTCTCTGTGTACTTCCCAGTTTCTCACTGACTCCTTGAAAGATGAGGTCCTGGGTCGAGACGACTTCTAAGCAAACTGTCACCAACATGTCCGTTTCCTGACCTTCCCTGCTGAGGCAGTCGTGAGCTCACCCATGTCAGCCACAACCCAGGCAGCCCTCTTTCCCCTCTCCGCAAAGAGCATTTTGCTGCATAGACTCGGGCATAACCCCTTTTCTTCCTGGATCTTGGTGGTCCCCCTTGTACAATGAAAAGAGCTCCTCCAAGCAGGAATGGGCATCCTGGGCTTCCTGTCCCTCACTCTGTTATGGTATCCATCAGAGGCCTAGAAGAACAAGAGTATGACCAAGAACAGCTTCGTGGCTGAGACACCTGTGCAGTGTTTAGAAGGGGGCCATGCTTGGTTATACACTCTGCTGCTGCCATCTTGAAACTGAAAATGATTTTTGAGCAAGGGATTTCACATTATCATTTTGCACTGGGCCCTGTAGACGGTGTCTCTATCCTGATGCACCTGGCCCCAAGACGATGCTGACCCGCCCTGGCTAATGTGGCAGCTCAGGAGAGTGACAGGCTGAATAGACAAAACTCTGATTCCACCTTTGGGGCCACACATCCCTGAACATTTAGAGAGCTCCCAGGAAACATTGGAGGATCAACCCCCACAGGGGCTTTTACAAGGCCTTTTGATCCAGAGCCCTGTTCTTCATGAATCTTCCCAAAACCCTGTTCTTCATAAATCACTCCCCGCTCTCAGTTCAGTAACGGTCTCTCAACGCTTTACTCCCCCCAGCCACCCACCGGCAGCCATAGCTGTGCAATGTTTGACAGTCTTTAATCGGACATGGGGGCGGAGATGCATAAAACATTTAAAATCCAAGAGGTCCCCAGCTATAATAATAAATGGACCAGGGCTTTAGGATAAACCAACTATTAAAAAGACCTTTTTGAATCAACTGAAACACTCTGAATGTGACCTGGGTGTTAGAGAATACCCAGGAACTTATGTTCATTTTGTTAGGCTTGATCATGGCAGACTGTGTAAGAATGTCCATGTGTTTAAGAGATGCATGCTGAAGTATGTAGGGGTAAAATGACATGATGTTTGAAATTGGTTTTAACACACTTTAGCAAAAACAAAAAGGAGGTGAGTCAGTTAAATAATATGTGTGGTAGAATCTTGGTAAATGGGTGAAGCAGGTGATGGGTCTATAGTGATTCACTCTACAGCTCTATTTCTGTGTATACCTGAAACTTCTCCATAAAGGTGGGTGGTGGGGTGAGGGGACGGGGTTGTCGAGAGAATTGGGATAAGTTCCCTAGAGTGTCTCTAAAAGAGCTCCTCCAAGCAGGAATGGGCATCCTGGGCTTCCTGTCCCTCACTCTGTTATGGTATCCATCAGAGGCCTAGAAGAACAAGAGTATGACCAAGAACAGCTTCGTGGCTGAGACACCTGTGCAGTGTTTAGAAGGGGGCCATGCTTGGTTATACACTCTGCTGCTGCCATCTTGAAACTGAAAATGATTTTTGAGCAAGGGATTTCACATTATCATTTTGCACTGGGCCCTGTAGACGGTGTCTCTATCCTGATGCACCTGGCCCCAAGGCGATGCTGACCCGCCCTGGCTAATGTGGCAGCTCAGGAGAGTGACAGGCTGAATAGACAAAACTCTGATTCCACCTTTGGGGCCACACATCCCTGAACATTTAGAGAGCTCCCAGGAAACATTGGAGGATCAACCCCCACAGGGGCTTTTACAAGGCCTTTTGATCCAGAGCCCTGTTCTTCATGAATCTTCCCAAAACCCTGTTCTTCATAAATCACTCCCCGCTCTCAGTTCAGTAACGGTCTCTCAACGCTTTACTCCCCCCAGCCACCCACCGGCAGCCATAGCTGTGCAATGTTTGACAGTCTTTAATCGGACATGGGGGCGGAGATGCATAAAACATTTAAAATCCAAGAGGTCCCCAGCTATAATAATAAATGGACCAGGGCTTTAGGATAAACCAACTATTAAAAAGACCTTTTTGAATCAACTGAAACACTCTGAATGTGACCTGGGTGTTAGAGAATACCCAGGAACTTATGTTCATTTTGTTAGGCTTGATCATGGCAGACTGTGTAAGAATGTCCATGTGTTTAAGAGATGCATGCTGAAGTATGTAGGGGTAAAATGACATGATGTTTGAAATTGGTTTTAACACACTTTAGCAAAAACAAAAAGGAGGTGAGTCAGTTAAATAATATGTGTGGTAGAATCTTGGTAAATGGGTGAAGCAGGTGATGGGTCTATAGTGATTCACTCTACAGCTCTATTTCTGTGTATACCTGAAACTTCTCCATAAAGGTGGGTGGTGGGGTGAGGGGACGGGGTTGTCGAGAGAATTGGGATAAGTTCCCTAGAGTGTCTCTAAAAGAAGGTCCCTACCCCACCTCTCTGAGAACTTCCTCTGAGCCCCACTCAGGTGATCTCCCCAACTGTTTGGAGGCTCCTTTATATGCATATGTGCATTTTCTCCCAGGGGAAAACCTCCACCACTTCAGGGAGAGACTCATAGGTCGTGACCCCTTCTCCCCCCTAAAGATTAAGGACCCGCTACCTTAAAGAGGGGAACCCTGTCTGAAGTCAGCGGGTCCTCCCTTTCACCTCTAACTGGTGCCCAGGGCCGGTGCCATAGGCCCAATGTGGCTGTGTGACCCTACCCTGGGGTCCCGACCCCTCCCTCCCCTCACCGATACTCGGATCCCTTTTCTCCACCTGTAATCGGGGATGCGGAGCGGTCCGCGTGGCCGCAGGGAAAACAAGGCCGCAGGGAGGTTTAGCCCCAGAGGCCGCTAGGCCGGGGCCTTGCAGAAGACCCACACCTAGTGATTCCTCGACGCTCGCGCGGGATGCGCCCTCCGCGCCCCCACCCCGCTGGCCTCAGCGTCCACCTCCCGCTTGGGGCAGCAATTTGTCTCCTTTTGAACCCCCGCCCCCGACGGGTTTCCCCCTTTGATTCGCGGCCTGGAGGTTCCCCCCCGCTTTGAAATGCAAACCCGCCTCGGCTGGGGCGGCGGGTGGCCCAGAGCTATAAAAGGCCTGGGTGGGGCGGCGGCGGCGGGGCTGGGAATTCAGGTGAGCAGTTGCTCGTCGGGGCGGCCGGCAGCGGCGGCTCCAGGGCCCAGCATGCGCGGGGGGCCCCGCGGCCACCATGTACGTGGGCTATGTGCTGGACAAGGATTCCCCCGTGTACCCTGGCTCGGCCAGGCCCGCTAGTCTCGGCCTGGGCCCGCAAGCCTACGGCCCCCCACCCCCGCCCCCCGGACCCTCGCAGTACCCCGACTTCACCGGCTACTCTCACGTGGAGCCGGGCCCCGTGCCCCCTGCAGCCTGGAGTGCGCCCTTCTCTGCGCCCAAGGAGGAATGGGCCGCCGCCTACGGCCCGGGCCCCGCGGCACCCGCCGCCAGCCCTGCTCCGCTGGCATTCGGGCCCCCTCCGGACTTTAGTGCGGTGCCTGCGCCCCCCGGGTCTGGCCCGGGTCTCCTGGCGCAGCCCCTCGGCGGCCCAGGCACACCTTCCTCACCCGGAGCGCAGGAGGACACCCACGAGTGGATGCGGCGCAGCGTGGCGGCCGGAGGCGGCGGTGGCAGCGGTAAGGACCCTTCCTCGCCATGCGACCCGGGACGGTTCCCTGGGTGCCAGCAGGTGCTAGGGCTCCCCAACTGTTTGAGGCTCCTTTATATGCATATGTGCATTTTCTCCCAGGGGAAAACCTCCACCACTTCAGGGAGAGACTCATAGGTCGTGACCCCTTCTCCCCCCTAAAGATTAAGGACCCGCTACCTTAAAGAGGGGAACCCTGTCTGAAGTCAGCGGGTCCTCCCTTTCACCTCTAACTGGTGCCCAGGGCCGGTGCCATAGGCCCAATGTGGCTGTGTGACCCTACCCTGGGGTCCCGACCCCTCCCTCCCCTCACCGATACTCGGATCCCTTTTCTCCACCTGTAATCGGGGATGCGGAGCGGTCCGCGTGGCCGCAGGGAAAACAAGGCCGCAGGGAGGTTTAGCCCCAGAGGCCGCTAGGCCGGGGCCTTGCAGAAGACCCACACCTAGTGATTCCTCGGCTCGCGGGATGCGCCCTCCGCGCCCCCACCCCGCTGGCCTCAGCGTCCACCTCCCGCTTGGGGCAGCAATTTGTCTCCTTTTGAACCCCCGCCCCCGACGGGTTTCCCCCTTTGATTCGCGGCCTGGAGGTTCCCCCCCGCTTTGAAATGCAAACCCGCCTCGGCTGGGGCGGCGGGTGGCCCAGAGCTATAAAAGGCCTGGGTGGGGCGGCGGCGGCGGGGCTGGGAATTCAGGTGAGCAGTTGCTCGTCGGGGCGGCCGGCAGCGGCGGCTCCAGGGCCCAGCATGCGCGGGGGGCCCCGCGGCCACCATGTACGTGGGCTATGTGCTGGACAAGGATTCCCCCGTGTACCCTGGCTCGGCCAGGCCCGCTAGTCTCGGCCTGGGCCCGCAAGCCTACGGCCCCCCACCCCCGCCCCCCGGACCCTCGCAGTACCCCGACTTCACCGGCTACTCTCACGTGGAGCCGGGCCCCGTGCCCCCTGCAGCCTGGAGTGCGCCCTTCTCTGCGCCCAAGGAGGAATGGGCCGCCGCCTACGGCCCGGGCCCCGCGGCACCCGCCGCCAGCCCTGCTCCGCTGGCATTCGGGCCCCCTCCGGACTTTAGTGCGGTGCCTGCGCCCCCCGGGTCTGGCCCGGGTCTCCTGGCGCAGCCCCTCGGCGGCCCAGGCACACCTTCCTCACCCGGAGCGCAAAGGAGGACACCCTACGAGTGGATGCGGCGCAGCGTGGCGGCCGGAGGCGGCGGTGGCAGCGGTAAGGACCCTTCCCTCGCCATGCGACCCGGGACGGTTCCCCTGGGTGCCAGCAGGTGCTAGGGCGAGGTTTTGGTGGCCCCAGGTCTGACCTCTGCCGTGGCCCTTCTTGGGTTCAGAGTGCAGCCCTCCCGACGACCACTCTGTCCCTGGAAAGAGTTCCCTCAATTTTACTCTTCTGAGTCCCTGCCTGCCCGAGCATTTGTCAGCGTGCTGTCTCTCCATTTATGTAGGGAAACCCAGACCCCAGCAGTGAAGAAAGACGGCCTGTGGGAAGTAAAGGCAGGTCCCCAGACCTTTATCCCACGGTAAACTTTTAGCAACACTCGCTCTGGTGGTCATCCGTTTCTGGCACCCCTATCTTACCCCAAAAGGGGCTGCAAACCCCCGAGGTGACACGCACGATTTATGTGAACACCCACAGGTCATGTCCCTTTCCAGATTTCAGCCCCCAATCCGTACAATGAAGAGATAGGTGGGTCACATCCTTTCCTGGCGGTTGAGGGTGCCTACCTTCCTATCCCCAGGGCCCTCCCTGAACTCTTGACCCTGGGGGAGGGGACAGCAGGAGCAGTTGGAAGGTGGCTACTGTTTGGCTCCGGAGCCTGTGAACCTCCTGCCCCCAGGCAGGCCTCTGGCATCCACCCTCTTCAAAGGCAGGGGAGGGGTCAGGACAAAGGCTCTGCTTTAATGAGGGGCGGCCTGACCTCTTTATAGGTTCCCCCCTTTGTCATGTAACAGGCTGGGCCTTGGCTCGGTAGTGACTCCTGTCGGCCGGAAAGTGAACACGATACCCCATTGTCCGGACCGTGTTTGGCCTGCCCTGACAAAGGCCACCTGGCCTTAGGGGCGGGAAGTTGGCCTGCCCACCCTTTGATGTCCAGCGCCTCCTCCCCTTCCCCCAGCTGGAAGCTAGCCTGGAACTTCCCCGCCTCCTCTCTCTCCCTTCACTCCCCTGTCCTCACACACGCCCAGCTCACAGCCCAGCTCACCCCGGGGCAGATGCTGGGGAGGGGGTCATCAGCAGCTCCAGGTCTGGCTGTAACCACCACCTTCCTGGGAGTCCCAGGGACGCGTCTCCAGAGGCCTCGGAGGACTGGGGCTTCTGCCACAGGTGAGCCACGTGTGTCTGTGGCTAAGTAGTAGCAGCTAATGTTTATGGGACACTTAGTAATGGAGCAGGTGCTGACCTAAGATCTTGTCTTTGTTCTTATAACTTTATCACAGGTACTGTTATCACCCCCATTTCCAAGATGAAGAAACTATGGCATAGAAAGATTACAGAGTTGCGCAAGTCTAGTTATACTTGTGTAACCAGTATATGGTGGGGGTGGGAGGTGACCAATTCTCTGAACAGAGTCCCTCAAGTCAGCCATCTTTTCTGGGTCTCAGTTTTACCACCTGTGACATGAGAGGGAAGGGTCTTGTACCTGTGAGTTACAAAAGGACTCCTTTGAAAAATCAAGTGTAAAGCATAAATATTCTCCCTAGGGGGGAAAAATTGTATTTCCTAATTGGGCAATTTCAGGGGTTCCAAAGGCCCCTAGAAGCTTTATCCATAAACCTCACTTGATAATTTTACATTAAATTATATGGGAGGAAGTGTCTGGGGCCCCTGGCACTTAGGGTCCTGCAGCCCTGTGTCTGTCCCTGAAGAAGGAAGCCCACATTTCCTGCTCCTTTAGTCCAGTCGCTACTACCTGCTGATCAGCTGACTTTGGAGGTTCCCCAGGGGTGGGGATGGGAAGAGAGGGGCCTGTGGTGGTCAGAGGACTGGCAGGAGCCCTGGGGAGCTCCTAGGCTGTGTGGTGTCAGGAAAGTCGCCTCTTTCTGGGCACTGGAGCTGCCAAACCTAGTTTGGCTCTGGTCTTGGAAGTCATCTGGGAACTGTTGTCCCTGGGCACATAGGGGGCCTAGGAGTAGCTATGCCCAGAGGCAGAAATTCTTTCACCCTCACTCTTAGAAGTGAGGGCCAAGGGAGGTTTGGGGGCTCCCAAGGAAAGTGCCAGGTGAGCCAGGTGAGAGTCACTCTGCCTTCTGGAAGCAAGAAGCTGCAGTCTACCCACTCCAGCAGCATCTGAATCTGACCAGTGCTCTTGAGGCGGGGGCAGAACTGGTTTGAGGTTACAGACCCTCCCTGAGAGAGAGGCCAAGCCCGCCTCCTCTTTGGCCTCAGTTTCTCCCTCTGGGGAATGAAGATATGGGGTCTTTGGGGTGTATCCTGGGTAATGCTGATGTCTGGGACAGCAGAGGGAAGGTCAGTGCATGCCACCTCCCCCAGTGTGGCTGGTCCCTGGTCTTGTGGAACCCTTCTTGCCCCTTCTTTTGCCTTCTGTGCATCTAGCATTCTAGAATATCTGATTGGACAGTTAGAGAGTAGACACAGATGGGAAACTGAAGGCTGGAGATTGTAAGGGGAAAGTTCTAGATTCAGTGGAGGCTGGGCTGGGGTACATGTTGGATGAGTCAGTTAAATTTTTTCTGATGGCTTCCCATTATATTTAGGGCAAAATCTACACTCCTTCCTGAGGTGCACAAAATAGGTGCTGCTCCAGGCAGGTCTCACACATACGCTATACTCCCTCTTCCTGGAAAATTCTTTCCCCAGACTCTTCGCAAGCTCTTTCTCACCCTTCAGGTCTTCACTTAATGGTCACCTCCTCAGAGAGGTGCTCCATGATCCAAGGAGGCGCCTCTGCCACATAGCCATTGATAATCTTTGCCATGTTTCCTTCAGAACATTAACTTACTTATCTGTGCATTTGTGTGTTTGTGTGGAACCTATTTTAAAGATTTATTTATTTATTTATTTTGGTGGGGGAAGAGGGGAGCAGGCGGGCCACTTCTATTGGTCTTTCATTTGTCCATTTTCATCCATCTTTGTTCTTTGGCCTGTGTGGGCCTCCCATCGCAGTGGCCTCTGTTGTCGCAGAGCACCAGCTCTGGGCGCATGCGCTCCAGAGCTCCGGCTCAGTAGTTGGAAACATTGGTCCAGCCACTCCGCGGCACGTGGGATCTTCCCAGGCCAGGGATGGAACTGGCGCCCCTTGCACTGCAAGGCGGTGTCCTTACCACTGGCCAAGGGAGGTTTGGGGGCTCCCAAGGAAAGTGCCAGGTGAGCCAGGTGAGAGTCACTCTGCCTTCTGGAAGCAAGAAGCTGCAGTCTACCCACTCCAGCAGCATCTGAATCTGACCAGTGCTCTTGAGGCGGGGGCAGAACTGGTTTGAGGTTACAGACCCTCCCTGAGAGAGAGGCCAAGCCCGCCTCCTCTTTGGCCTCAGTTTCTCCCTCTGGGGAATGAAGATATGGGGTCTTTGGGGTGTATCCTGGGTAATGCTGATGTCTGGGACAGCAGAGGGAAGGTCAGTGCATGCCACCTCCCCCAGTGTGGCTGGTCCCTGGTCTTGTGGAACCCTTCTTGCCCCTTCTTTTGCCTTCTGTGCATCTAGCATTCTAGAATATCTGATTGGACAGTTAGAGAGTAGACACAGATGGGAAACTGAAGGCTGGAGATTGTAAGGGAATGTTCTAGATTCAGTGGAGGCTGGGCTGGGGTACATGTTGGATGAGTCAGTTAAATTTTTTCTGATGGCTTCCCATTATATTTAGGGCAAAATCTACACTCCTTCCTGAGGTGCACAAAATAGGTGCTGCTCCAGGCAGGTCTCACACATACGCTATACTCCCTCTTCCTGGAAAATTCTTTCCCCAGACTCTTCGCAAGCTCTTTCTCACCCTTCAGGTCTTCACTTAATGGTCACCTCCTCAGAGAGGTGCTCCATGATCCAAGGAGGCGCCTCTGCCACATAGCCATTGATAATCTTTGCCATGTTTCCTTCAGAACATTAACTTACTTATCTGTGCATTTGTGTGTTTGTGTGGAACCTATTTTAAAGATTTATTTATTTATTTATTTTGGTGGGGGAGGGGTGGGAAGGGAGGGGAGCAGGCGGGCCACTTCTACTGGTCTTTCATTTGTCCATTTTCATCCATCTTTTGTTCTTTGGCCTGTGTGGGCCTCCCATCGCAGTGGCCTCTGTTGTCGCAGAGCACCAGCTCTGGGCGCATGCGCTCCAGAGCTCCGGCTCAGTAGTTGGAAACATTGGTCCAGCCACTCCGCGGCACGTGGGATCTTCCCAGGCCAGGGATGGAACTGGCGCCCCTTGCACTGCAAGGCGGTGTCCTTACCCACTGGACCACCAGGGAAGCCCTGTGTGGAATCTATTCCCACACCCACCCACCAAGGTAAACTCCCATGAAGTCCAGAGCAGTGTCTATTTGACTCATGACTACATTCCAGGGCCCAGCTTTGTGTGCAGCATTTAGTATGTGCTCAGTACGTTCTGTTGAATGAATGGGCAGGGAAGTGTGAGGGACAGTTCGACGCCTTTGGGAGAAGAGGGGAGAGATGAGACCTGGACCTGGGGATGGGACCCACGGCCATCCAGCTGAGCAGCTCCTGCCCATGGTGGAAGCCTGGCTGCCCCCTTCTCCCCAGTCCGTGGATGGACAGTGCCCTGTCCTTACCCAGGGAACTGGCGCAGCTGAGGCTGGGCCTAAGATGCCAGCCTTACCTAAGAAGAGGGCAGCGAAGCTGGGGAAGATGCGGAAGAGGCTATGAGGTTGTCCATAAACAAAGTATTAACCGGTTTTGAGTGATGACTCACTTGACTGAGGCCAGGATGGAAAATGACTACAAGAGGCTCTATTCCTTTTTGTCTTCCCCTTCTGCAACTATAAATATCAGCATTTTCCTTAGGAATGTTCTAAATCATCCTTCTGTCAAAGGTTCAGCCTCTAATCTGGTGTCAATTAAATGGTTTTTCACAGGTTAATGGCCCATTGGCGTGGCTGAGGTCCCATACAAGTAGGGAGATGCCCACTCAGTGAGACTCTTGCAGCAGGATTTAGGTCTTGGTCCACCTGCTTCAGCTATCAGAGAAACTAAGGCCCATGGAGGGGATGCATTCTCCTCCTCCACTGCATTCTAGGCCTTCTCCCTTGGCCACCGCCACAGCCACCAACCTGGTCTCTCCCCTTCCGCCTCTCCCTAATGCGCTGCTGCTATTTAGTCACTACATCATGTGCAGCTCTTAGAGACCCCATGGACTGTAGCCCACTAGGCTCCCATGTCCATGGGATTTTCCAGGCAGAAATACTGGAGTGGGGATCTTCCTGACCCAGGAATCAAACCCGCATCCCCTGTGTCTTCTGCATTGGCAGGCAGATTCTTTACCACTGAGTCACCTGGGGACCCCCCCTTATGCCCTAGCTGGCCTCTAAACCAGGGGTCCCCAACCCCCTGGTACCAGTCTGTAGCTGGTAGGAATGGCTGCCACAGCAGGAGGTGAGTAAACCAAGCTTCCTCTGCCATTCCCCATTGTTCACATTATCATCGGAACCATCCCTCACCCCCATCCATGGAAAACTTGTCTTCCATAAAACCAGCCTCTGGTGCCAAAAACTTTGGGGGCTGCTGCTCTGAACCACTACTGGCTTTGCCTTCTCAAGGGACATTCCCTGCTCAAGTGCATCCCATGGCTCCCCGCTACCATGGAATTGCCTTTTTTGTTGTTGTTATTTTATTTTATGCCATTGGATTGCTGCAATGAAAATCTGGCCCCCTTGAGAACTGGCCCCAACTCGCTCTTGAAGCCACTTTCCTTTAGTACGCTGAGATAGAGATGCTTACTGTGACAGCTAAGGGTCGGCCTGGGAGCCTCAGGCCTGGGGTTGTGTTTCTGTCAGAAGTTGCATTAGCCTCAGGCAAAATAATGTGGCTCATTTCTCCAAGCCTCAGCTTCTTCCACTGTAACCCTAAGCTAATAACAGGATTATAGCTTGAAGCAGTGGTTCCTGTAAAACACAGCTCCAAGCCTGGATTCGGGAGGTGCTCAGGGCACTGGTGCCTGCGCCTGTGTCTGCCTGTCTGGAGCAGGTGCACACAAGCACACATCTTGTACCCCCGCCTCTCTGGGATGCACTCCTCGACCTGAACTGTCCTACATCTTCACCAGGTCGAATGCTGCGTCTTCTAGCATGCCCTCCGTGGCTCCCTCCCCTCCAAGCACTGTATCAGGTCCTTGTTTGAACATTTATCACTGACCATCTTGTTGATCCTTGCCACCTACCATCTGTTACCCTCAAGGAGCAGTCCTAGTCAGTCCTCCATCTCATCACGCCTTGCACATAGTAGGAGCTCATGATAAAGCATCATGATAAACTGTGGCATCAGCCGAGTCTCCATGTGCCATTGGCAGGCAAAATCTAACTTCCTGACCCAGCCCAAATCCCCTGTGTCTTCTGCATTGGCAGGCAGATTCTTTACCACTGAGTCACCTGGGACCCCCCCTTATGCCCTAGCTGGCCTCTAAACCAGGGGTCCCCAACCCCCTGGTACCAGTCTGTAGCTGGTAGGAATGGCTGCCACAGCAGGAGGTGAGTAAACCAAGCTTCCTCTGCCATTCCCCATTGTTCACATTATCATCGGAACCATCCCTCACCCCCATCCATGGAAAACTTGTCTTCCATAAAACCAGCCTCTGGTGCCAAAAACTTTGGGGGCTGCTGCTCTGAACCACTACTGGCTTTGCCTTCTCAAGGGACATTCCCTGCTCAAGTGCATCCCATGGCTCCCCGCTACCATGGAATTGCCTTTTTTGTTGTTGTTATTTTATTTTATGCCATTGGATTGCTGCAATGAAAATCTGGCCCCCTTGAGAACTGGCCCCAACTCGCTCTTGAAGCCACTTTCCTTTAGTACGCTGAGATAGAGATGCTTACTGTGACAGCTAAGGGTCGGCCTGGGAGCCTCAGGCCTGGGGTTGTGTTTCTGTCAGAAGTTGCATTAGCCTCAGGCAAAATAATGTGGCTCATTTCTCCAAGCCTCAGCTTCTTCCACTGTAACCCTAAGCTAATAACAGGATTATAGCTTGAAGCAGTGGTTCCTGTAAAACACAGCTCCAAGCCTGGATTCGGGAGGTGCTCAGGGCACTGGTGCCTGCGCCTGTGTCTGCCTGTCTGGAGCAGGTGCACACAAGCACACATCTTGTACCCCCGCCTCTCTGGGATGCACTCCTCGACCTGAACTGTCCTACATCTTCACCAGGTCGAATGCTGCGTCTTCTAGCATGCCCTCCGTGGCTCCCTCCCCTCCAAGCACTGTATCAGGTCCTTGTTTGAACATTTATCACTGACCATCTTGTTGATCCTTGCCACCTACCATCTGTTACCCCTCAAGGAGCAGTCCTAGTCAGTCCTCCATCTCATCACGCCTTGCACATAGTAGGAGCTCATGATAAAGCATCATGATAAACTGTGGCATCAGCCGAGTCTTTGCCATGTGCCAGGCACTGTGCCAAAGACTCCACATGGGTGATCTCATTTCAAGTCTCATAATAACCCTAAGAGGTGTGAGGATCTATTATTAGCTTCATTTTACAGACAGAGTTAATGAGACTCAGAAAAGATAGGGTGACTTGCTGAAGTTCACACGGCCAGGGATGTTGCCGCACAGGGTTCAAGCCTAGACTCACCGTCTGATACACTTCTATCAAATGAAGCAACACACAGAATGGGAGCCCAAGCCCCCCTCCCCACGTGCATTCCAGTCCAGGTGGGAAAAGGAGGCCAGTCAGAGCTGAGCCGCCAGAGGCTGGAGGGGGAGGGTGGGCACAGCAGGCTGTTTAAACCAGTTCTCCAGACAGAAGCTCCATTCGACACCTTGTCTCTCAGCTGTAGCTGGGAATGGGGGAATGACCCAGTTAGAAGGTGGCAGAAGGCTTTTTTTGGTTGGGTGTTTCCCCCCCACTTTGGCAGATATTGTTGCTGAGAGCGTGGAGTTGTTCGGAAGGTCCAAAACAGCTGTGTTAGCAATAAGCCTGGCTTGTCGGTGGGGAATTATCTTAATGGGCTGCCCCTCAAGTTTCTATTCGTGAGCTCTTGGGATCTGGAAACAACTTACATGTCTGAAGTCACATATGTTAACACACTAAGCCCTCCTCCTGCCATACTTGCCCCTCAGTCTTATAGGGTGCCCACATAGACCCCTCAGCATCAACAGTGAGAGGAACAGGTGTTGGTGGAAGCCCCGAGACTTCCAAGCTTTCGGGAGGTGCTCAGGGCACTGGTGCCTGCGCCTGTGTCTGCCTGTCTGGAGCAGGTGCACACAAGCACACATCTTGTACCCCCGCCTCTCTGGGATGCACTCCTCGACCTGAACTGTCCTACATCTTCACCAGGTCGAATGCTGCGTCTTCTAGCATGCCCTCCGTGGCTCCCTCCTCCAAGCACTGTATCAGGTCCTTGTTTGAACATTTATCACTGACCATCTTGTTGATCCTTGCCACCTACCATCTGTTACCCCTCAAGGAGCAGTCCTAGTCAGTCCTCCATCTCATCACGCCTTGCACATAGTAGGAGCTCATGATAAAGCATCATGATAAACTGTGGCATCAGCCGAGTCTTTGCCATGTGCCAGGCACTGTGCCAAAGACTCCACATGGGTGATCTCATTTCAAGTCTCATAATAACCCTAAGAGGTGTGAGGATCTATTATTAGCTTCATTTTACAGACAGAGTTAATGAGACTCAGAAAAGATAGGGTGACTTGCTGAAGTTCACACGGCCAGGGATGTTGCCGCACAGGGTTCAAGCCTAGACTCACCGTCTGATACACTTCTATCAAATGAAGCAACACACAGAATGGGAGCCCAAGCCCCCCTCCCCACGTGCATTCCAGTCCAGGTGGGAAAAGGAGGCCAGTCAGAGCTGAGCCGCCAGAGGCTGGAGGGGGAGGGTGGGCACAGCAGGCTGTTTAAACCAGTTCTCCAGACAGAAGCTCCATTCGACACCTTGTCTCTCAGCTGTAGCTGGGAATGGGGGAATGACCCAGTTAGAAGGTGGCAGAAGGCTTTTTTTGGTTGGGTGTTTCCCCCCCACTTTGGCAGATATTGTTGCTGAGAGCGTGGAGTTGTTCGGAAGGTCCAAAACAGCTGTGTTAGCAATAAGCCTGGCTTGTCGGTGGGGAATTATCTTAATGGGCTGCCCCTCAAGTTTCTATTCGTGAGCTCTTGGGATCTGGAAACAACTTACATGTCTGAAGTCACATATGTTAACACACTAAGCCCTCCTCCTGCCATACTTGCCCCTCAGTCTTATAGGGGTGCCCCACATAGACCCCTCAGCATCAACAGTGAGAGGGAACAGGTGTTGGTGGAAGCTGAGACTGACCCTCCAGGCTCAACCCCCTCCGACATCTCATTGCTCTCAAAGTCAAATCCAAGCCTCTCAACCCAGGGCTCAAAACCCTGTTGCCTCTCCAGCCTCCTCTCACTCATTCAGAGGCAGACAAGTGGTGATAGTCTCTGAGTCTCTCTTCTATTCTACTAGGTGCCGGGGATTCCTGCCAGGACAAGGAGACAGGGTCCCTTGGGGGTGGTCCTCTGTTGCTACTCCCTTTGCTTTAGGGCCTTTGCACATGCTGTTCTGTCTTCCTGGGGTTTTCTTCCCCATTGGAGGCATGGAATCCTCCTTCTCAACAACTATCAGATCTTGGCTCAAGCATCACCTCCTTCAGGACACCTTCCTCAAGCTAAATAAAGTAGGTTCTCCGCACTCCCTCCACCGGCCCGCACACCTTTATCAAACTCTGAGCTCTAGGCCTGTTTTCCTTCCCACTAATCACAGTCTGGAACTATTGCCTTTGTTTGTTTGTTTTTAATCTACTCCCCTCCTTGAAAGTGGGAATGAACCATTTAACATGTAAGCACCGAGCTCCTCCCATAGTAATAATAATATGCACTAGCATCTATTGAGTCCTTACTATTTTTCAAATGCAGGTATTTTTAACCCCAGAACAGCACATTTCTCCATTAGATTAGTGGCTCTAAGGCGGTGGGAACAGTGGAGCTAGACAGAAGGATGTCCTTTGGAGGCTGAGTGGACGTACTGATGGATTGGATGTGGGGAGTGGGCAAGTGCCACCTAGGCTTTTGGCCTGAGTGGCTGGAGGAGGGGGGCATTTACTGCAAGGAGAAGGCCAGGAAGCAGTAGGTCTGTGTGAAGTCTAACAAGGATTCATCAAGTACTCGCCGTATGTGCCTGGTTCTGTTGTAGAACCAAATGAGCACAGTCTCTACCCTCATGAGCATGTGGGGAGCCAGGAACTGAGGGCAGGGGATCTGTCCCTCAGTGAGCCTGGAAAGGGCTGGCATCCAGAGCCCCTCCCTTGACCTCTGCCCCAGATGTGACTCTTCAGGACCCATACCTGCAGACAGTTAGGCAGGAACCTCACCTCCAGACCACAGGAGTATGGCCAGGGTAGGGCAGGGGCCTGGAAACTCCACCAGGAGACAGTTGAGATGCTGCAGGCTGTTCAGATCAGAAGACAACAAAGGGATGCAGTTGCTGCTTGTAACTCTTAGAAGGTCTGTTCTAGGCTAAAGGTGCCCCCTGTTTCTGGTGCCCCTTGGGGAAAAATCCTAGGAAGAATATAGCTGGGTGACGGAAGAACAGGCTGCTCTGTGGCTAGTCCACGCAGTCGGGTCAGATAATGCTATGGGATGTGGGCATCTGGGAGCCTGGTAGAGCTGCACTGTACACCTGAACTTCCTGTGACAGCGGCTCTACGGCTGTCCTGTCCAGTGTGCCGGCCAGTAGCTACGTGTGTCCACTGAGCACTTGCTATATGCTAGCATGACTAAGAGCTGGATTTTTAATCCTGCTTAATTAATTTTAACTGAACTAGGCTCATGTGGCTAGTAGCTGTCATATGGACAGTGCAGGAAAATTTAAGAGCTCCAACAATGGTAACCCATTCCTGATGTTCTCCTTATTCTCCACTGAGGATTTTCTTGCCTCTTTTCTTTTTTCCTTCTTTTTTTTTCCTCTTGCCTCTTTTGTCTCTTTTCCTTCTTCCACCACCTCCTCCTCCTCCTCTCCCCTTCATTGTCACAGATAGCTCTTATTAATATCTTGCTAAATAATACCTTGTTAAATAAATGACCACATCTACTCTTCACAGCTCCATATCTAAAGGAGGCATTCCTGTCCTCATTTCACAGATGAGTAATGGCATTCAGAGAGATTCAGTGACTTGCCTGGGTTCCCTCCACTGGCACGTAGCCAGACTGGGTTAAAATCATGGGCTCTATTTGACTGTGAAGTTTCTGTCCTCTTCACTGTTCCCATAGCCAAGTCAGACTGTGGACCCCTTGAAGAAGACAGGGGAGGGGAAGATAAAGAGGCAGCCTCGGAGGAGGTGGAGGCGGTGCTGACTGAGTGCTCGGGGCCAGGAAGGAGGATGACGGTGGGGTGGAGGAGCCTGCCCGAGCCTACAGGGTCCCTGAGTGTGGCTGGCCTGGCCATCCTCTCATCTCACCCCACACCCATGCTAGCCCCACCCCTGCTCCAGGAATGAGCAGAAGGGAAGGAACTGTGCTAAAGCAGCCCAGGACTGGCAAACCAGGCAAAACAAGGGCCAGTCATGGGCCCCTTTGAGAGCCTCATGGCCCAGGGAGGATATCCATCCATCATGGAACTGGGCAACGGAAGTCCACCCACTGGTCATACAGATGGGGAAACGGGTCCGAGCTGAACATCACAGGTCCAGCTGGTGGCCCAGCCAGACCTCCCACTGCTCTGTGGCTAGTCCACGCAGTCGGGTCAGATAATGCTATGGGATGTGGGCATCTGGGAGCCTGGTAGAGCTGCACTGTACACCTGAACTTCCTGTGACAGCGGCTCCGGCTGTCCTGTCCAGTGTGCCGGCCAGTAGCTACGTGTGTCCACTGAGCACTTGCTATATGCTAGCATGACTAAGAGCTGGATTTTTAATCCTGCTTAATTAATTTTAACTGAACTAGGCTCATGTGGCTAGTAGCTGTCATATGGACAGTGCAGGAAAATTTAAGAGCTCCAACAATGGTAACCCATTCCTGATGTTCTCCTTATTCTCCACTGAGGATTTTCTTGCCTCTTTTCTTTTTTCCTTCTTTTTTTTTCCTCTTGCCTCTTTTGTCTCTTTTCCTTCTTCCACCACCTCCTCCTCCTCCTCTCCCCTTCATTGTCACAGATAGCTCTTATTAATATCTTGCTAAATAATACCTTGTTAAATAAATGACCACATCTACTCTTCACAGCTCCATATCTAAAGGAGGCATTCCTGTCCTCATTTCACAGATGAGTAATGGCATTCAGAGAGATTCAGTGACTTGCCTGGGTTCCCTCCACTGGCACGTAGCCAGACTGGGTTAAAATCATGGGCTCTATTTGACTGTGAAGTTTCTGTCCTCTTCACTGTTCCCATAGCCAAGTCAGACTGTGGACCCCTTGAAGAAGACAGGGGAGGGGAAGATAAAGAGGCAGCCTCGGAGGAGGTGGAGGCGGTGCTGACTGAGTGCTCGGGGCCAGGAAGGAGGATGACGGTGGGGTGGAGGAGCCTGCCCGAGCCTACAGGGTCCCTGAGTGTGGCTGGCCTGGCCATCCTCTCATCTCACCCCACACCCATGCTAGCCCCACCCCTGCTCCAGGAATGAGCAGAAGGGAAGGAACTGTGCTAAAGCAGCCCAGGACTGGCAAACCAGGCAAAACAAGGGCCAGTCATGGGCCCCTTTGAGAGCCTCATGGCCCAGGGAGGATATCCATCCATCATGGAACTGGGCAACGGAAGTCCACCCACTGGTCATACAGATGGGGAAACGGGTCCGAGCTGAACATCACAGGTCCAGCTGGTGGCCCAGCCAGACCTCCCCACTGCCAGGCAATGTTCTTTACCCTGCGGGCCCCCATCTGGCAGCATTCCTCCCTCTCCCAAGGGATCCCTCCAACATCTGCTTCTACAAATAGCTCAGTTTGCCTCAGTTCACCTTGTCATCTCCATAGCTCTTTGCCATTTGCAAACTGCTTTCACATTCATTCTTTTCCCCAGGGGGAAGGGAAGCCCAAAGAAGTTCAGTCACTTGTCGAGTCTATTAGCTAAGGATGCAGACCTGGGCCCAGGTCCTGAAGGGTGGGCTCAGAGCTACAGGAAATTCCTCTCAAGAGTTCCTAGAACAGTAATCCATTCCTGATGTGCTCCACTAAGGATTCTCTTGCCTCTTTTGTCTCTTTTCCGTCTTCCTCCTCCTCTTCCTCCTTCTGAGAAATTCAGAATCTTCTGGGCCCTGGGAGCTGACACCCCACCTTCTTCTTCTGCACAGGAGAAACTGAGGCCCAGAGGGGAGAAGAGACTTATTTAAGGCCACACAGATGGCACAGAACCAAGACCAGGACCTGCTTACTCCAGCTGGTAGTTCAGAGTCCCCTCTGGTAGGCTGGTTAAAGACGGCAGGGAGACCAGGATGCAACAGACCTGAGAGCTTGGGAATACATATTCTTAACAAACACCCATGCCTGCATGTGTGCATTTCTCTGTGTTTGTGTGTGTGTGAATGTCTGTTGGGGTGGGGGGATGTTGATGTACAGCCACCGGGCTGGACCACACAGAGAGGGGTCATGGATTTGTGTTCCAAGCCCTGAGGGCCAGAGCTGGCAGTGTCATCCTTCGGGGCCACAGACTCAGCAGGAAGAGGTCAAAGGAAGTGCTGGCCCAGAGGCCACTTGCTTTTCTGGGAGCCATCTACCCTGCCCGGGGGGCAGAGGCTAAACTCTGTCCTGGCCTGGCCCAGGCTGGATGAGGAGGCCCCACTGCAGACCGCCAGGCTCCTGCCCTCATCCTCCAGCTAGGCAGGCTTGGTTTCTAGACTCTCAGACAGGGAAATCAGTCTTAGAATTCTTTCAGCAATAATAACAAATACAATCAGAACGGAAGTCCCCTCCAAACAGTGCTCCAGCCTGGTGGCCCAGCCAGACCTCCACTGCCAGGCAATGTTCTTTACCCTGCGGGCCCCCATCTGGCAGCATTCCTCCCTCTCCCAAGGGATCCCTCCAACATCTGCTTCTACAAATAGCTCAGTTTGCCTCAGTTCACCTTGTCATCTCCATAGCTCTTTGCCATTTGCAAACTGCTTTCACATTCATTCTTTTCCCCAGGGGGAAGGGAAGCCCAAAGAAGTTCAGTCACTTGTCGAGTCTATTAGCTAAGGATGCAGACCTGGGCCCAGGTCCTGAAGGGTGGGCTCAGAGCTACAGGAAATTCCTCTCAAGAGTTCCTAGAACAGTAATCCATTCCTGATGTGCTCCACTAAGGATTCTCTTGCCTCTTTTGTCTCTTTTCCGTCTTCCTCCTCCTCTTCCTCCTTCTGAGAAATTCAGAATCTTCTGGGCCCTGGGAGCTGACACCCCACCTTCTTCTTCTGCACAGGAGAAACTGAGGCCCAGAGGAGAAGAGACTTATTTAAGGCCACACAGATGGCACAGAACCAAGACCAGGACCTGCTTACTCCAGCTGGTAGTTCAGAGTCCCCTCTGGTAGGCTGGTTAAAGACGGCAGGGAGACCAGGATGCAACAGACCTGAGAGCTTGGGAATACATATTCTTAACAAACACCCATGCCTGCATGTGTGCATTTCTCTGTGTTTGTGTGTGTGTGAATGTCTGTTGGGGTGGGGGGATGTTGATGTACAGCCACCGGGCTGGACCACACAGAGAGGGGTCATGGATTTGTGTTCCAAGCCCTGAGGGCCAGAGCTGGCAGTGTCATCCTTCGGGGCCACAGACTCAGCAGGAAGAGGTCAAAGGAAGTGCTGGCCCAGAGGCCACTTGCTTTTCTGGGAGCCATCTACCCTGCCCGGGGGGCAGAGGCTAAACTCTGTCCTGGCCTGGCCCAGGCTGGATGAGGAGGCCCCACTGCAGACCGCCAGGCTCCTGCCCTCATCCTCCAGCTAGGCAGGCTTGGTTTCTAGACTCTCAGACAGGGAAATCAGTCTTAGAATTCTTTCAGCAATAATAACAAATACAATCAGAGCATCAACAAACATTGGGAACTTCATGTTTCCAAGTTGGAAGGGACCTTATAAATAAATGGTCTCGTCCAACACATAATCCATTGCTCAGATCCATTTCCCAGCATCACTGCCATATGGTTATCCCATCACAGAAATGATTAGGATCTACCCTTCCCTGCATACCTACGATGTGCCAGGTACATGCTAGGCATCATTCATCCTTCCATCTCAAGTGATCCCCTATACGTCTGAGGATTGCAGATAATCATGGGAGACCTTACACTGGGCAGTAGGTTCTAGTGCTGTTTCTGAGACTAGACAGACCTGAGCCAGATTCCACCTGCCAGATGTGCAGACCTTGCTGAACCTCCGTGTTCTCCTCTGTAAATGAGGGATACCACCTGCACAGCTTCATAGGTTAAGAGATGTATGCAAAGGTCCCAACACAGCGACACACTGGCTGTAATTAGAATGATAATTATCTGAATTCTGTAGACATACAACACTAGGCTCAGAGAGGTGAGCTCACTGTCTTCGATCACTCAGCCAGTGAGAAGTTGGACAGCAGAGCCCCAGAGGTCTGCTTGCCCAAACAGCCACATGTGAGTGTCAGCTGGAGAGCTATCCAGGTCTCAAATCCCAGAGCCCAGCTTTAGTCCCACGAGTCTGAACTTCTGGGCCAGAATCTGTTGCTTTTAAAAGACTCCCCGGGCATCTGAGGCTGCTGGTCAGGTGTTAGACCATTTAGACTGGAGCTTCCCAGGGCCTTGGCTGTGCATGCTTTGGGGATGAGAAGCTTATAACTTCCATGGCAGCCTGATACATATGGATGGCCCATTCTTAGCATCCCACAGACTCAGCAGGAAGAGGTCAAAGGAAGTGCTGGCCCAGAGGCCACTTGCTTTTCTGGGAGCCATCTACCCTGCCCGGGGGGCAGAGGCTAAACTCTGTCCTGGCCTGGCCCAGGCTGGATGAGGAGGCCCCACTGCAGACCGCCAGGCTCCTGCCCTCATCCTCCAGCTAGGCAGGCTTGGTTTCTAGACTCTCAGACGGGGAAATCAGTCTTAGAATTCTTTGTGCAATAATAACAAATACAATCAGAGCATCAACAAACATTGGGAACTTCATGTTTCCAAGTTGGAAGGGACCTTATAAATAAATGGTCTCGTCCAACACATAATCCATTGCTCAGATCCATTTCCCAGCATCACTGCCATATGGTTATCCCATCACAGAAATGATTAGGATCTACCCTTCCCTGCATACCTACGATGTGCCAGGTACATGCTAGGCATCATTCATCCTTCCATCTCAAGTGATCCCCTATACGTCTGAGGATTGCAGATAATCATGGGAGACCTTACACTGGGCAGTAGGTTCTAGTGCTGTTTCTGAGACTAGACAGACCTGAGCCAGATTCCACCTGCCAGATGTGCAGACCTTGCTGAACCTCCGTGTTCTCCTCTGTAAATGAGGGATACCACCTGCACAGCTTCATAGGTTAAGAGATGTATGCAAAGGTCCCAACACAGCGACACACTGGCTGTAATTAGAATGATAATTATCTGAATTCTGTAGACATACAACACTAGGCTCAGAGAGGTGAGCTCACTGTCTTCGATCACTCAGCCAGTGAGAAGTTGGACAGCAGAGCCCCAGAGGTCTGCTTGCCCAAACAGCCACATGTGAGTGTCAGCTGGAGAGCTATCCAGGTCTCAAATCCCAGAGCCCAGCTTTAGTCCCATGAGTCTGAACTTCTGGGCCAGAATCTGTTGCTTTTAAAAGACTCCCCAGGCATCTGAGGCTGCTGGTCAGGTGTTAGAACATTTAGACTGGAGCTTCCCAGGGCCTTGGCTGTGCATGCTTTGGGGATGAGAAGCTTATAACTTCCATGGCAGCCTGATACATATGGATGGCCCATTCTTAGCATCCCACAACCAGGGCAGAGAGAAGCCTCTTTTTGGAGAGTTATCCAAGGCTCTTCTCCTCCCAGGCTTCACTCCTAAGAGCTAGTGGGGCGACTCCCACCCTCTCTCCCACCTACTTGCTCTGGCATCTGGCCCAGAGGGTTATTCATTAGGTGGCTGGGAGCAGCCGGGCCCCATCAGACACCTGTTACAGGAGTCCGGACTTCCCCCTTAGGCCCGGTGTCCCGCGGACCTGTAAATCATTCATCCCTGCCCTCCCCGCCTGCTGCTGTCACGCACCTCCTGGCTCCCTTCCTCCTGGGCCCCAGGAGGCACAGATGTTCACAGGAGGGGAAGGAGGGTTGCTAACAGCAGTAGGGAGTTCTGGCCCAGAGCTGGGATGGGAGTCCAGGGCTCCTGATTGTCATTAACACACAAATTCACATCTTCCTGTGGGGAAAATATAAACATCCCAAAGTCTCCCTCCTACCTGGGGCTCCCCAGCCTTCTGTCCCTTCTCCAAGGCAGCCCTGTCACTGGCTTCTCATACATTCTTTCAGAAAGAACTCTATGGGTGCACAAACATGTTTAAGTATGTGTGTGTGTATGTGTATTCCATTTTTATATGAAAATAGTAACATACTATTTGCAACATTCTGCCTTTTAGAATGTAACAGGTTTTTAGAAACTGCTCCATACTGGCAAATGCAGAGCTTTATAATTTCTTTCTAATGACTGTGTAATGCTCCTCTCAGGGATCTACCATCTCTTATAAACCCAGTCTGACTCATAGACATGTACCTTGTCCTTAGTTTTGTGCTATGTGAAACAGCTACCTCTTAGGTTTTGTGCTAATGCATGAATAGGCTCTGATTGGTTTTAAAGACTCGCCCAAGGGGGCATCTATCCAGGTCTCAAATCCCAGAGCCCAGCTTTAGTCCCATGAGTCTGAACTTCTGGGCCAGAATCTGTTGCTTTTAAAAGACTCCCCAGGCATCTGAGGCTGCTGGTCAGGTGTTAGAACATTTAGACTGGAGCTTCCCAGGGCCTTGGCTGTGCATGCTTTGGGGATGAGAAGCTTATAACTTCCATGGCAGCCTGATACATATGGATGGCCCATTCTTAGCATCCCACAACCAGGGCAGAGAGAAGCCTCTTTTTGGAGAGTTATCCAAGGCTCTTCTCCTCCCAGGCTTCACTCCTAAGAGCTAGTGGGGCGACTCCCACCCTCTCTCCCACCTACTTGCTCTGGCATCTGGCCCAGAGGGTTATTCATTAGGTGGCTGGGAGCACCCTGGGCCCCATCAGACACCTGTTACAGGAGTCCGGACTTCCCCCTTAGGCCCGGTGTCCCGCGGACCTGTAAATCATTCATCCCTGCCCTCCCCGCCTGCTGCTGTCACGCACCTCCTGGCTCCCTTCCTCCTGGGCCCCAGGAGGCACAGATGTTCACAGGAGGGGAAGGAGGGTTGCTAACAGCAGTAGGGAGTTCTGGCCCAGAGCTGGGATGGGAGTCCAGGGCTCCTGATTGTCATTAACACACAAATTCACATCTTCCTGTGGGGAAAATATAAACATCCCAAAGTCTCCCTCCTACCTGGGGCTCCCCAGCCTTCTGTCCCTTCTCCAAGGCAGCCCTGTCACTGGCTTCTCATACATTCTTTCAGAAAGAACTCTATGGGTGCACAAACATGTTTAAGTATGTGTGTGTGTATGTGTATTCCATTTTTATATGAAAATAGTAACATACTATTTGCAACATTCTGCCTTTTAGAATGTAACAGGTTTTTAGAAACTGCTCCATACTGGCAAATGCAGAGCTTTATAATTTCTTTCTAATGACTGTGTAATGCTCCTCTCCAGGGATCTACCATCTCTTATAAACCCAGTCTGACTCATAGACATGTACCTTGTCCTTAGTTTTGTGCTATGTGAAACAGCTACCTCTCTGGGCATTTTTCTGTGGGATCGATCCCTTAAAGTGGGATTCATGAGTCCAAGGGCATGTGCATGTTAAATGAGGCTGAGATCACCAAGTTTGGCTCCAAGGAGGACATTCCTGTTATTACCCTCTGGACAGCAAAGGGGACACCCCGGCTCCTGGACCACACAGGCAGTTTCAAGCACTTCGTTCTTTGGCAGAGCCATTTTCTCAGCAATAACCTGTGTGCTTTGAGAAGTTGGCCAGTGAGTTCCTGAGCCTACTGAGGTGGTAACAGCGCCCATGGGATGGGTCTTCACTGGCAGCCTTGCTAGAGGTGCAGTTAGGCAGAGAGACGTAACTATATAGTGGGGAGAAAGAGCCCCAGCTGGAGGTCAGGAAACCCAAGCCCAGGTTTATACCACTACCAGACAGGATGGCCCTCAGCAAGTGCCCTTTTCTGAGCCTCAGTTTCCCCATCAAGGAAATGGATATAATAAATCCCATTTGCTCTTCAGGAAGGATGGGACCCTGAGGGAAACTGTCTTTATCATCTCTCAGGCTGAGGTCTAGGAAGGCAGGCAGCCTTGCCCTGCTACCTCAGGCTATAAATTTTTTTGACATTTTCAACCTGTGGACCATCCAGCCCAGCCCAGCCCAGGGCTTTCAGAGATCTGCCCTCACCACGGTCTAGACCTTCTCTTTCTAAAAATACAAGTAGACCATGGGCCTGCAGTTTGAGCTTCCTGTGGGAAAATCACTGGGTAGCCTTCTGTCCCTTCTCCAAGGCAGCCCTGTCACTGGCTTCTCATACATTCTTTCAGAAAGAACTCTATGGGTGCACAAACATGTTTAAGTATGTGTGTGTGTATGTGTATTCCATTTTTATATGAAAATAGTAACATACTATTTGCAACATTCTGCCTTTTAGAATGTAACAGGTTTTTAGAAACTGCTCCATACTGGCAAATGCAGAGCTTTATAATTTCTTTCTAATGACTGTGTAATGCTCCTCTCCAGGGATCTACCATCTCTTATAAACCCAGTCTGACTCATAGACATGTACCTTGTCCTTAGTTTTGTGCTATGTGAAACAGCTACCTCTCTGGGCATTTTTCTGTGGGATCGATCCCTTAAAGTGGGATTCATGAGTCCAAGGGCATGTGCATGTTAAATGAGGCTGAGATCACCAAGTTTGGCTCCAAGGAGGACATTCCTGTTATTACCCTCTGGACAGCAAAGGGGACACCCCGGCTCCTGGACCACACAGGCAGTTTCAAGCACTTCGTTCTTTGGCAGAGCCATTTTCTCAGCAATAACCTGTGTGCTTTGAGAAGTTGGCCAGTGAGTTCCTGAGCCTACTGAGGTGGTAACAGCGCCCATGGGATGGGTCTTCACTGGCAGCCTTGCTAGAGGTGCAGTTAGGCAGAGAGACGTAACTATATAGTGGGGAGAAAGAGCCCCAGCTGGAGGTCAGGAAACCCAAGCCCAGGTTTATACCACTACCAGACAGGATGGCCCTCAGCAAGTGCCCTTTTCTGAGCCTCAGTTTCCCCATCAAGGAAATGGATATAATAAATCCCATTTGCTCTTCAGGAAGGATGGGACCCTGAGGGAAACTGTCTTTATCATCTCTCAGGCTGAGGTCTAGGAAGGCAGGCAGCCTTGCCCTGCTACCTCAGGCTATAAATTTTTTTGACATTTTCAACCTGTGGACCATCCAGCCCAGCCCAGCCCAGGGCTTTCAGAGATCTGCCCTCACCACGGTCTAGACCTTCTCTTTCTAAAAATACAAGTAGACCATGGGCCTGCAGTTTGAGCTTCTGCTGCTAAGGCTTAGAGGGCCCCATAGCAGGCTCTGTGGACCCCAAACCTGGTGGGGTGGGGAGCCGTGCACTAGAGCGGGAGCTGCAGGCATCCTGAAATGTGGCCTTGGACAAGTCCATGCCTGCCTGCCCTCTTCAGTGACCCTGATGTACAGAAAGGTTGGACTAGGACTCACAAGGCCTCTCTTACTTGGACCTCGGGCTGCTGTATAACCCCTCTGGACATCGGTCTCTTCATCTATAAAGTGGGAGGAGACTGAACTTCTGTGACCCTTTCTGGCTTTGGCCCAGTGAGCCCAGTGGGGCTGTGGGTTCAGAGATCTGCTGGCTTCCTGCGGTGGTGGCACTGGGCAGGACTGTTTTTGAGCTGGCATTGAATTTCTAGGTCAAGGAGGAGCCCCATCTGGAGCCAAGGCCTCAGCAGCCATTCCCTGGTCCCTTTCCTAGGCTAGGCCTGGCTGAGGGCCGAGGCTGTCTCGTGCTGTCGGGCAATGGACTGAGGTCAGTGGTTGTGGAAGAGTCCAGTGGGGTTCTGCTGCTCTAGCAGGAAACCCAAGGAAAAGAGCCCAGGAACATCTGCTGTCTCCTGTTTGCCACAAACCATTTGGCTCTTGGGGAGCCCAGCACTGTCCTGCCAAGCTGTGTGGGCTGGGTGACGGCGAGGACTGGAACTGAAGGGGGGGTAGTTAGAGCAGGGGTGCTGAGACCAAGAGCTGGCCAAGAGCTGGAACCACGGAGGTCTGAGTCAGGTTGGGGGGCACTTGAGGGAAGGGGGAGGGGGTCGATAGTTATTCAGACAGGCCATGCTCCTCTGGGGCACACGGGTGGGTCTGAAAATGTTTGTGTATGCCTCCTGTTCATAGCCATGTGCTCAGCTTCTTACAAAGGACACTTGAGTCATGCGCCCACAGCAGCCCAGGCCAAGCATGACTCTTAACAGTCTCTCCAGACAGACCTCTGATCCCAGCCTGAAAGAGATCCCTGCCATTAACCCAGCCAGTCCTCAAATCCAGTTCCTGGCCCAAGACTGAGTCTCATGTGGAAGCCAAACCACCGCCTTCTCTCTCCCGGGTTATGACAGGTCTCCCCACACTTCCCCCTTCTTGCCAGTCTCCATGCAGCAACCAGAGGCATCTTAAAACCTACATCAGACCTCATGACTTCTCTGCTCAGAATCCTGCAATGGCTCCTGTTCCAGAAAAAGCAAAATCCAGAGTCCTTTCCATGGCTCATGGCCCCTGCACAACCTGCCCAGTCCCTCTGCTCACTGCATCCTGGGCACACCAGGCTCTTCAAAGGTCCTCACTCTTCAGACAGCAGGCACACCCCCACCTCTGGGCCTTTGCATCTACTGTTCCTTCCGCCTAGGAACCTCTTCCCCAGACAGCTGCACTGCTCTTTCCCTCACTTCCTTCAGATCTTTGTTCAAGCTGCCCTTTTAGGTAAGGCCTTCATGGACCACTCTGTTTAAAATCATAGCCTCTCGCCTCCCTAAATCCCCAGTCCTCCTTTCTCTCTGAAATACTTGTCGCCAATTAACGTATCAAATAATTTCCATATTTTTTTTTATTTTTTCTCATCCCCCTCCACTAGAACCTAAGCTTCATGAGGGCAGGGACTTTTAATTTTGCTCACTTTTGTACCCAGCACATGGGCCACAGCTGGAACTCAGTAAATATCTGTAAGCTGACCTGAGTGCTCCTGCTGTGTGCCGGGTGCAGGCTGGAGCGTGGATGGCCTTGAGCAGACCAGCCCCTGGTGTACAGCTCCAGCTCAGGGCTTGGTGTCTACAACCAGGGCCTTTTGAGGAGCCTTACAGGTCAGGCAGATCCAGTCATTTCTGTTTAACTGCTGGGCCAGCAACTACCAGGCATCCAACAGGAATTAAGGACCATACACCTACCCCAGGGCAGTTCTTGCAAGTTTCCCGCTTCTGCCTCTGGCTGTGGTGGCCCTTCTGCTCTCTGCACACACAGAAGAGAGGAGCAGCTGACATCTCACTATCTCTACCTACCTTGCTGCCAGGAGTTCCTCCAAGGAGCCCCAATTAGGACAACCTGGGGAGCCTGTGAAAAATGCAGATTCCACCCCAAGACTTTCTACTCTACATGTTCAGGGACGCCCTGGAAGCCGTGTTTTTTAAAAGCTCCCCACAGGTCTGTTATGCAGCCACGCCAAGGAGCTGGTGCATGAAAGCCAGTAGGCCTGCAGTCAGCGGAGGGCTCTAAGGCACAGACCTGGCTGAAACCCTAACTCCACCCACAGCTTGTGGAGTAACCCTGGGCAAGCTGCTTCCTGCCTCTGGGCCTTGTGCTAAGTTGCTTCAGTCGTGTCTGACTCTTTGCAACACCATGGATTGTAGCCTGTCCTCTGTCCATGGGATTTTCCCAGCAAGAATAGAGAGTGGGTTGCCATGCCCTCCTCCAGGGGATCTTCCTGACTCAGGGATCAAACCCATGTCCCCTGCATCTTCTGCATAGTAGATGGATTATTTACCTGCTGAGCCATCAGGGAAGTCCCTCTCTGAGCCTTAGGACCCCCGTGATGGGCATGAGAACAGTGCTGGCCTCCCAGGTAGGGAGTCTCCAAGCCTGAGTCTCGGAGAAGGACTGTTACTCCCTCAGGGTCCTTCTTCAGGGGGCCTCGGTTACTCTTCCTCCCGGGAGCTCCGCCTTGACCTCTCGCAAGCTCCCCTCCCCACTCACCTCTTCAACTGGCACCTCTGCTTCTCAGGTAAGACCCGGACCAAGGACAAATACCGGGTGGTCTACACCGACCACCAGCGCCTGGAGCTGGAGAAGGAGTTCCACTACAGTCGATACATCACCATCCGGCGGAAATCAGAGCTGGCCGCCAACCTGGGGCTCACTGAACGGCAGGTGTGTAGGGCCCCTGCCTCCGCCACGGGGCAGTACTGCCAGTCTGGCCTCCAGACTACCAGGCCGATTATGGAGCTCAGTCAAACGAGAACAGAGAGGATGTCTCCCAGCCATGGTCATAGAACCCAACAGAAACAGAGCTGCTGCCAAATCCCCCAGCTGGTAAAACCCAATATCCCTGAGCACAAATAGGGAATAAGGGGCCTGCATAGTTTAAATTCAGAGGAGGGAACAGTCCCAAGAAGAACAGGGAAGGCTTCCTGGAGGAGGGGGTGTCAGAGCATGGTTTTGGAAGATGGAGAGGAAGAGGATTACAGAAAAAGCTGTCTTAAGAGTAAGGGGCAAATAGAAAAAGAGTAAAGGATCAGGGGTGCAGGAGGGATGGGTGAGGAGGTGGAGGGAGGATTTACATTATTGTATAGCAAAAACCAACACAGCAATAATGCAATTATCCTCCAATTAAAAATAAATAAAAAGTAATAAATCAATACAAGTTAAAATAAAAAATAAAAGAATGGAGGAACATCTGCAACTCCCATATATTGTTGGTCAGAATGAAAACTATTACCACTTAAAAAAAGCAGGAGATCAAGTTCCAGAGAGGGAGGACGTGTCCAGGATCGCTGGAGCCGCCGGAGGGAAGCCCCATGTGCCACATCAAGCAGCAAGAGCGCCACTGCCCGCCTCTCGTCCCCTTGCTCTGCCGTTCGGTCCCCACGCCACCCGCCCCATGTCTGTTCTCTGATCCCACAGGTGAAGATCTGGTTCCAAAACCGGCGGGCCAAGGAGCGCAAAGTGAACAGGAAGAAGCAGCAGCAGCAACCTCCACAGCCGCCCCCACCAGCCCATGATGTCACCCCCACGCCAGCCGGGCCGCCCCTGGGGGGCCTGTGCCCCAGCTCTGCCAGCCTCCTGGGCGCCTCCTCCCCAATGCCCGTCAAGGAGGAATACCTGTCGTAGCCCTCTGACCAGCCTTGTGCCTGGGGGGCCTTGAGGACTCAGGTGCAGGGAACGTGGCTCCTGCTGGGACCCAGGAGGCTAGTCTGAGTCCCAAGCCCTGCCACTGACCTTCTGAGTAACCCTGGACAAATCGCCCACCCAATCCCTGCGTCCCCTGGGCCCATCCCCGCAGTGAACCTGTAGGATAAGGACCTTTTCCAGCTCTGGTGTTCTAGGCCTCAGGGGATAAAGGGGCCTGGACTGGGAGGTCTTAGTCCCCAGGGTGCTAGGTGAGGGGCCACCCCGCTCCTCCTCCATAGGCTCCAAGGTGGAGGCCATTGTAGGGGCTGTCAGGTTCCTGGGGAAAGGAGATGGAACCCAGAGAAGATGGAAGGCTTGTAGACCATGACCTGAGGGGGTGCATGGGGAGGGTGTCAGCTCCCACCTGCCTTTTCCTGCAGCCCCTGCCTCCACTTTTACCTGCCTCCATCGTAACATGCCCTGAACCCTCCCCAGACGGGATGCACAGCACAAGCCCACAGGACTGAGCCTAAGCAAGGGGCTCTGATGGCCATCCCTTCTGGCCTACACAGCCATCTTCCCTCACTCGCATTCTCAGAGGAGTCTCCAGATTGGGGGGAGGCTCCTGAAGGGGGACTAAGGGGGAAGAGTCCACGCTGCCACTTTCTACCACCCCACCAGGCTGTCCCTCAAGCCCCAGGCCACAGGTGGCCCCCAGAGGACTTTCTCTGAACCAAGCAGACCTCATACCTGGTTACATGTGTTGCACAGAGGGTAGAATCTCTTGGATGGAGCTTCAAGAATAAATTTGTCTCTTTTAAAATGTACGAAAGTCATTATGTACAGCACAAAAGGAAAATGTTAAAACATGTAAATCAAGGCACGTCTGAAGTAATCTGGTTCCAAAACCGGCGGGCCAAGGAGCGCAAAGTGAACAGGAAGAAGCAGCAGCAGCAACCTCCACAGCCGCCCCCACCAGCCCATGATGTCACCCCCACGCCAGCCGGGCCGCCCCTGGGGGGCCTGTGCCCCAGCTCTGCCAGCCTCCTGGGCGCCTCCTCCCCAATGCCCGTCAAGGAGGAATACCTGTCGTAGCCCTCTGACCAGCCTTGTGCCTGGGGGGCCTTGAGGACTCAGGTGCAGGGAACGTGGCTCCTGCTGGGACCCAGGAGGCTAGTCTGAGTCCCAAGCCCTGCCACTGACCTTCTGAGTAACCCTGGACAAATCGCCCACCCAATCCCTGCGTCCCCTGGGCCCATCCCCGCAGTGAACCTGTAGGATAAGGCCCTTTTTCCAGCTCTGGTGTTCTAGGCCTCAGGGGATAAAGGGGCCTGGACTGGGAGGTCTTAGTCCCCAGGGTGCTAGGTGAGGGGCCACCCCGCTCCTCCTCCATAGGCTCCAAGGTGGAGGCCATTGTAGGGGCTGTCAGGTTCCTGGGGAAAGGAGATGGAACCCAGAGAAGATGGAAGGCTTGTAGACCATGACCTGAGGGGGTGCATGGGGAGGGTGTCAGCTCCCACCTGCCTTTTCCTGCAGCCCCTGCCTCCACTTTTACCTGCCTCCATCGTAACATGCCCTGAACCCTCCCCAGACGGGATGCACAGCACAAGCCCACAGGACTGAGCCTAAGCAAGGGGCTCTGATGGCCATCCCTTCTGGCCTACACAGCCATCTTCCCTCACTCGCATTCTCAGAGGAGTCTCCAGATTGGGGGGAGGCTCCTGAAGGGGGACTAAGGGGGAAGAGTCCACGCTGCCACTTTCTACCACCCCACCAGGCTGTCCCTCAAGCCCCAGGCCACAGGTGGCCCCCAGAGGACTTTCTCTGAACCAAGCAGACCTCATACCTGGTTACATGTGTTGCACAGAGGGTAGAATCTCTTGGATGGAGCTTCAAGAATAAATTTGTCTCTTTTTAAAAATGTACGAAAGTCATTATGTACAGCACAAAAGGAAAATGTTAAAACATGTAAATCAAGGCTTTCCTGGTGGCTCAGTGGTAAAGGTTCTGCCTGCCAATGCAGGAGACACAGGTTCGATCCCTGATCCGGGAAGATTCCACAGGCCTCAGAGCAACTAAGCCCGTGAGCCACAATTACTGAGCCTGTGCTCTAGAGCCTCGGAGCCACCACTACTGGGCCCACATGCTGCAACTACGGAAGCCTCACACCCTAGAGCCTGTACTCCACAACAAAAGAAACCACCACAATGAGAAGCCCACCCACTGCAACTAGAGAGTAGCCCCTGCTCGCCACAACTGCAGAACCCCACACAGCAACAAAGACCCAGAACAGCCAAAACTAGAAATATATATATTTTTAAAGTATAAATCATCCTCACCCTTTGTAGCAACTGCACAGTCCCTCCTAGTTTATACAGGCCTACAATAGGGTCACCTTTAAAATACATTTGAAAGATCAAAACATGACATCATTAGAGTAAGCCTATGAGACTATGTAAAGTTTTAAGTCCATTTTGCAAGCAGAATCATCAGATTCAATATTCCACTCTTTTGAATTTTTTAAATACTCAGGGATTTCTTCCAATAGGTGTCATTTCATTGACACATGTGCCCATGGTGGGATCTGGAGAATGCATAGTCCTTGCCCTCTAGAATTCCCAGTCTAAGTTATTGCTCTAGGTAGCAGAGGAGCAGAACATGCAGGGAGTCCAAAGAGAGCTCCCAGTTTATCCTGGAGGGCCTGGAAGGCTTCCTTCAGTTCAGTTCAGGCACTTAGTCATGTCCAACTCTTTACGACCGCATGGACTGTGGCATACTGGGCTTCCCTGCCCTTCACCATCTCCTGGAGCTTGCTCAAACTCATGTCTACTGACTCAGTGATGCCATCCAACCATCTTGTCCTCTCTCATCCCCTTCTCTTTTTGCCTTCTATTTTTCCCAGCATCAGGGTCTTTTCCAATGAGTCATCTCTTCACATCTGGTGGCCAAAGTATTGGAGCTTTAGCCTCAGCATCAGTCCTTCAAATGAATATTCAGGGTTAATTTCCTTTAGGACTGATTTGATCTCCTTGCAGTCCAAGGGACTCTCAAGAGTCTTCTCCAGCACCACCGTTCAAAGGTATCAACTCTTTGACACTCAGCCTTCTTTATGGTCCAACTCTCACATCCACACATGACTACTGGGAAAACCATAGCTTTGACTATGCGAACTTGTGTCACCAAAGTGATGTCTCTGTTTTTGGAGGAAGTGATATTTGAAATGAGGCCTAAAGGATATTGGGTGCTGCCAGGCTAAGGAGGAAGGATGGTTAAAAAAAAAAAAAAAAGATTAAGAGCAATATGAACTTGAAGTTTACTTTTTAGAAACTCCTGAGAAAAGCTGCTATTTTCAGCTCCGTGCCAGAGGTGGACAGGAGTCTGCTGCCTGGGGCCTTCACCCCCTAGAGGGCTCCGGTGCCAGCTGCCTGCCCCTCTGTTTACTGTTCTGGGAGGGCCCAGTCATAAAAAGTATTGCAGTCTGCCTGCCTGCCCTTTGTTCCTAGGGCACATGACAACAATGCACGAGGTGGATCCTGTCCCCACAGGAGGCCCTGAGGAAGAGGCTCTTCTCTCTCCTCCTGGGTGCCATCATGGCTTAACTGAGGATGGTGGACATCTAAGGCGCGGGGGCCAAGTGGAACCAGGAGCAGAGGAAGGGGATTGGTGGCAGGGTGGCCAGTAGTGAGTGATACAGTTTTCTGATCTTGAGAACTGTTTGCTGTGCGACCCTCAGGTAATTGCTTCCCCCATCTAAGTCTCATTTCCCCAAGACTAGGGAGCTTGTTTACCAAGAGGAGATGGCTCTGGTCAAGTAAGCTTGAGTCCTACAGAAAGCCCTTCTGGGAGAGTCACAGTGGTGCATTAACACATCAAAGACTCTGACAAGTCCCACTGCAAAGACACTCCCTGAATTTCCTTTAATCCAGCATTCCTCATGCTTCACCACCTAGAAGCCCCCTACCAGTACCTACCAGCACCCCACTGAACACTGTGTGCTTTAGGGTGTAGGGACGGGGTGGGCTGGGCAGCACGCTTCAGCTGTGACTCAGTGTCCAGTTAGCAGATTTTGTTTTCACATGGCCTGGACTCCAGCTTGACTACTTCCAAGCTGTGAGACTTCAGGAAAGTTGCTTAGCTTCTCTGAGCCTCAGCATCCCCACGTGTCAAATGGAAATAAGATACTCTTAAGCGATCTCAGAGTTGTATTTAGCTCAGGGCCCAGCATGCAGCAACCGCTGGGTTTTAGTCACCTGCTCCCGGGCTGCTGCATACTAGCGTAAGATGCTGGCAGGCCTGACTGATGTTCTAACTGTCCCCACCCCCGGTGCTGAGGACACATGGTGGCCGAGGGCGCCTGAGGCAGGACAAGCCTGGGCCAGCCACAGGAAGACCTCTGTGGGGCTGGAGGTCAGTGGTCAGGTCTGGCAGGCTGGGAGAGCTGCAGCTGCTGTCTACGATCACAGGGTGGGGTGGGGCCCACAGGTTGGGATGGAAACTGGTGTTTGAGCTCCACGGAAAGGAGACTTTGATCTAAGACAACTTCCACACAGTGTCTTGAGCTGCCGTGAGAGGTGATGCATTCCCTGTCACCCAGAGAACTCCCCCAGAGCTGGGTGTGTTGCCATGGCTTGGGACCCCTCATGTCCTGTCAGACACTGTGTCACCCCAGTGCTCAGAGGTGTTCCAGTTTTTCTATTAGGAATGACCTGGTGCTGCCCCTGCTTTGCATATAGTGACATTATGCTCCCCTCACCTCTGTGACCAGGTAGCAGGCCCTGAGTTGGTATTAGAGATAGGGGGAGGTGTGGAGGCAAAAGTGGTATCTGGCCTGGTGCAGCTGTGCAAGCCCCAGGGTCTGATCATGCCCTCTAGCAAACCCGAAACATGCACACCAGCACTGCTTTTCTGTAGCCCCCAACACCATGTTGAACCCTGAGTCTTGTGGACAAGACGCCCATGACTGTCTGCCAAGAGACTGGTGTGGGCTGAATGGAGAGGGCCACAGCTCAAGACTAGGGAGGGACTCGGGGCTGGGAGTGGAGTGTCCACACAGAGGAGGTCTCTAGCCAGGAAGCTGGCCTGGCTCTGAGTGGATGAGATGCTTAGCCAGAGAGACACAGAAGCTGGGAGCAGAGCACGTGTAGGACAGGGCAGCTTCGGAGGGCATGGCCACTCCAGAACCACCTTCTCTGAATCTCACCAGATGGACTAGCAGTCTGGATCTTCATCTTTCAGTCACCACTGACTGGTGTAAGAACACATAGGCTCTTCAGTAATAAAGTCTGAACGTGTAAGCAAATTAAAAATGTTTGTTTATATGCATTTAAAAATATCTCCCTATAGGGGCTTCCCTGGTGGTCCAGTGGGTAAAGAGACCACTTGGCAGTGCAAGGGGCGCCGGTCTGATCCCTGGCCCAGGAAGATCCCACAGGCCATGGAGCAGCTGGACCGGTGTGTCCAATTATGAGCCAGTGCTCTGCAACAAGAGAGGCCACTGCAATGGGAGGCCCACACAGGCCAAAGAATAAAGATGTATGAAAATAAAGTTTTAAAAATCAATAAAAAAGAAGCCAAAATTAAAAAGAAATCTCCCTATATAATAAAAGGAAGGACATTTTCATCTCACATTTTCTTTAAACCAGTACACATCCCCATTTTTCTGGTTCAAAGTGAGACTAAGAGAAATAAAGGAGCAGGGGGAGGGTAGGGGAAAAGGGAAATAGATTATTCATTAGGTTTTGTTTCCTAATTAGTTATCTTGCCAATTGGTACCCAAGTTTTCTCTGGGAGCAGGGAGGTGGGTAGTGTTGAGAACAAGTGTCAAATGTGCTCAGCAGCAGAATTCATGGCTGGTTGCATGATCCTAAAACCAGGGTTTCAGAGGGTAGATTGACTCATGTGGACAATGCCTTCTAAAAAATGTTGGGGGTTGTTTGTTGTATGAAGTACAGACTTCTTCAACAAGGGCTGTGGTGGTGGCGGGGAGGACAGAGGAAGTTGTGATCCAGAGGGCAGAGTCTGGGTGGGGTCAGACTCCTCCATTCCAGGCCTCACCTGCCTCTATTTCACTGAGTGATTTTCCAAGCCCTGCCTAATCTGGGCCTCAGTTTTCCCACTGGAAGGGTGTGTGCCTAGACCCATTTGCACTCAGAGCCCCAGTGACTGCTGCTGCTGTTTGGTGGTCACCTCAAGATGTGTTTGAGAAGGGCTACAATTCCAGCCCTGCGCTCTTCCCCTCCCCTAGGGCTGGCTCCCTCCAGGCTGGGATCTAGCAGAGGACGTGCTGCTGGGAAGTGGTCCTAGGGTGGCTAGTCTTCTAGGGTTCCTGAACCAACGCCTCACCTCTACCCTCTATTCTCCCCCCAGGTTGTGCCTTCCTTACAGTCTAATGAAGCCTATAAGCCAATAAGAGGGCAAAGTTCAACCTAGTTGCCACCCATCCTTTAAGAGATGCCATGACAGGCCCTGGGGGGAGAAGTGGGCCTCCCTGGATCCAAGAGTCACTGGCTTTTACGTCTCCCCAGGCATAGCCTAAGGCCCTCCTGGCTTTATCTTCAAAGTTCAGAAACTCAGTGATTTGTGACCCTGGGCATACAACTTCACTCCTCAAAGACAGTTGTTTCAGGTGCAAAATACCAAAACACAAACTTAACTTTCCAGGCTGTTGGAAAGAACTAAACTTTAGATATGGAGTATGAGCTCATCTAATGCACACAGTAGGGCTCAATGAATGCCCCCTCCCTTCACATTCATGGTCAAGAAGCTCCTTCCTTCCTGGGTCTGTGGAGGCCCTGCCTGCCCTGTGAGGCCAGTCTGAAGTAAAGGAGAAGTTAGGTGGGACCTAAAAATCACTCTGCTTCAAAACCACTGTGGATGGTGAAAGTAAAACTATGACAAACCTAGATGGCATACTAAAAAGCAGAGATATCACTTTGCCGACAAAGGTCTGTCAAAGCTATGGTTTTCCCAGTAATCACGTGCGGATGTAATGGTTGGACCATAAAGAAGGCTGCTTTCTAATTGTGGTGCTGGAGAAGACTCTTGAGAATCCCTAGGACTGCAAGGCGATCAAACCAGTCAATCCTAAAGGAAATAACCCTGAATATTCACTTGAAGGACTGACGCTAAAGCTGAAGCTCCAATACTTTGGCCACCTGATGCGAAGAGCCAACTCACTGGGAAAGATCCTGATGCTGGGAAAGCTTGAGGGCAGGAGGAAAAAGGAGCAACAGCGAATGAGATGATTGAATGGCATCACTAACGCAGTGGACATGAGTTTGAGCACACTAAGGAAGACAGTGAAGGACAGGAAAGCCTACCATGCTGCAATCCATGGGGTTACAAAGAGTCAGGGGTTACAAAGAGATGACTTAGTGACTGAACAACATGGTGGGACCTGGGGAGGAGAGATGGACCTGGGACCTTGCCAGGCCCTCTATCCAAGCCTGTGCTCTGCTTTAAACTCTTCCTGCCTCCTGCTCCAGGAATAGGAGAGGCAGCAGACACTTGGTCTCATTCTCCCAAAAGACCTCCCCTTGTTGGCTGCCAGTAGGGCACTGCTAGGAGTGTCTGGATGGGGACACTTCTGAGAGTGAAAGCAGCAGGGTTTGTAACGTGTATGCTGGGGCTGCAAGCACACACTGGTTCAGGGTCACGGGTTAGTGCATGGAATCATGCCTGCTCAGTCACTCAGGCATTTCCTATTCTTTGAGACCCCATGGACTGTAGTTCACTAAGCTCCTCTGTCCATGGAATTTTCCAGGCAAGAATACTTGAGGTGGTTGCCATTTCCTCCTCCCAGGGATCTTCCTGACCCAGGGATCAAACCTGCATCTCTTACGTCTGTGGCAGGCGATTCTTTTTTTTTTCTGATGTGCCCTTTTTAATAATTAAAGCAGATGTACAATGCATGTTTGATAGGCCGCAGACAAAAAAATAAAAAAATTATAGTCCTGGGATGGTGAAAGCTATGACAAACCTAGATGGCATACTAAAAGCAGAGATATCACTTTGCCGACAAAGGTCTGTCAAAGCTATGGTTTTCCCAGTAATCACGTGCGGATGTAATGGTTGGACCATAAAGAAGGCTGCTTTCTAATTGTGGTGCTGGAGAAGACTCTTGAGAATCCCTAGGACTGCAAGGCGATCAAACCAGTCAATCCTAAAGGAAATAACCCTGAATATTCACTTGAAGGACTGACGCTAAAGCTGAAGCTCCAATACTTTGGCCACCTGATGCGAAGAGCCAACTCACTGGGAAAGATCCTGATGCTGGGAAAGCTTGAGGGCAGGAGGAAAAAGGAGCAACAGCGAATGAGATGATTGAATGGCATCACTAACGCAGTGGACATGAGTTTGAGCACACTAAGGAAGACAGTGAAGGACAGGAAAGCCTACCATGCTGCAATCCATGGGGTTACAAAGAGTCAGGGGTTACAAAGAGATGACTTAGTGACTGAACAACATGGTGGGACCTGGGGAGGAGAGATGGACCTGGGACCTTGCCAGGCCCTCTATCCAAGCCTGTGCTCTGCTTTAAACTCTTCCTGCCTCCTGCTCAAGGAATAGGAGAGGCAGCAGACAGTTGGTCTCATTCTCCCAAAAGGCCTCCCCTTGTTGGCTGCCAGTAGGGCACTGCTAGGAGTGTCTGGATGGGGACACTTCTGAGAGTGAAAGCAGCAGGGTTTGTAACGTGTATGCTGGGGCTGCAAGCACACACTGGTTCAGGGTCACGGGTTAGTGCATGGAATCATGCCTGCTCAGTCACTCAGGCATTTCCTATTCTTTGAGACCCCATGGACTGTAGTTCACTAAGCTCCTCTGTCCATGGAATTTTCCAGGCAAGAATACTTGAGGTGGTTGCCATTTCCTCCTCCCAGGGATCTTCCTGACCCAGGGATCAAACCTGCATCTCTTACGTCTGTGGCAGGCGATTCTTTTTTTTTTCTGATGTGCCCTTTTTAATAATTAAAGCAGATGTACAATGCATGTTTGATAGGCCGCAGACTATTTTAAGTAGAAAAATTAAGTCCTTGATAAGACAGAATGGCTTCCTTGTACCTTTTAAAATCCCTACCATAACATTCATCATATCTGAGCTAGCTGATGCTTTTCTGGGCTTGCTTGGTGGCTCAGTGGTAAATCATCTGCCTGCAATGCAGGAGATGGGGGTTTGATCCCTGGGTAGGGAAGATCCCCTAAGGGCAGGAAATGGAAACCCAATCCAGTAGTCTTGTGGCAGGCAGATTCTTTATCCTTGTGCCTCCTGGGAAATCCTGCATATGATCACTCTAGCTAATAACTTCCCATTCTACCGGTGGGCTCACTGGACCCTCACAATACTCTGAGAGGTCAGCCAAGCCCAAACTGCAAATGGCCCATTTTACAGATAGGAAACCAGAACATTCTCAAGGTGATACCACTGGTGGACAGGAACCCAGGTGCTCATGACGGAAGTCACAAGCTATCACGGCCATACAGTGGCACTTGCCCTGTCCCTTCTCCTTACCCCAAATCTCATGATTCATTTTCATCCCAAGGAAAGAGACATGTTCAGGACCACTACTAGTCCAGAAGGTCCATGAAGCCTGCCTCTGCCACTAATGTCACTGGCTCTGTGACCTTGAGTGAATAACTCACCCTCTCTGTGCTTTAGTTTCCCCTTATGTAAAACAGGGATAATATCATATTCTCCAGGTCACTGGGTTGAGAAAATATTAACACCTAGCCCACGATCTGGCACACTTTAGGTGCTCAATAAATATCGGTAGGTTAGATGATTGAATAGATATCTGACTATTGGCTGTTCATTTGTTGGCAAGAGTGGACAACCCACACTGGTCCATAAATGTTTACTGAGCCCCTACAACCTGCCAGGCACTATGCTAAAGGTGTTCTATACACAGTCTTCCTGGATTCCTCACATCCTGGTAAGGGAAGTAAGTCTGCTGTTTCCACTTTCCAGATAGAGAAACAACAGCCCAGAGAGATTATGTAAGGTAGACAGGGTCACACAGCAAAGAGGAGGCACAGGGATGCTGGAACCCAAGCCCCTGCTGTTAGCGTCCATGCGCATGGCCTGCCACCCTCTTTGCCGGCTAGGGAGAGGGAGGCCCAGAGAGGGCAAGGTACTTGCCCAAGGTCACAGAGGGGACGGCGGCTGAGGCCTCAACACTTCTGAGGGTTTCCGTTAAGGACCTCCTCCACCCCACCCCAGGCGCCTGGCCACTCCAATCTGCAGCTCTGCGCGCAGGGGTGCAGCAACCCCCACCCCCTACCCCGCACCCATCTGTTTGAGAGTCTAAACAAGCAGAGCGGTGCACCCCTCCCCAGCCTCGGGCGCTACGCAGGGAGAAGCAGAGCACCCGCGCTCCACGCCCGCAGACCGCGACAGACGGCAGCGCCTGCGCCCGCGGCCCCCAAGCCGCTGGTGTGCGGGACTTGCTGAGGCCGAGGCGCGGCAGCCAGCCAGCGTCAAGATCTCTTGCTCCCTCGCCGGTCTCTGCGCCCAGGAAAAGTCAAGCCCGGAAGCTCTAGTGACCTGCCCTCCAAGATGAAGAAGCTCCAGGAAGCTCACCTCCGCAAGGTAGGGCAGGAGGGCGGGGGCGCACCTGAGGGAGAGCTGTAGAGCCCGCCCCCTCTCAAGTCCCCTGGGAGGCTTGGAAAGGACACCTCCACCTGGCTCAGGGCTCTGCGGGAGGCCGACTCAGCGGGATTGCAGGGAGGGGCGGGGTCAGGGACTGCGCAGGGTGTGGGGGGGTGGCCTTCCCCATCTGGGGGTCCGAATGCAGTGTGATGCCGGCTAGGGTTCACTGGGCCAGGTTCTGCGAACAGGTGTCTGCAGCCACAGGAGGCAGTGGGGTAGGGGTGTTGAGGCTAGACACTCGCCCCTCCCTAGAACCGGAGTCTGCTTCCCTCAGAGGCTGATGTGGGAGAGGGGGTTGGGATGCTGAAATAGCAGGCAGCCTTGAGCTGGACTAAGGGAGGGGGGGCTTGGGCCAGGTCCTCATCTGTGCACACAACCATGAAGCAGCCTCTGGGAGCCAGCAGGGGCACTCCGGTTTCCTGGCTGTGCTCCTGCCCTCTGGAACCCACCACCTCCTTCCTTCTCCTGGCAGCTTTAAAAGCTTCCCTGCTGAGACCCCAAGCTGCCCCTCAGCAGGAATAAGGGAGGTAAAGGCAAGAAGCAGGGAAATGGGAGACTCAAAAGCTCTGGAGGTAGAGTGGAAGCTGGCATGAGAGAGGAGGCCAAGTCGCTGTGTTCCTGGAGCCTGGGCCCAGACCTCAGCCCCTCCCCAACTTGTCTTGTGGGGTTGGACCTCCCAGCCAAGTTGCAAGTGCACAGGAAGGGAGAGACTTGGGGGAAGTTTCTGACTTTGAACTTACAAGTACCAGTCTTAGCCAAAGAGTCCAAACTTCTGGATACTGTTTCTGCAAACGCCACTTACCCTGTGCCTCTGGGCAAGTGTGCCCTCTACCTGAACCATCGCTGGCCCGTCCACAGTGAGGGTCACCAAAGTAGGCCCCTGAGTCCTGGAGTGAGGGGACACCATGAGCTCACAGCGGCTGGTGGTGCTGACTGCCCTCTTCCTGCAAGCCCACCCTCACCCCGACTCATACAGCTGGTCAAGCTCTCTGCCCTTGGGCAGCTGAGCACTTTTTATTTTCTGACATGAGTGACTCGTTGGGGTCATTTGTGAGTCTTTTGGGTCTTCCTGAGTGCATCCCCTGTTCTTGCCCACTGTACTCTCTCCTCCTTCCTCTCCCTTCTCACAAGAGCCCCCGCCCCTCACTGGCACAGGGCCACTCATTATGTAAATAACCATGTGTGAAACCTTATCTCAAGTAATCCTCAGACAGTTCTGGGGGCTGGGTCTTATTATCCCCGATTTATAGACAAGGAAACTGAGGCACAGAGCAGGTGCAGCTTGCTGCTCTCCTGAAGGTAGGCTGAGCAACCGAGGACCAACAGGGCAGGGGTGGAGCCCCCTGGCCTCAGGGTCCTTGGTCTTTAAGAGAAGGGGGCAGGGAGTGAGGAAGTACCAGCTACCGCAAAGGAGTGGCGTTGTTCCAAAAGGATCCTGGACTGAGGGTCAGGGGCCTGGGGCCTGGCTTTGCTCTGCCCTTAACTTGCCATTTGACCCTGAGCTCACCCTTCCTTCTCCTGGCAGCTTTAAAAGCTTCCCTGCTGAGACCCCAAGCTGCCCCTCAGCAGGAATAAGGGAGGTAAAGGCAAGAAGCAGGGAAATGGGAGACTCAAAAGCTCTGGAGGTAGAGTGGAAGCTGGCATGAGAGAGGAGGCCAAGTCGCTGTGTTCCTGGAGCCTGGGCCCAGACCTCAGCCCCTCCCAACTTGTCTTGTGGGGTTGGACCTCCCAGCCAAGTTGCAAGTGCACAGGAAGGGAGAGACTTGGGGGAAGTTTCTGACTTTGAACTTACAAGTACCAGTCTTAGCCAAAGAGTCCAAACTTCTGGATACTGTTTCTGCAAACGCCACTTACCCTGTGCCTCTGGGCAAGTGTGCCCTCTACCTGAACCATCGCTGGCCCGTCCACAGTGAGGGGCACCAAAGTAGGCCCCTGAGTCCTGGAGTGAGGGGACACCATGAGCTCACAGCGGCTGGTGGTGCTGACTGCCCTCTTCCTGCAAGCCCACCCTCACCCCGACTCATACAGCTGGTCAAGCTCTCTGCCCTTGGGCAGCTGAGCACTTTTTATTTTCTGACATGAGTGACTCGTTGGGGTCATTTGTGAGTCTTTTGGGTCTTCCTGAGTGCATCCCCTGTTCTTGCCCACTGTACTCTCTCCTCCTTCCTCTCCCTTCTCACAAGAGCCCCCGCCCCTCACTGGCACAGGGCCACTCATTATGTAAATAACCATGTGTGAAACCTTATCTCAAGTAATCCTCAGACAGTTCTGGGGGCTGGGTCTTATTATCCCCGATTTATAGACAAGGAAACTGAGGCACAGAGCAGGTGCAGCTTGCTGCTCTCCTGAAGGTAGGCTGAGCAACCGAGGACCAACAGGGCAGGGGTGGAGCCCCCTGGCCTCAGGGTCCTTGGTCTTTAAGAGAAGGGGGCAGGGAGTGAGGAAGTACCAGCTACCGCAAAGGAGTGGCGTTGTTCCAAAAGGATCCTGGACTGAGGGTCAGGGGCCTGGGGCCTGGCTTTGCTCTGCCCTTAACTTGCCATTTGACCCTGAGCTCACCCCTTCCCCTCTGAACTCACTTTCCTTGTCTGCACAGTGATGAAGTCAAACTCCAGATTCCTATTGTCTCTCGTCCTGAAGAAAGTATTGAGAGCCTTGGCTTGTGAAGTCCTACCTCTCCCAGCTACACTGCTGCTGGTGACTACATCTGCTTGTCCCTAAAAGAGGGGCGCAGACCTGGCAAGCTCAGATGTGTGTTCCTCTGTGACTCTGCGTGGGAAGTAGGGGAACCAGGGGTGGTAGCCTCACACTCTAGACAGAAGTGTGAAGCAACGAATTAAGCTTCCAGCCCTGCCCCATTGATTTGGTTGCTTTCCTGTCTCTCAATTAGCTCCATCCTCACTGTGTCAGCCTCCTGGGATCTAGCCCTGGTGGGGATAGAGGTGCTGCATGGGCTTTGGGTTGGCTCAGCTTTGGAGGACCCTTATCCTCTGTCCCTGGAGCAGGCTTCCCTCTGACTGGGGAGGGACGGAAGAGCTGGCAGCATCCTGCTCTTGGAACTCTTGTCACCATGGAAACAGAGAGCCGGGACTGCTCTGTGAACATAGAAAGGGCAGCAGCTTCTCAGGAGGGATCAGAAGAACCTCATTATCAGGCTCTCCTGCCAGCTGGCCTGAACGGGACGGGGGGTCAGAGGGGGCCAGGCCTGCCTCCCCACCCAGTGTCAGGGGCCAGTGTCAACTGGCTGCTACCCATCCATCTTGGAGTTCACCTGGGAGGAGTGGCTCCAAGGGCTGAAACTCGTTCAGCTGGAGACGCTGCCCTGGGGAAAGGGGCATCGAGGGAAAGGTGGGTTTCATGCAGGTCTGGGAGCTGCTGCTACCCGCACCCCAGCGTGCCTAAGACCACAGCTAAGAAACCACCAGTTGGGTTGAACCCTTAGAGCCCAGTTACTTGAAAAGCTTTCCCACGCTCTTCCTCATGGTCACCGTCACCCATAATCCTGCCAGGCTGCCCACGTCACCACTGCCTCTCCGGCCGATCGCCAGCCTCAGGCAGGTCACCGCCCTGGCTGCCACGATCACTGAGGGCCCAACGCTGTTCCCACAACTCCGCCACCACGGCCGGACACCTCCAGTCCCGTGACACCTGGCTCGCCTTTCTCCATGTTCATCCTAACACTGACGACAAGTCCCCTGCAAAGTTTCCTTGGTCACCTGATTTGTATGTAGACACCTCCTGGGCTTGTGCCAGGAAGGGCAGTTTTAGGAGATAAAACAAATTAGGTAGTAGCTGTCTGCTGAGTCCCTGTGCTCGGATCCGATCTGATTCACAACCACTGCAGTGAAATCTCCTTGGTGAATCTGGCCTCACAGATCATCAGAGTCAGAAGACTCTTACCTGAAGATTATCTCGACCTGTATTTTCTGCCAAGTATATCCCGGCATGCTAGCTCCTTGAAACCTTTCTCTTAAGTAGAATGGAGAATACTATCTGTTCTACTCCCTGTTTGCAGAGTCACTATATACACTGGCCTACTAAAGGATCTGACAAGTCCTGCAGCAAAGACACCTATTTTGTTATCTTGTGATGACCCAGTTTTTCCCAAACTGCTTTGATTCAGGAATCCTTTGTTCCACCAAACACCTATGAACATTTCAAGCAATGTATTTTTGGAAATCTCCTCAGTGTCCATATGAGCAAATTAAAGCTCTGAAGAGTCTTTCCTAAAGTTGCACAGTGAACTGGCACGGACCTAGGGTGAGAACTGTGGCCTCCTGATGCCCAGTCTCGTGGAAGCACTGTTTCCCCACAACTGTTCCTCTGAAGGAAGCGGGACGTCCTTTTTCCTCTCTCGAAAACCATGAACATTATTTGATAAACTGCCTTCTTTGCAACTCTGTCCTCCTCTGCCATGGGGCATGGGCTTTCAGAGGCAAGGAGAAAAGGTGTAACTGCCCCTTTCTTCTACCCTGTTCCAGGAGGCACTTCTGGGAACTGCTGTCTGAATTTTAGATAGTCATCATGGTAACTCTGGTTTTCCTTCTGGGTCCTAAACCCACACAGCTCATGGACATGCTACCCCAACAGCCCTCAGGCCAGGATTCCAAGCACCCCAAGCAGGGCCTCCATCTCCCAGCCCCAGCCTGAAGGGAGGATACCCAGTGGACTTTCCCACTCTCCTTAAATTATGGGAAGGGGCCCTCAGGGACAGCTGGTTCCCATTCCCCTCTGTGCATGCATCTCTCCTCCAGAGACAGGAAGACTACATCTTTCTGAAGCACACCGGGGCTTCAGAAACTTCTTCCTGCTTCTGAGCTAAAATTCACAGACCTGAGCAGGCCTCCGTGAGACACACACATAAATCTAAGCCGGGGGAGCCCACATTCCCTTCACGCCTCATCCCTTCTATGCCAAGGGCCCTTACTTCTTCCTCTTCTCCTCCTGTAACCGCTTTTCCTGAACACGCTGCAGTCCAACCACCTGCTTTGTGCACATGATCCAAACTGCCAGTGTCTTTCTTAAAATATGGTGCCCAGAAAGGAATAGCTGAACTCCAGCACTGGTGGGCTTCAGCATCAGGAAGCTCTGGGCTGGAGACCTATTTCTCCCACTAGCCAGAACTGTGCGTATGTCATGATTCCTCTTTGAGCCTCAGTTTCCCTTAGATGAACGCTTAGCTCCTAGAGCTGTTTTGGGAATGAAACCAGGTACTATGAGTAAAATGTTCAGTGCAGTGAGTGCATGGTAAGTGCTCTCGCATGGTAACTGCTATTAAGATCATCATCAAAATAGGACCACCCCGTGATCTGACCTCTATGCTAGCCAAACGCAGATCAAGGTGGCCTGAGCCACCATACTACTCTCAAAAGTTTCTAGTCACCTGTAACTTCAAGGACCTGTTAACCTCTCAGCCCAGGTGAGAGCAGCTGATTATATGAACCAACAGAATTCTTTGCATTTAGCCATTTGAGTGCATATTCTTATTTTGGGTAGGGGTGAGGGTCCCAGGTTACTGAACATTTTTTAAATTTTTGATAAACTGCCTTCTTTGCAACTCTGTCCTCCTCTGCCATGGGGCATGGGCTTTCAGAGGCAAGGAGAAAGGTGTAACTGCCCTTTCTTCTACCCTGTTCCAGGAGGCACTTCTGGGAACTGCTGTCTGAATTTTAGATAGTCATCATGGTAACTCTGGTTTTCCTTCTGGGTCCTAAACCCACACAGCTCATGGACATGCTACCCCAACAGCCCTCAGGCCAGGATTCCAAGCACCCCAAGCAGGGCCTCCATCTCCCAGCCCCAGCCTGAAGGGAGGATACCCAGTGGACTTTCCCACTCTCCTTAAATTATGGGAAGGGGCCCTCAGGGACAGCTGGTTCCCATTCCCCTCTGTGCATGCATCTCTCCTCCAGAGACAGGAAGACTACATCTTTCTGAAGCACACCGGGGCTTCAGAAACTTCTTCCTGCTTCTGAGCTAAAATTCACAGACCTGAGCAGGCCTCCGTGAGACACACACATAAATCTAAGCCGGGGGAGCCCACATTCCCTTCACGCCTCATCCCTTCTATGCCAAGGGCCCTTACTTCTTCCTCTTCTCCTCCTGTAACCGCTTTTCCTGAACACGCTGCAGTCCAACCACCTGCTTTGTGCACATGATCCAAACTGCCAGTGTCTTTCTTAAAATATGGTGCCCAGAAAGGAATAGCTGAACTCCAGCACTGGTGGGCTTCAGCATCAGGAAGCTCTGGGCTGGAGACCTATTTCTCCCACTAGCCAGAACTGTGCGTATGTCATGATTCCTCTTTGAGCCTCAGTTTCCCTTAGATGAACGCTTAGCTCCTAGAGCTGTTTTGGGAATGAAACCAGGTACTATGAGTAAAATGTTCAGTGCAGTGAGTGCATGGTAAGTGCTCTCGCATGGTAACTGCTATTAAGATCATCATCAAAATAGGACCACCCCGTGATCTGACCTCTATGCTAGCCAAACGCAGATCAAGGTGGCCTGAGCCACCATACTACTCTCAAAAGTTTCTAGTCACCTGTAACTTCAAGGAGCTCCTACCTGTTAACCTCTCAGCCCAGGTGAGAGCAGCTGATTATATGAACCAACAGAATTCTTTGCATTTAGCCATTTGAGTTCATATTCTTATTTTGGGTAGGGGTGAGGGTCCCAGGTCAACCTGGCCTCACCTTTCTCCCTCACCCCTTTGGTGTCTCTTACTGCAGCCTGTCACCCCAGACCTGCTGATGACCCCCAGTGACCAGGGCGATGTAGACCTGGACGTGGACTTTGCCGCAGACCGGGGGAACTGGACAGGCAAGCTAGACTTTCTGCTGTCCTGCATCGGCTACTGTGTAGGCCTGGGGAACGTCTGGCGTTTTCCCTACCGAGCCTACACCAACGGAGGAGGTATGAGCCTGACACCTGCGTGAGGGATAGCTAAGCCAGTGGGCCAAGGCTTGGGGTGGAGTGCAGTTTTAAGTGGCCTTGGTCGCTGTCTCCTCTGTGACCCCGGGCTGAATTAGTTGAAAGCGGTGACCTGGGCTGGAAGGAGGAGCTCACCTGGCCTTGTCCCCTTTGCTCTCCCCGTCCCTTCCTTCCTCTTTCATCCCCAGCACGGATACTCAGTCCTCTCCCTAAGCCTTGGCACTTCCTGGCCCCTGAGTGACAGGCAGAGGCAGATACCTCTGCTTCGTGATAAACGGCTCTGACTGTCAGTGATCACTGTGCTCTATCCTCCTATCCCTTCCTCTTCCACCTCTCCTCCCTGCGGAAGCTCACTTCATCAATCAATTATTCCTGTTCTTGAATCTTCAATCTAGCCTCGCCTCTTGGTTCATTCCTTTCATGCTGCAAACACATCTCTTCCTTCTTAAATTCTCGGTCCCTGCTTCTACATCAAGCGGCTGTTCTAAGTCTCATCAGCAATAGCTGGGTTGAGCGCTCACCGTCTACCAGCCCCAGGTCTGCTCATTTAACCCTAATGAGAACCACCTGGGCAGGCCCTGCCATCTTGATGAGGCCACTGCACTTGGCTAGGCCAGGCTCTTCGCCCAAGGTCACAAAGTGGCAACCCAACGTTCCACCCCAGGGCTATCGTCTCCAGAGCTAGTCTGTTGCTGCCAGTGCTCCATGTCTCCTCCCATCTCTACCAAACTCTTTTAAAGAAGCACATATTGGCAGAGCAACAGAAATACAAGTAAAACTAGATGAAGTAAGGACAAGATGAATTGGGACAACTGGGAAGCGTGGGGTGAATGCTGGCCTCTGAAGCTCTAGGCACTCAGGGATGTCCCCAGAGTCACTGTCCTCCCTCTCCCTGGTCCCTAGTTCCTGAGGCTTTTTCTGTGTGCTGACCTCTTTTTTCCTTGGACCAGGCTTCCTCCTTACAGGTGTGTCGGGGGTGGTCAAAGACAACTCTGGAATGACTTCGTCCCCAGAACTGCTCTCCCTCAATGAATCTGTGTCAGAGTCTATGCAGGGAAGGTCTCTGATTGGCCAGCCTTGGGATATGTGCCCAGGAAGGGTGGGCAGGGTTTGGCTGGTGTGACTGGCAGCCCTTCCAGAGCCATATGGTGGTGGGCAGTCCTGGAATGGAGCTGGCTGCCAATACAAAAAGAAAAGGAGAAGGGATGCTGGGCACTGGAGACCACAGGTGCAGTCACAAGCATCTGAGGTGGCCCTGGGAGGAGAGGGGGAGCACGTAGACTGGAACCAGCTTCTCAAGGTCATCAATTTCTGTCCTGAGGGGTTTGTACTGTCTCTAGCAGGGAATGCCCTCACTCGTTCACTCCTTTGTTCATTCATTCACTCAGTCCCTGCTCTGAGCCCAGTCCTGGCCTGGGCACTGGCGCTACAGAGATGAATAAATCTCCACCTGCCTGCTTGGCCATCAGTGGTCTCCTGGCAGAAAAGAGGTCAGTCCTACAGTGCCCAGCCCCAGGCCCCTGAGAAGTGATGGTATCTGCCAGTTAGGGGAAAGGGTGGGGCTAGAGCTGGGCTTTAGGAGGAGCTGGCCTCACACTCCTAGGCCCCCTGTCCTTTCCCTCCTCCTCCTCCTCACAGGCGCCTTCCTCGTGCCCTACTTCCTCATGCTGGCCATCTGCGGGATCCCCCTCTTCTTCCTCGAGCTCTCTCTGGGCCAGTTCTCCAGCCTGGGACCTCTGGCCGTCTGGAAAATCAGCCCCCTCTTCAAAGGTGAGGCCACAGAAGAGGGGTGTTCTAAGCCAGAGGGCAGCAGGGAGGTTGCCCCGCCTTAGCCCCTCTGCTTTCTAGGCAAAGAGGGAGGTGAAATCTAGAAAGGGGATGGCTTCCTTGGCCTGAAGGCCGCCCCTCGCCCGTCCAGGTGCCGGCATGGCCATGCTGCTCATCGTGGGCCTGGTGGCCATCTACTACAACATGATTATCGCCTACGTCCTCTTCTACCTCTTCGCCTCCCTCACTAGCAACCTGCCCTGGGAGCACTGTGGCAACTGGTGGAACACAGACCTCTGCCTTGAGCACAGAGGCTCCAAGGACGGCAACGGGGCCCTGCCCCTCAACCTCACCAGCACCGTCAGCCCCAGCGAGGAGTACTGGAGGTCAGCCCCTGGTGGCCCAGCAGTGGTCAGGGACGGACAGAGGGTGGGAGTGTGCCCGAGTCCCGGGGGGCTCTACCTGTACCTCAATGACTGACTCCAGGTGCAGTGCCGGTGGACTCTGGTTTCTAATCCCGGCTCTTCACCTGACCAGCTGGGTGACCCTGAACAATTTATTTGGCTTTGGATGCTAGGAATGATGCTGATGATAACAGTCATTGTCAGCATCTGGAGCCTCAGTTTCCTCCTCTGTACAAGGGTTGTAATAAGAGTCCCTGCTTCACAGGGTGATATCAGGCAGTCACTCACTCATTCATTCATTCTTTCAATCTGTGTTTACTAAGCACTGACTGTATTAGTAGGTAAAGCACTTAGCAGAGACCATGGTCACACAGGACCATCTCAGGTTCCTCTAACAGGACAGAGGAGACTCTAGGAGAGTCAAGGGTTATGAGAACTATGCAGGTAACTCGGGTGAAACTCTTAGCACAGAACTAGTCACAGTTTAAGCCCTTGTGAGTGGTGCAAGTCAGAAGGGCATCACTGCCCACTGGCCTGTCCCAATGTCCCACTTTGTAGATGAGCAAACAAGGCCCGGAGACTTGCTCAGTACTTACTGGCAGAAGTAGTACCAGAACCAAGGCCTCCTGATCCTGTTCTGGAATATTCGTAGGTAGGGACCATTAAGTGACCAGAGGACCCAGACTAGATAACCACACCTCTTTGCCTGCAAAAGGCTGCTCTTGGGAGTCTTCCCGCAAATGAGTTTTCTCCTGCATCTTGATATGTTTTAGTCTCCAACTCATATTATTACATAGTTCATTTGTTTGTCCATTTGAAGTGCATCTAAAGTGTCTGCACCTGCTGATGAATATGTCTGACCAGTGGGGAAGGCCGGGCTTGGGTCTGCAACTAAAAGCCAAAGAACAAGACACGGTCGTTGGGAGTTGCCAGGGGTCTCCATGGCAACGCCATGGCCCACTGCTTCCCATGGGGAGCAGGCAGGAAGCAGATGACACTGTCACAGGGGTTCACCAAAGGGAGCTGAGTGAGTGGAGGGACTCCATAGAGGTGAGGGGATTCACATGGTAAGCTGAGGTGCCAAAGACTAGCAAGAGGGACAGACACACCACCCCAAGGCAAGGAAGGCAGTGTTATCACAAGTGTGATAGGGAAGGACTGGAGATGGGAAGACGGGAAGTGTGGGAGGGAAGGGCTTCCCAACAAGAGCTGTGCTGTAGAAGGTGGTCACAGCCAGACCCTCTGATGGTGTGAGTGTATGCATGCTTGTGCATGTATACATGTTTGTGTGCAAATACCTAACCCATTATCCAGTTTCCTGCTGTTGCCTCCCATCAGCCAGACCCAAGTGGGAACTGAAGAAGAAGGAGCCTGGGGATGGGGTCTGTAGAGGCCCAGCTCCTGAGTGCAGAGCTGATCATAGAAGGACAAAGAGGAATCAAATGGAGAATAGCCAGGAGCGCCTCATGGGGTGGCCGCAGCTTCACTCCATGTCTGTGGAGCATGGCAAGATGACCACAGAACATTCAGACCTTGTCTCCCACAGCCGCACGTCCTCCACATCCAAGGCAGCCGGGCATTGGAAGTCCCGGGCACATCCGCTGGAACCTCTGCCTTTGCCTGCTGCTCGCCTGGGTCATCGTGTTCCTCTGTATCCTCAAGGGTGTGAAGTCCTCGGGCAAGGTGAAGGCCCGGAGACTTGCTCAGTACTTACTGGCAGAAGTAGTACCAGAACCAAGGCCTCCTGATCCTGTTCTGGAATATTCGTAGGTAGGGACCATTAAGTGACCAGAGGACCCAGACTAGATAACCACACCTCTTTGCCTGCAAAGGCTGCTCTTGGGAGTCTTCCCGCAAATGAGTTTTCTCCTGCATCTTGATATGTTTTAGTCTCCAACTCATATTATTACATAGTTCATTTGTTTGTCCATTTGAAGTGCATCTAAAGTGTCTGCACCTGCTGATGAATATGTCTGACCAGTGGGGAAGGCCGGGCTTGGGTCTGCAACTAAAAGCCAAAGAACAAGACACGGTCGTTGGGAGTTGCCAGGGGTCTCCATGGCAACGCCATGGCCCACTGCTTCCCATGGGGAGCAGGCAGGAAGCAGATGACACTGTCACAGGGGTTCACCAAAGGGAGCTGAGTGAGTGGAGGGACTCCATAGAGGTGAGGGGATTCACATGGTAAGCTGAGGTGCCAAAGACTAGCAAGAGGGACAGACACACCACCCCAAGGCAAGGAAGGCAGTGTTATCACAAGTGTGATAGGGAAGGACTGGAGATGGGAAGACGGGAAGTGTGGGAGGGAAGGGCTTCCCAACAAGAGCTGTGCTGTAGAAGGTGGTCACAGCCAGACCCTCTGATGGTGTGAGTGTATGCATGCTTGTGCATGTATACATGTTTGTGTGCAAATACCCTAACCCATTATCCAGTTTCCTGCTGTTGCCTCCCATCAGCCAGACCCAAGTGGGAACTGAAGAAGAAGGAGCCTGGGGGATGGGGTCTGTAGAGGCCCAGCTCCTGCGTGCAGAGCTGATCATAGAAGGACAAAGAGGAATCAAATGGAGAATAGCCAGGAGCGCCTCATGGGGTGGCCGCAGCTTCACTCCATGTCTGTGGAGCATGGCAAGATGACCACAGAACATTCAGACCTTGTCTCCCACAGCCGCTACGTCCTCCACATCCAAGGCAGCCGGGGCATTGGAAGTCCCGGGCACATCCGCTGGAACCTCTGCCTTTGCCTGCTGCTCGCCTGGGTCATCGTGTTCCTCTGTATCCTCAAGGGTGTGAAGTCCTCGGGCAAGGTGAAGCTGGGAGGCCCTGGCGGCCTGAGACGTGGGAAGGGTGAGGGCCTCCTGGAGGAGGCAGGGTGTGGACTGAGCCTGAGAGGATGAATGGACTTCACCTGGGCAGAGGGGAAGGGAGCAGACACTGAGACAGGCAGGGAGGTGCTGCCTGAAGGAAGATGTGGAGATTAGACTGGAGGGTGGCTAGCCTGGTTCGCTAGACCAGAAACACGCCAAGGGTGGGACCTGTCATTTAAGCTTGTATCCTAACCTAGTGCTGGCACTCTGAAGAAAGTGCAAGTGTTTGTTGAATGCTTGGAGGGGGGTTATGAGTTCTGACTCTTTGGAATGCAAGAACTTGTCACACTTAATTGGAAAGACCAGAGGGTCTGCTTCAGACCCTTCCTTCTTAGGCTTCATTCTTCGTGAGGTTGCCGCTAGTGACTCTAGGCGTTCATCGTACCTTCTTAGTGTACCCGCTTTCCCTAGGTTTCAAACATCCTAGAACTGAGTCTCACTGTATAAATGAGTCTTGGACTCATCTCTGGACCAGTCACCAGTGGGCAGGAGAGTGGATTCCTCTTGCTTGGCTGGGCCTGGTGCTGGAAATGGAATCAGCCCCAGGTGGAAAATCTGATGACTGTTATCTGTAGACCAGCTAGATGCTGGGAAGACAAAGTTCCCGGTAGCTTTTGAAGACAGGAAGGGCAGGAAGGACCATAAAGCTATTTCAAGATTGGGAAATCTGATTGGGTTACTCAATCATTTATAAATTAGAACTTGTCCCTCTGCAAAGTGCTGGAGATGTTGTCCGTGAGGAACACAGCCATTAAACACAGTGCAGAGGCCATCAGAAGGCCAGGAGAGGTCATCGTGGTTCCAAGGCAGTGAGGGGCTTGAGACCTGATGGTGTTTCCTGAGGGTAAGGCTGGAGGTTTGGGAACAGGTGGAGACAGGGCAGAGGAGAGTTTGGGCATGTCCAATGTCTGAGGCCCCTGCAGGCTGGGTTTGCGGAGGGCTTGGACCAGGACACAGGGTTGGAGAGAGAGGATGGGTGGTAACAGCCTGGGAAGCAGTGATAGGTAGTGGGAGTGAGGGAAGGGAAGAGAGCATCGTGGATGGTCGCTGTTCCCAATCTGGACTACCTGAAGGGTGGGGAGGCGAGACAGTAAGGTGGGATCTCTGAGAGGAGAGGGGAGAGAAGGTCCCCCTCCATTCCCATTTGCTGTCTCTCAGGTGGTGTATTTCACAGCCACCTTCCCCTACCTCATCCTGCTCATGCTGCTGGTCCGTGGAGTCACCCTCCCCGGGGCCTGGAAGGGCATCCAGTTCTATCTCACCCCTCAGTTCCACCACCTGTTGTCTTCCAAGGTGAGGCCCTCAAGGCCAGCGTGTGGAGGGAGGGGTCAGGCTGGGAGTGAAAAGAAGGCACCCCTGGGGGGTGGGGGAAGATGTTCTACACAGCGACCCCCCCAAACCAGGTACTGTGCTTGGCACTGTGTCTTTTTCCTTTATATTGTACATGATCCTATGCCATAAGTATTATTCTCCCATTTTACAGATGAAGAAACTGAGGCACAAATGAATTAGTAATAAGCTTAAGGTCACATGGCTAGGGAGCAGCAGAGTTGCAGTTTCTACCCAGCCCTGACTCCAAAACCCAAGGAGGGTATTAGTAATAATAGAAACAACAGTCCTGACAGTCAGCATTTTCTTATTTGCTGATGGACAACTGTGCCTGACCCCGCTCTAGCACTGCATACGTGCAGTCCTGTGATCCTCACCACCAGCCTGTGCAGGAGGTACCATTTCTATCCCGTCAGATAGGACCTGCGGCCGGAGAGGTGATTGAGCTGGCCGTCCATACACTCAAGAGTGGGGAAGCTGAGATTCAAATTCAGGTCCCTCTAACTCTAGGAAGTAAAGGGGTCCCAGGGGCTGATGGTCAGTACACATCAGCTGAAATTTTACACAAGGCACTACTTCGGAACTGGACCAAGCTTAGAGGGCTTTCTGGATGGGGAAACTGAGGCCCAGAGGGGGGATGCACTTGCCGACGTCCTGCAGAGTTAGCGTGGGGCTTGCTCCCGGCTGCTGTCGCTCGTGAGCCGGGCCCTTCAACCACAGCACCCCTGGGCCTGTCGGCCGGCTCTCGCCCACCTCCGTCCCACTCTGGGCACACGTGCCAGCCCCTCCTCTCTGGCCTCCCTCTGCATCCTTCCCTGCCACAGGTATGGATCGAAGCTGCTCTTCAGATTTTCTACTCCCTGGGTGTGGGCTTCGGGGGGCTCCTCACCTTTGCCTCCTACAACACGTTTCATCAGAACATCTATAGGTCAGCGCTGCCCCCCAGAGCCCAGGGGCTGGAGTGGGGAGGAGAGTGGCTGGCCAGGGAGGGCCTCGTTGGTGAGGGCAGGGGCCACTCACCCGGGCCTGTGCCTGGACTTCTCCTCACAGAGACACCTTCATCGTCACACTGGGCAATGCCATCACTAGCATCCTGGCTGGCTTTGCCATCTTCTCCGTGCTGGGCTACATGTCTCAGGAGCTGGGGGTGCCTGTGGACCAAGTGGCCAAAGCAGGTGGGCAGGCTGCTGGCCTTGGTGGGTGGAGGGTGTGGGGGGCACAGCTGGGCCAGGCAAGCAAGCATACGTCATACGTGTGGACCAGCAAAGCTGTGGACAGGTATGTTGTGTGTGTGCATGCACATGCGTGCATACGTACAAATTAATGTCTTAGCTGTTCTCTGAGTGTTCAAGTGCAAAAGGGCGGGTGTGCAAATGAGGATGTATCAACCTGTGTCTGTAGAGGGCAACTTTCTGTAGGAGACTGTCTTATTTTGTCACATCTTAGGAACGTGCCTTGCTTGTCCAGATGAGTCCTGTGTGGAGGTGCCTGTGCAAGTGAACTGAGGGCTTGAATTATGTTGTGAATCAGTGTTTTGTGCCAATGGGAGTGTCTGAGTGTGAGTATTCGTGGAACTGTTTTGTGTAAATGATTGTGTACACAAGCCTATTCAAATGAGGGTTTATACTTGGTCCTGTGTTTACTCATGTCCCCATTATTAATTCATTTACTTTATCAACCTGTGTTTATGGAGCATGGACAATGTGCTGGCCTGTGCCTTAGGAGGTAAGAAAGTGTCGGAAGTGTGCCGTGAGTGCACATCTCTGGGTGTGGCCCAAGTGGGTGTAAGTAATCCAGGGCGTTTGAGTCTGTGTGCGGCCCCCAGTCCCCAGGCTCTGACCCCGCGTGCCCGGGCCCAGGTCCCGGCCTGGCCTTTGTCGTCTACCCCCAGGCCATGACGCTGCTGCCTCTGTCGCCCTTCTGGTCCTTCCTCTTCTTCTTCATGCTGCTGACTCTCGGCCTGGACAGTCAGGTGAGCGGCCCACGCCGGGGGTGCCTTGCGGGACGTCTGTGCCAATGGGAGTGTCTGCGTGTGTCTCTCTGCACGTGAGCATCTGTGCGGGATGTGGGTGTCCCTGTGTGTCTGTATGTGTGTCTGTGTCTGCGTGCGCCTGTGCAGCTGTGACGTGTATGACTGTGCATCCAGGTGTGTCTCTGTGTGAGGTCTGTGTGTGTCATTATGTGTGTGGTGTCTGTGTCTCCGCATCTGTGGGGTGTATACACCTGTGTGTGGGGAGGGGGGCAGACTCTGACCCCCTCCTCCCCCCAGTTTGCCTTCCTGGAGACCATTGTGACAGCCGTTACAGACGAGTTCCCCTACTACCTTCGGCCCAAGAAGGCTGTGTTCTCGGGGCTGGTCTGCGTGGCCATGTATCTGATGGGGCTGGTCCTCACCACGGATGTGAGTTGCGCGATGGCTGAGCGGGCAGGGGGCGGGCAAGGCTGGGGCAGACACCGGCAGCACTGCCTGGAGCCAGGCCAAACACTCTCCAAGCTGCCTGCTCTTCCTCTTTGGGAGGAAGCTAGACTCTTTCCCCAGGGGCAGCTTGGCCTATTATGACCCAGAGTTCTGATTTGGGGCCTGAAAAGTCTGGGCTCAACTCTTACTCCTGCACTTGCTGAGTGACCTCAGAACAAGTGGTTCACTTCCATAAGCCTGTTTTCCCACCAATAAAGTGGGGTCTACATCTAGGCTTGTTGTGAGACTCAAATCAGATGGCATGAATAAAGGGCTCAGCAGGCAGATGGCGGTCAGACCCTCATCCTCTTGCCTTCTCTGCCGCCCTACCTCACTTCATGCATGGAGAAGGGGCAGCAGTGGGGAGCGAGGCTGGGATGAGGGCACCCCAGAGCTGTGACTTGTGTTCCAGGGGGGCATGTACTGGCTGGTCCTTCTGGACGACTACAGCGCCAGCTTCGGGCTGATGGTAGTAGTGATCACCAACTGCCTCGCCGACACCAGGGTGTATGGTGAGAGGGGCTGTGGGAGGTGAAGTCAGGCTCCCCCTCTGGGAGCATGGGCGTCTACCCTGGAGCCCCCTGCACTGGATCCCTGGTCCCGAGGGCCAGGGTTTCCGGTGGGGGCAGCTGGGGTGGGGGAGGAGCTGCTGGTGTTTGTGGGCTGCGGGTGGGGCCAGTCTCCTCCCTTGCCCGTGCAGGCATCCAGAGGTTCTGCCGGGACATCCACATGATGCTGGGCTTCAAGCCGGGCCTCTACCAGGGCCTTTGCGTGTATGACTGTGCATCCAGGTGTGTCTCTGTGTGAGGTCTGTGTGTGTCATTATGTGTGTGGTGTCTGTGTCTCCGCATCTGTGGGGTGTATACACCTGTGTGTGTGGGGGGGGGGCAGACTCTGACCCCCTCCTCCCCCCAGTTTGCCTTCCTGGAGACCATTGTGACAGCCGTTACAGACGAGTTCCCCTACTACCTTCGGCCCAAGAAGGCTGTGTTCTCGGGGCTGGTCTGCGTGGCCATGTATCTGATGGGGCTGGTCCTCACCACGGATGTGAGTTGCGCGATGGCTGAGCGGGCAGGGGGCGGGCAAGGCTGGGGCAGACATCGGCAGCACTGCCTGGAGCCAGGCCAAACACTCTCCAAGCTGCCTGCTCTTCCTCTTTGGGAGGAAGCTAGACTCTTTCCCCAGGGGCAGCTTGGCCTATTATGACCCAGAGTTCTGATTTGGGGCCTGAAAAGTCTGGGCTCAACTCTTACTCCTGCACTTGCTGAGTGACCTCAGAACAAGTGGTTCACTTCCATAAGCCTGTTTTCCCACCAATAAAGTGGGGTCTACATCTAGGCTTGTTGTGAGACTCAAATCAGATGGCATGAATAAAGGGCTCAGCAGGCAGATGGCGGTCAGACCCTCATCCTCTTGCCTTCTCTGCCGCCCTACCTCACTTCATGCATGGAGAAGGGGCAGCAGTGGGGAGCGAGGCTGGGATGAGGGCACCCCAGAGCTGTGACTTGTGTTCCAGGGGGGCATGTACTGGCTGGTCCTTCTGGACGACTACAGCGCCAGCTTCGGGCTGATGGTAGTAGTGATCACCACCTGCCTCGCCGTCACCAGGGTGTATGGTGAGAGGGGCTGTGGGAGGTGAAGTCAGGCTCCCCCTCTGGGAGCATGGGCGTCTACCCTGGAGCCCCCTGCACTGGATCCCTGGTCCCGAGGGCCAGGGTTTCCGGTGGGGGCAGCTGGGGTGGGGGAGGAGCTGCTGGTGTTTGTGGGCTGTGGGTGGGGCCAGTCTCCTCCCTTGCCCGTGCAGGCATCCAGAGGTTCTGCCGGGACATCCACATGATGCTGGGCTTCAAGCCGGGCCTCTACTTCAGGGCCTGCTGGCTGTTCCTGTCCCCAGCCACACTCCTGGTAACCAGGGGTGGGAGGGAGGGCTGCTGGCTGGGGGCTCAGGGCTGAGATCCGGGCCCCTCTGGGCATTTAGTCTAGGAGGACTGCCCTGGCCCACAGTGGGCCTCTGTCAGGCTGAGGGATGGCGTAGGTACCAGGATCCTGGTTTACCCGCCTCCCCCTTAGTGCCCCCAGCTTTGTAGCTGTGCTAGGCCTGGTCCCACATTTGGTTGGCAGAATAAGTGGGGTTTTTTTAGGCCTCAGAACTTTAGGGCTGGAGTGGTGCTCCTTCTTGGGTTGGAGCAGTTCAAGGATAGGCCATCTCAGGAACTAGGGTGCTTCAGAGCTGGGCTGTCTCAGGCCTTGGCATTGGATCAGCTTGGAGCAGGGCTGTTTCAGGATTTGCAAAGGCTCCAAAGATGGGCCATCTCAGGTTCTGGTATAGATTAGGGCTGGGTTTTCTCAGAGGCTGGGTGGCTCTGGGCTGGGCTCTCTCAGGCCTTGCGATGATTCCGGCTGAGCTATCTCAGGGCCCTGTGATGGCCAGGCTTTAAGGTAGTTCAGACCTGGGCTACCCCAAGCCCTGGGGCCTTCCCAAAGCCCACAGTGACTCTGGGAACCCCCACCTGCAGGCCCTGCTGGTGTATAGCATCGTCAAGTACCAGCCCTCAGAGTACGGCAGCTACCGCTTCCCAGCCTGGGCGGAGCTGCTAGGCATCCTGATGGGCCTGCTGTCCTGCCTCATGATCCCAGCCGGCATGCTGGTGGCCATGCTTCGAGAGGAGGGCTCGCTCTGGGAGGTGAGTCTGCCCCACCCGTGCCTGCTCCCAGCCCCATGGCCCTGCCCTGCACACAACCTCGAGAGCAGACCATCTCTGCTCCAACACCTTTCCCAGGGCCTGCAGGGTTCTTTTAACTGGGAAGAGCATTTTTTCTTAACCAGTAGTCTAAGCTGTGCAGGCTCTCGGGGTCAGAGTCCCCTGTTGATGCCCCCTGGTCTGCGGGACATCCACATGATGCTGGGCTTCAAGCCGGGCCTCTACTTCAGGGCCTGCTGGCTGTTCCTGTCCCCAGCCACACTCCTGGTAACCAGGGGTGGGAGGGAGGGCTGCTGGCTGGGGGCTCAGGGCTGAGATCCGGGCCCCTCTGGGCATTTAGTCTAGGAGGACTGCCCTGGCCCACAGTGGGCCTCTGTCAGGCTGAGGGATGGCGTAGGTACCAGGATCCTGGTTTACCCGCCTCCCCCTTAGTGCCCCCAGCTTTGTAGCTGTGCTAGGCCTGGTCCCACATTTGGTTGGCAGAATAAGTGGGGTTTTTTTAGGCCTCAGAACTTTAGGGCTGGAGTGGTGCTCCTTCTTGGGTTGGAGCAGTTCAAGGATAGGCCATCTCAGGAACTAGGGTGCTTCAGAGCTGGGCTGTCTCAGGCCTTGGCATTGGATCAGCTTGGAGCAGGGCTGTTTCAGGATTTGCAAAGGCTCCAAAGATGGGCCATCTCAGGTTCTGGTATAGATTAGGGCTGGGTTTTCTCAGAGGCTGGGTGGCTCTGGGCTGGGCTCTCTCAGGCCTTGCGATGATTCCGGCTGAGCTATCTCAGGGCCCTGTGATGGCCAGGCTTTAAGGTAGTTCAGACCTGGGCTACCCCAAGCCCTGGGGCCTTCCCAAAGCCCACAGTGACTCTGGGAACCCCCACCTGCAGGCCCTGCTGGTGTATAGCATCGTCAAGTACCAGCCCTCAGAGTACGGCAGCTACCGCTTCCCAGCCTGGGCGGAGCTGCTAGGCATCCTGATGGGCCTGCTGTCCTGCCTCATGATCCCAGCCGGCATGCTGGTGGCCATGCTTCGAGAGGAGGGCTCGCTCTGGGAGGTGAGTCTGCCCCACCCGTGCCTGCTCCCAGCCCCATGGCCCTGCCCTGCACACAACCTCGAGAGCAGACCATCTCTGCTCCAACACCTTTCCCAGGGCCTGCAGGGTTCTTTTAACTGGGAAGAGCATTTTTTCTTAACCAGTAGTCTAAGCTGTGTGTCTCCAGCTGTGGCAGGCTCTCGGGGCCAGAGTCCTATCCTGTAGCCCCTCACACCACGCAGGGCCCCTGGAAGGGGAGGGGCACAATCCAAAGACCACCGATGTTGTCCAATGCCCACCTGTTCTGGGGGACCCTGAAAGGACAAGGGATTTTCCCATGGTCCCATGGTGAGTCAGGCAGGGGTCAGGACTTGAGTTTGGATCGCTAGCTTCCCTATGGAGCTAAGGTCAGAAGCAATATGGAGGAGCCCCAGGGACGAGCTGTCGCCCTCCCCCTTTGACCAGGAGCCCTGCTCATGGCCAGGGCTTCGTGGGGAGACCCAGAAAGCATATAGAGTTCAAGCCATTTGGCGTGGGATTCTGCAGGCTCAGAAGAGGGGAGTAGGGACTCTCTGTGGGCCAGTGAGTGTGCTGGGGTGCTCTGTGGCCACTGGAGACCCTGCCCCTCTCTGACCCTCAAATGCCCTCTGTGCACGGAGCCCTCCACTTCTGAGGCCATGGGCAAAGAGTCCTCTACTGGCAAGAGGGTGTCAGAGTGAGCAGGGCAGAGAGAGCCTGCTAGGGCCCAAAGACAGCCGTGTGACATGCACACATACACACACATGCACACCATCAGAGGTGTGCTCGAGCCACTAGTACTTCTTCATGAGAGCTAATTGTTAAATATTCAGGAAAACTGTGAGCCAGCTGTTAAACCACTGATAGCGTGAAACTGACAAGGGTGGGAATAATTACAACAGTGAAACTGGTTAGGAATCAGGCCTCCTGTGCCCCTTCACTTCCCCCAGTCAGCTAAGCAGTGCGCCACTGCCCTGCTGCTCCTTCACCTCCACTGCTCCTTGGCTGACCCTCACTCTGCTTTCCAGTTTCTGAAGAGGTTCAGAGCCCTTCCCTGGCAGAAGTGGGTTGTAGTCACACAGCCCAGGCCACCGGGGAGTCCTGAAGTCCAGCCACTGCTCTGGCTCCAACTGCTGTGTGACTTGGGCAAACCCCTTCCTTCTCTGCACCTCAGGAGCCCGACCTGTGCTACTCAAGGAAACCTGTCTCTGTGTCGAGAGCCAAGGTGTTTGTGAAGGGAAGGAGGAAGCTCACGGTGCTCAAGCCTGGCTTTGCCTGCCTCCTGTCCTGCTGCAGCCCACACCCAGACAGAGGGGCCAGAGCGCTGGGGGACTCGTGAGCCCCACAGAGAAGTCACTGTCCAGCTCAGGACTGCCACCTTCAGAGGCCAGGGCTCCCGCACTGACACAAAGGGCTAGAGTCCCAGGGCTGCCACTTGCAAGCATTGTGATCCTAAGCAAGTGAACACCCCCTCTCTGAACCTTGCCTTCTCTGCTGTTAAAATGACGGCAGCGTCCTTACCTGTCAGGGGAGCTGCCATGATCATGAAGGCTGTGTTCCAGGGCGGGGTCCATCCACTGCACTCTGGATGTGCTGACCCCTGCGATTTCCCCAAATGTAGGAAACTCGACTGCATAATTTGTGGTCGTGGGGGACCAAGTTCATGCTCGCCCCTAAAAAACAAAAGGAAACAAATGAGTACAGTGGCACCTGCCCATAGGGTCGCTGTGAGAAGAAAAGAAGCTCACCAGCACAGTCAGTACTGTGCTAGATAGAAAAGCACAGTATTTTTCAAGTTCAGGATGTAGTCAAGACCGCCTGGGTTCAAACAGCGGTACCACCTCTTCCCTTGTGTGACCTTGGCCAGTTTAACTAATGTCTCTGAACCGTGCTTTCAGATAATATCTGTGAAGTGGAGGTAATAATAATAGCCTCTCACAGGGATACTCTAGAGATTAAATAAGCCCATCCTTAGCACAGAGCTGGGACCCATGAGGCTCAGTTCTAAGTCAGGAGTTCTCACCTCAAAACCAGAGGACACTGGGCAATGTCTGGAGACATTTTTGATTGTCCAGAGAGGGTAAGGTTGCAGGGGGAACGCTACCGGCATCTAGAGACCAGGGATCCTGCTACACGCTGTTCAGTGTGCGGAACTCCTCCCTGTCCACAGTGTCAGCAGTACGCTGTGGTTGAGAAGCCTTGGTTCAGACATTAGTGTGCAGCTGGAAACAAATCTAAGTCCTTAAACTCAGCGAGCTTGTATTTTGATTCAGGAGACAGACAATAAACAAACATGTGAAGTGTAATACTTAAAAACAAAACAAAACCAGAGTACAGGAACTGAGACTGATGGCAGATGCTGTTCTGGCCAGAGGGACCAGGGGAGGCCCCTCTGAGGAAGTGACAAAAGCCTGACTAAATCGCCAAGGTGACTGGGTTTAGATGTCTAAGGGGGGAGCATTCCAGGCCAGAGGACAGGCAGGGCAAAGGCCCTGGGGCAGGAGGAGCTAGCCTGCTTGAGGCCAGCAAGGAGGCCAGTGAGCCTGGATCAGAGGGCGTGGGGAAACAGTGGCAGGAGATAGACACATCACAAAGAAGACAGGGGGCAGGACATGGAGGTTGGATGAGTACTTTGGACTTCCTTCCAAGTGAGATGACAAGTTTTTGGCAGGTTTCTAACATGCTTTCAGTAAACACATTTCAGAGAGCATCACCATGCTTTGAGTATCAAGCTGTGTGATGCCCTCACCCCAGGCTCCACTTAATATTGGTGTCTCCCTTCACTGAAGAGTCTGGGCTCTTCTCCCTGGCAGAGCAGGCAGAGGGCTTTGGGAATGTGGTTTGAGGAAAACGGAACCCTACAATGTCCAGGTTTAGTCATCATCTTAGTTCCCTCTTTCCATGGAAACTGGGTTGGGAGAGGGAAAGGTCAGACATCAGAGTCCAACTGAGGCACAATGTCAGAGACGGCCACTCCAGGACTTCCCTGATGGTCCAGCAGTTAAGACTCCATGCCTCCAGTGCAGTGGGGTGTGGGCTCAATCCCTGAACAAGTAACTAAGATCCCATATGCCACCCAGTGGGACTAAAATTTTTTTAAAGAGAGAGACATGGCCACTCTGCCTCCATCCTCCTAGTGCACGGGTGTCCCCCCAAACCTCCCAGCTCTTAAGGATTCAGCATTAGGGGGAGGGACCCAGATAAGACTCCTAGACTGCCTGCTACGTAACCATAACAACAGCCACCACCACTGGGCCTTACTCAGTTCCCAGTATCCTGCCGAGAGCTTCACCAAGTGCCTTACTAACCATCCTTTGAAGGCATGCTGTTTCCCAAGTTACAGATGCTGAAAGCAGGGCTTGTATTTCACGTTCAAAGACCACCCATCCAAACTGTGAGCAGCAAGGCAGGATTCTCTCCAGTCATATGACTCACGCCCTTGGGGAAGTGACAGCGCCCCCTCCCTTTCCCCAGGTTGTTGCAAAGGCTAATCCAAGTGACTCAAGGGTTTTGCCAGTGCTCAGCCCCAGGAAGCACTCCGCAAGCCCTGTTCTCACCTCTGTGGTTGCTCTGCTGCAGCGGCTCCAGCAGGCCAGCCGGCCGGCCATGGACTGGGGCCCGTCGCTGGAGGAGAACCGGACAGGCATGTACGTGGCCACGCTGGCTGGGAGCCAGTCGCCCAAGCCACTGATGGTGCACATGCGCAAGTATGGGGGCATCACCAGCTTTGAGAACACAGCTATCGAAGTGGACCGTGAGATTGCAGAGGAGGAGGAATCCATGATGTGAGATGGGAAGAAGACAGACAGCAGACCCTGCCAGCCCCCAAGGGTAGCTGCATACTCTGGGGTTCTCAGAGGCCTGAGGCTGTGGGAGGCTGCCATGGTGATGCCAGTCCCCCCTCTTTGTGACTTCTGTCTCTCCCAAAACCTCTTTCTGCTCCCCACCCCCCACCCCCACGCACACACACACACACATATTCGAAGACAGACTGAGGCCAAGGAGAAGGGACTTGCTCAAGGTCACATGGCAGAGGGGACTGGACTCCAGGTCTCCTGACCAGCCAGCTCCCTCTCTCACATGGCAGCTGGCACCACCCTCTCATTTCTGCTCAGGACCCAGTCCCGTCTTTCCCTAGGGAGCCTGCCTCATAGTCTTCAATATAGTCCGAATCTTGAGCTGGGCAGGGACACTCAGGTGTCTCAAGGTCCGTAAGGCAAGTCAATGACCCCTGTGAGTTCATGGGTGCAGGCCAGCATTCCTAAAAGATGTAGGGCCTGAGGCCCTGAAGGATGGGCAAGTTTGGAGAGAGAACGAGAAAGAAGGGGACAGGGTGGGGAGGGCCTCTTGCCAAGGCGCTGACCCAACCAAGGTGTGGGGGTCAGAATATGGCCCCTTCTCCTCCCCTGGGGCCAGGAGGCAGCGCAGGGAGTGACCAAGGGCATGTGAGCAAGGAGAACGGTGGGAGAAGCAAGTGTTTCCAGGTTACAACAGGATGCAGGTAGGAATGAAGATCAATGGGGAGAGGGAGCTGGGACATGGACAGGCAGGGAGCTTGCATGATCCTGTGCTCTAGGCAGCATGTCTTCTGGCTCAGTGCACAGGGTGGAAGAGCAGGGACAGTGTGGAGGTGGGAAGCCTGCTGAGGACACAGCAGAGGGGCCAATGCCTAAGCTGGGGTGTTAGGAGGGTGGAGGAGGAAGGGAAAGAAGGAGAGCCCCTAAACTCCCTCAATGGACCCCATGCCCGCTGTGTAGAGAGCCCTGGGCATGATTAGGATGGGGGAGGGCGCACCTGTCCTGTCCTGTGGAGGTGTAGACAGGGCTCATGGTCAGGACCGGCTCATCCCCTCTCCCTGTCCCGGCAGCACGCACGGCTTCCGCCAGCTCCAGGCACTGCTGGGGAATTGGCCTTGGCTGAGGAAGACCAGGCAACTAAGAGACTTGGAGGTGGTCCACAACACAGCCGTCTGGTCCCCGTGTTGCCCACTCTGCTTCAGCACGCGGGTCCCTGGGCATGGACATGAGAGCAGAGGCCTGGCCTGGGGACAGATCACCCAGAGACTTTGCTATCTTCAATCCCCAGGTGTGCGAGGGACTGCGCTAGGGTCCTTCCTTCCTTGGGAGATGAGGGCGGGATGGGAAAATGTGGGAGGAGGTCCCCTGAACATGGCATCCTCCAGTGGGGCAAGGTGGCATGGTGCAGCTGTGCCAGCCTCTGTGCCCTCTCTCTCTCTCCTAGTGTCTCCCCAACTCCTCTGTGTTCTGTTGGCTTATCGTTAATAAACACCAATGAAGTCATTCTTACCCTGTCTCCTTACCGCTGAGAGCCACGAGGTGGGCAGCACAGAACCCTCTGGTTCTCACTGGGCAGATAAGGAAAACAGTTGCCTCCTTCCCTGGCCCCTGGCCTCTGCCACTAGCTCTGTCATTCCTCCGGGGCAGCGGGTGGGTGGAGCTTAGGAAGGATGATGAGGAAGGCCCTTAAAGACCACCTAGTCTCCCATTGTATATATCGGTAAACTGAGGCCCAGTGAGGGGTAGAGACTTGCTCAAGGTTAGCCAGTGGAGACAAGCAGAGTTGGGGACAAACCAGTGCCATCGGCCCTCTTCTTTGCCTGGCCAGCTGCCCTCCTTCCCCTCCCCAACTCTTCCTCAGCCTTACCTGCAGTAGCAGCTGGAGCTCTGAAAGGGACTGGGAGGAGTCAAGAGTTTCCCAGGCTGGAAGAATTTCCTGGTTCTACCCACCCCCATCTGGCAGGGCCCTGCCAATATAAAAGGGCCCCAGGGTCTTTCAAATGTGAGGCCCAGGTGTCTGCAAAGGCTTTGATTGGGGCTGGAGAGGAGGGGCTGTGCATATTTCGGATATTAATAAATTTCCCCTAACAAAGGGCCAGAGCCCCCTCCGCCTCCCTCCCCCCACCCACCTCCGCTTTGTTTGGGGCTCTAGGTAGGGGGAAAAGAGACGGATTTGCTAATTTGCAAAGGATGCAGGAATAGCCGTCACAATTCAGAAGGCTTCTTCCCACACCCAGTGGGTGGGAGCTCGCTCCAGCCTTGCTCACAAAGCCCCTGGTGCCCAACCCACTCAGAGCTGCCCCAGCCCTGGAGGAGGCGCTCTCTAGACTTGCTCTAGGACTAAGCTGTAGCCCTGGGTCCTGGGAGTCAGGAATAGAGGATCCTAGGCTTTTCTTTTCCCACATTCCAAGTCTGCATTTGGAGGATTCTAGGTTTCCACGGACCCCACCAACTTCCGCCTCTCCAGGCTCACCTTCCCCTTTTCTACTCCCTCCTGCCTCAGCTTGCCCTACTCGCAGCCTTGCTGCTGTGGTTCCTGGACTGTCCTCCCTGGCCCAGTCTTCCTGTCTTTCCTGCTTCTCCCATTTCCACTGCTCCAACAGCCTTTCCCGCTGCACCACACTTCTGCTCCCTCTGCTGCCCATGTTCTGTCCCCACTGCTCCCAGCGTGGTCTCCATATTGGTTTCACATCTCCCTGCCTTATACCAGATGGTGGCCAGGCCCCGACTGCACTGGGAGCTGACGGGGGATCTACCACTGGAGGGATCCCTGACAGCACAGTATTCATTTGAGAGAAGACATCACCTCTGCCTGGAGTAGAACCCTAGACTGGCACCCCAGAGTGTCCCAGCAGGTGCCAAGCCCAAGGGCCTATAGGGCTGAGCAGGGAACCCAAGCGAGCAAACTTATAGGTGTGCATGGGAGAGTAAGTGGCAGTGACCCTTAGTGAGTGTCAGACAGACAAGAGGGCCTTGTGGGGACTGTGGTAAGTTGGAAAAGAAGGACTGCCTCTCTAAAAGGGGAGCTACCCCGAGAAGCATGGGCCGAGGTTACCAGATATCCTGGGTTTTTAAGAGAAGAGGGAAATCTGGAGTTTCACGAGATATGTCCCATTTTAAAATGTGGGCAATTGATTCAGAAGGATAAAGCAGTATGGTTCATTTAAGGCCTCCTGTTGGCCCCCCAGTGCAGGCCAATATCTCGGCAGACTTAGGGGCTTAGCAGTCAGAGAGGCAGGACTTGCCTGAGGATCCATGGTGAGAATGACCTAGAATAAAGCCCTGCCCAGGGCGCCCCACCCCTACTCAATGCGCGGCTTCCTGTCATAGTCAATCTTTGTGGCTGTGGATCCTTGACCTCCGGAGGCTGGTGGAGGGTCCTGGGAGGCAGTGTATGTGCCTGGCTGGAGTGTGGTGGAAGGTGGCCTGGGGCCCTGCATTCCTGTTCTGGGACTCATGAGAAAAGGTGTTTCCTTGGACGATGCCGGGAGGCACTAAGAAGAGGCCCTGGACTATCTGCAGTGGCTTTCAGTCTGTGATCTAAGAGAGCAAATGGGAGTGGGGGTGGGACAGAGGAGAGGGAGGCGCCTGGCCACACCATGAGAGCAGCCATTTTCCCAAGGTCAAGTGAGGGTCAACAGATAACACTGGGGTTCACAGTGGTCATCTTGGTGTTTGGTCCTCGGTAGGCCCTGCCCCCTGCATTCCCCTTCACCACCCCAGCCAAGTTCACCTCTGCAGGGCTCCCTACATAGGCCAGGCTCCCTGACCCAGTGTCTTTTCCATCTACCTGCTGGAATCCTGCCCATTGCTTTAGGTCCCATCTCCATGCACTCTTCAGCACCCCCTGGTTTGGACTGTGGAGTCTTCAGAGTGAGCTCTGACAGCCCAGCCCCACCGGCACAGGTCACACATGGCTTTTTTGTTTTGTTTTAATTTTGGCCTCCTTTATTGGTTTTTTATTTATTTATTTCCATCCATCTTTATTCTTTAGCCTGTGTGGGCCTCCCATTGCAGTGGCCTCTCTCGCTGCAGAGCACCAGCTCTGGGCGCATGCACTCCAGAGCGCTGGCTTGGAATTGGACTCACCGGTCCAGCTGCTCCACGGCACATGGGATCTTCCCAAGCCAGGGATCGAAATGGTGCCCCTTGCACTGCAAGGCAGACTCTACCCACTGGACCACCAGGGAAGCCATCACACGGTCTTTTAAAGCAATGCATTTCATTTCCGTGCAGCTAAGTGTTGGGGCAGCAGCAGGGCACCGTGGGAGGGGTGGGTGTGCTGCTCAGCCATGCAGACCTGGGGCATTCTCTGCTCTGGCCCTCTGGCTGTGTGCACATGGGGACCCACAGGGCCCATTCAAGCTGTGCACAAAGGGTGCAGCATCCATCTGAAAGCAGCGTCTTGGTGGCTCGGGGGCAGCCAGGGAAGAGTTAAGACAGTCTCAGCCCCTCTGAATTCCACGTGACCCAGCATTGCTGCATCTCCGGATCTGCTGTGGACACTCTTCTCCAGGCTCATTTTTTGCTAATGTCTCATGGAAAGTTTGGCTACTTGAGCTCCAGACCACTCCCTCTGGGGCCTGAGGCCTCAGTGACGCTGGTCTTGCCCTGGAAGGGCGTCCAGAGCAGCCTTCCGCCCGCAGAGCCTTGGTCAACACCCCTGCTCCATGTCCGCCTCACTTCCTGCTGCCTGACCTTCTCTGCCGGGACAGAGCAGCAGCCCGCCCCTTCTAGCCACACAGAGGCCTCCTCCCAGAGCCCCCATCCAAGATCACTTTTCATTTGATGGGGAGAAAAGCCTTTTCCCACTAAAGTCCACAGCATCTATGAGCTGTGTCCCTTCAAATGTCAAAGCAAGTAGCAGCCCAGGAGACCAGAGTCCAATCTCAACCTCATTGCTTCAACTTCATTGCTCACAGACTGTCCAGCTAAATCTACTTCCCCTCTCTGAATCCAGGTGTCCTCAGACATATATGCGGAGACTTAACAGGAGATTAATGAGATAATATAGCTGCTTGATGCATATTTTTAAAAAATGATTAGAGTGCTTCATGTGGCATGTAGAAACTCTCCAGGTGGGATAGTTCTCATGACCCCGTTGTCCAGATAAAGAATAGGGAAGGACAGTGTGCTTGGAGCCACAGACGGGCCAGGGCTTGCACCTTCCAGCTCCATGGCAAGTGCCTTGGAGGCTAGACCAGTGTCGCCATCAGTAAGATGAACGGGTTGGACAGGAACCTTGTTGTGCTCCACAAAGGTGCCTGGAGGGAGAGCTGTGAGCAGAGGGGAGCCCTGTGCCCTTGCCTGCCCAATTCAGCCTTCTGCCAGTGACCATGCCATGAGAGCCATGGGGGAGCACCGCCTCTTTGGAGCCAGTTTCAGGGTCGTCCTCTCTGGCAGGGTGAACTTCACGAGTAGGAACCCTGATGGTTTCTCAAGTGAGTGGTATGTGCTGCAAAACCAGCTGGAGGTGGGGGTTGGGGGGTTGGGATGGGAGGGGGACAGGAAAAAAGTCCTCTGGGCCAAAAGCCTTGCTTTGACCTTGATTCTGCTGCCTCAGGGTCAGGGTCTCAGAGAGTTCCAAGGCTTGGAGTGATGGGAGGCAGCGGCAGGGGAGGGGCTGATGGTCAATATTGATCCAGCTGAGTCAGGAGAGCAGGATGGGGAAGCAGGAAGGCTGGGTTGGGACCTGCCGATAACTGGATCCCAGTGTGACTGTGGGAACCAAGGAAGGGGGTGGTGCTCAACCCAGAACTCCCAAATTGGGTCCTTACTAAAACTACAGCCATCTGGAGCCCTGCCTAGTCCTAATGTGTCCTAATCCCAGAGGGTGGAGCCTAAAATATATTTTTAGCAAACTTCCTGGGTGATTCTGAGTAGCCAGCCCAGTTGCCCTATTTGGGGACCACAGCTTTACCCCCATCGTTGTGATAATGAGGAAATGGGGGTCCAGAGAGGGAAAGGAACTCACTCAGGGTCACACAGTGATGATAATCCACCCCTTTTTCCTGAGGGAAGGAACAGTCCACTTCTAGATAACTCCCTTACCCATTGGCAGGGCCCAGGGCCCTGGAAGGGATGGCTGCCCAGAGGGAAGTAGCCCCGGAGACCTTGGCAAGCCTAGGTAGAGAAGGCAGGGTGGGGCTCATCCCGGGAGGAAGGCCACGGAGGGGGCCGTTCCCACAGGACTGGACCTGCCCCACCTTGCCCTCTGCAAACACTCCCAGCACTTGCTGGGGGATGTTCCCTAAAAGATTTACTTCCCCTAGCTTGGGGAAGGCCATTTCCACTGGAGACCCACCCATGCCCTGGAAAGGCACGCCCCTAGCACGGCAGGTTCCCGGGCACTCTCGGCCTTCTCCCCAACCCCTCACCGACCCACCGCTCTGGGCTCTCAGCCCAGCTCTTGCCGGCACGCTTCCCCGCATCTCAACCAGCTGAACATCCCTACAGATCCTCCCATAACCTTCAAGCGCTATAACACTCCTCCTGCCTCTTCTTCCGGCTCCTGAAACCTTCCTACCAGGTCCAGTCCTCACCCTAGCCTGCCCTGAGGGCTGGTTCGCAGTCTCTGGGATGCCATCAGGGTTTATGGAGACAGGAGACAAGCTAGCCATCTTGGGTCCTCCTTGAAGCCCAGTCCGGCTGCTGCACCCCCTAGCAGGTATTCGGAGTGGAGAGTCTGAATCTCACCTCCCTCCTTCCCTCCCCGGGCCATTTTGGGCCAGTACTTTCACTTTCCGCACCACCGTTTCCTCATTCGTGGAATGACACGAGAATTCCCACTAGAGAGGCGAACCGAGGGTCCTGAGAGCATATACAGAAAAGGTCAGGTGTGAACAATTTTAGCAGCACTCATTTCTCAGGGGTCGACCCTGGGCAAGGATGACGATACCTGCTGCGTGTATCCTGAGCATGGACAAGGTGCTCACCGCCTTCAAGGAGCTCACGGTTTTCTGGACACTTGCTCAGGTGACTCCAAATCAACGAGCTCTGGTGAGGTGGGTAGTGGAGGCTGCGGAGTCTAACATTTTGCAGGCTGCGAGTGAGTGCAGGCCGTCATGTAGCCTGTGGAGGGACCTAACACAGTGCACGCTAAGAGTGGGTACAGGCGGGAGCGGAGTCCGTGGAGGGACCTAACGCAGTGCACGCTGGGAATGGATACAGGTGGTTGCGGGGCCTGTGGAAGGACCTAACGCAGTGCGTGCTGGGAAGGAGGTGGGGCTTCGCGGAGAAGGTGCCGCAGCTGTGTCCTTAAGTGGGCAGAGATGTTGCTATTCTGATTAAGGAATAAGAGGGAACCCAAGCCCTCTGCTCTGAGTTCTTGAGTAAATGGTTCTTGAGGAGGTGGAGACTTCTGGTGGAGACAGCTAAGAGATGTGGCAGCAGCTAGAATGAATAGGGGTTAAAGAGAGGGGGTTCCTGAGAAACCCAGCTACTGTTTGCCGGCCCTCCACAGACGAGGAACCACCACCAGGGCCCTGAAGAGAACAGCTCTGCGTGTTGAGTCCAGGCTCGCTGTCTTGCAAGAAGCCTCTTTGCTTCTGAGCTTTACTTTCTTCATCTTCAAAATAGGACTGTTCCGACTGGGACAAGAGGTGTGAAAGCATTTTGTGAACTCTGAAAGATCATGCTCTTGTATAGTGCTTGAAGTGGAGTTGGCCCTGTGAGGTAAAGGAAACCTGGAGGTGTACTGGGAGCTGAGAGCTTCATCGGTGCACGGAACGCGGGACCTCCTGTAACCTGCACCTGTGCTGCCACCTGCCGTCGCATGCCTGTAATGGCAGCTCGAGTTCGCAAGTCATTCCTGCTGCGCAGGCCGGAAGACCCGGGGCGCCGCTCAGGTCCAAGCAGTCCTTGCGCTGCCATGCCAGGCTCCAAGACAAGAGTACAAATGAAAGCCCTAAGTGCCTCTGCTTCCTGCCTCCTTGCGCTTTTCAGCCTTACTGCCAAGCTTCTCACGTGTGCAGGAGGCACATGCCCCATAGACATGCCTCCTGGCCATGTCACATACCAGCAGCCAGGATAGACCCAGAAAGCAGCTGGTGTGGAAATTCTGAAGCCTGGACACCCAGGGCATGGTTCGGAGAGGACTGTAGGCTCCAGAAGGTACCCCCCAGCCCTGTGGAATCAGGCCTTTATCAAATACGAATTGGCATTTGCTATCTACCTCTACAAGGATTAAATCATGTACTGCAGTGATTGATTTTCAATACCCCTTGAAAAGAGTTCAGGGTGGAGAGCAGAAATGAGGCACTCTGTGTGCTGGAGAAAACCGGCAGAACAGGTCTTCAGAAAGATGTCTAGAAGCCGATTTTATGAGCCCAATTCTTGTATTTCCTCTTGTCTAGAAAACCACAAAAATCCTTCTTGGGGATGACTGCTCCCTGGGACTTTAGCACAAACCTGCACAAAGCATATGTGCTTGATGACGCGTACTCCCCCTTCACCAAGATCACGTGTGTACCAACCTTCCCCTCTGCCACTGTGGAGCAGTTTCTCTTTGGCTATTGTCCTCATATTTGCCCCCCAATAAAACTCAACCTTGCAACTCTCACGTTGTACTTCTTTTTTTTTTTTTTTAAGTTGCCACCACTTAGGTGGGGGCATGACTTGTATTGAGCAACTCATCTGTTTCGCATGGGACTGTCAGGTTTCATACTGAAAATTCCATGTCAGCGAATGAGATGGTTGGTCAGCCTGTCGTGGCCTGAGGGGGCCAAAGCCTCTGTATCTCCCCGTCTCTGCCAGCACTGTGGCAGTGGCCCCCCTTCTCCCAATGGGGCCTATCCTCCACTCCTTTCCCCAGGCCCGAGGCCCCTGCCCCAGACTCTAGGTTCACACACACTGGGTAAAGAGGCCCTTCCTCCTCTCCCCCATTGTCTAGACCCCTCTCCAGGGGCTCTGGGGCCTAGGGGCTTGTCTACGAGGTTGGGCAGAGGAAAAAGAATGGGTTAGGGGTTCTGGAACAATCTCTTCATTGTACAAGGAAGCCAGATCCTGGAGAAGAAGAGCCTTGCCCCAGGTCCCTGAGAGAGACTTGGCTGTTGGCCATTGGTAGCAACTCATGTTTACCCATTGCTCTTGTTAAGGGCACCCCAGGCCCAGTCTTGGCTCTAAGCCTGGGCATGTGTCCAGGCATAATCCCACAGTGATTGGTTCAGCTTTGAGCATGTGACCAAGTGGATCCAATCAGAATGAAGACCTGGGTCTTTAGTTTGCAACTGGGAAGAACCAGACCAAGAAACCACGTCCCCCAGTGCCCCACTTGACCAAGACAGAGGCAGCATGTCACAGAAGTGTGTAGCTATTTATTGCACTGAAAACACCAAGAATAAAACATGTACTGCAGTGATTGATTTTCAATACCCCTTGAAAAGAGTCAGGGAGAAAATGAGCCTTGGCAGAACCAGGTCTTCAGAAAGATGTCTAGAAGCCGATTTTATGAGCCCAATTCTTGTATTTCCTCTTGTCTAGAAAACCACAAAAATCCTTCTTGGGGATGACTGCTCCCTGGGACTTTAGCACAAACCTGCACAAAGCATATGTGCTTGATGACGCGTACTCCCCCTTCACCAAGATCACGTGTGTACCAACCTTCCCCTCTGCCACTGTGGAGCAGTTTCTCTTTGGCTATTGTCCTCATATTTGCCCCCCAATAAAACTCAACCTTGCAACTCTCACGTTGTACTTCTTTTTTTTTTTAAGTTGCCACCACTTAGGTGGGGGCATGACTTGTATTGAGCAACTCATCTGTTTCGCATGGGACTGTCAGGTTTCATACTGAAAATTCCATGTCAGCGAATGAGATGGTTGGTCAGCCTGTCGGGCCTGAGGGGCCAAAGCCTCTGTATCTCCCCGTCTCTGCCAGCACTGTGGCAGTGGCCCCCCTTCTCCCAATGGGGCCTATCCTCCACTCCTTTCCCCAGGCCCGAGGCCCCTGCCCCAGACTCTAGGTTCACACACACTGGGTAAAGAGGCCCTTCCTCCTCTCCCCCATTGTCTAGACCCCTCTCCAGGGGCTCTGGGGCCTAGGGGCTTGTCTACGAGGTTGGGCAGAGGAAAAAGAATGGGTTAGGGGTTCTGGAACAATCTCTTCATTGTACAAGGAAGCCAGATCCTGGAGAAGAAGAGCCTTGCCCCAGGTCCCTGAGAGAGACTTGGCTGTTGGCCATTGGTAGCAACTCATGTTTACCCATTGCTCTTGTTAAGGGCACCCCAGGCCCAGTCTTGGCTCTAAGCCTGGGCATGTGTCCAGGCATAATCCCACAGTGATTGGTTCAGCTTTGAGCATGTGACCAAGTGGATCCAATCAGAATGAAGACCTGGGTCTTTAGTTTGCAACTGGGAAGAACCAGACCAAGAAACCACGTCCCCCAGTGCCCCACTTGACCAAGACAGAGGCAGCATGTCACAGAAGTGTGTAGCTATTTATTGCACTGAAAACACCAAGAATAAAACAGACACCCCTTCTTCCCCCCAACCCCACAATAGCAGAAAGTGAGCAGTGGTCATTCAACTTCACAGCCACATATTTTAAAAAAGAAAGAACTGAAACAAACCCCCAAACAAGTAGTAACTTTAAAGAAACCAGCACGGGGAGTCTGGCAAATACATCCCCTAAAGGGTCTCCCCTTGAAGGGAGACAGGAGGCCAGGGTCAGGATCAGCGCTGGCCGGGTGCACCCCCAGAAGAATGCTTTCCTGTGAGTGTGTCTGCATGCTGGAGTCTAGGACTTGTCTTGGGTCTGGATTTTTTTGCATCTGCAGGATGTCTGACTGTCTGGTGGGGCTGGGCTCTGGGCGTTTGCCCGGGCCCGTCTCCCTGCCTGCTGTGCCCTGTGCTCCACACCAGCTGGCTGCACACCCACAGGTGTGGCCTTCGCATGGGGCCATCTCAACCTGGGGTAGGGATCGGCTTCCACTTCTCTGGCACCCAGAGAGGGGCACAGTGGATAGGAGGCGTGTGTCAGCAGACGAAAGGCAGGATGTTGGTGTCCTCCAGCTCGGCTCCCGCTGATGGGGAACCTTGGGCGGAGTAGGAAAAGGACTTCACCAAGGTCACATAGCACGTCTGGTCAGAGCTGGGAATGAAACCCTAATACCCCCAAAACACAACTTTTCCCCCTCGCAGTCCCCTGCTGATTAGCAGTGGACAGGCACAAAGAAGGGAGTGAGGGGTAAGTGGGGAGGGGAGGAGAACTGGCCAGGCCCAAAAAGGGACAGGAGTCCAGTCAGTGACTCACCCTGTCGATTCTCATGGACATATTGGGCTTCACCTCAGTGTTCTGTTTGAGCGCCCATCAGCCCTGTAACATAGCAGGGCAGCAGCATTTAACCCCTTTAATGGAGGGGGAAACTGAGGCTGAAGAAAGGACCAGACTTAGCCTCAGTAATGACAGTGACCCCTCACCTTTGGCTGCGGGAACTGGCAGTTTGCAAGGGAGACAGGCAGTTTAGCTGCTGGGACACTGGGATCACTGGGCCTTACTGGGAAGAACCAGACCAAGAAACCACGTCCCCCAGTGCCCCACTTGACCAAGACAGAGGCAGCATGTCACAGAAGTGTGTAGCTATTTATTGCACTGAAAACACCAAGAATAAAACAGACACCCCTTCTTCCCCCCAACCCCACAATAGCAGAAAGTGAGCAGTGGTCATTCAACTTCACAGCCACATATTTTAAAAAAGAAAGAACTGAAACAAACCCCCAAACAAGTAGTAACTTTAAAGAAACCAGCACGGGGAGTCTGGCAAATACATCCCCTAAAGGGTCTCCCCTTGAAGGGAGACAGGAGGCCAGGGTCAGGATCAGCGCTGGCCGGGTGCACCCCCAGAAGAATGCTTTCCTGTGAGTGTGTCTGCATGCTGGAGTCTAGGACTTGTCTTGGGTCTGGATTTTTTTGCATCTGCAGGATGTCTGACTGTCTGGTGGGGCTGGGCTCTGGGCCGTTTTGCCGGCCAGTCTCCCTGCCTGCTGTGCCCTGTGCTCCACACCAGCTGGCTGCACACCCACAGGTGTGGCCTTCGCATGGGGCCATCTCAACCTGGGGTAGGGATCGGCTTCCACTTCTCTGGCACCCAGAGAGGGGCACAGTGGATAGGAGGCGTGTGTCAGCAGACGAAAGGCAGGATGTTGGTGTCCTCCAGCTCGGCTCCCGCTGATGGGGAACCTTGGGCGGAGTAGGAAAAGGACTTCACCAAGGTCACATAGCACGTCTGGTCAGAGCTGGGAATGAAACCCTAATACCCCCAAAACACAACTTTTCCCCCTCGCAGTCCCCTGCTGATTAGCAGTGGACAGGCACAAAGAAGGGAGTGAGGGGTAAGTGGGGAGGGGAGGAGAACTGGCCAGGCCCAAAAAGGGACAGGAGTCCAGTCAGTGACTCACCCTGTCGATTCTCATGGGCATATTGGGCTTCACCTCAGTGTTCTGTTTGAGCGCCCATCAGCCCTGTAACATAGCAGGGCAGCAGCATTTAACCCCTTTAATGGAGGGGGAAACTGAGGCTGAAGAAAGGACCAGACTTAGCCTCAGTAATGACAGTGACCCCTCACCTTTGGCTGCGGGAACTGGCAGTTTGCAAGGGAGACAGGCAGTTTAGCTGCTGGGACACTGGGATCACTGGGCCTTAGTGGGAAGCCTCTGGACCTGGGACAGACCAAGTGCCTGCCCGGGGCCCTGGCAGCAGAGTCTCTGCTAAGGAGAGAGGCCAGTGATCAACCAGTTTGGAGACCAAGAGGGCTGGACAGCCTCTCTCCTGGCCCGCAGCCCCTGCCCAGCCTGCCTCACCTGGCCCCGGGGGCAGGCGTGCTTAAGAACCGGCCCAGCAGACAGCTCCTGATCAGGGAAACTAGAAAGTCCTGGATCACTTCCCGTCAGTCCTGCTCCACTCAACACCCAGGCTTCCCCAGAGGTTTGGGGGGATCTGAGATTCCTCCAAATCTTTGGGGACATGGCTCTTCCTGCCCTAAAATCCTCCAGAGGGGACAGTATCTCATGCTGGCAAAACACGGCCACACAGAGGCCAAAAGCACAGAGAGGCAGCAACGTAATTCCGAGTCGGACACTGAGAATACAACCTCGATTTTCTTTTTTTCATCAAAAACATGTAGATTGGTTTTGCTGAGTGTTGTTTCTTTTTGTTTGTTTGTTTCAACATACTGCATATATAGTCATGCAAAGAAAACAGTGCAGACAGTAGATCCTGGAGGATATGCCGAGGCGTTCCACACCAGAGTCTATCCCAAGGGAAGAGGGAAAGAGAAAGGAAGAGAGATGCAAACCCACAGCTGCAAGAGGAGGTGTGAGGAGAAGGAATCTCAGTGTTCTTTTTGGACCCGCATGAAGACATGCTCGTGAATCCCCTAGAGATGGATGGATGGGGTGGGGCACTGTAGGGGGTGCAGAGACGGAGGGGATGAAACCCTGGGAAGCATGGGGTGAGGACCCAGCGGGGGAGGCAAGCAAGGTGAAGTCCAGATACTGCAACGCTGAAGCCTCCCCCACTCCTCCGGCCCTGATCTGCTATGTCCTCGTCCACAGGAACACCCGCCACTTCTTCAGGCCCCAGGAGAACCTGAGGACTGAAAGCCAGAGAGATCCTTCCCCCTTGGGCTGAGCCCACCTCAGCCTCAGTCAGCCGCGAGTGACAAGGTCCATCTCAGAGATGACAAAAAAAGGAAAAGAAAAAGACCTAGAACAGAAGAAAACAACGTATCCCTCACCCCTCTTCCCAGCTCCCTTCCCAACCAAACCCTTCTCACAATAATTTGAGAGGTCTAGTTATTATATAAATATCCATTAACGCGAAATCCATTTACGAAACACACAGAAGTTTGGCTATAAAAAGGCATGCGGTCCGAGTAGAAGTAATACCTAAATGTTGTTTCCTTTTGCTACCCCCCAAAAGCAATCAGATTCTCTCCTTCGGATAGGATGAAGCTGGAATTCTCCAAAGGGCAGGGTGGGCAGCTCGTGTTGGAGGTAAACATCAGCAGAAGGGAGGAAGTGGGGGCACCCTGAGAGGATCGCGCTCCCCACCTGAGGGAGGAGGGTCAGCTTGGAGACCAGGAGGACAGGACAGGATGGAACAGTTTTAGGAAGGCAGTCTGAGGCAGGAGGCTCCTGGCATCTGTTCCTCTTCACCCTCTCCCGCAGGGAGATGGGCCGGGGGACTGGGTGTTCTTCTGCGCTTCTCCGAGGATCCCGGAAGAGCAGACATCAGGGAGGGAGTCTGGCAGATGCCACCTTCCTCCCGGCTCCGCCCCTCTTCCCCAGCCCCTGGAACAGGCAGCTAGGACTGTGGTCTCCGGCCAAGGCAAGACCAGGCCAATGACAGCTGGGCGGGGGGCAGGGGTCCTCGGGGCCAGCACCCGGGGCACCCAGACCTGAGGCAGCCCCGCCCTGGCAGGGGGCAGAGAGCAAGAGTGACTGGCGGGGAGGGGGCCATGTGGCCACTTGCTCGGAAGTCGTGATGGCGTTTGCAAGCAGGCAGGTTTTCTTGACCCAGGTATGAAGGTGACTGACGGCGACGGCGGTGGTGGTGACGGTGAGATGGTGTGACTGGGGGAATTCCAGCGAAATCCAAGGGGGAGAGCCAGCAACCACGTTCCGCGGGCGGAGAGGGGCCCTCCACGGTCCAGCGCCCCCAGCTGGTCCTTCAGCTGTAAGACAGGGGTGATGCGGTGGGTAACGTGGGCGCTTCTGAGCTCACCGCTTTCCGCCGGCAAGCTTGGAAGGCGTTCCCGGTGCCCTGTGGGTCCCGCCCCGCTCTCCCCTACCCCAGGAACCGCAGGCCCCGAGTCCTGCGGTCTCCCGCTCCCGCCTCCCGGCCTTCCAGCAGGAGGTCCCCAAGGTGTACCGCCTCCAGGGGGCTCTTACTGCGGCAGGACGGAGGGCGCCCCCGACCTGTGGAAGTGGACGATCTGCCACTTGCCGTCCCGGCGGTGCCAGACGCGGGTCTCCTCCGACTGGGCTGTGCGGGGGATGCCGCCGGCGTCCAGGTACTGCGTGATGCGGATGTAGGCGATGCAGGCCGATTCGTCACCCATCAGGTGGATGTGGGGGTTCAGGATAGTGGTGTGCACGGGCTTGCTGTTCCGCGACCACACTGCAGGCGGGGCGGGGCGGGGCGGAGGAGTTGCAAGTGGGGGCCGCCGGCTGGATCCCTTCCCTTCCCCAGTCCTCAGCAACCCCCTCAGCAGAGCGCCTCCGCCGGCCTGGTCTCTGAAGCCCTCTCTGCGGCAGGGCTCAGCTACTGCGAGTCGGGGCAGAGCTTGTCAACCAGGTCCCAGCTGAGGGACAGTGCCCTTCAGGACAAGCTGCATTCTTCAAACGCGGGGAAATGGAACCTGAGAATCCTAGTATCTCAGACCTAGTAGATAGGTTGGTGGTACAGGAGTACCCCAGGGGCTTAGACCAGAGTCTCAGCTCAGATCCCAAAAGAGACCAGGGGGTGAATAGGGGGGGGGGGGGGGGGCGGACTGAGTATAAGACGCTACAGACTACGGAGGATGTGTCTCTGGGGCAGGGGACGACAGGGAGTGATAGAGCCCATGGCCAACAGCACACCACGGCCCTTTGAGGGAGGTGCTCTGTCCACAGCTTCCCTGGTGGTTGCTATGTAAGTGGGACCCATGTTGCCACACCTGATTTTTCAAGAGAATCTAGAAATCTGGACTTTTGTAATGTCTAATACCTCATTTTTAATTATTGGCTTCAAATTTAAAACATTATACCGATCACATAAAACACAGGCAGTCAGATATGCTCTTCGGGCTCCTCATTTGCCACCTCTATTCTCACGGGGCTTTCCGCCGGCAAGCTTGGAAGGCGTTCCCGGTGCCCTGTGGGTCCCGCCCCGCTCTCCCCTACCCCAGGAACCGCAGGCCCCGAGTCCTGCGGTCTCCCGCTCCCGCCTCCCGGCCTTCCAGCAGGAGGTCCCCAAGGTGTACCGCCTCCAGGGGGCTCTTACTGCGGCAGGACGGAGGGCGCCCCCGACCTGTGGAAGTGGACGATCTGCCACTTGCCGTCCCGGCGGTGCCAGACGCGGGTCTCCTCCGACTGGGCTGTGCGGGGGATGCCGCCGGCGTCCAGGTACTGCGTGATGCGGATGTAGGCGATGCAGGCCGATTCGTCACCCATCAGGTGGATGTGGGGGTTCAGGATAGTGGTGTGCACGGGCTTGCTGTTCCGCGACCACACTGCAGGCGGGGCGGGGCGGGGCGGAGGAGTTGCAAGTGGGGGCCGCCGGCTGGATCCCTTCCCTTCCCCAGTCCTCAGCAACCCCCTCAGCAGAGCGCCTCCGCCGGCCTGGTCTCTGAAGCCCTCTCTGCGGCAGGGCTCAGCTACTGCGAGTCGGGGCAGAGCTTGTCAACCAGGTCCCAGCTGAGGGACAGTGCCCTTCAGGACAAGCTGCATTCTTCAAACGCGGGGAAATGGAACCTGAGAATCCTAGTATCTCAGACCTAGTAGATAGGTTGGTGGTACAGGAGTACCCCAGGGGCTTAGACCAGAGTCTCAGCTCAGATCCCTAAAGAGACCAGAGGGTGCATAAGGTGGGGGTGGGGGGGCGGACTGAGTATAAGACGCTACAGACTACGGAGGATGTGTCTCTGGGGCAGGGGACGACAGGGAGTGATAGAGCCCATGGCCAACAGCACACCACGGCCCTTTGAGGGAGGTGCTCTGTCCACAGCTTCCCTGGTGGTTGCTATGTAAGTGGGACCCATGTTGCCACACCTGATTTTTCAAGAGAATCTAGAAATCTGGACTTTTGTAATGTCTAATACCTCATTTTTAATTATTGGCTTCAAATTTAAAACATTATACCGATCACATAAAACACAGGCAGTCAGATATGCTTTACGGGCTCCTCATTTGCCACCTCTATTCTCAACAAAAAGAACTGTGGAAACTTGAATAGTAAAACTATAAAACCTTAGGGTTGGAATTGGAGGTGGTGGTCGTGGGATGAGGCCATGGAGTTAGGGAGAAATGCACAGTTTTTGTAATCCTGACTGAACTGACAGAGCCAGCTCTCGCCAGGTGACATGGGAGCCGCCGGGACTGCTACCATCGTCATCATCACCTTGGTTCTAGGAACTCCCAATTTTATCGTCGAGATAGAAAACAAAAGCACAGAAAGACAATGGCCTAAGGAGGGGCTGGACGGGGTCACCAGGATCTTGGGCTAAGCAGAACCTTCACACCTTCCCTTAGTGCAGCCCAAATGTACCCAAATCCCACGGAGAGCTGATTCAAAATGTAGACTGCCCAGCACCAGCCCTGGAGATGCCAGCTCAGCAGTCAATAGTATTAGAAAGCTCCTCCCCCTCCCCCTCCTCTGATTCAGATGCCCAGCCAGGTTTGTAAGCCACTGATTTCCTGGAAAATGTAAAAAAAAATGTTTAGGACTTCAGAAAGCCTCCAATAGTACCTGTACCTAGATATTACTCTCGTTTAATACCCAGGCTTTGGATAAATGATCGCAAATCCCTGAGCCTTAGATATGCAGACTGAGGCTTTCACAGTTCTGGGCTCTTGCATAGTAAGAGTGAAGAGCTTTTGCACTATAAGCTTGGGAGTAACCTCACAGGTCGGAGGTCACCCCATGGTCCTCCCACAAAAGGCAAGGAGGCCTCCTTGAGCACCCTCAACAGCATTTGGGGCTGGAGGCGCTCAACACCCTCTAGCCCAATGCATCCGTTTAGCAGAGCTGGAAACTGAGGTCCAGAGGAGCAATCGGACTTGTCCAAGGCTGGGCCAGGCTCTGAAAGAAATGCAGTAGAACCTAAAGAAGTCAGACTCCAGGTGGGACTGAGTGGAGACAATCTAGGACAATTCCCAAAGGGACAAACAGAGCTTACCATAGTTGAGGGCACTGGGCCTTACCATTGTCTGCCAAGGCTGGGGTCCTGAGAGTCATTTGTAAAGCAATGGCCACCCTAGTGTGGCATCTCTTGAACACACTCCAGGCTTCCAACATCTACCCTCATGGACAGCATGGGAGAAAGGGCCAGGTCCTCCAGCAGGAGAAAGCAGGCAGGAGGGGGACTTGCCCCAGGGCAGGCAGTTACTCTGCGACTTGTTCTTTCGGGTCCTTTGATGTGACCAGCTGTTCAAGTCAAGAGTTCAGAGGCTCAGTGCCATGACGGGACTCATGCCAGGGTGCAGACCAAGGGTTTGCACAGGCTCCCGTGCTTTTTTAACCCTTGCGCATCCCCGAGTCATTAGAGCCAGCCCGGCCTGACCTCTGCTCTGGGGCCTGCGGCCTTCACTGTGGGAACCAGACAGACCAGCGCTCCCAGAGCACCCTGGGGATGGGTCAGGGAGCTCCAGGGTGAGGGGGACAGACTGTGGGGTCCAGCCACCTCTCTTCACACTCTGCCTCCATTGCTAGCCTTGGAAAAGCAGAGTTTGATTTGTCAAAGAAAATGTACCTTCCTTCTTCACAGTTTTTGGGGGATACTCTTAAGCCCTCATCCTCTGCAAGAGTCCATCAGTCTGTGTGCAGGCAGAAGAGGAGTGACAGGCTGTTTCCAGGTGAGGGCGGAGCATGGGGAAGGAAGGAGGTGCTGGAGGCAGTGGTGACCAGGTTCTGTCACCAATCTTCTGGGTTCCTTTGGACAAGTCACTTCCTCTCTCTAGACCTCAGTTTCCCCTTCTGTACAATGAAGAGCTGGACAAGCTCCAACTTCAGTTGCTTAAGTGCTGCCTTAAATTCTACCATCTAGCTATACTTACTTTATGAAAATACTTCCTTCGATCGACTCACTTTATTAATGTATATAAATTTATTTTAAAAGAAAACTTTTGTAAAACAATCATTAATGAACAACCCAGTTTCACAGAATATACTTTTAATAAGTCCAGTGAAAATGAAATCAAGTTATGTAATGTCAGCTCCATGCCCTTCTCTACAAGCCATCTGAGCCTGAAACCACTCTTTTTGATAATGAGGTGAGTTACAAAGTGGTAGGTGTTTAAGACAGACTAACCTTCACCTGAGCCTTTCCTCTGGGCGGAGCCAGACGTATTGCAAAAGAAAGGGGCCAACGTTCTCACTGTATGAACCAGTGCTGCTTCAGCAGGTGCCCCACGCACCAGGAGTCACCCAGCGCAGCATCAGTGCCTTCCCTCTGGGGGCCCAGGGTGAGCCAGGGCCTCCCTCCAGGTCCTAAGCTGCACGCGTCTAGCCCGTGTGAGCTCTGGTTTGTCCCTGTCTGACCCCTGGCCAAGGTGAGACACGGACATAGGCAGAAAGCGCCCTCGGTCAGGCCCAGCCTCAGCCCCCTGACAGCCCCGGGCTGCAAAGCTGCCAGGTCTCTCCTGCAAAGGAGAGGCCCAGGAAGGACAGACATGCGGACAGAGACCTAGACAAACAGGCAGGGCACAGCAGTGTGAGCTTGGTCTCCTCTTCCCCAGACCGCCCACCCCTGGGGGCACCTGCAGGACAGCGACCCACACACCAGCTCGTGCCCAGCTGGGGTGGCCGCAGGCATTCAGGTGACCGTAACTTGGGAGTGTACCCTGAGGGGGCTCCCTTATCTGTGGAAAGGGAATAAAGGTGTTCCCCAGGCCCTCCGAGGGTCTTGGGCAGGTGAGGACTGGGAGAGCGTGTACTCTGATCCCAGGTCCCCAGCCGCAGCCACAGCACTCAAACGGGCCAGGGTTAGGAGAGGGAACCGAGAGGAGCCAACCCCTGTCCACATGGGCTTCCTCTCCGCTGGCTCCTGAGCCGCCCCAGGGGCCCTGCCGGTCACCCTGCTGTGCCATCTGGCAGGACACGGAACAGAGCAGACAACAGGCAGCCCAGAGGGAAGGGATTGCTCACGGTTTTCAAAATAGAATCGATGGAAGTCCAGGCCCTCGACCAGGTTCCCCAGGGCCTCGGGTTCGAAGGCCGTCATCCCAGGGTCACACATCTTCCTAGGAGGAAGTCAGAGGAAAATGGCCCGACCCCAGGAAGGCGAGCCGGTGGGTCATTAATGAACAACCCAGTTTCACAGAATATACTTTTAATAAGTCCAGTGAAAATGAAATCAAGTTATGTAATGTCAGCTCCATGCCCTTCTCTACAAGCCATCTGAGCCTGAAACCACTCTTTTTGATAATGAGGTGAGTTACAAAGTGGTAGGTGTTTAAGACAGACTAACCTTCACCTGAGCCTTTCCTCTGGGCGGAGCCAGACGTATTGCAAAAGAAAGGGGCCAACGTTCTCACTGTATGAACCAGTGCTGCTTCAGCAGGTGCCCCACGCACCAGGAGTCACCCAGCGCAGCATCAGTGCCTTCCCTCTGGGGGCCCAGGGTGAGCCAGGGCCTCCCTCCAGGTCCTAAGCTGCACGCGTCTAGCCCGTGTGAGCTCTGGTTTGTCCCTGTCTGACCCCTGGCCAAGGTGAGACACGGACATAGGCAGAAAGCGCCCTCGGTCAGGCCCAGCCTCAGCCCCCTGACAGCCCCGGGCTGCAAAGCTGCCAGGTCTCTCCTGCAAAGGAGAGGCCCAGGAAGGACAGACATGCGGACAGAGACCTAGACAAACAGGCAGGGCACAGCAGTGTGAGCTTGGTCTCCTCTTCCCCAGACCGCCCACCCCTGGGGGCACCTGCAGGACAGCGACCCACACACCAGCTCGTGCCCAGCTGGGGTGGCCGCAGGCATTCAGGTGACCGTAACTTGGGAGTGTACCCTGAGGGGGCTCCCTTATCTGTGGAAAGGGAATAAAGGTGTTCCCCAGGCCCTCCGAGGGTCTTGGGCAGGTGAGGACTGGGAGAGCGTGTACTCTGATCCCAGGTCCCCAGCCGCAGCCACAGCACTCAAACGGGCCAGGGTTAGGAGAGGGAACCGAGAGGAGCCAACCCCTGTCCACATGGGCTTCCTCTCCGCTGGCTCCTGAGCCGCCCCAGGGGCCCTGCCGGTCACCCTGCTGTGCCATCTGGCAGGACACGGAACAGAGCAGACAACAGGCAGCCCAGAGGGAAGGGATTGCTCACGGTTTTCAAAATAGAATCGATGGAAGTCCAGGCCCTCGACCAGGTTCCCCAGGGCCTCAGGTTCGAAGGCCGTCATCCCAGGGTCACACATCTTCCTAGGGGGAGGAAGTCAGAGGAAAAATGGGCTGGGGTGGCTTCTTGGGTGCCCCCTCTAATCCGGGGGCCTGGACCCCAGGAAGGCGAGCCTGTGGAATCTAAGGGACGGCACCCTCCTCACGGGATCAAACAGGCCGGCGGAGGGGACAGGGCTGGCACCGACACAGTGTGAACCCTGCGGCCTGGCAGGTGCCACTGAGACTCGGAAGTCCAGGTCGTGGCTCTGCGCCTTACAGATTTGACACCCCCAGTGAGGGCCTCGCATCTCTGAGCACGAGGACCGAGCATGTCGTGTGCTATGTGCTGGGGTGCCAGCGGGGCAGACTCAGCCCGAACGCCACTCTCCAGAGGACGTCACAGCCCTGCCCAGGGCAGCAGATCCACCCCGAGCCGGCTTTCCTGATCTGTCTTCCTTGGGAGGGGAGACCTTTTCTTTCACTTTAAGTTGACTTCTGTTCACCAAGCGGATGCATCCCTGTGTATGGGGATGCATTTTGCTCCTTTAAACAAAGGTGCCTATTGTTGGTAGGAGCACTCTGGGGGTATCGCAGTGGCCTCTAACGTAAGATGAGGAAAACAGCATTCCAAGAAGGGAGGCCTGGGAGGAAGGAGCAAGGGCTTGGCCAAGGAGGCTCTGCTGTGTATTTTCAGCTCAGGGCTCCTGCTCAGGTCTGTTTTCTGGGAGACTCTAACCGCCAGATGGAGGAAGGAAAGAACCACATCCCTAGGTCTCCGGGATCTCCTGCGACACCACCTGGACCCTCCTGACGCTGACAGTGAAGCCAGGAAGCACTCCAGGACAAGTGAAGACCCCAACCTGCAGAGGGACTGAAGACAACGGCGGAGGGCCCAGCCTTGCGTGAGCTGGATGCGTGGCGAGGGCAGGGCGCCCTGCTCCTGCTCTGCCCTAAGCGCTCTGTCTGTGTGGCGCCAGACAACTGCTTCTCCACTCAGGACCTCAGGTTCTCCAGACGGATGGGCCGGCGGGGAGGGGTGTTGTGCTCAGATGTGTGGGATGCCCGGGACCCTTCCAGAGTCCTCCAAGGCGGGGGCTCTGAGCCCCGACGGCCTGGAGGACTAAGCTCTGCCCCACCCCAAGGAGCCAGTCTCCAGGTCTGCGGGCCTCTGAAGGGACTCAGAGACATCTGCTCCAGTTCCATTGTACAAGTAGGGAAACTGAGGCACAGTGAGACGAAGGGGCTTATCCAGAGTGACACGGGGTCAGACTCGGCACCAGAGGCCACACAAGTCACAGCAAGGGGTCAGAATCTAGGCTGCCAATGCCAGAGGATGTGACATCGCAGAGGTAGGAGGCTGGGGGGGTGGCGGCTTGGGGTCCACAGGAGCCCCCTCTACTTCCCTCCCTCCCTGGCTGTGTCCGCAGAGCCACTCCCAGGTCTCCCATCACTGACTCGATTCTTCCCAGGGCCAGAGGTAAACCCCATTCAACAGCACAGTTCCATGCTTTTGTGCAACCCTCCAGGGCACACGTGCACACACAGCCACGCACACTCCTATGCACGCAGTCACAAGCAGGCACGTGTGCACAGGTACATCATACTCACGTGTGCATGCAGCCTCCGTCTCAGACATGCACCGCCAAGGTGCTTGTTCCTCCAGACAATCAGCAGACTGCCGGGGCTTTATCACCCACGGCTGCTGAAACCCTCCCATGATTAGGAGCCGCCTGGCCTGCCCAGCCTTTGAGAGACAAACTCCAGTTCCTGGGGCACAGCCGTAACCAGGATCAGGCTGCCCAAGGAGCAAAGCCCAGCCAGGTTATTCCCACCTCACCTGAACCCAATAGGCAAGGGTCATTCTGCCCTTAGTTGGCAACTTCTGTCCACCAAAAAGCAGAGGTGGTACCTTCAAGCCTGGGCTTTGTCAGCTCTGGCCAAGACGCGGAGGCCTCAGCCCAGAATCCTGGCTCTCCTAGGGGTCCACAGAGGGCCTGCTTCCAGGCCAGAGCAGCAAGGCTGACTATGGGCACCAGAGGGCGCACCAGCCCAACCTTTGCACAGCCGCTTCTCCAACGGCTGGCCCAGGTGTGTCCGGGATGTCTCATCGTGCTTGTTTCGTATCCTGCTATTTTTGTGCACTCTTGCTTCGGGCCGGCGGGAGGGTGTTGTGCTCAGATGTGTGGGATGCCCGGGACCCTTCCAGAGTCCTCAAGGCGGGGCTCTGAGCCCCGACGGCCTGGAGGACTAAGCTCTGCCCCACCCCAAGGAGCCAGTCTCCAGGTCTGCGGGCCTCTGAAGGACTCAGAGACATCTGCTCCAGTTCCATTGTACAAGTAGGGAAACTGAGGCACAGTGAGACGAAGGGGCTTATCCAGAGTGACACGGGGTCAGACTCGGCACCAGAGGCCACACAAGTCACAGCAAGGGATCAGAATCTAGGCTGCCAATGCCAGAGGATGTGACATCGCAGAGGTAGGAGGCTGGGGGGGTGGCGGCTTGGGGTCCACAGGAGCCCCCTCTACTTCCCTCCCTCCCTGGCTGTGTCCGCAGAGCCACTCCCAGGTCTCCCATCACTGACTCGATTCTTCCCAGGGCCAGAGGTAAACCCCATTCAACAGCACAGTTCCATGCTTTTGTGCAACCCTCCAGGGCACACGTGCACACACAGCCACGCACACTCCTATGCACGCAGTCACAAGCAGGCACGTGTGCACAGGTACATCATACTCACGTGTGCATGCAGCCTCCGTCTCAGACATGCACCGCCAAGGTGCTTGTTCCTCCAGACAATCAGCAGACTGCCGGGGCTTTATCACCCACGGCTGCTGAAACCCTCCCATGATTAGGAGCCGCCTGGCCTGCCCAGCCTTTGAGAGACAAACTCCAGTTCCTGGGGCACAGCCGTAACCAGGATCAGGCTGCCCAAGGAGCAAAGCCCAGCCAGGTTATTCCCACCTCACCTGAACCCAATAGGCAAGGGTCATTCTGCCCTTAGTTGGCAACTTCTGTCCACCAAAAAGCAGAGGTGGTACCTTCAAGCCTGGGCTTTGTCAGCTCTGGCCAAGACGCGGAGGCCTCAGCCCAGAATCCTGGCTCTCCTAGGGGTCCACAGAGGGCCTGCTTCCAGGCCAGAGCAGCAAGGCTGACTATGGGCACCAGAGGGCGCACCAGCCCAACCTTTGCACAGCCGCTTCTCCAACGGCTGGCCCAGGTGTGTCCGGGATGTCTCATCGTGCTTGTTTCGTATCCTGCTATTTTTGTGCACTCTTGCTTCATCCCCGGATGATCCAGGGTTGATTTTTTGTGATTCCTTTGCTCCCCCACTGCTCAGTGAAGGCACAAACCCTATGGGTTCTTGCCGGCTCCTGCCCATCTGAGGTCAGAGGAAGTCCAGGCTGGCCCAGGCCCATGTGGCAGGACTGAGGAGGGGCCTGCCTCCCTCCCCTCCTTCCCAGCTCATCTCCTGAGGAGGCCTATGGTGCAGCAGAAGCCAACCCCTCTTTCCTTGGGGAATCAAAAGAGTTTGCTTGGAACTCCTTCTACAGACCAGGATTGGAGCAGGAGGAGCAACACTGAGATGCAGAAAAGTACTGTGAGCAGAAAGCTTAATGAAAGCATCAAGTCTGAAGGCAAACCAGAATGAGGCGTTCCGCCTGATTCACGGCACATGCAGTGTGAATGAATGGGGGTCAGGGACAAAGACCCCAGCATTAGCCACCAGCGCCCCGATCCCGGCAGGACATGCAGAATGGCCCAGCCGACTCACGTGTAGGACTCAAAATCTCCATTGCTGATGGCTTGATCAGCTGCTCTGTCACTTTTATGATCTCCTGTTTCCGCACTGTGAGGCAGGAGGGGACAGGAAATGACAGTGACCGCACTGACGAGGCGGCACCAGCCACTGCTCCCTGAGCCCTTGCCGTGGGCCAGCTCCTGTCCTGAGGGCTCACACTGTCTCAGCTGTCCTCCCTGGGTATCGTTGCTCCCTTTTCATGAAGAAGAAACTGAGGCCCAGAAAGGTGAAAAGGTGTGAAACCTCCCTCAACTACAAAGGGCAGCACCGGCGTCTCAGTTGGCAGCGTCTGCCTCCAAACAGCAAGCATGGTTCCGGCTCTAGCTCTGATTTGAACCTGGGTCTCAACTCCAAAGCGCTTCTCCGTCACCTTGTTTTGCCATCTGAACCCAGAATCCTGGCTCTCCTAGGGGTCCACAGAGGGCCTGCTTCCAGGCCAGAGCAGCAAGGCTGACTATGGGCACCAGAGGGCGCACCAGCCCAACCTTTGCACAGCCGCTTCTCCAACGGCTGGCCCAGGTGTGTCCGGGATGTCTCATCGTGCTTGTTTCGTATCCTGCTATTTTTGTGCACTCTTGCTTCATCCCCGGATGATCCAGGGTTGATTTTTTGTGATTCCTTTGCTCCCCCACTGCTCAGTGAAGGCACAAACCCTATGGGTTCTTGCCGGCTCCTGCCCATCTGAGGTCAGAGGAAGTCCAGGCTGGCCCAGGCCCATGTGGCAGGACTGAGGAGGGGCCTGCCTCCCTCCCCTCCTTCCCAGCTCATCTCCTGAGGAGGCCTATGGTGCAGCAGAAGCCAACCCCTCTTTCCTTGGGGAATCAAAAGAGTTTGCTTGGAACTCCTTCTACAGACCAGGATTGGAGCAGGAGGAGCAACGCTGAGATGCAGAAAAGTACTGTGAGCAGAAAGCTTAATGAAAGCATCAAGTCTGAAGGCAAACCAGAATGAGGCGTTCCGCCTGATTCACGGCACATGCAGTGTGAATGAATGGGGGTCAGGGACAAAGACCCCAGCATTAGCCACCAGCGCCCCGATCCCGGCAGGACATGCAGAATGGCCCAGCCGACTCACGTGTAGGACTCAAAATCTCCATTGCTGATGGCTTCGATCAGCTGCTCTGTCACTTTTATGATCTCCTGTTTCCGCACTGTGAGGCAGGAGGGGACAGGAAATGACAGTGACCGCACTGACGAGGCGGCACCAGCCACCGCTCCCTGAGCCCTTGCCGTGGGCCAGCTCCTGTCCTGAGGGCTCACACTGTCTCAGCTGTCCTCCCTGGGTATCGTTGCTCCCTTTTCATGAAGAAGAAACTGAGGCCCAGAAAGGTGAAAAGGTGTGAAACCTCCCTCAACTACAAAGGGCAGCACCGGCGTCTCAGTTGGCAGCGTCTGCCTCCAAACAGCAAGCATGGTTCCGGCTCTAGCTCTGATTTGAACCTGGGTCTCAACTCCAAAGTACGCTTCTCCGTCACCTTGTTTTGCCATCTGAACCCAAGCAAGGTTACCAGTGATGATCGCTACCCGCAGCCAAAAACCAGGGGCTCCGCGGTGGTCCAAACTGGGCCACTAACGAAAGGCTTAGGGCTTATTCATCCCTTAGATCTGAGTGAGTTTTTATTCCATTTGGGTACCTACAAGAACCAGGCGCTGAGCTTTCCACAACTTTCTAGGCATAATGAATCCCAGTTGTTGACACCTGGCCTCCCCTGTCCGCTGTTGAAACACCATAAACAGCGGCTGTCTTTCTGGTGGAGGATTAGACATCAATTTTCTTATTAGGTGTATGAAGTTCTGTGCCCCAGCTTTCTCATCTGTAAAATGGGGATGCTATCACTTGTCATATGTTCAGTGCTGAACAAGTAAAAAACCCAGGCTTCAGTACCAGACTGCCTTCGTATAAATCCCAGCCCAGGTCTTTACTTGCTGGGCAGCTATGGGCCACAAGGTTGTTTTCTGGTTCATCATATGGAGATGAGAGTGCCCTCATCCCAGAGTTGGTATGGGACAAGACAGTGTGCCTGAGGCAATTAAGCCCGGTACACAGCAGGTGCACACGGCAAGTGCCCCCTCCCCGTGGCTGCACCTGCTCCTCACAGCTTGAGGGTGGGGCTGGGAAGGCAAGGCCAGTTTCTGCCCATCTGACACACAAGGAAACTGAGTCTCAGCGATGAAAGACGCGGAAGCCATATGTCCTGGTTCCCTGCACGGCAATCCTACCAGAAGAAGCCTCACTCAGTTTCCCCGGGCCAGGCCCCCTTCCCTTCCTCCCCTAGGCTCAGACTCGGCCTCAGATCTGGTCAGCCAGCTGGCCGGCCGGACCGGTCTCAGGTGAGATGGGTGGACATGCTGCCCATCTCTCAGGCTGGAGCGTAGGAGAGAGACCACTCCTGGCGGACTTCATCCCTGCCCCCTCCCCACCAACTGCAGGGGCCACCCTGTCCCACCTCCTGCTGGGGAGCTCGCCTCAGGCCCAGAGGACACAGAATCACAGGGCTGCAAGAACCCTTGGAGACCAGAGACCCAGCCTCCCTACCCAGCTCAAAAACTCCAAAGCGCTTCTCCGTCACCTTGTTTTGCCATCTGAACCCAAGCAAGGTTACCAGTGATGATCGCTCCCCAGCCAAAAACCAGGGGCTCCGCGGTGGTCCAAACTGGGCCACTAACGAAAGGCTTAGGGCTTATTCATCCCTTAGATCTGAGTGAGTTTTTATTCCATTTGGGTACCTACAAGAACCAGGCGCTGAGCTTTCCACAACTTTCTAGGCATAATGAATCCCAGTTGTTGACACCTGGCCTCCCCTGTCCGCTGTTGAAACACCATAAACAGCGGCTGTCTTTCTGGTGGAGGATTAGACATCAATTTTCTTATTAGGTGTATGAAGTTCTGTGCCCCAGCTTTCTCATCTGTAAAATGGGGATGCTATCACTTGTCATATGTTCAGTGCTGAACAAGTAAAAAACCCAGGCTTCAGTACCAGACTGCCTTCGTATAAATCCCAGCCCAGGTCTTTACTTGCTGGGCAGCTATGGGCCACAAGGTTGTTTTCTGGTTCATCATATGGAGATGAGAGTGCCCTCATCCCAGAGTTGGTATGGGACAAGACAGTGTGCCTGAGGCAATTAAGCCCGGTACACAGCAGGTGCACACGGCAAGTGCCCCCTCCCCGTGGCTGCACCTGCTCCTCACAGCTTGAGGGTGGGGCTGGGAAGGCAAGGCCAGTTTCTGCCCATCTGACACACAAGGAAACTGAGTCTCAGCGATGAAAGACGCGGAAGCCATATGTCCTGGTTCCCTGCACGGCAATCCTACCAGAAGAAGCCTCACTCAGTTTCCCCGGGCCAGGCCCCCTTCCCTTCCTCCCCTAGGCTCAGACTCGGCCTCAGATCTGGTCAGCCAGCTGGCCGGCCGGACCGGTCTCAGGTGAGATGGGTGGACATGCTGCCCATCTCTCAGGCTGGAGCGTAGGAGAGAGACCACTCCTGGCGGACTTCATCCCTGCCCCCTCCCCACCAACTGCAGGGGCCACCCTGTCCCACCTCCTGCTGGGGAGCTCGCCTCAGGCCCAGAGGACACAGAATCACAGGGCTGCAAGAACCCTTGGAGACCAGAGACCCAGCCTCCTTACCCAGCTACTGGGGACACAGAAGCCTGGTAAATGATGCCGCCTGCCCAGGGACACAGAACGCTCTGCGCTGGCTCCCAGTCCAGGGCCTTTCCCGTCAGAACCCGGGAGCTCCGACACACACCCTGTCACCTTGGGTCAGCGGGCCTGTCTCTTCCCCAGCTCAAGTCTTTGGTATGAGCTCCGCGGAGGCTCGCTGGTCCCCGGCGCAGGCCTGGCCCGCAGGCGTTCGTTACAGTGTTGGCCCATGCCGGTGCTCAAGCGCGGAGCTGGAGGCCTCCCAGCACAGCTTCACGTGGTGCTCGCCCCCTCTTCCGAGTTGAGCTCCAGCCACACTGGAGGTGGCAGGGGAAACCGTGTGCTCTGGGCCTGTGCAGCAACAAAGCCAGCATCACCGGCTCCCCGCCCCGTGCCCCTCGGGGCAGGCCTGGCTGCCCAGCACAGCGCACGGTGAGTGCTCAGTGCACGTGGGCATCACAGGAGTCACGGCCTCCAGTGCCAGCCACCACAGTGGGCCACGCAGCCTTTACCTGCGGGCTCCGCGAAGAACCACCAGGGCTGGGACCGAGCCTGTCTCAAACCACGAGCTCCCCCAGGCACCCCTGGGGCCTCTTCTGGGGCTCGGACAGGGGCGGCGTGAGGAAATGAGCAGATGAACCAAGTCAGGGTCTGGGACCGCTCTTCCCTGTTCCTGGAATTGCTCAAGTTGCCTAGTGGCCTCTTGTTCCTCGGAGCCAACAGCCCAGCTTCCTGGTCAAGCTGGAGACTGAGGAGGGGGAGAAACCCACCTCTACCAGATGATCTCTCATTCAAGTGGCTCCCGTGTGGAACCAGGGTGACCATCCACAGCGAACCCACAGGCTGCTGGCGAGCCCTGGGACCCGGGCCACCGACCCTGCCTTCTCTGCATGGCTTTGCGTACCCTTCCCACTTGACCTTCTACGAGCCTCTGCTTCACAAGCTGTCTTCCGTGGGCTGCTCCTCCCCATGGCCTCAGAGAGGCCAGTCCAGTGGTCACGGGCATAGATTCTGGAGCCAGAGCCCCTGAGTCTGGGCCCTGGCCCTGTGACTCAGTAACTAAGTGCCCTTGGGCAAGCTACTTCCCCCTGCCTCAGTTTCCCGTATGTATAATGGAGCTACTAAGAGCACTTACCTCATAGGGTGGTTCTGAGGGGTTTAGTTAAGAATATTTCAATAAAAATAACTAACACCCATATGGTCCTCACTCAGAACCAGCTACTGTTTCAAGCCCTCTATATCAAGTCATTTCTGTGAATAATGATGCATTATGTAAGGCACTGAGAGCAGCACTGGGCGCTCCACAAGTGAGGGCCGTCACTGTCCTCAGTGGAGAGCTCTGAACTGGAAGATCCCCCTGAGGACAGCCCCTAGCCCGGGCCAGGGCACTTTCCAGCAGCCAGATATGTGATGCTTCAGTTTTGGTTGGAGCTTTGGGGACTGCATCCTGCCTGGTATGCCACCATACTGCTGGAGAGATTTTTCCATTTGCACCCACCTCCTTCTTCTAAGTTGAAATCTCCCCCTAAAAGCCCCTTAGTTACTGGGACCCTGCAGGGTGCACCTGCTCATTCAGACTCCATACTTTCCATCTACCAGCCTCCTCTTAGGGTGAAAGCTCCTGGCGTATGTGATTTGCAGGATCTGATTCAAGCTATCTCTCTACTCTTACAGGGTACTTAAGCTGTCAGATGTTTCTCTGAGTATGAGCACACAGTCCTTGATGTGGCTTGAACAGTGCAGAACTCCAAGTCAGGGTCTGGGACCCCCCCAATTGCTCAAGTTGCCTAGTGGCCTCTTGTTCCTCGGAGCCAACAGCCCAGCTTCCTGGTCAAGCTGGAGACTGAGGAGGGGGAGAAACCCACCTCTACCAGATGATCTCTCATTCAAGTGGCTCCCGTGTGGAACCAGGGTGACCATCCACAGCGAACCCACAGGCTGCTGGCGAGCCCTGGGACCCGGGCCACCGACCCTGCCTTCTCTGCATGGCTTTGCGTACCCTTCCCACTTGACCTTCTACGAGCCTCTGCTTCACAAGCTGTCTTCCGTGGGCTGCTCCTCCCCATGGCCTCAGAGAGGCCAGTCCAGTGGTCACGGGCATAGATTCTGGAGCCAGAGCCCCTGAGTCTGGGCCCTGGCCCTGTGACTCAGTAACTAAGTGCCCTTGGGCAAGCTACTTCCCCCTGCCTCAGTTTCCCGTATGTATAATGGAGCTACTAAGAGCACTTACCTCATAGGGTGGTTCTGAGGGTTGAGTTAAGAATATTTCAATAAAAATAACTAACACCCATATGGTCCTCACTCAGAACCAGCTACTGTTTCAAGCCCTCTATATCAAGTCATTTCTGTGAATAATGATGCATTATGTAAGGCACTGAGAGCAGCACTGGGCGCTCCACAAGTGAGGGCCGTCACTGTCCTCAGTGGAGAGCTCTGAACTGGAAGATCCCCCTGAGGACAGCCCCTAGCCCGGGCCAGGGCACTTTCCAGCAGCCAGATATGTGATGCTTCAGTTTTGGTTGGAGCTTTGGGGACTGCATCCTGCCTGGTATGCCACCATACTGCTGGAGAGATTTTTCCATTTGCACCCACCTCCTTCTTCTAAGTTGAAATCTCCCCCTAAAAGCCCCTTAGTTACTGGGACCCTGCAGAGTGCACCTGCTCATTCAGACTCCATACTTTCCATCTACCAGCCTCCTCTTAGGGTGAAAGCTCCTGGCGTATGTGATTTGCAGGATCTGATTCAAGCTATCTCTCTACTCTTACAGGGTACTTAAGCTGTCAGATGTTTCTCTGAGTATGAGCACACAGTCCTTGATGTGGCTTGAACAGTGCAGAATCTCAGGCCTAGGGTATCACTCTCTATCCTCTCCCCAGCTGTGGACATTCTACCTCTATTAATGCAGCCTGAGACAGTGTCTAACTTGACCTTCAGCCACACAGGACACCAAGTATGCCAATGGTTAAAGCCTAGCGGGCAGGAACGTCCCTCGCTTCATTCTCTGGGACCAAAGGTCCACGGCTCTGCTGCTCTTCAGATCTGGAGAAATTCACTCTGGCTCTGAGCCACTCTCATGCCCTCAGCAGACCCACTGCCTTCTGAAAGATTCATCTAGCAGCTTCTCAGTAGCAACTCCTGGCATTCTTCATCTTCCAGGTGTTCACCCAGACTTCAAAAGTATCTCCTCATAGATGGGAAAGCTGAAGCCCCCAGAGAGGTTAAGGCACTTTCTCAAGGTCACACAGCAGGCAGAGGCTGAGACGAGATCAGCATTCCCAGATATTTCCCAGAATGTCTCCAGATTTGGAGGCAGCTCTCTGGGTTGGAGAAGAAACTGAATTTTCAAGGAGCAGAACAGGAAGAGGAAGGTGGTGGGGAGGAAGCCTAGAGCCCCGTGCAGCTCTGAGGGTGAGAGACCTGTATATCAACCTGAGGGGCTCTGAAATATTCATGTCCCTTCTTTGCTCAGGGGAAATGTTCCTTGGAGGATGACATTTCTAATTAACTTTAATGTTAGATCGCAATCCACCACACCAGTCCTCAGTGGAGAGCTCTGAACTGGAAGATCCCCTGAGGACAGCCCCTAGCCGGGCCAGGGCACTTTCCAGCAGCCAGATATGTGATGCTTCAGTTTTGGTTGGAGCTTTGGGGACTGCATCCTGCCTGGTATGCCACCATACTGCTGGAGAGATTTTTCCATTTGCACCCACCTCCTTCTTCTAAGTTGAAATCTCCCCCTAAAGCCCCTTAGTTACTGGGACCCTGCAGAGTGCACCTGCTCATTCAGACTCCATACTTTCCATCTACCAGCCTCCTCTTAGGGTGAAAGCTCCTGGCGTATGTGATTTGCAGGATCTGATTCAAGCTATCTCTCTACTCTTACAGGGTACTTAAGCTGTCAGATGTTTCTCTGAGTATGAGCACACAGTCCTTGATGTGGCTTGAACAGTGCAGAATCTCAGGCCTAGGGTATCACTCTCTATCCTCTCCCCAGCTGTGGACATTCTACCTCTATTAATGCAGCCTGAGACAGTGTCTAACTTGACCTTCAGCCACACAGGACACCAAGTATGCCAATGGTTAAAGCCTAGCGGGCAGGAACGTCCCTCGCTTCATTCTCTGGGACCAAAGGTCCACGGCTCTGCTGCTCTTCAGATCTGGAGAAATTCACTCTGGCTCTGAGCCACTCTCATGCCCTCAGCAGACCCACTGCCTTCTGAAAGATTCATCTAGCAGCTTCTCAGTAGCAACTCCTGGCATTCTTCATCTTCCAGGTGTTCACCCAGACTTCAAAAGTATCTCCTCATAGATGGGAAAGCTGAAGCCCCCAGAGAGGTTAAGGCACTTTCTCAAGGTCACACAGCAGGCAGAGGCTGAGACGAGATCAGCATTCCCAGATATTTCCCAGAATGTCTCCAGATTTGGAGGCAGCTCTCTGGGTTGGAGAAGAAACTGAATTTTCAAGGAGCAGAACAGGAAGAGGAAGGTGGTGGGGAGGAAGCCTAGAGCCCCGGTGCAGCTCTGAGGGTGAGAGACCTGTATATCAACCTGAGGGGCTCTGAAATATTCATGTCCCCTTCTTTGCTCAGGGGGAAATGTTCCTTGGAGGATGACATTTCTAATTAACTTTAATGTTAGATCGCAATCCACCACACCAGCTGCTATTCTCACTGAGTAAGAAGACTTAACACATTAACACCAGAAAAGGGTTCTCTGGAAAGAAGAACCTGGAGGAGGTTCAGGGCTCCTCTCTCCTGCCTAACAGGGGGGAAGCTCCTGGTTGGGCCAGCATGTCTTCCCCCAGACATGGCCCTTTACACATGTGGACACTGAGGCAGGGAGCGGGCTTCCAGTCCTACCAGTGACAACACTGACATGCCCTTTCTCTTCTCTGGGCCTCAGCCTTCTCTCTTTCGTTTATGTATGTATTTCTGACTGTGCTCTGTGGCACGTGGGATCTTAGTTCCCTGACCACAGATTGAACCCGTGCTCCCTGCAATAGCAGCGTGGAGCCTTAACCACTGGACCACCGGGGTAGTTTCTTCCTCCCCTCTTTCCAAGGGACATAAGTGAGCTAAACTTCAAGACTTCGCAAAGGTTCCCGCCCTGGCATCTCTAAAGCAGAGGATAATGACTGTAAATGTCAGGCCTCAGGGACACAACCCAGAGCTGTTACCTCTGGTGGAAAATGTCTCTAACAGGACACATTTCACATTGATAGTGCATACAAACTTTACATTCTACTCCAAACATTTCTCTCTTTAACATAGAAATATTTATCTTCAAATAATCTTTGAGTAAAACTGATGCTTCTGGAAAATGTCATGTCATTTCCGGTCATTCACCCATAAGCTCCAGTTTAAAAGAAAAGAAATTAAGCTTTATTAACAGTGACCGCAGGCCAGGACCTGGGCAAGCACTTTAGACACGGCCTCTCGTCTCACCTGCACAGCAGTCCTCTCAGCTTGGTACTATCAGCACCATCTTTTTACTGTTAAGGAAACAGAGGCTCAGAGAGGTTTGAGAAGTTGTCTAAGGTCACCCAGCAAATGGACTCCAGTTAAGAATCACAGAGCCAATTTGCCTCCACAGACCCTGTCTGCTCTGAGACCTGGATTATGAGGCTACAACCTGTCTCTTCAAAACTGCCAGCACCTAACTCTTACCCATGGGAGGGGTAGCCTCAAAGACAGCGAACATCTCAGAAACACCCTCTCTCGACCCAGCACAAACCTATGGGGTCAGAAGCCACCGGGGCCGGACCAGGAGTATGGTTAAAACTCGTGCTTGAGGCGTTGAGAATGCTGGCCAGACCCCCAGGAATTCTTCAAGATAGTGCATTTTGAAGGTTATTCCTCGTGCCATCGTGGAAGCTTGATTTGCTCTGGCACCAGGGGATGTGATGGTGTGACCTCCCCCCGACCCCCCAGGCCCAGCTGGGAATGACCAGAGACGGACGCACACAGGGCGGGGCCGCTCTTCAAAACATCCTGGTAAGTCCAGAGGCCATCACAGTGTTTAGTGTGGCAAAAGTGCCTGAAATCAGCCTGAATGCCAACTGTACAGAATACGTATTTCATAAGAAGACGCTCTTTTCCCCATGGCTGTTTTCTTTTAGAAGCAAGTCATCTAAACTCCTGAAAATGTCTCCTCTGGCACCGCTGGGGTCTCCCCAGGTCGGTGCTGTTTTTCTGAATTTCAGAGCCTCCCCAGGCATCGCTGACACACGGCCGAGTGTAAGAACCCCCAGCCTGGCGGGTCTCTCTGTAGTGAGGGAAGCAGGGCCAGGGACAGCCAGAACAGTCCTAACTCCTCTGAGGACCGGGCGCCCGCTGGGCAGACGTCAGCGCTCCACCCGCCCTCCTCAAGCTCCAAGCATACTTTCCACCCGGCAGGCCCTGGAGCCACACTGCTGGGGTTCATAACCTAACTGTACCTTGTATGAGCTTTGGGACTTGGGGCAAATTCATTCAACCCCTCAGTTACCGGGCCGTTGAATGGAGTTAATCACAGTGTCTACTTCCTACGCTTGTTGTAAAGCTCAGGGAAGTATCAAGCCCTTGAAACAGGCCGAGCCCACAGCGAGCGCCCCATAAAGGCAGCCACCAATCCTACTGCCATCCGATCATTTCCGCTCTGACCATCAGGTCACAGTTCTCCGGGGTCTTGCTCTGCTCCCTCTTTCATCTGGGACTTGTGAGGACTATTAGCCACTGGCTACAATAGCCCCTGCATTTTAGGTGCATCTCCCCGCCCCAACTCCAGCTAGATGGAACCCGTGGCCCCTGCACTGGAAGTGGGAAGTCTCAGCCACTGGACCACCAGGAAGTCCTTGGGTTGGTCTTCGGCAATGTGTCCCACATTCCAGTCTGTCGAACTTTCTATATTTGTGCTTGCCCTTCCTTTACTTCAAGTTTTTAAAAATCAACTTGTCTTTTTTAAAAGTTTCAAAAACAAACAAAAATTTCAAAAGCACTTCAAAAGAAAAATGCAGTCGACTACAATACATTTATGACTTGACTATGTTAAATTATTGTTTTCTAACCCATGTTAAAGTCAAGATATAATCGCTGCCGTAAGAAAAGTCCATCCAGGTACCACTAGCAGGTCAGGAACCCAACACAGGGAGGCACTGGCCTACAGTGGACCCGGCCTAGGGAGCAGACTCTTTTAAGAGAAACCAGGACACAGAGGTGGCCCTGGGGCCCCTCCAGGCTGGAGGCTGTGAGGGAAGGGGGCCTGGGGGCCCCGCTGCTGAAGGCAAGATCCCTCCTACCTTTGGTGTCTTCATCCTCAATGGTGGTGTTGGTGCTCTCTGAAGATTCCTGCCAAGAGAAGAACATGGGAGGTGGTGAGGCCTGCCTGCTGAGCAGAGAGAGCTGCGGTCAGTTGGGGGCTGCCCCAGCTGCCTGATGCTGCGGCCCCGTTTCCATCAGCCTCATCAGCCCTGCCATCCAGACGCTGCACTAGAAATCCCATCAGACTTCCGCGCCTACGGAGGGGACGGGCCCGGCTGCGCAGCCCACTGGTGGTGGGGAGGGAGTGAGAAGGAAGGACGCGCGGAGAGCCCTGGCCTTTCTGCAAAGGCTGAGGGGGTGGGTCCCGAGCCCTGTCTGCTTGAGGTTAGCAGAGAAGGGGTGTGGAGGGCAGAGAGGCACGTGGTGGCCACAGGATGGGGAAGGAGAACACACAGTGGCAGAGAGGAAGAGAGAGGGGGGAGGCCCAGTGGGAGAGAGCCTGGGCTTTTCAGGAGAGAAAATCCACACGACTGAGGGAGACAGCAATGGAGGCAGAAGAAGAGGGTGCGGGCCACCATGCCACCACAGGAGCCCCTGGACGGAGGCAGGGGCAGGTGGCTCCTCTGCCACCGGCGGGCCTGGGCTGCCTCACAGAAGCTCAAGAAGGGCCTCTACAGTGTCCACTCCTTTGGCCAAACCAAGCCTCCCAGTGGCCACGGCCAGCACAAACCAAGCCCTAAGCTGAGTTCCAGAGCCGAGGGTGGGGAGGAGCGAGAAGCCACGGGCTGGATGTGGGATGGGGTTCAAATCAACCTTTGCCCCCGAGGGAGTTCCCGGGTCTGCTGGCAGGCTTCTGGCCTGGATCGTGAAGTTGGAGGTGTCAACAGAAACACGCCAACAACACACACACACAACACACATATTGTCACACGAGGCACACGTACCAAGCACGCCCTGAGCCCCCTCTCCCCGCCCCGGGTTCCCAGTGCAGCCGGCAGGAGGGAGGCAGGAGCGAGGCCCAGGATTTACCGGCGTTTGGGAGACGGCAGACACTCACCATTAACTGAACGCTGGAACTGGACTTTCTTTTCTGGAAAAACAAGGAGAAGAGATGGGACAGGAAAAGACACAGCGTGAAAACGGCAGGGAGCAGAGAAACGAACAACAGCGGGGGGTTGAAGGAGGATGGGCCTCGGGGTCATCCTCTGTGGTCCCTTGCCAGCCCCGGTATCGGGACGAGGAGGCGGGGCCGGTCCTCTCTAGCCTGGGGGTCTGAGGCCTCACACACAGCTGCCTGGGTCTCAACAATCCGACCACCAAGCTCCAGGCCAAGCCTCTCTTGGACCAGGGCTCCCCATATGCCAAACTCCAATGTGGAAGCAAATCCTGGGCCTCAGACACTACTTGCCTAACGTCTCCAGAATCCAAAGTTCTTGGAGGACCAAAAGATGCTCAAGTCTGGAGACGAGGCCCAGTGTCTCCTCCTAGACTCTCCTTATGTGTCTGCTGAAAGGACCCCATTCCTGGGTTCACAGTCCCTCAGGAAGTTTGTCCGAAATATACCTAACTAGGCCCCTCTCAGGAGTCTCTGGTAACTAGGTCTGGGCCGGAGCCCAGCCACAATCTTGGGCTGTCTCTTCAGCCTAGTCTAGCTTTGGAGGGATTTGGCGTGTCCCCTGTGGGAATCAAGGGAAGGAGAGAGGAACACGTAACTTATCTTCTCCTTCTTCCAGCTCTAAGCTTGGAGTCTTGAAGACTCACAGTCTTCCGAGGCTGCAGGTCGAGACTGACCCTTGCACCACACAGCTGGGAAACTGGGGCCCAGACACGAGGAGCGCTCCGCCCAAGGCAGCCCAGCTAGCTCGTAGCAAAGAGGCTGGAACCGCCGCTGCAGGCCCTCTGCCCTGTCTAGGTCTCCAGGCACCCACAGCCTGATGGCTCTTCAACCTGGTAGCCCTGACACCTGAGCGGCCTGAGCCTGCGCCCCTTGCTGCTCTGTGCGGAGAGCAGAGGGGAGACGTGAGATGCCCTCCAGGTAGGCCTTTGCCAGAGGGAGGCTCTGGATAGTCTCTGAGGGTCCTTGGGGTCATTCTGGGCTTTCTGACTCCAAGATTCCGAAGCCTCTGAGTGCCAGGAGCCTGAGATCATGTCCCTCCATGCAGGACCTCTGCAGAGGGGGCCAGGGTGGCTCACCAGGCATATCCAGTGTCGATGCTCACAACCTTTGCCTCTGCCCCAGCTGGCCCGGGCAGCGTGACTTCCGCAGCCAGCAGCCAGTCCCTCCTCGCTCCCTTCTCCCCCCCTTCCCTCTCCTCCTAGTGCCGGCTTCACTCCTGGCTGGAGCCAGGCCAGGCACAGTGCGTGTGGGACGGGCCAGGCCCACACAGCTCGGCTGTCAGCGGAAACCTGAGGAGTGGCGAGGGGGCCAGGAGGTTCCAGGCGGGACACGAGGAGGGGACACAGAGCAGAGACTGCATCAGATTCGGACATACAGTGACAGGATGGGACATGGAAGAGGTGTCAGGACGCACGACGGGACACCAACGGGGCAGTGAGTGGGGTTGAGGGGTGGAGCAGCAGCCCCTCTCATGGAGGCAGGGGCCTAGGCGTGGCTGGGATGGGGGCATCGCTTCTTGGTAATAGAAAGACTCAAGTTTTCCTGAATCACAAAATGATGATGGCTGCTAAGAATAGCCCCACACGGACCAGCATGTTCATTTCGTTTCAAAGGGGGATTGTCACCAAAAGTAGAGTCACATCTCTTAGAACCACATGGAGAACATGGTTCTAAGGCTGTCAAGGATGGTAGAAACGGGTAATGGTCAAAGTTCGCCTTGAAAAGCCCTTGGAAGCCCATACGGTACTGTGCTGTGTCACAGCTTGGAGTCCGACCAGCCAGTGTCCCCACCAGCGCTAGAATCAATGACTGGAATCAGCGAATGTCTCGAGGGTCCAGGATGGAAGAAGAACCTGTATTTCCCACTTTGGCCAAGCACGTGTTCGTTACCAGAGCATCACACTGTGACTCCTCCAGACCCACCCCAGTGGGAGCCCCCCACCAGCCACCAAAATCAGCACTTCTCCTCTCGCACAGATGATGAGCTGATGGCCCAGATTCCCCAGGGAGGGAACAGCGGGGCCCAGGCTCAAACCCCTGCCTTCTTGACTTGAGGTCCAATTTCAGTCATAGTAAAAACATGAATGGATATCAACAACATCTTGCAGGGCCAGACTCCCCAAATCCTGGGCCAAGCCCCCTGGGTCACCCCCATCTTCCGGCTGGATATCCCCCTTCTTCATCCCGAGCCAGGGGAGGAGGCCAAGCTGCAGAGAAAGGGTCGGGCCAGGAACGGCCTTTGTGTGTCTCTTCCTCCATAGTCAGGCCACCCTGAAGAGTCACCTGAAATCTGTCCTGCACGACAGGAAGCAGCGGCACTCTCTTCAGTCGTGCCCACAGGAAGAGCCCTGCCATGCTATAGGATGTCCTCGCTCTCAGACAGCCTCCAACTCCTGGCCGCGCCCAGAGGGAAGCCAGACCAGGAGCCCACGACCTGGCCTGAAGAAGGCCCTGACCAAGACTTTGCTGGGGCTACTCCCAAGCACCAAGCAAACCTTGGCAGCCCTCCCTTGGCCTCTCTCCCTCCCACTACCAGGGCCCCAGCCCACCAGCACCTATGGCCTCTGCCTCATGTCCCCTAGACAGGACTTTTCCCAGAGAACCTAACGCCCCCACTATCTACACACTAGGGCCAGATTGAGCCCCAGCTGCTCCACACCTGCCTCCGGCCCACACTGCACAGTCTCCCCATCACCCTCTCTAATTGGGAGGGGAGGGCTGACTCATGAGTAACCCCAAACAGCAGGTACACCAAAACTCAGTCCTGGATTCCATTACAGCATTTGGGAAGGATGTGTGTCAACTTCATAAATTGGGCTGGCTTTAGATCTGTGGTCTCCAAATATTTTCTTGAGCAAACCTCAAAAGAAATCTTACCGAGAAGTCCAACACACAAAGCAGACAAGACGCTACCCCTGACTAGCATCTCATAAGTGGGTATCACACACCAGTTCCATGCCAAGTCTTCAGTACACAGTATCTCAGTTCATCCTCACAAACAGCCCTGGGAGGTGGGAGATCCTCTCCACCCATTGCATGAATGAAGAAACAAACCCAGGAGATTCGAGTAACAGGCTATAAGTTCACCCAAACTCTCCCAACCACTGAGATGGGTGGTCCTCGGAGGTGTTCTGGCTGAAGTGGGTGAGAAAGCCCCAGACTTTCTCTGCTCCATCTCCCCCTTTCCAATCCCTCCCCGTCCGCTGCCAGAGACGCCTCCAAGAAGCTTTGGGCTCCAAGGAGTTCCATTTGAAAATCACGGGGTGTGACTGATAACCAAATAATTACATATTCCTCAAGTACCCAAGATGTGAAGGGAAATGATTTTTTTTTCTTAATTGTTTTTAAAGCTGAAATCTTGGAAACCATGGAGTTCACATCTTCCCCCAACTCCACCGTTGTACTTACGGGGAGACTCAAGCCTCCAGAAGGCTAAAAGCAGAGAGAAGGCCCATATCTGGCCTCAGGCAAACAGCCCGATCCCCTCCATGAAACCCCTGGCCGCCCAGAGGGAAGCCAGACCAGGAGCCCACGACCTGGCCTGAAGAAGGCCCTGACCAAGACTTTGCTGGGGCTACTCCCAAGCACCAAGCAAACCTTGGCAGCCCTCCCTTGGCCTCTCTCCCTCCCACTACCAGGGCCCCAGCCCACCAGCACCTATGGCCTCTGCCTCATGTCCCCTAGACAGGACTTTTCCCAGAGAACCTAACGCCCCCACTATCTACACACTAGGGCCAGATTGAGCCCCAGCTGCTCCACACCTGCCTCCGGCCCACACTGCACAGTCTCCCCATCACCCTCTCTAATTGGGAGGGGAGGGCTGACTCATGAGTAACCCCAAACAGCAGGTACACCAAAACTCAGTCCTGGATTCCATTACAGCATTTGGGAAGGATGTGTGTCAACTTCATAAATTGGGCTGGCTTTAGATCTGTGGTCTCCAAATATTTTCTTGAGCAAACCTCAAAAGAAATCTTACCGAGAAGTCCAACACACAAAGCAGACAAGACGCTACCCCTGACTAGCATCTCATAAGTGGGTATCACACACCAGTTCCATGCCAAGTCTTCAGTACACAGTATCTCAGTTCATCCTCACAAACAGCCCTGGGAGGTGGGAGATCCTCTCCACCCATTGCATGAATGAAGAAACAAACCCAGGAGATTCGAGTAACAGGCTATAAGTTCACCCAAACTCTCCCAACCACTGAGATGGGTGGTCCTCGGAGGTGTTCTGGCTGAAGTGGGTGAGAAAGCCCCAGACTTTCTCTGCTCCATCTCCCCCTTTCCAATCCCTCCCCGTCCGCTGCCAGAGACGCCTCCAAGAAGCTTTGGGCTCCAAGGAGTTCCATTTGAAAATCACGGGGTGTGACTGATAACCAAATAATTACATATTCCTCAAGTACCCAAGATGTGAAGGGAAATGATTTTTTTTTCTTAATTGTTTTTAAAGCTGAAATCTTGGAAACCATGGAGTTCACATCTTCCCCCAACTCCACCGTTGTACTTACGGGGAGACTCAAGCCTCCAGAAGGCTAAAAGCAGAGAGAAGGCCCATATCTGGCCTCAGGCAAACAGCCCGATCCCCTCCATGAAACCCCTGGCAGACCAAAGCCAGGGGCCTGAGACTCTAAATGCCACTGTGAACCAAGCCATGAGGCCACCAGCCTACCTGGGTGGCTGTATTTGGACAGCATCCCACACCTTCCAGTGTCCTGGGCACAGCCCAACCCTGGGGCTCTGGCCAGGCAGGGCTCTGAGCCCAGAAAAAGGCAGGGTCTCAAGAGAGGAGAACCCACAAGGCAAGCCAGTGGCAGGGGAGGAGGGAGTTGCAGAAAGCAGGGATCAGGCCCCAGAGAGCAGAGGGAAAAGAGAGAGGAGGAAAGGAGGGTTGGGGGTGTGGAGAGAAACAGCTCGGGGCTCGGGGTGGGGACAGGATAAGCCTGGGGCGGGGTGGAGGAGGGTTGAGGGGAGGAGGGGATTCTTAGCACTGAACCAGCAGGCCTTGATGGGGATGGGTACCTCTGGATGTCAAAGCTGAGAGGACTGCCTCTCCAGCCCCTGCAGGCTTTGTATGCTGGACCGGGCCGTGCACTGGGTCAGGGGCCCATTCCAGCCAGCCCACACTTGGGAAAGAGGCGGTCACCCCTCATGACATCTCCGTCCCACTTTCCACCCTCTCACTCACCAGTCCTCCAGAATCACAGAAGTCTCCTTTAACGTGCCCGTATGCCCACCCCAACCGAGAGCCCCCTGCCTCTCCCACCTTCTTTCAGCCCTCCCCTCCCCCACCTACCTCCCCACCACACCGTGCTGGTGGGAGGGTGGGCACCGAAGCCCAGGTCTCTGGGTTTGGGGATCCCAGGCTGCATGGGTGAGTGCATCTGCCCAGAACCCCATCAGCAAGGCCTGGCGTTCACCCCAGCTCTGTAAGCCGGGCCCCGCGGGTGGAAGCGCAGCCAGAGGCAGGCCCCGCTGGGCTGGCTAGGGCTTACCTTCACACCATCGTTCTTCTTGTTTCCTCCACTCTTCCCGCCTGCGGAGGAGAAAAAGTAGAGGGTTATCAACACCAGGCAGGGCACCAGGGCCCACAGGGCGAGGAAGAGCAACATCCGCGGGCCGCGGTGGGCACAGGGCCACAGCAGCGGTGTGAGGAGACCTCCTCCCTGTGCTCCTCTTTCTTCCTGGGTGGCCCTGGGGCTGCCGGTGGTCCCCCGCGTGGGCGTGGGCCTGGGTTCCCCCCAGCTCTCAGCAGTCTCAGGCGTGACCCTCTGGCTCCATGGGTGGAGGGAGGTGCCCAATGTGTCTCGGGACCGTGGGATCGCCGTTTCAGTCTGGGGATTCCCTCTAGATCCTGGTCACTACCCGTGCTGGCGGTGGCCAACCCGGAGGCTCGGCTGCCCAGCCTGGGGGCTGGATGCTCCCTCCCCGCCCCAGGCCTGCTCTAATTTTAGCCCCACGCTGCTGCGGAGGTCATGTGTCAGCCCTGCCTACTCACTCTGGACAGCTGCGAGCTGAATTTTGCTGGTGATAAGGAGCAGATGCCCCCTGTTCCTCTGGGGCCCACCCCAGCCAGAGCACCCATCTCCCACAGAGGCCTCCCTGTCCTCAAACTCCAGAGCCCCACGCTGGGGCTGGCTCTCTCCCTGGTGGCCAGGACAGGCGGAGCACAGGTCTCAGGGAGGCCCCACCTGGCATTTCCCATTTCCTTCCTTCTCACCTCCTGGCCAGAGCCCTTGCCGAGGGCACCAGTCAGGACAAGGCACCAATGCCCAGCCCGGCACAGCCTCACATCTGGCTGCTGCAGACCTCAAGCAGATGGTCTTAAATTAAATGAGACACAGCACTTGACGTATATGTACTTGACGCTCAGTAAACAGCAGCCACGATGAGTCCTTTACCTGGTGAAAGTGAACTGAGGAGAGGGGAGATGAACATGGATGCCCCAGAAGCGTGGAGGGATGGGGCTCACGGCTGGTGCAGCTCCCCAGCTGTCCTCACAGGCCCACCTATGACCCCTCAGGGGCTCCTGTGCCTTTTTTCCCTGTTGCCAAGCTTCCCCCTTGCAAAGCAAGCGACGGGGTGGGGAGCAGAGGGGCCCTCTGGATTCCAAAGCCGAGAGGAGTAACTGTCCGTCCTCCACAGGCTCTGTGGGCTGGCCCAGGATGCACAGGGAGTAAGGGGAGGACATGCTCCTCATGCCTCCAGGGGGCCTCTCTCACTCCAGCCCACTGCGACAGGACTGCGCGTCCCCTGAGGCCACATATTCTGATGTTCAAGTCAGAAATCTGGGATCTTCTATGAAATCTTCTGGTTTGTAAATGCTGGAATCTCCTGTCCCCCCTCCCCTGATTTTTTTAAAAACCCCACTGCCCACCCACCCCCACCCACTCCAGGCACATAGAGAGCAAGGGCATAACAGGGAGAGAGTGCTCCATTTTGTGAGCGTTGGACTAGGGCGCCCAGGGGCCCTTCCACTGTTAAAATAGACTCTGACTGCCTGGGCGACTCATCTTTCAGTTTAAGGAACTGCAGGATCCCGGTCTGGGGCGTGTGTGGGAAGACAGCTCCAGGAGGTGGGAAAGCCCAGATCTGAAGTTCCAGGGCCTTCCTGGGCCTGGTCTCCTCCTCCCAGCTGGATAAATGCACAGGTGGACCCTCAGAGAAACCAGGCCTGCAGCTCCCCAGGGCCGAGCCCTCCTGGTGGGGCTGGCCACACGTCCACACCAGCCCTCCCTGGCCGGCTCCGACGCCGGCCCCAGCCAGAGGGCCCCTAGGGTGAGCTTTGCTATATCTGCTCAGCTGCCCCGTCAGCCATCCCAGGCTCCCCAGAGAGAAGCCACTGGCGGGCGCTGGCCACGGCATTCTCCAGCATGCCAAGGGGAGCTTCTTGCTAAGCCCTGATGCTAATCCCTTCCCCTTCTCTCTTCGGGGCCACATGCTACAGGCCACTGGACCTTCCCCGCCTTCACCAGTCTGGCTGCGGCCAAGGCCAGAGGCTCCTAGCCGGGACTCCTCGGTGACCCAGCCTGGTAAGGGAAGACTGCTCTCAAGCAGTGTGACCTGGGACAGGTCAGAGCTTAGCTCCCTGAGCCTCTTCTTCCTCACTCAGAAAGCAGGGGTGGCAGTCGCCTTGTCCCAAAGGCCACGTGAGTGAGAGCAGGGGCACTGCTTGGTCACTGTGGGAACCAGGAACGCTGCTCTCCCAGGGTCTGCCTCAGTCCCTCCGTGACCCAGACTCTGACATTTGGGAGGCCTCCCCGGGCTGGCCTTGTCTGAGAACCCAACACCACTGTGACGTAACTTCTAACCCTTCCTGATGGGCCCTTGACTTGATGACCTTTGACCTTTACCATCTGAAGGTGGCATCTGGTGAGTTAACCCCCCAGTCCCTGGTTCCTCTATAACCCCCATCTCCCCAGGCCCTCTGGCCTGAGGGCACCCAACATACCCCATCCAGCAATGCCCCCACCTCCTGCAGGATGTGCGTGGGGATCTGAGGTCCTACCACCTACCAGAGAAGTTCCTGGTGGCCAGCATAGTGGTGAGGATGGCTCCCTGCAGCAAAGATGAGAAGGGGGTTTGGGGGAGAGGAGGCCAGAGGGGAGGGGAGAGGAGAGACAGAGAAATGGGAGGGCATGGGGAAGGAGAGGAGGTGCTCCATCAGACACCAAAGCCTTCTGAAGTCCCTTGTCCTCCATTTCTCCCACCCCACAGCCCTGAGACCCTCCCCGCCTCCCGGGAGAAGGGTGAGGCAGAGGTGAGCTAGGCCTGGGCTGGCACCGCGAAGGGGCCAGGGCCATCCAAGGAGCAGATATTAATAGATTCCACTGGCCTGGCCAGAGCTGGTGGATGGGCTTGGGGCCACCTGTCCGTGGAGGCTCCTAAAGGCCAAGGAAACTTCCTGCTGGGGCAAAGACACACGACCCTGCACCCTCGGCCTCCCTGTCTCCATCCTCTGCCTGGGGCACACAGCTCCTCACACCACGACTAGTGCATCCACCTCTGTGGTTACTGGACCCTGGATGGCTTAATGAGGCAAAGGCCTCCTCTGTCAAGGAGGAGGCTGGGGACCAATGGCCCCTCTGGCTCTGAGGCTGTCTGATTCGGACCCTCTGAGTCCAGCAGTCCATGATTTTAAGACTCCCTGACTCTGACATTTTAAGACTACTTCTATGGGGGTTGGGGGTGGGGCTCAGTTCCCCTGGCATCACGCTGGTCACCACCCCCTTGGCCCATGTCCCTGTCCCGAGCCACCATGCCAGGCCTGGGAGCAGCTGGTGAGGACGTTCTGAAGGAACGGCATCTGTCACTCAGCATGCTGAAGGCTTCTCTATTCCAACGAGCTAGCGGCCCCTCGGTCATTCTTCCTACTTGCTCACAGGGTCCCTGCCGAGGCCTGGGACAGGAGCTGTCACAGCCCTGGGAACACACAGACCTGCTGAGAGGCCGGCAGCCAGGGCTCACCTAGGTTACACTGTGACTCCTCAGGGAACAACCCCTGTCAAGCCCCTTGGCCACTCCTCTCCAGCGCTTGGCAGCTGGGGTCTCTCACCTGCACCATGGCTGCATGTCATCCCTGGAAACCTCTCCTGGTCCTGCAAAAGGGGTCCCTGAGGGGTCATGCTCACACTCCCAGACTTCTGCACAGGCTTTTCTCTGTGTCTAGAACATCTGCCCCATCTGACTTGACACTGTTAACAAAGCTGCTTATCCTTCGGGATCACCACTTAAATGCCACTGCCCCAGGAAGGCTTCTGAGATCCTTCCCTGGTCCAGACCTGTTCCACGGCCCCTCTGTGGGCCCGCACAGCCTCAGGGCGGGCGGTCACAGCACTCACCACCGGCCCGTCAGGTCCCGGCCACTTGTCTGTCCTCGCCACTGCTCACTGTCCAGCCCAGACAGCCAGCAGTCAATACGCTTGTAGACTCAACGAAGGAAAGAACCAGTGAGCAGGGCTCTTGGCCACCACGGAGACCCAGGCCACCCCTCTCCCGTGTCCGGGGACGTGGAGGCTGAGGGCCTGGTGTTACCTTCAGTTTCCTCCTGGCGTTGAACTTCTTCAGGCAGTCCACAGTCTCCTGTCTGTGCATGCAGGAGGCCACGGTGGACCGGTGCTGGGGAAGTGGGGAGGGGTCTGTGAGAGGAAGGCAGGCCCTCCCGGGGCCCCCACTCCCAGAGTACCCTGTGGCTGTGGTCAGGGTCTTGTGAGGAAGGACTCTCTGCTTTAGGGGTGGTGCAAACATGTCGGCAGCACACATTTGACACCAGCAGCTCCCCAGTCATGGCGCCAACCCAGAGCGCCTCCCACCGCCACTCTCCCCCTGAGAACCACGCCAGGGTCCATGTCTCTTAGACTAAGCCCCCTCAGCTCCATGCTGGGCCTGAGGGGCCAGGGGCAGGGCCAGGATTCTGCGAGGGCCTTGACCCTGAGGTCTGGAGGGGCGCCCGGGAGGGGCCTTGCTGAAGAAGCCTCACCGAGATCCAGGGGTGCTTGAGGGCTTCGGCGGCCGTGATGCGTTTGGATGGGTTGATGGTCAGCATCTTATTGATCAGATCCTTGGCTTCCGGCGTGACAGTGTCCCATTCTGGTGACGGGAACTGGAAGGGGCAGAGGGGCCAGGTTTGCCCAGCCTACCCCAGGCCACCCCTGCAATCCCCCAGCCCCTGACTGGCAGGGGAGCAGGCAGGGGTCCTACTGCCCGTCCACTCAGGCGTCCACAACCAGGAGAGGGGGCAAGGTCCCCTGATCCCAGGACAAATCAGAGCTATGGCTGGGGGGAAGGAGGCTTCCTCTGCTCTTCCAAGGATGTGCCTTATCTGGAGAGCAGCAGGTCAGTGCTGACAGCCCAGACTTCAGATTCAGAAGGTTGGGTTCAAGTCCCAGCTCTGCCTCCTAGGCTGTGTGACCTTGCACAGGTCACATGACCCCTCGAGCTGTCCCTAGCGAGGTTGTAAGGATTAACTATGATATAAAATTCATGGCACATGGCTCCATACATATCGGCTGGGCAGAAAAGCAGCAGTCACCTTGGTAGGCAGAAGCATGGACATGAGAGCCAGGCCGCCTGGGATTAAATCCCAGCTCTACTACTTGTTAGCCACGTGGTCTGGCCAGTTGTTTAACCTCTGTGTGTCTGAGCTTTCCTGTCTGTTAAAGAGGATAATAACAGTACCTGTGTCATGACTGATGTGACGATTAACTATAATAACAGGAAGTATTTAAAAGACTGCTATGTGTGTTATGATGATCTATCTACCTATATACGTACAATATATAATCATGTGTATAACTGTATATGTAGAGAGATAACCTGGCTTCCAGGGCCTGCCCTCTACATCTCACCCCACTTTGTGCTGCTTCTGCTCTCCGGGCCCCATAGACTAAATACCAGTCATGGCGCCAACCCAGAGCGCCTCCCACCGCCACTCTCCCCCTGAGAACCACGCCAGGGTCCATGTCTCTTAGACTAAGCCCCCTCAGCTCCATGCTGGGCCTGAGGGGCCAGGGGCAGGGCCAGGATTCTGCGAGGGCCTTGACCCTGAGGTCTGGAGGGGCGCCCGGGAGGGGCCTTGCTGAAGAAGCCTCACCGAGATCCAGGGGTGCTTGAGGGCTTCGGCGGCCGTGATGCGTTTGGATGGGTTGATGGTCAGCATCTTATTGATCAGATCCTTGGCTTCCGGCGTGACAGTGTCCCATTCTGGTGACGGGAACTGGAAGGGGCAGAGGGGCCAGGTTTGCCCAGCCTACCCCAGGCCACCCCTGCAATCCCCCAGCCCCTGACTGGCAGGGGAGCAGGCAGGGGTCCTACTGCCCGTCCACTCAGGCGTCCACAACCAGGAGAGGGGGCAAGGTCCCCTGATCCCAGGACAAATCAGAGCTATGGCTGGGGGAAGGAGGCTTCCTCTGCTCTTCCAAGGATGTGCCTTATCTGGAGAGCAGCAGGTCAGTGCTGACAGCCCAGACTTCAGATTCAGAAGGTTGGGTTCAAGTCCCAGCTCTGCCTCCTAGGCTGTGTGACCTTGCACAGGTCACATGACCCCTCGAGCTGTCCCTAGCGAGGTTGTAAGGATTAACTATGATATAAAATTCATGGCACATGGCTCCATACATATCGGCTGGGCAGAAAAGCAGCAGTCACCTTGGTAGGCAGAAGCATGGACATGAGAGCCAGGCCGCCTGGGATTAAATCCCAGCTCTACTACTTGTTAGCCACGTGGTCTGGCCAGTTGTTTAACCTCTGTGTGTCTGAGCTTTCCTGTCTGTTAAAGAGGATAATAACAGTACCTGTGTCATGACTGATGTGACGATTAACTATAATAACAGGAAGTATTTAAAAGACTGCTATGTGTGTTATGATGATCTATCTACCTATATACGTACAATATATAATCATGTGTATAACTGTATATGTAGAGAGATAACCTGGCTTCCAGGGCCTGCCCCCTCTACATCTCACCCCACTTTGTGCTGCTTCTGCTCTCCGGGGCCCCATAGACTAAATACCATCACTTAGATGCCCCAATCACTAGGCACGGCCAGCTCATCGCCTGACCCCAGACAGCCCTCAGGCTGCTCCCGCTGTTCACTCCACCCCACCACTAGAGAGTGGTAGGAGGCCTAAAGGATCTCAGGGGGTGGGGGGTGGGAGGGAGGCGTCCTTGGGCCTGTGGCCTCACTGGGCCTTGGCACTCGTGGGGGCCTGTGGCTGGACGGGGCCCTGGGGCTGGCGGGGAGGCTGGAGACAGGAGCACCACTCACATCATAGGCACCGGCTTTGATCTGCTGATACAGGCGATGCTGGTCCTCATCCCAGAACGGGGGATATCCCACCAGCAGGATGTACAGGATGACCCCTGAGGAGAGGACCAGGAGACCCTTCAGCCCCATGAGGAGGGGTGATGGGAAGGCAGGGAGAGGGCACGAGAGGGCAGGTAGCCGGGGGCGCCGAGGGCCCTTCGGATGGACTCACCGCAGGCCCACAGGTCAACAGGCTTCCCATAGGGGTCCTTCCGCAGCACTTCTGGGGAGAGGTATCCAGGGGTGCCTGCGAACCCTGCTCCCCAGACACACAGACAGGCAGACACACACACAGAGGTTGGCACGTAAGTAACCCAGAGCAAGATCCCGCTGGAAAAGGAGGTGGCCCTGGAGATGGAGAAAATACCACCTGCCTCCAGAGCCAGCCAAAGGCTGCAAGCAAGTCCTGGCCTAGGAAGACAGCAACGCCTCTAGACCAGAGCGGACAAGGACAAAGTTCCCCATCTCCACCTGCTCGAGAGCCTCGTGGCCGAGTCACTGATCCACCCCAGGGTCCTTCCCTCAGAGTCCCGAGTCCGAGTCATAGACTCCTTCAAAACCCTCCCCGCACCCTCGACTTCAGTTGCGGGCAGTCCTCAAGGTGAGACGGCCTGGTCTGTCAGCTCCAGGCTGAGCTGAAGCCGCCCTGGCCCACTCCTTCCAGGATCCGGTCCTGGACAGTGGCAGCACTTGCCCCTTCCACCGGCCCCCAAAGGGGTCTCAGGTTCCTCATCTGTGAGACACGGGGTTGGCTGACATTTAACCTGGCTTCCAGGGCCTGCCCTCTACATCTCACCCCACTTTGTGCTGCTTCTGCCTCCGGGCCCCATAGACTAAATACCATCACTTAGATGCCCCAATCACTAGGCACGGCCAGCTCATCGCCTGACCCCAGACAGCCCTCAGGCTGCTCCCGCTGTTCACTCCACCCCACCACTAGAGAGTGGTAGGAGGCCTAAAGGATCTCAGGGGGTGGGGGGTGGGAGGGAGGCGTCCTTGGGCCTGTGGCCTCACTGGGCCTTGGCACTCGTGGGGGCCTGTGGCTGGACGGGGCCCTGGGGCTGGCGGGGAGGCTGGAGACAGGAGCACCACTCACATCATAGGCACCGGCTTTGATCTGCTGATACAGGCGATGCTGGTCCTCATCCCAGAACGGGGGATATCCCACCAGCAGGATGTACAGGATGACCCCTGAGGAGAGGACCAGGAGACCCTTCAGCCCCATGAGGAGGGGTGATGGGAAGGCAGGAGAGGGCACGAGAGGGCAGGTAGCCGGGGGCGCCGAGGGCCCTTCGGATGGACTCACCGCAGGCCCACAGGTCAACAGGCTTCCCATAGGGGTCCTTCCGCAGCACTTCTGGGGAGAGGTATCCAGGGGTGCCTGCGAACCCTGCTCCCCAGACACACAGACAGGCAGACACACACACAGAGGTTGGCACGTAAGTAACCCAGAGCAAGATCCCGCTGGAAAAGGAGGTGGCCCTGGAGATGGAGAAAATACCACCTGCCTCCAGAGCCAGCCAAAGGCTGCAAGCAAGTCCTGGCCTAGGAAGACAGCAACGCCTCTAGACCAGAGCGGACAAGGACAAAGTTCCCCATCTCCACCTGCTCGAGAGCCTCGTGGCCGAGTCACTGATCCACCCCAGGGTCCTTCCCTCAGAGTCCCGAGTCCGAGTCATAGACTCCTTCAAAACCCTCCCCGCACCCTCGACTTCAGTTGCGGGCAGTCCTCAAGGTGAGACGGCCTGGTCTGTCAGCTCCAGGCTGAGCTGAAGCCCCGCCCTGGCCCACTCCTTCCAGGATCCGGTCCTGGACAGTGGCAGCAGACTTGCCCCTAAGTCTGGCTTTGCTTTAAGTCCCGTACGCAGCCTCCCTCTACCTATGGGGTCTCAGGTTCCTCATCTGTGAGACACGGGGTTAGGGATTCCTATCTAAACACCTCCCAGCACTGTTGGGAGGCTTAGTTGAAATAACAGACACCCAAAATGTTTTAGCAAGTAATGGTGAGAACAGCGCCTATAAAAGAGTGTGTGTGCTAAGCAGGACTGAGAATGTAATTCGCTGGGTATCACCGGCTCCTCACACAGCCCCAAGAAGCACACTGTTACTATCCCCACTCCATGGATATGGACACTGAGAGGGGAGATGACTCACCCAGAGTCATGCACCTTGTGAACAGCACAGTCTGGATCTGAACCCAGAGCTCGAGCCCATAACCACCAATCAACACTACTCCGTAAGAAGTATACCCGGATAGCCAAAAGGACTCAATAATGCCAAAACCTCAGAACACGCTGGCTCAACTGGCTCCACCTCCTCTGATGTCCTTCGACCTTTTCTTAGTTTCATAGGCTCTGTTCCTCATCCGTAAAATCAGGATGATGACCCAGCACCCGGGCTCTTAGGGGACTCACGGAAGCCCCTACTCAACATTGCCTATGCCTGGGAAGACGCCACGTACCGTTTTAATGACAACCATGTCCCTGCACCTAGACCCCAGGAGCTAGGATGGGTGACAACCACTGACCCAAGAGGCTAGCTCAGGGGCTCTCTGGTCCCTGAGCCTTGGCTGGGGCAACCAGCACCTTCTAACCTGCCCCTGCTGGGGCAGAGCGTTCCTAGAGCCCAAAGTGTCAGCTCAAGGCTGGCCCCCAACACCCTGCCACCTTCTGCCCCCACTCACCAAACCATGCCTGCTGCTCCCCCTCCACCTCTATGGCCAGGCCAAAGTCCGCCAGCTTCACCGCGCCCTTGAGCTTGGAGGCCAGCAACAGGTTCTCCGGCTTCCCAGGACCGGAGACAAGAGGAAGAGTCAGGGGACAGGATGTGGGTTCAGAATCTTACCTCTGGAGGTCTGGGCTTACAGGAGGAGCAGCTGAGCGATCCGGAGGCACCCTGCTCCCCACTCCAGGATCCGGTCCTGGACAGTGGCAGCAGACTTGCCCCTAAGTCTGGCTTTGCTTTAAGTCCCGCAGCCTCCCTCTACCTATGGGGTCTCAGGTTCCTCATCTGTGAGACACGGGGTTAGGGATTCCTATCTAAACACCTCCCAGCACTGTTGGGAGGCTTAGTTGAAATAACAGACACCCAAAATGTTTTAGCAAGTAATGGTGAGAACAGCGCCTATAAAAGAGTGTGTGTGCTAAGCAGGACTGAGAATGTAATTCGCTGGGTATCACCGGCTCCTCACACAGCCCCAAGAAGCACACTGTTACTATCCCCACTCCATGGATATGGACACTGAGAGGGGAGATGACTCACCCAGAGTCATGCACCTTGTGAACAGCACAGTCTGGATCTGAACCCAGAGCTCGAGCCCATAACCACCAATCAACACTACTCCATAAGAAGTATACCCGGATAGCCAAAAGGACTCAATAATGCCAAAACCTCAGAACACGCTGGCTCAACTGGCTCCACCTCCTCTGATGTCCTTCGACCTTTTCTTAGTTTCATAGGCTCTGTTCCTCATCCGTAAAATCAGGATGATGACCCAGCACCCGGGCTCTTAGGGGACTCACGGAAGCCCCTACTCAACATTGCCTATGCCTGGGAAGACGCCACGTACCGTTTTAATGACAACCATGTCCCTGCACCTAGACCCCAGGAGCTAGGATGGGTGACAACCACTGACCCAAGAGGCTAGCTCAGGGGCTCTCTGGTCCCTGAGCCTTGGCTGGGGCAACCAGCACCTTCTAACCTGCCCCTGCTGGGGCAGAGCGTTCCTAGAGCCCAAAGTGTCAGCTCAAGGCTGGCCCCCAACACCCTGCCACCTTCTGCCCCCACTCACCAAACCATGCCTGCTGCTCCCCCTCCACCTCTATGGCCAGGCCAAAGTCCGCCAGCTTCACCGCCGCGCCCTTGAGCTTGGAGGCCAGCAACAGGTTCTCCGGCTTCCCAGGACCGGAGACAAGAGGAAGAGTCAGGGGACAGGATGCGGGTTCAGAATCTTACCTCTGGAGGTCTGGGCTTACAGGAGGAGCAGCTGAGCGATCCGGAGGCACCCTGCTCCCCACTCCTGCCCCAACCCCAGGACAGTGGGCCTCCCAGAGACAGGACTACCCGCTGCAGTCCTCCATCTGCTGCAGTCGGAAGACCTTGCTTCAGCATGCCAGCCCCTCCTGCCTCTTCCCCCAGAGCCTGGTTCTGGGTGGGGGGTAGGGTAGTGGGTAAACAATCACCATGATAAGGAAGGAAAGCAACACAGACTATGCTTCTACCACATGCCAGTCACTAGGCCCAGCGGTTGGCATACATCATTCCACTTGTCATCCCCAATGGCACTTTGAGGCAGGCCTTATTACCCTCATTCTCGAGAGTGACTTTCTTATACCCCTAGAAACAGTCACGCTCATTCCCACCTCAGGGCCTTTGTACCACCTGCTCCCCTTGCCCAGTTTGCCCGCCCTCTGAGCCTCACAGGTGTGGCTCCTTCTCATCCTCCAGCTCGCACCATGTTTCCCCCTCCAGGAAGCCCTCCATGACTATTCCATCTAAAGAAGGCTTCTCCAGGCATCTTCTGTCTTAGCAGCTTGTTGCGGCCTTCATAGCTCTCATCACAATTTCTAATGTGTCTTCCCATCTGTCTGTGTGTGTCCACTGTTACCTCTGTACAGTACCAGTCTCTGCCCACCAATTTAGGAGTCTAGTGCCTACAACAGTGGGCAGCACAAAGTGGGCATTTAAGTATGTATAAAAATAAGGAAATGGAGGTTCAGAAAGGTGAAGTGACTTGGGCAAGATGGAAGCACAGTCTGGCTCAAGATGTGCTCTGAACCCCTCCAGGCTGGCTGCGGTGGGACCTCCTGCGTGCCCCTGGTCCTATGGGCAGAAAGGCTGCCGTCTTCTGCTGAGTCTGAAGGACAGAAAACCCTTCTCCTCAGGACAGAGAGGCAGGCAGAGTGGGAACTTTCCAGTTAGAAAGCCCTCGCTGCTGATCCCAGTGCGGAACTTAGGCTAATTCATTTCACCTCTTTGAGCTTCAGTTTCTTCTCCAAAAAAAAAATGGGAACAATGCCTACTTCACCAGGTGGCATATGGATTAACTGCAACGAATCCCTGTAAGGCACTTCCCAGTCTCCTTCAAGTGTCTGACAGGCATCAGTACTCATATTTTTTGTTCGGAGAGGGAGAGAAGGGGTTCCCAGTCTCTGCAGCCAGCTGGTTTCCTCTGACTTGCTTTCCTACTAGAACTTCATCAGGTTCCCATCTGACCACTCACTGCCCAAAGCTAGGCAGGATGCAAACAAGTATAGCTCCGTTTGTCCCTGGTTATGGCCTCTGGTCCTCTGGGGACTGTGTTCCCAACATGCCCTGGGCCTCAGTAGCTGTCCTGCCCTGATTTAATGAATGTGCCACTAATTAATCCACCCAGATGAATGTGGTATAATGGCAGGCCTTATTACCCTCATTCTCGAGTGACTTTCTTATACCCCTAGAAACAGTCACGCCATTCCCACCTCAGGGCCTTTGTACCACCTGCTCCCTTGCCCAGTTTGCCCGCCCTCTGAGCCTCACAGGTGTGGCTCCTTCTCATCCTCCAGCTCGCACCATTTTTCCCCTCCAGGAAGCCCTCCATGACTATTCCATCTAAAGAAGGCTTCTCCAGGCATCTTCTGTCTTAGCAGCTTGTTGCGGCCTTCATAGCTCTCATCACAATTTCTAATGTGTCTTCCCATCTGTCTGTGTGTGTCCACTGTTACCTCTGTACAGTACCAGTCTCTGCCCACCAATTTAGGAGTCTAGTGCCTACAACAGTGGGCAGCACAAAGTGGGCATTTAAGTATGTATAAAAATAAGGAAATGGAGGTTCAGAAAGGTGAAGTGACTTGGGCAAGATGGAAGCACAGTCTGGCTCAAGATGTGCTCTGAACCCCTCCAGGCTGGCTGCGGTGGGACCTCCTGCGTGCCCCTGGTCCTATGGGCAGAAAGGCTGCCGTCTTCTGCTGAGTCTGAAGGACAGAAAACCCTTCTCCTCAGGACAGAGAGGCAGGCAGAGTGGGAACTTTCCAGTTAGAAAGCCCTCGCTGCTGATCCCAGTGCGGAACTTAGGCTAATTCATTTCACCTCTTTGAGCTTCAGTTTCTTCTCCAAAAAAAAAATGGGAACAATGCCTACTTCACCAGGTGGCATATGGATTAACTGCAACGAATCCCTGTAAGGCACTTCCCAGTCTCCTTCAAGTGTCTGACAGGCATCAGTACTCATATTTTTTGTTCGGAGAGGGAGAGAAGGGGTTCCCAGTCTCTGCAGCCAGCTGGTTTCCTCTGACTTGCTTTCCTACTAGAACTTCATCAGGTTCCCATCTGACCACTCACTGCCCAAAGCTAGGCAGGATGCAAACAAGTATAGCTCCGTTTGTCCCTGGTTATGGCCTCTGGTCCTCTGGGGACTGTGTTCCCAACATGCCCTGGGCCTCAGTAGCTGTCCTGCCCTGATTTAATGAATGTGCCACTAATTAATCCACCCAGAGTGGCCTCAATTTGTGCTGCCTCTCTCCCTGTTCCTCCTCTCGGGCCGGGGCTGTGGTTATAATGGGAACAGGCCCCTGGGGAGAGCTGCCCTGCAATATGACCAGAGACCCTCTTTGTGTGCACACTTGCCTGCGGGTGTAGACTGAGCCACAGGGAGCTCACCTGGGGTCAGGTGCGGAGCCACAGATGACTCGTGACCATCAGGGGTGAGCGTGGGTTCTGGACAGAGCACTGTACCCCAAAGAGGGACCTGGACAGCCTGCAGGAGGCCCAGAGAGGGAGTCCAGGATGGGGAAGGCCTGGAAATTCCATCCCAGGGAGGAAGGGGGGGAACAGCCTGCAGAGGCCTTAGAAGCTACGGCATAGCCACGCATGTGCCCCCCAGGGCTGCTCTGAGCTGGAGGCCTGACCTCTGTGTGTCCCCAGGGAGTACAAAGAGGGTTCATAGGCGAAGTTCCCACAGTGGGAGGGACTAAAGGAGTACTTCGTCATAGTTCAGGGATAAAAAGGAAGCCAGGAGTCACTGAAAGTCACAAAGCAGAGGCTTGATGGACACCCAGCAGGTCACCTAGGAGAGGCTACCACAAAAGCAGGAGAATGAGTGAGTGGCTTTGTCCCCAGGCCATCGAAGGCAAGGGTCTGGGTCAGGGGGCAGGGCTGCAGCCATAGCTGGAGCACAACTGCATTCATATTCTCAGGCAAATCCTTGGGCTCTTTAGATCTCAGTTTCCTGTTCTGCAAAATGGGGCCCTTGTCATGCAGCTCCCAGTCGTTGATGCTGGGAGGCCTAGTGGAGGAGCCCTGTGCGTACCTGCTGAGCAAGTGAGGCTGTGAGCCGTGCCAAATCTCCTTCATGTGGGAAGAGGGAGGACTCAGAGGGCCTCAAAGCCTGCTCTTCAATCCCATCACTCCTCCAGAGACCCAGAAGCAAGACTAACAGCGTATCTGTGTGCCAAGCGCTGTCTTGTCTCCTTTGACACATCCTCACTGACCCTGGACCACGCTTGCTACTGCAAGGCCCACTATGATAACACTGAGGCAGTGCAGCTAGAAAGTGGCCTTGCTGGGGATTTGGGCCCCACCAGAGCCAGCCTTGGTGGTCTAGCTGCCTCTCACTGAGCCTGGCACAACATCCCGAGGATGGGAGTCGGGAGACCTGGTCCGAGCCCCATGTGGTTCCACTAATTAATCCACCCAGAGTGGCCTCAATTTGTGCTGCTCTCTCCTGTTCCTCCTCTCGGGCCGGGGCTGTGGTTATAATGGGAACAGGCCCCTGGGGAGAGCTGCCCTGCAATATGACCAGAGACCCTCTTTGTGTGCACACTTGCCTGCGGGTGTAGACTGAGCCACAGGGAGCTCACCTGGGGTCAGGTGCGGAGCCACAGATGACTCGTGACCATCAGGGGTGAGCGTGGGTTCTGGACAGAGCACTGTACCCCAAAGAGGGACCTGGACAGCCTGCAGGAGGCCCAGAGAGGGAGTCCAGGATGGGGAAGGCCTGGAAATTCCATCCCAGGGAGGAAGGGGGGGAACAGCCTGCAGAGGCCTTAGAAGCTACGGCATAGCCACGCATGTGCCCCCCAGGGCTGCTCTGAGCTGGAGGCCTGACCTCTGTGTGTCCCCAGGGAGTACAAAGAGGGTTCATAGGCGAAGTTCCCACAGTGGGAGGGACTAAAGGAGTACTTCGTCATAGTTCAGGGATAAAAAGGAAGCCAGGAGTCACTGAAAGTCACAAAGCAGAGGCTTGATGGACACCCAGCAGGTCACCTAGGAGAGGCTACCACAAAAGCAGGAGAATGAGTGAGTGGCTTTGTCCCCAGGCCATCGAAGGCAAGGGTCTGGGTCAGGGGGCAGGGCTGCAGCCATAGCTGGAGCACAACTGCATTCATATTCTCAGGCAAATCCTTGGGCTCTTTAGATCTCAGTTTCCTGTTCTGCAAAATGGGGCCCTTGTCATGCAGCTCCCAGTCGTTGATGCTGGGAGGCCTAGTGGAGGAGCCCTGTGACGTACCTGCTGAGCAAGTGAGGCTGTGAGCCGTGCCAAATCTCCTTCATGTGGGAAGAGGGAGGACTCAGAGGGCCTCAAAGCCTGCTTTTCAATCCCATCACTCCCCTCCAGAGACCCAGAAGCAAGACTAACAGCGTATCTGTGTGCCAAGCGCTGTCTTGTCTCCTTTGACACATCCTCACTGACCCTGGACCACGCTTGCTACTGCAAGGCCCACTATGATAACACTGAGGCAGTGCAGCTAGAAAGTGGCCTTGCTGGGGATTTGGGCCCCACCAGAGCCAGCCTTGGTGGTCTAGCTGCCTCTCACTGAGCCTGGCACAACATCCCCGAGGATGGGAGTCGGGAGACCTGGTCCGGAGCCCCATGCTCCAGTTTCCTCCACTGAAGAGTAGGGGAAGAGCAGACTTCTGGTGTGCCGCCCCCTCAGGTGGGTCACTCACCTTCAGGTCCCGGTGCACCACACCCATCTGATGGCAGTGCAGCACGGCCTCCAGGATCTGCTGGATGCAGTGACTGGGGAGAGAGAGAAAGGGGCCAGTGGTGAGGGCGGCCCCCACTGGGCAGCCCTGGGCGAGAGTGCCCCGCCCCTAGGCGAGAGTGCCCCGCCCCCGGGTGAGAATGCCCCGCCCCCAGGAGAGTGCTCCGCCCCCAGGAGAGAGTGCCCCGCCCCCAGGCTGCACCTCACGCTCACCTGGCGTCCGCCTCACTGTAATATTCCCGGGCCACGATGTCTTCAAACAGCTCCCCGCCTGTGACGCTGGGAAGACAGGCACAGAGTCACCCTCCCACCGAGACCCCAGGTGCTGTGTCTTCTGGAAGAGAGGCCACGGGGTGCCCCCCACCCCCGCTATAACCCCCTTCCTGACTTCCAGTCCAGCCTCCCCTCCATCCTCGGCATTCTCCCCCACCAGAGCCACGCTGAGGTCAGGACTGAGGGTGGGACACTCAGAACACGTTACTATGATTCATTAGGCTTCTGGAAACCCAAGGGCTGGAGCTTTTTTTGTCTTTTTTTAATAGACTATTATTTTAGAGTAGTTCTAGGTTCACCTCAGAATTGAACAAAAGGTACAGAGATTTCCAAGAGCCACACTGTCCCCCAGACCCCCACCCAGCCATGCACAGACTCCCCCACTCTCTCAGGTCCTGTTCTTTCCAGATGAGGCCAGAAACCCCTGAGGCTACACAGTTCGTGACTGCTTTTCATGCAATTGCCTGTCTTTAAAAACTTTAAATTTATTCTGAAAGGAAACTTTATAGCACCGCTAGAAATGGAATACCAGCCTCACTGGCCACAAATAGAAACACAACTAAATATATGACGATGAAAGTTAAAAGTGTTGGTGCGTCAGGAAAACCAGCCTGCACTGCTTGGGTGGCAGGCCTACCATGTTTTGAGAAGCTCTATCAGAAGAGAGAATTCAGTCCACTCTGTGGGCAATGTAGATCCCTCAAGTCAAGCGACCCAGTGGAGCCACCCCTGCCAAGGCTGCCCGCTTTCCCACTGGACAGCCCAGCGGGGGGAGGGGGCCAGACTTACAGGTCGAAGATCAGGTAATGGTGTCCCTCCTCGGAGATGCTGTCGTGGAGCCGGACTGCAGGAGAGGCCAAGGCAGCCGGTTACACGGGACGCAGGGCTCCCTACCCCCCACCCGTTAAAGAGCCAACATTCCAATTTCCCCAAAAGTCTCTGAGCTCAAGACAGTTACCAGGTGCCTTGACAAAGAACGAACAAAGGTTCACTGATCTTTGTTGTTGTTTAGTTGCTAAGTCATATCTGACTCTTTGCAACCCTATGGATTGTAGCCCGCCAGACTCCTCTGTCTCAGAGATTCTCCAGGCAAGGACACTGGAGTGGGTTGCCATTTCCTATTCCAGGGGATCTTCCCGACCCAGGGATGGAACCCGCGTCTCCTACATTGGCAGGTGGATTCTTTACCACGGAGCCACCGGGGAAGCCCTCATGACCTTAGGCATCACCAAAAGAAGCCTGAGCTTAAAGACAAAAACTGCTTTGGTCAGAGTTTAATCCCCTTCCCTCTCCAATCTTCCATTTTCCCTGCTGGACAGGCCAGTGTCACGGAAAGAGCCTGTGCCTCGAATCTCTGCCACACACAATCTCTGTGTGTCCTTGGTCAAGTTGCTCTACCTCTCTGAGTCTTTTTTTCCTTACCTAGGCAATGAGAATGAAACTCCTAGACTCACAAGTTTGTTGTAGACGTTCACAAAGCACACAGCTGACGTTTACCAAGTGCTGGCCCTGAGTAAATAGCCCTGCTCTGCTTCCAGGTCGGAGGAGACAACAGAGCTGGTAGAGGAGGAGGTGATAGCAGTCCCAGAGTTCTGGCCTGCTGAGAAACTGTCATGTCTTCATACCTCATTTACCAAGAACAGAGGCAAAGCTCCCAGAAGCCCAGAGCTTCCAAAATTTCCTCCTGAGTTTCTTTCAAAAAAAAGAAAAGGAAGGAGAGCCCAAGGCCTGGCTGGGGCTGACTCTGGGGGTCCTGAACCCTGCCAGTCAAGGGCAAATTCTCCCAGGTCAAGTTCATGTCCTTCCCCACACCACAAGCTAGACATGTCCATAGAGAGGGGAAACATGTGGGCTCGAAGAACTATGGTACATCGCACAATGGAAAATTACACTGCTGTTAAAATAATTCAGCAGTTCTTTATCCACTGGCTTGGAATTGTCTCTAAAATTTGTTGTTTGGTGAAACAGCAAAGCAGCGTGCACAGTCCGTTCTGAAAAGGATGCATTCTAACTTGTGTACAGCATTAGTCTCTCTGGAATGATCCAGCGATGTGGGCACTGCGGGGCCCTGGGGGAGGGGACTGGGGCAGCTCCAGGGGGGCCGGTGAGGCTCTTCACTGGAAGCTCTTGTGCCATCTGAATTCCTACCACATGCATGGACTTAGCATTGAGCCTCTGAGACATCAGGGCCTTCAAAGCACCATATAAGTTTGGAGAAGCAGGCGTCAAATACCCAAGGGTGGGTAATGGGGACCAGAGATGGACTGTAAGGGGATGCAAATTCAAATAAAATGTTTCTTTTAATCTTAAATCATATGTGTTTATAAATAATGACTGAAAGATGTTTTTAAACTATTTTAAAGCAAAGCCAAAAACTAAGTCACCTAAGAGTATGTATATATAATCCTGCTTTTTAAAATCAACATTTGATAACAACAAATTTCAAATATACAGTCAAGTGAATGCCTATGTACACACCACCTAGATTCTGTTATTACTGTTTCTTATATGTGTGTGCTTAGTCACTCAGTCGTGTCTGGGTCTTTGTGGCCCCATGGACTGCGGCCTGCCCGGGTCCTCTGTCCGTGGGATTTTCCAGGCAAGGATCCTAGCGTAGGCTGCCATTTCCTCCTCTATCTCTTATCTATGCCTTACTGTATTTCTATATATCCCTTATCCTTTAATCTATTTTGATTTTTTTAATGCCTTTCAAAACAAAGATAGACTTTTTTGACTCTGAACTGAGCATCCTGGATTTTCTGTGTGCGGAATCAGAAAACGCTACCTCGGTGCCGCGCTCAGACCCCCTTGACTAAGAGGGGACAGCCATGCTGCCGCCGCTGGGGTGGCTAACCATGCACAGGTGACCCTTCTCTGGAGAACCGCCCACCGCTGATGGAGCCACTCTGCCCACGAGGCTACCTACAGCCTTCAGTCAAGAACGGACTCAGCTGGGAAGCAGAGTCCATGCAAAAGGCTAGTCTCCTTGCCTGAAAGGGGAGACAACCCCAAGATAGGGTTCAGGTTCCAGAGGCCACCCCACTGCACCCCCCGACCTGGGATCAGATCAGAGTTAGGACCTGACCTGAGGTCACATCTCTGCTTGCCCCCCTCCTCTTGCTCCATCCTGTTTCACCCCACCCCTGGGGCACACTCTCTGTAAACCACATGCACCCGCATCCTTGCCTCAGGCTCTGCTTCTAGGCGCCCTGATCTATTCAGATGTACTTCAGGTGCAGACATCAAATGTCACATGGAGGGCTTCCCCTGGTGGTCCAGTGGATAAGGACACCGCCTTGCAGTGCAAGAGGCGCCGGTTCGATCCCTGGCCTGGGAAGATCCCACGTGCCGCGGAGCGGCTGGACCGATGTGTCCAATCACCGAGCCGGAGCTGTGGAGCGCATGCGCCCAGACCCCGTGCTCTGCAACGACAGACGCCACCGCGATGGGAGGCCCACAGGAGCCAAAGAACAAAGACAGATGAAAATGGAGAAATGAAGGACAAATGGAAGTGGCCCGCCCGCTCCCCTCCCTCCCCAGCCTGACCCCCGACCAAAATAAATAAATAAATCTTTAAAAAATTTAAAAAAAAAAAAGTCACATGGAAGTGTGTATCATCGATGCTAGTTCTAGATGCTGAGGTTACAGGAGATACTTAAAAGTATCTGTCTTCTCATCTATCTGCCATAAACTTGCTTTAATAGTCTATCAAGGTAAAGTTTTGGAAAAGACCCTTTACCTCCAAGAGGATTGTATTTCTATATATCCCTTATCCTTTAATCTATTTTGATTTTTTTAATGCCTTTCAAAACAAAGATAGACTTTTTTGACTCTGAACTGAGCATCCTGGATTTTCTGTGTGCGGAATCAGAAAACGCTACCTCGGTGCCGCGCTCAGACCCCCTTGACTAAGAGGGGACAGCCATGCTGCCGCCGCTGGGGTGGCTAACCATGCACAGGTGACCCTTCTCTGGAGAACCGCCCACCGCTGATGGAGCCACTCTGCCCACGAGGCTACCTACAGCCTTCAGTCAAGAACGGACTCAGCTGGGAAGCAGAGTCCATGCAAAAGGCTAGTCTCCTTGCCTGAAAGGGGAGACAACCCCAAGATAGGGTTCAGGTTCCAGAGGCCACCCCACTGCACCCCCCGACCTGGGATCAGATCAGAGTTAGGACCTGACCTGAGGTCACATCTCTGCTTGCCCCCCTCCTCTTGCTCCATCCTGTTTCACCCCACCCCTGGGGCACACTCTCTGTAAACCACATGCACCCGCATCCTTGCCTCAGGCTCTGCTTCTAGGCGCCCTGATCTATTCAGATGTACTTCAGGTGCAGACATCAAATGTCACATGGAGGGCTTCCCCTGGTGGTCCAGTGGATAAGGACACCGCCTTGCAGTGCAAGAGGCGCCGGTTCGATCCCTGGCCTGGGAAGATCCCACGTGCCGCGGAGCGGCTGGACCGATGTGTCCAATCACCGAGCCGGAGCTGTGGAGCGCATGCGCCCAGACCCCGTGCTCTGCAACGACAGACGCCACCGCGATGGGAGGCCCACAGGAGCCAAAGAACAAAGACAGATGAAAATGGAGAAATGAAGGACAAATGGAAGTGGCCCGCCGCTCCCTCCCTCCCCAGCCTGACCCCCGACCAAAATAAATAAATAAATCTTTAAAAAATTTAAAAAAAAAAAAGTCACATGGAAGTGTGTATCATCGATGCTAGTTCTAGATGCTGAGGTTACAGGAGATACTTAAAAAGTATCTGTCTTCTCATCTATCTGCCATAAACTTGCTTTAATAGTCTATCAAGGTAAAGTTTTGGAAAAGACCCTTTACTCCAAGAGGATTCTTGGGGAACAGATGTCTGCTCGTCTACTCTGCTCAGGTGTTTGCATTTTTAAGCCCTCTTTTGTGACCGTGAGAATCCCGAGAGGTCAAGCTGAATCCAGAACCATCTCAAGCAAGGACTTTTAGAATCAGGTCAACAGCCATTTGGGAGGAGCTCCAAGAAGACCAGAGTTCCCTCAAGCCCAGGAGCCTCAGTCCCTTCTGGAGAGGGTCTTTGAGGTTCAAGGAAATGGGCAGAGCTCGGGAGGGGGCATCTCCAGGGCTTCTACTAGCTCAGATGGTGCCTTTGTGCTGATGGTAGAAGGTGGCCTTCCGAGCAGGGGGTATGGGCTGGACTCCAGGCCCCACCTGTGGGATGATCCTGGAGCTGGTCAGTTCCCAGGAGGTGGCTGGATCATGGCTCAGAGCACAGGAGACAGGACTCCTCCTATCAGTGCCATTTTCCTGCACAAATCGTCTCCTCCCGTGGCTGCAGGTTGCCCTGAGGAAACTCAGCCCAGAGCCCAGGAGAGGCCAGGATCACGAGGACGGCCTCTGTGACTGCTTCTTGGGGCAGGGGGCTGGAATGCCTGTGCTCGTGGACTTAGGCTGTCACTGTCCATCACAGAACAAACACATCTGTAACCTAGTTTTCATTTGTGAGGCTGGATTCGTGAACTTCTGCCATTCTGCCCTATTTCCTATTTCTGTTACCATTTCTTTCTTGGAAATGGAAGGCTATTCCTTGTTCCTGGCCACTGACCGTGAGACACTCTTTCTGAAATGAGCAATGCGCCAAAACCCCCGACAGACGCCACCACGATGGGAGGCCCACAGGAGCCAAAGAACAAAGACAGATGAAAATGGAGAAATGAAGGACAAATGGAAGTGGCCCGCCCGCTCCCCTCCCTCCCCAGCCTGACCCCCGACCAAAATAAATAAATAAATCTTTAAAAAATTTAAAAAAAAAAAAGTCACATGGAAGTGTGTATCATCGATGCTAGTTCTAGATGCTGAGGTTACAGGAGATACTTAAAAAGTATTTGTCTTCTCATCTATCTGCCATAAACTTGCTTTAATAGTCTATCAAGGTAAAGTTTTGGAAAAGACCCTTTACTCCAAGAGGATTCTTGGGGAACAGATGTCTGCTCGTCTACTCTGCTCAGGTGTTTGCATTTTTAAGCCCTCTTTTGTGACCGTGAGAATCCCGAGAGGTCAAGCTGAATCCAGAACCATCTCAAGCAAGGACTTTTAGAATCAGGTCAACAGCCATTTGGGAGGAGCTCCAAGAAGACCAGAGTTCCCTCAAGCCCAGGAGCCTCAGTCCCTTCTGGAGAGGGTCTTTGAGGTTCAAGGAAATGGGCAGAGCTCGGGAGGGGGCATCTCCAGGGCTTCTACTAGCTCAGATGGTGCCTTTGTGCTGATGGTAGAAGGTGGCCTTCCGAGCAGGGGGTATGGGCTGGACTCCAGGCCCCACCTGTGGGATGATCCTGGAGCTGGTCAGTTCCCAGGAGGTGGCTGGATCATGGCTCAGAGCACAGGAGACAGGACTCCTCCTATCAGTGCCATTTTCCTGCACAAATCGTCTCCTCCCGTGGCTGCAGGTTGCCCTGAGGAAACTCAGCCCAGAGCCCAGGAGAGGCCAGGATCACGAGGACGGCCTCTGTGACTGCTTCTTGGGGCAGGGGGCTGGAATGCCTGTGCTCGTGGACTTAGGCTGTCACTGTCCATCACAGAACAAACACATCTGTAACCTAGTTTTCATTTGTGAGGCTGGATTCGTGAACTTCTGCCATTCTGCCCTATTTCCTATTTCTGTTACCATTTCTTTCTTGGAAATGGAAGGCTATTCCTTGTTCCCCTGGCCACTGACCCGCAGTGAGACACTCCTGATGTTCACAGAAGGACTGAGAACATGGGTTCTATAGTCGGATTCTCTGAGCTGGCCTTCTAAGTCACCCCTTAGAAGCCGTGTGACTTTGGGAAAATTATGTAACCTCTGAGCCTCCTCTCCTAGCTCCAGCACACGGGCGCTGGACGGCACTGGACTGGTGGGGGGTTAACTCAAGATGCTCATAAGGTGCTCAGCACAGTGCCTAGCACCAGTAAGAAACTAATAAATGAAGACATCGTCATCTTCATCATCAACTAACGTCTCTTTCCGGGGCCACCCCAAATCACTTGCTGAGCTCCTTGCATGGCTTTTAAGGTGGTGGGGGTCCTCCTCATCAGCAGGTGCTAATGGTACAGGGAGCAGAGTTCTGTCCTCCCTGAAGGAGGATCTAGGAGGGAAATGCTTTGTGTGTGGCACAGCTGGATCCCCCTGTGCTGAGCCAGTGACCTGACTGACCCGGTGCCCTCAGGGCTGGGCAGTGGCACCCACACAGGCAGTGAGCAGAGAGCTGTGAGCTGGGCTGGGATTGCCAAGCAGGCTTACTGAATAGGATGGTTTCTCTGGACCCAGGCCCACTTCTCAGGTTCTGCCTCCACATCTGGAGCTCTCTGCATTTTGGGGGGCAGATAACAATCTACTTTGAATAAAGATGCCTGGAGGCTCAGGAAACGGAGCCCTCCAAGGACCCTTCCAGCCTTGATGATAGCTTCAGGTTCTTCTGAGTGTCTTCCTGTTTTGGATCTCAGTTCTGCTCTCTACTTCCCTGACCATAAGCTATCCCACCCTTCTTCCACCCTCATTTCTTCCCCACATTCTCAGAGACTAGCACAAGCCTTGGCACATGGTGAGGCCTGGCATGCCCTTGACATCAGGTGAATGAATGAAGGAGTTAGAACTTGATGATGATGATGAAGAAGAAGATGACGGCAGCCATAGCTGAGATGCTACCACATGCCAGGCTTGTGCTGCGTGCTTTCCTTGCAATGTCTCATTTAACCCCCACAACAGTTCTAGAAAGTGGGTCCCATTTTAATCTGCATTTCATAGAGGACAGTACTGAGTCTGAGAGGTTCACAGCCTACCCAAGCTCAAACACCAAATAAAAAGCAGAACTGGGATTTGAACCCAGGTGTGTCCATTCTGTGAGCCAGCATGTTTCTATAGAGCGCCATAAGCTGACGACTCCAAATCTGGATGGCTCAGAGGAATGAGAATCATACAAAGACTCAGGCTAAAGGTAAGTCTTGTTCTGTTGGAGGGTGTAGATTAAGAAAAGACGGAGCAGCTTAATGATAGCACTTCCCCGGGGGCTGTCATTGAGCTAAGCTTTGATCCTCGTAGTCCTACAAGGTATGTATCATTTCCATTTTCCAGATGAGAACATTGAACTTCAGAGGAGTTAAGCAACATGCCCTGGGTCACACAGCAATTAAGCAGCAAACCCAGGATTTGACTGCAGTCTGTCAGCCCCAAAGCCCGTAACTTACGGCTCCCCACTGGAGCTGGGAATGAGCCACCAACGAATGAGGAAGCACTGACCTGAGACGGCAGCAGTTGTGCAGCGGCACGCGTGCACACACAGACACAACACAGCCCTTCCTTCAGGCTTCGAAGGGCCATGGATTTCATAGTCAGAGGCCACTCACGACCCTCTCCATTGTACAGCTGGGAGCTGGAGGCCCAGAGAGGGCAGGAGCTCCCCATGGTCATAAGCAAGTAAGGGGCCAACCAGGGTTGCTCCCTGCCAGCCGCCTTGCCGCCCTTCTCCAGCTCTAGCCATGCAGCCTCCAGCCTTGATGATAGCTTCAGGTTCTTCTGAGTGTCTTCCTGTTTTGGATCTCAGTTCTGCTCTCTACTTCCCTGACCATAAGCTATCCCACCCTTCTTCCACCCTCATTTCTTCCCACATTCTCAGAGACTAGCACAAGCCTTGGCACATGGTGAGGCCTGGCATGCCCTTGACATCAGGTGAATGAATGAAGGAGTTAGAACTTGATGATGATGATGAAGAAGAAGATGACGGCAGCCATAGCTGAGATGCTACCACATGCCAGGCTTGTGCTGCGTGCTTTCCTTGCAATGTCTCATTTAACCCCCACAACAGTTCTAGAAAGTGGGTCCCATTTTAATCTGCATTTCATAGAGGACAGTACTGAGTCTGAGAGGTTCACAGCCTACCCAAGCTCAAACACCAAATAAAAAGCAGAACTGGGATTTGAACCCAGGTGTGTCCATTCTGTGAGCCAGCATGTTTCTATAGAGCGCCATAAGCTGACGACTCCAAATCTGGATGGCTCAGAGGAATGAGAATCATACAAAGACTCAGGCTAAAGGTAAGTCTTGTTCTGTTGGAGGGTGTAGATTAAGAAAAGACGGAGCAGCTTAATGATAGCACTTCCCCGGGGGCTGTCATTGAGCTAAGCTTTGATCCTCGTAGTCCTACAAGGTATGTATCATTTCCATTTTCCAGATGAGAACATTGAACTTCAGAGGAGTTAAGCAACATGCCCTGGGTCACACAGCAATTAAGCAGCAAACCCAGGATTTGACTGCAGTCTGTCAGCCCCAAAGCCCGTAACTTACGGCTCCCCACTGGAGCTGGGAATGAGCCACCAACGAATGAGGAAGCACTGACCTGAGACGGCAGCAGTTGTGCAGCGGCACGCGTGCACACACAGACACAACACAGCCCTTCCTTCAGGCTTCGAAGGGCCATGGATTTCATAGTCAGAGGCCACTCACGACCCTCTCCATTGTACAGCTGGGAGCTGGAGGCCCAGAGAGGGCAGGAGCTCCCCATGGTCATAAGCAAGTAAGGGGCCAACCAGGGTTGCTCCCTGCCAGCCGCCTTGCCGCCCCTTCTCCAGCTCTAGCCATGCAGCCTCCAGCTGCTGTCTGTGCAGCTCTGTTCCTTTTCCCAGGCACAGGGAAGGGAGGTGCCTTCTGGGTATAAATAGCAGATGGCGATGCTTCTCTTCAGCAGGGGAGTTAACCCTTGGGGCCCTGAACATGGAGAGATGCTGCCCTCCTGAGGGAGAAGGCGTGGCAGCTCTCAGAGTTGGAACGTTCCTTACAGAGCAGCCAGACCTTGCTGCTCGAGTGTGATTGGTGAAGCAGCAGCCGTGGCATCTCTTTGCAGTGTGTTAGGAATGCAAAACCTCAGGCTCCATCCAGACTCACTCAACTAGAGTCTCCCTTTTAACAAGATGCCCAACTGGTCCAGACAGTCCTCGCCTTATGAAGATGAGAGACCATGGCTCAGAGAGGGTAGTGATCCCACCCAAGGTCACACAGCATTCCCTGACAGAACTTCCTCCCCATCATGCACTCAGAGCCCTGCAGGCAGGAATACAGCCCCCACCCCAGTTGTGAAAGGTGAGGGAAGGGAAGTCAGGCAGTCAGGTGCTGTTTCAGTGCCATCCTGCCCGTCCTGGGCTCAGTCTCTCCATGAAGCCTGCTTTTGGTCCACCCTGGGGCGGGGCCCACCTTGGGCCTGGCCCATAGAGGCCGACACTGCAAGTCTATGCAGGTGGGCAGGGCCATGGTGCCCGGCTGACTCAGCATGGAGGTGGGTTTGTGGCGTGGGCTGCACCGGTCAAGGCCAAACCTGGCCTATTTTCATTTTGCAGAGCTTCGGGAGTTTTCCCGAAACAGCTTTTCTGAAGGAGGCTGTCGGCAGCGTGGGCTGGGAGGAAGGGCCCCTTCTTCACCTTCCCCCCAACCAAGCTGCTCACTGAGGAGTGTGGACACCATGAAAGACACCCCCTTTCCCACCTCTATTTGCTGCTCTCCCCAAGAAGAGAGCAGCTGCCCCTTTCCCCCAGCAAACACCCACCAGGGCGGCCAGGGAAACTGGGCCAGGCCCACCCACACCCCTCGCCCATCCGCCACACTCACCGATGTTGGGGTGCTTCAGCAGGCGGCAGATGCGGGCTTCACGCTCCAGCGGTGCAGCCCCTACCCCCCCCATGCAGCCTCCAGCTGCTGTCTGTGCAGCTCTGTTCCTTTCCCAGGCACAGGGAAGGGAGGTGCCTTCTGGGTATAAATAGCAGATGGCGATGCTTCTCTTCAGCAGGGGAGTTAACCCTTGGGGCCCTGAACATGGAGAGATGCTGCCCTCCTGAGGGAGAAGGCGTGGCAGCTCTCAGAGTTGGAACGTTCCTTACAGAGCAGCCAGACCTTGCTGCTCGAGTGTGATTGGTGAAGCAGCAGCCGTGGCATCTCTTTGCAGTGTGTTAGGAATGCAAAACCTCAGGCTCCATCCAGACTCACTCAACTAGAGTCTCCCTTTTAACAAGATGCCCAACTGGTCCAGACAGTCCTCGCCTTATGAAGATGAGAGACCATGGCTCAGAGAGGGTAGTGATCCCACCCAAGGTCACACAGCATTCCCTGACAGAACTTCCTCCCCATCATGCACTCAGAGCCCTGCAGGCAGGAATACAGCCCCACCCCAGTTGTGAAAGGTGAGGGAAGGGAAGTCAGGCAGTCAGGTGCTGTTTCAGTGCCATCCTGCCCGTCCTGGGCTCAGTCTCTCCATGAAGCCTGCTTTTGGTCCACCCTGGGGCGGGGCCCACCTTGGGCCTGGCCCATAGAGGCCGACACTGCAAGTCTATGCAGGTGGGCAGGGCCATGGTGCCCGGCTGACTCAGCATGGAGGTGGGTTTGTGGCGTGGGCTGCACCGGTCAAGGCCAAACCTGGCCTATTTTCATTTTGCAGAGCTTCGGGAGTTTTCCCGAAACAGCTTTTCTGAAGGAGGCTGTCGGCAGCGTGGGCTGGGAGGAAGGGCCCCTTCTTCACCTTCCCCCCAACCAAGCTGCTCACTGAGGAGTGTGGACACCATGAAAGACACCCCCTTTCCCACCTCTATTTGCTGCTCTCCCCAAGAAGAGAGCAGCTGCCCCTTTCCCCCAGCAAACACCCACCAGGGCGGCCAGGGAAACTGGGCCAGGCCCACCCACACCCCTCGCCCATCCGCCACACTCACCGATGTTGGGGTGCTTCAGCAGGCGGCAGATGCGGGCTTCACGCTCCAGCTTCTGGTGGTCTGAAACACAGACGCCCAGGTGAGTCCAAGCGAGCAAGGCACCTGTACCCACCCCATCTCTCCCTCCTCACAGCCTCCAAGGTCCTCTCCTTCCCAGAGCCCTGGGCAAGCTCTCCTTTCAGGCAGAGCCTCTGCGCTCTCGAGAACGCAGTGAGCTGCAGCGGAAGAGAGAGACCCAGGCTGCAGTAAGGCAGAACCGCCTTCCCCTGTCTAGGTTTAGTTTTCAGCATTCTCTCCTCCTTGTGTCACACAAACAAGGCTCCAAACAGCCTGGAACACCCCCACCCCAAGTCAGGCTCCAGCTGTCCTGCCCCAGCCCTGCCCCTCCCACTGCACCTCAGGCTGAGCTCTTCAGTCTGCCCGACCCAGCCCTCTCACTCTGGGGCCTTCACACACGCCCTTCTCGCAGCCTGGAAAGTTCCAGCTCAGTCTCCCACCTGCTCTTCACTGGCCACCCATCCTTGGATGTCGCCCTCTCCTGGCAGCCCATCCTGACTGCCAGCTGCAGGGGCTCCTCTTCTGTGCTCCCGGGGGCCCTGCACAGCACAGGCCACTCGGTCTCAGGGATGTCACTGTCCTTGAGGGTGAGGACTTGGTCTCTGTTGTCCCTGTGGCATCTAGCTAAAGGCCTGGCCCATAGAAGGTGCTCAAGAAACAACTGAATGGGCTTCCCTGAGGGCTCAGTGGTAAAGAATCCTCCTGCCAGTGAAGGAGACACAGGTTCGATCCCTGAACTGGGAAGATAGCAACTGCCTTGGAGCAACTATGTCCCTGCGCCACAACTACTGAGCTCTGGAGCCTAGGAGCTGCAACCACGGAAGCCCATGCACTCTCGAGCCCAGGCTCTGCATCAGGAGAGGCCGCTGCAATGAGAAGCCCTCACGCCGCAACCAGAGGGTAGTCCCTGCTCTCCACAACTAGCGATAGCCTGCACCACAACAAAGACCCAGCACAGCCCAAAGTAAATTAGTAAACACAATTTTTACGGGAAACTGGGCCACCCCCCTCGCCCATCCGCCACACTCACCGATGTTGGGGTGCTTCAGCAGGCGGCAGATGCGGGCTTCACGCTCCAGCTTCTGGTGGTCTGAAACACAGACGCCCAGGTGAGTCCAAGCGAGCAAGGCACCTGTACCCACCCCATCTCTCCCTCCTCACAGCCTCCAAGGTCCTCTCCTTCCCAGAGCCCTGGGCAAGCTCTCCTTTCAGGCAGAGCCTCTGCGCTCTCGAGAACGCAGTGAGCTGCAGCGGAAGAGAGAGACCCAGGCTGCAGTAAGGCAGAACCGCCTTCCCCTGTCTAGGTTTAGTTTTCAGCATTCTCTCCTCCTTGTGTCACACAAACAAGGCTCCAAACAGCCTGGAACACCCCCACCCCAAGTCAGGCTCCAGCTGTCCTGCCCCAGCCCTGCCCCTCCCACTGCACCTCAGGCTGAGCTCTTCAGTCTGCCCGACCCAGCCCTCTCACTCTGGGGCCTTCACACACGCCCTTCTCGCAGCCTGGAAAGTTCCAGCTCAGTCTCCCACCTGCTCTTCACTGGCCACCCATCCTTGGATGTCGCCCTCTCCTGGCAGCCCATCCTGACTGCCAGCTGCAGGGGCTCCTCTTCTGTGCTCCCGGGGGCCCTGCACAGCACAGGCCACTCGGTCTCAGGGATGTCACTGTCCTTGAGGGTGAGGACTTGGTCTCTGTTGTCCCTGTGGCATCTAGCTAAAGGCCTGGCCCATAGAAGGTGCTCAAGAAACAACTGAATGGGCTTCCCTGAGGGCTCAGTGGTAAAGAATCCTCCTGCCAGTGAAGGAGACACAGGTTCGATCCCTGAACTGGGAAGATACCAACTGCCTTGGAGCAACTATGTCCCTGCGCCACAACTACTGAGCTCTGGAGCCTAGGAGCTGCAACCACGGAAGCCCATGCACTCTCGAGCCCAGGCTCTGCATCAGGAGAGGCCGCTGCAATGAGAAGCCCTCACGCCGCAACCAGAGGGTAGTCCCTGCTCTCCACAACTAGCGATAGCCTGCACCACAACAAAGACCCAGCACAGCCCAAAGTAAATTAGTAAACACAATTTTTAAAAAACAAAAAAGATGACTTAAGCTTAACCTTTAAAAACAGAAATGACTCAGTGAAAGAACAAATGACTGGATGAACAAATCTTTCTAATCTCTCTCTGCAGAAGGGCTGTATTAATTTGCAGAAGATGCTTCCTGTGAGAGAAGTTGGGACCAAGGAAAACAAGCAACCCCAAAGTATCTGCAGGGTAGTAGCTTCCCTGGTAGCTCAGTGGTAAAGAGTTTGCCGGCCAATGCAGGAGACTACAGGTTTAATCCCTAATCAGGGAAGATCCCACATACTGCAGAGCAACTAAGCCCATGAGCCACAACTATTGAGCCTGTGCTCTAGAGCCTCAGAGCTGCAACTATGAAGCCCATGAGCCCTAGAGCCCGAGTTCCACAACAAGAGAAGTCACCGTAACAAGAAGTCTGCTCACCTCAACTAGAGAGTAGCCCCCACTTCCTGCAACTAGAGAAGAACCTGTGGCTGGCAGTAAAACCCCAGAATAGTCACACACACAAAAACTTAAAAATAAAAAAAAAAGTTTAAAAATCTGCAGAGTAGGGCTTCCCTGGTGGTCCAGCAGGTAAGGACACTGCCTTGCAGTGCAAGGAGCGCTGGTTTGATCCTTGGCCTGGGAAGATCCCACCTGCTGCGGAGCGGCTGGACCCGTGTGTCCAACTACTGAGCCAGCACTCTGGAGCGCATGTGCCCAGAGCCAGTGCTCTGCAGTGACAGAGGCCACTACGATGGGAGGCACACACATGCCAAAGAAGGTGAATGACAATAAATATAAAAATAAAAGAGGGGCTTCCCCTGGTGGTCCAGTGGATAAGGACACCGCCTTGCAGTGCAAGGGGCGCCGGTTCAACCCCTGGCCTGGGAAGATCCCACGTGCCGCGGAGCGACTGGACCGATGTGTCCAATCACCGAGCCGGAGCTCTGGAGCGCATGCGCCCAGAGCCGGCGCTCTGCAACAACAGAGGCCACCGCGATGGGAGGCCGGCAGGAGCCAGAGAACAAAGACGGATGAAAAATAGAGAAATGGAAGACCAATAGAAGTGGCCCGCCCGCTCCCCTCCCTCCCCAACCTGACCCCCGCCCAAAATAAATAAATAAATAAATCTTTAAAAATAAATAAATAAATAAAAGAGGGGCTTCCCCTGGTGGTCCAGTGGATAAGGACACCGCCTTGCAGTGCAAGGGGCGCCGGTTCAACCCCTGGCCTGGGAAGATCCCACGTGCCGCGGAGCGACTGGACCGATGTGTCCAATCACCGAGCCGGAGCTCTGGAGCGCATGCGCCCAGAGCCGGCGCTCTGCAACAACAGAGGCCACCGCGATGGGAGGCCGGCAGGAGCCAGAGAACAAAGACGGATGAAAAATAGAGAAATGGAAGACCAATAGAAGTGGCCCGCCCGCTCCCCTCCCTCCCCAACCTGACCCCCGCCCAAAATAAATAAATAAATAAATCTTTAAAAATAAATAAATAAATAAAAGAGGGGCTTCCCTGGTGGTCCAGTGGGTAAGGATACCGCCTTGCAGTGCAAGGGGCGCCAGTTCCATCCCTGGCCTGGGAGGATCCCACGTGCCGCGGAGCGGCTGGACCGATGTATCCAATTACCAAGCTGGAGCTCTGGAGTGCATGTGCCCAGAGCTGGTGCTTTGCCACAACAGAGACCACAGCGATGGGAGGCCCACACGGGCCAAAGAACAAAGATGAGTGAAAATAGATAAAATGAAAAAAGACCAATAGAAGTGGCCTGCCCACCCCCTCCCTCCCCAACCCGACCCCCCCCAAAAAAATAAAATAAAATAAAAGAGGCATGATGGGGAAAAAAGAGAATCTGCAGGGTAGAACTTGTCCATGGCAGCACAGGGGCTTTACCCAGAGAGCGCCCACTTGCTTCCTGGGACTTTTGTCCAAATCCCCTAGATTGCCCCGCCCACCTGGGAGACAGGCCCTGCTTGGGGGCTGCACCCTGAGATGTCATCTCTGACTCAGGCTGCTGAGCACCGTCACATCCGTTGACTCTAGTCAGTCCTCCCAACAAGCCTGGGCTGTGTGCACCACCGTCCCCATTGAAAACCTGTTTCCATTTTCCCTTTGGTGCTCTTACAGTTTGGTACTTAATGCCTTAATTAAAAAGAAACAAACCAGTATGTACAAGGAGCCAGTCGCAAACACAGAGCATTTACTGTGTGTCAAGCCCTTTACACGCACCTCAAGCCCTACCAGCCCCCTTCTGAGTGCGGCTCGACCACTGTGCTGCTCTGGAGGACACAGAGGTTCCCAGAGGTTACCCATCGGACCCACAGCCATCGGCGATGAGCAGTGGAGCCAGGCTTTCTACCCAGGCAGGGCTCCAAGGCTGAGCTGTAAAACCCTGAGCCGTCGGGGAGCTCCCCATGGGCCTACTGGTTAGGATTCTCCGCTTCCACTGCCATGGCCCTGGTCAGCCCCTGGTAGGAGAACTGAGTTCCTGCAAGCCACATGGCGTGGCAAAAATCAATCAATCAGTCAATAAAATTCAGAAACCAGCGCCATTCTGTTCCCTACACCCCGACTCATGACCACCATCTCCACCTGCCCACTATTCCTGGGTGGGAAAATTTAGGCCCACAGGAGGGAACGCACAGACACTCAGAGGTGGAATCAGGAATAGAGCCCCACTCTCCGAATGTGCCCCCGCCAGAGCAGGTGGGCACCAGGGAGGGTGAATGAAAACCAAGAAAGTCCCAGCCCTGTCCCCAGGCTGTCAGCTTCCCTCTCCTCTTCCCTCTCCATTAGAGGAATCACCAGCCAATCTCTAAGGGCTCCAGAAATCAAAATCAATACTGAAATGTAGCTTTTCCATCAGCAAAGCAATTAAGCCCAATCCTCTTTCAATAGAGTGCAAGTACGACACTGCCTGGCTGAAGGCAGGCGCAGGCTAGGGGAGGGGAAGCTGGGCCAGCTGGGGCACCCCACTCCCCGCCCATTCCCTGCCCTCTCTGTCTCTTTACATATCCTCCAGGTTAGGGGAGGCAGGAGGAGGTAGGCTGATTCCCAGGCAAAGAAGGGGACCCCACCCAGGTTTGTCCAAATCCCCTAGATTGCCCCGCCCACCTGGGAGACAGGCCCTGCTTGGGGGCTGCACCCTGAGATGTCATCTCTGACTCAGGCTGCTGAGCACCGTCACATCCGTTGACTCTAGTCAGTCCTCCCAACAAGCCTGGGCTGTGTGCACCACCGTCCCCATTGAAAACCTGTTTCCATTTTCCCTTTGGTGCTCTTACAGTTTGGTACTTAATGCCTTAATTAAAAAGAAACAAACCAGTATGTACAAGGAGCCAGTCGCAAACACAGAGCATTTACTGTGTGTCAAGCCCTTTACACGCACCTCAAGCCCTACCAGCCCCCTTCTGAGTGCGGCTCGACCACTGTGCTGCTCTGGAGGACACAGAGGTTCCCAGAGGTTACCCATCGGACCCACAGCCATCGGCGATGAGCAGTGGAGCCAGGCTTTCTACCCAGGCAGGGCTCCAAGGCTGAGCTGTAAAACCCTGAGCCGTCGGGGAGCTCCCCATGGGCCTACTGGTTAGGATTCTCCGCTTCCACTGCCATGGCCCTGGTCAGCCCCTGGTAGGAGAACTGAGTTCCTGCAAGCCACATGGCGTGGCAAAAATCAATCAATCAGTCAATAAAATTCAGAAACCAGCGCCATTCTGTTCCCTACACCCCGACTCATGACCACCATCTCCACCTGCCCACTATTCCTGGGTGGGAAAATTTAGGCCCACAGGAGGGAACGTACAGACACTCAGAGGTGGAATCAGGAATAGAGCCCCACTCTCCGAATGTGCCCCCGCCAGAGCAGGTGGGCACCAGGGAGGGTGAATGAAAACCAAGAAAGTCCCAGCCCTGTCCCCAGGCTGTCAGCTTCCCTCTCCTCTTCCCTCTCCATTAGAGGAATCACCAGCCAATCTCTAAGGGCTCCAGAAATCAAAATCAATACTGAAATGTAGCTTTTCCATCAGCAAAGCAATTAAGCCCAATCCTCTTTCAATAGAGTGCAAGTACGACACTGCCTGGCTGAAGGCAGGCGCAGGCTAGGGGAGGGGAAGCTGGGCCAGCTGGGGGCACCCCCACTCCCCCGCCCCATTCCCCTGCCCTCTCTGTCTCTTTACATATCCTCCAGGTTAGGGGGAGGCAGGAGGAGGTAGGCTGATTCCCAGGCAAAGAAGGGGGACCCCCACCCAGGCCTGGCCGAGAGCCCTCTGTGAGCAGAGGAAGGTTGGACCCTCCCAGGCTCCAGATCCTGCCACCCTCATCCCCAGCAGAACCAAAAGCCAGGCAGCTCAAAGTGGGGCCTGTCAGAGCAGGCAAGGGGACTCCTGGCCCGGGCTACACATTCAGGGAACAAGGACCTAAATCCAAAATTCTGATGTTTTTCTCCATGTGAAGTCACCGGGGAGCAGAGCTACACTAGAGGACTGAAAGAAGAAAACGCTGGTCACCCAGCTTCAAACATGTGACTGGTGAGCAGACGTCACTGCGGGAAATGCTAGAACTGTTTTTATAAATCTTGTAATCATCATGCGCATAGTACAATTACACTGCATTGCAACCTTCAGCGCTAAAAGCATTAATTTGTTGAATGTAAACATATACTTTACACAATAACTTTTGCAACTCGGTTTGAAATGTTTTCATTTTCTAATATGCAGGGAGCCTCAAGAAATGTAGGGACAGAGTTCCTCTTGACCTCTTTGGCTTTACTTCATTCAGCAGTCTCTTGATCAAAATCAAGGTAATTGTCAGTATGGTCAAGCCTTGTTACAACTCAGAACTTTGAGGAGCCCCTCCTACAGGCTCCCCCAGTCCCCAGTCAATAGTCAAGAGGGCAGCCAAGGACCTCTTTAGCTGTTGCTATTTAGTCACTAAGTCATGTCTGACTCTTATGTGCCTCCCATGGACTATAGACAGCCAGGCTCCCCTGTCCATGGAATTTCCCAGGCAAGAGTACTGGAGTGGGTTGCCATTTCCTTCTCCCAAGGACCTCTTATTAAAATATAAATGAGATCCTGACTTCAGACCTTCCAACAACTTCCTAAAGTACTTATCATACAATCCAAACTCCCCATCAAATCCAGGAAGAACCCTGCAGGGTGCTGAGTTCTGCCTCTTCTCGGCCTTGAAGCTCCCCACACACAAGCCTCCTTTGGGGCCTCAGGCACCACAGACCCCTTCTCACCCCCGGCCTCTGCACCCACTTGCCCTCTACCCCTGGGTCGTCTCGTGGCTGCCTCCTTCTCCGCAGGCAGGTCCCAACACCGTGTCACCTCCTCAGAGAGCACCCCCGGCTGCCTTTCTCTCCAGCCCCATCGCATCCTCACCATCCTGTCTTATTTTCTTTGTAACGCTCGTCCCTACTTGAAAGGACCTGGCTTCCTTGAGTGTTTAATGTTCTTTTCAGTTTCCCTCCCTAGAAAACAGGAGTCATGAGAGCAGGACCTTGACTGTCAGCCTCGGCCGAGTTCCCAAGGCCCAGAGCCGTAAGCAGCTTGTTCAAATTCCAGTACCCAAGAAGCGGCAGAGCTGGGATTTCAACCCGCGTCCCTAATTACTGCACTAGATTGCCTCCTATTTTCATAATTGAGAAATCAATCCATCCAACTCAGTCGAGTCCCATGATGGGGAGAGGTCTGAGGGAAGCCAGTCTGCAGCCTCCTGCCTGGGCACCAGGAAGCCTTGCTGCTGATGCCCACACCCACTGTGACCGATGCTTTGAAGCATTCTAATTGAGAGCCTCAGTGGACAGAGTTCCTCTTGACCTCTTTGGCTTTACTTCATTCAGCAGTCTCTTGATCAAAATCAAGGTAATTGTCAGTATGGTCAAGCCTTGTTACAACTCAGAACTTTGAGGAGCCCCTCCTACAGGCTCCCCCAGTCCCCAGTCAATAGTCAAGAGGGCAGCCAAGGACCTCTTTAGCTGTTGCTATTTAGTCACTAAGTCATGTCTGACTCTTATGTGCCTCCCATGGACTATAGACAGCCAGGCTCCCCTGTCCATGGAATTTCCCAGGCAAGAGTACTGGAGTGGGTTGCCATTTCCTTCTCCCAAGGACCTCTTATTAAAATATAAATGAGATCCTGACTTCAGACCTTCCAACAACTTCCTAAAGTACTTATCATACAATCCAAACTCCCCATCAAATCCAGGAAGAACCCTGCAGGGTGCTGAGTTCTGCCTCTTCTCGGCCTTGAAGCTCCCCACACACAAGCCTCCTTTGGGGCCTCAGGCACCACAGACCCCTTCTCACCCCCGGCCTCTGCACCCACTTGCCCTCTACCCCTGGGTCGTCTCGTGGCTGCCTCCTTCTCCGCAGGCAGGTCCCAACACCGTGTCACCTCCTCAGAGAGCACCCCCGGCTGCCTTTCTCTCCAGCCCCATCGCATCCTCACCATCCTGTCTTATTTTCTTTGTAACGCTCGTCCCTACTTGAAAGGACCTGGCTTCCTTGAGTGTTTAATGTTCTTTTCAGTTTCCCTCCCTAGAAAACAGGAGTCATGAGAGCAGGACCTTGACTGTCAGCCTCGGCCGAGTTCCCAAGGCCCAGAGCCGTAAGCAGCTTGTTCAAATTCCAGTACCCAAGAAGCGGCAGAGCTGGGATTTCAACCCGCGTCCCTAATTACTGCACTAGATTGCCTCCTATTTTCATAATTGAGAAATCAATCCATCCAACTCAGTCGAGTCCCATGATGGGGAGAGGTCTGAGGGAAGCCAGTCTGCAGCCTCCTGCCTGGGCACCAGGAAGCCTTGCTGCTGATGCCCACACCCACTGTGACCGATGCTTTGTGAATTTTCTCCCTCCCTCCCTGAGGGCAGACCTCCAGGGTGCTGGGGTTAAGGGATCCAGGTTTGCTCAGAACTCGGCAGGCAGGGGATGGGTGGAAAGGAGGTTCCTGGGGCCAGACAGAACCTCCAGGGCAGGTTCTGGGCAAAGCAGAGCCCTGGGAAGCCAAGCAGAGCAGGTGGGCTCCAGCAGGCAGGTGGGCAGTGGAGTTCTGGCCAGAGGCACAGGAACCAGAGCAGAAAATAGCCCTCTGAGTCTCGGAACAGGAAATGTCTCCTTCCTCCACAGGACTTCAAAAAGCAATTGGATCCTGGGCGGTTGGAGGAATAATCTGGAGGACCAAAGATGAGGAAGGAGATGAGAAAGACCCCAAAATCTCAGGCGCAACTGACTTCACACCATGCTTCCTACTGGGTTTCCTGAGACTGGTCATCAGGAAGCCGAGGAAGTGACCCCTCAGCGCTCGGGTGGACAGTGGGGTTTGTGGAGGTTGCTCTATGGGGCTGGTCACCTGTGGCAGCACTAGCCTGGTCCATGAGCCCAGCATACCCTAAAATTTGATAAATTCTTTCTGTGTGCGCCTGCCTGGATAGGAAGCTTCCAGACCCGCTGGCAGGGGGTGAGCGCTGAGTATCTACTGGCTGTTGTCACTGCTGACAGGACTTTTTAAAGGCAGGAGCTGGGGCCTCACTGGCTGCATCCCCACCCTCCAGGGTGGAACTGGGGTGGCTGTAGCTTTCAAAAGGCTCCCGGGGAACTTGGCAGGCACTGGGACAGGAACACATTTTTACCTTTCATTTCATGTTTTTATGGCTTCTTGGAATTGTTTATAGTACAAGCATTTTATATAAAAAGAGTAGTTTAAAAATACACACAGAAATCATCTCCCGGGTTTGGGAGCCACTCAATAGAAGAGGCTGGCCCTGTGGGGAAGGGGAAGCCACAGCTCCCCGAGTCGGGGAGGGAGGACACCCTGGGGGGCACGGCCCCCTGCTGGGAACTGCCAGAGTCACCCAGGCATGCCAGCAGGAGTCTGATTGGAGTCTGCTGCCAAATATCCAGCACCAAACAGCTCCCCAAGGCAGGCCCCAGGAGTGACAAACAAAGAAACCTGCTAAAGGAGGCTCGACCCCTCCTCTCCCGCTGGGGAGAAAAGTGTCAGCGGTTGGCAGACTTCTTTGGGAAGATTCCCTACGTACCTACCACCTCAACCCCCCTTCACACTCACACAGGCCTGGGCACCTTCCTCCCAGGGGGTCAGAGGCGCCTCAAATCGCCAGAGAGGGGGCCCAGCAGTTACTGCACGGCCCAGAGTCTACCTTGCCCCTGAACGTTTAGTCACCTTCCAGAATGGAGTTGGTGTGCCTTCCACTCCCCGACACCTGTCTCTTTCTGTCTCATGAGTGGGGTGGGGGGGCAGCTCTGAGACGGTGCTGGTGAATGGGCCCAAGACCCCAGCCTCCAGGGAGGACCTGATTCTGTCCTCCCCTCAGTGTGGAGCGACCTGACCTGTCACCTCAAGCCACAGCTCCAGTCCTGCCCCCACCGGATCTCAGGGGCTGGGACATCTCCCTTGATCAACTGTGACATCAAGTACAGAGAAGGCACCAGACAGCCACGGGTCACACAGGAATGCCCAGACGAGCCCGGGCATCTGGGTGTGAGGCAGCTCCTGCTGGCCCTGCTGCCGGCTCTGGCCCTGGACCTGGTACCCTTCCGCACCAGCATTCCAGGCTGGCAGGGGGTGAGCGCTGAGTATCTACTGGCTGTTGTCACTGCTGACAGGACTTTTTAAAGGCAGGAGCTGGGGCCTCACTGGCTGCATCCCCACCCTCCAGGGTGGAACTGGGGTGGCTGTAGCTTTCAAAAGGCTCCCGGGGAACTTGGCAGGCACTGGGACAGGAACACATTTTTACCTTTCATTTCATGTTTTTATGGCTTCTTGGAATTGTTTATAGTACAAGCATTTTATATAAAAAGAGTAGTTTAAAAATACACACAGAAATCATCTCCCGGGTTTGGGAGCCACTCAATAGAAGAGGCTGGCCCTGTGGGGAAGGGGAAGCCACAGCTCCCCGAGTCGGGGAGGGAGGACACCCTGGGGGGCACGGCCCCCTGCTGGGAACTGCCAGAGTCACCCAGGCATGCCAGCAGGAGTCTGATTGGAGTCTGCTGCCAAATATCCAGCACCAAACAGCTCCCCAAGGCAGGCCCCAGGAGTGACAAACAAAGAAACCTGCTAAAGGAGGCTCGACCCCTCCTCTCCCGCTGGGGAGAAAAGTGTCAGCGGTTGGCAGACTTCTTTGGGAAGATTCCCTACGTACCTACCACCTCAACCCCCCTTCACACTCACACAGGCCTGGGCACCTTCCTCCCAGGGGGTCAGAGGCGCCTCAAATCGCCAGAGAGGGGGCCCAGCAGTTACTGCACGGCCCAGAGTCTACCTTGCCCCTGAACGTTTAGTCACCTTCCAGAATGGAGTTGGTGTGCCTTCCACTCCCCGACACCTGTCTCTTTCTGTCTCATGAGTGGGGTGGGGGGGCAGCTCTGAGACGGTGCTGGTGAATGGGCCCAAGACCCCAGCCTCCAGGGAGGACCTGATTCTGTCCTCCCCTCAGTGTGGAGCGACCTGACCTGTCACCTCAAGCCACAGCTCCAGTCCTGCCCCCACCGGATCTCAGGGGCTGGGACATCTCCCTTGATCAACTGTGACATCAAGTACAGAGAAGGCACCAGACAGCCACGGGTCACACAGGAATGCCCAGACGAGCCCGGGCATCTGGGTGTGAGGCAGCGCTCCTGCTGGCCCTGCTGCCGGCTCTGGCCCTGGACCTTCCCTGGGTCACGCCCTTCCGCACCAGCATTCAGGCGGCTGTGTGCCATGGCAGGCCCTGGTCTTCAGAACCACCGCCACCCGAGTCTCTCTCCCTGCAGGGCACTGGTCTGTCTGGGGGAGGTTCAATAACTAGAAAGTGCTGGGCTCCCAGCCATGCTGAGCCAGAGACATGAAAGGCAGTAGCACAGGGTCCAACACGGGGCCTGCTGCGGAGGCCTGAGGGGGCCAATGTGAACATCCTGTACCCGCCTCTGTGGAACTGGCACCTGCTGGGCCCTGGCCCAGACGCGGCTGCCGCCGTGCCAAAGACCTGGACGCTCCACCAACCTTCTCCCATTTGTCTTCACAAGCCAGGGCCACACAGCTCACTCCTGTGCCCCCCTCACCCACCAGAACGCCCCCCACCCCCTGGGGGTCCCCAAAGCTGCTCAGACCCTCCATTCAGGGCAGAGATTCTTGAAGATACCCCTCCCCAAGGTGCGACTGTGGTCAACACCATCGTCACTCTACCACACGCGAAGGGCATGGAGCACAGCTCCTCAGCAGGCAGCTAAAGGTTTCAGTCCATACAAGTTACTGGCGTCTGATCAGAATGTGCATTCTGATTCCTTACATCTGGAATGATGAATGTACCTCCTAACAATCTCCTAATGATGCTGATACTGCGGGTTCAGAACCACATCCAAATTAGAATTACCTGGGGATCATTTCTCAGAACCCAAGTTACAGCCTAGACTAATTAAATCACAACACTGGCGGGCGGGATCCAGGCATGAGGCATGGTTGAAGCGTTCCAGGGGATCTCGGGCTGGGAAGCCACCATCTCAGGGGGTGTTTAGGAATCAGAGGGTGGACTGGTGTGGCCGAAGCACAGGGCACCTGGTGCTCATGGGACACTGGCTGACCAACTGGATGTGTCAGGTGCTGTCCTAGGTGCTGAGCACACCCTGGGACTAAGACCCATCCCACCTTCTTGGTACTTGTGGTCATAAAAGAAGATGAATACTAAACAAGGTACCAAGCCAGTATATGGGATAACTTCAAATTGGAAGAAAGCCACAAAGATAGTCAACAGTAATGACAGATATAAAATGGGGATGTTGCCCTCAGATTTGTGGGGTCAAGGAACTCTCTCCAAGCATGTGACATTGAACTGAGATCTGAAGGTTGAGAAAAAGCCAGCCTTGTATGGAGCCAGGTAAAGAGCATCTAGGCAGAGAGAAAGGTAGGTGCAGAGGTGTGGCGATGAGAACGCAGGTGAGTGGCAGGAAAGCAAGGAAAGGAAGGCCTTCCTGGTGCCTTAATCTTTCGCTGGGTTGATAGGTGAATGGGGGCACAGAGAGCCTGGCCTGTGAGAGGCTGTGGCCTCTAGCCTAGACTGCCTCGGGAAGAAATATGAAGGTGTCTATTCTCATAACACCACAGAAAAAGCCCCCACCTCTGACAGCAGCATCACCCAGGACAGATCTGGGTCCTGGTTCTAACCACAGGGGTGGAGGGAAGGAGGAAGGGAGGAGAGCCCTGGAGGGCAGGCCAGGCATGGACCTGCCACCTACCTCTGGCTGACAGCTTCTTAGTGTTGATGATCTTGGCAGCATATTCCTGGCCGGCCAGCACCTTCACACACCTGCGTACCACGGAGAAGGCTCCCCTGGGAAAGAGAAGGCAAAGAGGGTGAGGGAGGCCCAGGGCTCATCCCCAGGCGACGCTGCAGTGCACGCGGCTGCTCTGTGCTGGGAGGGAGCCTTCCCTCAGGGCTGTGCGGGCTTGCAGGGGCTGCTAGAGGCACAGCTTGGGGACAGAGCAAGCCTGGGGACCCACGGGAACCGCTGGTAGTATATCATGAGGAACTTGGCCTCATGAGAGATGAAGCTTGTACAGTCATAGTAAGTTAAGTTCACCAAATTCTAAAACATTAGAGCCAGGCAGTGTTAGAGTCTCAGAATCTAAAAACCTGGAAGTTTCCAGGTTTTTATTCTCTGTGTAGTTAACACATTGACATGATTCAAAGTTCTAAAGATACAAAAGTGTCGGTAGTTTAGTGACTTCTTTCCATTCCTATACCCCAGCCTCCGAGGTCCCCTCCCCAGAGATGGCCAGAGTGACCAGGGCATCTTTCCACAGATACCCTCCCCCGTGCAAATGATACTGGGCCTTGAATGCTGTCCTGCACCCTCTTCTTTTTGAGAAAAAATGTTTTCTAGAGATCCTCCTTCTATATTACAACATAAAGAGCTCCTCATTTAATCGTGGGGCTCTCCTGTAACTTACCCAACCAGTCCCCTGTTGACGGGCAATTAGGTTAGTTCCAGTCTATCCCCGTGCACTTATATATGCTGATACATTTCCTGTGTGTACCAGTGTCTGCAAATAAACGGGGTAGGTGCAGAGGTGTGGCGATGAGAACGCAGGTGAGTGGCAGGAAAGCAAGGAAAGGAAGGCCTTCCTGGTGCCTGAATCTTTCGCTGGGTTGATAGGTGAAGGGGGGCACAGAGAGCCTGGCCTGTGAGAGGCTGTGGCCTCTAGCCTAGACTGCCTCGGGAAGAAATATGAAGGTGTCTATTCTCATAACACCACAGAAAAAGCCCCCACCTCTGACAGCAGCATCACCCAGGACAGATCTGGGTCCTGGTTCTAACCACAGGGGTGGAGGGAAGGAGGAAGGGAGGAGAGCCCTGGAGGGCAGGCCAGGCATGGACCTGCCACCTACCTCTGGCTGACAGCTTCTTAGTGTTGATGATCTTGGCAGCATATTCCTGGCCGGCCAGCACCTTCACACACCTGCGTACCACGGAGAAGGCTCCCCTGGGAAAGAGAAGGCAAAGAGGGTGAGGGAGGCCCAGGGCTCATCCCCAGGCGACGCTGCAGTGCACGCGGCTGCTCTGTGCTGGGAGGGAGCCTTCCCTCAGGGCTGTGCGGGCTTGCAGGGGCTGCTAGAGGCACAGCTTGGGGACAGAGCAAGCCTGGGGACCCACGGGAACCGCTGGTAGTATATCATGAGGAACTTGGCCTCATGAGAGATGAAGCTTGTACAGTCATAGTAAGTTAAGTTCACCAAATTCTAAAACATTAGAGCCAGGCAGTGTTAGAGTCTCAGAATCTAAAAACCTGGAAGTTTCCAGGTTTTTATTCTCTGTGTAGTTAACACATTGACATGATTCAAAGTTCTAAAGATACAAAAGTGTCGGTAGTTTAGTGACTTCTTTCCATTCCTATACCCCAGCCTCCGAGGTCCCCTCCCCAGAGATGGCCAGAGTGACCAGGGCATCTTTCCACAGATACCCTCCCCCGTGCAAATGATACTGGGCCTTGAATGCTGTCCTGCACCCTCTTCTTTTTGAGAAAAAATGTTTTCTAGAGATCCTCCTTCTATATTACAACATAAAGAGCTCCTCATTTAATCGTGGGGCTCTCCTGTAACTTACCCAACCAGTCCCCTGTTGACGGGCAATTAGGTTAGTTCCAGTCTATACTATTACGAACAGTGCTGCAATGCCTAACCTTATATATGTGCCTTAGAATTACATTTCCTGTGTGTACCAGTGTCTGCAAATAAACTTCTGGAATTGGTATTATGTGGTCAAGGGTAGGTGTTGTTTTCCCCTGGAGAAGGAAATGGCAACTTATTCCAGTATTCTTGCCTAGGAAATCCTATGGACAGAGGAGCCTGGTGGGCTACAGTCCATGGATTTGCAAAAGGGTACGTCACGACTGAGCAAACAAAACATGTTGTTTGGTAATTCAGATAGGTAATGAGATGATGCATCTTGGAGATGTACCAACTTTCTTATGCGCTGGAATGTGAGGGGACCACTTCCCTCTGTCCTTGTCAACACAACATGTGGTCAAACTTTTCTGTCTTTACTAGTGAGACATGGAGCACAGTGACTCAATGCAGATTTAATCTGGAATTCTTATATCGAAAATGAAGCAGAGGGCCTCCCTGGTAGCTCAGTGGTAAAGAGTTCCCCTGCCAATACAGGAGACACAGGTTCAATCCCTGATCCAGGAGGATCCCATATGCTGCACAGCAACTAAGTCTGTGAGCCACAACTATTGAGTCTGTGCTCTAAAGCCTTGGAGCCACAACTGTTGAGCCCATGTGCCACAACTACTGATACCCGTGTTCCCCAGAGCCCTAGTTCCGTAACAAGAGAAGTCACCACAACAAGAAGCCAGCTCACCTCAACTAGAGAGGGGCCCCCAATCCCTGCAACTAGAGCAGAGCCTGTGGCAGCAGTGAGAACCCAAAACAGCCAAAAATAAATAAATAAATATCATTTTTAAGAAAGAATGAAGCTGAGCATTTTTTCACATGTTTTAAGAAGCTGCTGGGTTTTTATCTTCAATGTTATTTGTGGCTGAAAGAACCTGGAGCGAGGGTTCTGGGGGCCATGGCTCACAGAAGGCACTGTGCCGGGTAAAGCATGGCCCATTTCCCATGGTGTTTGATTTTTCAAGAAAAACTGGAAGTCTGGATATTTTAGTGACATTTCCCAAAATTTAAATACTAGTACCTTATTCTAAAAAAATACAGCTCCCTGCGTCATACAGGAAACTTCCAAATCCGGCGCTCTCTGACAACCTGGAGGGACAGGGTGGGGTGGAAGGTGGGAGGGAGGCTCAAAGAGGAGGGGACACACATACACCTGGGTCTCATTCATGTTGCTGTACGGCAAAAACCAACACAACAGTGCAAAGCAGTTATTCTCCGGTTAAAAATAAATTAATGAAAACAAACTTAAACATAATATTTTGCCAAACAAAACTAGTTTGAGGGCTAGATCTGGCATCGAGGTACCCTGCCACGTTCTCTATCACAAAGGTCATCTGGTCCGACCCCTTCACACCACAGAGGAGCCCCCTAAGTGGCCAGACATGGCCCGCGTGACTATTAGCTAACCAGAGGCGTTTGGTAATTCAGATAGGTAATGAGATGATGCATCTTGGAGATGTACCAACTTTCTTATGCGCTGGAATGTGAGGGGACCACTTCCTCTGTCCTTGTCAACACAACATGTGGTCAAACTTTTCTGTCTTTACTAGTGAGACATGGAGCACAGTGACTCAATGCAGATTTAATCTGGAATTCTTATATCGAAAATGAAGCAGAGGGCCTCCCTGGTAGCTCAGTGGTAAAGAGTTCCCCTGCCAATACAGGAGACACAGGTTCAATCCCTGATCCAGGAGGATCCCATATGCTGCACAGCAACTAAGTCTGTGAGCCACAACTATTGAGTCTGTGCTCTAAAGCCTTGGAGCCACAACTGTTGAGCCCATGTGCCACAACTACTGATACCCGTGTTCCCCAGAGCCCTAGTTCCGTAACAAGAGAAGTCACCACAACAAGAAGCCAGCTCACCTCAACTAGAGAGGGGCCCCCAATCCCTGCAACTAGAGCAGAGCCTGTGGCAGCAGTGAGAACCCAAAACAGCCAAAAATAAATAAATAAATATCATTTTTAAGAAAGAATGAAGCTGAGCATTTTTTCACATGTTTTAAGAAGCTGCTGGGTTTTTATCTTCAATGTTATTTGTGGCTGAAAGAACCTGGAGCGAGGGTTCTGGGGGCCATGGCTCACAGAAGGCACTGTGCCGGGTAAAGCATGGCCCATTTCCCATGGTGTTTGATTTTTCAAGAAAAACTGGAAGTCTGGATATTTTAGTGACATTTCCCAAAATTTAAATACTAGTACCTTATTCTAAAAAAATACAGCTCCCTGCGTCATACAGGAAACTTCCAAATCCGGCGCTCTCTGACAACCTGGAGGGACAGGGTGGGGTGGAAGGTGGGAGGGAGGCTCAAAGAGGAGGGGACACACATACACCTGGGTCTCATTCATGTTGCTGTACGGCAAAAACCAACACAACAGTGCAAAGCAGTTATTCTCCGGTTAAAAATAAATTAATGAAAACAAACTTAAACATAATATTTTGCCAAACAAAACTAGTTTGAGGGCTAGATCTGGCATCGAGGTACCCTGCCACGTTCTCTATCACAAAGGTCATCTGGTCCGACCCCTTCACACCACAGAGGAGCCCCCTAAGTGGCCAGACATGGCCCGCTGTTGTCACTATTTCCAGCTAACCAGAGGCTGATGGCAAGAAGCAAGTCTTCTGCACAATCTTCCCCAGTTTTAATGTGCGTATGAACTACCTGGGCATCTTGTTAAAAGGCAGATTCTGATTCCTTATGTCTGAGGTGGAGCTCAAGACTTTGAGCTTCAGCATAGCTCAGGGCAGAGTGCTCAAGGTCACACGGCTAGCTGCAGTCTGTGTTGTTTAGAACTCAGGTATCTGCAGCCCAGATGTTTGGCTTCTCCACCCAGGGAGCCTGCCGCTTGCTGGCCTGCACGCCCAGGCTCCTGACATGGCCACACCCCACCAGATCCTCCAAACTTGGATCCCCTCTCATAAGCACACAGGTAGGTCCCAGCCACTCAGAGGAGGCTGATAGGAGCAGACACCGAGGAAGCTTGCAGGCTGGCGGAGATGCCTGCTCTGCACAGCCCACAGGGCGCTGGGGCACTGGCTTCCAGTCTGGGCAGCATGAAGGGAATGGATGGGAAACTGTGGAGAAGGATAAGGAAGAAAGATCTGGGAGGTGGGCTAGAGCCCAGAAAATACGGCCTCGTAGGAAAGCCGTGGAAGGCCAGAATTCACAGGCACGGCTACGGACCACTGTCAGGATGTTCAGCCCTGCCTGTCCTCCACCACCTGGTGGAGCCCGGGGATCTCCCTGCCCGGGAAGGACAGGGGATGTGTCCTGCTGTTGGTGCTCCCCACCCAGCCCATGACTGCGGCCACTGCACGGAGAGTTAAGGGCCAGAAACCCCCCATGACCTCTGGGAAAGGTCCTGAGGATTAACCAGAGGAGGGACACACATACACCTGGGTCTCATTCATGTTGCTGTACGGCAAAAACCAACACAACAGTGCAAAGCAGTTATTCTCCGGTTAAAAATAAATTAATGAAAACAAACTTAAACATAATATTTTGCCAAACAAAACTAGTTTGAGGGCTAGATCTGGCATCGAGGTACCCTGCCACGTTCTCTATCACAAAGGTCATCTGGTCCGACCCCTTCACACCACAGAGGAGCCCCCTAAGTGGCCAGACATGGCCCGCTGTTGTCACTATTTCCAGCTAACCAGAGGCTGATGGCAAGAAGCAAGTCTTCTGCACAATCTTCCCCAGTTTTAATGTGCGTATGAACTACCTGGGCATCTTGTTAAAAGGCAGATTCTGATTCCTTATGTCTGAGGTGGAGCTCAAGACTTTGAGCTTCAGCATAGCTCAGGGCAGAGTGCTCAAGGTCACACGGCTAGCTGCAGTCTGTGTTGTTTAGAACTCAGGTATCTGCAGCCCAGATGTTTGGCTTCTCCACCCAGGGAGCCTGCCGCTTGCTGGCCTGCACGCCCAGGCTCCTGACATGGCCACACCCCACCAGATCCTCCAAACTTGGATCCCCTCTCATAAGCACACAGGTAGGTCCCAGCCACTCAGAGGAGGCTGATAGGAGCAGACACCGAGGAAGCTTGCAGGCTGGCGGAGATGCCTGCTCTGCACAGCCCACAGGGCGCTGGGGCACTGGCTTCCAGTCTGGGCAGCATGAAGGGAATGGATGGGAAACTGTGGAGAAGGATAAGGAAGAAAGATCTGGGAGGTGGGCTAGAGCCCAGAAAATACGGCCTCGTAGGAAAGCCGTGGAAGGCCAGAATTCACAGGCACGGCTACGGACCACTGTCAGGATGTTCAGCCCTGCCTGTCCTCCACCACCTGGTGGAGCCCGGGGATCTCCCTGCCCGGGAAGGACAGGGGATGTGTCCTGCTGTTGGTGCTCCCCACCCAGCCCATGACTGCGGCCACTCGCGTACGGAGAGTTAAGGGCCAGGACCATAACCTTCTTTTCCCTAGTTGGACAATGTTTCAAGTGACTCCTTCTGGGAAAGGTCCTGAGGATTCCAGGGAGAGGAGCGGCAAGGAAGGAGGGCTGTCTCACTCAGTGGCATCTAGCTCACGCGTGGGGCTCTGGGCAGAGGCTCTGCCTCAGGAGCTGAGGACCTGAGGAGCCATGTCTATAAAACCAGAGAAGGCACGCTTGTTGAACTTCCTCCTCATACACAGCATCAAACCTTTGTGTAAATTCCAGGTTCTAACCCAGGTGGCTCAGGGTACAGGATCCACCTACCAACACAGGAGATGCCAGAGACGCAGGTTTCAATCTCTGGGTCGGGAAGATCCCCCAGAGAAGGGACTGGAGACCCACTCCAATATTCTTGCCTGGAGAATCTCACTGATAGAGGAGCTTGATGGGCCTCAGCCCACTTGGGTTTAGAGTCCGCCGCGAGTGAGGACGCAAGCAATCCCACAGGGTGCGCGCATGCATGCACGCACACAAAGGGAGGAGTTTATCGAAACCAATTCTGAAGTACTAACCTAGAGAATTGGGCTTTCCTGGTGGCTTAGGTGGTAAAGAATCTACCTGCAATGCATGCGACCGGGGTTTGACCCCTGGGTTGGGAAGATCCCCTGGAGAAAGGAATGGCAACCCACTCCAGTCTTCTTGTCAAATTCCATGGAGAGGATCCTGGTGGGGCTACAGTCTATGGGGTTACAAGTGGATTCTAACAACTGAGTGAGGAGCACACACAGGCGCTGGGGCACTGGCTTCCAGTCTGGGCAGCATGAAGGGAATGGATGGGAAACTGTGGAGAAGGATAAGGAAGAAAGATCTGGGAGGTGGGCTAGAGCCCAGAAAATACGGCCTCGTAGGAAAGCCGTGGAAGGCCAGAATTCACAGGCACGGCTACGGACCACTGTCAGGATGTTCAGCCCTGCCTGTCCTCCACCACCTGGTGGAGCCCGGGGATCTCCCTGCCCGGGAAGGACAGGGGATGTGTCCTGCTGTTGGTGCTCCCCACCCAGCCCATGACTGCGGCCACTCGCGGACGGAGAGTTAAGGGCCAGGACCATAACCTTCTTTTCCCTAGTTGGACAATGTTTCAAGTGACTCCTTCTGGGAAAGGTCCTGAGGATTCCAGGGAGAGGAGCGGCAAGGAAGGAGGGCTGTCTCACTCAGTGGCATCTAGCTCACGCGTGGGGCTCTGGGCAGAGGCTCTGCCTCAGGAGCTGAGGACCTGAGGAGCCATGTCTATAAAACCAGAGAAGGCACGCTTGTTGAACTTCCTCCTCATACACAGCATCAAACCTTTGTGTAAATTCCAGGTTCTAACCCAGGTGGCTCAGGGTACAGGATCCACCTACCAACACAGGAGATGCCAGAGACGCAGGTTTCAATCTCTGGGTCGGGAAGATCCCCCAGAGAAGGGACTGGAGACCCACTCCAATATTCTTGCCTGGAGAATCTCACTGATAGAGGAGCTTGATGGGCCTCAGCCCACTTGGGTTTAGAGTCCGCCGCGAGTGAGGACGCAAGCAATCCCACAGGGTGCGCGCATGCATGCACGCACACAAAGGGAGGAGTTTATCGAAACCAATTCTGAAGTACTAACCTAGAGAATTGGGCTTTCCTGGTGGCTTAGGTGGTAAAGAATCTACCTGCAATGCATGCGACCGGGGTTTGACCCCTGGGTTGGGAAGATCCCCTGGAGAAAGGAATGGCAACCCACTCCAGTCTTCTTGTCAAATTCCATGGAGAGGATCCTGGTGGGGCTACAGTCTATGGGGTTACGAAGAGTGGATTCTAACAACTGAGTGAGGAGCACACACACAATCCAGAGAAACCAGCCTCCTGCATACGCAGAAAAGTATCCTCCCTTCAAAGGCGTGGTCACCACAGAGCGCCCTGACTCTCACGACAACCCTGCAAGTTTAGCATGGGGATCCGCCATTTTACAGGACAGAACACTGAAGCCTCAAGGGAGCAAGCATATTCCTCCCGAGGCTGTGAAGAAAATCCAGGTCACCCGTCCTTGTTCTCCTGAGTCCACCAAAGGCAAGAGTGTGTGACCTTCCAAAGCAGGGCCTCTGGGCTCACAAAGCCCTGTGATCTGGTCGTGACTGACCTCCAACTGTGTGATACTGAACTTGACACTCCAACTCTATTTTCTATAAAATGGGGGCAATAATAATACTTCTTTCCTCGGTCTGCTGGCGAGACTAAGTGAGGCCACACACGCAAAACACTCGGCACAGTGCCATGCACGCAGATCACGGAATGGGGCAAGGAAATGGTTGGACCAAGGAGTCCCTTTTCTACCTACACAGCCTTAGGTCTCCATCCACAGTGGGAAAGCCTCCTCCCTACCCGCCCTGGTTCTGGGGAACAGGGAGAAGAGAGGCAGAGAAGAATCTGGAGCAACAATGAGAGTGTGGGCAGCAAGCTCACAGCCCGAACTTCCTCTCTTTTTCATCTTTTGTTTTAAAAAAGGCACATTTCTGCATTCTGGTCCTGCAGGAGCGAGTGGCCATAGCCCAGCAGCATTGGCAAAAGGAAGAGCCAGCCCACTCCTCCCACGACCCTGAGCTGAGCAGGTGGCCATTGGGAGGGTGGGCAGGAGCCTAGAAACAGGATAGGGTGGGAGAGGGGAGGAGGCCAAGGTGAGGCAGGCCGGGCCGGAGGGAGTGACCAGGGCTCCCGGGAAGAAGGGATGAAGCCTGCATGAGAGGGCCCTGGGGGATGGGGCTGTCCTCAGCCGGTCCCGGGTCCAGTGGGTTCAGGGGACGTGTCTGCTCACACGTGATGCCAAAAGGCTCTGGGTATGACAGAGCACACGTGTGTCACCCTGGGTGTGTACACGGGTTAGGAGAGGGTCACAGAAGGGGGGCAGGGAGGGATGTGCATGTCAGAGATAGATGCTGGAGGGACAAAATATCAGCTCTCAGACCTGCTGGGCGGTCTGGGGGAGGAGCTGTTGCAGGATGGGCCTCGTGGGTTTCTTCATCTGCAGTGTGGAGACTGACAGGGGCATGCGGCTAAGAAGTATAGAGCCCTTTCCCCCTTCAATGTGTGTGTGTGTGTGTGTGTGTGTGTGTTTTATTTTTTGGCCATGCAGCACCTTAGTTCTTGGCCTTGCAGGATCTTAGTTCCCCAGGGACTGAACCCTGGCCATGGCAGTGAAAGAGCCAAGTCCTAACCACCAGACCTCCAGGGAATTCCTTCCACTGTCAATAGTCTATACTAGAGCTGCCCCAACAGACCTTTCTACAATAATTAATACTTCTTTTCCTTCCCGGTCTGCTGGCGAGACTAAGTGAGGCCACACACGCAAAACACTCGGCACAGTGCCATGCACGCAGATCACGGAATGGGGCAAGGAAATGGTTGGACCAAGGAGTCCCTTTTCTACCTACACAGCCTTAGGTCTCCATCCACAGTGGGAAAGCCTCCTCCCTACCCGCCCTGGTTCTGGGGAACAGGGAGAAGAGAGGCAGAGAAGAATCTGGAGCAACAATGAGAGTGTGGGCAGCAAGCTCACAGCCCGAACTTCCTCTCTTTTTCATCTTTTGTTTTAAAAAAGGCACATTTCTGCATTCTGGTCCTGCAGGAGCGAGTGGCCATAGCCCAGCAGCATTGGCAAAAGGAAGAGCCAGCCCACTCCTCCCACGACCCTGAGCTGAGCAGGTGGCCATTGGGAGGGTGGGCAGGAGCCTAGAAACAGGATAGGGTGGGAGAGGGGAGGAGGCCAAGGTGAGGCAGGCCGGGCCGGAGGGAGTGACCAGGGCTCCCGGGAAGAAGGGATGAAGCCTGCATGAGAGGGCCCTGGGGGATGGGGCTGTCCTCAGCCGGTCCCGGGTCCAGTGGGTTCAGGGGACGTGTCTGCTCACACGTGATGCCAAAAGGCTCTGGGTATGACAGAGCACACGTGTGTCACCCTGGGTGTGTACACGGGTTAGGAGAGGGTCACAGAAGGGGGGCAGGGAGGGATGTGCATGTCAGAGATAGATGCTGGAGGGACAAAATATCAGCTCTCAGACCTGCTGGGCGGTCTGGGGGAGGAGCTGTTGCAGGATGGGCCTCGTGGGTTTCTTCATCTGCAGTGTGGAGACTGACAGGGGCATGCGGCTAAGAAGTATAGAGCCCTTTCCCCCTTCAATGTGTGTGTGTGTGTGTGTGTGTGTGTTTTATTTTTTGGCCATGCAGCACCTTAGTTCTTGGCCTTGCAGGATCTTAGTTCCCCAGGGACTGAACCCTGGCCATGGCAGTGAAAGAGCCAAGTCCTAACCACCAGACCTCCAGGGAATTCCTTCCACTGTCAATAGTCTATACTAGAGCTGCCCAACAGACCTTTCTACAATGATAGAAAGGTTTTGTGTTGTCCATTGTGACAGGCGCTAGCCTCTTATGGCCATAGATCATTTGAAATGGGGTTAGTAGGACTGAAGAACTGAACTTTTAACTTGGTTTCATCGTAAGTGGCTAGTGACTACTGTGTTGGATAGTGAAGTTCTATGTTAGTAAGAATGGGCAACGCTCAACCTGACTCACCAGAGTGCAAATTGTGGTTCAGCGACTTACCAGCACATTATTTAACCTTGGTGAGACTATTTTCCTCCCCTGTAAAATGTAGGTGAACTAGTACCCTGAGCAGTTGTTTCAAGGATTCAGTAAGAGAGTAAGGTATGCAAGGAGTTTAGCCCAGTCCCTGGAGTGTCGTAAGTGCTCAAGAAACATGCCTTTTATAGGCATCATTATCTCCGAAGTGACAAGAACAGCTGGCATCATCAGAAGCGAAATGGACCTTATTTGCCAAACTCAAGGAAGAAACAAACCAGGGAAGGAGGTGTGTGGGGGCCGTGGAGAGGGGATGGGGTGCTCCCCAGGGCCCTCAGCCTGCCGCTGGGTGTGAGCAGGCAGGGAGGCCACACCTGGTTCTCCAGCAGACGGGAGGGCGGCGCACAGACAGTGGGTCCAGTGTGGCTGAGAATGTGGGAATGTGCTAATGGGCCGTGAAAAGCAAGATTCACACTGGGAAATTGCTTTCCGGCTGCCTGGCAGGCACGGTGTCCTGGGAGTTGTTGGCTGCCAGCCCACAGGAGGCTCATCACCCTCTCTGGCCTAAAACACCCCAACATGCTGACTTGGCAGCAGGAAGGGCACCAGGAGCGTTGGATGGGGATTCAAAACACCTGGGTCCTCGCTCCGCTTGGCTGCCAGCTTGCTTATCCTTCCACTTGAAAGACAGAGCTGAGGAGCCCCGCTTCCTCCTGGGCCATCTGTGAGAAGTCTCTGCTAGGCAGGGATGGGAAGAGGCCCTGGATACCCAAAGACTGGTCACTGCCGACTTCCCCTCAAGGCAACCTCCCCACCTTCGCTCCAGAGCCTCCCAGAGCTGGAGCGTGCCCGTGGTGTCAGCAGATGGAGCCCAGCTTGGGCGCATGGTCCTAGAGCCACTCTGCCCTCGGGGTCTGGCTGTTGGGAGTCTTGACAGTGTCTAGGGTCTTCCCTTCATGGCCTGCTTCCCAAACACACACAGGCCTCTCTCATTCTGGGGAAATAAACAACCATCCTTCCCCCAAACTCGAAAGCCTGAAAACCCAGGAGCCATTCTCTCGCCCCACAAGCCTGGGCCGCTTCCTTTCTCCCTGCTCTGCTGCCAAACTTCCAGAACAAGTGTCCGACGCTCGCCACCTCCTCTTCCCACCTCCCACACTCCATGAACCCACAACAATCTGGTTCCCACCCCCGGCTCCCTGGAAGGAAAGCTATCCCAGGCCCGCCCACTCCATGCCCCCTCAAGCCCTGCAGCCTCCATGGGCCTCATCTGCCTGGCCTCCCCACACCCAGTGACTTTTGACCCCGCTCGCGATCCAGTGGATTCCCATCTTCCCTCTTGTTTCTGAGTCACCACACTCCCTCGGCGCCCCAACGTGCTGGCAGTGCTTTCCCTCCTCATTCCCCTCCCATCCCCACCAACACCCCCAGCCCCAGCTCTCTCTCCACCCATCCTCGCCTCTTCTCCCTCCATGCCTGCTGCCCGGGGCCATTGAGCTGGGATCTCTGGGGAGGCTCCAGGCATTCATGTTTAACTAAATTATTCTGTGTCTCTGCATTGTGCAGAGGATGCATATTTTTCACTAGTTTCACCAAAGGTCCCATGACCACCCCACCCCATCCCCGCAAAATGATGGAAGCCACTGACCATCACCCAAAATTGAAATCCACTTCTGTACCGCCACTCCTCTCTTCAGAATTCCAGTCCCAGATTTCTAGCGACTCACCGCCTTGCCTGACTTGGCAGCAGGAAGGGCACCAGGAGCGTTGGATGGGGATTCAAAACACCTGGGTCCTCGCTCCGCTTGGCTGCCAGCTTGCTTATCCTTCCACTTGAAAGACAGAGCTGAGGAGCCCCGCTTCCTCCTGGGCCATCTGTGAGAAGTCTCTGCTAGGCAGGGATGGGAAGAGGCCCTGGATACCCAAAGACTGGTCACTGCCGACTTCCCCTCAAGGCAACCTCCCCACCTTCGCTCCAGAGCCTCCCAGAGCTGGAGCGTGCCCGTGGTGTCAGCAGATGGAGCCCAGCTTGGGCGCATGGTCCTAGAGCCACTCTGCCCTGGGGGTCTGGCTGTTGGGAGTCTTGACAGTGTCTAGGGTCTTCCCTTCATGGCCTGCTTCCCAAACACACACAGGCCTCTCTCATTCTGGGGAAATAAACAACCATCCTTCCCCCAAACTCGAAAGCCTGAAAACCCAGGAGCCATTCTCTCGCCCCACAAGCCTGGGCCGCTTCCTTTCTCCCTGCTCTGCTGCCAAACTTCCAGAACAAGTGTCCGACGCTCGCCACCTCCTCTTCCCACCTCCCACACTCCATGAACCCACAACAATCTGGTTCCCACCCCCGGCTCCCTGGAAGGAAAGCTATCCCAGGCCCGCCCACTCCATGCCCCCTCAAGCCCTGCAGCCTCCATGGGCCTCATCTGCCTGGCCTCCCCACACCCAGTGACTTTTGACCCCGCTCGCGATCCAGTGGATTCCCATCTTCCCTCTTGTTTCTGAGTCACCACACTCCCTCGGCGCCCCAACGTGCTGGCAGTGCTTTCCCTCCTCATTCCCCTCCCATCCCCACCAACACCCCCAGCCCCAGCTCTCTCTCCACCCATCCTCGCCTCTTCTCCCTCCATGCCTGCTGCCCGGGGCCATTGAGCTGGGATCTCTGGGGAGGCTCCAGGCATTCATGTTTAACTAAATTATTCTGTGTCTCTGCATTGTGCAGAGGATGCATATTTTTCACTAGTTTCACCAAAGGTCCCATGACCACCCCACCCCATCCCCGCAAAATGATGGAAGCCACTGACCATCACCCAAAATTGAAATCCACTTCTGTACCGCCACTCCTCTCTTCAGAATTCCAGTCCCAGATTTCTAGCGACTCACCGCCTTGCCTTGGATGCTATGGGACCGACACCCCTTAAGCAAAGTCTCTTTTCCTTCCTCCAGATCTCCCCACTCCAGGTTAATGTACCTAAGCATTCGACCTGAGATGAGCTGGGGTGATTTTAGGAAGTTCCTGCTCAAAGGTAGACAGACCTGTTCTCTGTGTGAGGTTTCACTTCTAATACCTCTTGATGGTCAGTGACTCAGAGCCCAGGTTAGCTGGCCTGATGGCTTGGCACAGAACAAGGCCTAAAGGCGTGGAACCCAGAGCCGTGGCGTTTGAGTGTCTGGGGGGAAGGGCAGAGATGGGGTTGGCCACCAGAGCAGCCCCATAAGAGGCGCCAGAGCGTGGGCACACAGTAGCTGCAGTGGAAACTGCTGTCGTGTCTTATCATTGAGGCCTCCTCTGTCCCCATTCTACAGATAAAGAAACGGAGGCCTAGACTTGAACCCAGGACTCCTCTGATTCATCATCCTTTGCTCTTTCCAATACCCCACACTCTCTATACCTTGGGGTCCATAGATGGGCATTAGGGTGGGGGGATTTGTGGGAAATAATATACAACATTTTGTGAGTTGGAGTGAGTGTGTGTTTGGGAGGTTGACCGTGACTCGTATGAGAGTCTCTGAGGCCTCCTAGATTCCTCAAATGGTTAAGAAGCTAGGATCAGATTTGTTCAGAAATGAAAGGAACATCCTGTTTCCATAACACCCACCTCTATATACTGTAAGCAAATCCCTTCACTGGCCTCAGTTTATCCTTCCATGAAATCAACTGCTGATCATTTTTAAGCCTTCTTTTTTCTTTTTAAGTAATCATATTCTTTGTTAATAACAAACAAATACAGCTATGTAGGTCCCCAGATGGCAAACAGAGCAGAGGCGGCAGGCGCTGGGGTCTCAGAATCCCCTTCGCTTCGTTTTCTGTCTCTTCCCCCCAGCTCAGCATAGCAGCTCTGCTCCAAACTCCACCAACTAGCATTTGAGAGCCAGAAAATCCTAGGACCTTTTCCTGAAACCACACATTCCCTTCTCCTCTCCACCCCAGCTGCCGCCGCCCACTTCCAGACTCCAAAAGATGCTGCAGGACTCAGTGTCTTCAAGCTGTCGTGCCCCAAGCCTGCCCCACGCCAACCCAGCGCAAGTCTTGCTGGGGACACAGAAGGCCTGGGAACCAGAAGAGTCTGTTTGCTGCAGAGAACATTGAGCCAACAGAAGTACCAATAGGTTCCTTGTTTGGACTGTGCCTGGGTTTTCTTGAATGGGTTACAAAAAGGAAAAAAAAAAAAAAACCATAGAGCTTGGTGACAGGATCAGAGCAGGCAAGCAGGAGTAAATGCTCAGGGGCTGCTTTCTCCCAGCCTCAGGGGGCGTCCTGGCCTGGGCTCCAGCCACACACACACCCTAAAGACTTTGAGGTTCAGAAAGGAAGACTCCAAGAACTGGAATGGAAAGAGGCTGGAGGGCCCAGATCTCGTGTGTCACTGACTTGTGTGACCTCAGGCAAGGCCCTAGCACTCTTCATTCCAATATTCTGTGTGGAACTGAGGCCGTTCTGACCTCTAAACCATCTCCCACTTTGTGCTTGTAGCAAAGCATCTTATCAGACAAGGACAGGGATGCAGGCAAGAGGAGAAATGGAGGCACAGCCGTGAGAAAAGGACCGTGGAACGTATCTCTGCTAGAACGGGGCTCGCTGTCTCCCAAGACCATGTTCACCTGGACATAGAGAGGCAGTTCTGACCACGAGAAAGTTTTTCCTTGTGTTGAGCGGAAATCCCCCTCTGTGTTACTCTACACGTGTGACCCTGCTCGGCCCTTCAGGGCCACACAGAGCAGTCTTCTGTCATCTCTGGGACCCAAGATGTCCCTGCAAAGAGGAGGGGAGAGGACATACCCTTAGGGGCTCTAAAAGTCCCCAGCTTCTCAGCCCCCTCTCACTTGATTTGGCTTCCAGACCTTGGCCACCCGGCCTACTCCTTCCCACTTCTAGACATTCTACAGGTTTTTAATATTCCTTCTAGCCCCAACGTATCCAGAAGTTGGAGGTAAGGACTCCCCTGGCAGCCCATGGCTAAGGCTCCATGCTTCCAACTGCAGGTGGCACAAGTTCAATCCCTAATCAAGCAACTAAGATCCTGCATGCCCCATAGTGCCTCCAAAAAAAAAAAAAGTTGTAGGCAAGCAAAGTGTGCCTAGGAAGACTAAGACCATCCCCCACCCCACCTGGAGCTGACATGCTCCATCGAAACACACACTTTAGAGGCTGTGCTTGTCCAGTTCCCACTCTGAGGAACACCTCCGCCCTCTTCTCTCTGACCAACTCTTACTCATCTTTCACTCCCCAGGGTCCCCTCTTCAGGGAAGCCTTCCCTTTTACCTCCCTCACTCAACTCACTGAGGTCTCTCTGTAGCTGATAGCCGCAAGTTTGTGCTCATAGCCCTTATCCAAGTTCTTTTAAATAACAATATCTGAAGTGATTTAGTTAATGTCAGATTTCCACTAGACAGGTGCCCCAGATGGGCAGAGATGACTTAAGTCTGGCATGTGGTACCTGCTGGACTCCGCCCGGGGCCAGGAACAGAGTCTGTGTTCAGGAAATACTTGAGTGGATGCAAGAGTCACAGGCTTGTTCCTTCTTTCATTTGACGCCAGGACACCAAGGCCAACAGCATTAACTAACCAGCCTTACAGCCCCACCATACCACTGGTGGGCAGTCAAACCCCATAAGGACCTCGAGCGAGTGCGTGGGTTGGGCGTCAGCAGGCTGGGGGCTGGGAGGGCAGGGGCTGCGCCAGGCTGACCTGGGCGGAAGGCTTCCTACTATACCAGAGAGAGGCTCGGCAGAGGCTGTGGCACACTAGCATCTGTGCAGGAGGGGTGGACTGTGGCCACGGGACCAGCACAAAAACAGAGGAAGAGGGGAGAGAGAAACACAGACCAGAGAGATGCAGAGGAGGAAGAGAGGGAAGGGCTGAGAGACAGAGAGAGAGAGAAGGAGAGAGACAGGTGGGGGCGGGACAGCCCAGAAGCCTAGCCAGCCTGTCTTGCTCTCCCTGCCCTGGGAGGTGAGGTTCTCGCTTGCCCTGTTGGAGCCAGTGTGTGTGCACATATCCATCCACAAACGCGTGTGGCTGTGTGCACTAGCAACAGGATACAGGCGCTGCATTCCAAAGCTGTGCCCTCACCCTCCAAGAGGCTGGGGGGCCCCAGACTGCAGGGGTGCTGGCAGCAGTCCCGTGCTCTTGTGCAGGAAGGCAGGCAGGCAGGAGGGAGGCCCGGCAGTGCCAGTGTGTCTCAGCCTGTGTGGGGGCGGCCGCGTGGGGGGAGAGGGCTGCCGCATGCACCAGAACATGTGCGTGCCTTCCGCTCCGGTGGCTTGGAGGGGAGCGGGAGAAACTGCCCCTTCCTTTGTTCCCCTGGACCCCAGCTTCCTATCCTTGGGCGCTGGCCCCATAACATCTCCCTCCCCCCTACCCTGGGGTGCCGCAGCCTCTCCCTGTGGCCTTGGGCAAACTGCCTCTCCCTGGGCGTTGGCTCCACCACTGATGCTGTGAGGAAACCGTGTCTGTGGTCCTCCCAGCTCTGTTCCACTAGACAGGTGCCCCAGATGGGCAGAGATGACTTAAGTCTGGCATGTGGTACCTGCTGGACTCCGCCCGGGGCCAGGAACAGAGTCTGTGTTCAGGAAATACTTGAGTGGATGCAAGAGTCACAGGCTTGTTCCTTCTTTCATTTGACGCCAGGACACCAAGGCCAACAGCATTAACTAACCAGCCTTACAGCCCCACCATACCACTGGTGGGCAGTCAAACCCCATAAGGACCTCGAGCGAGTGCGTGGGTTGGGCGTCAGCAGGCTGGGGGCTGGGAGGGCAGGGGCTGCGCCAGGCTGACCTGGGCGGAAGGCTTCCTACTATACCAGAGAGAGGCTCGGCAGAGGCTGTGGCACACTAGCATCTGTGCAGGAGGGGTGGACTGTGGCCACGGGACCAGCACAAAAACAGAGGAAGAGGGGAGAGAGAAACACAGACCAGAGAGATGCAGAGGAGGAAGAGAGGGAAGGGCTGAGAGACAGAGAGAGAGAGAAGGAGAGAGACAGGTGGGGGCGGGACAGCCCAGAAGCCTAGCCAGCCTGTCTTGCTCTCCCTGCCCTGGGAGGTGAGGTTCTCGCTTGCCCTGTTGGAGCCAGTGTGTGTGCACATATCCATCCACAAACGCGTGTGGCTGTGTGCACTAGCAACAGGATACAGGCGCTGCATTCCAAAGCTGTGCCCTCACCCTCCAAGAGGCTGGGGGGCCCCAGACTGCAGGGGTGCTGGCAGCAGTCCCGTGCTCTTGTGCAGGAAGGCAGGCAGGCAGGAGGGAGGCCCGGCAGTGCCAGTGTGTCTCAGCCTGTGTGGGGGCGGCCGCGTGGGGGCAGAGGGCTGCCGCATGCACCAGAACATGTGCGTGCCTTCCGCTCCGGTGGCTTGGAGGGGGGAGCGGGGAGAAACTGCCCCCTTCCTTTGTTCCCCCTGGACCCCAGCTTCCTATCCTTGGCCTCTGGCCCCAGAACATCACCTGGCCCCCTACCCTGGGGTGCCGCAGCCTCTCCCTGTGGCCTTGGGCAAACTGCCTCTCCCTGGGCGTTGGCTCCACCACTGATGCTGTGAGGAAACCGTGTCTGTGGTCCTCCCAGCTCTGTTCCAGAAGCCTGAGATTTCCCACAGGCGCCTTCCACAGAAAGGGGCTAAAGGGGATAGCTGTTCTAAGGATGCCCTCCAGCACCTGCAGAAGTGCTCTGACCCATTTTACAGATGGTAAAGCTGAGGTACACCCAGGACAAGGACTCCACCCAGGGTGACACAGTAAATTAGAGGCAGACTCATGACGGGAAAACGAGCGACAGTTCAGAGTTCCCTCACACTCAAGGGCACACCCATCTTCCCTGAAAATGTTCCCCAGAGGGGGCGCCACAAGGGGTCCCTCTCATCAACCTTCCACCGCCTGCAGGATGGAGCCTGAGTGCTGCTGCCAGTTGCCAGTCCCCTGAGCCGGTCATCCCACCTTCTCAAGCCTCAGTCTGCTCATCTATAAGATGGGCGCAGAGCCCTCTGTCTTCCTCAGAGATGAGCTAGTGTGTGAAATGCCACAGTGGCCCCAAAGTGCCGTGAAACTGAGAGGGTGCTAGACGCAAAATCAAAGCACAATTCTGTCTTTGTGGGTGGGTGTGGGGGGGGTGGCATTGCCCAGGAATCTTCTCTCTCTCCAATATTACACCTTGGATCCTCCTAACAGCCGTGCCATGAAAGAACGGAAGAGCTAAGCATTTTCTGCAGATGTTACTGCCTGTGCCCCAAGAGGGAACCTGAGCTCCCAGGACCCTGGGCCCCCCAAGGCAAGAAGCTGCCTCTGGTCGCCAGGGTTCCCCACTGATCAGCCCAGCTTGAGCCCCATTTTTGATACAGAGCCTTGCTTTCTCCGGAGCCAGCTCTCTCGGCTCCCTCTGGCAACCTTGCTGGCCCCTGTGGCCCCTTCCCCAGCCTCAACACCACCCTTGAGTCAGTTTCTGATCCCCATTTCTAGAGAGAAGTAGTGGGTTGCCTGCTCTCTCCAGCCTCCCGCTCTCCTCCCTCCACCTCAAGTAAAATCTCCTCTGCGGGCTCTTTCCGTACAGCCCAGTGATTACACAGGCTGCAGGGTAATTCTGTCTCTCTAACTAACCTCTCCTGGGACTGGGATCTAAAGCTCAGACAATGTCAAAGGCTGGAGGAGACATCCTCCTTCTCCACCTCCTGATACCTGCCCCTCCCCACCCCCTCTCTGGCCTTCCAGAAGGTTGATTCTGCAGGGAGACCTGGCCCCAATGCCCCGGCCCACTCTGACCCTGGGGCTGGCGGCGATGCAGCCTGTCTCCTGTGTCCACACAAGCCTCTGGGCTGCTAAGGTCTGGTTTTCCATTTCCCTCTCCATGGGAAGGAGGAGGACTGGGGTCGAGGGAGGAGGAGTGAGCTAGTCTCTGGGTTCCTAGAGACAGCCCCATCCTAACCCTCTAGGGAAACTGGAAGCAAGTTCCTGGCTTATGTGAATTGTATGCTGCAGTGTGACCTTCGTCCACGGGCATCAAGAGGCCCCACGGCACTAATTCCGGCCCCCACCCCCTCAGTCGGCTGCCCACCAGGCAGGGGAGGGGCCACTCCTCTGACATCCACAGGCAGCCCTATCCTGGGCAGCTCGAAGGCCTGAGCCCCAAGGCAATGAGAGGGTGCTAGCAAAATCAAAGCACAATTCTGTCTTTGTGGGTGGGTGTGGGGGTGGCATTGCCCAGGAATCTTCTCTCTCCAATATTACACCTTGGATCCTCCTAACAGCCGTGCCATGAAAGAACGGAAGAGCTAAGCATTTTCTGCAGATGTTACTGCCTGTGCCCCAAGAGGGAACCTGAGCTCCCAGGACCCTGGGCCCCCCAAGGCAAGAAGCTGCCTCTGGTCGCCAGGGTTCCCCACTGATCAGCCCAGCTTGAGCCCCATTTTTGATACAGAGCCTTGCTTTCTCCGGAGCCAGCTCTCTCGGCTCCCTCTGGCAACCTTGCTGGCCCCTGTGGCCCCTTCCCCAGCCTCAACACCACCCTTGAGTCAGTTTCTGATCCCCATTTCTAGAGAGAAGTAGTGGGTTGCCTGCTCTCTCCAGCCTCCCGCTCTCCTCCCTCCACCTCAAGTAAAATCTCCTCTGCGGGCTCTTTCCGTACAGCCCAGTGATTACACAGGCTGCAGGGTAATTCTGTCTCTCTAACTAACCTCTCCTGGGACTGGGATCTAAAGCTCAGACAATGTCAAAGGCTGGAGGAGACATCCTCCTTCTCCACCTCCTGATACCTGCCCCTCCCCACCCCCTCTCTGGCCTTCCAGAAGGTTGATTCTGCAGGGAGACCTGGCCCCAATGCCCCGGCCCACTCTGACCCTGGGGCTGGCGGCGATGCAGCCTGTCTCCTGTGTCCACACAAGCCTCTGGGCTGCTAAGGTCTGGTTTTCCATTTCCCTCTCCATGGGAAGGAGGAGGACTGGGGTCGAGGGAGGAGGAGTGAGCTAGTCTCTGGGTTCCTAGAGACAGCCCCATCCTAACCCTCTAGGGAAACTGGAAGCAAGTTCCTGGCTTATGTGAATTGTATGCTGCAGTGTGACCTTCGTCCACGGGCATCAAGAGGCCCCACGGCACTAATTCCGGCCCCCACCCCCTCAGTCGGCTGCCCACCAGGCAGGGGAGGGGCCACTCCTCTGACATCCACAGGCAGCCCTATCCTGGGCAGCTCGAAGGCCTGCAGCCAGGAGCCAGGCCGCACTGGGCAGGGCGCCAGGGAGCCCTCGAGAGGCACGTGCCCTCCTCTGCAGCTGGGCGGCCAGGGCTCTGCAGAAGGAGGTCAAAGACCCCCATGTTCCCTTGGAGGACCAGCCCAGCTGCCTCTGACAGTCACCATGCCGGTGATCTAAAGTGGGCTCCTGGAAACGGGGGCTCAGCTTCTGGGTGGTAATGACCGGGACCTTGCGTCACTGACTGAAGGATGGCCCTCTAGGCATCCTCGTGGCTCATCCTGACAACAGAGGAGCTGTTCCATCCCAGTCAGGCCCGGGGGATGAGGGTCAGGGCTCGGTCAGACTCCTCCGCCAAGCTGGGCAAACTCCCGACCAAAAGCAAAGCCATGGCAGGTGCCAGCCCCCAGCTCCATCCTGGCCCTTTGAGGGCAGCAGTGACCCCAGTGTGCCAGGCTTGTCACTGTGTCTTCACGAGAACCATCTCACTCCATCCTCCCAGCCCTGTTTTATCTCCAGGTTACAGGAAAGCGGAGCCATAGCCTGCCCAGCGTCAAGGGCTATGGGTGGTGAGGTCTAGGCTACCACCCGTCTCACTGGGCACTTGGACTGAAGCTTCATGCTGATCAGGAAGGCCTTGCCTCTCCGGTGGTACACCCTGGCCTTTTAAATCCAGGCAGCAGAGGGGTAGAGCCTCATCTCTCTCTCTCCATTTTTTTTTCTTTTTTTTTTTTAACCAATACAAGCATCCTCAGGCCCCATCCTCAGATTTTCTAATGACCTGCGAGTCCTGACATGGCCTACACCATTTCGTAGGATTGTGTATTTTTCTAGGGAAGATGATAGACTTTCATGAGATTCCTGGAGGAATATGTGACCTCAAAAAGGTTAAGAGCATTGAGGACTGTGGAAGGACATGATTAGATTAGGCCTGGCCATGCCTTCCACCCTCAGTCTTCCTGCCATGGCCACAAAAGGGCTCCCTGTCTCCGTAAATTCTGCCTGTGCCCCCATTCTCTGCAAGAGCCCTGGCATGCAGCAGGGCTGAGAAGGCTCGTGAAGGCTCTTGCTGCCAAGTCCCCCTGAGACTGTCCAGTCTTCATGATCTCCATCTCCTCTTATGGCAAAACATCACTTTTATTTTCACTTGGAGTGCCTGAGTCACATCTCAACTCCATTCCACTGCACGCTGTGACGCAGTCCTCCCAGAACCGAGCCTTGGTCGCACCCTGAAAGGCGGCTCCCAGCTGATCATGGAATCCTTGGCTCCAGTGGGCGCTGGCACCCGGTGGAGAAGGGGTCCCTGCACCAGGGCACCAGACAGCCAGGGTCCGCCAGGGCAGCTCCAAACATTTTGTTCCTGCTGTCTACGCCTCACCCCCGCTACAGGACAAAACCCCTCCGGACAAGTACATGTCTGCACATAGGTGTGTATCTGTCCAAGGGACTGGTATGTGCCTATAGGTGTCAGGACAGCCCCGTGTGCAAGTATGCATGTGCGTGGTGGTGGGGGCGGGGAGGGGTGGCCTACTTGTACACAGCCACAGGCCCACCTCCCACACGTATGCAGACATCAGCCTGAGTTCACACATGCCTTCAACACCCACATTCCCACCCGAGCCCATGGGTGCACACACACATGCATGCACACACAAAACCTTCATGTGGGCAGGACCCCAGCCTGCACAGATGTGCAGGTCCAGACCTCACAGGACACCAGCCAGCCCCTAAGTCCCACCTGGGCAGCCTTACACAGACACATATTTACAGACAGCTGATGTGCACACAGCTCCAACTGGCCACACATGTGAGTGCCCGTGGCACGTGCTACGCCTCAGCCAGGGTTCCCCATCCTCAGATTTTCTAATGACCTGCGAGTCCTGACATGGCCTACACCATTTCGTAGGATTGTGTATTTTTCTAGGGAAGATGATAGACTTTCATGAGATTCCTGGAGGAATATGTGACCTCAAAAAGGTTAAGAGCATTGAGAACTGTGGAAGGACATGATTAGATTAGGCCTGGCCATGCCTTCCACCCTCAGTCTTCCTGCCATGGCCACAAAAGGGCTCCCTGTCTCCGTAAATTCTGCCTGTGCCCCCATTCTCTGCAAGAGCCCTGGCATGCAGCAGGGCTGAGAAGGCTCGTGAAGGCTCTTGCTGCCAAGTCCCCCTGAGACTGTCCAGTCTTCATGATCTCCATCTCCTCTTATGGCAAAACATCACTTTTATTTTCACTTGGAGTGCCTGAGTCACATCTCAACTCCATTCCACTGCACGCTGTGACGCAGTCCTCCCAGAACCGAGCCTTGGTCGCACCCTGAAAGGCGGCTCCCAGCTGATCATGGAATCCTTGGCTCCAGTGGGCGCTGGCACCCGGTGGAGAAGGGGTCCCTGCACCAGGGCACCAGACAGCCAGGGTCCGCCAGGGCAGCTCCAAACATTTTGTTCCTGCTGTCTACGCCTCACCCCCGCTACAGGACAAAACCCCTCCGGACAAGTACATGTCTGCACATAGGTGTGTATCTGTCCAAGGGACTGGTATGTGCCTATAGGTGTCAGGACAGCCCCGTGTGCAAGTATGCATGTGCGTGGTGGTGGGGGCGGGGAGGGGTGGCCTACTTGTACACAGCCACAGGCCCACCTCCCACACGTATGCAGACATCAGCCTGAGTTCACACATGCCTTCAACACCCACATTCCCACCCGAGCCCATGGGTGCACACACACATGCATGCACACACAAAACCTTCATGTGGGCAGGACCCCAGCCTGCACAGATGTGCAGGTCCAGACCTCACAGGACACCAGCCAGCCCCTAAGTCCCACCTGGGCAGCCTTACACAGACACATATTTACAGACAGCTGATGTGCACACAGCTCCAACTGGCCACACATGTGAGTGCCCGTGACGCACGTACGCCCCTCTGCTACCCCGCCATCAGCCAGCGGACCTCCTTGTGCCCCGTGCATCCATCCACCCCTGCAGGGCACACTTGCATTTTCAGGACTTCCACATGAAGCGCGCACCAGCACCTCCCCCAGGGCACATACACATGAACACTTGCACACCTTTTCAATGCACGCAAGTGCACCCCAAAGTCAGTGCTTACACAACAACACACATCAAAATGCGCCCTTGCATGTGCGTATTCAGAGTTCACAGCAACACAGACCTGCATCCAGGGCCCCTCGCTCCCCTGTACACCGACTGCTCTAGCAGGGATCACCCAGGGCAGCTCTGCCTCCAAACTGTACCCCTGCTAGGGATCTATCGCCCCGTGTTCCTCAGACCTAGCTGGCGGCACCCGGGAATGCTTCCCGGACACTCCACAATCCATGAGGCTGCCCCAAGGGGCTCTCCTCTCCCCCCTTCTCTCCACACCAGTCGTCAGAGGCAGGAAATGAGCTCTAGGGCTGGACAACTTTGCCAAGGGACCAGAGCTGGGGCGCCCTCACATCACTAGTCCCTGCAACAGCAGAGTTCCCTCCCAGCCCTGCCACAGCTCACTGTCTGCCCCTCTCCTCCTCCCAGCACCCAAGCATCCTCACCAGCGGCTCAGTTATTAACCCCTGCTGTACCAATGCTCTCACCCCTGGCAGGCGCTGGCAGGAGGAAGGTGGAGAGGGGCTGTGCTTCCAGGGAGAAGTTGGCTGCTCTGCACTGCTGCTCTAGGTGCCTAAAGGCAGGAGGAACTACCCAGGAGGTAGTGAGCTCTCTGTCACCAGAAGTAACTAAGTTGAGGCCAGATGGCCTTCTCAAGAAAAACTCAACAGGGGATGCCATCCTTGGACTCAGCTGACTGGGAAGAACCCTTTTTAATCGTGAATTTCTAAGAATCCGTGTGTGCCCAGGTCGTGTACCCTTGTGTGTGTATGTGTTTGCACGCACAGACACGGCCATGCACTGTCAGCCCTTCACCTCTGCACACATACGTGCACAGCTGGCCTCGACACATCTTGGCAAACACGCTTGCACCCAGCTCTAGGCATTCTGCACATACAAGCACCTTCAAACACAGGCAGCCTTCCCCCTTGTGTGTGCCTGGAAGTGCTGCAGGTGCACCCCCCCTCCACCCGTGACACTGACCCCCTGAGCCCTCCAGGACTCTCTGAGGTGCAACTCACTTTCCTAGTTCCTCGAAGAGCTGGTACTCTTCCGTGAAGCGAGTGCAGGTGATGGTGGCCATCCTGGCGCCGGGCGGGCAGGCGAGGCTTGGGGCTGTAGGACCAGGACTGGGGCGCTGCTGCTCCCGGAACTAGGGGCCACTCGCCTGCCCGTGCTGCCAAGTGCGAACTGAGAACCGGCTTGACTGACGAGCCCCGGGCTTCTGAGCAGAGCACTGTGGCTGCTCACAGCCTCGCGAGCCTTCGTCAGCATCCAGGTCCCCATGGCAACCACCTCCGAAACGCCCTGTTCCCGTTGCCCCGGTAACTGCCTCCCCAACACCTGCTTGCCTTGCACTGCAAAACCTGCTCCCGGATGCCCTGGCCCTACCGCACACAACACTGCAGGCCTGTGTGGGCCTGGGGGTGGGTGGACCCAGCACCCCCAAGGTGATGGGCTTAGGGAGGGGCTGGAGGAGGGGAAGGAGAACAAACTTAGTCCACAAGTGATCTTCAGTCTTCCACCACCCCCACTTCTAACTGTGGGCCCTTGTAACAGACAGGATGGGATTAAGTGGGGCAAAAAGGGAGTTGCCATGGTAACGACCAGTGGGTGCCACATTCAGGATGGTCCCCAGAAAAGACAGGATGCAGTTACCCTGGCAACTTCATCTCCTCTGGAGAGACAGGTATTGCCCCGTCGCCCTGGCAACAGCCAGGTTCTAAGGTTTACAGGGAAGCGACGGCTAATTCATGGGGATCTCTCTCTCAGTGGATCGCTATAGCCTCCGTAACTCTCTCTCTGCTCCCCTCTAGATATTTTCGCCTCTGCCTCTGTTTCTTATTTTACTCTCTCTTTCTCTCTCTTTGCCACCCTGCCCATCACACTAACACCCTAGTTAGGGGCCAAAGGGAAGAGGAGCTGGCAGGCTTCCCTGGCCGCCCACTCAGGCCAGCCCCTCTCAGCTAGGACAGCTGGTCCCCCAGCCCAGGTCTTGTCCACAGCCACTCTCTTACCCCAGGCCCCCAGAGGGCCATGGAGATTTGGTCTCCTGGGGCTCCTGTCCCAGTTTCTGCTTGTGCTCCAAGTCAAGGTGAGAGAGGCGGAGTGGGGAGGCGAGCACGGCCTGGCTTGGAGGGGAGTGGCCATGGACCTGCCCTCATTCCCCAAAATCTCCCCTCATTGCTAAAATTCTCATTCCCAAATATTGTGGCCACATTCCCTGCCAAGTTCAACTCCTCAGTGCAGTAACTATATCTATGGCCTCGAGATCTCACCCCAAGGCCTGGGGGGTTAAGAAGAAAAAGGACTGCCATTTATAAAGATCTGAGCTCAATTCCAGTCTGAACACATATTAACTGTGTGATGGGGATGCTCAGCCCCTCTCTGAGCCTCTAGCTCCTTTTAGCTGCCACTGGAGAGGAAGGCTGTGAAGACAGAGTAGGCTGAGAGCTGCGGAGGCCTTTGGGAAATATGTAAACATGAGGCCTCTCTTTAGTTTCTAGAAGTGGAAATCAGGTGGGACTGTGACTACCCCCATCACTCCAGCTTGAACTCGGAGTCTCAGACCCTCACGCTCACCTCCTCCATTCAAGCTCACTTCACAGCCCACCACGCTGAAGCCTCATGCCAGCTCTTGCCTACAGCAGCACAGGAAGAAGGATCCAAGATCCAAACTCTCTGGGTTTCTAGCGCACCAGTGCAAAATCTCCAAATTGCCTTGCTGGTCACATCACTCAGTGGACACATTGTCGGCCTGTAATCCCCAACCCCAGCAGATCCATGACTCACAACCCCAGGTCCCGTAGTGGCCCCTGGTGGAATCTGGGGACTCCCCAGTTCTGTCCCTCTTCCTGGGGGAGTTGGGAGTGGGAGAGCGTGATGAAGTTGACTCTGAGGCAGCCACTTCTTCCCAGGAGAGAAGCAGGAGAGAAGCAGAGGGGAAGGCGGGGAGGAGAGCAGAGAGGAGGGGGTAATGGCTTAGCCACTAATTGCACCATTACCACCTTCAGAAAAAGGAAAAAGCACTCAGTTTTGTTTCTGCGCACAATATGCTTCCCGCTTCTGCCGCCAACGTTGCTATTCAGCGGCAGCGAAGAGAGGCCTCTGCTCGGGGGGCTGCACAGCCAGGGGGCAGCAGGCAGAGCACAGGATATACCACTAGAGGCTAGAGGCGATCCCAGGCGAGAAGAGGAAGGGCTGTACCGCCACCTCTCTATCCCAGGCCCTCTAACGTGTCCCACACGTGAAAGCACAGAAACCATCCTTAGTGACCACAGAGCACACCTGAGGCATTGCCCAGAGGCCAGGAGAGGCAGCACTGTGCAGAGGTGAGAGTGACTCCATGCCCTACAGGCTATGATTGGCCGTGAGCATCCTAGCTTCCCTGTGCCTTGATTTCTTAATCTGCAAAACAGAGTTAAGCATTCCCTAGCTCCAGGGCTGTTCTAAGGATTAAATGAGAGAGCACGGTGGTTGACAAGTGGTAAGATGGGAAAAGATTCTTATTAAGAGACTCAGAAGTTGCTCCCACTTCACAGGGCTCTCTCTGAATCATGGAAGTACACATCACTGTTTTCACACGCCAGCACCCGGGACTGTGACTACCCCATCACTCCAGCTTGAACTCGAGTCTCAGACCCTCACGCTCACCTCCTCCATTCAAGCTCACTTCACAGCCCACCACGCTGAAGCCTCATGCCAGCTCTTGCCTACAGCAGCACAGGAAGAAGGATCCAAGATCCAAACTCTCTGGGTTTCTAGCGCACCAGTGCAAAATCTCCAAATTGCCTTGCTGGTCACATCACTCAGTGGACACATTGTCGGCCTGTAATCCCCAACCCCAGCAGATCCATGACTCACAACCCCAGGTCCCGTAGTGGCCCCTGGTGGAATCTGGGGACTCCCCAGTTCTGTCCCTCTTCCTGGGGGAGTTGGGAGTGGGAGAGCGTGATGAAGTTGACTCTGAGGCAGCCACTTCTTCCCAGGAGAGAAGCAGGAGAGAAGCAGAGGGGAAGGCGGGGAGGAGAGCAGAGAGGAGGGGGTAATGGCTTAGCCACTAATTGCACCATTACCACCTTCAGAAAAAGGAAAAAGCACTCAGTTTTGTTTCTGCGCACAATATGCTTCCCGCTTCTGCCGCCAACGTTGCTATTCAGCGGCAGCGAAGAGAGGCCTCTGCTCGGGGGGCTGCACAGCCAGGGGGCAGCAGGCAGAGCACAGGATATACCACTAGAGGCTAGAGGCGATCCCAGGCGAGAAGAGGAAGGGCTGTACCGCCACCTCTCTATCCCAGGCCCTCTAACGTGTCCCACACGTGAAAGCACAGAAACCATCCTTAGTGACCACAGAGCGCACCTGAGGCATTGCCCAGAGGCCAGGAGAGGCAGCACTGTGCAGAGGTGAGAGTGACTCCATGCCCTACAGGCTATGATTGGCCGTGAGCATCCTAGCTTCCCTGTGCCTTGATTTCTTAATCTGCAAAACAGAGTTAAGCATTCCCTAGCTCCAGGGCTGTTCTAAGGATTAAATGAGAGAGCACGGTGGTTGACAAGTGGTAAGATGGGAAAAGATTCTTATTAAGAGACTCAGAAGTTGCTCCCACTTCACAGGGCTCTCTCTGAATCATGGAAGTACACATCACTGTTTTCACACGCCAGCACCCCGGGTGCCATTCTCTGAGTTCCCACTGGAGTTGAGTTCAGGGTCTAACCAATCACCTTGCCCGTCCTGGTTTGCAGCATTCCCACAGGACAAATGACTGCGGCAGGAGGGCAGGGGCCACATGGCCTCCAGCCTGTCAGGTGCTAATATACCAGGTGCTTTAGAAGTTAACAAATAGGACAAAAGGCAACTGTGCCCAGAGGTTGTACTAATGGGAATCTAATGTTCTGAATAAAGGAAGCGATAGTCCGGCTTGGCTTGGAGCTGGCCTGAGCTTTTCCCTTCTCCTCACCCGCTTCCTTCCTCCCCTTGAGCCCCTTCTTTCTCGGGTATCCCGTCCTTCCTCTTCCTTCTGTCCCTTTCCCAGTTTCTACCTCCCTTCCTCTCTTTCTCTGTCTCATTCATTTCCTTCCTCCCTGTGCTGGCTTGGACCCTGTGCACACAGTGCTGGGGGATGGCAGGACCCAGGCTGTTTGGTCCTGATGCTGCAGAGATGCCTGGAGAGGATGGAGAGAGGATGAGAAGGGAGAAGAGGAAAAGGTCTCCTTGGCAACTCCCTGTTACACATACACACAAACACACCTCGGAACCTTCGCGAACCTAGAACAGGGGTGTGGGCACTGCCTCAGACAGGCACCCCCCATCCTGACTGCAACTACCGCCCTGCCAAGGAAGCACAACTGCTAATTCACCGCCTCCCCTGTGACCAAGAGGCTGGTAGCCGGGCCCAGCGGTGGAGAGCCAGCCCTGCCTGTGTGGCACTGAGCATAGGGGCTCTGATTGCATCGGAAGGCTGTTCCTGCCAGACCCCCACTCCTCAGAGAGCCCCCAGGTGTGTCCTCAGTTGCAACCTGCCTGCAGCACTAGAGAGCAGGCCCGGCCTGGTGGCCAGGGGTGAAGCCCTCAAAGACACTGAGCCTGCTAGGACACCGTAGGACAGGGAGCAGGAACTCAGGCTGGACCTCATGGAGGGGAGGGACAAACGGGGAGCAGGGCCAGGTTCCTGGGTCACAGGCAGAGGGTGACAGCCGACTCACGTCCCACCTTCCACAGCCTCCACAGGAGCTCACGTGCCCATACCCAAGTGCCTCAGGGTCCTGCAGGGCCTGGGCAGGCACACAGAAAACGTGCCATCCACACGGTCCCGAGGCCTGGGGCCCCAATTGGGCCGCAGAGGGTCTGGGCTGGGTGCGGCAGGAGGGCAGGGGCCACATGGCCTCCAGCCTGTCAGGTGCTAATATACCAGGTGCTTTAGAAGTTAACAAATAGGACAAAAGGCAACTGTGCCCAGAGGTTGTACTAATGGGAATCTAATGTTCTGAATAAAGGAAGCGATAGTCCGGCTTGGCTTGGAGCTGGCCTGAGCTTTTCCCTTCTCCTCACCCGCTTCCTTCCTCCCCTTGAGCCCCTTCTTTCTCGGGTATCCCGTCCTTCCTCTTCCTTCTGTCCCTTTCCCAGTTTCTACCTCCCTTCCTCTCTTTCTCTGTCTCATTCATTTCCTTCCTCCCTGTGCTGGCTTGGACCCTGTGCACACAGTGCTGGGGGATGGCAGGACCCAGGCTGTTTGGTCCTGATGCTGCAGAGATGCCTGGAGAGGATGGAGAGGGATGAGAAGGGACAAGACGAAAAGGTCCTCTTGGCACATCCCTGTTACACATACACACAAACACACCTCGGAACCTTCGCGAACCTAGAACAGGGGTGTGGGCACTGCCTCAGACAGGCACCCCCCATCCTGACTGCAACTACCGCCCTGCCAAGGAAGCACAACTGCTAATTCACCGCCTCCCCTGTGACCAAGAGGCTGGTAGCCGGGCCCAGCGGTGGAGAGCCAGCCCTGCCTGTGTGGCACTGAGCATAGGGGCTCTGATTGCATCGGAAGGCTGTTCCTGCCAGACCCCCACTCCTCAGAGAGCCCCCAGGTGTGTCCTCAGTTGCAACCTGCCTGCAGCACTAGAGAGCAGGCCCCGGCCTGGTGGCCAGGGGTGAAGCCCTCAAAGACACTGAGCCTGCTAGGACACCGTAGGACAGGGAGCAGGAACTCAGGCTGGACCTCATGGAGGGGAGGGACAAACGGGGAGCAGGGCCAGGTTCCTGGGTCACAGGCAGAGGGTGACAGCCGACTCACGTCCCACCTTCCACAGCCTCCACAGGAGCTCACGTGCCCATACCCAAGTGCCTCAGGGTCCTGCAGGGCCTGGGCAGGCACACAGAAAACGTGCCATCCACACGGTCCCCGCGAGGCCTGTCCCATTAAGGGCAGTGAGCATGGGGGCAGAACTGGTGGAAAGTGGGCCAAGAGAAATGATCCTGCAGAGGGTCTGGGCTGGGTGGAGAGCGATTTGGTTCACTAACTCCAGTGAGTGAGGTCAGCCTCGCACTCAGAAGGGAAAGGAGGCAGGGGCAGCTCTGTCCCCTGAGGTGTCCCCCAGAGGTGGCATTCCTTGCAGGGGAGACAGAAGCAGGAAACCAAGGGACAGAGGACAATAGCTCCTGGGCCCACATCTGCACAGCACAGCGTGCAGCTCAAGGAGCCGGGTTCAAGTCCTGCCACGGTTAGTGAGTGCTTACAGCGGGTCCTCCTTTCCGCTGAGGCCTCCATGGTTTCCTGAGAAACGTAAAGACAGGATGTTCCTTCACTGACTCCAAGGACATGAGAAACAGTTCTTTCTACTTTAGAGCCAAGCCCTGTGCTAAGCACTTTACATACTGCACTATTTTTGTACCTCACAGCAAATGTCCGTGAGATTGGTGCAATCGTCACCCATTTTGCAGAGAAGTGGCAAGGCTGACTGGTCAAGGGCCTGTTTGACTTCAGCGCCCCTGCCCCGTGTTCTCAGGACCCCACCAGGCTGGACAGGCCCTGAGCCACGCCAGTCCCTCACAGACAGGGGACTGAGGCCAGAGAGAGGAAGTCGCCCAAGTCAGCGGCAGTCAGGACGACGATCCAGAACGCCTGCCTCCCACAGCAGTGCCCCTTCCCTTATCCTCCTCTGCCTCCCCCTTTTCCTGCATTCACAGCTCCTTTCCCAGGTCCCAAGGAGCCCAACAAGTACCAACCAAGAGGAATAAATGGAACCAAAGCCTGGGAGATTCCCAGAGTCCTGATCCTCCAGCCAGATTAGGGTTCTCCCCTGGCACCTAAGGGCCCAGTCATCCCTGCCCAGGATACCACAGACGGGGTCCAGCTCGGATAGGCGCCCCATCTAGTCGGCAGTTCTGCTGCCATCTGGTCCAGTCAAGGGGAAAAGACGGGGCCTGTCCGGCATATCCGGGCTCTATTCCCCCAAATACATGACCAGGGGCCAGAGCAGCATCTGGTCTGCCCACCCTTCTGCCCATCCACACGGTCCCCCGTATGAGGCCTGTCCCATTAAGGGCAGTGAGCATGGGGGCAGAACTGGTGGAAAGTGGGCCAAGAGAAATGATCCTGCAGAGGGTCTGGGCTGGGTGGAGAGCGATTTGGTTCACTAACTCCAGTGAGTGAGGTCAGCCTCGCACTCAAAAGGGGAAAGGAGGCAGGGGCAGCTCTGTCCCCTGAGGTGTCCCCCAGAGGTGGCATTCCTTGCAGGGGAGACAGAAGCAGGAAACCAAGGGACAGAGGACAATAGCTCCTGGGCCCACATCTGCACAGCACAGCGTGCAGCTCAAGGAGCCGGGTTCAAGTCCTGCCACGGTTAGTGAGTGCTTACAGCGGGTCCTCCTTTCCGCTGAGGCCTCCATGGTTTCCTGAGAAACGTAAAGACAGGATGTTCCTTCACTGACTCCAAGGACATGAGAAACAGTTCTTTCTACTTTAGAGCCAAGCCCTGTGCTAAGCACTTTACATACTGCACTATTTTTGTACCTCACAGCAAATGTCCGTGAGATTGGTGCAATCGTCACCCATTTTGCAGAGAAGTGGCAAGGCTGACTGGTCAAGGGCCTGTTTGACTTCAGCGCCCCTGCCCCGTGTTCTCAGGACCCCACCAGGCTGGACAGGCCCTGAGCCACGCCAGTCCCTCACAGACAGGGGACTGAGGCCAGAGAGAGGAAGTCGCCCAAGTCAGCGGCAGTCAGGACGACGATCCAGAACGCCTGCCTCCCACAGCAGTGCCCCTTCCCTTATCCTCCTCTGCCTCCCCCTTTTCCTGCATTCACAGCTCCTTTCCCAGGTCCCAAGGAGCCCAACAAGTACCAACCAAGAGGAATAAATGGAACCAAAGCCTGGGAGATTCCCAGAGTCCTGATCCTCCAGCCAGATTAGGGTTCTCCCCTGGCACCTAAGGGCCCAGTCATCCCTGCCCAGGATACCACAGACGGGGTCCAGCTCGGATAGGGGCGCCCCATCTAGTCGGCAGTTCTGCTGCCATCTGGTCCAGTCAAGGGGAAAAGACGGGGCCTGTCCGGCATATCCGGGCTCTATTCCCCCAAATACATGACCAGGGGCCAGAGCAGCATCTGGTCTGCCCACCCTTCTGCCCATCCCCACCAGAGATGCTCTGGGCATCTGCCTGGTGATGCCACACAGGGGCCTGATGCAGAGTTCAGACCCAGGTGCCTTGGCTGGCTGTGGGCGGGGGGGTAGGCAAGAGCCACAGGGGGCGGGAGGAAGGAGACCGGGGAACGTGCTGATTGCTGGCCAGAGCAGAAGCCACGGAAAGCAGGCTGAGCCTCTCGTCACAGTGTCCTGAGCAAGAGGTGCACCTCATCCTGAGACCCTCCGTCCATCCCAGGCCCCGGCCAGCGACCAGCACCCTGATTAGGTAGGCCTGGGGTCTGCTGGGCTATGGACAGGGTCGCAGGCTGAACCTGAGTGGGGTCCCTGGCCTGTTTGCTGGTTCCTGGGTTGGGCAGGAGACTGAGGCAGATGAGCTCTAGGCTGGATTGAAGATAAAAATTGAGCCACCTTCTCAGGGCACTGAGAGCAGGCATCAGCCCAAGCCCCCTGTCCCAGATGAACTCCCTGTGTTTGGGGCAAGGTGGGCCCCAGAGGGGATGCCTTGATGCCTAAGGATGAGCAGAAATCGGCCCTGTACGGTTCTGCACTTGGGGCCCCCAAAGGCAGGGACCCAGGCAGAGAAGGCGAGCTGAAGCTGGAGGTGGGGCCGCTCAGACAGCCACCTTAGCAGATGCAGGAGAGGCCTCTGCTCCACTGGTGTGAGCCTGGGTGGCAGGGGAGCCCTGGCTCTGTACCACTCTGCAAGGGCCCAGCCTGCACAGCTGGGACAAGGGCCCCACAGAGCTGCCAGCCCGGGGATATGCTGGACCCAGGACTGCAGAGTTCCTCTCTGGAGCAGGTGGAAAGCCAGGTAGCTGGAACCCAGAGGCCTCAGCCGGTCATGGCCCATCATGACCGGCATCAACTTCCTGGAGACAGAGCAGGGTTCTGGCTAGGGGAAGCTAGAATAGGGGAATGAGAGCAGGGTAGGCAGGAAGGGGCTCAGGACGTAGAGGTCACCTCCACCGTTCAGCCCCAGCCAGACCCTCACTCCCGGGCCCAACCACACTCGGCAGGAGGGCGGCCACTCTGTGACCAAGTCTTGAACCCCGCTCCCTGCACCACACCCGGCCCACCCCACCCGTCCCGCTCATCCACACGCTGACGAGTCCTAACAGGCCTCCTTTGCCAGAGACAAAAATAACTATTTTCAAAATTCACAGCAGGGCTTTCGCCTACACACACTGCACCGACTGGAAGCTGAAAGGAGATATGCAGAACGCAATGTGCGGATAGAGGCCTGCTACCCAGCCAGCGGGCCCTGAAACCCCCACGCCCCTCCTCCCCACCGCCCAGCCTATGTCACCCCAACACACACACACAGACCCAGCGCCACCCAGAACGCCCAGGGGAAGGGCTCTCCGCTCATCTATTATATGTGGGGACAGTGAGGCCCAGAGGGGGCCCGGGGTCACACAGTGGATCTACGGCAGGACTGGGCCAGAACCCACACGTTCTGTACCCTGGACAGGCCAGGCCGCCCACCTCCTCTCCCATTCCCAGGACCAACAGTGAGGGCACGCCTGGCCCAGGACGCACATGCACACACCCACGTGAACTCACAACAGCACAACAACCCTTGCCTCTGTGTTCCTGCATTTTAATCAAGTTCACGGTTCCTCCACAACCATTACCGCAGCCAGTTCTCCACAGGCCTGTGAGGTAGGCAGAGCCAGGGCTAGCATCCCCGTGTGCAGGTGGGGACATCGAGCCCCAGGGAAGAGCAGAACCCAGACGTTCTGATGGTTGGTGCAGGGCTCCTGCCGCAGCCGTTTCCACTAGCTTTGATCCTGCAGCAGCTAACAGCCAGGCCCAGTCCTCCCCTTCCCTCCCCAGGAAGGAGAGCTCACCACCACTGCCACCTCAAGTCTGTTCCCAAGACTGGCCCAGGACACATGAGGATCCAGGAAGGCCCCAGGTCCCTGCACCTCCAACCCAAGCACTCAGAGGACGGCTTCAGACAACGGTCAGATCACCATGCCTCAGCTCAGGTCCAGGCCTGGAGCTGCCTCTGGGTGGCCCCTCAGCCAAGAAGTCTCCACAGAGGTCCAGGGTTCAAGGGCAAGACCTTAGGTGAGCTGGGAGATGACAGAGTCAGTGGGAACTCCACCATGGTCCCAGGCACCAGGTCCACACCACACAGTGATGGCCATTAGAGCTCAGAGGTCAACAGGGCAAGCTGACGGAGAGGTCACACTGGCATCCTGGGGGGCCCAGTCTCATTTATTCTCCCCCACGCCTCAAACCAAACTACCTGCCCTTCAACTGAGACCATCTATGCCCCCCATTTCCCTGAAGATAAGGGCTTGATCTGGAGCGCCTCCCTGGCGAGGAGCAGGGTCAGGCTTGCGTGGAGAAGTATCTCACTGACCCCCAACCCCCCGTCAGATCCGGTGGGACATCAGCCTGGTGTTGAGTTTACGGAAAAAGGACCTCAGCTTGCAGATCTTGCATTTTTTCTTGCGGCGCCCCCTGGACAGGCTTCGAGCTCTGCCTTCCGCCTCCTCTTCCTCTTCTTCCTCATCACTGGCCCAAGGCCCCCAGGCACCCCCATTGAAGTCAGGATGGGCCCGAGGATTCTCAGCCGGGTAGCGCACAGGGATAGCTGTGCGGTTATAGTCCACCAAGCGGGCCAGCAGCGCTCGGACAACATCCGGTCGCTGGCCAGCGAGGTCCTCCCTTTCATAGGGATCAGCACTGATGTTGAACAGCCACACAGCCTGACGGGCGCTGGCCATCCGCTCCAGGTTCCACCAGCTGCCAGGGAAGGCGGCCAGCGTCTGCGGAGGGATCCAATCGCCATAGCCAGGGTCTCCCGTCAGCAGCTTCCACTCGCCCACGCGGATGGCAGCCTGCACAGCGGTGTTCCAGATGCCGAAGCCGCCCTCCAGGGAGCCGTGCGGGGCATGGTTGTAGAGCGGGTCAATGTTGTGCAGGATCTCCGTGCGCGGTGAAGCCCGGCCCTCGCTGATGGCTGGCCACACGTCATAGCCGTCCAGCCCATCAGTCGCCGAGGCAGTGCCACCTGCCAGACCCACCAGAGTTGGGTACCAGTCAGTGATGTGCACCAGCGCCCGGCTTGTCCGTCGCTTTCGCTTGAGCAGGGGGCTGTGGACGAAGCCCAGGCCCCGCACGCCCCCCTCCCAGTAAGTGCCCTTGCGTCCTCGCAGGGGCCAGTTGCTGCCTCCCGAGAAAGTCTGGCCACCGTTGTCACTGGAGAAGATGATGACACTGTTGTTGTAGAAACCGTAGCGCTTGAGGGCCCAGGTGATGTTGCGCACGGCCTCATCCATGCAGGTCACCATGGCCGCGTACTTCCGCCGCGCCACGTTGCCCATGGTGCGGTAGCGGTACAGGTACTCGCGAGGGGACTGCAGGGGCGTATGGACCGCCTGGAAGGCCACGTAGAGGAAGAGGGGCCGCCGGGGGCTGTGGTTGGCCAGGAGGTGGCTGACGCGCTGGGCGTAGAGCAGGGTGGAGTACTGGCCGCTGAGCCCCCAAGCCACACTCTCGCCCTCGTGCAGGTCGAAGCCGCACACGCCCGGGCCGTCACAGTTGTCGTAGGTGTAGTAGTCCACGTTGCCCGTGAGCGAGCCCAGGAAGGTGTCAAAGCCCCGGCGGGTGGGCAGGCACTCCTTCCGGTAGAAGCCCAGGTGCCACTTGCCCACCATGTGGGTCGAGTAGCCCAGCGCCTGCAGCTTCTGCGGTAGCGTCACCTGGTCCAGGGGCAGGCAGTTGGGCTGCCGAGGCCGGATGATGGAGTGCTGAAGTCCCGTGTGGATCTGGTATCTGGCAGGAGGCGGCAAGGACACAGAAGTCACCGGTGAGCCAAAATCCCAACCCCCAGCCCCCAACTCAAAGTGGGCTCAGTTCCCAGCACTACCAGCAAGCAAAACAATCAGGTGTGCTTAGGCCCTCAGTCATGCCTGACTCTCTGTGACCCCGTGGACTGCAGCCCGCCAGGCCTCCATCCATGGGGCTCTCCAGGCAAGGACACTGGAGCGGGTTGCCATGCCCTCCTCCAGGGGATCTTCCCAACCCGAGGATGGAACCCAGGTCTCCTGCACAGCACTTCAAATGCATTAGTTCATTGAAGCCTCAAAATCAACTGAAGCAGGTATTTGTCAAGTTGCAAATAAGGAGGCTGAAGCTCAGAATGGTTAAGCCACTCAGGCAATGTCACACAGCTAGGAAGTTGAGAAGCTAAGAGCTGAACCCAGGCTAATCATGACAACAACCATAATAAAAACTGATGCCAAGCACTTGTTGTATGCTCAGCATACCCTTTATAGAAATCATCTCACTAAATCCTCACCTTAAACTAGGGGGTGCCTATTATTATTATTATTCCCATCTCTCAAATAAGAAAGCTGAGGCTCAGTAAATTAAATCATTTTCCCAGAGATCTCACACAATTAGTAATTAAGAGTAAGGATTTGTCTACGGCCATACCACCCTGAACGCGCCCGATCTCGTCTGATCTCGGAAGAGTAAGGATTTGTATCCCCAACAGTCTGACTTGAGATTTCAAAGTCCCTATACTATAAGCCACTAACTTGTCATGGGGCCTAGGGCAAATTCTATTCTCTCAAGAAAACCCCTATTCACTCTTAAAAACCCAGCCCAAATGTTACCCTCACTGTAAAGTTTTTCACAGTTTCTCATTCAAAGAATGAGTCACTTTGGCTTCTGGATTCCCACAGTATTTAGCACAAAACTTCACTGGTCCAACTTGGCCATAGGACTCTACTCAGCTGTACACATATGCTCTTGCACCCAATGCTATTTAATGAGACTCTCCCTTACTCATCTTTAAATTCCTAGCACTCAGGTGAAGTTTCAGGGACACTCAATCACTTAGGAAATGAATGAAGGACACTCGAAAGGTTTTAAAACCAGAAGGGACTTGAATCATTTTCTAGTTTATTCACCTTGGCTTAAAAAGAAACTAAGGTCCAGAGGAAGGGAAAGACCTTGCTCAGGGTAACTCAATGGTCAGGAGCAGAGTCAGGACTTGAATATAAATCCAATCAAGTACCAGACCTTTTACTGGTAAATTAGGCTGTTGCTTCTCCCATGGAGGCCTCAGTCTGCTCAGGTGTAGGAGTGATTAAGGTCTGGTTGGAAGGGGGCACATCTAAAAACCTTCAGGTTCCCAAATGAAATGAGACCAGTTCTCAGGTGCCTGCCCACACGTTCATGTGGCCCCAAGATCCAGGTCACTCCGGCAGGCTACTACCCTGAGGCAGGAGCAAATGATTAGTGGAACACTTCATTCCTCATTTATTCATCCCTATCCCGTTTCTTCCTCTGCGGTCAATGCGCCCATGAGATCTGCTTAGAGCATAATCTTCACTCAAGTTTACAAGCTCCAGAATAAGAAAGAAGCCTGGAACTTCACAAGCGCATTAGAACCCCACACTTTGTTTTCTCATCCTCACCAAGTTAAGCCAGCCTCGACCTAAATTCCTGATACCTTTAAGCTGGGCACTCAGGTGGGTTTTTCGGTTTTGGTTTCCTCATCTTAAAAGTTGTGCTGGTTGTTAGCTATCATTAGCTACTATTGCCATGTTTTCATGCTATAGGCTGCACATACTATTTCATTTACTTTGCCTAAAACACCTACAGTGAAGACTGTTAATATCTCCATTCTATTGATGATAAAACTGAGGCTCCCACGAGTAAGGCGACAGGTCCAAGTTCAAGACAACTGGCAAGCAGTAGCGCTAAGCTTTGAGCCCAGGTCTCTGCAACTCACACTCAAAATCTCTCCGTGCTGTGGCCTCTGCAGACCCTGGTCAAGCAAATGAATGATTCGATTTGATGCAAGAAGAACCCTAGGCCCCTGAGTGGCAGCGAGCCCTCTTCTCAGGGACTGGGCGCCGTGGAATCCTGGTTCATAAGGTGGTCGGGCCAGCTGAGTCACCGTAGTCTGTCTGCAAGTGAGCGACATGGGAAACTGGCTCTCTCCAGCTTTACCAAACATGACTGGATGCACTAACAAACACTAATGAGAGTAGTCAGCATCAGTCAGATGGAGCCAGCTAGCTGCAGGGGGCGGAGGGCAGCCGCTGCCCAGCCAGGCTCAGCTAACTGCAGATGGGGGCGGGGGGAGGGCTGGAACGCTGCCCGGCATGCTGCTCATTCCCCTGCTTAAACCAGAAGTCACCTTTTAGAGAGAAATGCTAACTTGTGCACCACTCTCTGGAATACAGATTCTTCCTCCTTTTCCCGGAGGCCGGTTAACATTTGGTCTTTACCCTCAACACATACACTGGCACTCCTTCCTCTTTCCTATTCTCACTCTCAGTTCCTAGATCTACATGCTGAGCATCAAACTAAAGAAAGAACAAGCACCTTCCTGGGTTCCCAGCCTCAGGGCCCCTCGGCCCTCTCTCCTACCAATCCTGAAGTTCCTGGTTCCCACCCCCCGAAAACGCCTCTTTCTGCCTTAAGTTCTTCACAAGTCAGAATAAAAAATGGAACTTAAACCTTAGAACCCCACACTTTGTTTTCTCATCCTCACCAAGTTAAGCCAGCCTCGACCTAAATTCCTGATACCTTTAAGCTGGGCACTCAGGTGGGTTTTTCGGTTTTGGTTTCCTCATCTTAAAAGTTGTGCTGGTTGTTAGCTATCATTAGCTACTATTGCCATGTTTTCATGCTATAGGCTGCACATACTATTTCATTTACTTTGCCTAAAACACCTACAGTGAAGACTGTTAATATCTCCATTCTATTGATGATAAAACTGAGGCTCCCACGAGTAAGGCGACAGGTCCAAGTTCAAGACAACTGGCAAGCAGTAGCGCTAAGCTTTGAGCCCAGGTCTCTGCAACTCACACTCAAAATCTCTCCGTGCTGTGGCCTCTGCAGACCCTGGTCAAGCAAATGAATGATTCGATTTGATGCAAGAAGAACCCTAGGCCCCTGAGTGGCAGCGAGCCCTCTTCTCAGGGACTGGGCGCCGTGGAATCCTGGTTCATAAGGTGGTCGGGCCAGCTGAGTCACCGTAGTCTGTCTGCAAGTGAGCGACATGGGAAACTGGCTCTCTCCAGCTTTACCAAACATGACTGGATGCACTAACAAACACTAATGAGAGTAGTCAGCATCAGTCAGATGGAGCCAGCTAGCTGCAGGGGGCGGAGGGCAGCCGCTGCCCAGCCAGGCTCAGCTAACTGCAGATGGGGGCGGGGGGAGGGCTGGAACGCTGCCCGGCATGCTGCTCATTCCCCTGCTTAAACCAGAAGTCACCTTTTAGAGAGAAATGCTAACTTGTGCACCACTCTCTGGAATACAGATTCTTCCTCCTTTTCCCGGAGGCCGGTTAACATTTGGTCTTTACCCTCAACACATACACTGGCACTCCTTCCTCTTTCCTATTCTCACTCTCAGTTCCTAGATCTACATGCTGAGCATCAAACTAAAGAAAGAACAAGCACCTTCCTGGGTTCCCAGCCTCAGGGCCCCTCGGCCCTCTCTCCTACCAATCCTGAAGTTGGGCGCAGGCACTGAGGTTGGCCCTGCCTGACTCCATGACTCCGTTTCTCCCATCCAGGAAACAGGGAGACTACGGTTCTGGTTTCTGAGATCATGCTAGCGGCTCTGGGGTGGAATTTGGAAGAAAGCATGCCTTGGATCCCATCCAAGGAGGATTAGCTTCAGCCTTGCCAAAGGATTTTCTCCTAAGTGGCCAGAGTTTGCCTTCCACACCCCCACCTCCTGTTTCCCTGCTCTATTAATCCTGTAATCCTACCACCTTGCCTGTGGACGACTCCTTATGGAGAAAGCAGCACGTCTCCTTGGGGCTCCTGGCCAACTTGGGAGGATTTTGCCAATGAAAAAACAGCAGCTTTGAGAGATGAAGTAGCTGGCCTGAGGCTACACAGGTCTGGCATCCTGTGTGAGTCCTTCTCCTCCACCTACCCACTCCTTGGCTTCCTCTGAGTGTCATCATCAAACAATTTGGGGACCCTAATCCCTTCATAAAGGCTGTCATTTGCTGATAATGGAGCAGCCGAGATGCAACCATTTCCATCCGCCACACCCTTTCAAGATTGGAAACTGCTCTTCACCCCACTTTACGGACAAGACAACGGAGGCGTAGAGAAGTTCAGCGATTTGCTCAGGCCCTCAGGGTGTGTAAATAATAACAGAAGCAGCATTCAAACTTAAGTGTCAGAGGCTGCGCTGTTCCTCTTACAAAGAGATGATTAGATGTCTCCTTCAGGTGGTGTAGAGTTTGAATCATAGGAGGGAGAAGACGCCCAAAGATGATCCAACCGATTTTCCCCCCAACTGTACAGGGTAGTCCCAGGGGTAGTCGCTACTGACTACGCTGCCCGGCATGCTGCTCATTCCCTGCTTAAACCAGAAGTCACCTTTTAGAGAGAAATGCTAACTTGTGCACCACTCTCTGGAATACAGATTCTTCCTCCTTTTCCCGGAGGCCGGTTAACATTTGGTCTTTACCCTCAACACATACACTGGCACTCCTTCCTCTTTCCTATTCTCACTCTCAGTTCCTAGATCTACATGCTGAGCATCAAACTAAAGAAAGAACAAGCACCTTCCTGGGTTCCCAGCCTCAGGGCCCCTCGGCCCTCTCTCCTACCAATCCTGAAGTTGGGCGCAGGCACTGAGGTTGGCCCTGCCTGACTCCATGACTCCGTTTCTCCCATCCAGGAAACAGGGAGACTACGGTTCTGGTTTCTGAGATCATGCTAGCGGCTCTGGGGTGGAATTTGGAAGAAAGCATGCCTTGGATCCCATCCAAGGAGGATTAGCTTCAGCCTTGCCAAAGGATTTTCTCCTAAGTGGCCAGAGTTTGCCTTCCACACCCCCACCTCCTGTTTCCCTGCTCTATTAATCCTGTAATCCTACCACCTTGCCTGTGGACGACTCCTTATGGAGAAAGCAGCACGTCTCCTTGGGGCTCCTGGCCAACTTGGGAGGATTTTGCCAATGAAAAAACAGCAGCTTTGAGAGATGAAGTAGCTGGCCTGAGGCTACACAGGTCTGGCATCCTGTGTGAGTCCTTCTCCTCCACCTACCCACTCCTTGGCTTCCTCTGAGTGTCATCATCAAACAATTTGGGGACCCTAATCCCTTCATAAAGGCTGTCATTTGCTGATAATGGAGCAGCCGAGATGCAACCATTTCCATCCGCCACACCCTTTCAAGATTGGAAACTGCTCTTCACCCCACTTTACGGACAAGACAACGGAGGCGTAGAGAAGTTCAGCGATTTGCTCAGGCCCTCAGGGTGTGTAAATAATAACAGAAGCAGCATTCAAACTTAAGTGTCAGAGGCTGCGCTGTTCCTCTTACAAAGAGATGATTAGATGTCTCCTTCAGGTGGTGTAGAGTTTGAATCATAGGAGGGAGAAGACGCCCAAAGATGATCCAACCGATTCTGTGTGCAGGCAGGGAAACCGAGGCCCAGAAAGGGCAAAGGACTTACCAGTGATCCCACAGGGGCTTCCCAGGTCCCAGTGGGGCTACTGTCAGTTACAAGTGAAACCTACAGCTGGATTTATTTGGGGCTTGGATCACCAGCATCAGTGGCTTGGGTCATGCCTACCTGCCAGTGAGAAGTTGGCTCCGGGAAGGCGTGCAGATGGGCTGGATATAATAATTCTCCAACTTGACACCCTCGGCTGCCAGCCGGTCCAACGTAGGGGTTTCGATGTCTGAGCCATGGTAGCCCACGTCGTGGTAGCCCTGGTCGTCGGTAAGGATGAATACGATGTGGGGAGGCTGGGGTGGAGCAGCGGAGGGCTGCTCTCTGGCCTCCGCGGGCGCGTCGGCCACCGGGCTTGGCTTGGCCCAGTCCCAGGACAGGTAACCGAAGCCGAGCAGGCTGACCAGGGAGAAGCCGGTGAAGGCGTGCATCGCCATGCCGCCCCGTGCGTCCCGGCGCGCAGGGCTCCCAGGGCCCCAGGGCCTCAACGCCTCGCGCGCCCAGGGCGCACGGCCCGCACGCCCGCTGACCCGGACGCTGCGAGAGCACTCAGCGTCCCCGAGAGGGTGGCCCGGCGGCCGGTCCGGGACGGCTGGACTATGAGGCCGAACCTGCGCGGCCGCAGCGGGGCGCTCTGAGGAGGTCAGGCCCGCGACGAACAGCCTCCCGCCACTCCAGCGCCTGCCCCGCGCCTCCCGCACTCCCTCTCCCCCAGTTCAGCCAGGCCGGCCTGAGACACGGCGTGGCGGCTTCCACAACGTGCTCTCCACCATCCCCTGACTCCACTCTTCCTTCTAGCCCTCGATTTCTCCCGCCTCCTAATTTTTCTCGCCTCTGCTTTCCCTTTCTCCTCCTCCCGACCCTCCAGCCCCCAGCCCGGCCTCTCGCCCCGCCCGGAGTCCGGAGAACTGTCGGCTCCCCTTTAGGGAGGTGGGCAGGACCCCAGCGGGGAAGGGGAGGGAGGCACGGGTTGGGCGGGTCTGTGGAGGACAACGCGGGAGAGAATGCGAAAAAGTTGTAACATCTGCCGGGCCGAGACCCAGGTGGAGAGGCGGGGCGGCCAGCGGCGGCTCCGCCCCCGGGCGGAAAGCCCAGGCCCGCTGGGCGCTCCGGCTCCAGCCTCCGCCCTGGCCCAGACTGGGGAAAGGAGCGGGGGGAGCGCTCTTGGAGTTCGATGGAATCGCTCTGGAATGGCCGGGTCAGACACTCCTCGATCGTGGAGTCTTAGCTTATCTGAGTGCCGGTCCTAGAAAGGATGCGCATAATTTTCTATTCCAACCCAGTCTTTCTAGGTTGGAGACACTGAGGCCCGGACATGGCCGGAAACTTGCCTGAATCAGGAGCAAGTTGGTGGCTTCTTCCCTGGAGCTCCCAGTGGCTGTCTGAGGGGCAGCAGAGACAACAGCGGAGAATTAGGGAACAACTTTGGCAAGCACCAGGGCCTGGAAATCGGGAAACTTGGTTCTGGCTTTGCAGGCTTACCTCTTTCTGCAGGCTCTCCATCTCCTCATTCTGTAGTTGACCGCTAGACTGGCTCTCAACTCCAGAGGACGGGAACTGTTGTACACATCTTGTTAGCCCCAGGCTCCAGAAGTTCAATCAGTTCCGGTATCACAAGGGGTGAATAGATGAATGGGCCTCAAGGCCACCCAGGCCAACACCCACCCAGGGAAACGCTCACTGTGGGCTCCTGGGCCAGGTGAGTATCACACATGAGTCATGCACAGAGCCTTCCGCAGCGCTGCCCAAGGACAGGGGCCTCCTGGCACAAAGGACTTCAGCCTTGTGTCCCGCTGACCTTTGTCATACAAGAATGTGAGCTAGTGTTTCCAGATCTGATTTTCCAAGAACACCCAAATCCAGATTATTATGAGACATATTCCCATTGTTAAGGGCTCGTAGCTAGTTTAAAGTAAAATTGAAGCACAGGCCAACTCAAAACTGACTGTCAGGAGGGACTTCCCTGGTGGTCCAGCAGTTGAAAGTCTGCATGCCAGTGCAGGGGACATGGGTTCAATCCCTCATTCAGAACTAAGACCCCACATGCTGCAGGGAAATGAAGCCCATGTGCCACAACCTCTGAGCCCACACTCTAGAGCCCACAAGAGCAACAAAAGAAGCCACCACAGTGAGAAGCCCAGGCACCACAATGGAGAGTAGCACCCACTCGCTGCAACTAAAGAAAACCCAGGCATAGCCACCAACACCCAGCGGAGTCTAAAATAATTAATTAACTATATATAAAAAAGAAAAAGACTTGCATACTGCTATCTAAAGCTGGTTCCATCTCCTCAAGGACTGGCTCCCATCAATTAAAAAAAAAAAAAGCCATCAGAAATATTTAAAACTATCAGGTGCCTGTTTGCAACTTCCATTCTACATCATTGGTTTCCAGATTTTAATGAGGCTGTATTTTTTAATGGGAAAACTGAATTAAACAAAACTAGTTGGTCTTTTTTTTTTTTTTAACTCCTGAAACTTCAGTCTTTAATATGCTGATCTCCAAAAGCTGTATTTCCCAATTTTATGTAACCCAAGAGCCCTCTTTTTCACAGAGCTCCTCTAAGAGCCAGTGTTTTCGGAACTTTGAAATACAAAGACTGCCCAGGTGGGTCTTCTCTCCCAGCATCTTTCCCCTGCCAATATCCCTTCCCTTTCTTTAAAACCACTGTGTGGGGAAAGAATCCAGACCTCCAAAATAGCAGCCCCAGTGAATCTACATTTCAAAATGAGGGCTGCGTGGGGCTGGCCACTCCTGTTTGCTCAAAGCCCCATATTTAGGATGACCAGATTTATCAGAAGGGAAAACTGAGCCTGTTGTTCTGGCAGAAGAAATGTTGAGGATAGACAGGAAAAATACAGCCTCCTGAGGGGAATGCTTCTAAAATGGTGCTTCCGGAGGCTTCAGCCTGAGGCTGTCCGGGGTGTCAAAGTGGGACAGGTCACAAGAGGTCAGATACACTTGGGTTTTGTGTTCTTTGCATTGTCTGTCCCAGACCTGGGTTCTTGGTTCCTGATCTGAGCAAGTTCCTCCTGAGAAATGGCACAAGGTGAAAACAGCGAGGGAGATGGGGTGGGGATTCAACCTTGAAGAAATAGGTCCAGGGAAGCCTGCTCACAGGCTGCAGATCTCTGTGGGGTTGCCATAGGAACAAGACAAGCAGAATTTCTGAGAGGTCAAGACCATAGGCGCAGACGTCAGACTGCTTGAGTTCAGATCCTGGCACTTATTTGGGGTCAGGCCTCAGGCGAACTGTTTTGCCTCCCTCCATGTCAATCTCTTCATCTGTAAAATGGGATGATAATGTAAATGAGATACAACACAGTGCTCGGGGAAATGCCTAGCACACAGTAAGCACGCCATAGATGTCAATGGTTCTGATGATTGTTCTCTGTGCTTCTGAGAGAAAAGATTGAGTCCTGTGGGTGCAAGTTACTGGGAAACAGATTTCAGGCCAATTTAAGGGATTACTTTTGTAGGAAATCTGGCAGCTTGCTTAATAAAAGGATGGCAGTGATGGGTGAATCACCATGTGGAGAGGAGTGGGTGGCCTCTTGTTCCCCAATATTCACATTTCTTTCAAGAGTCCCTTAGTAATCACTGAAACCCACAGTGGCCTCAGAGGGATCCATCCCTGCCTCTGATGTTCCAGGGACATAAACCCTGACCCTTAGCTCTTCCTTTAATGCCATTGCACAACTGGGCCAGGGTGCAGCATTGAAGCCAGATGTTTCTAACAGCTCAGGGATGACAGGTGGGGAGATAAACACACAGAGGAATGTGAATCCAGGTCACACCTCTTTCAGCATGCGGCTCACTCTGCTCTCTGTGTTCTCTACTGTATGCCTACCTGCCCTTTGCCCTAGAACAATGTCCATCAGCCCTACCCCATCCAGGTGGGCTCTCAAAAACTCCAAGATGTTCACAAGTTCAGACCCAAGAAGTAAAGCTCAGAGAAACAGAAGTTTCCTCTCCAGCTCAGCCAGCCTTTACCGTTTCTATTTTGGAATCGGAGATGATTGACAGCAGGCATATCCACAGGGAAGATCTGTTCCCCCTTCCCATCGGTGCACACCCACCCTATAAGCCCCAAAGGACAGCTACATGAAGACCCTACCAGAAGCCTTACACCTGCCGGCGAAATGCAGATCCGATGTGGCAGGGGTGTAGTGATGTTATGTGCTGTCAGAGGTTTCCACTGAGGAAATCAGACTTCAAAAGCACTGAGCTCCTCATTACTGGAACTCTGCAAGAAGGAGAAAAAAAGTGTCCATCTGTCCAGGAGGTAGGAGGAGAGGTTCCTGAACTAAAAAGGGGAGCAAAACTAAAGGACTTTGAAAGTTCTTTCCAACTTGAAAATGTTATAATTCTATTTGTCCCCAGAAAATTTAGGATGTGGAGATATAAATGGAAAAAACAGGTGAGTCTGTTTTTGTGGCTTTGTGGCTTTCATTGCTGTGTGTGGTATGTGTGTGTGCACTTGTATAGGGGTGTGAGTATGTGTGTGGGTATGTGTGTATTACGATAGGGGTGTGTGTAGGTGTGTGTGTTATGTTTAGCCATCTTTGAACTAAAATAATTTTAGTACAGATATGATTTCCTTCTGACTTAATTGACCTTGGCAAAGATCTAATGCACAGATTATGTATGCTGTCATTCTCTGGAACTCAACTGGTCTACGCTGGACCGTATCAAGGACCTAAAAGAAAACACAGAAGGTCTCTTGACAGACACAAATGTCTGAGTTCAATCCTGTAGCTTAGAGTAGAGCTCCTCAGGTCGTCCTCATTTCAAGCCTGTTGACTTTTACTTCACACACGATTCTTACAAGGCTAATGCTTTTATTTGCCAGCCCAAGAATACTGGAAGCAGCTCAGAGGGAATACCTAAGAAGGTGGCATAAGGCACCTGCCTGTTTTATAGTAATATAACTTCATAGTGAAAACATCAAGGAGAAACAAAGGAATACACATAAAGTCAGACTGATACATTCCAAAAGCCTGAGTGCAGCCATTTGATGCAGAAGCAAAGAAAGAGCCCCAACCAGGCAAACAGAACCAAGGGCTTCACCACATCGCAATCCAGCACAGAAGGAACAAGGGGCTACCCTCCAGAGTTTCAATCCTGTTCAGGATCCTCTTTTTAAGAAAACGAAGGAAAGCATCAACTAGTTTTTCCCATTCAAAATGGTTACTCTGACAGGTTCATGGTGTGAGGTCAGCTTGGGTTTGTAGAGCATCCTCCCAGAAGTGGCAGGCTTAGGAGGCAGCGCCTTCTGCGGGGGTTCCAGGGTGATGAGGATGCTGCACAGCCGTGACGCTGGGCGTCCAACTCAGCAGCCAGGGGCCAGTCCGGCTCCTCCACCTCCTGCCTCCCCCTCGCGCCTCCCCCTCGCAGCCCTCAGACGCCAGCCTTAGGATCCCTGCCTTCAAGCCCCAAAAAGCCTCCATAACTTGGGAGGGTGAGTGGCACTCAGGCACATCGGGTGGGCGCAGAGTTCCCCTCCAGGGGCCGCTTCTGATAGTGAGGCCGTGTCCGGCTGCCGAGGAGTGAAGACCTCCCCAAGAGAAAATTCCACAGGTGCCCTGTCTGCATAGTTCAGTGACTGCTGGTTCTTGCTTTAACCCCTATGCTTTCAACAAGTGCATCATTAATTATAATGAATTAGTGACTGATGGCGAGGTTGGCGGTATCTAAGAAAGCCAGGCTGGTTGCCATAGGATAATGTCCTGCCAGGGCTCCCGTTAAGGGCCCGTGTAAGAAGCCCAGGTAGAGACCAGCCTGCCCACGTGAGCCATTCTCCCTGGAGGGCAGGCTGAGGGGCATCTGAGGCCCGCTTCTTGCTGGATATTGCTGTAATGGGGGAAAATGGTTCTGGGAGGAAAAGTGCCTTCCTCCTTTATGCTGGGGCACCCTGTTAGCGTTTCCAGGCACGACACATTCCCCTGACCCGTGCTTCCAGGCTCTCCTGGTGGTCTCAGGAGCAGCCCTTGTCTGTTAGGATCCCATGTCAGACATCTGAGTCTTGAGTGACAAGAGCCTGGGCACCCGATAGCCCCTTGCTTTTAATTCTTCACAGGCCCCCAGCCCTGGGCATTTCAATGACTCCTTTCTCTGGTGCTCAATGAAACATTCTTCTGAGCAGATTATTGAAAGCAGAACTCTGGGTACACAATGGGCGCTCTGTGTTCACAGGCCCCCAGCCCCAACCCCCCCCCCCTAGCCTGTTCAGGATCCTCTTTTAAGAAAACGAAGGAAAGCATCAACTAGTTTTTCCCATTCAAAATGGTTACTCTGACAGGTTCATGGTGTGAGGTCAGCTTGGGTTTGTAGAGCATCCTCCCAGAAGTGGCAGGCTTAGGAGGCAGCGCCTTCTGCGGGGGTTCCAGGGTGATGAGGATGCTGCACAGCCGTGACGCTGGGCGTCCAACTCAGCAGCCAGGGGCCAGTCCGGCTCCTCCACCTCCTGCCTCCCCCTCGCGCCTCCCCCTCGCAGCCCTCAGACGCCAGCCTTAGGATCCCTGCCTTCAAGCCCCAAAAAGCCTCCATAACTTGGGAGGGTGAGTGGCACTCAGGCACATCGGGTGGGCGCAGAGTTCCCCTCCAGGGGCCGCTTCTGATAGTGAGGCCGTGTCCGGCTGCCGAGGAGTGAAGACCTCCCCAAGAGAAAATTCCACAGGTGCCCTGTCTGCATAGTTCAGTGACTGCTGGTTCTTGCTTTAACCCCTATGCTTTCAACAAGTGCATCATTAATTATAATGAATTAGTGACTGATGGCGAGGTTGGCGGTATCTAAGAAAGCCAGGCTGGTTGCCATAGGATAATGTCCTGCCAGGGCTCCCGTTAAGGGCCCGTGTAAGAAGCCCAGGTAGAGACCAGCCTGCCCACGTGAGCCATTCTCCCTGGAGGGCAGGCTGAGGGGCATCTGAGGCCCGCTTCTTGCTGGATATTGCTGTAATGGGGGAAAATGGTTCTGGGAGGAAAAGTGCCTTCCTCCTTTATGCTGGGGCACCCTGTTAGCGTTTCCAGGCACGACACATTCCCCTGACCCGTGCTTCCAGGCTCTCCTGGTGGTCTCACGGAGCAGCCCTTGTCTGTTAGGATCCCATGTCAGACATCTGAGTCTTGAGTGACAAGAGCCTGGGCACCCGATAGCCCCTTGCTTTTAATTCTTCACAGGCCCCCAGCCCTGGGCATTTCAATGACTCCTTTCTCTGGTGCTCAATGAAACATTCTTCTGAGCAGATTATTGAAAGCAGAACTCTGGGTACACAATGGGCGCTCTGTGTTCACAGGCGCTGCCCAATCTGTTTGCCCAGCCTGACTGCGGCCTCGCCTCTCCACACACTCCCCACCCTCCACCCACCCGACCCCGGCCCCACCTGAGGCCGGCTCAAAGGGAGACCGTATGAAAGGACTTGTTCTCTGCCTCCTCAGAAGAGCCCGCCGTGGCATCTGCCAGCCCGGGAAGGAATTAGCCTAGCGGGTGCCTCCAGCCCATCCGTCCATCGCACCAGGGCTCCACCCTCTGTGATGTCCAGAGGTTCCTGTCCTCACTGGTCAGCTGAAGTTTCTCTCTTTCTCTCACATACACATGCAGATATGCACATGTGCACACACACCCATGCACACACCAGAGGGGACTTTCAGAGAAGGAGGTGAAGTCTCAGAAAATCAGATGGAGAGTGGGGGCCACTGAGACCCAGACAAAAAGAGCCGCTCCTGAAAGATAGATAGCAGGCTGCCCACCAGCGCTGCCACCCTCACCCCAGGGCTCCAGGTTCCCTGCAGGCTAAGGGAAAGTGAGAGCACTCAGGTGAAAGATGAGACGCTCGAGCCAGATTGCCTGCATTCCAGCCCAGCGCTGCCATTTGCTAGCTGTGTGACGTAGTTACCTGAATTGACTTCTCAGTAACCCAATTTTCTTTTTTGCAAAATGTAAATAATAATAGTACCTAGGCTTCCCTGGTAGCCCAGTGGTGGAGAGTTGCCAATGCAAGAGACACGGGTTTGATCCCTGATCTGGAGGATCCCACAGGCTGAGGAGCAACTAAGCCTGTGAGCCACAACTATGGAGCCTGTGCTCTAGAGCCTCGGAGCCACAACCATGGAGCCCATGTACCTCAACTACTGAAGCCCGTGTGCCCGAGAGCCCGAGTTCCACAACAAGAGAAGTCACCACAGCAGGAAGCCTGCTCACCTCAACAAGAGAGGAGCCCCCACTCCCTGCAACTAGAGAAGAGCCTGTGGCAGCCGTGAAAACCCAAAATAGCCAAAAATAATAAATAAAAATGCATTTATTTTAAAAAAAAGAGTTTTTAGGTTTAAAAATAAATAAATAAATAATAGTACCCACCTCGTAAGATTGTTGTTGAGATTATAACAGATGAAGCAAGATGAAGCTCTTAGCGCAGTGCCTGGTGCATAATAAGCTCTCTAGAATGGATAGCCATTGTTATTACTGTTACTATACTTAGATTCTATTGTCATTATACTGAGTCTATTTCTACCAGTGTATGGCTTCAGGGACAAAAAAAAAAAATCCACATTCTCCTGACCAAGTCATTCTTCTCCTCCAGAACATTCAACTATCAACTGTCTATAGTGGGAAAACAAAACCAAAAATCCCCCCTTGGCCCAGCACTTAGGGGAAGAATTTTGACCTCCTCCTTCATCAGAGTCACCGGATACACGGAAGGTGAATGAGTCCCATCATATATTACAGATGTCATCATCTATTGTAATACCTGGAGAAACTGGCTTTTAATACAAATTTATAAGGATACCCTGCGTGGGGGCAAAAACCCAAATGAAGACCAGATTGAAGTTCAGAAGTTATAATAGTAATATTGGGTTAATTAAGCGTCCACTGTGTACGTGGTACCACGCATGACACTCTACACCCATCGTCTCACAAGTCTCATGAGATTCCATGAAGCAGATAAAATCATTACTGTCATCTTACAGATGGAGAAATGGAGAAGCAAAGAAAGAGTAAGTCATTTCCCACCAGAGACACGGGTTTGATCCCTGATCGGGAGGATCCCACAGGCTGAGGTAGCAACTAAAGCCTAGGCTTCTGGTAGCCCAGTGGTGGAGAGTTGCCAATGCAAGAGACACGGGTTTGATCCTGATCGGGAGGATCCCACAGGCTGAGGAGCAACTAAGCCTGTGAGCCACAACTATGGAGCCTGTGCTCTAGAGCCTCGAGCCACAACCATGGAGCCCATGTACCTCAACTACTGAAGCCCGTGTGCCCGAGAGCCCGAGTTCCACAACAAGAGAAGTCACCACAGCAGGAAGCCTGCTCACCTCAACAAGAGAGGAGCCCCCACTCCCTGCAACTAGAGAAGAGCCTGTGGCAGCCGTGAAAACCCAAAATAGCCAAAAATAATAAATAAAAATGCATTTATTTTAAAAAAAAGAGTTTTTAGGTTTAAAAATAAATAAATAAATAATAGTACCCACCTCGTAAGATTGTTGTTGAGATTATAACAGATGAAGCAAGATGAAGCTCTTAGCGCAGTGCCTGGTGCATAATAAGCTCTCTAGAATGGATAGCCATTGTTATTACTGTTACTATACTTAGATTCTATTGTCATTATACTGAGTCTATTTCTACCAGTGTATGGCTTCAGGGACAAAAAAAAAAAATCCACATTCTCCTGACCAAGTCATTCTTCTCCTCCAGAACATTCAACTATCAACTGTCTATAGTGGGAAAACAAAACCAAAAAAATCCCGCCCCTTGGCCCAGCACTTAGGGGAAGAATTTTGACCTCCTCCTTCATCAGAGTCACCGGATACACGGAAGGTGAATGAGTCCCATCATATATTACAGATGTCATCATCTATTGTAATACCTGGAGAAACTGGCTTTTAATACAAATTTATAAGGATACCCTGCGTGGGGGCAAAAACCCAAATGAAGACCAGATTGAAGTTCAGAAGTTATAATAGTAATATTGGGTTAATTAAGCGTCCACTGTGTACGTGGTACCACGCATGACACTCTACACCCATCGTCTCACAAGTCTCATGAGATTCCATGAAGCAGATAAAATCATTACTGTCATCTTACAGATGGAGAAATGGAGAAGCAAAGAAAGAGTAAGTCATTTCACCAGGGTCACACAGCTGGGAAGGGTCGGTGCCAGGATCTAAAGCTAGGTCTAAAATCAAATGCCTGCTGTGTTAAAATACTGCACTGTTCTGCCTCCTATGAGAGACACCAGGTCCACCAAGAGGGTCTTCACTTCCATTTTGCCCTTGAGTGGTTAAACAGAAACTTTCCCAGGGTACTGGAAAAACTTCAGGCCTGCTCTCAGGTCTGTCTCCTGCCCTCATCCCCCATCCTTGCGACCGCACTGCCAGCTCCAGTAGCTTCAGGGTGTCCCAAAGCCCTTGAAGGCGGAGGCTTCCCTTGCTGCCTGTCTTCTCAGACCCAGATGTCACCCGTCAGCTCTGCTTCCCTGTGAAACAAGAGGCAGCCTCTCGAGCCAGCAATCTTGCTGGGCTTTTGCTTTTCGGGGACGGCACAACACAGCCCCCGCTGCCTCCGGGCCTTGGCTAGACAGCTCCGAGGCAGGGACGCTCACGAATGACAGGGCTGAGGCTTGCCTCTGTTCCCATGGCAACTGCTGCGCTCTACTTAGTCAATCACTTTTTTGAAGCTCCTGCTGGTGTGAAAGTTATTTTGCAAAGAAACACTTAACTCTTATCCAGGAGATCTGCTCCAGGTCTTCAGATCCTTCCAGATCCCTTATAAAGTTGAGTTTTTCCTTCCTCCCTTTATTGAAGTCCTTTCATCTTTAAAGCTCAGCTCAAATCCCACCTCTTCCAAGAGACCTTTCCAGATTGCCCACACCCCTCCCCTCTCCATGTGGAGTCAATCTCTTACTCCCCACATCTCCTTAGTCACCGGATACACGGAAGGTGAATGAGTCCCATCATATATTACAGATGTCATCATCTATTGTAATACCTGGAGAAACTGGCTTTTAATACAAATTTATAAGGATACCCTGCGTGGGGGCAAAAACCCAAATGAAGACCAGATTGAAGTTCAGAAGTTATAATAGTAATATTGGGTTAATTAAGCGTCCACTGTGTACGTGGTACCACGCATGACACTCTACACCCATCGTCTCACAAGTCTCATGAGATTCCATGAAGCAGATAAAATCATTACTGTCATCTTACAGATGGAGAAATGGAGAAGCAAAGAAAGAGTAAGTCATTTCACCAGGGTCACACAGCTGGGAAGGGTCGGTGCCAGGATCTAAAGCTAGGTCTAAAATCAAATGCCTGCTGTGTTAAAATACTGCACTGTTCTGCCTCCTATGAGAGACACCAGGTCCACCAAGAGGGTCTTCACTTCCATTTTGCCCTTGAGTGGTTAAACAGAAACTTTCCCAGGGTACTGGAAAAACTTCAGGCCTGCTCTCAGGTCTGTCTCCTGCCCTCATCCCCCATCCTTGCGACCGCACTGCCAGCTCCAGTAGCTTCAGGGTGTCCCAAAGCCCTTGAAGGCGGAGGCTTCCCTTGCTGCCTGTCTTCTCAGACCCAGATGTCACCCGTCAGCTCTGCTTCCCTGTGAAACAAGAGGCAGCCTCTCGAGCCAGCAATCTTGCTGGGCTTTTGCTTTTCGGGGACGGCACAACACAGCCCCCGCTGCCTCCGGGCCTTGGCTAGACAGCTCCGAGGCAGGGACGCTCACGAATGACAGGGCTGAGGCTTGCCTCTGTTCCCATGGCAACTGCTGCGCTCTACTTAGTCAATCACTTTTTTGAAGCTCCTGCTGGTGTGAAAGTTATTTTGCAAAGAAACACTTAACTCTTATCCAGGAGATCTGCTCCAGGTCTTCAGATCCTTCCAGATCCCTTATAAAGTTGAGTTTTTCCTTCCTCCCTTTATTGAAGTCCTTTCATCTTTAAAGCTCAGCTCAAATCCCACCTCTTCCAAGAGACCTTTCCAGATTGCCCACACCCCTCCCCTCTCCATGTGGAGTCAATCTCTTACTCCCCACACTCCCCTGGGGCGTGTTTATGGCTCTATTAGATCACAGTCTGCCTATTTCTCAGTCATTTATGTGTCTCCTTCTGAGCCCCTGGTGAGTGATCAGCCCATAGTAGGTGCTAAACAAACAGTTGTTTGAATTTATTTGAATTTCCCTTTCAGGGTTTTTTTTTTAATTACTATTATTAACAGTACAGGCCATTACTAATAATCCCTTATGCTTGTAAAATTATTTACAGTTTATATATAGCTCCGTGCCTGAGGGCACTGCTTTAAACCCCAGCCCCACCCTTGCTAGCTAGCTGCATGACAGCCTTGGAACTGCTCTCAACCTGCTTCTCATCAGGAAAACGGATTATTGTAAATATTAAAAGAAACGTGTAAAAGGTCTACTTAGCACATGGCCAGATGCTGAGTGATGCCTCAATAAATGTTAGTCATGATTATTTTTGTAGGGTCTCACTTGGACCCCACAACAGCTCTAGGAGATGAAGAAGGGCAGGGCTTTGTCAGTGTTTCATCAATAACACACAAGAAGATGGAGGCTGGGAGAGGGGAAGGGCTGCCCAAATCTTCAGACGTGGGTCGAGTGCCGTGGTGGGCACCTGCCGCCTGCCTGGACACGTTTCCCCTCTCCTGGAGCCAGAACCTAACCTTGATTCGCCTTTGCAGAGCTGCTCCTCCAAAACAATAGTTGTGTGTTTTTGTTTTGTTTTTTTTAAATGAGGATTTCCCTGGTGATCTAGTGGTACAAATGACTAATCTGGGATCATACATATCTGTAAACAACAAAACTCTGTAAAAGTAAAATGAAAATCGAAAAAAAAAAGAATCTGCCTTCCAACGCAGGGGACTCGGGTTCAATCTCTGATCTGCGAACTAAGATCCTACAGGCCACGGGACAACTAAGCTGATGAGCCACAACTACAGAGCCCATGGGCCACCACGGGAAAGAGGCCCACACACCATGATGAAGATCCTGCTACCACAAATAAGAGCCAACACAGCACCTCCCCACCCCATCCCAAATTTTTTAAGTTAAAAAAAAGAACTACTCCTATCCACCTAGATCCAACTCCAGGGGAGCATCAGATGTCCCCCGGCCACAGGAAGGGACAAAGGATCCAAGTCTGTCCAATAAGACTCGATTCTGAGATTTTTGCTTGAATTTTTGAGAACAAGATTCTCTCCCTTCTGTAGGACTGTAAGCCTGGACCTGCCTGGGGCTAACTCTAACAGAGAGGGAAGCGAAGTGCAGAGGCGGAGGCAGAAGGTTCCATCGTCACAGCAGCTGAGCACATGAATCCTGAGCTAGAACCGCCCCTGGACACGAGCGATGTGAACCCATGCAGTCTTCCTGGTGCCAGTGTGCACTGATGTCTGTCACTTACATCTGAACAAGTACCGCCTACTGCTCCTCCATACAGAAGCCGAGGGTCTCTTCATTCCCGTTCATTCGCTTGGACACTTACTGACTGCCAACTGTGTGCCATCCACTCAGCTGGTCTGAGGCCTTGCGGGTAGACAAGCCAAACCACCAGGCCCTCTGGGAGTGAAGAGTTTATTGCCATCCCACTTCACATGCTAAGCGACTGAGGCTCTGCCAGGGGGGTGTGCCAAAATACCTGTCCTTCAAGATGATTTAGGGGGCCAAGGTCCTGAAGGAAGTTGAGCAGGGGCTGAGGCAGGCCGCTGGGACTGGTCAGCTACCAGTAGGACTGGCTTAGGGAGCCAGAACCTAACCTTGATTCGCCTTTGCAGAGCTGCTCCTCCAAAACAATAGTTGTGTGTTTTTGTTTTGTTTTTTTTAAATGAGGATTTCCCTGGTGATCTAGTGGTACAAATGACTAATCTGGGATCATACATATCTGTAAACAACAAAACTCTGTAAAAGTAAAATGAAAATCGAAAAAAAAAAGAATCTGCCTTCCAACGCAGGGGACTCGGGTTCAATCTCTGATCTGCGAACTAAGATCCTACAGGCCACGGGACAACTAAGCTGATGAGCCACAACTACAGAGCCCATGGGCCACCACGGGAAAGAGGCCCACACACCATGATGAAGATCCTGCTACCACAAATAAGAGCCAACACAGCACCTCCCCACCCCATCCCAAATTTTTTAAGTTAAAAAAAAGAACTACTCCTATCCACCTAGATCCAACTCCAGGGGAGCATCAGATGTCCCCCGGCCACAGGAAGGGACAAAGGATCCAAGTCTGTCCAATAAGACTCGATTCTGAGATTTTTGCTTGAATTTTTGAGAACAAGATTCTCTCCCTTCTGTAGGACTGTAAGCCTGGACCTGCCTGGGGCTAACTCTAACAGAGAGGAAGCGAAGTGCAGAGGCGGAGGCAGAAGGTTCCATCGTCACAGCAGCTGAGCACATGAATCCTGAGCTAGAACCGCCCCTGGACACGAGCGATGTGAACCCATGCAGTCTTCCTGGTGCCAGTGTGCACTGATGTCTGTCACTTACATCTGAACAAGTACCGCCTACTGCTCCTCCATACAGAAGCCGAGGGTCTCTTCATTCCCGTTCATTCGCTTGGACACTTACTGACTGCCAACTGTGTGCCATCCACTCAGCTGGTCTGAGGCCTTGCGGGTAGACAAGCCAAACCACCAGGCCCTCTGGGAGTGAAGAGTTTATTGCCATCCCACTTCACATGCTAAGCGACTGAGGCTCTGCCAGGGGGGTGTGCCAAAATACCTGTCCTTCAAGATGATTTAGGGGGCCAAGGTCCTGAAGGAAGTTGAGCAGGGGCTGAGGCAGGCCGCTGGGACTGGTCAGCTACCAGTAGGACTGGCTTAGGGAGTCATGAGTTTCTACTCATTCTGGATCAAAGCAGGAAGGCTCTGGTTGCGGACTCAGGTTGGATGCAGAGGCTGAGGTCCTAGTGCCCTGGGCTCAAAACTCTAGGTAGGGGACAGTTTTCTGGGAGCAGCATGGCTCTGAGATCTGATTTGAAGGGATTTGATGCGTATGACCTCAGCTTAATGGACAAGTCTCCTTTTGAGTGGAAACACTGATTGTTAAAGGCTCTCCAGCATCGAGATTATCTTGAGAGGATACATCTGGGAGGCGGCTTCTTCTCCCAGGAGGTTGCACTACACTTATCAAAGGGAAGGGCCCCCCTTTCCAGCCAAAGCTAAGGCTAGTTTTTCTACTTCATCCAGTATCTGTCTCTGCATCATCTGTCTCTAACACAGGGTCTGGCACATAGTAGGTGCATAAGTTGTGCTTAAATGAATCTTGGTGGATTGTTTTTTTTTTTTTTTTAAGAGAGAGAAAGTTGCCTGTTCTGAGGCAGATGGACCATAAAACTAGCACAGCATAAGCTTCAGGATCCCTCACTGGCACAGGCCGTTCCCTAATCCCCAGGAGGGGCCCTGGCCATGTGTCACATGGTCATGTGCTTCTGTGAAATTTGCACAAGTCATTTTAACTGCAATGGGCTGAGATCACTGACTCCACTCTGACCTCCTTCCTTGCTGTCATATTTTCCTCATGTCAGAATGGCTGTGGCATTTTGGGGTCTGGCTAAGCGGAGGGTGAATTGGGGAACTATTTAGCTTGTTTTGGGTGGCTGTGTAGGTTCCATGTATAGTTAAGTCAGCTGTCTTGGTTTAGAAATGTCCTTGGGACCCTCTCTCTGTCCATGGGGGTCATTCGTCTGTCCAAATGTATGGGCCCACAGCTCACACAGTGATGTGAACGTGTGCCCCAGTATCTGACCACAGAACTTGGTCTTGGATGGGAGAGACAGTTTGAAATCTGAACAGCCAGAAGCTAGGCTGTGGAAAATTCTTCCAATTACCAGGCTTGTCCAATTGTAAGCAGAGGCTTTGGTGCTCAGAGATACTTAGACAAAATGGAAGTTATTTCCCATCAAAAATACTCTCTTTAATACCATTCATACAATTAGAAATGTACCATTACCTTTTATTTCCTTTTAAAACATTTTATTGGAATATATTTGCTTTACAATGTTGTGTTAGTTTCTGCTATACAGAAAGGTGAATCAGCTATATGTATACGTATTTCCCCTCTTTTGTGGATTTCCTTCCTATTTAGGGCACCACAGAGGACTGAGTAGAGTTCCCTGTGCTATACTGTAGGCTCTCATATGGAGAACAGTATAGAGAGTCCTACAAATCTAAAAATATAACTACCATATGACGCAGCAATCCTACTCCTGGGCATATCCCCAGAGAAAGCCATACTTCCAAAAGATGCAGGCGCCAGTGTTGACTGCAGCCCTGTGTGCAGTAGCCAGGACATGGAAGCAACTCAAATGTCCATTAACAGAGAAAACATGTGGCACATATATACAGTGGAATACTACTCAGCTGTAAATAAAAAGGAACGAGACTGTGCCATTTGCAGAGATGGACCTTTTTTCTTTTGATGAATATCCTGTTATCAGCGAGTCAAATGTGTACCTCCAAAAGGATATGTTGAGGCCCTAGTCCCTAGGACCTCAGGATGTGACCTAACTTGGAAAAGGGGCCCTTATACCGGTTCTCAAGTTAAAATGAGGTCAGTAGGATGGTATCCACCCTAGTATGACCGGTGTCCTTATACAGAGGGAATGGTGGATACAGAGACCCAAACACACGGAAGCCTCCACGTAAAGATGAAGGCAGAGATCAGAGAGAAACACCTGCAAGTCAAGGGACCCAGAGGACTGTCGGCTGAGCAGCAGAAGGCAGAAGAGCGGCCTTGGCAGACTCTCCCTCTCACCCCGCAGAGGGACCATCCCTGCTGACACCTTGATTCCAAACTTCCAGCCTCCAGAAATGGGAGACGATGGGATTCTTCTGGAGCGGAAGCCACCCAGTTCACAGAGCTTCACCACGGGCCTCGCCCCAGTATTCTGACACAGAACTTGGTCTTGGATGGGAGACAGTTTGAAATCTGAACAGCCAGAAGCTAGGCTGTGGAAAATTCTTCCAATTACCAGGCTTGTCCAATTGTAAGCAGAGGCTTTGGTGCTCAGAGATACTTAGACAAAATGGAAGTTATTTCCCATCAAAATACTCTCTTTAATACCATTCATACAATTAGAAATGTACCATTACCTTTTATTTCCTTTTAAAACATTTTATTGGAATATATTTGCTTTACAATGTTGTGTTAGTTTCTGCTATACAGAAAGGTGAATCAGCTATATGTATACGTATTTCCCCTCTTTTGTGGATTTCCTTCCTATTTAGGGCACCACAGAGGACTGAGTAGAGTTCCCTGTGCTATACTGTAGGCTCTCATATGGAGAACAGTATAGAGAGTCCTACAAATCTAAAAATATAACTACCATATGACGCAGCAATCCTACTCCTGGGCATATCCCCAGAGAAAGCCATACTTCCAAAAGATGCAGGCGCCAGTGTTGACTGCAGCCCTGTGTGCAGTAGCCAGGACATGGAAGCAACTCAAATGTCCATTAACAGAGAAAACATGTGGCACATATATACAGTGGAATACTACTCAGCTGTAAATAAAAAGGAACGAGACTGTGCCATTTGCAGAGATGGACCTTTTTTCTTTTGATGAATATCCTGTTATCAGCGAGTCAAATGTGTACCTCCAAAAGGATATGTTGAGGCCCTAGTCCCTAGGACCTCAGGATGTGACCTAACTTGGAAAAGGGGCCCTTATACCGGTTCTCAAGTTAAAATGAGGTCAGTAGGATGGTATCCACCCTAGTATGACCGGTGTCCTTATACAGAGGGAATGGTGGATACAGAGACCCAAACACACGGAAGCCTCCACGTAAAGATGAAGGCAGAGATCAGAGAGAAACACCTGCAAGTCAAGGGACCCAGAGGACTGTCGGCTGAGCAGCAGAAGGCAGAAGAGCGGCCTTGGCAGACTCTCCCTCTCACCCCGCAGAGGGACCATCCCTGCTGACACCTTGATTCCAAACTTCCAGCCTCCAGAAATGGGAGACGATGGGATTCTTCTGGAGCGGAAGCCACCCAGTTCACAGAGCTTCACTACGGCCGCCCCTGCGTCACGTGAACTAAGACACATGGGAAACAGAACTTGACAGAAGACCTGCATCTCTAGGCCCCCAGCCTGGAGCAGCACCGCAGACAGCGAGTGTATCCCTGTGTGAAGTCCAGTTCTGCGCATTCCAACTATCAGCAATCAAAAAGGCAGGGGCTCCCTTGGTGGTCCAGTGGTGAAGAATCCACCTTCCAACTCATGAGACACAGGTTTGATCCCCTGGTGGAGAACCGAGATCCCACAGGTCGTGGGGCAACTAAGCCCATGTGCCACAACTACTGAGCCAAAATTACACAACCACTCTTTCCTGGGTCAAGTTAAAATGTCTTGGAGACATTGTGACTGTATTTTGGATGGGAATGTGCAATAGCGCAGCCACTGTGGAAAACAAAAAGCAATGAAAGATCCCACATGACGAAACTAGGACCCAGCCCAGCCAAATAAGTAAATATTAAAAAAGGAGAAGAAAGAAAGAAAAATGCAACTAACCAAGAAAGAGGAAAGAGTGATCACCTTTCCATTTTTACTATAGAAAATGGTGACAGAGTCATTTTCCTACCAAGAGTTTACCTAAGACGGCCCCTGCAGCTGGCCCTCATCCCAAAGTACTATACCACTCCAGCCTCCAGAACTCTCTCCCCTTGTCCACAACTAGGCCATCCCCACCTCCACCCCGGGGACCCTCATCTTGGGTCCAGTGTGTGCACCCCAGATCCGGTTTAGAAAAATAAGCAGCTGGGCTCTGCTCAAAGATCACAGATCTGAGACGCTGGAGAATGGCGTGGATCCTACCTGAGAAACCACCCCTCCCCATCACCTTCCACCCCTTTTCCCCACCCAGAAAACAAAATCAGAGTTACACCTCTTAGAACCTGAAGGAATACTGCCTTCATGTTTGGCCACAGACGCACTGTCTCAATTACCCTGTGAAAGGCCATCTAAACATTGGCAGTTCTGCTGGGTTTTTCTTTCCACCTTTTTCTCCTCCTACCACCCTCACCCATACCCCCCGCCACACACATACCACCCCCGCTCTGGCCTCCAGCCTCCCTTCAGTTTTCCCAACTCCATGGTGTCCTCAGGAGAACCCCTGCCCTCTTCTCCCCACTATCCCACCTCCCACCCACCCTGATCACCAGTCTCCTTGGCTGGCTCTCACTAGAGGACCAGCCAGGGTCACGTTTTCTGTAGGCTTTGTCTGGGCTCTCGGCTGAGGACCTGGGGAGTAGCAGGAGCTTTCAGTTGAGCTGTTCCACTTCAGGGTTTGGGGGTGCAGTGGTCCCCCATGTAGAGAACTGTGTCTGGAGCACCCTCAAACACAGCTTGAGCCATCAAGATTCGGAACTCAGCCCTGAGAAGAGGGGATCCATCAGGCCGCTTTGGGGGCCCAGAAACCCTGCCTGCAAATCTTTTGCCTTTTCCCTTCTGTGGGTGTCATTTTCACATCTCCAGACTCACCAGGAAGACACTCAGCACCTGTCTTTCCTAATTCAGGTTAAAAAGCCCTCGTGTTTTTGTGGTTATATCATGGATAGGAGTGTAAACTGGTATAGCCATTGTGGAAAGCAAAAAGTTAAACAGAATTACCATATGATCCAGCAATTCCACTCTTAGTTATATACCCAAAACGTTTGAAAATGGGAACTCAAGCATGTATTTGTACACGAATGTTCACAACAGCACTATTCACAGGAGCCACAAGCTGGACACAGCCCAAAGCGCCTTCAAGGGGTGAAGGCGCTAAACAAGGGGTGAAGAGCTAAACAAATTGTATTAAAAACAACCAATGGACTAGTACTCAGCCATTAAAAGGAAGGAAGTTCTGACACATGCTGCCATGTGGTTGAACCTCAAAACTAATCTGCTACGTGAAAGAAGCCAGACACAAATTTCACCTATTAGATGACTCCATCTTTGTGAAATATCTAGAAGGGGCAAATCCATAGATAGAATGCAGATTGGTGGTGGCCAGGGGGATTGGAGAGGGGAAATCAGAAGTAATGGCTTAACTGGTATGGGGTTTCCTTTGGAGGTAACAAAAGGCTTTGGAGCTAGACAGCAGTGGTAGTTGTACAATATTGAATTGGTCACTCACATAATTGGAGGTTATGTGAATTTCACCACCATGAAATTTGAAAGCCCCAGAGAAGAGCTGTGATTGGCCTAGCTTAGGATCAGGTGCCCACTCTAGCCAATCAACAGGGACTAGGAGTAAACCTGCAAAAAGAGGCAGCTCCCATGCCTTGTCACAAGGCTACAGCTGAGAGAAGTTACACTTCCTGAAGGGGTGGGAGGCAGGGTGCTCTTCTGAGAAAATGATGCTTTAATTTAATAAATCAAAGAACCTTTAAAGAGCAGAGCTAAAAGAGAATTGGAAAGAAGCTCTAAAGTCTTTCTGTTTATAAAAAGTGACATGCTCAAGGCATATACTTTAGAAAACTTTGAAAAATATTAAGGAAAAAATAAATACCACCATAATTGTCATGACTCAGAGATTAGCATGGTTCATATTATATATATATATATATACCTACAGATAAATAGATATATGGATATCTTCCTTTTATAATGCATTTCTAGTTATAGACACACATATATGGATAAAAATCCCTCTAATGCTTTTTATCCTGTCTCCTACTTTTTTTCACTTAATCTATTTTTGACTTTTTAAAATGTCATCAAATGTAGATTCATGCCATCATTTTCCATCATTTTAATATCTGCTGAAAATGGGAACTCAAGCATGTATTTGTACGAATGTTCACAACAGCACTATTCACAGGAGCCACAAGCTGGACACAGCCCAAAGCGCCTTCAAGGGGTGAAGGCGCTAAACAAGGGGTGAAGAGCTAAACAAATTGTATTAAAAACAACCAATGGACTAGTACTCAGCCATTAAAAGGAAGGAAGTTCTGACACATGCTGCCATGTGGTTGAACCTCAAAACTAATCTGCTACGTGAAAGAAGCCAGACACAAATTTCACCTATTAGATGACTCCATCTTTGTGAAATATCTAGAAGGGGCAAATCCATAGATAGAATGCAGATTGGTGGTGGCCAGGGGGATTGGAGAGGGGAAATCAGAAGTAATGGCTTAACTGGTATGGGGTTTCCTTTGGAGGTAACAAAAGGCTTTGGAGCTAGACAGCAGTGGTAGTTGTACAATATTGAATTGGTCACTCACATAATTGGAGGTTATGTGAATTTCACCACCATGAAATTTGAAAGCCCCAGAGAAGAGCTGTGATTGGCCTAGCTTAGGATCAGGTGCCCACTCTAGCCAATCAACAGGGACTAGGAGTAAACCTGCAAAAAGAGGCAGCTCCCATGCCTTGTCACAAGGCTACAGCTGAGAGAAGTTACACTTCCTGAAGGGGTGGGAGGCAGGGTGCTCTTCTGAGAAAATGATGCTTTAATTTAATAAATCAAAGAACCTTTAAAGAGCAGAGCTAAAAGAGAATTGGAAAGAAGCTCTAAAGTCTTTCTGTTTATAAAAAGTGACATGCTCAAGGCATATACTTTAGAAAACTTTGAAAAATATTAAGGAAAAAATAAATACCACCATAATTGTCATGACTCAGAGATTAGCATGGTTCATATTATATATATATATATATACCTACAGATAAATAGATATATGGATATCTTCCTTTTATAATGCATTTCTAGTTATAGACACACATATATGGATAAAAATCCCTCTAATGCTTTTTATCCTGTCTCCTACTTTTTTTCACTTAATCTATTTTTGACTTTTTAAAATGTCATCAAATGTAGATTCATGCCATCATTTTCCATCATTTTAATATCTGTGAGCAATGACTTTCTGTAAAGCTCCTTTGATGAAGTGGCATTCAAACGGGCCATTGAACGATCAGGAGGCAGAGACGCTAGCCAGGGCTTTCTTATGCAGAGGGAACCGTATGGACAAAAGTCAAGTCAGGAAAAAAAACAAAAAAAGTCAAGTCAGGGACCATCCACTCTGCCCACTATAAGTGGGATTTGATGAGGGAGCCAGAGAGGGGTGGTAATTTTAGAAAGGTCATGCAATGAGTTGGTGCAAAGGGGCAAACGAACCCAGGAGTGCCCACTCCCAGCTCAGGGCTTTGGCCTCCACCATATCCTGGCCAGCCTCCTTCTCCTGACACTGGAGGCCCCACATCACCTGGTTCTCAGCCACGTTCATGATCTTCCCGGCAGATGACGACCAGTCACAGATCGTGCTTTGCCTCTGCTTCGTGAGCAGGCAGGGAAGTCGAGGCCCACTGGGGGAGGTGGCTCAGGCAAAGACAGCCCTCAGGGAGTGTCATTCCTGGGGCCGGGGCTTGGCCCGCCCTCCACCTGGAGACCCCTGCCTCCTCGCCCTGGAGCCACGCCTGTCCCAGCCCTGAGTCACTGCGGCCAGCCGCCTGCCTGCTGTGAGTCAGCAGCATTCTTCAGAGCTGAGGGCAGAGCAGCACAGCGGCAGGCCCTCCCCTTACCTCTGCGAGCCTCAGGCATCCTCCAGCTAGCTGAGTGTGAGAGAGTCTGCCGGATGAGTGGCCTCGGGTCACGGCCTGACAGCCTGGGAGCTGACCTGCGGGGGCCTCGGGGATTCGGATGACTCAGAGAAACCTCGGCTGCCTGTGTGCTGCCCGGAAGCTAGACACTGACCCTGTGTGCTCTCGGTGAAGCGGCCTGGTGGAAGGCCCTGACAGTGGCCTAGGCTGGGAGAGGAGGTGGGAGGCAGTGAGGAGATTCTCTGACACCCCTCCACTCCTCTTGGGTTCAGTTCCTCCCTGCCTCTGGGTGCAGAGGGGGTGGGGATGTTTAGAGCACAGAATTTGCCATTAGACAAACCGGGCTGCAGCCTCTCATTCACAGGTGACCCAGGCAAGCTCCTTAACCTCTCTGGGCCTCTGATGATGGTTAGAACAGTACCCACCTCACAGAGCTGCGGCAGGACTAAATGAAATAATGTATGTAATGCACTCAACGCAGTGCAGGGCAGAGAGAAAGGACTTAAGAATTGAGTGCTATTATTAAGAGAACAGTCAGTTTTATCCAGGCTCTTTTCTGACCTTCTTCTGTTCATTTGCCCATCCACTGACTCATTCACTTAACCAGAGTTTATCCAACACTTACCAGTAGGGGACAGAGCTGAGAGCAGGACTTGCCAGAGGCGCCACGTCATCCAGCAGCTGGTGCCCATGGCTGAGACCTTGGCTGAACAGGGCCACCACAGATGCTGGCAGCAGGCGTGGTCTCCACCATCACGGGACTTACATTCTAATGGGAAAAAGAACATCCTAAGTAGGCGAGCAGGTAGTAAACAAGAGGGAGACAGATACGGCTGAGGGTGATTTGGGGAGGCCACTTAGATGGAGTGGCCTGAGGTGGCCTCTCGAAGGGGGTGATGTTGACCCTGAGACAAGAGGGTTGAACTGTGAGAGGCCAGCGTTCGCAAGAGGCAGGAGAGGGAGCACTTCGCCGGGGAGCGGCCTAGCACCCAGTGAAGGTCTGCTGGGGGAGGAAGGGCGAGGAGGCGATGGGCTGCCAGCACGGCAGGACCTCTCACTCTGTGTTAAACATGTTCATTTCTTTCTAAACGCCATCCCACGACTCTGCGGACTGGGGTTCCAGGGCAAGATTCCTGAATGCCCGAAAATCAGAACTCAGCTGGGGGCTTCCCTGGCAGTCCAGTGGGTAGAGTCTGCCTTGCAGTGCAAGGGGCGCCGATTCGACCCCTGGCCCGGTAAGATCCCACGTGCCGCATAGTGGCTGGACTGATGTGTCCAATTAGGAGCCGGTGCTCTGGAGCGCATGCGCCCAGAGCGGGTGCTCTGCAGCAGGAGACGCCAGTGCAATGGGAGGCCCACACGGGCCAAAGAATAAAGATAGATGAAAAATAACTAAATGAAATATCAATAAAAAGAGGCCAAAATTTAAAAAAAGAACTCCGCTGGGGTGGGCTTGACTGTTCCCCTCAGGGGACAGCCTGTGTCCTGTCCCAGGACACTGTGACCCTCGGCCCTCTCAGCACCAGCCCTCCCGGGAGCAGGGAGACCACAGCAAAGCTGCCCAGCGCTGGCTATTTCTGGCGGGGGAGGGGGCGCCTGAGCCCTGCAGCTGCATTCCTGGAACAGATCTGGCCGAATGTTTGGACCGGAGGAATGCAGTACCGCCCCTACCTCAGACACAAGGAGCCTTTTCTCGCACAGGCCCCTGGAATGAGGCTTTCCCGGGGCTGGAGGTCACTGGATTTCTGCTGTTAAGACCTTTGCTAAGTAGAGAAAACACAGCTGTCAGCCAGAGGCCAGTGCAACACCTGCAGGCAGGGACCCCGGCTGGAGAGGGGAGGGGACTGTCAGCCTCAGGGCTCAGTCACACTGGCATCTCTGTGACTATCCTCAGCAGGAGTGACTGTCCCTCCCCTGACACTCAAGGCTCAGTCAGCAGATACGGCTGAGGGTGATTTGGGGAGGCCACTTAGATGGAGTGGCCTGAGGTGGCCTCTCGAAGGGGGTGATGTTGACCCTGAGACAAGAGGGTTGAACTGTGAGAGGCCAGCGTTCGCAAGAGGCAGGAGAGGGAGCACTTCGCCGGGGAGCGGCCTAGCACCCAGTGAAGGTCTGCTGGGGGAGGAAGGGCGAGGAGGCGATGGGCTGCCAGCACGGCAGGACCTCTCACTCTGTGTTAAACATGTTCATTTCTTTCTAAACGCCATCCCACGACTCTGCGGACTGGGGTTCCAGGGCAAGATTCCTGAATGCCCGAAAATCAGAACTCAGCTGGGGGCTTCCCTGGCAGTCCAGTGGGTAGAGTCTGCCTTGCAGTGCAAGGGGCGCCGATTCGACCCCTGGCCCGGTAAGATCCCACGTGCCGCATAGTGGCTGGACTGATGTGTCCAATTAGGAGCCGGTGCTCTGGAGCGCATGCGCCCAGAGCGGGTGCTCTGCAGCAGGAGACGCCAGTGCAATGGGAGGCCCACACGGGCCAAAGAATAAAGATAGATGAAAAATAACTAAATGAAATATCAATAAAAAGAGGCCAAAATTTAAAAAAAGAACTCCGCTGGGGTGGGCTTGACTGTTCCCCTCAGGGGACAGCCTGTGTCCTGTCCCAGGACACTGTGACCCTCGGCCCTCTCAGCACCAGCCCTCCCGGGAGCAGGGAGACCACAGCAAAGCTGCCCAGCGCTGGCTATTTCTGGCGGGGGAGGGGGCGCCTGAGCCCTGCAGCTGCATTCCTGGAACAGATCTGGCCGAATGTTTGGACCGGAGGAATGCAGTACCGCCCCTACCTCAGACACAAGGAGCCTTTTCTCGCACAGGCCCCTGGAATGAGGCTTTCCCGGGGCTGGAGGTCACTGGATTTCTGCTGTTAAGACCTTTGCTAAGTAGAGAAAACACAGCTGTCAGCCAGAGGCCAGTGCAACACCTGCAGGCAGGGACCCCGGCTGGAGAGGGGAGGGGACTGTCAGCCTCAGGGCTCAGTCACACTGGCATCTCTGTGACTATCCTCAGCAGGAGTGATGGCCTGCCGTAGACCATCCCCTGAACTCACTTCAGAGACGGGGAAGCTGAGGCCACTGACTGCTAGCGTCCAGAACTTACAAGGGCCCGCATTGTGATAAGAGCTTCGCTGGCATTTCCCGACAACCCCGTGATTGTCTCCTGTACTGTCATCATACAGATGGGAAACTGAGCCTTTGAGAGATTCAATTACGTGCCTGGTGTCAGGGACCTGCCAGGTGGAGGAATCTGGATCTGAATCCAGGCCTTCTGACTCTGAAGCTCCCTCTGGGACTTCTTTCCTTTTTTTCCTGGTTGCGTTTTGTTTACTTAAATGTTTTTTTTTTTCTCCAAGGAAGCTTCTTATGACTCCTATTAATGAAAAACCCACCTTGGACAAACATTAAAAAAAAAAAATACAATGAGGGCCTTCCCTGGCCCCAATGGTTATGACTCCACGCTTCCATTGCAGGGGGCGAGGGTTCAACTCCTGGTCAGGGAACTAGGATTCCACATGTGGTATGGCATGGTCAGAAATTAGAGCAAATAAATAAAGTAAAATAAATGCAGTAAAAACCAAATAATGTGTGGCGATGTCCTTGGTGGTCCAGTGACTAAGAGTCTGCTGCAGTCCCAATGTTGGGGGCCCCGAGTTAGATCCCTGGTCAGGCAACTAGAACCCACATACCGCACCTAGGCGTTCACATGCCACAGCTAAAGATCCCGTGTGCTGCACTCGACATAGCCTAAATAACTTAATTAATTAAATTTTAAGAAAAACAAACAGCGTGAGACATGAGTAAGCTCTAACTAAATACTGTTACAACTCAAAGACCTGAGCCTGAGAGTTGCTCTCACATGATGAAAAGGAGAGATTAACACTTGTTGGGTATGGGGTCTGTGACACACTAACACTGAACAGACTTTCTCCTTGAAAGAATCGGAAAACTGAGAGGGAAAAGGAAGCCAGTTTCTTACCATGTGCTTCCCAGTCCTTTGACGCAGCATGGCTGTGTGGTCCTCATTAGTGCTTTTCCCAAAACCTTTCTGGGTTTGGCCTCCCGGGCACAAGGAAGAACGGCACCTCCTGGTTCCATTGCGGTTGGGTTGGGGTCACATGGCCACTTCTGGTCCTGGATTGTACATTATTTGGGGCTGTGATAGGGACAGAGTAGAACAGTTAGGTAGTTTGGAGTCCTAGTAGGGACTGGAAAGATAAAACCTGCAGGTGGAAAGGTAAAACCTGGAAAAACTTGGGAGGCCAGTATGTTAACGATAACTCAAGAATGCTGTTTCTTATTCAATAAAGCAGGAAGAGCTGGGGAAGGAAGAGCTAATGATGTATGTCTTGAGTCTGTGTCTGTGTCTACTTGAGGAAGGCAGTCTTCTACCCTCCTATATATATGTTGCTGCCCACCCAAAGCGGGAGAGCAGAGCTTTCCTGCCTGCCTGCTTGCACCTCTTACAAGTATCCTATTCTAATAAATCCTCTTCTTGCCTATCACCCTGCCTCTCGCTGAATTCCTTCTGCATTGAGGCACAAAGAACCTGAGCCTCAGTGGGTCCAGACATTGGGTGAGTGCTGGATTAAGTCCCGGCCACGTGGGTTCAAGTTCCAGACAGGCTTTTTGGCCGGGATTGAGTCCTGACTATATGGGTTCAAGTCCCAAGCAGGGTTTTGCCTGGGTTTGAGCCCCAGTCATGTGGGTTCAAGTCCCAAACAGGGTTTGATCAGGTGTGGGCCCTGGGTTTAAGTCTCAAATCGAGGTAGAACCCTTTCAGATGGAGCATGTAATTGCTGATTTGAGGTCCTCCAACACTTTCTTTTCCAAAAATAGTTACCTCATAGGCTAGGTTCCTGAGTGAGAAGAAGCTCAAAAACTGTTACAACTCAAAGACCTGAGCCTGAGAGTTGCTCTCACATGATGAAAAGGAGAGATTAACACTTGTTGGGTATGGGGTCTGTGACACACTAACACTGAACAGACTTTCTCCTTGAAAGAATCGGAAAACTGAGAGGGAAAAGGAAGCCAGTTTCTTACCATGTGCTTCCCAGTCCTTTGACGCAGCATGGCTGTGTGGTCCTCATTAGTGCTTTTCCCAAAACCTTTCTGGGTTTGGCCTCCCGGGCACAAGGAAGAACGGCACCTCCTGGTTCCATTGCGGTTGGGTTGGGGTCACATGGCCACTTCTGGTCCTGGATTGTACATTATTTGGGGCTGTGATAGGGACAGAGTAGAACAGTTAGGTAGTTTGGAGTCCTAGTAGGGACTGGAAAGATAAAACCTGCAGGTGGAAAGGTAAAACCTGGAAAAACTTGGGAGGCCAGTATGTTAACGATAACTCAAGAATGCTGTTTCTTATTCAATAAAGCAGGAAGAGCTGGGGAAGGAAGAGCTAATGATGTATGTCTTGAGTCTGTGTCTGTGTCTACTTGAGGAAGGCAGTCTTCTACCCTCCTATATATATGTTGCTGCCCACCCAAAGCGGGAGAGCAGAGCTTTCCTGCCTGCCTGCTTGCACCTCTTACAAGTATCCTATTCTAATAAATCCTCTTCTTGCCTATCACCCTGCCTCTCGCTGAATTCCTTCTGCATTGAGGCACAAAGAACCTGAGCCTCAGTGGGTCCAGACGTTGGGTGAGTGCTGGATTAAGTCCCGGCCACGTGGGTTCAAGTTCCAGACAGGCTTTTTGGCCGGGATTGAGTCCTGACTATATGGGTTCAAGTCCCAAGCAGGGTTTTGCCTGGGTTTGAGCCCCAGTCATGTGGGTTCAAGTCCCAAACAGGGTTTGATCAGGTGTGGGCCCTGGGTTTAAGTCTCAAATCGAGGTAGAACCCTTTCAGATGGAGCATGTAATTGCTGATTTGAGGTCCTCCAACACTTTCTTTTCCAAAAAATAGTTACCTCATAGGCTAGGTTCCTGAGTGAGAACAGAGCCAAGGAAAGTGAGCCCCAGCTGAACCCCAGAGAATATGTAACATAAGCAAGAAACAAGCCCTAAAGGGGCTTCCCTGGTGGTCCAGTGGGTAAGGACACTGCCTTGCAGTGCAAGGGGCGCCGGTTTGATCCCTGGCCTGGGAAGATCCCACGTGCCGCAGAGCGGCAGGACCGATGTGTCCAACTGCCGAGCCGGAGCTCTGGAGCGCATGCGCCCAGAGCCGGTGCTCTGCAGCGAGGGAGGCCACTGTGATGGGAGACCCACACAGGTCAAAGAATAAAGATAAATAAATGAAAGATCAGTGGAAGTAGCCACCCCTCTCAGCCAAATAAAAGGATTTAACAGATTAAAAAAAAGAAGAAGAAGAAAAGAAACAAGCCCTAAAGGCTTTCAGGCTGTTTGTTTACTGTAGTATAATTTAACTATTCTGACTAATCTTGCATGTCCTACAGAAGCACAATGAAGACGCTGCCCTCTTCTCAGAGCACACAGCCTTAATTCCCACTCGGTCCTGACATTAGCTAAACCCAAGACTTTGTCTTCCTTATGGGAGGCTCTTACCTTTACCAGGTCTCCTTCCCTGGGCTCACTCCTTTGGAAAACTAGCCTTTCACCCAAAGGATCCTTGACGCTGCCCCTCCCAAGGCTTTGTTTGTCCATTTGTCTCTAGCGGGAATGATATACACCTCCATCTCCACCCCGACCAGTGTCATGGTAAAGAGACAGACTGCCTGTGTGATCCTAGATTCATTACTTTACTTCTCTGGGGGTGTTTCCTCATCTCTAATATAGAGATGGCAATAGAACTCTGCTACTCACAGAGCTGTTGTGAGGATTCAGTGGGTTAATATATGTAAATCACAAAGAACAATGCCAGTGCATAATAAGATATTTATAGGCCTCAAACTATCAGTGTGTTCCCTGCTCATTGGAATCCTGCCTTGGCCTTGCTTTGGGCTTGTGCATAAAAAGCTTGGGACCCTCCCCCTTAGCCCTGAGGGCTCTTTTGAATAGTAGGTGGAAAGACTGGATACCAAGTACATGAATTTGTCAGGGCTCTCGTAACAAAGTACCACAAACTGAGGTGGCTTAAAGCAATAGAAATTTATTCTCACACTGTTCTGGAGTCTAGATATCCAAAATCAAGGTGTCCATGGAGTCATGCGCCTTCTGAGACTCTAGGTAGAATCCTGAGCTCTTCCTAGCTTCTGATTGGTGGCCACCAGACCTTGACCTTCCTTCCAGAGCAAGAGTATCACTGTGATCTGTCTCTGTGGTGTCACATGGCATCTCCTCGTGAGCTGTGTCCTCACACGGTGTTCTCCATGTGTGTGTGTCTTCTCTTTTTATAGAGGACACTGGTCCTCTTGGATTAGCCTACCCTCCCAGACCAATATGACCTTTTTTTTAAACTCAATTCCATCTGCAAGACTATCTCCAAACCAGGCCACAGTCACAGGTACTGAGGTGAGGACTTCAACATATCTTTGGGGCAACGTGATTCAACTGGAAGCACCAGGAGTCAGGAGACATGGCCTCTTGACCTCCGAGTTTCCCACGGGACCACAGAAACAGGGACGCAGGTGAGCGGGGAGCTCTGGCTGGGGCACCAGGACGCCTGGACTCTGCTTCGGCTCCCAGCGTTACCCCAGGCACTCTTCTTCCTGGCCTCATTCTTCTTTGTGGTGAGACAAGGAAAAACACCCTCCACTCCCAGTTAGGTTCTGGTGAGACTCAAACCAGCTGGAGAGAAGGGACTCTGCCACTTGAAACCCTATCCATAAATCAATAGACTTGCCTTCAGGCCTCAGTGGCTCTCCCATTCTCTCCCATGAGTTGGGCAGACTTACTGCAATGACAGACATGCCCAACCTCAACTCTCCAACCTTCTCCATCTCTGAGGTTCTGTCATGAATTCACCCTTTTCCTGGCTTCCTTAGTGCATATAAGTTATAGGCTAATCAGTGTGTTCCCTGCTCATTGGAATCCTGCCTTGGCCTTGCTTTGGGCTTGTGCATAAAAAGCTTGGGACCCTCCCCCTTAGCCCTGAGGGCTCTTTTGAATAGTAGGTGGAAAGACTGGATACCAAGTACATGAATTTGTCAGGGCTCTCGTAACAAAGTACCACAAACTGAGGTGGCTTAAAGCAATAGAAATTTATTCTCACACTGTTCTGGAGTCTAGATATCCAAAATCAAGGTGTCCATGGAGTCATGCGCCTTCTGAGACTCTAGGTAGAATCCTGAGCTCTTCCTAGCTTCTGATTGGTGGCCACCAGACCTTGACCTTCCTTCCAGAGCAAGAGTATCACTGTGATCTGTCTCTGTGGTGTCACATGGCATCTCCTCGTGAGCTGTGTCCTCACACGGTGTTCTCCATGTGTGTGTGTCTTCTCTTTTTATAGAGGACACTGGTCCTCTTGGATTAGCCTACCCTCCCAGACCAATATGACCTTTTTTTTAAACTCAATTCCATCTGCAAGACTATCTCCAAACCAGGCCACAGTCACAGGTACTGAGGTGAGGACTTCAACATATCTTTGGGGCAACGTGATTCAACTGGAAGCACCAGGAGTCAGGAGACATGGCCTCTTGACCTCCGAGTTTCCCACGGGACCACAGAAACAGGGACGCAGGTGAGCGGGGAGCTCTGGCTGGGGCACCAGGACGCCTGGACTCTGCTTCGGCTCCCAGCGTTACCCCAGGCACTCTTCTTCCTGGCCTCATTCTTCTTTGTGGTGAGACAAGGAAAAACACCCTCCACTCCCAGTTAGGTTCTGGTGAGACTCAAACCAGCTGGAGAGAAGGGACTCTGCCACTTGAAACCCTATCCATAAATCAATAGACTTGCCTTCAGGCCTCAGTGGCTCTCCCATTCTCTCCCATGAGTTGGGCAGACTTACTGCAATGACAGACATGCCCAACCTCAACTCTCCAACCTTCTCCATCTCTGAGGTTCTGTCATGAATTCACCCTTTTCCTGGCTTCCTTAGTTCAGTTACTTGCTTCCCTAAGTCTCAGTTTCCTTCCCTGTAAAGTAGGAGGTTTCTTTGCCACCTCGTATGCTAATTGCTAGGATTAAATTTAGAGGCAATGCAGTTAAGTCAGCACAGTGCTCGACACATGGTACATTGAATAAATATTCATTAATATTGATTTGATCATGACCACAGGGTACTGGCACATACAACATAGAGACAGTGCATCTGAGTCATTGCATCTCACTTTAGCCCTGGGCCTTCACTCATGCCTCCATTCAGCAGCCTTCGACGCATCCCCCTACTCAGCGCCTTGCCAGGCTTCTAAGAGGATGGGTCTGGTGTCTGGAGACTGCGCTGGTTGGGCTTGCCGTGAGGCTTGGGGAACGACTGCCCTCTCTCTGGTCCTCAGTCTTCTCATCTGCACAGTGAGGGTTTGAGGCCGTGCAGGCCTGGGAGGCCCCACCTGCTTTCCTGTTGTGTGGTTCCAGCCTGCAGAGGGCACTTCTGGCCCAGAGCAGGAGGGGCTGAGGATGGGCACAGCAGCAGGAACTCACAGGCCAGGATTCCTGGTTCCTCTTCCTGCCCTGCCACTGGCATACTGGGCCAACTCCTTCCCCTCTTTGAGGATGTTTCCCCCCTCATCATAGAAGAGGCTAGCCAGGCCGAGAACCCTTCAAGTCTATGTTTCTAGAGTTTAACAACCAACCACTTTGGAACATGCCAAGGCTGCCCTCACCACCCAGCTTTAACATCCACCGTGCCCGCCACCAGGAGCACCATTCCCATGTAAATGTGATGGACCACTTCACTTCACTTCATTCAGGTCTCCAGGATTCAGCAAAGTGTCCCCTTCCTATCCCACCTAAGACTATATGCGTATACGTAGTCCTGACACTGTTTTTCCCTAAAATGCTTATCCTCCCCTGACATTGTACACTTATTTGCAGTTTCTTGTTTCCCAGGTTCCCCCACTAGAGTGTAAGCTCTGTAAAGACAGAGGCCTTCTCCATCAAATTCAGCACAGCAACCCAGTGCCTAACATAGCACTAGGCACATAGTAGGTGCTTGATATATGGTGAAAAGAAGGGAGAGAAGGAAGGGAGGGAGGGAGGAAGGAAGGAAGGAATGAAAGGAGGGATAACCATGAATTTAGCCAAGATCACCTAAGAAGACTTGTCCTTCTCACCATTGCTGTTGCTAAGCAATATCTTTTTAGCTTGTATTTATCTGTTCAAGCAATATTTACTGCCGGCTGGCTCTGCCCAAGGCAAGGAGCTGAGACCAGGGGATATGGTGGTGAACTCGGTGCTCCAGGCTGTCCGCTCCCTGATCTTACATGTTATGAGGAAGAGCCAAACAATCAGCTCGGCTTGCAGGCAGTGCAAGGGCAGAGAACAGAGCACCATGTGACAGTGCACCCAGGACAGGCTGGGTGCAGGGAGGAGTTAGAGAAAACCTTCTCAGAGAAAGTGACTCAGGCCCCACGTGGTCACTCAGGGGATGGGGGGAAGATATGGCCTGGGTCCCCAGTGTGGACTCTAGCGTTCTGGAACAGTGCTCAGCCATCGCATCCTGGGCCTCTCTACCTGTGTCGCTGAGAATCCTGTCTCCCTGGCTGCCTGGTTGGACCTTCCCACCCCCAACCAAGCCATGTTCCTCTCTCCACTCTCTGCACACACGGTGGCCGGGTCCTTTCCCTCTGAGCTGTCCCTGTCTGGTGGTGGACTGGCAGCTGCCTGACCCACCCCGACTCCATGCAGCACTCCCTCTCTTTTCTCTTCGACACATTCTGGGGTCAGGCTCTGGACTCCCTCCCTGACCTCAGCACTTCTACAACTTCCAGACTGGGCTCCTCTCCTTCCAGCCTCACCTCTGGGGCGTCATCTCTCTGATTCCTTCTGCTGTTTTCTCTTCTTACTCATTGCTTTCCTTCCCCTGAGGCTGGGGTGCAACCCCAAATTTCTTCCCAGAATCGGGACCTGACCAACCCCAGGTGATGCTGATGGACATGTATGGAAGCCATTGCATGCAGGCTCTATGAAGGAAGAAAAAGAGAAAGACAAAGATGGAGAAGGAAAAGGAGGCAGACAGGAAGAGGAAGATGGGGGATCTTCCCTGGTGGCTCAGTGGTAAAAAAATCCACCTCCCAACGCAGGATACACAGGTTCGATCCCTGATCCAGGAAGATCTCACATGCCACGGAGCAACTAAGCCTGTGGCCACAACTACTGAGCCTGTGCTCTAGAGTCTAGGAACTGCAACTCCTGTAGCCCGAGCACCCTAAAGCCTGCGCTCCACAAGAGAAGCCACCGCAATAAGAAACCCATGCACCACCACTGGCGAGTAGCCCCTGCTTGCCACAGGTGGACAAAAGCCCGAGCAGCATCGAAGATGCAGCACAGCCAAAAAGAAAAAGAAAAACTAAGTAAAAATTTTTTAAAAAGAAAGAAGAGGAGCGTGCTCCCCTGCACCATGCCCTTTATAAGTATCATCTCACGGCCTCTCACAGGACTCTTTTGGTAGTCCCACTGTACAGACGGAGGCCTGTAACACTGGCCTTGCCTTAGTCAGTGGTGGAGCAGGGGCTCTAAGCTAGGGCACCAGCACCCAAGCCCTCTGGGCCACCTCTCCCTCCATACCTTCCGGAGGACCGGGGCCCACAGAGTCCCGTCACTCTGTACCCCGTTGGTTGGGCTTGCCCAGGCTGTTGAGTCAGCCAAGGGTCTGCTGCTTCTCCAGGGAATCAGCTGTTTCTCCCAACAAGGGAGTGGGGTAGGGTTGGGAGGTGATCAGAACCAGAGAACTTTTCAAGTTTGGGCAAAACCTCAGGGAAGGAATCAGACAGCCAGCCTGCTCTCTGGACACTTTCATAAACAATAACAATGACATCAGCTACCATGTATCTAGGGCTTACAACATGCTAGGCACTGCTCTAAGCAAATACACATGCATCTCCAACTTGATGGTCCCAAAAACTATTATTCCGGCACTTCCCTGGTCGTCCAGAGCCTGAGTCCACCCTCTCAGCACAGGGGGCTCGAGTTCAATCCCTACAGAGAACCAGATTCCACATGCCCCAAATAAAAACCTGGTCCAACCAAGTCTAAAAAAAAAAAAAACAAAAAACTGTTATTCCTACTTTACATATGAGGAAACTGAGACGAGGAAAAGCTATATTCACACAACTGCTAAGTGACTGTCCCATGAGTGAAACTAAGAGACGCCAAAGTCGAGCTTAAACTCAACTGATAAGGCATTTCTCAGGTACTGACTTGGCCCTTATATACAGAATCGCCCAGACCCACCCCCACCCTATGTTGGAACACACAGGAGCAAAAAGACCAGTCATCATGGCCGCATGCATCCCCCGCCCTTGTCCTCAGCCTTCTCAACGTTTGTCCTCCAGACCAGAGGCTGTTTTCTCTGTGATGGATCTGGATGCCTTTTAGAAGGAAAACACAATTTTCTTTTCCATTCAACAAGCCCATGTTTCTCTCCCCTACCTCCAGCCCCAGTGTTTATTTCAGCAAGGAAATGGCCTTTGAAGTCCTCACTTCTTGAAAGCTGACAGGGAGAGGGAGGCACTACAAACATTTAAAAGCATGTCCACATTGGGGTTGGAACATGGCAATTTTTAAAGGATTAATAACAACTTTTGGAATCCACAGACCCTGCTGCTCTTTCAAGGTGAACAAAAAAAGTATATATATATATGTATATGTATATGTATATATATATATATATATATACACATATATATATATATACCCTTTAAATATCTTGGCTGCCAGGGTCTGGGAGAAAACCCCACTGGGGCAGAGAGCAGTGCCAAGGGTGTTTTTAGGGAGAATGAGGCAGAACCTGATGAGGAATGGCTCCAAATCTGGTCCAAGGGGAAGATTTCATAGCTCTACAGCAAAATGAGAGGGAGGACAATATAGTTGTTCCTAATAGCCCTTTTTTCAGCCTGCTCTCTGGACACTTTCATAAACAATAACAATGACATCACCTACCATGTATCTAGGGCTTACAACATGCTAGGCACTGCTCTAAGCAAATACACATGCATCTCCAACTTGATGGTCCCAAAAACTATTATTCCGGCACTTCCCTGGTCGTCCAGAGCCTGAGTCCACCCTCTCAGCACAGGGGGCTCGAGTTCAATCCCTACAGAGAACCAGATTCCACATGCCCCAAATAAAAACCTGGTCCAACCAAGTCTAAAAAAAAAAAAACAAAAAACTGTTATTCCTACTTTACATATGAGGAAACTGAGACGAGGAAAAGCTATATTCACACAACTGCTAAGTGACTGTCCCATGAGTGAAACTAAGAGACGCCAAAGTCGAGCTTAAACTCAACTGATAAGGCATTTCTCAGGTACTGACTTGGCCCTTATATACAGAATCGCCCAGACCCACCCCCACCCTATGTTGGAACACACAGGAGCAAAAAGACCAGTCATCATGGCCGCATGCATCCCCCGCCCTTGTCCTCAGCCTTCTCAACGTTTGTCCTCCAGACCAGAGGCTGTTTTCTCTGTGATGGATCTGGATGCCTTTTAGAAGGAAAACACAATTTTCTTTTCCATTCAACAAGCCCATGTTTCTCTCCCCTACCTCCAGCCCCAGTGTTTATTTCAGCAAGGAAATGGCCTTTGAAGTCCTCACTTCTTGAAAGCTGACAGGGAGAGGGAGGCACTACAAACATTTAAAAGCATGTCCACATTGGGGTTGGAACATGGCAATTTTTAAAGGATTAATAACAACTTTTGGAATCCACAGACCCTGCTGCTCTTTCAAGGTGAACAAAAAAAGTATATATATATATGTATATGTATATATATATATATATATATACACATATATATATATATACCCTTTAAATATCTTGGCTGCCAGGGTCTGGGAGAAAACCCCACTGGGGCAGAGAGCAGTGCCAAGGGTGTTTTTAGGGAGAATGAGGCAGAACCTGATGAGGAATGGCTCCAAATCTGGTCCAAGGGGAAGATTTCATAGCTCTACAGCAAAATGAGAGTGAGGACAATATAGTTGTTCCTAAAGCTTCAGTCCCTCGATTTAAAGAATTGTCCTTTGTTCAGGAGTTGTGCCCTTCCTACTTTGTCTGACATCAAAATGTTCTTCTTTGTGGAAATCACAGTTATCTTAAATGATAGACTTTTACACATGTATTTTGTGAAAAAAAAAATTAGTTGGCAATCTTATCTCTGCCTTTCAGTTTAAAAGAGAAAAACTTTTTGTTTTGTATTGGGATATAGCCAGCAAACCATGTTGTGATAGTTTTAGGCCAACAGCAAAGGGACTCAACCTTCCAGTTTCTAATTTAAAAAAATTTTTGAAATGTGTCTGCTCTATGAAATCCCAGGTCTGAATGTACAGTTGAGGACGAGGGAAGATCTGGACACAAGTAATCACAGTCCAAAATAGAAACAGAGGTCTCGCAGGGACCTCCCTGGTGGTCCAAGACTCTGTGCTTCCAATGCGGGGGCCATGGGTTTGATCCCAGTCAAGGAGTTAGTAGCCCACATGCCGCCCAGGCCAGAAAAGACAAAAATAGAGCAACCAATGAAACATTTGTGTGATCCTGGAAACAGAGACTTCATAAGACATTGGCCAAAGTGCTGAGGTGGCTCAGGGAAGGTCTCTCCAGATGCAGATCCTGGGAAGACTTCTCAGAGGAGGGGGCGCTGGCCGCGCCCAGGGCCAAGAGAGGGGACAGGAGGAGCAGGGCCACGGCGGAAGAAGCAGAAAGGCCCCGACTGCACAGCTGCCTGGTCTCGGGTTCCCCAGTGGCTGATCTTGTGCACTGTTCACGACAGGCCGCCGGAAGCGCTCCTCATCTGACCCCCAGGAAGGGAAGGCACGGCAAGGGGAAGGTCAGGTGCAAGGTGGCCCAGCGTCTATCTCTTTCCTTCCTATGCTGCTGCTTTCCATTCCAGGTTGGAGTTAAGAGAAAGAAAACCTAGATCCACAGTAGACCAGATTGTTCATCAGTGGTTTAGACGGGCGATGACAGCATAGGTAAATTTTTTCTACTTTTCTGTGTAACACTCTTTTAGAAAAAAAAAAAAAAGGTGACATGTGAACAGCTTTAATTATGGTGAATTGTAATATTGTTTAGGCGTTTATTTTAGGTTTTTATTCTACGCAGCATATGGGATCTTACTTCCCTGACCAGGGATCAAACCCATTCCCTCCGCAGTGGAAGCACAGAGTCTTAACCAGTGGACCTTCATAGAAGTCTCATAACTCATTTTTAATATAAATGCGAATTTCTTTAAAAGAGAAAAGACGTGGGTGTTTTGCTTCATTGAGACAAGATTTATGGAGTTTCTTGGCCATTCTCTGAGTTTCCCTTCCAGGGGAGCTTGGTTTCTCTTGGCCTTCCCTCTGGCTCCAGACCCTTTCCGATCCCCTTACAGGGCCCCAGCCTCGCCCTGGTGCATGATTAACCATCAGGACCAGTATGTGTTGTGATAAAGTATGGCCCAGTGGGGAGACCACAGTCTTAGGACAGGAATTAGGCCTACTTCCTGTTCTGCCAGGCATGTGCTGTGTGGCCTTGGACAAGCCCCTTTCCCACTCTGGTCCTATGTCTGGTCTGATGTTACAGCAGGGCCCTTTCATATGGAGTGGCCTGCGGCTGAATTCGTGCAGTGGTCAAGGAGGCAACCCCATCCACCAGATCCTCTCCTGAGTTTCCTGCTTTTCCACAAAGAGCAGAGAGGGAGTGATGCAGGGCAGCCTGGGGAAAGGCCGCGTGGAACAGCAGGAAGAGCGCTGGGCTTGCCTTCTGGAATTCCAAGTTGGACCATCTCCATGTCAGCAGAATCTAGAGTATTCTACTCCAGACTCTATGGCTTCCAGCTGCCCCGAGAATAAACCCCAGCTCCTTGTCATGGTCCCACATGACCCATCTCACTGGCCTCCTCTGCTCCCACCTCTGCCTGTGGCTCACTGGCGCCTGCCTTCCCGCCAAGCTCATACACCCTCAGGGCCTTTGCACTAGCTATTTCCTGTGCCCAGAACGCTTTTCCTTACCCCTTCACATGGCTGTCTCCTTGAATCGAGAGCCCCAGCTGACGTGTCACTTCCCAGACAGGTGTCTCCAACCACCAGCCCTATCCCTGAGCCCATGGCTGCGGTCCTCCCCGTCTGCCTCCCTGTGACAATCAGCATCGGGCCGGCAGGGACCGTCTATCTTCTTCTCAACTGTGGCCTCAGAGCTTAGATGGTTAATACATATCTAATGAATGGGTGGATGAATGACTAGAATGGGCCTCAATCTTCCTATCAACACAATGGGAGGGTAGGTATCACTCAGGAGTTCTGGCCACAGGCACCTTTTCCGATGTAACCCAGTTTAGGGAGCCTCTCCCCAATAAAGTGCATTCACAATAGATTGTGTCGGCTTTAGGGAAAGGGGTCCTCAGTCTCTCGGATACCTCAGTTTGGAAACAGAAAACAATGTAGATCAAATGGCTCTTCCTCTGGTTGCAAAAGGCACTCGGGATTTGGGGCTTGCAGTCTGTGGGGGTTTTATATCCTCATCTGGAGGCAAAGGGTCCCTCGGTGCCCCCTCGCCCCTCCTGGCAGCCCGGGCTCATTATGCTTGCCCCCCCAGTAATGCCTGTTGTGATAAAGTATGGCCCAGTGGGAGACCACAGTCTTAGGACAGGAATTAGGCCTACTTCCTGTTCTGCCAGGCATGTGCTGTGTGGCCTTGGACAAGCCCCTTTCCCACTCTGGTCCTATGTCTGGTCTGATGTTACAGCAGGGCCCTTTCATATGGAGTGGCCTGCGGCTGAATTCGTGCAGTGGTCAAGGAGGCAACCCCATCCACCAGATCCTCTCCTGAGTTTCCTGCTTTTCCACAAAGAGCAGAGAGGGAGTGATGCAGGGCAGCCTGGGGAAAGGCCGCGTGGAACAGCAGGAAGAGCGCTGGGCTTGCCTTCTGGAATTCCAAGTTGGACCATCTCCATGTCAGCAGAATCTAGAGTATTCTACTCCAGACTCTATGGCTTCCAGCTGCCCCGAGAATAAACCCCAGCTCCTTGTCATGGTCCCACATGACCCATCTCACTGGCCTCCTCTGCTCCCACCTCTGCCTGTGGCTCACTGGCGCCTGCCTTCCCGCCAAGCTCATACACCCTCAGGGCCTTTGCACTAGCTATTTCCTGTGCCCAGAACGCTTTTCCTTACCCCTTCACATGGCTGTCTCCTTGAATCGAGAGCCCCAGCTGACGTGTCACTTCCCAGACAGGTGTCTCCAACCACCAGCCCTATCCCTGAGCCCATGGCTGCGGTCCTCCCCGTCTGCCTCCCTGTGACAATCAGCATCGGGCCGGCAGGGACCGTCTATCTTCTTCTCAACTGTGGCCTCAGAGCTTAGATGGTTAATACATATCTAATGAATGGGTGGATGAATGACTAGAATGGGCCTCAATCTTCCTATCAACACAATGGGAGGGTAGGTATCACTCAGGAGTTCTGGCCACAGGCACCTTTTCCGATGTAACCCAGTTTAGGGAGCCTCTCCCCAATAAAGTGCATTCACAATAGATTGTGTCGGCTTTAGGGAAAGGGGTCCTCAGTCTCTCGGATACCTCAGTTTGGAAACAGAAAACAATGTAGATCAAATGGCTCTTCCTCTGGTTGCAAAAGGCACTCGGGATTTGGGGCTTGCAGTCTGTGGGGGTTTTATATCCTCATCTGGAGGCAAAGGGTCCCTCGGTGCCCCTCTCGCTCTCGCCTCCACGTCCTGGCAGCCCGGGCTCATTATGCTTGCTCTTTGGTTGGTCTCCCTGGTTCCTTCCTGCCGCGAGGATCTTAAGACAGCAGACTGAGGGCCAGCACCCACCCCCTGCACTCTGCCTGGAGAAATGGTCTCCCTTAACACCAACAGGGTCCCCCATCCATAAAAAGCTTTCAACTTCATAAACTCGTAACTGCAGAAATCTGTCCAAACATTCTGGGGCAGTTGTAACTATTGGTGTTGGCTTGCAGACCTGAGCCGAGCTGCCAGGGCTTTAATGAGGAAATACTTAACAGTCCGAGCCTGGGGTGACGACCAGAGAGGGCGGGGTTCCCTCCACTGGTTGCCAAGCAGCCTGAGCTGGCCTCCAAGGTACAGTGGACAAGACAGGCTGTGGAAAGATTTCTCGGCAGAGTGAAACTGACTTAATCCTGTTACCTTTTGCGGGTGTGGTTAGAAGAACTCAAGACGGGTCGGAGGTGGCAGGACAGCCGTCAAGAGAGAGAGCTTAGCCAGAGAGACCCATGCGAGCCAGGCAGATGAAAAAGGCACTTTTTCCCTCCCAGGCTGGGGCATGCTGTCTTTTCCATGATTAATGAGGGAGAACAGCTCAGACGCTTCTGAGGGCCGGCGGTGAGAAGTGCTCCTTTTTTTTTCTCTTCCTCAGGCGCCTGTCTGGAAGATGGTGGGGGCCAGAAAGGGTCAGGCATGTCAGTGGGGGCTGCCACTGGGTCAGCTGGAACTTGCACAGGAATCCACATCACTGAACGCCCAGGGCACCTGGCCCCCAGGAGGTGGGCTGTGGGCCACCTCAGGAAGCGGGGTTGCTGCGGCCCCAGTCGGGCAGCTACAGAAAAGCAACTGCCCGTGGCATTTCCCCTCCCACGAGCCACATGAAATAGTTCCTGGGGGAGAGCGAGAGAGAAGACACTTCAGAAGTGGGTGTGAAAATGTAGGCCTGGCCGAGGAGGTGCCCCCACGAGAAGGGGGCAGTGCTATGGCCTGGATCTCCCGGGGAGTTACCTGAAGGAGTTCCCTGAGGTCTGGTCCTCAGGAGAAAGGGCTTGCTGGCTGTGTGGTTAGAGAAAACTGCTGCCCTGTGACCCCTGCCAGAGACCCCTCTTCCCACAGTGCGAGGAAGGGCTGGGACCTGGATGGGGCCACATCTAGTGTCCCGGGCTCGGTGGGCCATTCTAAAAGCTGGGTACCCAGAGGCACTAGGTCGGGTCAGCGTATCTGACCTTCCGACCTGGTCCAGCCTGTCACCACACCACGATGGCCCTTGGCCAGGGAGTGGTGGTAGCAGTTTAGTCACAAAGTTGTGTCCAACTTTTGCGACCCCGTGGACTGTAGCCCCCCAGGCTCCTCTGTCCATGGGATTCTCCAGGCAAGAGTACTGGCATGGGTTGCCATTTCCTTATCCATGGCCACAGAGAGCCCATGTATTTCAGGTCCCTGGAGAAAGGAAGTTCACTCTGGCAGACGCTGGAGGGTAGGAGTCTTTCTCAACAGAGTGATGGATCTCTTTCCCCTTCTCCCACCCACAGCTCTCAAGACCTTCCTCTGCCTGACCTGCTGGTTGCCACTGAAATCCTCCAAGACACCCTTGGGACGGAGCCCTGCTCTCTTTCCAGATAAGACTCTGGGAATTATGCTTGCACCTCTGGAGGTCAGGAAGAATGTCGGTTCATTTCCTAACTATTGGACAGAAGAAGAAATTGAGGCCCCAGAAATAAACTGAGCTAGACTCATAAGATGGATTTGCCCTTGGCGGCCATTTGGCAGCATTCTAGTCTGGCAGCTCAGAGAATAGAGAGGACAAACTGTGTCCCCATTCTCCCACCCACACCCCACTGCGCTGTGTACTCCCATGTGCTCAGGTCCCCGAACACGGCCTCCCTTTCCTCCACTTCCACCTCTGGAGAAGGCCCATGCAGATGCCCCCATCCCTAGCTCCAAGCAGAAGCCAGGCCTGGGCCAGGGGAGCCTCAAGAAATTCATCATAGAACTCCCCTGGTGGCACAGTGGCTAAGAATCCGTCTTCCAATGCAGGAGACACGGGTTTGGTCCCTGGTCCTGGAAGATTCCACACACCACGGAGCAACTAAGCCTGAGAGCCACAGCTGATGAGCTCCTGTGACACAACTACTGAAGCTCACGTCCCCTAGAGCCTGTGCTCTGCACAGTGAGAAGCCACCGGAGTGAGAAGCCTGCACACCTCAACCAGAGAAGGCCCACGTGTAGCAGTGAAGACCCAGTGCAGCCAAAAGTAAGTAAACAAATATAGAAATGTGTATATGTAAAAAATAAAATAAAACATTTAAAAAGATTACATTAAAAGAAACCAAAGAAGAGAAATTTGTCATAGCCGAGGAGGACAAGATGGAGGGCCAGTCTGAGAAGGCAGGGAGGAGGAACTTGCCCACTAGAAATCAGGACTCACTATAAAATATGCACCTAGGATCCTCTTGAAAAAAAAAAAAAAGACTAGCAAGGACACTAAATGCTGAATTGGTAAATACATTTACATAAAATATTTTCAAACTTTTTACTGAGAGATTTGAGCTGAATTCTAGGAACATAAATTTTTTTAGATAAGAGTTTATGTCTCACACATAATTCCTGACCCAAATTTAAAAACAACAACAAAAAAAGATACAGGACCAGGAGTCAAGAGAGCTGACTTCAGTCCCAGTGCCCTGCCAGGAAGCCCTGTGAATCAGGGGAACCCTTTTACAAAGTTCTTAATGTTTGAAGATACATTGTGCTTTACAAGGCTCTTTCACATATGTTATTTCATTCTATCCTTAATCTCTTGGGGGCTCAGTTTCCTCGCATCAAAATGAGGGACCTGAACCGACAGATGATTTCAAGGCTCTCTCCTCCACGTGCAAAGATTTTGTGACAAACTATGTTTTATAGTATCATATATTATGTTGTTCATTTTAGGATTTACAGTGCTGAGATTCTGTAGCCTGGGATTCTAAACTCCTGGGCTTCTAAAGGTCAGTGGTCTTTGATTCTGAGACTATGACTTTTTGGCCCCACGATCGCATGTGTCAGTATTTCCAGCTGTCAGGGGTGCCTGCACCACCCTGACCACGTAGGTTATGTCTGCATGCCACCTGTATTATTATTCATTTAGTGTTTTTCTTTAAATAGACTCTTTTTAACTTAAATGTCTTTAAAATGGAAACTTTATATCACTACTGCAAATGGAAAACCAATCTCACCTGCCATAAATAGGAGCTAAAGGTAAAAATAAATACCATGAAAACAGTGTTATTAAATTCTAACTAGATACTGTTGCTTGCCAAAGACTCCGAGCCCAAGGCCTGCTTTTAAAAAGTTCTCAGTGTGTGTGTACATTTACACACTCACACACATAGGCCAGCAAAGCTTAGAGGGGTATTAAAGATATCTTAGCATCAAATTTAAATGGTATAATGAGAAGGCCTGAAAATATAACTGAACTTTTCATCTCGCTCTCATGAAGGGATTCAGTGTACAGTGCTGGCTTTGGACATCTCTTCCCTTCATCAAGGGAGTGTGTCCTTTTACTGTGCAAATCCCCTGGCCCTGGTATATGGACGAAGGCCTCTGGAACTCTCACCTCCCTGGCCACACACATAGATTCTCCAGAGATAATTGCCCTCACTTTTCCCATTGACTTCTCCTCTGAGCTTTACGCCAGGCCCTCTCTACTTCATTGCAAAACCAGGCCCTCAGCTTTAGGCCTGGGCTTCCTCTGCTCATCTCCCTCTGGCTAAGAAGAGGGAGACCAGAAACCCTCAAAGTCAGCTACCTGAAGACTGCTGGAGACGTCTGTGGCCCTGGAGCCCACGGCAGGATAGGTGCAGTCCCAGTGCCCTGCCAGGAAGCCCTTTCAGGGGAACCCTTTTACAAAGTTCTTAATGTTTGAAGATACATTGTGCTTTACAAGGCTCTTTCACATATGTTATTTCATTCTATCCTTAATCGCTTGGGGGCTCAGTTTCCTCGCATCAAAATGAGGGACCTGAACCGACAGATGATTTCAAGGCTCTCTCTCCACGTGCAAAGATTTTGTGACAAACTATGTTTTATAGTATCATATATTATGTTGTTCATTTTAGGATTTACAGTGCTGAGATTCTGTAGCCTGGGATTCTAAACTCCTGGGCTTCTAAAGGTCAGTGGTCTTTGATTCTGAGACTATGACTTTTTGGCCCCACGATCGCATGTGTCAGTATTTCCAGCTGTCAGGGGTGCCTGCACCACCCTGACCACGTAGGTTATGTCTGCATGCCACCTGTATTATTATTCATTTAGTGTTTTTCTTTAAATAGACTCTTTTTAACTTAAATGTCTTTAAAATGGAAACTTTATATCACTACTGCAAATGGAAAACCAATCTCACCTGCCATAAATAGGAGCTAAAGGTAAAAATAAATACCATGAAAACAGTGTTATTAAATTCTAACTAGATACTGTTGCTTGCCAAAGACTCCGAGCCCAAGGCCTGCTTTTAAAAAGTTCTCAGTGTGTGTGTACATTTACACACTCACACACATAGGCCAGCAAAGCTTAGAGGGGTATTAAAGATATCTTAGCATCAAATTTAAATGGTATAATGAGAAGGCCTGAAAATATAACTGAACTTTTCATCTCGCTCTCATGAAGGGATTCAGTGTACAGTGCTGGCTTTGGACATCTCTTCCCTTCATCAAGGGAGTGTGTCCTTTTACTGTGCAAATCCCCTGGCCCTGGTATATGGACGAAGGCCTCTGGAACTCTCACCTCCCTGGCCACACACATAGATTCTCCAGAGATAATTGCCCTCACTTTTCCCATTGACTTCTCCTCTGAGCTTTACGCCAGGCCCTCTCTACTTCATTGCAAAACCAGGCCCTCAGCTTTAGGCCTGGGCTTCCTCTGCTCATCTCCCTCTGGCTAAGAAGAGGGAGACCAGAAACCCTCAAAGTCAGCTACCTGAAGACTGCTGGAGACGTCTGTGGCCCTGGAGCCCACGGCAGGACTCAGCAGGGCAGAAATGCTACAGTGAAGGGCTGGTAATAGCTGGGCCTGCGGTGATGACTTTGCCTAGGAGGCCAGAGAGACCTGGCAGTGACCCAGTGGGGCTGCGCCCTCTGAGTCAGGGAGGGTGAGGCATGGAGGGAACTGCCTGGCCTGTTCAAGGCTGTGTTTCCCTCCCCGAAACTGGCTGCAGAGCTAGGGGCAGCAGGCCAGGACCTTTGGGATTATGTGCATGCTCAGTTTCTCAGCTGTGTCTGACTCTTAGCAACCCTATGGACTATAGCCCACCAGGGTTCCCTGTCCATGGGATTCTCCAGGCAAGAATATTGGAGTGGGTGGCCATTCCCTTCTCCAGGGAATCTTCCCAACCCATGGATCAATCTCGCATCTCTTGTGTTTCCTGCATCAGCAGGCGAATTCTTTACCACTGCACCATCTGGGAAGCTCTGACTTCTGGGCAGGAGGACCCGGGTTCTGATCCTATCCACTGCTGGTCCATGGTGGGACCTCGAGAAAATCCCTCCTCCTCTGTGGAGTCAGTTCCTCCCTGTAAAATCAGGATGGATACTCTGGCTTTGACCATCGTGTCTGACTGCTTGCTGGCTCCCAACTGTTCTCATTCGAGTAAAGGGCTCCTGCTGTTAGTGCTGTAACAATAATAATTATTTTTTGATCCTCACGATTCTCTGGGGAAGGGTGAGATGAGCTTTCTCATTGACAGAATCAATATACTAAAACATACAAATGTTCTGGTATGAGGAAGTACTTCAGAATTTGATAACAACTCTGTTTTCCTGCTGGGCCCCCTGGTTCCTGAGGACAGCATCTGTCTCTGAACAGGGCTCGGCTTCGGCAGCTGGCCGCGTGACAAGCTCTCCATGATAGCGACCTTGACCTCACAACCTACACGACCTCTCTTCAGCTTCAAAAGCCATAAATGAAAAGCCCAGGTGGCCCTTGGCACTACTCCCTTCACCTGTGTCCGTTCCTGCCCCTTGGCCTCTGCCCTTGCTCCTGCCTTCGTCCTCCTCTCTGCCCCCGGCTATAGCCAGCCCTCAGGACCAACCCCGAGAGCCACGTAAGGGTCCTGGCTGGACCCCTGATGCTCTGGTTACTTTAGGGAAGTCCCATGACCCTGGGCCTCAGTTTCCCCATATGAAACAAAGCATTGAACTGAATGTCCTTCAGGTTCCTTGGTTCTGCACTGGGAGCTGGCAGATGCAGCAGTGTGCACCACAAGAAGGAGTGTCCTGGCTACCTGGACCCCTTGGATCCATGAAGATCGATCAGGCTTGCAGTCAGGAGAATGGGGACATTGGCTCTATGACCTCCAGAGAAGGTCTGTAGCCATCACCTTTGGGATTATGTGCATGCTCAGTTTCTCAGCTGTGTCTGACTCTTAGCAACCCTATGGACTATAGCCCACCAGGGTTCCCTGTCCATGGGATTCTCCAGGCAAGAATATTGGAGTGGGTGGCCATTCCCTTCTCCAGGGAATCTTCCCAACCCATGGATCAATCTCGCATCTCTTGTGTTTCCTGCATCAGCAGGCGAATTCTTTACCACTGCACCATCTGGGAAGCTCTGACTTCTGGGCAGGAGGACCCGGGTTCTGATCCTATCCACTGCTGGTCCATGGTGGGACCTCGAGAAAATCCCTCCTCCTCTGTGGAGTCAGTTCCTCCCTGTAAAATCAGGATGGATACTCTGGCTTTGACCATCGTGTCTGACTGCTTGCTGGCTCCCAACTGTTCTCATTCGAGTAAAGGGCTCCTGCTGTTAGTGCTGTAACAATAATAATTATTTTTTGATCCTCACGATTCTCTGGGGAAGGGTGAGATGAGCTTTCTCATTGACAGAATCAATATACTAAAACATACAAATGTTCTGGTATGAGGAAGTACTTCGTAAATTTGATAACAACTCTGTTTTCCTGCTGGGCCCCCTGGTTCCTGAGGACAGCATCTGTCTCTGAACAGGGCTCGGCTTCGGCAGCTGGCCGCGTGACAAGCTCTCCATGATAGCGACCTTGACCTCACAACCTACACGACCTCTCTTCAGCTTCAAAAGCCATAAATGAAAAGCCCAGGTGGCCCTTGGCACTACTCCCTTCACCTGTGTCCGTTCCTGCCCCTTGGCCTCTGCCCTTGCTCCTGCCTTCGTCCTCCTCTCTGCCCCCGGCTATAGCCAGCCCTCAGGACCAACCCCGAGAGCCACGTAAGGGTCCTGGCTGGACCCCTGATGCTCTGGTTACTTTAGGGAAGTCCCATGACCCTGGGCCTCAGTTTCCCCATATGAAACAAAGCATTGAACTGAATGTCCTTCAGGTTCCTTGGTTCTGCACTGGGAGCTGGCAGATGCAGCAGTGTGCACCACAAGAAGGAGGTCGTCCTGGCTACCTGGACCCCCTTGGATCCATGAAGATCGATCAGGCTTGCAGTCAGGAGAATGGGGACATTGGCTCTATGACCTCCAGAGAAGGTCTGTAGCCATCACCTTTGCAGGCAGCCAGGGGACACAATCCTCAGCCCAGCACAGTGGTGGTGTGCTGAGCCCAGTACATACAAGTTGTTTCATGAATATAATCAAATGAATGCATGTATGCTGGAAAAGTGGTATAAGATTATTAGAAACCAGAGTTGGGGTCAAATGAAATCAAGTTAGGGCTCCATAACTTTAGGTTCCAAGAGAGGAGCATCCTCATTCTCATCTTTTCCTTCAGGCTCAAACTGCTGCTTCAGCCCAATCTAGGCGTGTGTGTGTGTGTGTGTGTGTGTGTGTGTGTGTGTGTGTGTGTGTGTGTGTGGTGGGGAGCAGGAGGAGAAGGGAGGAAGAGAGACTATTAACTTATTTTAGCTAAATAGAGAAAACTTTCAGGCTTCCCTCGTAATTCAGATGGTAAAGAATCTGCCTGCAATGCAAGAGATCTGGGTTCAATCCCTGGGTCAGGAAGATCCCCTGGAGAAGGGAATGTCAACCTACTCCAGTATTCTTGCCAGGACAGAGGAGTCTGGAGGACTAGAGTCCATGGGGCTGCAGAGAGTCGGACGTGACTGAGTGATTAACATACAGAGAAAACTTCAGATTGACAAGCACCCTCACCTTGCGCAATTTTCATTCACCTGTTTCACAAATATGTCTTGAGACTGTCTATGGAGTTGAAGCTAAACAAGCCTCAGTGGAGGACAGACATGAGTTTCAGGAAGTCAGACCACTTGTGTCTGAGCCCTAGCTCTGACATACATTCTGACCTTGAGCAGGTTGGGTCCTCATGTGTGAAATTGGGGAGTTAGACCTGATAATATCTAAGACTCTCCTTTCTTATGGCCAGAGTCTCAACCTCTGACTTATAGATTCCTGGACAGAGAGGATTGGGAGGAGGGCAGAGTTGTTGCTGTTGTTGCTGTTGTTTTAAAAGAGGTCTGGGAAGTCATCAGTGCATAAAGAGTTGTCTGCACACTTTAAATACATGGAATTATAACTCCTTTCACATGTGTTGGAATAAGGAGAACAGTATACTTTGTCAAAGCACCTTATATGTTAAAAGGCAGCATCTCTGACGTGAATGGCATGGGTTCGAGTCTTGACTTGTATGGAACTTGAAGTTTTACAAATAAAATAGACTCCACATCCCTTGAGTACAGGGAGGGGCATAGATACAGGCCCTGAACGTTCAGAGGCAGAGAGACCCGGGATCTTCTGGGAGCCATCGAAAAAATTACTGACTCTTCCCCTGTAAACATGCACACTGTCACCAAATTTCACATACAGTTTCTTTTCTGAAACATTTATTTGGCTGCACCGGCTCTTAGTTGCACAATGTGGGATCTTCACTGAGGCATGTGGGATCTTTAGTTGGGGCTTGTGAGATTTAGTTCCCTGACCAGGGATCAAACCCAGGCCCCCTGCATTGGGAGTGTGGAATCTTAACCATTGGACCACCAGGGAAGTTCTCACATACAATTTCTTGCTGATCAAGGGCCTCCTAGTTCATTTTACAGATCAGAGGATAGGACTCTTGATTTAGATAAGCCTATAAGTAGAAGTCAGATGACTCTGGAGAAAATCCTTAAACTGAATTCTGGAGTAAGAGCGGCATAAGACTTATTGAAGAAGCTAGAGACGCAGTGGGGGCAGTGGCCTGGGGACCCCAGGGGCCTCAGCCAGATGGAGGAGGGAGAAGGGAAGCTTGGGTGAGTTAAACCATGAGCCATCTTCTCTGTTCCTTTTGTAAGACAAAGCAATTCTTTAAGCTATTTTGGAAGACCAAACTCACAAGCTTCGAAACATAAACAAGCAGAGCCTCTTAAGTCGCTGGGGAATTGTTTATGAATGTAATTATTGGATTAAAGTGTCTGTTCATAATAAACAGAGACTGGGCTGAGCATCCACAACCTCTATGATTGAATATAGAATGGCAGAGAATCAAGAAGAGGCCCCTGTCCAGACTGGACCCCTTCAGTGGTCCTGTTCAGAGGCAGGACCACCGGCTGAAAAACCCCTCTCCATTTGCATGAGAGCGTACCTCTGGGTGCTAGAAACTTGATGGGCATACAAGATTTAAAAGGTGAAAATATGCTTTTGATCCTTCAGTGGTAATCATTTTAAAAGTCATGGCCAAAGCTGCCAGTGCTACAATTACACCCAGCAGTCTCATGGCAGAGGACAAAAGACCCAATGGCCCAGTGCTGTTTGATTGAGGCTGTTTGGCAGTCAAGGCGTAGCTCCCCCGAGTGGCTGAGGGGGTGGATCGGCTGGGGAGGAGGGAGGAAGTGTGTGCCGCTGAAAGCAGGCTTCTCACCCTCGGTGTGTATCTAAATCACCTGTTACACTGCAGACTCTGATGCAATAGGTCTGGGGTGCAGCTGAGATCCTACAGCTCCAGCCAGCTCCCAGGTGATGCCTGTGATGCTGGTTCTCAGGCCCCCCTCTGCTAACCAGGTCTCAGGTGACAGCCGTGACAGCCGAGCACGGTTAGGCCCGTGAACTTTGGAGTCAGACAAACCCGAGTGCAAGTTCTAATTTCCCTATCTCACTTGGCTGAGTAACCGTAGTTACTCAGCTTGTTTGAATTCAGTTCCTTTTCTGTAAAAACAAGATTATAGGCAGGCGTATTTGTTCATTCGACAAATACATATTTGGCATCAGCTCTGTGTCAGGCTTCTGCTGGGCCCTGGGGACCAGGGGTGAGCTAACACAGGCTGCCGTCTAGAGAGCTAGGGGGGGCAGTGGCCTGGGGACCCCAGGGCCTCAGCCAGATGGAGGAGGGAGAAGGGAAGCTTGGGTGAGTTAAACCATGAGCCATCTTCTCTGTTCCTTTTGTAAGACAAAGCAATTCTTTAAGCTATTTTGGAAGACCAAACTCACAAGCTTCGAAACATAAACAAGCAGAGCCTCTTAAGTCGCTGGGGAATTGTTTATGAATGTAATTATTGGATTAAAGTGTCTGTTCATAATAAACAGAGACTGGGCTGAGCATCCACAACCTCTATGATTGAATATAGAATGGCAGAGAATCAAGAAGAGGCCCCTGTCCAGACTGGACCCCTTCAGTGGTCCTGTTCAGAGGCAGGACCACCGGCTGAAAAACTCTCTCTCCATTTGCATGAGAGCGTACCTCTGGGTGCTAGAAACTTGATGGGCATACAAGATTTAAAAGGTGAAAATATGCTTTTGATCCTTCAGTGGTAATCATTTTAAAAGTCATGGCCAAAGCTGCCAGTGCTACAATTACACCCAGCAGTCTCATGGCAGAGGACAAAAGACCCAATGGCCCAGTGCTGTTTGATTGAGGCTGTTTGGCAGTCAAGGCGTAGCTCCCCCGAGTGGCTGAGGGGGTGGATCGGCTGGGGAGGAGGGAGGAAGTGTGTGCCGCTGAAAGCAGGCTTCTCACCCTCGGTGTGTATCTAAATCACCTGTTACACTGCAGACTCTGATGCAATAGGTCTGGGGTGCAGCTGAGATCCTACAGCTCCAGCCAGCTCCCAGGTGATGCCTGTGATGCTGGTTCTCAGGCCCCCCTCTGCTAACCAGGTCTCAGGTGACAGCCGTGACAGCCGAGCACGGTTAGGCCCGTGAACTTTGGAGTCAGACAAACCCGAGTGCAAGTTCTAATTTCCCTATCTCACTTGGCTGAGTAACCGTAGTTACTCAGCTTGTTTGAGATTCAGTTCCTTTTCTGTAAAAAAACAAGATTATAGGCAGGCGTATTTGTTCATTCGACAAATACATATTTGGCATCAGCTCTGTGTCAGGCTTCTGCTGGGCCCTGGGGACCAGGGGTGAGCTAACACAGGCTCCGTTCCTGCTCTCCTGGACCTGACAGCACTGGAAATGATAGATGGGAAGGATTCAGCACTGTGCCTGATACATGGTAAGAGCTCAACAAATTACATCTATTTTTACCCAAGGAGAGGTATTGTCAATTTCACTCAGGAGAGAGAACTCTTCTGTTAAATGCTGACTGCTTGAAAGGATTTGGAATTCATTTTGCAATCCTGGGAACACAGGTGTGAAGAGTACATGGTCTGTCTACTTGAGGACCACCTGGTTTAGTGTGAAGATGAGCAGTTAGCCTGAGTGGCCCCCGTAAGCCGCCCAGTTCTCCCCAGCAGCACGGGTCAGTGGTGGCCTCTCTCTGCTCACGTCCTTGCTCCTGAACGACCAGCCTCCTCTCACTCCTCCACGCTAGCCCTGGCTCTCCCTTGATTGTCCTGCTCCCAACTTCAGTTTTCTTACTCTGCCTCCCATTGATCTGCTCTTTCCTTACCTCTTTGACTTGAAAAATCCTATTTCCCTCCATAAGGATTCTGGCCTTCCTCTTGCTGTGCCCACCAGACAGCCTTAGAGCTTCCATTAGGAGCCGGCACCACCCATGGGTCTCCCTGTCAACCTAGACACCAGCGTTGTGGGGTTCTGGAGCAGAAGGGATGTACAGAGATTCAGAATGCTCTGGAAATCTGCATCTATCCTCAGGGGAAGGCCCAGCAGAGACGGATGGGCCTAATCAAGAAGGCGGAGTTTAGGTAGCCAATGAAATAGGGTCCCCGATGCAAGGCTCCCCCAGGTGATGCCTGTGATGCTGGTTCTCAGGCCCCTCTGCTAACCAGGTCTCAGGTGACAGCCGTGACAGCCGAGCACGGTTAGGCCCGTGAACTTTGGAGTCAGACAAACCCGAGTGCAAGTTCTAATTTCCCTATCTCACTTGGCTGAGTAACCGTAGTTACTCAGCTTGTTTGAGATTCAGTTCCTTTTCTGTAAAAAAACAAGATTATAGGCAGGCGTATTTGTTCATTCGACAAATACATATTTGGCATCAGCTCTGTGTCAGGCTTCTGCTGGGCCCTGGGGACCAGGGGTGAGCTAACACAGGCTCCGTTCCTGCTCTCCTGGACCTGACAGCACTGGAAATGATAGATGGGAAGGATTCAGCACTGTGCCTGATACATGGTAAGAGCTCAACAAATTACATCTATTTTTACCCAAGGAGAGGTATTGTCAATTTCACTCAGGAGAGAGAACTCTTCTGTTAAATGCTGACTGCTTGAAAGGATTTGGAATTCATTTTGCAATCCTGGGAACACAGGTGTGAAGAGTACATGGTCTGTCTACTTGAGGACCACCTGGTTTAGTGTGAAGATGAGCAGTTAGCCTGAGTGGCCCCCGTAAGCCGCCCAGTTCTCCCCAGCAGCACGGGTCAGTGGTGGCCTCTCTCTGCTCACGTCCTTGCTCCTGAACGACCAGCCTCCTCTCACTCCTCCACGCTAGCCCTGGCTCTCCCTTGATTGTCCTGCTCCCAACTTCAGTTTTCTTACTCTGCCTCCCATTGATCTGCTCTTTCCTTACCTCTTTGACTTGAAAAATCCTATTTCCCTCCATAAGGATTCTGGCCTTCCTCTTGCTGTGCCCACCAGACAGCCTTAGAGCTTCCATTAGGAGCCGGCACCACCCATGGGTCTCCCTGTCAACCTAGACACCAGCGTTGTGGGGTTCTGGAGCAGAAGGGATGTACAGAGATTCAGAATGCTCTGGAAATCTGCATCTATCCTCAGGGGAAGGCCCAGCAGAGACGGATGGGCCTAATCAAGAAGGCGGAGTTTAGGTAGCCAATGAAGGAATGACAGCTACATCCGGGGGCCTGGCTTCCAGGGCCCCACCGTGTACTTTCTTCCTGACGCAGGCTTCCAGCAGCGGGGATGAGTCAAGGCCAGTGAGAATGAATGGGGCAACTTCCAGGAGCAGTGGGTGAGAGGCGTAAAGGAAGTAGCATGAAGGCCTGTACTATCATAAGTGAAGAAAATAGCTCTAGTCATTGCTCTGTAAGAAAAGGGGATCCTTCAGGGGTGCTGTGTGATGGTCGGGAGGGGAGGGAAGGGGGGGATATACATATGACTAATCTGAGAACATACATATCTGTAAACAACAAAACTCTGTAAAAGTTAAAAGTAAAATAAAGGTTTAAAAAAAAAAAAAAAAGAGACCTGAGGCAGCGTAACCTTCAAATGAACTGCAAATATAGGACAGAGGCTTATGAAGAAATGATCACGTGCCATTCTGGGCCCTGAAGACACCACGAGGGGCACAGCTGAGTCCCTATCCTTACGGAGCTTACAGTCTAGGGAAGAAAGCCACCAAGTTGGTCGGGCATTTCAGTATAAGACAGTGGGTGCCATTGGGGGGACACACAGAATTGGTGAGTGACCAAAGCAGAGCTTTATGGGGACTTCAAGAAGAAGGAAGGTGAGGCAAGGAAAGATGACGGGGAAGAGACTTCCTCAATGAGGAGACAGCACTCATGAGGGCTGAGCCGTGCGGCCCCGGGAGGAGAGTGAGAAGGGGGCACGCTGAGAAATGGGGCCATGCGCAGACCAGGTCTGACCGCTCTATGGAGGCTGTCTCTCTCCCGAGGACAACGGGAGTCAGCGGTTGGTTCTGAGGTACGATCCAGCAGTACAGCTACTGGCCCCTTTTACAGACGGGGAAACCGAGCCCCCAAGGAGTGGTAGGTAGGTTGCTCGGCTGAGGTCACGCTACCAGAAAGTAAGGGGCCAGGATGCAACATGTGCAGTTTGAGGCCAGAGCCTACACTCTCACGTACATTGCTAAGCATATACACAGATAGAAATGCATATATGTTACATGAAAAAAATAGCTATTGTCACTGCGCTGTGAGAAAAGAGGATCCTGCAGGGGTGGGATAGGGGGGTATACATATGACTAATCTGGGATCATACATATCTGTAAACACAAAACTCTGTAAAAGTAAACAGTAAAATAAAAATTAAAAAAAAAAATTAACCCACACACACTAAAAGAAATACACATATGTTAAAATTAACTGAAACTGTTTTTTAAAAAAACAACTGCACCCAGGGTGCAGGGCTCAGCCAGAGGCCATACAGGCAAACTCTTTTTAAACCCATTTAACAAGGAGCCTCTTAATGATCTCATTAGCCTGGACAAGGCCCTTAGGAAACTTCAGGCAGGCCCTGCTTTAAATGGGGCTTCTTTGAAGTGGCCATCACCTGAAGCAGCCACCTGAGAGAGTGGGAACAAAGCCAGCCTGCAGGACCTGCACCCGGGCGGGCCAGCGCCACAGAACCACTCACACAGACGACCTGGCCTCGGTGTGGCCCAGGGTGCCCGTCGGGTCCCCATTAGCTCACTCCGAGCCGGCCTCTCCACAGGCTCATTCAGAGGGGCGGCTTGGCTGCTGCACATGAGGTCATGAGTCATGATGGCGACAGTCAGAAGGGGCCTGTGGCATTCTCTGGGCCTCACCCTCTGAGGTCTGGACTTCCAGGCTCCTCAGAGCCCTGACCTGGCTCATGACCAGAGATGCCCTGAGCATGAGCTCTCCCCGAGCCCAGCTCAGCCTCCACCTCCTGTATCCTCCAGTTCCTCTCATCTGTTCACTCTCTCTTTAAATTCTTTTTCTTAAATTTATTTTTATTTATTTATTTGGCTGCATCGGGTCTTAGCTGTGGCACGCAGGATCTTCCGCCTTGGTTGTGGCATGGAGAATCTTTACTTGTAGCATGCAAATTCAAAGTCGTGGCTAGCTCCCTCCTGAGGAATGGAACCTGGGCTCCCTGCGTTAGGAGCGTGGAGTCGGAGACCCTGGGCCCCCAGGGACGTCCCGTCATCAGTTCTCTTGTTTCTAGACCGACACCCCGCTTCCCTTCCAGCTGCCTCTACTCATCTCTTCGTGGCCTCCTCCAGGATGGGTGCCTGATCTGCCACAAGGGCAGCCGTGGAGACCCCCGCCAGACATTTCCCCTCTTCAACATGGATGTCTCCTCCGCGGGTCAGTTCCGGGTTCCCCAGGCTCCCTCTCCCTCTGGCTGGGTCCAGCATGAAGAGGGAGGGTCAGCATCTCAGCAGGGCCCAGCCACGTGCTCCAAACTGCCCCAGTCAACTCTTAGGGTGACTGACCTTCTGAGAAACAAGCACTCGACCCATTGTTCCACCACGGGGTGCAAAATCCAGACAGGCAGAAGGAAGAGATTCACCTTTCCCGAACAGCATGCCGAGGCCCTCCCAGCAGGCTGTGGCTGAGGCCCCTGTCTATTAATAGTCAAGCAGCTGTTTGCTTCCCTGAATGAGACTCTTTATTGCAAGCTGCGTTGACAAAACAGATCCTGCTCCTTCCTGCCCAGAATATTTGGGGGTGGAGGGGCCACCGGGAGATGTTCCTTCCTTCCAGGGAAGTTGAGAAGGTCAGCTGTGGAAGAGACCTTAACAGTGACCCTCAGCACTGGGGAGGCCAAAGCCAAGCTCGTTACCACCACTTCCTTTGCCCCCTCCCTCACCCCTCCTCCCATGTTCCCAGCTCCAGCCCACAGACCACTGTTCCTCCAGTTCCTCTCATCTGTTCACTCTCTCTTTAAATTCTTTTTCTTAAATTTATTTTTATTTATTTATTTGGCTGCATCGGGTCTTAGCTGTGGCACGCAGGATCTTCCGCCTTGGTTGTGGCATGGAGAATCTTTACTTGTAGCATGCAAATTCAAAGTCGTGGCTAGCTCCCTCCTGAGGAATGGAACCTGGGCTCCCTGCGTTAGGAGCGTGGAGTCGGAGACCCTGGGCCCCCAGGGACGTCCCGTCATCAGTTCTCTTGTTTCTAGACCGACACCCCGCTTCCCTTCCAGCTGCCTCTACTCATCTCTTCGTGGCCTCCTCCAGGATGGGTGCCTGATCTGCCACAAGGGCAGCCGTGGAGACCCCCGCCAGACATTTCCCCTCTTCAACATGGATGTCTCCTCCGCGGGTCAGTTCCGGGTTCCCCAGGCTCCCTCTCCCTCTGGCTGGGTCCAGCATGAAGAGGGAGGGTCAGCATCTCAGCAGGGCCCAGCCACGTGCGTTCCAAACTGCCCCAGTCAACTCTTAGGGTGACTGACCTTCTGAGAAACAAGCACTCGACCCATTGTTCCACCACGGGGTGCAAAATCCAGACAGGCAGAAGGAAGAGATTCACCTTTCCCGAACAGCATGCCGAGGCCCTCCCAGCAGGCTGTGGCTGAGGCCCCTGTCTATTAATAGTCAAGCAGCTGTTTGCTTCCCTGAATGAGACTCTTTATTGCAAGCTGCGTTGACAAAACAGATCCTGCTCCTTCCTGCCCAGAATATTTGGGGGTGGAGGGGCCACCGGGAGATGTTCCTTCCTTCCAGGGAAGTTGAGAAGGTCAGCTGTGGAAGAGACCTTAACAGTGACCCTCAGCACTGGGGAGGCCAAAGCCAAGCTCGTTACCACCACTTCCTTTGCCCCCTCCCTCACCCCTCCTCCCATGTTCCCAGCTCCAGCCCACAGACCACTGTTCCTCCAGTACTTCCTCAGATTCTCTTCCCTTCCTTGTCCCAGTCCCAATCTAGAAGCCTCAAAGTCAAGGCCTCGAGGAAGTGCTCTCTGCTGATGCCCAGGCTCTCACCTCCCATGCCCCTGCCCCGTCGATCCACTGTATCTGTGAGTCTCCATGTTCCACCTCAGCTCGGGGCCTTTGCACCTGCCATTTCCTCTGCCCTCCGCCCATGTTTAATGGGCCCCCGAGTCCTTGGCTTGAAAGAGACCATATCAGGAAACCCTGTCTCCTCATACCCAACTCAGCATGCTTCACGCTCTGCTAAATCTTCTTCCGCATCTGAAGTTCTCGAGGGTAGACTGGAGTGTTTTGTTTTGTTTTGTTTTCCCATTGTATTTCTCCACCAGCTATCAGGACACTACATGACACTGAGCTGAATCAAAGAAAAAGCATATGAATTCTTCCTTCCCCTTCCTCATGCCCAACAGTGTCAACCATCACCACATCCTGTTGATTCAACCTTATTGAGAACAGGTGATCTGGAAATAGGCTGCCTGGGTTTGAATCATGGCTCTGCTGCTTACCCGCTGAGAGACCTTGGGTAAGTCACTCAATCTTGCCAAGCCTTAGTTTCCACATCTGTACAGTGGAGCCAGCCGTAGGGCCTGCCTCTGAGAGTTCTTGTAGGAAATCAATGAGAAAAAGCTTGTCAAGTGCCAAGCCCAGTGCCTGGTACATTCAGCAAATTTAGCTGCAAAAATAATTGAACTCAGTGTTTCATTCACCACAGAATTTTCCCTCCCCTCATTAAGCACCATCCATCATGGTGGGCTACGGTCCATGGGATCGCAAAGAGTCAGACACAACTGATAATTGTATGTGATGACTGGTGTTCACAGTCCATGCTTTGAGAAATGCCTGTCTAGGCTAACCCTCCTGCTATTTAACAAGTGAGAGATGTGAGGCCAGAAGGAACAGAAGAACCAAGAGCCTGAGAGTTAGACCCGGTCGTGTGGCTGCATCTCTGTCTCAGCTTGGGCAGCTAAATCCGTGGCCATCTGCTGGCCCAGCAGCCGGCCCAGGAACCCTCCCAGAGCAGGACCAGGCCCTAGGGGCCCACTGTCTTCGTATTAGAGCAGCCTGGGCATGAGTTGGGATTCCCAATGCCCCTCGGGGTGCCCAGGGCATGTTTGTGTCAGGAGTTGAAGGAATTCGTTCCTTCTCTCCCTGATGGGGGTGGAGAGGTGCATGGGAGGGGGGTGAGCAGGAAGAAGAAAGGAGACATTCATTCAAGCTGTGGAGCTGGTGCTCTGTGCTTCCAGGAGGCTGACTGGCTGTTCCTACTCCCCTGGACTTCACAGCCTTCTTAAACCATCTTCAAAGAGGGAATATGTACCCCTGCCTGCTGTAGCATTTTCCAGTCCCCAAAGCACATTTACTTCCATGCTCTCACTTGATCTCCTAGCTACCCAAACTGTGAGCAGGATAAGGTCTCCCCAACATGGTTGATGGTGAAGCTGAGACTCGGAAAATGCAACTGCCTTGCCTAAGGCCATAGAGCAGTGTGTGACTATGCTGAGGCTGGAACCCAGGTCCCCTGGCTTCCCACCCAGTACGCTTCCCGTTCCCAGTGGTTGTTGATCAAGGCAGGCAGCGGAATGTGCTCTGTGGTGTCAGAGATCCAGGTCCTTTAAGCAAACAACTCTAGGCCTATAAACGTATGAAAAGATGTTTAGAGCATAGAAGCATGCAGCTCCTGCTGAGAGTTCTTGTAGGAAATCAATGAGAAAAGCTTGTCAAGTGCCAAGCCCAGTGCCTGGTACATTCAGCAAATTTAGCTGCAAAAATAATTGAACTCAGTGTTTCATTCACCACAGAATTTTCCCTCCCCTCATTAAGCACCATCCATCATGGTGGGCTACGGTCCATGGGATCGCAAAGAGTCAGACACAACTGATAATTGTATGTGATGACTGGTGTTCACAGTCCATGCTTTGAGAAATGCCTGTCTAGGCTAACCCTCCTGCTATTTAACAAGTGAGAGATGTGAGGCCAGAAGGAACAGAAGAACCAAGAGCCTGAGAGTTAGACCCGGTCGTGTGGCTGCATCTCTGTCTCAGCTTGGGCAGCTAAATCCGTGGCCATCTGCTGGCCCAGCAGCCGGCCCAGGAACCCTCCCAGAGCAGGACCAGGCCCTAGGGGCCCACTGTCTTCGTATTAGAGCAGCCTGGGCATGAGTTGGGATTCCCAATGCCCCTCGGGGTGCCCAGGGCATGTTTGTGTCAGGAGTTGAAGGAATTCGTTCCTTCTCTCCCTGATGGGGGTGGAGAGGTGCATGGGAGGGGGGTGAGCAGGAAGAAGAAAGGAGACATTCATTCAAGCTGTGGAGCTGGTGCTCTGTGCTTCCAGGAGGCTGACTGGCTGTTCCTACTCCCCTGGACTTCACAGCCTTCTTAAACCATCTTCAAAGAGGGAATATGTACCCCTGCCTGCTGTAGCATTTTCCAGTCCCCAAAGCACATTTACTTCCATGCTCTCACTTGATCTCCTAGCTACCCAAACTGTGAGCAGGATAAGGTCTCCCCAACATGGTTGATGGTGAAGCTGAGACTCGGAAAATGCAACTGCCTTGCCTAAGGCCATAGAGCAGTGTGTGACTATGCTGAGGCTGGAACCCAGGTCCCCTGGCTTCCCACCCAGTACGCTTCCCGTTCCCAGTGGTTGTTGATCAAGGCAGGCAGCGGAATGTGCTCTGTGGTGTCAGAGATCCAGGTCCTTTAAGCAAACAACTCTAGGCCTATAAACGTATGAAAAGATGTTTAGAGCATAGAAGCATGCAGCTCCTAGAGCTGATGACATCATCTTTCAAGCGTAGGGAGGGAGCCACCAAGAATGGAGATGACCTCAAGGCAACACAGCTAAGAAACGTAAACAGAAACTGAATTTAGGAGACATGGTTTGGGCCCTGGGTCCAGTCATACCTAAAGCTGATGTATCTATGAATTGCTTGATATACAAGAGCCAATAAATAGTTTTTCATGATTAAGCCAAAAAAGAAAGACAAAATTGTGATCTATCCAAATAATCATTCATCCTCATGTTATACATGAAGCGAATGCTTAGAATAGTGCTTCTCAAACTAAAAGTGATCTGTTGTGAATCATTCTATTTGCACAATTCAATAAAATGAATTACTAAATAAATTATATTAAAAAACAAAAAAAAAGGATGTTTACTCTCATTAGGATTTAGAGAAATACAAATTAAGACATTGATATCATTTTTATATCCACTAGATTGGTAAAAAAAAAAAAAAAAAAAGAAAAAAGAAAAAACCTGATAATGCCAAGTGTTGGCAAGAATGGGGATCTATCTGATGTTTTCTACTAGAGGAAATGTCTGTGCGGATAAGTGATTTGGAAAATGATCTGTTATTATATTTTATAAAGTTGAACATTCACTTTCTCTACAACCTAGCAATTCCACTTCTAGACATATATACTCCCAGGTATATATACACCAGTGCTTACCATTCTGACCACACTGGTTATTAAAATTCTGAAATAATTCCTTGTTGCTATTTGTAACCAGGTAATACCAGTTGATAAATAGCTACGACTCTGAGTCTCTCTCCAGTTCCTTCACCGTGTGATGCCCTGTGTGCAGACCGCCCTAGCTCCTCACCTCGAGACACCTCTCCCCCAACAACCTCACCAGGACCCAGCAACTATCAGGTTAACATCTGGCCTCTCATGACACCTCCAGGACCAGGTTCCAGCTCCGTGGCATTCATCCCGATTACTCAATGCCCTTGCTTTTCTGGTTGTTTATTATTATTATGTATGCCCTAGAGAAACTCTTTTTCACATTCATCAGGAGAAATGCACAGTTTATTCATAGCTCAGTGTTCTTAGTAGAAATAACCACCACAACAACCACAGTAACAAATCAACTATAAATAACTCAATGTCCACGGACAGGAGATGCCCATCAGAGCTGCTTCCTCCTGCTCGGTCAGAAAGCTGCTCGGAGCTCAGGCAGAGAGAGGAGCTGGGCCCACATGTAGTGGGGCCCAGACCCGGGCAAGTGGCCCTGCTGACTGGCTGGTACTAAGCCATCTCTTCAGGCCAAGTGCACTGTGCCTTTGGGCTGTACCTTATGTACCAAAGGAGGAGGCCATTCCTAGTCTTCATCCTGTTTTGCAGGGAGGGAACCTGACATGTAGAGAAGTAAAGGTGCTGTCCGAGTCACATGCTGTGGAGCTGGGGTATGCACTCTTGTTTGTTTGATTCCAAAGCCCAAACCCTTCTTTACAAAAAAAAAAAAAAAAAAACTTTTATTTATATTGGAGTATAGCCCATTAATAATGTTGTGACAGGAACTCAAAGGGATTCAGTGTCATCCATGGATCCATTCTCCCCCAAACTCCCCTCCCACCCAGGCTGCCGCAAGACAATGAGCAGAGCTCCTAGTGCTAGACGGTAGGACCCTGAGCCCCAAATCTTCACTACTGTGTTCTCATCATCACAGACTGGAGGTTCCTGGGGTGTAGGCATCCAGCCCAGAGCCTGACCTATGGAACATACTCAGCACAGAGACTTGACACAACAAATCCATCAGTGCATTGATCACCTCTCTGTGTCTGACCTCAGCCTCTGGACCAGGCCTCTCTCTGCTTAGCACCTACCTAGACTCTGAAATTCAAGCCACAGCCCATTTCTGCCCTGATACCCTTTATTTCCTGACCTCTCGATTTTGAACAGAGATTTTTGAGACACATCTTCTTGAGAGGCCCCTCCGAATCTTTTTAAAAAATATATATTTATTTATTTGGCTATGTCGAGTTTTAGTTGGGGCACAAGAGCTTAGTTACCCCAAAACATGTGGGATCTTAGTTCCTTGTGAAAAAAAGGAAAAAGTGAAAGTGTTAGTTGCTCAGTCCTATCTGACTCTTTGCAACCCCATGGGCTATAGCCCGCCAGGTCCCTCTGTCCTTGGGATTCTCCAGGCAAGAACATTGGAGTGGGTCGTCATTCCCTTCTCCAGGGGATGGTCAAGATCCAGGGACCAAACCCAGGTTTCCAGCATTGCAGGCAGATTCTTTACCATCTGAGCCACCACAAAAGCACATCAAACCGGCATCCCCTGCATTGGAAGGTAGATTCTTAGTCACTGAACCACCAAGGAAGTCCCACTCCAAAATCTTTAAAAACAAAGAATGTGACCATAGCCACTTATTCCTTCATTCTCTAAAATTGATTGAGCACCTATTATATGCCAGGTCCTGAGCTGAAACTGGAGGAAACAGCACTGATCAAACAAGGTCCTTGATTTCTGAAGCTCAAAGCCTACCCTGGGTGACCCTGACCTGAAGCCACATCCCTCAGGGCGGCAGGTGCTGAAAATGCAGCACACATACCCAGCTCAGTGGCCTTCTACCCCGGGCAACTGGTAAACCAAGGTGTCAGGTACGCAGGGCTTGACTGAGTGTTCTGACTCCACCTGTCTCCTGTCCAACCTTTTGCCTGAGGAAGAATTTGTTTTACTCTGGGAAGAGAGGTGTAGCTGTGGGAAGTTCAATGCGTTCATTTATTTGTTTTGGTCTCCTTAATTCAATCTCTTTAACAAATAAAAATAAAGAGAGTGTGTTTGCGCAAATAGTGGCAGGCCCCCTCTGAGATGTTATTATTACACTTTCCAGAATTAGACTCACACCCTCACTGCTAATGGCCGAGGTGCCCGGGGCAGTGAGGAGATCACTAGGAGAGATTAGGAGCCTAAATTCCCACCCCAGCTCTGCCAGTAATTGATGCTGGAAAAGTCTTTACACCTTCCCCGGCCCCATCTTCCTCCTTCAGGAAATGAGAGGGTTGAACGTGTTTGTAAAGACTGAACTTTCACATTTACTGTCTCATTGTGCCTTCATAATATCCTGCGGGAAGGCGTTTTGATCCCTATTTTATTGATGGAGAAATTAAAGCAGAAGAGACAGAAGAGTCCAGGTGACCCAGCCAATCAGAGGTAGAGATGAGACCCCCATCCGGGCTCCTGACCCTCACCTGGTGTCTGCTTGCCTTCACCAGGGTTCTGGTACTAAAGTAAAGACCAGATGCTTTTAACGATCCTGAGAATAGGTCAAGGGGCTGACTGCAGGGCTCTGCAGACACAACATTTAAGAACCTGCCCAGTTTCATCTACATGAAATTCTTAGTTCATTCAGGGGGCTGTGAAATCCTTGATACTCCCAGTGCCCATGTGATCATGGCACTCAAACCGGCATCCCTGCATTGGAAGGTAGAGGCTTAGTCACTGAACCACCAAGGAAGTCCCACTCCAAAATCTTTAAAAACAAAGAATGTGACCATAGCCACTTATTCCTTCATTCTCTAAAATTGATTGAGCACCTATTATATGCCAGGTCCTGAGCTGAAACTGGAGGAAACAGCACTGATCAAACAAGGTCCTTGATTTCTGAAGCTCAAAGCCTACCCTGGGTGACCCTGACCTGAAGCCACATCCCTCAGGGCGGCAGGTGCTGAAAATGCAGCACACATACCCAGCTCAGTGGCCTTCTACCCCGGGCAACTGGTAAACCAAGGTGTCAGGTACGCAGGGCTTGACTGAGTGTTCTGACTCCACCTGTCTCCTGTCCAACCTTTTGCCTGAGGAAGAATTTGTTTTACTCTGGGAAGAGAGGTGTAGCTGTGGGAAGTTCAATGCGTTCATTTATTTGTTTTGGTCTCCTTAATTCAATCTCTTTAACAAATAAAAATAAAGAGAGTGTGTTTGCGCAAATAGTGGCAGGCCCCCTCTGAGATGTTATTATTACACTTTCCAGAATTAGACTCACACCCTCACTGCTAATGGCCGAGGTGCCCGGGGCAGTGAGGAGATCACTAGGAGAGATTAGGAGCCTAAATTCCCACCCCAGCTCTGCCAGTAATTGATGCTGGAAAAGTCTTTACACCTTCCCCGGCCCCATCTTCCTCCTTCAGGAAATGAGAGGGTTGAACGTGTTTGTAAAGACTGAACTTTCACATTTACTGTCTCATTGTGCCTTCATAATATCCTGCGGGAAGGCGTTTTGATCCCTATTTTATTGATGGAGAAATTAAAGCAGAAGAGACAGAAGAGTCCAGGTGACCCAGCCAATCAGAGGTAGAGATGAGACCCGCATCCGGGCTCCTGACCCTCACCTGGTGTCTGCTTGCCTTCACCAGGGTTCTGGTACTAAAGTAAAGACCAGATGCTTTTAACGATCCTGAGAATAGGTCAAGGGGCTGACTGCAGGGCTCTGCAGACACAACATTTAAGAACCTGCCCAGTTTCATCTACATGAAATTCTTAGTTCATTCAGGGGGCTGTGAAATCCTTGATACTCCCAGTGCCCATGTGATCATGGCACTCAAACACCAACATGGGTATAGTCGCATGCCCGTGCAACATGACCAGGCAGACAACTAGATGATCCGAAAATACAGGTTTTAATTATTTTAGATTATCACTGAAACTAACATGAAAAAAAAAAAAACACTCACAGAACTGGTGGAATGACCCACCCCACATCTGAGATTCTTTCAGGCTGCCTCCATGTCGCTGAAAAACCCCTCTCAGTTCGAACATTCTTTGAGTCTCCCTGGTAACCATCTGCTGGTGGAAATGACAATTAAGCTGTTCAGCAGCCTTGTTCACTTAGTTCCCCGTTATGGCTCTGTGCCAGGGTCAAGAAGGCCTGAATTTATCCACTTGCAGCGACATGCCAAGGGAAGAGGGACCCTCCCAAAGATAGGGATGTGTCTTGAAATACTGAGTACAAGAGGCCTGAACCGGGGTGGACATCATTCATTCATCCACCACCCCCATTCACTAATCCATCATTCTTAGAACATTCACTCCTGCCTATTACAGTCCAGGTCCTCAAGTGGGAGAAGATAGGGTAGTAAAACAAAAAGTAGGTTTACCACAGTGGGTATGGTGTGCTGCTGTCAACGTAATGTAGATACACATATATACACACTTGCCAGTGGCGTTGCTGCCTCCTAGGAATTCGGGAGAGGGGTGGGAATCTGGGAGACTTACTTCTCTCTGCATCCTTTGAGTATCCTTTCGATTTGGCTTCATGTGTGTGTGCTGCCTACTCCAGAAATAAGTTTCAATGCAAACAACGCTTGGATTGCCATCCCAGTGCTCTGGTCCTCTGAGCAGGCTGACCCCTCCATGGTGGTGATGGTGTCAGAGGTAGTGGTTTGAGGGGTCAGAAGTGGCATGACCTTGTTGACCGCAGCTCCATGGCCTCCTCCAAGAGGCTGCTGACCTCAGACGGCTCTGCCCCCACCCCCCACCTCCAGCTTGATCCCGCTCCCGCAGGGGGCTGTGCCCAGGATGGAGGTAACAGGGGTAACTCTCCTGCTGTGGCCTCAAGAGACCTGTTTGTGTGGGGGCCACGTGGTAACATGTGAGTGAACATCACCCGGTACGTGTGCCTCTTTCTGTCCCCAGACAAATATTTCCCTTGGAACCATCAGGTGCTCTCCCAAGCCTGCTGTCTCGGTGAGGGCTGCTCTCAGCGGCCATGGTGTGTATCCTGCCTCATCTCCTGCCAGACCAGGCATGTGACTCCACTCATGTCCCTGCTTCTGGAGCCGCTGAGCATGGCTCAGGACTCACGGGTGGTAGATCTGGGTTCCCCATGTCCCAGTTCCTCCAGAGGCCTGGCCCCACTCTGGGATATATCAATACTTAGATTTGAGGAGACCGTGTTGATCCCTTTAGGCCAGACAGGGCGGAGGAAGACACACTGATCAGATCTCCGGGGCAGCTTCTCCAGAGTCTTTTCTCAGACAGTCCTCCCTCGGGGCCTCTCCCTCTTCCTGCCCCTGCCCTCCTCCCGCCTTCCCCGCCTCCCAGAGAACTCAATTGCACTCATCCCCAGTTCATTTTTTAAAAATCTTTGGCTGCGCTGTGAGCCTGTCAGGATCACAGGTCCCCAACCAGGGACTGAACCCACACTGCTGTGAAAGTCCTAACCACTAGTTGTTGGTGTTCAGTCGCTAAATTGTCCAGTTCTTTGTGACCCCATGGACTGCAGCGCATCAGGCTTTCCTGTCCTTCACTATCTCCTGGAGTTTGCTCAAACTCATGCTCATTGAGTTGGGGATGCCCTCTAACCATCTCACTCTCTGTTGCCCTCTTCTCCTCCTACCCTCAATCTTTCCCAGCATCAGAGTCTTCTCCAGTGAGTCAGCTCTTTGCATCAGGTGAACAAAGTATTAGAGCCTCAACTTCAGCATCAGTACTTCCAATGAATATTCAGGGTTGATTTCCTTTAGGATTGAATTTCCCTTTGTCTCAATTGTCCAAGTGGGGAAGCTGGAGCCCAGAAAGTAAAGTAGCTTCCTCCCAAGTTCACCTAACCCATAAACCTGTCAGGCTGAATTTAGCCTACGTTGGCACAGCTGGAGAAGACACTCGCCCGTCAGTCACCTCACCCCAGTGCCTCCTGAGAGGGCGCTACACCTGAGAAACGGCCTTGACTTCTGCAGCCAACAGCAGCCCAGACCATACAGAAAGAGGATGGCGCTGCTGTTCATATTAAAATGTAAAACCCTCACGCATCAGGACGCCATAAATAAAGCAAAAAGACAGGCCACTAACTGGCAGACAAGAGTAGCAGCAGACCCAGGATTAGAGCCGTCACGGATCAATAAGGACGACACAAACAAGCCAAGGAAACCCAGCCCGGGATCCAAAGGCAGTTCACAGGAGAGGAAATCCAGAAGCGCCATAAAACGATGAAAGCCTTTCAGCTCCACTGATCAGAGACATACAAATGAAAACTATGAAGGAGAGGCATTTGGCCCTTCTCAGACAGACATAAATTCCAAAGTCTGACATTGCCAGCCTGAGCCTAGATGTGGCATGGTAGAAACTAGCCAGACCTTCACATGCAAGAATGTCCATAGCCGTGTGGTTGGTATGGTGGAAAACTTGAAACAAATTTCCATTAACAAGAGAAGAGATAAATAAATTGTGATAACTACAGTGAAGAGGATTAGAACAGGGATGCTGCATCCCACAGAGCTCGGCACATTAATGAGGATAAGGTTCAAACAAAATGTTGAACGAAAACATGTTGCAGAAGGCGATGTACAATATTATATCATTTACAGAAACTTGAAAAATCTGCAAAGTGACACTTCATGTGTTTTATGAATATATACATACGTAGCATAAATATGAAACCGTGTACAGAAAGGATCTGCAGCAGCCTCAGGGGATGTGGGGGTGACTGTACGGCAGGAGGGAGCGGAATGGGCCGAGGAGTCCCAGTTTACTTGTGATGTCATGTTTCACAGTCAAGGTCCTGGGAACATGGGAGCTGTGTGTATCTGGCTCTGTGTTTTTCATGTTAGATGTTTTATAATAAGGAAAAGCCCCAGGGAGCTGGACAGTTGCTCCAGGGTCAATTGTCTCCCAGGTCACTAATTGCTGTTGGAAAATTCCATCTGAAATGTACTCCTAGTCACGGCTCCTAATTCTGTTCCTTCAGAATCCCTTGTGGAAACTCATCTATGGGTGGCATACATCTGAATTGGCTCCTGCCCTCAGCAGGCTAATTGTGCAGGCTGGCAACTGCAGAGAAGAGCCCACGCCTCCCATCCACCCCCTCCAGCGCCACCCTCCTCCAGCCCTCACCACCCCTTCCGGCCTTCTCGGCAGATGGCTGCTCACACAGCATGTTCTTTTCTGTGGAAAATCCTTAAGAAGCCCTGAGGCAAAGGAGGCTCAAAGAAATTACCGTTTGTCATTGGAGTTCTCTTTGCAAACCGTCAACCAGGCTCAGCAGTGGGATGCTCAGTGGGAGACATCCACTGTTGAGCTGCTGGTGACTCTGGATAAGCGACACAACTTCTCGGAGCCTTGATGTCTCCCCAGGTACATGGAGGGAGACATCAGCATGGAATGAGGAGCTTCGTAAACCACAGATGCGGGGGCCCCATAATCAGAATTGCCTGAGGTGGGGCCCTGGAATAGTCTTCTAGTGAATCGCCCGGTGGTGCCCAGGCCTGGGCAAGCCCAGGGATCATGAGATGCTCATTCTGGGTTGGACATCCGGGTCTGTGAGAAAATGCTAACCACAACACCTTGTTTTCTTTCCCCGCCCCCAGTGCCTTCCCGCATCCTGGTTAATCATCACCCTGAATAGTTTATGCCAAACAGGGTGCTGAGTGAGAATGAGGGAGCAGATGAGCTCCCAGAACGCAGCCCCTCTCAGCCTCCCACTCCTTAGTAACGGCAGGGAAGCTGAGAAGGAAGGCGGGAGGGGGAAGCACTTGTACCCTCCACGGGGAGGGAGGGGCTGGGATGGGGCACAGCCCATCTGCCAATTCCTGTCCCTCCGCTCCAGACCCAGCACCCAGCTCCAAGAGCAGCTCCTTCCTCTCTTCCTGAGTCCGCCCCGGTGAGGACAGGAGTCCCTGCAAACCATAGGATTCCGAACATCAAAGGCAGACCAGTGTTTTCCCAATTGCAGCCATTCACCACTGTCTTACCACCTGTACTTTTTTGTATTTTTTTCCAGGGTCAATTGTCTGGTTTGGCCATTAAGTCCATCGGCTCCTAATTCTGTTCCTTCAAAATCCCTTGTGGAAACTCATCTATGGGTGGCATACATCTGAATTGGCTCCTGCCCTCAGCAGGCTAATTGTGCAGGCTGGCAACTGCAGAGAAGAGCCCACGCCTCCCATCCACCCCCTCCAGCGCCACCCTCCTCCAGCCCTCACCACCCCTTCCGGCCTTCTCGGCAGATGGCTGCTCACACAGCATGTTCTTTTCTGTGGAAAATCCTTAAGAAGCCCTGAGGCAAAGGAGGCTCAAAGAAATTACCGTTTGTCATTGGAGTTCTCTTTGCAAACCGTCAACCAGGCTCAGCAGTGGGATGCTCAGTGGGAGACATCCACTGTTGAGCTGCTGGTGACTCTGGATAAGCGACACAACTTCTCGGAGCCTTGATGTCTCCCCAGGTACATGGAGGGAGACATCAGCATGGAATGAGGAGCTTCGTAAACCACAGATGCGGGGGCCCCATAATCAGAATTGCCTGAGGTGGGGCCCTGGAATAGTCTTCTAGTGAATCGCCCGGTGGTGCCCAGGCCTGGGCAAGCCCAGGGATCATGAGATGCTCATTCTGGGTTGGACATCCGGGTCTGTGAGAAAATGCTAACCACAACACCTTGTTTTCTTTCCCCGCCCCCAGTGCCTTCCCGCATCCTGGTTAATCATCACCCTGAATAGTTTATGCCAAACAGGGTGCTGAGTGAGAATGAGGGAGCAGATGAGCTCCCAGAACGCAGCCCCTCTCAGCCTCCCACTCCTTAGTAACGGCAGGGAAGCTGAGAAGGAAGGCGGGGAGGGGGCAAGCACTTGTACCCTCCACGGGGGAGGGAGGGGCTGGGATGGGGGCACAGCCCATCTGCCAATTCCTGTCCCTCCGCTCCAGACCCAGCACCCAGCTCCAAGAGCAGCTCCTTCCTCTCTTCCTGAGTCCGCCCCCGGTGAGGACAGGAGTCCCTGCAAACCATAGGATTCCGAACATCAAAGGCAGACCAGTGTTTTCCCAATTGCAGCCATTCACCACTGTCTTACCACCTGTACTATTATTTAATTGATACTTTCTTTTACATTGACTCACTTTTTTTTCACTTGAATGCCTACTTTAGCATCACTCTGAGCAATAATATCTGTGAAATAACAGGTTTGATGTGCTAGTTGTTTTTTTTTTTTTTTTTGTCTAATACACTTGAAAATAAATACATAATGATTTCCATTTTAAAATGTCCATCTATTTCTCTCCACTTTCCAGAAACATCGAACTGGCCTGTCCCTATTGTTTGACACAGATGCAACCTGAGATGTAGGGAGAGGTGGCATTTGCCACTGTTCACACCATTGGGTGGAACTTTATATCCCCATGGGCATCCACACTGGAGAGACTGCACCCTGGTGACCTTGACCTTTAGAGAGACCTTCCTTTGGTAGTACACTGCCCCCTCCTGGCCGGTCCTTCTGTCATGTGGCTCCACCTGGAAGGAGCAGCTCAGAGGGGGGCCCTAGCTGCAGATAACGATGCTGAAATGAAGCTGGGATAGTCAGGGAAGGCATCACTGAGGAGGTGGTATTTGCATATGGCTTTAAGGATGACAGACTGGGATGGACTTCAATGCCTATTAGAAAACTGTGACTGGATCCCATGGTCAGTGGTTCATCTGGGGGAGGTTTGGTAAGCAGAGGAGTAGTGTAATGCCAAATGCAGTATGAGGAACAGACAGGGGAGGGGGATTTTCCTGGTGGTCCAGTGGCTAAGATTCTGTGCTCCCAATGCAAGGGGCCTGGGTTTGATCCCAGGCCAGGGGAAATAGATCTCCTGTGCCACACCTAAGATCTCTGGTGCAGCCAAACAAATAAACACTGTCTTAAAAAATAAAAGAACAGGGGAGAAGAGCATGAAAGCAGAGGCTGCCAGAGGGCGGAGCCTTGTGGCAGCGGTCCAAGCCAGGAGGCGCCGGGCCAGCCTCTGCCAGATCCCTCTGGGACCTCTCTGTGTCAGTCCCTACCTGCGGGCCTGTTCCTTTATGGGCAAGAAGAGACAACTGGGTTTCCACGCTCTCCAAGGATCCTTCCAGCTCGGAGAAATAAAACCACATAAATAAGATATTATGCCAACGAGTCCGCCCCGGTGAGGACAGGAGTCCCTGCAAACCATAGGATTCCGAACATCAAAGGCAGACCAGTGTTTTCCCAATTGCAGCCATTCACCACTGTCTTACCACCTGTACTATTATTTAATTGATACTTTCTTTTACATTGACTCACTTTTTTTTCACTTGAATGCCTACTTTAGCATCACTCTGAGCAATAATATCTGTGAAATAACAGGTTTGATGTGCTAGTTGTTTTTTTTTTTTTTTTTTGTCTAATACACTTGAAAATAAATACATAATGATTTCCATTTTAAAATGTCCATCTATTTCTCTCCACTTTCCAGAAACATCGAACTGGCCTGTCCCTATTGTTTGACACAGATGCAACCTGAGATGTAGGGAGAGGTGGCATTTGCCACTGTTCACACCATTGGGTGGAACTTTATATCCCCATGGGCATCCACACTGGAGAGACTGCACCCTGGTGACCTTGACCTTTAGAGAGACCTTCCTTTGGTAGTACACTGCCCCCTCCTGGCCGGTCCTTCTGTCATGTGGCTCCACCTGGAAGGAGCAGCTCAGAGGGGGGCCCTAGCTGCAGATAACGATGCTGAAATGAAGCTGGGATAGTCAGGGAAGGCATCACTGAGGAGGTGGTATTTGCATATGGCTTTAAGGATGACAGACTGGGATGGACTTCAATGCCTATTAGAAAACTGTGACTGGATCCCATGGTCAGTGGTTCATCTGGGGGAGGTTTGGTAAGCAGAGGAGTAGTGTAATGCCAAATGCAGTATGAGGAACAGACAGGGGAGGGGGATTTTCCTGGTGGTCCAGTGGCTAAGATTCTGTGCTCCCAATGCAAGGGGCCTGGGTTTGATCCCAGGCCAGGGAACTAGATCTCCTGTGCCACACCTAAGATCTCTGGTGCAGCCAAACAAATAAACACTGTCTTAAAAAATAAAAGAACAGGGGAGAAGAGCATGAAAGCAGAGGCTGCCAGAGGGCGGAGCCTTGTGGCAGCGGTCCAAGCCAGGAGGCGCCGGGCCAGCCTCTGCCAGATCCCTCTGGGACCTCTCTGTGTCAGTCCCTACCTGCGGGCCTGTTCCTTTATGGGCAAGAAGAGACAACTGGGTTTCCACGCTCTCCAAGGATCCTTCCAGCTCGGAGAAATAAAACCACATAAATAAGATATTATGCCAACAAGACTGTGGATTGTTACAACCCTTTGGGCAGTTAATCCGGCTTTAGCTATTAAACCCATGCATCTCCTTTGGCCCACTTTTGATTCCATCCTCCAAAAATTAAAGCTCCAGTCTTTCTGGATGTATTTACAAGGCTGTCTTGAGTGGCACTGCTGTATTAGCCGAGTCACTAGAAGGCACTAAACTGTGTCATGCTGTCTGTCTCCTGCCTCTGTCTGTCAGCACCTCCACGGGGCTGGCTAGGGCACGCTGGCAGCTGGAGCCAGTCCAGACTGTGCCCCTCACTGGCAGTGTGGCCCAGGCCTTGACCTCACGGACCCTGTTTCCTCACCTGTAGTCAGGACTGACAGGGACTTCCTTGGTGGTCCAGTGGTTAGGACTCCACCTTTCCACTGCAGGGGGTGCTGCAAGGAAGGACCTGAGGGGACTGTCACCAGGTCCCTGAGACTGGGTGGAGGAGGAAGGAGCTGGATGTAGGGAACGTTATTCAGCCTCTCTGTACACAGGTGCCGAATCAAATCTCAGAGAGTTTTGGGTGAAGTAGGAACGGATAGCTTTATCACTTTGCCAAGCAAGGGGAGACACACTGAGTTTGTCTCGAAAAACTATGTATCCCAACCTAGAAGTGGTTTTTTTTTTGGCCTTGCCACTTGGCATGTAGAATCTTAGCTCTGTGACCAGGGATCAAACTCACATCCCCTGCTTTTGAAGTACAGAGTTTAAACCACTGGACCACCAGGAAAGTCACCAACCTGGGAGCAGGGGATGAAGGTTTTATAATGGTGGTTCAAAGGTGAGGTCTCTGATACAATTAAGGTGTGGGCGGGGCTTGCACTCCCTCTGTCTCAAGCCTCCTAATCTTTTTTATTAACTTTTTTTTTCCGACCACTTCTATTGATCTTTCATTCAACTATCTTTTTTTGTTGTTGCTGTTCTTTGGCCTGTATGGGCTTCTCATCGCAGTGGCCACTCTGCACTTCAGAACTCCAGCTTGGTAGTTGGACACATCAGTCCAGCCGCTCCGCAGCACGCAGGATCTTCCCAGGCCAGGGATCGAACTGGCGCCCCTTGCACTGCAAGGCAGTGTCCTTACCCACTGGACCATCAGGGAAGCCCAAGCCTCCTAATCTTGATGAGTTTCTCTGATCTCTTTAATCTTGCCCCAGGTGATTTTTGGCTACTTCTCCTAAATTGGCAAATCCGCTTTGAAACTCAAGGAAGGTCTAGGAAGCTGAAGCTGAAGTCTTGCCTCCAAAAATTAAAGTGCCATGTATTTACAAGGCTTCGAGTGGCACTGCTGATTAGCCGAGTCACTAGAAGGCACTAAACTGTGTCATGCTGTCTGTCTCCTGCCTCTGTCTGTCAGCACCTCCACGGGGCTGGCTAGGGCACGCTGGCAGCTGGAGCCAGTCCAGACTGTGCCCCTCACTGGCAGTGTGGCCCAGGCCTTGACCTCACGGACCCTGTTTCCTCACCTGTAGTCAGGACTGACAGGGACTTCCTTGGTGGTCCAGTGGTTAGGACTCCACCTTTCCACTGCAGGGGGTGCTGCAAGGAAGGACCTGAGGGGACTGTCACCAGGTCCCTGAGACTGGGTGGAGGAGGAAGGAGCTGGATGTAGGGAACGTTATTCAGCCTCTCTGTACACAGGTGCCGAATCAAATCTCAGAGAGTTTTGGGTGAAGTAGGAACGGATAGCTTTATCACTTTGCCAAGCAAGGGGAGACACACTGAGTTTGTCTCGAAAAACTATGTATCCCAACCTAGAAGTGGTTTTTTTTTTGGCCTTGCCACTTGGCATGTAGAATCTTAGCTCTGTGACCAGGGATCAAACTCACATCCCCTGCTTTTGAAGTACAGAGTTTAAACCACTGGACCACCAGGAAAGTCACCAACCTGGGAGCAGGGGATGAAGGTTTTATAATGGTGGTTCAAAGGTGAGGTCTCTGATACAATTAAGGTGTGGGCGGGGCTTGCACTCCCTCTGTCTCAAGCCTCCTAATCTTTTTTATTAACTTTTTTTTTCCGACCACTTCTATTGATCTTTCATTCAACTATCTTTTTTTGTTGTTGCTGTTCTTTGGCCTGTATGGGCTTCTCATCGCAGTGGCCACTCTGCACTTCAGAACTCCAGCTTGGTAGTTGGACACATCAGTCCAGCCGCTCCGCAGCACGCAGGATCTTCCCAGGCCAGGGATCGAACTGGCGCCCCTTGCACTGCAAGGCAGTGTCCTTACCCACTGGACCATCAGGGAAGCCCAAGCCTCCTAATCTTGATGAGTTTCTCTGATCTCTTTAATCTTGCCCCAGGTGATTTTTGGCTACTTCTCCCTAAATTGGCAAATCCGCCCTTTGAAACTCAAGGAAGGTCTAGGAAGCTGAAGCTGAAGTCTTGCCTACATGAAATAGAGGATGAAAGGACCTCCATGCCTGGGAGCCCCTCGGAGCGCCGGTGTCAGGAAGTAGGCTGGGTCTACAGCCATACCACCCTGAGTATGCCCAACCTTGTCTGATCTCAAAAGCTAAACAGGGCTGGGCCTGGCTGAATGGGAAGAAGTGGGCTGGGAATGGATGAGAGAGATGAACTCAGTCTTTCTATATCTATAAATTGTTTGACTTGTTACTTCAGTAATAACTTTTCAATCTTTTTTTGCCTCTTTTTCTGCTCAATCTATTATAACCTTTAAAATCTCCAATGAGACTGAAGAAAAAAAGAAACAGAGAAACTGTCATCCCAGGAGGGAGAAGAAAGCTGTCAGAAACCAGCTGACCCAAGTGACTTGGCCCAGGGAGAATGCACAGTCTCAGTGGATGAAGGGGATGACTTTGGGTGCTGGGAGCAAAGGCAGCCTTCCTACGTGGGATCTCTCTTGAGAGGGCTTGTGTTGGAAGGGGTTTAGTCCAATTTCTCCAAAGAAGGAAAGAAAATTTGAAGATCAGAGAGAGCAAGAGACTAGCCTAAGGTCACGCAGGAGCACCAGGTCAAAAAAGCAGTTTCCTGACTCCTGGCTAAGTACCCTCTCCCCTATATCAAGTTACCTCCCACCTCTGTGCAGGACCCACTACTGCTGGGAAAATAAGGGGATTGAGCCCTAGCTGCTTAGCGTCCTTCTTTTCTATTGACAGTCCTTCCTTCACTCACTTCCTGAATGCACTGTTCAGGCACTCAAGACTGAAAACTTTTAAAGGATTGAGCCCTACTTTGGCCTGTATGGGCTTCTCATCGCAGTGGCCACTCTCCCAAACCCTGGGATGACACATCAGTCCAGCCGCTCCGCAGCACGCAGGATCTTCCCAGGCCAGGGATCGAACTGGCGCCCCTTGCACTGCAAGGCAGTGTCCTTACCCACTGGACCATCAGGGAAGCCCAAGCCTCCTAATCTTGATGAGTTTCTCTGATCTCTTTAATCTTGCCCCAGGTGATTTTTGGCTACTTCTCCCTAAATTGGCAAATCCGCCCTTTGAAACTCAAGGAAGGTCTAGGAAGCTGAAGCTGAAGTCTTGCCTACATGAAATAGAGGATGAAAGGACCTCCATGCCTGGGAGCCCCTCGGAGCGCCGGTGTCAGGAAGTAGGCTGGGTCTACAGCCATACCACCCTGAGTATGCCCAACCTTGTCTGATCTCAAAAGCTAAACAGGGCTGGGCCTGGCTGAATGGGAAGAAGTGGGCTGGGAATGGATGAGAGAGATGAACTCAGTCTTTCTATATCTATAAATTGTTTGACTTGTTACTTCAGTAATAACTTTTCAATCTTTTTTTGCCTCTTTTTCTGCTCAATCTATTATAACCTTTAAAATCTCCAATGAGACTGAAGAAAAAAAGAAACAGAGAAACTGTCATCCCAGGAGGGAGAAGAAAGCTGTCAGAAACCAGCTGACCCAAGTGACTTGGCCCAGGGAGAATGCACAGTCTCAGTGGATGAAGGGGATGACTTTGGGTGCTGGGAGCAAAGGCAGCCTTCCTCGTGGGATCTCTCTTGAGAGGGCTTGTGTTGGAAGGGGTTTAGTCCAATTTCTCCAAAGAAGGAAAGAAAATTTGAAGATCAGAGAGAGCAAGAGACTAGCCTAAGGTCACGCAGGAGCACCAGGTCAAAAAAGCAGTTTCCTGACTCCTGGCTAAGTACCCTCTCCCCTATATCAAGTTACCTCCCACCTCTGTGCAGGACCCACTACTGCTGGGAAAATAAGGGGATTGAGCCCTAGCTGCTTAGCGTCCTTCTTTTCTATTGACAGTCCTTCCTTCACTCACTTCCTGAATGCACTGTTCAGGCAGTCAAGACTGACTAAGGCATACTGTTTACCAGAGAGATGCTCACAGTCGAGTGGCCCTGGAAGCTTCTGGCTTCTAACACTAACAAAGACCTTTTTCTCTAAGTGGTAGAAAAATGCTCTGAGGCTGGTTTTGTGTGTGTTTTGTTTTGTTGCTGTTGTTGTTGTTGTTTTTAATGCAATGTTTTGTTTGTTGCTGTCTTAATCGTTGCCATGTTATAGTTGATCAGTTTTATGTTTTGACTTTATGCCTGGGCCCCAAGGCAATTCAGCGAAGGGTATGATCTGGAAAATCAAGGAAATAAAGAAATGGTCCACAGAAGAGGCAGCCTCTCAGGAGCCAAGGACAAAGCATAAGTGCCTAAAATGAATTTTATTAGGAACAAAACAAAAACAAATGACCTGTGGCCAGACAAAAGGTATTGAATGGCCCTGGTTTGTTTTTGTTTCATGTAATACCAATTCTCCATTTCTCCCGAGGTCATGCAAGGACAGAAGACCCAGTTCCTTCTCCACTGCTTTCCAGAAGCCTCCCACATTTCCTCCTCTAGACCTGTACTCGCCATGTGTCCCGGGTCTGCCCTCCTCTCTTCCTCAGGAGGCAGGCTGCAAATACCCTTGAGCTGGTCAGTATTTATGGACTGGGGTTGGGGATGATGCAGCCAACAAGAAGACTGCCAGGCTGCCCTCAAGTCGTTTACACTCTCTGCAGGCAGACATTCTTAACTGGGGCCATGGTGCCTCGAGGGGCTGAAACTGGTTCTTGGAAGGGTTAAAAAAAAACTTTTGATCTTCAAAATGATTTACATGCTTATCACCCTGTTCACCATCTCAGTGAGTAACTCCACAGCCACCCAGCCAATAGCCAGGGCATCGTCTGTCATCAATTCCAGTTGTCAGCCCTCTCTGAGCTCAGGTTCCTGGTTAGTGACCTTGAGGCCACCCAGTCCACAAAGGCTTCCACTCTCTCCCTGAAAATGGACTCCATCTGTCTTCATTTCCCTCCTTGCCCAGCCTAGGCCCCTGGGCACAAAGGTTGGGTACCTCTTTCACCTACACTTTAGACCCTATGCCCTTTTCTCCACCTGTTTGGCAAGCCCCAGGCCTGGATAAACCCACCAAGCACTTTCTCCCACTTGCACGTGGGTAGGTGAGCCACCGCGGGGAAATCCCCCAGCCAACAGGACAGGACACACTGGGTTGTCAACACTGTGAGGCATTTGGAATTCTGTGGGCAAGTTTGCTCCTCGGAAGGCACACTCTCCTCCCTCCTTCAAACGCCTCACCACCTCTTCCTCGCTCTTAGCAGACCTTGCCTCCCACTTTGCAGAAAAAAATAGAAGCTGAAGATGAAATCTCCCTTAACATCCCACCACAAACCTACATCTGCATCTGCACCCGTCCTTTCTTTGTTCCCTCTTTGGGTTCTAGAGAAGTCATCCCTCCTCCTTGCAGAGACCAGCCCCTCCACCTACGCGCCTGATCCCGTCCCCTGGCACATGCTCAGAAACATTGCTCACTGAGTATCCCCTCTCTTTCCCACACACTTAATTAATCCCTCCCCTTGATCTGCCATCAGCCTGAAAACAAACTCAGGTCTCTTCCACCTTCTATCACACACACACCCCCAACGCACGCATGGACGCTGTCACAACATCTCTCTCCTCCCCTCATACAAACACTTTTCAAAAGACCCCCTGCATCCCTCACCCCACCTTTACTCATCAGACCCCTGCCCTCTGACCCTCTCCACCACTTCACAGAAGGAGTTCCCTAAAGTCACCGACAGTCCCGATGTCTGCCGTTAGCTGAAGCCTCTGGTTCCATTCTCCTCCTTCAGATCCCTGGAGCACTCTCCTTTGACTCCTCCCACTTTCCTGAACCGCTCAGCTTACTTCCCTACACACACGCTCCTGAATTTTCTTCCACTTCTCTGGTACCCCTTCTCAGCCTTTTCTGGCATACCATCATTCGTGCGGGTGTGTGTGAGTGTGTTGCACAGTTCCATCCAGGGCGCCTTCTCTTCTCTCTGGGCAGTCCAGCCGTCATTCCTGGTTAGTGACCTTGAGGCCACCCAGTCCACAAAGGCTTCCACTCTCTCCCTGAAAATGGACTCCATCTGTCTTCATTTCCCTCCTTGCCCAGCCTAGGCCCCTGGGCACAAGGTTGGGTACCTCTTTCACCTACACTTTAGACCCTATGCCCTTTTCTCCACCTGTTTGGCAAGCCCCAGGCCTGGATAAACCCACCAAGCACTTTCTCCCACTTGCACGTGGGTAGGTGAGCCACCGCGGGGAAATCCCCCAGCCAACAGGACAGGACACACTGGGTTGTCAACACTGTGAGGCATTTGGAATTCTGTGGGCAAGTTTGCTCCTCGGAAGGCACACTCTCCTCCCTCCTTCAAACGCCTCACCACCTCTTCCTCGCTCTTAGCAGACCTTGCCTCCCACTTTGCAGAAAAAAATAGAAGCTGAAGATGAAATCTCCCTTAACATCCCACCACAAACCTACATCTGCATCTGCACCCGTCCTTTCTTTGTTCCCTCTTTGGGTTCTAGAGAAGTCATCCCTCCTCCTTGCAGAGACCAGCCCCTCCACCTACGCGCCTGATCCCGTCCCCTGGCACATGCTCAGAAACATTGCTCACTGAGTATCCCCTCTCTTTCCCACACACTTAATTAATCCCTCCCCTTGATCTGCCATCAGCCTGAAAACAAACTCAGGTCTCTTCCACCTTCTATCACACACACACCCCCAACGCACGCATGGACGCTGTCACAACATCTCTCTCCTCCCCTCATACAAACACTTTTCAAAAGACCCCCTGCATCCCTCACCCCACCTTTACTCATCAGACCCCTGCCCTCTGACCCTCTCCACCACTTCACAGAAGGAGTTCCCTAAAGTCACCGACAGTCCCGATGTCTGCCGTTAGCTGAAGCCTCTGGTTCCATTCTCCTCCTTCAGATCCCTGGAGCACTCTCCTTTGACTCCTCCCACTTTCCTGAACCGCTCAGCTTACTTCCCTACACACACGCTCCTGAATTTTCTTCCACTTCTCTGGTACCCCTTCTCAGCCTTTTCTGGCATACCATCATTCGTGCGGGGTGTGTGTGAGTGTGTTGCACAGTTCCATCCAGGAGCGCCTTCTCTTCTCTCTGGGCAGTCCAGCCGTCATCCACAGCCATGTGATCATCGGCCCTCTGACAACTTCCCACCCTCATGCATGTCCCTACTCAACCTCTACATTCAGGGTCCCAAAGCCCTTTCAAGCTCAACACACCTAAAGCAGAACTCTCACCATTCCTGTCCCCCTCCATCCCCTCCCTCGCCCAGCACCCCATCCCAGTTCATCTCCAGTTTTTCTCATCTCAGTGAAAACCACTGCCTGCCTGTTTGCATGGAAACCTCAGAGTTCATCCTGATGCTCCCTCTCCCATCCCCTCCGTTCCTACACATCTCCATGATGATTTCACTTCCTGATAACTGGAACCGTCCACAGCTCTCCAACTGCTTTGCCCCCAGCACCGACCTGTGATAGTCTCCCTGGGTGCCTGCCTGCCCTCCCAACCTTAACTCATCATCCTGCAGCTATTCGTACACACACAACTCCACCGTCTATGAGGCATTCACAGGGTCACCTTAAAAGGCAAATATCAGCCCATCTTTCTTGGGCATACACTGTCCGCGGCTTCCTATACCTCTGAAGATGAAGAGAAAGATCCTTAACATGGAATCTGCCTCTGTCCACCTTCCACTTTCCTCAGTTCCCTTGCTCTCCCTTTAGGCCCTGTTATAAAGGCCTTTTCTCACTTCTCTTAGCGGTATCTGCTGCCTCAGGCCCTTTGACAGGCTCTTTCTTCTGCCTGAGATTCTCCCCCTATGTTATCTTCCCCTGCTCATAGTTCAGATGTCCTCACGAAGACCACTTTCTCAGGGAATCCCTCCCTGACCCCCAAGAAGAGACAGATCTCGTCCTCCTGTCAAATGATTCCACAGTAATGGCTAACACACATGCGCGGGACTATTCTTTGGAGCTTTTCTGTGCATTACTGCTTAGAACTCATTTACTCCTCATGGCAACCCTCTCAGGTAGAAATTATCTCTATCTTATGGGTGAAGAAACTGAAGCACCAAGAAGTTAGGTAACATACTCAAGGTCACCTAGCTAACAAGAGGCAAAGCAGGAGTCCTGGGCGGCATAACTTAAGCATAGTTTTTAAACACTTTGTTCTTCTTTAAGGAAAAAGCAGTATCATTTTCCTTTCTGCACTTACTCACCGCTTGTAACAATGTATGTGTATGACTGTCTAGCTTATGTCGCCCCATTAGACTACAAGCTCTCTTGGTGCACAGACAGTTTTATCCCCAATCGTAGGTTGATTAATATTTGCTGAATAGCTGCATGTAGATTTGTCTTCTCCCTCTTCCTCACTCACCACATTCTATCGGTCACCTGCTCCGGTCCCTGTTTCTTCCTGGAGCAGCTGTTCCTAAGCCTAGGATGTTCAGGTATGTGCTTACCTGTGCCTAAACTGGATGGAAAATGTTACGTGTTCAAACGTTTTTGAAATTTTCAAAACGTTTTCAAGTTTTGAAAACCTGCAAAATTTTCTACAGCAAACATTAGGTGGGTCTTGTTATCTCCAGTTGCTCAATGGATCCCTGAAGTTAAGAACAGCTGATTTGGAACTTCCCCGATGGTCCAGTGGTTAAGAATTCGCCTGCCAATGCAGGAAACATGAATTGGATCCCTGGTCTGGGAAGATCCCAGATGCCATTGAGCAACTAAGCCCATGCACCAACATCTACTGAGCCGACACTCTAGATCCTTCATGCTCGAACTACTGAAGCGAGGTAGCCTAGCGCCCACGATCCACAAGAAGAGAAGCCATCACGGCAGTAAGCCTACACACTACAACTAGAAAAGGGCTGCAACATCTAGAGAAAGGCTGCAAGTGGCAATGGAGACCCAGCACAACCACATAAACAAGTGCAATTTTAAAAAAAAAAACACGAAAACAGTTTTTTTCCACTTTCTCAGGGAATCCTCCTGACCCCCAAGAAGAGACAGATCTCGTCCTCCTGTCAAATGATTCCACAGTAATGGCTAACACACATACTATCTTTGGAGCTTTTCTGTGCATTACTGCTTAGAACTCATTTACTCCTCATGGCAACCCTCTCAGGTAGAAATTATCTCTATCTTATGGGTGAAGAAACTGAAGCACCAAGAAGTTAGGTAACATACTCAAGGTCACCTAGCTAACAAGAGGCAAAGCAGGAGTCCTGGGCGGCATAACTTAAGCATAGTTTTTAAACACTTTGTTCTTCTTTAAGGAAAAAGCAGTATCATTTTCCTTTCTGCACTTACTCACCGCTTGTAACAATGTATGTGTATGACTGTCTAGCTTATGTCGCCCCATTAGACTACAAGCTCTCTTGGTGCACAGACAGTTTTATCCCCAATCGTAGGTTGATTAATATTTGCTGAATAGCTGCATGTAGATTTGTCTTCTCCCTCTTCCTCACTCACCACATTCTATCGGTCACCTGCTCCGGTCCCTGTTTCTTCCTGGAGCAGCTGTTCCTAAGCCTAGGATGTTCAGGTATGTGCTTACCTGTGCCTAAACTGGATGGAAAATGTTACGTGTTCAAACGTTTTTGAAATTTTCAAAACGTTTTCAAGTTTTGAAAACCTGCAAAATTTTCTACAGCAAACATTAGGTGGGTCTTGTTATCTCCAGTTGCTCAATGGATCCCTGAAGTTAAGAACAGCTGATTTGGAACTTCCCTGATGGTCCAGTGGTTAAGAATTCGCCTGCCAATGCAGGAAACATGAATTGGATCCCTGGTCTGGGAAGATCCCAGATGCCATTGAGCAACTAAGCCCATGCACCAACATCTACTGAGCCGACACTCTAGATCCTTCATGCTCCAACTACTGAAGCCCGAGAGTAGCCTAGCGCCCACGATCCACAAGAAGAGAAGCCATCACGGCAGTAAGCCTACACACTACAACTAGAAAAGGGCTGCAACATCTAGAGAAAGGCTGCAAGTGGCAATGGAGACCCAGCACAACCACATAAACAAGTGCAATTTAAATATATATAAAAAGAAAAAAGGAACAGCGGATTCAAATACTCCCCAGCCTAGTTCACCCTCTCTCTTCCAATTTCCCCTCCACAAGTACAACACCTCACAACCAGTTTTGTTCTCCACAGATCCATCCTTTGTGCTTTGGTCATAGCATTTTTTATTATTAGGGGGCAGGGGGCTGTGCCAGGTCTTAGTTATGGAACAAAGGATCTTCAGTCTTTGTTGTGGGATGTGGACTATTTAGTTATAGTATGAAACTCTTACCTATGGCATGTTGGATCTAGCTCCCTGACCAAGAATCGAGCCCAAGCCTCCTGCATGGGGAGTGCAGAGTCTTATCCACTGGACCACCAGGGAAGTCCCTATAGCAATCTTTTAAAAACAAAATCCAGATCACACTCCTGCAAAGAACCAGTTAGGGACTATCTGTTGCCCTTGGAGCAAAGTGTGAACTTTGGCTGGGAGGAGGGAGTGTTACAGGCCCTGTTAATTCGTCCATCCTTTTGTGCCCTCACTTGTTCCTTCAACCCTCCAACTCTGAAGTCCAGCATCACAAACTGCAGTTTTAATGTTTGGGTTTCCCAGCCTGTACCAGGGTGGTCTTTCCTGTCTATATTCATGCATTGCCCTCTGCCTGGAATGCCAGCCCTCTCCTCTGCACCTGAAAACACCTACTCTATCTTTAAGCCTCAGCTTACATATCTCCTTGGGTTTAGAGGCCGCTTCTTTCTCGCTTGTCCCAGACAACGCACAGAAGACGCTGAACCACAGTTGCTTGGTTACTGCCTCTCTCTTCCCTGTGAGCTTTGAGGGCAACTGCCATATCTTATTCATCCCACAATCCTAACCTAGCGTTTGCGGGAGGTATAGAGCTCAATAACTATTCAATGAATGAATGAACGATGACAAAGGGTACCGGTTCATGTGTTCTAAAAAAAAATGTGTGAAATGATTAAATGAGTGGGTAAGTGGAAGTTCGACTCTAAAGAAAACTGGAGATTATGATGTTCAGAGATGAGTGAAACCCGACCGCAGCAGTCACCCAGCTAAGAGAAAGGCAAATCCCTTCAAGCAGCGAGTTTGAAGGATTTAAGACAGATTTAAATATATATAAAGAAAAAGGAACAGCGGATTCAAATACTCCCAGCCTAGTTCACCCTCTCTCTTCCAATTTCCCCTCCACAAGTACAACACCTCACAACCAGTTTTGTTCTCCACAGATCCATCCTTTGTGCTTTGGTCATAGCATTTTTTATTATTAGGGGGCAGGGGGCTGTGCCAGGTCTTAGTTATGGAACAAAGGATCTTCAGTCTTTGTTGTGGGATGTGGACTATTTAGTTATAGTATGAAACTCTTACCTATGGCATGTTGGATCTAGCTCCCTGACCAAGAATCGAGCCCAAGCCTCCTGCATGGGGAGTGCAGAGTCTTATCCACTGGACCACCAGGGAAGTCCCTATAGCAATCTTTTAAAAACAAAATCCAGATCACACTCCTGCAAAGAACCAGTTAGGGACTATCTGTTGCCCTTGGAGCAAAGTGTGAACTTTGGCTGGGAGGAGGGAGTGTTACAGGCCCTGTTAATTCGTCCATCCTTTTGTGCCCTCACTTGTTCCTTCAACCCTCCAACTCTGAAGTCCAGCATCACAAACTGCAGTTTTAATGTTTGGGTTTCCCAGCCTGTACCAGGGTGGTCTTTCCTGTCTATATTCATGCATTGCCCTCTGCCTGGAATGCCAGCCCTCTCCTCTGCACCTGAAAACACCTACTCTATCTTTAAGCCTCAGCTTACATATCTCCTTGGGTTTAGAGGCCGCTTCTTTCTCGCTTGTCCCAGACAACGCACAGAAGACGCTGAACCACAGTTGCTTGGTTACTGCCTCTCTCTTCCCTGTGAGCTTTGAGGGCAACTGCCATATCTTATTCATCCCACAATCCTAACCTAGCGTTTGCGGGAGGTATAGAGCTCAATAACTATTCAATGAATGAATGAACGATGACAAAGGGTACCGGTTCATGTGTTCTAAAAAAAAATGTGTGAAATGATTAAATGAGTGGGTAAGTGGAAGTTCGACTCTAAAGAAAACTGGAGATTATGATGTTCAGAGATGAGTGAAACCCGACCGCAGCAGTCACCCAGCTAAGAGAAAGGCAAATCCCTTCAAGCAGCGAGTTTGAAGGATTTAAGACAGATTTGAACCTTAGCCGGCTCAGGGGGCGTGTTCGGGCACGACTCTCGCCCTCCTGGCCAATAGGAGGTCTCACTGCCTCCCGTGCCTCCGCCCCTCTCACCCGCCGGGGCGGGGCCGGCCACCTTCGGAGATTAGACTACGCGTCCCGGCGTGCTGCGCGGCAGGCGGAGGAGGAGCCGGAAGCGGGGCCGCGAGGTCTAAGGGCACGAGGGAAGTGGCGGGCGGGGACTGAGGGGGGCGTGCAGGTGAACGGACAGACCCGGGGTCGCGGGCATGGCAGAGGCCAGGAAGCGGCGGGAGCTGCTTCCCCTGATCTACCAGCATCTGCTGCAGGCGGGCTATGTGCGCGCGGCGCGGGAAGTGAAGGAGCAGAGCGGCCAGGTAAGCGTGCGCGGGCCGTGTGTGAGGGCCGCGTGCAGCATCTAGAGAGAGGCGGCCCGCGCCACCTCCTCAGGCGGCCTGGCGGGCTCCCAGAGCCGGATCCCGCTGTGCTCTAGGACGCGTCCAGGGGTGCCCAAGGGGCCGCAGCCTCTGCCCCCACCTCTGTGGCTCCCAGTTCCGCTGGGCCTCAGTTTCCTTTTCTGTTCAGTGGGCGGGCAGGGACGTGAGCTCGGATGCTCAGAGCTTTATAATTCCCGCGCCCCTTACCTCCACCCTCTTCCGGGAGCGGCAGTTTAAAGTTTTCAAGTCTCGGGCCACGTGGCTTGGCTCGGCCCCCTAGGGCGAAGAAGGTTGCTGGGAGTCAGGAGTGGATTGCGACCAGCTCTGGAGGGGCGAAAGAGCGCCAAGAGAAGGGGCCTAATTGAGCCGGAGCTCTTACCAGCCCTTCTGTACGGATTGGGATTTGCTTACTTAAGTTGAGACTCGTGAGCTGGTAGACTAGTGAGCAATAACTATTCAATGAATGAATGAACGATGACAAAGGGTACCGGTTCATGTGTTCTAAAAAAATGTGTGAAATGATTAAATGAGTGGGTAAGTGGAAGTTCGACTCTAAAGAAAACTGGAGATTATGATGTTCAGAGATGAGTGAAACCCGACCGCAGCAGTCACCCAGCTAAGAGAAAGGCAAATCCCTTCAAGCAGCGAGTTTGAAGGATTTAAGACAGATTTGAACCTTAGCCGGCTCAGGGGGCGTGTTCGGGCACGACTCTCGCCCTCCTGGCCAATAGGAGGTCTCACTGCCTCCCGTGCCTCCGCCCCTCTCACCCGCCGGGGCGGGGCCGGCCACCTTCGGAGATTAGACTACGCGTCCCGGCGTGCTGCGCGGCAGGCGGAGGAGGAGCCGGAAGCGGGGCCGCGAGGTCTAAGGGCACGAGGGAAGTGGCGGGCGGGGACTGAGGGGGGCGTGCAGGTGAACGGACAGACCCGGGGTCGCGGGCATGGCAGAGGCCAGGAAGCGGCGGGAGCTGCTTCCCCTGATCTACCAGCATCTGCTGCAGGCGGGCTATGTGCGCGCGGCGCGGGAAGTGAAGGAGCAGAGCGGCCAGGTAAGCGTGCGCGGGCCGTGTGTGAGGGCCGCGTGCAGCATCTAGAGAGAGGCGGCCCGCGCCACCTCCTCAGGCGGCCTGGCGGGCTCCCAGAGCCGGATCCCGCTGTGCTCTAGGACGCGTCCAGGGGTGCCCAAGGGGCCGCAGCCTCTGCCCCGCACCTCTGTGGCTCCCAGTTCCGCTGGGCCTCAGTTTCCTTTTCTGTTCAGTGGGCGGGCAGGGACGTGAGCTCGGATGCTCAGAGCTTTATAATTCCCGCGCCCCTTACCTCCACCCTCTTCCGGGAGCGGCAGTTTAAAGTTTTCAAGTCTCGGGCCACGTGGCTTGGCTCGGCCCCCTAGGGCGAAGAAGGTTGCTGGGAGTCAGGAGTGGATTGCGACCAGCTCTGGAGGGGCGAAAGAGCGCCAAGAGAAGGGGCTACTTAATTGAGCCGGAGCTCTTACCAGCCCTTCTGTACGGATTGGGATTTGAACTCGTGGTGTAGTCATGTCTTACTTTATCTGTTCCTCCGGCAGCTGTTAATCTGGCGGTGAGGGTGCTGGTGATAGACTAGTGAGCATGGTCCCCTGGCTCACTGTTTATAGAGTTTACAGGCTCAGTCGGGTGGGGGAGATTGACATAAATCAAAGAACCACAAAAGTAACTGTATGAAGTGCCAAGTATGAGAGGCACAAGGCACAGGTGCCAAGTATGGCAGGTCGCCTTCCTCAGGGATACCGAGGACTGCTTTCCTGAGGAAGTGCATGTACTTTGAGATCTGAGAGAAGGGAGGTGGATGTTCCAAGCGAAGATGCAAACTGTTGCATGTGTACTGGCTTCCAGAAAGTTTTTTGCGATTGACATGTGGAGTACAAGGGTGACAGAGATCTCTGGGTAGTCAGGAACAGGGAGCAGTCTTATTCTGGTTTTGAAGAAAAGCCATAAGACACTGGAAGGTTTAAGCTGGTGTGGTAGCCGTTGACTCGATTAGTCCCTTTGACTGTGGTGTGGGCTCTGGTCATGATGCTTGCTCTCAGGACCTCCTAGAGAGACTAAAGGATGACAGACAAGACATTACCTGTGTTTTTCCCAGTCTTTGGACCTCAGTAGCCCTTCTTACTTCAGTTATATCACTTAGCAGCTACAGGGAATGAAAGAGAGGACCCTTCTTTGACGCATTTGCCTAGACAAAAGAATCCTGCCCTTATGGAGTATACATTGCAGCGGGAACAGACAGATGACTGGATTTTTTTTTTTCTTTCATTTTTTGGGGGGGAGGTGGGTGCGGGCGGGCCACTTATGTTGGTCTTTCATTTATCTGTCTTCATCCATCTTTGTTCTTTGGCCCGTGTGGGACTCCCATCACAGTGGCCTCTGTTGTTGCAGAGCGCCGGCTCTGGGCGCATGCGCTCCAGAGCTCCGGCTCAGTAACTGGACACAGTGGTCCAGCCGCTCCGCGGCACGTGGGATCTTCCCAGACCAGGGATGGAACCGGCTCCCCTTGCACTGCAAGGCGGTGTCCTTACCCACCGGACCACCAGGGAAGCCCATGGATTTTTTTTTTTTTTTTAAGTTACTGGTTCATTGTGTGGAGTGATGGTAAGTGCTAGCTGTAAAAATAAGGCAGGTAGAGGGGGTAAGGAATGTCAAATTATCTATAGCGTGGTCAGGAAGCCCCAAAGAGAAGGAGGCTTTCAGGTGGGGACCTGAAGGAAGTAAGGGAGTGAGCCATATATTTGGCAGGAGAGAGTATTCCAGACAGAAGAATAGCCAGCCCTGGTAAGGGCAGGGTCCCCTGACAGATTTGAGGGACAGTGAGAAGGCCAGTGTGCCTGGTACCGAGGAAAAGTGAAACTGACCCTTTGAGCTTCTGTCAGTTACAGTCTCAGTGTTACAGGCTCCTGTGTTGGGTACTTACTGCCCAACACAGATTATCTCCTTTAGGGCTGACAGCAGATCTTAGGTGGCTACTGTTGCTATCCCCATGTTACCAAGAAGGAACCTGCAGGTTTGAAGAGCTAAAGAGAGTGGCCCACGAGTTAACAAAGGCACTCTACTTGACTCCAGGTGCACCCTCCTGGCCACTCCGCCTACATCCCTGGCCCCACATCACTCACTCAGCCTCCTTGGGGCACTCGACACCTCAAGTTCTTGACATTTGCCAAGAGAGTAGCCTTCTGATCTTGGCTCCAAAGACCTCTGCTTTTACCAGAGAACTGGAACCATTTGGCTCCAGCCTCTTCCCAGTGGGTAAACAGACAGCGCAGGCATCTGGGCTGTGGTTCGTACTGTCCTGGGGAGATTGACCAGCCTAGCTTTTGAAAGGTCTGAGGTGGGAAGAACCCTGTCTTGTGGCACCTAAGCCTGGAGAGCGCCAGAGAGGCTGGCAACTGGGTAAATGCTAGCTTGGAATATTCCCACTTTACTCTGTCAAAGGTTCTTCTCACCAAAATGTTGTCTTAAAAGGTTTTAGCTGGAAATACGTGCCCTGCTTGTCTCTGGAAGATTTGGGTGGTACTGGCAGGGTCAAGCAGACGTGTTGCCCAGAGCAGAAAGACCCCCTTCTCAGCCATCACTCTGCGGATCATGATGTCGTGAGGGTGGGGCCCAAGGAGGACCCTTGCTGGGCTCATGGGGGTTAATTGCTGCTTTCTCTTTGCTTCTCTGTAGAAAAGTTTCCTGAGACAGCCTGTAACCCTCTTGGACATCTACACACACTGGCAACAGTAAGTCTAATGGGGCTGAGAGAGTGCAGCAGGGACACCCTGCGCTCTTAGCTTGGAATCAGCTACGATATTAATCTGCTGTAAGATCTGTCCCCATAACCCACGGTAGATACTGTTACCACCGCCGGGAAGCCACATCACAGATTCGAGGGGCCCTGTCTGGCAGTGTAGAGGACACTGAGAGCTGTGAACAGTGTCTCTTAAGGACAAAACTTCTCGGCAGCTTGTTACTCATTCAGTCAGTGAGCGTTTATTGAGTAACTGCTGAATGCCGGGCTCTACAGAGATGCTGTCATGAGTGAGACATACATGGCTTCTTTCCTGGAGCTGACACTGGAGTCAGGGAGGTAAGCATGCCGCAGAGAATAAACACGTGACCATAAAATAACAGTGGTAGTAAGGATTGTGCAAAAGAGTACCTGCTGCCAAAACGACCTCAGTAGGTTAGCCTTACCTCATTCGAGTGTTTAGGGGTGATTTCATTGAGATGACCTTTGATTTGAATCAGAGTAGTAGGGCGTGGGGGAGTGAGCTAGGGAATAGATGTGGAGAGGCTGGTGGAGTGTGTCTGGGAGTGGGAGCTGCTGGTCTGGGGCCGTGGCTGCGGTGCAGTGCAGACGAGGCTGGAGGGTCAGCAGGGCCCAGCCCATGCCAGGCTTAATCCCCCATGGGAGAAGTTGTGTCTTTGCCCCAAGAGCCGTGGGAGCCATGGAAGGGCGCGGCAGGGAGTGGCGAGGTGACCGGGTGGGCGGTGGGCATCATCCTCCAGACAAGACCTGATGGGGCTTGAGGCAGGAATGACATAGGAGGGAGACAGGCGATCCCAGGATTCCTAGAAGGGGAGATGAGGGTCCCCAGATGGGGTGGACAGGCAGTGGAGTCAACTTCCAGGTGTCTGAAGAACCCAATATGGAGGGAAAGATTTCAAAGATGTGTTGAACATGAAATGCCCATGAAACATATCAGAGAAGCAGGGGGAATAATCCAAGGACATAGCAACAGAGGAATGGTTTGAAAATGAAGGAGATACTTGTTCTGTCCGTGAACTGGCCAGACCACAGCCAGCTACAGAAGGGGAGGACCTGCCGTCTTGTCCCACGAGGAATGATAGTGAATACGCAGCTGTCCGGGATGGAAAAGAGGTGGCAGAGGGGCAGGGGAGGGCCTGCTGTCTGCACATCTTCAAAGACAAAGGGAGTGGTGTGTCCCCTGGGGCCCGAGAGACAGAAGTGGGACTCCTGTGAACCTGCTTTAGGAAGACAGGTTTCAGGTCTTTAATAAAAGCAGTTGGTCATCAGAGCTCTCCAAAATTGAGGTGAGTAGAGTGGTGAGTTCCCTGTCGTCAGAGGTGTGTAAACAAAGGCAGGTGTAGTGTTGAAGGGATCCCAGATTCCAGCAGAGAGCGGAGGTCTTTGAGAGCCTTGTCAGCCCTCAGTTCTTGGCTCTGTTCTGATGCTAAGGCGAGCACAGGGCACAACCCCACTTCCTGATGTGCCCAGGGGTGATCCCAGATTCCAGCAGAGCCCGTGCCCAAAACGACCTCAGTAGGTTAGCCTTACCTCATTCGAGTGTTTAGGGGTGATTTCATTGAGATGACCTTTGATTTGAATCAGAGTAGTAGGGCGTGGGGGAGTGAGCTAGGGAATAGATGTGGAGAGGCTGGTGGAGTGTGTCTGGGAGTGGGAGCTGCTGGTCTGGGGCCGTGGCTGTGGTGCAGTGCAGACGAGGCTGGAGGGTCAGCAGGGCCCAGCCCATGCCAGGCTTAATCCCCCATGGGAGAAGTTGTGTCTTTGCCCCAAGAGCCGTGGGAGCCATGGAAGGGCGCGGCAGGGAGTGGCGAGGTGACCGGGTGGGCGGTGGGCATCATCCTCCAGACAAGACCTGATGGGGCTTGAGGCAGGAATGACATAGGAGGGAGACAGGCGATCCCAGGATTCCTAGAAGGGGAGATGAGGGTCCCCAGATGGGGTGGACAGGCAGTGGAGTCAACTTCCAGGTGTCTGAAGAACCCAATATGGAGGGAAAGATTTCAAAGATGTGTTGAACATGAAATGCCCATGAAACATATCAGAGAAGCAGGGGGAATAATCCAAGGACATAGCAACAGAGGAATGGTTTGAAAATGAAGGAGATACTTGTTCTGTCCGTGAACTGGCCAGACCACAGCCAGCTACAGAAGGGGAGGACCTGCCGTCTTGTCCCACGAGGAATGATAGTGAATACGCAGCTGTCCGGGATGGAAAAGAGGTGGCAGAGGGGCAGGGGAGGGCCTGCTGTCTGCACATCTTCAAAGACAAAGGGAGTGGTGTGTCCCCTGGGGCCCGAGAGACAGAAGTGGGACTCCTGTGAACCTGCTTTAGGAAGACAGGTTTCAGGTCTTTAATAAAAGCAGTTGGTCATCAGAGCTCTCCAAAATTGAGGTGAGTAGAGTGGTGAGTTCCCTGTCGTCAGAGGTGTGTAAACAAAGGCAGGTGTAGTGTTGAAGGGATCCCAGATTCCAGCAGAGAGCGGAGGTCTTTGAGAGCCTTGTCAGCCCTCAGTTCTTGGCTCTGTTCTGATGCTAAGGCGAGCACAGGGCACAACCCCACTTCCTGTCCCATGTGCCCAGGTGTCTGGCTGTTTGCTCAGCACTTCTGTCCCCAGAGAACTGCTTCACTGAGCCACACCACCCGCCCTCCCCTGCCCCCAGCCCCTTCCGTGGGTGAGAAGTACTGACTAGGATGAGAAGCCCACACCCGCCAGAGCCAGCCTCGCCTGGTGGCTCACCCAGCCGTATGACCGTGGACAGCCTTGGCCTCCCCAAGTCTGTCTCCATCAGTAAAATGACGATAATAATAGCAAATAAAGTGCTAAACCTGGCCATCAGAGGCATCCCACCACCTTACCCCATCCCACCCCCGTAATTACTGAGTGCCTACTGTGAGACAGAACTGTCCCTGATGTAGCTGGGGACAAACTGGAGGGAAAAAATTCCTCGAACATATTCTTTGGGAAGAAGAGAGGAAGGGTAAACCAATATGTGTAATAAATGAAACATGTTTTTGCAGAAGATTTCCTAACAGGTGGTCTTCCTGGGAACAGGTGAGCAGAGCAACGTATCCCAAACCGTGACAGGGTGACGTCCGTCCCGCCTGGAGAGGCGTGGATAGCAACCCCCTCAGGCAGGAGGCTGGGCCCCAAGGAGGTGATGCTTAAAAGTTCTGGCCACTCAGGTCACCCTCCGCGGAGCCTCAGACTCTGATGCCGGGCGAGTCACTTAGCCGTGAGGCTCGTATTGCCTACTGTAGTGAGCCCTCCCTTCCTGGGGCCTGGCCCTGCGGTGGGGGCGTCAAACAGGAGACAAGTGCTCCAAAGAAAATGATACGGGCTGGCAGGACAGAGAATGTCTTAGGGGACGGCGGTGGCCAGGGAGGGCCTCTCCGAGGAGGCTGGGCTGGAGTTGAGGCCTCAAGGACAGCGTGGGCCTGGACAGAGTCTTCAGGAAGAGGTCGCTGTGGGTGCCACAGTCCTGGAGGAAGGAGGAGCCCAGCTGGTTCTGTGAACTGTCCACAGTGCGGGCACTTAGAGCTCAGTGACTCTGAGCTGCTGTTAGATGATCCTGTCTACCCTTCCTGAGTGTTTGGAGACTAATAGTTGTAAAATCATGATGAAATGAGTGAAAACACAGAACACAAATTTGTCTATCCACCATGTTTCATCACTGTTTCAAACTCTATCCACGTTTCCTCTGAGGACAGGGAGGAAGTGGGGAGGTCTTCCTTTCCAACCTTCCTTGTCCTTGTCCTTCAGTTGAGCTAGCCTGTCACCCTTGTCCTACAGAACCTCAGAGATTGGCCGGAAACGGAAGGCAGAGGAAGATGCAGCCCTGCAGGCCAAGAAGACCCGCGTGTCAGACCCTATCAGCAGCTCAGAGAGCTCAGAAGAGGAGGAGGAGGAGGAGGAGGAGGCAGAAGCCACAGCCACTAAAGCCAGTAAGAGCCCTGGGTGGTGGGGGGCCCCCTCTGGGTGCTAAGGGGCACGGCACAGTGCCCCGCACCTCTCAGGGACAGGCTGTTGTATAGTCCATTGTTCCAGGAGAGTTCCCCTGCAGCTGCTCCTTAACTGAGCCCTCAGAGGACCAGGCCCTTTTAAAGGGAGGGTTGAAAGGAGCCGGCATGCCCGTTTCATTCTTGATTTGAGTCCTTTCTCTGGGCCAGACATTATGTCCCCAGGTGCTAGGAATCCAGTGGTGGAAAAAACATGGATGAGCCCTTAGAGTCTGATTCAAGGTACGTGAGTCAGCCCCTCCAGTGGGACCCAGGAGCTGCATTTTATAAGCCCTCCAGGTAATTCTGATAGAGAGAAGCCCACATTTTCAGAAGAACTGCTAGCGATTTCAGAGACGGCAGCTGGCGGGCCCTCTTCTGTGTGCTCAGGGCTGTTTCAGGAGTTGCTGATCTTGTTATTTTGGAAGTGAGCTCTCCTGGGGCCTGGCCCTGCGGTGGGCGTCAAACAGGAGACAAGTGCTCCAAAGAAAATGATACGGGCTGGCAGGACAGAGAATGTCTTAGGGGACGGCGGTGGCCAGGGAGGGCCTCTCCGAGGAGGCTGGGCTGGAGTTGAGGCCTCAAGGACAGCGTGGGCCTGGACAGAGTCTTCAGGAAGAGGTCGCTGTGGGTGCCACAGTCCTGGAGGAAGGAGGAGCCCAGCTGGTTCTGTGAACTGTCCACAGTGCGGGCACTTAGAGCTCAGTGACTCTGAGCTGCTGTTAGATGATCCTGTCTACCCTTCCTGAGTGTTTGGAGACTAATAGTTGTAAAATCATGATGAAATGAGTGAAAACACAGAACACAAATTTGTCTATCCACCATGTTTCATCACTGTTTCAAACTCTATCCACGTTTCCTCTGAGGACAGGGAGGAAGTGGGGAGGTCTTCCTTTCCAACCTTCCTTGTCCTTGTCCTTCAGTTGAGCTAGCCTGTCACCCTTGTCCTACAGAACCTCAGAGATTGGCCGGAAACGGAAGGCAGAGGAAGATGCAGCCCTGCAGGCCAAGAAGACCCGCGTGTCAGACCCTATCAGCAGCTCAGAGAGCTCAGAAGAGGAGGAGGAGGAGGAGGAGGAGGCAGAAGCCACAGCCACTAAAGCCAGTAAGAGCCCTGGGTGGTGGGGGGCCCCCTCTGGGTGCTAAGGGGCACGGCACAGTGCCCCGCACCTCTCAGGGACAGGCTGTTGTATAGTCCATTGTTCCAGGAGAGTTCCCCTGCAGCTGCTCCTTAACTGAGCCCTCAGAGGACCAGGCCCTTTTAAAGGGAGGGTTGAAAGGAGCCGGCATGCCCGTTTCATTCTTGATTTGAGTCCTTTCTCTGGGCCAGACATTATGTCCCCAGGTGCTAGGAATCCAGTGGTGGAAAAAAACATGGATGAGCCCTTAGAGTCTGATTCAAGGTACGTAGAGTCAGCCCCTCCAGTGGGACCCAGGAGCTGCATTTTTATAAGCCCTCCAGGTAATTCTGATAGAGAGAAGCCCACATTTTCAGAAGAACTGCTAGAGCGATTTCAGAGACGGCAGCTGGCGGGCCCCTCTTCTGTGTGCTCAGGGCTGTTTCAGGAGTTGCTGATCTTGTTATTTTGGAAGTGAGCAGGTTTAGCACCAGCAAGCCATCCCAGGCTCTTTGGTTCCAGAGTGTAGGCGGGGACCATGCTGTGAGGCCTTCACAGCCCCTCTTTCCAACCCCCATTCTCCAGGCAGTTTGAGCTTTAGCCAACAGCAGAATTACCGTTCTTCTTTGCATTGTTGGTTTTTACTTACATAGAAGGCAACTTCTTAATTTTTAAATATATTTTCTGATATAAAAGAAATACTGGCTTCATTACAGAGTATTCATTATAGAATATGTGAATAACTTAAGAAAGGTAGGAGAAAATTACCCATATTCTTATCATATATAATTTGGCAAATTATTCTCCCATTTCTTTTTCCTGAGCATGTTTTTTCAAATATTGGCAATCATACTGAATATATATTTTATACTTTGCCTAATCTTTGAAAATTATAATGCAAAACAAGTTCACAGTGAACTCTACAAAAACATACAGCAGAGAGGTGGGAGGCTTCCTGTTCCCTCGCCTGCTCCCCCCCTCCCCACGTGTGTCTCCTGGAGGGCGGCCTGGCGGGGCTGACTTTGCGCCGGCACTATGACAGATAGATACCCGTTCAGCCGACATCCGTTCCTACAAACTATTTCAAATAAAAACTAAGAGTTCCTACTGACTGGTTCCTCGACATTAATGAATTTTTTAAGCTGTAATAATGGAATTATAAGTATACTTTTTAAGGTTCCTCACTGAGAGAAACCTGCTGAAATATCCGTGGGCAACATGCTACGATGTCTGCTTCCTTCGGGTTGTATAGTCCATTGTTCCAGGAGAGTTCCTGCAGCTGCTCCTTAACTGAGCCCTCAGAGGACCAGGCCCTTTTAAAGGGAGGGTTGAAAGGAGCCGGCATGCCCGTTTCATTCTTGATTTGAGTCCTTTCTCTGGGCCAGACATTATGTCCCCAGGTGCTAGGAATCCAGTGGTGGAAAAAAACATGGATGAGCCCTTAGAGTCTGATTCAAGGTACGTAGAGTCAGCCCCTCCAGTGGGACCCAGGAGCTGCATTTTTATAAGCCCTCCAGGTAATTCTGATAGAGAGAAGCCCACATTTTCAGAAGAACTGCTAGAGCGATTTCAGAGACGGCAGCTGGGGGGCCCCCTCTTCTGTGTGCTCAGGGCTGTTTCAGGAGTTGCTGATCTTGTTATTTTGGAAGTGAGCAGGTTTAGCACCAGCAAGCCATCCCAGGCTCTTTGGTTCCAGAGTGTAGGCGGGGACCATGCTGTGAGGCCTTCACAGCCCCTCTTTCCAACCCCCATTCTCCAGGCAGTTTGAGCTTTAGCCAACAGCAGAATTACCGTTCTTCTTTGCATTGTTGGTTTTTACTTACATAGAAGGCAACTTCTTAATTTTTAAATATATTTTCTGATATAAAAGAAATACTGGCTTCATTACAGAGTATTCATTATAGAATATGTGAATAACTTAAGAAAGGTAGGAGAAAATTACCCATATTCTTATCATATATAATTTGGCAAATTATTCTCCCATTTCTTTTTCCTGAGCATGTTTTTTCAAATATTGGCAATCATACTGAATATATATTTTATACTTTGCCTAATCTTTGAAAATTATAATGCAAAACAAGTTCACAGTGAACTCTACAAAAACATACAGCAGAGAGGTGGGAGGCTTCCTGTTCCCTCGCCTGCTCCCCCCCTCCCCACGTGTGTCTCCTGGAGGGCGGCCTGGCGGGGCTGACTTTGCGCCGGCACTATGACAGATAGATACCCGTTCAGCCGACATCCGTTCCTACAAACTATTTCAAATAAAAACTAAGAGTTCCTACTGACTGGTTCCTCGACATTAATGAATTTTTTAAGCTGTAATAATGGAATTATAAGTATACTTTTTAAGGTTCCTCACTGAGAGAAACCTGCTGAAATATCCGTGGGCAACATGCTACGATGTCTGCTTCCTTCAGAATGATACTCCATAGGGACAGATGAACTGGGGTGGGGCAGTTGAAATGAGATTGGCCACAAGTTGATAATGGTTGGGCTGGGTGGTTTCATCCACTTCCTAGGTACTTATGAATGGGCTTAAAGTTTCCTGTAATTAAAAATCAAGAGAGAGATTCCCTGGTGCCTCAATGATAGAGACTCTGCCTGCCAATGCAGGAGACATGGGCTCAGTCCCTGTCCCACACACCACGGAGCTACTAAGCCTGTGGACCACAACTACGGAGCCTGTGCTCTGGAGCATGTCCTTTGCAACAAGAGAAGCCACCACAGTGAGAAGCCCACCCGTGACCACTGGATAGTAGCCCGCACTCACCACAACTAGAGAAGAGCCTGAGCAGCAACAAAGACTTGGCACAGCCAATAAATTTAAAAAAAAACTTGAGAGCGAGATGAAAATAATGTCAGAAAAGCATTAGATCCTGTCATTCATCTCAGCAGCAGCAGCCTTTTTTAGTTTTTAACCTACTCAACGCTTGTTATGTCTCCTTTATCCATTGCTTTTGACTGCTCTGGATCTTCCTTGCTGTGTGCCAGGTTTTCTCTAGTTGTGGCTAGCAGAGTGTACTTTCTAGTTGTGGTGCACAAGCCTCTCATTGCAGTGGCTTCTCCTGTTGCAGAGCACAGGCTTCAGAGCACTGGCTTAGTTGTGGCTCAGGAGCCTCTAGTTGCTCCGCCGCATGTGGGATCTTCCCGGACCAGAGATTGAACCTGTGTCCCAAGCCTTGGCAGATGGATTCTTAACCATTGGACCACCCGGAAAACCCCCAACAGCATCCTCGTTATTTCACAGTTTACTTCAAATTTTGTTCTAACCGGATCTCTAAGGAGACAGTATCATGGTATACTGTCAAAGCAGCAGGAATCTGAAAATTGACATCTAACAGGGTTCTGGTCTCATGGTTCAGCATCCTGCCCACGGAGAGACCATTTAAATTTGAGTAGCTTTCCCTGTGGACCTGGGTCGGCCTGACTTGCCCCTGTCCTTTGCTGAGTGGTGTTCGGGGCTGCAGTGTGGCAGGCAGCCTGTGGGAACGGCACTGCTGGAGTTGCTCGGGTCTTGGGTAGCGTGCGGCAGGACTAGGAGCCAATCCCTTTTCCTCTGGGGGCCTCAGCGTCCCAAGCCTGCAGGGAGTTAAGACCCCATTGGGGGTGCAGTCAGCCATCTTCCATGTCACCACTTCCCTCTCTTGCCCCTGGGGGTTGTGGTTGATGCGCCACCAAGCTCTTCCTCAGACCAGGCTCAGCGTCAGATCTCCTGCTAGGACCAGGCAGCCATGCCAGTTGAGCTGCTGGGTGAGCTGAAGCCTTTCTTCCCTCAGACAAGGCTCATCCTGCTCACCCTCCCAGTGTTTGTGTCTTGCAGCACCAAAACCAGCAGCGACCAGCTCCTCAGTCACGGGGACAGTTTGCCTTCAAGTGTGAAAGAAAAGCCAAGGTGAGTGGGACCACCTTCCAGGCTATCACCCTGGGAGTTGAAGTGCCCTGCAGGACACATGCCCTGGTGTCAAAACAAGGATAGGGTTGTGATCCTGTCATTCATCTCAGCAGCAGCAGCCTTTTTTAGTTTTTAACCTACTCAACGCTTGTTATGTCTCCTTTATCCATTGCTTTTGACTGCTCTGGATCTTCCTTGCTGTGTGCCAGGTTTTCTCTAGTTGTGGCTAGCAGAGTGTACTTTCTAGTTGTGGTGCACAAGCCTCTCATTGCAGTGGCTTCTCCTGTTGCAGAGCACAGGCTTCAGAGCACTGGCTTAGTTGTGGCTCAGGAGCCTCTAGTTGCTCCGCCGCATGTGGGATCTTCCCGGACCAGAGATTGAACCTGTGTCCCAAGCCTTGGCAGATGGATTCTTAACCATTGGACCACCCGGAAAACCCCCAACAGCATCCTCGTTATTTCACAGTTTACTTCAAATTTTGTTCTAACCGGATCTCTAAGGAGACAGTATCATGGTATACTGTCAAAGCAGCAGGAATCTGAAAATTGACATCTAACAGGGTTCTGGTCTCATGGTTCAGCATCCTGCCCACGGAGAGACCATTTAAATTTGAGTAGCTTTCCCTGTGGACCTGGGTCGGCCTGACTTGCCCCTGTCCTTTGCTGAGTGGTGTTCGGGGCTGCAGTGTGGCAGGCAGCCTGTGGGAACGGCACTGCTGGAGTTGCTCGGGTCTTGGGTAGCGTGCGGCAGGACTAGGAGCCAATCCCTTTTCCTCTGGGGGCCTCAGCGTCCCAAGCCTGCAGGGAGTTAAGACCCCATTGGGGGTGCAGTCAGCCATCTTCCATGTCACCACTTCCCTCTCTTGCCCCTGGGGGTTGTGGTTGATGCGCCACCAAGCTCTTCCTCAGACCAGGCTCAGCGTCAGATCTCCTGCTAGGACCAGGCAGCCATGCCAGTTGAGCTGCTGGGTGAGCTGAAGCCTTTCTTCCCTCAGACAAGGCTCATCCTGCTCACCCTCCCAGTGTTTGTGTCTTGCAGCACCAAAACCAGCAGCGACCAGCTCCTCAGTCACGGGGACAGTTTTGCCTTCAAGTGTGAAAGAAAAAGCCAAGGTGAGTGGGACCACCTTCCAGGCTATCACCCCTGGGAGTTGAAGTGCCCTGCAGGACACATGCCCTGGTGTCAAAACAAGGATAGGGTTGTGAGTAATGGCCTGACTTGGATTTGGATCTCAGGCCCAGTCACCAGCTGTGTGATCCTGTGTGTCCCATGCACCCTCTGGGCCTCGGGTTTTTGTCTATAAAACGGGCCTGCCGCTGTGGGCCTCTGGCACCTTACATACCCAGACTAGACAGCTCCGTTCCTCCTCTGGCCCTGCATTCAGCTGTTCACTCGGTGAGTCGTTACCAATACAGTCACGTTCCAGGCACTGAGTAAAGCAGCGGAGACACCATCTCATGTAAGACACTCATGGGTTTGAAAGCTCGAGAAATATTTTCTAGACTGGAAGCTACTTAGAAGGCAGAGTATCATTTTCTGATCATCCACAAAAAGCAGTGTCACCAACATATGAAGGATGACCTCCCTGCTGTTGCCTGGAGTATTAGCAAAAAATATGTAGAAATAATCAGGAGGCCGTGATAACATCCACAACAGACCGCTACTTGCCACTCAGCTAAACCTCTGTGTCCTAAGAACTGCAAATCAGTTCTCTTCACACCTCCGCGAGGGGAGGTACCGTCTTCAGCCCCGCTTTGGTTGGGCCGTAGGGTGGTGATGAATTAGCTTTGGAGATGAGGAAGTGATGGCTTAGGGAGGCAGTGCACACAGGGCTGGGCAGTGGCGGAGGCGGGAGCAGAGGGGCACTGTGCTCTTGTCCGCCCAGCCACAGCCAGTGTCTGTCACTCCTGTTCTCCACAGGCCAGCACCACCAAAGCCAGCAAGACGGTGAACTCTACAGCACACCCCGCCCCCAGAAAGGCAGCGGCCCACCTCCTCACTGGAAAGGCACCCCAGAAGACGACAGGGCCCTCGGCAAATACCGTCTTGGCCTCCAAAACCAAGGAGGAGGGCAGTGTGTCAGCCCTGGGGACCCCTGCCAAGCCTGGTGAGGAGCCCCGACCAGGCCCCCAAGGGCAGGCTGGGGCGGCAGGCCTGGGTGCTGCTTTGTCAGACCCCAGGACATTCTGGAATTCAGGAGGCCATCTCCGTGACGGCAGAGACCCTCACCTCGGGCCATTTTCCTCTCCCGTGGGTGAGGGGTAGTCAGTTGCAGGGACAACTCAGGCTTTGCCAAGGGCATGTGCAGCAGGGTGGGTTGGAGCCCTTTCTGGTATATCAGTCTCGATGGGTACAGTGCCCACCACAGATGCTTAAAGGCTAAGCCAAGAGGCCTGGGCTTGCCTCTGTTTTGCGTATAAAATAGGCATGTGCCCTCCCCGTTGCCCTGTGATGGTGGAAGGAGATTGTCTAAGCCACTAGCTGCTGGCACATGTGTGTCAGGGCCTATTGTTACAGCTCTTACTGGGGCCTCAGGTGTGCGGGAACGTGGTGTGCGCCTCCCACTGAGCGGGGGAGGAGGCTGCCGGCGAGGGGCAGGCGGGTCTGGAAGGATGGTCCTCAGCCCCTCGTTGCTCATCCCTCATGAATGGCGTCCACAGCCCAGGCCGACAGCTCCAGCGAGGACACCACCAGCTCGAGCGATGAGACGGACTTGGAGGTAAGTGCCCCCCACCCACAGGAGCGGCCGGCCCTCTGCAGGCCTCTGACCCTCCCGGGGCCTGGCCTCACCTCCTGTGGTGCCCTTGCCGCCTCTCCCAGTTGAGCATTGTCTCGAGGGGGCTGGGAGCTGGCAGGCTGAGGCGTGGGCAGGTGGCGAGCCAGGTTTTCACTGTGCTCTAGGCGGGGAGAGGGGCTGAGGTTGGTGAGGAGAGACACCATCCTGCCTGTGAGGTGGGGCAGGCTTCCTGGGCCAGGGCCTGACACACAGGGGCTCCACCAGGTGGGCCTGGGGGGCCGAGTATTGGAGCAGGAAGAGCGTGCACGAGCAGAGGCCAGAGGTCAGAAGCGTGGCTGTCTAGGGTGAGGCTGCTGAAAAGGTTCTGGGTCTGCTGGGGAATGCTGGCCTCAGCACTGGCCTGAGCCAGGCAGGTCTTTTAGTCCGTGTTCTTGTCTTTTCTGTGAGCTGTGGCCTGAGAGAAACCCCCACAGGTTATTTCTTCTGAGTGGTCATCAGGGTGGGCGGGTTCCTGCTGGCATGGCGGAGTGAGAAGGAACCTCAGAAATTTACCTCTAGTGGTGCTGGTTAGTATGAAAGGAAAGTAGAGAGCCATGAGGGGCAGGGACAGGAAGGTGATGTGGATAGAGGGACAGCACAGGCAGGGACGGACTCACAGCATGTTGGTGCTCTTCAGGAACAGTGATCCGCAACTATGAATGAAGGGGAAAGTGATGTAGGATGAGGTCGGGGTAGGCAGGGGCCAGATTCCATTCCTGACCATGAGGACCACTGAGAGGACTGTGGGTTTTGTTCTGGGGGCTGGGAGAAGCCATTGCAGGATTGCTGGCCCAGAGGTAGGATGGCCTGATTGATGGTTCTAAAAGACTGCTGGCTGTGGCCTGGACTGGAGGACGGTGCTGCGCAGGGGCAGTGAGGTGGTCGAGGGGCTTCTGGAGTATTGCTGCCAGGAGGGGCCAATGGCTGGCACCAGGGCACCCGCGGGGAGATGCGGAGAGAGAGCAGTAGGATTCGGGAATGGGTTGACCTGGCACCCATGGTGCTTCTACCTTCTCTTCCCACCTCAGCCAGTAACCCCTGGGCTCCCATCTCCAGGCCCTGCCAAGGGAAGGGGCGCACACATGACCCTGGAAACCAGCAGCCAAACGTGTAGCTTCAGTGGGCCAGAGCCCAGAGAGGGAAGGAGTGTGCCCCAGGAATCTCAGCAAGCCAATGCCGAGACTAGAGTTGAGGTCGTAGCCTCTTGGCGTTTGGGGTGGCCACCATGACCAGACACTGTATTAATATTTGGAGGAGTAGACAAGCATGGGCTGCCCCGCTTGAGAGAGGCCGCCCCTTCACTCAGCCCTGTGTGCCAGGAGGCAAAGGGACATCGTGTTGAGAGCTCCTGGGGGCCGAGTATTGGAGCAGGAAGAGCGTGCACGAGCAGAGGCCAGAGGTCAGAAGCGTGGCTGTCTAGGGTGAGGCTGCTGAAAAGGTTCTGGGTCTGCTGGGGAATGCTGGCCTCAGCACTGGCCTGAGCCAGGCAGGTCTTTTAGTCCGTGTTCTTGTCTTTTCTGTGAGCTGTGGCCTGAGAGAAACCCCCACAGGTTATTTCTTCTGAGTGGTCATCAGGGTGGGCGGGTTCCTGCTGGCATGGCGGAGTGAGAAGGAACCTCAGAAATTTACCTCTAGTGGTGCTGGTTAGTATGAAAGGAAAGTAGAGAGCCATGAGGGGCAGGGACAGGAAGGTGATGTGGATAGAGGGACAGCACAGGCAGGGACGGACTCACAGCATGTTGGTGCTCTTCAGGAACAGTGATCCGCAACTATGAATGAAGGGGAAAGTGATGTAGGATGAGGTCGGGGTAGGCAGGGGCCAGATTCCATTCCTGACCATGAGGACCACTGAGAGGACTGTGGGTTTTGTTCTGGGGGCTGGGAGAAGCCATTGCAGGATTGCTGGCCCAGAGGTAGGATGGCCTGATTGATGGTTCTAAGAGACTGCTGGCTGTGGCCTGGACTGGAGGACGGTGCTGCGCAGGGGCAGTGAGGTGGTCGAGGGGCTTCTGGAGTATTGCTGCCAGGAGGGGCCAATGGCTGGCACCAGGGCACCCGCGGGGAGATGCGGAGAGAGAGCAGTAGGATTCGGGAATGGGTTGACCTGGCACCCATGGTGCTTCTACCTTCTCTTCCCACCTCAGCCAGTAACCCCTGGGCTCCCATCTCCAGGCCCTGCCAAGGGAAGGGGCGCACACATGACCCTGGAAACCAGCAGCCAAACGTGTAGCTTCAGTGGGCCAGAGCCCAGAGAGGGAAGGAGTGTGCCCCAGGAATCTCAGCAAGCCAATGCCGAGACTAGAGTTGAGGTCGTAGCCTCTTGGCGTTTGGGGTGGCCACCATGACCAGACACTGTATTAATATTTGGAGGAGTAGACAAGCATGGGCTGCCCCGCTTGAGAGAGGCCGCCCCTTCACTCAGCCCTGTGTGCCAGGAGGCAAAGGGACATCGTGTTGAGAGCTCTGCCCTCTACTATTGGTGCTACTGGCTTAACCTCTCTGAGCCTTTGTCCTTTTCTGGAAAATGGGTTTAAAGGTGGTTATCTGTCTTAGGGAGTTGTTTGAGAGCCAGATGATATTAAGAAAGATCTTTACGAACTCTGAAGCATCTTCTGTTCCTCAGTGGTGCTCTGATCCCATCTTGTTCCAGGTGAAACCCGTAGTGAAACCACCGCCAGTCAAAGCCTCAGCCGCTGCAGTCCAGGAGTCCCCAAGGAATAGGGTAGGCCCAACCCCAGGGAAGGCAGGGGCTGTGACACCCCAAGTCAAAGGGGGTGCCGTGACCCCAGCCAGCGGGGCCAAGAAGCCAGAAGAGGTCTCAGAGAGCAGCGAGGAGTCTGAGAGTGAGGAGGAGGCCCCTCCGAGGGCACCCAGCCAGGTGAGGCCCGAGGCAGGGCTGCTCCTCGGATCCCCTGGCTCCTGAGCAGCTGTGTGACGAGCACCTCCCGCGCCAGCAGACACTGGCCTTGGAGGCTGGGGCGCGGGAGGCGGGACCTGGGAGCTGTGGGAGTTGAAGGGCAAGGGCACCTGGTTTTACTTCAGCCGCTTCTAGAAATTTGTCTTCCTGCCCAAAGGGGAGCACCCTGCCCAGTTAATACCTACTCCCTTCACTCCAGTCTCCCTGTCTAGGAATGGCTTCTGTCCTTGTCCCAGCTGGTCCTGCTATGAAGGGACTTGAGAAGTTTTAGTTTCCTGGCGCTCTGGTTTCTCAGGCGAAATCATGGCTTGTGAGCGAACAGAAATGCACTTCCATTCCATCTACTAGGACCCCTTTCTGCTTGTGTGGGTGGCCAGAGCTGCAGCTGGGCGTGTCCTAAGGGAGGACTAGGGGGGCTGGGAAATTGCTGGGATCAGAGAGCAGCCAGAGGAAGGGTCACACAGGTGGTCAAAGGCCCCTGGAGCGCTGAGCCTCCTCAGCTGAGGAGCCTGCCCACTCTGGCCATCACGGAGAACTGGTACACAGAAATGGTATGTGTCTGGAAACCAGGGACTGAGGCAATGATGGTCAGGTGAAATGGGCAGGGGGTGCAGAAGCCCCAGGATTGAGGAGGTATGGCCATTCTGGCTGGAGAGTCAGTCAGAGTCGGGAGTGGGGAGAGAACAAGGGGTCCCGTGAGCCCCACTAAGGCCTCAGGCTTTATTCTTAAGGCACCATGAGAGGGTTTCCAGAAAGAGATGAGCACGCTCTGGTTTTTCTTTGCCAGCTGAAGGCCTTGGAGAAAACTGTCCCAGTCAGAGCTGCCCCAGGTCCTGCCAAGGGGACCCCTGGGAAAGGGACCGCCTCTGCACCCCCTGGGAATGCTAGGCCCGCGGCCACCCAGGCCGTGACAGGGAGGCCAGAGGAGGACTCAGAGAGCAGCAGCGAGGAGTCGGACAGTGAGGAGGAGATGCCAGCTGCCAAGACCCCGGGGCAGGTGGGTCCCACAGCTGGCACCCCGCCCCCTGGAGGCGCAGAGCCCTGCCGCTTCTCACCGGGTGCTGTCTGGCGTCCTGACCCCGTCTGCGCCCCTGTGTGTCCTGTGTCCACCGTCCGGGCCCCCTCCCCTGATTCTGGTTCTCTCTTTCCAGTCAAGGCCCTCGGGGAATACCCCCCAGGTTAAAGCTGCCTCAGCAGCACCCACCCAGGTGCTTTCCCCTAAGAAGGGGGCCCCTCCAGCACCCCCTAGCAAGGCAGGGCCCGCAGCCACCCAGGCCCAGCCCCAGAAGCGGGAGGAGGCGGAGAGCAGCAGCAGCAACAGCAGCAGCGAGGAATCCGACAGTGAGGGCGAGGCCGCCCCTCACCCAGCCGCGCCGCAGACTCCGAGCCTGGCCCAGGTGAGGCGAGGACGCCCGGCCTGGCCCTGGGCGTCACCTGCAGAGCCCCTGCGGGCTCTCGTCCTCCGTTCCAGAACCTCCGCCCTCCCTCCTCTCCTGTCTTACCTCACACGCTTCTCCACTCAGCACCCATCCTGAGCCTGCCCTCTGTCTCTCCCAGGCAAAGCCCTTGGGGAAAGGCTCCCCAGGCAGAGCTGCCTCAGCCACGGGCGCGGGGCCCTCAGCGAAGGGCATGCTCCCAGCGCCACTTCAGAAGGCGAGGCCAGGAGCCGCCCAGGCGGGCAAGCAGGGGGAGGAGGAGAGCAGCAGCGAGGAGGAGTCGGACAGCGAGGAGGAGACACAGAGGGCAGGGACCTCAGCCCAGGTGAGGGCCCTGCCGGCGAGCATCATCTCCCCTTCAGAGCCAAAAGCCCCTGCCCCTGCTGCCCCCTGTGCCCAGTGACCCTCTCTGACTCTATGCAGAACACACCTGGGTCCTCTCCTCTGAGCCTGTGTGTCTCACTTCAGGCAAAGTCCTCGGGGAAAGCCCTCCAGGTGAGACCAGCCGCAGGTCCCACCAAGGGGCTGCCTCAGAAGGCCGGGCCTGCAGCCACTCAAATCAAGGCCGAAAGGGTCGAGGAGGACTCCGAGAGCAGTGAGGAGTCAGACAGTGAGGACGAGGTGCCTGTAGCCAAGACGCCCATCCAGGTAGGGCCTGGGGAGGCATGGCTGCACAGGCTGCCCCTGAGCTGCCCCCACCGGCCAGTCAGCTCCACGGGAGGCCATGGGAAGGGTGGCCGTGGGCTCCAGCCCTGAGCACTGGCTTCTGAATTGTATGTCCCCTCAGGCAAAATCAGCTGTGAAAACTTCTCAGATCAAGGCCTCCCCAAAGAAAGGCACCCCCATTACACCCGCATCTGCGAAGGTCCCCCCTGTGCATGTCGGCACCCCAGCCCCCTGGAAAGCAGGAGCAGTGAGTACGCCAACTTGCACGTCGTCCCCAGCCATGGTCAGAGGCAGCCAGAAGCCAGAGGAGGACTCTTCAAGCAGCGAGGAGTCCGAGAGCGAGGAGGAGACAGCTCCTGCCACGTCGGTGGGACAGGTGAGGCCAAGTTTATTTGGCTGGGTCAGGGCCAGCCCCCATGTGGTCCTTTGGCTTCTGTAACAGACCTCTCTTCCGTATCATTCCAGGTGAAGTCTGTAGGAAAGAGCCTCCCAGTGAAAGCTGCCTCAGCACCCACCAAGGGTCCCTCAGGGAAAGGGACCACCCCAGGACCACCTGCCATGGCCCAGGTCAAGGCGGAGGTGCAGGAAGACTCAGACAGCAGTGAGGAGGAGGACAGTGAGGAGGTGGGCGCAGCACTAGCCCTGGTGAGGCCTGGGACAGGGCTGAGGATGGGCTTGCCCAGGTGTGCAGAAGCCTGAGCGGCACCCTGTGTCAGCCTCATTCCACACTGTCCACTCTTCTCTGCCTGTCAGAGCTCCAGGGTTGAGCTCCAGGGTCTCCTTCATTGCCTTATGAGCTCCCACTGAGGTTTCTTTCTACAGAAGCTCTGTTGAGTACCCTGTCTGCAGGGTTCCATCCCGTCTCGGGCTCCTTTGGCCCTGGTCTTCATAGCTCCCAGCCTAGATGAGGGGACTGGATGTGTACCTAGGCTAGCAGAGCCTGGCAGGCGATGGTGTCTAGGACTTTTTGAGGAGAAAAGATCTCTTGGAAGAAGTGGCATCTAAACTGTGGGCTGAAAGAGTTGGCCAGATGCTGTGGAGTTTTCCAGGCAGGGAAATCAGCCTGCGCAAAAGCCAGGAGAGTACCTGGCTTTGTGAGTTCCCCAAGCAAAGCATTCTAGTGGGATCAGTAGGGGAGACTGTGTGAATGGAAAAGGCTGGGAAGTTTGGAGCTAGGGTACCTGGGTTCAAGTCCTAGCTCCACATCCTAGCAAGTGATGTAATCTATCGAGGCCTCTGTTTATTCTTCTGTAAATTGGAAATCAGTCCCAGGTGAATTGGATGAGCTCTCACCTGCCACATCCAGCAAGGGCTTGCACACATAGCAGGTTCTCATCCGTCTCCCTGAGCGCAGCAACCCCTGGGCCAAACGTCGTCCCCAGCCATGGTCAGAGGCAGCCAGAAGCCAGAGGAGGACTCTTCAAGCAGCGAGGAGTCCGAGAGCGAGGAGGAGACAGCTCCTGCCACGTCGGTGGGACAGGTGAGGCCAAGTTTATTTGGCTGGGTCAGGGCCAGCCCCCATGTGGTCCTTTGGCTTCTGTAACAGACCTCTCTTCCGTATCATTCCAGGTGAAGTCTGTAGGAAAGAGCCTCCCAGTGAAAGCTGCCTCAGCACCCACCAAGGGTCCCTCAGGGAAAGGGACCACCCCAGGACCACCTGCCATGGCCCAGGTCAAGGCGGAGGTGCAGGAAGACTCAGACAGCAGTGAGGAGGAGGACAGTGAGGAGGTGGGCGCAGCACTAGCCCTGGTGAGGCCTGGGACAGGGCTGAGGATGGGCTTGCCCAGGTGTGCAGAAGCCTGAGCGGCACCCTGTGTCAGCCTCATTCCACACTGTCCACTCTTCTCTGCCTGTCAGAGCTCCAGGGTTGAGCTCCAGGGTCTCCTTCATTGCCTTATGAGCTCCCACTGAGGTTTCTTTCTACAGAAGCTCTGTTGAGTACCCTGTCTGCAGGGTTCCATCCCGTCTCGGGCTCCTTTGGCCCTGGTCTTCATAGCTCCCAGCCTAGATGAGGGGACTGGATGTGTACCTAGGCTAGCAGAGCCTGGCAGGCGATGGTGTCTAGGACTTTTTGAGGAGAAAAGATCTCTTGGAAGAAGTGGCATCTAAACTGTGGGCTGAAAGAGTTGGCCAGATGCTGTGGAGTTTTCCAGGCAGGGAAATCAGCCTGCGCAAAAGCCAGGAGAGTACCTGGCTTTGTGAGTTCCCCAAGCAAAGCATTCTAGTGGGATCAGTAGGGGAGACTGTGTGAATGGAAAAGGCTGGGAAGTTTGGAGCTAGGGTACCTGGGTTCAAGTCCTAGCTCCACATCCTAGCAAGTGATGTAATCTATCGAGGCCTCTGTTTATTCTTCTGTAAATTGGAAATCAGTCCCAGGTGAATTGGATGAGCTCTCACCTGCCACATCCAGCAAGGGGCTTGCACACATAGCAGGTTCTCATCCGTCTCCCTGAGGGAGCAGACTCAAGAGTCGTCTTCCAGCCTGGGAAAGTGGGGAGAAGTGAAGATAGCTCACTCCCTGCACTCACCCACCCACTGTTGATTATTTTTAATTGTCGCTCTTTTTTCACTAACCACTCAAATTAGTCATTTCTTATTTCCCTGTACCAGAGCATACGTTTATATGAGCCACTTTATTGTCCTGCTCTCACTGTAATCTTGGGGACCCAAGATCTTATAATTCCTTTCCTGAAATTTTAAATTATTCTTAGCCTTCCCAGAGTCTCAGCTCAACAGGTTCCTATACCATTTATCCAAGCTAAAGACACAACTAGACAGAGTGCCTTAAAAATTTCAGTGTGCTGATCACTGAAATACTAGTCTTCCCTTTAGAGCCCCCCATGAGACTGGTGTTCATTTTGCTTTGGCTTCTGGATGAGGAAATTGGAGCTTAGAAAACTTCTTGGGGATTTCTCCAGCCCCACCAGCCCCTGCCTCCAATGCTTTCCCATTTCCTTCTATTAAGGAAGTTTGTTTTGTTTTTTAGCCATGATGCATTGTGGGATTTTCGTTCCCCGACCAGGGATCAAACTCATGCCCTCTGGAGTAATAGTGGCTTAACCCCTGGATCACTAGAGAGGTCCTCTTCTGCCACATCCTGACCACGACTTTTCCAGCCACAGAAATAGTCGTATTTTGGGGCCTTACGTTCTTCTGGGTTGAAAGACAGATCAGCCAATCCCTTTCTTTAGCCTAACTAACCTTATAACCTGGTGTTCTGTCAGATAATACTGCCCTTCCTAGCGACAGGAGGTCTGAAAAGCCTCTGCTAAAACCCTCAGAGCTGATAGAGGAGTCTTGTTGGCCCAGTTCTTTTCCTCACCTTCATCTAAAGGATTAGGATAAAAACTGCATCTGTTGTGAGGTTACTGTGAGGATTACGTGAGATAATTAATACTTGTATGGCCTCACCCTCAAAAAATGCTGTTCACACTAACTGGTTTTTGCTCGGCTCATCATTGCCTGGGGCCAGAAGTGGATCTGCCCAGAGACACCCTGCCAGCTCAAAGTAAACCATCCACTGAGGAAATTGAAATTCAACACAAACCAATTGACAGTCAGAGGATGGGTTCTGTAAAACCAAATGTGCCAAAGACTTGGGAAAGAGATGATTCTTGATTTTTTTTTTTTTTAAAGATTTATTTATTTATTTATTTATTTTTGGGCGGGGGTCGGGTTGGGGAGGGAGAGGAGCAGGCGGGCCACTTCTATTGGTCTTTCATTTCTCTATTTTTCATCCGTCTTCGTTCTTTGGCTCCTGCGGGCCTCCCATCGCAGTGGCGTCTGTCGTTGCAGAGTGCCGGCTCTGGGCGCATGCGCTCCAGAGCCCCGGCTCGGTAATTGGACACATCAGTCCAGCCGCTCTGCAGCACGTGGGATCTTCCCAAGCCAGGGATCGAACCGGTGCCCCTTGCACTGCAAGGCGGTGTCCTTACACACTGGACCACCAGGGGAAGCCCTGATTCATGATTTAAATGCCATGGAAGCATGGCCCTGGTGTGAGACAGGCCGGAGAGAGATGTTCAGTCAGTGCTTGATGAATGGCCAGACAAGTGGTGTGGTGCCTTCTGGACCTGACTTTGCGGTGTGTGTTGATCTTAGGTCCTGTGACATTGTTACACTTGCTTCTCGGTTCTAGTGACTTTTGTAGATTCCTTAAGGTTTTCTGTATACAGACCATGCCTGCAAATTAAGGACAGTTTTATTTTTTCCTTTCTAATCGAGATCAGTTTTGCTTCTTTTTCTTGCCTCATTGCACTGGCAAGAACCTCCAGTAGAATGTTGCATGGTAGGGTTGGGAGCAGACATCCTCGCCTTGTTTTTGATCTTAGTGGTAAAACATTCAGTTAAGTGTGCTGTTAGCTCTGAGTTTTTCATAGATGCCCCTGATCAGATAGTAGAAGTTTCCTTCAGTTTCTAATTTGTTGAGCGTTATTACCATGAATTGAAGTTAGATCTTTGTCAAATGCTCCTTCTTTCTGGAAGTGATTTTTTTCCATTTGTTAATATGTATTACATTAGTTGGTTTTAGGGCATTAAGTCAGTCTTCTCGTTCTTGGGATAAATCTTTCATGCCTCACCTTCATCTAAAGGATTAGGATAAAAACTGCATCTGTTGTGAGGTTACTGTGAGGATTACGTGAGATAATTAATACTTGTATGGCCTCACCCTCAAAAAATGCTGTTCACACTAACTGGTTTTTGCTCGGCTCATCATTGCCTGGGGCCAGAAGTGGATCTGCCCAGAGACACCCTGCCAGCTCAAAGTAAACCATCCACTGAGGAAATTGAAATTCAACACAAACCAATTGACAGTCAGAGGATGGGTTCTGTAAAACCAAATGTGCCAAAGACTTGGGAAAGAGATGATTCTTGATTTTTTTTTTTTTTAAAGATTTATTTATTTATTTATTTATTTTTGGGCGGGGGTCGGGTTGGGGAGGGAGAGGAGCAGGCGGGCCACTTCTATTGGTCTTTCATTTCTCTATTTTTCATCCGTCTTCGTTCTTTGGCTCCTGCGGGCCTCCCATCGCAGTGGCGTCTGTCGTTGCAGAGTGCCGGCTCTGGGCGCATGCGCTCCAGAGCCCCGGCTCGGTAATTGGACACATCAGTCCAGCCGCTCTGCAGCACGTGGGATCTTCCCAAGCCAGGGATCGAACCGGTGCCCCTTGCACTGCAAGGCGGTGTCCTTACACACTGGACCACCAGGGGAAGCCCTGATTCATGATTTAAATGCCATGGAAGCATGGCCCTGGTGTGAGACAGGCCGGAGAGAGATGTTCAGTCAGTGCTTGATGAATGGCCAGACAAGTGGTGTGGTGCCTTCTGGACCTGACTTTGCGGTGTGTGTTGATCTTAGGTCCTGTGACATTGTTACACTTGCTTCTCGGTTCTAGTGACTTTTGTAGATTCCTTAAGGTTTTCTGTATACAGACCATGCCTGCAAATTAAGGACAGTTTTATTTTTTCCTTTCTAATCGAGATCAGTTTTGCTTCTTTTTCTTGCCTCATTGCACTGGCAAGAACCTCCAGTAGAATGTTGCATGGTAGGGTTGGGAGCAGACATCCTCGCCTTGTTTTTGATCTTAGTGGTAAAACATTCAGTTAAGTGTGCTGTTAGCTCTGAGTTTTTCATAGATGCCCCTGATCAGATAGTAGAAGTTTCCTTCAGTTTCTAATTTGTTGAGCGTTATTACCATGAATTGAAGTTAGATCTTTGTCAAATGCTCCTTCTTTCTGGAAGTGATTTTTTTCCATTTGTTAATATGTATTACATTAGTTGGTTTTAGGGCATTAAGTCAGTCTTCTCGTTCTTGGGATAAATCCATCTTGGTCAGAGTGCATACTCCTTTTTATTTGTTGCTGAGTTTAGTTTGTAAATCATTTGTAAGGATTTTTGTGTCTGTGTTCACAAAGAATATTGGTCTGTAATTTCCTTGTGGGATCTTTTGCCTTGTAAAACTTATGAGAGTTTGTGTTGGATTGGTGTTATTTCTTAGCAGAATTCATCAGTAAAGTCATCTGGCCCTGGCCTTTTTGTGTATAGGGGAGAAGATATTTAGTCAAGTACTACTGGAGGAGTCAGAATCCAGACTCAGGCATCTGACTTCAGAATCAGCATTCCTGGCTAACTGCTCAATCGTGTCTCACCTCCTTGACATAATTAATTCCCTTTTCTCCTTCCAGGCGAAGACTTCGGTGAAAACCCCTCAGACCAAAGCCAATCCAGCGGCCACCAGAGTGGCTTCAACCAAAGGGGCAGCAGCAACTCCTGGAAAGGGGGCCCCTGCCGTTGCTCAAGCTAAAATGGGGTCCCCAGCTAAGGCAAGTAGGACCAACACCGAGAGAGGTGCTGAGATTGGATGGAGAAATGGCCCTGGCCTGGACAAGGGTCCAGCAGGCGGGAGTGACCTCCCTATAGCATGCCCTGAGCAGGAGAGGGGGTCTTCGCTTAACGAGAACTGTGCTTTCCTCTTCTTTTCCCAATACCATGCTCTCCTCACAACTCAGGTAAAGCCACCAGTGAGAGCCCCCCAGAGCAGCACCGTCCCAGGGAAGGGCCCGGCGTCTGTGCCAGCCATGGGGAAGGCAGCGGCTGCACCAGCTCAGGCCCAGCCGGGGCCAGTCAGGGGCACACAGGAGGACTCGGAGAGCAGCGAGGAGGAGTCAGACAGTGAGAACGAGTCGCCGGCTCCGGTGAGGCCCGGGTGGGCGGAGAGCAGTCCTGTGCCTCTCTGGCCGGGAGCCACCCGCAGCACAGCTGCACGTGCCTCTCCTGAGTTTCTAATTTGTTGAGCGTTATTACCATGAATTGAAGTTAGATCTTTGTCAAATGCTCCTTCTTTCTGGAAGTGATTTTTTTCCATTTGTTAATATGTATTACATTAGTTGGTTTTAGGGCATTAAGTCAGTCTTCTCGTTCTTGGGATAAATCCATCTTGGTCAGAGTGCATACTCCTTTTTATTTGTTGCTGAGTTTAGTTTGTAAATCATTTGTAAGGATTTTTGTGTCTGTGTTCACAAAGAATATTGGTCTGTAATTTCCTTGTGGGATCTTTTGCCTTGTAAAACTTATGAGAGTTTGTGTTGGATTGGTGTTATTTCTTAGCAGAATTCATCAGTAAAGTCATCTGGCCCGGGCCTTTTTGTGTATAGGGGAGAAGATATTTAGTCAAGTACTACTGGAGGAGTCAGAATCCAGACTCAGGCATCTGACTTCAGAATCAGCATTCCTGGCTAACTGCTCAATCGTGTCTCACCTCCTTGACATAATTAATTCCCTTTTCTCCTTCCAGGCGAAGACTTCGGTGAAAACCCCTCAGACCAAAGCCAATCCAGCGGCCACCAGAGTGGCTTCAACCAAAGGGGCAGCAGCAACTCCTGGAAAGGGGGCCCCTGCCGTTGCTCAAGCTAAAATGGGGTCCCCAGCTAAGGCAAGTAGGACCAACACCGAGAGAGGTGCTGAGATTGGATGGAGAAATGGCCCTGGCCTGGACAAGGGTCCAGCAGGCGGGAGTGACCTCCCTATAGCATGCCCTGAGCAGGAGAGGGGGTCTTCGCTTAACGAGAACTGTGCTTTCCTCTTCTTTTCCCAATACCATGCTCTCCTCACAACTCAGGTAAAGCCACCAGTGAGAGCCCCCCAGAGCAGCACCGTCCCAGGGAAGGGCCCGGCGTCTGTGCCAGCCATGGGGAAGGCAGCGGCTGCACCAGCTCAGGCCCAGCCGGGGCCAGTCAGGGGCACACAGGAGGACTCGGAGAGCAGCGAGGAGGAGTCAGACAGTGAGAACGAGTCGCCGGCTCCGGTGAGGCCCGGGTGGGCGGAGAGCAGTCCTGTGCCTCTCTGGCCGGGAGCCACCCGCAGCACAGCTGCACGTGCCTCTCCCTGATGCTGTTTCTCTTATTCCAGGCGAAGCCCTCAGGAAAGACCCCCCAGGTCAGAGCTCCCTCAGCCCTCGCCCAGGCGTCCCCCAGGAAAGGGGCTGCCTCGGCACCCCCTGGGAAGACAGGAGCCCCGGCCGCCCAGGCCAGGGAGCAGGAAGAGGACTCAGAGAGCAGCAGCGAGCAGGACTCCGACAGTGATGGCGAGGCACCAGCCGCTGCGCCTCTAGCCCAGGTGAGGCCTCAGGAGGGAGCAGGCGTGTCGCCAGGCCGCCAAGCGGGTGCCCCCTACTCCTGCACCAGAACTTGGGGTGGGGCTGGGGGAGAAGGAAGACCGGATTCAGGCTCCAACTCCAGGAACCTTTTCCTAGCTGCCATCCCCCACGTTTCCTTAGGTAAAACCTGCTGTAAACACCACACCCCTCAACCAAGGCCTCGCCAATAAAAGGTGGCCTAGGCACTCCCGAATCTGCCAAGGCCTCCACAGCACCGGTGGGGCCACTAGCCCCATGGCAGGCTGGGATGGCCCTCAAGGATGTCTGTCCTGTTCAGAGAGCCAGGAGGGGCCTTGAATGTGGTACAGGTCCCGTGGGGCCCTGGGGAGCGGCAGGAAGTCACATCCCTCACCCTGTTGTCCTGTAGAGCCTCCTGTTGGTATGTGCATCTCCCAGGGAGAGTTCTTCTGGCTTAGTGTGAAGCCTCGGGAGTGGGGAGACAAGGAATGAGGAACCAGCTTTTATCTGGATGATTCTTTCTCTGTCTGCTTGCACGATGTGGCAGGGGTGGCTACCCCCTGATGACTGGTGCAGGCCTGGTGGAGGTGACAGATGGTGCAGACACAGAGCCTTGGTGTCAGGAGGTGGACTGGTGGCAGCTAGGGCAAACGTCTAGAAAGATGGTCCCTCTTGGCTCCAGCCAGGTGTGACCTAACGTGTGTGCTTCGTGTGGCCAGATCTTCCATTTCTCAAGGGAAGCTGGAAAGCCCTGTGCCAGGCCAAGCTCCAGCCCCTCCTATTGGTGTTTTCTTCATGAGGAAACTAGTACCGAGAGGTGTTAAAGTGCAGCGCTGCCCCTCTGCCTTCTGTGTAGCAGATCAGCTACTGAGCTGGAGATAAAAGGGCAGAGGTAGGCACAGAGGGATGAAAGCCGTTGGCCCTGCCCTCAACGAGCCTGTGGTCCGTGTAGGGCAAGACCAGGTGACCGGGTTCCTGGAGACTGTTCTGGTAGTGCTCCGTGTAGTGAAACAAGTGTCTGAGAGGCCGGATAAGCTAAGCTGAGCTTGGAGGAAGGCCTGGGGTTCCCCAGACGCTGAGGTGAAGACAGGTTCTCCAGGTAGGGGATAAGAGAGTGTAGAAAGGGGAGGGGTTGTGAAGTCAGGTGGTTCAGCAGAGCCCCGCTGCACTGGAGGCAGCCGTCGCTTCTGCTTGCTTGTTACCAGTAACATCTGTGGGAGCCCACATGCCAGACACAAGGCTCCCAGCCATCCTTTGGGCCATGACGCTTTTTGTGAAGTTTTAATCAGGTTATTGTATCAGTCAGGACGTCTTAATCTGCAGGAGAAAACACGAGCTACTTCACAAGAGCTGAGGTGGTGATCTCAGGGCATGGAGTCCCAGGGTGGGGCTTCTGTAAAGGTGGTCCTTCCAGCTCAGCGGCATTGGTGACTCAGATTCCTGTCTCCGTGCTCCGTCCGCCTCATTGTCACAGCTGGGCTGCAGCACGTCCTGCAGAGAAGGTTCCCCAGTTGATTTCCCCTCCCCTTGCCTCCTTGACCAGATCTAAGGCATGCGTTCTGTCTGCCCCCTGCCACCCCTCCCCCCCCCAAAAAAAAGCCACTCGCTGATGAGGGGCCCGCAGGTCCCCATAATTGGCCACCCTCTCCACAGCCTGTGGTAGGGGCTACCTGTTCTCTTAACAAGGAATACATAGGACTAGGTGGTTGCAGTGTACCTTGTAGTTGACCCATTTAAAAATTGGGAATACACAGCCAAATTAGGATCTTCCAGCTTTTCTTAAGAAATCGGAGTCTCCAGGGACTTCCTTGGTAGTCCAGTGGTTAAGACTGGGGCCCGGGTTCAACCTGTGGTCAGGGAACTAGGTTGCACACGCCACGACTAAGACCCAGCACAGCCAACTAAATAATAATTAAATTTAAAAAGAAACTGGAGGCCCCTGCAGTGTGGGTCCTGTTTTTCTTGAGTACTGAAATTGGGGCCTTCTCACCAGCAGGGAGGTGCAGAGCAGCCCTGTGCCCCAGCCTGGGCTCCCCGAGCAGGCTGCCACCAGCACCTTGTAGGTTAGTCGCTGCTCTGGGTCCTCCTGGCTCCTGACCCTCGCCACCCTCGTGTGTGCCTGGCCCGGCAGGAGAGGACAGCAGCCGGTTAGACCGCTCTCAGCCAGCTCCTGCTTTTCGCTGGGGGTGTGACAACCAGATGTGAGCTGTGCTGGGGCCACTGGCTCGCCTCTGCCACCTTGTCCCGGGCTGCCGTCTCCTCTTGTTCAGACTCCTGGCCTGCAGCACACTGGCCCTCAGGTGTTAGTGGTGCCTGACTCCCCATCCCTCTCCCGTTTGGAGTCAGCTCTGGGGGGAGGATCGGCAGCACAGAGGCCTGTGTTCCCAGTGTCTGTGGGGCATGCTGCACCCCGCTCCTTGTGTAGAGAAGGTCATGCTGTCTTCCACAGAAAGTGAGGGTCATTGCTCGTGGCCTCTCAGTTGTGCTTCACTCACTAACGAACACCCCCTCGCCCACTGTGTGCTTGTCCCCTCAGAAGGACGGTCACTCCAAAACTGCCAGAAGCAAGACCCTGGCCCCAGCACCCCAGGAGAATAAAGCAGAGGAGTCCTCAAGCAGCAGTGATGAGGAGCTGCGAGCCAGGTAGGCTGGGCCTTCTGCCCCTGCCACCTCCCCAAAAAGCCACTCGCTGATGAGGGGCCCGCAGGTCCCCATAATTGGCCACCCTCTCCACAGCCTGTGGTAGGGGCTACCTGTTCTCTTAACAAGGAATACATAGGACTAGGTGGTTGCAGTGTACCTTGTAGTTGACCCATTTAAAAATTGGGAATACACAGCCAAATTAGGATCTTCCAGCTTTTCTTAAGAAATCGGAGTCTCCAGGGACTTCCTTGGTAGTCCAGTGGTTAAGACTGGGGCCCGGGTTCAACCTGTGGTCAGGGAACTAGGTTGCACACGCCACGACTAAGACCCAGCACAGCCAACTAAATAATAATTAAATTTAAAAAGAAACTGGAGGCCCCTGCAGTGTGGGTCCTGTTTTCTTGAGTACTGAAATTGGGGCCTTCTCACCAGCAGGGAGGTGCAGAGCAGCCCTGTGCCCCAGCCTGGGCTCCCCGAGCAGGCTGCCACCAGCACCTTGTAGGTTAGTCGCTGCTCTGGGTCCTCCTGGCTCCTGACCCTCGCCACCCTCGTGTGTGCCTGGCCCGGCAGGAGAGGACAGCAGCCGGTTAGACCGCTCTCAGCCAGCTCCTGCTTTTCGCTGGGGGTGTGACAACCAGATGTGAGCTGTGCTGGGGCCACTGGCTCGCCTCTGCCACCTTGTCCCGGGCTGCCGTCTCCTCTTGTTCAGACTCCTGGCCTGCAGCACACTGGCCCTCAGGTGTTAGTGGTGCCTGACTCACACATCCCTCTCCCGTTTGGAGTCAGCTCTGGGGGGAGGATCGGCAGCACAGAGGCCTGTGTTCCCAGTGTCTGTGGGGCATGCTGCACCCCGCTCCTTGTGTAGAGAAGGTCATGCTGTCTTCCACAGAAAGTGAGGGTCATTGCTCGTGGCCTCTCAGTTGTGCTTCACTCACTAACGAACACCCCCTCGCCCACTGTGTGCTTGTCCCCTCAGAAGGACGGTCACTCCAAAACTGCCAGAAGCAAGACCCTGGCCCCAGCACCCCAGGAGAATAAAGCAGAGGAGTCCTCAAGCAGCAGTGATGAGGAGCTGCCGGCGAGCCAGGTAGGCTGGGCCTTGTCCCAGAGGACTCCTGGGCTCGGGGCTGGGTGACTGGGCCTGGGAGACGGGGCAGGGGCAGGGGAATGGCAAGTCTGTCCCAGGTACTGCGCTTTCCCATTTCCAAAGCTGTTTAAAAAGCCTGTATTTGAACATGTTCATCTTCACAGTAACCCCGGGAGGCAGGCAGCGAGGCCTGACAATGGGGGGTCAGAGCTAGCTCCCTGGCCACAACTCCGAGGCCCAGGCCCACCTTAACCAGGCCAAGACCCGGCTGTGTCAGCTGTAAACAGGCAGGTGACCATCCTGTGCCCCTTCCCTGCCATGTGCTGGCACAGGTACACCATGTGCCACCTGATGGGGCTGGGACGTGATGGTGCATCAGGAATTAAGGCTTAACTAGTTGTAGTGATCTCTCTAAACTTAAGACCCATAGGAATCCCAGGAAGGGGCAGGCACTGGCCCCTGGCCCCATATATACCCAGCTTCCTGTTGGAAACCAGAGCCTTCTCTTCAGAGCCTGGTCTCAGATCTCACTCAGGCATCTGTGACCACCAGTCTTCACACACTGCTGGCCGTCCTCCCCAACTCTACCCCCAAGGGCAGAACCAAGCCCACCTTGTGTCCCCAGCTCCAGAGGCCCCCGTTCACCTGGCAGGTGTCCAGCCTTCTGTATGAACCTCAGGCCTTTCCCATGGCCGGCACTGCCCTTTGTCCTCTCCTAGCCCCAGGCTCCTAGAAGCTTCTGCCAGGTTCTTCAGGGACGCTGGAATCTGCAACCCTCTGATCAGTGGGGTCTTCATATCGAACTCCCCTTAAATATCATACCACGTGCGGATCAGTCCATCAGTAGGCTCAGGTGTCAGTGCACCCCCTCAGTTTGGAGTGCTCTCTGCCTCTCTTTCCATAATAGCCCAGATTAGAAGAATAACAATGAACAGCTCCATCTACCATTGCCCACTAACTGAGGGCCAAAACCTGTGCTAGTTCCCATACTTTCATGATTCAGTTTAATCCCAGAAACACCCTATGAGGAAAGGTGCTTCTTTTATTACCGTTTCGAGGAGGAAGGAATGAGGCCAGAGAAGCTGGGTGAGCTGCCCCAGTGTTCCACGGCTGTAGTAAGGGGACAGACCTCCTGGGGTTTAAGCCAGGCTCTCCCCACTCTGACTGTTCCTGGCTGTGCCCTGACACCCCCCTCCCTGTGGCAGGATGACAGCGGGGCTCAGGCTCTCCGCGGAGCCTGCCTCCTCCTCTGAACAGGATCTAAACTGTTAGGAGGGAGGGGACCACTTCACCCTTCTGTGTGGGGGTGGACTAACACAATTAAAATGAGCATCCTGCTTAAACTGAACCACTTAATTGGTACGTTAGTCCTCGAGGTTCAGGAGTCCCTATTAGCACAGAAGAAGGAAAAAAGTCAGCACTTGGTGCGTTCCCCGAAAGGATTCCAAGGAGACAGCTCAGCCTGAGGGAGCTGCAGCCTCCTCCCAACTGGGGAGTTTAGCTCCTTAATCCCCATCTCACTAATTATGATTATTATCATTATTGTGCATTTATCAAGCACTTCTCTATTGATGAGTTTTCACTGTTTTTATTGTTAGCCCATCAGTGGGAGAAAGGGATTGATACCAGGGTGGTGGGCAGAACCCCAGGCAGGGAGGCAGAGAGGGATGGGGCTCCACTCCCAGGCCCCCTCATTGTGTCTCAGTTTCTGCCACCGCAGGAGATGGGCTCACCGCTTTGCTCTGAGAGGTGGCTCAGGGGATGCTTCTTGTGCAGCTCAGCCCGGCTGTGCGGGCTGTAATCCCAGGCCGAGGTCTGTGCTATGGCCTGGAGTAGGTACCGAATCTAACAGACAAGGCCCTGCCTTCAAAATTCTAGCTTGAGTCAGAGAGAAAGAGACCTGAAAGGTGTTAAATTAGAGGCCTAGCATGCTTGGTCTTAGAAGGAGTTCCTATCTGGTGCCTAGAGGACCAGCTTCTGGCCCTGGGTCCGACACCAGTTTGCAGGTCACCGTGGGTGAGGAGGCTGTGTGCCCTCTCTGAGCCTCAGCCCTCTCAACCCCTGGGGTGAAGACTCCTTGGAGGCTCAGGGCCACATGTACATGCCAGGAGTGGGATTTCCCAGCTCCCTCAGGTGTGGGCCAAGGATGTGCCACAAGCCCCAGGCAGTTCCGGGAGAGCCTCAGCGGAGGGCTACCATCCAGAGCTTGGGCACCCTCGTGGGTGAGTCCCTTTTTCCCTGGGGCCAGCAGCCTGGGCCAGTCCGCCCTCCACCCCCACCCTGCCCCAGATTGGAAGGAGAGCACTCTCGTGATGCACTCAGACTTCTAGAAGGCCGTTGGTTTGGTCTCACAAGCACTGAGGCCTGCAGTAGGGGAGGAGCCGCTGTGTTCCCTCCAGGCCCTTACTGCCCAGCACCTATTGGGACGGGAGTCCAGCCAGGTGTTCAGGCAGCTTTCACTTCCAGTGAGTCTTTTCTGACCCAGCCCAGAGCGGAGGCCCTTGCCATCCCATATGTATCATACTTTGCATTTCGCAGAGCAGACCAGAGGCCCTTTGGTGAGTGAGCCCGGGCTGGCTTACCAGGAGCCCTTCCAGCAGGTGGGGAGTTTAGCTCCTTACCCTCTCACTAATTATGATTATTATCATTATTTTGCATTTATCAAGCACTTCTCTATTGATGAGTTTTCACTGTTTTTATTGTTAGCCCATCAGTGGGAGAAAGGGATTGATACCAGGGTGGTGGGCAGAACCCCAGGCAGGGAGGCAGAGAGGGATGGGGCTCCACTCCCAGGCCCCCTCATTGTGTCTCAGTTTCTGCCACCGCAGGAGATGGGCTCACCGCTTTGCTCTGAGAGGTGGCTCAGGGGATGCTTCTTGTGCAGCTCAGCCCGGCTGTGCGGGCTGTAATCCCAGGCCGAGGTCTGTGCTATGGCCTGGAGTAGGTACCGAATCTAACAGACAAGGCCCTGCCTTCAAAATTCTAGCTTGAGTCAGAGAGAAAGAGACCTGAAAGGTGTTAAATTAGAGGCCTAGCATGCTTGGTCTTAGAAGGAGTTCCTATCTGGTGCCTAGAGGACCAGCTTCTGGCCCTGGGTCCGACACCAGTTTGCAGGTCACCGTGGGTGAGGAGGCTGTGTGCCCTCTCTGAGCCTCAGCCCTCTCAACCCCTGGGGTGAAGACTCCTTGGAGGCTCAGGGCCACATGTACATGCCAGGAGTGGGATTTCCCAGCTCCCTCAGGTGTGGGCCAAGGATGTGCCACAAGCCCCAGGCAGTTCCGGGAGAGCCTCAGCGGAGGGCTACCATCCAGAGCTTGGGCACCCTCGTGGGTGAGTCCCTTTTTCCCTGGGGCCAGCAGCCTGGGCCAGTCCGCCCTCCACCCCCACCCTGCCCCAGATTGGAAGGAGAGCACTCTCGTGATGCACTCAGACTTCTAGAAGGCCGTTGGTTTGGTCTCACAAGCACTGAGGCCTGCAGTAGGGGAGGAGCCGCTGTGTTCCCTCCAGGCCCTTACTGCCCAGCACCTATTGGGACGGGAGTCCAGCCAGGTGTTCAGGCGGCTTTCACTTCCAGTGAGTCTTTTCTGACCCAGCCCAGAGCGGAGGCCCTTGCCATCCCATATGTATCATACTTTGCATTTCGCAGAGCAGACCAGAGGCCCTTTGGTGAGTGAGCCCGGGCTGGCTTACCAGGAGCCCTTCCAGCAGGTGGGCTAGTGAGGCTGGGTCACACGGTGAAGTCGTGGCAGGGGTGGGGTCCAAAGCGTGTCCCATGTACCCCTGGCCGCACAGCCCACCTCTTGACTCCTCCGCTCCCATCCGGGGCTCCGTGGTCCCCCTTGTGCGCCGCCCCCAGTGCAGAGGCCGGGGCGGGCCGCATGGGCAGGTGGAGCAGGGAGGAGGCTCCCGCTGCGGAGCTGCTTTTAACATCCCAGGCGCTATTGTTTGCCTCAGTGGGTTCGTTGCCTCTCTTCATCCCCGACAATCTGTTCCTCTGTCTCCTCACATATATATAGATTCCCCCTCCCTCAACCGAAAGCCTTCTCCCACTTTCCATCCTTCTCTCTTTCATCACGTGGGAAGGAAGTCTCTGGAGGTGGCAGATCAGAGCAGCTGTGGGGGAGGCTGTTTGGCAAGGGTAGGGAGGGCCCAGGCCTGGCAGAGCTCCCCCTCGGGCAGGCCCCTTTTCTGCTTTCTATACTGCTTTACCCCTCCCGCAGCATTCTGGGAGGGTGCGGAGTCAGGCCGGTGGTCTAGATTCCAGACCACGGCCAGGAGCAGCTCCCTCCTGCTGCCCTCTGCCTCCCCACAGGGTTGGGGAGTGGAGCAGCACTCAGACCAGACCGACCCTCCGGAGACTGGAACGTATGCTCCCTGGCTGCCCTTCTGTGCAGTGGGCGTGCTCCCTGGAGCCGCGGTTCCCGGACATCCACAGAGAGTCCACGGGGAGTGGTGCTTTCTCCCTCTTACAGTGTCTTACTAGAAATGCAGCGCGCACCCCAAGCTAGAACAGTGTGGAGCCTCCTTGTACCCTTCCCAGCTTTGGTGATTCTGAATTCGTGACCAGGCATGGTAGACCCACACCTTCTACTCTTCCCCAGCACTGCTTTTTTTTTTTCTTTAAACACACTCACTAAATAAAAAGGTGACCCACCTAGTCCGCACCCCATTTCCCTAGTTACCTTATAAATGATGTTTTCTGTATCTGGTCAAATAGAAATCCAGATAAGGGCCACAGGCTGCATTGGGCCCTTTGGGTCTTACTCTGTTGGTTTTCCCTGTGCAGTTTACTTGTCAGCGATCCTGGACCCATGTGGTCGGATTGCTGCATCCTGGCCATACCCACAGGAGGTGGCATCAGAATCTTGGGCATGGGGGCAACTAGACAATGAACAGCCCCTGGGCGGATCATGTATCTCAGCCAGGCAGCTAACGGGGCACTGCTCGGGGCACCCCACATAGCAGAAGTCTGTGTCTGAAATCAGCCAAAGGAAGGGTGCTGAACTGCACTTTCTGGGCCTGACTATGCTTCAGTTAGGCTGTGTGACCTTGGGCAACTCTCCCCCGCATGGGCAGGTGGAGCAGGGAGGAGGCTCCCGCTCATGGAGCTGCTTTTAACATCCCAGGCGCTATTGTTTGCCTCAGTGGGTTCGTTGCCTCTCTTCATCCCGACAATCTGTTCCTCTGTCTCCTCACATATATATAGATTCCCTCCTCAACCGAAAGCCTTCTCCCACTTTCCATCCTTCTCTTCATCACGTGGGAAGGAAGTCTCTGGAGGTGGCAGATCAGAGCAGCTGTGGGGGAGGCTGTTTGGCAAGGGTAGGGAGGGCCCAGGCCTGGCAGAGCTCCCCCTCGGGCAGGCCCCTTTTCTGCTTTCTATACTGCTTTACCCCTCCCGCAGCATTCTGGGAGGGTGCGGAGTCAGGCCGGTGGTCTAGATTCCAGACCACGGCCAGGAGCAGCTCCCTCCTGCTGCCCTCTGCCTCCCCACAGGGTTGGGGAGTGGAGCAGCACTCAGACCAGACCGACCCTCCGGAGACTGGAACGTATGCTCCCTGGCTGCCCTTCTGTGCAGTGGGCGTGCTCCCTGGAGCCGCGGTTCCCGGACATCCACAGAGAGTCCACGGGGAGTGGTGCTTTCTCCCTCTTACAGTGTCTTACTAGAAATGCAGCGCGCACCCCAAGCTAGAACAGTGTGGAGCCTCCTTGTACCCTTCCCAGCTTTGGTGATTCTGAATTCGTGACCAGGCATGGTAGACCCACACCTTCTACTCTTCCCCAGCACTGCTTTTTTTTTTTCTTTAAACACACTCACTAAATAAAAAGGTGACCCACCTAGTCCGCACCCCATTTCCCTAGTTACCTTATAAATGATGTTTTCTGTATCTGGTCAAATAGAAATCCAGATAAGGGCCACAGGCTGCATTGGGCCCTTTGGGTCTTACTCTGTTGGTTTTCCCTGTGCAGTTTACTTGTCAGCGATCCTGGACCCATGTGGTCGGATTGCTGCATCCTGGCCATACCCACAGGAGGTGGCATCAGAATCTTGGGCATGGGGGCAACTAGACAATGAACAGCCCCTGGGCGGATCATGTATCTCAGCCAGGCAGCTAACGGGGCACTGCTCGGGGCACCCCACATAGCAGAAGTCTGTGTCTGAAATCAGCCAAAGGAAGGGTGCTGAACTGCACTTTCTGGGCCTGACTATGCTTCAGTTAGGCTGTGTGACCTTGGGCAACTCTCCCCCCACTCTGGGCTTGTGGTTTTCCCATCTGTGTGATGGAACTGATACTGCTGATCTTGGGTTCGTGTGAGGGTTGGATGGCGCCTGTGAGGTGCTGTGTGGGGTTCTGGCGGGTGCACGGGTTGAGAGTGAGCTGACCGAGCGCCGGGCAGCTGGAATGGCCCAGGCACCCCGAGCTCTCTCAAGCCCTTGCCTTGTAAAACCCTCCCCTCCCTACCTTTCCTTTCCCCTGGCCAAGCCTTTAATCACTGCGGGAATGTGTTTTGTTTTTGTTTTTGAAGGTGATTAAAACCCCTCTGATTTTTGTCGACCCTAATCGTAGTCCAGCTGGCCCAGCTGCTACCCCCGCCCAAGTGCAGGCTACAGGCGCCCCGGGGAAGGCCCAGGCCTCGGCGAGCACAGCCAGGAGCTCCTCTGAGAGCGAGGACGAGGACGTGATCCCTGCTACGCAGTGCCTGACCCCTGGTGAGCACGGGCTGCTCTGCAGGGCTGAACCTGTGTAGCTGCCAGGAGCACGCACACACACATCCCTGGAGATACCTGAGGGAGAAAACACTGGCTTAGTCACAGGAAGTAGTTGGCCTGGAGCGGCTTAGGGCAGGGCCTCTGGGCCCTGTGTTGACTCATCCCCACGAGGGGCTGGCTCAGGAGAGATAGTTGCCAGGGCCTCTGTGCCAGCTCCTGAAGGTAGAACCCAGACCAGAAGCTCTAAGGTGCAGGGACCAGGTTAGTAGTTAGGGAAGAGCTTTGTAACAACTGTCTGTACATAGAGAGGGCTGTGGGGTAGTGAGTCTCCCATTCCTGGGGGCATGTAAAGGGAGTCAGGTGATCCCTAAACAGAGATATGCAGGGTGGAATTCATGGAGACAGGACTGGATCTGGAGCTTCTTTGACTTTGACAATCTGTGATTCTAAAGTGATAGCAAGAAAATGGTTAAGTATTGTTGTTTTACCAGAACACTTTCTGATGAGAATTTAATACCTGATCCTGGTGGGTTTACTAAGAATGCAGATTAGCACAAGAGAAAAAGCATCACTTGTAATCCCAGTGTCCATAGTAATTACTATTGACATTTTATAGTGATGAACCTGACAGAAACCTGAGGAACGCTATGTATGTTTAGTGAGACCACACTGTACATGTGCTTAGTAATCTTGGCGTGGTGTGACATTCCACGTTTCCAGCGTGGTCCCCGCTGGCTACAGAGTGGTCACTTAGGAATCCCAGTTTATTCAGCCAGTGCCGAGCTGGAGGAAGCTGAGGGTTTTGTTTGGGAGGTTGGGCTGTTAGAAACCGTGCTGCAGTGAACGCGTGTGATTGAGCCTCTGCGCATGACCAAGGCTTTTCTAAGAGAGGGTTTGAAATGCTCAGAGAGTCGTGCTTGGCTCCAGGACTCTGCCTGTCACTCAGGAGGAGCAGCCTGGCCAGCGAGGGGGACTGCAGCTGGGGAGGGACCGAGGAGGAGGCCTGGGGCGGAGCCCATAGCTGCCGTCTCATCTCAACCCATGGAGCCCAGACGGTGGCCGCTCCTGCCTGAAGGGCTCGGGAGGACATGTAAGGGGCTTCTACACATGGGGCCTGGGCACCGCACCTGGTCCCCAGGATGGGCCATAGAGCGGGTACTGATGCTGCGGAGGCCACGGGGCTTTCTCTGCCCTGACATACCCCCTCCCGCTCCATCTCAGCCCCTAGGACCAGCGTGGTGACTGTTCCCACGGCCCCTCCAAAGGCAGCCCTCAAAGCTGGTGTGGTGGGGGCCAGCAGCAACAAGGAGGCCAGTCGGGGCTCTGAAGGCAAGAAACAGGAGGCGCCAGCCACTGAGGTACTCAGCCACTCAGGTGGGGTGCTGGGTGGGCCGCCCAGCAGAGGGCCCCTCCCCACACCAGTTCCCCTCAGGGCCACTGGGTGGCACCGGAGTTGCTCTCACGCACCTCCTGGAAACCAGAGCCTTTGCTGGCCTGGCCGCAGCCCTGATCCACGCTCCTGAATTATCCTTGAGTGGTTAGGAAGCCTCCTTCGGCGCGTGGCTCTGAGTCCCTCAGCAGCTTCTCCAATAATATCAGGCTTTTGGTTTTTCTCTCCTTTGCTGTGAACAAGTTTTCCTTTGTTAGTCTTCATCATAGAGACTAGAGGCGTTCGTCCCAGCCTTCTGTTTTCAGTGCATTTTATTTCTTTGGCCCTTGCTAGAACCTAAAAACCGAGCAGGAGAGAGTTAGTGGCTCATTGTTCAGACGGTGAGCCCCACGCCCTCAGCAAGGGGGTCGAGACATGGCCAGAATCAGGCAGATCGGAACCAGGGCTCCTGGCTCCTGGTCCCTTGTTCTCAGGGTCCATTGCTTCTGGGGCTGTTTACCCAACCCCTTGCACCCGCCATTTATCTCTGAGACGGCAGGAGAGAGAGCTGGGGAGGCCGCAGCAGAACTTGGGCCCCTTCACTCGTTGGGGCTCATCATGACCTACCACCCAAAAAGAGCCTCCTGGGAGCGTGGGTCCTGAGTGGGCAGCTGGGTTGTGGTCACCGCGCCCACCAGCGTGTATCCATGTGGCCGTTCAGTCAGCAGATGGTGCTGAGCCTCTTGTCTGTCCGAGAGGGGCCCTGCACTCATGGAGTTCCCAAGGCGGGCAACAACCGTTAAACAAGGAGGCCAAGAGTCAAAGTCCTCACCAACTGGTGGGTGCTTTGAAGGGATTAGTGTTGAGATAAGGAAGGAACAGTGGGTTGACCTGTCCTGGAAAGGACAGGCCTGAGGGGCCTCTCAGAGGGAGGGGCACTGGGGCCAGAGGGGCCTAGGTGAGCTGGGGAGCCCTCCAGCTGGGCACGGGGCCTCTGCAGAAGAGCTTGGGGTGCAAGAGCTGGAAGGAGGTGGGGCGGCTGGGGCAGACTGGCCAGGCCTGATGGCCCAGGGTGAGGGCGCCAGGGGGCTGGAGGTGTCCGTTCTCTCCTTGGCTGCCAGTGTGTGTGGGAAGCAGGAACGGCACTAGGAGCCCCTCGAGGCTGCTGCAGCCTGAGGCTAGAGGCTTAGACCGAGCGGTAGGGCCCAAGATCCCTCCTTTCCTTGGGCTCGGAGCCATCTGGATCTTCTGAGGACACGATGATCAGCTCGTTTTCTGCCTCGATGGTGGTACTGCCCCTCTGACCACCCATCCACCCTCCAGCCCTACGTTCCTCTGGCAGCTACAGGTCCCCTCACACCCCAGCCAGGCAGGATGTGACCAGGCTGTGGCGTAGGTGGTGTGCCGAGAACCCGGGAGTTTCAGGGCTGCTTTTGGCTGTCCGCAGGTGACAAAGAAGAACCTCCCACTGACGCAGGCTGCCCTGAAGGTCCTTGCCCAGAAAGCAAGTGAGGCCCAGCCTCCTGCTGCCCAGACCCAGTCTTCAAGTGGGGTGAGCTGGGGACCCGAGGGCCCACCTCCACCCCAGAGGGGATGGGGATAGAAACACAGAGGGCAGAGATCTGGGCACAGGTGGGGCCCTTGTCCCAGCACCGGCGTTCCGCGACCCTGTGACCTCAGCACGTGCGTTTACCTTCCCAGGCTTCCACTGTACCCTCCCCCTACACACCTTTTTTTTTGGCTGTCCTGCAAGAGATACTTGAGGGATGTTAGTTCCTCAACCAGGGGTTGAACCCAGGCCCTTGACAGTGAAAACCCGGAGTCCTAACCACTGCCAAGGAAGTCCCCCTGCCGTCCGTCTTAGCGAGTGGTGAGGAGAGTAAATGAGGCCTGTGTACGAAGCGGCTCGCAGTGCCTGGCCCTCAGCTGAGGTGTTCAGTGAGCACCAGCCCTTACTTCCCCTGATTTCCCCTTTCGTTCTTTCTCCTTTCACCAAATCAGACTGATGGCGCCATGGGCGCACTCTCCGTCACGAGTCCCCAGGCCGCCCCTGCACAGGCCAGGGTGGCCAACAAGCAGAGGAAGCCCAAGGCTCCTGCAGCCCAGCGCGCCATAGCCGAGGCCCCTGCGACCTCAGATGACAGCGACAGCAGCTCTTCAGAGAGTGAGGACGATGCCAGGGGGTCCAAGATGGCCCCGTCAGCCCACAAGCCAGGTGAGGGTCCCAGGAGGAAAATGCTGGAGGGCCAGGTAGAGCCCGCGGCTCAGGCCTCTGCTCTGTATCTCCACGTGGTTTTTTACTTTGGCACAGGTGTCTCACGCAGGGCCTCAGTTTATCTAGCTGCACAATCCTGTAACCAGGTTGGTCCATGTGACATCAGAGACCTTTTTACTTGGCTGTTTGGCCACTCCCAAACCTTTAGTATCAGGCTTCCCTAAGAGTCCCAGAGTCCCAGGGCTGTTCCTCTCTTAGGCATTGGAAGGTTTGAGCATTCAGGTGTCTCACCTGAAATGCTGTGGATAGCAGTAGACCTTGGAGTGGAACAGTGGGGGACCAGTGACGCCTCAGATGGGAGGCTGAGGCCTGTGGACCAGGACCAGGCCACCCTGGGGCCCTCCCGGAGACTCTGGCCTGTCTAGCTGGCTGAGGGGACCTGGGACTCCCAACAGGATACTGTGCTTCTCCCGTAGGCGCAGCCCCCTCCAGGAGGGAGACCTTGGTGGAAGAGACTCCAGCAGAGTCCAGTGATGACGAAGTGGTGGCGCCTTCCCAGGTGACTGCAAGGGAAGAGGCTGGCGGTCGTGGGGACCTTGGGGCAGAAGCCCCAGGCAAGGCTCTGGCCCACCCTGCAGTCTTAGGCTGAGACCACACCCTGGGGTCGTGGGTCTGGGCCCATCCTCTTCTCAGGGGCCCTGAGCAGGGTCCTGTCTGTGGAGCCAGTCCTAACGAGGCTGGCTTCCCGCTGAGGCCCCATTTCAGCATAAAGTTGTGAGAAGCAGACTCTTGGAGTCTGTCTGTGGAAAGGGCTTACCTTAATTGTAGGTAATTTGTATTACAGATGGGATTTCTTTAAGTTTAACGCCCTTACTTCCCTGATTTCCCCTTTCGTTCTTTCTCCTTTCACCAAATCAGACTGATGGCGCCATGGGCGCACTCTCCGTCACGAGTCCCCAGGCCGCCCTGCACAGGCCAGGGTGGCCAACAAGCAGAGGAAGCCCAAGGCTCCTGCAGCCCAGCGCGCCATAGCCGAGGCCCCTGCGACCTCAGATGACAGCGACAGCAGCTCTTCAGAGAGTGAGGACGATGCCAGGGGGTCCAAGATGGCCCCGTCAGCCCACAAGCCAGGTGAGGGTCCCAGGAGGAAAATGCTGGAGGGCCAGGTAGAGCCCGCGGCTCAGGCCTCTGCTCTGTATCTCCACGTGGTTTTTTACTTTGGCACAGGTGTCTCACGCAGGGCCTCAGTTTATCTAGCTGCACAATCCTGTAACCAGGTTGGTCCATGTGACATCAGAGACCTTTTTACTTGGCTGTTTGGCCACTCCCAAACCTTTAGTATCAGGCTTCCTAAGAGTCCCAGAGTCCCAGGGCTGTTCCTCTCTTAGGCATTGGAAGGTTTGAGCATTCAGGTGTCTCACCTGAAATGCTGTGGATAGCAGTAGACCTTGGAGTGGAACAGTGGGGGACCAGTGACGCCTCAGATGGGAGGCTGAGGCCTGTGGACCAGGACCAGGCCACCCTGGGGCCCTCCCGGAGACTCTGGCCTGTCTAGCTGGCTGAGGGGACCTGGGACTCCCAACAGGATACTGTGCTTCTCCCGTAGGCGCAGCCCCCTCCAGGAGGGAGACCTTGGTGGAAGAGACTCCAGCAGAGTCCAGTGATGACGAAGTGGTGGCGCCTTCCCAGGTGACTGCAAGGGAAGAGGCTGGCGGTCGTGGGGACCTTGGGGCAGAAGCCCCAGGCAAGGCTCTGGCCCACCCTGCAGTCTTAGGCTGAGACCACACCCTGGGGTCGTGGGTCTGGGCCCATCCTCTTCTCAGGGGCCCTGAGCAGGGTCCTGTCTGTGGAGCCAGTCCTAACGAGGCTGGCTTCCCGCTGAGGCCCCATTTCAGCATAAAGTTGTGAGAAGCAGACTCTTGGAGTCTGTCTGTGGAAAGGGCTTACCTTAATTGTAGGTAATTTGTATTACAGATGGGATTTCTTTTAAGGTTATCATGTGTTTGTGGCAAGTGCAAGTGTTTTTCCGTTTGCATTAATAGTAAGTTTTCTTTTCAAATATGCCTGTTTAAAATACGTATTAATTAAAGTAACACAGGAAGTCCAGACCCAGGGCTGATGTGCCAGCCGTCCTGAGGGCCTCTGGGCTGGCCTTCTCCAGCAGGCCAGGCACTGCTGGGCATCTTCACACTGGCTTTCTGCAGTCTCTCCTCTCAGGTTACGTGACCCCTGGGTTGATTCCGGCCAGCTCCCAGACTTCAAAGGCCACTCCCAAACCAGACTCCATCCCCTTGGTTTCCACTACTCCGGCCACCAGAGATGCCCGGAACGGCAAGCAGGAAGTGGAGCCCCCACAGGCAGCAGGCACCATGTCCCCTAAAACAGGTGAGCGAATGGCCACAGGAAGAACACGGAAGGGTGTGGAAGGACAAGGCAGGGGCCCCTTTCCTTCCCTTAGGAGCAGTCCCACCAACATGGTCCCATCTGCCAGCAGTGCCTCCCAAGTGAGGACTGGTGCCCTGTGTCAAAAGTGCAAGGGCCTGTACCTAGTGCTGGCTCCTGTGGCCTGGGGCAGCCTGGAGGTCAGGTTATCCAGCCTTTTCAGACCTGGTAGGCTGACCCCGCCTTAGAGGAAGTGCACCTTGACTTACAGGGTAGGCCTTAACTCACTCTCGCTCTCCCTGTTGACTTTTCTTCCTAACGAGTGGGCTGCTGGTGCAGGGACTCAGGGTTGCTCAGACAGGAGGTGGGGCCACGTTTGAAGCAGTCTCCCCACACGGTGAAGAGCTGGGGCGATGGACAGACGTGTTCTGAAGCCTCAGACAAGCCCATAGCCACTCTCGACCTTGGTGCCTTAGCCATACAGGGCAGGGGTTGATGCATCCATTGGTGTCACGTAGAAAATGGCACCTGTGGAAAAAGTCACATCGTGTTTGGAGGACAGGCCAGAGTGCTCTGGTCTCCCGGCCCAGGACCACCACTAAGAACTGGTATCTCAGGGTCCATCTGGGATAGCTCCTGGGATTCCCTGGCCTTGGTGTTCTCAGGTGTGTCGTAGGCAGCAGGTGGAGAGATGGGCTGCAGAGAAGGAGCTTGCCGGGCACCCTGTGCTCTTCCCAGCGCCCTTCTCTGGCTGACTCCTGTCCTTGCCACAAAGCACCAGAGTACTGAAGGGGGCCTGCTGCTCTGGGAATCCCCTCTGCCCACCTCCCCAGCCCCCCAGGACTCCAGAACCAGAGCTGCTGCAGGTCCCACTGCACACTGCAGGGAACAGCTTTGTCCTCCGTACATGGGGCAGGGCCAAGCCCCCAGCAGCCCCTAGAGCCCAGGGCGTCTGCTTCAAACGTGGCCCCACCTTCGGTCTGAGCAACCCCAAGTTCTGCATCAGGAGCCCACTCGTTAGGAAGAAAAGTCAGAAGGGGCAGCTAGAGCGAGTCAAGGCCTACCCTGTAAGTCAAGCCGTGAGGCGCCAGGGGGACCCGGGAAGTCAGGGCAGCGTCGGGACATAGACTCAGCCGCACACCCCCGGTCCCGGGGCCCTCAGCTGCAGCTCGCCCAATGCCGGGTCAGCAGAGGAGTCATCGCTCCCTTTCTTCCCCAGTGTTCTTCTCTTTGTGAGAGGCGGGTGTGACAAGGAGACATTTTAGAGGGGGCTGTGCAAGGGTTTTTTCACACATGTAGTCAGCACACAATTATCAAAGGAGAGCAGAGGCGTGGAAAATTCTAAACAAAGGCTGCAGCAGAAGTCGCTCTGGCAGGCAGTAAACCTGCTTAGTCAGCCACCATGTGCATGACTCTCTGCACCCAGCACCCCCAGGCCAAGCCACCTGGACCCCTGACCAGAAAGGGCCACAGGGTACAGGTGGGCATAAGCTGGACAGCTGCGTGACCTTGGCTTCTTTCATGAATAGGGATTTAGAATAGTGGGAGATTCAGTGTTCACCTAACAGCTCATCTCGTGAACAGGGAAGCTTGAGTTTGGTTGTCACCCCCCAGTTCAGATGTCCGGTCTCCCTGCTCTGCACTGTTGACGGGAGGCACTGTCTCTGTCCTGACAGATAGATTCTTTGATTTGTTGGTGGGTTGCAAGCCCTTTGGTTAACATTCTGGAGTTCATTTCCATCCCCAACCTGAACTTTGAGTTTTTAGTGTGAGGAGACAAGAAAAGCTCTGAGTTAGAAGCTGGTGGAAAGGTGTGGGCAGGAGACCCAGTGGGTTTCCTCGTCCTGTCTGTGCCGCGTCAGAGCAGGTTGGATCTGTGCTGGACCCCCTTGGTTGTCATGCCACCAGAGATTTAGTCCCCGATTCTCTCAGATCCATGACCTCAGGTCCTCTGTCCGTAGGCAGAAGAGAGGCTAGTGCCACGCCTCAGAAGTCCGGGAAGGGGCCCAGGAGCCCCCAGGCCTCCATGCTGGCGCTGCAGAGTGACATCACCCAGTGCCTCCTGAACCAGCCCTGGCCCCTGAGCGAGGCGCAGGTGCAGGCCTCGGTGGCAAAGGTGCTGACGGAGCTGCTGGAGCAGGAGAGGAAGAAGGCCACGGACACTGCCAAGGAGGGTAGCCGGAAGGGCCAGCCAGGTCACAAGCGGAAGCTGTCCGAAGACCAGCCAGCCACCAAGGCCCCCAGGAGCAAGAAGAAGAAGCAGCTGGAGGCGGCAGATGGCAGGGAGCATGTGGTCTCCCCAGAAAAGGCCCCCAAGACTGTCAAGGGGAAATCCAAGAAGGACAGAGTGAGCAGTGACATCAAGGAGAAGAAAGAGGAGTCTCCCGGTCCCCAAGGGGCCAAGGAAAAGCCGGAAAGGGAGCCAGGGACCGTGAAGGGTGAGAGGAGCACTTAGTCACCCTCAGAAAAAAAAGCGCAGAATTAAAAGAATGTGCATGACTCTCTGCACCCAGCACCCCCAGGCCAAGCCACCTGGACCCCTGACCAGAAAGGGCCACAGGGTACAGGTGGGCATAAGCTGGACAGCTGCGTGACCTTGGCTTCTTTCATGAATAGGGATTTAGAATAGTGGGAGATTCAGTGTTCACCTAACAGCTCATCTCGTGAACAGGGAAGCTTGAGTTTGGTTGTCACCCCCCAGTTCAGATGTCCGGTCTCCCTGCTCTGCACTGTTGACGGGAGGCACTGTCTCTGTCCTGACAGATAGATTCTTTGATTTGTTGGTGGGTTGCAAGCCCTTTGGTTAACATTCTGGAGTTCATTTCCATCCCCAACCTGAACTTTGAGTTTTTAGTGTGAGGAGACAAGAAAAGCTCTGAGTTAGAAGCTGGTGGAAAGGTGTGGGCAGGAGACCCAGTGGGTTTCCTCGTCCTGTCTGTGCCGCGTCAGAGCAGGTTGGATCTGTGCTGGACCCCCTTGGTTGTCATGCCACCAGAGATTTAGTCCCCGATTCTCTCAGATCCATGACCTCAGGTCCTCTGTCCGTAGGCAGAAGAGAGGCTAGTGCCACGCCTCAGAAGTCCGGGAAGGGGCCCGGGAGCCCCCAGGCCTCCATGCTGGCGCTGCAGAGTGACATCACCCAGTGCCTCCTGAACCAGCCCTGGCCCCTGAGCGAGGCGCAGGTGCAGGCCTCGGTGGCAAAGGTGCTGACGGAGCTGCTGGAGCAGGAGAGGAAGAAGGCCACGGACACTGCCAAGGAGGGTAGCCGGAAGGGCCAGCCAGGTCACAAGCGGAAGCTGTCCGAAGACCAGCCAGCCACCAAGGCCCCCAGGAGCAAGAAGAAGAAGCAGCTGGAGGCGGCAGATGGCAGGGAGCATGTGGTCTCCCCAGAAAAGGCCCCCAAGACTGTCAAGGGGAAATCCAAGAAGGACAGAGTGAGCAGTGACATCAAGGAGAAGAAAGAGGAGTCTCCCGGTCCCCAAGGGGCCAAGGAAAAGCCGGAAAGGGAGCCAGGGACCGTGAAGGGTGAGAGGGGAGACCACAGCAACCTCAAGAGCAAGAAGGAGAAGAAGAAATCCGACAGAAGTAAGTGCTGCCGCAGCCGGAGCGTGCCACCTCGGCCCTGCGGGGCTGTCGGTCCCCACCCAGCGTGCGGCCGCAGCCCGCACAGAGAGGGCTCAGGACGGCTGGTCTCTTGGGGGCAGGATGGGCAGAGTCAGATCCTGGAGCAGTGGGGCCACCACTGCCAGGAGGACGCTCACAAGGGCTGCTTGCAGAGCCACACACTTCCTCACAGCGGCAACAGCTGCCCCTCGCTGTGTTCTGGGCTAAAGTCCTCACACAGCCAGGCCGTGCCTGACTCCCAGCCCTGTCTGATGTCTGATCACTCATTCCCATTTTACAGGTTGGAAGTGTCTTTTTAAAATCATTGTGTAGAAGTTTTACAAAATGAGTTAAAATGATAGCCGTCCAGATTGTCTATGAGGCTGGCCCCCAGGGCACGGTGGCCTGTGGACGTGTGCTTCGGTGGCCCCCAGGGTGTGCGGCCTCGAGAGGAGAGAGCTCTAGCGCCCCCGGAGACCTGCCTCTGTCTGCTGACATTGACCCCCAGCCATTAAAGATGAACATCTCTCGTTTAGTGAATTTACTTTCTTCCCTTAGAAAAAAAAGACAAGGAAAAAAAGGAAAAGAAGAAGAAAGCAAAAAAAACCTCAACCAAAGACCCTGGCTCACCATTACAGAAGAAAAAGAAGAAAAAGGTAGAGTGAGTTCCAAGGAATCTCCTGCTGCAGCGTCCTGGACTCCATCCTCCAGGGTGCAGGGGTGCGCCTTCCCCACACTCAGGATCTCTGTATCCCCAATATCTGTTCCCGGGAGGCTCGGGAGAACTGTCATGTCCCCTCCTAGTGGGGGTGACTTGGGTGGGGAGACGCCTCAGGTACAAGAGCCCCTCCTGTTTCTCTCTTGACAGAAGAAAACAGCAGAGCAGACTGTGTGAGAGACACCAGGCGGCAGGTACACATCTGACCTGGGAAACCCTGCTGACCACGTGCTCCCTGGGGCAGGGAGGGCGGGAAGGCAGCTCCAGCACCAGTACCCACCGTGGCTTCCGGGAGCTAGACTGGCCCTCGTGGCAAGGTCCTGAGGGGAAGGCGATTTGGAGAAAGCGGTTCCATCCCTCCAGGGCAGTGGTTGATGGATGCCGGGAGCCAGAGCTGCAGAAGGGTCCAGGAGCGTCCAGGCAGTGACTGAGCGTTGGAGTGTCCCCGGGGAGGGGGGCCTCCTTGTACGTGAGGATATGGCTTGAGCTCCAGGACAGCTCAGTTTCTCCCCTGCCACCATCACTCCTTTTTCTTCTAATTTTGTAATTTGAGGGCATTTCCTCATAAAGAAAGACGTTTTGCTCAGAACAAGCCTTTCTGATGGCTCCATGCTCCCCAGGTGGTGGTGAAAGGGTCACTTTTGGGCTAAGTCCTCACACAGCCAGGCCGTGCCTGACTCCCAGCCCTGTCTGATGTCTGATCACTCATTCCCATTTTACAGGTTGGAAGTGTCTTTTTAAAATCATTGTGTAGAAGTTTTACAAAATGAGTTAAAATGATAGCCGTCCAGATTGTCTATGAGGCTGGCCCCCAGGGCACGGTGGCCTGTGGACGTGTGCTTCGGTGGCCCCCAGGGTGTGCGGCCTCGAGAGGAGAGAGCTCTAGCGCCCCCGGAGACCTGCCTCTGTCTGCTGACATTGACCCCCAGCCATTAAAGATGAACATCTCTCGTTTAGTGAATTTACTTTCTTCCCTTAGAAAAAAAAGACAAGGAAAAAAAGGAAAAGAAGAAGAAAGCAAAAAAAACCTCAACCAAAGACCCTGGCTCACCATTACAGAAGAAAAAGAAGAAAAAGGTAGAGTGAGTTCCAAGGAATCTCCTGCTGCAGCGTCCTGGACTCCATCCTCCAGGGTGCAGGGGTGCGCCTTCCCCACACTCAGGATCTCTGTATCCCCAATATCTGTTCCCGGGAGGCTCGGGAGAACTGTCATGTCCCCTCCTAGTGGAGGCGACATGGCGGGGCAGACGCCTCAGGTACAAGAGCCCCTCCTGTTTCTCTCTTGACAGAAGAAAACAGCAGAGCAGACTGTGTGAGAGACACCAGGCGGCAGGTACACATCTGACCTGGGAAACCCTGCTGACCACGTGCTCCCTGGGGCAGGGAGGGCGGGAAGGCAGCTCCAGCACCAGTACCCACCGTGGCTTCCGGGAGCTAGACTGGCCCTCGTGGCAAGGTCCTGAGGGGAAGGCGATTTGGAGAAAGCGGTTCCATCCCTCCAGGGCAGTGGTTGATGGATGCCGGGAGCCAGAGCTGCAGAAGGGTCCAGGAGCGTCCAGGCAGTGACTGAGCGTTGGAGTGTCCCCGGGGAGGGGGGCCTCCTTGTACGTGAGGATATGGCTTGAGCTCCAGGACAGCTCAGTTTCTCCCCTGCCACCATCACTCCTTTTTCTTCTAATTTTGTAATTTGAGGGCATTTCCTCATAAAGAAAGACGTTTTGCTCAGAACAAGCCTTTCTGATGGCTCCATGCTCCCCAGGTGGTGGTGAAAGGGTGGGGTGCTACGTGGCCGCGCAGGCCCAGCCTGCTGTACACAGGGGTGCTGCGGGCCTGGGCGAGTGGCACGGCTTCAGTGGAGTTAAGCCCTGAAGCCTGTATCCCAGTTCCTAGGACACGGTCAGCACTGACAGGTATCCACCGTGGTTAGTTAATGCCCCTCCCCTGGATGGGAGATGCCGGCTTTTAATTTGATTTTGTTCTCCTTGGTGGGGGAAAAAGTCGAAAAGTCTTTTCTTCTCCCAGGGATTTCTTAGCCAAGTGGTGGCCAGTCCCATGCCTCTTCCCTCTGCCCACCAAGGGTGGGAATTGAACTTTTAACTCTCCCCTTTACCCCTAGAAGACACTGGCCAGCTTCAGTGTCCACGCTGGCCAAGCCAGTGAGCCCTGCCTGGGGCTGGACCGAGGAGGAGGAATCCCGCCTGGCTCCAAGGCCTCTGCTCACTGACCCCACCTGACTTCTCTTCAACACAGGATGCCTCGGATGGATGTGTACAGTATATATATATTTTTTTAAGTGACCCATCCCTCCCTTCTGAGACCCAACATGCCCAGAGGCCTCAGGATTTTCCACCTCTGCCTGCTGCCCCAGTGAAACTCAGCCTGCGGCTCCTTCCTCACCCCTGGCCGCCGGCTGAGGCTGAGGCTCTGTCCTCTTGTCAGTTCTTTCCTGTTTTGTTTGTATGTTTTTCGTAAGAACTCGGAAAATAAAAAACTTGAAGGAAAGGTGTGAGTTGCCGGTGCATCTGGGGCAAGCGCTCTGCAGCTAACTGATTCTTAGAAGGCAGGGTCTGGCTGACACTTGGAGATGAGCCAGCCATCACTCAGGATTTATTCTTGAGTGTGTAGCAAGGCGTAGCAAGGCTCTGGGATACTGCAGTGAGTGGCACACTGCTTGCCGAAGGAGGAGACTCAGTGGAAGGCCCTGAAGGGTAGGGAAGGCTTCCTAGAGGAGGTGGCAGCTCCTCAGAGGAGGAGCTTAGGCATGTCAGGCCAGGTTACAGAGGTGCGCGATGACGAAGGCAAGAAGTAGACGGACTCCCAAGGCGTGTCAGGGTGACGTCCACAGGACTTTGTGATGGCAGTGGTACGGGGCCACACCCCCCTGGGCCCAGAGCAGTGTGGGGTACCCACAGTCTTGGAGTCCTCGGCAAGGCTTTTAGCCTTCTGCTGGAGACAGCAGAGCACTGAGCTTGGGGGGCCTGAGAGAGCCAGGGTGGCGGCCAGCGGACCCTTAACTGGGGCTCCTAGGCAAGGCCCTCCCCTGTCGCCTCTCCCCCGCAGTGTGGCTCTAGAACAGAGGCTGCAGAGCATTGTCCTGTTGGGTTCCTCGACCCCCAGACTTAGAAGTGGAGAGATTTCAATGAGCTTTTTCATTTAGGGCTGCTCTTGGAAGGTCCACAAGTGACCACTGGGGCCTCTGCTCCCCCTGACATCAAGTGGCTGGGGCTGCTGCCACCAAGTAGGACGTCGGGCCTTTAACTCTCCCCTTTACCCCTAGAAGACACTGGCCAGCTTCAGTGTCCACGCTGGCCAAGCCAGTGAGCCCTGCCTGGGGCTGGACCGAGGAGGAGGAATCCCGCCTGGCTCCAAGGCCTCTGCTCACTGACCCCACCTGACTTCTCTCCAACACAGGATGCCTCGGATGGATGTGTACAGTATATATATATTTTTTTAAGTGACCCATCCCTCCCTTCTGAGACCCAACATGCCCAGAGGCCTCAGGATTTTCCACCTCTGCCTGCTGCCCCAGTGAAACTCAGCCTGCGGCTCCTTCCTCACCCCTGGCCGCCGGCTGAGGCTGAGGCTCTGTCCTCTTGTCAGTTCTTTCCTGTTTTGTTTGTATGTTTTTCGTAAGAACTCGGAAAATAAAAAACTTGAAGGAAAGGTGTGAGTTGCCGGTGCATCTGGGGCAAGCGCTCTGCAGCTAACTGATTCTTAGAAGGCAGGGTCTGGCTGACACTTGGAGATGAGCCAGCCATCACTCAGGATTTATTCTTGAGTGTGTAGCAAGGCGTAGCAAGGCTCTGGGATACTGCAGTGAGTGGCACACTGCTTGCCGAAGGAGGAGACTCAGTGGAAGGCCCTGAAGGGTAGGGAAGGCTTCCTAGAGGAGGTGGCAGCTCCTCAGAGGAGGAGCTTAGGCATGTCAGGCCAGGTTACAGAGGTGCGCGATGACGAAGGCAAGAAGTAGACGGACTCCCAAGGCGTGTCAGGGTGACGTCCACAGGACTTTGTGATGGCAGTGGTACGGGGCCACACCCCCCTGGGCCCAGAGCAGTGTGGGGTACCCACAGTCTTGGAGTCCTCGGCAAGGCTTTTAGCCTTCTGCTGGAGACAGCAGAGCACTGAGCTTGGGGGGCCTGAGAGAGCCAGGGTGGCGGCCAGCGGACCCTTAACTGGGGCTCCTAGGCAAGGCCCTCCCCTGTCGCCTCTCCCCCGCAGTGTGGCTCTAGAACAGAGGCTGCAGAGCATTGTCCTGTTGGGTTCCTCGACCCCCAGACTTAGAAGTGGAGAGATTTCAATGAGCTTTTTCATTTAGGGCTGCTCTTGGAAGGTCCACAAGTGACCACTGGGGCCTCTGCTCCCCCTGACATCAAGTGGCTGGGGCTGCGCAGCTGCCACCAAGTAGGACGTCGGGCCTGGTTCCGCAGCCTCCTGCCTGGTGGTCCCAACACAAGGGCCCGAGTGCTGCCGTCTGTCACCACATTTGTGCTGTTCCCAGTATAGACATGCAAATGGGGACAGGGGAAGCAGGACCCAGAAGAGCTGGTGCTTACAGAACTGTGGGCAAAAGCCTGTTTCTTCTTGGGCGCAGAGTGCTGCTGTATGTGACACATGGAGAAGTGGGTCTGTGTCCAAACACTGCAGACCCCAGCCCAGCCTGGCCCCTGCCCAGGGCGCTGGGTGTGGGTTCCCTGGGCTGTGACCTCCCACCTTGACCACGGGACTCAAGATCTTCAGTTCACCCTCTTGGGATAAATGACCACCCCCATCACACACAACAGAACAGCCGGAGCCTTCTACACTACCTTTTATTCTCACAGGAGCCGTGGCCCTGAGGGCCGATGACAAGCTTGGCTGCACAAAGGGAACTGGGGGTTGGCAGGAATTGAGGAGGGACTGGAGGTGGGGAAGCTGGTTCTACCTGGGTGGGTGATGCTGGGGAGAGGGAAAGGGTGCCTCATGCCCCCAGTTAAAGGGCCTGGAAAGCCGAACCAGGAGGGGAGGGGACAGCAGAAGTGTCCATCTTGGGACTTGGGATAATACCTTCCCTTCTCCCTGCACCTGCCCACCTCTTCTGTGAGCCTCGATCTTGGAGTGCTGTTGTTAGGCTGCTTGGTGTCAGCAGTGGGGTCAGCCTCGATGATGGTCCACGTCCCTGGGCCTTGCATCCTGCTAGCAGATGGGGGTTTGGGCAGCAGGGCCCTCCTGCATCACTAATCTATGCCGTTCTGATACGATTGTTGTGTCCAAGGATGATGGAGAGGCAGTCTCATAGAATGAGGTGCAGGCTGGGAGACGGCAAGGGGAGGGTGTGTAAGAGAAGGACGGGGGCTGGTCGTGGGAGGAAGCTGTGGCCATGCAGGGCTGTCTGGGGACTGGCGTCTGCGTCTGCTGTGCTCACGCGGCGACTGCGGAGAGAGAAGCAGCAGGTTAGGGCAGGAGTCACTGTTATCTCTGCCACTTCCTAGCGTCCTGTGGCCTCATAGCAGTCGAGGACTCCGCACCCTCCACTCCTCCTGCTTCGGTACAAGCACTGGCCACCGTGGCCCTGAAACCCCCAGCCCTGGTCCTTAGCTGTGAGAGGGATGTTGGAGAATGGCCCGGGGTCGTCCATGCACAAGGGAGTTGGCCCCTCTGGGGATAAGCTGCCGCAGCACTTACCCTGGCTGAAAACCTGCTTACACCCCCAGTCCAGATGACAGATTTTCCATCTCCAGTGGGTCTGCAAAGGAGCAGAGAGTCCACTTGTTAGTTGCAGTCCAGTTGGCAAGGAGCCTGGGTGGGCTAGTTCTTCCCAACCTCGCCACAAGTCTGCTGCTTGGTAGAACAGATGTGAATGGAAAGACGCCTGTTGGATGGCTGCAAGGAGCCATGAAATGCGGCCGGGGAACTGAACGAGTAAGGCTGAGGAGGGGTGATGAAACCAGACGGGTGGATCTGGAGAACTCCTGCATGCATGCATGGATGGGCAGAGTGGAAGGGTCGAGGACAAGTGAATGCGTGTGGACGTAAGGAGAGATAATAGGTACACAAATAGACCAGGAATGCGCAGGTGCGTGGATGCGTGGCTGCCCCGCAGGAGTGCACCTCGCGTGCCCTAGCCCTTTGTGTCAGGAGGGACCTCCTGCCCCTCGGCCTTCCTGCTCCTTCCTGCTCATGGCACGGTGGCCACTGCTTACCACTGCAGTTATGGCGCCGCGGCTCCTGGTGTGGGGACCTCGGTGCCGTTGGGAAGACGCACCATAGCCAGCCCATGCAGATGGGGGTTTGGGCAGCAGGGCCCTCCTGCATCACTAATCTATGCCGTTCTGATACGATTGTTGTGTCCAAGGATGATGGAGAGGCAGTCTCATAGAATGAGGTGCAGGCTGGGAGACGGCAAGGGGAGGGTGTGTAAGAGAAGGACGGGGGCTGGTCGTGGGAGGAAGCTGTGGCCATGCAGGGCTGTCTGGGGACTGGCGTCTGCGTCTGCTGTGCTCACGCGGCGACTGCGGAGAGAGAAGCAGCAGGTTAGGGCAGGAGTCACTGTTATCTCTGCCACTTCCTAGCGTCCTGTGGCCTCATAGCAGTCGAGGACTCCGCACCCTCCACTCCTCCTGCTTCGGTACAAGCACTGGCCACCGTGGCCCTGAAACCCCCAGCCCTGGTCCTTAGCTGTGAGAGGGATGTTGGAGAATGGCCCGGGGTCGTCCATGCACAAGGGAGTTGGCCCCTCTGGGGATAAGCTGCCGCAGCACTTACCCTGGCTGAAAACCTGCTTACACCCCCAGTCCAGATGACAGATCTTCCATCTCCAGTGGGTCTGCAAAGGAGCAGAGAGTCCACTTGTTAGTTGCAGTCCAGTTGGCAAGGAGCCTGGGTGGGCTAGTTCTTCCCAACCTCGCCACAAGTCTGCTGCTTGGTAGAACAGATGTGAATGGAAAGACGCCTGTTGGATGGCTGCAAGGAGCCATGAAATGCGGCCGGGGAACTGAACGAGTAAGGCTGAGGAGGGGTGATGAAACCAGACGGGTGGATCTGGAGAACTCCTGCATGCATGCATGGATGGGCAGAGTGGAAGGGTCGAGGACAAGTGAATGCGTGTGGACGTAAGGAGAGATAATAGGTACACAAATAGACCAGGAATGCGCAGGTGCGTGGATGCGTGGCTGCCCCGCAGGAGTGCACCTCGCGTGCCCTAGCCCTTTGTGTCAGGAGGGACCTCCTGCCCCTCGGCCTTCCTGCTCCTTCCTGCTCATGGCACGGTGGCCACTGCTTACCACTGCAGTTATGGCGCCCGCGGCTCCTGGTGTGGGGGACCTCGGTGCCGTTGGGGAAGACGCACCAGCAGTAGCCGATGCTCCCATAGCACTGGAGCGGCATATAGTTGCCGTTCTCGTCGCAGTTGGGCCTGAACATGCCCGGGTGGATGGCAGGGATGCGGCTGACCTCTTCCTGGCACTGGGTCAGTACTGAAGCGACAGGCACGGTGAACACAATGAGTGAATGGGCTCTGGGGTCTCAGCAGAACCAGAGGGCCACATCCCACTGCTGGGCCTAATGCCTTCTGTCCAAGTGGCTGGGCTTGCACCTACCCAGTACACAGATGGAGAAGCTGAGGCCTGGGCCAACAAGGTCCAGGATCAGAGAGGAAGTAAGTGGCTGTGTGGTTCGTTCATCCCAGAACACAGTGGTTTATTCTAACACTCAATGCCTATTAGAGTTTAGAATTGTACCTAGGATTCTGATCTCTAGAGAAAAGCAATGGACGCCTTGTAAGTCTGAACTTCTGTTACTGAGGGTATGTAAATAGAAATAGGGGTCACCATGTGAAGGGGATGTTACAAAGGAGATTCAAACATCAGCTGGGAGCTGGTCAAGATAAAGGTGCCCTCTATGAATCTGTGATGGAGAATCCTGAGTCTAGGGAGGGGTGGGCCCTTCATCTTCCCCCTCTGAAACAAGTGCAGAGGGAAGAGACTTGCCCAGAGTCACAGGGCACATTGCCACAGTGAGCACAGCACCCAGAGAGGCTTTAGGGCTGAAAGCCCTGTGCACATTGTCCATGAGATGGAAGAAGCCCAGGCCCTCATCTCCAGCACCCGCCGGCTGTTGGCCTGAGAGGTCCCTGGGAAGGGCGGGAGTCATGAGCCCAGCCCAGGAGCCTGCAGGATGCGGTGCCGGGTGGGGAAGGTCACAGCTGTGACTCCCAGAATGTTTGGGGTGGTTTTTGCTCCAGGCCTTGTGCAGTTCCGCCTCCACAAAGGAGGGCGCCTCCTGAAGGGAGGACAGGATGAGGGCTGGGGGCAGCCGAGTGCAGAAGAACAGGCAGGAGAGAGGAGTGAGAGCTGGGAGAGCCCTGTGCTTGGACCAGGGAGAGCTCAAGGCCCCACCTCGGAGGAAGCTCCCAGAAACCCTGCCTCCCCAAGACTCCCCACTCCCTCTACCTTTGTTGGAACCGCAGAGGGTTTCCTCCAGTGAGTTCTTGCTCATTTCAAACAGGAGCCACTGATGCAGCCAGTTCTCAAAGAGCTAATGGGGATAAAGGCAGACAGTCAGGCTCCGTGGCCCTCTCCAACCCCACTGACTAAGCCCCAGGGGACAGAGACATGGAGGGCCAGCGGGCCTGGCTCCCCCACAGACCCCACAGGGCTTGGCTATGGTGGTGCCTCAACTCCACATGCCCTCCCACAGCCGGGGCTTTGTAGGTGCTGGGAAGCTGCCTCCAGCTTCCTGAGAATGGCTGCCCCCACCTTCCCAGGGCTGCTCAGGCAGGGAGGGAGGGACCAGTGCAGGAAAGCTGCTGACCTTCCAGTCCATGCCATCCATGGAGTTCTTAAGTTGTTTCAGGTTCTCTGGGAGGCTCCCCTTCAGCTGTGGGTACACCTTCAGGGGGTCAGACTTCTGCAGGGTAGCAAGGTAGGAAGGAAGGTTATAAAGCTTCCAGGCAGGTGAGATTTAATGTGTAGGTCATGGTCCCCTGGTCTTTCATTTTGAAGTGTGTGGAGTGCAGAGCTTAGCACATTGGAGCTAATGGGAGCGGGTAGGGGCACAGATAATCTGGGGACACAGCACCCCAGGGCTAGGAGTCGGGAGGCCCAGTTCCATCAGTTACCCTCAGTCTTCTGATCCTTGCGGACTCTTCTCACATCTTTCGGGTCTCACCTCCCTTAGGAGGAATCCTTGGCTTCACCCCAGCCCTCCCACTCCAGCACTGGGAAGGGCGGGAGTCATGAGCCCAGCCCAGGAGCCTGCAGGATGCGGTGCCGGGTGGGGAAGGTCACAGCTGTGACTCCCAGAATGTTTGGGGTGGTTTTTGCTCCAGGCCTTGTGCAGTTCCGCCTCCACAAAGGAGGGCGCCTCCTGAAGGGAGGACAGGATGAGGGCTGGGGGCAGCCGAGTGCAGAAGAACAGGCAGGAGAGAGGAGTGAGAGCTGGGAGAGCCCTGTGCTTGGACCAGGGAGAGCTCAAGGCCCCACCTCGGAGGAAGCTCCCAGAAACCCTGCCTCCCCAAGACTCCCCACTCCCTCTACCTTTTGTTGGAACCGCAGAGGGTTTCCCCTCCAGTGAGTTCTTGCTCATTTCAAACAGGAGCCACTGATGCAGCCAGTTCTCAAAGAGCTAATGGGGATAAAGGCAGACAGTCAGGCTCCGTGGCCCTCTCCAACCCCACTGACTAAGCCCCAGGGGACAGAGACATGGAGGGCCAGCGGGCCTGGCTCCCCCACAGACCCCACAGGGCTTGGCTATGGTGGTGCCTCAACTCCACATGCCCTCCCACAGCCGGGGCTTTGTAGGTGCTGGGAAGCTGCCTCCAGCTTCCTGAGAATGGCTGCCCCCACCTTCCCAGGGCTGCTCAGGCAGGGAGGGAGGGACCAGTGCAGGAAAGCTGCTGACCTTCCAGTCCATGCCATCCATGGAGTTCTTAAGTTGTTTCAGGTTCTCTGGGAGGCTCCCCTTCAGCTGTGGGTACACCTTCAGGGGGTCAGACTTCTGCAGGGTAGCAAGGTAGGAAGGAAGGTTATAAAGCTTCCAGGCAGGTGAGATTTAATGTGTAGGTCATGGTCCCCTGGTCTTTCATTTTGAAGTGTGTGGAGTGCAGAGCTTAGCACATTGGAGCTAATGGGAGCGGGTAGGGGCACAGATAATCTGGGGACACAGCACCCCAGGGCTAGGAGTCGGGAGGCCCAGTTCCATCAGTTACCCTCAGTCTTCTGATCCTTGCGGACTCTTACTCATCTTTCGGGTCTCACCTCCCTTAGGAGGAATCCTTGGCTTCACCCCAGCCCTCCCACTCCAGCTAGCTTGGGTCCTCCGCCTCTTCTCACACAGCCCCCTACACACCCCTCATCACATGGTCACTTGTCTGTCTCCCGTGCTAGCCGGAGACCTCCGTGGGACCAGGAGCTGGATCTGACCGCTTGCCATTGTGGCTCCAGAGCCTTGCCCAGTGCCTGACAGTGAGTAGACAGTAAAAATTTGGGAAGGAAAAAACAGGCATCTTCAGCACTCCCAGACCCTGGGCCTTGGTTTCTCCATCCCAAAACCCAAAAAGAGTGGGGAGTGGTGGGGTCGTACTTCACATAACATTTAAGGCACTTAATCTGGTGAGCCCATATTGACCGTGGTGAGCCGGGTTCGGTGCAGGTCTTGAAGCACAGCCACAGTGGGGCCTGCACAGTGGGGATGAAGCGGGAGGTGGGGGTTGCCTGGCTAGATTCCACTCACCAGGAGCAGGTGCATCACGTGGTCATGGGTCGTGTTGCCGTACTTGGTGACGCTCCTCACGACCTGTGGAAAGAAGGAGGAGTTCCCAGCACTGGGCCGTGGTGGAGGGGCTCAGAGCAGAGCCAGCAGCTGGGGTCGGGGTGAGAGTCTGGATTCCCAGCTGCTCACCAGGCCCATCTCTGCCACCTCTCATTGTGAGAGCTCAAGCAAGTCACACCTTCCTGCCTCAATATCCTATTCCTCACCTCTGCATAAGCTTTCCTGCCCAAAGCTTCGTGGACAGGAAATAGTTTAGTGAACAGATATATTAGCCATGTATCAAGGGCTTTGAGAATAGGGACTGTGAGATGCTCTGGGAAATTGGAAAAACCAAGGGGCTCTTCCTTCCCTCATCCCCAGCATTCCTGTTCCTCCCCCAAAAGCCAGGACCCCATCTCCAGCTGTGCTTTTCCTGGGCCAGCCCTCCTCCCTGTCCCTCGGCACCTGCCCTCCATCTCCCACTGCCCTGGGGTTGGTCTTACCTCCGGGCCTTCCATGGGCAGTGCCCGCATCAGCATGGGGGTGGCCATGCGCATCTGGCTCAAAGACTTGGAGGCTGTGGGGACCGAAGGTTCAGCATGAGCATGGTTGCAGTGCCCAGGGAAGAGGGTACCCAGACCCAGGGACCAAGAGCTCAGACCCAGATGAGGGGCTGGCTGGGATTCGAGACCAGAGGGAGAGGACAGTGGGCCCGGCTGGGGGCAGGAATGGGGGGCTTCTGAGGTGAGGGCTGGTGGGGGTGGGCAGTGTCAGGACAGAGGTGGGGCACGCACGCTTGGGAAGCTTCATGCGCAGGTTCTCCAGCTGCAGATTCTGGGAGGTGACCGTCAGCTTGTCCAGCCGGCCCTGCTGCTGGTACAGGAAGTAGGCGGTGGTGGCCTGGCCGGCCAGGAGCAAGGTCACCAGGACAGAAAAGCCTGTGTACAGGGCTCCACGACTGCACTTGCTGGGGGAGGGGCGGGGGGGAGAGTCGGGTCAGAGGAGAGTCCACAGAAATAGCTGCCCTGGGGACTAGCTTGGAGTGGGGGAACATGCCCACCCCACCTCCAGTTCCAGCGCGCACCCTCAGCTACCCCTAACAACCATACTTTTTTTTTTTTTGGCCACTTCTATTGATGTTTCATTTATTTATCTTTGTTCTTTTGGCCTGTGTGGGCCTCCCATTGCAGCGGCCTCTCTCGTCGCAGAGCACCGGCTCTGGGCACATGCACTCCAGAGCTCCGACTCGGTAGTTGGACACATCGGTCCAGCTGCTCCACAGCACATGGAATCTTCCCAGGCCAGGGATCAAACCGGCACCCCTTGCACTGCAGGGCGGTGTCCTTACCCACTGGACCATCAGGGAAGCCCCTAACAAACACACTTTAAGCACAAGTACCTATGAACTTCCAGCCTAACCCTCTACCTCCAGCCGTTGCTGCCTCTATCACCCTCCCAAGTAGAAATCCTGGAGCTGCCCCTGGGCCAAGGCAGCGCTGGGAAGAGCCAGGAACCAGTGCCTTGTCTTCTTAGGGCAACCAGCAAGGGCAGTTTAGGAAACTCCAGGAAGACCCTGCTGCCTAGTAACTCATGACAACACAAATATGGGTTATTCTCATTGGCTCTGTGCTTGCTCTGATTTCTGGAGCAAGGCCCCGCCCAAGGGGTTGCTACTGTGAAAGGAGAAAGTAAAAATCCTGTGTGGAGAAAAGGAGAAAACCAGACAGGAGGGAAAAACAAATTCTACGTTTTGGCTCTCCCTAGGAAGAGGGGTGGCCTGGCCTCTAAAAGTGGTGAAAAGTCCACTCAAGCTGGGTATTGCCTGAGTTCAAGCTCTGTAGTCTCACCTCTTCAGCAACCCACACCTAGCCTAGTCCCAGCTCTGCCTCCCACGATCCCTTCTCTGAACCTCAGTTTCTCCTACTGTCTCTGCATCCCGAGCGTCACAGATGAGACCCTGTAACCTGGATTGGAGTCCTGGTTCTGCCACTCCCTTAGCTCAGGGACCAGGGGCAAGTCACTCAACCTCTCTGAGTAACTTGAGTTAAGAACAGCTACTCAGAGGGCTATTATACAAAATGAAATGAGGATAAAGTTCTTGACGCCATACCTAGCATGTAGTTAGCTCTCTGTAAGTAACCCTGAGTACTAATCTCAAGGGAGCTAACAGTTAACTTTAGCGTCTGGTTTCCTTCCTCTTTATGCATCATGGTTGCCTGTCTCCTGGTTCTGGGTGAGTGCCAGCTCTTGTCACTTCCTCCTTTCTCCTGCCTCTTTCTTGGACAGTAATAATAATTGGCCCAAGTCAGGAGCCAACCAGAACTAACAGGAATCATGATACAAATGTTGCCAGGCAGAAGTGTTCTTGAAAGGGTCCAAAACAGGCGAGGATAGTTTTTAGAAGCAGTAACTGAACTAAAGGGAAAACCAGACAAGGATTTGACAAGGGGGCACCCTTTCTGCCCACTGAGCCCATGCTGGGTCTGCAGCTCACTGGTGGGTCTGAGCTCTGAGGAGATCATCTCCCCTCCCTCTACAATGTGCCTCTAGAACAGGGTCAGATGGTAGAACAAACTCAAAGTTTAATATCGGATTAGTCCTGGGTTCAGATTATGTCTCTAGTATTCACTAGCTGTGATACTTGGGTAAATCACTTGTTAATATGAATCTCAGTGTTCTCTTATGTCAAAATGGGAGTAATAAAAAATACCCAACTCAAAGGGTTAATAACAGAATTATGATTGAGTTTAGCATTTACTTATATGTCCACCACAAAACCAATCAGTAATGACTAACAGCAACTGAGGATTGGAGACAGTATACAGGGAATGGGAACTGTTATCATAGCCACTCTCACAGCTGTTATTGCTGCTGCTGCTCTCCTGATTTATACAGCTCACACATGACTGCGGCAGAAGCTGGACCAGGATCAGCCCTCACAAGAGTCAGCCCTCCTAGCCATGGGATTCCCCAGGATTTCACAGGCCATGTACTAATGATCTCTATCTAGTTACCTGTCCCGCAGTATGCAGTTCCTCATGGCATCTCTGAGAGGCTCTCCCAAACCCCTTTCTGCCTGGCAACAGCTGACATCACAGCTGTAAGTCCCTATATTATGCAAATTACCTGGGAAAGCAGGGACACTGGGGTAGCTGTCAGAGGGCTATTATACAAAATGAAATGAGGATAAAGTTCTTGACGCCATACCTAGCATGTAGTTAGCTCTCTGTAAGTAACCCTGAGTACTAATCTCAAGGGAGCTAACAGTTAACTTTAGCGTCTGGTTTCCTTCCTCTTTATGCATCATGGTTGCCTGTCTCCTGGTTCTGGGTGAGTGCCAGCTCTTGTCACTTCCTCCTTTCTCCTGCCTCTTTCTTGGACAGTAATAATAATTGGCCCAAGTCAGGAGCCAACCAGAACTAACAGGAATCATGATACAAATGTTGCCAGGCAGAAGTGTTCTTGAAAGGGTCCAAAACAGGCGAGGATAGTTTTTAGAAGCAGTAACTGAACTAAAGGGAAAACCAGACAAGGATTTGACAAGGGGGCACCCTTTCTGCCCACTGAGCCCATGCTGGGTCTGCAGCTCACTGGTGGGTCTGAGCTCTGAGGAGATCATCTCCCCTCCCTCTACAATGTGCCTCTAGAACAGGGTCAGATGGTAGAACAAACTCAAAGTTTAATATCGGATTAGTCCTGGGTTCAGATTATGTCTCTAGTATTCACTAGCTGTGATACTTGGGTAAATCACTTGTTAATATGAATCTCAGTGTTCTCTTATGTCAAAATGGGAGTAATAAAAAATACCCAACTCAAAGGGTTAATAACAGAATTATGATTGAGTTTAGCATTTACTTATATGTCCACCACAAAACCAATCAGTAATGACTAACAGCAACTGAGGATTGGAGACAGTATACAGGGAATGGGAACTGTTATCATAGCCACTCTCACAGCTGTTATTGCTGCTGCTGCTCTCCTGATTTATACAGCTCACACATGACTGCGGCAGAAGCTGGACCAGGATCAGCCCTCACAAGAGTCAGCCCTCCTAGCCATGGGATTCCCCAGGATTTCACAGGCCATGTACTAATGATCTCTATCTAGTTACCTGTCCCGCAGTATGCAGTTCCTCATGGCATCTCTGAGAGGCTCTCCCAAACCCCTTTCTGCCTGGCAACAGCTGACATCACAGCTGTAAGTCCCTATATTATGCAAATTACCTGGGAAAGCAGGGACACTGGGGGTAGCTGCATTCTAACCATCCCACCCCTTTTCTTTTTTCAGGGAAACAGATGCAAGAGGAGCTGGGAAAGGGTTTTCCGGATGACTGGGCTGGCCCCCTTGCTACAAGGAAGAAGGCACAGGTAGGGCATCACCCACATCAACCCATAGCCACTTCTAGAACTTAGCCAGTGCCCCCCTTCACCTTTTTAGACCCTCCTCCAACATCTGTTATTCCCTCCTGTGATATCCATCTACTCCACAGACACCTGCAACTAATAATTCCTTGATACAAGCACAGATACCAATTTATGGTAAGTAAGAGGAAATTCCTATATGATGAGCTGCTTCTACCACTTTAGAAAATCTCCTTTCCCATCTAGGATCCATAATATTTTCAAAACTTCTAGTCTATAGCTCGTTGCCCAGCTTCAGGGGACTCTGGGAAACTCCTGATATTGTCTGAAACTCTAGGAAAGGAGTCCAGAGCTCTCTGACTTTCAGAAGAAAAGTGCATGACACAAAGAAAGTTAAAACCCCTGCTCTAGAGGAGCTCCCGCATTTTACAGGAGGGAGAACCGACGCCAGACGGCCGGAGACTTGCCCCAGATCACCCAGTTAATGCTGGAGTCAGAGCCCGATCCATGCCTCTTCTGACTCCCAGTCCAGAGCTCCTTCTGCAGCACCCGCACACCTCTGCAGTCCAAGGCTTGTGTGCTCTCTCCTGCGGCTCACACATACCTCTCCTGGGCTGCGGGGCGCTGGCCCAGAATGGGCAGCTGCTCATGGTTGGAGATGAGGTCGCGCTGGTCTTCCATGATTCTGGCCTCTGGTCTTCCCCACTCCTCCTGCTGCCTCCGCTGCCTTCGCATCTGGGACCCTGAGCCCCTGGCTCACCTTTTGAAGTTGGGCTGAGGACGAATCTGATTTGTCCACAGAAGGTCACTCCGCCCACCTGGCAGAAGTGGAAGTGAAAGCCACAAAGCTGGAAATACCCCCACTTCAGCAAACTGCCTTTAATGGGACGCGGGGGAGCTCCCTCAGGCAGGTGAAAAGGCCAGTGTGCTTCCATTGGCTGCCCAGAGCCCTCATCACTTGTTTCTGGGCAGACCTGTGGATTCATACGGCTCTTTGGAGGTTTCAAGAAATAGGCAAATGTTCACTCCCTAGACAGGAAATCACTTTGAAGCAAAACATGCTGAAAATTCTCTTTGTCTCCCCTCTTACCTATAGATTAGTGGGTGCCGAAAGGGGCTACTCCCTTTTAGTGAGCTTAGACAAGTCCCTTCCCTTTTCTTTGGGCCTGTTAGGTCATCTCAAAACAGGGGGTGGAAAGTTGGACTCAGTGTTCTTTGCTCTCTCTCAAGTATTTTATGAACTGGAGGCCCTGGATCTAAGGTTCTGGTACTAACATTTGCCACCAATTGCCCACCCTCCTTTGAGCTGGCACAGTACAGATCATTTCACATGTTTTGTTTCATTTAATCTTTACAGTGACTTTCTTCTTTTTTTTTTTAACTTTTATTTTATGTTTAACTTTCACAGAGTTTTGTTGTTTACAGATATGTATGTTCCCAGATTAGTCATTTAATCTTTACAGCGACCTTCTGAGGGTAGTTTTATTTTATTATCTCCATTTACAGAGACACCAAAGCTCGGAGAGGCTGCACACTTGCCCTGGATCATGCATCCAGCCCATGGTTTTAACCATTCCACCCTTCTTCCTCATGCTCAAACTGTGCCATTCAGATTTGTGACAGTGGAGGCCCCTACAGGGAGGGAAGGAGGAGGGACTGAGAAAGGGTACCCAGGGAGGTATCATGGTGTTGGCATAGTTTTATTTCTCACTATCTGTGGCTTGTAGACTGTATTTGTTTTATTAATCTTTATGTCTTTGGTGTATATGTTTAAATTTACAGTGTTTTGAACAAATTTATGGCCAAAAAGCATGTGAAAAATGTTCTACATCATTAGCCATTAGGGAAATGCAAATTGAGGCTACAGTGAGGTACCACTTCACATCCACTGCAATGGCTACAATCAGAAAGACAGATAATAGCAAGTGTTGACAAGGATGTGAAGGAATTGAAACTCACATCCCACAAGTGATGATATAAAGATTTTGATATTTGGGTTCAGCAATGAAATAACCCAGTCAAATAACCCTGTAGGGAAGACCTCAGCCAGTAAGTCATTCACCTGAGTCACAGCTTCCCCTTGATTTTTTGTTTAAATTTTTTTGGGGGAGGATGGGTTGGGGAGGGAGGAGGACGGGCAGGCCACTTCTATTGGTCTTTCATTTCTCTGTTTTCATCCATCTATGTTCTTTGGCCCGTGTGGGCCTCCCATTGCAGTGGCCTCTGTTGTCGCAGAGCACCAGCTTTGGGCGCATGCGCTCCAGAGCTCCGGCTCGGTGATTGGACACATGGATCCAGCCACTCCGTGACATGTGGGATCTTCCCAGGCCAGGGATCGAACCAGCGCCCCTTGCACTGCAAGGCAGTGTCCTTACTCACTGGGCCACCAGGGAAGCCCTTCCCCACATCTGGAGGAAACTTCTAACATAAAAGAGAGTGAACAAAACAAGTAACTCCAAAAGGAAACCATGGGGGAAACAAAGAGTCATTAATAGCCTTAAGGAGATACAGGATGATACTGTACCCATGAAACAAGAATAGGATGCTATAAAGATAAATGTACTATTAGGATAACAATCAAAAAACTTCTTAAAGGTTAAAAATACAAGGGTATATACTAAACAATCAGTGGGTAAAAGATAGGCTTCTTTAACCTCCCAGAAAGAAGACCAACAAGATAAAAAGAAATTGAGAGAAAAGAATTAAAGGCCAGTTCAGGATGCTCAGTAGCCAAGTATCAGTGTTTCAGAAATAGGGAATGGAGAAAATAAAGGGAAAAAAAAAATCACTGAAAAAATTCAGTACAATTTCCAGAACACAAAGACGTGAGTTTCCAAAGTGAAAGGACCAAGTGTATACCACGGATCAAGTATGAAAATAACTTCACACCAAGGTACATCAAGTGAAATTAAAGAAAAAAACAAATAGAAAATTCCACAGAAAGAAAGAAGACAGATATAAAGAACCAGGAATCAGAATGACTTTGGACTTCTTAAGAGCAACCCAGGAAACAAGAAGATAATGGAGCGATGCTTTCAAAATTTTATGGGAAAATTATTTCCACCCTAGAATATTTACTGAGCCAAATTATTAAATAGGTATGAGGGTGTTCTTAAGATATTTTCAAACATTCGTTATCTCAAAATGTTTTCTTCCTTAAAAAGCTTCAGGAAGGTGTGCTCTACCAAAATGAAGGTCTTCACTAAAAATAAAGGAAGACTCGGAACATAGGAAGCTTACATTTCAATTCACAAGAGGGAATGGGGATCCCCAGAACAACGATGCAGCAAAGTCCCAGGAGAAAAGCAATAGATCCATACTGGATCAGACGCACTGGCTCTGAAGGATGTTTCTTCAACAAGATAAAATTGATAGATAGTTGATAGGTCTGAGTATATTGAGAGGTGATTTATATAATTTGAGGGAGTATATGAAGTTGAATTATGATAATTACACAGAAAATTAAGCAAACGAAAAAAACAAGATAATTATTTGTTATTGTTTAGTGGGTCAGCCCTGTCAAGACAGTTATTAACTCATGGGAAAACAAAAGTTATGTAGGAAATGAATAGGCATCACACTACACTACATAGCACAGCTGCAAGTGGCATTTACTTTGTCACAATATGGTAAGTTTTGAATAATGATCCAACTAAACATACAGTAGAGGCATTTGAAGTGACATAGAAGAGGAGGAAAGAGGACTCAATATTGGTCTTGTATCCACAGTGAAAAGCCAACCAGATCATGTTTAACGCTGAAGCAATCTGAAAGTAACAATACCAAAAGTTATTCAGAGACATGGAGGTTAATACTAAAAGAATCAGCTAAAGACATTTTTTAGAAAATTTTTACAGAGTCTCATTGGTCACAGACATGTATGTTCCCAGATCGGTCATATGTATATCCCTGGCCCCTTCCCCACTTCGTGTCCCCCCTGTCCCTCCCCTCCAGGCCATCGCACTGCGCCCCTGCAGGATCTCCTATTCCCACAGCACAATGACAATAGCTATCTTTTTCACATATGATAGTATAGGTTTCCATGTTACTCCCTCTATGCCTCCCACCCACTGTTCATTCCCCACAATGTCTGTATGTCTGTTCTCTATGTCTGTTTTTTCATCGCTTCACTGCATGTGTTATCGTTACCATCTTACTAGATTCCATACACATGTGTTAGTATACAGCACTTGTCTTTCTCTTTTTGACTTACTTCACTTTTTATAGTAGGTTCCAGATCCATCCACCTCATTAGGGCTGATTCTTCCGCATTTCTTTTTTTGGGGGAGGGGGCGGGTTGGGAGGGAGGGGCGTGGGCAGGCCACTTCTATTGGTCTTTCATTTATCTATTGTCATCCATCTTTGTTCTTTGGCCCATGTGGGCCTCCCATCGTGGTGGCCTCTGTTGTCGCAGAGCACCTGCTCTGGGCGCATGCGCTCCAGAGCTCCTGGACACATGGATCCAGCCGCTTTGTGGCACGTGGGATCTTCCCAGACCAGGGATCAAACCGGCGCCCCCTGCACTACAAGGCAGTGTCCTTACCCACTGGACCACCAGGGAAGCCCCACAGCATTTCTTTTTACAGCTAAGAAGTACTCCATTGTATATATGTACCAGAGTCTTTTTATCTATTCATTCATCGATGGACATCTAGGTTGCTTCCGTGTTCTAGCTATTGTATAGAGAGCAGAATCAGCTAAAAACATTTTAAAGTGGTGTGAAAAGGAAAGTAAAGACCTTTGTTTTTTGCAGCCAGCCTTTTAGAAAGACTTGATTATTTAAATGTGTGAATTTATAACTCTGATATGAAGTAAAATTCCACTTAACATCAAAGTCAGCTGGTTCTAAGCTGACTGTGTTTTTCAGGCACTCTATCAGATCTGTTCCATGAATCTGTCCCTTCCACTGTATAATCATGAGGGATTTGATTTAGATCATACCAAAATGGCCTAGTGGTTTTCCCTACTTTCTTCACTTTAAGTCTGAATTTTCCAATAAAGAGTTCATAATATGAGCCAGAGTCAGCTCCCAATCTTGTTTTTGCTGACTGTATAGGGCCTTCCCATCTATGGCAAAGAATGTAATCCATCTGATTTTGGTATTGACCATCTGGTGATGTCCATGTGTAGAGTCGTCTCTTCTGTTGTTGGAAGAAGCTGTTTGCTCTGACCAGTGTGTTCTCTTGACAAAACTCTGTTAGCCTTTGCCTTGCTTCATTTTGTACTCCAAGGCCAAACTTGCCTGTTACTTTAGGTATCTCTTCATTTCCTACTTTTGCATTCCAATCCCCAATGATGAAAATGGCATTTTTTTCTTTTTTTGGTGTTAGTTCTAGAAGATCTTGTAGGTCTTCATAGAAATGGTCAACTTCATCTTCTTCAGCATTAGTGGTTGGGCATAGACTTGGATTACTGGGATATTGAATGGTTTGCCTTAGAAATAAACCGAGATTGTTCTGTCGTTTTTGAGATTGCACCCAAGTATTGCACTTCAGACTCTTCTTGTTGACTGTGAGGGCTACTCCGTTTCTTCTAGAGGATTCTTGCCCACAGTAGTAGATATAATGGCCATCCGAATTAAATTCACCCATTCCTGTTCATTTTAGTTTGCTGATTCCTAGAATGTCAATGTTCACTCTTGCCATCTCCTGTTTGACCACTTCCAATTTGCCTTGATTCATGGACATCCAGGAAGCCCTCATAGAAGCTTCTTGACGGGAGGTACTGGTTGTGGGGAAAACTGGGTCTTGCTCTGGTGGACAAGGCCATGCTCAGTAAATCTTTAATCCAATTATCTGCTGATGAGTTGGGCTGTGTTCAATAGCTGTGAAAAGGAAAGTAAAGACCTTTGTTTTTTGCAGCCAGCCTTTTAGAAAGACTTGATTATTTAAATGTGTGAATTTATAACTCTGATATGAAGTAAAATTCCACTTAACATCAAAGTCAGCTGGTTCTAAGCTGACTGTGTTTTTCAGGCACTCTATCAGATCTGTTCCATGAATCTGTCCCTTCCACTGTATAATCATGAGGGATTTGATTTAGATCATACCAAAATGGCCTAGTGGTTTTCCCTACTTTCTTCACTTTAAGTCTGAATTTTCCAATAAAGAGTTCATAATATGAGCCAGAGTCAGCTCCCACTCTTGTTTTTGCTGACTGTATAGGGCCTTCCCATCTATGGCAAAGAATGTAATCCATCTGATTTTGGTATTGACCATCTGGTGATGTCCATGTGTAGAGTCGTCTCTTCTGTTGTTGGAAGAAGCTGTTTGCTCTGACCAGTGTGTTCTCTTGACAAAACTCTGTTAGCCTTTGCCTTGCTTCATTTTGTACTCCAAGGCCAAACTTGCCTGTTACTTTAGGTATCTCTTCATTTCCTACTTTTGCATTCCAGTCCTCAGTGATGAAAAGGGCATCTTTTTTTGGTGTTAGTTCTAGAAGATCTTGTAGGTCTTCATAGAAATGGTCAACTTCATCTTCTTCAGCATTAGTGGTTGGGCATAGACTTGGATTACTGGGATATTGAATGGTTTGCCTTAGAAATAAACCGAGATTGTTCTGTCGTTTTTGAGATTGCACCCAAGTATTGCACTTCAGACTCTTCTTGTTGACTGTGAGGGCTACTCCGTTTCTTCTAGAGGATTCTTGCCCACAGTAGTAGATATAATGGCCATCCGAATTAAATTCACCCATTCCTGTTCATTTTAGTTTGCTGATTCCTAGAATGTCAATGTTCACTCTTGCCATCTCCTGTTTGACCAATTTCAATTTACCCTGATTCATGGACATCCAGGGAAGCCCTCATAGAAGCTTCTTGACGGGAGGTACTGGTTGTGGGGAAAACTGGGTCTTGCTCTGGTGGACAAGGCCATGCTCAGTAAATCTTTAATCCAATTATCTGCTGATGGGTGGGGCTGTGTTCAATAGCTGAGAAAAGAAGTGGAAAACAAAGGAGAAAAGGAAAGATATACCCATCTGAATGTGGAGTTCCAGAGAATAGCAAGAGATATAAGAAAGCCTTCCTAAGGGCTTCCCTGGTGGTCCAGCGGGTAAGGACACCGCCTTGCAGTGCAGGGGGTGCCGGTTCGATCCCTGGCCTGGGAAGATCCCACGTGCCACGGAGCAACTGGACCAATGTGTCCAATGACTGAGCCCGAGCTCTGGAGCGCATGCGCCCAGAGCCGGCGCTCTGTGACAACAGAGGCCACCGCGATGGGAGGCCCACATGGGCCAAAGAACAAAGATGGGTGAAAATGGACAATTGAAAGACCAATAGAAGTGGCCCACCTGCTCCCCTCCCTCCCCACCCCACCGCCACCAAAATAAATAAATAAATAAATCTTAAAAGAAAAAAAAGGAAGAAAGCCTTCCTAAGTGAACAATGCAAAGAAATAGAAGAAAACAACAGAATGGAAAAGACTAGAGCTCTCTTCAAGAAAACTGGAGATACCGAGGGAACATTTTATGCAAAGATGAGCACAATAAAGGACAGAAACAGTATGGTATGTCCATATGTTATGCACAGAAGCCGAAGATATTAAGAAGAGGTGGCAAGAAGAACAAAAATATACAAAAAAGATCTTGATGTACAGGACAACCACAATGGTGTGATCATTCACCTAGAGCCAGGCATCCTGGAGTGTGAAGTCAAGTGGGCCTTGGAAAGCATCACTACAAACAAAGCTAGTGGAGGTGAGGGAATTCCAGCTGAGCTATTGCAAATCCTAAAAGATGATGCTGTTAAAGTGCTGCACTCCTTGGGGGAGGGGTTCTGGGGGTAGGGGGCATATGTATACGTATGGCGGATTCAGGTAGATGTGTGGCAGTAAACAACAAAACTCTGTTAAAAATAAAATAAAATTTAAAAAGAGAAATATTTTAGTGCTTTCAGGGTGGCTCATTGGTTAAGAATCAGCCTGCCAATGCAGGGGACACAAGTTTGATCCCTAGTATGGGAAAATTCCACATGTCTTGGAACAGCTAAGTCTGTCTCAACTACTAAAGCTTGTGTGCCCTAGAGCCTGAACTCTGCAACAAGAAAAACCACTACAACGAGAAGTCTATGTACCACAACTAAAGTAGCCCCTGTTTGCCACAACTAGAGAAAACATGGGCACAGCAGTGAAAACTCAGCACAGTTAAAAATAAACAAATAAATAAATGAATTTTTTTTAAAAAGAAATTATTTCATTTATATTCTTATTAAACCATAGCCTTCTGTATAGCTGTTAAGATTTTTTTCTTTAATACTATATGACTTGCTATGCTTTTTGATTGTGTTATTATAAAATAAATAAGATCTTCATTCTTTTTTTTTTTAAGATTTATTTATTTATTTATTTTGGGGGGCTGGGGTGGGGAGGGAGGGGAGCAGGCGGGCTACTTCTATTGGTCTTTCATTTGTCTATTTTCATCCATCTTTGTTCTTTGGCCGCTGTGGGCCTCCCATCGCAGTGGCCTCTGTCGTTGCAGAGCACCAGCTCTGGGCACATGCGCTCCAGAGCTCGGGCTCAGTAATTGGACACATGGGTCCAGCTGCTCCGCAGCACGTGGGATCTTCCCAGGCCAGGGATCCAACTGGCGCCCCTTGCACTGCAAGGTGGTGTCCTTACCACCAGGGAAGCCCAAGATCTTCATTCTTAAAAAAAAAAAGTGTTGCACGTAGTATGCCAGCAAATTGGGAAAACTCAGCAGCGACCACAGGACTGGAAAATGCCAACTTTAGTTCCAGTATCAAAGAAGGGCAATGCCAAAGAATGTTCAATCTACTGCACAATTGCACTCATTTCACATGCTAGTAAGGTTATGCTCAAAATCCTCCACACTAGGCTTCGACAGTACATGAACTGAGAAGTTCCAGACGTACAAGTTGGATTTTAAAAAGGCAGAGGAATCAGATGTGAAAATGCCAACATCTGTTGGATCATAGAACGAGCAAGAGAATTCCAAAAAAAACATCTACTTCTGTTTCATTGACTATACTAAAACCTTTAACTATGTGGATCATAACAAACTGGGAAAATTCCACATGTCTTGGAACAGCTAAGTCTGTCTCAACTACTAAAGCTTGTGTGCCCTAGAGCCTGAACTCTGCAACAAGAAAAACCACTACAACGAGAAGTCTATGTACCACAACTAAAGTAGCCCCTGTTTGCCACAACTAGAGAAAACATGGGCACAGCAGTGAAAACTCAGCACAGTTAAAAATAAACAAATAAATAAATGAATTTTTTTTAAAAAGAAATTATTTCATTTATATTCTTATTAAACCATAGCCTTCTGTATAGCTGTTAAGATTTTTTTCTTTAATACTATATGACTTGCTATGCTTTTTGATTGTGTTATTATAAAATAAATAAGATCTTCATTCTTTTTTTTTTTAAGATTTATTTATTTATTTATTTTGGGGGGCTGGGGTGGGGAGGGAGGGGAGCAGGCGGGCTACTTCTATTGGTCTTTCATTTGTCTATTTTCATCCATCTTTGTTCTTTGGCCGCTGTGGGCCTCCCATCGCAGTGGCCTCTGTCGTTGCAGAGCACCAGCTCTGGGCACATGCGCTCCAGAGCTCGGGCTCAGTAATTGGACACATGGGTCCAGCTGCTCCGCAGCACGTGGGATCTTCCCAGGCCAGGGATCCAACTGGCGCCCCTTGCACTGCAAGGTGGTGTCCTTACCACCAGGGAAGCCCAAGATCTTCATTCTTAAAAAAAAAAAGTGTTGCACGTAGTATGCCAGCAAATTGGGAAAACTCAGCAGCGACCACAGGACTGGAAAATGCCAACTTTAGTTCCAGTATCAAAGAAGGGCAATGCCAAAGAATGTTCAATCTACTGCACAATTGCACTCATTTCACATGCTAGTAAGGTTATGCTCAAAATCCTCCACACTAGGCTTCGACAGTACATGAACTGAGAAGTTCCAGACGTACAAGTTGGATTTTAAAAAGGCAGAGGAATCAGATGTGAAAATGCCAACATCTGTTGGATCATAGAACGAGCAAGAGAATTCCAAAAAAAACATCTACTTCTGTTTCATTGACTATACTAAAACCTTTAACTATGTGGATCATAACAAACTGGGAAAATTCTGAAAGAGATGGGAATACCAGACCACCTTACCTGTCTCCTGAGAAACCTGTATGCAGGTCAGGAACCAACAGTTAGAACCGGACATGGAACAACAGACTGGTTCCAAATTGGGCAAGGAGTATGTCAAGACTGTATATTGTCACCCAGCTTATTTAACTTCTATGTAGGGTACATCATGTGAAATGCTGGGCTGGATGAAGCACAAGCTGGAATCAAGATTGCTGGGAGAAATATCAGTAACTTCAGGCATGCAGACAACACCACCCTTATGGCAGAAAGTGAAGAAAAACTAAAGAGCCTCTTGATAAAGGTGAAAGAGGAGAGTGAAAAACCTGGCTTAAAACTCAACATTCAAAAAATTAAGATCATGGCATCCAGTCCCATCACTTCATGGCAAATAGATGGGGAAACAGTGACACACTTTATTTTCTTGGCTCCAGAATCACTGCAGATGGTAAATGCAGTCATGAAATAGAAAGACACTTGCTGTTTGGAAGAATAGCTATGACAAACCTAGGCAGTGTATTAAAAAGTAGAGACATCATTTTGCCAATAAAAGTTCATATAGTCAAAGCTATGGTTTTCCCATGTATGGATGTGAGAGCTGGACCATAAAGAAGGCTGATCACTGAAGAACTGATGCCTTCAAACAGTGGTGCTGGAGAAGACTCTTGAGAGTCCCCTTGGACAGCAAGACGATCAAACCAGTCAATCCTAAAGAAAATCAACCCTGAATATTCATTGGAAAGGCTAAAGCTGCAGCTTGAATGCCTGGGCCACCTAATGCAAAGAGACAACCCATTGGAAAAGATCCAGATGCTGGGGAAACAGAGGGTAGAAGAAGGGGATGACAGAGGATGAGGTTGGATGGCATCACTGACATGAGTCTGAGAAGCTCTGGGAGATGGTGAAGGACAGGGAGGCCTGGTGTGTTGCAGTTCATAGGGTACAAAGAGTCAGACAAGACCGAGCGACCAAACTGACTGAACTGACTGTGATAACAAAATGGCAATCTAAAGCCTTTTCTTTGTGAAGCAACTTTTGGCCAAAGCTCAGGGTGACCCAAAAGGCCATCCTGTCCTCGCCCACAGGAGGCTGGAGATGATTCCAGCTGGGAGGGTGGATTGGATGATGGCACCCTTCTTTGCTTCTCTAGGGTAGGAGGTCTCAGGTGTCACCCAGGCCCCACTGCCCTGTGGAGGAGCCCCCTCCTGCCCACCCTCCTGCATGGAGATGGAGACAGAATGACAGGAGGCAGCAAGGCTTGGCATCTGCCACACCCTGAAGGGGACCCAGGATTAAGGCAGGATTCAGCTCCCCAAAATGTGTGAAGAATACCTGCCTCAGAGAGAGGAAAGAAACGCCCAAGGTCACACAGAGCTTGGTCTGGTTTAAACAGAAGAGCTCTGAGGCCAACTTTCTGGAATAACATCACACTTCCAAAATGGTGGATCCCAGGGCTCAGGAAGGGAAACACAGATGAGTTGGAGACATCTTTGTTTCCCAGAAATCAAAGTGCTCAAGCACCACTGGAGTTTGTCAGAAGGACCTGGAGCCAACTTGAAGGAGCACCTGCCAGCCAGTTCCAGCATCACTAAGAATAATTTACCTTGGCCTTCCCTGGTAGCTGAATGGAAAAGAGCTCACCTGCTAAGGCAAGAGACATGGGTTCGATCCCTGATCCAGGAAGATCCCACATGCTGTGGAGCAGCTAAGCCTGTGAGCCACAACTACTGAGCCTGTGGTCTAGAGCCTCGGAGCCACAACTGTTGAGACTATGTGCTGCAACTACTGAAGCCCGTGTGCCCTAGAGCCGGAGTTCCACAACAAGAGATGTCACCACAACAAGAAGGCTGCTCACCTCACATAGAGGTGGCCCACAGTCCCTGCAACTAGAGAAGGGCCTACAGCATCAGTGAAAACCCATAATAGCCAAAAATAAATAAATAAATAAAAAAGAATAATTCACCCTGTCTCTTTCAAAGGAACTGTAGAGTTCAATCTCAGTTGATAAGGAAAACCTCCTCTTGACAGAAGAATGCAAACTAACTAATGTAAAAGAGAAGACAGAATTAGAAAATCACCTCTTTATAACTGCCAGTGTAAAACTAACCACCAGTGGATGCCAGACTCCTAAGACGAAGGGTTGGGGAACACAGGGTGTCTGCCTTTCGTGGTATCACCCCAGAGTCCTTGCTGGCTGTGTATAGGAAAGGCAGTCTACAGTCATGTAGTCCTTGTCTGCACCTGGTCAAACCCAGCATCACCAGGAGGGGAGCAGTGTGACATTCTGTGTTCCTTAGGATACCTGCCCCCCCAGAGAGAGGAATGACAGGAGGCAGCAAGGCTTGGCATCTGCCACACCCTGAAGGGGACCCAGGATAAGGCAGGATTCAGCTCCCCAAAATGTGTGAAGAATACCTGCCTCAGAGAGGAAAGAAACGCCCAAGGTCACACAGAGCTTGGTCTGGTTTAAACAGAAGAGCTCTGAGGCCAACTTTCTGGAATAACATCACACTTCCAAAATGGTGGATCCCAGGGCTCAGGAAGGGAAACACAGATGAGTTGGAGACATCTTTGTTTCCCAGAAATCAAAGTGCTCAAGCACCACTGGAGTTTGTCAGAAGGACCTGGAGCCAACTTGAAGGAGCACCTGCCAGCCAGTTCCAGCATCACTAAGAATAATTTACCTTGGCCTTCCCTGGTAGCTGAATGGAAAAGAGCTCACCTGCTAAGGCAAGAGACATGGGTTCGATCCCTGATCCAGGAAGATCCCACATGCTGTGGAGCAGCTAAGCCTGTGAGCCACAACTACTGAGCCTGTGGTCTAGAGCCTCGGAGCCACAACTGTTGAGACTATGTGCTGCAACTACTGAAGCCCGTGTGCCCTAGAGCCGGAGTTCCACAACAAGAGATGTCACCACAACAAGAAGGCTGCTCACCTCACATAGAGGTGGCCCACAGTCCCTGCAACTAGAGAAGGGCCTACAGCATCAGTGAAAACCCATAATAGCCAAAAATAAATAAATAAATAAAAAAGAATAATTCACCCTGTCTCTTTCAAAGGAACTGTAGAGTTCAATCTCAGTTGATAAGGAAAACCTCCTCTTGACAGAAGAATGCAAACTAACTAATGTAAAAGAGAAGACAGAATTAGAAAATCACCTCTTTATAACTGCCAGTGTAAAACTAACCACCAGTGGATGCCAGACTCCTAAGACGAAGGGTTGGGGAACACAGGGTGTCTGCCTTTCGTGGTATCACCCCAGAGTCCTTGCTGGCTGTGTATAGGAAAGGCAGTCTACAGTCATGTAGTCCTTGTCTGCACCTGGTCAAACCCAGCATCACCAGGAGGGGAGCAGTGTGACATTCTGTGTTCCTTAACGGGGCACGGTACTCAGCATCAGCTGGGAAGTAGCTTTACTAAAAAATCATTAAACTGAATCTGCCTTTAGATCTAAGTTCTAGTTTATGAGAGACAGAAGAAGCAAATGAAATAAAACTATGAGTATAAAGACTGCGTTTGGAGACGTTCTCCAAACAACAGTACCCAACAGAGAGTCAATGTCATGAAAAGATGTGTGTGGGGGTGTGGAGAGGGTTCTGTATTTTAACAGATTAAAGAAACATAATAACCAGATGCAACTTGTAAATTTTGACAAGATTTTGGTTTGGAAAGAAGGTGTAGGAGATATTTTTGAGAAGCTGGGGAAATTTGAATATGGGCTGAATGTTAACTGATACTTGGGGACTATTATTGCTTTCCTTAGGTGCAATAATGGAACTGTCGTCTGCTAGATAAATATATTTTTAGAGGCTGAAGGCTGAATGAAGTACTTGGAAGTGGTATGAAATGAAGTTTGCAAGTTATTCTCAAAATAGCTCAGGAAAAAAAGAGAGATAATAGATAAAATTAACAACAGGTGAATCTAGGTGCTGGGTATATGTATACACATCTCTGTATATTTGAAATTTTCAATAATAAATGGTTGGGGAAAAGGTAAAGGCAATTGTGTACAAACTCAATTTCCTCCTATACAAAAACTGTGCAATCTGCTAAGAAAACACTATTATTTCTATTACTGTTACCTTTACACATTATCACATTGACAGTGGACTGTTTCACAGCATAAGCAAAAATGTGTGTTGTAATCCTCCTTGACATTTCTCAGAAATTATCAGAAGTTTTCTATTCATAAGAAGGAAATTTCAGGAACTTCTGTGGTGATAAGGAAAACCTCCTCTTGACAGAAGAATGCAAACTAACTAATGTAAAAGAGAAGACAGAATTAGAAAATCACCTCTTTATAACTGCCAGTGTAAAACTAACCACCAGTGGATGCCAGACTCCTAAGACGAAGGGTTGGGGAACACAGGGTGTCTGCCTTTCGTGGTATCACCCCAGAGTCCTTGCTGGCTGTGTATAGGAAAGGCAGTCTACAGTCATGTAGTCCTTGTCTGCACCTGGTCAAACCCAGCATCACCAGGAGGGGAGCAGTGTGACATTCTGTGTTCCTTAACGGGGCACGGTACTCAGCATCAGCTGGGAAGTAGCTTTACTAAAAAATCATTAAACTGAATCTGCCTTTAGATCTAAGTTCTAGTTTATGAGAGACAGAAGAAGCAAATGAAATAAAACTATGAGTATAAAGACTGCGTTTGGAGACGTTCTCCAAACAACAGTACCCAACAGAGAGTCAATGTCATGAAAAGATGTGTGTGGGGGTGTGGAGAGGGTTCTGTATTTTAACAGATTAAAGAAACATAATAACCAGATGCAACTTGTAAATTTTGACAAGATTTTGGTTTGGAAAGAAGGTGTAGGAGATATTTTTGAGAAGCTGGGGAAATTTGAATATGGGCTGAATGTTAACTGATACTTGGGGACTATTATTGCTTTCCTTAGGTGCAATAATGGAACTGTCGTCTGCTAGATAAATATATTTTTAGAGGCTGAAGGCTGAATGAAGTACTTGGAAGTGGTATGAAATGAAGTTTGCAAGTTATTCTCAAAATAGCTCAGGAAAAAAAGAGAGATAATAGATAAAATTAACAACAGGTGAATCTAGGTGCTGGGTATATGTATACACATCTCTGTATATTTGAAATTTTCAATAATAAATGGTTGGGGAAAAGGTAAAGGCAATTGTGTACAAACTCAATTTCCTCCTATACAAAAACTGTGCAATCTGCTAAGAAAACACTATTATTTCTATTACTGTTACCTTTACACATTATCACATTGACAGTGGACTGTTTCACAGCATAAGCAAAAATGTGTGTTGTAATCCTCCTTGACATTTCTCAGAAATTATCAGAAGTTTTCTATTCATAAGAAGGAAATTTCAGGAACTTCTGTGGTGATCCAGAGGTTGGGACTCCATGCTACCAATGCAGGGTGCCCGGGTTCGATCCCTGTCAGGGAACAGCTAAAGATCCCGCGGGCAGCAGCCAAGATCCAGCACGGCCAAATAAATATTATTATTATTTTTTAATATTATTTTTTTAAAAAAGAAAGAAATCACCACTACTGGGTGTGTGATTTTGAGCAAATTACTTAACCCCTCTGTGCCTCAGTTTCTTCATCTATAAAATGGGCACACCAATAGAACCTACACCACTGGCTTATTGGAAGAACTGAATGGATTGATATACATATGCCTGAGGCAGAGATTAAGTGTGCAGTAAACATTAGGTAGTTCAATGGTAAATTTTTTTCTGCAAAGTTTTAAAATGGTTTTTAAAGTTTATTTTTGGGTGTGCTGGGTCTTTGTTGCTACATGAGCTTTACTCTAATTTTGCTGAGCAGGAGCTACTCTCTAGTTGTAGTACATTGCAGTAGCTTCTCTTGCTGTGGAGCATGGGCACTAGGACTTCTGGGCTCTCGAGCACAGACTCAATAGTTGTGACACATGGGCTTAGTTGCTTCATGGCATGTGTGATCTTCCTAGATCGGGGATCAAACCTGCGTCTCCTGCATTGGCAGGAGGATTCTTTACCACTGAGCCACCAGGGAAGCCCCTCTGCAAACTTGCTGGATCTGACTGTGGGTCTGGAGAGATCTGGAGCTGCACAGCAGAGCCAGAAGGGCCCTCACCCTTCCCCTCTGAATTACCCTGGGAGTCTCCTCCTGTGGGGTCCCTTTTGAGCTGGTCTAGGTTGAAATGCCTCTCCTGCCCTGGTCTGGCCACTCCAGGCCCCAGAGGTGTGAGCTCCTGCCAGTTCACCTGGGTGAGCCAGGAGGTGGAATGCCCAAGGACCTCTACCTATCTTATTTTCCTTCTTGACCCCCAAGTCCCTGAGAGAAAAGAGCCACCCCAGAGGGTAGGCAGTGTATATCTAGCCCTGCCCACCACCCTACATGACCTGGTCATCCTTTCTGTGTGGGGGTCCCTTGTACCCTAGCACGCCTTGGCCATGAACAAAAGGCAGAAAAGGGTCCTCTCTCTGGGAAAGGAGCAGGCCCGGGCTACAGCCCTGTACCTGTTCTGCCTGGCCTGGGCAGAGGATTCCCTGGACAGAAGGAACAGCCACAACAAAGATCCCCAAGTGGGGATGCACCTGGCTGAGGAATAGTAAGGAGGCCAGTGTGGTTGGAGTGGAGCCACTAAGGAGGAGCAGGACAGGACGTGAGGTCAGCAAGGCCTTGGCCTGTCATTGCAGCTTTGGCTGTTACTCCGAGTAAAATCAAGAGATTGAGAAAGGCTTTGGGACTTCCCTGGTGGTCTGGTGGTTAAGACTATATTTCCACTGAAGAGGGTGTGGGTTCGATCCTGAGTGGGGAACTAAGATCCTGCATGCCAAAAAAAAAAGCACCATGGGAAGCCTTTGTGTGAACAGTGTCATCATCCAACATGCGGTTTAAAAGGATGGTTCAGGTGGTGTTGATAGGGGTAGATCAGCCCAATGCCTCATGGGACTGCTGTGACAGTCCAAGGAGAACTGGAGTGCAGAAACATTTTATAACAAAAGGCCTTGAATCCAGTAGAGTGTTTCTGGGAGAAAGAGACTAGTTGCTCCACTCCTTCCCATCGTACTGAAGGGACAATTGAGTGAGGAGAGGATATGATTCGTCCTAGGTCACATGCTCTAAAACCCATTTAGGATCTGGGACTCCCCAGCTCCCAGTTGCTGTCTGGCAGGCAACTTAATAGCATGACCTGGGCTTCCCCTGGTGGTCCAGTGGGTAAGGACACCGCCTTGCAGTGCAAGGGGCACCGGTTCGATCCCTGGCCTGGGAAGATCCCACGTGCCGCGGAGCAGCTAGACCAATGTGTCCAATTACCGAGCCGGAGCTCTGGAGCACATGTGCCTAGAGCTGGCGCTCTGCAACAACAGACACCACGATGGGAGGCCCACAGGAGCCAAAGAACAAAGATGGATGAAAATAGAGAAATGAAAGACCAACAGAAGTGGCCCGCCCGCTCCCCTCCCTCCCCAACCCGACCCCCGCCCAAAAATAAATAATAAAATAAATAAATCTTTAAAAAAAAAAATAGGATGACCTTTGGACATGTGATCTCAGCTAGTACAGCTGAGCAAGACTGACCGAGCCCTCTCCTAGAATTCATTCATCCAACACATATGTATCAAGCACCAGTCACCAGGGCATGGGGCACTTGGAGACACCTGGGAGAACTGAGCCCCAGTCTTGGTCAGAAGCCAGGCAATCGGGCTTCCCTGGTGGTCCAGCAGGTAAGGACACCGCCTTGCAGTGCAAGGGGCGCCGGTTCGATCCCTGGCCTGGGAAGATCCCACAATCCGCGGAGCGGCTGGACTGATGTGTCCAATTACCAAGCCGGAGCTCTGGAGCACATGCGCCCAGAGCCGGTGCTCTGCGACAACAGAGGCCACCACGATGGGAGGCCCACACGGGCCAAAGAACAAAGATGGATGAAAGTAGATAAATGAAAGACCAATAGAAGTAGCCCGCCTGCTCCCCTCCCTCCCCACCCCACCCCCGCAAAATAAATAAATAAATCTTTAAAAAAAAAAAAGAAACCAGGCAATCAGTGGCTGAGGCTGGGACCAGGGATCAGGTCACAGTGGAGGCTGGAGGCAGGGGAGCAGTCAGAAGGCTGTGGTGAAAAGTCAAGCTGGAGAGGCAGGCCATGAGTGGGAGTATTGGGAAAAAGGAGAAGAATGAAAATGTCAGGACTCAGGGCAAACTGGATGCGGATGGAAGGTTAAGACCAGGATGTTGCTGAGCTTTCTGGCTTGGGTGACAGAGATGATGTCATTTCCAGAAACAAGAAGTCTTTGGCACATTTGAGGAACAGAAAGAAGAGCTGTGCGTCTGAGCCTAGTGAGTGAGGAGGAGGGTGGTTTTGGATGCTGTTGAAGGGACAGGCTGGGCTGCAGCTTAGGTATTATTCCGAGAACAATGGGAAGCTGGGGGTGGGTGTTGAGCAGGGAGGGACTGGGGACTGGTTTATATTTTAAAATGATGTGGCATACAGATTTGCCAGGGGGCAGGAGTGAAAACCTGGAAGTCAGTTCAAGGGGTAAAGTAGATTAGGTGAGGGATGGTGGGGGAGCAAGCAGAAGCAGATGGGTGTGATAGCTGTTTTGAAAAGTAGGAATGTCAGGGTGTGGTGTGGGAGTGAGGTCGGCCATGGGTCTGGTTTAGGCTGTTCCGTGGATGGTGCCCTCACTGGGACAGGGAAGATGAGAGAGAACACATTCTGGAATAGGAAGGGCCAGGAATTTTGTTGTGATGCACCAGGGCATGGGGCACTTGACACCTGGGAGAACTGAGCCCCAGTCTTGGTCAGAAGCCAGGCAATCGGGCTTCCCTGGTGGTCCAGCAGGTAAGGACACCGCCTTGCAGTGCAAGGGGCGCCGGTTCGATCCCTGGCCTGGGAAGATCCCACAATCCGCGGAGCGGCTGGACTGATGTGTCCAATTACCAAGCCGGAGCTCTGGAGCACATGCGCCCAGAGCCGGTGCTCTGCGACAACAGAGGCCACCACGATGGGAGGCCCACACGGGCCAAAGAACAAAGATGGATGAAAGTAGATAAATGAAAGACCAATAGAAGTAGCCCGCCTGCTCCCCTCCCTCCCCACCCCACCCCCGCAAAATAAATAAATAAATCTTTAAAAAAAAAAAAGAAACCAGGCAATCAGTGGCTGAGGCTGGGACCAGGGATCAGGTCACAGTGGAGGCTGGAGGCAGGGGAGCAGTCAGAAGGCTGTGGTGAAAAGTCAAGCTGGAGAGGCAGGCCATGAGTGGGAGTATTGGGAAAAAGGAGAAGAATGAAAATGTCAGGACTCAGGGCAAACTGGATGCGGATGGAAGGTTAAGACCAGGATGTTGCTGAGCTTTCTGGCTTGGGTGACAGAGATGATGTCATTTCCAGAAACAAGAAGTCTTTGGCACATTTGAGGAACAGAAAGAAGAGCTGTGCGTCTGAGCCTAGTGAGTGAGGAGGAGGGTGGTTTTGGATGCTGTTGAAGGGACAGGCTGGGCTGCAGCTTAGGTATTATTCCGAGAACAATGGGAAGCTGGGGGTGGGTGTTGAGCAGGGAGGGACTGGGGACTGGTTTATATTTTAAAATGATGTGGCATACAGATTTGCCAGGGGGCAGGAGTGAAAACCTGGAAGTCAGTTCAAGGGGTAAAGTAGATTAGGTGAGGGATGGTGGGGGAGCAAGCAGAAGCAGATGGGTGTGATAGCTGTTTTGAAAAGTAGGAATGTCAGGGTGTGGTGTGGGAGTGAGGTCGGCCATGGGTCTGGTTTTAGAGCTGTTCCGTGGATGGTGCCCTCACTGGGACAGGGAAGATGAGAGAGAACACATTCTGGAATAGGAAGGGCCAGGAATTTTGTTGTGGCTATATTCTGCGTGACACCCATGTGTAGATGCAGAGTAGGTGATTGAAGGCACCAGGCTGAAACCAAAAAGAGTGAACGCATTTGTAAATGGCCAGCTTGCAGGTTTACATACCGCGGGATCGAGGCTAAGTCCTGGGCACCCTCAGTGTGTAGAGACCAGATGAGAAGCAGCTCTGAGCAGTGCTGGGAGCAGAAGGAAAACAGGAACGGAAGGTGATCACAGATCCCAAAGGAGGAGCAAAAGAGTGTCAGCTGTGCCAAAGACCACTGAGGGAAATGTCCACTGGACAAGGCCACACGGAAGTCAGGGGAGGCCTTGACAGAAGCAGGTCTGAGCTGTGTGCTGGGAGGGAGGAAGGGAACCCAGCAGGGAGGAGCAGAGAGGTGGGGTGGCTCCTGGAAGAGGACGCAGGGCATGGTGTTTGACCAGATGGGAATGCCCCAGGACGGAGGGGGGACTGAGGAGGCTGAGGAGGAGGGGTCCTTCCTGGTACTTCACAGGGCCGCCCCTGCACCGCAAGGTCTCCCGGCAGACCAGCCTCCTCCCCAGGCAGGAGTGGTCCTGCAGTACCTTTCCTCCAGGGCACCAGCTCCCTGCCACCTCTTTTCTTGCTCTCTCCTCTCAGACCTGCCTCCTCAGCCTGGCAACTCATTTCTCAAATACTACCACCAACAGTCCCATCCACTGGGTTTGAGGGAAAGTGAAGCATTCTGAATGCCACCAACGCCTTGTCTCTTGACTTTCTGACTTGGCAGAGCTCTGTCTCATCTCTGAGTATAAATTAGTCCCTGTGTTTTCTCATTTTACTGTTGATAGCCCTGTGAGTCTCAGGAAGATTAAATGAGAGGTACAAGTATTAGCTAAGTGCCAGCAAGTGGCAAACCCAGGATGTGAACCCAGGCCTGAGCTGTCCACAAAGCCCATTCTCTCTCTTTTTTTTTTTGGCCACTTTTATTGGTCTTTCATTTATTTATTTTCATTCATCTTTGTTCTTTGGCATGTGTGGGCATCCCATTGCAGTGGCCTCTCCTGTAGCAGAGCACCGGCTCTGGGCGCATGCGCTCCAGAGTGCTGGCTCGTAATTGGACGCACCAGTCCAGCCGCTCACTGGCATATGGGCTCCTCCCGTGTGCCATGGATCTAACCGTCACCCCTTGCAGTGCAAGGAGGACTCTTTACCCACTGGACCACCAGGGAAGCCCAAAGCCCGTTCTCTTAATGACCACATCATGCTGCCTCCCACAGACCCCGACTCACTTTGACCAACCTTAGCGAAGGGCGTGCCTCTTACAGCCCCAATTCCTAACGAGATGGATTAGAAGGGCACCTAGGATTCCTTCCCAGTCTCGGTGGGCCATGTCTACTCTCCAGACAAGTTCATTATCAGTTCAGAAGTTCTGTCCTGCTCAGGGACGATCCTTGCCACGAGCATTTCCTCTGGTGGTCTGCTTAAATGCCAACAGAGACAGAGCTCAGTACCTCCACAGACAGCCCATTCTAGGCAGGAGGATAGTGTGGCAATCCAGAGTGTGAACCCCAATTGGTTCAGTCTCAAGCCTGCTTCCTACAAGCACCTGGTGCCTTAGCTTCTTCACAGGTAAAATGGTAATAATAGTAGTACCTACCTCCCAGTATAATAATGAAGGTTAAATAAGATGCTACATTCAAGTTGCTTAGTAAGTGCTTATTGTTACTGACAGGGTCATTATTGTTATTTTTCCTAAGGCAGTTACAGCTTGTTTCCTGTAACTTCCACACTTTGGGCAGAACCCTGTCCCTTGAAACTCTACCCTCTCCCAGGCTCCCTGCAGGTTGCTCATATTGTCCTGCATTTCTCAATTTTCACTTTCTCCTGATACCAGTTTTTTTTGTTTGTTTATTTGTTTTGCAAGTTCAGTTATTCATTACACTAACATGATTTTCCTAAGATCATGATTTCCTCCTGACAGAGTCACTGACTGTTTGCTAGGCAAGTTCAAACAAAAACAATAACTCACAGACCTTCTTGCTGGCTCCAGGGCTTTTGGCCTGGCCACTTTTATTGGTCTTTCATTTATTTATTTTCATTCATCTTTGTTCTTTGGCATGTGTGGGCATCCCATTGCAGTGGCCTCTCCTGTAGCAGAGCACGGCTCTGGGCGCATGCGCCCAGAGTGCTGGCTCGTAATTGACGCACCAGTCCAGCCGCTCACTGGCATATGGGCTCCTCCCGTGTGCCATGGATCTAACCGTCACCCCTTGCAGTGCAAGGAGGACTCTTTACCCACTGGACCACCAGGGAAGCCCAAAGCCCGTTCTCTTAATGACCACATCATGCTGCCTCCCACAGACCCCGACTCACTTTGACCAACCTTAGCGAAGGGCGTGCCTCTTACAGCCCCAATTCCTAACGAGATGGATTAGAAGGGCACCTAGGATTCCTTCCCAGTCTGGGTGGGCCATGTCTACTCTCCAGACAAGTTCATTATCAGTTCAGAAGTTCTGTCCTGCTCAGGGACGATCCTTGCCACGAGCATTTCCTCTGGTGGTCTGCTTAAATGCCAACAGAGACAGAGCTCAGTACCTCCACAGACAGCCCATTCTAGGCAGGAGGATAGTGTGGCAATCCAGAGTGTGAACCCCAATTGGTTCAGTCTCAAGCCTGCTTCCTACAAGCACCTGGTGCCTTAGCTTCTTCACAGGTAAAATGGTAATAATAGTAGTACCTACCTCCCAGTATAATAATGAAGGTTAAATAAGATGCTACATTCAAGTTGCTTAGTAAGTGCTTATTGTTACTGACAGGGTCATTATTGTTATTTTTCCTAAGGCAGTTACAGCTTGTTTCCTGTAACTTCCACACTTTGGGCAGAACCCTGTCCCTTGAAACTCTACCCTCTCCCAGGCTCCCTGCAGGTTGCTCATATTGTCCTGCATTTCTCAATTTTCACTTTCTCCTGATACCAGTTTTTTTTGTTTGTTTATTTGTTTTGCAAGTTCAGTTATTCATTACACTAACATGATTTTCCTAAGATCATGATTTCCTCCTGACAGAGTCACTGACTGTTTGCTAGGCAAGTTCAAACATATAACTCAAGGGCGGGGAGAATGGTAGCTTCAGGGCTTCTTGCCTCCTTCCCTCACAGACCTTCTTGCTGGCTCCAGGGCTTTTGCGTTCTCTGGCCAGGGCAGGATTATGTCAAGTGAGGCAACCACACTCTGGAGCCAGACAGAGCCATGTCCAAATCCAGACTCTTCTGCTTACCTACCGTGTGATCTTGGCCAAAAAACCTCCCGGAACCTGCTTCATTGTCTACAAACAAAATTAGACTGACAGTAAGCTTGCCTATTCCATAGGGTGTTATGAGGACTGATTAAGATCATGTGTGTAAAACAGTAAAGTGCCCACCTTAATGAACATTTGTCATCAATATGCTAGGACTATGCTGTCTACCAGGGAAGCCACTAGCCACACGTGATAGGTGAAGCCTTGAAACATGGCTAGTCTGAATTGAGATGTGTGTGGTTAAGTATAAAACACACTCTGGAGCTTCCCTGGTGGTTCAGTGGTAAAGAATCTGCCTGCCAATGCAGGAGACACAGGTTCAATCTCTGATCCGGGAAGATCGTACTTGCTACGGAGCACATGTGCCACAACTATTGAGCCTGTGCTCTGAAGCCTGGGGACCACAGCTACTGAGCCCACGAGTCCTAGAGCCTGAGCTCCACAACAAGAAAAGCCACTGCAGTGAGAAGTCTGCGGATCACAGCTAGAGAGTAGCCTCTGCTCTTCATAACTAGAGAGAAGCCCTCGCAGCAGCGGAGACCCAGCATGTCCAATAAAAAACACACACTGGATTTCAAGGTTTAGTACATAAAGAAAAGTAAGATATCTTGGTAATAATTTTCTATATTGATTATACATTGAAATGATACAATCACTGGATATATTGGGTTAAATAAAATATAATTAATGTCACTTCTATAGTTTATTAATATAGCTACCAGGAAATTTTATATTATGTGGCTCAGATTTGTGGCTTGCATGTTTCTTTTGGACAGTGACAGTATAGTTTGGTTGGGGGTGCTGCTGCTGATGGATTTGTTGGTCTGGAGGTATTTCTCAGCGTGGGAGAAGAGAAACAGTATACTTGGTTTGGGAGCATTTGATTTTCAGTGGGTACAGCTCTGCCTTATAGATGATACTTGCGCCGCAAGTGTTTTTTGATATTATAGAGATCCAATATTCTGTCTGTGAAGACGGGGAAATTGAAGCCCATGAGAAATGGGTATGTCTAGAGCCACAGAGTCAACGGTGACAGAACCCAGACCCCTCCACCATCCCCGGATGTGGCTTCCTGTCTGCGTGATGCTGCCACCTGGTGGCCATCAGAATGTGAAGGCTGTGAACCCGACAGCCACTGGGCTCCCTTCGGTAGCGGCCCTCTGCGGCCCTCGACCAACCAGTCTTCTGCAAGGACAGAGAGGGTCCTCCTCTTCCTGCTCCTCAAGCGCATGGTGTTGAGCTGGAGCCTACCAAGCGTGTGACAGTAGTGATTGAGGAGGGCGCCCTTTGTGGTTACAGAAGAGCGTAGGTTTGAATCTTTGCTCTGACCCTTTCGAGCTTATATGCCCCTGGACAACTCAGTTTCTCTGATCCTCAGGTTCTCCATTTGTAAAATGTGGATAACATTACTTGCCTTATATCTGAATGAGATATCTGCAAATTGGGGCTTCCTTGGTGGCTCAGATTCGCCTGCAGTGAGGAAGACCTGGGTTTAATTACTGGTTGGAAGCATTCCCTGGAGAGTATTTTTGCCTGAGAATTCCATGGATCATCTATGGGTTGCAAAGAGTCAGATTCAACTGAGTGACTTTCATTTTCACTCTGCAAACTGAGTGAACAGACATTTAGAAAATCCCATAACTGTCCCGGGTGCTGGGATACAGCAGTGACCTAAACAGACAAGTCCAGGGGTTCTCAAAGTGTGGCCTCCAGACCACTGACATCAGCACTACGTGGGGACTAGTTAGAAGTCCAAATCCTCAGGCCTCCATCCCAGATCTACTGAATCCGACGCACACTCAAGGTTGAGCACCAGCAGATGCGAGAGACACAGACTCCAGCCTATCAGGTTAGGGCTAAGTGCTCTCGGGGGCAGAAACGTTAATTGATCTGCCACGATAGAGGAAGGACTGCTGATAAGGTGACAAGTTTCCGTAAAGATCAGAAAACAATTATCTAGACATTATTTAAGACATTTCCTTATAAAAGAAGCCTTCGGGCTGCAATATGCAGTATGGTGACCATAGTTAGGAAATGAAATCTCTGTTCTGATCAGCTGTGCATCCAGCTAAAAACTGAGGCTGCTGTGTTGGTAAGAGAAGATGAAGGAGCACACTAGGGGACCACAGTCTCTACCACACTGCGTGATTCTGATTAAATGGCCTTGGGGCCTGGCTTCCACCTGTATGCCTCCAGTGATTAGGAGAGCACTCTCCATGAAGCAGTGTTCTTTCCTCTTAGCAGCTCTCTTTTAGAAAACTCTTTTATCTGATGTGTGAATCTCTACAACTCTGACCCACCCACTGACCAATTCTCCCACCTCAGGACAACTTGTACGAAGACAGAACTTTACTCATTTGAAGTCCCTTACACGCCTTCTCTTTGGACCTCTTGAGGTCAGCAATGCTCCCGTGAGGCCATGTTTTGGGAAATGTTTTCCAGATCCTTCATTAGGAGACTGAGAATGGCTTTCACAGTATTCTCTGGGAGAACTGAAGGGAGCCATGACCCCATCACCCAGGTCAATGAAGATAACTGGAAGAAGAAACAACCTTCAAGACCTCAACTGTAGATGGCTCCTCCAAAGAGAACTTGCTCTCTCTACAAAGAACCCAGAGACATGCCTTCCTGGGACCAGGCTCTGAAATCTGAGTTTTCTGGCTTAATACAAAGTCCAGTTCAGTTCCTTCAGCTTGGGGCTGGGGGTGGGGCTGAGAGCAGAGCCTAAACTTAACCTCCTGACTCCAGTATTTGCCCTGAGGGTTACGCTAGATTTCTTTGCTCTCTGCTTCCTAAAGCATTTCATCTTGATGTCCTTTTCTTTCCCGTTCCTTAACACTCCTGGGAATTTCCTTCACTTTCTTAGAGTCCAAGAATGCATGTTTGTTTCAATGTATCCAGAAGCTATTAGAAAAGTCCTTCAACTAACTGACCAAACTCTAGAAGGTGAAGATCATTCTTTCAATGATTCATCAAACAAATCTTGATAGAACCCCTACTTTTGCAGACTGGGCTGGGAGCTGGGCTGGCAGATGCTGTACAAGACAGATTCCCTGTACTCTCAGAGCTCACAGATTAGTAGGCAAGTGCGCTCTTAGAAGAGCGGCAGGCTGGCGGAACTCCACAAGGGAGTAAGGGAGAGGGGAACTGAGTGGAGAAGCATCTTGAGAGAGACCCAGGAAGATGAAAACTGACCCAACATAGCAGTGTGAGAAGCTGGGCAGACGAGACCCTGAAGAGAGACCATTAAATGGCCTTGGGGCCTGGCTTCCACCTGTATGCCTCCAGTGATTAGGAGAGCACTCTCCATGAAGCAGTGTTCTTTCCTCTTAGCAGCTCTCTTTTAGAAAACTCTTTTATCTGATGTGTGAATCTCTACAACTCTGACCCACCCACTGACCAATTCTCCCACCTCAGGACAACTTGTACGAAGACAGAACTTTACTCATTTGAAGTCCCTTACACGCCTTCTCTTTGGACCTCTTGAGGTCAGCAATGCTCCCCTGAGGCCATGTTTTGGGAAATGTTTTCCAGATCCTTCATTAGGAGACTGAGAATGGCTTTCACAGTATTCTCTGGGAGAACTGAAGGGAGCCATGACCCCATCACCCAGGTCAATGAAGATAACTGGAAGAAGAAACAACCTTCAAGACCTCAACTGTAGATGGCTCCTCCAAAGAGAACTTGCTCTCTCTACAAAGAACCCAGAGACATGCCTTCCTGGGACCAGGCTCTGAAATCTGAGTTTTCTGGCTTAATACAAAGTCCAGTTCAGTTCCTTCAGCTTGGGGCTGGGGGTGGGGCTGAGAGCAGAGCCTAAACTTAACCTCCTGACTCCAGTATTTGCCCTGAGGGTTACGCTAGATTTCTTTGCTCTCTGCTTCCTAAAGCATTTCATCTTGATGTCCTTTTCTTTCCCGTTTCCTTAACACTCCTGGGAATTTCCTTCACTTTCTTAGAGTCCAAGAATGCATGTTTGTTTCAATGTATCCAGAAGCTATTAGAAAAGTCCTTCAACTAACTGACCAAACTCTAGAAGGTGAAGATCATTCTTTCAATGATTCATCAAACAAATCTTGATAGAACCCCTACTTTTGCAGACTGGGCTGGGAGCTGGGCTGGCAGATGCTGTACAAGACAGATTCCCTGTACTCTCAGAGCTCACAGATTAGTAGGGAAGTGGGCTATTAGAAGAGAGGGAGGCTGGTGGTACTCCACAAGGGGAGTAAGGGAGAGGGGGAACTGAGTGGAGAAGCATCTTGAGAGAGACCCAGGAAGATGAAAAACTGACCCAACAGCTGAGCGGAAGGTAGTGAGGCCAAGCTGGGCAGACGAGACCCTGAAGGAGTCAGACCGAAGGCATGGAGAATTGGAGAAATGAAAGGAACGAGGTTTGGTTTGGGCAGCAAGGGGGAAGGCGATGGCAGAGCTAGGTAAAACATTGGAGATCATGGAGATTGGATTCTAGACTGAAGATAGGGGGTGTGTGTTCCACTCTTACAAAATATCAGGAAAGTGACAGAATCCAATTAATTTTAGATCCCACAGCTGCAGTGTGGCCTAGGCATAGGCAGGAGCCAGAGGGAAGACAGGGCTTCCCTGGTGGCTGAGTGGTAAGGCATCTGTCTGCCAATGCAGGAGATGCGGGTTCAATTCCCAGATCGAGAAGATCCCCTGGAGAAGGAAAGGGCAGCCCACTCCAGTATTCTTGCATGGGAAATCCCATGGACAGAGGAGCATGGCAGGTTACTGTCCATGGGGTCACAAAGATTTGGACACGACTTATGACTAAACAAACAACAGAGGGAAGACAAGACCTGTTAGGAGAGAGATTGTTGCAGAAGCTCAGGTAAGAGTGAGGAGGGACCTCATCTCTATGGCCCTGAGGGTGCACTTACAACCAGTGACTGGGCTTCCATGGTTGGCAGTCTCAGGCGGGCAACAGGCCAAGTTCTACCCTGTCCACCTCAGTGGCCAGTAGGCTGCTTACATCCCAGCCTGGGCTACAGCAATTAGCTCTCCTTGCAACTTGCAAACAAAACCTAGAAATGAACCGCTTTCAAAGACCTGGCTGACTACATCCCTGGTTACCAGGAAACAGCAGGACAAGTTGCAAAGTCCCATCACAGGAAATAGAACGCTCCAGGAAGCGCCAGCGTTCTCCCACCAGGATTCCAGCTAGCCATCATTCATGCTGCTTGGCAGAACTGAACAGCCTAAGAATAACAACAGCTTCTCTTGTGCCAGGCACTGTCCTCAATGCTTTAAGCTTATTTAATTCCTGTGATGCCCTGAGGCTGCCATGAACACAGGAATTTTCACTAAATGGCCGAGGGGTTAAGTCATCTGCCCAAATCTGGGGGACCAGGATTTTCATCTGGGACTGCCTACCTCTTGAGGGTCTGTGTACCTCGCCCTACCTTAGAAACCAGAGTGACAGGACACTTCCCACCCAACAATGTTTATTTTGGAATACTTTGAGATTCACCAAAAAGTTGCAGACAACCATGTTCCTGTGTATCACTCATTTGGTTTCCTCTAATGTTAGTATTTTACATTTGTAGCAATTAATTTGTCAAAACTAAGAGACAGGGACTTCCCTGATGGTCCAGTGGTTAAGACTCTGGGTTCCCAATGCAGGGGGCCTGGGTTCAAACTGAGACCCAGTGGAACCAAATAAATGAATGATTTAAAAAAAAAAGTTTAAAAAAAAACCAACAAAACTAAGAGACAGTTACATTACTGACTGGACTCCAGCGCAGTTTTTGTTTTTTGGCTGCACTGGGCTCTTCATTGCAGGGTGCTTGGACCTCTCTCATTGGAGAGCATGGGCTCTGGAGTGCGTGGGCTTAGTTGCCCTCAGGTATGTGGGATCTTACTTCCCTGACCTGGAATCAAACCTGCCTTCCCTGAATTGGAAGGTGGATTCTTAACCACTGGACCACCAGAGAAGCCCCTAGGTTCATATATTAGTTTTTACGCTAATGCCTTTTCAGGTTCCAGGATCTAACGCATTATTTCATCTCCTTCAACACCTCTGGTCTTGAGTCCTTGTTTTTTGTAACTTGACATTCTACATGCTGATATGCTATAGAATGTCTTCTAACTAGGGTTTTCAGAGTTTCAGTGTCCACCATCTTGTCAAATCAGAGTACCATCAACATGATTAAGTGTTAAGCAACCTTAACATTTCAGCTCTCTCTCCTGAGCAAAGTTAACATTTCCCCTCTTCCATTCTTTGGAAAGCGAGTCATTAAGTCTAGTGCACAGTTAAGTTCCACTTACTGGAAGGAAGCATCTATTTTATTTAGAAACTTTGCCTTCATTTAATAATCACCCATAGAGCATTTGACTCATTTTATACTTTTGTATACTCGTTTTCAAAGACAGGTGAAAGCAAGCTGCCATGAACACAGGAATTTTCACTAAATGGCCGAGGGGTTAAGTCATCTGCCCAAATCTGGGGGACCAGGATTTTCATCTGGGACTGCCTACCTCTTGAGGGTCTGTGTACCTCGCCCTACCTTAGAAACCAGAGTGACAGGACACTTCCCACCCAACAATGTTTATTTTGGAATACTTTGAGATTCACCAAAAAGTTGCAGACAACCATGTTCCTGTGTATCACTCATTTGGTTTCCTCTAATGTTAGTATTTTACATTTGTAGCAATTAATTTGTCAAAACTAAGAGACAGGGACTTCCCTGATGGTCCAGTGGTTAAGACTCTGGGTTCCCAATGCAGGGGGCCTGGGTTCAAACTGAGACCCAGTGGAACCAAATAAATGAATGATTTAAAAAAAAAAGTTTAAAAAAAAACCAACAAAACTAAGAGACAGTTACATTACTGACTGGACTCCAGCGCAGTTTTTGTTTTTTGGCTGCACTGGGCTCTTCATTGCAGGGTGCTTGGACCTCTCTCATTGGAGAGCATGGGCTCTGGAGTGCGTGGGCTTAGTTGCCCTCAGGTATGTGGGATCTTACTTCCCTGACCTGGAATCAAACCTGCCTTCCCTGAATTGGAAGGTGGATTCTTAACCACTGGACCACCAGAGAAGCCCCTAGGTTCATATATTAGTTTTTACGCTAATGCCTTTTCAGGTTCCAGGATCTAACGCATTATTTCATCTCCTTCAACACCTCTGGTCTTGAGTCCTTGTTTTTTGTAACTTGACATTCTACATGCTGATATGCTATAGAATGTCTTCTAACTAGGGTTTTCAGAGTTTCAGTGTCCACCATCTTGTCAAATCAGAGTACCATCAACATGATTAAGTGTTAAGCAACCTTAACATTTCAGCTCTCTCTCCTGAGCAAAGTTAACATTTCCCCTCTTCCATTCTTTGGAAAGCGAGTCATTAAGTCTAGTGCACAGTTAAGTTCCACTTACTGGAAGGGGAAGCATCTATTTTTATTTAGAAACTTTGCCTTCATTTAATAATCACCCATAGAGCATTTGACTCATTTTATACTTTTGTATACTCGTTTTCAAGACAGTGAAACAGACTCAAGAGATGGCTCGTCTATCGCACAGGGTAAGCTGGAAGGAGGCACAGCAAGACTAGTCTCTCCTGGGTTCCTCTCAGCAGGATGAGTTGTGAATAGACATGTATCCAGGAAATGGAAGTTAATCAGCAATAAAAAGGAATGGAATCCTGGAACCATCATGTCCTGCCTGGGAGTGGCAGCCGCCATCACAGGGCCTCGTGCTAAGCCTCTGCGAACACTCAGCACCATCTGGTGCCGCTGGGTCCTTGGATGCAAGCTTCCGGAAAGCAAACTTTTTCTTTTTTAACACTGATGAAAATAGGGCTTGGTGTGTATTTGTGGGTGACTGAGTCTTTATGTACTTTATGTACTAATGTAGAATCTCCTAGATCTGCCAAGTGAGAAAAAGCAAGATGCAAGCGAGTGTACTCCCTTTTTTGCACAGAAGGTGAGGGGCGAGTACACACCCACACGTGTTTATATATGGCTGTCTGGAAGGCTCTTCTGCTCTCAGCTACACTGGGCTCATCAGTTTCCACTCCACTCCCGCTCTTGAAGAATCCGTCCATTTTTGGAATCACCATCTCCACTTTCAAAACAAGGTCTCCAGAGCCTTGGTCTCTCTAATGACCGAGGGCACTAATGCCACCACCAGCGGTGTGGAGACCCAAGTGTGGCACCAGAACTGGACCTTCTCCTCTGGCTCCTCCTCCGGGAAACCAGTTCATAGAACACAGGCTCGCCTGGCCCCGGGGTAGGGGCTGAATCAACCCCTCCAGTTCTCTGACAGGTTACATACATTCTCTGAAGCAATGTATCTATTAAATGGCTGCCTGGGGCTTCCCTTGTGGCTTAGTGGATGAGAACCCGTCTGCCAATGCAGGAGACACAGGTTCGAGCCCTGATCCGGGAAGATTCCACATACCGCAGAGCAGCTAAACCCACACATCAACAAACACCCAGCACAGCCAAAAATAAATAAATAAAAGTTTTTTTTTTTTAAAAAAAGGCTGCCTGTTTATCAATCCACCCATGACCTCAAGATACTCCCACCCCTGGGTAAATATAGACACTTGGAAGGAATCAAATACCCACAAGGAAACAACCAAACTGTAAAAAAAGACCTGACATCAAAGCAATTTATTAACAGAAGACAGCAATTCGAGGAGTCCTGCTCACAGACGGCGACCACGGCGACCCCCCTTCCTGCGGGTGCTGTCAGAGGGGATGGGGGTGACATCCTCTGTGGGGAAGAAGAGAAAAACATCATTGCTTGAGGCTGGATGGGAAGGGGCGCAGGCCTCCGAGGCCATGGGTCAAACAGATCGGCAGTGGATCCCGATGCTCTGAAAGTCAAGTCCTCAAGTATCTAACAGATGTGGAGCTGCCTTCTCAAAATTTGTGATGCGGTCTGAACTCAAAAGGGAAAACAGGCTCAGACTGACTAGGCAACTTCAATAGGCTTTCAAGGGCAGTGACAAATCCAGGCTTCTGACACCTAGCCCACTGACTATTGGAAAAATCCTCCCAAACTTAAGAGTATCTCTTTATTAACAGGTAAAATAAGACTGAAAATGTCCTGAAAAAATCCTGAGAGATAGGCCATGAGGCTGAGCGATCAGTACACACTGCTACAGAGACAACAGAGAAGGGCTGCATCTCCTAAGAGCTTCAAACGGCAGACCACAGACGTGAGGGTGCAAATGCTGCACGAGATTCGCAACCATGGGAGCTCCTGCCCCTCCATACGCTTCTGTCACTGGCCTGCTCTACTGACACTCAGTAGCCAGCACCCTAAAACGCCAGACGCAACTCCCTTCAAAGCACTGGAAAGGTTAGTTCCACCCGTCACCATCAGGCACAGAAATTCAGAAATGGGATGGTGCTGTCCCAATGTAGGACATTCACGTCACATCAAGGTGACAGAGAGTTCAGTAGAGTTATGTCACATGGTACCTCTTGCACACCCCATTAAGAAATTTAACTGCCAAAAGCTAGCAGACCAGGCCCTGCACAGACCACATGCTTTCTGGGGTCACAGCTGAAAGCAAACCCAAGCCTCAGAGAGGGTACTCACCAATTCGCCCAATCTTCATTCCTGAGCGGGCAAGGGCTCGGAGTGCTGACTGCGCCCCTGGTCCAGGAGTCTTTGTCCTAGGAAATTAATACTGAAATTAAGAAAAATCTTTGGACAAGTCATTAGAAGAACCCACAACTCTCTAGTACAGGGATCTGCAACCTTTCTTTTCTCAAAGGCACAGACAGTGAATACTTTAGGCTTAGTGTGCCACTTGCATTTGATTGCATAACCCCACCCAAGAGTCAATTTGTATCCTGCTCTGCCTGCAGCCTATTCAAAGAAGCAACCATTCATTTTTCCAAAAAGTTAAAAAAAATATCTAGACCAGGGACTGAACCCAGGCCCTTTGCATTGGGAGCCAGTCTTAGCCACTGTGTCACCCAGGAAGCTCCCCTCCGCCTAGTTTATTTATTTATTTTTGGATATACTGAGTTTTCATTGCTGCGTGTGGGCTTCTCGTCTTGGTAGCTTCTCCTGTTGTGGAATACAGGCTCTAGGGCACTGGAGCGTCCTTGGTTGGTTGGTACATGGCATTAGCCACCGAGACATGTGGAATCCTCCCAGACCTGGGATTGAACCCATATACCCTGCATTGGCAGGCAGATTCTTAACCACTGGGCCTCCAGGGAAGACCCCCCAAATTTATTTTTAATTGCAGGATAATTGTTTTACAGGACTGTGCTGGTTTCTGCCAAATACCAACATGAGCAAGTGCCTCTTTTCCTCACTAGCTGTGAGCCTAAGTCTTTTTGGTGATCTGTCCTTTTCCACCCTCCCAAGATCACTGGACCCCTTTAACAACTTCCTATTTGGTCTTCCCCAAACACAGCAGCCATCTTTAACCAACAAACGCCAACCTCAAATCATTACTATTATAAAGTTTTCATGCCTCCTCCCCTACTCAAAGTCCAGGTCTTTGCCAGGCTCTTAAAGACCCAGCAGAACCTCACCCGCTCCTGCACATCTGATCACACTCTGTGCCCAGAGAGAAAACAAAAAATGTCATGCTACCTGCTTTCCTTAGATACTCACTTTACTGCAGTGGTTGGCAAACAAAGCCGCAGCACCTGAGGTATGCCTGTAATAATTACACAGGTACCAAGGATGCCTGACCTGAGCGCTGTGACCTCACCACCCAGTCTCAACCTACCTATTTCCTCCTGTGGCCCGGAGTTTGATGTGGAGGGCGGTGATGCCCAGCTCCTTGCATCTCTGGGCTACATCCTGAGCGGGCCCAAAATGGCGGCGCACGGAGAGGACTCGTCTCGGTCAGCCTTCACCTTCATCCCTCCAGTCACACGGCAGATGGTTTCCCTGGGAACAAAAACCCAGGATTTGTTCTTTCTCACCCATCAAGGATTCAGAGTGCTATCACATCCTGATGAACAAAGAGACCTACTGCTCAGGACTGCAAGGAGATCAGGTCAGTCCACCCTAAAGGAAATCAACCCCACCTATTTGCATTGGGAGCCAGTCTTAGCCCGTGTCCGGAGCTCCTCCGCCTAGTTTATTTATTTATTTTTGGATATACTGAGTTTTCATTGCTGCGTGTGGGCTTCTCGTCTTGGTAGCTTCTCCTGTTGTGGAATACAGGCTCTAGGGCACTGGAGCGTCCTTGGTTGGTTGGTACATGGCATTAGCCACCGAGACATGTGGAATCCTCCCAGACCTGGGATTGAACCCATATACCCTGCATTGGCAGGCAGATTCTTAACCACTGGGCCTCCAGGGAAGACCCCCCAAATTTATTTTTAATTGCAGGATAATTGTTTTACAGGACTGTGCTGGTTTCTGCCAAATACCAACATGAGCAAGTGCCTCTTTTCCTCACTAGCTGTGAGCCTAAGTCTTTTTGGTGATCTGTCCTTTTCCACCCTCCCAAGATCACTGGACCCCTTTAACAACTTCCTATTTGGTCTTCCCCAAACACAGCAGCCATCTTTAACCAACAAACGCCAACCTCAAATCATTACTATTATAAAGTTTTCATGCCTCCTCCCCTACTCAAAGTCCAGGTCTTTGCCAGGCTCTTAAAGACCCAGCAGAACCTCACCCGCTCCTGCACATCTGATCACACTCTGTGCCCAGAGAGAAAACAAAAAATGTCATGCTACCTGCTTTCCTTAGATACTCACTTTACTGCAGTGGTTGGCAAACAAAGCCGCAGCACCTGAGGTATGCCTGTAATAATTACACAGGTACCAAGGATGCCTGACCTGAGCGCTGTGACCTCACCACCCAGTCTCAACCTACCTATTTCCTCCTGTGGCCCGGAGTTTGATGTGGAGGGCGGTGATGCCCAGCTCCTTGCATCTCTGGGCTACATCCTGAGCGGCCAACATGGCGGCGTACGGAGAGGACTCGTCTCGGTCAGCCTTCACCTTCATCCCTCCAGTCACACGGCAGATGGTTTCCCTGGGAACAAAAACCCAGGATTTGTTCTTTCTCACCCATCAAGGATTCAGAGTGCTATCACATCCTGATGAACAAAGAGACCTACTGCTCAGGACTGCAAGGAGATCAGGTCAGTCCACCCTAAAGGAAATCAACCCCACCTATTTACTGGAAGGACAGCTGCTGAAGCTCCAATACTCTGGTCAACTGATGCGGAGACGACTCACTGGAAAAGACGCCAATGCTGGGAACAACAGCAGGCAGGAGAAGGGGACGACAGAAGATGGCATGGCACCACTGAGTCAATGGACATGAACTTGAGCAAGGTCTGGGAGACGGTGAAGGAGAGGGAGGCCTGGCGTGCTGCCGTTCATGGGGAGGCAAAAGAGTCAGCTGAAATGAGCGACTGCACAGACAGGGCAGAGGACGGTCCATCTGAACAAGCATCCTGATCCCACAAAAGTGCCACAGGCTCTGCCTTGATGTGTTCACAGATTCTAGGTAACTCCATGTCAACACTTCACTTGTACGCTTAAGCCTATTACTCCATGAGTAATTCCTCCTTATTACACAGGAGGCCCCTTAGACCATAAAGGGGAAAAAATGTGTCTCTCTCTCAGAACTCCAGTACCTGGATCATAGTTATCTACTGGAACATCTTCCGGGTCATTCCTAACAGCAGCCCTTGCTACGTGGGTCCTGTGCCCCTCCACCTGGGTACTCACTTGCCAGAAAGATCGGTGACATGGACAAACGTGTCGTTGAAGGATGCAAAGATGTGGCACACACGAACACATTTTCTCCTTCGGCCACCTGCGGGCCGAGGCTGATGACCTGTTCTTCCTTCTTTTCTTTCCCCTTGCGAGGTGCCATTTCTAAAGAGAAGAAAAGAATTCCAAGATTAACGACATTTAAATACTCCAAGTTTGAACGTTTCTCCAAAGGTACCAAGGATGCCTGACCTGAGCGCTGTGCCCAAGTCTCAACCTACCTATTTCCTCCTGGCCCGGAGTTTGATGTGGAGGCGGTGATGCCCAGCTCCTTGCATCTCTGGGCTACATCCTGAGCGGCCAACATGGCGGCGTACGGAGAGGACTCGTCTCGGTCAGCCTTCACCTTCATCCCTCCAGTCACACGGCAGATGGTTTCCCTGGGAACAAAAACCCAGGATTTGTTCTTTCTCACCCATCAAGGATTCAGAGTGCTATCACATCCTGATGAACAAAGAGACCTACTGCTCAGGACTGCAAGGAGATCAGGTCAGTCCACCCTAAAGGAAATCAACCCCACCTATTTACTGGAAGGACAGCTGCTGAAGCTCCAATACTCTGGTCAACTGATGCGGAGACGACTCACTGGAAAAGACGCCAATGCTGGGAACAACAGCAGGCAGGAGAAGGGGACGACAGAAGATGGCATGGCACCACTGAGTCAATGGACATGAACTTGAGCAAGGTCTGGGAGACGGTGAAGGAGAGGGAGGCCTGGCGTGCTGCCGTTCATGGGGAGGCAAAAGAGTCAGCTGAAATGAGCGACTGCACAGACAGGGCAGAGGACGGTCCATCTGAACAAGCATCCTGATCCCACAAAAGTGCCACAGGCTCTGCCTTGATGTGTTCACAGATTCTAGGTAACTCCATGTCAACACTTCACTTGTACGCTTAAGCCTATTACTCCATGAGTAATTCCTCCTTATTACACAGGAGGCCCCTTAGACCATAAAGGGGAAAAAATGTGTCTCTCTCTCAGAACTCCAGTACCTGGATCATAGTTATCTACTGGAACATCTTCCGGGTCATTCCTAACAGCAGCCCTTGCTACGTGGGTCCTGTGCCCCTCCACCTGGGTACTCACTTGCCAGAAAGATCGGTGACATGGACAAACGTGTCGTTGAAGGATGCAAAGATGTGGCACACACCGAACACATTTTCTCCTTCGGCCACCTGCGGGCCGAGGCTGATGACCTGTTCTTCCTTCTTTTCTTTCCCCTTGCGAGGTGCCATTTCTAAAGAGAAGAAAAAGAATTCCAAGATTAACGACATTTAAATACTCCAAGTTTACTTCTCCCGAGAACCGAAGTTATTCCTCCCCGAGAAAGGTGAGCGAGACACGCAGGCGCACTTGTTCTCCCGCGCCAGCCCGCCGGGAGCCGCCAACGCGCCTGCCACCAGGTTTCCCGGGAGCCGCCCAGCCCACCCTGGCAAGGCCAGAGCGCCCCTCGCCCCTGCCTTCAGGGGAAACAGCTGCGTGACACGAATCGTGCGACGGGTACTGCAACTTTCCAGATTCGAAAACAAGCTATAGAGATCTGAGGCCCAACCCGAGACTGCCAGCAGCAAAACTGGTGAACGCGGGAGCTCACATGAGACTGAGCTGCGCGATCCTTCCCAACCACAGTGTGCTGACGCTTAGGACAGCTGTGGTCGTGGCGCGGGGCCTATGCCTTCGAGGCTAGACCCGCACTCACCCACACTTAAGAGGCTTTTCCTCAAGCAAGACTGCCACCTCCCGAAGGAGGGCGCGAAACAGAGTCCGGGTCAGCCCGCCGTGCTCCTCTCGCCCGGCACTAGATCTGTCTTCCGCAGAAAGACCCCAGCCCCACGCCCCTGGCCTCGATGAGCCCGGGCGCAACTGGATGCCACCCGATTTTCCTTGCCCACGGAACTCACTTGCACGTCTTCCCCAGACTCCGCCACCGGAAAGAGAGAGTGGGGGGGCGGGGCGACGGGTCACCCGCTTGTCCCGGAAGTACACGCCTGAGGTCACGGGGCGAGGACGACTCCCGGAAGACGCCAATTTTACAGTTTCCAGGAAGATTCGAACGCCTTCGAAAACACGGATTATTAAAGGGAACGCCTAAGGAGGTAAGAGCCTGCGTGTTTTGATGAGCCTGTCCGCTTCTAAGACTGCTGGAAGCAGCCACACTCGGTGGGTGTGGAAAGCCTGTGTTCTAAGATGGCGGTGACCGCGGCTAGACGAACTTCCACCACCCGGATCCGGCAGCCTGCTTAGCCTTGGGGCGGCAGCACCCCTCGTGGTGCGGAGGTAAACGACAACAACAGTCGTTTCCGTCGTCTCTCAGGCTGCGATCTCGTGGACTGTCGTGGGTCTTACTGGAGTGGGTTTCTTTGTCCTACTCCGGGGAATGTTCCTGACCTAGGGATCGAACCAGGAGCCAGTAGGGAAGCCCTTCCAACTAGTGGGTACTTGGCAAAATAAGAGAAAATTGTTCAGTACTTATCATTGTATTGGGGGACTTCCCTGGTGATCCGGGTTCGAATGTTGGGTTGGAAAAGATCCCCTGGAGGAGAGAATGGCAACTCACTGCAGTATGCTTGCATGGAGTAGCCCATGGGCAGAGGAGCGTGGCGGGCTACAATCCATGGGGTCGCAAAGAGTCGGACGGGACTGAACTTACCATTGTATACTGACCTATATTCATATGCATTACTTCATTTAATCTCCCCCAGTCTATCATCAAATAGACTGTTAAATAGATACGGTTTTGGCTTCTGACCAACCTGAGAGCCAAATCCGGGTCAGCCCGCCGTGCTCCTACTTCGGCCCGGGCACTCACCCACACTTAAGAGGCTTTTCCTCAAGCAAGACTGCCACCTCCCGAAGGAGGGCGCGAAACAGAGTCCGGTCAGCCCGCCGTGCTCCTCTCGCCCGGCACTAGATCTGTCTTCCGCAGAAAGACCCCAGCCCCACGCCCCTGGCCTCGATGAGCCCGGGCGCAACTGGATGCCACCCGATTTTCCTTGCCCACGGAACTCACTTGCACGTCTTCCCCAGACTCCGCCACCGGAAAGAGAGAGTGGGGGGGCGGGGCGACGGGTCACCCGCTTGTCCCGGAAGTACACGCCTGAGGTCACGGGGCGAGGACGACTCCCGGAAGACGCCAATTTTACAGTTTCCAGGAAGATTCGAACGCCTTCGAAAACACGGATTATTAAAGGGAACGCCTAAGGAGGTAAGAGCCTGCGTGTTTTGATGAGCCTGTCCGCTTCTAAGACTGCTGGAAGCAGCCACACTCGGTGGGTGTGGAAAGCCTGTGTTCTAAGATGGCGGTGACCGCGGCTAGACGAACTTCCACCACCCGGATCCGGCAGCCTGCTTAGCCTTGGGGCGGCAGCACCCCTCGTGGTGCGGAGGTAAACGACAACAACAGTCGTTTCCGTCGTCTCTCAGGCTGCGATCTCGTGGACTGTCGTGGGTCTTACTGGAGTGGGTTTCTTTGTCCTACTCCGGGGAATGTTCCTGACCTAGGGATCGAACCAGGAGCCAGTAGGGAAGCCCTTCCAACTAGTGGGTACTTGGCAAAATAAGAGAAAATTGTTCAGTACTTATCATTGTATTGGGGGACTTCCCTGGTGATCCGGGTTCGAATGTTGGGTTGGAAAAGATCCCCTGGAGGAGAGAATGGCAACTCACTGCAGTATGCTTGCATGGAGTAGCCCATGGGCAGAGGAGCGTGGCGGGCTACAATCCATGGGGTCGCAAAGAGTCGGACGGGACTGAACTTACCATTGTATACTGACCTATATTCATATGCATTACTTCATTTAATCTCCCCCAGTCTATCATCAAATAGACTGTTAAATAGATACGGTTTTGGCTTCTCTCTCTTTTTAAATTTATTTTGGGCTATTCTGGGTTTTCACTGCTGCTGCAGGCTTTTCTCTAGTTGCGGGGAGTGGGGGCTACTCTCTAGTTGAGGTGAGCAGGCTTCTTGTTGCCGGGACTTCTCTTGTTGTGGAACTCTGGCTCTAGGGCACACGGGCTTAAATAGTTGCAGCACGTGGGCTCAATAGTTGTGGCTCCAATAGTTGCAGCACGTGGGCTCAATAGTTGTGGCTCCGACGCTCTAGAGCACAGGCTCAAGAGCTGTGGCTCACGGGCTTAGTTGCTCCTCAGCATGTGGAATCTTCCTGGATCGGGGAACGAACCTGTGTCTCCTGCCTTGGCAGGTGAACTCTTTACCACTGAGCTACCAGAGAATCCCCTTGACTTCTCTTTTAAAGAAAGAGACTATTTTTAAAAATTGTATTGTAGTATAGCTCTTTATGTTTTGGAGTATAGTTTATTTACAAGTTTATTTACAATGTTGTGTTAGTTTTCAGTGTCCAACAAAGTCATTCAGTTACACATATATTCATTCTTTTTCAAATTCATTTCTTCATTATCCCAGAACGCTTTAAGTAGACGTCCCCGTGCTGTATAGTACGTCCTTGTTTATTTATCTTATATATAGCAGTGGCCTGTCTGCTCAGTAGCTTCAGTCCGTGTCTGACTCTTTTGCCAGTAGTCTCCTCTGTCCATGGGATTTTCCCCGCAAGAATATTGGAGCGAGTTGCCATGCCCTCCTCCTATATATTAGTGTGTGTACCTTAATCCTGAACTTCTGATATATCCCTCCCCATCACGTTTCCCTCTGGTAACCATAAGTCTTTTTTTTTCTTTTTTTAAATACTTTAATTTATTTATTTATTATGTATTTTGGGCCGCGCTGGGTCTTTGTTGCTTTGGGAGGGCTTAGTTTCGGCAAGTGAGGGCCACTGTTCCTTGCGGTGTGCAGGCTTCTCATCGCGGTGACTGCTCTGAGGAGCGCAAGCCCTAGAGCTGGGGCTCAGGAGTTGTGGTGCACTGGTTTAGCTGCCCTGGGGAATGTGGAATCTTCCTAGATCAAGAATGGAACAATGGAACATGCATCCCCTGCTTTGGCAGGCGGATTCCTATCCACTGAGCCATCAGGGAAGTCCGCTTAAGTTTGTTTTGGATATCTGTAAGTCTGTTTCTGTTTTGTAAAGAAGTTCATGTGTATCTTTTTTTTCCTTAAGTTTGGGACTTACCCAGTGGTTCAGTGGTTAAGAATCCACTTTGCAATGCAGGGGATTTGAGTTTGATCCCTGGTGGGGGATCTAAGATCCCACATCCAGAACTCCAGAGCTTGCCACAGCTAGAGGGCTCATGCGCCCCATGACTCAGTGAGGATCCCACATGCCGCTACTAAGACCGGACACAGCTAAATAAAGAAAATTTTTTAATTTTATTTTTTATTTATTTGGCTACACTGGGTCTTGTGAGACCTTCCATCCCTTCCTGAGGCATGTGGAATCTTTTAGTCATGGCGTGCAAACTCTTAGTTGTGACACGTGGCATCTAGTTCCCTGACCAGAAATTGAACCTGGACCCTGCCTTGGGAGTGCAGAGTCTTAACCACTGAACCACCAGGGAAGCCAGTAAATAAATATTTTTAAGCAAAAGGAGTACGGTAAAAAAGTTAGATTCCAAAAAAATTAGATTTCACATATGAGTAATATCATATGATATTTGTCTCTGTCTGATTTACTTCACTTACTGTGATAATTCCTAGGTCATCCATGTTGCTGCACATAGCATTATTTCATTTTTTCATGAATAATACTCCATTATTAAATAATACTCCATTGTGTTTATATACCATTTTTTTAAAGATTGTCAGATGTATTTATTTACCTTTAAAAGAGTTCTTTATTTATTTTTGGCTGTGGTGGTGTCTTTCTTGCTGCACTCAGGCAATGAAGATACAAATAAACTTACTTATAAAACAGTTGAGGCAAGCGTTGGTTACTTTGTTTGCTGTTCTTCCTTGTTGTGTGTGGACTTCTCATTGCAGCGGCTTCTCTCATTGCACAGCACAGGCTCTGGGCGCTTGGGCTTCAGTAGTTGTGGCTCGTGGGCTCTAGACTGCTGACTCAGTAATTGAGACACACTGGCTTAGTTGCTCCGTGGTATGTGGAATCTTACTGGGCCAGGGATTGAACTGGTGTCCCTTGCATTGCGAGGCGGATTTTTAACCACTGGACCATCAGGGAAGCCCCTATCATTTTAAAAAATAATTTTAGTTTATTTATGTTTGGCTGTGCGGCGTCTTTGTTGCTGTGCAGGCTTTTCTCAAGTTATATCGAGCAGGGCCTGCTCTTGTAGCTGCTGTGCCCGGTTTCTCGTTGTGATGGCTTCTCTTGCTGTGGAGCACAGGCTCTGGGGCACACAGGCTTTGGTAGGTGTGGCTCCTTGGCTCTACAGTACAGATGAAATAGCTGTGGCACATGGTCTTGGTTGCTTCAATGGATCAGGAATTGAACCTGTGTCTCGTGTATTGGCAGGTGGATTCTTTACCACTCAGCCACCAGAGAAGCCCTACCCCTTCTTTATCCATTTCTCTGTCAATGGATATTTAAGTGGCTTCCACGTTTTGGCTATTGTAAATAGTGCCACAGTGAACATCAGGGTGCATGCATCCTTTTGAATTCTAGCTTTCTCCAGACATATTTCTAGGGGTTGCTGGGTCATATGATAGCTCTGTTTTCAGTTTTTCTATTATTATTATTTTAAATTTTGACCTCTTTTACTGGTTTATTTATTTATTTGTTTTTATCCATTGTTACTCTTTGGCCTGTGTGGGCCTCCCATTGCAGTGACCTCTCCTTGCAGAGAACTGGATCTGGGTGCATGTGCTCTAGAACGCTGGCTCATAATTGGATGCACCGGTCTAGCTGTTCTGTGACACGTGGGATCTTCCCGGGTCAGGGATCGAACCAGCGCCTCTTGCACTGCACGGCGGACTCTTTTACCCACTGGACCACTGGGGAAGCCCATTTTTAAAGAAACCTCCATACTGTTCTCCATAGTAACTGTAGTGATTTACATTCCCACAAATAGTGCAGGGGGATTCCCTTTTCTCCACATCCTCTCCAGCATTTATTGCTTGTAGATTTTTTAAAAATTATTTTTACTTTTTACTTTTACAGAATTTTGTTGTTTACAGATATGTATGATCCCAGATTAGTCATATGTGTATCCCCCCCATCCTACCCCTCCAGGCTGTCACAACAGCACCCCTGCAGGATCCCCTTTCCTCACAGCACAATGACAATAGCTATTTATTTCATATATGATAGTATAGGTTTTCATGCTTGTTTGTAGATTTTTTGAGGATGGCCATTTTGACCAATGTGAGGTGATACCTCATAATAGTTTTGACTTGCAGTTCTCTGATAATCAGTGATGTTGATCATCTTTTCCATGTGCTTTTTGCCTATCTATGTGACTTCTTTGGGGAAATGTCTATTTAGATCGTCTGCCCAGTTTTTGATTGGGTTGTTGGCTTTTTTGACGTAATCCATCATTGGTTACTTTGTTTGCAAGTATTTTCTCCCATTGTGTCAGCTGTCTTTTCATTTTGTGAATGGTTTCCTTTGCTGTGCAGACTTTTGAAATAGCTGTGGCACATGGTCTTGGTTGCTTCAATGGATCAGGAATTGAACCTGTGTCGTACCACTCAGCCACCAGAGAAGCCCTACCCTTCTTTATCCATTTCCTGTCAATGGATATTTAAGTGGCTTCACGTTTTGGCTATTGTAAATAGTGCCACAGTGAACATCAGGGTGCATGCATCCTTTTGAATTCTAGCTTTCTCCAGACATATTTCTAGGGGTTGCTGGGTCATATGATAGCTCTGTTTTCAGTTTTTCTATTATTATTATTTTAAATTTTGACCTCTTTTACTGGTTTATTTATTTATTTGTTTTTATCCATTGTTACTCTTTGGCCTGTGTGGGCCTCCCATTGCAGTGACCTCTCCTTGCAGAGAACTGGATCTGGGTGCATGTGCTCTAGAACGCTGGCTCATAATTGGATGCACCGGTCTAGCTGTTCTGTGACACGTGGGATCTTCCCGGGTCAGGGATCGAACCAGCGCCTCTTGCACTGCACGGCGGACTCTTTTACCCACTGGACCACTGGGGAAGCCCATTTTTAAAGAAACCTCCATACTGTTCTCCATAGTAACTGTAGTGATTTACATTCCCACAAATAGTGCAGGGGGATTCCCTTTTCTCCACATCCTCTCCAGCATTTATTGCTTGTAGATTTTTTAAAAATTATTTTTACTTTTTACTTTTACAGAATTTTGTTGTTTACAGATATGTATGATCCCAGATTAGTCATATGTGTATCCCCCCCCATCCTACCCCTCCAGGCTGTCACAACAGCACCCCTGCAGGATCCCCTTTCCTCACAGCACAATGACAATAGCTATTTATTTCATATATGATAGTATAGGTTTTCATGCTTGTTTGTAGATTTTTTGAGGATGGCCATTTTGACCAATGTGAGGTGATACCTCATAATAGTTTTGACTTGCAGTTCTCTGATAATCAGTGATGTTGATCATCTTTTCCATGTGCTTTTTGCCTATCTATGTGACTTCTTTGGGGAAATGTCTATTTAGATCGTCTGCCCAGTTTTTGATTGGGTTGTTGGCTTTTTTGACGTAATCCATCATTGGTTACTTTGTTTGCAAGTATTTTCTCCCATTGTGTCAGCTGTCTTTTCATTTTGTGAATGGTTTCCTTTGCTGTGCAGACACTTTTGAATTTAATGAGGTGTCATTTTTTACTTTTTGTTTTTATTTTCATTACTCTAGGAGATGGATCCGAAAAGTGTTGCTGTCATTTATGCCAGTGTTCTGCCTATGTTTTCCTCTAAGAGTTTATATTGTCCAGCCTTAACTGTACAGAGAGTGATTTTAACAGAGGTTACACATCTGTGGACAATTTGGAGTTCTGACTTCAAAGCCCGAGTTTAATAGGTGCTTCCATATATCCATCATAAGAACAACACTGAAGGATCTTGAAGGACTGGAATGTATAGATGGAGATATAAGGAAGGGACAAGAAGTAGGCCATACACTGTGCTGTTGTGTGTGTGTATGCAGAGGTGTATCTATATTAATGTATGAATACATGCATGTATGTACGAAGCCTACATCGTGAGATGTAGATATATGTGTATTTAACAAAAGGAACAATTATGCAAAATAGCATGTGGCTCTTTGTGTGCTGTAATTGATGCCATTGAACAGAGTCCTTGATTTCAAGAAGAGCTTTTTAAAAATTTATTTATTTATGTTTGTCTGTGCTGGGTTTTTGCTGCTGCCCCTGGGCTTTCCCTAGTTGTGGTGAGTGGGGCAGGGGTGAGGGTGCTCTCTACCGCTGGCGAGCAATGCGGGCCGCTCATGCAGAGCAGCACAGGGGGTACTAGGGCTTCAGCAGTGGTGCGCGGGCTCAGCTGCTCTACTCACGTGAAATCTTCCTAGAGCAGGCACTGAGCCCACATTCCTGCCCCGCCAGTTGGACTCTCAACCGCCTTCCCAAGTAGTGCCCTCTTTCCCTTTATGAAAAGTAAGTAAAGTGTGAGGTGATACCTCATAATAGTTTTGACTTGCAGTTCTCTGATAATCAGTGATGTTGATCATCTTTTCCATGTGCTTTTTGCCTATCTATGTGACTTCTTTGGGGAAATGTCTATTTAGATCGTCTGCCCAGTTTTTGATTGGGTTGTTGGCTTTTTTGACGTAATCCATCATTGGTTACTTTGTTTGCAAGTATTTTCTCCCATTGTGTCAGCTGTCTTTTCATTTTGTGAATGGTTTCCTTTGCTGTGCAGACACTTTTGAATTTAATGAGGTGTCATTTTTTACTTTTTGTTTTTATTTTCATTACTCTAGGAGATGGATCCGAAAAGTGTTGCTGTCATTTATGCCAGTGTTCTGCCTATGTTTTCCTCTAAGAGTTTATATTGTCCAGCCTTAACTGTACAGAGAGTGATTTTAACAGAGGTTACACATCTGTGGACAATTTGGAGTTCTGACTTCAAAGCCCGAGTTTAATAGGTGCTTCCATATATCCATCATAAGAACAACACTGAAGGATCTTGAAGGACTGGAATGTATAGATGGAGATATAAGGAAGGGACAAGAAGTAGGCCATACACTGTGCTGTTGTGTGTGTGTATGCAGAGGTGTATCTATATTAATGTATGAATACATGCATGTATGTCAAGCCTACATCGTGAGATGTAGATATATGTGTATTTAACAAAAGGAACAATTATGCAAAATAGCATGTGGCTCTTTGTGTGCTGTAATTGATGCCATTGAACAGAGTCCTTGATTTCAAGAAGAGCTTTTTAAAAATTTATTTATTTATGTTTGTCTGTGCTGGGTTTTTGCTGCTGCCCCTGGGCTTTCCCTAGTTGTGGTGAGTGGGGCAGGGGTGAGGGTGCTCTCTACCGCTGGCGAGCAATGCGGGCCGCTCATGCAGAGCAGCACAGGGGGTACTAGGGCTTCAGCAGTGGTGCGCGGGCTCAGCTGCTCTACTCACGTGAAATCTTCCTAGAGCAGGCACTGAGCCCACATTCCTGCCCCGCCAGTTGGACTCTCAACCACTGGATCCCAGTGGGAAGCCCAGGGAAGAACTTCTTTTTAAAATGTAGTGCCCTCTTTCCCCTTTATGAAAAGTAAGTAAAGAAAACCCATAGGATAGAAGGATGCAGAATGGCGAACAAAAAGAAAAAGGAAATAACAGTCTTACCCACCACTGTTAACACCTTGGTGTGTGTTCTTTCCAAACATCATCTGTGCACATGGGTTGGCGAAAACATTAGTTCAGGGTCTTCTTGTAAGATATTGTGGAAAAACCAGAACAAACTTTTTAAAATTGGCTTACAATTGTATTACAATGTTGTGTTAGTTTCAGCTGTCAATCTATTATACATACAGACCTCCACTCTTATTTATTCTTTCCCCATATAGGCCACTGCAGAGTATTGAGTAGAGTCCCCTGTGCTGTGCAGTAGGTCCTTATTAGTTGTCTATTTTATATATAGGACTGTTTATGGAGGCACTTCTTTCTTTCTTTTTTTTCTTTTTAAAATATTTTATTTATATTTATTTGGCTGCATTGGGTCTCAGTTGTAGCATGTGGGCTCTAGTTCCCTGACTAGGGATCGAACTTGTTCCCCTTGCATTGGGAGCACAGAGTCTTAGCCACTGGACCACCAGGGAATTCCCCACTTCTTTCTTTTAAGTAAAATAACTTTACAACATTTTCCCCTGATGCTCTTAAAAAACCATGCTCATTATAAACGGTACTCACAGTACAGAAAAGTATATAGCAAAAAATAAAAAACCATCTCTAAATTCTTCTGGAGATGCCACTATTATCAAATTAGAGTATCATTCTGGATAATAATTTTCTATACTTGTATCTGTACCTATAATATATAGTCTTATGAAAATGAAATTATGTTCTATATGCTGTCTGGTGACTGTATTTTCTCCCTCAACATCATGGACATCTTCCCATAACAACTAATAGAGATCTAAAATTTTCACAGGTATTTAATGTTTCACTTATTATCTTGAATATTAAGTGGACCCCCTCTTCCCATACACTTCAATTGCTCTACTCACGTGAAATCTTCCTAGAGCAGGCACTGAGCCCACATTCCTGCCCCGCCAGTTGGACTCTCAACCACTGGATCCCAGTGGGAAGCCCAGGGAAGAACTTCTTTTTAAAATGTAGTGCCCTCTTTCCCCTTTATGAAAAGTAAGTAAAGAAAACCCATAGGATAGAAGGATGCAGAATGGCGAACAAAAAGAAAAAGGAAATAACAGTCTTACCCACCACTGTTAACACCTTGGTGTGTGTTCTTTCCAAACATCATCTGTGCACATGGGTTGGCGAAAACATTAGTTCAGGGTCTTCTTGTAAGATATTGTGGAAAAACCAGAACAAACTTTTTAAAATTGGCTTACAATTGTATTACAATGTTGTGTTAGTTTCAGCTGTCAATCTATTATACATACAGACCTCCACTCTTATTTATTCTTTCCCCATATAGGCCACTGCAGAGTATTGAGTAGAGTCCCCTGTGCTGTGCAGTAGGTCCTTATTAGTTGTCTATTTTATATATAGGACTGTTTATGGAGGCACTTCTTTCTTTCTTTTTTTTCTTTTTAAAATATTTTATTTATATTTATTTGGCTGCATTGGGTCTCAGTTGTAGCATGTGGGCTCTAGTTCCCTGACTAGGGATCGAACTTGTTCCCCTTGCATTGGGAGCACAGAGTCTTAGCCACTGGACCACCAGGGAATTCCCCACTTCTTTCTTTTAAGTAAAATAACTTTACAACATTTTCCCCTGATGCTCTTAAAAAACCATGCTCATTATAAACGGTACTCACAGTACAGAAAAGTATATAGCAAAAAATAAAAAACCATCTCTAAATTCTTCTGGAGATGCCACTATTATCAAATTAGAGTATCATTCTGGATAATAATTTTCTATACTTGTATCTGTACCTATAATATATAGTCTTATGAAAATGAAATTATGTTCTATATGCTGTCTGGTGACTGTATTTTCTCCCTCAACATCATGGACATCTTCCCATAACAACTAATAGAGATCTAAAATTTTCACAGGTATTTAATGTTTCACTTATTATCTTGAATATTAAGTGCATTCACACAAATTAAAAAATTAAACATTCCAGACCTCTTCCACTGGCTCTACCCACTCCACCTGTCCTAGGGCCCTAGGGACTGTCTGTAAGCTGGGTCAGTCCCCTGATTTGGGCTTCTAATTTGAATATTAAACATATAAAACCCTGTTCTTCTCACTTCTGTCTCTAGAAACCCAATCATCTTCTTTGCAAGCAACCAGAAATCCCTGTATTGCATTATTTTTTATTCCTATATGATATTCCTCTCTATAGCTGTCCCATTGTTTATCTAGTTCAATTCAGTCACTCGGTCGTGTCTGACTCTTTGCAACCCCATGACCTGCAGCACGCCAGGCTTCCCTGTCTTTCACCATCTCCTGGAGCCTGCTCAAACTCACGTCTATTGACTCAGTGATGGCATCCAACCATCTCAGCCTCTGTCATCCCCTTCTCCTCCTGCCTTCTATTTTTCCCAGTATCAGGTTTTTTTTTGGTTCTACCTGTTTATTGCTACCAACTCATCTCCCTCCACCTCCCCCCCTCACATGCATGCTCAGTTGTGTAACCCCATGAACTGCAGCCCACCTGGCTCCTCTATCCATGAGATTTCTCAGGCAAGATTACTGGAGTGGGCTGCCATTTCCTTCTCCAGGGGATCTTCCCAACATAAGGATCGAACCCACATCTCCCGCATTCGCAGGCAGATTCTTTACCACTGAGTTATCTGGGAAGCTGCACCCCCCATCCCCTCAAATTTACACCGAAACCATTCCCCCAAGATGGTTTCTACTAGAGTTCCTGGTTCTCGGGTTTTTTTTTTTCTTTATTCTTTGGCCCATGTGGGCCTCCCATTGCAGTGGCCTCTGTCGTTGCAGAGCACCGGCTCTGGGCACATGATAAAATTCTATACGTATCTGTATATAGCAAAAATAAAAAACCATCTCTAAATTCTTCTGGAGATGCCACTATTATCAAATTAGAGTATCATTCTGGATAATAATTTTCTATACTTGTATCTGTACCTATAATATATAGTCTTATGAAAATGAAATTATGTTCTATATGCTGTCTGGTGACTGTATTTTCTCCCTCAACATCATGGACATCTTCCCATAACAACTAATAGAGATCTAAAATTTTCACAGGTATTTAATGTTTCACTTATTATCTTGAATATTAAGTGCATTCACACAAATTAAAAAATTAAACATTCCAGACCTCTTCCACTGGCTCTACCCACTCCACCTGTCCTAGGGCCCTAGGGACTGTCTGTAAGCTGGGTCAGTCCCCTGATTTGGGCTTCTAATTTGAATATTAAACATATAAAACCCTGTTCTTCTCACTTCTGTCTCTAGAAACCCAATCATCTTCTTTGCAAGCAACCAGAAATCCCTGTATTGCATTATTTTTTATTCCTATATGATATTCCTCTCTATAGCTGTCCCATTGTTTATCTAGTTCAATTCAGTCACTCGGTCGTGTCTGACTCTTTGCAACCCCATGACCTGCAGCACGCCAGGCTTCCTGTCTTTCACCATCTCCTGGAGCCTGCTCAAACTCACGTCTATTGACTCAGTGATGGCATCCAACCATCTCAGCCTCTGTCATCCCCTTCTCCTCCTGCCTTCTATTTTTCCCAGTATCAGGTTTTTTTTTGGTTCTACCTGTTTATTGCTACCAACTCATCTCCCTCCACCTCCCCCCCTCACATGCATGCTCAGTTGTGTAACCCCATGAACTGCAGCCCACCTGGCTCCTCTATCCATGAGATTTCTCAGGCAAGATTACTGGAGTGGGCTGCCATTTCCTTCTCCAGGGGATCTTCCCAACATAAGGATCGAACCCACATCTCCCGCATTCGCAGGCAGATTCTTTACCACTGAGTTATCTGGGAAGCTGCACCCCCCATCCCCTCAAATTTACACCGAAACCATTCCCCCAAGATGGTTTCTACTAGAGTTCCTGGTTCTGGGTCCAGGTGTGTCCACTAATTATTATTAATTTATTTTCATCTATCTTTATTCTTTGGCCTGTGTGGGCCTCCCATTGCAGTGGCCTCTGTCGTTGCAGAGCACCGGCTCTGGGCACATGCACTCTAGAGCTCTGGCTCATAATTGGACACACCGGCCTGGCCGTTCCTCAGCATGTGGGATCTTCCTGGGCCAGGGATAGAACGATCTAGTAAGATGGGAGGAGAACCAAGCCAGGGGCACCCAGGAAACCAGGAGAGGAAGAGGAATCATGGAGAAGGGAGCAGGCAGCTGTGTCCACGCACTGAGAGTTGAAGATGTGGGCTGAGAATGACCACTGGTGTAGCAGCGTGGTGGCCACTGGGAATCTTCACAGGAGGTCAAGGAGTGTGTGGCAGGGGAGGGGAAGGCCAAAGCTTGAACAGAGTTGATTCAAGAAAGAGACGGTGATATAGACAGTGTTTGAGTTTTGCTGTGAAGATGTGCTAAAGGGCAGAATGAACAAGCAGGATCGAGAGGTTCTTTTCTTTTTTCTGTTTTAAGAAAAATATCAGTAACAGATATTTGTGTGCCAGTGGGAATGGTCTAGTAGAGCGAGAGAGAAAAGCTGATGGAGCCGAGTCCCTGAGTAGGAAGAGGTGGCCCTAGGGCATAGATGGAGGTGGCAGCTTTAGAGAGGAGTGTGGCACAGCTGTGCACATGGGGAGAAGGGAGGGGCTGGAGGGTGAGCACACACGGAAGTGGAGCTTGAAAACCTTCTAGTCAAGCAAGTCGGGAGTGAGCAGCTGTGAGGCTGGGGATGGGCGAATCGTGAAGATTAGAGGTGAGAGAAGGTTTGAAACCTCATCGAGAGCTAGGGAGAAGAGAGAGTCATTCTAGGCATCATTAAGGGTCCACCTGACGTTTTCTCAGCCATGTTCAGCCTCATGGATATAGGCATAGGGCCGGCAGAGGGTTGGACTTAACCTGGGTCACAGTTTTGACAAGAGAAGACAGCTTGAGAGAGGAACAGTGCATGAGAAGGTGACTGTGATCGCCACTGAGCAGGTGCTGAAGCTGGGGTAAGAGCACCAGGGGGCTAGGGGCAACAGAAAGAAGGTGGGAATGATGGATTTGAGGGCCCACTGCGGCAAAGGAGGGCTGAAGTCCAGGTACCAGCTGATACTTTGAGATGGAGGTCAAGAACAAGGGTGCGGGGGGCATGAGGCTGAGGAAATGATTTGGCGAGGAGTTTCAGACCCTGGCCATGAGCGGGTGGCATGGTCAGGGGGACAGGATCCTTAGGATCAGGTCAGGGGACCAGAGGACCAGGGCGATGGCAGCATCATCGCTGTGAAGATTGGAAAGACGAGGAACTACAACAGGAACAAACTGCTAGAGAGTAACACCGAGGCCAGGGGCAAGCCCTCCGAGGTGGGAGAGGGTGAGCCCTAGGCCAACGGACCTCTGTGCTAAGGTGGAGGCTGGGTGCTGCAGTGCAGAGACAGGATTCAAAACAGGCGTCCTTCAGGGAGGAGGGACTGCCAATGGCCCAAGAGGGCCACTGAGGAAAAGGGAGGAGAATGAGCCTTTATTTTCTCCCTCCCTTCTACCCATTTTCTCTCGAGTCCACAGCTGTGGCAAAGAGAGGCAAGGCCACCGGGAAGCCTGCAGGGGAACACAGCATCCTCAGAGGAGAGCAGGTGTCCCAGGGCAAGACCAGAGCCTTCAGAGAAAGGACCAGAGAGAGGACGTTCCACCGCAGAAGGCCTCGAGGAGTTGAGTCTCCAGGGGGCTGGGGAGGGGCTGCCTAGGGCCCGTGGGGACCAGAGCGCCGGGGATGAGGGGGGCCCTGGGTGCCAGGTGGCAGAGAAAGGCTGCGTGAGATCAGTGACGCAGAGCCGCAGTTTTTCCATGAATAACGGTTGCACCAAGCCCTTACATTGAGCTCTTTCGATGCACCAGACTGCGTGCTAAGTGACTTGCGTATGTCTTCTCCCTGAACCCTCTCAATAACTCTAGGAAGCTGATATTTCCATCCGCTGGTTTCACAACTAAGGAAACAAGTAAGCAGCCAGCAGCCATCAACAGTGGTGCTGGGATCAGAGCCCAGACAATCTGACTCCAGGGGCTCGATACTTTTCATCTCAGATCCAGGCTTTTTTTTTTTTTTTTCTAACGTATTTGTTGAGCAGATGAAGGAAGAACAGGGAATTGACCTTGAGAAATCCAAACCCTTTCCTGTACCATCAAGCACAACCTGGAAGACCCCATACTTCCTATTCTTAGCAACGGCTCATATTTTAGTTTGCCTGTGGGCTTCATCCCTTGGAGAGAAGTTCTACGTGAGGGAGGAGCAGGGAGAGTGGAGAGAGAACGCTGTGGCCCAGAGAGAGAGAGTTACTTCCCCAGAGACACACAGCCAGAGTCAGAGAGTTACTGCAGCTCAGCAGTACTGGGGCTTGAAGAGGGGGGCCAGCCTGGAGCAGCACCCTGAGCCCTTCCTGGAAACCCTCAGTTTCCATCTTCCACAGGTTGTGACCTGCCTGCTTGGATTTTTACAGAACTTACCCACAAGCTGTTATGGGCCCTGAACTCTTTCAGTACTTAGCAAGCAGAGGGGAGTGTTACAGGGTCTGCTGTCATTGTCTTTGTTTGGGACTTCACTGAGCAACTAACACTCCCTGGTAGTCCAGTGATGAGGACTCTGAGATTTCACTGAAGGGGGCACAGGTTCAATCCCTGGTCGAGGAACTAAGATCCCACAGTGCAGAAACAAAATTTGTACAAAACAAAAAGTAAAAAAAAAAGAAGTCTTTGTCAGGGGGAATACAGGCAAGAAACACAAGTGTGTGGACTGGGTTTAGCAACAGGCAGTGAGGGGCCCATGGGGCCACCAGGGACCTCTAGGCAGGCCCCGAGAGTAGGGGTGCAGAGTAGGAGCAGGGACCAGCCAGGACAGGGAGAAGAGGGTGGGGTGAGCTCCCAGGCTGAGGTGACAATCTGAGGGAAGGTCTGGGGTCCAGGGAAACCTTGGATTATTCAGGATCATTTGTGGGCAAATTCTGAGTGGCTGGCGGGGAGGGAATGGAGGGGATGTGCTTGAAGTCTGCAGAGGGGGTTCTCCGGGGTTCAGGGTTGGACTCTATGCTGTTGGGGAGAGGCTGAGGGCTCTGATGGGCAGTGGGCAGCTCCTTCACTCCTAGGCCTATCTGGTTCTGCCAGTGAGGACCGTCAGGGCGGTGTCCCAGGGAGCTGCCCCACCCGCCCTGAGGACCTAAAGGAAGGCTGGAGTGCCGGCTCTCCCCTCGGTGTCCACTAGATGGCGCCGGATCGCCATGCCTCTGGGGGACAGACAGGCCTCGGCTGGGGCTAGTACTCTGGAGGGAGGAGGCTGTTAGCTTTGTAGTTTCTGAACCCCGAGGTTGGATGGGGAGTGAGACTTAGTTTTCCAAAGTGGGATGCTGAGACAGGAGAAGGTTGGAGCTGTGCCCAAGGTCACTTGGTTGTTTCAGAGTGGAGTAAATGGACAGAGATTGCCACCAGGCGTCCTAGGACAGCTCCGGGCCCCAGTGCTCATTGCCACATGACAGGACCTCCTCATGAAGGACTTGCTCTGAGTCACTCCAAATGGAGAGCAGGGCCCAGTGGGTTGGTGGTACCAGATAAGAGGTGAATCCTGGGCATTTATCTGTTTAGCGTATTTGTTGAGCACTTACATTGTGCCCTGGCACTGTGCTAGGCATTGGTGAATAAAGCAACAGGTCTTGCAGACATGAAAGCTCCCAGGGAGACAGCCAGACATCATACAAGTAAGCCAGCTGACAGCTCTGCGGGTACAGATTATGGGAAGAGCTGGGAGGAAAACAGGCAGACAGAGAAGGTTGCAGGGCCGGCTGAGTCTTAGAAGGGCAGCAACAGGACTCTGAGCGGGAGAAGGCGCCGCTATGAGGCGGGCAGGAGTGAGAGCATGGAGTGAGAGGCAGTGGCTCGCGCAGAAGCTGCCAAGGCGAAGCATGCTGAGGGGCAGCCGGAGGTGGGGGCTGGCGAGGAGAGAGGAGAGGTGAGGTCGTCCTGGAGGTGGGGCGGGGGATAAGGGGGTGTCTGGCGGACCCTGGTGAGAAGGGAGAGGAGCTTTAAGCAGGGCATGGCATGTTGTGATTTGTGTTTCAAAGTCAGCTCTGGCTTTGTGTAGGGGCTCAGGTGAAGACAGGCACGCAGGTGAGACCCTGGTGGCTCGGGGCGCGGTGGCAGCTGGGAGGGTGGAGGACTGTCTCGTTGGAGAGGTGCTTTGGAAGTAGAACTGGATTAGATGCAGGGGTGAGGATGATTCCAGGTTGTGTTTTTTTTAAACATTTATTTTTGGCTGTGCTGGGTCTTTGTTGACGTGTGCGTTAGCTACTCTGCGGTATGTGGGATCTTCCGGTCAGGGATCAAACCTGTATCTCCTGCATTGGCAGACGGGCTCTTATCCCCCCAAGGGGGTTAGCTTTGTAGTTTCTGAACCCCGAGGTTGGATGGGGAGTGAGACTTAGTTTTCCAAAGTGGGATGCTGAGACAGGAGAAGGTTGGAGCTGTGCCCAAGGTCACTTGGTTGTTTCAGAGTGGAGTAAATGGACAGAGATTGCCACCAGGCGTCCTAGGACAGCTCCGGGCCCCAGTGCTCATTGCCACATGACAGGACCTCCTCATGAAGGACTTGCTCTGAGTCACTCCAAATGGAGAGCAGGGCCCAGTGGGTTGGTGGTACCAGATAAGAGGTGAATCCTGGGCATTTATCTGTTTAGCGTATTTGTTGAGCACTTACATTGTGCCCTGGCACTGTGCTAGGCATTGGTGAATAAAGCAACAGGTCTTGCAGACATGAAAGCTCCCAGGGAGACAGCCAGACATCATACAAGTAAGCCAGCTGACAGCTCTGCGGGTACAGATTATGGGAAGAGCTGGGAGGAAAACAGGCAGACAGAGAAGGTTGCAGGGCCGGCTGAGTCTTAGAAGGGCAGCAACAGGACTCTGAGCGGGAGAAGGCGCCGCTATGAGGCGGGCAGGAGTGAGAGCATGGAGTGAGAGGCAGTGGCTCGCGCAGAAGCTGCCAAGGCGAAGCATGCTGAGGGGCAGCCGGAGGTGGGGGCTGGCGAGGAGAGAGGAGAGGTGAGGTCGTCCTGGAGGTGGGGCGGGGGATAAGGGGGTGTCTGGCGGACCCTGGTGAGAAGGGAGAGGAGCTTTAAGCAGGGCATGGCATGTTGTGATTTGTGTTTCAAAGTCAGCTCTGGCTTTGTGTAGGGGCTCAGGTGAAGACAGGCACGCAGGTGAGACCCTGGTGGCTCGGGGCGCGGTGGCAGCTGGGAGGGTGGAGGACTGTCTCGTTGGAGAGTTGCTTTGGAAGTAGAACTGGATTAGATGCAGGGGTGAGGATGATTCCAGGTTGTGTTTTTTTTTTTTTTAAACATTTATTTTTGGCTGTGCTGGGTCTTTGTTGACGTGTGCGTTTAGCTACTCTGCGGTATGTGGGATCTTCCCGGGTCAGGGATCAAACCTGTATCTCCTGCATTGGCAGACGGGCTCTTATCCACTGAGCCACAAGGGAAGCCCTGATTTCAGGTTTACAAGCATGAGCAGTGCATGGACACTGGGGCCATTTCCCAGTGGGGATAGCCTAAGGAGGTCGTGATTTGGTTGGAGGATGGGAAACAGGCTCAGGTTCTGCCATCCTTGAAGCCCCCCATGCAACATCCTAGTAGAAAGATGGGGCAGGCTGTCAGGGCTCATTGGAAAGGTTGAGGTTGCCAATTTAACTTCCAGAGTCTCTGTTGTTGTTTATTGTTCATTTGCTCAGTTGTCTCTTAAGTCCAATGCTTTGCAACCCTTTGCAGCACACCAGGCCTCCCTGTCCTTCACCATCTCCTGGAATTTGCTCAAATTCATATCCATTAAATCTATGATGCATGCCATCCAGCCATCTCATCCTCTGTCACCCTCTTCTCCTGCTCTCAGTCTTTCTCAGCATCAGGGTCTTTTCCATTGAGTCAATCAGGAGCCTGTAGATTGTACTTACTATTAATTTTTAAAATAATTTATTTGGCTGTCCAGGTATGAGTTGCGGCACTTGGGATCATCTGTCTTTGTTGCAGCATGCAAACAGTTGCGGCAGGTGGGATCTAGTTCCCTGACCAGGGATTGGACCCAGATGCCCTACACTGGGAGCATGGAGGCTCAGCCACTGGACCAACGGGGAAGTACCTAGGTTGTACTTAATGTTGAGGGACTGGATGAGCTCTCTCAGCCCAGAGTCCAGGAGGCTCAACAGCAGCAGATAGTGAGGCCCCATGGCTGCAGGTGTGTGGGGGAGCCTGCTGGGTGTGTTGATGACTTTGGAAAGGGGGGGGTGAAACTGGCCCCTTAAGCAGGGCATGGCATGTTGTGATTTGTGTTTCAAAGTCAGCTCTGGCTTTGTGTAGGGGCTCAGGTGAAGACAGGCACGCAGGTGAGACCCTGGTGGCTCGGGGCGCGGTGGCAGCTGGGAGGGTGGAGGACTGTCTCGTTGGAGAGGTGCTTTGGAAGTAGAACTGGATTAGATGCAGGGGTGAGGATGATTCCAGGTTGTGTTTTTTTTTTTTTTAAACATTTATTTTTGGCTGTGCTGGGTCTTTGTTGACGTGTGCGTTTAGCTACTCTGCGGTATGTGGGATCTTCCCGGGTCAGGGATCAAACCTGTATCTCCTGCATTGGCAGACGGGCTCTTATCCACTGAGCCACAAGGGAAGCCCTGATTTCAGGTTTACAAGCATGAGCAGTGCATGGACACTGGGGCCATTTCCCAGTGGGGATAGCCTAAGGAGGTCGTGATTTGGTTGGAGGATGGGAAACAGGCTCAGGTTCTGCCATCCTTGAAGCCCCCCATGCAACATCCTAGTAGAAAGATGGGGCAGGCTGTCAGGGCTCATTGGAAAGGTTGAGGTTGCCAATTTAACTTCCAGAGTCTCTGTTGTTGTTTATTGTTCATTTGCTCAGTTGTCTCTTAAGTCCAATGCTTTGCAACCCTTTGCAGCACACCAGGCCTCCCTGTCCTTCACTATCTCCTGGAATTTGCTCAAATTCATATCCATTAAATCTATGATGCATGCCATCCAGCCATCTCATCCTCTGTCACCCTCTTCTCCTGCTCTCAGTCTTTCTCAGCATCAGGGTCTTTTCCATTGAGTCAATCAGGAGCCTGTAGATTGTACTTACTATTAATTTTTAAAATAATTTATTTGGCTGTCCAGGTATGAGTTGCGGCACTTGGGATCATCTGTCTTTGTTGCAGCATGCAAACAGTTGCGGCAGGTGGGATCTAGTTCCCTGACCAGGGATTGGACCCAGATGCCCTACACTGGGAGCATGGAGGCTCAGCCACTGGACCAACGGGGAAGTACCTAGGTTGTACTTAATGTTGAGGGACTGGATGAGCTCTCTCAGCCCAGAGTCCAGGAGGCTCAACAGCAGCAGATAGTGAGGCCCCATGGCTGCAGGTGTGTGGGGGAGCCTGCTGGGTGTGTTGATGACTTTGGAGCGGGGGACCTCTGTAAGGGTGGTGCAGTGAAACTGGCCCCTGAGGATGTGAAAGACACCAGGACTCAGGTGGCCCTGGGCCACGCCCGAGGAGCTGGACTTGCTGACTCCGCCTCCGTTCAGCGAGAGCTTCCTTCCCAGTAGCACTCCCCCCACTGCCATCTGGCCAGGCCCAGAGACGCAGACCCTGGCCCAGGACTGGGGGAGGGCGGCCTCTGGGATGGGGCTGTAATTTCAGCCGGGGGCAGGGCTCTGAGGTTTCAGTGCCACCTGGTGTGAGGTTCCTCTTTCTTGCACCTTCCCCTCCGCTGACTCTGCTGACAGCCCCACCCCCCGCGGCAGTTAGTGAGCCTCCCCTGGAGGAGAGCCCGGCCTGGGGAGGGTTCCCATCTGGAAGAGCACTGAGTCAGGTGGCAGAGCATCCCGGGGCGGGGGGTGGGCATGTGGGGGTAATTGGAAGGGGCTCCAAGTTTAATTAGTGGTTGTGAAGCCCTGGAACCTGCATCTGAGAGCCCCTCCCCCCTGACTTTCATCTTTGAAACCTCCCCACCAGCCTGGATGAAAGGGCCAGGGAGGGCCCAGGTATTAATAATAATTGTTAGTTTCACTAATAAAGATGAGAAACTGGATTACCAACAAGCCCAACTCCTTCTCCTCTCACTGGCCGCCTCATCTCCTTCCTCTGGTTCCATTTCCTTTCTTTTTCCACTTTTCCCCCTCCTTCCTCTCTCTTCCCTCCCTCTTTTCCTCCAGGCCTTGCCGCTTCCAAGTGTCCTCATTTCAAGGCCTCAGGATCCACCTTCCTGGTCAACTCTCTAGGTTGGGATACCGGGAGCATCAGGACATTTAGGGAGCACCCCTGTTCTTGTCTGGGGTGCAGGGAAGAGGGGGTGGAAGGGTATATCTGTGTATATTCATGTATTCATTCACTGCTTTACAAATAGTTACTGAACATCTCCTATGCCCAAGCACTGGATCGGGCCCCTGGGCTGGACAGGATAGACACGGCCCTGCCCTGGGGATCTGCTGGGGAGGCGGGATTGAAAACAGTAAACTGATAAGTCCACTTGAGGGCACAGACAGATGCCTACTTGGAAGGGATAAACAGCAGATGGGATGGAGAGCTAAGGGGGTGGCCACTCGAGAGGGACCAAGGAGGCGTCCCTGAGGTGGCGGCATTTGGGCTGAGAGCTGAATAATGAGAGGATCGTTGAGAAAAGTGTTCAGGGCAGGGAGAACAGCCTTTGCAAAAGCCTGTGATGGAGAAGCTCACGGACCTTGTGAGGAGGTGAAGAGAATGAGGTGGCAGGAGGGGAGGCACAAAGGGAGAGTCTGAGGTGAGCAAGCAGGCCCCTGTGCGCTCACCTGGGCCCCACACATCACTGAATGTTCTGCTGTCCCTGTGTTGGAATTCTTAATTTTATTTATTTATTTGGCTCACTGGGTCTTAGTTGCAGCATGCGGGATCTTTCACAGTGGTTCACGGGCTCCAGAGTACTTGAGGTCTCAGGTGTTATGGCTTGAGAGCTTAAGTGCCCCACATCGTGTGGGATCTTGGTAATTGGAAGGGCTCCAAGTTTAATTAGTGGTTGTGAAGCCCTGGAACCTGCATCTGAGAGCCCCTCCCCCCTGACTTTCATCTTTGAAACCTCCCCACCAGCCTGGATGAAAGGGCCAGGGAGGGCCCAGGTATTAATAATAATTGTTAGTTTCACTAATAAAGATGAGAAACTGGATTACCAACAAGCCCAACTCCTTCTCCTCTCACTGGCCGCCTCATCTCCTTCCTCTGGTTCCATTTCCTTTCTTTTTCCACTTTTCCCCCTCCTTCCTCTCTCTTCCCTCCCTCTTTTCCTCCAGGCCTTGCCGCTTCCAAGTGTCCTCATTTCAAGGCCTCAGGATCCACCTTCCTGGTCAACTCTCTAGGTTGGGATACCGGGAGCATCAGGACATTTAGGGAGCACCCCTGTGCTTGTCTGGGGTGCAGGGAAGAGGGGGTGGAAGGGTATATCTGTGTATATTCATGTATTCATTCACTGCTTTACAAATAGTTACTGAACATCTCCTATGCCCAAGCACTGGATCGGGCCCCTGGGCTGGACAGGATAGACACGGCCCTGCCCTGGGGATCTGCTGGGGAGGCGGGATTGAAAACAGTAAACTGATAAGTCCACTTGAGGGCACAGACAGATGCCTACTTGGAAGGGATAAACAGCAGATGGGATGGAGAGCTAAGGGGGTGGCCACTCGAGAGGGACCAAGGAGGCGTCCCTGAGGTGGCGGCATTTGGGCTGAGAGCTGAATAATGAGAGGATCGTTGAGAAAAGTGTTCAGGGCAGGGAGAACAGCCTTTGCAAAAGCCTGTGATGGAGAAGCTCACGGACCTTGTGAGGAGGTGAAGAGAATGAGGTGGCAGGAGGGGAGGCACAAAGGGAGAGTCTGAGGTGAGCAAGCAGGCCCCTGTGCGCTCACCTGGGCCCCACACATCACTGAATGTTCTGCTGTCCCTGTGTTGGAATTCTTAATTTTATTTATTTATTTGGCTCACTGGGTCTTAGTTGCAGCATGCGGGATCTTTCACAGTGGTTCACGGGCTCCAGAGTACTTGAGGTCTCAGGTGTTATGGCTTGAGAGCTTAAGTGCCCCACATCGTGTGGGATCTTGGTTCCCTGACAGGGGATCCCGACAAGAGACTGAACCTGTGCCCCCTGCATTGGAAGGTGGGTTCATAACCATTGGACCACCAGGGAAGTCCCATTGGAATTCTTCATTTTTAAGCATGGGGTTCTATATTTGCATTTTGCACTGGGCTTCATCAGTTATGTGGCTGTCCCTGCTTGGGGAAGTCAGCAAAAGAAGTGACTCTCTTAAATAAATAAACAAACAAACAAACAAATAAATAAATAAATAAATGTGTGTTGAAATATGAAGGCTGGTAGGCTGGTATTTGGTAGATGAACGGAGGGAGGAATTTGTGTGCACACAGGTGTGAGCCTGTCCGTGAGGCAGTCACCAGGCCACGCAGGCCTAGACCAGGAACTAGTTCACACACAGATGGGGCCCCGACCTGCCCCAGAGTCCTGCAGCGCCTGCTGCATTTCCCAGGGCCCATTGCCTGAGAGGCTGCAGGGGCTTGGTGCACCCAGAGCAGCACTGTGCTCAGGGGTGGTGAGACCAGGCTTCCTCCAGGCCCCATCTGGGAGTGAGGCGGCTCCTCTACCCCGGCTGGAGGCAGCCCTGTCTTTCCTGTAAGACCCAAGACTTGGGAGCCAGACAGACTTGAGTTCAAATTGCCTTCACACCCTCACTAGTGAGTGCAGAGAACTGGACTTGGTGGGCAGGTGATTTTGCCCTTCTCTTGGGGTCCCCTTAGATTTTCTGAGACGATTCCAAGGAGGCGTCCCTGAGGTGGCGGCATTTGGGCTGAATAATGAGGGGATCGTTGAGAAAAGTGTTCAGGGCAGGGAGAACAGCCTTTGCAAAAGCCTGTGATGGAGAAGCTCACGGACCTTGTGAGGAGGTGAAGAGAATGAGGTGGCAGGAGGAGGCACAAAGGGAGAGTCTGAGGTGAGCAAGCAGGCCTGTCGCTCACCTGGGCCCCACACATCACTGAATGTTCTGCTGTCCCTGTGTTGGAATTCTTAATTTTATTTATTTATTTGGCTCACTGGGTCTTAGTTGCAGCATGCGGGATCTTTCACAGTGGTTCACGGGCTCCAGAGTACTTGAGGTCTCAGGTGTTATGGCTTGAGAGCTTAAGTGCCCCACATCGTGTGGGATCTTGGTTCCCTGACAGGGGATCCCGACAAGAGACTGAACCTGTGCCCCCTGCATTGGAAGGTGGGTTCATAACCATTGGACCACCAGGGAAGTCCCATTGGAATTCTTCATTTTTAAGCATGGGGTTCTATATTTGCATTTTGCACTGGGCTTCATCAGTTATGTGGCTGTCCCTGCTTGGGGAAGTCAGCAAAAGAAGTGACTCTCTTAAATAAATAAATAAACAAACAAACAAACAAATAAATAAATAAATAAATAAATAAATGTGTGTTGAAATATGAAGGCTGGTAGGCTGGTATTTGGTAGATGAACGGAGGGAGGAATTTGTGTGCACACAGGTGTGAGCCTGTCCGTGAGGCAGTCACCAGGCCACGCAGGCCTAGACCAGGAACTAGTTCACACACAGATGGGGCCCCGACCTGCCCCAGAGTCCTGCAGCGCCTGCTGCATTTCCCAGGGCCCATTGCCTGAGAGGCTGCAGGGGCTTGGTGCACCCAGAGCAGCACTGTGCTCAGGGGTGGTGAGACCAGGCTTCCTCCAGGCCCCATCTGGGAGTGAGGCGGCTCCTCTACCCCGGCTGGAGGCAGCCCTGTCTTTCCTGTAAGACCCAAGACTTGGGAGCCAGACAGACTTGAGTTCAAATTGCCTTCACACCCTCACTAGTGAGTGCAGAGAACTGGACTTGGTGGGCAGGTGATTTGCTTCTCTGATCCCCAGTTTCCTCATCTGTAAAATGGGGATCACTCCTTAGATTTTCTGAGACGATTCAGTGTGGTAATAAAAGGAAAGCTTTTGGTAGAGTCAGGGCTTGGTAAATTTTTGCAATAATAATAATAGTTACTATACCGATGCAGCCTCTGGAGACCTGGGTAAACATTTGCTTCTGCCCTGTAACATCTGCGTCATCACGAGCAAGCCACTGACTCCTCCTGGGCCTCACCTTTCTCTGGTGTTACACGGCCGGGAGGGGAACAAGCTACTGTCTAAGCAGGGCGGTCAGCCTGATAACACACATTCACTGCCTCGCTTCTTTGAGAACAGATGTGCCCATGTGACTTGTTGGCACATTCCCCATCCCTATCTCCCCCATCTCGGAGCAGGATTTCTCCAAATACGCCCCCTCCTCGGAGACAAAAGCGTTCTACACCACCCCCCTCCCCTCCACGCCTCCCCTTCCCCCTCCACACCTCCCAGTTTTTGGCAGCGCCTAGAACCCAGTCTCTGGATTCCCAGCCCTGAGGGTTGTGCTCTCACTGAAAGTCTGCCCAGGAGTGAACCTCAAGGTCAAGGTCTGAAGTTGAGCAAGAAGAGGAAGCACAGCTAGGGCAGCAGAGGGGGAGTTTGGACTCAAGGCAAACAAAGGAGCCGGAGTGCCATCCCCGGGGCCTTGTTTCCTGCCTCCATCTGGACAGGAAGTAGCCTGAAAGCTGTGAGAATCAGTCTCTAGACAAAGGGTGCGGGTGATAGTCTTGGGATGGGTGGAGCCCCCATTTCATCTCCCACGTACACCCCCCAAGGTTGATTTGTGGGAGCCTTCGAAACCCTTGGGGAGTCCTGAGCAGCACCACCTGGCCCCGGGAAGGGGAGCGCCTTCTGACAGGAGTCCTGGCCAGAGGAGCCTGGGAGAGCAGAGGGGTCCTTGGCCTTCTGCGAGTGAAGACCGTAGACTCTGGCGGCAGGAAGCTGGATCCATGTCTAGATGCTGTGGTGAACCAGCAAGGTGACATAGGGTTACTTGGCCTCTCTGTGCCTTGGTTTCCTCATCGGGAACATGGGGTTAGTAGCCATCCCTTCTCAGAGCGTTGCTGGGAGAACTGAGTACTCTAAGGTTCTCAACAAAGCCCGACACACAGTGAGTGCTTTAGAAAGGTTAGTTATTTGAGGCCGCGCAGTGAGCTGTGACAGAATCTATCCCATCTCTGGACGGACTAGTTCAAAAAGTGGGGGCTACTCTTTGTTGCAGTAGGTGCCTGGCTTCTCATTACGATGGTCTCTTTTTTGAAGCATGGGCTGTATGTGTGCAGGCTCAATAATTGCAGCATGCAGACTCTCAAGTGTGTGGCCTTCAGTGGTTGTGGCACATGGACTTAGTTTCCTTGAGGCATGCGGAATCTTTTTGGACCAGGGGTCACACCCATGTCCCCTGTATTGGCAGGTGGATTCTTAACTACTGGATCTCCAGGGAAGTTCAGCATTCCCTTATATTTTGCTCTATTTTTGGTTGGCAGCAATCATTCATTTGTTTATTCAAAGGATATTTATGGAGCATTTTTATGGCAGCAAAGTGATGGGGGACCCCAAACCGGATGGGTTCTTGGAAGGGCATTAGAGCGAGAACTAACTGCGGCCTTAGTTTATGTATCTCAGCTAGCCACTGCCCTAGAGATGGGTATCAGCCAGTTCACGGAGCAGGGGGCCCAGGTGAAGCCATGGACACGAGAGCTCATAGCTACCAACTAGCAGTGCTGGAGCTCACCCCTGGCCCACCTCACACCAAAGCTGAGGCCTCTCTAAATCAAGGAAACCCCTGCATCTGCACCCTGACTTTGGCAGAGCCAGATCCCTGGAGGCCAAAGGTCAGGCTGTTTTCTTCAGCCCTCTCTAGCAGGATTTTTGTCATTTCCTCCCTGGTTCTCCTGACCATGCAGAATAACCTTGGGGCTTTCCCCAGAGGGGAAACCCAGCCTGGAAGCAGTCCAACCTGAAACACGTGGCTGTGGGTAACTCCTGATCTTTGTCACTCAGCTGCAGAGTTTCTGAGTGCCTGGGAGCGGAGCAGGATCAGGGTTGGGGGCCAGGGTGGCGGTCAGTGCCCCCTGAAGGGGTGCTGAGTCAGTGATTCCCCAGGGCCCTAGACCCAGCCTCCCTCTGGCTCTGTAGCCTGAGACAGGTCTTAGCCCCACTCTGGGCTTCAGCTTCCCCATCTGTGAAAAGTGGAATAGTAACACAACTCCAGCACCAGCGCCTCTGTGTGGCCTTTGTCCTGGGAGTTGACGGGCTGACGGCAAGTTCTCCTGCCTGCCTTTCCTTTTGCGGTTTTGTGAGGATAAATGTGACAGTGGCACAAAAGGACTTTGAAAGAGAGGACAGAGCTGGACAGCAGCAGATGCAGAAGCCGATGGCTGTCACCTGAGACCCTCCTCACCCAGGCTCAGCTTCTGCCTCAGCCAGACTCCTGCCTGTGCCCAAGTCCCCATTCTCCAGATCCCCTGTAGAACCTGGAGCAGGAGGAGCCTGGGACGAGCCTGGTAGGAACTAGCAGAGCCCGGGCCTGGCACAAGCATCCCTAAGCCAAGGAGTCGCCACCTGGATACAACCCGCGTGGGGCCTTCCAGCAGCCTTGCGGACACCCTGCCATGCCAGGTTTGCATCTTGACTTTCCCCACAGGCAGAAACGGGGCAGAGAGTTTGAGAGTAGGAAGAGGCAGGCCTCTGGCTAAGCAGGAGGCTTCTTTCTGGCAGATCACAACATTTGCCTTATGCCTAGGTGAGCCTCAGTTTCTCCTTCTGCATTGTTCAGGCATACATCACAGGACTCACAGAGCCTTCTGAAGTGCCGTGAGTGGGTCTCTGACTTCTGCCATCCTCAGACCTCCAGGCCCCTAGCCTCGAACAGATGGAGACCAGTGCCACCCTCAGGGCCTTCCATCTGGGATCTGAACTGCACTCCCCAGCCCCATCTGCTCCTGCAGCCCCCTAGATGCTCTCCAGAGTGGACAGAAACCAAGGGTGGGAGGCAGGGCACGCTCCCTCCCGAGGAGGACTCAAAGGCAGGAGTGTCACTGCCAGGCTGTGCGCATGGATGGAGAGATGATGAGCCGGACGAATAGGGGAGAGGCAGCGCCGTACGCAGCGGCCAGCGCCCTGGGCACACGGACATGCCCACCTCCCCTTTTCCTACAGCTGGGCCAGATGGTGGGGGCAGCCAAGGGGAGGGATCCTTGCTCTCCTCTCCCTGCACTCAGGGCCTCTGCAGAGGCCTGGACTTCTTTCCACACAAAAGGCATGTGGGGAGAAGCCTTATCCACACTCAGACTTGGGGCGGCATATTAATGTGGTGGAATCACAGTTGCAGCATTACAGAACCTGAGCATGCTGGAGGATTCTAGACTCTCAGAGATATAGCATCTCAGAACTTTAGAAAAGCAAGTCACAGATTTTAGATTTCTAAACTATGCTGTCCAGCACTGTAGCTGCTGGCCGCATGTGGTTATGGAGCCCTTGAAATGTAACTAGTCTGAATTGAGATCAGCTGTGCGTGTAAAATGTATGACAGGTTTTGAAGACGTGGATTTTAAACATCTCATTAATAATTTATATTAATAACATGTCCAAATGATAATATTTTAGATATATTCAGTTAAATACAATGTATTACTAAAATGAATCTCACCTTTTTTTTTTTTTTTTGGCTTTAAAATATGACTACAAGGACATTTTTAATTTCATGTTTCATTTCAGAATTTTAAAGAGATGGATCTCTAGAACCAGGCTTCCAGATCTTTACATCACTAGCTGACTTTGAGCTTTAGATACTAACTCTCAGGGCCTGGGGGATTCTGAGAAGAAGCCTGGTCCTTCTTCCCCCACCTCAGAAATCCTCGCCTACCCTGACCAGTCCTGACCAATGTTTGCCTAGTCTACTCCTCCCTTTTAAACCATTGTTCAGGCATCATCAGGACTCAAGGCAGGAGGGGTCATTTGCCAGGCCCCTAGCCTCGAACAGATGGAGACCAGTGCCACCCTCAGGGCCTTCCATCTGGGATCTGAACTGCACTCCAGCCCCATCTGCTCCTGCAGCCCCCTAGATGCTCTCCAGAGTGGACAGAAACCAAGGGTGGGAGGCAGGGCACGCTCCCTCCCGAGGAGGACTCAAAGGCAGGAGTGTCACTGCCAGGCTGTGCGCATGGATGGAGAGATGATGAGCCGGACGAATAGGGGAGAGGCAGCGCCGTACGCAGCGGCCAGCGCCCTGGGCACACGGACATGCCCACCTCCCCTTTTCCTACAGCTGGGCCAGATGGTGGGGGCAGCCAAGGGGAGGGATCCTTGCTCTCCTCTCCCTGCACTCAGGGCCTCTGCAGAGGCCTGGACTTCTTTCCACACAAAAGGCATGTGGGGAGAAGCCTTATCCACACTCAGACTTGGGGCGGCATATTAATGTGGTGGAATCACAGTTGCAGCATTACAGAACCTGAGCATGCTGGAGGATTCTAGACTCTCAGAGATACAGCATCTCAGAACTTTAGAAAAGCAAGTCACAGATTTTAGATTTCTAAACTATGCTGTCCAGCACTGTAGCTGCTGGCCGCATGTGGTTATGGAGCCCTTGAAATGTAACTAGTCTGAATTGAGATCAGCTGTGCGTGTAAAATGTATGACAGGTTTTGAAGACGTGGATTTTAAACATCTCATTAATAATTTATATTAATAACATGTCCAAATGATAATATTTTAGATATATTCAGTTAAATACAATGTATTACTAAAATGAATCTCACCTTTTTTTTTTTTTTTGGCTTTAAAATATGACTACAAGGACATTTTTAATTTCATGTTTCATTTCAGAATTTTAAAGAGATGGATCTCTAGAACCAGGCTTCCAGATCTTTACATCACTAGCTGACTTTGAGCTTTAGATACTAACTCTCAGGGCCTGGGGGATTCTGAGAAGAAGCCTGGTCCTTCTTCCCCCACCTCAGAAATCCTCTCGCCTACCCTGACCAGTCCTGACCAATGTTTGCCTAGTCTACTCCCTCCCCTAGTGTTGAACTCAACAGGTGCCATGGGTGCAGGCTTTTGGAATAGTTATGGTTCCCAGGTGTTGGGTAAATCTACTTCCCACAGCTTCTTCCCCCCTCACACTTGGCACCCGGAGCATATTCCAGGGATTCTCATAACAGGTCTACATCCTTCTTCCCCTGAAAGGTGTGGAGTCTGAGTCCTGACCCTCCCTCCTCACGCTGCCAGGGTCCATCTCGACCCCTGTTCCTACAGTTGAGCTTCAGGGAATCTCAGCTCCTAATGCCCTTCTGTGGTTCTCTGGGACCCCAGTGGTTGGGTGATGTCCTTCCAGCCTCTTCCAGTTTGCCGTGTGTCCTGTCTGTCTGGTGACTGCCTGCATGGTGCCGTCTCTAGGCCCTGCCCTCCTCCCAGCTGCAGAAGATGTGTGACACATGACCGCTGGCTAGGATGTGAGGTGACACAGGAATCAGGTGGTGGACTCAGGGTGTCTCAGATCTGCCCGGAAAATGCTTTTTTTCTGATTTTGAGAGACTGTGGGGAGGAAGAAGGAAGAGGCTTTCTCACTGACAGACTCAGGAATTCCAAGGCAGCACTAGTAGGTGACTCACTCAGCACCTCAGCAATTCAGAGAAGGAAGATCAGAGGTCAGTCAGGGAAGGTGTCCTGGAGGAGGTGGGGTTGGAGCTGGGGCCTGAAGGAAAGGAGGAGGCGTTAGACTTACGAAGAGGTGGCAGTGAGGGCATTCTTGGCAGAAGGAATGCTGGGCACCCATGGTCTGCACCCAGGCCTCGAGGGTCCCAGGCTGTCTGGAGCAGAGCGGTCAGAGGGCAGTAGGGCTGTGAGGTGGGTCAGCTGGTGGAGGGCCTCTGGGGAGGGATGGGTACAGCAGAGAGATGGGTACAGCCCCAGTGAACCTAAAGGAGTATATTGGGGAAAATAACACTAGCAACTATAGCTGTGCCAGGCACGGTGCTGAGTGGTTTCCTAATATTTCATTTATTCTCCAATAACCCTAGGATTTAAGTCCTATAATTCCCACTCTACAAATAAACAACTGAAGCCATATTGAGTGACAGTAAGTGAGGCCTGACCTTGGATTTCTACTCAGGATTGTCTGGCTCCAAAGCTCTTAGGCCCTGGATGGAGGTTGTTGGGAAGGGAATGGGTGGGGTTAGTGTGTGTGGTGAGTGAACAAGGGTGACGCTGCTGTGTGTGAACAAGGGGCAATCCCTGCCCTTTCCATCCTGCTTCCCCCCCCCCAGCCCAAAGCTGATGTAAAAGTCTGCCTGACCCTCCCTCCTCACGCTGCCAGGGTCCATCTCGACCCCTGTTCCTACAGTTGAGCTTCAGGGAATCTCAGCTCCTAATGCCCTTCTGTGGTTCTCTGGGACCCCAGTGGTTGGGTGATGTCCTTCCAGCCTCTTCCAGTTTGCCGTGTGTCCTGTCTGTCTGGTGACTGCCTGCATGGTGCCGTCTCTAGGCCCTGCCCTCCTCCCAGCTGCAGAAGATGTGTGACACATGACCGCTGGCTAGGATGTGAGGTGACACAGGAATCAGGTGGTGGACTCAGGGTGTCTCAGATCTGCCCGGAAAATGCTTTTTTTCTGATTTTGAGAGACTGTGGGGAGGAAGAAGGAAGAGGCTTTCTCACTGACAGACTCAGGAATTCCAAGGCAGCACTAGTAGGTGACTCACTCAGCACCTCAGCAATTCAGAGAAGGAAGATCAGAGGTCAGTCAGGGAAGGTGTCCTGGAGGAGGTGGGGTTGGAGCTGGGGCCTGAAGGAAAGGAGGAGGCGTTAGACTTACGAAGAGGTGGCAGTGAGGGCATTCTTGGCAGAAGGAATGCTGGGCACCCATGGTCTGCACCCAGGCCTCGAGGGTCCCAGGCTGTCTGGAGCAGAGCGGTCAGAGGGCAGTAGGGCTGTGAGGTGGGTCAGCTGGTGGAGGGCCTCTGGGGAGGGATGGGTACAGCAGAGAGATGGGTACAGCCCCAGTGAACCTAAAGGAGTATATTGGGGAAAATAACACTAGCAACTATAGCTGTGCCAGGCACGGTGCTGAGTGGTTTCCTAATATTTCATTTATTCTCCAATAACCCTAGGATTTAAGTCCTATAATTCCCACTCTACAAATAAACAACTGAAGCCATATTGAGTGACAGTAAGTGAGGCCTGACCTTGGATTTCTACTCAGGATTGTCTGGCTCCAAAGCTCTTAGGCCCTGGATGGAGGTTGTTGGGAAGGGAATGGGTGGGGTTAGTGTGTGTTCGGTGGATGAGTGAACAAGGGTGACGCTGCTGTGTGTGAACAAGGGGGCAATCCCTGCCCTTTCCATCCTGCTTCCCTCCCCCAGCCCAGCTCCATCTCAGGACGGACTCAGCCTGGACAGGTCTGTGTGAAGATGGGGCCTTGGAATGATAAGAATGTCCGTGCCTGTTGGAACAGATAGCCCCAGACAAGCGTCTGGCCACTGTAGCAGTTTTAGAGCCAGCTTCCCACGGGGTCAGCTCGGCCCTACCCTCCTTGCCTATTTGCTGGTACATCCCTGGGGCCCAGGATCGATGTCTAGACTTGACCCTGGGAGTCCCTGCCTCGCTGGTGCCGTCTCATTCCCAGCTTCTCATGCACACACAGCTGGGCAGGGGCAGGGAGCATCCCAGACAGGGGCCTTCTCTGGTATCCTGGCTTGTTGGCTGCATCATTGGTGATGGAGGCAGGCCCCTGTTCCTCTCTGGGCCTCAGTTTCTCCATTTCCATAAGAAGGCAGATTGAATTAGTTCAGGAATCATAAACTAAAATGGCAAGGTGGCCCAGGAGGACATTGCAGACGAACGAGGTGGGCTGGGTTTGTGTGTGTGTTTGGGGGAAAGTGGGGACAGTAAGGACCCAGGAGAACTGGATGGTCACCTCCAGATCAGGTGACCTGGTGCGTCTTCTCTGCTTTGCTTGGTGGAGCCACTGGGACCCTGAGCCATAGCTTCTTTAACTAGAAAGTGGGGGCTGTGGAGCCCACCCCACAGGAGTGGTGAGAGTGACTGATGGGAATAATTGATGGGAATCTTGAGGAGGAATGCCCTTTGCCCTTTGATGAATGAAATCTTCTGATGTGAGTCATGTTAAAAGTATTTAGTTCTAAGCTCATATAGCTCAATATCAAAAAAAAACAAACACTCCGATTAAAAATGGCAAGAAAACCTAAATAGACATTTCTCCAAAAACGACGTACAATTGATAGGGACAGAGTAGAATAGTTAGATAGTTTTGGAGTCCTAGTAGGGGACTGTAGGTGGAAAGGTAAAACCTGGAAAAACTTGGGAAGCCAATAAGTTAACAGTAACTCAAGAATGCTGCTCCTTATTCAATAAAGCAGGAAGAGCTGGGGAAGGAGGAGCTAATGATGTATTTTTGCCAATCCTGCTTCCTCCCCAGCCCAGCTCCATCTCAGGACGGACTCAGCCTGGACAGGTCTGTGTGAAGATGGGGCCTTGGAATGATAAGAATGTCCGTGCCTGTTGGAACAGATAGCCCCAGACAAGCGTCTGGCCACTGTAGCAGTTTTAGAGCCAGCTTCCCACGGGGTCAGCTCGGCCCTACCCTCCTTGCCTATTTGCTGGTACATCCCTGGGGCCCAGGATCGATGTCTAGACTTGACCCTGGGAGTCCCTGCCTCGCTGGTGCCGTCTCATTCCCAGCTTCTCATGCACACACAGCTGGGCAGGGGCAGGGAGCATCCCAGACAGGGGCCTTCTCTGGTATCCTGGCTTGTTGGCTGCATCATTGGTGATGGAGGCAGGCCCCTGTTCCTCTCTGGGCCTCAGTTTCTCCATTTCCATAAGAAGGCAGATTGAATTAGTTCAGGAATCATAAACTAAAATGGCAAGGTGGCCCAGGAGGACATTGCAGACGAACGAGGTGGGCTGGGTTTGTGTGTGTGTTGGCGGAAAGTGGGGACAGTAAGGACCCAGGAGAACTGGATGGTCACCTCCAGATCAGGTGACCTGGTGCGTCTTCTCTGCTTTGCTTGGTGGAGCCACTGGGACCCTGAGCCATAGCTTCTTTAACTAGAAAGTGGGGGCTGTGGAGCCCACCCCACAGGAGTGGTGAGAGTGACTGATGGGAATAATTGATGGGAATCTTGAGGAGGAATGCCCTTTGCCCTTTGATGAATGAAATCTTCTGATGTGAGTCATGTTAAAAGTATTTAGTTCTAAGCTCATATAGCTCAATATCAAAAAAAAACAAACACTCCGATTAAAAATGGCAAGAAAACCTAAATAGACATTTCTCCAAAAACGACGTACAATTGATAGGGACAGAGTAGAATAGTTAGATAGTTTTGGAGTCCTAGTAGGGGACTGTAGGTGGAAAGGTAAAACCTGGAAAAACTTGGGAAGCCAATAAGTTAACAGTAACTCAAGAATGCTGCTCCTTATTCAATAAAGCAGGAAGAGCTGGGGAAGGAGGAGCTAATGATGTATGCCTTGTGTCTGCATCTGCATCTACTTGAGGAAGGCGGTCGTCTGCCCTCCTGTATATATGTTGCTGCCCACCCAAAGAGGAGAAACGGAGCTTTCCTGCCTGCCCGCTTGTACCTCTTGCAAGTGCCCTAAATTAATAAATCCTCTTCTTGCCTATCACTCTGCCTCTCACTGAATTCCTCCTGCATTGAGGCATGAAGAATCTGAGACTCAGTGGGTCCAGATATTGGATTAAGTCCCAGCCACGTGGGTTCGAGTCCCAGACAGGATTTTTGCCGGGATTGAGTCCTGACTACGTGGGTTCAAGCCCCAATCAGGATTTTGGCTGGGGTTAAGCCTTAGCCACTTGGTTCAAGTCCCAAGCAGGGTTTTGGCTGGGGTTGAGTCCCAGTCACGTGGGTTCAAGTTCCAAACAGGGTTTGCTGATATCAGGTCTGGGTCCTGGGTTTAAGTCTCAAATCGAGGTGGAACCCTTTCATGATGACTGACAGGCACATGGAAAGGTGCTCAGTGTCACGAATCATTAGAGAAATGCAGACCACAGCCCAGTAAGGGTCCCACTGGTCAGCATGGCCACCATCAAAAGTCTACAGATCATAAAGGCTGGAGAGGGTGTGGCAAAAAGGGAACCCTCCTACCACTGACGGGGATGTAAATTGGTATAGCAACTATAGAGAACTTCCCAGGTGGCTCAGACGGTAGAGTCTGCTGGCACTGTGGAAACCCAGGTTTGATCCCTGGGTCAGGAAGATCTCCTGGGGAAGGAAATGGAAACCTACTCCAGTATTCTTGCCTAGAGAATTCTGTGATTGGAGGAGCCTGGTGGGCTACAGTTCATAGGGTCTCAGAGAGTTGGACATGACTAAGCGACTAACACACAGAGAGCAAGGAAAACAGTATAGAGGTTCCTTAAAAAAAAACTAAAAATAGAGTTACTATATGATCCTGCAGTCTCACTCCTTAGGGAAAAAAAAGAGAAAACTCTAAATTAAAAAAGATACATGCACACTATGTTCGTAGCAGCACTATTTACAATAGCCAAGACATGGAAACAACCGAAGTGCCCATCAACAGATGCCTGGATAAAGAAAATGTGGTATATATGCACAATTGGCTATTACTCAGCCACCAAAAAGAACGAAATAATGCTATCTGCAGCAACATAGACAGACTTAGTGTCATACTAAGTAAAGTTAGAAAAAGACAGATGCCATATGATATCATTTATACGTGAAATCTAAAAAATAATACAAATGAATCTATGTACAAAGCAGAAACAGACATAGAAAACAAATTTATGGTTACCCAAGGGGGAAGGTGGAAGGGATAAGTCAGGAGTATAGAGTTAACAGGTATACACTACTATACATAAACCATATGTAGCAATAAGAATTTACTGTATAGCTCAGGGAACCGTACTTCATATCTTATAATAACCTGCAATGGAATATAATCTGAAAAAAGATATGTAATGATCAGTTGGCTGTACACCTGAAATAACACAATATTATAAATCAACTTCACTTCAATTAAAAAAAATGTATTTAACACCTGGTGGTCTAGTGAAGAGAACTGAAGAATGAGGAAACCAGATAGTAGGGGAATGGATGAGAAATGGCCTGAGGGTGATGGCAAGACCAGCGCAGAGACCTTTAGAGTTTGCTAAGGTACGGATCTGCTGTGACTCTTGGCTTCTACCCTCAGATTAACTGGGCCCTGGACCCTGCCTGGCCCTCGGAGGACTTTGAGCCTGTTGCAGTAACATTATTTAGAGACCACAAATGCTTCTGAGTGTTTTTCTTTTGCCAGGCTGTAATTGGCGCATCACAATGAACATAGTAAAAAAGCAAATTAACCGATTTACATTTGTTTGCAGTAGCCATTATCTCCTCTGTGTGAAGAGTCTGAAGATCTTCCACCTTCTTGTTCTGGTGGTCAAGTTGAATCTCCCAAGGCCTTGGAAGAATGCGGCTGGTGGCTTGAAATCGTGTTCAGCTGCAGCTCAGCTCTTTGACCAACTGAGGAGATCTCCCGCAGGTTGGCCAGACCTCCATTTTCTCATCTTTAAAGTGGGGTTAAAAATCCTCCAATGCGAAAAACTCTCAGGACTGCTGTGGAGTCCCCAGGAATTGGTTTACAGAATAGGAAGATGCTTTAGAAAACTCAGGTAAAGTGCTTCCCATGCAAGGGCCTGTTTCCTTGGCCCAGCAGCTCCTCTGAGTGAGGGATGGGCTAGGGAAGGCAGGACATGCATCCTCAGATGAGTTCTGCCTGGAACAGGAAGCCTGGCCCCAGAGATGGACTTCCTTGGGAGCCAGCCTCAGGTGCTCTTCACTAGCAACATCGAGGTGTAAGTGGGGGTTCAACAGGCAAGGGTGGTAGAACCCCGTGGAAATGAGAAAATAGGACCCGGAACCCAGGTAGTCCTGCACAGTTTGGAGACTCATTACGCCTGGGCACTGAGAGGTGGGGTAAATGGTAAGAACGTAGCCTCTGAGTTAGGTGTACCTGGATTGGAAACCTCTGCACTTCTATCACTTCACCTCTCTGAGCTACAGCTGTCTGGGTTGCTCAGTAACAAACGGAAAGCAGGTGGTGTGCACCATAGTAAGCAGTTGCGTGCTGTTAATTGCTCCCGTCTCCCACCTCTGACAGTCTTTTGTGGCATTCCACAACAGTTTGTATCCATTTTTCCATCTGAAGTATGGATAACCTGCCCCTTTCACAGATTTTTCTCCTTCATTTGTTTAACAGAAAGTAAATAGGTCCCTGTGGTTGAAGAAGTGTGCGTGTGTCTGTGTGAAAGAGAGAGAAGACAGGAAACTGTTACAGCACATGGTCAATGCTGTAATTACGGTGACCATGTTCTTCAGGCCACAGATCAAGTCACATGGTCAGACAGAGGCTATTTTCTGCCTCCACTGAAGTCCAAACATGAAATCACATGTAGTTACACATTAATTGAATCACCTTTACTTTTTTAGAGAAGCAAATGACATGAAATTTGGATTCTCCCTGACAAATCCCACCGTTGTCCCAGAAAATCACTAGAGCTGTGACCAAGTCCCATGCAGAGAGCCTGGGAGGAGCAGGAAGACTTCCTGCTGGAGGTGTTGCTTAAGTGGGGCCATGATGGCCTAATAGGAAGTCTCTAGGCAGAGAAAGAAGCACCTTAGCCCCGTGTTCAGCTGCAGCTCTTTGACCAACTGAGGAGATCTCCCGCAGGTTGGCCAGACCTCCATTTTCTCATCTTTAAAGTGGGGTTAAAAATCCTCCAATGCGAAAAACTCTCAGGACTGCTGTGGAGTCCCCAGGAATTGGTTTACAGAATAGGAAGATGCTTTAGAAAACTCAGGTAAAGTGCTTCCCATGCAAGGGCCTGTTTCCTTGGCCCAGCAGCTCCTCTGAGTGAGGGATGGGCTAGGGAAGGCAGGACATGCATCCTCAGATGAGTTCTGCCTGGAACAGGAAGCCTGGCCCCAGAGATGGACTTCCTTGGGAGCCAGCCTCAGGTGCTCTTCACTAGCAACATCGAGGTGTAAGTGGGGGTTCAACAGGCAAGGGTGGTAGAACCCCGTGGAAATGAGAAAATAGGACCCGGAACCCAGGTAGTCCTGCACAGTTTGGAGACTCATTACGCCTGGGCACTGAGAGGTGGGGTAAATGGTAAGAACGTAGCCTCTGAGTTAGGTGTACCTGGATTGGAAACCTCTGCACTTCTATCACTTCACCTCTCTGAGCTACAGCTGTCTGGGTTGCTCAGTAACAAACGGAAAGCAGGTGGTGTGCACCATAGTAAGCAGTTGCGTGCTGTTAATTGCTCCCGTCTCCCACCTCTGACAGTCTTTTGTGGCATTCCACAACAGTTTGTATCCATTTTTCCATCTGAAGTATGGATAACCTGCCCCTTTCACAGATTTTTCTCCTTCATTTGTTTAACAGAAAGTAAATAGGTCCCTGTGGTTGAAGAAGTGTGCGTGTGTCTGTGTGAAAGAGAGAGAAGACAGGAAACTGTTACAGCACATGGTCAATGCTGTAATTACGGTGACCATGTTCTTCAGGCCACAGATCAAGTCACATGGTCAGACAGAGGCTATTTTCTGCCTCCACTGAAGTCCAAACATGAAATCACATGTAGTTACACATTAATTGAATCACCTTTACTTTTTTAGAGAAGCAAATGACATGAAATTTGGATTCTCCCTGACAAATCCCACCGTTGTCCCAGAAAATCACTAGAGCTGTGACCAAGTCCCATGCAGAGAGCCCTGGGAGGAGCAGGAAGACTTCCTGCTGGAGGTGCTGCTTAAGTGGGGCCATGATGGCCTAATAGGAAGTCTCTAGGCAGAGAAAGAAGCACCTTAGTGCCCTGGGGACAGGACCTACCCCTCTTGCTCTGCAGATGACCCTGCTTGAAACCGGAGGTGGAGGTAAAGTAGGTAACAGCATCTGTTTTTAGTTACTTTTCACTTTCATGTTTCAAAGGTCTCCTGGAAAATAGAATTTTTACAGGCCAGAACAGCAGCATGGTTACACTACATCGTATCCTGTGACGTGTTTACACGTTTGTCTCTGCAGGTCTCTCTTGCAGCAGCTGTTCCTCTACTTCCTCTGCCACCAGGATAGTATGAGGAAAACTCTAGGAGAGATACTAATCAATGTCAAATGAAAAAAAAGAAGTGCCATCTAATGGGCATTTTGTAGGTAGACAGTGTTCTTTGTTTTGTGATGAATCTATTGACTCATTTTGTTTAGTTAGCAGGTGTGTACTGGTTCCCTGCCCTGTGCCTAACACTGTGTGGGCAGAGCTCATCTGTGTCTGAGGTCATTGTGGTCCTGCCCACACACAGCTTACACTCTAGAGAGAGGCAGCCCACAAGTAACTACAAAGGTTATGAAGAGGGATTGTGACATGTAGACCAGCAAGTGGTCTGGTAAGCAAGTGGCACAGGGAAGGAAAGCCTTAGGAGGAAGTGAAATTTAACCTAATGCCTCCCAAATAAAAATTAACCATTTAGCTAACATGTTAATAGTGCTTATTATATGACAGGGACTTCCCTGATGGTTCATTGGTAAAGAATCTGCCTGCTAAGGCAGGAGACGTGGGATTGATCCCTGGGTCAGGAAGATCCCGTGGAGAAGGGAATTGCAACCCATTCCAATATTCTTGCCTGAGAAATCCCATGGACAGGGGAGCCTTGTGGGCTACAGTCTATAGATTCGCAAAAGAGGTTGGATACGACTTAGAGTCAACAGCAACAACCTTGTGTTTGCAGACACCATTCTGAGGGCTTTACATATTTAATTCATTAATTCTCACAGTGCCCCTATGAAGTACAGGTTATCATTATTCCATTTTAGAGATGAACACAGAAAGTTTGAAAAACTGGCCCACAGGCACACAGCTTATAGAGCCAGCATTCAAACACAGTTAGTCCACACACTTAATGAGGAATTAGGTAGAAGAGACCAGGCATATCATTTAGGACAAGCGATAAGGCGGAACAACAAGTTGGGGAACTTATCCTGAGAGCGATGGGAAGCCATTGATGGCTTTAAGGAAGAAACGGGCATGATGAAGTTGCGTTAGAGGAAGCAAAGTGGGAGGGAGGGAGCCATTGACATGGGCCAAAAGAAGAGACAAGATGGTGCCTTGGACTAGGACGGTAGTGATGAAGAAGAAGGGATGGGATTGGGTTAGAGAAAAAAAAAATACTGGAGGTAGAACCAGTGGCGCTGGCTCATGGAATGGGACGCGGGGACAAAGGGCTGGTGTCAGATTTCTCAGTTGGACGCGTGAACGGGACACTCTGGAGGAGGGGGAGAAGCAGATTTGGGCAGATGTAGGTTTGAAAGTTCAGCCTTTGGTTGTTGGAGTTGGATACAGGGGACCTTGGGGACAACCAAGGAGCATATCACGTGAGCAGTGGGAAGAACACCTGGACTGAGGCCGGGGTGTGGGCAGGGGGAGTTACCTGAACAAAGAAAGCCCCCAAAGCTCCAGGAGATGTGGGTGGTCCTGAGGGGATGGAGGAGAAGGGCATCTGGACAGTCCTCAGAATCTTCCAGGGTGTGGTTAGACTGCGAGTCCGCAGCTCCACCTAGACCCTGGATCCAGGGGGGCTGATTCCCTGGGTGGGGCCTGGGCTTCACCTTTCTGCAGGCTTTCTGGGTAACAGGGAGCAGGAGAGCCTTGGGCACAATTGGTGAACAGAAACTCTGAAGACTAAAAAGTAGGTAGAGCTGTCAGGGATGGGGCGTCCACCCCAGCTCCCAGCCCCTTCCCCCTTGCCCACCCCCAGCCAGCACTTGGCATCTGCAGCTCCACTGGTGAGATGCTGGTTCTCTCTCAGTTTGGGCAGGAGGATAGCTGTGTGGCCAGGCTGGCCTCTGTTCCCCTCCAACCTCTCACGGCATGGCTCTTACCACCTCTTTCACCTGCTTACAGCCTTCTCACTCCAGCTGGCCTTAAGGGTAACATCCTTTCCATTGGGCCCCCTCATAGAAGGTCACCCATATACCACTCCTAACCCACCTCTCCAGCTTTCTTGCTTATTCTTTCCTTCCTGCTTCTTCTACCCTCCCCCCTGCCCCCATCCTTGCAACACTCAGCTTTTCCTGAATGCTTTCCATGTGGCCTGTTAACAGGTTGTTCCTTATACTGAGAATGTCCATCCATCTCCCCAGAATCATCCCTTCTAGTCTCTCTGGATCCTTCTCAGAGACTCCCTGCAGAGTCCCTTGTCTGCTACCCTCTTACTGTGGCCACAGCACTTGCCCTAGGCCTGAGGGATGGAGGAGCCGGGCATCTCAACACTGTCCCTCAGAACCTCCCAGAGTATGGGTGAGAAATGGGAGTTCTCAGCTCCACCTAGACCCAAGACCTATGGAGGCTAGCTCCCTGGGAGGGGCCTTTTTCCAGGCTTTCTGGGTGAAAGTGAGTGGAGGGCCTTGGGCTCCTGGACCCAGGGAGGGACATGCAGATCATCTCCACACACACTCAGATGTTTCTTGAGAGTGCAGGTCCACGTCTCCTTCAATCCTGTGTCTGTTACCAAGAACACAGGGCCTGGCGCAGGGAAGATGCCTTACGAGACCTCATGTGGATGAAAATGGTCGTCTAAAGCAGATTTTAGCATAGGATTCTAGAGGATTCTTTAACCTACCCAAGACGCAGACAGTATTTGAGGACTTTAGATTGTTCCAATGACCACAGGAACATGGGTTATGAAGGAGAATTGGCTGGTGGATGCTGATTTCCCTGGCCAAACGGGTGGCCTGGGTGGAGTATGTACTAGGAAGTCATAAGCCTGACTTTGAGCAAGGCCTGCAGTTTGTGTGGTCACCACCCTAGGCTTAGTCCTACTGACTGCACTCCGTCCAAAGCTGTCACATGGACTTAACCAGTCCTGAGCCTGGTCCCCCGTCCCACCGCAGGCCTCTGAGACAGGAGTGGGCTGGCTTCCCACTCAGCCTTCTCAGCTCCAGCTGGCCTTTTTCCATAGGCTGTCTTACCACCTCTTTCACCTGCTTACAGCCTTCTCACTCCAGCTGGCCTTAAGGGTAACATCCTTTCCATTGGGCCCCCTCATAGAAGGTCACCCATATACCACTCCTAACCCACCTCTCCAGCTTTCTTGCTCATTCTTTCCTTCCTGCTTCTTCTACCCTCCCCCCTGCCCCCATCCTTGCAACACTCAGCTTTTCCTGAATGCTTTCCATGTGGCCTGTTAACAGGTTGTTCCTTATACTGAGAATGTCCATCCATCTCCCCAGAATCATCCCTTCTAGTCTCTCTGGATCCTTCTCAGAGACTCCCTGCAGAGTCCCTTGTCTGCTACCCTCTTACTGTGGCCACAGCACTTGCCCTAGGCCTGAGGGATGGAGGAGCCGGGCATCTCAACACTGTCCCTCAGAACCTCCCAGAGTATGGGTGAGAAATGGGAGTTCTCAGCTCCACCTAGACCCAAGACCTATGGAGGCTAGCTCCCTGGGAGGGGCCTTTTTCCAGGCTTTCTGGGTGAAAGTGAGTGGAGGGCCTTGGGCTCCTGGACCCAGGGAGGGACATGCAGATCATCTCCACACACACTCAGATGTTTCTTGAGAGTGCAGGTCCACGTCTCCTTCAATCCTGTGTCTGTTACCAAGAACACAGGGCCTGGCGCAGGGAAGATGCCTTACGAGACCTCATGTGGATGAAAATGGTCGTCTAAAGCAGATTTTAGCATAGGATTCTAGAGGATTCTTTAACCTACCCAAGACGCAGACAGTATTTGAGGACTTTAGATTGTTCCAATGACCACAGGAACATGGGTTATGAAGGAGAATTGGCTGGTGGATGCTGATTTCCCTGGCCAAACGGGTGGCCTGGGTGGAGTATGTACTAGGAAGTCATAAGCCTGACTTTGAGCAAGGCCTGCAGTTTGTGTGGTCACCACCCTAGGCTTAGTCCTACTGACTGCACTCCGTCCAAAGCTGTCACATGGACTTAACCAGTCCTGAGCCTGGTCCCCCGTCCCACCGCAGGCCTCTGAGACAGGAGTGGGCTGGCTGACACCACTCCTTCTGTCTAATCCGCCTCCAGCCGACCCCAAGCACAAAGAGGTTGCTCTTTAGGGAAATTGGATGAGTCTGTCTGATGTTTCATGTGTCCAGCTTGACGTTTCTGCCTCTCCTGGCTTTGCTTTGGTTGCTCATATATATTTTTTCACTTACATTTTGTTTTATTGAAAGGTAATTGCTTTACAATTGTGCTGGTTTCTGCCATACATCAGCATGAATCAGCCACAGCATGCATATGTCCCCTCCCTCTTGAACATCCTTCCCATCTCCCACCTCCCCTTTCTAGGGTGTCACGGAGCACTGGGCTGAGCTCCTTGTGTCACAAAGCAGATTCCCACTGGCTATTTTCCTTATGGGAATGTGTATGTTTCCATGTTACTCTCTCAGTTCATTCCACCTTCTCCCTCCCACACTGTGTCTACAAGTTTGTTCTCTGTCTCTGCATCTCCATTGCTGCCCTGCAAATAGATTCATCAGTACCATCTTTCTAGATTCCATCAACATGCGTTAATAACAATATTTGCCTTTCTCTTTCTGACTTCACTCTGTACAATAGGCTCTAGGTTCATCCACCTCATTAGGACTGACTCAGATGTTTGTCTGTGTGTGTGTGTGTGTTTAAATTTTGGCCTTTTTTATTGCTTTTTTACATTTATTTATTTTCATCCATCTTTATTCTTTGGCCTGTGTGGGCCTCCCATTGCCTTACGAGACCTCATGTGGATGAAAATGGTCGTCTAAAGCAGATTTTAGCATAGGATTCTAGAGGATTCTTTAACCTACCCAAGACGCAGACAGTATTTGAGGACTTTAGATTGTTCCAATGACCACAGGAACATGGGTTATGAAGGAGAATTGGCTGGTGGATGCTGATTTCCCTGGCCAAACGGGTGGCCTGGGTGGAGTATGTACTAGGAAGTCATAAGCCTGACTTTGAGCAAGGCCTGCAGTTTGTGTGGTCACCACCCTAGGCTTAGTCCTACTGACTGCACTCCGTCCAAAGCTGTCACATGGACTTAACCAGTCCTGAGCCTGGTCCCCCGTCCCACCGCAGGCCTCTGAGACAGGAGTGGGCTGGCTGACACCACTCCTTCTGTCTAATCCGCCTCCAGCCGACCCCAAGCACAAAGAGGTTGCTCTTTAGGGAAATTGGATGAGTCTGTCTGATGTTTCATGTGTCCAGCTTGACGTTTCTGCCTCTCCTGGCTTTGCTTTGGTTGCTCATATATATTTTTTCACTTACATTTTGTTTTATTGAAAGGTAATTGCTTTACAATTGTGCTGGTTTCTGCCATACATCAGCATGAATCAGCCACAGCATGCATATGTCCCCTCCCTCTTGAACATCCTTCCCATCTCCCACCTCCCCTTTCTAGGGTGTCACGGAGCACTGGGCTGAGCTCCTTGTGTCACAAAGCAGATTCCCACTGGCTATTTTCCTTATGGGAATGTGTATGTTTCCATGTTACTCTCTCAGTTCATTCCACCTTCTCCCTCCCACACTGTGTCTACAAGTTTGTTCTCTGTCTCTGCATCTCCATTGCTGCCCTGCAAATAGATTCATCAGTACCATCTTTCTAGATTCCATCAACATGCGTTAATAACAATATTTGCCTTTCTCTTTCTGACTTCACTCTGTACAATAGGCTCTAGGTTCATCCACCTCATTAGGACTGACTCAGATGTTTGTCTGTGTGTGTGTGTGTGTTTAAATTTTGGCCTTTTTTATTGCTTTTTTACATTTATTTATTTTCATCCATCTTTATTCTTTGGCCTGTGTGGGCCTCCCATTGCAGTGGCCTCTCTCATGGCAGAGCACTGGCTCTGGGCACATGCGCTCCAGAGTGCTGGCTCATAATTGGACACACCAATCCAGCCTCTCCGCGGCACATGGGATCTTCCTGGACCAGGGATCGAACCGGTGCCCCTTGCACTGCAAGGTGGACTCTTTTACCCACTGGACCACCAGGGAAGCCCTCATATGTGTTCTTTTTAAAGCTGGAATGTAATAATTGATACAATTTCTGTATCATTCATCTGTCAGTGGACATCTAGGCTGCTTCCATGTCCTAGCTGTTGTAAAAAGTGCTGTAAGGAGCACTGGGGTACATGCCTCTTTAGGGTGTGGTTTTCTCAGGGTGTGTGCTCAGTAGTGACATTGCTGGATCATACAGTAGTTCCATATTTTTTTAAGCTTTGATTGTCCAGCGAGGTCATCTTGAGCCTCTAAAGGCCCTTAGGAAACCACCAATCCATTGTTTTCAAATTTGCTGTAGCCAGCACCACAGGTCCATGGAGTCAGGATCTGTAGGACAGGGGCCTGGTGATCTACATCATTAGCCAGCTCCTTGTGGCTCCTAATCAACTTATCAATCAGTGACCCAGCCCCTCATTTTACAGGCAACCTTGTGGATGGCAGAAAGCCCCACCTGCAACAGTCAGATCTGCCAGCAGGCTCCAACTCTCAGTCACTTAAGAGACTCCCAGAAATCATTTTGTCTTTCTGGGCCTCGCTGTTCTCATCTGTTTAATGACGAGGACCACTGTTATCTTGCTTAATTTGCAGAGTCCTTGAGATCCTTGAAATAACACTGGGGGTGGGAAACTGAGGCTCAGTGGAAGAAGAGATTTGTACAATGTCATCCACCTCTTCATCTGCCTGTTTTGTGCCAGGTGCTGGGAATTCAGCTGGGAACAACTTGTTGGGGGAGATGACATTCTAGTAAACAATGAAACCAGTAAATGAACAAGATAATCACGATAAAGGGAATAAAGGGGTTTTCGAGAGTAAGGGCAAAGGGTAGGGGGTGCCAGGAGTAACTGCGCAGGAGGGGTCACTCAGCTGGGTGGGGAGCTGTCTGAGGAGGCCCTGGAGGGCTGTCACGAGACTAGTGTTCGAGGCACGAGGCCCCCTCGGGCCGGTCAGGGCGCTCCCAGGGCCCTTGGAAGCGCGGCGGGCGCGCGTCTTTGTCTCCCTTGGTATCCCTGCAGCCTCCCCGACCCCCAATGCTGTTCCCTCCTTGACCCTGAATAACTTGTTGGCTTCACTCGGGCTTTGTTTCCTCGGGGTCACCGCCTCCGGGTACCTCCCCGGGTTCCCCCCCGCCTCCGGGACTCCCGGCAGCCGTCTGCCCCGTAATAATTGATACAATTTCTGTATCATTCATCTGTCAGTGGACATCTAGGCTGCTTCCATGTCCTAGCTGTTGTAAAAAGTGCTGTAAGGAGCACTGGGGTACATGCCTCTTTAGGGTGTGGTTTTCTCAGGGTGTGTGCTCAGTAGTGACATTGCTGGATCATACAGTAGTTCCATATTTTTTTAAGCTTTGATTGTCCAGCGAGGTCATCTTGAGCCTCTAAAGGCCCTTAGGAAACCACCAATCCATTGTTTTCAAATTTGCTTAGCCAGCACCACAGGTCCATGGAGTCAGGATCTGTAGGACAGGGGCCTGGTGATCTACATCATTAGCCAGCTCCTTGTGGCTCCTAATCAACTTATCAATCAGTGACCCAGCCCCTCATTTTACAGGCAACCTTGTGGATGGCAGAAAGCCCCACCTGCAACAGTCAGATCTGCCAGCAGGCTCCAACTCTCAGTCACTTAAGAGACTCCCAGAAATCATTTTGTCTTTCTGGGCCTCGCTGTTCTCATCTGTTTAATGACGAGGACCACTGTTATCTTGCTTAATTTGCAGAGTCCTTGAGATCCTTGAAATAACACTGGGGGTGGGAAACTGAGGCTCAGTGGAAGAAGAGATTTGTACAATGTCATCCACCTCTTCATCTGCCTGTTTTGTGCCAGGTGCTGGGAATTCAGCTGGGAACAACTTGTTGGGGGAGATGACATTCTAGTAAACAATGAAACCAGTAAATGAACAAGATAATCACGATAAAGGGAATAAAGGGGTTTTCGAGAGTAAGGGCAAAGGGTAGGGGGTGCCAGGAGTAACTGCGCAGGAGGGGTCACTCAGCTGGGTGGGGAGCTGTCTGAGGAGGCCCTGGAGGGCTGTCACGAGACTAGTGTTCGAGGCACGAGGCCCCCTCGGGCCGGTCAGGGCGCTCCCAGGGCCCTTGGAAGCGCGGCGGGCGCGCGTCTTTGTCTCCCTTGGTATCCCTGCAGCCTCCCCGACCCCCAATGCTGTTCCCTCCTTGACCCTGAATAACTTGTTGGCTTCACTCGGGCTTTGTTTCCTCGGGGTCACCGCCTCCGGGACTCCCGGCAGCCGTCTCGGGCCGCCGTGGGTCCCACATCTGACACCCACCTCCGGCCCCCGCCCCCTACCCACTCCGAGACTGGGGTCAAAGGCAGCCCGCGTCACGTGGTCGCCGAGCAGCACCGAATCGGCCGGGAGAGCCGAGGGAGAATCCGGGTGGAAGCTGAGAAATCCAGCCCCGATAGCAGCGCCCGGTCCCGCCCCGGCCCCCGCCCCGGGGTGCTCGCCGCACGCCCGCCGGCCTCTCGGGCCTCCGGCGCCCATCTCTGGCCGATACCCACGCTCCATCACGGGATCGAACCCCGCTTCCACCGCCGGGATTCGGGGAGGTAGGCGCCGGGGCCGGAGGGTTTACGGGGAGGCAAACGGGGGTACCTTGGCAGCGCGAGTTCGCCCCCTGTGCTCCGCGGCGGGGCGAGGTGGCGCGCCCCAACTTCCAGTCTCCAGGGAGACCCCCACCTCCCACCGCGGAACGAGAGGGTAGCCTGCGCGCTGCCCCAGCGCAGGGCCGGGGGCCGGGACTGGGGGCTGGGCGCCGGGAGGAAGGGGTTGGGGGGAGGAGAGCGAGCGGAAGGCGGGGCTGGTGGCGGCCGCGGCGGCTGCGGCGTGGAGCGAGGGTGGGAGCGGCGGGAGGCGGGCGCGAAGGGGTTAACCCCGGCCCGGGCCAGTGCCCGGCGGCGCGCTCTCGGCCCGGGGGAACTCGGCGTCCGGCTGCTTGCCGGGAGCGCTCCCTCCCCCGGGTGGCGCCCTAGCCGTGGCAGGTAAGAGGCTGGGAGGGCCGAGGCCGGCCAGTCCCCTGCCGCCGAGCCGGCGGGGCCCGAGTCGAGCCGGGCGTGCAGGCCGCGCGGGGCCCGAGCGGCTGCCGGCTCAAGTTTGGTGCGGGCGGGCGCCGGCCGGGCCCATCGAGTCTGTGGGGCCCCGCGCACCGGGGTGGGAGGACAAAGAGGGGGGGGACCGCGCGGGGGCCGAGGGCAGGCCGGGGTGCCGGCGAGGGCAGCGCGGCAGCTGTAGGTCACGGATCATGTCACTCACGAGGAATGCCCCCTCCCCCTCCCCCCTCCCAAACAGGGGAAACTTTTTGTCTGGCGAGGGAGGGGGTTAGAGGCCGGGTCCCCGCTTCGGGAAGGGTAAGGCAGCCGGACCGGTTTTTCCCTGGGCTGTGATCAGCCTGGTCTCTAACTCCCCTCCTCCCTTAGGTTCTCGGGAACAACTACACCCCAGCGTTGAACGCTGCCTTTTAACAACCTGGGACAAGGTAAGAAGGGGGCGTTCGTGGACGCGAGGGCTCAGGGACAGGCTGGGAAATTGGGGATTGGCCTCATGGTCTTTTCCCAGATTCAAGCACCCATGGGTCAACTAGGAGCCGTGCCAAGCCCAGGGGATACAAAACCCCACTATCCCATTCCGGTGCTGTACCTGCCCGCCCAGGCACTTTGGAATGGCCCGGGGATTACTTTGCCTGGTTTGAGGTTCAGACTGAATTGAGGTGCCTGTCACTTCTTAGCTTTGTAACCTTGGGCTGGCTCCATACCTCCCCCCTGGCCTCGGTTTCCTCATCTGAAAAATGGGCAGAGTATATAGTATGTACCACAATAAGAATGAAATGGAAACGTGTGGTACCTTAGTAAACAGTGGCATGTTTGTATTCAACAAGTATTTGTTGAATGTGTACTATATGCCAGGCCCTGCGCTAGTAGTCTTAGATATTTTAATCTCATTTAATTCTGCCATGTGACTATCAGCCACGTTTTACAGAGGGGCAAACCAAGGCACAGAATCATGAAGGTTATACAGGCGGTGGAGCTTGGCTTTGACTCCCCTCCCCCAGCCTGAGTCTCAACTACAGGGCTCTATAAGATCCTGCTGTGACTGAGCTCATTTTCCATTGACATTAGCTGGACAGCCTCAGCCTTCTCCGTTTCTCTTACTGCCAGGTGTTGCTCCTTCTGCTGAGGTCTTGTGCCTTGGTTGTTAGTATTATGGGCAGCTGGAGCTTGGGTCCGGTGCTCCGTGCTGACCCAAGTTCTGCTGCTGGCCGGGTCCGTGGCAGGAACACTCTAATGCGGGTGGTGGCTCTGGCCAGGGACAGCTGGTGGCTTTGTCAGCAAGCGTCTCCGTAGCACCCATAGGACCCAGGAGCTTTCCAACTTCATTTGGACCAGGTCACTTTCAGATCAGCAGAGGGCAGAGGCAGGGGACGAGTGGAGCCCTCGGGGTGAGAAGAGACCTATGGCCAAGGGATGTATATTCCAGGTGTCCTCTTGTGTGACTAATCGACAGGGTCCTCACTACAAAAATAATGGCTGCTCTAGGTGTCCCAACCCTAAGGTCCTTGAGGAACAAAGGGTGGGCTTTGAGCCCATGTCTCAATTGCAGAATCCTCATGGGAAGTGTATGGGTTTCTGAGCCTAGGGCACACTGTAGGTCCTTAGTAAATAGCCCAGGAGCGAATGTGGGGTGGCCCAGACTTTCTCTTGCATTAGTGCCCTGTGCTAGCCCAGGCCTTGAGGAACTTATTTAAAAATGGAAAACAAATTGCTACTCAGTATGCTACTCAGTACATGACATATTAAAACAATAAAGTGGGAGTAGATAGTGAAAACAATTTTGGGAAGAGGAAGTTTTGTTTTACTATTCTAACTGCTCCAAGGGCTGTTCCAGCACTGAGTCTGGGGTTCGCAGTCCATAGGCTTTTGGGGTTACCTAGTAAAAAAAAGTGGCATGTTTTTTTATTCAACAAGTATTTGTTGAATGTGTACTATATGCCAGGCCCTGCGCTAGTAGTCTTAGATATTTTAATCTCATTTAATTCTGCCATGTGACTATCAGCCACGTTTTACAGAGGGGCAAACCAAGGCACAGAATCATGAAGGTTATACAGGCGGTGGAGCTTGGCTTTGACTCCCCTCCCCCAGCCTGAGTCTCAACTACAGGGCTCTATAAGATCCTGCTGTGACTGAGCTCATTTTCCATTGACATTAGCTGGACAGCCTCAGCCTTCTCCGTTTCTCTTACTGCCAGGTGTTGCTCCTTCTGCTGAGGTCTTGTGCCTTGGTTGTTAGTATTATGGGCAGCTGGAGCTTGGGTCCGGTGCTCCGTGCTGACCCAAGTTCTGCTGCTGGCCGGGTCCGTGGCAGGAACACTCTAATGCGGGTGGTGGCTCTGGCCAGGGACAGCTGGTGGCTTTGTCAGCAAGCGTCTCCGTAGCACCCATAGGACCCAGGAGCTTTCCAACTTCATTTGGACCAGGTCACTTTCAGATCAGCAGAGGGCAGAGGCAGGGGACGAGTGGAGCCCTCGGGGTGAGAAGAGACCTATGGCCAAGGGATGTATATTCCAGGTGTCCTCTTGTGTGACTAATCGACAGGGTCCTCACTACAAAAATAATGGCTGCTCTAGGTGTCCCAACCCTAAGGTCCTTGAGGAACAAAGGGTGGGCTTTGAGCCCATGTCTCAATTGCAGAATCCTCATGGGAAGTGTATGGGTTTCTGAGCCTAGGGCACACTGTAGGTCCTTAGTAAATAGCCCAGGAGCGAATGTGGGGTGGCCCAGACTTTCTCTTGCATTAGTGCCCTGTGCTAGCCCAGGCCTTGAGGAACTTATTTAAAAATGGAAAACAAATTGCTACTCAGTATGCTACTCAGTACATGACATATTAAAACAATAAAGTGGGAGTAGATAGTGAAAACAATTTTGGGAAGAGGAAGTTTTGTTTTACTATTCTAACTGCTCCAAGGGCTGTTCCAGCACTGAGTCTGGGGTTCGCAGTGTCCATAGGCTTTTCCCGGCCCCACGAATAGGGGGTCCTCTTGGACTGACAGTTCATTGCCAGTTTGTAGGAACAAGAATAGAAATTCGACTACTTAGTTAGACCTCAAGGGCACTCAGAAATGCGGGGGATTGCATAGAGTCCTGAGGGATGGGAATGACTCTTGGTGTGTGGTCAGACTCTCCTTGTCCTCGTGATTGGGGCAAGAGTCAACAGGTGAAGGAGCCAGCAAGAAGCAAAAGATGGAAGGTGAGTCTCCTGTCACAGGGGTATGCAAAAGACAGTCCTACAATCACAAGCTGAGGATGTGGTTTAAGGCATGAAATCATTGGTTGGAGGTTGACCTTAGGGGCCAGCTGAGAAACCCCACATGTGAGCCTTTAGGAATGGACTCTGATCTTCACGGCCTAGAGTTTCTCTGCCCTGGGCTTGGGACCTGCTTGAACCGTCTTCCAAACTTTGAGGTCAGAAACAGGCCTATAAGTAAGTCCCTGGAGACTGGGCAGACTTCTGGCTTGGAATTTGGTTTGGGGTATGGCTTGAAATATCTGGACTGTTTGGAGGACTTGGACATTCTTGAAATGGAACGTTCGGGTAATTTGTTAAGTATGTATGGAAAATGTCTGGACGGGGGTGACTGGGAAGTGAAATGGAGTGAGGTGCCGCTGCTTTCTGACTGGAGAGACTGCTAATCTGATGGGGGAGGGCAGGCAAGGATCAAGTGATGGCGAAGAGGCAGGATGTGATCAGTGATAGATGGGCTTTGGAAGGCCCGTGGAGGGGAAAAGCTCTTCTGGTTATTAATGTCGACAGGGCTTCCTGGGGGAGGAAGTGCTTGTGAGGGTGCAGGCAGCAGGAAGGGGGGCAGTGGAAGGCAAGATTGGATCATGGGGAGCTTGCAGTACCCTGCTCAGGAGTTTGGATTTTTTTCTGTGGCTGGTGGAGGGGACAGAGGGTAGTGAGCAGCTCATTGAGTCGATGCCTGTTACTGGGTCTTGTGCCAGGCTCCTTACAGACGCCTCATTGACATCTCACAATACCCCTGCAAAGTGGCTGCTGCTGGCCACCCTCGACCCCACCCCAGCTTCAGATGAGGAGGTGGAGGCTCAGAGGGGTTGAGTCACTTACAGAGCTGTGTTTGAACCCAGGCTGAAACTGTTTCTGCCCTCTTGTGCTGCTCCTCTCTGGGGTAATTTGGCCAAAGATGGTGGCAAGACTGGCAGGGTTGAGACCAGCTCAGAGATGACGCTAACTGTGGCAGCAGAAAGTTGACCAAAGCCCGACTCATGCCAGGGAAATGAGAGGGAAGGAGGGGAGGGCTGCAGGACTTTGTAGGTGCTTTGGGATGAGGCCATCACAGGTGGTCTGAGGTTTGGGGAAGGACCTGTAAGTGGCTGTGTCTCTGGTTTCAGTTCCCTGCAGGGCTGTCTCTGGGCAGAGGGCATAATCTTGTCTTGGGTGGCCCTCAAAGGCAGAGACAGCTTCAAGGGTGACAGTGAAGCTAAAGGAATAAGCCACTGGGAAGGCATCAAGGTCCCCACTGCTGACAGCATGCAGAGAGGCTGGAGAGGGTGCGGGAGGCATGTACTGGAGGGTCAGGCTGGGGTGACTTCTCTCGGTTCCCTTTTCACCCAACAACCTCAGCTTTCAGGATGTGCTTGACCCACTTCCACTCCGTTCTTCTCACAGCTTTTCAGAGCTGACCCTTTGTGTGTTTCCAGAAGGTCCTCTGCAGCGCTCTGCCTGGGAGTGCCCTTGCCCCATGGAAAACCCTCAGCCAATCTGAGGGGGGAGGGCAGGCAAGGATCAAGTGATGGCGAAGAGGCAGGATGTGATCAGTGATAGATGGGCTTTGGAAGGCCCGTGGAGGGGAAAAGCTCTTCTGGTTATTAATGTCGACAGGGCTTCCTGGGGGAGGAAGTGCTTGTGAGGGTGCAGGCAGCAGGAAGGGGGGCAGTGGAAGGCAAGATTGGATCATGGGGAGCTTGCAGTACCCTGCTCAGGAGTTTGGATTTTTCTGTGGCTGGTGGAGGGACAGAGGGTAGTGAGCAGCTCATTGAGTCGATGCCTGTTACTGGGTCTTGTGCCAGGCTCCTTACAGACGCCTCATTGACATCTCACAATACCCCTGCAAAGTGGCTGCTGCTGGCCACCCTCGACCCCACCCCAGCTTCAGATGAGGAGGTGGAGGCTCAGAGGGGTTGAGTCACTTACAGAGCTGTGTTTGAACCCAGGCTGAAACTGTTTCTGCCCTCTTGTGCTGCTCCTCTCTGGGGTAATTTGGCCAAAGATGGTGGCAAGACTGGCAGGGTTGAGACCAGCTCAGAGATGACGCTAACTGTGGCAGCAGAAAGTTGACCAAAGCCCGACTCATGCCAGGGAAATGAGAGGGAAGGAGGGGAGGGCTGCAGGACTTTGTAGGTGCTTTGGGATGAGGCCATCACAGGTGGTCTGAGGTTTGGGGAAGGACCTGTAAGTGGCTGTGTCTCTGGTTTCAGTTCCCTGCAGGGCTGTCTCTGGGCAGAGGGCATAATCTTGTCTTGGGTGGCCCTCAAAGGCAGAGACAGCTTCAAGGGTGACAGTGAAGCTAAAGGAATAAGCCACTGGGAAGGCATCAAGGTCCCCACTGCTGACAGCATGCAGAGAGGCTGGAGAGGGTGCGGGAGGCATGTACTGGAGGGTCAGGCTGGGGTGACTTCTCTCGGTTCCCTTTTCACCCAACAACCTCAGCTTTCAGGATGTGCTTGACCCACTTCCACTCCGTTCTTCTCACAGCTTTTCAGAGCTGACCCTTTGTGTGTTTCCAGAAGGTCCTCTGCAGCGCTCTGCCTGGGAGGGCCCTTGCCCCATGGAAAACCCTCAGCCCAGGGGCCTTTCAGGGGCCCCTCAGAATTTCTGGATCAGCCACCAAAACCTGAGTTGCAAGGGCCTGTGGTTTCAGAGGACTGGAACCTTCTGCCTTCCTTGCTCAGTCTGTGAAATGGGTTCAGTCTGTCTTTCCTCAAATATGAGGAAATAAGGCTGAACCATGAATCAGACTGACTCAGTAGGAGTTGGAGGAAAGGGCTGGCGGGTTTGAAAGAGAGGAGTGGTGGGGGCGGTGTGTGGAGAGGTAGGGGTATCCCCTTCCTTCTCCTCATTGGAAGCTGAAGCACGGTCTTCTGGCCTTAGGAGGTCACCAGCCAAGATGCTTTCTCTTACCTGTGGCACTGTTATTCAGTCAGTTTCAGCTTGGAGGTTGGGAGCTTGGGGAAGATGGTGATGACTTGGGCTGTGTGGCCTCAGGGCTAAAGCCAGTCTGTCATCAGAAGAATTGCAGAGGTCCCCAGTGGCTCGGCAGTGAAGAGTCCTCTTGCCATGCAGGAGACGCGGATAGGGGTTTGGTCCCTGATTTGGAAAGATCCCCTGGAGAAGGAAATGGGAACCCACTCCAGGATTCTAGCCTGGAGAGTCCCATGGGCAGAGGAGCCTGGTGGGCTGCAGTGCATGGGGTCACAGAAGAAGTCACCTGTGACTGCGCACACACACACAGCCTGAAGCTCTTATCTCCGTGAAGAAGAGTTTGTGCTCAGTTGCCTCCTGGCCCTTTTTATTCCTACCTGTTTTTATTTGTTGATACAGATTGGATTAATTGAATTTTAAGCGTGCATTGCAAATAAAGATTTCTTTATTTGAAGGCAAGGCAGGGAGGTGGGTGGCCTGGTCTGTGACCACTGTGCCCTGTCTCCCAATTCCCCTCAACCTGAAAAAGAACTTGTCCCCTTTTCCTCGCTGTGTGTGCCCTGTCCTTTCCTGCTTCCACATCTCTGCTCACGGAGAGGATGCTTCACCCCAGTCGCTTCTGATCACCCACCCCAGAGTCCTCCCTAGCCAGTGCCCAACTCTGTCCACAGAGCTGACACTGCCTGCTGCCTGCTTTCCATGTGCGTCATCTGTTATGCGGGCCTCTCCAGGGCCCTTCATGCACTGGCCTTGAATTCTGGCTCCTTGAGGCATCTCATCATCTCTAGGTGCCGTGCTCTGGAGGCAGTGGCTGTAGGTGGCATGTGTCTGCCCCATTGGGTTTGGGCAGCATTGCAGAAGTCCTGGTGCACATTCCAACTCTGCTACCGTCAGCTGTGGGATCTAGATCACATTTGCCTGTCAGTGCAGGAGATATAACAGATGCAGATTCAATCCCTAGGTTGGGAAGATCCCCTGGAGGAGGGCATAGCAACCCACTCCAGTATTCTTACCTGAAGAATCAATCCCGTGGACGGAGGAGCCTGGCGGGCTACAGCCCATAGCATCACAAAGAGGTGGATACAACTGAAGCGACTTAGCGTGTATGCATGGTAGACCACGTTACTCTCTCTCTCCGAGCATCGTTTTCCTCAGCTGCAGAATGAGGATAGTAATAGTCCTGTTCTGCTAGGTAGATGGAGCAGATCAGTGCCTGACCCAGTGTGAGAGCCCCGTGAGTGGAGCTGTTCAAAGGTGATAGTGGTTATCATAATTGTTGCTTATACCTGGGAGGTGATCTGTCCCTCTAGAGATGCAGGGAAGAATCTGTGGAGTTTCTCAACTTTCCATCTAATGACACGAGGCTTGTATGGGTGAGGAAACTGAGGCTGCAGAGGGAGGGCAATTGGCCTGGGGCGTGGAAGCTGCCCGTCTCATCCTGGAAGCATTGCCTCTTTTGGTTACATCTGTTTTGCCTCTTCTCTTCCGTTTTAAAAAGTAATTTTATTTATTTTGACTGTCTTGGGTCTTCATTGCTGCGCAGGCTTTTCCCTGCTGAGAGCAGGGGCTACTGTCTAGTTGGGGTGTGTGGGCTTCTCATTGCAGTGGCTTCTCTTGTTGTGGAGCACAGGTTCTAGGTCATGAGGACTCAGTAGCTGCCGGCTTCCCAGGCTTGCAAACACAAGCTGAGTAGTTGTGGTCCATGGCCTTAGTTGCTCCATGGCATGTGGGGTCTTCCTGGATCAGGGATCGAACCTGTATCTCCTGCATTGGCAGGCAGATTCTTTACCACTGAGCCGCCAGGGAAGCGTGCTCGTCTCTTCTTTCATTAAGGCTATTCCAGGAACTCAAGTTCTGTAGTCTCAGCCTGCTCAGTGGCCATATTGAGTGGCATTTAGAACTTGGGCCAGCTAGGTCGGCCTGGCTGGCAGGCCTGTGAGTGCCCTCAGGACAGGGGCCCAGATCCTGGACTGAGAGCACCGTGGAGGCTCTCTTCTTTCATTAGGCAAAAATCGATAACAGATGCAGATTCAATCCCTAGGTTGGGAAGATCCCCTGGAGGAGGGCATAGCAACCCACTCCAGTATTCTTACCTGAAGAATCAATCCCGTGGACGGAGGAGCCTGGCGGGCTACAGCCCATAGCATCACAAAGAGGTGGATACAACTGAAGCGACTTAGCGTGTATGCATGGTAGACCACGTTACTCTCTCTCTCCGAGCATCGTTTTCCTCAGCTGCAGAATGAGGATAGTAATAGTCCTGTTCTGCTAGGTAGATGGAGCAGATCAGTGCCTGACCCAGTGTGAGAGCCCCGTGAGTGGAGCTGTTCAAAGGTGATAGTGGTTATCATAATTGTTGCTTATACCTGGGAGGTGATCTGTCCCTCTAGAGATGCAGGGAAGAATCTGTGGAGTTTCTCAACTTTCCATCTAATGACACGAGGCTTGTATGGGTGAGGAAACTGAGGCTGCAGAGGGAGGGCAATTGGCCTGGGGCGTGGAAGCTGCCCGTCTCATCCTGGAAGCATTGCCTCTTTTGGTTACATCTGTTTTTCCTCTTCTCTTCCGTTTTAAAAAGTAATTTTATTTATTTTGACTGTCTTGGGTCTTCATTGCTGCGCAGGCTTTTCCCTGCTGAGAGCAGGGGCTACTGTCTAGTTGGGGTGTGTGGGCTTCTCATTGCAGTGGCTTCTCTTGTTGTGGAGCACAGGTTCTAGGTCATGAGGACTCAGTAGCTGCCGGCTTCCCAGGCTTGCAAACACAAGCTGAGTAGTTGTGGTCCATGGCCTTAGTTGCTCCATGGCATGTGGGGTCTTCCTGGATCAGGGATCGAACCTGTATCTCCTGCATTGGCAGGCAGATTCTTTACCACTGAGCCGCCAGGGAAGCGTGCTCGTCTCTTCTTTCATTAAGGCTATTCCAGGAACTCAAGTTCTGTAGTCTCAGCCTGCTCAGTGGCCATATTGAGTGGCATTTAGAACTTGGGCCAGCTAGGTCGGCCTGGCTGGCAGGCCTGTGAGTGCCCTCAGGACAGGGGCCCAGATCCTGGACTGAGAGCACCGTGGAGGCTGCAGTCTCTAGGCCTCCTGCTCAGCATCCGTGCCCCAGGAATGGGGAGAGGGCAGTGGCAGGGAGAGGTGACCTGGGCTAGACCTCAGCGTGGGTGACCAGGACACATAGAGGAGAGGCTAGGAGCCAGGATCTAGAACAGGGTGCACTGGACTCACATCTCTGCTGGGCCACTTCCTACTTGTGGGACCTTGGGCGAGCTGTTTTAGTTTCTTCATCTCACAGCATTTAGAAAGAAAACACAAGGAAGGTGCTTACTTGCAAGCCCCATCCGTGTTAATTATGGTTATTGTTGCAGCTGATGAAGATTAACTGATGAAGGACCTCATTTTCACTCTCCTGACAGCAGTAGGGGGTGGGCCCTGTTGGTACCTGTTTTTAGCAGACGTGGCTACTGAGGCCTAGCGAGGTGGATGACTTGGCCTGGAGAGGTTCAACCTGCGGGGATTGCCATCGGGCTCCTTTGGCCTCTGAGGGGCTGCTGCGGTCAGACACAACTGACTTGTGTGAGGCACTGGAAATGCAGAAGCAGTCAGAGCCGGCCAAGGTGTAAGGGCGAGTGTCTGGGGGTGTGGAGCAGAAGCCTGGTGCTCCTGTGGCTGAGAAGTGGTGGAGAGCTGAGGTCTGGCTCCAAGAGGCGTAGCATGGGTTCTCCTCACCTGCGGACTGGCTGAGACGGCCTGTCAGGGCAGGCCTGGGGTGGCGGTCGGTGGAGCTGTGCTGTGGTGATTACGCAGCCACCGCTTTGTTGTGCTCAGTTTTTTGCATGAGGACTCAGTAGCTGCCGGCTTCCCAGGCTTGCAAACACAAGCTGAGTAGTTGTGGTCCATGGCCTTAGTTGCTCCATGGCATGTGGGGTCTTCCTGGATCAGGGATCGAACCTGTATCTCCTGCATTGGCAGGCAGATTCTTTACCACTGAGCCGCCAGGGAAGCGTGCTCGTCTCTTCTTTCATTAAGGCTATTCCAGGAACTCAAGTTCTGTAGTCTCAGCCTGCTCAGTGGCCATATTGAGTGGCATTTAGAACTTGGGCCAGCTAGGTCGGCCTGGCTGGCAGGCCTGTGAGTGCCCTCAGGACAGGGGCCCAGATCCTGGACTGAGAGCACCGTGGAGGCTGCAGTCTCTAGGCCTCCTGCTCAGCATCCGTGCCCCAGGAATGGGGAGAGGGCAGTGGCAGGGAGAGGTGACCTGGGCTAGACCTCAGCGTGGGTGACCAGGACACATAGAGGAGAGGCTAGGAGCCAGGATCTAGAACAGGGTGCACTGGACTCACATCTCTGCTGGGCCACTTCCTACTTGTGGGACCTTGGGCGAGCTGTTTTAGTTTCTTCATCTCACAGCATTTAGAAAGAAAACACAAGGAAGGTGCTTACTTGCAAGCCCCATCCGTGTTAATTATGGTTATTGTTGCAGCTGATGAAGATTAACTGATGAAGGACCTCATTTTCACTCTCCTGACAGCAGTAGGGGGTGGGCCCTGTTGGTACCTGTTTTTAGCAGACGTGGCTACTGAGGCCTAGCGAGGTGGATGACTTGGCCTGGAGAGGTTCAACCTGCGGGGATTGCCATCGGGCTCCTTTGGCCTCTGAGGGGCTGCTGCGGTCAGACACAACTGACTTGTGTGAGGCACTGGAAATGCAGAAGCAGTCAGAGCCGGCCAAGGTGTAAGGGCGAGTGTCTGGGGGTGTGGAGCAGAAGCCTGGTGCTCCTGTGGCTGAGAAGTGGTGGAGAGCTGAGGTCTGGCTCCAAGAGGCGTAGCATGGGTTCTCCTCACCTGCGGACTGGCTGAGGACGGCCTGTCAGGGCAGGCCTGGGGTGGCGGTCGGTGGAGCTGTGCTGTGGTGATTACGCAGCCACCGCGGGTTCGTGCTGCCTGTCCAGGCAGAGGCCAGGTGAGGAGAAATGCGAGTCGTCGTGGCAGGGCCTTCCCTCCGGCTGCACCCTCTGCCCAGGTCCCCTTCCACCACAGCTCCTGTGTATGTTTTCACAGGACTCCTAGCATCCACTGTTCACAGAAGCTCCCCCTTTTCACCTGCATGTGAAGTCACTGGCTCTCAGCTGGTCTCTGGACTGGTAGCATCCACATTAGTTGGGAACTTATTAGAAATGCAAATTACCCAGCCCCACCCTAGACTTACGGAATCAGAAATTGATGGGTTGATTGGGTGCGTGCTGAACTTCCAAAACATGTGGTTAGGTGATAAAAATTTGTAAAAATTGAGGCTTCTCTGGGCTCTGAACGTATTCAGACGCCAGCTCATGTGGGGGACTCAGAGGAGAGCCCAGCTTCTGCCCTACCTGCAGAGAGCTGCCGTCTTCCAACAGCTTCCCCTGCCCTGGAAGCAGTCTTGTGCCTCAGTGGTGGGGCTCACCAGAACCCCGACGTGCTTATGGGAGACAGTGCCGGGGCCGCTTGAGGGGCTGGGAGACTTGAAGGCGGGAGACCCTGTGCATGGCAGGGATGAGTGCCAGGAACAAGCTGGCTATGTTCTGGCGCTGGTGTCAGAGATGGGCCCTGCTTCAGAGAAAGGAGTGTGCCGGGGCTGGGGCAGGTTCATGCCTGTGTGCTCATAGTGACCAGATGTGGTCCAAGAGGACCACGGGGCCTCGGCTGTCACCAGCCCAGTGGTTTTCAGCATCTCAGTCATTTAATGCCGGTGATCGTGTAACTGCAGCTCACACTTGTGGTGAGCTTGTCAATGCTTGCAAGGCACGTTCATGTAGTTGTCTCTGAACTAATCCCCAGAGTAATCTTGAAAGGTTCACATCATTATTGGCCCCATTTATAGATGAAAATACTGAGGACGCACAGCCATAGGTGGGTGGAATCTAGAAATTTTATAGTGAGGGGCTTTGAAGCATGATCTCGCTGGAAGAAAGGCTACACAGGATTGTTTTGGAGGGTTTGTGTTGCAGGCTTTATAAAGCTGCATTCTATCAGATGAGTAAGTCGGGCTTAGTACTGAGGAGTGATGTTGGAATTGTGTGGGGGTGATCCGGGCTCAAACCTCCAAGTGGGGGCCTCCCTTGCAGATGCTGTCATTCTCCCTGTCTCATGGATTAGCCATTTGAGGCCCAAAGAGGCACAGTGCTGAGTTCAGGGTCCCACAGCTAGGGCAAGAGATAAAAACAGAAAAACTCAGGGTCTCCTCTGGTTCTAGCAGGAGCGTTGGCTAGTCATGATCAGAGCCCAGTGTGCACCCTGCTCTTCTCGTCGGCCTTGGTGTCTCTGGGGTGCAGTCCAGGAGCCCAGGGGCTTTCCTGACACAGTGTAGGAAGCCCTTCATCTTTCGGTGGGCAGCAGGGCCCACGCAGGGCCGCACATGTGTCCCGATTGGGACCAGACTCAGAGCACTCTGCTCTGACCAGGGAAGGCATTGTTTCCTGAAAACTGTCCCCTGCCTGCCACCCCCTTTGGCAGGCTGGGTAACCATGGCCCTCAGGGCGGCCCAGGCCAGTGCTGGTGGTAGAGATGGGTGTGTCTGGGGGAGAGAGCGGCCAAGGAGGGCGGGTCAGCATTCTAGAGGAAGAACACCAAGAAGCCCAGACCCCAGACGGAAACCAAATGTATTTTCTAGGTCCTGAGAGGATATTTGGAACAATGGAAGTAGAATGGGGGAAGTCAGACTATAAAAAGGGTTTCTTGATATCCTTACAGGAAAAAAAGGTAGTCTTTAGGTTTGTCTTTTGTTTCTCTGAAGGATGTTTATGTCACTTCCTGCAAGCAGGATCCCAGGGCTCTGTGAAGTTTGTCAGGTGCTGTTGTTTATAGACTCTGGGCTGCGGAGCTGGAAGGACTTGATACGGTAATCTTCCCGCTCTGCAAGCTGGTGAAACTGAGGCTCTGAGAGTCGTATGGGGTGGCCGCTGCTGCTGGTGGTGCTCAGGCCTGAGGTTGCTCAGCGAGGCAGCAGAAGACCTGGGCTGGGAGCCTGGATCCCGTGGCACTTTGTAAGGGCGGCTGTCTCCAATTACTGCTCCCTTGGCACTGGCCGGGAGGCTGGCGGGGACTGTGTGGAGGGTCCCCTCTCGGCAACACCTAGAGCTGCCGGAGGCTGGATAAGGCCAGGTCTAGCCTACCGTGAGGTGACCCACTGAATGGTGCCTCGCGGGGGTGGGAGCATGGTGGTGAGCTTGGCGATCCAGATGCCAGGGCTCAGCCGCACACTGTCTGCCCAGCAGCTGGGAGCTGGGAGTCACACCCAGGGGGTGCAGAGGCGGCAGCGGAGACGGGGCGGGGACGGGGGTGGGGGTGGCGGCGGCTATTGTGTATCGTGATTCATTCTGTTCTCTCAGCCTAAAGGGATGACTGGGCCCTGGGCGCTGATGTGTGCGCACAACCATGGACTCAAGTGGCCATCTGTTTGGGCTCCGAGTTCAGATATGAGGGAACCAGAGAGCCTCGGGGAGTCCCCTTCCTCCACCTTCTGCTGTGTCTGGAATATTCCATGATCTGGATCTGCTTTTCTCACCAACAGAGGGGTATGTGAGCCCTTGAAATCTTTCTGTGTTTTGTAGGCATTTCTGTGGGTTCTTTCTCTGCACAGAGAATCTGTAGGTTTCGTCAGGCTGTCAGAGGGCTCAGTGGCCCCCACAGTGCTGACGGGAGGGCAGGGGCTGCACACGTGTCCTGTGGGTTGAGAGGAGGATGCTGAGAGGCAGTGTGGTTCTCGTAGAAGGTAGCAGGGCGGCAGTGTGGCCTTGTGGTTCTGTGTGTGGTCTCGGAGGCCACCGTCGGGTTCTGGAAACTGGCTCCTCCTCTGAGCCGGCTCTGCTGTCACCGTGGGTAAGCTACTCTGCTTCAATGTTTATGTCACTTCCTGCAAGCAGGATCCCAGGGCTCTGTGAAGTTTGTCAGGTGCTGTTGTTTATAGACTCTGGGCTGCGGAGCTGGAAGGACTTGATACGGTAATCTTCCCGCTCTGCAAGCTGGTGAAACTGAGGCTCTGAGAGTCGTATGGGGTGGCCGCTGCTGCTGGTGGTGCTCAGGCCTGAGGTTGCTCAGCGAGGCAGCAGAAGACCTGGGCTGGGAGCCTGGATCCCGTGGCACTTTGTAAGGGCGGCTGTCTCCAATTACTGCTCCCTTGGCACTGGCCGGGAGGCTGGCGGGGACTGTGTGGAGGGTCCCCTCTCGGCAACACCTAGAGCTGCCGGAGGCTGGATAAGGCCAGGTCTAGCCTACCGTGAGGTGACCCACTGAATGGTGCCTCGCGGGGGTGGGAGCATGGTGGTGAGCTTGGCGATCCAGATGCCAGGGCTCAGCCGCACACTGTCTGCCCAGCAGCTGGGAGCTGGGAGTCACACCCAGGGGGTGCAGAGGCGGCAGCGGAGACGGGGCGGGGACGGGGGGGGGGGTGGCGGCGGCTATTGTGTATCGTGATTCATTCTGTTCTCTCAGCCTAAAGGGATGACTGGGCCCTGGGCGCTGATGTGTGCGCACAACCATGGACTCAAGTGGCCATCTGTTTGGGCTCCGAGTTCAGATATGAGGGAACCAGAGAGCCTCGGGGAGTCCCCTTCCTCCACCTTCTGCTGTGTCTGGAATATTCCATGATCTGGATCTGCTTTTCTCACCAACAGAGGGGTATGTGAGCCCTTGAAATCTTTCTGTGTTTTGTAGGCATTTCTGTGGGTTCTTTCTCTGCACAGAGAATCTGTAGGTTTCGTCAGGCTGTCAGAGGGCTCAGTGGCCCCCACAGTGCTGACGGGAGGGCAGGGGCTGCACACGTGTCCTGTGGGTTGAGAGGAGGATGCTGAGAGGCAGTGTGGTTCTCGTAGAAGGTAGCAGGGCGGCAGTGTGGCCTTGTGGTTCTGTGTGTGGTCTCGGAGGCCACCGTCGGGTTCTGGAAACTGGCTCCTCCTCTGAGCCGGCTCTGCTGTCACCGTGGGTAAGCTACTCTGCTTCAATTTCACCATCTGTAAAATGGGGGAAGTGAGCGTAGTTATCTACAGGTGTTATAAACTTTTAAATAAGATAGAGATAATGTGTGTAAGGGATTTGCTCTCTGCCTGGTACAAAGTAACCACTTGGTTAAAGTTTGCTGTTATTATCAGTTTCTGCTCTGCTGCTAATTTGCTGCGTGATCCTGTTAAGTGCCTTATCTTGGGGTCTTGGTCTCCCCCTGCAGCTCAGCTCTGTTGGGCTTTTGAGGAGCAGCAGGGCAAGGTTGAAAAGCAGGAGTGGGCAGGGGAGGGAGGGGAGACCTTCCGCATCCTGGGGCTCCCCGGCCCAGGCCCTCACTGGGGCCTTGAACGTGGCTTTGTCCTGAGGCAGGATTATGTAACCAGTGGGGCCCGGCCAGGCAGGACAGGATTCTCAGCCTCGTTTTGTTCTCCATTGTCTCTTCCTCTCCCTTCCCCCTATGGGGCTGTTGCATTAGCTGACCTGTTCTCAAGCTCCAGGGATGAAATCGAACCTGTGCTATTCTGCCTCCAATTGATTTAGTCTAGGAGGTTTGTTGGACAAGTGGCCCCTCCTCCGGCCACCTGGGGACAGGCAGAGCTGGTGCCTCTGTGCCTGCTTTGGGGATGGAGACCCCGGATTCCTTTTCAGGGGGATGGGCAGGCTGTAGGCTGTGTCGGGGGCACCCTTGACCCATGCCCCTATGGCTTGAATGGGTACCCCCCATGACTCCCTCCCCAGGAGGGACCTACCTGGCCTTGCTGCCCAGCGCCAAGCCTCCTCTCCCAGGGAGCCTTCCCTGGTGTCTCGGCTGCTGAGCTTTGCATTCTCTTCTCTTTAAGAAAACAAAAGCCATAGACTGACAGGCCTCATCCACCCCATGGGCAGATTTTACTTGGCCCCCACCAAATATTGAGCTAGTTGCCAACAGGAGATTTTATGTAAGAATCCCAACTTCTGGCTTTAATTCAAAAATGAGAAGATTGTAAAACTTTGAGCCTAGTTCTCCAGCAGCCGCTACTGGAGATGAAGCACGTAAGCTCCACTTCGTCCTGTCCTTCCCCAACCACTTGGCACACTTTCACAATCTCTCTAGCTTCCTAGGCATCTGAGTTTTTGACTCTGTCCTTTAGACGTGGCCGGCCCTCCCTCCTGCGCTGTGGTGTGGGCCCTGTCTCTCTGTGGCTCTGTGGACTCTTTGAGGGTGGTGGTGCTGGGGTAGCTGACTTCTCTCTCTGTCCCTCGAAGCATGTGCTAAGGCTCAGGACTGCGTACACAGCAGGAGTATAATAAGTGCTCCCTTTATGCACGAAGGCGGGGCATTGCTGCTCCTCACCGGCTGTGAAGATTCCATTTAATGGAAGCCTCTGGATCAGCCTGCCCCATGGCCTGAGAATCCTCCTCCCAGATAAGCTGTGGCTGCTTAGCCACTGACCCTGACAGCTTCTTAAGCTGCGGATAAACAGTCACTCGAGTGTGAGTGTTGTCTCCACACTGCAGCGTGAGCAAGGGGAGGGACCTGTCCCCTGCAGCTCTCCGGGGGTGGGGGAGTGGTGGGGATTGGGGCCTGGAGGAGCTTCGGGGCAGAGGGAGGCTGGACTCGGCAGCCTTCGGATGGTGTCGAGTGCACACCTGTCTCTGCATCCTGGGGAGCCGGGCATGGCGGGGAGAGTTGGCACACGTGCTTACTGGCCTGGCCTTCTCTCCTTCAGGCCTTTCCTTGCTTTATTCCTCCAGAGTGTGTGCTCTAACCACCAGCTCTTTGCCTGTCCAAGGTTTGTTGTGCTCTTTTAGTGGAAATCCTAACCTTCCCTGGAGACCAGCTAAGATATCCCCTCTTGAAGAGGTCTTCGCTGAGAGGTTACAGTTGTTCTGGGTACAAGAAGACCTGGCAAGCTTGTTAAAAAAAAGCCTGCAGGTTGCTGACCCTCGTCTTTAATTCCTTCATTCCAGAGCCTTCTGGAGGACATGCTGGGCTCCTCCAGTGGCTGTGGCTCAGAGTGTCTGGAGCACCATCCTGGGAGAGGCTGGTGTGGGGATCCGGGCAGCTGCCAGGGTCTGGGCCAGGCCCGGAGGGAGTTCACACCGCTTAGAAAGCAGCTCAGGAGGGGAGCATCCCGATGGTGGGGGAGGAGGCAGTCCGGAGGCCCGGGTGCCAGTAGGCTGTGCTTGTGCCCAAGGAGGTTGGAGGACCCTCCTGGGCTGCCCAGCCACCTGGCCACAGGCTGAGGGGCACCTCGCTAGGTGGTACTGTGGCAGGTAGGCTGAGGCTTCAAGCACAGGCCCACACAAGTCATTCACAGATGGGCAAGCTAAGTTTCACTGAGGGAGAGACTTCTCTCGTGTCTCACGCTGGCACGTGGGGAACCAGGCTTGGACCCAGCTCTTCTGACTCCTGGGGGAGGACCCACTCCCCTGTCCTCCCCTCTCTCTGCAGGGTCAGTGCCAGACCCTGCAGCTGGGACCGTCGTCTGATGGTCTGTGACAGACTTGAGGCTTGGCCTGGGGAAGTGAGGCCACCAGCGTCATAGCCGCCCTGGAGGCATGAGACCGGTTGGGTGTGCAGATTACCCCTCAAACATCCCCTGTCCCATTTTCTTCATTTTTCCTTAAACTGTCTCCAGTGGGCCAACTGCCTCTGTGCCCGTTTCCGCCTGGCACTGGGCTTCCTGCTCTTTCTTCTGAGAACAAAGCTTCCTTCTGACGGTCCTCCTGCTGACAGCAGGAAAAGGGCAGGCGTGGCGCTGGGCCTCCCTCCTCCGCCTCCCCTAGTGGGGAGCAGGGGGCAGCCTTTATCAGATGCTGGACCCCAGCAGCATGGGAAGACTGGTCCGTGGTCCCACTGGGAATGGAGCTGCCCCGTGGGCCCAGCAGTCAGACCCAGAAGTGGCCCGGAGGGTGGGCACAGGCATCAGAGCGGGACCGGGGTGCGTGCTGCTCGGCTCCAGGCAGTTACTCCAGGCCTGTTCGTGTGACAGCTGTCGAGAGCCCAGCTGGTGCAGGTGGAGCCCCGTTTCAGCCTCCCAGTGACCCAGGTCTCCTCGGGGCTGCGCGAATAGAGGGGTGCTCTGAGGAGGGCAGCCATGGTGCCTCCAGCAGCGTGTTATTACTGAGCACCTGCTTCCTTCCGAGCACATTTCTGGAGCACTGGGACCCGGCAGTGAACAGAGCAGACCAAGTCCCAGTTGGTGAAGGGGTGGGTGTCCCGAGGACCTCCCGAACTCTGAGCACCTGTCTGCAAGAACAGCATTTCTTGGGCCTTCTGTGTCCTTTTCCTTTCTTTCTTCTTCTTCTGTTTTTAAGTTTTAATTATTTTTTAAATTGAAGGATAATTGCTTTACAGAATTTTGTTGTTTTCTGCCAAATATCATCATGTCCTTTTTTCTTTCTTTGTAAACCTCTTCTTGTTTTCCCCCTCCTCTGGTCAGAGGAAAAAGGCAGATTATGAGGACTTAATTGTCTTGGTGGTGGTCCTGGCCTTTCTGCCTGACTTGCTTCCTTGGGTGGGAGTTCCTCCTGGGTTGGAGGGTGTGGGAGGAGAGGGGAGGCCAGAGGCCTGAGGCCTTTCCCTGCCTGGGTTACCACTAGAGCGAGGTTGCTCTGTGCCTTTGTTTCCTCTCCATGAGTGCTCTGCGTCATACCCCCATGAGACCGGTTGGGTGTGCAGATTACCCTCAAACATCCCTGTCCCATTTTCTTCATTTTCCTTAAACTGTCTCCAGTGGGCCAACTGCCTCTGTGCCCGTTTCCGCCTGGCACTGGGCTTCCTGCTCTTTCTTCTGAGAACAAAGCTTCCTTCTGACGGTCCTCCTGCTGACAGCAGGAAAAGGGCAGGCGTGGCGCTGGGCCTCCCTCCTCCGCCTCCCCTAGTGGGGAGCAGGGGGCAGCCTTTATCAGATGCTGGACCCCAGCAGCATGGGAAGACTGGTCCGTGGTCCCACTGGGAATGGAGCTGCCCCGTGGGCCCAGCAGTCAGACCCAGAAGTGGCCCGGAGGGTGGGCACAGGCATCAGAGCGGGACCGGGGTGCGTGCTGCTCGGCTCCAGGCAGTTACTCCAGGCCTGTTCGTGTGACAGCTGTCGAGAGCCCAGCTGGTGCAGGTGGAGCCCCGTTCAGCCCCCCAGTGACCCAGGTCTCCTCGGGGCTGCGCGAATAGAGGGGTGCTCTGAGGAGGGCAGCCATGGTGCCTCCAGCAGCGTGTTATTACTGAGCACCTGCTTCCTTCCGAGCACATTTCTGGAGCACTGGGACCCGGCAGTGAACAGAGCAGACCAAGTCCCAGTTGGTGAAGGGGTGGGTGTCCCGAGGACCTCCCGAACTCTGAGCACCTGTCTGCAAGAACAGCATTTCTTGGGCCTTCTGTGTCCTTTTCCTTTCTTTCTTCTTCTTCTGTTTTTAAGTTTTAATTATTTTTTAAATTGAAGGATAATTGCTTTACAGAATTTTGTTGTTTTCTGCCAAATATCATCATGTCCTTTTTTCTTTCTTTGTAAACCTCTTCTTGTTTTCCCCCTCCTCTGGTCAGAGGAAAAAGGCAGATTATGAGGACTTAATTGTCTTGGTGGTGGTCCTGGCCTTTCTGCCTGACTTGCTTCCTTGGGTGGGAGTTCCTCCTGGGTTGGAGGGTGTGGGAGGAGAGGGGAGGCCAGAGGCCTGAGGCCTTTCCCTGCCTGGGTTACCACTAGAGCGAGGTTGCTCTGTGCCTTTGTTTCCTCTCCTACATATGGATGTGCTAAACTGGCCCCTGGGTTCTGCGGGTGGCAGGGAGCACCTGCGGAGGCCATGTGCACGGAGGTTAGGAAGCTGGCTGCAGTCCAGTGTGATTGTGAATCCTTGCTCTCCTACCTGGCTGCCAGACTCTGGGCCAGTGACATAACCTTTCTGAGCCTCAGTTTCCTCATCTGTGAAAATGGGCCAACCATAGGACCTGCATCCTGCACCACAGAGTTACTGTGAGGGTTCAGTGAGAAAATGCACACAGCCAAGGCCCTAGCTCACACCACACCCAGTTAGCAGAGGCTACTGGTACCAGTGACTGTGCTGTGAGTCAGGTTAAGGGGCTTTGCCCAGTAGGTCAGGGAGAGCCATGGGGGGGCTATAGAGTAGGAGCCTGGTACAAATACGGTTTGAGGAGGCTGCTGTGAGTTTGGAGACTTGGCTAAGCCCATTCCAGGAATTCCACCTGCAGGAATGAAAATCGAGGGCCACCCTGTGGGTTCTCTTGCCCTTGCTTTAACTGGGGGTCTGCATTGACTTGGCCTGGGCAGCCTCTGCCTTGCACAGGTCCCGTGGGATAGAGGTGGTCATTTTCCCTAAGGTCTCCTACAGAGCCCCTTGTCTGTACATCCCGATGGCTGACCTTAGGGAATGTGAGTGCGGGGCTTTGAGGGTGGGTCACGCTGAGTGTGCTCAAGTTCTCTGGACAGGATCAGCAGGGGCAGGGCAGGCCTGGAGTGACATTCCGCTGGGCACTTGGATGTGACCTCGGTTCCTGATCTGGGCCCAGGCTGGGTGGTGCTTGCTTGCCCCAGTGGAGCCGTGGAAGGCTGACAATGGGTGGAATGTGGTCCCCTTAGGACCCACACTTGAGTGGTGCCCAGACATGCTGACCGAGCCCCGTGCTTTTGCAGACCTGTTACCCAGCAGTTGAATCATGTGAGGACAGCCAAGGACATTTCAGGCTCCCCCCTTGCTAGCAGTGAGGCTGTCACCAGGCATGGCTTGTTTTCCCAAGGCCTAGGAGTTTCTCGAGATGGGGAGAGCTCTGGAGGTATTCCAGGGACTTTTCTTAACAGCTGGGTAAATTGAGATCCAGACAGAGCAAGGCACTTGACCAAGGTCTCACCAGGCCACCTCCCCCCATCTGTCACCTCCCTCTGTTCCCATGTCCCTTGCTGAGACTCCTGGCCTCCTGCCCAGACGTTTGTAACAGCCTGCATCTTCTGGACTCTCCAAGAGCTTTGTTTGTCTTCTGTTATCCTAATAACCTTGCTATAACCAGCCAGACACGCATGCAGTTTGAGTGTGTCTGCTCTCCTTTCCCCTCTGGTCCCAGACAGAGCACAGAGGTTCTGAGCGCAGGACCTAGAGCCAGACTGACCTCAGGTTGAATCTCATTTCTGCCCCTTTCTGAAACGGTGAACCAGGACAAGATACTCCAGGCTTCTGAACCTCAGTGTGTCTGTCTGTGAATTGAAAACAGTGGCAGTCCTCGGTTTATGAGGTTGTCTTGTCTGTTAAATGAGATATATGTTTAAGTGCGTGTAGTTTGTATAAATTTTTTGGAATTCCACCTGCAGGAATGAAAATCGAGGGCCACCCTGTGGGTTCTCTTGCCCTTGCTTTAACTGGGGGTCTGCATTGACTTGGCCTGGGCAGCCTCTGCCTTGCACAGGTCCCGTGGGATAGAGGTGGCTATTTTCCCTAAGGTCTCCTACAGAGCCCTTGTCTGTACATCCCGATGGCTGACCTTAGGGAATGTGAGTGCGGGGCTTTGAGGGTGGGTCACGCTGAGTGTGCTCAAGTTCTCTGGACAGGATCAGCAGGGGCAGGGCAGGCCTGGAGTGACATTCCGCTGGGCACTTGGATGTGACCTCGGTTCCTGATCTGGGCCCAGGCTGGGTGGTGCTTGCTTGCCCCAGTGGAGCCGTGGAAGGCTGACAATGGGTGGAATGTGGTCCCCTTAGGACCCACACTTGAGTGGTGCCCAGACATGCTGACCGAGCCCCGTGCTTTTGCAGACCTGTTACCCAGCAGTTGAATCATGTGAGGACAGCCAAGGACATTTCAGGCTCCCCCCTTGCTAGCAGTGAGGCTGTCACCAGGCATGGCTTGTTTTCCCAAGGCCTAGGAGTTTCTCGAGATGGGGAGAGCTCTGGAGGTATTCCAGGGACTTTTCTTAACAGCTGGGTAAATTGAGATCCAGACAGAGCAAGGCACTTGACCAAGGTCTCACCAGGCCACCTCCCCCCATCTGTCACCTCCCTCTGTTCCCATGTCCCTTGCTGAGACTCCTGGCCTCCTGCCCAGACGTTTGTAACAGCCTGCATCTTCTGGACTCTCCAAGAGCTTTGTTTGTCTTCTGTTATCCTAATAACCTTGCTATAACCAGCCAGACACGCATGCAGTTTGAGTGTGTCTGCTCTCCTTTCCCCTCTGGTCCCAGACAGAGCACAGAGGTTCTGAGCGCAGGACCTAGAGCCAGACTGACCTCAGGTTGAATCTCATTTCTGCCCCTTTCTGAAACGGTGAACCAGGACAAGATACTCCAGGCTTCTGAACCTCAGTGTGTCTGTCTGTGAATTGAAAACAGTGGCAGTCCTCGGTTTATGAGGTTGTCTTGTCTGTTAAATGAGATAATATGTTAAGTGCAGGGTATAATATTTGCACAGAATGAGCTCTCAAAAATGGTCGTTGTTGGGAGTTCCTTGGTGGTCAGTGATTAGGATTTGACGCTTTCATCACTGTGGCCCCTCATCAGGGAACTGAGATACCCCACAAGCCGTGCAGCGTGGTCAGAGAAAAGGCCCGTTAGTGTTGATTGGACTGAAGAGTCAAGGGCCTGAAGGAGTAGACACAGCTGGAGGCAGAAGGTGTAGGCAAACATTGCCCCACCGTGCACTTCCTGGGAAGTTGCTCTTGCTCCGGGAACCCCGCTTTCCTCATAGCAGAAAGAGGGAAGAAATCCCTGCCATGATGTTCAAAACTTGTCATGTGATGCCACAGCAGCATCTGTGTAATGATTTAAAAATGGCACAGTGGTGGCAGTGTTGCGCTGATGGTGACGAGGACTTTGCGGCCACAGCAGTGGGCAGCTGGTTGGGCTGGAGGTGGGTCAGCCTGCAGGTGCTCAACACCCACACAGGCTTCCATCTCTGCCCCCTGCTCCCGCTTCCAGCATCTCGCCTTTTGCACTAACCTCAGCATCGTGCCCTCGAAGATGTGGGTGGGGCAGAGACCCCATGGCATCCTTGGAGCCGTCGTGAGTTTTGGGTTATCTGTGCTGGACCCCGCAGAATGGAGGATTATAGCCAGGCCCCAGTGTGAATCTCAGCCCAGCAGATCCCAACTGCTTAATTTCGAGCCAACTGCTTAATTTCCAGTTTCCACATTTGTAAAATGAGGCCTTGATGAAGCAGCAGCCAAGCGTTTAGCAAGGAGCAGAGCACACGGTTACGTAGAGGGGTTCTGCCTTGTTCTCCACTGAAAGCGTGATGCCTGATGGGCTTCTGGGCCACTGTGCCCATTTCTGGGGATGAACTGTGGAGGCCAGTTACACTCCCTACAGAATTGCCCAGCTTGGAGTTAGGACGGCCCTATGGTCATTTGGCACCAGTCCATTTTCTTGGTGAACACAGCACGGAAGGGGTGCTTGGCTGGGGTCACGGGCAGGTTAGTGCGAGGCTGGGCCTAGGGTGAGGTGAGGGAGGCACTCAGAGGTAGAGTCTCCGGCGTGAGACTCCTGGTGCCGGGCAGGCGCCCGCCAGCACCTGAGAGTGGGCACCTGCTTCATGCTTGTGCCTGCTGCCTGGACGCCTCCCCCTAGCCCAGTGGAGGACCGGAACACCAGTCTCCCAACCCCAGGGACCCATCCCCAAGCCTTGGGGGTGTGCGGACACCTGCAGGATACCTTGCAGAGACTTCCGAGGCCCCCGGCCCCTTTGAAGGGGGTCTTGGATACGCAGTCGCCTGCCCTGGGCTGTTCACTCTGTGCGCTCTAGCTGTCTGTGATCCAGAGAGCGCATTCCTCGCCCCTCCTCCCACCTGCTGCCCCTCCCCCTGCCAACTGCGCCTCCATGTAAGCATCCAAGCCCTCACCTTGGAGGGGAGGCATGTTGGCAGTGGCCTCCTGTCGTGGTGACAAGCCCCAGCGAGTCTGGAGAGACGAAGCCGCTTTCATGTGGACCCTGATGAGGCTTCCCTGGTCTCAGCAGGCCTGGCTGGTCCCACCAGGCCTCCAGGAGATGAGGGGTCTTCTGTGGCTCCAAGTGCCGCAGGCTTTCCCTTCCTCCTTGTTGCCCCCAGAGCGCCTGGCCGCAGGGCCTGGAGCCTTCTCGTTGTTCCCAAGGCCTGTCGTGCCTTCTGGGCCTGCCTCCCCATCACTATCTCTGGGCCAGCAGGCTGGGCCTCAGGCGACTTGTTCGGAGGTGGCCAAGGCTGCTAATCCCTGTAGGGGTTCCCGGGGTCACCCTGGGCTGGCAGGAGCCTAGGCCCCCTCGTGGTGTGACGTGAGGGGCCTTGGACCATCAGCAGTGTCCACTAGGCCCTGTATATACAAACATGCCTTTTCCAGTGCTGTCCTTGGGGGCCTGAAATTCTGCTGTTGAGCAAGTTTTCTTGTGATCTCCTCGGCATCCTCTGAAAGGGAAAGTACGTTTGCAGGTGGCCACCCTTAACATGTTTGCTGCTGAAGAGCAAATCCAGGCTAGGGGCCCCCCATGTGACTGTGGCCCAGTTGCCTCTCCTCTCTGGTGAACACAGCACGGAAGGGTGCTTGGCTGGGGTCACGGGCAGGTTAGTGCGAGGCTGGGCCTAGGGTGAGGTGAGGAGGCACTCAGAGGTAGAGTCTCCGGCGTGAGACTCCTGGTGCCGGGCAGGCGCCCGCCAGCACCTGAGAGTGGGCACCTGCTTCATGCTTGTGCCTGCTGCCTGGACGCCTCCCCCTAGCCCAGTGGAGGACCGGAACACCAGTCTCCCAACCCCAGGGACCCATCCCCAAGCCTTGGGGGTGTGCGGACACCTGCAGGATACCTTGCAGAGACTTCCGAGGCCCCCGGCCCCTTTGAAGGGGGTCTTGGATACGCAGTCGCCTGCCCTGGGCTGTTCACTCTGTGCGCTCTAGCTGTCTGTGATCCAGAGAGCGCATTCCTCGCCCCTCCTCCCACCTGCTGCCCTCCCCTGCCAACTGCGCCTCCATGTAAGCATCCAAGCCCTCACCTTGGAGGGAGGCATGTTGGCAGTGGCCTCCTGTCGTGGTGACAAGCCCCAGCGAGTCTGGAGAGACAAGCCGCTTTCATGTGGACCCTGATGAGGCTTCCCTGGTCTCAGCAGGCCTGGCTGGTCCCACCAGGCCTCCAGGAGATGAGGGGTCTTCTGTGGCTCCAAGTGCCGCAGGCTTTCCCTTCCTCCTTGTTGCCCCCAGAGCGCCTGGCCGCAGGGCCTGGAGCCTTCTCGTTGTTCCCAAGGCCTGTCGTGCCTTCTGGGCCTGCCTCCCCATCACTATCTCTGGGCCAGCAGGCTGGGCCTCAGGCGACTTGTTCGGAGGTGGCCAAGGCTGCTAATCCCTGTAGGGGTTCCCGGGGTCACCCTGGGCTGGCAGGAGCCTAGGCCCCCTCGTGGTGTGACGTGAGGGGCCTTGGACCATCAGCAGTGTCCACTAGGCCCTGTATATACAAACATGCCTTTTCCAGTGCTGTCCTTGGGGGCCTGAAATTCTGCTGTTGAGCAAGTTTTCTTGTGATCTCCTCGGCATCCTCTGAAAAGGAAAGTACGTTTGCAGGTGGACACCCTTAACATGTTTGCTGCTGAAGAGCAAATCCAGGCTAGCCTGGCCCTTGTCTGGCTGCCTATGTGACTGTGGCCCAGTTGCCTCTCCTCTCTGGACTTTGCAAGGCCCTCTTTGGCTCTAACCTCTGCACTCTGGCAGTTAGTTATCCTTCTCCCCTCTCTGTTGGGGTTGCAGGGGGCAATGACAAGGACCTGGCAGCTGGGGCAAGGGCCAAAAGCCAGCATCACAGGTGCTCTGACCACCTGCTGGCCTGATTGGGGTTATCAGTCCTTCTTCCTCTTCTTCTCAGGACAGGTAGGGAAACTGAGATCTGGGGTGGGAAAGGGCCCTGCTTTGACCACACAGGCAGTCAGGCTGCAGCCAAAGCCCAGTTCCCCTGGCTCATTGTACTGGCTCATCCTCTCCTGGCTGGCACCCTTGAGAAGCACCCAAGGACCCGCGGGCATCAGGGTCAGGCCATGCTTTCTTGAATTCTGCAGATGACACCTCTCTTGGGGTGAGGGTGGGGGAATGGGGTCCCTGCCTGGAGTGGTGGCCCCAGGTGTGGGACAGACAAGACATCCTCTTCCTAAGGTTCCCTTTCTCGTGTGGGGTCTCTCATGTTAAGGGTGTCCACCTGCAAACGTATTTGTGTTTTTAGAGGATGCTGAGGAGATCACAAGAAAACTTGCTCAACAGCAGAATTTCTTACCATGTCCTCTGGCAAGGGACATGGTGGGGGCAGGCCTGGAGGCTTCCAGAAACGTGGTTGGTGGTACAGGGTGCCCTCGGGCCACACCTCCCGGGGAGGAGACTGGGCTGCCAGTAATGCCATTTGTTCTGGCTCTGGGATTAGGTGTGGCTGTGCTAAGTGAGGAGCGGGGAGCCTTTAAGAGGACCCAGCGATGTAGGGGTTCCCGGGGTCACCCTGGGCTGGCAGGAGCCTAGGCCCCCTCGTGGTGTGACGTGAGGGGCCTTGGACCATCAGCAGTGTCCACTAGGCCCTGTATATACAAACATGCCTTTTCCAGTGCTGTCCTTGGGGGCCTGAAATTCTGCTGTTGAGCAAGTTTTCTTGTGATCTCCTCGGCATCCTCTGAAAAGGAAAGTACGTTTGCAGGTGGACACCCTTAACATGTTTGCTGCTGAAGAGCAAATCCAGGCTAGCCTGGCCCTTGTCTGGCTGCCTATGTGACTGTGGCCCAGTTGCCTCTCCTCTCTGGACTTTGCAAGGCCCTCTTTGGCTCTAACCTCTGCACTCTGGCAGTTAGTTATCCTTCTCCCCTCTCTGTTGGGGTTGCAGGGGGCAATGACAAGGACCTGGCAGCTGGGGCAAGGGCCAAAAGCCAGCATCACAGGTGCTCTGACCACCTGCTGGCCTGATTGGGGTTATCAGTCCTTCTTCCTCTTCTTCTCAGGACAGGTAGGGAAACTGAGATCTGGGGTGGGGAAAGGGCCCTGCTTTGACCACACAGGCAGTCAGGCTGCAGCCAAAGCCCAGTTCCCCTGGCTCATTGTACTGGCTCATCCTCTCCTGGCTGGCACCCTTGAGAAGCACCCAAGGACCCGCGGGCATCAGGGTCAGGCCATGCTTTCTTGAATTCTGCAGATGACACCTCTCTTGGGGTGAGGGTGGGGGAATGGGGTCCCTGCCTGGAGTGGTGGCCCCAGGTGTGGGACAGACAAGACATCCTCTTCCTAAGGTTCCCTTTCTCGTGTGGGGTCTCTCATGTTAAGGGTGTCCACCTGCAAACGTATTTGTGTTTTTAGAGGATGCTGAGGAGATCACAAGAAAACTTGCTCAACAGCAGAATTTCTTACCATGTCCTCTGGCAAGGGACATGGTGGGGGCAGGCCTGGAGGCTTCCAGAAACGTGGTTGGTGGTACAGGGTGCCCTCGGGCCACACCTCCCGGGGAGGAGACTGGGCTGCCAGTAATGCCATTTGTTCTGGCTCTGGGATTAGGTGCGGCTGTGCTAAGTGAGGAGCGGGGAGCCTTTAAGAGGACCCAGCGATGTAAAGTGGAGCTGAGCTGAGTGGCTGCTGCCTGGAGCTCTGGTGCGTTCTGTTGTTTTCTCCCCGACCTCCCTGTACCCTCTGTGCACGGCCCATGTCCCCTCCCTCCTGTCCAGTGCTCCCAGGCCTGTCTGATGTGTGTGTATCCACACTGTGTTCCTGTTCATACCCATGCTGCAGTGGGGCGGTGGGGGCAGGGGTTGGGGCTAGCTGGCCTTCAAGTCTGGCATTGTAGGCAAAGTAGGTTCCTCAAGCATCCAGGCCCCCCGGACTTCCCAGGGAGATGGCCCAGGGCTGACCTGGCAGATTCCTGGTGGAGGAGAAGGAGACTGTGGCTGAGGGGTGGAAAGGAAGGGCTCAGCTTCTCTTTGAGCTCCTAACAGCTCAGCAAGTCCACAAATCCACCTGAAGCCAGCAGATTTGGGAGTTAATGATTTACTGCAGGGCCATGGGGAGCTGGGGCGGTGAGGTCCCAGGGTGCTCAGATGTTGCATTCGTGGCTTCAGTCCTGTCTAGATGGTGAGGATTTAGGTTGTCACACTCAGGGGCGCCGCTACAGAGTTTCCATGTTCGTTCTTTACTTTGGCTCTGCCAGGTCTTAGTTGTGGCATGTGGGATCTAGTTTCTTGACCAGGGATCCAGGATACTCGGACCTTCTGCATTGGGAGCACGGAGTCTTAACCACTGGACCACCAGGGAAGTTCCTCGTGTTCTTGTCTTTTGGAGAGGGAGTCGTTCACAGTCACCCTGAATTTGTATGGAATGTGGCATCTGTCTGGGAAGAATCTGCCAACAGCCTTCATGAGACCCTTTTTTTTTTTTTAAAGATTTATTTATTTTGGGCGGGGGTCGGGTTGGAGAGGGAGGGGAACAGGCGGGCACCACTTCTATTGGTCTTTCATTTCTCTGTTTTCATCCGTCTTTGTTCTCTGGCTCCTGCCGGCCTCCCATCGCAGTGGCCTTCATTGTCTCAGAGCACCGGCTCTGGGCGCATGCGCTCCAGAGCTCCGGCTTGGTGATTGGACACATCGGTCCAGCCGCTCCGCGGCACGTGGGATCTTCCCAGGCCAGGGATCGAACCAGTGCCCCTTGCACTGCAAGGCGGTGTCCTTACCCACTGGACCACCAGGGGAAGCCCCCTTCATGAGACTCTTAAAGGGTACTGTAACCCCAGGAGGTCACAAACTTCTGATCTAATCCATACCCTTATTGTCCAGTTGAGGAAACAGGCTCAGGGAAGGGAAGAGTATTGCCCAGAGCGGGGCAGGGGACACACTGGGATGTCGATGTGGAGTTTACCTCTGTCTCCAGGAGTTGGGGGCGCCCACCCTACCCTGAGGACACGAGTTTCTCAGAATCAGTCCAAGGGTTATATGGCGACCTGGGATGGGCAAGTGAGAGGCCAGGGGCTAGGGGTTGACCAGCTCTCCCAGCTCCCTGCCGAGGTGGCAGACAGGAGGAATGAATAATGGTCAACTTGTGTGTACTTCCTTGAAAGAAAATGACAAATAACTGAGGTCATGATTGGGCAGTGCTTGCCATAGTATCTGGCATGTAGGTGACCTGTGAGGCCTTCTGGTCACCATGGTCCTTGGAGTTGGCCTTTGTAACTCAGATCTCTTGCTTCTGACCCTCACCACCCCACCTGTGCCTGGGGCATAGAGCCAGCCTCCCTCCTGTCTAGATGGTGAGGATTTAGGTTGTCACACTCAGGGGCGCCGCTACAGAGTTTCCATGTTCGTTCTTTACTTTGGCTCTGCCAGGTCTTAGTTGTGGCATGTGGGATCTAGTTTCTTGACCAGGGATCCAGGATACTCGGACCTTCTGCATTGGGAGCACGGAGTCTTAACCACTGGACCACCAGGGAAGTTCCTCGTGTTCTTGTCTTTTGGAGAGGGAGTCGTTCACAGTCACCCTGAATTTGTATGGAATGTGGCATCTGTCTGGGAAGAATCTGCCAACAGCCTTCATGAGACCCTTTTTTTTTTTTTAAAGATTTATTTATTTTGGGCGGGGGTCGGGTTGGAGAGGGAGGGGAACAGGCGGGCACCACTTCTATTGGTCTTTCATTTCTCTGTTTTCATCCGTCTTTGTTCTCTGGCTCCTGCCGGCCTCCCATCGCAGTGGCCTTCATTGTCTCAGAGCACCGGCTCTGGGCGCATGCGCTCCAGAGCTCCGGCTTGGTGATTGGACACATCGGTCCAGCCGCTCCGCGGCACGTGGGATCTTCCCAGGCCAGGGATCGAACCAGTGCCCCTTGCACTGCAAGGCGGTGTCCTTACCCACTGGACCACCAGGGGAAGCCCCCTTCATGAGACTCTTAAAGGGTACTGTAACCCCAGGAGGTCACAAACTTCTGATCTAATCCATACCCTTATTGTCCAGTTGAGGAAACAGGCTCAGGGAAGGGAAGAGTATTGCCCAGAGCGGGGCAGGGGACACACTGGGATGTCGATGTGGAGTTTACCTCTGTCTCCAGGAGTTGGGGGCGCCCACCCTACCCTGAGGACACGAGTTTCTCAGAATCAGTCCAAGGGTTATATGGCGACCTGGGATGGGCAAGTGAGAGGCCAGGGGCTAGGGGTTGACCAGCTCTCCCAGCTCCCCTGCCGAGGTGGCAGACAGGGAGGAATGAATAATGGTCAACTTGTGTGTACTTCCTTGAAAGAAAATGACAAATAACTGAGGTCATGATTGGGCAGTGCTTGCCATAGTATCTGGCATGTAGGTGACCTGTGAGGCCTTCTGGTCACCATGGTCCTTGGAGTTGGCCTTTGTAACTCAGATCTCTTGCTTCTGACCCTCACCACCCCACCTGTGCCTGGGGCATAGAGCCAGCCTCCCTTTCTCATGTGGGGTCCCTGCCTGTCTGGGATGGGGCAGGGGATGGTGAGGCTGAAGTCCTGCATCTCTGGGGATCTTTGGTGCCCATCTGTCCGTGAAGAAAGGCTCTCCTGTTGCTAGGGGAGCCGATCAGCCTGCATCAAGGCAGCTGGGGCTGGTCACCTGTAGGGAGCCCATCTCTGGGCATGTTCTGGACTGCAGAGCCAGTTCAGGAATGGTGTGGAATGCTGGGCAGCTGCACAAGGCTACAGGCTGGGGCTCCCAAGTGGGCTGGCTTGGGGTAGTCCTAGCTCTACCCCTGCCCGGCTGTGTGGCCTTGAGTCAGTTGCTTCATACCCTCTCTGAGCATAGGTTTCCCTTCTGTGAAGTCACGTATCAGTGACACCACCTCTCAGGGTGTGAGGATTGGGCGTGATAAATCAGGGAGAGCTGGCATGGGGCTGGCAGTGCACCAGGAGCTCATTCAGTGCCGGCTGCCATCGGTGAGGGAGGTTAGGATATTTGAAAGGAAATACCAGTTTTGTATTTTTTTTCTCTTCAAGTGCCTGTGATCTAAGTCTAAGAGAAATGGCTGGGGATAGACGTGACTCTGCACAGGTGGATTTGGGTGTTGGGTGGACAGAACCCTATTTTGGGGAGCTCTGTGGGTTTACCTCTGCCCAGGAGTTGGGCGCCCACCCTACCCTGAGGACACAGTTTCTCAGAATCAGTCCAAGGGTTATATGGCGACCTGGGATGGGCAAGTGAGAGGCCAGGGGCTGGGGTTGACCAGCTCTCCCAGCTCCCCTGCCGAGGTGGCAGACAGGGAGGAATGAATAATGGTCAACTTGTGTGTACTTCCTTGAAAGAAAATGACAAATAACTGAGGTCATGATTGGGCAGTGCTTGCCATAGTATCTGGCATGTAGGTGACCTGTGAGGCCTTCTGGTCACCATGGTCCTTGGAGTTGGCCTTTGTAACTCAGATCTCTTGCTTCTGACCCTCACCACCCCACCTGTGCCTGGGGCATAGAGCCAGCCTCCCTTTCTCATGTGGGGTCCCTGCCTGTCTGGGATGGGGCAGGGGATGGTGAGGCTGAAGTCCTGCATCTCTGGGGATCTTTGGTGCCCATCTGTCCGTGAAGAAAGGCTCTCCTGTTGCTAGGGGAGCCGATCAGCCTGCATCAAGGCAGCTGGGGCTGGTCACCTGTAGGGAGCCCATCTCTGGGCATGTTCTGGACTGCAGAGCCAGTTCAGGAATGGTGTGGAATGCTGGGCAGCTGCACAAGGCTACAGGCTGGGGCTCCCAAGTGGGCTGGCTTGGGGTAGTCCTAGCTCTACCCCTGCCCGGCTGTGTGGCCTTGAGTCAGTTGCTTCATACCCTCTCTGAGCATAGGTTTCCCTTCTGTGAAGTCACGTATCAGTGACACCACCTCTCAGGGTGTGAGGATTGGGCGTGATAAATCAGGGAGAGCTGGCATGGGGCTGGCAGTGCACCAGGAGCTCATTCAGTGCCGGCTGCCATCGGTGAGGGAGGTTAGGATATTTGAAAGGAAATACCAGTTTTGTATTTTTTTTCTCTTCAAGTGCCTGTGATCTAAGTCTAAGAGAAATGGCTGGGGATAGACGTGACTCTGCACAGGTGGATTTGGGTGTTGGGTGGACAGAACCCTATTTTGGGGAGCTCTGTGGGTTAATGCAGAGCTTGCCCTGAGACGGTCCTGTCCACTTTGGTCTGCCCAAGAGCTTCAGTGGGACCAGAGGTCAGGTGGTCCTCCCCTCATTCCTCACTTGGCAACACCCCTTTACCCCCCCCCCCCCCTGGTGTCTTGTTTGTAAACCCTTTTTTCAGAGCTGGTGCAGAGGTAGACTCTTAGCTTGGACCTTGTTGGAAGAAAGACAAATTCTCAATAAGTGGGGAATCTCAGTTCTTGAGGTTTTTGTTGGGCATCCCCCTTTAGGGAACCCCGAACACATCCCAGGTTGAGAACTGGAGAGTGAACCAGAGCTTTATGCTTTGTTTGCTTGTTGATTGATGCGTGTTTTGTGGCTCTGCTCCCAAGCAGGATGGTTAGAGGCCACTTTTGATGTTAAAACACACATAAAATGCGTGAAAAGAAAAATAGGAAGCACGGCGTTGGAAAGGAGTGGAGGATGGGCATGCAGGCCCTGGCCTCTGTCCACTGTCCTTGGTGGACACGGTGGGTGTGTGCTTTTGAAGGGTGATGAGCTGTGAGATCCAGTTACCTGCTCGTTAGCTCTGGGCCTGGACTAGTCCCAGGGCCTCAGTTTCCTCGTCTGTCAAATGAAGGGAATGTAGGTCATGATGTAAGGGGTAAGTAAGAGACTGTACTACAGGCATACCATGTCTGTTACTTTAATTCATTTAATACGTTTAGCTTGGCAGTTCCTTATGGCGTATTCAAAAGGGAAAGGTCATTGGCAAGGGCACTTGGCTCTTAAGTTCCTGCCGTGGGTGAGACCCTCTGCCTGGGCAGGCTTTTGGGAAAGTTGGGGCCCAGTGTGCTGGTCCTGAGGTGGATCACTTGGCTGCAAGGGAGAATAAATCAGGGAGAGCTGGCATGGGGCTGGCAGTGCACCAGGAGCTCATTCAGTGCCGGCTGCCATCGGTGAGGGAGGTTAGGATATTTGAAAGGAAATACCAGTTTTGTATTTTTTTTCTCTTCAAGTGCCTGTGATCTAAGTCTAAGAGAAATGGCTGGGGATAGACGTGACTCTGCACAGGTGGATTTGGGTGTTGGGTGGACAGAACCCTATTTTGGGGAGCTCTGTGGGTTAATGCAGAGCTTGCCCTGAGACGGTCCTGTCCACTTTGGTCTGCCCAAGAGCTTCAGTGGGACCAGAGGTCAGGTGGTCCTCCCCTCATTCCTCACTTGGCAACACCCCTTTACCCCCCCCACCCCCTGTTGTCTTGTTTGTAAACCCTTTTTTCAGAGCTGGTGCAGAGGTAGACTCTTAGCTTGGACCTTGTTGGAAGAAAGACAAATTCTCAATAAGTGGGGAATCTCAGTTCTTGAGGTTTTTGTTGGGCATCCCCCTTTAGGGAACCCCGAACACATCCCAGGTTGAGAACTGGAGAGTGAACCAGAGCTTTATGCTTTGTTTGCTTGTTGATTGATGCGTGTTTTGTGGCTCTGCTCCCAAGCAGGATGGTTAGAGGCCACTTTTGATGTTAAAACACACATAAAATGCGTGAAAAGAAAAATAGGAAGCACGGCGTTGGAAAGGAGTGGAGGATGGGCATGCAGGCCCTGGCCTCTGTCCACTGTCCTTGGTGGACACGGTGGGTGTGTGCTTTTGAAGGGTGATGAGCTGTGAGATCCAGTTACCTGCTCGTTAGCTCTGGGCCTGGACTAGTCCCAGGGCCTCAGTTTCCTCGTCTGTCAAATGAAGGGAATGTAGGTCATGATGTAAGGGGTAAGTAAGAGCCTGTACTACAGGCATATCATGTCTGATACTTTAATTCATTTAATACGTTTAGCTTGGCAGTTCCTTATGGCGTATTCAAAAAGGGAAAGGTCATTGGCAAGGGCACTTGGCTCTTAAGTTCCTGCCGTGGGTGGGAGACCCCTCTGCCTGGGCAGGCTTTTGGGAAAGTTGGGGCCCAGTGTGCTGGTCCTGATGGCGTTGGCATCTGGCATATCAATTTGGCCCTGCCCGGTGGAGTCCAGAGCAGGAGAGCTCATCCCAGACTTCAGAAATCCATAGCTGGCAGAGTTGACTCTCAGCTGAGGCTGGCTTTGGAGGCGGATGTGTCGGCTTTTAGTGGTTAAGAAAGTGGGCCAAGGCAGGTGGGGTGGGGCAGGCCTGGGCAGCACAACCCGAGGAGGTCTCCTCACGTCTCTCTGGGCCTCCGTGTCCCCATGTGCTCACCGCAGGGTAGGCCGTATACTCTGCAACCCTGAGACCCTTCCGCCAGACTGCCCACGGTCCCTTGGTGGCAGCCGTGGACTCCAGGGTGACTAATGGGCAGCCCCTTGGCCCCTGTCCAGGCGGCACTGCAGAGCTGTGGGGGAGAGGGGGTACAGCAGGTTCCAGCAGAGGAAGGGATTTGCTCTGGCCTCGGCCTCCCCAGGGTGTAATTGTGCCGAGAAACCCCTGCACAGCTGGGAAGCAAATGCGGAGGATTTTCTCTGCTGTACATGTGGTGGGTTGGGCCGGGTAGCTGGTGGAGCAGGGTGGCTGTGGGGTGTGGCTGGGAATGGGTGGTGGTGCGACAGGCTGGGAGGGACTGAGTCAGCTGTGGGGAGCAGCCCTGGGATTGCATGTGGGGCTCCCGGTGCCCAGCCGGCAGCCACTCCTCCCCAGGGCCAGGTGCCCATTTAGAGTTTTGAGCCTGCTTGGGGGGCTCTCCTCCTTCCTTCTCTCAGGTCCCCACCTTATCCTTGTGCCTGTGGCCCAGAGGCCTGCGTTGACCCCGTTTGAACATCTCGGCACATGTGAGTTTGCCTGTCCATTCCTGTGCCTGTGAGTGTGGAGGAAGTAGGGAGCATGGTCAGGAGTAACCTGGCCAGGAAATAAAATCTGGGCTGGGTGAGTGTGCGGGATTCTGGGTACTGGCCTCTATTCAATCCGCAGCAACATCACATCAGAGACATAGGACCTTGGAGACCATCTTCAGCTCCCAGTGCCCTGCGTGGTACCTGGTGGGCTCAGATGAGAACAGGGAATAGACCCTCTGCCTGGGCAGGCTTTTGGGAAAGTTGGGGCCCAGTGTGCTGGTCCTGATGGCGTTGGCATCTGGCATATCAATTTGGCCCTGCCCGTGGAGTCCAGAGCAGGAGAGCTCATCCCAGACTTCAGAAATCCATAGCTGGCAGAGTTGACTCTCAGCTGAGGCTGGCTTTGGAGGCGGATGTGTCGGCTTTTAGTGGTTAAGAAAGTGGGCCAAGGCAGGTGGGGTGGGGCAGGCCTGGGCAGCACAACCCGAGGAGGTCTCCTCACGTCTCTCTGGGCCTCCGTGTCCCCATGTGCTCACCGCAGGGTAGGCCGTATACTCTGCAACCCTGAGACCCTTCCGCCAGACTGCCCACGGTCCCTTGGTGGCAGCCGTGGACTCCAGGGTGACTAATGGGCAGCCCCTTGGCCCCTGTCCAGGCGGCACTGCAGAGCTGTGGGGGAGAGGGGGTACAGCAGGTTCCAGCAGAGGAAGGGATTTGCTCTGGCCTCGGCCTCCCCAGGGTGTAATTGTGCCGAGAAACCCCTGCACAGCTGGGAAGCAAATGCGGAGGATTTTCTCTGCTGTACATGTGGTGGGTTGGGCCGGGTAGCTGGTGGAGCAGGGTGGCTGTGGGGTGTGGCTGGGAATGGGTGGTGGTGCGACAGGCTGGGAGGGACTGAGTCAGCTGTGGGGAGCAGCCCTGGGATTGCATGTGGGGCTCCCGGTGCCCAGCCGGCAGCCACTCCTCCCCAGGGCCAGGTGCCCATTTAGAGTTTTGAGCCTGCTTGGGGGGCTCTCCTCCTTCCTTCTCTCAGGTCCCCACCTTATCCTTGTGCCTGTGGCCCAGAGGCCTGCGTTGACCCCGTTTGAACATCTCGGCACATGTGAGTTTGCCTGTCCATTCCTGTGCCTGTGAGTGTGGAGGAAGTAGGGAGCATGGTCAGGAGTAACCTGGCCAGGAAATAAAATCTGGGCTGGGTGAGTGTGCGGGATTCTGGGTACTGGCCTCTATTCAATCCGCAGCAACATCACATCAGAGACATAGGACCTTGGAGACCATCTTCAGCTCCCAGTGCCCTGCGTGGTACCTGGTGGGCTCAGTAGGAACAGAATGAGAGAACAGGGAATGGGTCATCTGCTTGTTCTGAACTTCCACTGTGTGCACAGACCTGGTCTCTCTTCCTCTTTCTGGATCTACTGGCAATTTGATAATGTGGTCTTGGGCCAGTTGCTTCTTGAGTCTGAGTTTCCAAATCTGTTAAGTGAATAATCATCTTGTCAGCCCGTATCACCATGCATCGGGCACTGAGCAGTTTTACATACATGATCTCTCTTAGTCTTGGCAGTAGCTCCACAAGATAGGTAAGTAGTGTAACCTCTGTTTTACACTTGGGGAAACTGAGACTCAGACAGGTGGAGAGAGATGCATCCTTCCACAAGGAAGCTAGCAGCTAGTGCGTTGCTTCCTCTCAGGAGTTTGGGTGACACAGCATGGAGCCACCCGCCCTTCACAGGAGGCCTGCTGCACTGGTGGGCGGCGGGTCACACGTGAGAGTTGGGCTGTGAGGTGCACTTCACCACAGAAGGCACCAGGAGCTCTTGGTCTCACTCCAGAGCCCAGCCGTCCATCCTGGGCAGAGTTGGACATCCTCCCTGGCCCTGCTTTCTGGATCACTTGGTTTCTGAGAAGTTTCCTGTAGCCTCTCCCTCCTTTCTCTCTGGGTCCTAGAGAGGACTATGGAGGCACCTGAACACTTTTTGGAGTAGGGAGTGAGGTCATGAGTGACTTTCAGCCCTGGATGCATGTCCCCGTCCCAGCCACCTCCTCCCAGGGCCAGGTGCCCATTTAGAGTTTTGAGCCTGCTTGGGGGCTCTCCTCCTTCCTTCTCTCAGGTCCCCACCTTATCCTTGTGCCTGTGGCCCAGAGGCCTCGTTGACCCCGTTTGAACATCTCGGCACATGTGAGTTTGCCTGTCCATTCCTGTGCCTGTGAGTGTGGAGGAAGTAGGGAGCATGGTCAGGAGTAACCTGGCCAGGAAATAAAATCTGGGCTGGGTGAGTGTGCGGGATTCTGGGTACTGGCCTCTATTCAATCCGCAGCAACATCACATCAGAGACATAGGACCTTGGAGACCATCTTCAGCTCCCAGTGCCCTGCGTGGTACCTGGTGGGCTCAGTAGGAACAGAATGAGAGAACAGGGAATGGGTCATCTGCTTGTTCTGAACTTCCACTGTGTGCACAGACCTGGTCTCTCTTCCTCTTTCTGGATCTACTGGCAATTTGATAATGTGGTCTTGGGCCAGTTGCTTCTTGAGTCTGAGTTTCCAAATCTGTTAAGTGAATAATCATCTTGTCAGCCCGTATCACCATGCATCGGGCACTGAGCAGTTTACATACATGATCTCTCTTAGTCTTGGCAGTAGCTCCACAAGATAGGTAAGTAGTGTAACCTCTGTTTTACACTTGGGGAAACTGAGACTCAGACAGGTGGAGAGAGATGCATCCTTCCACAAGGAAGCTAGCAGCTAGTGCGTTGCTTCCTCTCAGGAGTTTGGGTGACACAGCATGGAGCCACCCGCCCTTCACAGGAGGCCTGCTGCACTGGTGGGCGGCGGGTCACACGTGAGAGTTGGGCTGTGAGGTGCACTTCACCACAGAAGGCACCAGGAGCTCTTGGTCTCACTCCAGAGCCCAGCCGTCCATCCTGGGCAGAGTTGGACATCCTCCCTGGCCCTGCTTTCTGGATCACTTGGTTTCTGAGAAGTTTCCTGTAGCCTCTGCCTCCTTTCTCTCTGGGTCCTAGAGAGGACTATGGAGGCACCTGAACACTTTGGAGTAGGGAGTGAGGTCATGAGTGACTTTCAGCTCCAGGGCAGTGGTCACAGTTACAGTGGTATTTCCCGAAAGTGCAACGTTGCCATGGCATCTCCATGACAACCAGAGCATCTCATTCATTATCCCCAGCACCTTGGCAGGGAAAGCGGGGCCTAGGGCTGGAAGAGCACAGTGGAGGCCTGGAGGAGGGCAGGAGGCCCTCATGGGGGCCAGGCCCCTCTTGCTCTCCCCTGTCCCTGCCAGGATTCCCCTACAGGCTCTGGAGCTGTCACCATTTCATGGGGCCTGGGTTTAGATCTCAGCTCTGTCACTGAACAGCGGTGTGGCTTTAGCCAAGGGGCTTAGCATCTCTGAGCCTTATTTTTTGCAACTGTAAATGTGAATGACAGTATTAGTTGTAAGGGTTAATTGAGATAAAATATGTAAAAGTGCTTAGCACAGTGTTAGGCAGAGGTCGTAAGTTTTGGTCCTGCCCCAGTCTGCAGGCTCCAGGGTACAGGGCCATGTATAGAAGCTGTCTGTGTCTGCCCTGCTGGACCACAGGCTCAGGTGTGCTCGGGAGCGAGCGTGTGTGTGCGTGTGCGTGTGTGCTTAGTCACTCAGCCACGGCTGACTCTGTGACCCTTTTCAAAAAACTTTTTAAAAATTATTCTTGGCTGTGCTGCGTCTTTGTTGCTGTGTGGACTTTTCTCTAGTTGTGGTGAGCATGGGCTACTCTCTAGTTGTGGTGCACGGGCTTCTCGTTACAGTGGCTTCTCTTCTTGTGAAACAGGCTTTATTATTATTATTTTTTTAAACCTTTATTTTGCTTTTAACTTTTACAGAGTTTTGTTGTTTACAGATATGTATGTTCCCAGATTAGTCATATGTATATCCCCCCCTTCCCACCCCTCCCAACCATCACACAGCACCCCTGAAGGATCCCCTTTTCTCACAGAGCAATGACTAGAGCTATTTTCTTCACTTATGATAGGACAGACCTTCATGCTACTTCCTTTACGCCTCCCACCCTCTGTTCCTTCCCCACAATGTCCATATGTCCACTGTCCATGTCTGTCTTTCCGTTGCTTCACTGCGTGTGCCATCATCACCGTCCTACTAGATTCCATATATATGTGTTAATATACTGTATTTGTCCTTCTCTTTCTGACTGACTTCACTTTTTAGGATACGTTCTAGATCCAGCCACCTCATGAGGGCTGATTCTTCTGCATTTCTCTTTACAGCTGTGTAGTATTTCATTCTATGTATGTGCCAGAACTTTTGGATCCATTCGTTCATCGATGGGCATCTAGGTTGCTTCCATGTTCTAGCTATTGTATAGAGAGCTGCAATGAACATTGGGGTACAGGTGCTTCTTTCAGATTTGATTTCATCAGGGTATAAGCCTAAGAGTGGGATTGCTGGGTCATATGGTGCTTCTATTTTTAGTTTTTTAAGAAACTGTCTTCTGGGCCTCAGATCTAGTTCACTGAACAGCGGTGTGGCTTTAGCCAAGGGGCTTAGCATCTCTGAGCCTTATTTTTTGCAACTGTAAATGTGAATGACAGTATTAGTTGTAAGGGTTAATTGAGATAAAATATGTAAAAGTGCTTAGCACAGTGTTAGGCAGAGGTCGTAAGTTTTGGTCCTGCCCCAGTCTGCAGGCTCCAGGGTACAGGGCCATGTATAGAAGCTGTCTGTGTCTGCCCTGCTGGACCACAGGCTCAGGTGTGCTCGGGAGCGAGCGTGTGTGTGCGTGTGCGTGTGTGCTTAGTCACTCAGCCACGGCTGACTCTGTGACCCTTTTCAAAAAACTTTTTAAAAATTATTCTTGGCTGTGCTGCGTCTTTGTTGCTGTGTGGACTTTTCTCTAGTTGTGGTGAGCATGGGCTACTCTCTAGTTGTGGTGCACGGGCTTCTCGTTACAGTGGCTTCTCTTCTTGTGAAACAGGCTTTATTATTATTATTTTTTTAAACCTTTATTTTGCTTTTAACTTTTACAGAGTTTTGTTGTTTACAGATATGTATGTTCCCAGATTAGTCATATGTATATCCCCCCCTTCCCACCCCTCCCAACCATCACACAGCACCCCTGAAGGATCCCCTTTTCTCACAGAGCAATGACTAGAGCTATTTTCTTCACTTATGATAGGACAGACCTTCATGCTACTTCCTTTACGCCTCCCACCCTCTGTTCCTTCCCCACAATGTCCATATGTCCACTGTCCATGTCTGTCTTTCCGTTGCTTCACTGCGTGTGCCATCATCACCGTCCTACTAGATTCCATATATATGTGTTAATATACTGTATTTGTCCTTCTCTTTCTGACTGACTTCACTTTTTAGGATACGTTCTAGATCCAGCCACCTCATGAGGGCTGATTCTTCTGCATTTCTCTTTACAGCTGTGTAGTATTTCATTCTATGTATGTGCCAGAACTTTTGGATCCATTCGTTCATCGATGGGCATCTAGGTTGCTTCCATGTTCTAGCTATTGTATAGAGAGCTGCAATGAACATTGGGGTACAGGTGCTTCTTTCAGATTTGATTTCATCAGGGTATAAGCCTAAGAGTGGGATTGCTGGGTCATATGGTGCTTCTATTTTTAGTTTTTTAAGAAATCTCCAGACTGTCTTCCATAGAGGCTGTATCAATTTACACTCCCACTAGCAATGCAGGAGTGTTCCCTTTTCTCTGCAGCCTCTCCAGCATTTATTGTCTGTCAATTTGTGGATGACGGCCATTCTGACGGGTGTGAGGTGATATCTCATTGTAGTTTTGATTTGCATTTCTCTAATTATTAGTGAAGTTGAGCATCGTTTCATGTGCTTTGGGGCCATCTGTATGTCATCGTTGGAGAGGTGTCTGTTTAGGTCCTTTTCCCATTTTTTGATTGGGTTGTTCGTTTTTCCAGTGCTGAGCTGTCTGAGTTGCTTGTAGATTTTGGAGATTAATTCTTTGTCTGTTGTTTCATTTGCTATGATTTTCTCCCACTCTGTGGGCTGTCTGTTCAGCTTTTTTGTGATTTCTTTTGCTGTACAAAAGCTTTTAAGTTTCATGAAGTCCCACATGTTCATTTGTCTTTTTAGTTCCACTATTCTAGTAGGTGGGTCAAAGAAGATCTTGCTTTGATTGATGTCCTTGAGGGTTTTGCCTATATTCTCCTCTAAGAGTTTGATGGTTTCTGGTTTTGCATTTAGATCTTTAATCCATTTTGAGTTGATCTTTGTGCATGGTGTCAGGGTATGTTCCAACTTCATTTTTTCGCATGTAGCTGTCCAATTTTCCCAGCACCATTTGTTGAAGAGGCTGTCTTTGTCCTGTTTTACAGTTTTGCCTGCTTTGTCAAAAATAAGGTACCCATAGGTGCATGGGTTTATCTCTAGGTTCTCTATCTTGTTCCATTGGTCGATATTTCTGTTTTTGTGCCAGTACCATACTGTCTTGAGGACTGTTGCTTTGTAATATAGTCTGAAGTTGGGGAGGCTGATCCCTCCAGCTCCATTCTTCTTCCTCAGGATTGCTTTGGCTATTCGAGGTCTTTTGTGTTTCCATATGAACTGTGTGATTCTTTGGTCTAGTTCTGTGGAAAATATCATTGGAAGTTTGATCGGGATCGCATTGAATCTATAGATGACATTTGGTAGTATGGTCATTTTCACAATATTGATTCTTCCGACCCAGGAACATGGAATATCTCTCCATCTGTTTAACTCTTCTTTAATGTCTCTCATGAGTGTCTTGTAATTTTCTGTGTACAGTTCTTTTGTTTCTTTGGGCAGGTTTATTCCTAGATATTTGATTCTTTTGGTTGCAATGGTGAAGGGGATTGCCTCTTTGATTTCATTTTCTGATTTTTCATTGTTTGTGTATAGGAATGCCAGTGATTTCTGTATATTGATTTTGTATCCTGCGACTTTGCTGAATTCGCTGATTAACTCTAGTAGTTTTGTAATAATATCTTTGGGATTTTCTATGTATAATATCATGTCATCTGCAAATAGAGAGAGTTTGACTTCTTCTTTTCCAATCTGGATTCCTTTGATTTCTTTCTCTTCTCTTATTGCTGTTGCTAGAACTTCCAGGACTATGTTGAATAAGAGTGGTGAAAGTGGACACCCTTGTCTTGTTCCTGATCTTAGAGGGAATGCTTTCAGTTTTTCACCATTGAGGATAATGTTCGCTGTGGGCTTCTCATCTATGGCTTTCACTATGTTAAGATAAGTTCCTTCTATGCCCATTTTTTGAAGAGTTTTTATCATAAATGGATGTTGTACTTTGTCAAAGGCCTTTTCTGCATCTATTGAGATGATTATGTGATTTTTGTCTCTCAATTTGTTGATATGGTGTATCACATTTATTGATTTGCGGATGTTGAAGAATCCTTGCATGCCTGGGATGAAGCCAACTTGATCGTGATAAATGAGCTTTTTGATGTGTTGCTGAATTCTGTTTGCTAGGATTTTGTTGAGGATTTTGGCATCTAGATTCATCAGTGAAATTGGCCTATAATTTTCTTTTTTTGTGTTGTCTTTGCCTGGCTTTGGTATCAGGGTGATGGTGGCCTCATAGAATGTGTTTGGAAGTGTTCCTTCCTGAGCAATTTTTTGGAAGAGTTTTAGAAGGACAGGCATTAGCTCTTCTTTAAATGTTTGGTAGAATTCACTTGTGAAACCATCTGGCCCTGATGTTTCACTTTGTTTTTGATTTCTTTGGTCTAGTTCTGTGGAAAATATCATTGGAAGTTTGATCGGGATCGCATTGAATCTATAGATGACATTTGGTAGTATGGTCATTTTCACAATATTGATTCTTCCGACCCAGGAACATGGAATATCTCTCCATCTGTTTAACTCTTCTTTAATGTCTCTCATGAGTGTCTTGTAATTTTCTGTGTACAGTTCTTTTGTTTCTTTGGGCAGGTTTATTCCTAGATATTTGATTCTTTTGGTTGCAATGGTGAAGGGGATTGCCTCTTTGATTTCATTTTCTGATTTTTCATTGTTTGTGTATAGGAATGCCAGTGATTTCTGTATATTGATTTTGTATCCTGCGACTTTGCTGAATTCGCTGATTAACTCTAGTAGTTTTGTAATAATATCTTTGGGATTTTCTATGTATAATATCATGTCATCTGCAAATAGAGAGAGTTTGACTTCTTCTTTTCCAATCTGGATTCCTTTGATTTCTTTCTCTTCTCTTATTGCTGTTGCTAGAACTTCCAGGACTATGTTGAATAAGAGTGGTGAAAGTGGACACCCTTGTCTTGTTCCTGATCTTAGAGGGAATGCTTTCAGTTTTTCACCATTGAGGATAATGTTCGCTGTGGGCTTCTCATCTATGGCTTTCACTATGTTAAGATAAGTTCCTTCTATGCCCATTTTTTGAAGAGTTTTTATCATAAATGGATGTTGTACTTTGTCAAAGGCCTTTTCTGCATCTATTGAGATGATTATGTGATTTTTGTCTCTCAATTTGTTGATATGGTGTATCACATTTATTGATTTGCGGATGTTGAAGAATCCTTGCATGCCTGGGATGAAGCCAACTTGATCGTGATAAATGAGCTTTTTGATGTGTTGCTGAATTCTGTTTGCTAGGATTTTGTTGAGGATTTTGGCATCTAGATTCATCAGTGAAATTGGCCTATAATTTTCTTTTTTTGTGTTGTCTTTGCCTGGCTTTGGTATCAGGGTGATGGTGGCCTCGTAGAATGTGTTTGGAAGTGTTCCTTCCTGTGCAATTGTTTGGAAGAGTTTTCGAAGGACAGGCATTAGCTCTTCTTTAAATGTTTGGTAGAATTCACTTGTGAAACCATCTGGCCCTGGGCTTTTATTTTTGGGTAGATTTTTGATCACAAGGTCGTTTTCTGAGCTTGTGATTGGGTTGTTCATAGTTTCTAGTTCTTCCTGGTTGAGTCTTGGGAGATTAATCTTCTCTAAGAAACTGTTGATTTCTTCCAGGTTGTCCAGTTTGTTGCCATAGAGTTATTCATAATAGTCTCTTATAATCCTTTGGATTTCTGCATTATCTGTTGTAATCTCTCCTTTTTCATTTTTGATTTTGTTGATCTGGTTCTTCTCTTTTTCTTGATGAGTCTGGCAAGTGGTGTGTCGATTTTATTGACCTTTTTGAAGAACCAGCTTTTTGTTTTATTTATCTTTACTTTGTTTCTTTTGTTTCTTTTTCATTTATTTCTGCTCTGGTCTTTATGATTTCCCTTCTTCTGCTGGCTTTGGGGTGTTTTTGTTCTTCTTTCTCCAGTTGTTTTAGGTGTAAGGTAAGGTCGTCTGTTTGAGATTTTCCTAGTTTCTTGAGGTGGGATTGAATTGCTATAAACTTCCCTCTTAGAACTGCTTTTGCAGTATCCCATAGGTTTTGCACTGTCGTGTGTTCATTGTCATTTTCTTCTAGGAATTTTTTAATTTCTCCTTTGATTTCCTCAATGATCAGTTGATTTTTTAGGTATGTGTTGTTTAATCTCCATGTGTTTGTGTTTTTAGCGGTTTTTTTCCTGTAGTTGATCTCTAGTTTCATTGCATTGTGGTCTGAGAAGATGGTTGATAGAATTTCAGTTTTCTTGAATTGACTGAGGTTTGATTTGTGGCCCAAGATGTGGTCTATCCTGGAGAATGTTCTGTGAGCACTGGAGAAGAAAGTGTATTCTTCTGCTTTTGGATGGAACGTCCTAAAGATATCAATGAGGTCCATTTCTTCTAGTGTGGCGTTGAAGGCTTGTGTTTCTTTATTAATTTTCTGTTTGGATGGCCTGTCCATTGGTGTGAGAGGAGTGTTAAAGTCTCCTACTATGATTGTGTTACTGTCGATGTCTTCTTTTATGTCTGAAAGTGTTTGTCTTATGTATTGGGGTGCTCCTGCATTGGGTGCATAGATATTTATGATTGTTATGTCTTCTTCTTGGATGGATCCCTTAATCATGATGTAGTGACCTGCCTTGTCTCTTAGAATCTTCTTTACTTTAAAATCTATTTTGTCTGATATGAGGATTGCTACTCCAGCTTTCTTTTGATTTCCATTTGCATGGAATATCTTTTTCCAGCCTCTCACTTTCAGTCTATGAGTGTCTCTAGGTCTGAAATGAGTTTCCTGGAGGCAGCATATGTATGGGTCGTGTTTTTGGATCCATTCAGCCACTCTGTGTCTTTTGGTTGGGGCATTTAGTCCATTGACATTCAAAGTAATTATTGATATATATGATCCTATTGTCATCTTCATAGATGTTATGATGGGTTTGTTTCGTGGATCTTCTCCTTTTATACTTGTTGTCTATATAAGTCCCTTTAACACTTGTTGTAAGGCTGGTTTGGTGTGACTAAATTCTTTTAATTTTTGCTTGTCTATAAAGCTTTTGATTTCTCCATCCAGTTTGAATGAGATCCTTGCAGGGTAGAGGATTCTTGGTTGCAGATTATTCTCTTTTAGCTGTTTAAATGTGTCCTGCCATTCCCTTCTGGCCTGCAGAGTTTCTGTTGAAAGATCAGCTGTTAAACGTATGGGCTTTCCCTTGTATGTCACTAGTTGCTTTTCCCTTGCTTCTTTGAGAATTCTATCTTTGTGTTTAATTTGTGTTAACTTCATTAATATGTGTCTTGGTGTGTTTCTTCTCGGATTGATTCTGTATGGTACTCTTTGTGCTTCTTGGACTTGACTGACTATTTCTTTTCCCATGTTGGGGAAATTTTCAACTATAATCTCTTCAAAAATTTTCTCATAGCCTTTCTTTTTTTCTTCTTCTTCTGGAACCCCTATAATTCGAATATTGGTGCGTTTGATATTATCCCAGAGGTCTCTGAGGCTATCCTCTGCTCTTTTCATTCTTTGAGCTAGATTCTGTTTTTCAGCAGTTACTTCCACCATTTTATCTTCCAGCTCACTTATCCAGTCTTCTGTCTCAGATACTCTGCTCTTGATTCCTTCTACAGTGTTTTTCAGTTCAGCAATTGAGTTGTTTGTCTCTGTTACTTTTTTGGTAAGTTCTTGTATTTCTTTATTCAATGTGTTAGTTGTGTCTTGCAGTTTCTCTGAAATTCTGTTTTCAGTGTTGTTGATCATCTTTACTATCATTCTTCTGAAATCACTTTCAGAAAGTTTGTCCAAATTCTCTTCATTGATTTGATCTTGTGTGTTTGTGGATTGTTCCTTCGCTTGTGTGGTATTTCTCTGCGGTGAAACAGGCTTTAGAGCATGCAGGCTTCAGTAGTTGAGGCACATAAGCTCAGTAGTTGCAGTTTCCAGGCTCTAGAACACAGCTCAGTAGTTGGGGCACATGGACTTAGTTGTTCTAAGGCAAGTGGATGCTTCCTGGATCAGGGATCGAACCTATGTCTACTGCATTCGCAGGCAGATTCTTTACCACTGATCCACTAGGGAAGCCTCTTTGTGACCCCATAGACTGTAGGCCACCAGACTCCTCTGTCTATGGAGTTTCCCAGGCAAGAATACTGGAGTGGGTTGTCAGTTCTTTGTGCCCACTGTCACTAAAATGTGTGGGGGTTTTTAAATGGATTTTTTTCCCCTTTTATTAAAGGGTTTTTTGTATTTTTTTTTTTGCCACTTAAGTCATCATTTATTTTTCATCGGTCTTCATTCTTTGGCATGGGTGGGCCTCCCGTCACACTGGCCTCTCTTGTGGCAGAGCACTGGCTCTGGGTGCATGCGCTCCAGAGCACTGGCTTGTAATTGGACACACTGGTCCAGCTGCTCCTCGGCATGTGGGATCTTCTCGGGCCAGGGATCTAACTGGTGCTCCTTGCATTGCAAGGCAGACTCTTTACCACTGGGTCACCAGGGAAGCCCTCTTTTTTTAATTTATTTTTTTCCACACCATGCAGCGTAGGATCTTAATTCCCCAAGTAGGGATCAAAACTGTGGAATTGGGCTTCCCTGGTGGTCCAATGGGTAAGGACACCGCCTTGCAGTGCAAGGGACGCTGGTTTGATCCCTGGCCTGGGAAGATCCCATGTGCCATGGAGCGGCTGGACTGATGTGTCCAATTACCAAGCCAGAGCTCTGGAGCGCATGCGCCCAGAGCCAGTGCTCTGCGACAACAGAGGCCACTGTGATGGGAGGCCCACATGGGCCAAAGAACAAAGACGGATGAAAATAGAGAAACAAAAGACCAATAGAAGTGGACCGCCCGACCCCCTCCCTCCCCACCCCCCAACCAAAATAAATAAATAAATATTAAAAAAAAAACAACAACAAAAAACTGTGTGGAATCATAAATCACTAGACCGCCAGGGAAGTCCCTAAAATGTGCTTTTTAAAAAGAGGTTGAAAGTTCTGACTTTTATATGAAATCTCCAGATTTTATATGAATAGCTAGTCTCAAAGAAAAATGCTGTCAAAGAACCCGCGTCTGCGTCCTGTGTTGGCTGGAGGGTCCCGGTTTTCAGCTTCCATGGCATAAAGCAGGGGTGGGGCGGGAGCCTGAGGAATGGGACATGGGGGCAGGGAAGGGGGTGGAGATGACTTCAGAGACTTGATGATGCTGGACTGGGGTCTTGAAGGATGAGTAAGTGTCCCAGGGGTCGGGGGAGGCATTCCAAGCAATGGGAACTTCATTAACAAAGGCTTAGATGCATGACCAAGGCTGATGACTGGTTGGGCGAGGTTGGAGTTTAGGAAACTGGTGATGTCAGCAAGGCCCAGGCGGGAGGGAGGTGTTGAGGCCTCAGCCCCCAGCTGTCCTTGAGGTCTGGGTGGCTCCACAGGGATTAGAAACCTTCAGGTTGCCATCGCTTGAACCTCAGGGTTGCAGGAATTCAAGCGAGTATGAGGGCCTTGAATGGCTGGCACCAGGCCTTTAAGGGGTTGCCATGCTGGAGGGCCCTGTTGCCGGCTCGCTGGTGGTCAGCCATTGAACAGGGTATTCGGCCTCCTCTGGGGATGGGGGCTTGTTGGCCACTCTCTTTATCCTTGACCCTCTCTTGGACCTGGACTTTGCATGGCCTTCTCTCTAGCCTGCTGGCCTCTGCACATCCATCCAGCTCCCCGGCAAGGCATGGCTTCTGAAAATGGGGATTTGGGATTCCAAAGGCTGTTAGAGCCTGGAGAGGGCGAACAGAGCTTGATGGTACTTTGTGGACTGAGGTTTACCCACGTTGTGAGTGTGTTAGATAGAGTGCGTGAAAACGCGCTGCCTTTCCTCCGTGTTGCCTGCCAGGCGTGACATTTCTCCGTTTTACTCATTTAATTTTCACAACTTTGGAAGTATGGCAGGTCTTCGTTTTACGTGGTTGGGGCTCGTAAGTCCCTCCCCACCCCCAACCAAAATAAATAAATAAATATTAAAAAAAAAACAACAACAAAAAACTGTGTGGAATCATAAATCACTAGACCGCCAGGGAAGTCCCTAAAATGTGCTTTTTAAAAAGAGGTTGAAAGTTCTGACTTTTATATGAAATCTCCAGATTTTATATGAATAGCTAGTCTCAAAGAAAAATGCTGTCAAAGAACCCGCGTCTGCGTCCTGTGTTGGCTGGAGGGTCCCGGTTTTCAGCTTCCATGGCATAAAGCAGGGGTGGGGCGGGAGCCTGAGGAATGGGACATGGGGGCAGGGAAGGGGGTGGAGATGACTTCAGAGACTTGATGATGCTGGACTGGGGTCTTGAAGGATGAGTAAGTGTCCCAGGGGTCGGGGGAGGCATTCCAAGCAATGGGAACTTCATTAACAAAGGCTTAGATGCATGACCAAGGCTGATGACTGGTTGGGCGAGGTTGGAGTTTAGGAAACTGGTGATGTCAGCAAGGCCCAGGCGGGAGGGAGGTGTTGAGGCCTCAGCCCCCAGCTGTCCTTGAGGTCTGGGTGGCTCCACAGGGATTAGAAACCTTCAGGTTGCCATCGCTTGAACCTCAGGGTTGCAGGAATTCAAGCGAGTATGAGGGCCTTGAATGGCTGGCACCAGGCCTTTAAGGGGTTGCCATGCTGGAGGGCCCTGTTGCCGGCTCGCTGGTGGTCAGCCATTGAACAGGGTATTCGGCCTCCTCTGGGGATGGGGGCTTGTTGGCCACTCTCTTTATCCTTGACCCTCTCTTGGACCTGGACTTTGCATGGCCTTCTCTCTAGCCTGCTGGCCTCTGCACATCCATCCAGCTCCCCGGCAAGGCATGGCTTCTGAAAATGGGGATTTGGGATTCCAAAGGCTGTTAGAGCCTGGAGAGGGGAGCGAACAGAGCTTGATGGTACTTTGTGGACTGAGGTTTACCCACGTTGTGAGTGTGTTAGATAGGAGTGCGTGAAAACCGCGCTGCCTTTCCTCCGTGTTGCCTGCCAGGCGTGACATTTCTCCGTATTTACTCATTTAATTTTCACAACTTTGGAAGTATGGCAGGTCTTCCTGTTTTACAGATGAGGAAACTGGGGCATGGAGAAGGCAAAGAACTTGCCCAGGAACAGGTACTGGGTGGCGGGGCTTGGGTTTGAATGAAGCTGCCTGGCTCTAGTCTGCCCGTGGAACCCTTAGAGGCTCTATTGATCTAGGGCTTTAGGGGGTTGGAGGCCCTGGATTTGGACTCTGAAACAGTTACAACCATTGCAGTATTTTCCAGCACTCGCGCAGCGGGAAAATGTCTGATTCCCATAGGAGTCCATGACCCCGAGACGCCTGGAACTGCTGGTTGTGTTGTTAGCACACATGTTGAAAGGCTGTTAACGCAATAGGCCAAGGCCAGTGACCACAGCGCCCAGGCTAGCAGGGGACGTGTGGTCAGAGGGCCTGGGTGGGCAGGTGCCCCCGGTGTCAGAGGCAGGCTACCTTGGAGGGAGCGGGTGTCCCAACCCACTGTGCTCCTCTGCTGGCTCCAGGCCAAGGGGTGTGGCTTGCCGTGACTGCAGGGCGGAGGGCGGCCCTTATCAGTGTGGGACGGGACATGGGTGCACCCTGGGAGTAAGCAGGACCAGCCACCCCAGCCTTCCTGGCTCCACCCAGGAAGCCTGTCCCGTCCTGCCCTCTCTGAGCTGGAGCTGCAGGGACTCCCCGGAAAGCTCTGCCCTCTCCCTTAGCTCTAAGCTGTGGTATGTGCCCCTTCCTACCCCTGGTGAATGCTGACTTCGTTTTCTGGCTAGTTCAGGTACCACTTCCTCCAGGAAGCCTTCCTTGGTCCTCTCCTTCCTCTTCCAGCGGGGTTAAGTGCCCCTCAGTTCTCTCAGATACCCTCCTCCCTCTCTTCCCTGTCACACTCCCTGCATCATAGGTGTCTGTTTTCTTAGGTGTCTCAGGTTCCCTTTGATGCTGGCACATAGTAGAGACCAAACTGTACAGTCTCAGAGGTGGAAAAGCCCCTGGATATCATCTGCCCACGGCTCTCTCTAACAGGCAAGAAGCCCAGAAAGGGGCAGAGCGTGCCTGGGACCACACGAGACATTGTGTCATAACTGGGAGCAGACCCAGTGTCCAGCACATGTCCTCATTTCATGCCCATGCCTCTTGCTTCTGAGCACATCCTTGTTTTCATATATTCACAAAATAACAATAGAGGAAACTGGGGCATGGAGAAGGCAAAGAACTTGCCCAGGAACAGGTACTGGGTGGCGGGGCTTGGGTTTGAATGAAGCTGCCTGGCTCTAGTCTGCCCGTGGAACCCTTAGAGGCTCTATTGATCTAGGGCTTTAGGGGGTTGGAGGCCCTGGATTTGGACTCTGAAACAGTTACAACCATTGCAGTATTTTCCAGCACTCGCGCAGCGGGAAAATGTCTGATTCCCATAGGAGTCCATGACCCCGAGACGCCTGGAACTGCTGGTTGTGTTGTTAGCACACATGTTGAAAGGCTGTTAACGCAATAGGCCAAGGCCAGTGACCACAGCGCCCAGGCTAGCAGGGGACGTGTGGTCAGAGGGCCTGGGTGGGCAGGTGCCCCCGGTGTCAGAGGCAGGCTACCTTGGAGGGAGCGGGTGTCCCAACCCACTGTGCTCCTCTGCTGGCTCCAGGCCAAGGGGTGTGGCTTGCCGTGACTGCAGGGCGGAGGGCGGCCCTTATCAGTGTGGGACGGGACATGGGTGCACCCTGGGAGTAAGCAGGACCAGCCACCCCAGCCTTCCTGGCTCCACCCAGGAAGCCTGTCCCGTCCTGCCCTCTCTGAGCTGGAGCTGCAGGGACTCCCCGGAAAGCTCTGCCCTCTCCCTTAGCTCTAAGCTGTGGTATGTGCCCCTTCCTACCCCTGGTGAATGCTGACTTCGTTTTCTGGCTAGTTCAGGTACCACTTCCTCCAGGAAGCCTTCCTTGGTCCTCTCCTTCCTCTTCCAGCGGGGTTAAGTGCCCCTCAGTTCTCTCAGATACCCTCCTCCCTCTCTTCCCTGTCACACTCCCTGCATCATAGGTGTCTGTTTTCTTAGGTGTCTCAGGTTCCCTTTGATGCTGGCACATAGTAGAGACCAAACTGTACAGTCTCAGAGGTGGAAAAGCCCCTGGATATCATCTGCCCACGGCTCTCTCTAACAGGCAAGAAGCCCAGAAAGGGGCAGAGCGTGCCTGGGACCACACGAGACATTGTGTCATAACTGGGAGCAGACCCAGTGTCCAGCACATGTCCTCATTTCATGCCCATGCCTCTTGCTTCTGAGCACATCCTTGTTTTCATATATTCACAAAATAACAAGTGATTATTATAGGAAATCTAAGAAACAAAGGAAAAGAAAAATCAGGGATAATACTATTATTGTTTTTTGTTTTGATTTTAGGATTTAGTACCAGGCTATACATAAAATTTTTCAGAAAAATCTGATGATACATCGTGTCTTATAAAAATGTTTCTACTTTAACAGTATATATGGTAATTATATTTATGTCAGTAAATGTCCTCCTTCACCATATTGTAAATGACTGCCTGGGATTCCATCCCAGGCTTGCATTATAATTGCTAGAGACAGTCGCCTATTGTTGGGCATTTGCTATTACAAACAACCTCCTGTGCTGTTCTATAGCACTGGGATGCGTTTTCTTGTGGGAAAATCTTTGCACACGTCTGCAATTTACTACCTCTAGGATAAGTTCCTAGAAGGACAGCTGTAGGGTCTTTGGTAGACTGTACCCACGCGGAGCAGACCATGTAGTCTGCGGGCTGGGAGGGATTTTGAAGATCTTCACCCCCGCCTCCAGGTCTGAGGCTCACATTTCCCTCCTGACCGTGCTGGCCCAGTCCCTCACACCTCCTGGGCTTGTCGAATCACCCATCCTGCAGGGGAGCTCCCCTGCCAGCTTTGAGCAGCTCCTTCCTTTCATGTTAATAGGAGACTGGAGGGCCCTGGTGGGGGTGCTCTTTGGGTGAGGAAGTTGGGCAAGCTTGGAGTCCTCAAGGCGATGGCAGGGTGTTGGTTGTGTGCTGTCCTGGGCTGGTGAGTGCCGCTGTGGGCATGTGTCCTGTAACCTGTTGTATTGGGGGCAGATAGTGACAGCTGCCATTTCTTTAAGTGTGTCTTATCCCGCACTCTGCTGATAGGTTTCCTGTTATCCCTCGGCCCCGACCCTGTGCTACGGGCCTGGTGATCTCACATGTGAGGTTGCTGGTGCTCTAGAGGACCTTCTAGCACAGCCAGGCCACTGATGCCTCACAGCCCAAGTTTGAATCCTAGTCTGAGCCGTGGGCTTTTATCTGTCAGATGGGACTGCTGGGCACATTCAGAGAGAGAAACGGCTGGGAAAACATGTGGGTAAGGGGTGGAGATGCAGAACATGGTGTTGGGTCGTGATTTGGAGTTCCACCTCTAGCTGCCAGGCCTCGCAAATGTTTATTGTCCCACTTGGTTCTTCCTGCTCCTGGAGTTTTTCTGGTGTTGTCCTACAGTGATATTATAGGAAATTTCGGGTACACAGGCTATACATAAAATTTTTCAGAAAATTTATATATGGTTTAAAATTTTATTAATTTATTTTTTTCAGTAAATGTCCTCCTTCACCATATTGTAAATGACTGCCTGGGATTCCATCCCAGGCTTGCATTATAATTGCTAGAGACAGTCGCCTATTGTTGGGCATTTGCTATTACAAACAACCTCCTGTGCTGTTCTATAGCACTGGGATGCGTTTTCTTGTGGGAAAATCTTTGCACACGTCTGCAATTTACTACCTCTAGGATAAGTTCCTAGAAGGACAGCTGTAGGGTCTTTGGTAGACTGTACCCACGCGGAGCAGACCATGTAGTCTGCGGGCTGGGAGGGATTTTGAAGATCTTCACCCCCGCCTCCAGGTCTGAGGCTCACATTTCCCTCCTGACCGTGCTGGCCCAGTCCCTCACACCTCCTGGGCTTGTCGAATCACCCATCCTGCAGGGGAGCTCCCCTGCCAGCTTTGAGCAGCTCCTTCCTTTCATGTTAATAGGAGACTGGAGGGCCCTGGTGGGGGTGCTCTTTGGGTGAGGAAGTTGGGCAAGCTTGGAGTCCTCAAGGCGATGGCAGGGTGTTGGTTGTGTGCTGTCCTGGGCTGGTGAGTGCCGCTGTGGGCATGTGTCCTGTAACCTGTTGTATTGGGGGCAGATAGTGACAGCTGCCATTTCTTTAAGTGTGTCTTATCCCGCACTCTGCTGATAGGTTTCCTGTTATCCCTCGGCCCCGACCCTGTGCTACGGGCCTGGTGATCTCACATGTGAGGTTGCTGGTGCTCTAGAGGACCTTCTAGCACAGCCAGGCCACTGATGCCTCACAGCCCAAGTTTGAATCCTAGTCTGAGCCGTGGGCTTTTATCTGTCAGATGGGACTGCTGGGCACATTCAGAGAGAGAAACGGCTGGGAAAACATGTGGGTAAGGGGTGGAGATGCAGAACATGGTGTTGGGTCGTGATTTGGAGTTCCACCTCTAGCTGCCAGGCCTCGCAAATGTTTATTGTCCCACTTGGTTCTTCCTGCTCCTGGAGTTTTTCTGGTGTTGTCCTGGACTCTGGTAATTATGATAAGTGGCACCTACCAGTGTGGACACTGAATGCTAGGTACTGTTCAGTGAGAGGTATGCACAGTATGGGACGTAACCTCCCAGCCTCTTGTGAGGCAGGTACTGCCGTTAACACGTGGAGAGACCAAGGCTCAGAGAGCTGAAGCAGCTTACCCCAAAGCAAGCACCCAGGTCGGGTAGCAGTGGTCCCCCGCCTGGGTCAGGTCCTGTGGGTGCCCCGTTGGTGGAGCCCCAGAGCCCACATTCTGGCTTTCCACCTTCTGACTCTCCTTCTCTTCCGCAGCCTTGGACCCGGGAACCCCACTGAGCGAGCGGCATGCGGCACTGCCAGGCCTGCCCAGCATCCTTCTGCCCTCCGCCCAGCCCCCCTAGGAGGCCCTGACGCCCTGGGGCACTTCTGCTGTGTACAGGACCACGTGGGGGTTTGCCATGGTGACATAAAGGGGCGCAGAGGAAGGAAGGAGTGCAACCAGCCGTGGACTGTGCCCCTGGCTGGGAGGAAGGGCCAGGGCCCGGATCCTCCTCTCCCCTGCCCACCGCGGGCCTCACTCGCCAAGTCTCTGTGAATCTATTGGCCGGTGGACGACTCGGGTGTTTCCTCCTGCGTGGGGCCTCGGGGCGGCCAGGGCAGGCCGGGCCCCCGGCGGCCAAGGTCTCGGGGCCAGGATGCCCGCCCTGGCACGCCTCCGCAGGCTGTGTCGGCACGTGTCCCCGCAGGCTGTCCTTTTCCTGCTGTTCGCCTTTTGCCTGTTGAGCGTTTTTGTCTCAGCCTACTACCTTTATGGCTGGAAGCGGGGCCTGGAGCCCTCAGTGGATGCCCCTGAGCCTGACTGTGGGGACCCGCCGCCCGTGGCCCCCAGCCGCCTGCTGCCGCTCAAGCCCATACAGGCGGCCACCCCTTCCCGCACGGACCCGTTGGTGCTGGTGTTCGTGGAGAGCCTCTACTCACAGCTGGGCCAGGAGGTGGTGGCCATCCTGGAGTCCAGCCGCTTCAAGTACCGCACGGAGATTGCACCAGGCAAGGGCGACATGCCCACGCTCACCGACAAGGGCCGCGGCCGCTTCGCCCTCATCATCTACGAGAACATCCTCAAGTACGTCAACCTGGACGCCTGGAACCGGGAGCTGCTGGACAAGTACTGTGTGGCCTATGGTGTGGGCATCATCGGCTTCTTCAAGGTACGTGGGGAGCAGGTCCGAGCAGTGCAGAGCTCCAGCCGAGCTCAATTCGCATCCCGCGCTGAGTTCCTGATGTTCCTGTCTGTAAACTGGGCGCAGTGGTAGCTCCCCCTCCCAAGCTTGCTGTGAAGGGTAAGTGGGTTAGTGTAGTGAAGGCACTTGGGGCACATGGTGCCTCGTGCCTAGTAGGTGCCTTTTAAGTATTAGCTTTGTTAGGAGCCCACCACAGGGGCATTGACTGCTGTGCGTGGCCCTGCACACAGGCTTGTTCCTAAGGGAGCCCTGGGGACGGGTGCGAGGGAGGAGAGCATGTGCTCAGAACCTGTCACAGCAGTCCTCTCGAGGGAGGGCTGTGTTGCCAGCGGGCAGACCAAGGCTCAGGAGGGTAAGTTGAGTTATAGAAGGCCATGCAGCCTGTAAGTAGGATAGCCAGGCTCTGAACCCAGACTTAGATGGTTGGGGCACTGGGTCCTGCACCCTCTCCTCTTGGCTGTGGGAGGGTATGGAGTTCATGCAGCACCTTGAACCAGAGCCACTTTGTGTTGGAAGGAGAGGAAAAATTCCCGGCAGACAGGTGAGCTGCTCTGTGCTCCGTAGGTCACTCCGAGTGACCACTGGGACCATGGTCCTTGCTGAAAGTGGCATGGAGAAACTTCCTTGAGGAGGAGGCTGGGAGCAGCTGAGTGGGGGACCCAGAGGCTCTGGCCAGAGAACACTGACCTGCAAGGCGGGTGACTGGGACAGTAGTTGGGTGCTTGGGGGTGTTTGTTCCTTCATTTGGCAAATACAGGCGGCCACCCTTCCCGCACGGACCCGTTGGTGCTGGTGTTCGTGGAGAGCCTCTACTCACAGCTGGGCCAGGAGGTGGTGGCCATCCTGGAGTCCAGCCGCTTCAAGTACCGCACGGAGATTGCACCAGGCAAGGGCGACATGCCCACGCTCACCGAAAAGGGGCCCGCGGCCGCCGCCTCATCATCTACGAGAACATCCTCAAGTACGTCAACCTGGACGCCTGGAACCGGGAGCTGCTGGACAAGTACTGTGTGGCCTATGGTGTGGGCATCATCGGCTTCTTCAAGGTACGTGGGGAGCAGGTCCGAGCAGTGCAGAGCTCCAGCCGAGCTCAATTCGCATCCCGCGCTGAGTTCCTGATGTTCCTGTCTGTAAACTGGGCGCAGTGGTAGCTCCCCCTCCCAAGCTTGCTGTGAAGGGTAAGTGGGTTAGTGTAGTGAAGGCACTTGGGGCACATGGTGCCTCGTGCCTAGTAGGTGCCTTTTAAGTATTAGCTTTGTTAGGAGCCCACCACAGGGGCATTGACTGCTGTGCGTGGCCCTGCACACAGGCTTGTTCCTAAGGGAGCCCTGGGGACGGGTGCGAGGGAGGAGAGCATGTGCTCAGAACCTGTCACAGCAGTCCTCTCGAGGGAGGGCTGTGTTGCCAGCGGGCAGACCAAGGCTCAGGAGGGTAAGTTGAGTTATAGAAGGCCATGCAGCCTGTAAGTAGGATAGCCAGGCTCTGAACCCAGACTTAGATGGTTGGGGCACTGGGTCCTGCACCCTCTCCTCTTGGCTGTGGGAGGGTATGGAGTTCATGCAGCACCTTGAACCAGAGCCACTTTGTGTTGGAAGGAGAGGAAAAATTCCCGGCAGACAGGTGAGCTGCTCTGTGCTCCGTAGGTCACTCCGAGTGACCACTGGGACCATGGTCCTTGCTGAAAGTGGCATGGAGAAACTTCCTTGAGGAGGAGGCTGGGAGCAGCTGAGTGGGGGACCCAGAGGCTCTGGCCAGAGAACACTGACCTGCAAGGCGGGTGACTGGGACAGTAGTTGGGTGCTTGGGGGTGTTTGTTCCTTCATTTGGCAAATACTTATGGAGCATCTGCTGTGTTGTAAGTCCTTCACTGGGCACTGGGACACAGTGGTGATCGAAGTGTGCAAAGTCCCTGTGGTTGTGTTGCTGACATTTCCACACAGTGGGTGGGGTGGGTGACTAGACAGTGAGCAAATAAACACACCATGTGGCAGGTGGTGATAAGAACGCACACACAAGCAGGAAAGGGCACGTGGATGATGGGTACGGGCAGTGCTGCTGGTTTGGACAGAATGACCAGGGACGTTGTCTCTGATAAAGAGACCAGAAGGACGTGAGAGGAGCCCATGGCTCTGTGCAAAGGGCCTTCCAGCAGAGGGGATAGTAAACACACAGGTCCCAAGGTCAGCCCTTGCTTGGCTTGAGTGGGGAGAGGAGCAGGGGATGGGTCATCAGTGGCCCGTGTGTACTGATGGCTGCCGTTTGGTCCCTAGGCATTGGTGGCACAGCTGCGCCCTGGCCCTGGGCCGCGTGCTGGCACACTGTGGCCTGGGTGAGGGTGTCTTGCGGCTTGTTCTTTCATGCACTAATGGAGCAGGATGCTCTGCCACTAGAAAAGGTTTTGTGGACCAAGAAATTGAAGGCCCTTAGAAGTCTTGCAGTGGAGCAGCCTGGTGAGATTTGTTCCCCAGCTCGCTTGATGACAAAACCCTTTATTTCACAGCCCAGCGTCTGGCAAAGACTGGCCTGGTTTATGGCTGGGCAGTGGCAGAGCATCAGATGGCTTCATTGTCTGCTTTCCCTTTGCTCCTGGACTCTGTTCCCTTTCCTGCCATGGACTCATTAGACTTGACTCAGAGTCCCAGGCCTGAGAAACGTCACCAGGGCTGACAGTTACGGAGTTACATCCATCCTATGCGCTTTGTGTCAGTTAACACATTCGACACTCATCAGCTGTCCTCTAGGCCGGGTGGAGGTCATCTTGATTTAAGGGAGAAGGAAACAGAGGCAAAGAGGGGCAGAGCAAGGTGCCTACCCTCACACCCCCAGTGAGCACAGACATAAGATTTGAACCCCAGTGGTCTAGCTCCAGAGGCTTTTTATTCCCAGTACTGTGAGGCGAGTCCAGGAGCACTGACTACATTTATCTAGTGAAATTTGTGTCAGAGGCAAGCCTTGTGCACCGTGCTCCCACGGCCCCATGGGACTGTGGTCATGGGCACCATTGGTGCGACTGAGCTTGCACCCTTTCCGGCCCTGGTTCCTTGCTCTACAGAAGGAGAACACGAGGCCCGGGAGGGGTGATAAGAACGACACACAAGCAGGAAAGGGCACGTGGATGATGGGTACGGGCAGTGCTGCTGGTTTGGACAGAATGACCAGGGACGTTGTCTCTGATAAAGAGACCAGAAGGACGTGAGAGGAGCCCATGGCTCTCTGCAAAGGGCCTTCCAGCAGAGGGATAGTAAACACACAGGTCCCAAGGTCAGCCCTTGCTTGGCTTGAGTGGGGAGAGGAGCAGGGGATGGGTCATCAGTGGCCCGTGTGTACTGATGGCTGCCGTTTGGTCCCTAGGCATTGGTGGCACAGCTGCGCCTGGCCCTGGGCCGCGTGCTGGCACACTGTGGCCTGGGTGAGGGTGTCTTGCGGCTTGTTCTTTCATGCACTAATGGAGCAGGATGCTCTGCCACTAGAAAAGGTTTTGTGGACCAAGAAATTGAAGGCCCTTAGAAGTCTTGCAGTGGAGCAGCCTGGTGAGATTTGTTCCCCAGCTCGCTTGATGACAAAACCCTTTATTTCACAGCCCAGCGTCTGGCAAAGACTGGCCTGGTTTATGGCTGGGCAGTGGCAGAGCATCAGATGGCTTCATTGTCTGCTTTCCCTTTGCTCCTGGACTCTGTTCCCTTTCCTGCCATGGACTCATTAGACTTGACTCAGAGTCCCAGGCCTGAGAAACGTCACCAGGGCTGACAGTTACGGAGTTACATCCATCCTATGCGCTTTGTGTCAGTTAACACATTCGACACTCATCAGCTGTCCTCTAGGCCGGGTGGAGGTCATCTTGATTTAAGGGAGAAGGAAACAGAGGCAAAGAGGGGCAGAGCAAGGTGCCTACCCTCACACCCCCAGTGAGCACAGACATAAGATTTGAACCCCAGTGGTCTAGCTCCAGAGGCTTTTTATTCCCAGTACTGTGAGGCGAGTCCAGGAGCACTGACTACATTTATCTAGTGAAATTTGTGTCAGAGGCAAGCCTTGTGCACCGTGCTCCCACGGCCCCATGGGACTGTGGTCATGGGCACCATTGGTGCGACTGAGCTTGCACCCTTTCCGGCCCTGGTTCCTTGCTCTACAGAAGGAGAACACGAGGCCCGGGAGGGGTGAGGACGGCTCAGAGTCTCCTGGGGGGTCTTCTCGGGGGTGATTCCAGGTCTCCTGCTCTTCCTTCTCTACTGCGTGAGACCGGACCGCTCGGTTTTCATCAGGGGCTGGTGACTTTCAGCTCTAACAGGAGCCATCTGGTGGTCAAGCTGCACATTTCTGCTCTTTTGTGAGGCCTGCTTTAGTGCTGCACATCAGGCTTGGGACTCCAGGGCTCTGAAAACTCTCACTTCCCAATGCCCACAGCACTGGATTCCCTGACCAGTGGGAGAATCTGGAGGGGCTGGGGAGTCCAGACTCGGGATCAGCTCTTTCTGTCACTTATAGGTAAGGTAACCTTGGGCAGGATATTCCGCCCGTCTGTGGAGTGGGGCCAGTCACAGCCACCTCGCTGCGCCACATTGAAGACAGGACAGTGGATGGGAAGCACTTAGCACAGTGCTGGGTGCCAGGGCCACCTGAGAAATGGCAGCCGGCACGCCTTGTCATCTCACCTCAGCACACACCACGGAGGGCATAAGCAGGCTGACAGTGTACAGCCTTGATGTACCCCTGTCCCAATTTGGAACTAGTCTGTTTTTCCATGTGCGGTTCTAACTGTTGCTTCTTGACTTGCATACAGATTTTTCTGGAACCAGGGAAGGTAGTTTGGTATTCCCATCTTAAGAATTTTCCTGAGTTTTTTGTGATCCACACAAAGGCCTTACAGTAATCAATGAAGCAGAAGTGTGTGTTTTTCTCGAATTCTCTTGCTTTCTGTATGATCCATCACGTGTTGGTGATTTTTTTTTAATTCCTGAGTTCTCTTGGCTTGATAATGCAAGGGGCACATCACCCTCACACCCCAGTGAGCACAGACATAAGATTTGAACCCCAGTGGTCTAGCTCCAGAGGCTTTTTATTCCCAGTACTGTGAGGCGAGTCCAGGAGCACTGACTACATTTATCTAGTGAAATTTGTGTCAGAGGCAAGCCTTGTGCACCGTGCTCCCACGGCCCCATGGGACTGTGGTCATGGGCACCATTGGTGCGACTGAGCTTGCACCCTTTCCGGCCCTGGTTCCTTGCTCTACAGAAGGAGAACACGAGGCCCGGGAGGGGTGAGGACGGCTCAGAGTCTCCTGGGGGGTCTTCTCGGGGGTGATTCCAGGTCTCCTGCTCTTCCTTCTCTACTGCGTGAGACCGGACCGCTCGGTTTTCATCAGGGGCTGGTGACTTTCAGCTCTAACAGGAGCCATCTGGTGGTCAAGCTGCACATTTCTGCTCTTTTGTGAGGCCTGCTTTAGTGCTGCACATCAGGCTTGGGACTCCAGGGCTCTGAAAACTCTCACTTCCCAATGCCCACAGCACTGGATTCCCTGACCAGTGGGAGAATCTGGAGGGGCTGGGGAGTCCAGACTCGGGATCAGCTCTTTCTGTCACTTATAGGTAAGGTAACCTTGGGCAGGATATTCCGCCCGTCTGTGGAGTGGGGCCAGTCACAGCCACCTCGCTGCGCCACATTGAAGACAGGACAGTGGATGGGAAGCACTTAGCACAGTGCTGGGTGCCAGGGCCACCTGAGAAATGGCAGCCGGCACGCCTTGTCATCTCACCTCAGCACACACCACGGAGGGCATAAGCAGGCTGACAGTGTACAGCCTTGATGTACCCCTGTCCCAATTTGGAACTAGTCTGTTTTTCCATGTGCGGTTCTAACTGTTGCTTCTTGACTTGCATACAGATTTTTCTGGAACCAGGGAAGGTAGTTTGGTATTCCCATCTTAAGAATTTTCCTGAGTTTTTTGTGATCCACACAAAGGCCTTACAGTAATCAATGAAGCAGAAGTGTGTGTTTTTCTCGAATTCTCTTGCTTTCTGTATGATCCATCACGTGTTGGTGATTTGGTCTCTGGTTCCTCTGCCTTCTCTGAATCCAGCTCGAACATCTGGAAGTTCCTGCCTAACTTGAAGGACTTTGAGCATAATCTTGCTAACATGTGAAATGAGTTCAATTATATGGTAATTTGTACATTCTTTGGCATTGACCTTCTTTGGGATTGGAATGAAAACTAGCATGTTCCTGTCCTGGGGCCACTGCTGAATTTTCCAGATTTGCGGGCATATTGAGTGCAGCACTTTAACAGCATCATCTTTTAAGATATGAAATAGCTCAGCTGGAATTCTATCACCTCCACTAGTTTTGTTTGTAGTAAGGCTTCCTAAGGCCCATTTGACTTTCCATTCCAGGGTATCAGATTCTAGGTGAGTGACCACATCATTTTGGTTATTCAGGTCATGAAAACCTTTGTCGTACAGTTCTGTATATCCTTGCCACCTCTTCTGTTTCTATTAGGTTCTAGCCATTTCTGTCCTTTATTGTGCCCATCTTTGCATGAAATGTTCCCTCAGTGTCTCCAGTTTTCTTGAAGAGAGCTCTAGTCTTTTCTATTCTGTTGTTCTCCTCTGTTTCTTTGCATTGTTCACGTAAGAAGGCTTTCTTACCTCTCCTTGCCATTTTCTGGAACTCTGCATTCAATTGGGTATATCTTTCTCTTTCTCCTTTGCCTTTCACTTCTTTTCTTTTCACAACTATTTGTAAGGACCCCTCAGATAACCACTTTGGCTTCTGCATTTCTGTTTCTTGGGAATGTTTTGGTCACCACGTCCTGTACAATGTTACGAACCTCCGTCCATAGTTCTTCAGGCACTCTGTCTACCAGATCTAATCCCGTGAATCTATTTGTCACCTCCACTGTGTAATCATAAGGGGTTTGGTTTAGGTCATACCTGAATGGCCTAGTGCCTTATCATATGTAATTCTCACAGGTACCCTGTGAAGTGGGTACATTGTTTTCAGGTGAGGAATTGAGGCTCCAAAAGTGACATGGCTATCTAGACTGACACAGCTAATAAGTCAGAGCCAGGACCCTTTTAAAATTTTACCAATGAGATGTGTTTTTCTCGAATTCTCTTGCTTTCTGTATGATCCATCACGTGTTGGCGATTTGGTCTCTGGTTCCTCTGCCTTCTCTGAATCCAGCTCGAACATCTGGAAGTTCCTGCCTAACTTGAAGGACTTTGAGCATAATCTTGCTAACATGTGAAATGAGTTCAATTATATGGTAATTTGTACATTCTTTGGCATTGACCTTCTTTGGGATTGGAATGAAAACTAGCATGTTCCTGTCCTGGGGCCACTGCTGAATTTTCCAGATTTGCGGGCATATTGAGTGCAGCACTTTAACAGCATCATCTTTTAAGATATGAAATAGCTCAGCTGGAATTCTATCACCTCCACTAGTTTTGTTTGTAGTAAGGCTTCCTAAGGCCCATTTGACTTTCCATTCCAGGGTATCAGATTCTAGGTGAGTGACCACATCATTTTGGTTATTCAGGTCATGAAAACCTTTGTCGTACAGTTCTGTATATCCTTGCCACCTCTTCTGTTTCTATTAGGTTCTAGCCATTTCTGTCCTTTATTGTGCCCATCTTTGCATGAAATGTTCCCTCAGTGTCTCCAGTTTTCTTGAAGAGAGCTCTAGTCTTTTCTATTCTGTTGTTCTCCTCTGTTTCTTTGCATTGTTCACGTAAGAAGGCTTTCTTACCTCTCCTTGCCATTTTCTGGAACTCTGCATTCAATTGGGTATATCTTTCTCTTTCTCCTTTGCCTTTCACTTCTTTTCTTTTCACAACTATTTGTAAGGACCCCTCAGATAACCACTTTGGCTTCTGCATTTCTGTTTCTTGGGAATGTTTTGGTCACCACGTCCTGTACAATGTTACGAACCTCCGTCCATAGTTCTTCAGGCACTCTGTCTACCAGATCTAATCCCGTGAATCTATTTGTCACCTCCACTGTGTAATCATAAGGGGTTTGGTTTAGGTCATACCTGAATGGCCTAGTGCCTTATCATATGTAATTCTCACAGGTACCCTGTGAAGTGGGTACATTGTTTTCAGGTGAGGAATTGAGGCTCCAAAAGTGACATGGCTATCTAGACTGACACAGCTAATAAGTCAGAGCCAGGATTTGGCCTCCATGTTCAGCTCTTCTAACCCACCTGTCGGAGCAAATTGACCAACGAATGTGAGACTGCGGCCCTGAGAAAGTAGCACCTTGAGAGTCCTGGGGTTCCCAAGGTCATGCAGCCATTTACTCTCTCAGCCGGTACTAGGCCTCCCCATTCTCAGATCAGGGCTCTTCTTCTGCCTGATGACCCCACGGGAAGACTTGAGGGCTCCTGTGTGGGTCCTCAGGCTGAAGAACTGTAGAAATTCCCCTCCCTTGGGGCAGGGCCCATGGTGGGGAGTCAGTCTCTGCCATGCTTGGGCTCACTGTCCATTCCCTTCCCCAGACGGTTGCTATCACTGCAGGCTGGGGTGGACAGTCGGTGGCCTGGCTTTCTCCCTTCCTTGTTCGCTGTGTCCCGGCTGGGCAGCTGCCTGCCTGCCAGCGCTTGGCAGTCAGCTTGGGATCGGTCGGGGCTTTGAAATGGGATCCCCCAGTGCCTGTGGTCCAGTGTGGCCTCCCAGGCCACAGCAGGTGACCGACAGGGCCTGTAGTGTCGCTGGCCCCCTGCTGCCTTTGTGCCCAGTGCTGGCTTAGTGGTTCTAGGGAGCCTGGGACTTGGGGACAGGCCTTTCAGTTGGGCAGCTCAACACCAGAGGGTAGCTCAGGACAGAGTGGGGAGTTGGCAGGTGTTTCTGGTGTGTGGCGAGTCATGTGCGGGCCCCTTATCTTCGTGGAAATAACAAAAAAGCACTTCTTCATGGCGGTTATTAGTTATTACTAAAAGGCCCCCTGGGCACAAGGCTCAGCCCTCAGCGAGCGTCCTGGCACTGCGTTCCTGTGGCTGGCTCTCAGGGCAGCCCAGTACACACCCTGCCTCCCTCTGCAGCCTCATTTGGTGCCCTTTGCCCGCTCTTGCTTTGTCCCACCCCACCCATTCTTTACAGGTAGCCGGGTGGATCTTTTTAAAATGCAGATTGGAACGTGTCTTCCCTCTGTTCAGAACCCTGTGGTGGAGTCTCTGACGGCTTCCCACGCAGATTGGACCCCCGTTGTCATCTCCTCTTCTCTGTCACTCTGGCTATCTAGACTGACACAGCTAATAAGTCAGAGCCAGGATTTGGCCTCCATGTTCAGCTCTTCTAACCCACCTGTCGGAGCAAATTGACCAACGAATGTGAGACTGCGGCCCTGAGAAAGTAGCACCTTGAGAGTCCTGGGGTTCCCAAGGTCATGCAGCCATTTACTCTCTCAGCCGGTACTAGGCCTCCCCATTCTCAGATCAGGGCTCTTCCTCTGCCTGATGACCCCACGGGAAGACTTGAGGGCTCCTGTGTGGGTCCTCAGGCTGAAGAACTGTAGAAATTCCCCTCCCTTGGGGCAGGGCCCATGGTGGGGAGTCAGTCTCTGCCATGCTTGGGCTCACTGTCCATTCCCTTCCCCAGACGGTTGCTATCACTGCAGGCTGGGGTGGACAGTCGGTGGCCTGGCTTTCTCCCTTCCTTGTTCGCTGTGTCCCGGCTGGGCAGCTGCCTGCCTGCCAGCGCTTGGCAGTCAGCTTGGGATCGGTCGGGGCTTTGAAATGGGATCCCCCAGTGCCTGTGGTCCAGTGTGGCCTCCCAGGCCACAGCAGGTGACCGACAGGGCCTGTAGTGTCGCTGGCCCCCTGCTGCCTTTGTGCCCAGTGCTGGCTTAGTGGTTCTAGGGAGCCTGGGACTTGGGGACAGGCCTTTCAGTTGGGCAGCTCAACACCAGAGGGTAGCTCAGGACAGAGTGGGGAGTTGGCAGGTGTTTCTGGTGTGTGGCGAGTCATGTGCGGGCCCCTTATCTTCGTGGAAATAACAAAAAAGCACTTCTTCATGGCGGTTATTAGTTATTACTAAAAGGCCCCCTGGGCACAAGGCTCAGCCCTCAGCGAGCGTCCTGGCACTGCGTTCCTGTGGCTGGCTCTCAGGGCAGCCCAGTACACACCCTGCCTCCCTCTGCAGCCTCATTTGGTGCCCTTTGCCCACTCTTGCTTTGTCCCACCCCACCCATTCTTTACAGGTAGCCGGGTGGATCTTTTTAAAATGCAGATTGGAACGTGTCTTCCCTCTGTTCAGAACCCTGTGGTGGAGTCTCTGACGGCTTCCCACCGCTCCTTCCAGCCTGCAGGGTCCTGCGGGTCCAGCCCCAGCTGACCTTTCGGCCTCATCTCCTCTTCTCCCCCTTGATCACTCTGCTGGCCTCTCCATGTCCCTCGACTGTGCTGTACTCTCTCCAGCCTCAGCCCCTTTGCACTTGCTGTTCTTTGAACCTTGCTCCCGCTTCTGCCCTAGTTGGTACTTCCTCGTTCTTTAAATCTTAGTTCAGAAGTCTCTTTCTCAGGAAGCCTCTCTCGAGCCCTGACTATGCCCAGTTACCTCCTCTTCTAGAGCTATGAACCTCCTCTGTGTAGTGGTGCCACATTGAAGTTTTGTGTACATTTCTGCTGTTTTGATTTCTCTCTTCTTGCCTTTTCAGTTCATAAGAGCAGGAGCTCTGAAAATGTCTTTTTTCTCACCGCATCCCTGTTACTTAACACAGTACCTGAAACAGTGAATAACTGTGGGATAAACAAATGAAACCTGTAATGAGCAGCTGTGTAATATTCGGGATCTGTCTGCTGTCCCTTCTTTTAAAGAATTCAGTTACTTATCAAACATGCGTTGGTTCTCACTGAGTGCCAAGCCTGTGCTGACACCAGGGATCCAAAGTGGCCATGACATTGTCCCTGCCCTTGAGAGGGTGTGGACTGGCGGAGAGACTGAACAGATAGCCCTAGCCGAGCTGAGAAGTGCTGTGGCTGAGGCTTTCCTGTGGTCCCAGGGAGGCCAGTGGCGAGGAAGGTAGAAGCCTTGGGTTTTGAAGGGTGAGCAGGAGTTGGAGGCCAAGAAGACTGACAGGAGCTGGCACAGGGACAAGGACAGACTGTGCTGCATCCAGAGGCAGGGTGCTGGGAGGCTGAGGGAGAGGGAGTGGGGCTGGGAGTCTAGGGAAGAGGAAAAGGTGTTGTGGGTGCTGTCTGCAGGTCCCCGGAGGAGAGGGCGGCACAGGGGGCTCGACTCCTGTGGGGTGTGGCCTCAGGAGTGCTGGGCGAATCTGGGGGTTGGAGCACTGTGGGGTGGAGAGTCTGCTCCTGCACCCCCAACAGACTCCTCTTTGATCTCTTCTCCATGGGCACCTGCCCAGGATTTCTTCTGAGGAGAAGACTGTGTGGCAAAAGCCAAGTTGGAAACACCAGACAGGGGAGCCTGGTGGTCAGGCGTGTGGGCGCTGGGTCAGCCATCTGCCTGTGCGGCAGGGCTCGTCCTGAGCACTGTGTGACCTGGGCCAGCACCGCGCTCAGAGCCTCGCTGTTCTCGCCTGTGAAGGATGGTGACAGAGGAGCCGCCCTACTGGGGCTGGCGTGCGGACTGAACAAGCGGTGCTGATGCCGCCGGCCCTGCTCTGAGGACTTGGCCAGAGTGGGCGCTCTTCCTCCTCCCCAGTTTAGGCCGTTCGCTGGGGAGTTACATATGAACCTCCTCTTGCTATGAACCTCCTCTGTGTAGTGGTGCCACATTGAAGTTTTGTGTACATTTCTGCTGTTTTGATTTCTCTCTTCTTGCCTTTTCAGTTCATAAGAGCAGGAGCTCTGAAAATGTCTTTTTTCTCACCGCATCCCTGTTACTTAACACAGTACCTGAAACAGTGAATAACTGTGGGATAAACAAATGAAACCTGTAATGAGCAGCTGTGTAATATTCGGGATCTGTCTGCTGTCCCTTCTTTTAAAGAATTCAGTTACTTATCAAACATGCGTTGGTTCTCACTGAGTGCCAAGCCTGTGCTGACACCAGGGATCCAAAGTGGCCATGACATTGTCCCTGCCCTTGAGAGGGTGTGGACTGGCGGAGAGACTGAACAGATAGTCCTAGCCGAGCTGAGAAGTGCTGTGACTGAGGCTTTCCTGTGGTCCCAGGGAGGCCAGTGGCGAGGAAGGTAGAAGCCTTGGGTTTTGAAGGGTGAGCAGGAGTTGGAGGCCAAGAAGACTGACAGGAGCTGGCACAGGGACAAGGACAGACTGTGCTGCATCCAGAGGCAGGGTGCTGGGAGGCTGAGGGAGAGGGAGTGGGGCTGGGAGTCTAGGGAAGAGGAAAAGGTGTTGTGGGTGCTGTCTGCAGGTCCCCGGAGGAGAGGGCGGCACAGGGGGCTCGACTCCTGTGGGGTGTGGCCTCAGGAGTGCTGGGCGAATCTGGGGGTTGGAGCACTGTGGGGTGGAGAGTCTGCTCCTGCACCCCCAACAGACTCCTCTTTGATCTCTTCTCCATGGGCACCTGCCCAGGATTTCTTCTGAGGAGAAGACTGTGTGGCAAAAGCCAAGTTGGAAACACCAGACAGGGGAGCCTGGTGGTCAGGCGTGTGGGCGCTGGGTCAGCCATCTGCCTGTGCGGCAGGGCTCGTCCTGAGCACTGTGTGACCTGGGCCAGCACCGCGCTCAGAGCCTCGCTGTTCTCGCCTGTGAAGGATGGTGACAGAGGAGCCGCCCTACTGGGGCTGGCGTGCGGACTGAACAAGCGGTGCTGATGCCGCCGGCCCTGCTCTGAGGACTTGGCCAGAGTGGGCGCTCTTCCTCCTCCACCGCCCCTTGAGGGGTTTACCGTTCTTGGCCACGTTACAGCAGGGGAAACTGAGGCGGGGGGAGGGTTACATAACTTGCCCAGGGCCAGGTAGTCTGGTGGCAGAATCCATGCACTCCACCAGCTTCCCCGTGTGTGATTCTGGACAAGTCCCCTGGCCTTTCTGGCCCCGGTCTCCTTGTCTGTGTAATGGGCATGCCTCCGTCGTGGGGTCGTGGGCTCCCCTTCGTGTGAAGGCTGAGCCTGGGTCCTGGCTTTGGGAAGCCCGTCCTGCGTGTTAGCTGGGTAATACTGGGGCGCACAGAGCAGGGTGTGCACGGCTTGGGAGTGTGATGAGGCCTCTGGGAATGTAAGTACTGTCGAAATTACTGTTCACAGTCCACTTCCGAGGTCCCATGGTCCCGGGGCTGTGGATCTGATGTCTTTCTTCCCCCGCACTTCCCCGCTGCAGGCCAACGAGAACAGCCTGCTGAGTGCGCAGCTCAAGGGTTTCCCGCTGTTCCTGCACTCGAACCTGGGCCTGAAGGACTGCAGCATCAACCCCAAGTCCCCGCTGCTGTACGTGACCCGGCCCAGCGAGGTGGAGAAGGGCGTGCTGCCCGGTGAGGACTGGACCGTGTTCCAGTCGAACCACTCCACCTACGAGCCGGTGCTGCTGGCCAAGACACGCTCGTCCGAGTCCATCCCGCACCTCGGCGCGGACGCCGGCCTGCACGCCGCGCTGCACGCCACGGTGGTCCAGGACCTGGGCCTCCACGACGGCATCCAGCGCGTGCTGTTTGGCAACAACCTCAACTTCTGGCTGCACAAGCTCGTCTTCGTTGACGCCGTGGCCTTCCTCACGGGCAAGCGCCTCTCGCTGCCCCTGGACCGCTACATCCTGGTGGACATCGATGACATCTTCGTGGGCAAGGAAGGCACACGCATGAAGGTGGAGGACGTAAAGGTAGGGCCAGGGGCACTGGGCGGGGCAGGCTGCGCGTCCTTCCATCCCTGCTGGCCGCCCCTCTCCTGTGCTGTCCGTCCCCTTCTGTGGCCACTTGGTTCTCTTCTTGGCAGCAGGTGTCCTTTAAGATGATTTGAAGTATCGGGTACAGAGGAATTTGGGCATCTGGATGTATGGGGCTCGGGAACGTAACTACTGAGAGATGGAAGCTGTTCTGAGTTGTTTACCTTACTCTTTATCCAGACGTGATTTTTTAACTCTCAAAAACATTTCTGTCAGTACCAAAGCTCCTCCAAAACTCATAAAACAACTAGAGCTTGTTGTACACAGGCATACTTTAACTGAAGTCTGTACAGATGGTGGAAGGTGTGTGTTTAGTTCACAAAATGTTTACCAAACCTAACTAACTGTATGAAGGGCATTTTCAGGCCATGAAGTGTTACGCGTGTATCACTGTAAGAGAGACACCTGCAGGTCACGACCATTAAGCATCCTGTAAAAGACAGCAGCCGGCTACTCTCTGTTCTCCTCAGGGTTATACGCAAAGGGAAGGCCATCACTTGCGTAAATGAGGAAATAGTATCAGATGCCATAAATAGAGGGCAACCATGACAATAGATCCAGTGAAAACAAAACAGCGGATTACATTCTAGCAAAGCACTGCTGCCCACTGACCGCCTGTCCTCTCTTATGCGAGATTAGTGCGATTTAGAAATGTATTATCACCAGACCAAGACTTTTTTTTGATGTTAGGAGAAGGATTGAAAGAGACTTTAGAGGAATGCTTTCCTCCCATGGGTGCTGTGTTGGGCTTGGCTGCAGCGTCTAGAAGGGCTGTGGAGGGGTGGGTGGCAGGGTGGCGGGGTAGCGTGCTGACCTTTCTTTGGTTGGGAGTGAACGCTCTGCAGCTCCTTGCACCTCCAGAGGAGAAGTGCGGAGCAGAGGCTGCTGGGGAGCAGGGAGTGTCGGGGGAATCAAGACCTGGCTTCAGGTCCCAGTCTGCCCCTGACGGGGGCACCCCTTCCCTTGTCTGAGCCTCCACGGTGAAATGACAAGATGGGGGGCAGGTGGGAGGGGCCTGGATGGCTGGGCTGAGGTGTGTGTGCAGAGGCCAAGCCCTGAGCCCTCTAGCCCCATCTGGGACAGGCCAGCATTTTGTTGCTTTTTAAATGTGTTTGCTTCTGAGATTTCACCTCCTCAAGGGCTCCTCTGTTGAAAGACAGTTTTGCAGTGACTCCCGTTGAGCCTTCCAGCTGAGACTTCATACCGTGCCATGACTCTTAGCCAAGTAGATTACTCTGGTTTCCACCTAGGACAGACTTCTGGTGGCATAGCCTTGCTGTCTCTGTATTCTAGGTCTTTGCTGCCTGACCAGGTTGAGTCCTTGAGAGGTCCGGGGTTGACTCCAGGGGAAAATCAGGCCACCAGGCTCACTGTGTCTCCCATGAACCCTGGGCCCTCTTGGTTCTTATTTTCTCCATTTCTAGAGTGAGAGGAATGCTAGCAGCTGGAAGCTGATCCTGTAGAAGAGTAGCAACAGAGACGCCCTCTTCCACGCATTCTTATGCACTCAACTCAGGGCAGACTGCAGAGTGCTCCACCAGCACCCCTCCCCTCCCCGCTCCATTTGCCTTAAACATCCTTTTGAGTAAGAAAAAACAGTGTTTGTTTTTTTATTTCCCTTCAATCCCAAGCACTGGCTACAACTGAGCTTTTCTTTCAGAGACATGAATGTTGCCTCATTAAATAATACCAACAGCATCTTTTGTTCAAGGCTTGGCGAGCACCAGGCTCTGTGCTCAGCCCTTTCTGTGTGCTGCCTCATCTGATCCTCACAGCAGCTTTGTGAGGTGGGTATTGTGTTAAATACCATTTTAAGACTCAGAGTGGTGAAGTGACTGTTCCAAGGCCACACAGCTGGAACATGGATGTCCAGGAGGCTGTGCATGGCCCAAGGAGGGCCAAGACTTTTTGTTTGCGGTGTTCTGATAGCAGGCTCTTCTCCCAGGCTTCCTTTTATGCCGGGTAGGGACTCTCGTCCCCACTTGTTTTTTAGGGGATTCCCTGGCTTCAGGTCCCAGTTCTGCCCTGACGGGGGGCACCCCTTCCCTTGCCCTGAGCCTCCACGGTGAAATGACAAGATGGGGGGCAGGTGGGAGGGGCCTGGATGGCTGGGCTGAGGTGTGTGTGCAGAGGCCAAGCCCTGAGCCCTCTAGCCCCATCTGGGACAGGCCAGCATTTTGTTGCTTTTTAAATGTGTTTGCTTCTGAGATTTCACCTCCTCAAGGGCTCCTCTGTTGAAAGACAGTTTTGCAGTGACTCCCGTTGAGCCTTCCAGCTGAGACTTCATACCGTGCCATGACTCTTAGCCAAGTAGATTACTCTGGTTTCCACCTAGGACAGACTTCTGGTGGCATAGCCTTGCTGTCTCTGTATTCTAGGTCTTTGCTGCCTGACCAGGTTGAGTCCTTGAGAGGTCCGGGGTTGACTCCAGGGGAAAATCAGGCCACCAGGCTCACTGTGTCTCCCATGAACCCTGGGCCCTCTTGGTTCTTATTTTCTCCATTTCTAGAGTGAGAGGAATGCTAGCAGCTGGAAGCTGATCCTGTAGAAGAGTAGCAACAGAGACGCCCTCTTCCACGCATTCTTATGCACTCAACTCAGGGCAGACTGCAGAGTGCTCCACCAGCACCCCCCTCCCCCCTCCCCCGCTCCATTTGCCTTAAACATCCTTTTGAGTAAGAAAAAACAGTGTTTGTTTTTTTATTTCCCTTCAATCCCAAGCACTGGCTACAACTGAGCTTTTCTTTCAGAGACATGAATGTTGCCTCATTAAATAATACCAACAGCATCTTTTGTTCAAGGCTTGGCGAGCACCAGGCTCTGTGCTCAGCCCTTTCTGTGTGCTGCCTCATCTGATCCTCACAGCAGCTTTGTGAGGTGGGTATTGTGTTAAATACCATTTTAAGACTCAGAGTGGTGAAGTGACTGTTCCAAGGCCACACAGCTGGAACATGGATGTCCAGGAGGCTGTGCATGGCCCAAGGAGGGCCAAGACTTTTTGTTTGCGGTGTTCTGATAGCAGGCTCTTCTCCCAGGCTTCCTAGCAGCCTTGTGAGTGATGCCGGGTAGGGACTCTGCGTCCCCACTCCAGAGACAGCTGTATCTTTGTTTCACAGGTGTCAGCATCCCTGCCTTGAAAGACAGAACCCTGGGTGGGCCATGTGTGCAAACATTGCATTGCTGGGTCCAGAGCACGTCTTTGGAAAAGTTGCACCCCTTTGACCTCAGCCTTGTAGTCATCAGTGACGGGAAATCCCTCTCATCTGACAGATGAAGACGTGAGGCTCACAGTGGCAGTGCCCACAGACATGACACAGCCACAATTTTTCATCATTTACCAAAATGCCAGGCTGTTTTACATGCAGTGTATCATTCAGAGCCCCATGAAAGAGCTCTTATTATCCCCATTTCACACTTGGGGAAACTGAGGCCTGGAGAAGTTGCTAACTTTTTCAGGGATACAGCAGAACCAGGCTTGGGTCTAGGCCTTGTCTTGCCGCAGGCCTGGTGGAGGTGGTGGTGTAGGCTGACCTTGTGGGTGTGAGGCCTGCACAGTGACAGGGCCCATGCTCGGAAGACGCTCACACAAGGTAAACCTCTGCCATTGCCTTCCAACAGTTTTAACAGTTTTTGTGCAGGCATCCTTGTTTTTATTTTTCTCTGGGCCCTACAGCCTATGGGACTGGTTCTACAGGAGCTGGACCCATGTGGGCCCTCATGGGAGGAAGAGGGAGCTCCTGGCTTCTTCTCACCACCCTCTCTCCATTCTGTCTGCCCTAGGCCCTGTTTGATACGCAGAACGAGCTACGGACACACATCCCAAACTTCACCTTCAACCTGGGCTACTCAGGGAAATTCTTCCACACAGGTGAGTGGGCCCTCAACAGCCAGACCCTCAGAGCGCAGTGCCATGGGGCCAGCGGGAGGGCAGATGGGCCCACTGAGGGTCACATTTGATCCCTCTGGCCTCTCCCAGAACCAGACAGCCCGCAGAGCAGTCACAGCCCCGGGGTGTCTGGGGCAGCGGTGACGTGACGGTAGCCCTGCTGTCCGGCCTCAGCGCCAGGCTCTGCTCTCCTGGGGAGGGCATCTTCTCCCTCTTGTTTCTCACTTCCATATCACCCAGGAATATTCTTTTTAATACTTCTGCCTTACACAGAGGCATTGGTTGATCTTAAAGACATTACAGAAATAATACAGCAGAGGAAGTGAGAAGGCACTATAATTGTGCCCACCCCAGAGAAGAGGACTGTCAGGAGTCTATTTTCTTTCTTTTGTTTTTTAAAAATTTCTGGTGTACAGTTGATATACAGTGTTGTATTGGTTTCAGGTGTACAGCGAAATGATTTTGTTATACGTGTTCTGTTCTGTTTTGGATTCTTTCCTCACGTAGGTTAGCACAGAACACTGAGTAGAGCTCCCAGTCTCTGCGGGAGGATCCTCGTTGGCTGCCTGTCTTATTTATGGTAGTGTGTATATGTTAATCCCCAGGTCCTGATTTATCCTTCCCCCGACATGTTTCCCCTTTGGTGACCATAAGTTTGTTTTCAGTATCTGTAATTCTGTTTCTGTTTTGTGAAGAAGTTCACTTGTGTCATTTTAAAAAATTAGGTTCCACTTTTGAGTGATGCCATATGATATTTGACTTTGGCTTATTCAGTGTGATAATCTTTAGCAACCATGTTGCTGCAGATGGCATTACTTCGTTCTTTTTAATGGCAGAGTACTACTCCATTATTTATATGTACCTCTTCTTTATCCATTGCTCTGCTGAGGGACATTTAGGTGGCTTCTTTATCTTGGGTATTGTAAATAGTGCTGCAGTGAACACTGGGATGCATGTATCTCTTCAAATTATGGTTTTCTTTGGATAAATGCCCAGGACTGGGATTGCTGGATCATATGGTTGCTCTATTTTTAGTTTTTTAGGGAACCATCATGCTGTTCTCCATAGTGGCTATGCCAGTTTACATTCCTACCAACAGTGTAGGAGGGTTCCCTTTTCTCCACATCCTCTCCAGCATTTATTGTTTGCATTTTTTTTTAATTTTCTAATTGGAGGATAATTGCTTTACATGTGGTGATCTCTGCCATACATCAGCGTGAATCAGTCATAATTATATCCCTTCCCTCTTAAGGCTTCCTCCCCCACCCTGACCCATTCCACCCCTCTAGACTATCACAGAGCACCAGGCTGGGCTTCCTGTGTATTGTTTGCATATATACATATTTTTTAAATGGTGGTTTACTTTTTAAAATTTTTTATTTATTTATTTTTGGCTATTCTGGGTTTTCACTGCTACCACAGGCTCTTCTCTAGTCGCAGGGAATGGAGGCTACTTGCTGGTTGAGGTGAGCAGACGTCTTGTGGTGGTGACTTTTACTGTTGTGGAACTCAGACTCTAGGGCACATGGGCTTCAGTAGTTGCTGCACATGGGTTCAATAGCTGCGGCTCCAAGGCCCTAGCACACAGGCTCAGTAGTTGTGGCTCACGGGCTTAATTGCTCCACAGCATGTGGGATCTTCCCAGATCAGAGATCGAACTCATGTCTCCTGTGTTGGAAGGTGAACTCTTTACCACTGAGCTACCAGGGAAGGCCCTGTTGGCATATTTTCTGGTGATGGTCATTCTGACTGGTGTGAAGTGATACCTCATTGTAACCTTGATTTGCATTTTCCTAATCATTAATGATGTTGAGCATCTTTTCAGGTGCTTCTTGGCCATCTGTATGTCTTCTCTGGAGAAATATCTGGTCTTCTGCTTAATTTTTTTTTTTTTTAATTTTTTTTGGGGGGACAGGTTGGGGAGGGAGTTGGGGTGGGCGGGCCACTTCTATTGGTCTTTCATTTATCCATTTTCATCCATCTTTGTTCTTTGGCCCATGTGGACCTCCCATCGCAGTGGCCTCTGTTGTCGCAGAGCACCGGCTCTGGGCGCATGTGCTCCAGAGCTCCAGCTCGGTAATTGGGCACATCGGTCCAGCTGCTCTGCGGCACGTGGGATCTTCCCAGGCCAGGGATCAAACCGGCGCCCCTTGCACTGCAAGGCGGTGTCCTTACCCACTGGACCACCAGGGAAGCCGTCTGCTTAATTTTTTTTTTTTTTAAAGATTTATTTATTTATTTATTTTGGGCGGGGGTCGGGTTGGGGAAGGAGAGGAGCGGGCGGGCCACTTCTATTGGTCTTTCATTTTTCATCCGTCCTTGTTCCTTGGCTCCTGTGGGCCTCCCATCGCGGTGGCGTCTGTTGTCGCAGAGCGCCGGCTCTGGGCACATGCACTCCAGAGCTCTGGCTCGGTGATTGGACACATCAGTCCAGCCGCTCCGCGGCACGTGGGATCTTCCCAGGCCAGGGATTGAACCGGCGCCCCTTGCACTGCAAGGCGGTGTCCTTACCCACTGGACCACCATGGGAAGCCCTCTGCTTAATTTTTGATTGGGTTGTTTGTCTTGTTGACATAGAGCTTCATGAACAGTTTTGTTGTATGTTTTGGAGATTAATCCCTTGTCAGTCACTTTGTTTGCAAATATTTTCTCCCATTCTGTGGACTCTCTTTTTGTTTATGTTTATGGCTTCCTTTGCTGTGAAGAAGCTTTTGAGTCCCTTTTGTTTATTTTTATTTTCATTACTCTGGGAGATGGATTCAAAAAGATCTTTTTTTTTTTTTGCAGCGGAGAGGGGATGGGGAGGGAGGGGGGTGGGCGGGCCACTTCCGTTGGTCTTTCATTTGTCTCTTTTCATCTATCTTTGTTCTTTGGCTCTTGTGGACCTCTCATCGCGGTGGCCTCTGTTGTCGCAGAGCGCCAGCTCTGGGCACATGCACTCCAGAGCTCCGGCTCAGTAATTGGACACATCAGTCCAGCCGCTCCGCAGCACGTGGGATCTTCCCAGGCCAGGGATCGAACTGGTGCCCCTTGTACTGCAAGGCAGTGTCCTTACCCACTGGACCACCAGGGAAGCCCTCAAAAAGATCTTGCTGAGATTTATGTCAGAGTCTTTCCTCTAAGAGTTTTATAGTGTCTGGCCTTACATTTAGTACTCTGATCCATTTTTAGTTTATTTTTATGTATAGTGTTAGAGACGATTCTGATTTCACTCTTTCACATGTAGCTGTCCAGTTTTCCTAGCAGTGCTTATTGAAGAGACTGTCTTTTCTCTGTTGTGTAGTCTTGCCTCCTCTTTTAGAGATTAATTGGCCATTAAGTGTGTGGTTGTACTTCTGAACTTTCTGTCCTGTTCCATTGATCTATATTTCTCTTTTTGCATCATTTTTGCATTCTGTTTTTGATGACTATAGCTTTATAGTATAGTCTAAAGTTAGGGAGCCTGATTTCTTTGACTATTCAGTCTTCTGTATTTCCATACAAATTAAAAAAACATTTTGTTCAAATTCTGTGAAAAATGCTATTGGTAATTTGATAGGGATTGCATTGAATCTGTAGATTGTCTTGGGTAGTATAGTCATTTTGACAGTATTGATTCTTCCAGTTCAAGAACATGGTTTATCTCTCCATCTGTTTGTGTCATCTTCGATTTCTTTCATCAGCGTCTTAAGGTTTTCATAGTACAGATCTTGTCTCCTTGTGTAGGTTTATGGCTAGGTATTTTATTCTCTTTTGATATGATGAAAAATAAGATTGTTTCTTTAATTTCTCTTTCTTACTTTTAATAAAAGAGACCTTTACTATGTTAGTGTGCAGGAAACCAAGAAATTTCTTTGTGTCAATTTTGCATCCTGCAAATTCACTGAATTCATTGATGAGCTCTACTTTACTAGTACCATCTCTGAGATTTTCTATGTAAAAAAATCCATCTGCAAATAGTGGCAGCTTTACTTCTTCTTTTCCAATTTGGATTCGTTTAATTTCTTTCTCTTTACTGATTACCATGGCTAGGACTTCCAAAACTATGTTGAATAAAAGTGGTGGCAGAGGACATCCTCCTCGCCTTGTTTCTGATCTTTCAGGGAATGCTTTCAGCTTCCACCTTTGAGAATGATGTTAGTTGTGGGCTTATCATATAGGGCCTTTATTATGTTGAGGTCAGTTCTCTCTAAGCCTATTTTCTGGAGAGTCTTTATCAAAAATGAGTCTTGGATTTTGTTAGAAGCTTTTACTGCAGCAATTGAGATGATCATATGGTTTTATTCTGCGGTTCGTTAATGTGGTGTATCACATTGATTTGTGGATATTTCACTCTTTCACATGTAGCTGTCCAGTTTTCCTAGCAGTGCTTATTGAAGAGACTGTCTTTTCTCTGTTGTGTAGTCTTGCCTCCTCTTTTAGAGATTAATTGGCCATTAAGTGTGTGGTTGTACTTCTGAACTTTCTGTCCTGTTCCATTGATCTATATTTCTCTTTTTGCATCATTTTTGCATTCTGTTTTTGATGACTATAGCTTTATAGTATAGTCTAAAGTTAGGGAGCCTGATTTCTTTGACTATTCAGTCTTCTGTATTTCCATACAAATTAAAAAACATTTTGTTCAAATTCTGTGAAAAATGCTATTGGTAATTTGATAGGGATTGCATTGAATCTGTAGATTGTCTTGGGTAGTATAGTCATTTTGACAGTATTGATTCTTCCAGTTCAAGAACATGGTTTATCTCTCCATCTGTTTGTGTCATCTTCGATTTCTTTCATCAGCGTCTTAAGGTTTTCATAGTACAGATCTTGTCTCCTTGTGTAGGTTTATGGCTAGGTATTTTATTCTCTTTTGATATGATGAAAAATAAGATTGTTTCTTTAATTTCTCTTTCTTACTTTTAATAAAAGAGACCTTTACTATGTTAGTGTGCAGGAAACCAAGAAATTTCTTTGTGTCAATTTTGCATCCTGCAAATTCACTGAATTCATTGATGAGCTCTACTTTACTAGTACCATCTCTGAGATTTTCTATGTAAAAAAATCCATCTGCAAATAGTGGCAGCTTTACTTCTTCTTTTCCAATTTGGATTCGTTTAATTTCTTTCTCTTTACTGATTACCATGGCTAGGACTTCCAAAACTATGTTGAATAAAAGTGGTGGCAGAGGACATCCTCCTCGCCTTGTTTCTGATCTTTCAGGGAATGCTTTCAGCTTCCACCTTTGAGAATGATGTTAGTTGTGGGCTTATCATATAGGGCCTTTATTATGTTGAGGTCAGTTCTCTCTAAGCCTATTTTCTGGAGAGTCTTTATCAAAAATGAGTCTTGGATTTTGTTAGAAGCTTTTACTGCAGCAATTGAGATGATCATATGGTTTTTATTCTGCGGTTCGTTAATGTGGTGTATCACATTGATTTGTGGATATTGAAGAAGAATCCTTGCGATATATCCTTGAGATATATCCCACTTGATTATGGTGTATGATCTTTTTAATGTATTGTTGGGTTCAGTTTGCTAGTATTTTATTGAGTATTTTTGTGTCTGTGTTCATCAGTGATATTAACATATAATGTCCTTTTGTGGGTGACATTCATCAGTGATAGTAGCATGTGATCTTTTGTGTGTGTGGTGTCTTTGTCTGGCTTTGGTGTCAGGCTGATGGTGGCCTCATAGAATGAGCTTGGGAGTATTTCTTCCTCTGCAGTTTTTGGGAAAAGTTACAGAAGGATAGGTATTAACTCTTCTCTAAATATTTCATAGAATTTGCCTGTGAAGCCACCTGGTCATGGACTTTTGTTTGTTGGAAGTTTTAAAATCACTGTTTCAATTTCCGTACTTGTGACGGGTCTCTTCATATTTCCTGTTACCTCCTGGCTCAGTCTTAGATGGTTGTATCTTTCTAAGAATTTGTCCATTTCTTCTAGGTTGTCTGTTTTATTGGCATGTAGTTTGTGTGTGTGTGTGTGGTCATCTTCTTGTGATCCTTTGTGTTTCTATGGTGTCATTTTAGCTCCTTTTTCATTTCTCATTTTATTGATTTGCACCCTTCCCCTCTTTTTCCTGATGAATCTGGCTGAAGGTTTATCAATTTTACAGTTCTTTTCAAAGAACTAGCTTTTAGTTTTGTTGATCTTTTCTGTTGTTTTTTTTTTTTTTCTGTCTCTATTTCATTTATTTCTGCTGTGGCCTTTATGATTTATTTTCTTCTACTAACTTTGGGTTTTGTTAGATCTTCTTTCTCTGGTGGCGTTAGATGTAAAGTTAGGTAGTTTATTCGAGATTTTTTGTTTCCTGAGGTAAGACTGTATTTGCTGAGTCCCATAGTTTTTCACTATTGAGTTATAGTTGTCACTAGTCTCTAGGTGTTCTTTGAGTTTAGTAACATATTGTTTAGCCTCCACACCTGAGTGTGGGCTTATCATATAGGGCCTTTATTATGTTGAGGTCAGTTCTCTCTAAGCCTATTTTCTGGAGAGTCTTTATCAAAAATGAGTCTTGGATTTTGTTAGAAGCTTTTACTGCAGCAATTGAGATGATCATATGGTTTTTATTCTGCGGTTCGTTAATGTGGTGTATCACATTGATTTGTGGATATTGAAGAAGAATCCTTGCGATATATCCTTGAGATATATCCCACTTGATTATGGTGTATGATCTTTTTAATGTATTGTTGGGTTCAGTTTGCTAGTATTTTATTGAGTATTTTTGTGTCTGTGTTCATCAGTGATATTAACATATAATGTCCTTTTGTGGGTGACATTCATCAGTGATAGTAGCATGTAATCTTTTGTGTGTGTGGTGTCTTTGTCTGGCTTTGGTGTCAGGCTGATGGTGGCCTCATAGAATGAGCTTGGGAGTATTTCTTCCTCTGCAGTTTTTGGGAAAAGTTACAGAAGGATAGGTATTAACTCTTCTCTAAATATTTCATAGAATTTGCCTGTGAAGCCACCTGGTCATGGACTTTTGTTTGTTGGAAGTTTTAAAATCACTGTTTCAATTTCCGTACTTGTGACGGGTCTCTTCATATTTCCTGTTACCTCCTGGCTCAGTCTTAGATGGTTGTATCTTTCTAAGAATTTGTCCATTTCTTCTAGGTTGTCTGTTTTATTGGCATGTAGTTTGTGTGTGTGTGTGTGGTCATCTTCTTGTGATCCTTTGTGTTTCTATGGTGTCATTTTAGCTCCTTTTTCATTTCTCATTTTATTGATTTGCACCCTTCCCCTCTTTTTCCTGATGAATCTGGCTGAAGGTTTATCAATTTTACAGTTCTTTTCAAAGAACTAGCTTTTAGTTTTGTTGATCTTTTCTGTTGTTTTTTTTTTTTTTCTGTCTCTATTTCATTTATTTCTGCTGTGGCCTTTATGATTTATTTTCTTCTACTAACTTTGGGTTTTGTTAGATCTTCTTTCTCTGGTGGCGTTAGATGTAAAGTTAGGTAGTTTATTCGAGATTTTTTGTTTCCTGAGGTAAGACTGTATTTGCTGAGTCCCATAGTTTTTCACTATTGAGTTATAGTTGTCACTAGTCTCTAGGTGTTCTTTGAGTTTAGTAACATATTGTTTAGCCTCCACACCGTTGTATTTTTTACACTTTTTGCCTGTAATGATTTCTGACCTCATAGTGTTGGGGCCAGAAAAGGTGTTTGATATATGATTTCGGTTTTCTGAAATTTACCAAAGCTTGATTTTTGGCCCAAGGTGTGATCTGTCTTGGAGAATATTCCATGTGTACTTGAGAATGTTTTCTGTTTTCTCTAAATGTCAAGTCTGTCTGATCTAATGTGTCTTTTAAGGCCAGTGTTTCCTTACTGATTGTTTTGTCTGGATGATCTGTCCATTGATGAAACTGGGGTGTTAAGGTGCCCCACTTTTGTGTGTTACTGTTTGTCCTTTTTATGGCTGTTAGCACTTGACTTATGTATTAACAAGCTCCTATGTTGCATGCTTCTATGTTTACAACTTTAAAGGCTTACAAGAGACTAAAAAGGACACTATGTAATGATCAAGGGGTCAATCCCGGGAAGCATATATAACAATTATTATATACACATATCTGTTCTCCTCCAAATTCCCCTACCCAGGCTGGCACATAACATTGAGGACAGTTCCATATGCTATATAGTAGTACATTGTTGGTTATCCATTTTAAATACAGCAGTGTGTACACATGTATACCAGACTCCCTACAATCCCTTCTTCCTGTCCTTCACCCCTGGCAACCATTCATTAGTAAGTCTGTGAGTCTGTTCTGTTTTCTATATATGTTAGCTTGTATCTTTTATTTTTAAATTCCACATGCAGGGGATGTCATAGGATATTTCTTTCATCTGTGTCTTACTTACTTTACTCAGTATGAAAATCTCTATGCCTGTCCATGGGGCTCTAGGTTTCATTATTTCATTCTTTTAATGGCGAATAATATTCCATTGAATATATGTCCCACTTTTCACTTCCTGTGTCTACTAACTTTGGGTTTTGTTAGATCTTCTTTCTCTGGTGGCGTTAGATGTAAAGTTAGGTAGTTTATTCGAGATTTTTTGTTTCCTGAGGTAAGACTGTATTTGCTGAGTCCCATAGTTTTTCACTATTGAGTTATAGTTGTCACTAGTCTCTAGGTGTTCTTTGAGTTTAGTAACATATTGTTTAGCCTCCACACCGTTGTATTTTTTACACTTTTTGCCTGTAATGATTTCTGACCTCATAGTGTTGGGGCCAGAAAAGGTGTTTGATATATGATTTCGGTTTTCTGAAATTTACCAAAGCTTGATTTTTGGCCCAAGGTGTGATCTGTCTTGGAGAATATTCCATGTGTACTTGAGAATGTTTTCTGTTTTCTCTAAATGTCAAGTCTGTCTGATCTAATGTGTCTTTTAAGGCCAGTGTTTCCTTACTGATTGTTTTGTCTGGATGATCTGTCCATTGATGAAACTGGGGTGTTAAGGTGCCCCACTTTTGTGTGTTACTGTTTGTCCTTTTTTATGGCTGTTAGCACTTGACTTATGTATTAACAAGCTCCTATGTTGCATGCTTCTATGTTTACAACTTTAAAGGCTTACAAGAGACTAAAAAGGACACTATGTAATGATCAAGGGGTCAATCCCGGGAAGCATATATAACAATTATTATATACACATATCTGTTCTCCTCCAAATTCCCCTACCCAGGCTGGCACATAACATTGAGGACAGTTCCATATGCTATATAGTAGTACATTGTTGGTTATCCATTTTAAATACAGCAGTGTGTACACATGTATACCAGACTCCCTACAATCCCTTCTTCCTGTCCTTCACCCCTGGCAACCATTCATTAGTAAGTCTGTGAGTCTGTTCTGTTTTCTATATATGTTAGCTTGTATCTTTTATTTTTAAATTCCACATGCAGGGGATGTCATAGGATATTTCTTTCATCTGTGTCTTACTTACTTTACTCAGTATGAAAATCTCTATGCCTGTCCATGGGGCTCTAGGTTTCATTATTTCATTCTTTTTAATGGCCGAATAATATTCCATTGAATATATGTCCCACTTTTTCATTCTCCAGTCCTGTGTCGATGGATGTTTAGGTGATTTACAAGTCTTGGGTACCATAAACAGTGGTGCAGTGAACCCTGAGGTGCATGTTTTGGAATACTGGGTTTTTTCTAGGTGTATGCCTTGGAGTGGGATAGCTGGATCATAGAGTAGCTTTTTTTTTTTTTCTCAGTCGTATCTGACTATTTGCAACCCCATGGACTGTAACCTGCCAGGCTCCACTGTCCATGGAGTTTCCCAGGCAAGAATACTGGAGTGTGGGGCTTCCCTGGTGGTCCAGTGGGTAAGGACACTGCCTTGCAGTACAAGGGGCGCCGGTTCGATCCCTGGCCTGGGAAGATCCCATGTGCCGCGGAGCGGCTGAACCGATGTGTCCGATCACCGAGCCGGAGCTCTGGAGCGCATGCGCCCAGAGCCGGCACTCTGCAGCGACAGAGGCCACCGCGATGGGAGGCCCGCAGGAGCCAAGGAACAAAGACGGATGAAAACAGAGAAATGAAAGACCAATAGAAGTGGCCCACTCGCTCCCCTCCCTCCCCAACCTGACCCCTGCCCCAAATAAATAAATAAATAAATCTTAAAAAAAAGAAAAAAAAGAATACTGGAGTGGGTTGCTGTTTCCTTCTCCCATAGTGTAGTTCTGTATAGAGTTTTTTAAGGAACCTCTCTCGTGTTCTCCATCATGGATGTACCCATTTACACTCCATCCAACGGTATAGGAGGGCTCCCTTTCCTCCATACGCTCTCCACGCTTACTGTTTGTAGATTTTTTGATGATGGCTATTCTCACGCATGTGCGGTGATATCTCATTGTAGTTTTAATTTCTATTCCTTAATAATTAGTAAGTCTGTGAGTCTGTTCTGTTTTCTATATATGTTAGCTTGTATCTTTTATTTTTAAATTCCACATGCAGGGGATGTCATAGGATATTTCTTTCATCTGTGTCTTACTTACTTTACTCAGTATGAAAATCTCTATGCCTGTCCATGGGGCTCTAGGTTTCATTATTTCATTCTTTTTAATGGCCGAATAATATTCCATTGAATATATGTCCCACTTTTTCATTCTCTAGTCCTGTGTCGATGGATGTTTAGGTGATTTACAAGTCTTGGGTACCATAAACAGTGGTGCAGTGAACCCTGAGGTGCATGTTTTGGAATACTGGGTTTTTTCTAGGTGTATGCCTTGGAGTGGGATAGCTGGATCATAGAGTAGCTTTTTTTTTTTTTCTCAGTCGTATCTGACTATTTGCAACCCCATGGACTGTAACCTGCCAGGCTCCACTGTCCATGGAGTTTCCCAGGCAAGAATACTGGAGTGTGGGGCTTCCCTGGTGGTCCAGTGGGTAAGGACACTGCCTTGCAGTACAAGGGGCGCCGGTTCGATCCCTGGCCTGGGAAGATCCCATGTGCCGCGGAGCGGCTGAACCGATGTGTCCGATCACCGAGCCGGAGCTCTGGAGCGCATGCGCCCAGAGCCGGCACTCTGCAGCGACAGAGGCCACCGCGATGGGAGGCCCGCAGGAGCCAAGGAACAAAGACGGATGAAAACAGAGAAATGAAAGACCAATAGAAGTGGCCCACTCGCTCCCCTCCCTCCCCAACCTGACCCCTGCCCCAAATAAATAAATAAATAAATCTTAAAAAAAAGAAAAAAAAGAATACTGGAGTGGGTTGCTGTTTCCTTCTCCCATAGTGTAGTTCTGTATAGAGTTTTTTAAGGAACCTCTCTCGTGTTCTCCATCATGGATGTACCCATTTACACTCCATCCAACGGTATAGGAGGGCTCCCTTTCCTCCATACGCTCTCCACGCTTACTGTTTGTAGATTTTTTGATGATGGCTATTCTCACGCATGTGCGGTGATATCTCATTGTAGTTTTAATTTCTATTCCTTAATAATTAGTGATGTTGAGCATTTTTTTCATGCGCATTTGGCTGTTTGTATGTCTTCTTTGAGACGTAACTGTTTAGGTTCAATTTTTATTTCTATTGTTGGTGTCTTTTATATATTCTGACTAGTAAGCCCATAGCAGGCCTATGATGTGCAGACGTTTTTGCCCTCCTCTAGATTGCCTTTTCACTCTTGTGAGAATGTCCTGTGATTCCTGGAAGTAATTTTTTTGGAAGGACTGTATGCCTTAGGTGTTATACTGAAGGTTCCATCAGCAAATCCAAGGTTAGGCAGATGTGCAGCTCTTTTTTGCTTCTACAGTTGTATAGCTTAGGCCTTGATTCATCTCGAGTTAGCTGTTGTGTGTAGTATGAGGGAAGGTCCACTCTCAACTTGTGAGCCAAGTTCTGCAGTGCTATTTCTTGGGTCTGTTCTTGGGCCAGTGACTGCGCTTAGCACTTATGTCAGGAATCAAGAGAAATTAGATGTGAGGGTTTGATTCTGGGTTCTCAGGTCTACTCCATAGTCAGTATATCTGTGCTAATGCAGTAATGCATTTTGCAAGATTAATTTGGCGCTTTGTCGTCCTTTGCAATTCTGTACGGATATTAGGATGTTTTTCCCAATTTGGAAAGGAAGGATAGAAACTCTTGAGATTGAACAGGAATGAAATGAATCTCTATATTCGTCTGAATAGTGTTATTTTTGAACAATAGAGTACTAACATTTAAACTTGGGTGGTTTTCCAATTCTTTAAGTCTTCTTTAAACAATGTTTTATAGTTTTCAGGGGTAGAAACCTTTCACCTCCTTGCTTGAATTCTGAAATATTTTATATTACTTTTAAATTATTATTAGAAAATTGTTAATTCTCAATGTTGTATCAGCTTCAAACATAAAACAAAGTGAATCCATAGACAAATACGTATATCTACTTTGTTTTACATTCTTTTCATGTAGGGATTAATGCAGAATGCCCTGTGCTATATAGTAGGTCCTTAGTAGTTACCTGTTATATAAACAATAGTGTATATACTGTTGATAACCATCTGTTAATTTATCCCTCCTGGCCACCCCTCACCTTCCCCTCTATAGGTGTATTTTCTTTATCTGTGACTCTTAATTCTGTTTTGTAAATAAGTTCATTTGTACCAACCTCTTACATTTTGCATATAAGTGATATCATATGACAGTTGTCATCTTTTGTCTGAGTTACATCCCTGGTTGTAAGAATTTCTAGGTTTATCCATGTAGCTGCAGATGGTGGTATTTCACTCATATTTATGGCTGAGTAATACTCCATGTATATATGTACCACTTCTTTACCCATCTGTCTATTGATCAACAGTTGGGTTGCTTCCCTGTCTTGGCTATTGTGAACAGTGCTGCAGTAAACCCTGCATGCATCTTTTTTTTTTTTTTTTTAAAAGATTTATTTATTTATTTATCTTGGGCAGGGGTCGGGTTGGGGAGGGAGGGGAGCGGGCGGGCCACTTCTATTGGTCTTTCATTTCTCTGTTTTCATCCGTCTTTGTTCCTTGGCTCCTGCGGGCCTCCCATCGCGGTGGCGTCTGTTGTCGCAGAGCGCCGGCTCTGGGCGCATGCGCTCCAGAGCTCCGGCTCGGTAATTGGACACATCAGTCTAGCCGCTCCGCGGCACATGGGATCTTCCCAGGCCAGGGATCAAACTGGCGCCCCTTGCACTGCAAGGCGGTGTCCTTATCCACTGAACCACCAGGGGAAGCCCTGCATGCATCTTTTTGAATAATGTTTTTTTCTGGAGACTTGCCTTGAAGTGTTATTGCTGGGACATATGGTATTAATAGTTCTTCATCATGATTGTACCCATTTACATTCCCATCAATAATGTTGGAGAGAGTTCCCTTCTGTTTCCACACACTTTGCAGCATTTACTGTTTGTAGATGGTTTGATGATGGTCATTTTGACCTTGTTCAGTCACTCAGTTGTGACCTATTCTTTGGGACTCCATGGGCTGTAGAATGCCAGGCTTCTCTGTTCTTCACTATCTCCTGGAATTTTCTGAAACTCATGTCCATTGAGTTGGTGATGCCATTCCACCATCTCATCACACGTCACCTGCTTCTCCTCCTGTTGTCAACGTTTCCCAGCATCGGGGTCTTTTCCAGTGAGTCGGTTCTTTGTATTGGCAGCCAAAGTTTTGGAGATTCAGTTAGCATGAGTCCTTCCAATGAATATTCATGTTTGATTTCCTGCAGAATTGACTGGGTTGAGTCTCCTTTCTGTCCAAGGAACTCTCAAGAGTTCAAAAGCATCAGTTCTTTCAGCACTCAGCCTTCTTTATGGTCCAACTCTCACATCCTTCCATGACTACTTAAAAAATCGTAACTTTGACTATACAGGCCTTTGTCAGGAAAGTGATGTCTGGTTTTCATTACACCGTGTTGATCTGTAATAGCTTGACTTCCACGGGACAAGCATCTTTTAATTCATGGCTGCAGTTACCATCTGCAGTGATTTTGGAACCCATGAAAATAAAGTCTGTCACTGTTTCTACTTTTTCCCCATCTATTTGCCATGGAGTGGTGGGATTAGATGTCATGATCTTAGTATTTTGAATTAACAATTTTTTTTTTTTTTAAGATTTATTTATTTATTTATTTTTGGGCGGGGGTTGGGTTGGGGAGGGAGGGGAGTGGGCGGGCCGCTTCCATTGGTCTTTCATTTGTGCATTTTCATCCGTCTTTGTTCTTTGGCTCCTGTGGGCCTCCCATCGCGGTGGCCTCTGCTTTCACAGAGCACTGGCTCTGGGCACATGCGCTCCAGAGCTCCGGCTCGGTAATTGGACACATCGGTCCAGCCGCTCCGCAGCACATGGGATCTTCCCAGGCCAGGGCTCGAACTGGCGCCCCTTGCACTGCAAGGCGGTGTCCTTACCCACTGGACCACTAGGGGAAGCCCTGAATTAACAATTTTAAGCCAGATTTTTCACCCTCATCAAGAGGCTCTTTAAGTTCTCCTTCTCTTTCTGCCATTAGGGTAGTGTCATCTGTATATTAGAGGATATTGATACATCTTGATTCCAGCTTGAGCTTCATCCAGCTGGGCATTTCACATGATATACTCTGCATATAAATAAAGTAGCATGATGTTATATAGCCTTCACATACTCCTTTTCCAGTTTTGAACCAGTCTGTTGTTCCACGTCTGATTCTGATTGTTTCTTCTTGACCTGAATACAGGCTTCTCAAGATGAAGGTATGGTGATCTGGTATTCCCATCTCTTTAAGAATTTTCCAGTTTGTTGTGGTCCACAATGTCAAAAGCTTTCTCTCAGTCATTGAAGCAGAAGTAGATGTTTTTCTAGAATTCTCTTTTTCTATGATCCAGTGAATGTTGGCAATATGAACTCTTGTTGCTCTGCCTTTCCTGAATCTGCCTTGTACATCTGGATGTTCTCCATCAGGTACTGTTGAAGCCTTTCTTGAAGAATCTTGAACATTACCTTCTGGCATGTGTTTTACTTGTTCTGTATCTGACTCTTTGGGACCCCATGGATGTAGCCAGGTCCTCTCAGGGATTCTCCAGCAGGCAGCCTTCTTTATGGTCCAACTCTCACATCCTTCCATGACTACTTAAAAAATCGTAACTTTGACTATACAGGCCTTTGTCAGGAAAGTGATGTCTGGTTTTCATTACACCGTGTTGATCTGTAATAGCTTGACTTCCACGGACAAGCATCTTTTAATTCATGGCTGCAGTTACCATCTGCAGTGATTTTGGAACCCATGAAAATAAAGTCTGTCACTGTTTCTACTTTTTCCCCATCTATTTGCCATGGAGTGGTGGGATTAGATGTCATGATCTTAGTATTTTGAATTAACAATTTTTTTTTTTTTTAAGATTTATTTATTTATTTATTTTGGGTGGGGGAGGGAGGGGAGCGGGCGGGCCACTTCTATTGGTCTTTCATTTCTCTATTTTCATCCGTCTTTGTTCTTTGGCTCCTGTGGGCCTCCCATCGCGGTGGCCTCTGCTTTCACAGAGCACTGGCTCTGGGCACATGCGCTCCAGAGCTCCGGCTCGGTAATTGGACACATCGGTCCAGCCGCTCCGCAGCACATGGGATCTTCCCAGGCCAGGGCTCGAACTGGCGCCCCTTGCACTGCAAGGCGGTGTCCTTACCCACTGGACCACTAGGGGAAGCCCTGAATTAACAATTTTAAGCCAGATTTTTCACCCTCATCAAGAGGCTCTTTAAGTTCTCCTTCTCTTTCTGCCATTAGGGTAGTGTCATCTGTATATTAGAGGGTATTGATACATCTTGATTCCAGCTTGAGCTTCATCCAGCTGGGCATTTCACATGATATACTCTGCATATAAATAAAGTAGCGTGATGTTATATAGCCTTCACATACTCCTTTTCCAGTTTTGAACCAGTCTGTTGTTCCACGTCTGATTCTGATTGTTTCTTCTTGACCTGAATACAGGCTTCTCAAGATGAAGGTATGGTGATCTGGTATTCCCATCTCTTTAAGAATTTTCCAGTTTGTTGTGGTCCACAATGTCAAAAGCTTTCTCTCAGTCATTGAAGCAGAAGTAGATGTTTTTCTAGAATTCTCTTTTTCTATGATCCAGTGAATGTTGGCAATATGAACTCTTGTTGCTCTGCCTTTCCTGAATCTGCCTTGTACATCTGGATGTTCTCCATCAGGTACTGTTGAAGCCTTTCTTGAAGAATCTTGAACATTACCTTCTGGCATGTGTTTTACTTGTTCTGTATCTGACTCTTTGGGACCCCATGGATGTAGCCCGCCAGGCTCCTCTCCAGGGGATTCTCCAAGCAGGAATACTAGATGGGTTGCCAGTTCCTTCTCCAGAACATCTTCTTGACCCAGGGATCTCCTGCATTGCAGGCAGTTTGTTTACAGTCTGAGCCACCATTGTTGCACTAGCATGTGAAATGAATGCAGTTGTACCGTAGTTTGAACATTCTTTGGCATTGCCCTTCTTTGGGATTGGAGTGAAAACAGACCTTCTCCAGTCCTGTGGCCACTGCTGAGTTTTCCAGATTTGCTAGCATGTTGACTGCAGTGCTTTAACTGCAGCATCTTTTAAGATTTTAAATAGTTCACATGGAATTTCATCACCTCTTTTAGCTTGGTTTGTAGTAATGCTTCCTGAGACCTTTCTTAAGGCCCCTTGTAGATACATAGTTTTATTTTTATATCCATTCAGCCAGTTTCTGTCTTTTGGTTGGAGCATTTAATCCACTTACATTTAAGATAATTATCAATATGTATGCTTTTGTTGCCATTGTGTTAAGTGTTTTGGATTTATTTATTTATTTATTTATTTATTTTTAAAGATTTATTTATTTATTTTGGGCAGGGTCAGGTTGGGGAGGGGGGCGGGCGGGCCACTTCTATTGGTCTCTCATTTATCTATTTTGATCCATCTTTGTTCTTTGGCTCTTGTGGGCCTCCCATCGCGGTGGCATCTGTCGTTGCAGAGCGCCGGCTCTGGGCGCATGCGCTCCAGAGCTCAGACTCAGTAATTGGGCACATCAGTCCAGCCGCTCCGCGGCACGTGGGATCTTCCCAAGCCAGGGCTCGAACCGGCGCCCCTTGCACTGCAAGGCGGTGTCCTTACCCACTGGACCACCAGGGAAGCCCCGGATTTATTTATTTTTTAAAAAATATTTATATATTTGGCTGTATCAGATCTTACTTGCAGCATGTGGGATCTAGTTCTCTGACCAGGGATCAAGCCGGTGCCCACTGCGTCAGGAGCATGGAGTCTTAGCCACTGGACCACCAGGAAAGCCCCTGTATTTATCTTTGAAGGTCTTTTTTTCTTGCCTTCCTCTTTTGTTCTCTTGTGTTGTGATTTGATGACTATCTTTAGTGTTGTTTTGGATTGACTTCTCTGTATTTTCTGTAGGTTTTTAGTGTATGGTTCTCATGACTTTTTGATATAGTAGTCTTGTATAGGTACAAGATTGTTTTAAGTTTCTGGTCTCTTGGTTTCCAATATTTTGCATTTGTACGCTCCTCAGGATTGGTGGTTTGATATCAGACTTGTGTATTGATGATTTCCTACCTTTGTTTTGTTTGCCTGTACCAGTGAGCTTTCCTATTTTGTAATTTTCTAGATTCTAGTTGTGGCCTTTTATTTTCTGCCTAGAGATGTTCCTTTAGGATTTGTTGTAAGGTGGTTTGGTGGTTTCACTTCAGTCGTGTCTGACTCTTTGTAACACCATGAACTGTACCCCGCCAGGCTTCTCTGTTCATGGAATTCTCCAGGCAAGAATACTGGAGTGGGTAGCCATGCCCTCCTCCAGGGGATCTTCCCAACCCAGGAATCGAACCCTTGTCTCTTCCATCTCTGTTGGCAGGCAGGTTCTTTACCACTAGCGCCATGTGGGAAGCCCAGTAGGAAGTCTCTTAGCTTCTGCTCATCTGTAAATCTTCTGATTTCTGCTTTGAATCTGAATGAGAGCGTTGCTGGATAGAACTGTGCCACACTCTTCTGTCCTGCAGAGTTTCTGCTGAAAAATCAACTTATAGCTTGGGGATTCCCTTGTATGTTATTTTTTGCTTTATTGTTTTTAATGTTTTTTGTCTTTAATTTTTGTCAGTTTGATTAATATGTGTCTCAGGGGTTTATGGTCTGCCTTGGGTTTATGTTGTATGGGACTCTCTGCACTTCCTGGACTTGGGTGACTAATTTTCTCATATGAGAAGAGTTTTCAGATATTTTCTCAGTCCCTTTCTCTCTTCTCCTTCTGTTGGTGTATTTAGTGCTGTCCAGAGGTCTCTCGGACTGTCCTCATTTCTTTTATGTTTTCTTGATTCTGTTCCATGGCAGTGATTTCCATCATTCTGTCTCAGCTCACTTACTTGTTCTTCTGCCTCAGTTATTCAGCTATTGATTTCTTCTAGTGTGTTTTTCATTCCAATTATTGTATTGTTCATCTCTGTTCTTTAAATCTTCTAGCTCTTTGTTAAGCATCTTTTGTATTTTCTTGATTTGTGCTTCCATTCTCTGTCCAAAATTCTGAATCATCTTTACTATCATTACTCTAAATCCTTCTTCAGGTAGATCGTCTGTCTCTACTTCATTTAGTTGTCTGTGTGTGTGTGTGTTTATCTTGTTTCTTTGTCTGGAACGAGTTTATTTTTGAGTCTTAAGGGCTGAGGTTGAGGCTGAGGGTTGTCTGATCATACTTGCCCTCCTCTTCGTGGCTTTCCCAAGCTCCTCACAGGCTGTCCTCCAGGACTGGGCAGGAGGGAACAGCTCCCGAGTGGTCTTAGCACTCCTGAGCACCCCCTTGAGCTGCTTCTGCCTGGGCCACAGTGAGATGGCCTCCCTTGAATCCTTGGCAAGCCCTCTTAGTCTGCAGTTCTAGGGGGAAAGTCTGCAGCGTAGCCCCAAAGCCACATAAGAGCAATGCTGGGTTGTCTGTCTGTAGTTTTATATTCTTAACCATTAGTGGGGCTTCCCAGGTGGCACTAGTGGTTTAGACTTTGTCTGCCAGTGCAGGAGACGCAAAAGACACCGGTTTAGTCCCTGGGCTGGGAAGATCCCCTGGAGTAGGAAATGACACCCCACTCTAGTAAATTCCATGAACAATTGAAAAATCTAGTAAATTGCCTGGAAAGTTCCATGGAAAGAGGAGCCTGGCAGGCTACAGTCCATGGGGTTGCAAAGAGTTGGACATGACTCAATACACACACAACCCTTAATATATCAGAGGTAGTTATCGTGATATACACAGGAAAGACTTACACACGCTGTAATATACAAAGAACATCTGCAGGTTAATAAGAGACAAATGGCCCAACAGAAAAATAGGAGTAGAATCAGAGCAGACAAGGCAGAGCTAGAAGAAACCCTTTGGATCATGGCATCTGAACTGCGTATTGCACAGACAAGCCTTGAGGACTGCGGGGAGGACGGTCCTCCCCTCCAAATATGGGGAGGACTTGGTCAAAGTCACCCCCTGAGTCAAGGCCACACAATTCCAGGGCCTGGACAGGGGCTCTGCGCTGCACCGTAGCTCCTAGAACTGCTCTGAGCAACTAACTTCCAGGTGCGCTGTGGCCATGCCCACCCATTCCTGGGCCTCGTGCCAGGTGAGCCGGGCTGAGCCGCCTGTGCTTGGGCTGTAGGTACCGATGCTGAGGACGCGGGGGACGACCTGCTGCTGTCGTATGTGAAGGAGTTCTGGTGGTTCCCCCACATGTGGAGCCACATGCAGCCGCACCTCTTCCACAACCAGTCCGTGCTGGCCGAGCAGATGGCCCTGAACAAGAAGTTCGCTGTCGTGAGTAAGATTCCCTGCAGGGCAGAGCCGGCGGGGCTCGGGGTTGGGCTGGGGGCAGAACTGCTGGCCTCACGCTGCTTTTGCAGGTCTGTCTGACAGGTTTTTATTAACATTATTATAACCCCTGTCTCACTGACGGCTCACAGAGGCCCCAAGAGGCCGGTATCTCAATAGCATCATTTCAGATGAGAAGCCGAAGCTGGGGGAGGCTACCCCAGCTAACAACAAACAGGTCCAGCCAGGACTTCAGCCCAGGCCTGTTTGCTTTCAGAGCCCAGGCTCTTTTGTCTTGGGGCTAGAATGGGAGCCCTGGAAAGCTGGAGGAGGTGCCCAGCCACAAGAGAACGAGACCAGGGTGCTGCCGCCTTCTGAGGCGCCAGCCAGCCACAGGCCACGAAAGGCAGTGTGGTGCCCATCCTTGCTTCTCACTCCTGGTGCAGGAGGAAGTGAACGCCTGGCCAAGAGCTCGAGTCCCTGCTCAGCCGGTGCTTTCCTCTGAGACCCTGGGCCCCGAGCCTCAGCTTCCCTATCTGCACCTTGAGGGCTCGGGCCCACTGCCTTGTTGTCCTAACTCAGATTTCTCTCTCCTGTCCTACAAAGTGGGGATGAGGCCGAGAGGGGCAGGAACCCTGTGGTCACCCTGCCCTGCCCTGCCCCTCCTCTCCCCAGGAGCACGGCATTCCCACAGACATGGGCTACGCAGTGGCGCCCCACCATTCAGGCGTGTACCCTGTGCACGTGCAGCTGTACGAGGCCTGGAAGCAGGTGTGGAACATCCGTGTGACCAGCACAGAGGAGTACCCCCACCTGAAGCCGGCCCGCTACCGCCGTGGCTTCATCCACAACGGCATCATGGTGAGTGCGGCCCGGAGCCCGGGAGGTGGTGTGCACGTGCTGTCCTGGGAGGCAGGACTTCGGGGACCTGGTGAGGAGCTTCTGCTGTCCGCTCTGTCACCTGAGGCCTTCTGTCCCCAGCAGGGAGGACTGCCAGTCTGTCTCTAGTGAGCAGCTCCTGTGCTTTCGTGACAGGATCAGAGGATCATAGCATTTTTTAAGAGGCCTGTGTCTTGTCCATTCGTTGGCTTATGTAAAATGTGTCTGTCCTTTTCTATACACTGGGAATACTGACACGCACAAAGTCAGTGCCTTTGTAGACCTTATGCGCTAGTGGCAGGGGACAGTGCTAAAATCTATAATGGTCAGATGGTATAAAAATAGCAGGGGAGGAGATAGGGAATGCTCTGGAAAGGAGAGGGTTCTCCAGGTGGTGCTAGTGGTAAAGAATCTGCTTGCAATGCAGGAGATACAAGGAAGTTCATTCCCTGGGTTGGGAAGAGCCCCTGAAGGAGGACACAGGAACCCACTCCAGTTTCCTTGCCTGGCGAATCCCATGGACAGAGGAGCCTGGCGGGCTGTGGTCCATAGGGATTACAGAGTCAGACATGACTCAAGAGACTGATTACGCATGCAGGCAGAGAAGAAGCTTAAACAGGATGGTGAGGGAGAGCCTTCCTGGGGTTGAGCCGTGCTGCCGCATGAGGAAGAGGAGGCAGGTGCAGAGGCCCCGAGGCACAGGCGACCGTGGCCCCGAGCCTCAGCTTCCCTATCTGCACCTTGAGGGCTCGGGCCCACTGCCTTGTTGTCCTAACTCAGATTTCTCTCTCCTGTCCTACAAAGTGGGGATGAGGCCGAGAGGGGCAGGAACCCTGTGGTCACCCTGCCCTGCCCTGCCCCTCCTCTCCCCAGGAGCACGGCATTCCCACAGACATGGGCTACGCAGTGGCGCCCCACCATTCAGGCGTGTACCCTGTGCACGTGCAGCTGTACGAGGCCTGGAAGCAGGTGTGGAACATCCGTGTGACCAGCACAGAGGAGTACCCCCACCTGAAGCCGGCCCGCCACCGCCGTGGCTTCATCCACAACGGCATCATGGTGAGTGCGGCCCGGAGCCCGGGAGGTGGTGTGCACGTGCTGTCCTGGGAGGCAGGACTTCGGGGACCTGGTGAGGAGCTTCTGCTGTCCGCTCTGTCACCTGAGGCCTTCTGTCCCCAGCAGGGAGGACTGCCAGTCTGTCTCTAGTGAGCAGCTCCTGTGCTTTCGTGACAGGATCAGAGGATCATAGCATTTTTTAAGAGGCCTGTGTCTTGTCCATTCGTTGGCTTATGTAAAATGTGTCTGTCCTTTTCTATACACTGGGAATACTGACACGCACAAAGTCAGTGCCTTTGTAGACCTTATGCGCTAGTGGCAGGGGACAGTGCTAAAATCTATAATGGTCAGATGGTATAAAAATAGCAGGGGAGGAGATAGGGAATGCTCTGGAAAGGAGAGGGTTCTCCAGGTGGTGCTAGTGGTAAAGAATCTGCTTGCAATGCAGGAGATACAAGGAAGTTCATTCCCTGGGTTGGGAAGAGCCCCTGAAGGAGGACACAGGAACCCACTCCAGTTTCCTTGCCTGGCGAATCCCATGGACAGAGGAGCCTGGCGGGCTGTGGTCCATAGGGATTACAGAGTCAGACATGACTCAAGAGACTGATTACGCATGCAGGCAGAGAAGAAGCTTAAACAGGATGGTGAGGGAGAGCCTTCCTGGGGTTGAGCCGTGCTGCCGCATGAGGAAGAGGAGGCAGGTGCAGAGGCCCCGAGGCACAGGCGACCGTGGCTGGAAGGGGCACGTTGGGAGGTGGTAGGAGATGAGGTCAGAAGGGTGACTGACCAGGTCGTGTAGGGCCACATAAGGCCACTGGATGAACTTTAGTCTGACACTCTGCCTCGTATTTATAGGAGTCTGTCATTCTGGTTGATAGGGGATAAAGTGGGGAGCAGGTGGAGGCTGCTGCAGACTTCCAGTGGAGGGGCAGTGACTCGGCCCGGGGCGCACTGCCGGGATGTGGTCAGGTTCTGGACTTACTTAGAAGTTAGAGCGCGTAGGGACTGCTGATGAGGTGGATGCAGGGTATGGGAGAAAGAGGGTGACTCCCAGTGTTTGTCCTCAGCCGCGGGAGTCACTGGACGGTTCTCCTCAGTCCCGATGGGCAGCTGTGGGAAGGCCAGTCACGCCTCTGTCCACCCATCCACTCACCTCCTCCCCGTCAGGGTTCCTGCTGACTCTGGGGATGAGAGGTGACGGGGAAAGGGGGCGCTATCTGCTCCCCTGGGTCACATAAGAAACAGCTACACAGTGCACAGCCGCGGGTGCCCCGAGGCAGGTGCTCAAGCCAGGAGACCAGGCGCAGAGTGCGCCTGGGAGGGCTGCTCTGGAGAGGAAGCTGGGCACACAGGCCAGGCTGCCAGGAGGAGTCTCATGTACCTGTCCCCGTTGCCTGGGAGCCTGCTCGTTTTGTACAGAGAAATAGGACAAGTATTCAGATGGTATAAAAATAGCAGGGGAGGAGATAGGGAATGCTCTGGAAAGGAGAGGGTTCTCCAGGTGGTGCTAGTGGTAAAGAATCTGCTTGCAATGCAGGAGATACAAGGAAGTTCATTCCCTGGGTTGGGAAGAGCCCCTGAAGGAGGACACAGGAACCCACTCCAGTTTCCTTGCCTGGCGAATCCCATGGACAGAGGAGCCTGGCGGGCTGTGGTCCATAGGGATTACAGAGTCAGACATGACTCAAGAGACTGATTACGCATGCAGGCAGAGAAGAAGCTTAAACAGGATGGTGAGGGAGAGCCTTCCTGGGGTTGAGCCGTGCTGCCGCATGAGGAAGAGGAGGCAGGTGCAGAGGCCCCGAGGCACAGGCGACCGTGGCTGGAAGGGGCACGTTGGGAGGTGGTAGGAGATGAGGTCAGAAGGGTGACTGACCAGGTCGTGTAGGGCCACATAAGGCCACTGGATGAACTTTAGTCTGACACTCTGCCTCGTATTTATAGGAGTCTGTCATTCTGGTTGATAGGGGATAAAGTGGGGAGCAGGTGGAGGCTGCTGCAGACTTCCAGTGGAGGGGCAGTGACTCGGCCCGGGGCGCACTGCCGGGATGTGGTCAGGTTCTGGACTTACTTAGAAGTTAGAGCGCGTAGGGACTGCTGATGAGGTGGATGCAGGGTATGGGAGAAAGAGGGTGACTCCCAGTGTTTGTCCTCAGCCGCGGGAGTCACTGGACGGTTCTCCTCAGTCCCGATGGGCAGCTGTGGGAAGGCCAGTCACGCCTCTGTCCACCCATCCACTCACCTCCTCCCCGTCAGGGTTCCTGCTGACTCTGGGGATGAGAGGTGACGGGAAGGGTGCGCTATCTGCTCCCCTGGGTCACATAAGAAACAGCTACACAGTGCACAGCCGCGGGTGCCCCGAGGCAGGTGCTCAAGCCAGGAGACCAGGCGCAGAGTGCGCCTGGGAGGGCTGCTCTGGAGAGGAAGCTGGGCACACAGGCCAGGCTGCCAGGAGGAGTCTCACGTACCTGTCCCCGTTGCCTGGGAGTCTGCTCGTTTTGTACAGAGAAATAGGACAAGTATTCACCTGTGTAAGCCAGCAAGGCCCGGGAGACTCACTCCGGGGACTGTCACAGGCTGCAGGTGGTCTCTGATGGGAAGGCCCCTGAGGGTAGGAGCTGTATGGTCACACAGGAGGCTGCCTTTTTGAGGAGGCAGGCTGCCCGCCCACGTCTGGCCCTGGAGAAGCCACAGCTCCTCTCCCACCCGATACCCAGGTCCTCCCGCGGCAGACCTGCGGCCTCTTCACACACACCATCTTCTACAAGGAGTACCCGGGCGGCTCCGGCGAGCTGGACAAGATCATCAATGGGGGCGAGCTCTTCCTGACTGTGCTCCTCAACCCCGTGAGTGCTCCACAGCCCTCGGCTGGCGGTGAGGAGAGGCTGCCGGCCGCCATCCCTGCGGGGAGGGTAGGAGCAGGCATGAGGCCAAGAGGTGGGAAGCCTTCACTCCAGCCCTGGCCCCTCTCTGCTGTGTGACCTGGGGAAAAAATCTGAACAGTCTTTTTTACTTTTATAATCTTGCACCTCTATGCAGTAGTGTTGGCATTTTTGTCTATGTTCTTTTTCCATTCCTTGTGTGTGTATAAATATCACATATTTAACATACATAGTAAACTGACCAGTATACCTTTATACACATATATATACATATATGTATGTGTTTATATATATATATATGCATATAGTTTAAAATGCCCTCCTCTCTCTATATAAGAGTGCATTTTAAACTCCTCACTTCCTTTTCTGGTCTTCTCTTTCCTTATCTGTAAAATGCAAATACTCATTCATGCTTTAATAATATTAGATATCAAATGGTGGTGTTATCACCTTTATGGGGTAACTGTATTTCTTATGTTTCATGCACCCACTCACCTTCCTGCCCCCAAAATAGAAAAGAGGTCAGCTTCCCCTTTCAGGGCTGCCATGCTGGTGTCAGACTGGCTTCACCTGGCTAGACCTAGCCCAAGGTCACACAGCCAGTTTATCAACGGCCTGTGAACTGGCCATCAAGTGGCCTGTGAACTGGGTATAAAGTGGCCCATAAGCTTAAGTGAGACCAGAGGGTCATAAGTGGGGGTAAAGGCAGTGAAGGGGGCGCGGAGGATGAGCGCCCCACCTCCCACCTTCCCTCCCCGGAGCAGATCAGCATCTTCATGACGCACCTGTCCAACTACGGGAACGACCGCCTGGGCCTGTACACCTTCAGGCACCTGGTGCGCTTCCTGCGCTCCTGGACCAACCTCCGGCTGCAGACGCTGCCCCCGGTGCAGCTGGCCCAGAAGTACTTCCAGATCTTCTCCGAGGAGAAGGACCCGCTGTGGCAGGTGGGTGGCGGGGGTGGCCTGGGCGCCTTGTTGCAGGGAGGGACGGCCCCCCACCCACCCACAGGCACACATTCCAGGCACGAGCACAGGGACGGGACCCTCGTGCTCTCTTGAGAGTAAACTAGGTGCACACTTGCTCACCAGTGTTCTTGTGCGCCCGAGACCTCCCTTGCAGAAGCCACGTGCATGCACTCTCACAGCCTCTAGAAAGTAGAGTCACAGAACTGTAAATGAGTTTGGAAATGAGTGTAAATGAGTGTGGAAAGCAGCTGCCAGTAGGCCTGGACTCAGTCTCTCATGTCTCTTCTCACTCCAGCAGGCTCTGAGCCCAGAAAGGGAGCCAGTCAGAGCGCCTAGGGGACTGTACTTGGGGAGGTCTGCCCCAGGGGCGCTGTCAAAAATTGGAAGCAGAAGCTCGAATTGATGGTCTCATAGTTTAGACTTGGGGTCCACAACCTAGCTCTTGAGCCAGTCTGGCTTGTGGTCTGTTTTTATAAATAAAGTTTTATTGGAACACGGGCACACTCATTCTTGACATACCGTCTGTGACTGCTTTCAAGCTCCAACCACAGAGCTGAGTGGTTGTGACAGACTGGCTAGTACCCAGGCCTAAAATATTTAATAAATATTTCAAAAGAGTTACCACACTTAAAAAAAAAAAAAAGAGTTACCACACTATGGAGAAAGTTTGCTGACCTCTTGCTGAACTTTAAAATTCAACAATTGGAGCTTGTGAGCTCTTGTTACATGCTCTGGGAGTGTGAAACTGACCAGGAGTGGTCACTGTCTGCTAACAACCCAGTGTCCAGGGTGGGATGTGACAAGGGTACACTTGTGGTTCAGGGCTGTGAGAGCCAGACATCACGTGCAGTGGGAGTCCCGAGTCCACTCACCGAGTCTGTTCTCTCCCGTGACATCTCGTCCACTGTCGTTCTAGGATCCCTGTGAAGACAAACGCCACAAAGACATCTGGTCCAAGGAGAAGCGTGTGACCGCTTTCCAAAGCTCCTCATCATTGGCCCCCAGAAAACAGGCAGGTCTCTCCACTCTTGACCAGCCTCCCTTCTGCCTGCGTGGTGACTCCGTCTGGCCCCATTCCTAGTAATTGGTCCCCTCTCCCAGGAGGGACGGCCCCCCACCCACCCACAGGCACACATTCCAGGCACGAGCACAGGGACGGGACCCTCGTGCTCTCTTGAGAGTAAACTAGGTGCACACTTGCTCACCAGTGTTCTTGTGCGCCCGAGACCTCCCTTGCAGAAGCCACGTGCATGCACTCTCACAGCCTCTAGAAAGTAGAGTCACAGAACTGTAAATGAGTTTGGAAATGAGTGTAAATGAGTGTGGAAAGCAGCTGCCAGTAGGCCTGGACTCAGTCTCTCATGTCTCTTCTCACTCCAGCAGGCTCTGAGCCCAGAAAGGGAGCCAGTCAGAGCGCCTAGGGGACTGTACTTGGGGAGGTCTGCCCCAGGGGCGCTGTCAAAAATTGGAAGCAGAAGCTCGAATTGATGGTCTCATAGTTTAGACTTGGGGTCCACAACCTAGCTCTTGAGCCAGTCTGGCTTGTGGTCTGTTTTTATAAATAAAGTTTTATTGGAACACGGGCACACTCATTCTTGACATACCGTCTGTGACTGCTTTCAAACTCCAACCACAGAGCTGAGTGGTTGTGACAGACTGGCTAGTACCCAGGCCTAAAATATTTAATAAATATTTCAAAAGAGTTACCACACTTAAAAAAAAAAAAAAGAGTTACCACACTATGGAGAAAGTTTGCTGACCTCTTGCTGAACTTTAAAATTCAACAATTGGAGCTTGTGAGCTCTTGTTACATGCTCTGGGAGTGTGAAACTGACCAGGAGTGGTCACTGTCTGCTAACAACCCAGTGTCCAGGGTGGGATGTGACAAGGGTACACTTGTGGTTCAGGGCTGTGAGAGCCAGACATCACGTGCAGTGGGAGTCCCGAGTCCACTCACCGAGTCTGTTCTCTCCCGTGACATCTCGTCCACTGTCGTTCTAGGATCCCTGTGAAGACAAACGCCACAAAGACATCTGGTCCAAGGAGAAGACGTGTGACCGCTTTCCAAAGCTCCTCATCATTGGCCCCCAGAAAACAGGCAGGTCTCTCCACTCTTGACCAGCCTCCCCTTCTGCCTGCTGTCTCAGCCGCAGAATCCTGAGACCGTCGCGTCCTGGCCCCATTCCCTAGTAATTGGTCCCCCCTCTCCCAGGAAGTGGAACTGAGGTGGGGTGACCATGAGTTGCCCATCCGCGTGGAGGTGCGCAGAGGCTGGGCACTGGGTTCTCACAATGTGAACCACAGCCTCAGGGGGCTCTCCCAGTGTTCTCTTGGGAGTTTCTGAGTCAAAGCAGGGAAGTCCAGATCAGCTGCTCCGCAAAACTGGATCAGGGCAAAGAGGACTGTGGTCAGCTAGTCATGTCTGCCAAGGGTACAGGACGGGCAGGTGGTGGCATGGTTGTATTTGCCATGCACACGTTTATGGGATGGATGGATACGCCCATGTTTTGAACAAAACACTTAGGGCTCACAGAAGTTTAGTCACTTTCTCTAACACATTTAGTTAGGCAGTGGCATATCCATGGCTGGAACTCTAGTCTCTGTGATCCCCAAGACATACACTTAGAGTTACCAAACTCTGCAGCCGCCTCCTCTCCTGGAACCCCTCATAGAGTGTATTAACTGTAGACTTGCGTATGTGATGCCTTGACTAGAGTGGGTACCGTCGAATGGGGGAGGGGTGGGAGTGAAGGCAGGGCACCCACAGAGGAGCATCTCAGCCAGCTTTCGTAGCGCTGTGGGAGTTTCACACCAGCAGACCGGAGCATCCAGGGCGCCCTTGTCCTTGAGTTCCTCTCAAGTGCTGGAGAGGACGGAGCCCCAGAGTGCAAAGGGACCAGCAGGAACCATCGACTTTGGGGTCTTGAGGGGACAGTCATCAGGTGGCTGTGACTGCTGGAGGACAGTGATAAGCAGGATTCTGAGGCCAGTCTTGGTGATGAAGAATGCTGCGATGGGCCCATGATGTCTGCCGGGGTTTAGGAGTTGGGACGCCTGCCTGCAAGCTGCGTATTTGCTCGTCCTGAGTTTAGTGTGATTTCTTCATGGTGGAGATGAGGAAACTAAACCCAAAGAAGGGAAGGGAGTTTCCCAGTGTTTCCCAGTGAGTAATGGAGAGCCAGGACCAGAACTCAGAGTTTCACACTCCATCTGCGTGTTGGGGACCTGGGCCCAGGTCTCACCGTCTTCCCTCAGCCGCAGAATCCTGCCGTGCCCTGGCCCCATTCCCTAGTAATTGGTCCCCCCTCTCCCAGGAAGTGGAACTGAGGTGGGGTGACCATGAGTTGCCCATCCGCGTGGAGGTGCGCAGAGGCTGGGCACTGGGTTCTCACAATGTGAACCACAGCCTCAGGGGGCTCTCCCAGTGTTCTCTTGGGAGTTTCTGAGTCAAAGCAGGGAAGTCCAGATCAGCTGCTCCGCAAAACTGGATCAGGGCAAAGAGGACTGTGGTCAGCTAGTCATGTCTGCCAAGGGTACAGGACGGGCAGGTGGTGGCATGGTTGTATTTGCCATGCACACGTTTATGGGATGGATGGATACGCCCATGTTTTGAACAAAACACTTAGGGCTCACAGAAGTTTAGTCACTTTCTCTAACACATTTAGTTAGGCAGTGGCATATCCATGGCTGGAACTCTAGTCTCTGTGATCCCCAAGACATACACTTAGAGTTACCAAACTCTGCAGCCGCCTCCTCTCCTGGAACCCCTCATAGAGTGTATTAACTGTAGACTTGCGTAGGAGAGGCCTGGACTAGAGGAGGTACCGTCGAATGGGGGAGGGGTGGGAGTGAAGGCAGGGCACCCACAGAGGAGCATCTCAGCCAGCTTTCGTAGCGCTGTGGGAGTTTCACACCAGCAGACCGGAGCATCCAGGGCGCCCTTGTCCTTGAGTTCCTCTCAAGTGCTGGAGAGGACGGAGCCCCAGAGTGCAAAGGGACCAGCAGGAACCATCGACTTTGGGGTCTTGAGGGGACAGTCATCAGGTGGCTGTGACTGCTGGAGGACAGTGATAAGCAGGATTCTGAGGCCAGTCTTGGTGATGAAGAATGCTGCGATGGGCCCATGATGTCTGCCGGGGTTTAGGAGTTGGGACGCCTGCCTGCAAGCTGCGTATTTGCTCGTCCTGAGTTTAGTGTGATTTCTTCATGGTGGAGATGAGGAAACTAAACCCAAAGAAGGGAAGGGAGTTTCCCAGTGTTTCCCAGTGAGTAATGGAGAGCCAGGACCAGAACTCAGAGTTTCACACTCCATCTGCGTGTTGGGGACCTGGGCCCAGGTCTCACCCGTCTTCCCTCCCCGTAGGCACCACGGCCCTCTATCTCTTCCTGGGCATGCACCCTGACCTCAGCAGCAACTACCCCAGCTCCGAGACCTTTGAGGAGATCCAGTTTTTTAACGGCCACAACTATCACAAAGGCATCGACTGGTGAGTGAGCCTCTCCGTCGTCAGTGGGATGGGACGCCGCCGTGGAGGCTGCTGAGGAGGAAGCAGCTGGCGCTTGCTCACTGACAACTAGTTCCTGTAAACAGGAACAAAGTGTGGTGACCCTTGAGTCACAGTGTCAGAGCTGGCACGCAGATGGGACACTCTGAGGAAGCCCTTTGCCCTGTTACTTTGTTGCCTGGGCTCAGGGAACACTGGAAATCAGAGGCCAGCCCCTCCCTTTACAGATGCACCCCAAGTCCCAGAGAAAAAGAGGGGCACGCCCGAGGTCCGGTGAGAGCTGGGGACGGAGCAGGAGTTAAAATCCAAGTGTTGTGACCCCAAGACTGGCCCTTCCCACTGTGTGCGGCTGACCGTGGAGCAAGAGGCGTGCTCGGGAGCCCCTCAGAGGTGCTTGTGCGCCTTTAGGGGGTCTCCTGGGGAGGCGACTGAATTGCGGGTTCCTACTAGAACCTGTCGCCAGAGGCCACCCCCGTGTGGGCGCTAGTGGGCTGGTTTGTACACCGCGTTCCTTCTGTTTGCCGCTCTCTGTCTTTGCTGACCTTATACGTGTATTACTCTGGTTTATTATTTTTATGTCAGTGGTTTACCTGAGTAGAGACCTCATGGGCATTCTTCTGTTTGTTTTTTGGTATTTTTCTGTGTATTTCCATCAGCCTCTTTCTATTTCTGCCTTTCAGTCATCTGTCACTCGGTCTAGCTGTCTGTTTCTCCGATTTTGCTAGTCTCTTCTCTGAAATCCACTGTAGCCAGATGCATGATTGTAAGTCCCCTCTTTCTGGACTTAGACATATGTAACAGCGCCTTCACCAAGGTCTCAGAGACTGGCAGCAGCTCATTAGCAAGCATGTTAATATATCTGTAGCAAAGTATGTGAATATTTATGCCTTACGTAAGATTTGTAAGTCAGGGTTTGCTGCCAGACGGCTTTACAGACTTAGCAAAAAAAGCTTTCTCAAAGCTTTCGCCACTTAGGTATACCAAATAATGAATTGTGGACATGAAGACGCTGTTTTGTAAAGAAAATCTGGAAATGTGAGAGAGCTAACAGTTTCTTATCTCCACTCCCAAGATATTTGTAGGGGTGCAGAAATCTCCTATGCCCCAGGTGATTCTGAATTCTGATAAGGGGTCCCTGGGACCAGCCAGGAGAAACCCCACCTCACAGGGTAGAGTTGGGATCCTATGCCCTTAACTAGGCTGGGCTCTGAGGGCTTTGCTTCCAGAAACTCCTGAAGTTGCAGCTCTGTGTGGATGGGGAGGTGCCCCTGGGAGGGTCAGGAGTGTTTATTTGATTTTCTGAGGGGCCCTCAGCCTAGAGGCGATCCTCAGAGGAAGGGTGTGGACCCTCGCTGTGGGTGGGGTGTGGGAGGTTCACCTGGGAAGCCAGCAGGGTCTCCCTTATGAGGCTGGCAGGGCCTGCAGATGGCAGGAGGTGAACCCCCTCCCTGCCTTGTCCCCTGATCTACAGAAACAGCTTAGAAAGAACCATCAGAGCTCAGGAAAGAAGGCCTGCAGTCTGGGGGCAGCAGAGGGCGCCCCTCCCCTCAGTGCTGGCTTCCCAGGTCAACGGTGTCCCCACTCGCCTCCTAGCTTCCGTGAGGGTTAGGGCCCAGTCAGTTTCACTCTGGGAGCGTCCCATTTAGGATGGACAGACACAGCCCTTCCCACGCCCCGCAACCCATATCACACCCAGACGTTTTCAGATCCTCCTGACCCCAAGGTCTCCCTGAAAAAGGACCGAATTCATAAAAGGGAGGCTAGCCTCATCTAGGAGCCCCAGAAGAAGTAAGTCCTTGTCTGGGCGCAGTGTGCCTGCTTGCTTTCTCACGTTCCACCCCCATCGACCTCTGCCCTCCCAGCTGCGTGCCCTTCCTCGTGAGCCTTGCCACCCCTCTCTGGGCTTCTTGCAGGTACATGGAGTTCTTCCCTATCCCCTCCAACACCACCTCCGACTTCTACTTTGAGAAAAGCGCCAACTACTTTGATTCGGAAGTGGCCCCCCGGCGGGCAGCCGCCCTGTTACCCAAGGCCAAGGTCCTGACCATCCTCATCAACCCAGCGGACCGAGCCTACTCCTGGTACCAGGTGAGCAGAGGCGGGCCCTGGGTAGGGCACGGGCTGGTTCTCCACTCAGCCACTGATGAGTGTCAGCAGGTCCTTATCATGTGCCTCCTTGTGCTCGCTCTCAGCTGGCTCCTGGAATGGGGAGGTGGGTAAGGACGGGTCCCCCACCTGTGCGTCCAGACCAGCCAGGCGGAAATCCAAGCTGAGTCCCAGTCCGGTTGCCTGCTCACCCTCCCAGCTTCACCTGGAGATCTGGCTCTGACTCTGAGTCTCCAAGTAGACATGGAGGCTGGTTCTGTCTTGCTGAAGCCGAGATTTGGTGAACAGCGATCTGGGCTCATGCTACCTGTGGCCTCCTCGCTGCGCTCTGGGTGGGGGTGGAAATTCCGAGGACAAGAAACAGGACTTGCCCTTCTTAGTGGAGGATGCACATGCCTGACCGGGTAAGGAAGTGACCTGAGCTGGGGTTTGTGCTGGAGAGCGTGACTCCTGGTTCCTGCTTGACTGTGTAAGAACGAGGGTTTTCTTCAATTTCAGGGGTCTGACTTAATGTCTTCTGAGCAGCTTGCCATGGGGCTTACAGGAAAGCTTGTGCTGAGGCCTTTGGGGGCTTTCCTCCCCTGCGTGCCAGTCTTCCTGGGATGAAGTCACAGTGCCAGGGCTGGGGGCTTCCTGCCCTCGGGGTCCAGGGTAGGCTGGCCCCATGGGGGGTCCTATGTCTGGGCGCAGTGTGACCGCTTTTCCCCACGTATCACACCCAGCGACCCCGACCCCAAGGTCTCCTGAAAAGGACCGAATTCATAAAAGGGAGGCTAGCCTCATCTAGGAGCCCCAGAAGAAGTAAGTCCTTGTCTGGGCGCAGTGTGCCTGCTTGCTTTCTCACGTTCCACCCCCATCGACCTCTGCCCTCCCAGCTGCGTGCCCTTCCTCGTGAGCCTTGCCACCCCTCTCTGGGCTTCTTGCAGGTACATGGAGTTCTTCCCTATCCCCTCCAACACCACCTCCGACTTCTACTTTGAGAAAAGCGCCAACTACTTTGATTCGGAAGTGGCCCCCCGGCGGGCAGCCGCCCTGTTACCCAAGGCCAAGGTCCTGACCATCCTCATCAACCCAGCGGACCGAGCCTACTCCTGGTACCAGGTGAGCAGAGGCGGGCCCTGGGTAGGGCACGGGCTGGTTCTCCACTCAGCCACTGATGAGTGTCAGCAGGTCCTTATCATGCGCCTCCTTGTGCTCGCTCTCAGCTGGCTCCTGGAATGGGGAGGTGGGTAAGGACGGGTCCCCCACCTGTGCGTCCAGACCAGCCAGGCGGAAATCCAAGCTGAGTCCCAGTCCGGTTGCCTGCTCACCCTCCCAGCTTCACCTGGAGATCTGGCTCTGACTCTGAGTCTCCAAGTAGACATGGAGGCTGGTTCTGTCTTGCTGAAGCCGAGATTTGGTGAACAGCGATCTGGGCTCATGCTACCTGTGGCCTCCTCGCTGCGCTCTGGGTGGGGGTGGAAATTCCGAGGACAAGAAACAGGACTTGCCCTTCTTAGTGGAGGATGCACATGCCTGACCGGGTAAGGAAGTGACCTGAGCTGGGGTTTGTGCTGGAGAGCGTGACTCCTGGTTCCTGCTTGACTGTGTAAGAACGAGGGTTTTCTTCAATTTCAGGGGTCTGACTTAATGTCTTCTGAGCAGCTTGCCATGGGGCTTACAGGAAAGCTTGTGCTGAGGCCTTTGGGGGCTTTCCTCCCCTGCGTGCCAGTCTTCCTGGGATGAAGTCACAGTGCCAGGGCTGGGGGCTTCCTGCCCTCGGGGTCCAGGGAGGCCCCTGTAGGCCTGGCCGCCGTGTGAGCTTCCTCTCTGGGGCCTCTTTGTGCCCACAGGCTGACAGGAGGTGGGGTGCAGACCGTCGCTGGTCCTTGCTCTCACAGACCTCTCCCCCTGCTCCCACTCCTAGCTGGGGACCCCCTGCTCTTCCTCCCACTTCTCCAGGACTTTCTGTCTGCAGCCCGATACTCTCCTTTCCTCTGGGCTTTGTCTCTCGGAGAGCAGAGGCCACTTCTGTTTTGTTCTCTGCTGAGCAGCCCTCCTCTCCCCACCTCCTGGCAGTGAGCAGAGACGGGCCGTCTGTGTTTATTGGTGGGGAGGAGGGAGGAAGGGAGGAAGGAGATGGAGGCAGAGAGAGGCGGGTCTGGGTGCAGGCATCTCTGTTCTGTTCTGAGGCACCTGCTCTAGAGGGCAGAGAGCTTGTGTCTCCTCTCACAGCCGAGCCAGTCAGGGTTCATTGAGCGAGGGGACTAGCTCAGGTCCTCCAGGTCTAAGACCTTCTTTCTTCTGTCGTGGTTGAGGTGAGATAAGGAGAAGGGGAACTGATTCTCACCAGCAGGGTCCAGGAAGGTGCTGGGAGGAGGACGGATGGTGGCCGGCCTGAGAGGGAGGTCAGCGGGGCTGGGGGCTGTTACGCACACCGGCGTTGTGCCCCCCACCCCCCGGGCCAGGCGGCGTGTGGGGCTCGTGAGGGTCCCCCTGTGGACAGGGTCTCCCCGTCACCTCTGGACTTTGGCATTCTGCAGATGCTGACTGCCTGGGCACTATTTCAGGTGCTTCAAACCAGGTGTTCCCCGCCGCAGGCCTCTCCCGCCCTCCGTCTCGGTCTGCTTGGGCTGCCACCGCAGACGTTACAGACAGGGTGGCTTGGGCAGCAGCACTTTTTCTTCCAGTCCTGGAGCCTGGAGCCTGGGTCCAAGGTCGTGGTGCTGCTCAGTTTGGTTCCTGGCTTCTAGACAGCTGCCATCGTGCTGTGTCCCCACGTGGCAGACAGCGAGTGAGCTCCCTGGTGTCTCTTCTTGTGCAGGCAAGAGCAGGGCCCGCCCGCTCGCCCACAGCAGGGCTTGGCGCAGCCTTTGCGTCCACCAGTGTGGGACAGCATTGCTGGACTTGTGCTGTATTTATGAACAGCTGCCTGCTTTGCCTTTATATATGACAACTGATGCCAGTTTTCTGTCTATGGAGGCAGTACTGAGTTTTATTTTGAAATACATTTATGTGAAAAACAAAGATGAGTCCATGGAAAGAAAATTCAATTGCTTCGGCACGGACAGGTGGTATGTGGACATGCCAGAAGTCGCAGAGACGGTGCGAGGGACCAGCATTTGGTTGCTGTGATCTAGTCTGGCACTCCTCTTGCCAAGATGGGGACCTAGGGCTCCGGGGGCTACGACTTCCCTGAGGTCAAAGGGTAATGACAGGTAGAGCCAGAATGTGGCCCCCGGGCGCCTGGTTCCCTCTCGGGGTCTTCTGGCCGCCTCCTGGTTGCTGACCCACAAAAGCCTCTCCCTTTGGTGCCTCCACACGACGCGCTGACCCTCTCCCCCTCGTCTGCAGCACCAGCGTGCCCACGACGACCCGGTCGCCCTCAAGTACACCTTCCACGAGGTGATCACAGCTGCGCCCGACGCATCCTCGAAACTGCGTGCCCTCCAGAGCCGCTGCCTGGCCCCCGGCTGGTACGCCACCCACATCGACGCTGGCTCGGCGCCTTCCATGCCAGCCAGGTAGGCCGTCCCCGACCCTGAGAAGGGCACCACCGCACCGGCCTGGGGCGGCCAGCCGAGGGCCTCGAGATCTCCTGCCAGCGACAGACCCAGGAGTGCAGTCACTGGGATCTCCAGAGGTTTCAGTCTTGTGTTGATCCCTAGCTCTCGTCCCATCACAGCAGGCTCTGGATGCCTCAGGGAGCCCAGCCACCCTGGACTACGCCCCGGGAGGGGAGACGGCGTGTGTGGCGGATGGAGAGCCTGGTTGGAGAGGTAGACAGGGCCATGTTGCTGAGGTGTTTTAGGGAAACTCTTGGAGGATTTAGGCAGGAGAGTGACATGTGGTCCAGAAACTTTTAGAGACGCAGAGAGGGGTGTCACAAGGACATGAGGGACACGCAGGGTCTTGGTGGTGGATGAATTCGCTAAACCCAGGGGGAGGACGGCGACAGCCAGAGCAAGCTGGCAGGAAGCAGGAGGTGAGCCTGCCCAGGACGGAGGCACCTGGCCACCTCCTGTCCAGAGGCGGAGGAGGAAGCACTCCCCAGAGCACAAGGTCCCCAGCCTACAGCCATGGCTGCTGACCCAGAAGACTCGGGGCCTGCTTGCTATGTGAAAACAAAGATGAGTCCATGGAAAGAAAATTCAATTGCTTCGGCACGGACAGGTGGTATGTGGACATGCCAGAAGTCGCAGAGACGGTGCGAGGGACCAGCATTTGGTTGCTGTGATCTAGTCTGGCACTCCTCTTGCCAAGATGGGGACCTAGGGCTCCGGGGGCTACGACTTCCCTGAGGTCAAAGGGTAATGACAGGTAGAGCCAGAATGTGGCCCCCGGGCGCCTGGTTCCCTCTCGGGGTCTTCTGGCCGCCTCCTGGTTGCTGACCCACAAAAGCCTCTCCCTTTGGTGCCTCCACACGACGCGCTGACCCTCTCCCCCTCGTCTGCAGCACCAGCGTGCCCACGACGACCCGGTCGCCCTCAAGTACACCTTCCACGAGGTGATCACAGCTGCGCCCGACGCATCCTCGAAACTGCGTGCCCTCCAGAGCCGCTGCCTGGCCCCCGGCTGGTACGCCACCCACATCGAGCGCTGGCTCGGCGCCTTCCATGCCAGCCAGGTAGGCCGTCCCCGACCCTGAGAAGGGCACCACCGCACCGGCCTGGGGCGGCCAGCCGAGGGCCTCGAGATCTCCTGCCAGCGACAGACCCAGGAGTGCAGTCACTGGGATCTCCAGAGGTTTCAGTCTTGTGTTGATCCCTAGCTCTCGTCCCATCACAGCAGGCTCTGTATCCCTCAGGGAGCCCAGGAACCCTGGACTAAGCCCCGGGAGGGGAGACGGCGTGTGTGGCGGATGGAGAGCCTGGTTGGAGAGGTAGACAGGGCCATGTTGCTGAGGTGTTTTAGGGAAACTCTTGGAGGATTTAGGCAGGAGAGTGACATGTGGTCCAGAAACTTTTAGAGACGCAGAGAGGGGTGTCACAAGGACATGAGGGACACGCAGGGTCTTGGTGGTGGATGAATCCTCTAAACCCAGGGGGAGGACGGCGTCAGCCAGAGCAAGCTGGCAGGAAGCAGGAGGTGAGCCTGCCCAGGACGGAGGCACCTGGCCACCTCCTGTCCAGAGGCGGAGGAGGAAGCACTCCCCAGAGCACAAGGTCCCCAGCCTACAGCCATGGCTGCTGACCCAGAAGACTCGGGGCCTGCTTGCCCCTGGAGTGAAAACAGGATCAGATCACATTCTCCTTTCTGTTTTTCCAGATTCTGGTCTTGGATGGCAAACTGCTGCGAACAGAACCTGCCAAAGTGATGGACACAGTGCAAAAGTTCCTTGGGGTGACAAACACCATTGACTACCACAAAACCTTGGCGTGAGTGTTACCTTGACCTTTCAATAGGGGGATGTCCTGAACAGGCACGTGGGCCCCAAAGCCAAAGGGTGGACTGATTAGCAGAGAGACACTGATTAGTTAGCAAGTATGAGAAAAGTATGTACAGCCTTGAGGGCAGTGTAGCAGGAAAGTTAATATGGATTGAGTCATATTAATAAAGGTATTGACTCAAGAAAAAGGGAGGTGATGACTCTGTTCTGCTCTGGTCAGTCCTACCCTTAGGGTGTTCTTGAAATAGTTCTTGAAACTGTTCAGTCTGGACTGAACATTTTCAGAATGTTTTAGACCAGCAGTGAGCAACTCTAATTCCCACAAGGGTGTCTTACCATTAGATTATGACTTAAATATAACAATTTAAGGAAAAAGATACTAATAATATTGTCAGTGGTTAATAATTCTCATCACTGAACACCCAGTGTAAGGACACTACGAATGCCCTCCCAAGAGGAATCCGTGCCGGCCTGTGCTGAGGGCTCAGGGCTGTGGAGAGGCTGTCTTCGAGGGGCTGTCACAGACAGCTGGCACACACAGCCGGACGAGGAGTCTCCGAAGGAGAAATAAAGTCTCCTTCCGCAGCTACCTTCTTAGGGAAGCCCTGCCGCGAGGCTCCCCCCTTCTCCTTACTTTGGCGGTTGAAGGTGGAAAGGGAAGCCGGCCCTCACTCTGATGGGAGAAGGCGCCGCGGCGGAGGGTGTGGCTGCGGCGGCGGCGGAGAGGTTCCAGGTCCACCTCTGTAGCGGAGGGCCTTGGACTCGGTCTCGGTTCTCTCAAGCTGCCTCTTCTCTCTGCGCCTCTGTAGGCTGGGGACGCAGGTCGTAGCCCCTCCCTCCGGGCCACTGTCTGGAATGAAGGCGCGCCCGCGGGGCTCCTGGCTCAGGGCCCGGCCGCGCGGACCTCAGGAATGGTGGCTGCCCCAGCAGCACCACCACCGCGCCTACCCTGCGGCCCGTTCAGAACCTCCCATTCCCTCATGCCTGACGGGAACTCTGTCTCCTGCTGTCTTCCTGCCCGAGAATCTCCTGATGGCTACTGATCTGGGCTGAATTCTGAGGCCATTATGCTCGACCCCCGTGACAGCATCTCCTCTCCCCAGGATACCTTTGAAGGCCCAGCATGACTTCAGATTCAGAAGGCAGCCTTGCTGTTGTCAGTTTTGAAGTGTGCTAACAGTGACAACTTTGCAGCGATACACATGCCTAAACACAACTAGAGTTATAGCATTTCTTTTGTTAATTTTTATTTTCTTCTCAAATTTTAATGTTGAGTTTATTAATTTTGGCCTCTTTATATTGACTTTATGTTTATTTTTCATCCATCTTTATTCTTTGGACCTGTGTGGGCCTCCCATTGCAGTGGCCTCTCCCGTTGCAGAGCACCAGCTCATAACTGGACACATTGGTCCAGCTGCTCCATGGCACATGGGGTCTTCCCGGGCCAGGGATTGAACCAGTGCCCCCTGCACTGCAAGGCAGACTCTCTACCCACTGGACCACCGGGGAAACCCAGCATTTCTTGATAAAACTGAATTTATTAAAAACCAGAAGAGCCCACTAAATGTTTTTCTCCCCCCGCAGGGTTCTCAGCCCTGAGCTGGCGTGTGCCGAGGGATCTCCCGGCTCAGGAGGGATGGGGAGAGTTCGTGTCGGGGTCAGCCTGCCCAGCCGGGAGCAGGGAGGGCTCAGAGCAGGCGGGCTGCCTTCTGCCCAGAGCGGGCCGGCATGTTTCGGGGAGCCCAGAGGCAAAACTTAGGCCAACAGATCGAGATACCAGCCCCACAGTGTGTGGGCCGAGAGTGTGGGGGGCATGGAGCCTCTGGTCTTACAGTAGCTCTGCCATTCCTGGGCTCTCTGAACAGTGCCCGAAGTGAAAACAGGCCACATGGGGCCGGCTCCCACCCACAGGCTTTCCCTGCCTCCACAGGTTTGATCCAAAGAAAGGATTTTGGTGCCAGCTGCTCGAAGGAGGAAAAACCAAGTGTCTAGGCAAAAGCAAGGGCCGGAAGTACCCGGAGATGGACTTGGATGTAAGTAGCAGATGCACCGCCTATGACTGGGGGAACAAATGATGGGGAGAATCCTCTCCTTACCTGACACCCAGCACTCTGTGCGTCGCCTTGACGTTTCTAAGATGGCGTCCTAAAGCAGGAAAGTGCGTTAGGATGCAGCGGGTCAGGGCTGATGGAGTCAAGGAGTGTGTCCTTTTACAAGGGCTGAATGCTGTGGGGCTTCGAGAATGAAGCAGACCTGTTCTTTGTCTTCAAGGAGCTCCTGTCTAGAAGGGAATTGAGTCCACCTGCCCGGAGGTAGGATGGCAGGAAGTGCTTTGTGTGGTTAGCCCAGGTGCTGTGGGACTTCAGAACCAGGACGAGCCAGGCGAAGCTGCAGAGGCAAGGAAGGCTGCTCACGAGGGGCCTGGAAGGGCGGGGCAGCACGTGGGCCTGTCGGCTTGTAGGCAGGGACGGCATGCATAAACGGTGGACGGCAGAGGGCACGCGTTGTGACTCTGCTTATGTTTCCCATGCTTTTCATTACCCCTTGCTCATTTTTAAAAAGTTAAAGTGTACTTGATTTACGATACTGCATTAGTTTCAAGTACACAGTGGAGTGATTTAGTGATTTTATTGGTATATATTTATATATATATGTATAGTTTTCCAGATTATTTTCCATTATAGGTTATTATAAGATATTGGATATCATTCCCTGTGTTATACAGTAAGTCTTTGCTGCTTATCTATTTTATATACAGCATTCTTTATCTAGGGGGGGGGCCCTCAGAGGGCTGCCTTCTGCCCAGAGCGGGCCGGCATGTTTCGGGGAGCCCAGAGGCAAAACTTAGGCCAACAGATCGAGATACCAGCCCCACAGTGTGTGGGCCGAGAGTGTGGGGGGCATGGAGCCTCTGGTCTTACAGTAGCTCTGCCATTCCTGGGCTCTCTGAACAGTGCCCGAAGTGAAAACAGGCCACATGGGGCCGGCTCCCACCCACAGGCTTTCCCTGCCTCCACAGGTTTGATCCAAAGAAAGGATTTTGGTGCCAGCTGCTCGAAGGAGGAAAAACCAAGTGTCTAGGCAAAAGCAAGGGCCGGAAGTACCCGGAGATGGACTTGGATGTAAGTAGCAGATGCACCGCCTATGACTGGGGGAACAAATGATGGGGAGAATCCTCTCCTTACCTGACACCCAGCACTCTGTGCGTCGCCTTGACGTTTCTAAGATGGCGTCCTAAAGCAGGAAAGTGCGTTAGGATGCAGCGGGTCAGGGCTGATGGAGTCAAGGAGTGTGTCCTTTTACAAGGGCTGAATGCTGTGGGGCTTCGAGAATGAAGCAGACCTGTTCTTTGTCTTCAAGGAGCTCCTGTCTAGAAGGGAATTGAGTCCACCTGCCCGGAGGTAGGATGGCAGGAAGTGCTTTGTGTGGTTAGCCCAGGTGCTGTGGGACTTCAGAACCAGGACGAGCCAGGCGAGCTGCAGAGGCAAGGAAGGCTGCTCACGAGGGGCCTGGAAGGGCGGGGCAGCACGTGGGCCTGTCGGCTTGTAGGCAGGGACGGCATGCATAAACGGTGGACGGCAGAGGGCACGCGTTGTGACTCTGCTTATGTTTCCCATGCTTTTCATTACCCCTTGCTCATTTTTAAAAAGTTAAAGTGTACTTGATTTACGATACTGCATTAGTTTCAAGTACACAGTGGAGTGATTTAGTGATTTTATTGGTATATATTTATATATATATGTATAGTTTTCCAGATTATTTTCCATTATAGGTTATTATAAGATATTGGATATCATTCCCTGTGTTATACAGTAAGTCTTTGCTGCTTATCTATTTTATATACAGCATTCTTTATCTATTAATACCAATTTGTCCCTCTCCACTTCTTTTCCCCTTTGGTTTTCTGAGTCTATTTCTGTTTTGTAAATAGATTTACTTTTTAGATGCCACATATTTAGTTGATATCTTACAGTGTTTCTTTCTCTGACTTAGTACAGTGCTTGGTAGGTCCATCCTCGTTGCTGCAGAGAGCAGTGTCTCATTCTTTTCAGTGGCTGAGTGGTATTTCACAGTGCACATATTCTTTCATAGTGTGCATGTGTGGACCACATCTTACTCACCTGTCGATCGGCACTGAGGCTGCGTCCACGTCTCGGCTGCTGTAAACACTGGGGTGCAGTGTATCTTGTCACATTAGAGTCGTTTTTTCTGGATACATGCCTAGGAGCGGGGTGGCTGGGTCATACTGTAGATCTAGCTTTAGCTTCTTGGTTGGAGGATACCTGCTCTAGAGTGTCGTGCTGGTTTGCGCCGCACCACAGGTGAGCCAGCCGTAAGGGTGCTGTGTGCCCTGCCTCGTGCGCCCCCCGCCTCCTCCCTACCACACCCGCCTTCTGGGTTGTCACAGAGCAGCAGGTTGACCTGTGCTACTCGGTAGCACTAGCTGTCTGTTTTACATACGGTAATGTGTATGTTTCAGGGCTACTCTGAATTTGTCCCGCCTTCTCCTTCCCTGGCTGTGTCCGCGGATCTGACCTCTGTGACAGCGCCTCTATGCCTGCCCTGCAGATGGCTTCATTAGTACCATTTTGCTAGAGTCCTTACGCATGCATTAATATACAGTATTTGTTTTTCTCTTTCTGACTTCACTCTGTGTAACAGGCTCTGGGTTCATTCACTTCACTAGAACTGACTCAAATGCGTCCCTTTTTGTGGCTCACATTCCGCGGTACGCGCACCATGACTTCTTTATCCGCGCAGCTGCCGGTAGACGTCCAGGCTGCCTCCACGTCCCAGCTGTTGTCTGCAGGGCTGCCTGCTGGGTTACTGAGAGGGAGCCTTTTCCTGCTCTCCAGAGGGGCTGCGCCGTCTTTACATCCCCATAGGAGCATCTCCTCTTCTCCACAGTCTTCGCAGCTTTATTTTTTGTAGATCTTTCATGCTGGCCATTTCCATCCTTGTAGGATGATAGCTCTCTGCAGTTTTGATTTCCCTTTCTCTGACACTTAGCCATGTTGAATGTCTCTTCCTGTGCCTGTAGATTATCTGTGTGTTTTCTCCGAAGAACTGTCTGTTTAGGTCTTCTGCTCTTTTGATTGCACTGTTTTTGATACTGAGTTGTATGAGCTGTTTGCATATTTTGGAAATTTACCCCTTGGAGGTTGCCTTGTTTGCAGATATTTTCTCTTTGTTTTGTCAGTAAGTTTTTGCAGTGCAAAAAGGCTTTTATTTAGTTAGGCTCCATTTCCCATCTACGCCCCCAGGTGGCGCCAGTGGTAGAGAACCGGCCTGCCAGCGCGGTAGACTTGCCAGTGCACAGGTTCCATTTTTCGTTTTTGCTTGTATTTCTTTTGCCTTGGGACACTGACCTAGGAAAACATTGCTGTGATTTATACCAGAGAATGTTTTGCCTGTGTTATTCTTTTAGGATTGTTGTGGTATCATGTTTTACATTTATGTCTTTATATCATTTTGAGTTTACTTTCATGTATTAGTGTTCTGTTTCCCCTTTTTAAAAACATTTTTTTTAACTTTTTATTAACTTTTTTTTTAACTTTTTATTTTATATTGGAGTATTGTTGGGTGAGAGGTTCCCAGGTGGTGTTAGTGGTAAAGAACCGGCCTACCAACGCTGGAGACTTCAGAGATGCGAGTTCAATCCCTGGGCTGGGAAGATTCCCTGGAGAAGGAACTAGCAACCCACTCCACATGGACTGTGGCCTGGCGGGCTGTAGTCCATAGGGTCACACAGAGTCCGACGTGATTCAGACGACTGAGCACGCACACACAGTTGATTAACAGTGGTTGTGTCAGTTTCAGGTATACAGCAAAGTTACTCATGTCTACATACGCGTACATCTGTTCTTTTTCAAAGTCTTTTCCCACTTAGGTTATTACAGAATATTGAGCACAGTCACTGTGCTGCACAGTAGGTGCTTGCTGGTTATCTGTTTTAAATATAGGAGAGTATAGATATCAATCCAGAACCCCCAGTTTACTCTCCTCCCCTCCGCTTTGGTAACTGTAAGTTCGCTTTCTAAGTCTGTGAGTCTGTTTCTGTTTTGTAAATAAGTTCATAAATGCTGCAGCCAATCTTGGGGTGCATGATTCTTTTCAAATTATGGTTTCTTCTGGTATAAGCCCAGTACTGGGAATGCTGGATCATATAGGAGCTCTTAATTTTTTTTTTTTTTTAAATTTTGTCCTCTTTTATTGGTTTTCTGTCCATTCATTTTCATCCATCTTCATTCCTCAGCCCATGCGGGGCCCCCACCACAGTGGCCTCTCTTGTTGCAGAGCACCTGCTCTGGGTGCACATGCTCCAGAGCGCTGGCTCACAATTGGACACACCGTTCCAGGTGCTCTGCGGCACTCAGCATGCTCCCCGGCAAGGGATCAAACCAGTGCCCTGTGCACTGCAATGCGGACTCTCCACCCAGGGAAGCTCTGTTTTTAGTTTTTTAAGGCATCTCCATACTGTTTCCCGCTTCCCTGGTGGCTCAGATGGTAAAGGAATGTCTGCAATGCAGGTGACTTGGGTTTGATACCTGGGCTGGGAAGATCCCCTGGAGAAGGGAATGGCCACCCACTCCAGAATTCTTGCCTGGAGAATCCCATGCCTTGTCCATGGGTCGCAAAAGAGTCGGACACAACTGAGCGATTTTCATACTGTTTCCCATAGTGGCTGTGCCAACTTACCTTCCCATCTACCGTGTAGGAGAGTCCCCTTTCTCCACACCCTCTCCAGCATTCATTGTTCGTAGACTTTTTGATGGTGACCATGCTGACTGGTATGAGGTGATACCTCACTACAGTTCTGATTGCATTTCTCTAATAATTAGTGATGTTGAGCGTGGTTTTTTGTGCTCTTTAGCCGTCTATATGTCTTCTTTGGAGAAACTTCTGTCTAGATCTTCTGCCCATTTTTTTTTTTGATTGTGTTCTTTGCTTTTTTGATATTGAGCTATGTAGACTGTATATTTTGGGGATTAATCCCTGTTGGTTGCTTCATTTGTAAATATTTTCTCCCATTCTAAGGGTTGTCTTTTCGTTTTGTTTATGGTCCCATGTATTTTTGTTTGTATTTTCATTACTCTAGGAGGTAGATCAAAATCAAAGGTTTAGGTCATAGAGTGTTCTGCTTGTGTTTTCCTCTTACGAGTTTTATAGTATATGGCCTTCCATCCTGGTATTTTATTCTTTTCGACATGATGGTAAATGGAATTGTTTTACTTTCTTTTTGATCTTTTGTTGTTAGTGTATAGAAGTGCAGCAGACTTCTGTGTACTAATTTGTATCCTGCGACTTTACTGAATTCACTACTGAGCTCTAGTGGCTTTCTGGTAGCATCGGTAGAATTTCTGTGTATAGTATTATGTCATTTGCAAGCAGTGCTGGTTTTACTTCTTTTACAATTTGGCTTCCTTTTATTTTTTTCCTTCTCTGATTGCCATGGCTAGGACTTCCAAAACTGTGTTGAGTGAAAGTGGTGAGAGTGGACATCCTTGTCTTGTTCCTGATCTTAGAGGGAATGCTTTCAGCATTTCACCATTGAGAATGATGTTAGCTGTAGGTCTGTCATATATGGCCTTTATTATGTTGAGGTAGGTTCCTGCTGTGGTCACTTTCGGAAGAGTTTTTAATCATAAACTGATGCTGATTTGTGTCAAAAGCTTTCTCTGCATCAATTGAGATGATCATATGGTTTTTATTCTTCAATTTGTTGAGGTGGTGTATCACACTAATTGATTTGCAGACATGCAAAAATCCTTGCATCCCTGGAGTGAATCCCACTTGATCATGATGTATGATCCTTTTACTGTATTGTTGGATTTGGATTGATTGATAGTATTTTGTTGGGGATAAATATCAGAGCAGAAATAAATGAAATGGAGATGAACAGTAGAAAAGATCAATGAAATTATGCTGAGTCTTTGAAAAACAAAATTGATAAACTGTTAGTCAGACTCATCAAGAAAAAGAGTAGGGCTTCCCTGGTGGTCCAGTGGGTTAAGAGTCCGCCTTGCAGTGCAAGGGGCACTGGTTCGATCCCCGGCCTGGGAAGATCCCACATGCCATGGAGCGGCTGGACCCGTGTTTCCGATCACGAGCCAGTGCTCTGGAGTGCATGCGCCCAGAGCTGGTGCTCTGCAACAAGAGAGGCCACTGCAATGGGAGGCCCACACAGACCAAAGAATAAAGATGGATGAAAATAAATAAAAAACCAATAAAAGAGGCCAAAATTGAAAAAAAAAAGAGGGAGCGGGCTTAAGTCAATAAAATTAGAAATGAAAAAGGAAAAGCTACAACTGACACCACAGAAATTCAAAGGACCGTTAGAGACTACTATAACCACATGTATGCCAATAAAGTGGACAACCTAGAAGAAATAGACAAATTCTTATCAAGGTACCACCTTCCAAGACTGAAGCAGGGAGAAACAGAAAATATGAGCAGACCAATCACAAGTACTGAAATTGGAAATGTGGTTAAAAAGTCCCAAGAAACCAAAAGTCCAGGACCAGAAGGCCTTACAGGTAAATTCTCTCGAACATTTAGAGAAGAGTTAACACCTATCCTTCTGAAACTCTTCCCAAAAATTGCAGAGAAAAGAATACTCCCCAGCTTATTCTATTAGGCCACCATCACCCACCCCCGATACCCAAACAAGACAAGGATACCACCATAAAAAAAGAAAACTAGAGGCCAGTATCACTGATGAATGGAGATGCAAACGTCCTCAGCAAAATACTATGTTTCCCTTCCCTGGTTTGCCCCCCGTTTTGGTTTATTCTGTCTTCTCCCAGTCACAAGAATTTTGATCTTGTGTGCTGTACTTTGGCGCGCCTGCTGTGTAAGTTTTCTTTTGAAGGTTGTCATTTTCAAGACGGCCGTGACTAACCAGCTTTTACTGTATTGTTGGATTTGGATTGATTGATAGTATTTTGTTGGGGATAAATATCAGAGCAGAAATAAATGAAATGGAGATGAACAGTAGAAAAGATCAATGAAATTATGCTGAGTCTTTGAAAAACAAAATTGATAAACTGTTAGTCAGACTCATCAAGAAAAAGAGTAGGGCTTCCCTGGTGGTCCAGTGGGTTAAGAGTCCGCCTTGCAGTGCAAGGGGCACTGGTTCGATCCCCGGCCTGGGAAGATCCCACATGCCATGGAGCGGCTGGACCCGTGTTTCCGATCACGAGCCAGTGCTCTGGAGTGCATGCGCCCAGAGCTGGTGCTCTGCAACAAGAGAGGCCACTGCAATGGGAGGCCCACACAGACCAAAGAATAAAGATGGATGAAAATAAATAAAAAACCAATAAAAGAGGCCAAAATTGAAAAAAAAAAGAGGGAGCGGGCTTAAGTCAATAAAATTAGAAATGAAAAAGGAAAAGCTACAACTGACACCACAGAAATTCAAAGGACCGTTAGAGACTACTATAACCACATGTATGCCAATAAAGTGGACAACCTAGAAGAAATAGACAAATTCTTATCAAGGTACCACCTTCCAAGACTGAAGCAGGGAGAAACAGAAAATATGAGCAGACCAATCACAAGTACTGAAATTGGAAATGGGGTTTAAAAAAGTCCCAAGAAACCAAAAGTCCAGGACCAGAAGGCCTTACAGGTAAATTCTCTCGAACATTTAGAGAAGAGTTAACACCTATCCTTCTGAAACTCTTCCCAAAAATTGCAGAGAAAAGAATACTCCCCAGCTTATTCTATTAGGCCACCATCACCCACCCCCGATACCCAAACAAGACAAGGATACCACCATAAAAAAAGAAAACTAGAGGCCAGTATCACTGATGAATGGAGATGCAAACGTCCTCAGCAAAATACTATGTTTCCCTTCCCTGGTTTGCCCCCCGTTTTGGTTTATTCTGTCTTCTCCCAGTCACAAGAATTTTGATCTTGTGTGCTGTACTTTGGCGCGCCTGCTGTGTAAGTTTTCTTTTGAAGGTTGTCATTTTCAAGACGGCCGTGACTAACCAGCGGGAGGGTGGATGATGTCACCAGGGTGGTGGTTTTCCAGAGGAGGCGGGCCTCTCCCGCGCCAGCGTGTGACCAGCCCTGCGTGTCCCTTCCGTTGCAGTCCCGCGCCTTCCTGAAGGACTATTACCGGGACCACAACATCGAGCTCTCCAAGCTGCTGTACAAGATGGGCCAGACACTGCCCACCTGGCTCCGGGAGGAGCTCCAGAACACCAGGTAGCCGCGGCCACACCGCCAGGCTGAATGTGACTGCAGGGACGTCCCGCCCCACGCCGAGCCACTCTGCTGACCGCAGAGTGGGGAGCGGGCCGGGCGGCCAGGCCCTCCCAAGCAATACTTCGCTGCGGCGGGGCGGGCCAGGAGGAGAGCCCGGGCAGGTGCACACGCGCCTCAGAGCATCCAGCGCGGAGGCGGCGGCCTCTCGGACTTCCCTCGCCTCCGAGGCTCGTTCTGCTCAGCCTTTCGTGGGGAGGCCGCTTCCTGTTGGTGGAGGACCGCACGCTGGAGGAAGGAGCCCGCCAGACTCTGGCGTCCGCCCTCACTGCGGTGCCCAGCGCACCCTCTCCATCCGTCATTCTGTCCCGGCAGGGCGTCCACTCAGTATTAGCTGCCGCGGCCTCCCTGTCGTCCTGACGAGGATAAGGGCCCACTGGGCCTTCAGGGGAACCAGGGAAAGAGACTGGACGTCTCCCTGATGTTTCAAGCCAGGCTCTTCAGAGGGGTCAGCTGGGAGCCTAGAGGCGTCACCAGGCGTGGTGTGAGGGTGGCCACCTCGAGAGCACGCTGGACCTCCACGCCCGCCCGGCTCCTCCCGTCACATCTCACCTCTCCCCGCTGCGGGCAGAACCGCGGGCCCCTGCAGTACCTGCCCAGTCCTCAGGGCTTCCTTCAGGGTCTCGGGGCGCTGCCATGCCGTTGGGGCCCAGCGCCCCGGGCCTCAGTGCTGTGCCGGCTCTTCTCCGGGGATGAGACGTGCCTGGTGTTTCCTGTGGTGAGAGGCTGAGGCGGTCGGGGGCCGGCCCTGGTCCACGCGCCAGTGTGCATGTGTTGTCCCTCACCCTGCCCTGGTCCCAGGCAGGCGCCGGACAGAGTGGGCGAGACCGCGCCCACCCGGCGCCAGCTGCCTGTGGCCAAGAGTTCCTAGAGCACCTAACCTCCTAAGTACTAAGAAGCTAAAGTATTTTAATATTTTTTTTCTTGGTGCCAGAGTTTATACCCTGGGTGCTGGGGTCGCACTGTGTTACATATATATATATAACATGTGTGTGTGTATATATATATATATATATATATATATTATATTTTTTTTGGTTGGGTTTGTTTTTAATTCAGGCATACAGAATGGTGGCAAGCCCCAGTCCCAAAGGGTGTCGTATCTCAGTGCCAGAGGATGGAATGGGGGCCGTGTGTCTTCATGTGTGGGGGTCTCAAGGACACAGCATGGCCGTGCCCCTGGAGAGGGCAAGTGCCATGGTCACCCCGTGGCTACTCCCGGAGAACAGGGGTGGTGAGGTGCAGAGGGAGGACCTCCTTTCTCCAGGAGGTCTGGCTTCATGGAGTGCAGTGACCTGGGCGACTTTTGGCCAAAGGAAACAGCCAGGCTGAGGTAGGAGACCCTGGGCTAAAGGCTGGCCTTTCCCCGTTCCCCTCACATGGTGCTAGGATGGGAGCCGCCCTGGGAGCTGGGAGGCCCCTGGAGCCCCCAGAACTGTCTCCAGCCCCCTGCAGACAAGGGGATCTGTGGCTATTTTCTGTTGGGGCCTGCTCCTACACCTCCCCTTCTTTTTACAATGTGAAGTAAGGCTGGGGTGCCTTTCCCCAGCCCCGCCCACTGCCAGTTCAGCTTCGAACTGACACTTGGAAATGCTCTCTGGAGAGCCCTGTCTTGTTCAAGACCCTAGCATGTTGGGGCTGAGGGATCCTTTGATGGGTATGGACACAGGTCCAGAAATGGGAGGTGGCCTCCTGGGCCTGCGTCACAGAACTGACCAGGAGCGGGGCCGAGGCAAACTTGAGGCTCCCGCTCCTGAGCCCGGAGCTGCTCTTCCAACGCCACACGGCCTCAGAGCCCAGCCTCGGGACCCTACTCTGTGCCAGGTGGCCGTCCCTCCCTCCCTCACGCCCTCAGTCATTCCAGGATACGGGACAAACCACTCCTTCCCCGCCAGGTGCCTTTGAGCCTTCTCAGCCCCACGTCTGCACTCTTGTCTTGCTCCCCCCCTCAGAAGGTCCCTCCCCGGCCCGGGAGCCTGGTGCCCTGGATGGAGCAGTGGCGTGCTGGGCGGGCGGCTGCCTGCGGTTCTCCTGTCCCCCGAGAGCAGCGTTTCCATCGCGCTTCTCGTGGGGCCCTCGACCCTGCCGGGGCTGAGGAGCAGAGTGTCTGAGCACTGGCAGCGCCGTCGACAGACTCACCCGCGCCTGGACGCAGACTCCAGGGGCAGGCGGCGGCTTCTATGGTGCACAGCGCTGACCTCCCTCCCTGGCGCGGGGCTGGGGCTCCGTGAGGACCTCACGGCTCCTCTGCGGGCTGTCCTCGTCGGGCGCGTGGGGCTGCTCCCCTTGTCCTTCAGCCTGAGGGAGAAACAGGCAGGGCTGAGGCCCCTCCCGGAGGCTGGGTACTTGACCCGCCGCAGGTTGTTTGGTCTGTCTTTTCACTGCTGCTTTTTCCCTTCCCATAAGGAATCTCTCTCTCGAGGACCCTGCCGGGACCTGTAGGCACTGGGGCGGGGAGAGGAGCCCCTCCAGTGCTCGCAGCTGCCGAGCACACACATGCCCCGTGGGAGGAACGAACCAGAGGTCAGTGGTCCTCCACATCCCCCGCGTTCACTGTCAGTGTCTGGACGAAAACAAGAGCAGAAGCTCTGCCCTCCCTCCCGCTGGGCTGGGAGGACCCTGAGCCCAGATGTCTAGAGGGGATCGGTGGCTGTTTTCTGTTGGGGCCTGCTCCTACACCTCCCCTTCTTTTTACAATGTGAAGTAAGGCTGGGGTGCCTTTCCCCAGCCCCGCCCACTGCCAGTTCAGCTTCGAACTGACACTTGGAAATGCTCTCTGGAGAGCCCTGTCTTGTTCAAGACCCTAGCATGTTGGGGCTGAGGGATCCTTTGATGGGTATGGACACAGGTCCAGAAATGGGAGGTGGCCTCCTGGGCCTGCGTCACAGAACTGACCAGGAGCGGGGCCGAGGCAAACTTGAGGCTCCCGCTCCTGAGCCCGGAGCTGCTCTTCCAACGCCACACGGCCTCAGAGCCCAGCCTCGGGACCCTACTCTGTGCCAGGTGGCCGTCCCTCCCTCCCTCACGCCCTCAGTCATTCCAGGATACGGGACAAACCACTCCTTCCCCGCCAGGTGCCTTTGAGCCTTCTCAGCCCCACGTCTGCACTCTTGTCTTGCTCCCCCCCTCAGAAGGTCCCTCCCCGGCCCGGGAGCCTGGTGCCCTGGATGGAGCAGTGGCGTGCTGGGCGGGCGGCTGCCTGCGGTTCTCCTGTCCCCCGAGAGCAGCGTTTCCATCGCGCTTCTCGTGGGGCCCTCGACCCTGCCGGGGCTGAGGAGCAGAGTGTCTGAGCACTGGCAGCGCGCCGTCGACAGACTCACCCGCGCCTGGACGCAGACTCCAGGGGCAGGCGGCGGCTTCTATGGTGCACAGCGCTGACCTCCCTCCCTGGCGCGGGGCTGGGGCTCCGTGAGGACCTCACGGCTCCTCTGCGGGCTGTCCTCGTTGGGCGCGTGGGGCTGCTCCCCTTGTCCTTCAGCCTGAGGGAGAAACAGGCAGGGCTGAGGCCCCTCCCGGAGGCTGGGTACTTGACCCGCCGCAGGTTGTTTGGTCTGTCTTTTCACTGCTGCTTTTTCCCTTCCCATAAGGAATCTCTCTCTCGAGGACCCTGCCGGGACCTGTAGGCACTGGGGCGGGGAGAGGAGCCCCTCCAGTGCTCGCAGCTGCCGAGCACACACATGCCCCGTGGGAGGAACGAACCAGAGGTCAGTGGTCCTCCACATCCCCCGCGTTCACTGTCAGTGTCTGGACGAAAACAAGAGCAGAAGCTCTGCCCTCCCTCCCGCTGCCACTTCCACACGGGCCGGGCGCAGGCGGGCTGTGTCACCTGCAGCGGTCCCTGTGGCTCGGGCCCTGGAGCTGCCCATCGGCCCCGGGAGAGTCTGAGGACCGGTCTCCTCTGCGCCCCTCAGGAGGAGCAGCCTGGGCCTCCGGGGCCCTGCGCAGGGGCGGCGGCCTGCGCCCGGCAGGAGGAGGCCGCCGGGCTGACCCGCAGAGACCCCCGGGCGGCCCGCCGACCGACCCCACGGGGTTGTTAGAAAGAGCGAGCCAGTGTTGCACCAGATATTTTGTAACGACCCCTCCCCACCGTTTAGACTATATCGACCACGTGGCCACGTCTTCTATCTCCCTCTCTGTACAAGTGTCTTTTTCAGAACTGGTTTAGAAGTTGCGGACGTCACTGAGCCCCCCCCCCCCCCCCCGCGACGCTTCAGCCCGCGTCTCCTCCAGGCAGGTCCCCTCCCTGCCACGGCCCGTCCCCCTGAGACGGCCGCCACTCCCAGTCACGTCAGCCCCTAGTCAGAGCTCCCCCAGACAGCTGCCCTGGTTTTGGAATCGGGGACGAGTTAAGGCCTATGGGTTGCGTCTTGGAGCTGCGTTTCCTAAAATCTCTTTCACGCCCGTCAAGCTCCCCTTCTGCTCAGCCGGGTTTTTGATGCCGTGGCTTCTGAGGCTAGCAGTGCTGCACGCGGGCTCCCGTGAGGTCCGGCTCCTCCGAGCCTGCGCTGGCAAGGGCGGTGCCGGCGATGGGCTCGCCACCTTCAGTGCTGACTCGGAAGCCTCGGTCCCGCCAGGACGCCCCTCTGCCGCCACCTCTACCAAGTGCCACGCCGCACAGGGGGCGAGGGAGCCAGCTTCCGGGCTGGCCTGGGGGAGTAGAGAAGGAAGAGGCCGCGCGCTGGGGAGCGGGACCACGCAGCGCTGGGCCTGCGCGGAAGGAGACGTCTTGGACTTAGAAGGTTCCACAGGAGGTTCCACAGGCACCAACAGCATCTCTTTCTCTGTGTTGTGGTCCCTGGGTTTTCACTTCCTGGAGGCCCGTGGTCTGTGCGCACTGGCGCAGAGCCCGCCTCTGGGATGCACCAAAGAAGGGCGGCGTGGCAGCCCCCTTGCCCAAGCCGCGGTTGGAGTGACCGTGTTCTTCCCAGGGACTTGGTGTCCCCATCCAGACCGATCTGATGGGGCGGCGGCATGGTCTTCAGACGGCGAAGGCCGCAGGAAGGTCTGCCCTGGTTGCAGTGAGGATGGAGGCCCCGCTCGCCCCTGCCCTTGAGGCAGTGCTGGGGCCCCTGCGCGTCCCTGGGCGAGCCCTCGCCAGCTCTGAGGGCCGGATTCCTTGAGCTCCCACCAGGGAGAGGCATGGCCTTGTGTGGGTCACCGTCGAGGGCCCAGGGGAGACCTGGGCTGCGTTTCCTCCTGAGAGGTTCACCTCCCTCCTTCCTCCGCGTGGCCCTTGGGGAGAACGAGGGTGGTGAGGGTTTTCTAGGACTGTGCTAGCTTTTCTTACCAGCACGAGGGCTCCTTTTGTAATTTGTGCATGAGATTCATGTCATTTCCTGGGGAGAAGAGAGGGCTGACTGAGGGGGGCATGTCGGGGAACAGGCAGAGGCTTCCTTCCTTTGGGGGTCGAGAGGGGCGCGGGGCGCGTCCCTGCTCACCTGATCAGGGCTCTCAAACCAGCCGTTTTGGGTTGTGTTGAAAGTGGGAACCTTCCTCCATTAATGTACAATCTTGAACTAACTGCTAATAAAGTGGGGTTCTGTTTGTACTCCTTGGTCACCTCTGTCTGTCTGTCTGACCTTTTTTCAAGGCCCGCAGAGGAAGGTGGAGCGAAGGCTGTTGGTACGCACAGCCAGTCTGGCCTCCCCTGGACATAGGCCGTGACTCTGTCAAAGGCCAGTCCCACAGATCGCCCACCGCAGCCTTTCTAGGCAGCGAGGGCCTGTCCCGGGCCTGCGGGGCTGGGGCACCGTCTCAGGCGGCAGAGAGCCCTCAGGCCCTCAGCCCTCAGGCCCTCGGGGGTTGAGAGGTGCTGGGGAGGGTGATCTGCGCTGTGCGGAGCCTCCCCTGGAGAGAGTTGTGCCGTCAGTGTGTGACGTGACTGAAGACAAGTCGCTCTTTGACTTGCATCCCGTGTCCCTCACCTCCTAGAGGCCTGGAAGGTGCTGGACTCAGTGCCCACTCTGGAGCGCCTGCTGCACACCAGATTCCCGGCTGTCCCCAAAGGCTCCTCTCTGGCCGATGCGCGCGCGGCGTCACATTGTAACAGCCCTCCAGCACGCTGAAGCGCCCACCCAGGAGCCCTGGTTTAGACAGATGGCTCCTATGGGCGCTAATTAATTCTGCTCCTAGGAAAAAAAAAAAAGGTCCCTCCCCGCCTGAGGCAGGTGCCCTGGTCCGGGGAGCGGCCGGATTCCTTGAGCTCCCACCAGGAGAGGCATGGCCTTGTGTGGGTCACCGTCGAGGGCCCAGGGGAGACCTGGGCTGCGTTTCCTCCTGAGAGGTTCACCTCCCTCCTTCCTCCGCGTGGCCCTTGGGGAGAACGAGGGTGGTGAGGGTTTTCTAGGACTGTGCTAGCTTTTCTTACCAGCACGAGGGCTCCTTTTGTAATTTGTGCATGAGATTCATGTCATTTCCTGGGGAGAAGAGAGGGCTGACTGAGGGGGGCATGTCGGGGAACAGGCAGAGGTTTCCCTTTCCCTTTTGGGGGGTCGAGAGGGGCGCGGGGCGCGTCCCTGCTCACCTGATCAGGGCTCTCAAACCAGCCGTTTTGGGTTGTGTTGAAAGTGGGAACCTTCCTCCATTAATGTACAATCTTGAACTAACTGCTAATAAAGTGGGGTTCTGTTTGTACTCCTTGGTCACCTCTGTCTGTCTGTCTGACCTTTTTTCAAGGCCCGCAGAGGAAGGTGGAGCGAAGGCTGTTGGTACGCACAGCCAGTCTGGCCTCCCCTGGACATAGGCCGTGACTCTGTCAAAGGCCAGTCCCACAGATCGCCCACCGCAGCCTTTCTAGGCAGCGAGGGCCTGTCCCGGGCCTGCGGGGCTGGGGCACCGTCTCAGGCGGCAGAGAGCCCTCAGGCCCTCAGCCCTCAGGCCCTCGGGGGTTGAGAGGTGCTGGGGAGGGTGATCTGCGCTGTGCGGAGCCTCCCCTGGAGAGAGTTGTGCCGTCAGTGTGTGACGTGACTGAAGGCAAGTCGCTCTTTGACTTGCATCCCGTGTCCCTCACCTCCTAGAGGCCTGGAAGGTGCTGGACTCAGTGCCCACTCTGGAGCGCCTGCTGCACACCAGATTCCCGGCTGTCCCCAAAGGCTCCTCTCTGGCCGATGCGCGCGCGGCCCGAGCGTCAGCATTGTAACAGCCCCTCCAGCACGCTGAAGCGCCCCACCCAGGGAGCCCTGGTTTAGACAGATGGCTCCTATGGGCGCTAATTAATTCTGCTCCTATGGGTCCTCATTAATTAATTCTAATTAGTACCTCCCACTGTCCAAGAAATGAAGACTTTGCTACTCCTCCAAGCCAGGCTGAGCTTGAGTTTGCCGGGGCAGAGCAGAGGTGGGGAGCAGATAGGCAGGAGGCCTTGAGTCCCCTGGGGAACTTTACAAATGCACATTCCCAGGCAACCCCAGCTGCATCCACTCAGTCAGAACCTCTGAGGGAGAGAGCCAGAAATGTGGCTTTTAAACGAAGTCCCTACTGCACAGTGTGGGAATGCTGACTCAAGCCCCCAAGGGAAAGCCAGAGAAGCTTCCACCAAACTGGATGGCTGCCGTGGGGCGTGCTGGGAGGTACTGGGAACGTAAGTGCTGCCGCCTTGTGGACACGGCCTGTAACAGCAGCTCAAGCTTCTGGGCACTGAAGCTTACAGCAGGGCTGTGAGTGAGACCGGCTCTGAAGAAGCATCCTGGGGGAAGGAACTGAAAAAGAATTCAAATGAGGGCGACTTTCCAGAGGCCCATTTCAAGAGGTATTAGTTTCAGCATTTTTGAAAAAAGGAAAGGCACAGGAAAGACGGTCAACATGATTAGAGACAAGGGACTCAATATTGCAACAAGGTATCACCTCTCACCCATCAGAGAGATTAAATAAAACTTCTACCAAGGATACACGCAGAAGAGGGCGTGAGTAGAGGAAAAGGGACGCCTCCTACACTGTCAGAATGCAAAGTGGGAAGAGCCAGGGGGGACAGCACGGAGGTTCCGCCAACTGGAAACAAACCTACCAGTTGATCAGGCATTCCCACGCCTGGGCATGTATCCGGAGAAAACTTTATTTCAAAAAGACACAGGCACCCAAGCGTTCACCACAACATTCACTATTTACAATAACCGAGACGCCCCAGCGGCCAGAATGTCGGTGGAGAGGAGAAGGGATAAGGAAGAAGCGCTACAGAGAGACAACGGAATCAGCCATAAAGAAAAAAAAATAGGACCCTCCTCAGCAACGTGGTGGACCCAGACAGGATCATACTAAGTTAGAAGAAGACAACCATCGTATGATACTGCTTAGAGGTGGAACCAAAAAACTCATTCCTTTGAACTAAATTCCAAAAAAGAAATAGACTGAGAGACTTGGAAAGAAACATAGGCTTACCAAAGGGGAAAGCTGAGAGGAAAGGGATAAATCAGAAGTTGAAAGAAACCTATACACACTAACACATGTATATATCTATAATAGATCACCCACAAAGACCTACTCTGTATCACAGGTAATTCTACACAATATGCTTTAATAAATTGAGAACAGAAGCTGGAAAAAAAAATAGGAATGCGTAGATGTACACCTGAAACAAACAGAACAGTATAAGTCAACCGTATTCCTAGAAAAAATAAAAGACACCAACGCCATGGGAATTCCCTGGTGGCCCAGTGCATTCACTGTTAAAGGCGTAAGTATGATCCCTGGTTGCGGAACTAAGATCCTACAAAGCTATATGATGTGGCCAAACCCATTTCAAAAAAAAAAAAACCAGCAAAAGTCTGCCTCAGTAGCCCCGGGTGGCACCTGCAGACCGCGTTGGAGGCTTGTCAGCTGGGATCTTAGGGTCGTGGAGTGACAGCAAGAACACAGCTGGGAGGTTCCCTGGTGGTCCAGTAGCTGAGACTCCGCACTCCCGGTGTAGGGGGCTGGGGTTTCATCAGGGAATTAGATCCCACATGCTGCAACGAAGACGGAACATCTCGTGGCCCCCACTAAGACCTGGTGCAGCTAAGAAAATAAATTATATGTATATATAATTTTAAAAGAGCATGTGGATCTGCATGAAACAGATGTGATCCCTGGGCCAGTGGTCAGTCAGGCTACATCAGAGAGTTTTGAATTTTAGAAGTTTCTTTTGTTTGTTTTCTAAGAGAAACGTAGTTGAAGACCAGATAGAGGCAGAGTGTGCTCACTGGACTTGGGGCGTGTATCTGGACCCTCGCCGACTGACCTCCTCCTTATCCCCATACTATCTCAGAACCCTAAGAATCCTTGAGGCACACCGGGAAAGCCCGCCCGGGCGCTCTCAGGTCCCAGGAGCCCTGCGGTGCCAAGAGACGGAGTGAGCACGCACACGGAGCCCGCCTCAGCCCCTAAGTGCGGAGTCCACTCGGGCACCACGGGCGGGGCCCCAGGGGTGGTGCCAGACCCTGAAAGCGGGCAGCTTGCTCAGAGAAGCCCTGGATCCAGCGCACGGGGCACTGTGCTGCTTTACAGCAAAGCCCTAGAAACCCTCAGATACCCACTCAGCGGGCATCAGCTATTTAGCCCCTGCTGTGCACGTGCTGGAATGGGTGATGCCGGAGAGAACCGCACGTCAGGCCCCCGTCCTCCTGGGAAATCTCCTTAAGACTGACCTGCGCGGGGCCACCCATGGAGAGAGGAAGCTGCATGCCGAGTCCCGAGCCCCGTGCACACCCGGCTGGCTGGCCCTGCGTCCGCGGCTCTGCTCTGCTCTTCGCGGCAGCGTGGCTGGCTCACACCAAACCGATCACCGGCTCCTTCTGGCCACCGGGAAGGAAACGGGGAAGATTTCAAAGGGGACTTTAGCTTCGTCTGAAATTTTCTACGGAGGACAAACAAAACGTATAATTTGTGGAATGAAAAGTCTTAGAGGTAACTTTAAGAAATAGAAATGGCAAAGCAGAAACGGGGGTCCCGGGAGCTGGACTGCGGAGGGAGGCTAGCACGAGAGCAGCCTGCCGTGCCCGGGGGGCCTGCGGGGGTCCCGAGCACCCGCCAAGCTGCTGAGCTGAGGATCCCGACTCGCCGTGTGGCTACGGCTGCCTCCGCTCCACAGGCTCACACGTGGCGGGTAGCGTGAACATCAGCGCTGGCACAAACTGACATTGCTTCGCTGAGAAGACCACGTGTGAAATTCACAGCATGAATCTGCCCAAGAAGAACACAGCTGCACATCCTTGTTGAGGGTCATTTTGTAAAATAACTGGCCTGAACTCTAAAATGCTCGAGGTCATGGAAGATAAAGAAAGGCCGAGAAATGGTTCAGGAGATTAAGGGACTTGTTTGTTTTCTAAGAGAAACGTAGTTGAAGACCAGATAGAGGCAGAGTGTGCTCACTGGACTTGGGGCGTGTATCTGGACCCTCGCCGACTGACCTCCTCCTTATCCCCATACTATCTCAGAACCCTAAGAATCCTTGAGGCACACCGGGAAAGCCCGCCCGGGCGCTCTCAGGTCCCAGGAGCCCTGCGGTGCCAAGAGACGGAGTGAGCACGCACACGGAGCCCGCCTCAGCCCCTAAGTGCGGAGTCCACTCGGGCACCACGGGCGGGGCCCCAGGGGTGGTGCCAGACCCTGAAAGCGGGCAGCTTGCTCAGAGAAGCCCTGGATCCAGCGCACGGGGCACTGTGCTGCTTTACAGCAAAGCCCTAGAAACCCTCAGATACCCACTCAGCGGGCATCAGCTATTTAGCCCCTGCTGTGCACGTGCTGGAATGGGTGATGCCGGAGAGAACCGCACGTCAGGCCCCCGTCCTCCTGGGAAATCTCCTTAAGACTGACCTGCGCGGGGCCACCCATGGAGAGAGGAAGCTGCATGCCGAGTCCCGAGCCCCGTGCACACCCGGCTGGCTGGCCCTGCGTCCGCGGCTCTGCTCTGCTCTTCGCGGCAGCGTGGCTGGCTCACACCAAACCGATCACCGGCTCCTTCTGGCCACCGGGAAGGAAACGGGGAAGATTTCAAAGGGGACTTTAGCTTCGTCTGAAATTTTCTACGGAGGACAAACAAAACGTATAATTTGTGGAATGAAAAGTCTTAGAGGTAACTTTAAGAAATAGAAATGGCAAAGCAGAAACGGGGGTCCCGGGAGCTGGACTGCGGAGGGAGGCTAGCACGAGAGCAGCCTGCCGTGCCCGGGGGGCCTGCGGGGGTCCCGAGCACCCGCCAAGCTGCTGAGCTGAGGATCCCGACTCGCCGTGTGGCTACGGCTGCCTCCGCTCCACAGGCTCACACGTGGCGGGTAGCGTGAACATCAGCGCTGGCACAAACTGACATTGCTTCGCTGAGAAGACCACGTGTGAAATTCACAGCATGAATCTGCCCAAGAAGAACACAGCTGCACATCCTTGTTGAGGGTCATTTTGTAAAATAACTGGCCTGAACTCTAAAATGCTCGAGGTCATGGAAGATAAAGAAAGGCCGAGAAATGGTTCAGGAGATTAAGGGATACCAAAAAGGCCTGGCAGTCAAATGTCATTTACAATCCTGGAGGAGTCCTAGACCAGGGAAGCGTTCCCAAGAAAGAATACCATATCAACAACTGGCAAAATGAGAATATTTTCTGTATCGATTGGATAATAGAACTTTATCAATTCTAAATTACATGAACTTGATTAATACCAAATAATAAGAATCTATCATTGCTGTTACGTAGTGCATGCTGAAATATTGATGGGTAAAAGGGAAGAAACAGAGCTGATGTGCTTTCGCTAATGGGTCAGATTTATCTGCTGCAGTTCAGAACGTGTCCACCAGGGGGCACCATCATCCCAGCCTCCGACAAGCTAGCGCCGGCATGACCCTCCCCGGGAAAGCCTGCGCAGGCGGTCAATGGTGGTGATGTAAAGAGGTTATAAATAATTCAACGCCAGGAATAATAAAAACTATTTCTCACTCTGTCAGGAAGGCCTTCTGCTTGTCAAGTGCTATCTCTTAATCCTTACCACACCCTCTGAGGTAGATACTATCCTTTTTCCCATCATATAAATGAGGAGGCTGAGATTCAGAGAGGTTGAATAATTCTGCCCGGATCACAGAGCTGGGAGTCCTTGGTCTGTGAGATTCTACGGCCTGAAGCCCCCGGAGCAGTCCCGCCTCCCGTCACGAGGCAGAGTGGGGAGCGCTCGCTGAGCCTGCCTTGCCCACTTTCCAGGAGGAACCCTTGTATGCATGTATGTTTGTAGGTGTGTGTATCCACCTGATGGATATAAAACAACACTGCCTGCAGCGAGATCAAAGTCCCATCTTAACAGCTCCCCCCATCCTCACTTCTAGCCCTCCCCTCAGATCCTCACCTCTCCAGGGGAAACCACTGCCACCCGTTCCTGTGGATCTTTCCGGAAATTCCTTTACACACAGATCCTCTGCGGGCTGCTCAGGCTGCTCTGCACACGGCTTCTTCCCTGGTACTGGGCCCGGGGTGGACAGGCGCTTGTCACGTTGTGAGCCGCAGACGGAGATGCTCCTCTGCAGGAGGCGCTGAGGGGCTCCCTCTATCACACTTCTAGAGAGGCAGAGAGGATACGCTGGAGCTTAAGTTCTCTAGCCTCGGCCCCACTCTAGGCAGCTGTCCCCGGGGAAGGGGAGGGGCTGTGCGGCACAGTTGTTGAAATGTGCACAGATGGGCAGAGGTGGTTTCACACAGGTCCACAGTGGTCATGAGAGCTTAGGATAGTACCTCGTGTCCCCGAGGCTGTCTTCTCACTGGTGAAATGGAAATAGTAACGGGCGGGAGGCACCAGGGCTGTTGTGAAGAGTAAGGCCCGCTCTGCAGGGAGCGCTCAGTAAAGCCTGACCCAGCTCTTGGCATCAGACACAGGCAGCCCGCATGCCTCGCCTGGGGGTGGCACTGCCAGCCATCCTGAGGCTGAGGAGGGTGGGCTGAAGGGCAAGAGGAACGCCCAGCATGGAAACCCATTGCTTATGATTGTTCTTTCTTGGACCTTGAGATCAAATTGGTTAGGTGATCTACAACACTGAGAATGACCCCTCAAAATATACATCCCCTCAACTACTAGAAATACAGAGGATCACCAAAGAATACTGTGAACTGCGTGTCCTTTTTCCCATCATATAAATGAGGAGGCTGAGATTCAGAGAGGTTGAATAATTCTGCCCGGATCACAGAGCTGGGAGTCCTTGGTCTGTGAGATTCTACGGCCTGAAGCCCCCGGAGCAGTCCCGCCTCCCGTCACGAGGCAGAGTGGGGAGCGCTCGCTGAGCCTGCCTTGCCCACTTTCCAGGAGGAACCCTTGTATGCATGTATGTTTGTAGGTGTGTGTATCCACCTGATGGATATAAAACAACACTGCCTGCAGCGAGATCAAAGTCCCATCTTAACAGCTCCCCCCATCCTCACTTCTAGCCCTCCCCTCAGATCCTCACCTCTCCAGGGGAAACCACTGCCACCCGTTCCTGTGGATCTTTCCGGAAATTCCTTTACACACAGATCCTCTGCGGGCTGCTCAGGCTGCTCTGCACACGGCTTCTTCCCTGGTACTGGGCCCGGGGTGGACAGGCGCTTGTCACGTTGTGAGCCGCAGACGGAGATGCTCCTCTGCAGGAGGCGCTGGGGGGCTCCCTCTATCACACTTCTAGAGAGGCAGAGAGGATACGCTGGAGCTTAAGTTCTCTAGCCTCGGCCCCACTCTAGGCAGCTGTCCCGGGAAGGGAGGGGCTGTCGCACAGTTGTTGAAATGTGCACAGATGGGCAGAGGTGGTTTCACACAGGTCCACAGTGGTCATGAGAGCTTAGGATAGTACCTCGTGTCCCCGAGGCTGTCTTCTCACTGGTGAAATGGAAATAGTAACGGGCGGGAGGCACCAGGGCTGTTGTGAAGAGTAAGGCCCGCTCTGCAGGGAGCGCTCAGTAAAGCCTGACCCAGCTCTTGGCATCAGACACAGGCAGCCCGCATGCCTCGCCTGGGGGTGGCACTGCCAGCCATCCTGAGGCTGAGGAGGGTGGGCTGAAGGGCAAGAGGAACGCCCAGCATGGAAACCCATTGCTTATGATTGTTCTTTCTTGGACCTTGAGATCAAATTGGTTAGGTGATCTACAACACTGAGAATGACCCCTCAAAATATACATCCCCTCAACTACTAGAAATACAGAGGATCACCAAAGAATACTGTGAACTGCGTGTCAACAAAGGGCTTCCCAGGTGGCCCTAGTGATGAGGAACCCGCCTGCCAATGCTAGAGATGTAAGAGGCGCGAGTTAGATCCCTGGATCAGGAAGATCCCCTGGAGGAGGACGTGGCAAGCCACTCCAGTTCTCTTCTCCTGGAGAATCCAATGGACAGAGGAGCCTGGGGGGCTACAGTCCCTGGGGTTGCAAAGAGTCAGACATGACTGATCAACAAATAGGATAACTTACATAAACTGAACAAATTTCTAGAAATACCCAAGCTACCAAAACTGACTCAAGAAGAAACAGGAAGTCTGAACATACCTACAAGTCAGGAGATGGGAGTTCCCTGGAGGTCCACTGGTTAAGAATTCACCAGCTAATGGAGCAGAGATGGGTCTGATCCCTGGTCTGGGAAGATTCCGCATGCTGCGGGGCAACCATGACTAAGCCCAGGTGCCACGACTACCGAAGCCTGCATGCCACAGAGCCAGAGCTCTGCACCAAGAGAGGCCCCTGCGGTGAGAAACCTATACACAGGCTTTTGAAAACCTGCAACATCCATTTATGATAAAACTTCTCCAGAAAGGAGAACCTACCTAAACATGATAAAAGACATACACAAAAGAACCCAGAGCTAACATCATTCTCAGTGCTGAAAGTCAAGCATTCCTTCTAACATCAGGAACAAGACAAGGATGTCCACTATTGCCACTTACACAACATAGTTTTGGAAGTCCTAGCCACTGCAGTCAGAGAAGAAAAGTACATGAAAGGAATCCAAACTGTAAAAAATAAAACCGCCACTGTTGGGCTTTCCTGGTAGCTCAGTGGTGAAGAGCCTGCCTGCCAATGCAGGAGACACAGGTTCAATCCCTGATCCAGGAAGATCCCACATGCTGTGGAGCAACTAAGCCCATGAACCACAACTATTGAGCCTGTGCTCTAGAGCCTTGGAGCCACAACTATGGAGCCCAGATGCCACAACTATTGAAGCCCATGAGCCCTGGAGCCCGAGTTCCACAGCAAGAGAAGTCGCCACAAGAAGCCTGCTCACCTCAGCTAGAGAGCAGCCCCTACTCCCTGCAACTAGAGAAGAGCCTGTGGCAGCAGTGAAAGCCCAGAACAGCCAAAAATAAATAAATAAATAAATGCATTTCTTTAAAAAAACCAAAACTGCCATTGTTTTCAGATGGCAGGATACTATACATAGAAAATCCTAACGATTTTACCAGAAAACGGTTAAAGCTTATCAGTAAATTCAGTCAAGTTGCAGGATACAAAATTAATACACAGAAATCTCTTAGATTTCTATACACTAATGATGAAACGTCAGAGAGAAATTAAGGAGACAATTTCATTAACCATCACATCAAAAGAAATAAAACAATGCCACTTGCAGGAATATGAACGACCAAGAGATTCTTGTACTAAGTGATAAAGTCAGAGAAAGACAAATGTCATATGGTATTGTTTCTATGTGGAATCTAAAAAGAGGGTACGAATAAACTTATTTCCAAAACAGAAATAGTCACATATGTAGAGAACAAACCTATGATTAGCAAGGGGCAAGGGGGCCGGCGTGAGAGGTGCATCAGGAGGCGTGTAGAGGTCGACACACACTGCTCCGTGTGCACTGGATCCTCGTATATCCCAGTGCAGACCTGCTGCGGAGCCCAGGAGACTGACTCAGTAGGCCGTCTAAACCTACGTCGGAAAAGAATCTGAAACAGAGTGGATATACATGCATGTACATAATCCACTCTGCTATATGCCTGAACCTAACAAGATATTTTTTATCAACGAAACTCCAATGAAAATGAAAAATATATTCAGAATTTAATAAAAAGGTGAAAGGACTGTATTCTGAAACCTCTAAAAACATTGCTTACATTAAAAGGGCCTAAATAAACAGAAAACAACCCATATTTAAAGATTAGTATGCTTAATATGTACAAATAATAATATTGTCCAGAATATACAGATTACATTCTATCCCTATTAAATGTCAGTTTCTTTTCAATTTCTTTTTAAATTTTTAAAATCTTTTTATTTTGTATTGGAGTATGCCTTATTAACAATTTTGTGATTGTTACAGGTAGATAGCAAAAGGACTTGCCCATTCATATCCATGTCTCCACTCTCCCCAGATCCCCTCCGTCCAGGCCATTCATATCCATGGAACCACCTCCCTAGCTCCCCTTCATCCAGGCCACCACATAACACTGAGCAGAGTTTCATGTGCAATACAATAGGTCCTTGTTGGAATCCATTTTAATTATAGAAGTGTTTACATGTTCATCGCAAACTCCTTACTATCCCTCTCCCCTCCTGATTCCTTCCCACTGGGAAGAACAAGTACCTTCACTAGGTCTGTGAGTCTGTTTCTGTTTTGTAAGTTCATTTGTATCACTTCTTTTAGATTCCACTTATACAGGATGTCATATGACATTTTTCCTTCTCTGCCTTACTTCACTCAGTATGTCAGTCTCTAGGGTCATTCATGTTGCTACAAATGGTATCAGTTCATTTTTAATGGCTGAGTAATATTCCATTGCATAATGTACCACGTCTTCTTTATCCACTCCTCTGTCAAATGAACATTTAGGTAGGTGGCCTCCATTTCTTAGCGGCTGGAAACAGTGTTTCAGTGAATACTGGAGTGAATGTATCCTTCCAGATCATGTTTTTCTCTGGATACATGCCTAGGAGTGGGATTGCAGGGTCATACGATAGCTCTATTTTTAGTTTTTCAAGGAACCTTTATACTTTTCTCCATAGGTCAGAGTTACTTTATTTTTTTTCATTTTAGAAATGGTAAAAAATCCTAATACTCATTTGGAATTCCAAGGGATGCCAAAACTTCATATCATACACAAAAGTAAATGCAGGATGAATCACAGCCTAAATTTTGGAGCTAAGCTATAGATATGTAGAAAAAAACATACGTAAACATCTCCATGACCTCGGCTTTGTTCTTTTTTTTTTTTTTTTAAAGATTTATTTATTTATTTATTTATGGGGGTGGGTGGGGTGGGGAGGGAGGGGAGCGGGCGGGTCACTTCTATTGGTCTTTCATTTGTCCATTTTCATCCGTCTTTGTTCTTTGACCCGTGTGGGCCTCCCTTTGTAGTGGCCTCTGTTGTCGCAGAGCACTGGCTCTGGGGCGCATGTGCTCCAGAGCTCCGGCTTGGTAATTGGACACATCGGTCCAGCCGCTCCGCGGCACGTGGGATCTTCCCAGGCCAGGGATCGAACCGGCGCCCCTTGCACTGCAAGGCGGTGTCCTTACCCACTGGACCTCCAGGGAAACCCCGGCTTTGTTCTTAGTTCAATAAATATGATACCAAAGGCACAGAGAACTATGAAAAATAGACATTGGCTTTCAAAAAAAAAAGGAAAATCTTTCATGCCTCACAGGATGCTGTCAAAAGAGTGAAAAGACAACCAAGATAATGAAAGGAAATGTTTGCATTGCACAGGCTGCCTGTGGGATTAATATCCAGAGTACCTAAAAGATGGCGGCAACACAATTTGAAAATTAGCAAAAATCTAAACATTTTTCAAAAAAAGGTGTACCAATGGCCAAGAGCACATAAAAGATGCAGAGTATGATTATTAAAGAATTGGAAGTCAAAACTATACCACCTCAAAACAGATACCACCTCACACAGGTCAAAATGGCCATTATCAAAAAATCTATAAACAAACCCTGGAGAGGGTATGGAGAAAAGGGAACTTTCCTACACTGCTGGTGGGAATGTAAATGGGTACAACCATTATGCAGAACAGTATGAAGGCTCCTTAAAAACCTGTATGTAGAAATAGGGCATCCCTGATGGCTCAGTGGTGAAGAGTTCACCTGCCAATGCAGGAGACACGGGTTCGATCCCTGATGCTGCAGAGCAACTAAGCCTGTGAGCCACAACTATGGAGCCTGTGCTCTAGGGCCTTGGAGCCTCCACTGTTGAGCCCATGTGCCATAATTACCAAAGTTAATCATAATATAAAATATTTCAGAATTCAAAGAACTGAAAGGCTTCTACCTTGAAAACTCTAAACTATTGTTTAAAGAAGACCTAAATAATTGGAAAACAACCATGTTTAAATATTAGTATGCTTAGTGTTGTTCAAATAACAATACTATTTAGTAACTATAGAGATTCATTTCATTCCCATTCAATCTCTGACTTTATTTTTTTTTCCAAATTTGGAGAAAGATCCTAATATTCATATGGAATTCAAAGGGATGCCGAAGGGCCAAAACAGACTTCCAGATGTGTATTAGCATAGAAGTACAGACCATGGAGTAGACTTGAAAGCCCAGAAACAAACCCTCCTTCTATTTTCACTTGATTCCTAATAGAAGCGCTAAAACTGGTCACTGGGCAAAGAACAGATCCAACAAATAGCACTTCAAGCCCAGACCTTGAGGGTGGGCCTGACTTCATACCATACACATAAGTTGACACAAGATGAATCAAGGCCTACACTCTGGAGTTAAGCTGTAGAACTGTAGAAGAAAAACACATCCCCACGACCTTGGATTTGGAAATGATGTCATAAATATGAGATAGAGGCACAGAAAACAATAAAAACTTGATACACTGGCCTTCAAGAAAAAAACATGAAAACTTGTGACACACCACAGGACCCTCTAATGTGGGTGAAAAGACAACCTAAAGAAGATGAAAATGTCTGCAAATGGCAGCCTGCTGTGGCTTACTACACAGGACATGTAAAAGACACCAGTAATATAATCCAAAAGTGGATCAAAACCCAGACATGTCTCAAAGAAGGCATACAAATACCAAAAAATGCTGAACATCACAAATTATGAGAGAAATGGATATTAAAACTATAATGAGACACCACTGCAACGGGTCAGAATGGCCGTCATCAAAAATCTACAAACGGGGGCTTCCCTGGTGGTCCAGTGGGTAAGGACACCGCCTTGCAGTGCAAGGGGCGCCGGTTCGATCCCTGGCCTGGGAAGATCCCACGTGCCGCGGAGCAGCTGGACCGGGGTGTCCAGTTGCCAGCCAGCGCTCTGGAGCGCATGCCCCCGGAGCTGGTGCTCTGCAGCAAGAGAGGCCACTGCAATGGGAGGCCCACACAGGCCGAAGAATAAAGATGGATGAAAATAAATAAATTAATTTAAAAAACAAAGAGATCAACATTAAAAAAAAAAAAATCTACAAACGGGGCTTCCCTGGGGGCTCAGTGGTAAAGAGTTCGCCTGCCATTGCTGGAGACACGGGTTTGATCCCTGATCCGGCAAGATCCCACAAGCTGTGGAGCAGCTAAACCTGTGAGCCACAACTACGGAGCCTGTGCTCTAGAGCCTCGGAGCCGCAACTATTGAGCCCATGTGCCATAATTACTGAAGCCTGCGAGCCCTGGATCTAGCCCGAGTTCCACAACAAGAGAAGTCATTGCAGCGAGAAGCCTGCTCACCTCAGCTGGAGAGTAGCCCCCACTCCCGACAACTAGAGAAGAGCCTGCAGCAGCAGTGAAAACCCAGAATAGACAAAAATGAAAATAAACAAATAAATAAAAATGTCTTATAAAAAAAATCTACAAACGATAAATGCTGAGGAGGGTGTGGGGGACATGGAGTCTCTTCACACTGCTGGAGGGTGTGAACGGGTTCACCAACTACAGAGAAGGGTATGGCGCTTCCTTAAAAAACTATATAGAACTCCAGACTGAAGGGGTGGGATGGGGGGAATGGGATATATGTGTATGACTAATCTGGAATTATACATATCTGTAAACAAAACTCTGTAAAATCAAAAAAGCAAAATAAAAAACCTTGTGATTGTGGAAAAAAAAAAAACTATATAGAACTGCGTATGATCAAGCAAAGCTTCTCCAAGGCATCCACCTGGGAAAAAAACAGTGTTCAAAAAACAGACACGCATTGGAGGCTCATTGCAGCTCTGTTTACAACAGCCCACACGAAAACTATCTAAGCGTCCACTGAAGGAGGAACGGGTCAAGAACAATGAGGTGGTTGAACTTAGAGCCTATTTCTACAGGGTGAAGGAAGTCAGAAAGAGAAAGATAAATACTGTGTACTGACACATATATATGGAAACTAGAAAGATGGTGCTGATGGATTTATCTGCAGGGCAGCAATAGACACACATAGAGACCAGACATATGGACATGGGGGGAGGGGGGAGCGGGTGAGATGTATGGAAAGAGTAACATGGAAACTTACATTACTATCTGTAGAAAAGACAACCAGTGGGCATTTGCTGTAGGACTAAGGGAACTCAAACAAGGGCTCTGCAACCACCTAGAGGGTGGGATGGGGGGGGGGGTTTTAGGACTAAGAGTTCGCCTGCCATTGCTGGAGACACGGGTTTGATCCCTGATCCGGCAAGATCCCACAAGCTGTGGAGCAGCTAAACCTGTGAGCCACAACTACGGAGCCTGTGCTCTAGAGCCTCGGAGCCGCAACTATTGAGCCCATGTGCCATAATTACTGAAGCCTGCGAGCCCTGGATCTAGCCCGAGTTCCACAACAAGAGAAGTCATTGCAGCGAGAAGCCTGCTCACCTCAGCTGGAGAGTAGCCCCCACTCCCGACAACTAGAGAAGAGCCTGCAGCAGCAGTGAAAACCCAGAATAGACAAAAATGAAAATAAACAAATAAATAAAAATGTCTTATAAAAAAAATCTACAAACGATAAATGCTGAGGAGGGTGTGGGGGACATGGAGTCTCTTCACACTGCTGGAGGGGTGTGAACGGGTTCACCAACTACAGAGAAGGGTATGGCGCTTCCTTAAAAAACTATATAGAACTCCAGACTGAAGGGGTGGGATGGGGGGAATGGGATATATGTGTATGACTAATCTGGAATTATACATATCTGTAAACAAAACTCTGTAAAATCAAAAAAGCAAAATAAAAAACCTTGTGATTGTGGAAAAAAAAAAAACTATATAGAACTGCGTATGATCAAGCAAAGCTTCTCCAAGGCATCCACCTGGGAAAAAAACAGTGTTCAAAAAACAGACACGCATTGGAGGCTCATTGCAGCTCTGTTTACAACAGCCCACACGAAAACTATCTAAGCGTCCACTGAAGGAGGAACGGGTCAAGAACAATGAGGTGGTTGAACTTAGAGCCTATTTCTACAGGGTGAAGGAAGTCAGAAAGAGAAAGATAAATACTGTGTACTGACACATATATATGGAAACTAGAAAGATGGTGCTGATGGATTTATCTGCAGGGCAGCAATAGACACACATAGAGACCAGACATATGGACATGGGGGGAGGGGGGAGCGGGTGAGATGTATGGAAAGAGTAACATGGAAACTTACATTACTATCTGTAGAAAAGACAACCAGTGGGCATTTGCTGTAGGACTAAGGGAACTCAAACAAGGGCTCTGCAACCACCTAGAGGGTGGGATGCAGAGGGAGACGGGAGGGAAGTTCAGGAGGGAAGGAATGTATGTATACCTGTGTCTGATTCACATTGATATCTGGCAGTAAAGAATACAATTCTGTAAAGCTATTAAACTTCAATTAACAAAATAAGATGAAGCAGTACATCTATACAGTGGAATATTACTCAGCCATTAAAAAAGAACAAGATAATGCAATTTTTCAGCTACATGGATGGACCTAGAGATGTTCATACTGAATGAAAGAAGTCAGAAAGAGAAGGAAAAATATAGTCTTACACCTCCTGTTACAGAAACAGACTCATAGACTTAGGGAACGAACGTAACAGTTGCAGGGGTGAAGGACAGGAGAAGAGATAATGAGGGAGACGGGTCAGCACGTGCAGACTGCTGTGTTTACAATGGCTAGCCAGCAAAGCCCTCCTGTACTGCACAGGGAACTCTGCTCGGTGTGACGTGGCCGCCTGGCTGGGAATGGAGTCTGGGAGAGAATGGATACGGGTAGGCGCACGGCCGAGGCCCTCTGCTGTCCACCAGACACTATCACAACACTGTCAATCGGCTATACTCCAGTGCAGTATAAAAGTTTAAAACTAAAAACAAAAAAAATAAATGAGATACTGCCACTTGCAGCAACGTGGACGGACATAGAATTTCTTATACGAAGGTATCGTTAAGTCAGGTACAGAAGAGAAACATCATTTGACATCTCATATGCAGAATCTAAAAAGGTGATGCAAGGAACTTATTTACGAAAGGAAAAGTTTCAGGGGCTGGACCCCTGAAACAGGTACAGCACTGTTACTTAACTATACGCAAATGAAAGTTTATTTATTTATTTATGAAATGCATTTTATTTATTTATTTACTTATTTTTGGCTATTCTGGGTTTTCACTGCTGCTGCAGGCTCTTCCCTAGTTGCAGGGAGTGGGGGCTACCCTCTAGTTGAGATGAGCAGGCTTCTTATTGCAGTGACTTCTCTTGTCAGGCTCAGAGCACACAGGCCCTTCTCTTGCCAGAACTCAGGCTCTAGGGCACACAGGCTTCAGTAGTTGTGGCACATGGGCTCAACAGTTGCGGCTCCGAGGCTCCAGAGCTTAGTAGCTGTGGCTCACGGGCTTAGTTGCTCTGCAGCATGTGGGATCTTCCTGAATCGGGGACTGAACTCGTGTCCCCTGCATTGGCAGGCAAGCTCTTTACCACTGAGCTACCAGGGAAGCCCTCCAATGAAAATTTAGAACTACTATAAAGTATTTCAGATTCCAATCAAGGTGGAAGACTTTTACCCTGAAAGCTTTGAAATGTTTCTTAAAGAGGAAATAAATATTTACAGTCTATGTTTCAAGATTAGAACAGTCAACAGTGCTCAAATAACAATACCATACAGAACAAACACAGATTTAATTCGATCCCTATTTAATCTCAGAGTATTCTTTTTTCTATTGTTTGTCAAACTGGGAAAAAAGTCTAATATTCCTATGAAATTCCAAGGGACACCGAAGACCCAACATTTTCCTGCAGAAGTGTGTCACTGCATTCACACAGACATCCAGGCCATGGAGCAGACTTGGAACTCAGACACAAGCCCTCCAGCTAAGCTAAGAACTACAGATGAAGGTATAGACACACATCTCCATGACCTTGACTTGGGTCATGGGTCCCACAATATGACCCCAAAGGAATAGAAGACAGTCCAAGTTAGACGCACTGGTCCCCAAAAGACTTAAAAACTCCCATGCATCAAGGACATCCTCAGGAGAGTGAAAGGTCAAACTAGAGAATGGCAGAAACTGTTTGCAAACCAGAGGTCTGCTTCTGATTTAATATCCAGAATATGTAAAGGGTGCCAACAACACAATTCAAAAGTGGTCCAAAAACCTGAATAGACGTTTCTGCTAAAAAGACATAACAAAGACCAACGGCACAATGAAAGACCCCAGCATCACTAACCATTAGAGAAACAGACATTAGACAGCAATGAGATATCACATCACACAGGTCAGAATGGCCATCATCTAAAAATCTAAAAACAGTCAATGCTGGAGTGGTAAGGAGAAAGGGGAACAACTGTACACAACTGGTGGGAATGTAAACTGGTAAGACCATTATGGAGGAGAACATGGAGGTTCCTAAGAAAAAAATAAAACACCATACCGAACTACCATATGATACAGCAATAGCATTCCCAGGCACATATCTGGGTAGAGCCATTATTAGAAAAGATACATGCATCCCAGGGTCCACTACCACACTGCTTACAGCAGCCAGGACACAGAAGCCACTGAAGTATCTAGGACAGACCACGGGCAAAGACCACGTGGTACTCACTTATTAGAAAAACTTGTAATTACCTTTTAAAATTCAGATGCACGACAGAATTATCTTGGAATTTTGCGAAAAAATACAAATGCCCAGGTAATGCTGTTTTTCTCCAGAGTTTACGATGTGTTTCTAATGGGCAACCATGTTTAAAAACAACTGGACTGTATGATGATCTTCTATTTTTGTCTAGTTTGTTTCACTTTTCCTATTGCACATTCAGTGCTCCCATTTCATTGTTTTCCAATTTCTCCGTCTCTCTTTGTTCATTGTGTTCTTTCTCCAGCCTTATCAAGTGTAGTAGGAAAGCTTTTGTGTATGTGTGTGTATATATATATGTATGTATATATGTATGTGTGTATGTATAGTATATATACTATACAATATGCAGTATGTATAGCATAATACATAAAATAAAGTCAAATTGCTCAGTCATGTCCAACTCTTTGCAACCCCATGGATGAGCCATGGAATTCTCCCAGCAAGAATACTGGAGAGAGTAGCCTGTCCCTTCTCCAGGGCATCTTCCCGTCCCAGGAATCAAACGTGGGTCTCCTGAATGGCAGAAACTGTTTGCAAACCAGAGGTCTGCTTCTGATTTAATATCCAGAATATGTAAAGGGTGCCAACAACACAATTCAAAAGTGGTCCAAAAACCTGAATAGACGTTTCTGCTAAAAAGACATAACAAAGACCAACGGCACAATGAAAGACCCCAGCATCACTAACCATTAGAGAAACAGACATTAGACAGCAATGAGATATCACATCACACAGGTCAGAATGGCCATCATCTAAAAATCTAAAAACAGTCAATGCTGGAGTGGTAAGGAGAAAGGGGAACAACTGTACACAACTGGTGGGAATGTAAACTGGTAAGACCATTATGGAGGAGAACATGGAGGTTCCTAAGAAAAAAATAAAACACCATACCGAACTACCATATGATACAGCAATAGCATTCCCAGGCACATATCTGGGTAGAGCCATTATTAGAAAAGATACATGCATCCCAGGGTCCACTACCACACTGCTTACAGCAGCCAGGACACAGAAGCCACTGAAGTATCTAGGACAGACCACGGGCAAAGACCACGTGGTACTCACTTATTAGAAAAACTTGTAATTACCTTTTAAAATTCAGATGCACGACAGAATTATCTTGGAATTTTGCGAAAAAATACAAATGCCCAGGTAATGCTGTTTTTCTCCAGAGTTTACGATGTGTTTCTAATGGGCAACCATGTTTAAAAACAACTGGACTGTATGATGATCTTCTATTTTTGTCTAGTTTGTTTCACTTTTCCTATTGCACATTCAGTGCTCCCATTTCATTGTTTTCCAATTTCTCCGTCTCTCTTTGTTCATTGTGTTCTTTCTCCAGCCTTATCAAGTGTAGTAGGAAAGCTTTTGTGTATGTGTGTGTATATATATATGTATGTATATATGTATGTGTGTATGTATAGTATATATACTATACAATATGCAGTATGTATAGCATAATACATAAAATAAAGTCAAATTGCTCAGTCATGTCCAACTCTTTGCAACCCCATGGATGAGCCATGGAATTCTCCCAGCAAGAATACTGGAGAGAGTAGCCTGTCCCTTCTCCAGGGCATCTTCCCGTCCCAGGAATCAAACGTGGGTCTCCTGAATTGCAGGTGGATTTTTTACCAGCTGAGCTACCAGGGAAGCCCAATATTATATATATATATATACACATATATATGTGTATACACACATATATATATACACATACACACATATTTGAGAAAATTTATGAGTTTTTGCCTAGCTAAAAGAATTTATAACATTTTGATCCACTTTTTTGGCTTAGTATGACTAGAATGCTAGATTTCTAATTAATATTCACTTAGAAGTTGAATCCATATATTTTGGCATTTAGTATCACTGCTTAAAGTCTAGAGAATTTATTATCTTAGTAAGTTAAAATAGATTTGAATGAGGCTTGAAATTTCTAATCCAATTTGAGAATACAAAGAAATACTAAGTTATAAAAAAAAAAAAACAAGAAATTAACAAGTGATAAATCATTATTGACTAAAGTACAGGATGTTTTCAAATTTCACAAAAGTTTTAGGCCAGTGGACATTATTTGTGTTCATACCTTATTCAACTCTACATTGTATTTAACTGCAGCAAGCAGCTTCAGCCACATGAAGCAAACTCTGGTCAAGTCTCTGTTCATTTTTATTTTATTACAAATATTTTCTATTTTACCATGTTATGACCTCTTAGATACACTCATCATTTAAAAGTGGACATTTAGTTTCCAAATACATGGGACTTTGTTTAAAGTATCTTTAATATTAATTTCTCATTTTGATACTAATTTCTCACTCAAACGCATTCTTCTCTGCAATCACCCTCTATTTTTTTTTAGTCTAACTTTGTTGAGGGTTTGGATGGCTAAGTCAAAGATCTTTCTTGTCAGAACGCAGTTGAAAATATGTTACTTTCAGATATCTTTTTTTTTTTTTTGGAGGGGGGTGGGTTGGGAAGGGACGGGGGCAGGCCAGCCACTTCTATTGGTCTTTCATTTATCTATTTTCATCCATCTTTGTTCTTTGGCCTGTGTGGGCCTCCCATCGCAGTGGCCTCTGTTGTCATAGAGCACCGGCTCTGGGCGCATGCGCTCCAGAGCTCCAGCTCGGTAATTGGACACATCGGTCCAGCTGCTCCATGGCACGTGGGATCTTCCCAGGCCAGGGATCCAACTGGCGCCCCTTGCACTGCAAGGCGGTGTCCTTACCCACTGGACCACCAGGAAAGCCTACTTTCAAATATCTTTGATATTGAATTCTAACATAATTCCATACTGATAAGAGAACTGACTCAGGATGACTTTAATACATGCAAGACCATGAAATCTTGTATCTGATTTTATGTCCCTGGATATGTTCCAGTGTCTCCTAGTTCACAGTCTAGGGGAACTTGAATAGAACTGTATCCTACCATGGTGTGAAAACTGTATAACTCTTAATTATGTTAAATTGGTTCATAGTGTTTTTTCTGGTCTGCTATATCCTCCAACTTCTCTGTATATTCATTCTATTAATTGTTGAGAGTATGATATTGAAACTGCAACTAAATATCTTAATCTAGTTAAAAAATAATGGTAACATATATTGGAATTATATAAAACTTTGATCTGTATTTTCAAGTCTCTTGGAAATGTACTATCATACTTTAAGAATTTAAACAATAGAAAACTTGGTGGGTAAAATGGCCACCATCAAAATACCAACAACCAGGGGACAGATGTGTACCTGTGGTTGATTCAAGTTGCTGTGTGGCAGCAAACAACAGAACTCCGTGAAAGTTAAAAAATAAATAAATAAATAAAAAGACAAAAACTACAAACAATAAATTCTGGAGAGAGTGTCGAGAAACGGGATCTCCCCTATATTGTTGGAGAGATTTCATGAGTACAGCAATTATAGGGAACAGTATGAAGGTTCCTTAGTCACTCTATATAAAACTACCACATGATCCAGCAATCACCCTCCAAGGCATGCATCTGGAAAAAAAAGATACCACTATTTGAAAAAGATACATCCACCAAAGTGTTCACTGCAGCACTGTTTATAATAGCCAAGACATGGAAGCCATCTAAATGTTCATTGACAGAGGAATAAAGAAAAATGTTACATCTATACAACAGAATATTAGTTAGCCATTAAAAAGAATGAAATAACATATTTGGCAGCAACAGATGGATCTAGAGATGTTCACAGTGAGTGAAGGAAGGCAGACAGAGGAGAAAGGTGGTATGACTTCCTCTGTGTACAGAATCTAAAATGAAAGCATAAAAGTGAACCTGTGAAGTTCGAACATTCCCTAACACCATAAACAAAGATAAACTCAAAATGAATTAAAAGCCTAAATGTAACAACAGAAACCATAAATTTCTTAGAGGAGAATATAGGCAAAACAGTGACATAAATCAAAGCAAGATTTTCTATGACCCGCCCACTAGAATAATGAAAATAAAAATGAATATAAACATGTGGGACATAATGAAGCTTAAAAGCTTCTGCACAGCAAAAGAAACTACAAACAAGGTGAACAGACAACCCACAGAATGGGAGAAAATCACAGCAAATGAAACAATCAACAAAGAATTAATGTCCAAAATCTACAAGCAGCTCAGGCAACTCAACACTGAAAAAACAAACAACCCAATCAAAAAATGGGAAAAAGACCTAAAGAGACATCTCTCCAAAGAAGACATACGGCTGGCCAAAAAACACATGAAAACATGCTCAAAGTCGGGCTTCCCTGGTGTTCCAGTGGGTAAAGAGTCTGCCTTGCAGTCTAGAAGGGGTGCCATTTCAATTCCTGGCCTGGGAAGATCCCACGTGCGGCAGAGCAACTGGACTGGTGTGTCCAATTATGCCAGTACTCTGGAGTGCATGCTCCCAGAGCCAGTGCTCTGCACCAAGAGATGCCACTGGGATAGGAGGCCCACACAGGCCAAAGAATAAAGATGGATGAAAATAAATTAAAAAGACCAATAAAATAGGCCAAAATAAAAAAATTAAAAAATAAAGGATGCTCAGTCGCTTACTATTAGAGAAATGCAAAAAAAAAAAAAAAGAAAAAAACCAAACACCAGTCAGAATGGCCATCATCAAAACATCCACAGAGGAACAGTGGGAGAGGTGGAGCTAAGATGGCAGTGTAGAAGGACATGCACTCCTCTCTCCTGCAAAATCGCCTGAATTGCAACAAGTTCCTGAAAAACCATTGACAGGAAGAGGTTGGATCAGATCACAGAAAAGATAGCCCACATCGAAGAGCAAAGGAGAAGCCGCAACAAGACAGTAGGAGGGGCGCAATCCCACTTTTAAAGTCAAACCTCATACCTGCCAAAGAGTCTGGGTGGGCCAAATACACAAAGCCTGTTGCAAATCAAGACCCGGGAAAGGAGCGGTGACCCCCACAAGGGACTGAGCCAGACCTGCTTTAGAGGGTCCAAGCTCCCCCTTAAGCTAGAAGTGCCCTTAAGCAGTCCTTGGAAGGACGGCACTCAATTTCCTTTGAAGGAGGTTATCATTAACATAATCATAGAGCTGCCGAGAAGGACTGGAGACTCGGTGTGCACCGAGATCTAGGAGAGGGGAATAGTGATCCCACATGAGACTGAGCCAGACTCATGTCTGAGTAATCTGACGTCTCCAGTGGTGATGGGGGTCGACAGTGGCCTGCAGCAGGGTCGGGGACACTGCGGAAGTGCTTCTCATAGAGCGTGTGGGAATAAATCCTTTACAAGAGAGATGCCATTACCCCTACTGTAGCTTAGCTGCAGGTCAAACTACCCACCCAGCAACAAAGGTATCTGGATTAATGATTAAGAAACTCCCAGGGCCAGCCTGGGCGGGCCTTTTAGTTCTGGAACAGGTGGAAATAAACAAGCAGTAAAAGAGGGCTTCAGATCCAACCACTGCCAGAGGCAAGAAAAAAAAAGATAATTCCTGAATAGTCAGCAAGAGACAGAAGAACATAAACATTCACTATTTTCACGTTTTGACTGGAGTTGGATTTATCGCTGGATTTTTATTTTATTTTATTTCTTATTCTTTTTTCTTTGTTTTCTTTTGTTTTTTTCACTCTTTTTTTTTCTTTCTTCCTCATCCCCTCAGCCTTGCCTCCCCCAACCCCCTACTTTTAGTTCCCCTTCCTCCATTGAACTCTATTGAAGCTACCAATCCTATCAGTAAGACTGAATATATTCAGGTGTACACAGTTTTTTTTTCTTTTAAACCACGTATTTTATTTTGGTATATACTTCTGGCTCCGCATTGGCCTTTTATGTTTCTGTGGGGGGTTTGTTTGTTTTTATTGTTTTTGCCTTGCTTTTCCATATTTTTCTATATACTTATCTCTGTTTTAATTTTTTAATTTTTTACATGTATTATTACTTCCTCTACAACTATTTCTTTGCTTTCTCTGATGCTATTTTCCTATAGCACTAAACTCTAATACATACAAATCTTTATCTCCCTATATTTAACTTTGCAGTATTATTCTATATTTCTCTTCTATCCTCCCTTTCTCTTTTTTCCTTTCCCCACCATACTTCTTAGTCTGTTTTGTCCCCATTGCCTTACCCCCAATTAGGAACCTCCTCTAACATTATTCTCCATTTTGTGCTCTAGTTAGTTTGGTTATTAACAGGTGAATATCATTCTTGGTTTTCGCTATTCGCTGTGCTAATGTATTGTACTGTATTTTTTGTTGGAATGTTCGGGTTATGTTATGGCTGTATATGTTTGTGTGTATAAGTGAGTATGCTAGATAGTATTTGCATGATATTTTAATTGTTCTCATTCATGTATATATGTTTTAATACCATTTAATGCCATAACAAACTAGCTGTGAAATCTTCATTCCCTGGTCAGGCAACAAGCCCAGGGGCTTTAGGGAGGGAGCACTGACTCCAAAATACTTCAATACCAGAGAACACTTAACACTAGAGAGTATTAAACAGCAAGAACTCCAACAAAGGCAAGCACTTGTATGCAATCCTGACATCATCCAACCACCAGCATCACCTGGAATAAGATGCCTCATCCAAACAACAAACACTGACAGATGTAACTCAAAGTCTGGTAAAAGGAAACCATAAACATAATTAGTTAAAAAGTTAATACTAACAATGAAATGGCAGAGAAATACCACACAAGTGAAGGAACAATCTACAAACACACATGTTCAAATAAACAAAGTAGAACTAAACAAACTTGCTGACAGCAAGTTCAGAAGAATGATAGTAACGATCATCCAAACACCAAAAACAGAATTTTAGAAAAATTGCAAGAAGCAACTAACACACTGAATAAAGAAATACAAGAACTTAAAAAACAACAGAGACAAACAACTCAATTGCTGAACTGAAAAACACTGTAGAAGGAATCAAGAGCAGAGTATCTGAAACAGAAGACTGGATAAATGAACTGGAATATAGAATGGTGGAAGTAACTGCTGAAAAACAGAATCTAGCTCAAAGAATGAAAAGAGCAGAGGATAGCCTCAGAGACCTCTGGGATAATATCAAACACACTAATATTCAAATTATAGGGTTTCCAGAAGAAGAAGAAAAAAAGAAAGGATATGAGAAAATTTTGGAGGAGATTATAGTTGAAAATTTCCTCAACATGGGAAAAGAAATACTCAAGTTCAAGAAGCGCAAAGAGTACCATACAGAAGAAACCCGAGAAGAAACACACCAAGACACATATTAATTAAGCTAAAACAAATTAAACACAAAGAAAGAATTCTAAAAGCAGCAAGGGAAAAGCAACTAGTGACATACAAGGGAAACCCCATACGTTTAACAGTGGATCTTCCAACAGAAACTCTGAAGGCCAGAAGGGAATGGCAATATGGTGAAATCTTCATTGCTGGTCAGGCATTACGTATATTTTGTGTATAAGTGAGTATGCTAGATAGTATTTGCATGATATTTTAATTGTTCTCATTCATGTATATATGTTTTAATACCATTTAATGCCATAACAAACTAGCTGTGAAATCTTCATTCCCTGGTCAGGCAACAAGCCCAGGGGCTTTAGGGAGGGAGCACTGACTCCAAAATACTTCAATACCAGAGAACACTTAACACTAGAGAGTATTAAACAGCAAGAACTCCAACAAAGGCAAGCACTTGTATGCAATCCTGACATCATCCAACCACCAGCATCACCTGGAATAAGATGCCTCATCCAAACAACAAACACTGACAGATGTAACTCAAAGTCTGGTAAAAGGAAACCATAAACATAATTAGTTAAAAAGTTAATACTAACAATGAAATGGCAGAGAAATACCACACAAGTGAAGGAACAATCTACAAACACACATGTTCAAATAAACAAAGTAGAACTAAACAAACTTGCTGACAGCAAGTTCAGAAGAATGATAGTAACGATCATCCAAACACCAAAAACAGAATTTTAGAAAAATTGCAAGAAGCAACTAACACACTGAATAAAGAAATACAAGAACTTAAAAAACAACAGAGACAAACAACTCAATTGCTGAACTGAAAAACACTGTAGAAGGAATCAAGAGCAGAGTATCTGAAACAGAAGACTGGATAAATGAACTGGAATATAGAATGGTGGAAGTAACTGCTGAAAAACAGAATCTAGCTCAAAGAATGAAAAGAGCAGAGGATAGCCTCAGAGACCTCTGGGATAATATCAAACACACTAATATTCAAATTATAGGGTTTCCAGAAGAAGAAGAAAAAAAGAAAGGATATGAGAAAATTTTGGAGGAGATTATAGTTGAAAATTTCCTCAACATGGGAAAAGAAATACTCAAGTTCAAGAAGCGCAAAGAGTACCATACAGAAGAAACCCGAGAAGAAACACACCAAGACACATATTAATTAAGCTAAAACAAATTAAACACAAAGAAAGAATTCTAAAAGCAGCAAGGGAAAAGCAACTAGTGACATACAAGGGAAACCCCATACGTTTAACAGTGGATCTTCCAACAGAAACTCTGAAGGCCAGAAGGGAATGGCAAGACACATTGAAAGCGCTGCAACAGACTAATCTGCAGGCAAGAATCCTCTACCCTGCAAAGATCTCATTCAAAATTGATGGAGAAATCAAAAGTGTTATGGATAAGCAAAAATCGAAAGAATTTAGTAACACCAAACCAGCCTTACAACAAGTGTTAAAGGGACTTATATAGACAAAAAGTATAAGAGAAGAAGGAGAAGATCTATAAAACAAAACTATCATAACATCTAAGAAGATGAAAATAAGCTCATTTGTATCAATAATTACTTTAAATGTAAATGGACTAAATGTCCCAACCAAAAGACACAGACTGCGTGGATGGATACGGAAACAAGATCAATACATATGCAGCTTACAGGAAACTCACTTCAGACCCAGAGACACTCATAGACTGAAAGTGAGAGGATGGAAAAAGATATTCCATGCAAATGGAAGTCAAAAGAAAGCTGGAGTAGCAATCCTCATATCAGACAAAATAGACCAGATTAGAAGAGACAAGGTAGGACACTACATAATGATCAATGGACTGATCCAAAAGGAAGACATAACAATCATAAGTATCTATGCACCCAACTCAGGAGCACCCCAATACATAAGACAAACACTTTCAGACATAAAAGAGGAAAATGACAATAACACAATAATAGTAGGAGACTTTAGCATTTCTCTCACACCAATGGACAGATCATCAAAACAGAAAATTAATAAAGAAACACAAGCCTTAAATGCTACACTAGAAGAGATGGACCCTCATGGATAACTTTAGGACTTTCCATCCTAAAGCAGAAGAATACACTTTCTTTTTTTTTTTTTATTTTACTTAACATTAAAGTTACTTTATTGCTCTAGAAAATATAGTTTTTAAAACCATCAGATTACACACATAGTGATATAATGAGAGCTCCCCCCCAACAAACAACTGTATATTATGAGGTTTCTCTAACTTAGTAAATATTACAAAATTACAAAAATAGCTGGTTACAGTTGAGCTATCAAGTAGGTATCACATTTCTACAGATCAAAAAGTTAAATAAAAAGAAAACTGATGTTATTGGTAAGTTACTGAGTATATTTGAGTAATCCAAGTTACATGCACAAAGAGGGAAACTGGTTACAAAAACCATTACTCTGCATTAACATTTTGCAATGTTTGAAACATTTCCAATCATGCAACAATAAAGATCAGAATGAGTTTTAAAAAGGAGTTGACGGAAGCTTAACAAACCTATTTAACATATTATACAACTCAAATCACAGTTGCATAATACATCCAATTCCTCCAAATTTATCTATGCATTACAAAATTGAAATGCACACTATTTCCCCCACAACTCCTCCTCTGACCCTATTCCTAATCAATAACCTTACCTATAAACCTTTCTATTTAATCTTTTAAATTAAATTTGAAGGTTAAGTATGCATAACCTTCATTATTATTTCAGAACAGATACAAGGTTTAGTCATAGCTCAATCTTTACTTACATTCCTTTCAAAAGGCATCTAAACTGCAGCAACCATCTATGAAAATTAAACCCTAAGAAACTGAGAAAACTGGCAATCAGGAATCTGATCGAAGTAATTGTATCCATATTTCTAAAAGGATTTCCTACTTGGGAAATGTTACTCAATGGGTCTCTGAGAGGAAAACTGCATGACTCTGATGTAGAACGCTTAAGTGACCACAAATATTTACCGAATTGTTAACAAGCTTTTAGTTGGGCCTTTAAAGATAAAAACCCCACAGAAGTAATTATGAAATTAAAATTTTGGAAGGTCATCATATAAGATACATATAGAATTCCTATTGTAATGGTACATCCAAAATACAACTGTCCTAATAATGCAGCACAAAATCAACTTAAAAGCAATTTGAAATTAAATACAGAGGTGTTTTTGTTAAAAACTATCAACCAAAATTACTGACTGGCAAAAGAATACTGTCTCAAAGTATACTGAATTTACATGTTAATATTACCATAATGAATTCATGCCAGTTAATAACTAGATGAAAACAAATTTTAGAGCTATTTTTACCAGACAAATAAATGTACATGATAAAGGCACAGCAGCATCTAAAAATGTTTTGATACGTTTATCACAGGATTCAAATTTCCCTAACTATTAACAGCACATCACAATAGTTTCTCAGAAATTGTTCAAAAGGCTTCATTTAACATGCCAGGAAAATGATTATTTTTCTTTCAAGATGCATTTATGTAAATTATGTAAATTGCACTGAGGTCAGTTTTACACCTGGAATTCACCACCCTAGCAGAAGTACCAGCAGCTAACAACGCTTATTTGTATTATATATAACTTAGCTGGATGTTACACTATGCAACTGTCGGTGCCAGTCTGCTTATAAAGGCAATGCTCTGGAGACAAAGTCTTCTCACAAACAGTGGGCAAGCAGGTTTCATTATTAAATGTTCAAAACAATCAATAACCTTACCTATAAACCTTTCTATTTAATCTTTTAAATTTTGAAGGTTAAGTATGCATAACCTTCATTATTATTTCAGAACAGATACAAGGTTTAGTCATAGCTCAATCTTTACTTACATTCCTTTCAAAAGGCATCTAAACTGCAGCAACCATCTATGAAAATTAAACCCTAAGAAACTGAGAAAACTGGCAATCAGGAATCTGATCGAAGTAATTGTATCCATATTTCTAAAAGGATTTCCTACTTGGGAAATGTTACTCAATGGGTCTCTGAGAGGAAAACTGCATGACTCTGATGTAGAACGCTTAAGTGACCACAAATATTTACCGAATTGTTAACAAGCTTTTAGTTGGGCCTTTAAAGATAAAAACCCCACAGAAGTAATTATGAAATTAAAATTTTGGAAGGTCATCATATAAGATACATATAGAATTCCTATTGTAATGGTACATCCAAAATACAACTGTCCTAATAATGCAGCACAAAATCAACTTAAAAGCAATTTGAAATTAAATACAGAGGTGTTTTTGTTAAAAACTATCAACCAAAATTACTGACTGGCAAAAGAATACTGTCTCAAAGTATACTGAATTTACATGTTAATATTACCATAATGAATTCATGCCAGTTAATAACTAGATGAAAACAAATTTTAGAGCTATTTTTACCAGACAAATAAATGTACATGATAAAGGCACAGCAGCATCTAAAAATGTTTTGATACGTTTATCACAGGATTCAAATTTCCCTAACTATTAACAGCACATCACAATAGTTTCTCAGAAATTGTTCAAAAGGCTTCATTTAACATGCCAGGAAAATGATTATTTTTCTTTCAAGATGCATTTATGTAAATTATGTAAATTGCACTGAGGTCAGTTTTACACCTGGAATTCACCACCCCTAGCAGAAGTACCAGCAGCTAACAACGCTTATTTGTATTATATATAACTTAGCTGGATGTTACACTATGCAACTGTCGGTGCCAGTCTGCTTATAAAGGCAATGCTCTGGAGACAAAGTCTTCTCACAAACAGTGGGCAAGCAGGTTTCATTATTAAATGTTCAACAACAATCCTCAGTTCATTGAACAAGGTCCGACAATATGGATTTCTTCGAGAGGAGTATCGAAGAGTAAGGAATCTGTAGTATATAAAAGGCTGGAACAGACTTCCTTGACCACTGAAAAGCATAAAAACTGTAGCAGGCATCAAGAATATTTCATTACAAGCAATGAATTTCAGAATATTCTGTTGATTAGCACTTAATTTATCCAAGAGAGATCTCAACAGAGGTAAACTATTTGAACCCTTTGCATCAAGGATCTTTTTCGTGTATGTGGCAGCATGAAGCAAAGAAAATAATAAGACTGGGAAAATACTCATTGTAACAGGGTAGGAGTTGACAAAGATGAGCGAGTATAACAGGTAGTGGCAGCTGTCCTCTAACAAAGCCTGGGCCAGGAATGCTCTGCTTAACTGAAAGTGTGGTAATCTTTGGTGCAGCCTCAGAGCACTAGTCAGGGCATTTGCCAGCAAAGCACGTTGGTAAAAGCTTGCCGCTTCATGCAACCCAAGAAGAGGCAGCACAAACAAAGCAGAGCAGTAAACTGTGAATAGGCGGGAAAGCCACATCGCTGTGTCCAGTTTATTGGCCATCATGAATTGCACTGCGCCAGCCCCTTGGGGGCCGTTTGGGACCGAATCCGCCATGGGGGGCTCACACACGCGTCTGAGACACTGTTCCGCACGGTCAAGAGCCAAGCTGAGTTTCTAGAAAGACCCAGAGAAGGCGGAGCTTCGGAACAAGGCCCAAAAAGAGCGACCTAACGCAGCCAGAGCCAAGTTCTTGCCAAACCCGGAAGTCAAGAATACACTTTCTTCTCAAGTGCTCACAGAACATTCTCCAGGATAGACCACATCTTGGGCCACAAATCACACCTCAGTCAATTCAAGAAGGCTGAAATTATATCAACCATCTTCTCGGACCACAATGCAATGAGACTAGAGATCAGTTACAGGGAAAAAACTGCTAAAAATACAAGTACATGGAGATTAAACAACACATACCTAAAAAACAAACTGATTATTGAACAAATCAAAGGAGAAATAAAAAAAATTCCTAGAAGAAAACGACAATGAACACACGACAGTGCAAAACCTATGGGATACTGCAAAAGTAGTTCTAAGAGGGAAGTTTATAGCAATACAATCCTACCTCAAGAAACTAGAAAAATATCAAACAGATGACCTAACCCTACGCTTAAAACAATGGGAGAAAGAAGGACAAAAACACCCCAAAGTTAGCAGAAGAAGAGAAATCACAAAGATCAGAGCAGAAATAAATGAAAAAGAAATGAAAGAAACAATAGTAAAGATAAGTAAAACAAAAAGCTGGTTCTTCAAAAAGGTAAATAAAATCGACACACCACTGGCCAGACTCATCAAGAAAAAAAAGAGAAAAGAACCAGATCCACAAAATCAAAAATGAAAAAGGAGAGATTACAACAGATAATGCAGAAATCCAAAGGATTATATGAGACTATTATGAACAACTCTATGGCAACAAACTGGACAACCTGGAAGAAATGGACAGTTTCTTGGAGAAGATTAATCTCCCAAGACTCAACCAGGAAGAAATAGAAACTATGAACAACCCAATCACAAGCTCAGAAATTGAATCTGTGATTAAAAATCTACCCAAAAATATAAGCCCAGGGCCAGATGGCTTTACAGGTGTATTCTACCAAACATTTAAAGAAGAGCTAATGCCTGTCCTTCTAAAACTCTTCCAAACAATTGCACAGGAAGGAATACTTCCAAACACATTCTATGAGGCTGCCATCAACCTGATATCAAAGTCAGGCAAAGACAACACAAAAAAAGAAAATTATAGGCCAATCTCACTGATGAATTTAGACACCAAAATCCTCAACAAAATCCTAGCAAAAAGAATTCAACAACACATCAAAAAACTCATACATCATGATCAAGTCAGGTTCACCCCAGGCACGCAAGGATTCTTCAATATCCACAAATCAATCAATGTGATACACCATATCAACAAACTGAGAGACAAAAATCACATGATAATTTCAATAGATGCAGAAAAAGCCTTTGACAAAATCCAACACCCATTTATGATAAAAAAAAGTCTTCAAAAAATGGGCATAGAAGGATCCTATCTCAACATAGTGAAAGCCATATATGAGAAGCCCACAGCGAACATTATCCTCAATGGTGAAAAACTGAAAGCATTCCCTCTAAAATCAGGAACAAGACAAGGGTGTCCACTTTCACCACTATTATTCAACACAGTCTTGGAAGTTCTAGCAACAGCAATAAAAGAAGAGAAAGAAATAAAAGGAGTCCAGATTGGAAAAGAAGAAGTGAAACTCTATTTGCAGACGATATGATATATATATATATATAACCCCCAAAACACTATTAGAAAACTACTAGAGCCAATCAACAAATTCAGCAAATTCATGGGATACAAAATCAACACACAGAAATCACTGGCATTCCTATACACAATGAAAAATCAGCAAATGAAATCAAAGATGCAATCCACTTTACCACTGCAACCAAGAGAATAAAATATCTCGGAATAAACCTACCCAAAGAGATAAAATAAGTGTACACAGAAAATTACAAGACACTAATGAGAGAAATTAAGGAAGACTTAAACAGATGGAGAGATATTCCATGTTCCTGGGTTGTAGTATTGTGAAAACGACCAGTCTGCGTAGTATTATGAAAATGACCATACTACCTAATGTCATCTATAGATTCAATGCGATCCCGATCAAACTACCAATCACATTCTCCACAGAACTAGACCAAAGAATCACACAGTTCATATGGAAACACAAAAGACCTCGAATAGCCAAGGCAATCCTGAGGAAGAAGAATGGAGCTGGAGGGATCAGCCTCCCTAACTTCAGACTACACTACAAAGCAACAGTGATCAAGACAGGATGGTACTGGCACAAAAACAGAAATACAGACCAATGAAACAAGATAGAGAACCCAGAGATCAGCCCACGCACCTATGGGTACCTTCTTTTTGACAAAGGAGGCGAAACTATAAAATGAGACAAAGACAGCCTTTTCAACAAATGGTGCTGGGAAAACTGGACAGCTACATGCAAAAAAAATGAAGTTGGAACATTCCCTGATGCCATACACAAAGATAAACTCAAAATGGATTAAAGACTTAATTGTAACACCAGAAACCATCAAACTCTTAGAGGAGAATATAGGCAAAACAGTCAAGGACATCAATCAAAGCAAGATCTTCTCTGACCCACCTACTAGAATAGTGGAACTTAAAACAAAAATGAACATGTGGGACCTAATGAAACTTAAAAGCTTTTGTACAGCAAAAGAAACTACAAACAACAGGGGTGGGTGAACAGACAGCTCACAGAGTGGGAGAAAATCATAGCAAATGAAACAATAGACAAAGAATTAATCTCCAAAATCTACAAGCAACTCAGATAACTCAACATCGGAAAAATGAACAACTCAATCAAAAAATGGGAAAAGGACCTAAACAGACACCTCTCCAAAGACGACATACAGATGGACCCCAAAACACATGAAACTATGCTCAACCTCGCTTATAATTATAGAAATGCAAATCAAAACTGCAATGAGATATTACCTCACACCAGTCAGAATGGCCATCATCCACAAATCGACAGACAATAAATGCTAGAGAGGGTGCGGAGAAAAGGGAACCCTCTTGCATTGCTGGTAGGAATGTAAACTGATACAGCCGCTATGGAAGACAGTATGGAGATTCTGGAAAAAACTAAAAATAGAAGCACCATAAGACCCAGCAATCCCACTCTTAGGCTTATACCCTGATGAAATCAAATCTGAAAGAAGCACCTGTACCCCAATGCTCATTGCAGCTCTCTATACAATAGCTAGGACATGGAAGCAGCCTAGATGTCCATCAATGAATGAATGGATAAAGAAGCTCTGGTACATATATACGATGGAGTACTTCTCAGCTGTAAAAACAAATGCAGAAGAATCAGCCCTAATGAGGTGGCTGGAACTAGAACCTATCATAACAAGTGAAGTAAGTCAAAAAGAGAAAGACAAGTACAGTATACTAAGACACATATATGGAATCTAGCAAGAGGGTAATGATAACATATGCACTGAAGTGATGGAAAAAAAGACATAGAGAACAGACATATGGACAGTGTGGGGTATGAACAGTGGTGGGAGGCATAAAGGAAGTAGCATGAAAACCTATATTATTATATATGAAATAAATAGCTATTGTCATTGTGAAAAAAGGGGCTCCTGCAGGGGTGCTGTGTGACGGCCTGGGGGAGTGGGATGGGGGGGATATACATATGACTAATCTGGGATCATACATATCAGTAAACAACAAAACTCTGTGAAAGTAAAAAGTAAAATAAAAAATTTTAAAAAATCTACAGACAATAAATGCTGGAGAGGGTGTGGAGAAAAGGGAACACTGTTGCATTGTTGGTGGGAATGTAAATTGATACAGCCACTATGGAAGACAGTATGGAGATTTCTTTTAAATCTAAAAATAGAAGCACCATATGACCCAGCAAGCCCACTATTAGACTTATACCCTGATGAAATCAAAATTGAAAGACACACCTGTACCCCAGTGTTCACTGCAGCACTCTATACAATAACTATAACATGGAAGCAACCTAGATGTCCATCGACAAACAAATGGATAAAAAAAAAGCTATGGTACGGATATCCCTGGTGGTCCAATGGGTAAGGACACCGCCTTGCAGTGCAAGGGGCGCCAGTTCGATCCCTGGCCTGGAAAGATCCCACGTGCTGTGGAGCAGCCAGACCCATGTGTCCAACAACCAAGTCAGAGCACTGGAGCGCATGCGCCCAGAACTGGTGCTCTGCAGCAAGAGGCCACTGCGATGGGAGGCCCACACAGGCCAAAGAACATAGATAAATAAAAGACCAATAGAAGTGGCCAAAAAGACCTCACACACACACACACACACACACAAAAATTTATGGTACATTTATATAATGGAATACTTCTCAGTTGTAAAAAAAATGCAGAAGAATCGGTCCTAATGAGGTGGGTGAATCTAGAACGTATTATACAAAGTGAAGTAAGTCAAAAAGAGTAAGACAAGTGCAGTATACTAACACATACATATGAAATCTAGTAAGATGGTAATGATCATACATGCAGAGAAGTAATGGAAAAACAGAGAACAGACTTATGGACATCGTTGGGAGTAAAGAGTGGGTGAGAGGCATGGAAAGAGTAACATGGAAACCTATACTAACATATGTAAAAGAGAGAACATACGTAAAAGAGATGACATATTGTAAAAGAGGTAACTATTGCGAGAATAAGGGATCCTACATGGAGGCTATACGATGGCCAGAAGGGGTGGGATGGGAGGACTGGGAGCGAGGCAGAGGAGGGAGTGGTCAGGAATATACGTATGACTAATCTGGGATTATACATATCTGTAAGCAACAAAACTCTCTAAAGGCAAAAAGTAAAATAAAAATAATTATTAAAATAAAACACACACACAAGTGAACCTGTGTACAACTCAGGAGCAGACTTCTAGACATAGAGAACAAACTTACAGCTGCCAGGGGTGAAGAACAGGAAGAAGGGATAGTTATGGATTGGGGATCTCTATGTACACACTGCTATGTTTAAGGTGGATAACCAACAAGGCCCAGGGAGCTCTGCTTGATGTTATGTGGCAGCCGGGAAGGGAAGGATATTTGGGGATAACGGACACATGTATGAATACGGCTGAGTCTCTTGGGTCTCCTCCGGAAACTACCACAACCTTGTTATCCAGCTGTACTCCAATACAAAATAAAAAATGTAAAAGTAAAAATAAATCAATATTTCTTAAAAAACTAAAAACAGAAGCACTATAAGACCCAGCAATCCCACTCTTAGGCTTATATCCTGATGGAATCAAATCTGAAAGAAGCACCTGTACCCCAATGTTCATTGCAGCTCTCTATACAATAGCTAGAACATGGAAGCAACCTAGATTTCCATCAATGAATGAATGGATAAAGAAGGTCTGGTACATATAAACAATGGAATATTACACAGCTGTAAAAACAAATGCAGAAGAATCGGCCCTAATGAGGTGGCTGGAACTAGAACCTATCATAAAAAGTGAAGTCAGTCAAAAAGAGAAGGACAAGTACAATATACTAACACATATATATGGAATCTAGTAGGATGGTAATGATAATGCACGCAGTGAAGTGATGGAGAGACAGACATGGACAGTAGACATATGGACATTATGGGGAAGGAACAGAGGGTGGGAGGCATAAAGGAAGTAGCATGAAGGCCTGTACTATCATGTGTGAAGAAAATAGCTATAGTCATTGCTCTGTGAGAAAAGGGGATCCTGCAGGGGTGCTGTGTGACGGTCTGGAGAGGTGAAATGGGGGAGGGGATATACATATGACTGATCTGGGAACACACATATCTGTAAACAACAAAACTCTGTGAAAGTTATAAGTAAAATAAAAGTTTTAAAAAACAAAACACACACACAAATAAATCAATAAATAAAATAATGCCATTTGCAGCAACATTAACAGACATAAAATTTATCATACAAAGGAACCATTAAGTCAGATACAAAGAGAAATATCCTTTAGTACCTCTTATATATAGATCTAAAATGATGATCAGAATGTATAAACTGTTATGGGCAGACTTCTAGACATAGAGAACAAACTTACAGCTGCCAGGGGTGAAGAACAGGAAGAAGGGATAGTTATGGATTGGGGATCTCTATGTACACACTGCTATGTTTAAGGTGGATAACCAACAAGGCCCAGGGAGCTCTGCTTGATGTTATGTGGCAGCCGGGAAGGGAAGGATATTTGGGGATAACGGACACATGTATGAATACGGCTGAGTCTCTTGGGTCTCCTCCGGAAACTACCACAACCTTGTTATCCAGCTGTACTCCAATACAAAATAAAAAATGTAAAAGTAAAAATAAATCAATATTTCTTAAAAAACTAAAAACAGAAGCACTATAAGACCCAGCAATCCCACTCTTAGGCTTATATCCTGATGGAATCAAATCTGAAAGAAGCACCTGTACCCCAATGTTCATTGCAGCTCTCTATACAATAGCTAGAACATGGAAGCAACCTAGATTTCCATCAATGAATGAATGGATAAAGAAGGTCTGGTACATATAAACAATGGAATATTACACAGCTGTAAAAACAAATGCAGAAGAATCGGCCCTAATGAGGTGGCTGGAACTAGAACCTATCATAAAAAGTGAAGTCAGTCAAAAAGAGAAGGACAAGTACAATATACTAACACATATATATGGAATCTAGTAGGATGGTAATGATAATGCACGCAGTGAAGTGATGGAGAGACAGACATGGACAGTAGACATATGGACATTATGGGGAAGGAACAGAGGGTGGGAGGCATAAAGGAAGTAGCATGAAGGCCTGTACTATCATGTGTGAAGAAAATAGCTATAGTCATTGCTCTGTGAGAAAAGGGGATCCTGCAGGGGTGCTGTGTGACGGTCTGGAGAGGTGAAATGGGGGAGGGGATATACATATGACTGATCTGGGAACACACATATCTGTAAACAACAAAACTCTGTGAAAGTTATAAGTAAAATAAAAGTTTTAAAAAACAAAACACACACACAAATAAATCAATAAATAAAATAATGCCATTTGCAGCAACATTAACAGACATAAAATTTATCATACAAAGGAACCATTAAGTCAGATACAAAGAGAAATATCCTTTAGTACCTCTTATATATAGATCTAAAATGATGATCAGAATGAACTTATTTACAAAAGAAAAATAGAGGCACAGACATAGAAAACATACCTATGCTTACTAATGGGGCAGTTGAGAGGGTGGCGAGGAGGGGTAAATGAGGAGACTGGGATCAACATACACAGTACGATATGTATAATAAATAACTAATAAGGACCTACTATACAGCAGCAGAAACTCTATTCCATATTCTGTATTAACCTATATGGGAGAAGAATCTAAAACAGAGTGGATACGTGTGTAACTCTTCATTGAGCAGTACTCGTTCACTCAGTTCCCTTAGGTGCTCTATACCTAAAACTGATATAACACTGTTAATCAACTGTGCTCCAATAAAATTTTTTAAAAAAATATAAAATACTTCAGAATTCTATCAAGGAGGTGAAAGGCTTCTACCCTGAAAACTGTAGACATTGCTTAAAGAAGTCATGACTAAATGGATTACAGCCCATGTTTGAAGATTAAAACACTTAATATTGTTCAAATAACAGTACTATCCAGAAAAATATACAGGTTCCACCCAATCCCTATTTAAGCTCAGAGTTTCCTTTTCTTCTGTTGTTTTTTGAACTGGGAAAAATTCTAATATTCATATGAAACTCCAAGAGATGCTGAACAGCCAAAAATAATCTTGCAAAAGTGTATTACTGCATTCCTCGATATACAGACCATGGAATCGTCTTGGAATCTAGAAGCAAACCCTTCAGCTAAGAACTACAGAGGAAAACACAGATGCACAAAGTTGTATTACCATATCCCTCGATATACAGACCTATCATGTGTGAAGAAAATAGCTATAGTCATTGCTCTGTGAGAAAAGGGGATCCTGCAGGGGTGCTGTGTGACGGTCTGGAGAGGTGAAATGGGGGAGGGGATATACATATGACTGATCTGGGAACACACATATCTGTAAACAACAAAACTCTGTGAAAGTTATAAGTAAAATAAAAGTTTTAAAAAACAAAACACACACACAAATAAATCAATAAATAAAATAATGCCATTTGCAGCAACATTAACAGACATAAAATTTATCATACAAAGGAACCATTAAGTCAGATACAAAGAGAAATATCCTTTAGTACCTCTTATATATAGATCTAAAATGATGATCAGAATGAACTTATTTACAAAAGAAAAATAGAGGCACAGACATAGAAAACATACCTATGCTTACTAATGGGGCAGTTGAGAGGGTGGCGAGGAGGGGTAAATGAGGAGACTGGGATCAACATACACAGTACGATATGTATAATAAATAACTAATAAGGACCTACTATACAGCAGCAGAAACTCTATTCCATATTCTGTATTAACCTATATGGGAGAAGAATCTAAAACAGAGTGGATACGTGTGTAACTCTTCATTGAGCAGTACTCGTTCACTCAGTTCCCTTAGGTGCTCTATACCTAAAACTGATATAACACTGTTAATCAACTGTGCTCCAATAAAATTTTTAAAATAATATAAAATACTTCAGAATTCTATCAAGGAGGTGAAAGGCTTCTACCCTGAAAACTGTAGACATTGCTTAAAGAAGTCATGACTAAATGGATTACAGCCCATGTTTGAAGATTAAAACACTTAATATTGTTCAAATAACAGTACTATCCAGAAAAATATACAGGTTCCACCCAATCCCTATTTAAGCTCAGAGTTTCCTTTTCTTCTGTTGTTTTTTGAACTGGGAAAAATTCTAATATTCATATGAAACTCCAAGAGATGCTGAACAGCCAAAAATAATCTTGCAAAAGTGTATTACTGCATTCCCTGCGATATACAGACCATGGAATCGTCTTGGAATCTAGAAGCAAACCCTTCAGCTAAGAACTACAGAGGAAAACACAGATGCACATATCCATAACCCTGGCTTGGATTATGGGTCCTAAAATATGACACCGAAGGCAGAGAAAACACTGAACATTAGATACACTGGTTCTCAGTAATACCTACAAAGAACAAATGCTAGAGAGGGCGAGGAAGAAAGGAACCGTGCTACCCTAGTCGTGGCAATGTAAATGGTACAGTCATGATGGGGAAGAATATGGAAGTTCTTTCAAAAAACTGCATACAGAACTACCATATGACACAGAACTACTACTTCAGGGAACATATCGGGTGAAAATCATTACTGGAAAAGATACATGCACACCGTGGTTTCCTTACAGCATATTTGCAAGAGCCAAGACATGGAAGCCACCTAACTATCAACCAACAAATGGGTAAAGATGAAGCAGTATTCACTTAATAGTAACACTTGCAATCACTTTAAAATTCAGATGCATAACAGAAGTATCTTGGAAGTTTTTGGAAAATACAAATGCCCAGGTAATGCTATTTTACTCTGTGGCTTCAGATGTGTTTCTAATGAGCAGCCGTTCTAATGAGCAGTTTAAAAACAACTGGACCATATGGTGATCTTTGACTTTTACCTAGTTTGTTTCACGTTTCTATTTTGTATTCAGCACTCCCATTTCATTTAGTATATATACTCCAATTTCTCTGGCTCTTCTTTGTTGTTGTTCTTTCTCAAGCCTTTATCAAATATAGTAGAAATGTTTTTGTATACATATATGTATACAGTATGTACAATATATATATATATTAGCAAAACCATGACTTTTTGCCTAGTTAAAAAAATTTATGAGGCTTCTCTAGTGGTCCAGTGGGCGAAGAGTCCCCCTTGCAATGCAAGGGGCACCGGTTCAGTCCCTGGCCTGGGAAGATCCCACATGCCGCAGAGTGGCTGGACGGATGTGTCAAATTATGAGCCAGTGCTCTGGAGCGCACGCGACCAAAGCCAGTGCTCTGCAACGAAAAGGGCCACTGTGATGGGAGGCCCACACAGGCCAAAGAACAAAGATGGATGAAAATAAATAAATGAAGGACCAATAAAAAAGACCAAAATTAAAAAATAAATTATGACATTTTGATTCTGCTTGACTTAGTATGAATAGAATGCTAGGTTTTTATATTTATATTCATTCAAAACTTTGATATATTTCCATATATTTTGGCATCTAATATTATTGCTAAAAGTCTAGAAAATTCATTATCTTAGTAAGTTAAATAATTTTGAATGAGGCTTGAAACTTTTAATCCAATTTGAGAAAACAGAAATACTATGATGTAAAAAAACCCAGGAAATTAACAAGTGATATAGTATTATTAACTAAAGTACAGGTTTAGTTCAAATTTCACTCATTTTTAGGCCAGTGGACATTATTTGTGGTCATACCTTATTCAAGACTCTACATTGTATTTAACTGCAGTGAACTGTTTCAAATGCATGAGACAAATTCTGCTCAAGTCTCTGTTCATTTTTATTCTATTACAAGTATCTTCTATTTTCCCTTGTTATGGCCTCTTAGATACACACATCATTTAAAAGTGGATATGTAGTTTCCAAATACATGAGATTTTCTTAAAGTTTCTTTAGTATTACTTTCTCATTCTGATACTAATTTCTCATTCAAATGCATTCTTCTCTGAAATTGCCCTCTGTGTTTTTTCAGTTTAACTTTATGGAGGCTTTGGATGGTTAAGTCCAAGATCTCTTTTGGTAAATGTTACTTCACACTTGAAAATGTGTGGGATATTTTCAAATATCTTTTGATATTCCTTTCTAATATAATTCCACACTGATTAGAGAACTGACTCATACGATTTCAAAACCTTTAGACCATGAAGTTTTTCAACCTTGTTTTATGTCCCTGGATATATTCCAATGTCTCCTAGTTTACAGTATAGGGGAACTTGAATAGAATTGTATCCTACTGTGGTGTGAAAATGGTATAAATCTTAATTATGTTGAATTTGTTCATGGTGCTTTTCAGGTCTACTATATGTTTCAACTTCCCTGTATAGTCATTCGATTAATTGTTGAGAATATGATATAGAAACTCCAACTAAAAATAATAATTTATCTAGTTAAAAATTATTATAATATAGAGTGGAACTATATATAAACCCTTGTTCTATATTTTCCATGTCTCCCTGGAAATATGTTATCATACTTTAATAATATAAACAATTAAAATATTTTAAAAAGAAGAAACAGTAGTACATACATACAATGGAGCATTACTCAGCCATAAAATGAGTGAAACAACTACCATTGCAGCAACAAGGATGGACCAAAAGGTTCTCAGAGCCAGTGATAGAAGTCAGACAAAATGACAAACAGGGTATCACTTATATAAGGCTTAATAACTTTTCAATCGGGAAAAAGGCTTGAAACTTTTAATCCAATTTGAGAAAACAGAAATACTATGATGTAAAAAAACCCAGGAAATTAACAAGTGATATAGTATTATTAACTAAAGTACAGGTTTAGTTCAAATTTCACTCATTTTTAGGCCAGTGGACATTATTTGTGGTCATACCTTATTCAAGACTCTACATTGTATTTAACTGCAGTGAACTGTTTCAAATGCATGAGACAAATTCTGCTCAAGTCTCTGTTCATTTTTATTCTATTACAAGTATCTTCTATTTTCCCTTGTTATGGCCTCTTAGATACACACATCATTTAAAAGTGGATATGTAGTTTCCAAATACATGAGATTTTCTTAAAGTTTCTTTAGTATTACTTTCTCATTCTGATACTAATTTCTCATTCAAATGCATTCTTCTCTGAAATTGCCCTCTGTGTTTTTTCAGTTTAACTTTATGGAGGCTTTGGATGGTTAAGTCCAAGATCTCTTTTGGTAAATGTTACTTCACACTTGAAAATGTGTGGGATATTTTCAAATATCTTTTGATATTCCTTTCTAATATAATTCCACACTGATTAGAGAACTGACTCATACGATTTCAAAACCTTTAGACCATGAAGTTTTTCAACCTTGTTTTATGTCCCTGGATATATTCCAATGTCTCCTAGTTTACAGTATAGGGGAACTTGAATAGAATTGTATCCTACTGTGGTGTGAAAATGGTATAAATCTTAATTATGTTGAATTTGTTCATGGTGATTTTCAGGTCTACTATATGTTTCAACTTCCCTGTATAGTCATTCGATTAATTGTTGAGAATATGATATAGAAACTCCAACTAAAAATAATAATTTATCTAGTTAAAAATTATTATAATATAGAGTGGAACTATATATAAACCCTTGTTCTATATTTTCCATGTCTCCCTGGAAATATGTTATCATACTTTAATAATATAAACAATTAAAATATTTTAAAAAGAAGAAACAGTAGTACATACATACAATGGAGCATTACTCAGCCATAAAAATGAGTGAAACAACTACCATTGCAGCAACAAGGATGGACCAAAAGGTTCTCAGAGCCAGTGATAGAAGTCAGACAAAAATGACAAACAGGGTATCACTTATATGCAAAATCAAAAATGTTGCTACAGTACATTTATTATGAAAGACTCAGAGTCACAGATACAAAAACAAACCCATAGTTACCAGAGTGGCAAGTGAGAGGAGGCTGGGAGGAATAAATTAGTAGACAGGGATCAGCATATATACACTATTTGTAATATCTATAATAGATAATAAGAACCTAACGGATAGCATAGGGAACTCTATTCACTACTCTGCATGAACCCCTGTGTGAAAAGTATCTAAAACTGAAAGGATATAAGCATACGTTTAGCTTACTCACTTTACTGTCTGCCTGAAGATGCTACAACATTAAACACCAACTATATGCCAATAAAACTTTAAGAATAATGTATTTCAGAACTCAGTCAAGGAGATGAAATGTTTCTACACTGAAAACTTGAACACACTGCTTAAGGAGGACCTAAATAAGGACCTAAATAATTTGGAAACAACCCATGATTGAATATTAGAACGCTTAGCATTGTTAAAATGACAATACTATTCAGACCAATATTAGAGATTCATCATGCCTATTCAATCTCAGAATTTCTTCATTTTTTTCCCTACTGAGACAAACATCTTATATTCATATGGAATTCCTAGGGATGTTGAAGAGACAAAATCTTCTTGCAAATGTGTGTTAGTGGATTAGCATAGACATACAGACAATGGGGATAGACTTGAGAACTCAGAAACAAACCCTCACTTCTGTTTTCACTTGATTTCTGATAGACCTGCTAAGACTGGTCACTGGGCAAAGAACAGATCTTCCCAGGCCAGGGATCGAACCGGAGCCCCTTGCACTGCAAGGCAGTGTCTTTACCCACTGGACCACCAGGGAAGCCCCAAAGAACAGAGCTAAGAAAAGGCACTGCAAAACCCACATCTCATGTGCGGACCCTTGAGGGTGGACCTGACCTCGTAAATTCACAAAAATTAACACAGAATGAATCAAAGCCTACAGTCTGGAGAAACACAACAGCTGTACATCTTCATGACCTAGATTTGGGTCTGTTTCCTTAAATATGAGATCAGAGGCACAGAAAATAATGCAAAATAGGTACATGGGGGGAAAAATGAAAAACTTCCATGTATCTCAGGACATTTTCAAGAGAGTGAAATAAAGAAAAAAAACCTAGAGAGTGGCAGAAAATGTTTGCACACCACAGGCCTATATACCTTGCACACCAGGTTTAATATGCTGAATATGTGAAAGACACCAACAACATGATTCAAAAATAGATCAAAAACCTAAACAGATGGACAATGGCACATGAGAAGATGCTCAGCATCACTCATTATTAGAGAAATGGAGATCAGAACTACATTGAGATACCATGTTACATAAATTAGAATGGCCATCATCAAAAAATCTACAAACACTAAATGCTGGAGAGGATGCAGAGAAGAAGGAACTCTCCCACACCATTGGTGGGAATATAAATAGGTACAACCATGATGAAGAAGAATATGGAGTTTCCTTAAAAAATTATGTATAGAGCCATCATATAGACAAATGAACACGAAAGCACAACTGTTCAAAACTTACGGGATGCAGCAAAAGCAGTTCTAAGAGGGAAGTTTGTAGCAATACAATCTTACCTCAAGACACAAGAAAACTCTCAAATAAACAACCTAACCTTACACCTAAAACAACTAGAGAAAGAAGAATCTAAATAAAACCTAAGGTTAGCAGAAGGAAGAAAATCATAAAGATCAGAGAAGAAATAAATGAAATAAAGAAAATAATTGCAAAGATAAAGAAACTAAAAGCTGAGTCTTTGAAAAAATAAACAAGATTGATAAACTTTTTGCCAGACTCATCAAGAAAAAAGGCAGAGGACTCAAATCAGTAAAATTGGAAATGAAAAAGGAGAAGTTATAACTGACTTCACAGGAATACCAGGAATCATAAGAGACTACTAAGAACAGCTGTATGCCAATAAAATGGACAACCTGGAAGAAAAGGACAATTTCTTAGAGAGGTACAGTGTCCCTTGATTGAGCCAGGAAGAAATAGAAAATAGGAACAGATCCATCACAAGCAATGAAATTGAAACCATGATTAAAAACCTCCCAGGGCTTCCCTGGTGGTCCAGTGGGTAAGGACACTGCCTTGCAGTGCAAGGAGCGCTGGTTTGATCCCTGGCCTGGGAATATCCCATATGCTGCGTCTAACTACCGAGCCAGCACTCTGGAGTGACAGAGGCCACTGCATGGGAGGCCCACACAGGCCAAAAGAACAAAGATGGATGAAAATAGATAAATGAGAGACCAATAGAAGTAGCTTTAAAAAAGGGGAAAAAAGCACCTCCCAATAAACAAAAGTCCAGGACCTGACGGCTTCACAGGTCAATTTTATCCAACACTTATCCTTCTGAAACTGTTCTAGAAAGTCACAGAGGAGGGAAAACTTCTCAACTCTTTTTATGAAGCCACCATCTCCTTGATACCAAAGCCAGACAAAGATACCACAAAAAAAGAAAATTAAAGGGCAATATCACTGATGAACATAGATGCAAAAATCCTCAACAAAATACTAGCAATCCATATCCAACAATTCATTAAAAAGTTCATACACCATGACCAGGTGGGATTCATGCCAGGGATGCAAGAATTTTTCTATGTCTGTAAATCAATTGATGTGATATATGATATCAACAACTTGAAGAATAAAAAACATATGATCATCTTAATAGGTGCATAAAAGCCTTTTGACAAAATTCAGCACCCATTTATGACAAAAAAACAACTCTCCAGAAAGTGGGCATAGAGGGTACACACCTCGACATGATAAAGGCCATATATGACAAACCTACAGCTAGCATCATACTCAATGACGAAAAGCTGGAAGCATTCTCTCTAAGGAACAAGACAAGGATGTCTACTCTCACCACTTTTTGTCCAGGATCGCGGGGCGGCCCGGCCACATCCTATAGCCTCCTTACGTGAATGCTGCAATGCGCCACTTAAAATGGCGCCTAGCGGAGCCTTTCACGCATGAGCCCTGGCTGCACTTTGCAGCCTCCAGTTTAGGAGCATCGTCATGTTTGCACAAAGATGGCGCCTGGTGGATGTGGGGGGGGGGGGGTGGTTTAAGGCGTGTACATATTGCTCTGATAGGTTGTTCCTAGTTTCCGTGCTCGTGATCAGTGCATGCTTCCCTTGCATTCCTATGGGGTCGGAAGAGCGTGTGCATCTGACCTTTTACATGATTGGCTTATGAGTAGCTCCTTCCTGTTTCTGTGTAGTATAAATACCCCCTTGTTTAAGCAATAAAACGAGACTTGATCAGACTCCTACCTTGTCTGCATTTCTCATGTCTCTTGTCCTCTCAATTCCCACTCCCCCTCTTTAGGGCCTGCGTTGGCGAATCCTAGGTCTGCGCTGAGGAAGCCTGTGGGTCGGGACAACTTTTGTTCAACATAGTTCTGGAAGTCCTCACTACAGCAATCATAGAAGAAAAAGAAGTAAAGGTAATCTAAATCGGAAAAGAAGAAGTTAAACTGTCACTGTTTGCAGATTATATAGAAGATCCTAAAGATGCTACCAGAAACCTGCTGGAACTCATCAATTAATTTAGTAAGGTTGCAGGTTACAAAATTAATTAATACACAGGAATCTGTTGCATTTCTGTACAGTAATAATGAAAGATCAGAAAGAGAAATTCAAGAATCAGTTCCATTTACCATTGCATCAAAAGAATAAAATGCCTAAGAATAAACCTCCCTAGGGAGACAAAAGACCTGTACTCCCAAAATTATAAGGTGCTGTGAAAGCAATCAAAGAAGGCATAAACGTATGGAAAGATATACCATGTTCTTGGATTAAAAGAATCAATATCATCAAAATGACTACACTACCCAAGACAATCTACAGATTTAATGCAATCTCTATCAAATTACCAATGGCAATTTTCAAAGATCTAGAACAAAAAACCCAAGAATTTGAATGGAAACACAAGAGCAATCTTGAAAAATAAAAACAGAGCTGGAAGAATCAGGCTCCCTGACTTCAGATGATACTACAAAGCTATAGTTATCAAGACAGTATGATAATGGCACAGAAACAGAAATATAGATCAAAGGAACAGGATAGAAAATCCAGAAATAAGCCCTTGCACCTACAGTCAATGAATCCATGACAAAGGAGGCAAGACTACATAACGTTAGAAAGACAGTCTCTTCAACAGATGGTGCTGCGAAAACTGGACAACCACATGTAAAAGAAAGAAATTAGATCTTTCCTTAACTCCATACACAAAAATAAGCTCAAAATGGATTAGAGACCTAAATGTTAGACCAGACACTATAAAACTCTTAGAGGAAAACATAGGCAGAACACTCTCTGACATAAATCACATCAAAATATTTTTAAATCTCTTTTCCAGAATAATGGAAATAAATGCAAAAGTAAACAAATTCAAAAGCTTTTGCACAACAAAGGAAACAATAAATCAAACAGAAAGATAACCCACAGATTGGGAGAAAAGTATTTGTAAATGATATGACTGATAAGGGACTAGTCTCCAAAATTTACAAACAGCTTACGCACTTAATAGCATCAAAACAAACAACGCACTCAAAAAGTGGGCAGAAGACCATAGACATTTCTCTAAAGATGACATGCAGATGGCCAACAGACACATGAAAAGATGTTCAAAATCGCTAGTTATTAGAGAAATGCAAATTAAAACTACAATGAGATACCACCTTACACCCATCAGAATGGCTATCATCAAAAACTCCACAAAGGACAAATGCTGGAGAGGGTGTGGAGAGAAGGGAACCCTCCTGCTGCACCGTTGGTGGGGATGTAAATTGGTAGAACTCCTATGGAGAACAGGATGGAGGTTCCTTAAAAAACTAAACATTGAGCCACCATGACTCTGCAGTCCCACTCCTGGGCATATATCCAGAGAAAAACATGGCCAAAGAGATGCATGCACCCCAGTGTTCACCGCAGCACTGTTTACAATAGCCGAGACTTGGAAACAACCTAAAGGCCCATCAGTAGAGGAATGGATAAAGAAGATGTGGTATATATATCCACAATGGAATATTATTCAGCCATCAAATAGAAGAAAATAAGGTCATTTTGCAGCAATACAGATAGACCTCGAGAGTGTCATACTGAGTGAAGGAAGTCAGACAGGGAAAGAGAAGTTTCATATGACATCCCTTATATGTGGATTCTAAAAAGAAATAATACAAATAAACTTACTTACAAAATAGAAAGAGATTCACAAGGAACTCGTGGATGGGGGGAAGTGACAGTTAAGGACTTTGGGAAGGTAATGTACACCCTGCTGTATTTAAAATGGATAACTGGGCTTCCCTGATGGTTCAGTGGGTAAAGAGCCCTCCTTGTAGTACAAGGGGCACCACTTCAAACTCTGGCCCGGGAAGATCCCACATGCCAAGGAGCAGCTGCGTTGGTGTCTCCAATTATGAGCCAGTGCTCTGGAGTGCATTAGAGCTGGTGCTCTGCAGCGAGAGAGGCCACTGTGATGGGAGGCCCACACAGGCCAAAGAATAAAGATGGATGAAAAATAAGCGGTGACTTAGAGGCAAAAAGATACATTTAAAAAAAATAATATTAAAATAGATAACCAACAAAAATCTACTGTACAGCACATGGAACGCTGCTCAGTGTTAGTGCTAGCCTGGGTGGAGGGGAGTTTGAGAGAGAATGGGTGCACGTGTACGCATGGCTGAGCCCCCTTGCTGTCCACCTGAAACTATGAGAACACTGTTAACTGGCTCTACTCAATATAAAAGAAAAGGTTTAAAGGTAAAAACCGATAAATAAATAAGTGAAGTACTGCTGTTTGTAGTAACATGGATGGACCAGAGATTCTCTTACAATGAAACATTAAGTCAGATCAAAAGAGAATCATTTGGTATCTCTTTATGGAGAATCTAAAAAGATGATTCAAATGAACTTCATGAGAAAACATGGTTACCAAAGAGGAACGTGAGAGGGTGGTGGGGAGAATAAATCAGGAGATTGGGATCAACATAGATACACTACTATACACACAGAACTAATAGGGGCCCCCCATACAGCACAGGGAGCTCTACTCAATATTTTGTATTAATCTATATGGGGAAAGAATCCAAAATAGAGCAGATATATGTATATGTATAACTGATTCACTTACCAGTGCTTATTTACCAATTCTCTTCAGGTGGTATACACCTGAATCTGGTACAACATTGTTAACCATCTATTCTCCAAGATATTAAAATATTTTTAAGGGACTTTTCTGGTGTGCAGTGAATAAGAATCTGCCTACCAATGCTGGGGATACAGATCTGACCCTGGTCCAGGAAGATTCCACATGCTGTGGAGCAATTAAGGCCGTGCCCCACAGCTACTGGAGACCACAAGCCTAGAGCCTGCGCTTCGCAGCAGAAGAAGCCCTGCATGAGAAGCCTGTGCCCCACAAGGAAACAGAGCCTCCTTGCTGCAACAAGAAGAAGCTGGCGCAGAAATGAAGAGCCAGTGCAACCATAAATAAATCATTTAAAAATAAAATATTTCAGAATTCAATTGAAGAGATGAAAGGTTTCTACCCTGAAAACTCTAAAACATTGCTTACAGAGGACCTAAAATGAATAGAAGATATCCCAATTTGAAGATTAGAACACTTAACAGTGTTCAAAGAACACCACCAGGGCTTGCCTGGTAGCTCAGTGGTAAAGAGTACACCTGCCAATGCAGGAGACATGGGTTTAATCCCTGATCCGGGAGGATCCCACATGCCGTAGAGCAACTAAGCCCATGAGCTGCAACTATGGAGCCTGTGGTCTAGAGCCTCGGAGCAACTATTGAGCCCATGGGCCGCAACTACTGAAGCCTGTGAGCCCTAGAGCCCGAGTTCCACAACTAGAGGAGTCACCGCAACAAGAAGCCTGCTCACCTCAACTAGAGAGTAGCCCCCACTCCCTGCAACTAGAGAAGAGCCTGCAGCAGCAGTAAAAACCCAGAATAGCCAAAAAAAGAAAAAGAAAATGGGGTCTCATTTAAAAAGAAATAACAATACCATCTAGAACAATACACAGATTCAATTTGATTCCAGAATTTCCTACTTTGCTGTTTTTTTTCAAACTGGGGAACAAAACCTAATATTCATATGATATGTCAAGAAATGCTGAATGGCCAAAATAATCTTGCAAAAATATGTTACTGCATTCTCATAGACACACAGATCATGGAATAGACTTGGAACTCAGAACCAAAGGGGCCCCCATACAGCACAGGGAGCTCTACTCAATATTTTGTATTAATCTATATGGGGAAAGAATCCAAAATAGAGCAGATATATGTATATGTATAACTGATTCACTTACCAGTGCTTATTTACCAATTCTCTTCAGGTGGTATACACCTGAATCTGGTACAACATTGTTAACCATCTATTCTCCAAGATATTAAAATATTTTTAAGGGACTTTTCTGGTGTGCAGTGAATAAGAATCTGCCTACCAATGCTGGGGATACAGATCTGACCCTGGTCCAGGAAGATTCCACATGCTGTGGAGCAATTAAGGCCGTGCCCCACAGCTACTGGAGACCACAAGCCTAGAGCCTGCGCTTCGCAGCAGAAGAAGCCCTGCATGAGAAGCCTGTGCCCCACAAGGAAACAGAGCCTCCCTTGCTGCAACAAGAAGAAGCTGGCGCAGAAATGAAGAGCCAGTGCAACCATAAATAAATCATTTAAAAATAAAATATTTCAGAATTCAATTGAAGAGATGAAAGGTTTCTACCCTGAAAACTCTAAAACATTGCTTACAGAGGACCTAAAATGAATAGAAGATATCCCAATTTGAAGATTAGAACACTTAACAGTGTTCAAAGAACACCACCAGGGCTTGCCTGGTAGCTCAGTGGTAAAGAGTACACCTGCCAATGCAGGAGACATGGGTTTAATCCCTGATCCGGGAGGATCCCACATGCCGTAGAGCAACTAAGCCCATGAGCTGCAACTATGGAGCCTGTGGTCTAGAGCCTCGGAGCAACTATTGAGCCCATGGGCCGCAACTACTGAAGCCTGTGAGCCCTAGAGCCCGAGTTCCACAACTAGAGGAGTCACCGCAACAAGAAGCCTGCTCACCTCAACTAGAGAGTAGCCCCCACTCCCTGCAACTAGAGAAGAGCCTGCAGCAGCAGTAAAAACCCAGAATAGCCAAAAAAAGAAAAAGAAAATGGGGTCTCATTTAAAAAGAAATAACAATACCATCTAGAACAATACACAGATTCAATTTGATTCCAGAATTTCCTACTTTGCTGTTTTTTTTCAAACTGGGGAACAAAACCTAATATTCATATGATATGTCAAGAAATGCTGAATGGCCAAAATAATCTTGCAAAAATATGTTACTGCATTCTCATAGACACACAGATCATGGAATAGACTTGGAACTCAGAACCAAACCCTCAGGCTAAGCTAAGAACTACAGGTGAAAACAGGTACACATCTTCATGACCTTGGCTTGGGTTATGGGCCTAAAACATGATGCCAAAGGCATAGGAAAAAGTTTAAATTACATACACTGCTCTTCAAAAAAATGCAAAACTTCCATGCATCACAGGACATGCTGTCAGTGTTGGTAAATCATAGGCCTGCTACGGGCTTGTGATTCAGAATGTGCAAAGGATGCCAGCACCACCATTCAAAGTGGCCCAGAAACCTGAACAGACACTTCTCCTAAGAAGATACACAAATGGCCAACAGCACATGAAAGGATGTTCACTACCACTAATTATTAGAGAAATGGAAATTAGAACTACAACGAGATGTCATACAGTTCAGAATAGCCAGTCTTAAAAAACAAAAAAAAAATCTATAAACAGTCATGGAGATGGTGCAGAGAAAAGGGAATCCTCTTGTGCAACTGGTGAGAATGTAAATGGGTATAAACATTAGAGAGAAAACTATGGCGCTTCCCTGGTAGCTCATGGTAAAGAAGCTGCCTGCCAATGCAAGAGGCACAGGTTCGACCCCTCATCCAGGAAGATCCCACATGCTGCGGAGCAACTAAGCCCGTGAGCCACAACTATTGAGCCCACACGCTGCAACTACTGAAGCTCCCGAGCCCTGGAGCCCATGCTCTGCAACAAGAGAAGCCAATGCAACGAGAAGCCTGCTCACTGCAACTAGAGAAAAGCCCCTATGCAGTGATGAACACCCAGAACAGCCAAAAATAAATAAATAATGTATAAAAAAAAGAATATGGAACATTGTTAAAAAAAAAAAAAAAAAAAACTAGGGCTTCCCTGGTGGCCCAGTGGGTAAAGAGTCTGCCTTGCAGTGCAAGGGGCACCAGTTCGATCCTTGGCCCAGGAAGACCCCATGTGGCAAGGAGCGGATGGACGAGTGTGTCCAATTATGAGCCAGTGCTCTGCAACGAGAGACGTCACTGCGATGGGAGGCCCACACAAGCTGAAGAATAAAAGATGGATGAAAAATAAATAAATAATCAATAAAAAGAGGTCGAATTTTAAAAAATTAAACAAACAAACAAACAAACACTATAGTAGTTAGGATCATGTTCAGGTGTGTCTAGATTTCTATCTCAAAGAAAGAAAAACATGAGACCATAAAACAAATGTAGACAGATGTTTAGAGCAACATTTTCTATAGTAAAAAAAAAAACAACAAACAAATCAAATGTTCATTAATTGGCAAATGGCTGTGTGTGTGTGTGTATATATATATATGTTTAAAAAGATGTTCATTTTATATTACTAAATTAAAAAGCCAGTTGCAGAATATTATATAAATATTAAAGCATTAATATAAGTACAATTTACATATATTTTTCAGCTTTACTGAGGCATAACTGACAAATAAAATTGTAAGATATTTAAAGAGTAAAAAAAAAAAAAAACTGTATACAGACCTACAGGCACTCCAGGGTTCACTATAGCGCTCTTTACAATTGCCAAGGAATGAAAGCCACCCACATGCCCATCAAGAGAGGAACGGTACACCTACCCTTGGAATATTACCCAACCATTAGAAAGAATGACATGGTGTCATTTGTAGCAACATGAGTAAACCTGGAGATTTTCATACAGAATGAAGTAAGTCGGAGAAAGAGGGAGAAATCTTGTGTGACACCTCCTTTGTGTGGAATCTAAAACGAATACAAATGAACTTATTTACAAAACAGAAACAGACTTATAAGCTTAGAGGAAGAATTTATGGTTGCTGGGGAAGAAGGATGGGGAGAAGAGACAGGGAGGTCGGGATGGACATGTACACAGCGCTATATTTAAAATGGATAACCAAAAAGGTCCAACCGTATAGCACAGGGAATTCTGCTCAGTGTTGTGTGGCAGCTTGGGTGGGAGGGAATTTGGGGGGAGAATGGATACATATGTATTGCTGAGTCCCTTTACTGTTCCCCTGAAACTGTCATAACATTGTTAATTGGCTATATTCCCATATAAAACAAAAAGTTTAAAAGTAAAAACAGGCTTCCCAGGTGGTGCTGGTGGTAAAGAACCCACCTGCCAATACAAGAGACACATTGAGGGCTCTGCAATTATGAGCCAGTGCTCTGCAACGAGAGACGTCACTGCGATGGGAGGCCCACACAAGCTGAAGAATAAAAGATGGATGAAAAATAAATAAATAATCAATAAAAAGAGGTCGAATTTTAAAAAATTAAACAAACAAACAAACAAACACTATAGTAGTTAGGATCATGTTCAGGTGTGTCTAGATTTCTATCTCAAAGAAAGAAAAACATGAGACCATAAAACAAATGTAGACAGATGTTTAGAGCAACATTTTCTATAGTAAAAAAAAAAACAACAAACAAATCAAATGTTCATTAATTGGCAAATGGCTGTGTGTGTGTGTGTATATATATATATGTTTAAAAAGATGTTCATTTTATATTACTAAATTAAAAAGCCAGTTGCAGAATATTATATAAATATTAAAGCATTAATATAAGTACAATTTACATATATTTTTCAGCTTTACTGAGGCATAACTGACAAATAAAATTGTAAGATATTTAAAGAGTAAAAAAAAAAAAAAACTGTATACAGACCTACAGGCACTCCAGGGTTCACTATAGCGCTCTTTACAATTGCCAAGGAATGAAAGCCACCCACATGCCCATCAAGAGAGGAACGGTACACCTACCCTTGGAATATTACCCAACCATTAGAAAGAATGACATGGTGTCATTTGTAGCAACATGAGTAAACCTGGAGATTTTCATACAGAATGAAGTAAGTCGGAGAAAGAGGGAGAAATCTTGTGTGACACCTCCTTTGTGTGGAATCTAAAACGAATACAAATGAACTTATTTACAAAACAGAAACAGACTTATAAGCTTAGAGGAAGAATTTATGGTTGCTGGGGAAGAAGGATGGGGAGAAGAGACAGGGAGGTCGGGATGGACATGTACACAGCGCTATATTTAAAATGGATAACCAAAAAGGTCCAACCGTATAGCACAGGGAATTCTGCTCAGTGTTGTGTGGCAGCTTGGGTGGGAGGGAATTTGGGGGGAGAATGGATACATATGTATTGCTGAGTCCCTTTACTGTTCCCCTGAAACTGTCATAACATTGTTAATTGGCTATATTCCCATATAAAACAAAAAGTTTAAAAGTAAAAACAGGCTTCCCAGGTGGTGCTGGTGGTAAAGAACCCACCTGCCAATACAAGAGACACAGATTTGATTCCCGGGTTGGGACGGTCCCACGGAGTAGGGAATGGCAACTCACTCTAGTTTTCTTGCCTGGAGAATCCCATGGACAAAGGAGCCTGGTGGGCTGCAGCCCATAGGGTCCCAAAGAGTCAGACACAACTGAAGCGACTTAGCATGCGTGAGTGGCTGATTTATGTTAATGTATGGCAGAAACCAACAAAACACCGTAAAGCAAAAATCCTCCATTTAAAAGTAAAACAAATAATGAAATACTGATATTTGCAGCAACATGGATGAACTGAGAGATTCTCTTACAAAAGAATGTTGAGATACAAAAGAGAAATATCATTTATATCTCATAGGCAGAATGGAAAACATGATATAAATGTACTTTTTCACAAAAAAGAAAGAAGCTAAGATATGGAAGACAAATCTATGGTCACTAAAGGAGAAGTGAAAGGATGGAAAAACTTTGATGGGGAGGAATAATTTTGGAGATTGGAATCAACACATATACACTACTATATGTATAACAGATAACCAAAAGGTCCAACCGTATAGCACAGGGAATTCTGCTCAGTGTTGTGTGGCAGCTTGGGTGGGAGGGAATTTGGGGGGAGAATGGATACATATGTATTGCTGAGTCCCTTTACTGTTCCCCTGAAACTGTCATAACATTGTTAATTGGCTATATTCCCATATAAAACAAAAAGTTTAAAAGTAAAAACAGGCTTCCCAGGTGGTGCTGGTGGTAAAGAACCCACCTGCCAATACAAGAGACACAGATTTGATTCCCGGGTTGGGACGGTCCCACGGAGTAGGGAATGGCAACTCACTCTAGTTTTCTTGCCTGGAGAATCCCATGGACAAAGGAGCCTGGTGGGCTGCAGCCCATAGGGTCCCAAAGAGTCAGACACAACTGAAGCGACTTAGCATGCGTGAGTGGCTGATTTATGTTAATGTATGGCAGAAACCAACAAAACACCGTAAAGCAAAAATCCTCCATTTAAAAGTAAAACAAATAATGAAATACTGATATTTGCAGCAACATGGATGAACTGAGAGATTCTCTTACAAAAGAATGTTGAGATACAAAAGAGAAATATCATTTATATCTCATAGGCAGAATGGAAAACATGATATAAATGTACTTTTTCACAAAAAAGAAAGAAGCTAAGATATGGAAGACAAATCTATGGTCACTAAAGGAGAAGTGAAAGGATGGAAAAACTTTGATGGGGAGGAATAATTTTGGAGATTGGAATCAACACATATACACTACTATATGTATAACAGATAACTAACAGGACCTACCATATAGCACAGGGGACTCAGTATGCTGTATTAGCCTACATTGGAAAAGAATATAAAACCGAGTGGATATATGTATAACTGATTCACTTATCAGTGCTTATATACTTACTTCAGGTGCTGTACACATGAAACTGATACAAGATCGTTAATCAACTATACCCCAGTATAAAGTTAAAAATATAAAATATCTCAGAATTCAACCACAGAGGTGAACGGCTTCTACCCTGGAACTCTAAAACATTGCTTAAATTAAAGAGGACCTAAATAAATGGAAAACAACTCATGTTTGAAGATCAGAACACTGAACACTGTTCAAATAACAATACTATCCAGAACAATACACAGACTCAATTTGATCCCTATTCAATTCAGAGTTTCCTACTTTGTTTTTTTTAATTAATTAATTTTTGGCTGTTCTGGGTTCACTGCTGCCACAGGCTCTTCTCTAGTTGCAGGGAGTGGGGGCTCCTCTCTAGTGAGGTGAGCAGGCTTCTTGTTGTGGTGACTTCTCTTGCTGTGGAACTCGGACTCTAAGGCACACGGGCTTCAGTAGTTGTGGCTCATGGGCTCAACAGTTGTAGCTCTGAGACTGTAGAGCATAGGCTCAATAGTTGTGTCTCAAGAGCTTAGATCCTCCTGGATCAGGGATCGACCTCGTGTCTCCTGAATTGGCGGATGAATTCTTTACCACTGAGCTACCAGAGAAGCCTTGTTGTTGTTTTTTGAATCAGGAAATAAAATCTAATATTCATATATGTCAAGAAATGCTGAATGACTGAAATAATACTGCAGAAGTGTGTTACTGCATTTGCATAGACACACAGACCATGAAATAGACCTTGAACCCAGAAACAAACCCTCAAGCTAAGAACTACAAATGAAAACATAGACACACATCTCTATCACTTTGGGCTTGCTTATGGATCCTTAAATATGACACCAAAGGCATAGGAAAAAAACGAAAATTAAACACGCTGGTCGCTCAAAAGCAATTAAAGGAGAAGTGAAAGGATGAAAAACAGGGGAGGAATAATTTTGGAGATTGGAACAACACATATACATACTATATGTATAACAGATATAACAGACTACCATATAGCACAGGGGACTCAGTATGCTGTATTAGCCTACATTGGAAAAGAATATAAAACCGAGTGGATATATGTATAACTGATTCACTTATCAGTGCTTATATACTTACTTCAGGTGCTGTACACATGAAACTGATACAAGATCGTTAATCAACTATACCCCAGTATAAAGTTAAAAATATAAAATATCTCAGAATTCAACCACAGAGGTGAACGGCTTCTACCCTGGAACTCTAAAACATTGCTTAAATTAAAGAGGACCTAAATAAATGGAAAACAACTCATGTTTGAAGATCAGAACACTGAACACTGTTCAAATAACAATACTATCCAGAACAATACACAGACTCAATTTGATCCCTATTCAATTCAGAGTTTCCTACTTTGTTTTTTTTAATTAATTAATTTTTGGCTGTTCTGGGTTCACTGCTGCCACAGGCTCTTCTCTAGTTGCAGGGAGTGGGGGCTCCTCTCTAGTGAGGTGAGCAGGCTTCTTGTTGTGGTGACTTCTCTTGCTGTGGAACTCGGACTCTAAGGCACACGGGCTTCAGTAGTTGTGGCTCATGGGCTCAACAGTTGTAGCTCTGAGACTGTAGAGCATAGGCTCAATAGTTGTGTCTCAAGAGCTTAGATCCTCCTGGATCAGGGATCGACCTCGTGTCTCCTGAATTGGCGGATGAATTCTTTACCACTGAGCTACCAGAGAAGCCTTGTTGTTGTTTTTTGAATCAGGAAATAAAATCTAATATTCATATATGTCAAGAAATGCTGAATGACTGAAATAATACTGCAGAAGTGTGTTACTGCATTTGCATAGACACACAGACCATGAAATAGACCTTGAACCCAGAAACAAACCCTCAAGCTAAGAACTACAAATGAAAACATAGACACACATCTCTATCACTTTGGGCTTGCTTATGGATCCTTAAATATGACACCAAAGGCATAGGAAAAAAACGAAAATTAAACACGCTGGTCCTCAAAAGAATTAAAAACTCCCATGCATCACAGGACATTCTCTCAAGTGTAGAAAGACAGTTTAGAGGATGGCAGAAAATGTCGGCAAGCCACAGGCCTGCTATAGGCTTAAGATCCAGAGTATGTAAAGGATGCCAACAACACCATTCAAAAGTGGTCCAGAAACCTGAAGAAGACATAGAAATGGTCAACGACACATGAACACATGCTCAGCATCGCTCATTATTAAAGAAATGCACATCAGAACTACAATAAGATATCGTCACACACATCAGAATGGCCGTCATCAAAAAATGTACAAACAGGGCTTCCCTGGTGGTCCAGTGGGTAAGGACACCGCCTTGCAGTGCAGGGGGCGCCGGTGTGATCCCTGGCCTGGGAAGATCCCACGTGCCGTGGAGCGGCTGGACCGATGGGTCCAACTACCAAGTCAGAGCTCTGGAGCGCATGCGCCCAGAGCCGGTGCTCTGCAGTGACAGAGGCCACCGTGCTGGGAGGCCCACACAGGCCAAAGAACAAAGATGGATGAAAATAGATAAATGAAAGACCAATAGAAGTGGCCAAAAAAAAAGGAAAAATCTACAAACATATGTTGGAGAGGGTGCAGAGAAAAGGGAACTCTCCTACACTAACTGGTGGGAATGTAAATGGGTACAACTATGATGGAGAAGAATATGGAGGTTCCTTTAAAAGCTATATATAGAAATACCATATGAGCAGCAATCCCACTGTAAGGCATATATCTGAACAAATCCATTATTCCAAAAGATACATGGCCCCTGGGTGTCACTTCTTCATTGTTAATAATAGCTACGACAGGGAAGCCACCAAAGTATCTATCGACAGACAAATGGGTAAAGAAGTGGTACACACATGCAATGGAATATTTCTCAGCCATAAAAATGAACAGAATAGTGCTATTGGCAGCAACCATGAATGGACACAGAGATTCTCATAGCCAGTGATGTAAGTCAGACAGAAAATGATGAATATCCTATGGTATCACTTATATGCAAAATCTAAAAATCTGGTACAAATGAACTTATTTACAAAATAGAAATACACTCACAGATATAGAAAACAAACCTATATAGTTACCAGAGAGGAAAGTAAGGGGTGGCCAGGAAGGAACAAGTTAGGAGACTGGCATCAACATACACATAGTACTATAGATATATGTAATATATACACACACAGACATATTTATATAATACAGTAACTCATATAGGACCTACTATACAGCACAGGGACTCTACTCAGTATTCTGCATTAACCCCTAGGTGAAAAAATTCTACAGCAAATTGGCTATATGTATAACTAATTTAATTTGTTGTATGCCTGAAACTGATAGAACATTGCACATCAACTATACTCTGTTAAAAATTTAAAAATAGGGCTTCCCTGGTGGCCCAATGGGTAAAGAGTCTGCCTTGCAGTGCAAGGGGCACTGGTTTGATCCCTGGCCCAGGAAGATCCCACATGCCCTGGAGTAGATGGACCAGTGTGTCCAATTATGAGTCAGTGTTCTGCAACAAGAGAGGCCACTGCAATGGGAGGCCCACACAGGCCAAAGAATAAAAGATGGATGAAAAATAAACAAATAGAAAACCAATAAAAGAGGCCAAACTGTAAATAAATAAAAATTAAAAATAATGCAAAATATTTCAGTATTTAATCAAAGATGTGAAAGGCTTTTACCTTGAAAGCTCTAAAACATTTCTTAACAAGAACCTAAATAATTGGAAAATAACACATGTTAAAGAATTAGAATGCTTAATATTGTTCAAATAACAATAATTTTCAGAACAAAGGCATATTCAATTCAATCCCTAATAAATCTGAGAGGTTTTTCTTTATTAGAGATTAGAAGAAATCCTAATATATACATATATATATATATATATACACACACACACATGTAGGTCCAAGGGGCCTCAAAGAGCCAAAATAATGTAGAAAACGTGTGATACTACATTCGCATAGACATCAGGGAAATTATTTTAGTCATAAGGAAATTCAAATCAAAACTGCTTCATACCTGATAGAATGGCTTTAGGGCTTTTAACTAATAAAGAAGTCTGGCTGAGGATGTTGAGAAATTTGAACCATCACACATTTCGGTGGGTCTCTAAAAATGGTACAGCTTCCATGGTAAACAGTTCCTCAGAGAGTTAAAGTAGCCTAGGACGAGAGAACTGAAGTGTCCCTCAAGAGTTGAACAGATAAAATGTGAAGAATACATACAGTGAAAGGCTTCTATCAAGAAAACATATGACAGGGGCTTCCCCTGGTGGTCCAGTGGGTAAAGACACTGCCTTGCAGTGCAAGGGGTGCCGGTTCAATCCCTGGCCTGGGAAGATCCCACGTGCCGCGCAGCGGCTGGACCCATGTGTCCAATTACCTAGCCGGAGCTCTGGCGCGCATGTGCTCAGAGCCGGTGCTCTGCAACAACAGTGGCCACTGCAATGGGAGGCCCACAGGAGCCAAGGAACAAAGACGGATGAAAATAGAAAAATAAAAGACCAATAGAAGTGGCCCGCCCATCCCCCTCCCTCCCCACCCCACCCTCCAAAAGATAAATTAAAAAAAAAAAAGTTGCAAAAAAAAAAAGAGAGAGAGAACATATGACATTTGGTGCATGTTACAGGGGGAATTCGCCTTGAGAATATCATACTAAGTGAAATAAGCCAGTGTAGGGCTGCACCCTGCCAGTCCCCAAGGCTTGTAGATATTTGCCCAGCCTGGAGACAGAAGGAAGAGCTGTGAGACAGAGATGAAGACTTTGTGGATGGGGAATAATCCACGTCCAAAGTTAAGGACCCTAGATGACAGGTAGGGCATGGCAGCAGCTTGCTGCTCACGGGAGGAAGTGACGTCAGGTTGGCTCATCAGTTATCAGGGAAACCAGGAGCTAGGCCACCTCTGTCACAGCCCCACGGGTGCATGGCCATCCCAGGACAGGCATTTCCCTTTAATGACCCAGCAGTTGGAGCCGCGCTGGCCTGAGGATTAGAAGCATCACTAGCTGGAGCAGAAGGTGCCCAAGAGGAGGAGAAGAGCCATCTCAAGTGGCTAGACAACACACTCCAGCCCTCTGCACCCTGCACGACCCTTACCACCTTGGCCCCCTCTTCAGGCATTAGCCTGTCCTGAGATTCTGGTATGTGCAGGTGCACCACAGCCAAACAACACAAACGCAATTCAGGTAACAGCAGATAGAGTGCCTAGAGTTCAAGAGGCGGGCAAACTTTGGAGCCCGGCGCCTATCGGGTCAATTTTTCATGGAATTCGAGGAGGACGACATGGGCATCGCACTGTAGACCCAGCAATCAAACTCATTTCACAGTGACGCCACCACTGTCCCCTAGTCACCAAACAGATTCCCTCCCCTCAGACGACAGATCGTAACTGACCAGACAGGACCAGCAGGGCCTTCCTGGGGTAGAGACCCTCCATGACCTCCGCCCATCTCTTCACAGAAAAACTTGAGCCTCCGCGGCTTTCCTTGAGTTCCAAAGAATAAATTTAACCAGACAAGATGCAGAAACAAAAACAGTCAAACAAGACAAAATAATAATTTAACCATTAAACAAAAGCAAGGGCCTTTAGCTCCTCCTCAGGGGCTATAGATAATATTCTGAGCCAAATCCTTTGAGCTGTTTGCAGATATTGAAGGTCGATGATACTGACTTTTAATTACCTTGTGTGGCTGCTTAGTCACTCAGTCGTGTCCATGGTACCACCAACCAATCAGAAGAATGCCCATGAGCTGATCACACATCCAGTGACCCTCTCCCTCTCCCCCTTCCCCTGTCTTTAAAAACCTTTCCCTGAAATATACTGGAGAATTTGGGCCTTTTGAGCAATAGCTGCATCCCAACAAGCGTTATAGCTGCCCAGCCTTGAGACTGTAAAAAGGGTCTGGAGACAGTGACAGAGACATCAATGGCTTATTGGACAAGGGATTCAACGCGTCTAAAACAAACGGGCCTGGAGCCTCACCCTCACTGCGAATGGCAGCCGGCAGGCGGGACATGACAAGCAACCAGAGTTACTGTGAGGAGATAGAGGCCATCACTTACAGGAGGAAGTGACGTCAGTTGGCTCATCGGTTACCAGGGAAACCAGGAGCTAGGCCACCTCCCTCACAGCTCCTCAGTTTCATGGCCGTTCCCGGACAGACGTTTGCCTTTAAGAACCTAACTGTTGGAGCCGCTCTGGCCTGAGGATTAGAACAGTCACTGGGGCAGGGGCTGAGCATGCTCAGCTGAGGAGGTGTTGGAGCCGCAGGGCAGGTGGAGCAGCAGATGAGCGAGAGCGGGAGAGCAGCGGCCCGAGCGCACAGGCAGACGCGCAAGAGGCCAAGTACTGCAGGATTCCCCACACGAAACATCCAGAATGGGGAGATTCACAGGACCAGAAAGTAAACCAGAGGTTACCCGAGGCTGAAGGAAGCAGAAACGGGTGCAGAATTCCTGCTTGGGGTGATGGAAAAACGTTACAAACAGAGTGAGGGTTGCACAACCCTGGGAGTGTAATTTATGCTTAAAAGTGGTTTAAAATGCAGACTTCCCTGGCAGTCCAGTGGTTGGGACTCCATGCTTCGATGGCAGGGGCCATGGATTTGATCCCTGGTCAGGGAACGAAGATCCCACATGGTGTGGCCAAAAAAACTGAAATAAGCAGAAACAAAAACAGTCAAACAAGACAAAATAATAATTTAACCATTAAACAAAAGCAAGGGCCTTTAGCTCCTCCTCAGGGGCTATAGATAATATTCTGAGCCAAATCCTTTGAGCTGTTTGCAGATATTGAAGGTCGATGATACTGACTTTTAATTACCTTGTGTGGCTGCTTAGTCACTCAGTCGTGTCCATGGTACCACCAACCAATCAGAAGAATGCCCATGAGCTGATCACACATCCAGTGACCCTCTCCCTCTCCCCCTTCCCCTGTCTTTAAAAACCTTTCCCTGAAATATACTGGAGAATTTGGGCCTTTTGAGCAATAGCTGCATCCCAACAAGCGTTATAGCTGCCCAGCCTTGAGACTGTAAAAAGGGTCTGGAGACAGTGACAGAGACATCAATGGCTTATTGGACAAGGGATTCAACGCGTCTAAAACAAACGGGCCTGGAGCCTCACCCTCACTGCGAATGGCAGCCGGCAGGCGGGACATGACAAGCAACCAGAGTTACTGTGAGGAGATAGAGGCCATCACTTACAGGAGGAAGTGACGTCAGTTGGCTCATCGGTTACCAGGGAAACCAGGAGCTAGGCCACCTCCCTCACAGCTCCTCAGTTTCATGGCCGTTCCCGGACAGACGTTTGCCTTTAAGAACCTAACTGTTGGAGCCGCTCTGGCCTGAGGATTAGAACAGTCACTGGGGCAGGGGCTGAGCATGCTCAGCTGAGGAGGTGTTGGAGCCGCAGGGCAGGTGGAGCAGCAGATGAGCGAGAGCGGAGAGCAGCGGCCCGAGCGCACAGGCAGACGCGCAAGAGGCCAAGTACTGCAGGATTCCCCACACGAAACATCCAGAATGGGGAGATTCACAGGACCAGAAAGTAAACCAGAGGTTACCCGAGGCTGAAGGAAGCAGAAACGGGTGCAGAATTCCTGCTTGGGGTGATGGAAAAACGTTACAAACAGAGTGAGGGTTGCACAACCCTGGGAGTGTAATTTATGCTTAAAAGTGGTTTAAAATGCAGACTTCCCTGGCAGTCCAGTGGTTGGGACTCCATGCTTCGATGGCAGGGGCCATGGATTTGATCCCTGGTCAGGGAACGAAGATCCCACATGGTGTGGCCAAAAAAAAAAAACTGATTAAAATGCAAATTTTATATTGTATATATTTTAGCACAATAAAAATGCACACACAGCATTAAAGGGAACTCTGTAAAAAACTGAGATAAAATTCGCATTCCACGGAATAATACTTTAAAGTGTACAACCAATGGGTTTTAGTACAGTCACAAAAATACACTAACTTGGTCCATTAGCAGCCATCCCACTGTCTAATTCCAGAACGTTTAACCACCTCAGAAAGAGAGCTCATATCCAGGAGCAGCCGTTCCTCACTCTTCCCTCTTCCCAGCCTCTGGCAAACACTCTATTGCTTTCTTTCTACGGGTCACTTATTCTGAAGATCTCACATAAACAGAATCCTACAATATATGGCCTTCTGGGTCTGGTTTCTGTCACCAAAACATAATGTTTTCAAAGTTCATCCACGTTGAAGCATGAATCAGTACTTCAAACTGTTTTCCACAGTGGCCGAACCAGTTTGCATTCCTGCCAACAACATGCGAGGGTTCCAATTTTCCCACATCCTTGCCAAAACTTACTATTTTCCATTTTAAAAAATTGTATCTTTCCAAGTGGGTGCAAAGTGGTTTTTGATGTGCATTTCCCTGATAACTAATGATCCTGAGCATCCTTTCACGTGTTTGTTGGCCATTTGTATGTTTTTAGGGAAATGTCTATTAAAGATCCTGGCCCATAATTTATTATTTATTTATTTATATATTTAGCCATATTGGGTCTTCATTGCTGCTCAAGGGCTTTTCCTAGTTGTGGCAAGCCGGGGCCACTCTCCAGTTGGGGTGCTCAGGTTTCTCATTGTAGGGGAACTCTCTTGTCGAGCACAGGCTCTAGGGCACATGAGCTTCCATAGCTGCGACACGCGGGCCCTGTAGTTGCAGTTCCCAGGCTCCAGGGCATAGGCTCAACAGTGGCTAAGAAAACGGGTGCAGAATTCCTGCTTGGGGTGATGGAAACGTTACAAACAGAGTGAGGGTTGCACAACCCTGGGAGTGTAATTTATGCTTAAAAGTGGTTTAGAAGGCAGACTTCCCTGGCAGTCCAGTGGTTGGGCCTCCATGCTTCAATGGCAGGGGCCATGGATTTGATCCCTGGTCAGGGAACGAAGATCCCACATGGTGCGGCCAAAAAAAAAAAACTGATTAAAATGCAAATTTTATATTGTATATATTTTAGCACAATAAAAATGCACACACAGCATTAAAGGGAACTCTGTAAAAAACTGAGATAAAATTCGCATTCCACGGAATAATACTTTAAAGTGTACAACCAATGGGTTTTAGTATAGTCACAAAAATACACTAACTTGGTCCATTAGCAGCCATCCCACTGTCTAATTCCAGAACGTTTAACCACCTCAGAAAGAGAGCTCATATCCAGGAGCAGCCGTTCCTCACTCTTCCCTCTTCCCAGCCTCTGGCAAACACTCTATTGCTTTCTTTCTACGGGTCACTTATTCTGAAGATCTCACATAAACAGAATCCTACAATATATGGCCTTCTGGGTCTGGTTTCTGTCACCAAAACATAATGTTTTCAAAGTTCATCCACGTTGAAGCATGAATCAGTACTTCAAACTGTTTTCCACAGTGGCCGAACCAGTTTGCATTCCTGCCAACAACATGCGAGGGTTCCAATTTTCCCACATCCTTGCCAAAACTTACTATTTTCCATTTTAAAAAATTGTATCTTTCCAAGTGGGTGCAAAGTGGTTTTTGATGTGCATTTCCCTGATAACTAATGATCCTGAGCATCCTTTCACGTGTTTGTTGGCCATTTGTATGTTTTAGGAAATGTCTATTAAAGATCCTGGCCCATAATTTATTATTTATTTATTTATATATTTAGCCATATTGGGTCTTCATTGCTGCTCAAGGGCTTTTCCTAGTTGTGGCAAGCCGGGGCCACTCTCCAGTTGGGGTGCTCAGGTTTCTCATTGTAGGGGAACTCTCTTGTCGAGCACAGGCTCTAGGGCACATGAGCTTCCATAGCTGCGACACGCGGGCCCTGTAGTTGCAGTTCCCAGGCTCCAGGGCATAGGCTCAACAGTGGCTCACGGGCCCAGTCACTCCACAGCATGTGGACTCTTCAGACTAGGGACTGAACCCATGTCTCCTGCATTGACAGGCGGATTTTAAACTACTGGACCCCCAGGGAAGTCCTGCCCATTTTGAATCGAGTTGTTTGTCTTTTTTTTTTTCTTGAGTTGTAAGTACTCCTTATATATCCTGGATACTGGACCCTTATCAGATAGGTCAGTTAGGTCTTTGATCCATTTCGAGCTGATTTTTATATATTGTGTGGAGCTGGAGTCTAACTTCATTCCTTTGCATGTGGCTAGCTTGGCACAGAGGAGGATTAAGAATCACGAGTGACTCCCCCACCCTCCCTTCTTGTTCTGTCCACAGACACGGAGAACTCTGGACCAGAGGTTCCCAAACACCCATCTATGCTAGTCACAGACACTTCTGGTCTCAGAATCAATTGGAAAACTTCCAAAATTCAAATATCTGGCCATGCGACTCCAAGTTCTGATTCGGGAACTCTAGGAAGGACGCAGGAATCTGTGTTTTACCAGGTTTTCCAGGGATTCTGTTGTGCAGTCATGTTTGGGAGCTGAGGGGGTAGCAAGTCTTAACCATTTTAATCCAGTATGCTGTCTTCCTTCCCTCTGCTGTACCAGGCTATGTGTTTCTAGGGTGGAATATGGACACGGATCCCAGTCCCAGATGATCCCCTCACAAAAGACCCATAAATCCCCTCTCTTTCAAGGCTCTTTGTTTTTTCTCTCCTTTCCTCTGCCTGTCACATTTGAAGCCCTTAAATCTCTCTTCCTATAGGAGGTCTTCTTGGCTTGCCTCTACATACTCTTTGAGCACAGATATCCATGATCATTTTAAAATTATAGAAAAATAATTTCTATAAATTATAAAGAGTATGACACAGGACTTCCCTGATGGTACAATGGATAAGAAGAATACTCTTGCCAATGCAGGGGACAAGGATTCCATTCCCAGAAAGATTCCACATGCTGTGGAGCAACTAAGCCCATGTGCCACGACTACTGAGCCCACACTCTAGAGCCCACAAGGTGCAACTACTGAAGCCCTAGAACCTGTGTTCTGCAACAAGAGAAGACACTGCAATGGAAAGCCTACACTCAAAAACAAAACAAAACAAAACAGCCTACACTCCCCACAAATAGAGAAGGCATGTGCCTAGCAAGAAAGACCCAGCACAGCCAAAAAAACACAGTGTTATAAAAAAGAGTATGATACAATAATATAATGTATGGGTTATATTAGAGGGAGTTTTCTTAGGTATATGTTTGTATTATCATATATATATATATTACATTACAAACGGGTGTTAATAATTATAGGCATTTAGTCCTGGTGCATAGATTCATGAGTTAAACATGATGTGGTAGGGTTGAGAAGGCCCATCTAGTTTCAGTTCCTCTCCTCCACATTTTACAGAAGGGGAAATTGAGGCCAGGGTGCATAGGCAATAGGGCTCAAATGACTTTGAGGATCCTTGGCCCCCGTGCCCCCTGCTTCCTTGGATACAAGCTCACCCAGGATTGACCCATCCCGTTCTCTAACTGCCCAGCTCATAGCAGCCTGTGGTCTAAGGACGGGAGGCTGAGGCAAGTCCTCCGGGGTCGGCCCAGCCCCTCCCCAGCTCTCAGTGTCCACGAGGGCCAGGGCCATCTACACAGCCGGAGCCAGTTACCCAGATGTTTATGGGTCTTTGCCTCTGGTGTTATAGTTCCGCTCCTTGGTCTGCTTTGCATCCCACTCTAATTAGAACAATACCCCAGAAGGAGGTATGGGGGGTGGGAACCCCTGGATGGGGAGCCGTTGTCTGGACCTGTGCCCTGGCTTCTGCCGAGCGTCGGTTTAACAAGGACTTCAGTCCTCTTTCAAGGACGCATGAAGGACAGCAAGATGGTGCCAATTAAAAGTAGACAAGAAAACAAGCACGCAAAAAGGAGGAGAAAGGAGAGGCAGGAAAAGGCTAAAAACGCAAGCTACCGTGACTCAGACACTTCACGCAGGCAAAGCCTTGGGCCAAATCTTTCCTTTTAAGAAAATGCACTTTTTAACCACAAAAGTTATAGACATCCATTGTGGAAAATTGAGAACATGCAGACAAATTAGAAGAAAATGAATGTACTCTACAATTCTGGGATAGCCACTCTTCATATTTTAGGACTTTTCCTTTCTGTCTGACATATAAAGTCATTTTGTAGGAATGAGAATATACCAACATTCTATTTTGCTCTTTAATCATGATAAACTGTCAACATCTTTTTGTTGTTGTTTAGTTGCTAAGTCATGTCTGACTCTTTCCCACCGCCTGGACTGTAGCCAGCCAGGTTCCTCTGTTCATGGCATTCTCCAGGCAAAAATAATGGAGTGGGTTGTCATTTCCTCCTCCAGGGGATCTTCCTGGACCGGGGATTGAACCTGTGTCTCCTGTGCTGGCAGGCGATTCTTTACCATCTGAGCCACCAGGGAAGCCCCATCAACATCTTTACATATGATTAAAGATTTTTCTATTGTTAATATATCAAATGATCTCATTTACATTATCATCAAGCTACAAGACTGTTGTGAAAGAAATGCCATCATCAGCGAAGTGCACAGAAGCGAAAGCGTGAGAGTCTCGCTTGCCCAGGTCCCTAACTCTTTGGTGGGACTTCTTCACACGCCCTCCTATGCACATTAGAGAGCTGAGCTGTGTTATAGTTTACTTACGTGATTCTCTTACACTGAACACTGAGGTTAGATACCCGGCTGTGGCTGGAAGCTCATGGGCAGTGTGATCAGGGCATTCTCCTGGTACCAGAAACAGATCAGTTCCTCTCAGAAAATCTCATCGTAGTGAGCAACGTCCTCAACAACATGCTGGCAGGAAACAGAGGAATGAATTCCACTGCTCTGTTTTCTCAGGAAGTCACGTTTGCTTTTGTTTTTCTAATTAATGCAAGTAATACAGAATCAATTGCAGAAAAAATGTAAATACAAATAAGCACACCTAAGAAAACTGAAATCACTCGTAACGCACTTTGGTGTCTATCATCACAGAGGCTCACGTCTATTGGGTGCTCACCCTGTGCTCGCCCCACTGGGCGGGGGCCTGTCCACACCACAGACACAGGGTCATCCCATCTTGTAGATGACACACGGCTCGGCTTTGAGTTTGGCGCCTCGTCCATTATCTCCTGGCTACTTGGTGACAGTGTCAGCCTTTGAACCAGGCCTTGTAGCTTCTGAATCTATCTTCTCACACTATGCCTCCTGCTTCCTTTTCATCTCTGCCTGAAGGTTTTCTTCTGCTGCTTTCTTTCTCTGGACATCTCCTGTATCATTCAATATTCTAGGAGTTTAGTTTTGTGAATGCCCCACTCTTTATATGATGTGTTGAATGTGTAAAAATTTCAGTGTCATAAACAAAGCCATTTGAACACTTTTACATCCACAGTTATTTCCACAGGGCTGTTTTCTCCAACAGCGCTCACTGACCAATCCCACCAAAGGGCCTGGGGGTCAGAGTGAGGGGTGATACTTGGTAAGGTGTGAGCGTCAGCTGCTGGCTGCGTCAGCTCACCTAGAGGGAGACGTCCTAGTTGATGGCGCAGATGAAAGGGAGGGCTCATCTTAGAACTGTCCTTCAAAGTGGTTTCTCCGTGGAGCTCTGAGAACCATGGAAAGGTTTAGAGCTGCACATGCCCTCCGGTAGCCAGGTCAGCCCCCCTCGACTCCTCAGAGGGTTAAGTCAGAAGAGGATCAGAGAGGGTCTAAAGAGGGATGCCCACCTTCAACAGTGGGGACAGGGGAGACGGATTTGGAGTTTGGGGCCCATTGAACAGGCCACAAGGCCTGGCTCCCTGCCCTCCAGAAACGGGGAAGGGTGTGCTCTAGCACCCACTGGGGCAGGTGGGGCATCTGGCCCACCTGGTTGCTTGGCTGCGTCTTGAAGGACTGGTCAGGCCGGGTGGAAAAGGAAAGGTTCCAGGCAGGCGAAAGCAGGCATGAAGCCTGGAGATGAGGGCCAGGGGGCCAGGGCTGCCGAGGAGCTGAAGGCCTCAGCCTGGAGAGAGGAGGCAGGACGTGGCAGTGAGGGAAGACAGGTGATGATGCTGGGGACTTTCGCCAGGTCCTTGGGGCCTCGTCCTCATTCTCGGTACAAAGAAGCAAGGTTTGCTCTTCCCCCAACATCCTTCCCTCCTCTCTGTTCTCAAGTGCCCAGGAGCCGCTTCGCTGTGCCAGGATGTGCCAGTTGCTGGGAGAAGGACATGGGTCCTCAGGGCCTCTAGGCTGGGCCTTGGAAGCTCTGTGGGCAGGAAGGGGGTGTGAGCAGGAGCACTGCCCCCCAACAGCCCTGGGTGCTGGAGACCCTCAGGCAAGGGCTTCCTTTTCATCTCTGCCTGAAGGTTTTCTTCTGCTGCTTTCTTTCTCTGGACATCTCCTGTATCATTCCATATTCTAGGAGTTTAGTTTTGTGAATGCCCCATCTTTATATGATGTGTTGAATGTGTAAAAATTTCAGTGTCATAAACAAAGCCATTTGAACACTTTTACATCCACAGTTATTTCCACAGGGCTGTTTTCTCCAACAGCGCTCACTGACCAATCCCACCAAAGGGCCTGGGGGTCAGAGTGAGGGGTGATACTTGGTAAGGTGTGAGCGTCAGCTGCTGGCTGCGTCAGCTCACCTAGAGGGAGACGTCCTAGTTGATGGCGCAGATGAAAGGGAGGGCTCATCTTAGAACTGTCCTTCAAAGTGGTTTCTCCGTGGAGCTCTGAGAACCATGGAAAGGTTTAGAGCTGCACATGCCCTCCGGTAGCCAGGTCAGCCCCCCTCGACTCCTCAGAGGGTTAAGTCAGAAGAGGATCAGAGAGGGTCTAAAGAGGGATGCCCACCTTCAACAGTGGGGACAGGGGAGACGGATTTGGAGTTTGGGGCCCATTGAACAGGCCACAAGGCCTGGCTCCCTGCCCTCCAGAAACGGGGAAGGGTGTGCTCTAGCACCCACTGGGGCAGGTGGGGCATCTGGCCCACCTGGTTGCTTGGCTGCGTCTTGAAGGACTGGTCAGGCCGGGTGGAAAAGGAAAGGTTCCAGGCAGGCGAAAGCAGGCATGAAGCCTGGAGATGAGGGCCAGGGGGCCAGGGCTGCCGAGGAGCTGAAGGCCTCAGCCTGGAGAGAGGAGGCAGGACGTGGCAGTGAGGGAAGACAGGTGATGATGCTGGGGACTTTCGCCAGGTCCTTGGGGCCTCGTCCTCATTCTCGGTACAAAGAAGCAAGGTTTGCTCTTCCCCCAACATCCTTCCCTCCTCTCTGTTCTCAAGTGCCCAGGAGCCGCTTCGCTGTGCCAGGATGTGCCAGTTGCTGGGAGAAGGACATGGGTCCTCAGGGCCTCTAGGCTGGGCCTTGGAAGCTCTGTGGGCAGGAAGGGGGTGTGAGCAGGAGCACTGCCCCCCAACAGCCCTGGGTGCTGGAGACCCTCAGGCAAGGGGCTCTCAGCCCCCGTGGCAGGGCCCCCTATGCCGGCCAGCTCTGCCTCTCCCAGCTGTGTGGCTGCAGCCCGGTTGCTTGCCCTTTCTGAGAGGGTTTTGCGATGTGTAAAACGGAAGCACTGATAGAAGGAGGAGGAGAAATAAGTCAGACACTGCTTGTCAGGCACAGAGCGCAGCGCCCAGTGAGTGCCCAGTGTACGTGAGTCGCTCAGTCGCGTCTCTCTGTCACCCCTTTGTCTGTCCCTGGGATTCTCCAGGCAAGAATACTGGAGTGGGTAACCATTCCCTTCTCCAGGAAATCTTCCTGACCCAGGGACTGAACTCAGGTCTCCTGCACTGCAGGCCGATTCTTTACCACCTGAGCCTCCAGGAAGGCCCAACATTTGTTACTCCTGTCCTGTTCGCCAGAGAGGTGGGAAGCCGGCCTGCCCCTCCTGGTCTGCCGCCCTCAGGGGGCTGAGGTCTGCTTCTCTCGCTTACGTGATGAGGCCTTCTGAATGTGGGGGGAGCGGATGGAAGCATGAAGGTGACCGTAGCCTTCCTCCCCACAGAGGAAGTCACAGTGGAGCCCAGTCCTCTTGCTCCAATCAGGGTCCTTTCGCTTCCCCATTAAGTCAGTCTTGTGAGCCCCCTGACACCCAGGCAGGCTGGTCTCTAGGAGCAAAGCGCACACGGGGTGGCAGGCTGAGCCCCGTCTCACTGACTCCGTACAGCTCTGGGAAGGGGCTCCGTTATTCCCTCCACGTGGAGGGTGGTGCCCCGTCCAGACGGCTTCTGTGCATTGCTCAGACTGAGCCTGAGGAGGGCAGGACCAGCACGCCTCCCTTCTCTGTCTGACCGCGGGCCCTGGCTCTTCACTGCGGGCTGCTGTCCCCCCAGCCAGCCCCCACCGAGGCCCCTCGCCCTCCGCCTCCCCGAGGCTGCCCACCTGGCTGGCCCGGGCGGAGGGGAGCCCTCCCGCACTCACAAGGCCTCATTCATCCAGGCAGGCGGCTGATGGAAACCATGTGTGGCGCTGCCGGCCAAGGTGGCGGCAGCTCCGGAAGCCAGGCCTGGCTGGGGCCTGGGGGCCTGGCAGGGCTGGGGGAGGAGGTCCGGCTGACCCACAGGTCTGTTGGGCCAGGGGCACCCCAGGGCAGGACGGACCTCCTCCTCCTAGGCACACACCAAGGGGACCCTGAGCTGGGGCCCTGACTCCTGCACCCAGACCGGGGAGGCAGGAGGCAGAGAGGCCCCCTCCGGGGAGAATGGGGAGTACCTTGGGGCTCTTCAAGGCTGTTCTTGCCAGGGTTTGGTCACTGAGGACAGTGTGCTCGTGCGTGCCTGTGTGTGTGTGCACTGACAGCTGTGGAGGGGGCCCCGGGCCCTTGGACTCAATCACACCAGGGTTCCCGTAGGGCAGGCTGGTGCCGTGGTTAAGACCTAGGCTCTGGAGGCTCACAGGCCTGCGTCTGAGTCCCACCTCTGCTGCTTCCCAGCTGTGTGACCAGAGGCAGGCTGCCCAGCCTCTCTGAGCTCCACTCCTCACTTGCCAAAGGAAGCCGGGGGCCTGGTCAGGGGGCCAGAGCAAAGACACACTGAACGGGGGTGGGGGTGATCTGGGCCCTGGCGCCCAGCCCTAGGGCCCCTGCACTCATTCACCCTGACCCCTGAACTGGCCTGTCTGGGAGTAGGGAGGATGCTAAGCGTGGTGTCTGGGCCTCCTCTGAGGCCCAAGGTGCCTGTTAGTGAGGGGGAGCCGGGGAGCACTGGCCCCCCCAGCTGGCATGAGGTGCAGCCGAACTGGCTAGCCCCTCCCGGGCCAAGAACAGAGCGGGGCATTGTTCACAGGGCCGCCTTCTTGGCACTGAGGCCCCCACAGGAAGGGGTGGGAGGCCCAGGCTCCGGCCAGCGCCGACCGCAGGCTTGGCTGAGTCGGGACCCTTCAGAGGCTTGGTGTCCCAGAAGGCACCCTGGTTTCACAAGGAACGCCTGCTCGACTGGACAGCTCCGGCCTCGTCCCGCCTGAGGCTGGGGAGACAGATGCTTTGAGGCCTTTGGTCCTGGCTGGACGTCTCCCATGGGATACCCTGGAGCTATCCCCCAGGGTTTGACCGGGCCCAGGACAGAGCTTCCCAGAGACAGGGGTCCCCAGACTCTACTCCAAGGCCAGGTTCTCCGAGGACAAGCGTGGAAACGCCCTGCCCCTCCCGATCCAGGACAATGCTGAGGCCGGGAGGGAGAGGTGCCGTATCACACAGAGCGCCCAGGGCAGAAGCCCAGCATCTTCCTTTGGGGTGAGGGCTGTGGTGAGGGGAAGTGAACAGTTGGCTGCTGTGGGAGGCGGGGAACCTGAGCTTATGTGGAACAGCCCCCCACTTCCCGGCTGAGTGTCTGGTGGGGCCATGTACCCTCTCTTAAGGCTCCGGCTGCTTCTGCAGCAGGGAACAGCCTCCAGCACATGGGGCCGCATGGGGGCTGTGACGCAGAACCCGCGTGGTGGGAGCAGGTGCTGCAGGGAGCCCGGGTTCACACCGCAGCTCCTTCCTCTCAGCGGTGTGAGCTTGGGCAAGTCATTTTCTTCTAGGAAAAAAAAAAAGAGAGAGAGCTTGAAAAATCCTCTTGGTGGGATGGCTGAAGAGGCCAGTCAGCTATCTTGGGCTTTACATGACATCTGGCCCTGGTGAGGTCAGTTTTGTGTGCCAGCTCGGCTGGGCTGCAGTCCCCGGTTATTCAAACACTAACCTAGATGTTGCTGGGAAGGTATTGCATAGAAGCGATTATAGTCCATTATCACTTGAGTTTAAGTGAGGGAGACAAGGGGGCTTCCCATGTGGTACTAGTGATAAAGAATCTGCCTCCCAGTGCAGGAGACCTAAGAGACACGGGTTTGATCCCTGGGTCAGGAAGATCCCTTGGAGAAGGGCATGGCAACTCACTCCAGTATTCTTGCCTGGAGAATCCTATGGACAGAGAAGCCTGGTGGGCTAGAGTCCACAGGGTCGCAAAGAATTGGACATGACTGAAGTGATTTAGCATGCTTGCAGGCAAGGGAGATTATCCTGAATAATCTGGGTAGTCCTGATTGATTCATTTGGAAAGCCTTAGTAGCAGAGGTGAGTTTCTCTGAAGAAGACATTCCACTTGAGCCTGAGAGTTCCAGCCTGTCCTTTCTGACAGCCCACCCTGCTGTATTACATAGGGTTATCCAAGAAACAGAACCAGTAGAATGTACTCATACATACGTACACACACAAGAAGAGTTGGTAAGCTCAGGGGAGGCAATGCCACAGCTTGAGTCTAAAAGCCTGAGAACCAGGAGAGCCAATGTTCCAGTCTGAGCCCAAACACGAGGAAAAGTCAATGTGTTAGTTCAAAGACAGTCAGGCAGAAAGCATCCTCCCTTCTCACAAGAGCATCAGTCTTTTGTTCTATTCAGACTTTCAACTGATTAGATGAAGCCCACCCACATTAGGGAGGGCAATCTGCTTTATTCAGTCTACTGATAAAAATGTCAATTTCATCCAAAAGTATCCTTAGAGAAATGCCCAGAATAATGTTTGACGACATATCTGGGGACCAGATCTAGCTGACATGAAATTAACCATCACATACAGATTTCACACTTGCCTAGCCAGCTCCTACAGTTGTGTAAGCCAGTTCTTTGCTGTAGATCTCTTAATAGGTCTCTCCTACTCATTCTGTTTCTCTGGCTGAACTCTCACTCTTGCAAATGGTAAACTAAACAAGAATAATAGTCATTACCATCCTCATCTTTGAGAATTCCCCAGCAGTGGGATTGCATATTGTAGGCTCTTGGCAGATGCCATGGAGTGCTGTCCTACAGGGAGCATAAGCCATGTCAGTTCTTTCATGACTCCAAAGGGGCCCAAGCAGTAAGGACAAGTCCCTTCCCAAGCCCCCAGGAATGACCAGCTTCGCAGCCCCATCCCATAACCAGGCTGACAACCATGGATGCCAAGCCCCCACACACAGCTCTGCTGGGACCTCTACTAAACACTAACGAACTAATTTCATCCTCATAACAGGCTTCCTGGTGGCAAAGAATCCACCTGCAATGCAGGAGACCCCGGTTCAATTCCTGGGTCGGGAACGTCACCTGGAGAAGAGATAGGCTACCCACTCCAGTATGCTTGAGTTTCCCTGGTGGCCCATTCTCCTAACAGCCCCATGAAGCAGCCACTAGATTATTCCCCATTTTACAGAAGGGAAAACAAAGTCACTGGGAAGCTTACTGTATATGCAAGATCCCACAGCCAGGAAGTAAAGGCTCAGAGACCCTCACTAAATCATGTTCTTCCCCCGCTACTTTCATGACTGTCCTGGGCCTGCCACCTCAAGAAACCAAAAGAGGTTTAGAGTGACCATGTCAAGTTTCTTTCATGTTTTCCCTCTTTACAGTGTGGGTCTTCCTGAGCTTTGATCTCAGTTTGAATTCCAGCTTTGACCCTTCAGTGCCTGAACATCTTTGGATGAATATCCTTGGATCCTGAGTGTTTGGTATCCAATGAATATTGATTATGACATCTTTTTTTCTGGACCTCAGTTTTCTCAGTTACACAGTGAGGTTCCTGATACATTCCTTGAGATTTCAGGTGTCCTACTGATGTCCCTCATTCTTATTTTACACTTGTCACCAACTTATGTCACATTATGCCTCCTGACGTGAAGTGCCGACTCACTGGAAATGACCCTGATTCCTTGATTTCCCACTTGCCTAGCCAGCTCCTACAGTTGTGTAAGCCAGTTCTTTGCTGTAGATCTCTTAATAGGTCTCTCCTACTCATTCTGTTTCTCTGGCTGAACTCTCACTCTTGCAAATGGTAAACTAAACAAGAATAATAGTCATTACCATCCTCATCTTTGAGAATTCCCCAGCAGTGGGATTGCATATTGTAGGCTCTTGGCAGATGCCATGGAGTGCTGTCCTACAGGGAGCATAAGCCATGTCAGTTCTTTCATGACTCCAAAGGGGCCCAAGCAGTAAGGACAAGTCCCTTCCCAAGCCCCCAGGAATGACCAGCTTCGCAGCCCCATCCCATAACCAGGCTGACAACCATGGATGCCAAGCCCCCACACACAGCTCTGCTGGGACCTCTACTAAACACTAACGAACTAATTTCATCCTCATAACAGGCTTCCTGGTGGCAAAGAATCCACCTGCAATGCAGGAGACCCCGGTTCAATTCCTGGGTCGGGAACGTCACCTGGAGAAGAGATAGGCTACCCACTCCAGTATGCTTGAGTTTCCCTGGTGGCCCATTCTCCTAACAGCCCCATGAAGCAGCCACTAGATTATTCCCCATTTTACAGAAGGGAAAACAAAGTCACTGGGAAGCTTACTGTATATGCAAGATCCCACAGCCAGGAAGTAAAGGCTCAGAGACCCTCACTAAATCATGTTCTTCCCCCGCTACTTTCATGACTGTCCTGGGCCTGCCACCTCAAGAAACCAAAAGAGGTTTAGAGTGACCATGTCAAGTTTCTTTCATGTTTTCCCTCTTTACAGTGTGGGTCTTCCTGAGCTTTGATCTCAGTTTGAATTCCAGCTTTGACCCTTCAGTGCCTGAACATCTTTGGATGAATATCCTTGGATCCTGAGTGTTTGGTATCCAATGAATATTGATTATGACATCTTTTTTTCTGGACCTCAGTTTTCTCAGTTACACAGTGAGGTTCCTGATACATTCCTTGAGATTTCAGGTGTCCTACTGATGTCCCTCATTCTTATTTTACACTTGTCACCAACTTATGTCACATTATGCCTCCTGACGTGAAGTGCCGACTCACTGGAAATGACCCTGATGCTGGGAGAGAGTAAAGGCAAAAGAAGAACGGGGCGGCAGAGGATGAGATGTTAGACAGCATTACCGACTCAATGGACTTGAACTGGAGCAGCCCCCGGGACATGGATTTGAGTGAAGGACAGGGGAGCCTGGCACGCTGCAGTCCAGGGGGTCACAAAGAGTTGGACACGACTGAGCGACTGAACAACAGCTATGTACTTATATATACAGTCTCCCCTCGTGCTACCCCTCCCCTCCCTCCTGTGTGGGTGGAAACAGAGGAAAAGGCAGCCTGAGAAAGGGAGGGAGATGTGGTACAGAGAGGAGGGGGCCGAGGCCAGGACGTCTGCTCTTGCCTCTTCCCTCAGTGTTGTGCTGGAGACTCTAACCAGGACAACCACACAAGAAAAAGAGATAAAAGGCATCCAGACATAAAGCTTATCTCCTTTTTGCAAATGACATGATATTGTATATAGACTGGACTAAGGAATCCACTAAAAAACCATTAGAACTAATACATGTGTTTAGCAAGTTTGCAGGACACAAGTTCATTACACCAAAACCACCTGTATTTCTATACATTTGCAATGAACAATCTGAAGATGATATTAAGAAAACAATTCTATTCATGACAGCATCCAAAAGAATAAAATACATACAAAAAATTTAACAAAAGAAATGCAAAATTCATCTCCGAAATAAAACATTGTTGAATTAAACTAAAGGTCACAATAAATGGAAAAACGTCAGGTATTCATTTGAAGACTCCATGTCAAGTTTCTTTCATGTTTTCCCTCTTTACAGTGTGGGTCTTCCTGAGCTTTGATCTCAGTTTGAATTCCAGCTTTGACCCTTCAGTGCCTGAACATCTTTGGATGAATATCCTTGGATCCTGAGTGTTTGGTATCCAATGAATATTGATTATGACATCTTTTTTTCTGGACCTCAGTTTTCTCAGTTACACAGTGAGGTTCCTGATACATTCCTTGAGATTTCAGGTGTCCTACTGATGTCCCTCATTCTTATTTTACACTTGTCACCAACTTATGTCACATTATGCCTCCTGACGTGAAGTGCCGACTCACTGGAAATGACCCTGATGCTGGGAGAGAGTAAAGGCAAAAGAAGAACGGGGCGGCAGAGGATGAGATGTTAGACAGCATTACCGACTCAATGGACTTGAACTGGAGCAGCCCCCGGGACATGGATTTGAGTGAAGGACAGGGGAGCCTGGCACGCTGCAGTCCAGGGGGTCACAAAGAGTTGGACACGACTGAGCGACTGAACAACAGCTATGTACTTATATATACAGTCTCCCCTCGTGCTACCCCTCCCCTCCCTCCTGTGTGGGTGGAAACAGAGGAAAAGGCAGCCTGAGAAAGGGAGGGAGATGTGGTACAGAGAGGAGGGGGCCGAGGCCAGGACGTCTGCTCTTGCCTCTTCCCTCAGTGTTGTGCTGGAGACTCTAACCAGGACAACCACACAAGAAAAAGAGATAAAAGGCATCCAGACATAAAGCTTATCTCCTTTTTGCAAATGACATGATATTGTATATAGACTGGACTAAGGAATCCACTAAAAAACCATTAGAACTAATACATGTGTTTAGCAAGTTTGCAGGACACAAGTTCATTACACCAAAACCACCTGTATTTCTATACATTTGCAATGAACAATCTGAAGATGATATTAAGAAAACAATTCTATTCATGACAGCATCCAAAAGAATAAAATACATACAAAAAATTTAACAAAAGAAATGCAAAATTCATCTCCGAAATAAAACATTGTTGAATTAAACTAAAGGTCACAATAAATGGGAAAACGTCAGGTATTCATGGGTTGGAAGACTCCATTAACGATATTAAGATAGCAATACTGGGACTTCCCTGGTGGGCCAGTGGCTAAGACTCCATGTTCCTAACACAGGGGGCCCAGTTTCGATCCCTGGTCAAGGAACTAGATCCCACATGCTGCAAGCAAGAGTTTGCAAGCTGCAACTAAGACCTAGCTCAGCCAAATAAACAAAAATATTTTTATTTGCTCCTCAAACTGATCTACAAATTCAATGCAATGTCTCTCAGAATCTCAGTTGACTTCTGTGTGAATTAACAAGCTGATGCTAAAGTTCAAGGGATCCAGACTAACCAAGACAACTCTGAAAAAATAAGGTAGGAGGCCTCACACTTTCAGATTTAAAAACTTACTACAGAGCAAAGATAATCAGACAGTGTGGTGTCAGTCCAAGACTAGACATTCAGAGCAATGGAATAGAAGTCAAAATCCAGAAATAAATCCCTACGGCTAGGTTCAACCAATCTTTGACAAGGGTGCCAAGACCATTCAGTGAGGAAAGAGTAATATTTTCAAGACAAGAAGAACAAGGAAAGAGCTTGGGTTTGGGGATTAGGCACACTCCGCCATTGTCTAGCTGTGCGACTCTGAGCAAGTGAGTTAATCGCTCTGAGCCTGCATTGTCTCATCTGTTAACACGAGGAGGATGAGAGTGCCCCTCTCATAGGTATGGACGTGGGAGACAACCTTACGCAAAGTGCGTAGCTTAGATTGGCCCCTTGAGCAAACTGAGGGACAGAGTGGAGGACCAGGGTGGCACATGCTGGTGAGGGTTATGGGCTGGCCCTCATCCTGGGCGCCCCTGGGGAACCTCTTTCCCCAGGAAAAGGCAGGGCTGGTAAGGGTTGAATGTGCAGACGCTGCTTGGCAGAGCTCGGCGGGTTGGTAATAAATGGACAGGAAAGGAGATTCCATTACGCAGGAATGTCTGGGGAGGGGGTAGGGAAGGAGCCGCTCTCTTCCCAGCATCAGCCAGCCCTGGAGCCTTGATTGATGTGCCTTGCATCACCGCAGCGATGGGGCCTGGCGGAAGGAGGCCTCTCCGCCACTCACCCCTCTTGGAGCAAGGCCAGCAGCCAGATGTTCCTGGACTTTGGGGAGCTGGGATGGGGGCAGGGAGGGCCGGCAGTGGGCCAGGGGGCAGTCACCTAGATGTCGAGCTGCCTCCTTCTCTCTGGCAGCTGGCCTCAGGTGGTACTGGTCCTGCTGTTGACCTTTGACCAGTAGCCACAAGTCCTTGGGACTTGATGCTATTCAGAATTGGGGATGGGGGTCCTCCCCCATCCTGTCCTGCTGGGAGAGGCACATAGCTGCCCAGGAAAGAACTTTAAGCTCCAAAGAGAGAAATGTCCCAAGCGTCTGCCCAAGGCTCCTGTATCACTCTGCCCGGAGCCACAGGGGGAGCTGTGACTGAGGCCTGAGTCCTCTGTGAGGATGGGGGATCCCTGCGAATCCCCTGGATTTACAGCTTAGGGACTGGGTCTGAAGGCAAATTCTGGGCCTTCAGAAGGAAGGTGATTCCACCAGCATGAAGACAAGACCCAAGGCTTATTGTCTCGTGCTCCTCTCAAGCCCGTGACTGTAGCAAACACTTCCACAGCATCATCTCCAGTCTGCTAATAATTTATGTAGTATTACATATATAATCATAAGAGGATAACAGGAAAAAAGATACGCAAGGAACAATAGCAAAAGAGAATATCACTCCAAGATTCATCATGCAGAATAATTAACTGCCAACACGTTCGTGTAAATTCTGTTACTTATCTTCTAGACCTATTGATACATTTATGTCTGCACATTTTGGGGCTTTCCTAGTGGCTCAGATGGTAAAGACTCGGCCTGCAATGCAGGAGACCCGGGATCAATCCCTGGTATGGGAAGATTTCTGGAGAAGGAAATGGCAACCCACTCCAGTCTTCTTGCCTGGAGAATTCCAAGGACAGAGGAGCCTGGAAAGCTACAGTCCATGGGGTTGCAAAGAGCTGGACATGACTGAGTGGCTATCACTTTCACTGTGCACATATATCCAAAACGTGAGCTCATCGTAGACATCCAGCTTTGTAGACTGCCTCCCTCCGTTCAGCAGCGCACGGTGACCTGTCTACTTCCAGGACTGGAGAGCCCCCACAGACTCACTGGGCCCTTCCCCTTGTGCAGATGTCTATGTTCTTGGCTTTGGGTGATTTCCAAAATTTCCCCAATACAGACAATGCAACCCCGAATGTCTCTGTACCTATACCTTTGTACACAGGTGGATTCTTTCCTTGGGGTAAATTCCAAAAAGTAAAATCGGTCGGTTGAGTACTGTGTTATGTTGGGTCTGGGGATGTGTGATGAAACTGGCCTCCTGAAGCCTGAGCCTATCTCACTCACATGCTCGGCTCACCTGCTTGGTTCCATGTCCCCCGAGCCTGGCCCCCCACTTTGCAGCAAGGTGGCTGATGGTGCTTGCAGCGGCCAGCTGGGGGTCTGTCTTCAGATCCAGAAGCACATCCTTCCCTGTTGTTCTCGGGAAGGCAGCTGTGGTGGGGGAGTCCTGGATGGAACGGAGGGCCCCTGGGTAAGTCCTGTCTGGTCCTCTCTTGGCCCCTCTGCAAACGGACGGAGCTGAGTCACAGCTCCCTTCCAGCTCGCAGGGTCTGTGACCCTCAGCCTCTCCACAGGCAGGGACGTCTGTGACTCGGGCAGGGACTGTGGCAGCCACAAGGGCAGGACATCAGCTCCTGAGCACCCACCCGGGCCCAGGTCTGCGCAGCGACAGGCCTGCTTACCCCTGACAGACACGCGAGGCCGGGCTGGGTGAGCAGCCCAGCCTCGAGTGAGCCGCCGAGGCAGACTCAGTCTTTTCCCGGGGTCCTCGGGCAGAGGGGTGTGTGACATCTCGGAGGGGCCGTGACTGCTCAGGGAAGCACTGGATAAGGGGCTGGCCTTAGCGGTGACCTCTCAAGGACTCCTGGAACCCAAGAGTCCCATGGACTGTGGGAATCTGCATCTTTCATGACATTCCCATACACTCCCCTTTAGCATCAATCACTCCCAACAACACTCCAGGCTTCGCTTTCCTTCACACGTGTACACGCGAGTGTGCATACACATGCACACTGAAGTCTGTACTTTCATCGTTTCCCACACTCTGGCTCATGCTTGCTAATGCTTAGCTGCTCAGTCATGTCTGACTCTTTGTTGACCCCATACACTGCAGCCCACGGGGCTCCTCTGCCCATGGGATTCTCTGGGCAAGAATACTGGAGGGGGTTGCCATGCCCTCCTCCAGAGGGGTCTTCCCCACCCAGGGATGGAACCCGGGTCTCCTTCATTGCAGGCAGAGTCTTTACTGTCTAAGCCACCAGGGAAGCCCTGATAATGCTTAGACACACAGTAATGCTAATAATAAACAATGATATTACTAATACTGACACTGAGCATTCACTCTATACCAGGTGCTTCCCAGGCACTGTGTGATCGTCCCAACAGCAGCGGCACCGTCACTCGCCTGCCTGAGGTCACAGAGGAGGCAGGTAGAGGACTCCACCCTTGGCACGTAGACTTGCGCGTGCATACACACACACAGAGCAACACGCATACCCACGGCCCCTCTCCACCAGCTTGGACACACCTGGCCCTGCCTCGCTGCCTGCCTGCTGCTGTCCTGGCCAGGCTAGGTGCTGGCCACAAAGCCTCTCCCAGCCCTTGGTACGGTGAACAGACTCGGTTTGTTCCGATTCAGGCAGCTGCAGATGCAGTGAAACCAGGCTGTAAACCGCCTCCTTGGCGTCCCTGAGCTTCCAGCCCTGAGCTTCTAAACTGGAAAGAGGCAGCGCCACCCGCTCCTGCTGCCTCATCCCTGCGCCCTTTACCTTCCAGCTCTCCCTCTTCCTCCTTTCTCCCTCCCTCTCCTCTCCCCTCTTTTTCTCCTCCTCTGCTCTCTCAAGCCAGTCCTGGGGACCTGCTGCCTGTGTGCCTGGCATTGAGGTCCACGCTGGGCTACGGTGGAGAGGGTCACCCAGGCTCCTGTCCTCCAGGGACTGACCGCCCCTCCAGTCAGGAGGCCCATGGACTTGCTCAGGGTCATACAAGGAGTGAGCGGCGGCGGGGCCAGGCCTGGGCCAGGAGCCACAGCACCGCCTCTCCCTTTCAGGAGAACTGAGGGGCGTGTGCCTTCCAACACCGAACCCTGCAGGAGCCCAGGGCAGTCCTAACACTGACTGCAGCTCCAGCGTCCTGGGCGCTGCTCGGCGGCCGTTCTTTCTAAGCCTTCTTTTACCCCACACCCCACCCGAAAACCCACTAAGATAGAAACTAGTGTTACCATCTCGCTCCCATTTTACAGATAAGGAAACCAAGGCTTACAGCCAGACAAGACACAAACCTAGGACTGTTTCTTCAAAATTCAAGCCTCTCATTAGGCTGCATTCACTGGCTTGAATGAGGAAGACGCCAGAGCGCCAAGCAGGCGAAGGTTCGGGAACTGGGATTTGAGCTGTCTTTTCAAAGGATAGGGGGCAGGGTCGGAGGGGAGAGGGGCGCATTCTAGGAAGGGAGTGCGGCCTGAACCAAGGGGCTGGCACGGCCCGGAGAGCCCCGGCCCAACCAGGGGGCAGACCAGTCTGAGGGGTGCTCATGGCCAAGAGAGCCTCACAGACTTCCGTCACCACCTCCTTTCTTGAAGGAGGGCTGACAGGCAAGCCTGGCCCTGGGCCCTGGTCTGGGGTGCTCTCGGGGACTCTGCCAGGGTTGGCCCTGTGCGGGGCAAAGGTGTCCCCGGTGTCACCAGCTGGGACCCATGGAGGGAGGAACCAGGAGGCCCCTAGCGGCTCTGCCGCCCCAGAGAGAGACGCTGCTGGGCTGCGCGGGTACCAGGCCCTGACGGTCCTTGGGACACACTAGCATCAAGTCCCTGGCCCAGACCAGTGTGCCAGGCAACAGAGCTGAGTGCCAGGCAGAGGCTGGGAATGGAGGAAGGGGAAGGGGATCGCACCTTGCCAGCTGTTTCCGTCCAGGACTGGCCGCAGTGCTGTGCTCAGCCAGATCCCCAAGTCACGGTTAGAACGGCCCACACTGCAGGAGAAGCAGCAGGCGATTCGGGCAGAAAGCCTCAACCGCAGCCTGCGGGGTCACCCTTTACCCCTGCTTCCTGTCTCTGGTTGGTACCGCCTCCTCTTTCAAGTCTCGGCTCCAGTGACCCCTCCTCAGGGAAGCCTGCCCTGATACCTCCTCCAAGCCCCCCATCACGCTGGAGTGCAGACAGATTCCTCCAGAACAGCCTTTCCAGAACTGGGGCTTCTCCCAGCAGCGTGGTAATTAAACGCTCATCTGTGGGATTATGTGGTTCATACTGTGTACCTTCTAGCTGCAAACTCTGAGAGGGAAGGAAATGTGTCTGTCCTGTTCACTGGTGAGTCCACAGGCCCGGCAAACAGTAAAAACCTGTATAGAGTGGTTGAATGAATGGCGGGTGGACAGGTAGACGGGAGTCTGCATGGTTATGTGGATGGATAGATGGATGCCCTGGACTGGAAGGTCGATGAATGGGCAGGAACAGAGGGACGGTTTGTGGAACCAAAACTCTAGCTTGCTAAAGTCAGGTGCTTTTTATTTATTATACCATTAGAATGAAACAGCTTGGCATGGTAATTAGAAGGTGCAATTACGGAACTCAATTCCCTCTTAGAAGAGATGGACAGGCTCAGAAAGGTTTTCCAAGATCACACACAAATCTGGTGACCTAAGTTCATTTTTTAACTGTCATACAAAAACAGTCTCTGAGAGCTTCCCTGGTAGTTCAGTGGTAAAGAGTTCACCCGCCAATGCAGGAGACACAGGTTCGATCCCACGTGCTGCGGAGCAACTAAGCCCGTGAGCCACAACTATGAAGCCTGTGCTCTAGAGCCTCAGAGCCACAACTACTGACGCCCATGTGCCCTAGAGCCCGAGTTCCACAACAAGAGCAGTCACCGCAACAAGAAGCCTGCTCACCTCAACTAGAAGAGTAGCTCCCACTCCCTGCAACTAGAGATGAGCCTGTGACAGCAGTGAAAACCCAGAACAGCCAAAAATAAATAAATAAATAAATAATTTAAAACAACAGTCTCTGAGAAAGGGGTCTAAGTGGCTTATTCCAGCCCTCTCTCTTCTGTGGGTTCTGTGTGATCTGAGACAAGTCACTGGGCCTCCGTTTTTCCCTCTAAAAGAAGAGGTTGAACACTCTAGGCTTACCTTTGCATTGTTGGGAAGGGCCAGACACCTCCCACAAAGCCCAGTGGAGCTGTCAGGGTGGACTCTGAGGCCCTGGGAGTGTGGGGCGGGAGGCCCCAGGTCTGGGGTTGAGAGGACCAGCCCCCTCTCCCTCTCGAGCCTGCCTGGCCGTCAGCCGTGCTGACTGTGGTTTCTACTCTCAGGTGTGCTTCTGAGGACTGCAGGTTGTGGAAGGGCCCCCCAGTCCGTACTTGGCTCCACACATCCTGCTTGGAACTTCCGCACCTACATGGACACCTGCACCCCGCCCCTAAAGCCGGGAAGAGTGTGTTTTGTCCAGAATCGGCCTTGGGCCACCTGGCGCAGCCTCAGGAAAAGGTACGGCCCCAGTAAACAGTGCAACTGGATGCTGAGTAAAAATAAATATCTAGTCTCTGCCACCAGTTCCCTCCCTGGAAGCAAAGAAGGGGCTTTGTGGCTGTGTGTGTGTGTGTGTTTGTGTGTGTAAGAGAGAAGAGGAGACAGCCCCACGCCCCATAGGTGTGGGGAGGGCTGCAGAGCAAGAAAGGCTGAGGAGGGAAGAGGAGGCTGGGCAGCCGTCACAGGGGCTCCCGGGGCCATAGAGTCAGGCTGAGGCCCTTGGGCTTTATCCCCTCGAGTAAGGAACCTTTTCTTTAAGGCTTTCACATTATTTTGGGACACTAAAAGTGTTTACGTTGCACACTCATTGTAAAAAAAAACAAACAAAAAGCAAATACTACAACTGAATGTTTAGGAAAAAATAAATATCTGTTCTCTGCCGCCAGCTCCCTCCCTAGAAGGCACCCTCACGGCCGGGTCTTTTATGTCCTAGAAGAGAGGTTCTAGGCTACGTTTGTTCAGTGTACCTATCCTTCCATTTTACATAGTGGAAATCTACCTTACTCATTCTGTTGAGTTCTCTGCTTAGCAGATCATTTCTTAGTACAGATCCAAGCTCCACAAGCCATCTGGCTATGTGGATATTGTGTACTTCAGTACCTAGATCCTACTGATGGACAGTGACATGTCTTCTAACCTTTCATTTACACGAATAGTCCTGCAAGGAAAATGTATCCTGTGCCCTATGAGCACAGGGGCTGGTGTATGTTGGGTGAATTCCTAGCCGTGCTGTTGCTGGACCAAAGGATACACGCATTCAGCACTCAGGTCATGACTGCAAACTGTCCCCTCGGAAGGTTTCAAGCCGAGGAATGACAGCCCCTCACAGTCTGGTCAGTTGTTCCTGACTCACTGGACACGGATGGAATGAGCAAGGCACTGAACCGTGAGCCACACCATCTGGAGGTCTGAGATGCAGTTAGGGATCTTCAGCTGCGGGTGCACTTGTGAGCGCCTAGCTCTGCGCTCTCTGCCATGCCTTCTGGAACCTAGGAGAAAAGGGGCCCCAGAGGACACGTTCCTTGGCTCTGGGGGAAGGCCTCCAGCCCGGAGCTCGTGCACAGGACCCGAATCCCCTGGGGGTGGCCGCACACAGCCTAGCGGGGAGAGGACAGGCTGCCGGCAGCTGTGAGGGGTGCAAGTTCAGCCAAAGCCCGTGCAGAGGGCTGCCAAGAGTTTTTCTCTTCATTTTTCCAAGTTCTGTGCTTTGGGCTGGGCACACTGTCATCCTCCTGTTTCCTATTATTTTACAAGGCTCTGCATCAAAGGCCAGCGGTGCGGGCCCTTTGATGTTTGGGCCCAGCCGGCCTCCGGCTTTGGGAGAAGCATCTTTGCTGACGATCAAGAGGGGAGTCAAGCTGAGAGGGTCCCTGGGCCTTCCCTGGCCAATGGGGTCCCGGGGCTCCACTCACAGTGAAGGAGGGGGGGGGGGACCATCACGGCCAGACCCAGGCCCTTGTGATTGAGTCCAGGGGACACTCAGAAGCCCAGAGAGGGCGAGGGGCTACCCCAGGCCCCACAGCAATTTGGTGAAGGTGGAACAATGCTGGTGGAAGAGACTCCTGGATGAGTGGAGCCAGGCGGCCCCTTGGCAGTGAGTCTCTCAGGTTCCCACTTTGCTTCCTAGGAACTTCCCAGTACTGACACCCTGCGGCTGAGGGGGTGGTTCAGGATCTGCAGTCACTCTGCCTGGGTTTAAATCCTGTGCTCATTTTCTTTTCATTTACACGAATAGTCCTGCAAGGAAAATGTATCCTGTGCCCTATGAGCACAGGGGCTGGTGTATGTTGGGTGAATTCCTAGCCGTGCTGTTGCTGGACCAAAGGATACACGCATTCAGCACTTAGGACACGCCTGCAAACTGTCCCCTCGGAAGGTTTCAAGCCGAGGAATGACAGCCCCTCACAGTCTGGTCAGTTGTTCCTGACTCACTGGACACGGATGGAATGAGCAAGGCACTGAACCGTGAGCCACACCATCTGGAGGTCTGAGATGCGGTTAGGGATCTTCAGCTGCGGGTGCACTTGTGAGCGCCTAGCTCTGCGCTCTCTGCCATGCCTTCTGGAACCTAGGAGAAAAGGGGCCCCAGAGGACACGTTCCTTGGCTCTGGGGGAAGGCCTCCAGCCCGGAGCTCGTGCACAGGACCCGAATCCCCTGGGGGTGGCCGCACACAGCCTAGCGGGGAGAGGACAGGCTGCCGGCAGCTGTGAGGGGTGCAAGTTCAGCCAAAGCCCGTGCAGAGGGCTGCCAAGAGTTTTTCTCTTCATTTTTCCAAGTTCTGTGCTTTGGGCTGGGCACACTGTCATCCTCCTGTTTCCTATTATTTTACAAGGCTCTGCATCAAAGGCCAGCGGTGCGGGCCCTTTGATGTTTGGGCCCAGCCGGCCTCCGGCTTTGGGAGAAGCATCTTTGCTGACGATCAAGAGGGGAGTCAAGCTGAGAGGGTCCCTGGGCCTTCCCTGGCCAATGGGGTCCCGGGGCTCCACTCACAGTGAAGGAGGGGGGGGGGACCATCACGGCCAGACCCAGGCCCTTGTGATTGAGTCCAGGGGACACTCAGAGGCCCAGAGAGGGCGAGGGGCTACCCCAGGCCCCACAGCAATTTGGTGAAGGTGGAACAATGCTGGTGGAAGAGACTCCTGGATGAGTGGAGCCAGGCGGCCCCTTGGCAGTGAGTCTCTCAGGTTCCCACTTTGCTTCCTAGGAACTTCCCAGTACTGACACCCTGCGGCTGAGGGGGTGGTTCAGGATCTGCAGTCACTCTGCCTGGGTTTAAATCCTGTGCTCATTCTTTTTGGCTGTGTTACCTTGGTCAAGTTACTTAACTCCTCTGAGCTCTGACTTTCTTTTCTGTAAAATGGGATAAAGATACTTCCTTCCTCTCTCAGAGGGGCCTTGTGAGCGTGAAATGAGAAGATATTCAGGAAAGTACTTAGGGCAAGGGCCTGACGCAGAGCCTCCAAAATATGGCTATTATTGCTTATCGTTGCGGATGATAAAAAAGATCGGGAAGGACTTTCTAAGGAGAGGGGGCTAGTGTGACGCTGACTTGCGGAAGCAGGCCCCCACGCCCGCCCATTCGTGCTCTGAGGAGGAGCTGGGGCATCAGGCCATCCAGGGAATAGGTTCTTCCCGGCTGCTCTCCCAACTCCCCACCTCGGATCCAAGGCTCCCCTCTGAGCCTCAGCTGGGGGTGTGGGGGGCGAATGGGGAGACAGTGCCAGGCCTAGGGCGTGGCCCTGCAGCCCCAGCTCCCAGCCCTGCCTCCAGGAGGCAGCCAGAGTGGGGAAGGAGGGGCAGTTTCCTGGCACAGCTGAAAAGGTTTGGATTTGACTTGGACACACATTGAGAAGTCCCTGGAGGCTGCCTCCACACACACAGCCTCTCTGAAGTGGTGCCCGGACTGGGGAGGCTATTCTGTATAAAGGGGCTCCAGGGACCTCAGGGGTGGAAGATGGGCTGAAGCCGCTACCCTAGAATTGCAACACAGACAGCCCGAACCTCTGCACGTCCCAGGGCCTGCGCTCAGGGCGGAGAACTCATCCTCAAGCCTGTGCCAACAGGGCACGGAGGCCAGCGCCTCCGGGAGGGGGGACCCTGCCCCTGGGAGCCCCTGATGGGCGAGGAGAGAACCGCCTTCTCGGTAACCCCAGGACCATCCCTGGGGTGCCACCTTCCCGACTTGGGGCCATATCTGAGTTTAGATGAGACCGGGCGCATTCAGGGTGGTAGGGCTGTAGCATTTCTGAGTTTAGCCTGTGGCTTTACTCATACAACTTTTTCCTTTAAATTGACTCACCTTTGAAAAACTTGGATACATTTTTTAAAAAGAAACTTCACCTATGCTACTGTAAAATGGAAGACTTGTATCACCTGACATACCCAATAACCATGTAAATAGAGCACAATCAACAATGCTAACTCCTCACCAGCTCCTGAGACTCAGTTCTTTCTCTGATTGTTTTATTAATTAATTTATTTATTTTTGGCTATTCTGGGTTTTCACTGCTGCTGCAGGCTCTTCTCTAGTTTCAGGGAGTGGGGGCTACTCTCTAGTGGAGGTGAGCAGGCTTCTTGTTGTGGTGACTTCTCTTGTTGTGGAACTCGGGCTCTAGGGCACAGGGGCTTCAGTAGTTGTGGCACACGGGCTTAGTTGCTCCACAGCATGTGGGATCGTCCCAGATCAGGGATTGAACCCATGTTTCCTACATTGGCAGGCGAGCTCTTTACCACTGAGCTATCCGGGAAAGCCCTTTCTTTGATTAATAAATAAAAGACAGGGGGAGATTAGCAAGGATAACAACTGTGTTAAAAACAGGCTAACAACCAGCTAAGACTTTCTCCTAGGAGCCAGGTGGGAAGGAGGGCAGTTTCCTGGCACAGCTGAAAAGGTTTGGATTTGACTTGGACACACATTGAGAAGTCCCTGAGGCTGCCTCCACACACACAGCCTCTCTGAAGTGGTGCCCGGACTGGGGAGGCTATTCTGTATAAAGGGGCTCCAGGGACCTCAGGGGTGGAAGATGGGCTGAAGCCGCTACCCTAGAATTGCAACACAGACAGCCCGAACCTCTGCACGTCCCAGGGCCTGCGCTCAGGGCGGAGAACTCATCCTCAAGCCTGTGCCAACAGGGCACGGAGGCCAGCGCCTCCGGGAGGGGGGACCCTGCCCCTGGGAGCCCCTGATGGGCGAGGAGAGAACCGCCTTCTCGGTAACCCCAGGACCATCCCTGGGGTGCCACCTTCCCGACTTGGGGCCATATCTGAGTTTAGATGAGACCGGGCGCATTCAGGGTGGTAGGGCTGTAGCATTTCTGAGTTTAGCCTGTGGCTTTACTCATACAACTTTTTCCTTTAAATTGACTCACCTTTGAAAAACTTGGATACATTTTTTAAAAAGAAACTTCACCTATGCTACTGTAAAATGGAAGACTTGTATCACCTGACATACCCAATAACCATGTAAATAGAGCACAATCAACAATGCTAACTCCTCACCAGCTCCTGAGACTCAGTTCTTTCTCTGATTGTTTTATTAATTTATTTATTTATTTTTGGCTATTCTGGGTTTTCACTGCTGCTGCAGGCTCTTCTCTAGTTTCAGGGAGTGGGGGCTACTCTCTAGTGGAGGTGAGCAGGCTTCTTGTTGTGGTGACTTCTCTTGTTGTGGAACTCGGGCTCTAGGGCACAGGGGCTTCAGTAGTTGTGGCACACGGGCTTAGTTGCTCCACAGCATGTGGGATTGTCCCAGATCAGGGATTGAACCCATGTTTCCTACATTGGCAGGCGAGCTCTTTACCACTGAGCTATCCGGGAAAGCCCTTTCTTTGATTAATAAATAAAAGACAGGGGGAGATTAGCAAGGATAACAACTGTGTTAAAAACAGGCTAACAACCAGCTAAGACTTTCTCCTAGGTGAGCGCTACAAGATAAAATATAAGGATGCCCAGTTACATTTAAATTTCAGACAAACGATGATTAATATTTTAGTGTAAGTATATCTTAAATATTGTATAGGTCAATGACTGAAAAAACTATTTGCTCTTTAAGTGAAATTCATATTCACTTGTTTTTTATTCGCTGAATCTGGCAATCCTATCCTTGACGAATTCAAGTTATTCCTTTAAGAGAGTAGCGTTCTCTTTCTCACTGCTGACAGATGAGCTGTTTGCCTGCGGTGTTCCTATGCCACCAAAAATAGTCTTGAGAAAAACGGTTCTGGTTCAAAGTGGAACTGGAGCAACAAAACACACTAGTGTGGGGATTTGGAGGTGGGAAGAGAGCTGTGGTTGGGAGAGGTTCTGAAAGGCTCCCCAGAAGAGGCGGAGGCATTCGGGCTGGACTCCGGGGGCAGCGAGGGCAGGGTGGCGATCTGGAGTTTCCGCGCCGCCTTCCCCTGACGGGCCCAGGGCCTGAGTGACCGAGCACACTTCTCGAGGACACAGTCTTGACTCTGCTCTCAGAGGACAGAGGGGCTGTGTTGGCGTGACTGTGGCTTGTAGGTGTGAGTGACTGGGTGTGTTTGCCAGATCACACCCTCTGAGGACACAAGAGGGCTTTTGAGGGCCTCTCCCCTCACACCACCCCCAGCCGCGGCCTGCCCTATGTGGGAGTCTGAAACTTGCTTGCATTGCTCCAATGATGGGGTGCTCGCTCCCTCCTAAGGAATCTCTCCCATCGCGGGGCAGCTTGGATTGCTAGAAGGCCCCTCCTGAGCCTGAACAGAAATCTGTCTTCCTGTAGACCCCCGCTGCCCCGTGAGAGGTTTGCCACCCATGACGACAGCCCATGGGAGTCTGAAAAGACTCATTTCTTGGCACGGCACTCCTTACGGCTTGCTTTCTGTCTTCCTCATTTGCAGGGAAACAGGCTTTGGGCCTGGGCCTGGAGACATTTCCTGGGCGGCCCTGACTCATGGCGGGGCAGGGAGCAGGGAAGAGGTGGTCTGCGGGCAGCGCTGGGAGCTGAGGCGAGGACGCACCAGCACAAGCAGGGCAGTTCCTTTCCTGCAGGTGCTCAGCCTTTGGGAGCTTCAGGAGAGCCCTGTTCAGTTCTGACTTGCTGTGTGTCTTCAGACAAACTGCCCTTTCCTTTCTGGGCCTTAGATCGGTGCTTCATGTGCTGTGAACAGAGTGGCCTATTCTCACAGGTAAATACATCTGAGTCTGAACGTGTGACACATTCGGATTGACTGGAGCTGTGCTGGTTTTCTGTACTAAGAAGGATTTGGAAGCAATGTCTGAGCCCAGAGGGAGATTAAGCCATGTGCGGGCAGTGGAATAGTGGTCCGGGAGCTGCATATGGCCAATCATGGCCTTGAGGGGCTACCACTTCTGACAGAGCACGGCTCTAAATTGGTAAAGCAGGACAGAGGTGCTCAGTGAACTCTGGCATGGGGCAGGGGCTGACCCTGTGGGGAGGAGGGGGTGCCCTGCGCGGGTGTGCCGGCCTTGGCCCTGTCTTCGCCCAGCCTGTAGGCTGTCACGCGTGTGCTGGCGCACGCCCTGCCAGCCCAGGGCCAGAGGACAGAGGTGCTCCGTGGAATCCTGTGGGCAGGCCAGGACTCCCGGAGGAAGGCAGTGCGGAGTGCAGAGTGCGGAAGGCGGCAGGGGCGGCTGGCGGGTGGGGCTCAGGGAGTGCGGATGGGGCTTCTCTGCCAGTGGGGGCAGGTCTTTAGCAAACAGAAACGCAGGTCAGAGCTGGGCTTGGTGTCTACACAAAGGGGCTTTCACCCCATCCCCACTCTGCAAGGCCGGGAGTCTGGATGAGGGGAAAGCCCAGACTCTGAGTGTCTCAGAGGGCTCAAATCCAACTTCCAAGCTGGTACAATCTCCACCAGTCAACAAGTCCTCTCTCCAGCCGATGAACAAGCTTTCCTGACAGATAGCATCTCTTTCTTTGAGGATGGTCAGAGAAGGGGGTCCCTCCATCTCCCTGCCTCTCTCCTTTTGCCCCTGGTTCTGCTACTGTCTCACGTGAGACCTCTGTCAAGGGTTGGGATCCCCCAACGCCCAGAGAAAGGACTTGGATAGGCGGCCTCTAAAGCCCTGCCAGCTCGCACGTGTACAGTCTCCCAAGTTCTCACCAGAGACACCTATGCTGCTTAGGGGCTCGTAGGCTTTATAGAGCACTTCCCTGCTTCCCACTTAGCTTATCTCCCAACAGCCAGGGGGTTAGTGAGGCGGGCATGGTGAGGACTGTTCCTTCACTGCTTTAGGATGGCAAAACTAAGACTCAGAGAGGACTAAAGGGTCTTCTAGGGAGTTCCCTTGCGGCCAATGGGTAAGACGCCAAGCTCCCAATGCAGGGGTCCGGGTTCCAAATCGCTGGTTTTCTGACAAGGATTTGGAAGCAATGTCTGAGCCCAGAGGAGATTAAGCCATGTGCGGGCAGTGGAATAGTGGTCCGGGAGCTGCATATGGCCAATCATGGCCTTGAGGGGCTACCACTTCTGACAGAGCACGGCTCTAAATTGGTAAAGCAGGACAGAGGTGCTCAGTGAACTCTGGCATGGGGCAGGGGCTGACCCTGTGGGAGGAGGGGGTGCCCTGCGCGGGTGTGCCGGCCTTGGCCCTGTCTTCGCCCAGCCTGTAGGCTGTCACGCGTGTGCTGGCGCACGCCCTGCCAGCCCAGGGCCAGAGGACAGAGGTGCTCCGTGGAATCCTGTGGGCAGGCCAGGACTCCCGGAGGAAGGCAGTGCGGAGTGCAGAGTGCGGAAGGCGGCAGGGGCGGCTGGCGGGTGGGGCTCAGGGAGTGCGGATGGGGCTTCTCTGCCAGTGGGGGCAGGTCTTTAGCAAACAGAAACGCAGGTCAGAGCTGGGCTTGGTGTCTACACAAAGGGGCTTTCACCCCATCCCCACTCTGCAAGGCCGGGAGTCTGGATGAGGGGAAAGCCCAGACTCTGAGTGTCTCAGAGGGCTCAAATCCAACTTCCAAGCTGGTACAATCTCCACCAGTCAACAAGTCCTCTCTCCAGCCGATGAACAAGCTTTCCTGACAGATAGCATCTCTTTCTTTGAGGATGGTCAGAGAAGGGGGTCCCTCCATCTCCCTGCCTCTCTCCTTTTGCCCCTGGTTCTGCTACTGTCTCACGTGAGACCTCTGTCAAGGGTTGGGATCCCCCAACGCCCAGAGAAAGGACTTGGATAGACGGCCTCTAAAGCCCTGCCAGCTCGCACGTGTACAGACTCCCAAGTTCTCACCAGAGACACCTATGCTGCTTAGGGGCTCGTAGGCTTTATAGAGCACTTCCCTGCTTCCCACTTAGCTTATCTCCCAACAGCCAGGGGGGTTAGTGAGGCGGGCATGGTGAGGACTGTTCCCTTCACTGCTTTAGGATGGCAAAACTAAGACTCAGAGAGGACTAAAGGGTCTTCTAGGGAGTTCCCTTGCGGCCAATGGGTAAGACGCCAAGCTCCCAATGCAGGGGGTCCGGGTTCAAATCGCTGGTCAGGGAACTAGATCCCACATGGCGCAACAAAGACCTGGCACAGTCAAATAAATAAATAAAATAAATATTTTTAAAAGGGCCTTCCAAGTTCATACAGCAAGGTGATGGCTGAACCGGGACTCCACAACTGGGCCCAGACCTCTGTCCACTAGTAACGCTGGTTTGCTTGCTCCCAGAGTGTAGGCGAGATGGGGTCTGGGCCGGAAAAGCACAGTTGCTTCACTTGCTTGTTTTTCACACGGGTTCCTGTGAAATATCCTGAGGAACAAATATCTGTGTCTAAAAGGGACTGAAAACCTTGTGGTCTTCTGTATCACAAATTTAATGCTGGAACAATCTTTAGAAAGGATCTGGCTCATGCTTCCCTCCCTACCCTTCATGGAGGGGAAACTGAGGCCCAGAGAAGGGACAGTGTTTGGCCGAGGTCCCACGGCACCAGCAACAGGGACGGGAGCCGCACGTGGGAATCCTGACTCCCAGATAATTTTGGCACAGACCTCCTTCTGGGCAGGGAGGGGGCAGGAGCAGAGGGGCTACAGTCGGGGACAGTCAGACGAGAGGTATGTGGGGCCCAGCCGCCTGCTGATAAGAGACCCACAATACCACTCCAAAGGGATATTTTATCAAGATGTAATTTTTCTCGCCGCAGACACTATTTTCTTTCTCGCAGACCATGCTGGCCTTCACGATAAGGCGCCCAGACATGTTCACACTGAGGCAGCCAAAACATGAGGCAGGAGGAAAAAAATTCCCTTCTCAGTCTCCCCCAGCCCTAGCCCTCTCCCCCCCCATTTCCTCTCATTCTCTCCAAGTTCTCGTGTGCCCCCCCCCCCTCCCCACCCCACGGCTGTCTGGCCTCTTCCTGCCTTCCAGTAAGTCAGCCGAAAGGAGCCAGGAAGGTATGTGGCCTGAGGAGGTCAAAGGAGAGAAGCGTGGAGGGCCTCCCCTGGGAGAAGAGGCCCAGGCCACAGGCGGTGGGTGCAGAGGTGGGTGGGGAGGGGAAGGCTTCTCCTTGAGCTTCCCTCCCGCCCAAATCCTTGCAGATGGAACACAGAATTCTCCCTGGTGTGGGGGTTTGAGCTGGAGGTGATTAGCACTTCCCTCAGCCCCAGATCCTTTACCCCCTGACTCCCACTTCTGACCTCCTAACTCAAAGGCTGATGGGAATTTCCAGGGAAGGGGCTACCCTGCCTACTTCTATCTAAACCCTGGCTCCCCCAGATTTAGGAGGTCTGGGACCCACCAGTCACGATGGAACCAGTCCCTTCTCTTCTCCAAGCTCTCCAGGCCTCCGTTTCCCCAACTGCCCCCTACAGGGACTGGCCCTGCCATTCTCCTTTCTGGCCTTTTCAGAAGACAAGGTTCTACCCCAGGTCTCCCTGGCGCTTGGCATGTTGGCCGCATGCCCCCGTGGATCAGTACCCCGCCTCTGCCTTGCTCAGGAAGTCCACCCCGCCCTCCACATCTGGATGAAATTTACCCCCCAAAGCAACTCAATTACCGGTGATCTGATCGGGCCGGCTCGTGTGTCAGAGGGGGCCCTGGTGAACGCTGCGCTGCCAGAGGTGAAGGTCCCGGGCCTGTGCTCTACCCCTCGCACAGCCCGAGGGGCTTCCTTTGGCCCCAAAGACACAGGGCCTGGAGGGCAGTGTTCAGCTGGGCAGGAGACACAGCGGGGCTGCCACCTCCTGCCCCGTCCCTGGCCCCTCTTCAGTCAAGACCCACATCCATCCACAAAGGCTTAGAGGGCACAGGAGGTGCCGTATGAAGTTTACAGCAGTTGGTTCAGCCAAGTGTCCGCTCACTGGTGCCCGTGAGGGTGGCAGCCCCGCGCCTCCTCTTGACATTCTGACTGCTGACAGGGCAGCCTGGGAGGGAAGGCTACCTGCCGCTCTCTGCAGGGCTGCAACAGCGAGGACTGGGAACCGAGCGCCGGGCCCTGGCGCAGCCTCCTTGGGGGACTCTCCTGTGTAACACAGGGGACCCTGCCCAGGGCTCCGTGGTGACCTGAACAGGAAGGAAATCTAACACAGCGGGGATACGTGATACATATAGCTGATGCACTTTGCTGTACAGAAACGAACACAACTTTGCAAAGCAATGTACTCAAAAAAAAAAAAAAGGCAGGGACTTCCCTGGTGACCCAGTGCCCAGTGGTTCAGAATCCACCTTCCAGTGCAAGGGGCGCAGGTTCGCTCCCTGGTGGGGGAACTAAAATCCCACATTCCACAGGGCAACTCAGCCCACGCACTTCAGCTAGAGAAAGCCCGAGGACCATCACGAAGACCCTTCACAGCAACGAAGACCCAGGGCCGCCAAAATAAAGTAAATAATAAAGCTTCTGGCTTGAAAAACCAGAAAAAAAAAGTAGGAAATCCAGCCCCTGCTGTCTTCCTGTGGCTTCTGCTAAATCGGTGCATAGGGGCCAGCGGACTTTGGAGTTTCCTATTTCTTCAGGCCTGCGTACACGCACTCCTTATTCTAGCCCATTGCTTAAGAAATGTTTTCCTGGACATGAGGCTCCCAGCCCCTCATTATCCACTTACAAAGGAGGGTCATCGGGCCCTCCTGTGCGCTGGGCACTTGTACGCTGTGCCCATTAGTATAGTGACCTCCTGGGAGCAGGGACTGCCAGGGTGCCAAAGGAGGGAAGAACCGGCCTGGAATGGAAGCACAGGGGGTCAAAACCCTCACGCGCGGCAGCAGTGGGATCCCATGCGAGTGCCCACGCCCTCCAGGCGACCCGGCACCAACACAGCTCTGCACGGGCTGGGCAGGCCTCGCAGGCTGGAGAGGCGGTGGATGAAGGCGTGCAGACACGCCACCTCCTTCCACCAGAGAAGCGCACCAGGATCAACCCAGACAGCCCACTCGCACGGGGAGAACAGAGCGCTGGGCTCAACTCTGCGGCGGAAGAGTCTGAGGCCCATCCTGCCGATGGGAAGGAAAGCACTGCCCCAAAAGGCAGCGAGGAGCCCTGGCAGGCCCTGCGTGCGGGGGAGGACGTCCGGCCGACAGGCGAGCCCCTCTACCTGCCTCTCGCCGTTGTCAGGGTGTCGGAGCGAGCAGACCATGCGTCTGAAATGCCAGCAAGTGCCTGGCAAAGAGCGAGCACTCCACAGACAGCTACTTTATTACCTCATGACATGACCCGCATCAACAACCCCTCGTTTGCCTGGAAACTTCCCTCCATGACAGAACTCTGCCGAGGACCCCCTTTCTAAGACGCCTCCGGGCTGTCACCAGGGAAGGGCGGCACACTTGTGCCCAGAAGCTCTCAGCAGGAAGCTGATGACAGAAACGGGAGGGACGGGCAGGTGACAGTGGCCCTGGTGCAGGTCTCGGGGAGGCGAGAAGGCTTCCCGGAGGCCCCAGGATGTCGGGCCAACGTGCGGATGTCTGGGTTGGGAAGGAGTGGGGAGGTTCAGGTGCGACCTGGTTCCTAGAAGTCTGGATCACCCCTGTAGCTCCTTGGCTGCTGTGGGGGCACGGCGGGGGAGGGGGTGACAAGATGAAGGGGCTTCTTCAGGAAGCTGATGCTGGGGGCTGATGTGGGTCCAGCGGGGGGCACCACCTGGAAAGGAGGCCAGTCCAGGCGTGTTGGAACCTAGACAGGATTGAATGCCAGGATCCATCCACAGCCTAAAATTCCAGACAGGGGAATCAGCATGCTCATGGCAAATCCCCCCTCATATTCGTTATCACACACGATCTTCAAAATTCTGTGGAGAGGTTATCTTTACAGAGGAGAGAGACTTTCCTTGGCCATGGGACCTGACACAGCTGTGGACGACGGGGCCAGGCCAGGGACCAGCTCCTGCATCACTGGTCCTCTGTTATGGAAGGTCTAGGGGTGCTCTGCCTGCCTGGTCTTATCTATAGAGACATGCAGTAATAGCACAGCGCTGGACAATCCTGGCACCAGGGCGGGGTGGGCGGGGCAACAAGCGTGGCCTCAGGAGGCAGGAAATCCTGAAGGCCCAGCCCCTCACCTACCACCAGAGAGACCCGGGGAGCCTCTAAATGTCGCTGAGTCTCTCTTGCTCCCAAATCAGGAGGCAATGTCTGTACAGGAGGCTCTTTCTCTTCCACAAGCCCTGGGAGGGTGTGGGCGTGTCTCCTGGGCCTGGCCTAGGCTTGGTGCCGGGTAGAAATGCAGTCAACACCATCCGAATATGTCGTTCACATTTACTGTGGGCACTTTTTCTGTGTCAAGCACTATGCTAATGACTCAACTAAATGGATGGTTAGATAGTTGGTAAGAAGAGACTGGACTCTAACAGGAACGGCAGGGGCTGGGGGGGACTGCAGGCCAGGAAGGAGGGGCCCTGTCTGGAGGGAGCTGGGGAAGAGCTCCCCAGCGAAGCATGCCAATGCCAGCAAGCACAGAGTTTGCAGACACCAACTGAGTTTCTCGCTCTGCTGTCATCTTGCTGTGTGACTTTGGCCAAGGACTGACCCTCTCTGGGCCTCTGTATTTTCTCACGGAGGACAGATAGAAGGCACAAGGGAACTGGGAGCCAAGCTGTCAGGGAGGGAGGCTCCCTTACCTGAGGCCTCCTGGCCTGTTGGGATCTGCCAGCCTGAAGGGGATTTCCTGGGGCCGGCCCAGTTCCCAGCCCCGCTGACGTCTCCCCTGGATAGAGGCCCAGAGCAGCACTCTAGTGGAAAAGGCAGGCGGGCACGCTCCCAGCCCACTCCTCGGCCCTCCCTCTGGGGTCTCCCACCCTCAACCTGAGGTGGGGAAGTGGGGGTCCCTCCTGAGGAAGGAAGAAGGCACTGCCCCTTGGCTCAAGCTCCTGATTTGCTGTGTGACCTCAGGCAAGTCCCTGCCCCTTTCTGGACCTTGGATCCCAGTCATTGCCACGAGGAGGGCAGAGATTTCCAAGCTCCGTGGGGACTCTGGTGCTCTGGGGTCCTGCTGGGGGCTGGAGGGCCTGGGAAAGAGACTTGGGATGGGAGCTGGACAGCAGGGCCTTGCTTTTCTCGGTGCAGAGTGGATGTGGAAGACTGGAAGGAAGGCAGTGGGAGAAAGGAGCCCCCAGGCCTCCAGGTGGCGGGAGAGGGGGCAAGGCAAGCCTGGGGTTTGGGAAACATATTTATTTTTAAGTGTCCGGTGTCACCCGGGGCTTTTTCTTTGAGTTTTGAAATGCTCCAGAAGTCAGCACTCTGCATGTGCGTGTTTGCCGAGCAGAATACGGGCTGTATTTATTCATCCTTTAGCCCGAGCCCTTAAAAATATAGACGGCTAATGTCTTCAGTATGTATGAAATATCCCATATGCTCGGAAACAAAAGGGGCTCTGTTATTAAAGTTTCATTTCCACACGCCCCCTCCCCTCCCTCCCGCCCGCCCCCCTGACACCCTGCCCTCCTCCCATCCCGCTCAGCCTGCTTGAGCCAGAGCGGGAGTGAGGAGGCAGGCGGGCAGCCGTGGCTGGAGCCCGGGCACAGCGGTCCCCCGAGAGAGGGCACGGATTCGGCTCCAGGTGAGGGGGGCGCCGCGGAGGACGAGAGCAGGGTCTTCCAGAGGAGAGGGGCATCCGGGGCCGCTGGGATGGCCAGTGGAGGGGTGGGGGCCAAGGTGGCCCCTCTCGTGGGCGCCCGCGGGGCCAGGGCCCTGGCAGGGCCCGGCTGTCTGGGACGGAAATGCCCGCTCGGCTGCTAACTGAAAGCACATGTGCCTCCCAGGCAGCGGGACAGAGACGCCGCCAGGCCTGGGGCTGGGGACCAGCGGAGGAGAGAGGCAGGCTGGCCCCTCTGTGTGCCAGGGGGAGGCTGAGGGTAGGGAGGCTGGGAGGCATGTGCATGTGTACAGGAGTGTGAGTGCTGTGTGTTCTTGTTGCACGGGGGTGGGTGTGTGTGGGTGTGTAAGCATGTCTGCAGGTTGGTGGGGGGTCGGCTCGCCAGATCAAGTGGGTCTCCCTTGGCCTCCTGTGGCCTGAGTCCTGGGCAGACTCCTGCCTAGCACCCCGAGCCTGGGAGCCTGATGGCTGCCCCTGGGAGGACCCTCAGGCCTGAGGAGACACCCTGGCCGAGCTGGCGGGGTCCCTCTCTGCTGTGCCCGTAGCCGCCACCCTCCCTCCTTCTGCCTCCAGCCCCACTCAGTCCCCGCACACCTGAAGCACTTCTACCCATTTCCCAGAGAGAAAGGTTGAGGCATAGAGCAAGGGGCTGACAACAGTCTCTTCTCCCTCGTCCACCTTCTCTCTCTTCTTTTTTTTTTTTTCAGAGTGTTTGTCTCCAGGAGCTTGGTGTCTTTACTATAGCCCTGGCAGGGGAGGAAACCAAGCCCAAGACAGGGGAGAGCTTGCCCACAGTACCAGGCAAGATAGTAGGGGGCTGTCCCAACCCGCAGAAGTTGGGGGATGACAGGGACAAGGGTGCCTTAGAGAAAGGCTGCACCCAGATTCTGTGGCCAAAGGGGCACCCGCCTCCAGGGGCCCTGTGACCTGAGCCTCCTCTCCCTGAAGAGCGTGCCCTGGTGGGAGCCGGCTCTGGATTCTCAGGGCGACCCTGCCACCTCCTCGCCCTGGGTGTCAGACGGGCCTCCTCCTGACTCCAGGCCTCAGTTTCCGCATCCCCACAGTAGCGAGGGTGGACCTAGGCGGCATTTCCCAGAGTGCGGTGTGCACAGCATCCGCCGCTGGGTGACAGTGCCACGGGGACTGCCCGCTCTCGTTTTAGCAAAGGTTGACTGTTATTTCACCCCTACATCAGGGGAAAGTATAAAATCCAAACAAGGGAGTGGGTTAAATAAAATATGAACCAATCAAATGAATGAAGACTCAGGATTGCTAGGAGACCCCTTGGGTCCTGTCCATTTTGGCAATAGTCTCTCTTTATGTTTCCACCATTTTAAATGCTCACCAGAGTGTGTATTCCGGCTACCTGGGATCTCACGCTGTGGTCTGCCAGGTAGATCCTTTTTGGGCCTCCATAAATTAGCAGCCCTGTAATTCTGTGTTTGCAGTAAAAAGTTCAGTAGTCACCTCGGAATGCGCGCGTGTGTGTGTGAGTGTGCATGCGTGTGTGCGTGTGTGTGCTGTATGGGAAGGTACCGAGACTGGAACTGGCAGACCTGGGAAAAAGATCGGCCCGTCCGAGGCTGAGGCTGGGTGCCCAGGTCAGAAGCAGGGAGTTGGGGAGAGAGATTGTTCCCTGACTGACATTTTCAAATGCTTTGTCCGGCTTCAGCCTTGCATTCAGTCACCAGGATGGGTGGGTGGGCGAGGGGCCGCCCCGGCTTCAGCCTTGCCTGCCATTCAGCCCCAGCTCCCTGGCTGCCTGACTGCGTTTTATGTGCCAACCCAGGACCTGCCCAGGAGAGGTGCACGGGGGGCTGTGGGGGCGTGGGGAGACCCTCGGCAGGGCTGTCTCCAGGCTGGGCTGGTGGGAGCCGCTATCACTGGGGATGTGCTCCCTGTGCCCTGCCACGGGATGGCTCACTGCGCTGTCATTGTTGGGTCATCGTCGTCACGGGGCCTGCTTCCCACGGGTCTTCTCGGTGCTTGGTCTCGTCACCACCCTCAGCCAGCGCGCATCGCCCGGCTGCAGGGAGTTCGCCTCCCCAGACTGCCCGTCCTGCCTCGTCCTGCCGTGGGAGGAGGGCGTGCAGAGGGCTCAAGGATTGGATGGCATCCTTGTGGGGTGAATGTGTGGCCCCTTCTTGGGGAGGCAGCAGGTGCAGACGAAGGAGCTCAGGGCAAACTCTCTGACCTTTGGGGGCCTCGGTGTCCCTACCGAGTGTCCCCAAGGGGCTGAAGTAATTTTCTAGTTCTGCCCATAGATGGAGCAACATCCATCTACCTCTAGAGGGTTCTTGCTCCTCTGTGTGCATGTGTGCTCAGTCATTTCGGTCACGTCTGACTGTTTGCAGCCTTACGGACTGTAGCCCCCCAGGCTCCGCTGTCCATGGGATTCTGCAGGCAAGAGCGTGAGAGTGCCTGTTAAATGCTCACCAGAGTGTGTATTCCGGCTACCTGGGATCTCACGCTGTGGTCTGCCAGGTAGATCCTTTTTGGGCCTCCATAAATTAGCAGCCCTGTAATTCTGTGTTTGCAGTAAAAAGTTCAGTAGTCACCTCGGAATGCGCGCGTGTGTGTGTGAGTGTGCATGCGTGTGTGCGTGTGTGTGCTGTATGGGAAGGTACCGAGACTGGAACTGGCAGACCTGGGAAAAAGATCGGCCCGTCCGAGGCTGAGGCTGGGTGCCCAGGTCAGAAGCAGGGAGTTGGGGAGAGAGATTGTTCCCTGACTGACATTTTCAAATGCTTTGTCCGGCTTCAGCCTTGCATTCAGTCACCAGGATGGGTGGGTGGGCGAGGGGCCGCCCCGGCTTCAGCCTTGCCTGCCATTCAGCCCCAGCTCCCTGGCTGCCTGACTGCGTTTTATGTGCCAACCCAGGACCTGCCCAGGAGAGGTGCACGGGGGGCTGTGGGGGCGTGGGGAGACCCTCGGCAGGGCTGTCTCCAGGCTGGGCTGGTGGGAGCCGCTATCACTGGGGATGTGCTCCCTGTGCCCTGCCACGGGATGGCTCACTGCGCTGTCATTGTTGGGTCATCGTCGTCACGGGGCCTGCTTCCCACGGGTCTTCTCGGTGCTTGGTCTCGTCACCACCCTCAGCCAGCGCGCATCGCCCGGCTGCAGGGAGTTCGCCTCCCCAGACTGCCCGTCCTGCCTCGTCCTGCCGTGGGAGGAGGGCGTGCAGAGGGCTCAAGGATTGGATGGCATCCTTGTGGGGTGAATGTGTGGCCCCTTCTTGGGGAGGCAGCAGGTGCAGACGAAGGAGCTCAGGGCAAACTCTCTGACCTTTGGGGGCCTCGGTGTCCCTACCGAGTGTCCCCAAGGGGCTGAAGTAATTTTCTAGTTCTGCCCATAGATGGAGCAACATCCATCTACCTCTAGAGGGTTCTTGCTCCTCTGTGTGCATGTGTGCTCAGTCATTTCGGTCACGTCTGACTGTTTGCAGCCTTACGGACTGTAGCCCCCCAGGCTCCGCTGTCCATGGGATTCTGCAGGCAAGAGCGTGAGAGTGAGTCGCCCTGCTCTCCTCCATGAGATCCTCCCAAGCCAGGGATCAAACCCCCATCTCCTGTGTCTCCTGCACTGCAGGTGGATTTATTAGCTCCAAGCCACTGAGGAGGCCCCCCTGTTCCTCTAAAAGAGGAAGGTGGGGGACACATCTTGTGAGTCTGGGGAAGGGTTCCCTGAGTAGGGATGGGCCACGTGGAGTCATCCACGCTCCGCAGGCCCAGGTTCCCTTGGGGGCTGGACTGTGTCAAACCCTGGAGAAGCAGCCGGCCGCAGTCACAGCCAAAGTCCCTGCCTGCAGAAGTGGCTTTCAGTGGCCTTGAGAATTGCCAGAAGTTACACCCAAGGCCAAGGGCAAACGGAAACCTGGACTGCTTTATGGGTATCGTTACAGAGAGATGGGCCTGGCCTGGGAGTGGGAGGCTGCCCTGATTAGTGGGCAGGATATGGGCTTCAAGGGCAACTTCTTCCTAGAGGGAGACACTCATCTGGGAAACGCAACTACTCGTATGACCACTGTCTGCTTACATACAGCCCCCGGGGTGGACGCAGCCAGGATTCAGACAGGGGCAGAGGACAGTGGCTACCCTTTCTGTAGCTTATCTACCCATGGGGATGCCCCAGAGCTCCACTTCCTCAGACTGCACCTTGGTGTCCTTTTCCTGGGCTTGCTACGCAGGGAGTGTGGAGCTGCGACCAACCAGTTTACGTACAGTGTCACGCCCAGATCTAACGACAATGGTGACTGGAGGCAAAGGAAGGCTGAGGCTTGCTCTTAGGTTAGGACAAAAGAAAGCCCTCAGGAGACCCTGAGTTCTGCTCCTGTCCCAGCTGCGGGACCTTGCCGGGCCCCTACATCTCCCTCGGCTCGACTTTCCTGATCTGTAAAATGGGTCGTCACGAAGAGCCAGGAGGCAACGGCGCAGCAGGCCTGGCATACGCTGTACCTGGCACTCGATACACAGTCACTCAAAGGCCCCGGCCCAAGGATGACTGCTGGCTGGGGGAGGGCGTGGCATTGCCACTTCCCGGCGGGGAGGGGACATTGGAGCATGTGCAGTGAGGTGAGGGAGGAGCGCCACCTCTCCCAGGTCTGCTTCCCTGGCTCCTTCCCTTCTAGCAGCTTTCTTCACACTCTGTAAAACTCTGTGCCACCTACAGACCTTGTGGGCCGGCTGTGGGGATTAAACGAGCCAACCTGAAACTCCTGGCGAGTGGTGGAGGCCCAGGGAACTCTGCTTTAGCTGAGCGGGAGCCTGAAGGCCTGGGGCCAGGCCCCTCCTAATCCTCACTTCAGATCACCCCACTCCCGCCCAGTGAGGCCACAGCGCCTGGAGTAGAAGGGCCAGAGATGGCAGCCCTGGGAGGGCACCCCCCACACTGGTTTCAGGACTGGGCGCACAGGCTACTGAAACACCTCCCAGAGCAGGGCTCTGTCCCGACCCGGGTGGAGGGTGGGCGGCCATCCTGCTTCTGGCCCTGGCAGCAGGGCTGCGGGGCGTCTTCCTACCTGGAGATCCGGAGAGGAAGGAGGGCTCGGAAAACTGAGGCTCGGAGGGGAAGGGGCCTGTGTGGGGTCCACGTGGAGCCGAGGCAGGGACTGGAGGGGTGGGCAGCCCTGTAGGGAGGGGGCGGGGAGGCCCCGCAGACCCTGCCAGGGCCTCCTTCCAGCCCTGCTGCCTGGAAGCGGGAACCGGTTGAAGGAGAACCGGAAAGGAGGGAAAGAAAGCAAACAGACTCAGAGAAGAGCCTGGAGCTCCGAGCGCTGCGGTTGTTTGGTCTGGCGGAGCCCCCTCCAGGGCCACTCCCAGCGCTGTGTGGACAGGCTCCAACAGCGCCGCCACATGCAGTGTGCACACACACGCACAGATAAAGACATACAGGCGCACACACACGCACACACATGCAGACACACGCACAGACACGGCACAGAAGGCCTGAGCCCGAGGGTGGGTGCTGGGGACGGAGGGTTTCCATAGCCCGCTCCCCTCTCCCCACTGCACGCGCCAGCTCTCCCTCGCTGCAGTCACAGAGACACCTCCCAGGCACTCGCGCTGAGCTCTGAGCTCCTCACTGGGATGAACCTGTGTAAGCCTCACAGCCACCCCACGAGGCGGGCACTGTGATTAGCCTGGCTTTAAGATGGGAAAAGCGGGCTTGGAGCAGCAGGGCCGGGGCGCGGCGCCCTCACTGTCTCTGGGGGCACCAGACCCTGGGATCGGCACTGTCCCCCCACCGTCCATCTCATGTGGCCGGCCACATGACGCTGCCCTTTCCTCAGGCCCCGCGAAGGGAGGTCTCAGAGCGGAGGCACGGGGCTGCGAGTCTGCGTGCGCTGGACAAGGCGGAGCTGAGAGGAGAGGCGGGGGTCACCCTACGCTTGGCTCCAGGCCCTCTGGCCTCCTCTTCCAGCATCTCTGCTGCTGCTGCCTCGGTCACCTGCTGGACCCCCGAGACTCACGACCGTCCCCAGGCCTTACCCTCCGCCCCTCGCACCTCCCCTAGCTCAGCCAGGCTCTGCCTCAGCCAGTGTGTCCTCAGCTCCCCCAGTGACAGCTCTGGACGCCTGTCGACAAAACACGCTTTCCTTCCACTGTTACATTTCATTCTGCATGTGTGGGGGGCGCTGCTTATTATTTTCTTTCACCTTGGCTCCCCCACTCACTGAGAATCCTTTCAGTCGAGGATCAAACTAAAAAATCTCTCTCTCTCTCTCTCTCAGAGTCTTTCACTGGGGTCAAAATGCCACCTGCACAGATCCCGCATGTGGGAGATGTGGCAAGAGAACAGCAGCAGTATAGTGATGTCTTTGTGAACCATATGGATAATAGAATCCAGGAGCGATACAGCAGTGGAAGGGGGAAGTTAATCTGCTGCTGCTGTTGTTCAGCTGCTAAGCCATGTCTGACTCTGCGACCCCATGGACTGTAGCCTGCGAGGCGCCTCTGTCTCCCACTGTCTCCTGGAGTTTGCTCAGATCCATGTCCGTTGAGTCAGTGATGCTCTCTAACCATCCTAACCTCTGCCGCCCCTTTCTCTCGTTAGGCTGCCTTAATAAAGATAGAATACCGGGCTTCCCTGGTGGTCCAGTGAGTACAGAGTTCGCCTTGCAGTGCAAGGGGCACTCATTCAATTTCTGGCCTGGGAAGATCCCACGTGCCGCGGAGCGGCTGGACCAATGTGTCCAACTACGAGCCAGCACTTTCGAGCGCATGCGCCCAGAGCCGGTGCTCTGCAGCAAAAGAGGCCACTGCGATGGGAGGCGCACACAGGCCAAAGAACAAAGATGGATGAAAATAGATAAATGAAAGGCCAATTTTTAAAAAGTGGCCAAAAATAAAAAAAAAATAAAAAAGATAGAATACCCAGAATGAGGGAGGTGATGGTCTTGCTATGGCCTGTGCTGGTTTGATTTTCCTGGACTACTGTGGTCAGTTTGGTTCCAAGAGTCTGACAGCAGAGGAGGGTCAAGGGGACGAAAGAGGTCAGAGATTCTTTTCTGTAGGGAATAGGTGAAGGGACTGAGGTGTAGCTTGAGGTAGAGTAGAAAATACCCAGAGGACGGGGTCAAGCTCAGTGGGGCAGAGTGCGGGGAGATGTCCCCTCTCTAGAAAAGTGAGACAAGGATGAAATGAATGGGCTGCCTCTGGAAAGCGAGGCCGTGACCCCAGAGAGGCACAGACCGAAGCTGGAGGCCTGCGTGCAAGGATTCAAGGCTGAGATGGGGCTTTAGTGCCCTTCCAGCTCCACGTCTGTCTCCTGACTCCAGCTCTTCCGCAGGTTGTGTGGAAGGGAGGCCTGAGCACAGCCCCTCCCCTGGTCTCTCCTGCCCTTGCCCCACGGCCCACCAGGATGTGGACAGAGTCTCAGCTGGGGTAATCCGCAGGGTGGGAGGAGCCCCTGGGCAGCCCCTTGTCCCCGCCTCCCTTTACAGACAGGTGAACGGAGGCAAGTGAGAAGAAAGGGTTTGCCGGACGTCAGTGGCTTGGACAAGGAGGCAGATCCTAACTCCAGCTCATGCCCAGACCTCCACCCCCGGCTCCTGCCTCCCCAGCCTGCCAGGTCATTGGTGCACTAACAAACTGGCGCTCCCCAGGGAAGGCGCCCAGGCAGAATCAGTGCACGCTTTCCCTCAGTCCACAGTGTCTCTCACCTGAGGTCTGCTTGTCTGTGTATCGACGTCTCCCAGACGCCAGGCATTACGCCAGCACTTAGGGCGGCCAGGCAGCTGCCCTGCAGCAGGGGGTGAGCTTCCTCCTCTGCGGTCCACAGAGCACTTCTCGGTTTCGAAAATACTCAATTTTCTCATAACATGGCTTACTGTCTATCTTTCCTGTGCCACTCTGCCCTGCTTGCGGCCCATCCAAGCCCTCGCCGTACTCCCAGATCCTAGAGCAGTCCAGGCTCACAGCGTGTGTTTACACACTGCTTGCTGGGGGCATCCCTGCCAGTGCTTAGGACTCTGCAGTCCTACTGCAGGGGGCGCATGTTCAATTCCTGGTCAGGGAACTAGGATTCCCGATGCCTTGTGGTGCAACCAAAAATTAGAAACAAAACCCCTGCTTGCTGAATAAATGAATGGGGACCAAAACTCGTGTGACACCAACCCGTGGAGCCAGAGTAACAACCAACACTTCCTGAGCCCACCCACGTGCCTGACACAGTGTCTGGTCTTCTCCCGTATCATCTCACTTAATCCTCACAACAGCAGCGAGACCGTAGTGCTAACACTGCCCCCACTTTACAGACTGAAATGGGGCTCCTCTGGAAAGACCTGCCCGGGGCTGGAGGCCTGCGTGCAAGGATTCAAGGCTGAGATGGGGCTTTAGTGCCCTTCCAGCTCCACGTCTGTCTCCTGACTCCAGCTCTTCCGCAGGTTGTGTGGAAGGGAGGCCTGAGCACAGCCCCTCCCCTGGTCTCTCCTGCCCTTGCCCCACGGCCCACCAGGATGTGGACAGAGTCTCAGCTGGGGTAATCCGCAGGGTGGGAGGAGCCCCTGGGCAGCCCCTTGTCCCCGCCTCCCTTTACAGACAGGTGAACGGAGGCAAGTGAGAAGAAAGGGTTTGCCGGACGTCAGTGGCTTGGACAAGGAGGCAGATCCTAACTCCAGCTCATGCCCAGACCTCCACCCCCGGCTCCTGCCTCCCCAGCCTGCCAGGTCATTGGTGCACTAACAAACTGGCGCTCCCCAGGGAAGGCGCCCAGGCAGAATCAGTGCACGCTTTCCCTCAGTCCACAGTGTCTCTCACCTGAGGTCTGCTTGTCTGTGTATCGACGTCTCCCAGACGCCAGGCATTACGCCAGCACTTAGGGCGGCCAGGCAGCTGCCCTGCAGCAGGGGGTGAGCTTCCTCCTCTGCGGTCCACAGAGCACTTCTCGGTTTCGAAAATACTCAATTTTCTCATAACATGGCTTACTGTCTATCTTTCCTGTGCCACTCTGCCCTGCTTGCGGCCCATCCAAGCCCTCGCCGTACTCCCAGATCCTAGAGCAGTCCAGGCTCACAGCGTGTGTTTACACACTGCTTGCTGGGGGCATCCCTGCCAGTGCTTAGGACTCTGCAGTCCTACTGCAGGGGGCGCATGTTCAATTCCTGGTCAGGGAACTAGGATTCCCGATGCCTTGTGGTGCAACCAAAAATTAGAAACAAAACCCCTGCTTGCTGAATAAATGAATGGGGACCAAAACTCGTGTGACACCAACCCGTGGAGCCAGAGTAACAACCAACACTTCCTGAGCCCACCCACGTGCCTGACACAGTGTCTGGTCTTCTCCCGTATCATCTCACTTAATCCTCACAACAGCACCTAGACAGTAGTGCTACCACTGGCCCCATTTTACAGACGGGGAAACCGAGGCTCAGCAAGGTTGAGGCCCTCATGGCCCTTGTCACCTGCCACTTTGTATTATAGCTGCTCGAGCCCCTGTCTCATGCCCTCTGTCCACGCGAGGCTCCCAGAAGGCAGGAACCACGCCCGTCCTGCCTCTGTTCTCCCCGGTGTCCTGCACACGGTTGGGCTTTCACGGCACTCATAAGAGTGTGCTACATTCAGTCCAGTTGAATGAAGATTTGGGAAAGGAGAGGAGGGCGTGGTGAGTGAGAGAAGATGCGCAGAGAACCACCTAGCAAGGGGCACACGTGCGTGCTCAGTTGCATCTGACCCTTTGCAACACCATGGATCATAGCCCGCCAGGCTCCTCTCTGTCCATGGGATTTTTCAGGCAAGAACACTGGGGTGGGACACCGTTTCCTTCTCCAGGGAAGCAAGGGGCGGACAGCAACAAAGCAGAGTGTCAGTGCTGAGAGCCATCTGCAAAGACCGTTTAACCAGAGCCTCTCCCATCCTCCGTCAACTTGGAGACTCCGTCTACAGCAGCCTGCCAAGGAGTTCCCCAGGCTCTGCTGTGTACTGCCGGTGACAGGGAGCTCATCACCTACTGAGGCAAAGGATGACCCGAGGGTATCACTTAGCCCAGGGCCAGGAAGCCCCCTGACAACTCAGTTCTACTGAGTCCTTTCTCTGTGCCAGGCACAGTAACGCCACAAGAGGTAGGTTCTATTACTATTCCAGTTTGACAGATGAGGAAACTAAGGTGTGGAGAGCTGTATAACTTGCCCAAGCTCTCACAGCTTTTAAATGGTAAAACACAGGGTATAATTCAAATTCCAGGAGTGTGGCCCTAGAGAGCCTGCTTCCCAACCTCAAATGCCAGTGGTGTGCCCTGAGACAAATGCAAGCCATTTATGGCAATGCAATAAATTCAAATGCAATTTAAATGCAAGCCATTTACGTTACATTTTCTAAAAGCCACACTAAAAAAGTAAAAAGAAACAGGTGAAAAAAAAAAGAAAAAACCTGAGAAATTTATTTGAATAATATGCTCACTTGAATCCAAAATAGTATCATTTTAACACGTAATAAATCTGAAAAAAGTCATTCATGAGACACTTTACATTCTTCTTTTGGTTCTAAGTCTTGGAAATCTGGCGCGTATTACAGCACAGTTTAATTTGAATTGATCACGTTTCAGAAGCTTACCAGCGCCTTGGCTTGTGGCCACCGTTTGGGCGCGGTGCACACTGGCCTGCCTCTCAAGGCACTCATAAGAGTGTGCTACATTCAGTCCAGTTGAATGAAGATTTGGGAAAGGAGAGGAGGGCGTGGTGAGTGAGAGAAGATGCGCAGAGAACCACCTAGCAAGGGGCACACGTGCGTGCTCAGTTGCATCTGACCCTTTGCAACACCATGGATCATAGCCGGCCAGGCTCCTCTCTGTCCATGGGATTTTTCAGGCAAGAACACTGGGGTGGGACACCGTTTCCTTCTCCAGGGAAGCAAGGGGCGGACAGCAACAAAGCAGAGTGTCAGTGCTGAGAGCCATCTGCAAAGACCGTTTAACCAGAGCCTCTCCCATCCTCCGTCAACTTGGAGACTCCGTCTACAGCAGCCTGCCAAGGAGTTCCCCAGGCTCTGCTGTGTACTGCCGGTGACAGGGAGCTCATCACCTACTGAGGCAAAGGATGACCCGAGGGTATCACTTAGCCCAGGGCCAGGAAGCCCCCTGACAACTCAGTTCTACTGAGTCCTTTCTCTGTGCCAGGCACAGTAACGCCACAAGAGGTAGGTTCTATTACTATTCCAGTTTGACAGATGAGGAAACTAAGGTGTGGAGAGCTGTATAACTTGCCCAAGCTCTCACAGCTTTTAAATGGTAAAACACAGGGTATAATTCAAATTCCAGGAGTGTGGCCCTAGAGAGCCTGCTTCCCAACCTCAAATGCCAGTGGTGTGCCCTGAGACAAATGCAAGCCATTTATGGCAATGCAATAAATTCAAATGCAATTTAAATGCAAGCCATTTACGTTACATTTTCTAAAAGCCACACTAAAAAAGTAAAAAGAAACAGGTGAAAAAAAAAAGAAAAAACCTGAGAAATTTATTTGAATAATATGCTCACTTGAATCCAAAATAGTATCATTTTAACACGTAATAAATCTGAAAAAAGTCATTCATGAGACACTTTACATTCTTCTTTTGGTTCTAAGTCTTGGAAATCTGGCGCGTATTACAGCACAGTTTAATTTGAATTGATCACGTTTCAGAAGCTTACCAGCGCCTTGGCTTGTGGCCACCGTATTGGGCCGCACGGTCGCACACTGGCCTGCCTCTCAAGGCACTCGCTGGGCAGTATCCTAGTGCATAGGAAGAATCCAATATACGCCAGGCTCTAGGACGAGTATTTTTATCACTGGTTGTTGTTGGTAGTGGCCCAGGGAGAAGCTGGACTGAGGCCCCAAGCCCTTGGCATAAGCACATCAGTTTCTATTCTTAATCTGAGTCCTTCCAGCCAGCAGCTTGATGTCTCCAAGGCTAAGCCCAGTTTTGGGAGCCCTTGGCCTGTGGGTCGAGAAGAGCCTGCCTCATCCTCTCTAGGAGAGGAAGGGCCAGACTGAGGTCCCTCCACCTCCCCAGCTGAGTCCTACACGAAATGAGGCCTGCTTGGGGTTTATGTCTGTGGCCCACCTGCCGCAGTGTGTGGGGTGGCCAGGCGCACATCTGGAAGAGAGAGGGCAAACGCCCCTCCTTCTGCCGTCCTTGTAAGTAGTACCTCCTGCATGCCTTGGGCACACTAGGCCTTTACACAGAAAAGAAACAAATCCCCACCACTTTTTAAGTACTTTTTTCCCCATGAAACCCTATCAGTTACATGGAACTGGCATGAGGGGTCAGCACTGCCCCCCATCCTTCTGCGGTTCCTGGATAGTAGCTGAGCACTTGCAAAGTGGTTCCCAAAGCTGTCAGCACACTGGAACCACCCAAGAAACTTCAAAATCTGCCAATGCCCCCGAGGTTGGGATTGAAGTGACCTAGGTGTGGCCAGGGCTCCAGAACGTGTGAAGGAACCTTGGGTTCCAAGGTGGACAAGTTTGGGAACTGCCGTGCTAACTTGTTGGGGGCACAAGCTTGTCTAATCCTCACAGTAGCTAGGATACAGGTGTGGCTATGGTTCCTACTCTACAGACAGATATACAGAGGCTCACTGAGAAATTTAGATAATTGCTCACTTGAAAATAGTATCATTTTAACACGTAATAAATCTGAAAAAAGTCATTCATGAGACACTTTACATTCTTCTTTTGGTTCTAAGTCTTGGAAATCTGGCGCGTATTACAGCACAGTTTAATTTGAATTGATCACGTTTCAGAAGCTTACCAGCGCCTTGGCTTGTGGCCACCGTATTGGGCATGCGGTGCACACTGGCCTGCCTCTCAAGGCACTCGCTGGGCAGTATCCTAGTGCATAGGAAGAATCCAATATACGCCAGGCTCTAGGACGAGTATTTTTATCACTGGTTGTTGTTGGTAGTGGCCCAGGGAGAAGCTGGACTGAGGCCCCAAGCCCTTGGCATAAGCACATCAGTTTCTATTCTTAATCTGAGTCCTTCCAGCCAGCAGCTTGATGTCTCCAAGGCTAAGCCCAGTTTTGGGAGCCCTTGGCCTGTGGGTCGAGAAGAGCCTGCCTCATCCTCTCTAGGAGAGGAAGGGCCAGACTGAGGTCCCTCCACCTCCCCAGCTGAGTCCTACACGAAATGAGGCCTGCTTGGGGTTTATGTCTGTGGCCCACCTGCCGCAGTGTGTGGGGTGGCCAGGCGCACATCTGGAAGAGAGAGGGCAAACGCCCCTCCTTCTGCCGTCCTTGTAAGTAGTACCTCCTGCATGCCTTGGGCACACTAGGCCTTTACACAGAAAAGAAACAAATCCCCACCACTTTTTAAGTACTTTTTTCCCCATGAAACCCTATCAGTTACATGGAACTGGCATGAGGGGTCAGCACTGCCCCCCATCCTTCTGCGGTTCCTGGATAGTAGCTGAGCACTTGCAAAGTGGTTCCCAAAGCTGTCAGCACACTGGAACCACCCAAGAAACTTCAAAATCTGCCAATGCCCCCGAGGTTGGGATTGAAGTGACCTAGGTGTGGCCAGGGCTCCAGAACGTGTGAAGGAACCTTGGGTTCCAAGGTGGACAAGTTTGGGAACTGCCGTGCTAACTTGTTGGGGGCACAAGCTTGTCTAATCCTCACAGTAGCTAGGATACAGGTGTGGCTATGGTTCCTACTTTACAGACAGATATACAGAGGCTCACAGAAGTAAAATAACTGGTCTGAGATCAGACAGCCAGGAATCAGGCGTGATAGGGGTGTATTAGCCATGGTCTCAGCCAGTGGCATGCAGTTAAATGATAAAATCACTGTGGATGGGAACTGCAGCCACGAAATTAAAAGACCTGTCCTCCTTGGAAGGAAAGCCATGACAAACCTAGATAGCGTACTGAAAATCAGAGACATCACTTTGATGACAAAGGTCTGTATAGTCAAAGCTATGGTTTTCCCAGTACTCAGGTACGGATGTGAGAGCTGGACCATAAAGAAGGCTGAGCACTGAAAAACCAACACTTTCCAAATGTGGTGCTGGAGACTTTTGAGAGTCCCTTGAACAGCAAGGAGGTCAAACCAGTCAATCCTAAAGGAAATCAACCCTGCACATTCACTGGATGGACTGATGCTGAAGCTGAAACTGCAATATTTTGGCCACCTGGCGCAAAGAGCCAAGTCCTTGGAAAAGACCCTGATGCTGGGAAAGACTGAGGGCAGGAAGAGAACGGGGCGACAGAGGATGAGATGGCTAGATGGCATCAACAACTCGGTGGACGTGAGTTTGAACAGGCTCCGGGAGATGGTGAAGGACAGGGAAGCCTGGCATGCTGCAGTCCATGGGGTCACAAAGAGTCAGATACAACTGAGTAGCTGAACAGCAACGCTGGAGGGGAAAAGAGCCCTGCTTCGTAGCATTTGCCTGTATCCATTTTGAAACGACGCCCACGACAGCAGACCTCAAGCTACCAAAGGGCGTCCCTGGGTGCAGAGTGGGGAACTGCTTCCCACAGCTGGCCGCTGCTCCAGTGCCCCCGGGGTCCAGCACGTGGCTGGACCAAGGAGCAGGGCAAAGAGTGGGGTCCTACTGAGTGAGAGGTAGATACGGCAGTGATTTGCTGGATTTTTGGTCACAGAACAACTTCTCAAATGAAACATTTGAAAGCCCCAACATTCCCAACGCATAAAAGCGGTATGAAATCTGCAGAGGTTTATTTTATAAAGTTAAATGATATCTAGCTCCCATTATGGTAGGTGAGCCCCAGGGCAGGGTGGGGACTGGTGATCCTGAGCAGCAGGAGGCGTGAAGAGCAGCCGCTACTCAGAATCAGGAGCCCTGTGGTCCGGGCCGCCTCTGACCTCACTGCCCATGTGCCCGGGGGCCTGTTCCTGTTTCTCTGCGCCTTCCATCTTGTGTGCCCAGGAGGAGCCAGGACGGCCGGCGGCTGGCCTTGGCCCCTCCGCACCCCTGCCTGACCGCTGCCAGCCTTGCCCTGTATTTATAGCCGTGACTTCAGTCTCTCCAGTTCCACCCAAGCCAGTACCCAGGCCACGTATTTTTAAGACCAGCAGGGCAGAAATCGCTGTGACGCACGGGGACTTGGCTGATTTGGTGAGCAGGCTGGGTTTGGCGAGCCCAACGGAACGGGCTCAAGTCCCCCGCAACCTGGGTACCAGGACTCATGGGCAATTCAGAGCTGGAAGGGTCCTTGGAAAAGACCCTGATGCTGGGAAAGACTGAGGGCAGGAAGAGAACGGGGCGACAGAGGATGAGATGGCTAGATGGCATCAACAACTCGGTGGACGTGAGTTTGAACAGGCTCCGGGAGATGGTGAAGGACAGGGAAGCCTGGCATGCTGCAGTCCATGGGGTCACAAAGAGTCAGATACAACTGAGTAGCTGAACAGCAACGCTGGAGGGGAAAAGAGCCCTGCTTCGTAGCATTTGCCTGTATCCATTTTGAAACGACGCCCACGACAGCAGACCTCAAGCTACCAAAGGGCGTCCCTGGGTGCAGAGTGGGGAACTGCTTCCCACAGCTGGCCGCTGCTCCAGTGCCCCGGGCTCCAGCACGTGGCTGGACCAAGGAGCAGGGCAAAGAGTGGGGTCCTACTGAGTGAGAGGTAGATACGGCAGTGATTTGCTGGATTTTTGGTCACAGAACAACTTCTCAAATGAAACATTTGAAAGCCCCAACATTCCCAACGCATAAAAGCGGTATGAAATCTGCAGAGGTTTATTTTATAAAGTTAAATGATATCTAGCTCCCATTATGGTAGGTGAGCCCCAGGGCAGGGTGGGGACTGGTGATCCTGAGCAGCAGGAGGCGTGAAGAGCAGCCGCTACTCAGAATCAGGAGCCCTGTGGTCCGGGCCGCCTCTGACCTCACTGCCCATGTGCCCGGGGGCCTGTTCCTGTTTCTCTGCGCCTTCCATCTTGTGTGCCCAGGAGGAGCCAGGACGGCCGGCGGCTGGCCTTGGCCCCTCCGCACCCCTGCCTGACCGCTGCCAGCCTTGCCCTGTATTTATAGCCGTGACTTCAGTCTCTCCAGTTCCACCGAAGCCAGTTCCCAGGCCACGTATTTTTAAGACCAGCAGGGCAGAAATCGCTGTGACGCACGGGGACTTGGCTGATTTGGTGAGCAGGCTGGGTTTGGCGAGCCCAACGGAACGGGCTCAAGTCCCCCGCAACCTGGGTACCAGGACTCATGGGCAATTCAGAGCTGGAAGGGTGCTTGGAGACACAAAGCCCAGCCCTGTCTCTGTATTGTTGGGGATCACTGAGGCCCAGGAGTGAAGAGACATTTCCAGAGGTACAGAGGGCATGGCAAAACCAGGCCCAGGATGAAGAATTTTTTGCTCTGTGCAAAATGCCACTTCTCGAACCCTGGGGGAATTTCCCTTCCTCAGTGACTATACTAGGTATCTGTCACATCCCACTCAGCTTGTTTTCCTTTTTTTCCTGCTCTGGGACTATGGGAAGCGATTATCCTCCCTCAGCCTCTGTTTTCTCATCTGTTAAGTGGGGATAGTAGTAGGTACCTGCTGTGTAAAGTTACTGTGGGGATAAACAAGATCATACTTGATGTCACAAACCTGGATGGTCCCTGCACATGGTGTTCAGTTATGACGGCTCCTGCTCTCACTATGTGCTCGGCCACCCCTGACAAATGCCACAGGGAGGAGCACAGTGCTGCCTCCTCGCAGGCACCTGTGCACATTAACTTATCACATCCTCACCACCACCGTAGGATGTCGTGATTACTATCCTCAAACTCACAGGATAGCACGTGCTTCACTGTGAGGAGACCCTCTATCCACTTAATGTACCCCAAAGAATTTCCTCAAAGAAATAAAGCTAGCATGTGAAATCGTATTTTTATATACCAGACCCTAAAACCACTGAATCCTAAACAGTGGACAGGTTCTTAGTGGGACATGAAGGTTCTAAAGTGGTAAACAACTGAATAATCAGAATGTTCGCATGAGACATCTCTCAGGGGCCTGCAGGGTTTCTGTTCCTGAGCTTGCCACCTAATGTGGATTTTACAGGGTTGTTTTTATTTATTTATTTTTTTTGGCCACTTCTATTGGTCCTTCATTTATTTCCATCTTTGTTCTTTGGCCTGTGTGGGCCTCCCATCTTAGTGGCCTCTCTCCATGCAGAGCACCGGCTCTGGGCGCACGCGCTCCAGAACTCCAGCTCGGTAGCTTGATACATCGGTCCAGCCGCTCCGCGGCACGTGGGATCTTCCCAGGCCGGGGATGGAACCAGCGCCCCTTGCACTGCAAGGCGGTCTCCTTACCCACTGCACCACCAGGGAAGCCCTTTATGTGGTTTTAATTACATATGAGAAGTCAAGTGAACATCAGGGACTTACCTGGCAGTCTAGTGCAAAAATTAATGAACTTGAAAAAACAGATAGTGAACTTGAAATACATATGCCATATAAAATAGAAGATAGCACCGAAAATGTATGTATGTGTATGCATATATGTATATGATGACGCTATAGACATACATGTGTATATGTGAATATAGATACACACATACAGTTTTGCCACACTGCACAGCACATGGGATCTTAGTTCCCAGACCAGGGATCAAACCCATGCACTCTGCAATGGAAGAGTAGAGTCTTAACGACTGGATTGTCAGAGAGGACCCAGGAGGGCATTGTATCAGCGCTACTGTTTTCTCTGTCCTAGTGATACACACACTCCCCAGCGTCCTCTCCTCCTTAATTACTTTTCCATCACACTTATCACCCTCTGACATACTTTATTTATTTTTTATTCATGCACCCCAGCTAACATGTGAGCCTCATGTGGTCGGGGCTGTTTTCTCTTTCACTCACTGTGTACAGCCAGCACTTAAACTAGTGGACGGAACAGAGCAGCCATTCAGGGACTATGTGTCAAAAGAATGAACCAGGGGTCAGTAGCATGGGGACACGTCTGCCCACTGGAAAAAGCCAGGAGAGGGCAAGTCCAACGAGATTTGGGGACACCTTCAACCTCAGATGCTGCCATCCTCACCAACCACTATGCCCTTTCAGCTGGGGAAGAGGAAGAGAGCTCGTTAAAAGGAAGTGACTCTTGCAGAACACAGAGCAAGAGAATTCCAAATGCTGGGCTTCCTCACCCCCACTAGTTCTGGAGGTTGAGAGGGTTTGGGATTCTTCCTTTGGAGTCGTGGAAGAGATGCCCAGTCCAGACGTGGCTCCTGTCCCCTCCTGAGACAGAAGCGCTAAGGCAGGAGCTGAGATGCCCGAGGACCGCAGCAGCTCTCTTTCGAGTGGCACAGAGAACTCAGCTCTGCACAGTCCAGACACCACCTCCCACCTTCCCCCAAATGCCAGACAGGGCTGGGGCAGGTAGGCGCACCCTGAGCCATCTGGATCCGTCCTGAGTGACCCCTTTGCCAGGGTGACTCCATTTCCGTCCCTAGGCTCTATAGTTAGTGCCTCAGTCACACTCATCATTGCATTTGATAAACAGTCATTGAGTGACTTCTGTGTATCAGGCACTGGGGACAGGCTTCCCTTCCCTGCTTCCATCCTCCCATCCTTCCTTCTCATTCATTCATTGGTTTCGTTATTTCTCAAACTATCGAGGCAGCACATTATGGATATGAGTGGCATTTGGAGCTAGACTATCAGGATATGGCCCCTGACTCAGTCACTCACTAGCTACGTGAGCTTGGCCAGTCATGTAACTCCAACTTCCTTACCTGCAAATTGGGGTAATAATAGCATCTCCCTTCTGGGGCAGCGAGGAGGGTAACATGAGTGAACGCACACTAAGTGTCTGGAATAGCACCTGACGTAGTAAACACTCCATAAACTTGAGCAATCATCCTTGTCCTTGTTGTTACGGTGCCCTGGAAGCTCACTTTATTTATTTTTATTCATGCACCCCAGCTAACATGTGAGCCTCATGTGGTCGGGGCTGTTTTCTCTTTCACTCACTGTGTACAGCCAGCACTTAAACTAGTGGACGGAACAGAGCAGCCATTCAGGGACTATGTGTCAAAAGAATGAACCAGGGGTCAGTAGCATGGGGACACGTCTGCCCACTGGAAAAAGCCAGGAGAGGGCAAGTCCAACGAGATTTGGGGACACCTTCAACCTCAGATGCTGCCATCCTCACCAACCACTATGCCCTTTCAGCTGGGGAAGAGGAAGAGAGCTCGTTAAAAGGAAGTGACTCTTGCAGAACACAGAGCAAGAGAATTCCAAATGCTGGGCTTCCTCACCCCCACTAGTTCTGGAGGTTGAGAGGGTTTGGGATTCTTCCTTTGGAGTCGTGGAAGAGATGCCCAGTCCAGACGTGGCTCCTGTCCCCTCCTGAGACAGAAGCGCTAAGGCAGGAGCTGAGATGCCCGAGGACCGCAGCAGCTCTCTTTCGAGTGGCACAGAGAACTCAGCTCTGCACAGTCCAGACACCACCTCCCACCTTCCCCCAAATGCCAGACAGGGCTGGGGCAGGTAGGCGCACCCTGAGCCATCTGGATCCGTCCTGAGTGACCCCTTTGCCAGGGTGACTCCATTTCCGTCCCTAGGCTCTATAGTTAGTGCCTCAGTCACACTCATCATTGCATTTGATAAACAGTCATTGAGTGACTTCTGTGTATCAGGCACTGGGGACAGGCTTCCCTTCCCTGCTTCCATCCTCCCATCCTTCCTTCTCATTCATTCATTGGTTTCGTTATTACTCAAACTATCGAGGCAGCACATTCTATGGATATGAGTGGCATTTGGAGCTAGACTATCAGGATATGGCCCCTGACTCAGTCACTCACTAGCTACGTGAGCTTGGCCAGTCATGTAACTCCAACTTCCTTACCTGCAAATTGGGGTAATAATAGCATCTCCCTTCTGGGGCAGCGAGGAGGGTAACATGAGTGAACGCACACTAAGTGTCTGGAATAGCACCTGACGTAGTAAACACTCCATAAACTTGAGCAATCATCCTTGTCCTTGTTGTTAGGTGCCTGGCCCCCTGCCACGTGCTGAGGAAGCTCTTCCAAAACGCTCCTCTCCTAGGGATGCCTGCTCGCCAGTTCTTGTTACAGTCTCTGCCTTCCACTGTAGCCTCCAGTTCCACCCTCAAAGCCGGACCCTGCAATGGCTGCCCCAGCCCAATAGGGCTACCCTCTACGCCACCTCGGAAGCCGCCAGGAGAGAGTCCGAGCAACTGACGTGTCACAATTTGACCACCCTCTCTCCCAGCCTCACCTCCCTCAGCCCTGCCACGCACGCCCTAGCCTCTGGCAGTCCAGGCCCCTGTGGCTCTCCAGACTCACCCTCAAATGGCCCTGTCTCCTGGCCTTCACTGGGTCCTGCTGGATGGAGTACCCTCCATTCAGCAGAATGCCAAGCACTTCCTTCCAACGGCCTTCAAATCCAACTGAGACATCATCCTTCGTCCTCAGGACTTCCTCCCCCTCAGCCAGGAAGCCTGAGTCCTGCCTCTGAATCTGCGTTTCCCTTTGTTTGCAACTTCTCTTTATAGAGGTTCCCGAGCAGGTGAGCAGGCATCTGAGAGGTGCGCTTTAGAAGAATGGGCCAGATCCTGTAAGGAAGGAGACAGGGAGAGACCGCCGAAGGGGATCCTTCAGAGAAAGGAGGATTCAATCTGCCTAGAGTCCTTCTCCACTTTCTGCCTACTCTGGTGTCTCACTTACAAAATCAGACCCTGTGATTTCCCCCGCACTGACTCGGTAAGTCAGGGGGAAAGTCAAAACAAGAACCCCATGCCTGACCCTCAATGCATCCACGCGAGCCCGATCCTCCGCCTCCCTTGCTCCCTTTACCTCCTACAGCTGCAGAGCAGGCTGGGGGCCCTGCAGACAATGGAGTAGCAGGGGAGGCCAGACTGTGCTTTACGTTCACCTGGCCTGTGAGCCAAGCCTGCCCAGAGCCCTGTGGGCCAGCCCCCCACAGCCCTGCTCCCTCACCCCTGTCCAGTGAAGGAACGAGCCTGTATTTTCCAACCAATCCCTCAACAACCCTGTGAAGCAGGCCCTGTTTTAATCTGTTTTACAGAAGGGGAAACCAAAGCTCACAAAGAGTTGGGCAGCCAACAGACGGGGGAGGCAGAATCCAAACCCCAGATCTGATTCCAAAGTCAGCACCCTGCCCCCACCACACAGGGAGCCCCAGAAGCAACAACATGAGGCTCCCAAGGCCACGTCCCCTGGGCCACTCACGGTGGAAGCCAGCCACAGGAGGAGCCCCCGGAGACCTCGCAGACCCTCGGGGCTGCACAGGCAGGGGCTGTAGGGGTCGGACGCTCAGCTAGACCACAGTCCTGGGGGCCCTGCTTGGACTCGTGGGAGGTCAGGGGAGGGAAGACAGGAGGCTGACCACTCAGGAGGTGAGCAGGGGTTAAGTGAGGGGCTGGAAACCGGTGACTTGATACCTGGGCTCTAGCACCAGGCCAGTGTCTGGATCTTCTGAACAACCTGGGCGATCGCCTCCCTGTTCTGGGCTCGGCGCCCCCCTTTCTGAGGTGAGGACCATGGGTTTGCTGGATTCTGAAGGCTTTGTGCTGCAGCTGGATAGCCTAGAACCTTGGCTTGTGGCCAGAGCAGGGTGTGGGTTTGGGGAAGCTGCTTTGGAGGACCCCATTCCATTCTGCTGAGATTGGAGCGGGGTCTCTCCTGCCTGCAGGGGAGCCCACACAGACGGCGTGCTGTGTCTGTGGGGTCCCTGGGAACAAGTCTGAGCGCACGGGTAAGAGCACAGGGCCCTGAAGCTCTGCCCCTCACCGCCCGGTGACTCTGGATGCAGAAGTTACCGCTCTGTGCCTCAGTTTCCTTATCTGTAGGCAGCACTCATGTGTCAGCTCAAAGCCTTGGCCAGGCACCAGCAGATGCTCAGGAAGTGGCAGCTGCCCTTACGGGTCCGAGTCCCGCCACCCTGCCCCTGGCCCGGGCTCCTGAGCAGGGTGGGTGTTCCAGGGCTTTGGCCCACACGGTGCCTGCCCGGACCCCCCGGCGGGGTTGGGAGTCTCCCTCCTTGGGAGGGAGACTTGAATTGGAGTGCTCCTGCCAACTCCTCCCTGCCGGCTTGGCAGTGTGAAGACAGCGCCGGCCAAAAATATTTGTGTGGGTGGCGGAAAGTTAACTTTTCCGCCTCTCTTTTCTTTCCTGGAAACCGTGGCCACCATCAAATACAGCAAAACAGAAGCAGGCATAGAGTGAGGCGAGGCCCCGTGGGGCGTCAGAGGGAGCCCTGCCCCCCAACACCTACTGCTGACTCCTGCCATCTGGCTCACTGGTGGGGCAGCAGCGGTGGTGGCGGCCGTGGCCGTGGCCGTGGGGGGATCCACAGGCTTAGAATCGTGGCACCCCGCAATGCCAGGACTGGATGGACCCTCCGGCATCATCTGGCTCAAGCCTGCCACGGTGCTTTTGGGCAAACTGACTCCAGAGGGCAGAAGGCACCTGCCCAGGGTCACACAGCCAGTTAGGTCTCCTCAGAATTCTCCCAGCCCTTCGTGAGATTCTAGATGCTTTGAAACTATAGTGGCAGCAGTTGGTGAATGAGAAGGAATTTGGAGACGAATGAGACCCCGGAGCCCCTCCTCTCTGGGTCCACCGTCACGGTCAAGGTGCCAGAGCCGGGTTCAGAGAGCAGCCTTACTGCCAACTAGCTCTGGGACTTAGGCCAGAAGTCCCTTCACCTCTCTGAGCCTCAATTTCCTCGCCTCTGAAATGGGCTAATAACAGCACCTCCTTCATAGGTTTGTTCTGAGGATTTCTTTCCATAACCAGTATGGAACAGGTGTTTAATATCGTGAGTGCCCATTCTCTCAGCAGAAGGTTGGCTTCTCTGTGCTGACTTCCCTGCCCCTGAGGATGCCTGTTGGCCTTCCCTTGGTTGGCGCTGATTTGCCATGGGGCCTGGGAGCATGCTTATCTTTCCTCTGGTCTACCACACTCTGCTGGCACAGCTCCAGTCGGAAGCCACGGCCTTGACCCAACCTGCTGAGGCTGGGGATGCCCGGCCCCGCCCGTGGGCAGAGGCGTGGCCTCCAGGCCCCACAGCAGCAGAGGTCAGCCCAGGCCCTGAGGTTTCCAGTGTCCATGGTCTTTCACAATTCTCGGGATTCTCACCACCCACGGGGCTGCCCATGGGGGTCGGGGATTCTCCCTTCCCTGTTGTGCAAGAGGGTCATAGCGATTCTGAGAGTGCAGGTCCTCCAGAGTTCACTCAGAGGAATAGGAGATCCGTTACTATCTACAAACTAGATTTCTTCCCAATGCAACTGGTCACCGACCCTGTCGTAAGCTCTACCTGCCTGTCCTGGTGCACCCTGCCTACCTCTGCCCGGGGCCTCCACACACGATTTTCAAATCTCTGTCTCCAAACCGGAACTCTCCCCTGGGCGTCGGGCCTCCGTGTGGAGCTGACCGTGCACCTCTCCCCCGGAAATCCCAAACGGAACTTGTCTCCCTGCTCCCCGGAACACCTGCTCCTTCCCACTTACTCCTGCTCTCTATTAACGACATCACGCTGTCACCAGAGTGAAGAACTGGGCTGCATCCGAGCCTCCTCCTCCTCCTCCACGCCCACTCGCCATCTGCCTCCCAGCCCAGCCAAGTCTTCCGCCCAAGTTTCCCTCCCATCCGTTCCCTCCTTGCGTCCCTAGAGGAAGTCTGCATCCCCTCTCTCCTGAATGATCCTCACTTTTAACATTTCTGAATGATCATACAGTGATTATTATTGGCCTGTCGTCATCCACAGATGACAGATTTCAAGCCTTCATGAGTCAGACTACCATATCTGCTTTATCCCCAGTTGGATCCCCAGGACCTTTTATGGGTTCTAAAATATAAATAGGAGCTCAAATTTGTGTGTGTGTGTAGAATAAAAAGAATAGTTGACATGCATTAAGTTATGTCTGGAAACCGTCTTAAACCCTCACATAGATTTTCTCATGTCATCTTCCTTGCAACACAGAGATGGGAATCTTGCTGTTCCCATCTTACAGATGGGGAAGCTGAGGCTCACAAATGACTTGTTGCCCACCACGCAGGCGGTGAAGGTGGATTCTAGCTCGAAGCCTGGGACATCACTGCGCTGCAGGCCTTGGTGCACAGCCTGCTCGAGAGCTCGGGGCCCTGGCCTGTACCCTCCACACCAGCAATCCTGCGGTTCCTGTGGCACATGGACCTTTGAGGCACAGGAGAGAATTTTTTCTAGGAGGCGCCCAGACAAATATTTTTAAATAACTAGGTATTTATTTAATGCATATTAAGAGGGGAGAATGACTCAGCACAGCATACCTGCGGTTTTTCTGCTATTATTGCTAAGATAAGCCTAAAGAAATAGAAGTAAGTTACTTTTTTGGGAAGATACTAAACAAAGCCTGTCCTGGTCCCCAAGCTCTACCTGCCTGTCCTGGTGCACCCTGCCTACCTCTGCCCGGGGCCTCCACACACGATTTTCAAATCTCTGTCTCCAAACCGGAACTCTCCCCTGGGCGTCGGGCCTCCGTGTGGAGCTGACCGTGCACCTCTCCCCCGGAAATCCCAAACGGAACTTGTCTCCCTGCTCCCCGGAACACCTGCTCCTTCCCACTTACTCCTGCTCTCTATTAACGACATCACGCTGTCACCAGAGTGAAGAACTGGGCTGCATCCGAGCCTCCTCCTCCTCCTCCACGCCCACTCGCCATCTGCCTCCCAGCCCAGCCAAGTCTTCCGCCCAAGTTTCCCTCCCATCCGTTCCCTCCTTGCGTCCCTAGAGGAAGTCTGCATCCCCTCTCTCCTGAATGATCCTCACTTTTAACATTTCTGAATGATCATACAGTGATTATTATTGGCCTGTCGTCATCCACAGATGACAGATTTCAAGCCTTCATGAGTCAGACTACCATATCTGCTTTATCCCCAGTTGGATCCCCAGGACCTTTTATGGGTTCTAAAATATAAATAGGAGCTCAAATTTGTGTGTGTGTGTAGAATAAAAAGAATAGTTGACATGCATTAAGTTATGTCTGGAAACCGTCTTAAACCCTCACATAGATTTTCTCATGTCATCTTCCTTGCAACACAGAGATGGGAATCTTGCTGTTCCCATCTTACAGATGGGGAAGCTGAGGCTCACAAATGACTTGTTGCCCACCACGCAGGCGGTGAAGGTGGATTCTAGCTCGAAGCCTGGGACATCACTGCGCTGCAGGCCTTGGTGCACAGCCTGCTCGAGAGCTCGGGGCCCTGGCCTGTACCCTCCACACCAGCAATCCTGCGGTTCCTGTGGCACATGGACCTTTGAGGCACAGGAGAGAATTTTTTCTAGGAGGCGCCCAGACAAATATTTTTAAATAACTAGGTATTTATTTAATGCATATTAAGAGGGGAGAATGACTCAGCACAGCATACCTGCGGTTTTTCTGCTATTATTGCTAAGATAAGCCTAAAGAAATAGAAGTAAGTTACTTAAAGTTGATTTATGGGAAGATACTAAACAAATAAAGTGTCAGGTGGCATAAGGCTATGGCAAAAATTGGAGATGCCAAATGACTGAAGCTTGGGGCTTTCCTCAGACACGTGAGACTCAGTCAGTTCTCAGGGCCCCCTAAAGTGGTCTCAGAAACTGCCTGGAACACCCAGCAAACCGTCTCATGCTCTGCTTTTCTTCCTCTGCAGGTAAATTGTCTTGAAGGGGACGCCTGACGGACAAGAGACGGATTAAGAAGACGCCTTGGGGGTCTGCCACCCTCCCAGCCCAGGAAGTCTCGCAGCTGGACCCAGTGCCAGCTGTGTGAGCCGGCTGAGGAAGGCGGGGCCGCAGAGAGCCAGAGAAGGCCGGGAGAAGAGTGGAGACCAAGGGTCCCTCAGACACTCTGCCCCCGGCCCCCGCGCGGGCGCCAGCTTCTCTGTGTCCGTGAGGAGAGGCAGCACCATGCTGGGCCCCCACCTCCCACCACCACCCCTGGCACCCAGTGAAGGCAGGTCTCCCCCCTGCGCCTTTGGGATCCCAGACGGCAGCTACAGGTGTCTGGCCTTGGAGGCCGAGGAGAGCAGCGGCGAGGAGGGCCTGCAGGGAGAGGCAGGGCTCATAGACGTGGAGGAGGACGGAGTGGCCAGCCGGGGAGGGGACAAAGCCTGCAGAGCCACCCAAGGGGCACCACAGCTTGCCAGAGCCCTGGGTGCCCGGCCACCCAGCTGCTCCAGAGAGGCACATGTGGGCTCCCAGCGTGACAACAGAGCCAGCCAGGACCAGGACACCGTGAAGGCCCGGCCGGTGACGACAGCCCGTCTCAGCCCCAGCCTGGGGCCCAGGGGTGCCCAGAAACCAGGTAAGCCCATGGTCCTTTCCCCGTGAATCGCCAGTCAGGGAGGACTCCAAGGGTCCGTACCATGGGCACCTCTGACCATATTTTCCCATGGTACTCAAAAGTCCCTGATGGCTCAGATGGTAAAGAATCCTCCTGCAATGCAGGAGACCTGGGTTCAATCCCTGGGTCGGAATGATCCCCTGGCGAAGGGACAGGCTACCCACTCCGGTTTCCTTGCCTGGAGAAGGCCACGGCTCATCCATGGGTCGCAAAGAGTCGAACGCGACTGAGCGACTTCATTTCACACGAGAGTCCCTCCGAGGCCCACGGGCCTGTGCAGAGTGAGAGCCGTGGAGACGCGGGGGAGGCCATGCCACCCGTGTCATTCCAGCTGGACCACAGCTACGTGCACTCTGCTCTGCCAAAGAGGGCCCGTGAGGAGGCAGTGAGAGAAAGCCACCTTATCATGCTGGGTTTAAAAAAGCCCAATGCTCACTCTGGTCTGCCTTTTACTCGTCTGTGGTAACAAATGACCTTGGAGTGGGAACAGCTGATGGGGTGGGACCGCCTCACTGAACGGACCGAGTGCCAGCTACTTGCGGGTGCTGGGGACGCAGCACTGGGCCACACCGGTATGGCTCCTGCCCTCATGGAGCTTTTGAGGTTGAGACTGAGCCTCTGATCTAAATGGACCTCCCAGTTTTACACGTGGGAAACGAAGGCCCAGAGTGAGGACAAGACGGCTTCAACTCAGCCGGCCAGTGAGTGGCTGAGCTGAGCCCACGTCCCTCACCCAGGCCTCAGTGTCCCATCTGTTAGAGGTGACAGAGGCACGCACCTGGGCTGCAGTGAGGACCCAGTGACAGCGTGTAGGGTAGAGCTTGGTGAACATGGTATGAAGGAAGGAAGGAAGGATGATCAATTTCCCACAGTGGCAGGAGACGGCTGAGCAGGGTGGGACCGGGAAACCCACACTGAATCACCTCCACCGCCGGGCCCATGGCAACGCTGAAGTGGGTCCAGATGGGGAGGACGTGAGTTGGGCCATGCTCGCTCAGGCAGGCGCTGCTGCCAGCAGATCCTGGGGCATAGGGCGTGTGGGGGACCCAGGCCTCGGAGGGCTCATGCGTCAGGAAGCTGAAGGAGCACTTCACTTCTGTGCAGGCGCTGCTGACGCCCAGCCTGGCATCTCACCAGCCTCCCGCCCACTCTCTTTTCTGAAATAATTCTCTCGAGGCTCTGATCAACCCCCATGGCCACTATTCCCTGTTCCCTGTTTGCCCAGGCTTAGATTACACCGAGAAGCAGGACAGGACCAAGGAAGGGGACTTCAGTGCATCTGGGGCAGGAAGGAGGAGGGTCCTAGGAGGATCCAGAGCCTTGAACTTGGAGACAGGCCTCCAGGCCCCCTAGAGCTGGGAGCCCCAGGATCTGCTCCCTGCCCTCTCACAGGCCATGTCTGGAGATATGGGTGGTAGTTCTGGACCTGATGCAACTAACCCCCCTAACCCCTGCAAATCCCTTCCCAGTTTCTTCATTTGTGAAAGTAAAATAAAAACAGGAGCCCCATCTACCTCATAGAGCGATTGTCAGGTTGCAGGTAATTTAGATAAGCAGCCAAGGGATGTTGATAACAAGTAAAATGATCATCATCAGCTCCACAACACAGCAGCCATTATTTGTTGAGCCCCATGTGCCAAGTCCACTGTGCTAAGAGCTCTACATAGAGCACTTCATTTAGTCACATGACAGTCCCCATAAGGGACAGACTTCTCCTCTCTCCATTATACAGATGAGAAGACTGGAGCTCCGAGACAGTAAGTGACCCATCCAGACTCATAGCTAGCAAGCTGCCAGGGCACAGGTCAGGCACAGTGTCTGGAATGTGGGTTTGTTCTCGGCTCCTGCTCTGCTCTGGATCTCTGCAGGAGTGCCGGGGAGAGTGGTGTCTGCCCACACCCCGGACGGGAAGGGACCCGATGTGGAGACACAACCATTAGTGTGTCCTGCTGGCATCTCACACGGGGCTGGTCCATTTCATGGCATCTCCTTTTTGTTGATCTTACCCCAGTCTTTCAAGGCAGGCATTATTCTCCCCATTGTACACGTGAAGCAACTGAGGCTCAGAGACTTGAGCCCAAGGTCATAGTCGGCGCCGGAGCTGAGACTGTGCTCTTGTTCTTGCTCACTGTCTGGTTCATCCCTGTCTTTAACATCTAGCCAGATGGCTATCTAGCTCTGTCCTGAACATCTCCAGGGACAGAAGAGGCAGGAGTGGCCTCAAGAGGACGGAGTGGGCAGGGGAGACTTCTCGGAAGTAGAGGCAGAAAGGAAGTGAGAGAGCAGAAACCCAGGTGGTCTTGGGTCAGGGCCTACACTGGCCTTTCTGCTCCCTTGGGAAAGGCGGTGGCCAGAGTCCCTTCTCTCTGCCTGGAGACCTGGAAGGAAGAGGCCTGTGGAGCTGCCAGGTTATTAGTGGATTAGGGTTTCCTTTTAAAGTTGCCTCCCTTTACTGCCAGAGGATTATAAGCACCTTCAGTCAATGACATCCATCTTCCACAATTATACCTGCCTCTCTTGAATGCTCCCTGGCAGTTTTAAATATGGATCATGACATCTTCTACCTAGGTGGGCCATTTCTCTAAGGCCTGAGTGCCCGCTGAACATAGCATTCTGCAGGGCAGGATGCAGGGTCAGGGGACACAAAGAGATGAGGCAGGCAGCAGCCTGAAGCTCGACTTTCCTGTCATCAGCAGCGCCAACTCCACAGCGAAGTAAAAACAGGAGCCCCATCTACCTCATAGAGCGATTGTCAGGTTGCAGGTAATTTAGATAAGCAGCCAAGGGATGTTGATAACAAGTAAAATGATCATCATCAGCTCCACAACACAGCAGCCATTATTTGTTGAGCCCCATGTGCCAAGTCCACTGTGCTAAGAGCTCTACATAGAGCACTTCATTTAGTCACATGACAGTCCCCATAAGGGACAGACTTCTCTCTCTCCATTATACAGATGAGAAGACTGGAGCTCCGAGACAGTAAGTGACCCATCCAGACTCATAGCTAGCAAGCTGCCAGGGCACAGGTCAGGCACAGTGTCTGGAATGTGGGTTTGTTCTCGGCTCCTGCTCTGCTCTGGATCTCTGCAGGAGTGCCGGGGAGAGTGGTGTCTGCCCACACCCCGGACGGGAAGGGACCCGATGTGGAGACACAACCATTAGTGTGTCCTGCTGGCATCTCACACGGGGCTGGTCCATTTCATGGCATCTCCTTTTTGTTGATCTTACCCCAGTCTTTCAAGGCAGGCATTATTCTCCCCATTGTACACGTGAAGCAACTGAGGCTCAGAGACTTGAGCCCAAGGTCATAGTCGGCGCCGGAGCTGAGACTGTGCTCTTGTTCTTGCTCACTGTCTGGTTCATCCCTGTCTTTAACATCTAGCCAGATGGCTATCTAGCTCTGTCCTGAACATCTCCAGGGACAGAAGAGGCAGGAGTGGCCTCAAGAGGACGGAGTGGGCAGGGGAGACTTCTCGGAAGTAGAGGCAGAAAGGAAGTGAGAGAGCAGAAACCCAGGTGGTCTTGGGTCAGGGCCTACACTGGCCTTTCTGCTCCCTTGGGAAAGGCGGTGGCCAGAGTCCCTTCTCTCTGCCTGGAGACCTGGAAGGAAGAGGCCTGTGGAGCTGCCAGGTTATTAGTGGATTAGGGTTTCCTTTTAAAGTTGCCTCCCTTTACTGCCAGAGGATTATAAGCACCTTCAGTCAATGACATCCATCTTCCACAATTATACCTGCCTCTCTTGAATGCTCCCTGGCAGTTTTAAATATGGATCATGACATCTTCTACCTAGGTGGGCCATTTCTCTAAGGCCTGAGTGCCCGCTGAACATAGCATTCTGCAGGGCAGGATGCAGGGTCAGGGGACACAAAGAGATGAGGCAGGCAGCAGCCTGAAGCTCGACTTTCCTGTCATCAGCAGCGCCAACTCCACAGCAGAGAAGTGGGAAGGAAAGTTACCTCGAGCGCCTCACCAGCGCTAGTTAGTCCACAGTTCACCAGGAGAGCCCTGCTGTCCTTTCCACAGTCTCAGCTGCTTGTAACTGGCAGGGCTGACCGAGATTATTCTAGAGAGACTCTTGCGGAGATTCTGAAGTCCAGAGACGGCAAGCGACTTGCCCAAGGTCACACAGTAAGTCGGTGGCAAAGCTAGAGCTGGGGTTTCGGCCTCCGGGTTCAGCCGCCAGGCCCTGTGCTGAATGCTCTGCATGGGCTATTTCATCTCCACCTCTAAACAGCCCACGAAGTGCAGGCTTTCCTTACCTCGGTGGCACAGATGAGGAAACTAAGGTATAGCGAGTTTAAGTGACAGGTCAACCTCTCAGGCTGGTGGGTGGAGGGACTGACGTTTGAACCCTGGGAGGTCTGGCCCAGGCTTTCAACCACACTCCTGCTGCCTCGTCTCCATGGAGACGAGGCAGCAGCTGTGGAAGGTTGAGCTGTGAGGGATGGTGGGGAGTCCTGCCAAGCCATATCCTCTCCTCCCAGGGGGACCTGGGATCCACTGCCAAGCCAAGCCCTCCTCTTCCCAGGGCTCTGGGAGACCCCCCTTCCCTCCGCTCCAGGCCATTGTTTGGGGGGGCCTGGGGGCAATCCAGAGGATTTGGAGACCTTTCCAACTCTAGTGAACACAGGCTCCGAACCTTTGGGGTGGAGATGGGGGTGTGGATCTGGGCTGTCAGGGAAGCCCTGCCCCCAGTCACATCTATCCTGTCGAGGCAGAGGCCTTGGTGTCCATGATGAGCCCTGGCAGGAGTCACTGGGCCAAAGACAAGGTCCCGTCCTCCCCGCCCACTCCCCTCCCTCCCCCACCACAGCGAGCATAACGGGGGTGACGGTGTGGAGGCAGGGCTCACAGGTTCACATATACCTCACACAGGGACCCACACGTACACGCTCACACCCCCTGCAAACACGTGTACGAGCAAACGAGGTCTACATGCCATGCTCTTATGCAAACACTCACGTGCATGTACGCACATCTGCACACATGTGCATACCCACGTGCTCTCAAGACAGCAGACCGCGACGTGCAGGGCAGGCACTGGCACGGCCCCTCCCACAGACAGCCCTCAGCCACGCAGGCTAACTCCCCCGTGTGGACACGTGCGTCCGCTGTGTACAGAGCAGTGCCCTCTGGAAACACAGAAGCCCCCAAGCTCCCTGCCTTGGAAACGGGTTCCAAGCGTGTTCCTGTCTCCATTCTCTCCTGCTCACACACCTCCACCGTGCCGTCTCTCCTGCAGGCACACACTTGCCTCCCGCGGCACAGTCCCTCTGCACACCCACGGCCGCACGCCCACCGACAGACTGCACCTCTTTCTGTCCTCCTTCCTCTCGGTCTTGTTCACTTTCATACCCACCCACGCGGTAATCCTAGCCTCCTTCCTCTGTCCCTCCCTCTCTCCCTCCCACACTGCTTTTGTTTCCTGGTTTCTCACAGGGCGGGGCTGTAGCTCCTGCATTCACAAAACAGGCACTATCCTGCCTGATGCCAGTCCTTAGGACCCCCTCGGGCCACTTCCCCCCACCGTGTCACCTGGGGTGGCCCTGGAGCAGAGGAATTCGCTGAGGCCACGAAGGCAAGCAGAGGGTCAGGAGCAGCCGGGAAGACTTGTCCCTTCTGTCACCTGACCCCACGCTCTCTAAGCCCACCCACTGGGAACTGAGGGCATCTCAAAACCAGGCCACTGGAAGTTCTGCATTTCAGAGAACCTCAGGTGGGTGGGCTTACGTCAGCACATTTCCAACTTCCTCTAGCAGAAATCTCAACACAGGACTCTGACAGAAAAGGCACGAAAGTGGAACCACCTCTGTGAAAGGGGTGGGGTGCTTGGAACCCAAGGAAACTTTGGTGAAAACCCAGGACAGCGTTTTTCCAAGTATGGTTTTGTTTCAGAATTGTTGGGGGAATGAAGACTGTTTATTATTGTTCCAAGTCCACTGCCAGCCCTTCCACCACAGGAAGGGGCCCTGATAGAGGAGACCATTTGCAGCATCCCCACTTGATTCTGATGCACGATGACCCCTGCCCTGGGCTCTGAGCATCACTGCCCCTGTTGCTGCTGGCCCACCTGTTAAGTCACGGGATGGCCCAGACTGCCTGGGAGGTAACAGCCTTCCTCAGTCTCCACCTGCCTAAGTCCTGACAGTTACACCAGTCACTGGGGCAGAGAAGAGAAGATGGGCCTGCAAGGGAGCGCATCTGGGTCTGAAAGGAAGCAGGCTGGGGAGATGGGAGGTGGCGTCAATTGTGGCGAACAGTCACAAAGACAGATTTCAAATGGGGTTCGTGGGAAGGATAGAGGAAAGGGGGTGGGGGTGAAATAGATGGGAGAGACAGGCAGAAACAGAGTGAAGCAGCAGAAGGATTTAGGGACCCACCAAGAGATATAAAAACTGAAGAGGAACCAGACAGACAATCAAGCCGCAGAGAGCGAGGACAGGGACAGGAAAGAGGGAGAGCGAGGGGACCCTCGAGGAGAAAGGAGGCCGAGCCCGTGGGGGAGGGAATCGCACCTCCGAGGGCTGGGCGGGGCGGGCGGGGCGGCGCTAGGGCCCCGGGGAGCGGCGGCTGGAGCCCGGCTCGCCAGCCCGCCCCGCGCTCTGGGCTCCGGGTCCGCGAGCAGCCCGCTAGGCGGTGGAGGGGGCCGTGGCGGAGGCTCGGAGGGGGCGCCCAGCGTGGGGCGGGAGCGGCGGGGGTCTCGCTCCGAGCGCGGAGCACTGATGGACGAGACCAGGTGCGCGGAGGTGGCGGCGCTGGTGAGATCCGGGACCCCGGCGCGGAGGCTGGAGGTGAGTGAGGGGCGCGGGCCAGGCTGGGCTGCTGGCACCGAGCGAGCCTCGCCCCCTCCGACCTGTGCCGGTCCAGGTGCCTGCCTAGGTGGAGGTGGCCATCTGGGCTCCAGTCCCCCCACACAGTGTGACCCTGGCCAAGTGGCTGCTGCACGCTGGGTCTCAGTTTCCCCACCTGTACAGTGGGGCGGCGGAGGAGGGGGGCTGGGGAAATCTCGAACCCCTCCAGAAGCTCAGCGGCGAGGGGACGCCCCTGACACCCAGGGCAGCTACTCCCCTGGGCTCCGTGGGCGCTCCAGCCCTCGAGCCCCAACCTGCCAGCAGATCACGGCTGGGACAGCCCCTGGCTCACAGGTGGGCGACAGCCGGAGGTGTGCGCACCCCGAGCCGTCCTGGGGAAGGGGAACGGCTGGACGCGGAAAGCGGCGGGTTGGGCTCTGCGCCGCTGGGCTGACCAACATGGGCGCTTGTAGGGCAGCGGGAACGGCGTGTGCTGGGCCCGCGCCCCCCCTCTTCCCGCGGGCGGGGCGCCGGGTCTGGCGGCGCGGGCGAGGCACGCAGTACCTGGAACCCGCAAACCGCGCGGAGCACCGGCGCAAGCCCTGGGAAAACGGGGTCTGAGTGCCAATGAGGGAGGGCGAAAATGTCCTAGGGTCTCTACATCATGGGGTGAAATAGATGGGAGAGACAGGCAGAAACAGAGTGAAGCAGCAGAAGGATTTAGGGACCCACCAAGAGATATAAAAACTGAAGAGGAACCAGACAGACAATCAAGCCGCAGAGAGCGAGGACAGGGACAGGAAAGAGGGAGAGCGAGGGGACCCTCGAGGAGAAAGGAGGCCGAGCCCGTGGGGGAGGGAATCGCACCTCCGAGGGCTGGGCGGGGCGGGCGGGGCGGCGCTGGGGCCCCCGGGGGAGCGGCGGCTGGAGCCCGGCTCGCCAGCCCGCCCCGCGCTCTGGGCTCCGGGTCCGCGAGCAGCCCGCTAGGCGGTGGAGGGGGCCGTGGCGGAGGCTCGGAGGGGGCGCCCAGCGTGGGGCGGGAGCGGCGGGGGTCTCGCTCCGAGCGCGGAGCACTGATGGACGAGACCAGGTGCGCGGAGGTGGCGGCGCTGGTGAGATCCGGGACCCCGGCGCGGAGGCTGGAGGTGAGTGAGGGGCGCGGGCCAGGCTGGGCTGCTGGCACCGAGCGAGCCTCGCCCCCTCCGACCTGTGCCGGTCCAGGTGCCTGCCTAGGTGGAGGTGGCCATCTGGGCTCCAGTCCCCCCACACAGTGTGACCCTGGCCAAGTGGCTGCTGCACGCTGGGTCTCAGTTTCCCCACCTGTACAGTGGGGCGGCGGAGGAGGGGGGCTGGGGAAATCTCGAACCCCTCCAGAAGCTCAGCGGCGAGGGGACGCCCCGACACCCAGGGCAGCTACTCCCCTGGGCTCCGTGGGCGCTCCAGCCCTCGAGCCCCAACCTGCCAGCAGATCACGGCTGGGACAGCCCCTGGCTCACAGGTGGGCGACAGCCGGAGGTGTGCGCACCCCGAGCCGTCCTGGGGAAGGGGAACGGCTGGACGCGGAAAGCGGCGGGTTGGGCTCTGCGCCGCTGGGCTGACCAACATGGGCGCTTGTAGGGCAGCGGGAACGGCGTGTGCTGGGCCCGCGCCCCCCCTCTTCCCGCGGGCGGGGCGCCCGGGTCTGGCGGCGCGGGCGAGGCACGCAGTACCTGGAACCCGCAAACCGCGCGGGGAGCACCGGCGCAAGCCCCGCTTGGGAAAATCGGGGCCTATCGTGAGTGCCAATGAGGGGAGGGGCGAAAATGTCCTAGGGTCTCTACATCACATTCTCACCATTTGCCCCATAGGCCAAGGTGATCGCCAAGGCCAGGGAGGTGAAGGGCGGGGCTCATATCTAACCACTACACCAGGGCCTCGGGGGGCTCCCTCCAGAGCCCAGACAGGACCTTTTTGAGAACTTGAGAGAAAAGGTCTCCCTCCCCGCCCCCATTCCAAGTTATAAGCTAATTCTGGACAGGACCTCCTGCGTTCTACCTTTGGGTTGCTCACAGAGGACAAGAGCCAGTGGAGAAGCAGCCGGCTGCCTGGTCCCCACCCTGCCCCCAGTGTCAGGTGGCACGGGAATAAACGGTCTTGCTCTGTGATCTTGGGGCAAGGCCCCTGCTCTCCCTGGCTCCCAGTGGGTGGCCCGTGAGGGGCCAACTTGCACTGGGGACAGCAGCACTGGCTTTGGGGGCAGTCAGAGGTTAACGCCACTCCTGCATGTGACAAGGATTAGGAGGAGAGGATGCTGGCCTGGGGACTAGGGTAGGCTGGGTACAGGACTGGAAGCCCTGCTGGTGCCAACCTGCCTGTCACCAGCCCCAGGCCCGGCCCCCGGCCTGTGTCAGGGGACAGCCCTACAAACAGGCTGAGGACTCTTCCTCCCCGATTACACTACGTGTTGGGCTTCTCAGGCAGTGGAACGGCACCTCCGAGGGAGAGAAGACTGTTTGCCTGGGGTGGAGACCCAGCCGCTGTCCCGCTGCAGGGTCTCGGGCTGGTTCCTCCTCCCGCCTCCCCTCTGTCCAGCGAGAGGAATGGACTAGGAGCAGGCTAGTCTGACATTCAGAGAACTTCCCCAAAGCGGATGGTTGGCTGCTAGGCCACCGTGGCGGCCATCGCCACTCTGCAGGCTGGCCCCCGCCTTACAGGCCTTGGGACTGTCCAACGCCCCTGCCTCTCAGACTAGCACCTAAATTAAACTGTGGTTGGAATCAGCATTTACTTGGTTAAAATAAGCCCTCTTAAGGCTTTTCCTTGCAGTCTGTTAGTTTTCCCCTAAGGTGAAAAATACCACACACACACACACACACACACACACAAAACCCCAATAAAGAAAAACCCCTGTGGCATTCTGAGCCTATTTCCCAACAGATCCCTAGCCTCTTCAGTCAGCATTTTATCTAATCTCCCCATTTTAGAGCCGGGAGGCTGAGACCAGGGAGGGGAAGAGACTAGCTCGGTGGGCTGGTCTGTGAGGAGGAGGCAGCAGAGGCCCCTCTCCCCGGGGGCAGAGCAGCTCCTTGATGGGCAGGAGGGCTGGTGTGGCAGAGAGCGTCCGGGGAGATGGGAGAAGCTCAGGAGGAGCCTCCTCAGTGTCTCCCCTCCAGCCCTGGTCGCGCCCCATCTCCCTGGGTGACAGGAGCCCCCTGGCCCACCGCATGGTCCTGGGCGCTGGGTTGGGCTGGGGTCAGCCCACTTTCTCCACCTGCTGGGGCCACCATCCCACCAGGCTGAACACACCGCCGGCCTAGGGGCCTGGCCTGGGAGGCACCTTCTCCTTCAGGGCAGCTCCCAGGCTTCCAGACATGAGCTCATCGGAGCTGCTGATGCCAGGAAGGGAGGGACTGAGGGGGAAGCAAGCCGCTGCCCTGCTGGGGGCATGGAAGGCCCCTGGGGCAGTGGAGAGGCACAGTGTCCATGCCTGGCAAGCTCTGGCCCCGGGTAGTGTGAAGGCAGGGCCAGGACAGGGCAGCAGAGGCTCCGCTGGGGGTGGGGATGGGACAGGCTAAGTGCCCTGGGTCGCGGTGCAGAGGCTGACCTCTGCCACTTGCCTGCCACTTGACCGTGGGTGAATCCCTTGCGCAGATGGGACCTCAGGGTCCCTGTCTAACCATGGGGTGTGTGGGTCCTTCGGTGCTGGGGTTACAAAAGTGAACAAGATAGACAGGTCCCTACCCTCAAGATTATATTTTAATTGGAGAGATAGACAAGAAAAAGGATAGCAGAGAAATCAGCAAGATAGTTTCAGACTGATAAAAAGTGGCATGGAAAATAACAGAAAGCCAGGTTGCTAAGGTGAAGAGCCCTCAGAGGGCCCCTTCTTGCTGGAGGGTGGGGAAGGCCTCTCCCTGCAGAGGAGAGGACACCTGAGTGCTGTTTGAAGGTGTGGTCGTGGCTGGCTTTGTGGAGTTGGCTCGTCTGGAACTTGGGCCCAGAAGAACGGGAGGGTTTGGTTGGGAGGAAAGGTGTTTCAGAGGATGGTAAAGGCTCTGCGCTAAGGAGGAGCTGGGCGGGGGGCGCTGGCTGTGGGTTATGAAAATGCCGTCGTCCCTCCACACCGTGGCTGTCGACCCAGAGGAGCCCAGGCCTGTGATCTGGTCACGAGGTGGCTGGGCTCTGCTGTGTTAGGGGTGTGGGTATGTGCGTTTGCGTGTTCAGAGTCCTTTGTGAACTGTCCCTGGAGGCTGTGGCTCAGTGGCTGGCTACCCAGTGTGGCCAGAGGAGCCAGTGTGGGGACAGCCTCCAGCCCCTGTAATTCCAGAGGCTCACCAAATCCCTCTCTCTCCGGAATGAAATCTTCACCAACTGGCCACTACCTAAAATTCCACCATCCTAGCTTCATCTTTTCCACTCAGTGAGGCAGTATAGCGCAGTGCTGCGGTCACCCGACCCTGCCCCGCCCTGCCTCCCAGGGCTGCTGCAGGTGACGCGAAATTCCATACACTCGTGTGCTAGGCACCTCCTGCACACCTAATACCGACTCTGGGCCCGGACCCCTGTACTCTTTCCCCAGCTCGCAGGGAGATCTTGAGAGGTTACACAACCTCTCTCAGTTTGTGTGTCTATAAAACAGAAACAATAACAGAGCCTATCTTGTACTATTGTTCTGAAAAGTAAATGCAAAGATAAAAATAACTATTACTTCTTAAGGAGGCTTATCAGGCTAAGTGCCCTGGTCGGTGCAGAGGCTGGCCACTTGCCTGCCACTTGACCGTGGGTGAATCCCTTGCGCAGATGGGACCTCAGGGTCCCTGTCTAACCATGGGGTGTGTGGGTCCTTCGGTGCTGGGGTTACAAAAGTGAACAAGATAGACAGGTCCCTACCCTCAAGATTATATTTTAATTGGAGAGATAGACAAGAAAAAGGATAGCAGAGAAATCAGCAAGATAGTTTCAGACTGATAAAAAGTGGCATGGAAAATAACAGAAAGCCAGGTTGCTAAGGTGAAGAGCCCTCAGAGGGCCCCTTCTTGCTGGAGGGTGGGGAAGGCCTCTCCTGCAGAGGAGAGGACACCTGAGTGCTGTTTGAAGGTGTGGTCGTGGCTGGCTTTGTGGAGTTGGCTCGTCTGGAACTTGGGCCCAGAAGAACGGGAGGGTTTGGTTGGGAGGAAAGGTGTTTCAGAGGATGGTAAAGGCTCTGCGCTAAGGAGGAGCTGGGCGGGGGGCGCTGGCTGTGGGTTATGAAAATGCCGTCGTCCCTCCACACCGTGGCTGTCGACCCAGAGGAGCCCAGGCCTGTGATCTGGTCACGAGGTGGCTGGGCTCTGCTGTGTTAGGGGTGTGGGTATGTGCGTTTGCGTGTTCAGAGTCCTTTGTGAACTGTCCCTGGAGGCTGTGGCTCAGTGGCTGGCTACCCAGTGTGGCCAGAGGAGCCAGTGTGGGGACAGCCTCCAGCCCCTGTAATTCCAGAGGCTCACCAAATCCCTCTCTCTCCGGAATGAAATCTTCACCAACTGGCCACTACCTAAAATTCCACCATCCTAGCTTCATCTTTTCCACTCAGTGAGGCAGTATAGCGCAGTGCTGCGGTCACCCGACCCTGCCCCGCCCTGCCTCCCAGGGCTGCTGCAGGTGACGCGAAATTCCATACACTCGTGTGCTAGGCACCTCCTGCACACCTAATACCGACTCTGGGCCCGGACCCCTGTACTCTTTCCCCAGCTCGCAGGGAGATCTTGAGAGGTTACACAACCTCTCTCAGTTTGTGTGTCTATAAAACAGAAACAATAACAGAGCCTATCTTGTACTATTGTTCTGAAAAGTAAATGCAAAGATAAAAATAACTATTACTTCTTAAGGAGGCTTATCATGTTTTGATCTCTGTTAAAATAGGAAGCCCCGGAGACAGAGACGGACACTTGCTCAAGACTCGTATCTTGGTGTACGTTACTTTTTGGTGCTTAGCCAGGAACAGGTTTTCACAGTGGGAGGATGGGCGCAGTACCCTGGGAGAGGCCTGGATCGAGCTTCAGGACTGGATACTTGAACCCCCAGCGTGAGCTCGCAGGCTGGTGGCCTTGGACAAACCATTTGCTCCGTCAGGGGCTCAGGCCTCGGTTCTGAGCTACTGTGAAATGGACTAGGGAGGACGTAAGGGGGTTGTGAGTAGAAAAGAGCTGCACAGACGTGAAAACCACTGGGCTGGCAGGAGGGGTGGCCACCAGGGTGGGGCAGGCGGGGGCAGGCTGGATGCGCCCCAGAGACAGGAGAGTGGGCTGACATGAAAGTTTTGCATGTCATCCTCTGGAAAAAAATCTCTTGGAGACTAAAGTGTTTGACAGATAAAAGCCAAAGTCCTTAAAAACAGTTACCTTTTATGGTTACTCTTACCCTGTTCCAGGGTGTTCTCTGTTGTTTACATGTCAGCAACCCTATGATGTAAGTACTATTATTATCAACATTGTACAGATGGAACCAGAGGCACAGAGAGGTTAAGTGAGCCTCCCAAGGTCACACTGCTGGTAACTGGCCAGGTTTAAACCTAGGCCTTCTGGCCCCAAAGCCTGTGTGCTTAACTCCTGCACAACGTGCTCTCTCCTGCCTTACTGAGATCCAGAGGTTTAGAGGCCAAGCCTATGCTCAAGAACACACCTCATTCCCCTTCGATCCTCAGCATCTGTGCCCTCAGGTGCTGGAAGGAGGAGACTGCCTGGGTCTGGGGTTCTGAGGTTGATCCTTAGCCAGCTCAGCCTCTTACTGTCCTCTCCCCTCCTCCCCGGGGAGTAGGTTAGACAAGATCAAGTGTGCACTGGGAGCGTTGTGGGCACAGGAGGCTGTGCCAGGGCCTGACGCGTGGGCGTCATTAGTGTCATGAAACCTGAGTGAATCCCAAGTGCCGGAGCTGTAATAAACTCCATGGAATCTGGCACAATCCTCATCGCTGTACAGACAGGGGAAACTGAGGTCAGAGAGGCCAAGGGCAGGCCCGAGCTCACACAGGCTCCCTGGTCTCCGGCCCAGCTTCTGGGCTGCTCGGGACTCGTGGGCTTCATGAGGATGCGGGACTTCAGGACCCTCCTACCAATGGCCAAAGTGGCCCGTGGTCTCAGTCAGGACATGATTCCCGATGTGGCATCCTTTAGGAGGGCACATGAAGTTGGGGGTTGAGAAGGTGTTGATTAAAAATAGACTGTCACGCCTGGGGAACAGGCCTGCCACCGCCCAGCTCATGCCAGTTGGCTCCCTGTGCCCAGCTGCCAGGCCCACTCAGGGCTCCACGGAGAAAGAGCTGAAAGGAAACCGGGTGCGGGGGGCCACCAGGGTGGGGCAGGCGGGGGCAGGCTGGATGCGCCCCAGAGACAGGAGAGTGGGCTGACATGAAAGTTTTGCATGTCATCCTCTGGAAAAAAATCTCTTGGAGACTAAAGTGTTTGACAGATAAAAGCCAAAGTCCTTAAAAACAGTTACCTTTTATGGTTACTCTTACCCTGTTCCAGGGTGTTCTCTGTTGTTTACATGTCAGCAACCCTATGATGTAAGTACTATTATTATCAACATTGTACAGATGGAACCAGAGGCACAGAGAGGTTAAGTGAGCCTCCCAAGGTCACACTGCTGGTAACTGGCCAGGTTTAAACCTAGGCCTTCTGGCCCCAAAGCCTGTGTGCTTAACTCCTGCACAACGTGCTCTCTCCTGCCTTACTGAGATCCAGAGGTTTAGAGGGGCCAAGCCTATGCTCAAGAACACACCTCATTCCCCTTCGATCCTCAGCATCTGTGCCCTCAGGTGCTGGAAGGAGGAGACTGCCTGGGTCTGGGGTTCTGAGGTTGATCCTTAGCCAGCTCAGCCTCTTACTGTCCTCTCCCCTCCTCCCCGGGGAGTAGGTTAGACAAGATCAAGTGTGCACTGGGAGCGTTGTGGGCACAGGAGGCTGTGCCAGGGCCTGACGCGTGGGCGTCATTAGTGTCATGAAACCTGAGTGAATCCCAAGTGCCGGAGCTGTAATAAACTCCATGGAATCTGGCACAATCCTCATCGCTGTACAGACAGGGGAAACTGAGGTCAGAGAGGCCAAGGGCAGGCCCGAGCTCACACAGGCTCCCTGGTCTCCGGCCCAGCTTCTGGGCTGCTCGGGACTCGTGGGCTTCATGAGGATGCGGGACTTCAGGACCCTCCTACCAATGGCCAAAGTGGCCCGTGGTCTCAGTCAGGACATGATTCCCGATGTGGCATCCTTTAGGAGGGCACATGAAGTTGGGGGTTGAGAAGGTGTTGATTAAAAAATAGACTGTCACGCGCCTGGGGAACAGGCCTGCCACCGCCCAGCTCATGCCAGTTGGCTCCCTGTGCCCAGCTGCCAGGCCCACTCAGGGCTCCACGGAGGGCCCGCCCACCCCAGTGCTGGCTGCGGGCCTGAGTCTGGATGCTCCCAGTCACCTCACCTCTTCTCCTCCATCCCTGCCCCACCTCCAGGTGGCTGGTGTCCTCACTGAGCCTGCGTGTGAGCCTGTGGGCTTTAAGCTCGGCCGGGGGGTCTGGTGTCCCAGCACACTGACCGTGTGGCCTTGAAGGCAGCCCTTTGCCTCTCTGGCCTCAAACACGGAGTCGTCACTGAGCGCTCCCCGCTAAAGCTCTTTCCTGTTATCAGGACCTTTCCCAGATTCCACTGCTCATTTAGACCCGACTATCAGCTCTCTCCGTTCAGAGAGAAGTGCCCTGTGAAGGCCATGCGGCTGGAGTGCAGCAGGGCACGGGGCTAGGCCCACGTCATGTGCCAAGTCCTTGTCCCTTACAGTTTCCCCAGTGTGAGCGAGGTCACTGGGAACCACGGAGGTAGGTGTGAGCAGGATTTTTATTCATGTATTCCCTCATTCAGTCAGCCAATGTTTATTCAGCCCAGCCATGGTCTAAGCCACAGGAAAAGGTCAGTTTTCATCTCTATCCCAAAGAAAAGCAATGCCAAAGAATGTTCAAACTACTGCACTATTGCACTCATTTTACATGCCAGCAAGGTCATGCTCAAAATCCTCCAAGCTAGGCTTCAACACTGTGTGAACCAAGAACTTCCAGATGTACAAGCTAGATTCACAAAAGGCAGAGGAACCAGAGATCAAACTGCCAACATGCATTGGATCATAGGAAAAAACAGGGAAATCCAGTAAAACATCTACTTTTGCATCATTGACTGCACTAAAACCTTTGACTGTGTGGATCACAACAAATTGGAAAATTCTGAAAGAGATGGGAATATCAGCCACCTTACCTGCCTCCTGAGAAAACTGTATACAGGTCAAGAACTAACAGAACAATGGACTGGTTAAAGACCCGGACAGGGGTACCTCAAGGCTGTACACTGTCACCCTGCTTATTTCACTTGTATGCAGAGTACACCATGTGAAATGCTAGGCTGGATGAATCACAAGCTGGAATCAAGACTGCCAGGAGAAATATCAACCACCTCAAATATACAGATGACACCACCCTAATGGCAGAAAGAGAGGAGGAACTAAAGAGCCTTTGATGAAGGTGAAAGCAGAGAGTGAAAAAACTGGCTTAAAATTCAACATTCAAAAAACTAAGATCATGGCATCTGGTCCCATCACTTCATGGCAAATAAATGGGGACAAAGTGGAAGCAGTGACAGATTTTATTTTCTTAGGCTCCAAAATCACTGTCAAAATCAAAAACCTCGACAGCATATTCAAAAGCAGAGACATCATTTTGCCAACAAAAGGCCATAGTCAAAGCCATGATATTCCCAGTAGTCATGTATGGATGTGAGAGGTGGACCATAAAGAAGGCTGAGCAATGAAGGATTGATGCCTTTCAACTGTGGTGTTGGAGAAGGCTCTTGAGAGTCCCTTGGACTGCCAGGAGATCATACTAGTCAATCCTGAATGAAGTAAACCCTGAATATTCATTGGAAAGACTGATGCTTAAGCTGAAGTTCCAATACTTTGGCCACCTGACATGAAGAGACGACTCACTGGGAAAAGTACCCTGATGTTAGAATAAATAGAAGGCAAAAGAAGATGATGACAGAGGACAAGATGGTTGGATGGCATCACTGAGTCGATGGACATGAGTTTGAGCAAGCTCCAGCAGATGGTGAGGGACAGGGAAGCCTGGCGTGCTGCAGTCCATGGGGTTGCGAAGAGTCAGGCACGACTGGGTGACTCAACTAAAAGTCACTGTGAACAACAACTGAAGACATGAAATTAAAAGACGCTTGTGGGCTTCCCTGGTAGCTCAGTGGTGAAAAGCTTACCTGCCAATGCAGGAGACACGGATTCGATCCTTTATCTGGGAAGATCCCACATGCTGCACCAATTAAGCCCATGAGTCACCACTACGAGCCTGTGCTCTGCAGCCTCAGAGCCACAACGATGGAGCCCACGTGCCCACTACTGAAGCCCGCGTGCCCTACAGCCAGAGTTCCCGGACAGGGGTACCTCAAGGCTGTACACTGTCACCCTGCTTATTTCACTTGTATGCAGAGTACACCATGTGAAATGCTAGGCTGGATGAATCACAAGCTGGAATCAAGACTGCCAGGAGAAATATCAACCACCTCAAATATACAGATGACACCACCCTAATGGCAGAAAGAGAGGAGGAACTAAAGAGCCTTTGATGAAGGTGAAAGCAGAGAGTGAAAAAACTGGCTTAAAATTCAACATTCAAAAAACTAAGATCATGGCATCTGGTCCCATCACTTCATGGCAAATAAATGGGGACAAAGTGGAAGCAGTGACAGATTTTATTTTCTTAGGCTCCAAAATCACTGTCAAAATCAAAAACCTCGACAGCATATTCAAAAGCAGAGACATCATTTTGCCAACAAAAGGCCATAGTCAAAGCCATGATATTCCCAGTAGTCATGTATGGATGTGAGAGGTGGACCATAAAGAAGGCTGAGCAATGAAGGATTGATGCCTTTCAACTGTGGTGTTGGAGAAGGCTCTTGAGAGTCCCTTGGACTGCCAGGAGATCATACTAGTCAATCCTGAATGAAGTAAACCCTGAATATTCATTGGAAAGACTGATGCTTAAGCTGAAGTTCCAATACTTTGGCCACCTGACATGAAGAGACGACTCACTGGGAAAAGTACCCTGATGTTAGAATAAATAGAAGGCAAAAGAAGATGATGACAGAGGACAAGATGGTTGGATGGCATCACTGAGTCGATGGACATGAGTTTGAGCAAGCTCCAGCAGATGGTGAGGGACAGGGAAGCCTGGCGTGCTGCAGTCCATGGGGTTGCGAAGAGTCAGGCACGACTGGGTGACTCAACTAAAAGTCACTGTGAACAACAACTGAAGACATGAAATTAAAAGACGCTTGTGGGCTTCCCTGGTAGCTCAGTGGTGAAAAGCTTACCTGCCAATGCAGGAGACACGGATTCGATCCTTTATCTGGGAAGATCCCACATGCTGCACCAATTAAGCCCATGAGTCACCACTACGGAGCCTGTGCTCTGCAGCCTCAGAGCCACAACGATGGAGCCCACGTGCCGCAACTACTGAAGCCCGCGTGCCCTACAGCCCGAGTTCCACAACAAGAGAAGTCACCGCCACAAGAAGCCTGCTCACCTCAACTAGAGAGTAGCCCCGACTCCCTGCAACTTGAGGAGAGCCTATTGCAGCAGTGAAAACTCAGGATAGCCAAAAATAAATAAATTAAATTTTTTAAAAAAATTGGAAGAAAACCTCCTTGGAAGAAAAGCTATGACAAACCTAGACAGCATATTTAGAAGCAGAAATATCACTTTGCTGGCAAAGGTCTGTCAAGTCAAAGCTATGGTTTTCCAGTAGTCATGTGTGGATATGAGAGTTGAACTATAAAGAAGGCTGAGCACCAAAGAACTGATGCTTCTAAATTGTGGTGCTGGAGAAGATTCTTGAGTCCCTTGGACAGCAAGGCAATCAAAGCAGTCAATCAATCCTAAGGGAAATCAACCCTGAATATTTATTGGAAGGACTGATGCTGAAGCTCCAATACTTTGGTCACCTGATGCAAAGAGACGACTCATTGGAAAAGCCCCTGATGCCGAGAAAGATTGAGGGCAAGTGTAGAAGGGGTCGATGGAGAATGAGATGGCATTCTGGATGGCATCACTGACTCAATGGACATGAGTTTGAGCAAGCTCCAGGCGACGGTGAAGGACAGGGGAATGTGGCGTGCTGCAAGTCATGGGGCTGCAAAGTCAGACACAACTGAGCGACTGAATAATAGCAACAATGGCCTAGGCCGTGGGGCAGGGACAGAGCAAAGATACGATGGTTGAAGTCCCTGCCCTTCTGCGTTCCTTACTATAAGGCAGGGCACACTGACCTTAAAACAAAGACTGATGGAACTACAAATCTCATGAGAGTTTGGAGGAGGGGTAGAGGGTGCTGTGGCAGAGCAGTGTGCCCTCCCTGAGACCCGCAAACAGACCTGAAGGAGAAGTGTGGACAGAAAGGGACACCTGAGGGGTGTGGGGGAGAGGGATCTAGGCACGTGGTAGCCTGTCCTCAATGCAGCCTCAGGAGCCACATGCTGCACCAATTAAGCCCATGAGTCACCACTACGAGCCTGTGCTCTGCAGCCTCAGAGCCACAACGATGGAGCCCACGTGCGCAACTACTGAAGCCCGCGTGCCCTACAGCCAGAGTTCCACAACAAGAGAAGTCACCGCCACAAGAAGCCTGCTCACCTCAACTAAGAGTAGCCCCGACTCCCTGCAACTTGAGGAGAGCCTATTGCAGCAGTGAAAACTCAGGATAGCCAAAAATAAATAAATTAAATTTTTTAAAAAAATTGGAAGAAAACCTCCTTGGAAGAAAAGCTATGACAAACCTAGACAGCATATTTAGAAGCAGAAATATCACTTTGCTGGCAAAGGTCTGTCAAGTCAAAGCTATGGTTTTCCAGTAGTCATGTGTGGATATGAGAGTTGAACTATAAAGAAGGCTGAGCACCAAAGAACTGATGCTTCTAAATTGTGGTGCTGGAGAAGATTCTTGAGTCCCTTGGACAGCAAGGCAATCAAAGCAGTCAATCAATCCTAAGGGAAATCAACCCTGAATATTTATTGGAAGGACTGATGCTGAAGCTCCAATACTTTGGTCACCTGATGCAAAGAGACGACTCATTGGAAAAGCCCCTGATGCCGAGAAAGATTGAGGGCAAGTGTAGAAGGGGTCGATGGAGAATGAGATGGCATTCTGGATGGCATCACTGACTCAATGGACATGAGTTTGAGCAAGCTCCAGGCGACGGTGAAGGACAGGGGAATGTGGCGTGCTGCAAGTCATGGGGCTGCAAAGTCAGACACAACTGAGCGACTGAATAATAGCAACAATGGCCTAGGCCGTGGGGCAGGGACAGAGCAAAGATACGATGGTTGAAGTCCCTGCCCTTCTGCGTTCCTTACTATAAGGCAGGGCACACTGACCTTAAAACAAAGACTGATGGAACTACAAATCTCATGAGAGTTTGGAGGAGGGGTAGAGGGTGCTGTGGCAGAGCAGTGTGCCCTCCCTGAGACCCGCAAACAGACCTGAAGGAGAAGTGTGGACAGAAAGGGACACCTGAGGGGTGTGGGGGAGAGGGATCTAGGCAGAAGTAGCAACCAGTACAAAGGTTCTGAGGTGCGAAGTGCTTGGTTCCTGTCTGAGCCTTGAAGGAAGGTCAGCAGGGCTGGAGAGTGGGAGGGCAGACCCCACGAGGGGAGTCGCAGCATAGCCTGGAGGGCAGTGAGGTGAGTCATGTGGGGCCTGGAGCCTGCAGAGGGGCTCGCCGGGCTGAGGAAACAGGATCTGTTCCCAAGGCCGGTCAAGGCTGGTCTTGCCTCTTCTCTTTTCTGTTTCCCTCCCGTGCCCACCCTGACCGCGCAGCAGACCCCTACATACTTCCCCAGCCACTTCACAGCAAGAGTAAATGCAGAGTGTGCGGAATTCACCTTCCTCTGCCTGGATCTTGTTTGCATTTTAGTAGCTCCCTGTTTCACCCTGCCTTCCAGGAGGGTGCTAGTCCCTCAGGCCTCACATGCAAGCTGGGGAGGGCCTGGTCTTGGGCGGGAGGCTGCTCTCCCTCCAGCCGAGGCCCTTTGTTCAGGTGGGGGAGCCTGTGGACCTCGGGAGGCTCAGCTTGCTTTCCACCGAGTGAAGGCCTGGCCCTGGACGGACTCTCACTGCCTGAAACTGAGGCCAGTTCCCTGCTCCACTCCAGACAACGTCCATTCGACCCCAAAGCCCCGCTAGCACCCAGCCTAGGAGGGTCCGGAGGCCTGTGCCGGGAGCCCAGATTTGCTGTATTTGCTTTTGGGCACATCCCTTTTCCTTTCTGGGCCTTGATTTCTCCATCAATTTCACAGCGTTTCTGTACTCATCGTATGGTAATCGTGGATGCATTATCAGTATCACCCAGAAGCGTCTCAGAAATGCAGACACGGAGGCCCCACCCCAGACCTCCTGAATCACAATCTGCAATTTAACAACATCCCTGAGTAATGACTACACACACTTAAGTATGAGAAGTATCTAAGTAGGAGACTATTCTAGGTCGGTCATTTTAAAACCTAAAAAAACGTTTTAATTAAAAGCTATAGAATCTTCCTCTCTCTCCAGAGTCTTACAGCTTAGAGGGGAACCACACACGGCATTTATTCATCCCGTGAGTGGGGTGAGGGAGCGCAGGGCTGTGCCGCTTGTCGCACGTGTGCTCGGTCCTGTCGGCCTCCGCGGGCGCAGGGACTGCAGCCCGCCAGGCTCCTCTGTCCGTGGAGCTCTCCAGGCAGGAGTACCGGGTGTGGGCTGCTGCTTCCTCCTCCCGGGGGTCTTCCCCTCCCAGGGATCAAACCCACCTCTCTTGTGTCTCTTGCATTGGAGGTAGCTTCTTACAGGGCTAGGGGCTTGGGCTGTACTGAGACGGGCGTCAGAGGCGGGAAGGAAGAGCAACAGCTCTGGCGGGCGAGGGTAGGTGGTGCCCTGGCAGCTCAGGCTTCCCCTGTGGGTGCCCCTGGGGCCCCTTTCTGCAGTGACCTCCAAGGTCCTCAGTCTTACGGGTTTGGAAAAGTGGACTTTAAGAGAGGGCACTTGATGGCTGGTCTCGCAAGGCCCTTCCCCGCTGTCCCCTCTGGGCGTCCTCCTCTCTTCCCTGAGAAATCCCTGAAAGGGGAGCCGGTGCTATTCTTAGCGTGACAGGAGAGTGAGGAGAGAACATGCTGGTGCATTATTTATGCCTCTGAGTCAACAGCATTACATGCAGGTCAGCCCCCACTCCGGCGGCCTTCCTCACTGCCTCCCCAGGACCCGTGACCCTCCCTCTGGCCCTGACCATCCCTGCTCCGTGCCTCCAGCGCCCTCACGGGAAGACGGCTCATGAAAGACAACAAGTTTTCACCATATGGTCTCACTTCTCGTCCACTGGGCGCATACTAACCAAGCATACTGACACACAGTAGCTGCTCCTGCCTTCCGGGAGCTCACCCTTCAGCCTGCAAGTGAATGGTGTTCTGTCGTGGCCAGACCCATGCGCTAGGTCCGAGACTGAGAACTTGGCACCAAGGACCTTTTCCTCCCAGTCACCCCGCAGGGTAGGAATTAGGAGACCCCGACAAGGTAGGGACTGCTCCGCTGGGATCTGAACTCAGGTCGGCTGGAACAGAAAGACCATTCCAGATCAAAGGGTAGCATGGAGCCTCAGGGCTTTGGGAACCCGCTGCACTAACCGTGAGCAGGGCGTTTCAGCTGGAAGGCAGTTAACTGGCTGAGGCTGTCCCACTGTCAGTGAGCCCTGAGTGACTGGAGGAGCAGGCGGCCCTTTGGGGGGGCACTGTGTGAGCCATGTCTACACGCCTACTGCGGGCTGGAAGGCAGCGCCTGGTGGGAGAGGTGACGAGGCCCCGAGGGGGCGCATCTCAGGAAGCCGAGCCAAGGACCCTGGCTGGGAGCCAGAGACCTGTGTTCTGGGAGATTCTGACCTTTCTCTGCCTCAGTTTTCTGGTCTGTAAAACAGCATCACCATCTCTACTTCCTTCTCTGCTGATATGAAACTGCGAGGAAAGAGAGTCCATGGTCAAGGACAGTACATAATTACTCATCTAACTATGAATATAAATATATCTTCTTCTCAAGGGTATTTTTTGTTGACACAGGGTCTATTTGCCCGACTATGTTCCAAGCATTTTCCTTTATGTTAATTTACTTATAGACATGTTTGTAAAATCTTGAGCTCTAGGGACTTCCCCGGTAGTCCAGGGGTTAAGATGCTGAAGTGGGTGTGGGTTCAGTTCCTGGCTGGGGAACGAAGATTCCACCTGCCGCATGGCACAGCAAAAAACTTTTTCTTTAGTTAAAAAATAAAACCATGAGCTCCAAAGCCCATTGGGTCACCAACGTGGCTGTACTTCAGAACCCCTCAGGGAGACTGTTAGCATGCATACTCTATGGTCCTGGCTTTGGGGTGGACCCCAGGAATTGGCATTTTGGATATAACTCCCCAAGAAATTCTTCAGCATCTGTAAGTTTCAGATCAATCCAGAGACCAGGTCCGAGACTGAGAACTTGGCACCAAGGACCTTTTCCTCCCAGTCACCCGCAGGGTAGGAATTAGGAGACCCGACAAGGTAGGGACTGCTCCGCTGGGATCTGAACTCAGGTCGGCTGGAACAGAAAGACCATTCCAGATCAAAGGGTAGCATGGAGCCTCAGGGCTTTGGGAACCCGCTGCACTAACCGTGAGCAGGGCGTTTCAGCTGGAAGGCAGTTAACTGGCTGAGGCTGTCCCACTGTCAGTGAGCCCTGAGTGACTGGAGGAGCAGGCGGCCCTTTGGGGGGGCACTGTGTGAGCCATGTCTACACGCCTACTGCGGGCTGGAAGGCAGCGCCTGGTGGGAGAGGTGACGAGGCCCCGAGGGGGCGCATCTCAGGAAGCCGAGCCAAGGACCCTGGCTGGGAGCCAGAGACCTGTGTTCTGGGAGATTCTGACCTTTCTCTGCCTCAGTTTTCTGGTCTGTAAAACAGCATCACCATCTCTACTTCCTTCTCTGCTGATATGAAACTGCGAGGAAAGAGAGTCCATGGTCAAGGACAGTACATAATTACTCATCTAACTATGAATATAAATATATCTTCTTCTCAAGGGTATTTTTTGTTGACACAGGGTCTATTTGCCCGACTATGTTCCAAGCATTTTCCTTTATGTTAATTTACTTATAGACATGTTTGTAAAATCTTGAGCTCTAGGGACTTCCCCGGTAGTCCAGGGGTTAAGATGCTGAAGTGGGTGTGGGTTCAGTTCCTGGCTGGGGAACGAAGATTCCACCTGCCGCATGGCACAGCAAAAAACTTTTTCTTTAGTTAAAAAATAAAACCATGAGCTCCAAAGCCCATTGGGTCACCAACGTGGCTGTACTTCAGAACCCCTCAGGGAGACTGTTAGCATGCATACTCTATGGTCCTGGCTTTGGGGTGGACCCCAGGAATTGGCATTTTGGATATAACTCCCCAAGAAATTCTTCAGCATCTGTAAGTTTCAGATCAATCCAGAGACCAGGTTTGAGACTAAAACGCAGGCCTGAAGCCCCGAGTTCTGGCCCTTTCCTCCTCCTCATCAGCTGCCCCTGAGCTCCCTCAGGGGATGAAGCCAGGGATGCGGATGTCTATGGCGAGCGGTGGTATCAGTGGCGACGAGTACCATTTACCTAGCACTGCAGTAGGCGCTTTACATGGCTTTTCTGTTTAACTGCTGCAGGGGATGAAAGGGAACATTTTTCACAGCAACACGGTCCCTTAGGACATTTGAGCATCCAGGGGCCAACGTTCACGCTGACCTGGAAATAGGAGGGCGTGCCTGAGGTGTGGAGATACAGAGAAGCACACCTGAGACCACAGCGCCAGGGCCCGTGCCCCCGGGGAAGGGTGGTCTGGTAGCTCGGTTACCTGGGGACAGGGCAGGCTGGCAGGAGGCGGGAGACATGGCTGTCCGCCACAAGGTGTGTGCCCGCTGCGTGCCCGTCTGTCCTGGGTGCCCGTGTGTCTCCCGTGCATGGCCGTGGCTGCTCTGTGCCGCATTGGAGTGCAGCGGCCCTCCTCCGCGGGCGCACGTGCAGGCGGTCCCTCTGTGTGCGGGGAGGATGTGCTGCTGCCGGCAAGGCTCTCGCCCGTGCTCGGGAGCTGCTGCGAACGTGTGTGCTGCAGGGTGTGCGTGCAGGTGTGCACACCAATGGTTGCGATGCAGGGATCCCTGAGACCCTGCCGAGCAGCGTGAGAAAGGTCCCTAGAGAAGCTGGTTTCCGTATTCGTGAGCCACCTCCACAGTTTGTGCACCAGCCTCAAACCTGCTGGGTGCAGCCTGCCTGCAGACCTCAGCACTAGCTCTTCCCTCCGCCTGGTCTCCCCTAGATGAGCACGAGCCTCAGCGCCTCACCGTCGTCTTCCCTCAGACGTGACTTCTCAGGGATGTCCCCCTCGAGCACCCTATTTACTCTGCACACAGCCCCCCACCCGTGCCGTCTGCGGGCCTCCCACCCCTGCTGTTTCTCTCGTTAGGGTTTACCTTGTGACTTAGCTGTTCAGTTACTCACACATTTCTTGTTTGGTCCTGGCTTTGGGGGGTACCCCAGGAATTGGCATTTTGGATATAACTCCCCAAGAAATTCTTCAGCATCTGTAAGTTTCAGATCAATCCAGAGACCAGGTTTGAGACTAAAACGCAGGCCTGAAGCCCCGAGTTCTGGCCCTTTCCTCCTCCTCATCAGCTGCCCCTGAGCTCCCTCAGGGGATGAAGCCAGGGATGCGGATGTCTATGGCGAGCGGTGGTATCAGTGGCGACGAGTACCATTTACCTAGCACTGCAGTAGGCGCTTTACATGGCTTTTCTGTTTAACTGCTGCAGGGGATGAAAGGGAACATTTTTCACAGCAACACGGTCCCTTAGGACATTTGAGCATCCAGGGGCCAACGTTCACGCTGACCTGGAAATAGGAGGGCGTGCCTGAGGTGTGGAGATACAGAGAAGCACACCTGAGACCACAGCGCCAGGGCCCGTGCCCCCGGGGAAGGGTGGTCTGGTAGCTCGGTTACCTGGGGACAGGGCAGGCTGGCAGGAGGCGGGAGACATGGCTGTCCGCCACAAGGTGTGTGCCCGCTGCGTGCCCGTCTGTCCTGGGTGCCCGTGTGTCTCCCGTGCATGGCCGTGGCTGCTCTGTGCCGCATTGGAGTGCAGCGGCCCTCCTCCGCGGGCGCACGTGCAGGCGGTCCCTCTGTGTGCGGGGAGGATGTGCTGCTGCCGGCAAGGCTCTCGCCCGTGCTCGGGAGCTGCTGCGAACGTGTGTGCTGCAGGGTGTGCGTGCAGGTGTGCACACCAATGGTTGCGATGCAGGGATCCCTGAGACCCTGCCGAGCAGCGTGAGAAAGGTCCCTAGAGAAGCTGGTTTCCGTATTCGTGAGCCACCTCCACAGTTTGTGCACCAGCCTCAAACCTGCTGGGTGCAGCCTGCCTGCAGACCTCAGCACTAGCTCTTCCCTCCGCCTGGTCTCCCCTAGATGAGCACGAGCCTCAGCGCCTCACCGTCGTCTTCCCTCAGACGTGACTTCTCAGGGATGTCCCCCTCGAGCACCCTATTTACTCTGCACACAGCCCCCCACCCGTGCCGTCTGCGGGCCTCCCACCCCTGCTGTTTCTCTCGTTAGGGTTTACCTTGTGACTTAGCTGTTCAGTTACTCACACATTTCTTGTTTGGCTCCCCTGCTAGAATGCAAGCAGGGATTTGTCTGTTTCTCTTCCTAGCTGTGAACAGTGCCTGACCCTTAGCTGTGTGCAGTAAACATCAGCTGAATGAGTGAGTTCAGGCACCACCTGTACCTACTTGTTTCCTTTAAGCTGTCTAACTTTTGTGACTGAAATATCCCCTCTTTCACCTCTACCTGAGCAGGAACATACCTTTGAAGGATTTATTAGACTCCTTTTCCAATAAGCATGTGAAATTTACCTAACTAGTAAGATGTTAAGTACTAGGGTCCCATGTAAATCCTTCTGCTCCCATTTGAGCTCTGGGGGCACCACTCTCCGGGAATCCCTGGTCCAGTCCAATGCCTTCTCTGAAACGCATGGACAACATGAAGCTCAAAGAGGGTCAGGAACTAGTCCAACATCTTACCCATACTGACAGAAAGACACTGGAACCCGATTTCCTGATCTCCAGTTTGAGGGACAAGGGAGGGTGGAGCCGGATGGCTCAGTCTCTCCTCAGCTGGAGGCGAGTCGGACAGGCCTTGGCAATCAGGGAATGGCACGGGGCCTGGCGGGTTGGTAACCTCCTGCCCACTCAGGGCACAGGGCCCTCCTGGCTGCAGGCGTGCATACTGAGTGTGGGCGTCAGCCATTCCGAAGCCCTGCTCGAGGCCCCCAGCTGCTGCGAACGTTCAGGGTGTGCGTGCAGGTGTGCACACCAATGGTTGCGATGCAGGGATCCCTGAGACCCTGCCGAGCAGCGTGAGAAAGGTCCCTAGAGAAGCTGGTTTCCGTATTCGTGAGCCACCTCCACAGTTTGTGCACCAGCCTCAAACCTGCTGGGTGCAGCCTGCCTGCAGACCTCAGCACTAGCTCTTCCCTCCGCCTGGTCTCCCCTAGATGAGCACGAGCCTCAGCGCCTCACCGTCGTCTTCCCTCAGACGTGACTTCTCAGGGATGTCCCCCTCGAGCACCCTATTTACTCTGCACACAGCCCCCCACCCGTGCCGTCTGCGGGCCTCCCACCCCTGCTGTTTCTCTCGTTAGGGTTTACCTTGTGACTTAGCTGTTCAGTTACTCACACATTTCTTGTTTGGCTCCCCTGCTAGAATGCAAGCAGGGATTTGTCTGTTTCTCTTCCTAGCTGTGAACAGTGCCTGACCCTTAGCTGTGTGCAGTAAACATCAGCTGAATGAGTGAGTTCAGGCACCACCTGTACCTACTTGTTTCCTTTAAGCTGTCTAACTTTTGTGACTGAAATATCCCCTCTTTCACCTCTACCTGAGCAGGAACATACCTTTGAAGGATTTATTAGACTCCTTTTCCAATAAGCATGTGAAATTTACCTAACTAGTAAGATGTTAAGTACTAGGGTCCCATGTAAATCCTTCTGCTCCCATTTGAGCTCTGGGGGCACCACTCTCCGGGAATCCCTGGTCCAGTCCAATGCCTTCTCTGAAACGCATGGACAACATGAAGCTCAAAGAGGGTCAGGAACTAGTCCAACATCTTACCCATACTGACAGAAAGACACTGGAACCCGATTTCCTGATCTCCAGTTTGAGGGACAAGGGAGGGTGGAGCCGGATGGCTCAGTCTCTCCTCAGCTGGAGGCGAGTCGGACAGGCCTTGGCAATCAGGGAATGGCACGGGGGCCTGGCGGGGTTGGTAACCTCCTGCCCACTCAGGGCACAGGGCCCTCCTGGCTGCAGGCGTGCATACTGAGTGTGGGAGCGTCAGCCACACCTTCCCTCCCAGAAGTCTCGGGTCTGGGAGTCACTCCTGGGGGCCTGGGCACTCACACCTGGGCAAGAGACAGACCTGGGACTCACACCTGGCTCTCGCCTGCTACAGCAGGCGAGTTAGAGGCTGACTCTAGAGCCCCCTTTGCTGAGAGGATGCTGGGGTCGGGGGTGTGCATGGGGGAGGGGAAGGCTTGGCTGCCCCTGACCGTGAGCAGACCCAGAGAGGGCTGGAGAAGGGAGGGAGGCAGGTAGCACTCTAGCTGGCAGAGTTATGCAAAGCTAGGTTTGTGCAAAAGGATGAAGTTAAATCCCCCTCCGGTGTGCACAGGGTTTTATGCTTTAGACATCATTTCAGCATCTCATTTGCTCACAGTGACTCTGCAAAGCAGATACAATCATCTCTGGTTTACTGATGAAGCTGAGCCCAGAGATGAGGTAGCCCGCACAGGATGCTGTGCTGAGGCAGCTGGCACAGGATACTCTGCTGGGCAGGACCTGGGAAGGGCGCCGGCTGCCCCTCTGAGTGGATGTGGTGAAGGAGGGCTGTCTGGGGGAGGGCGGGCAGGCGGAGTAGACACAGGAGTGAGAGGCAGCAGAGGGGAGGGTAGACCAGTTGCTAGTGAATCATGCAAACCTTTCTGAACCTGTTTCCTCATCTGTAAGACGGGTGTAACAGTCCCTCCAGCTCACAGCTTACAAAAATCAAATTAAACATAATGCAATTATGATAATAATGATAAATAAATGCCTGGAACCTAACGAGCGCTCAGTACACAGCAACTGGAGCAGTGAAAGTGAAGGGCACCCACCAAGTTCACCGATGGTGGGTGGCCACCCGCCACACCTGGAAGATTCCCGGCAGCTTCCCCAGCACCTTCTTCAGCAGATACGAGTGGCCTGAGATGGAAAGGGAGCTGACGGGCCTGGGTGCACGGGGCTGCAGGCGGGCTGGGCAGTCTGTCCCGGGGACCACGGGGAGGACGCCTCCCGAGAGAAGCGGCAGGTCCCCAGCCCCAGGACGCCCGGCTCCATGGCGCGGTCGGGGCAGCGAGGAGCTGGGACTGCCGACATTATCATTCCTCCGGAGTTTTTTCTCCTCGTTATTTATTTTTCTGTGAGGAAGGAATGTGGGGAATTTACCACAGGGTGCTGGCCTTGCTTTCAGCGGGCTGAGCGGCCTCTTCTATGAGAGGGAAGCGGCAGAGACAGATGGCTGGGAGGCGAGGCGGAGGAGGGTCCCCGGGCCGAATCTGTGGCCCCAACAACAGGGTGGTTATGTAACCCGCCCGGAGGCCCAGGGCAGACACCAAGGGGCTTCTGGGCTCTGGGCCGTGAGCCTGCTCCTGTACACAGCTAGCTCCTGGAACTCAACCCGGACCCCTCCAGTCACCCTCAGCCTCTGGGCGTGTCCAGAGTGGGTGTGTCCCTGTCAGAGGCGCCTTCTTCTCTAGCTGTCTTGACTGGGGGTATGAGTGGAAGAGGGTAGGAGAGTAAGGGAGGGATTGCCTTGAGCCTTCCAGCCTCCACTAGGCTGCCCCATTGCTTGGAATGCTTCCACGACTTAATCTTTTGAGGAGGGCATATGTCACCTCCTTCAGGAAGCCTTCCCAGATTGCTTCACCCTTTTCATTTCTCTTAGGCTCTATGTTCTCCCGGCACTCAATGGAATATTCTGCCCCTTGGATCGAACACTACCATTTGAGGTTTCATCTCTCTTTTCACCAACAGGCTTATTGCTATGTCCCTCTTTCCTTTCCCTGCTTCCTCCAGAAACTACTCTCTAGATCTATGATCTAGAATAGTAAGGAATCTGTTAAGTTCAGTTGCTCGGTCGTGCCTGACTCTTTGGGACCTCATGGACTACAGCACACCAGGCTTCCCTGTCCTTTACCATCTCCTGGACCTTGCTCAACTCATGTCAGTTTGACTCAGTGATGCCATCCAACCATCTCATCCTCTGTCGTCCCCTTCTCCTTCTGCCTTCTATTTTTCCCATCATCAGGCTCTTTTCCAATGAGCCGTCTCTTTGCATCAGGTGATCAAAGTACGGGAGCTTCAGCTTCAGCATCAGTCCTTCCAATGAATGAATATTCAGGGCTGATTTCCTTTAGGATTGACTGGTTTGATCTCCTGGCAGTCCAAGGGACTCTCAAGAGTCTTCTCCAACACCACAGTTCAAAGGCATCAATTCTTCAGCGCTCAGCCTTCTTTATGGTCCACCTCTCACATCCATACATGACTACTGGGAAAACCATAGCTGTGTCTCTAAGACTTCTGTTGGCAAAGTGATGTCTCTGCTTTTTAATACGCCGTCTAGGTTTGTCATAGCTTTTCTTCCAAGGAGCAAGCGTCTTTTAATTTCAGTCTTCAACAGATCTAGAGTTCGTCTCCTGTGATGAGTGGTGGATTAAAATGTGAAGGCAGATTTGGATGGTGGGAGCCTTCCTGGGGATGACCTCTGCTGAGTCTGGAGAGGACGGGACTAGTTCTGGCTGCAGGCTGCCACAGAGCCGAGAGGAGAGGCTACATCTGGGCGTCCCAGGTGGCACTAGTGGCAAGGGACCGCATGCCAATGCAGGCAGACATAAGAGAGGCGGATTTGATCCCTGGGACAAGAAGATCCCCTGGAGGAGGGCACGGCGGCCCACCCAATATTCTTGCCTGGAGAATTCCATGGACAGAGGAGCCTGGTGGGTTACAGTCCAGGATCACAAAGAGTTGGACACGACTGAAGCGACCTGGCACGCCCTGGGCTGAGTACTGATCCTGAATAAAACCCAGCACAGGTTGTGGGAAGTTCTCACTGCCCTCTTTCCTTTCCCTGCTTCCTCCAGAAACTACTCTCTAGATCTATGATCTAGAATAGTAAGGAATCTGTTAAGTTCAGTTGCTCGTGCCTGACTCTTTGGGACCTCATGGACTACAGCACACCAGGCTTCCCTGTCCTTTACCATCTCCTGGACCTTGCTCAACTCATGTCAGTTTGACTCAGTGATGCCATCCAACCATCTCATCCTCTGTCGTCCCCTTCTCCTTCTGCCTTCTATTTTTCCCATCATCAGGCTCTTTTCCAATGAGCGTCTCTTTGCATCAGGTGATCAAAGTCACGGGAGCTTCAGCTTCAGCATCAGTCCTTCCAATGAATGAATATTCAGGGCTGATTTCCTTTAGGATTGACTGGTTTGATCTCCTGGCAGTCCAAGGGACTCTCAAGAGTCTTCTCCAACACCACAGTTCAAAGGCATCAATTCTTCAGCGCTCAGCCTTCTTTATGGTCCACCTCTCACATCCATACATGACTACTGGGAAAACCATAGCTGTGTCTCTAAGACTTCTGTTGGCAAAGTGATGTCTCTGCTTTTTAATACGCCGTCTAGGTTTGTCATAGCTTTTCTTCCAAGGAGCAAGCGTCTTTTAATTTCAGTCTTCAACAGATCTAGAGTTCGTCTCCTGTGATGAGTGGTGGATTAAAATGTGAAGGCAGATTTGGATGGTGGGAGCCTTCCTGGGGATGACCTCTGCTGAGTCTGGAGAGGACGGGACTAGTTCTGGCTGCAGGCTGCCACAGAGCCGAGAGGAGAGGCTACATCTGGGCGTCCCAGGTGGCACTAGTGGCAAGGGACCGCATGCCAATGCAGGCAGACATAAGAGAGGCGGATTTGATCCCTGGGACAAGAAGATCCCCTGGAGGAGGGCACGGCGGCCCACCCAATATTCTTGCCTGGAGAATTCCATGGACAGAGGAGCCTGGTGGGTTACAGTCCAGGATCACAAAGAGTTGGACACGACTGAAGCGACCTGGCACGCCCTGGGCTGAGTACTGATCCTGAATAGACTAGACCCAGCCCTACTCCTGGCAGAGGCACAGGTTGTGGGAAGTTCTCACTCCCCTGCCCTAGCTCACCACGTTTTGTCTCCTGGATTAAGTGTTTTTCTCGGGAAGGGAAGGGTGTGGCGGTCCTTTCTGTTCACTCAAGGCTGCCAGGGCTGGGAAAACCAAGGCTGCTGCAGCAGGAGGGGCTCGTGGGCGGGGAGAGGCCTGGGAAGTGGGAGTCGGGTCTGAGCTCGGCTCCCTGGCAACCAGCCCTGTCCAGTTTGCCGTGCTTCTGGGGCTGCGTGTGCCTCTCTCTGGGTCACCACATCTGAGTCCCTGAAAATCTGCTTGTGGATGAGTGTTCTGACTGGTAGAGCAGGCGGGGGAAGGCGGTGGGCCCTGGCCTTTCGCAGAGGAGGCCCGCGCAGCATCAGCGAGCCACAAGCAGCACCTGTGGCCTTCGGGGTTCGCTGCCCGCCAAGGCCCACACCGACCTGACCTAGGAGCCCTTGACTTAGCCCACCACCCTGCGCTGCCTGCTCCCAGCCCCTGCCAGCAGGGAGACAGCAGGAGGTGCGCCAGCTTCCCAGCCTCCTGCTCCTGGGCCTCGGGCTCCTGAGCTTTCTCAACTAGTTGTCTCCTCCAAGCATCCTCTTTCTCTGAGGCCCCTGGGCCTGGTGGAGCAGGGCAGGAGCACCGATCTAGGAGTCTGGATGGATTGATGAAAGCTTCCTGGAGGAAGCGGCAGTTGGGCTGGGTCTGGGACGGCAGGTGGGGAGAGTGAGTGTGCTTTGCGGGCAGAGCTTCTTCCGCAGGAGGGGCCCGGGGCGTGGGGTCAGCCATTCCCCCGGCTGCAGCTCCACCCCACCTGACCCTGGCTGGCTGGGAGACCTGGACAGAGTCTGCTAACTCTCTGGGTCTCATTTTCCTCATCTGTAAAACAGAGGTAAAGGGCCTACTTTATGCGCTGCTGTGAGGATTCAACGAGAACATACATGCTACACCCTTAGCTTGGCAGCATCTGGTGCACCTCCCTTGGCCGTGGCATCCTGATTGAGTTCATCATTTCTGCCAGACCCCTGGGGAAGGTGTCGGGGACAAGGAAGAAGCAGCTGAGGCCCCTGGCCCCAGGCTCCTGAGCTCTCTGGGGGACAATCAGACCCGGACCCTGACTGTTGCAAAGCAAGACTCTGGTTGGAGGCAGCATGGCCCACGTGACGGGTCCTGGACTGGGTGCTGGGCCACCCTGGGTTCGAATCCCACCTCTGCCTCTGACCAGCTGTGCCACCTTGAGGCAAGTCACGTCAGCCCCTCAATCTGTTCCTTCTCCAAGGCAGAGCTGAGGGGACCAAGGACCTCCCGGCTGCTGTAAATGAAACAAGGCTCCTGGCGTGGGGCGTGTGGTGAGCGTGCCCTGGAGGAGAACTCTCACTGAAACGAATAATATGCAGAGTGAGAGGCTGTTAAGTGGTGCAGATCAAACACTGATGATCCAAGACTGAGCGTGTAGAAAGGACAGGAGACAGAGAAGCCTGCCGGGTGGAGAGGTCCGTGCAAAGCCACAGCGGAGGCTGCACGCACTGGGCAGGTGAGGGAACGGCGCACCTAGTGGAAGGTGCAGGGGGCAGGCCCTGGCGTCAGGTGCCCGGAATGCCAGGATGAGGGCCGGCTGCTCGATCCCCCAGGCCCTGGAGAGGCCCGACAGGAGCGCAGCCAGGCGGGAGAGAGATGGAGCTGGCAGCGGGGGGCGGGTAGATTGGCGGAGGAGAGGCTGGAGGCGGAGAGGCCATTTAAAAGGCTGTTGCAAAATCGGTTTTCCTGATAAAGAGCTAGGCTGAGTCATCTCTGGAGGAGAAGTCAGATCCAGCTCCTCCGCGCTGCCGTCGATGTGGGATTTTCCTCTTTGTCAGCTAGTCGATTGGCTGCCTTTCTGGGAGGCTTTCAGAATTGAGGCCGGCTCAGCACCCAGGGGGACGCAGGGCAGCAGGGAGGACCCGACCAGAGTGAGTAAAGCAAGCCTTGGTGGTCTGGGGCGTGTGACGTAGGGTGCAGGGCATCCTTCTCTGGGTTCAGGTCCCCCCATCCAGCATTAAGGGAAAGGCGCGCGATGCCTTCTGACAGCCTGGTGGTGGCCAGGCTGGAGCTAGGTCTGGGGCTCTCCTCACTTCCATTCCTATCATCTCCCCTCGGGCAGTCCTTCTCACTTTAGTATGAATTATTCACCTCTGAGAGGAGGCCTGGCTATCTATCTGCCGGGACTCAGTCAGGTTGCGCTCACCAGGACTCTGGCACGGATGGAGAACTCCCCAGGGGAGGGAGGCTGTGTCATTTCCTCCTTTCAGCAGGGAGGATGTGGGGCAGGGGCTGGCAAGGTAGCCAGGCCATTACTCAGGCCCAGTTCATCTTCCTGCCCCCAGCAGAGGCTGAGGTTGTGCAGGGGGCAGCCATGGGTTCCTTCCTGATCCCCCAGGAGGGCAGTTTACCCAGCCTGCTTACCTGTCCCACTGCCAAGACTCCCAGGCGGCCACAGTGGGCCGTCTCCAGCCAGTCCTCTTCCTGCCTCTGGCTCCCTGTCCCTCCCCACCCTGCCCGGGGCCTGGGCACTCCCTTGACGGCAGCCGTGTGAAGAGGCATTTCCTTGAATTCTCTGCCTGTCCTGACCTTCTGCTCTGGCCTCCGTTCCCCACTCCTCCTCCCTCCTCTAGATCCTCCCTCCTAGAGGCCTGATTGTTGGCAGAACAGGCTACTCCCTACTGAAGTGATGGGGTGGGGGAAAGGCTTCATTCCTTCCTGGGCACAACCTGAACTCAGGGCTCCTGGCTCGCCACACCCTGCTCTTTCTATGCCACTCATTTTTTATGTCCTAGCAGTTATTTCTGCGTTCGTGAGTGTACCAGCTCTTCTCCTGAGAGGAAGGAGGGGAGGCAAGCATGCGTTGCTCTAGGCGGCTGCGTAGGCAGAGCAGCGAGCTCGGCCGTGGGCCCCGAACATGTGAGGAGGAAGCCCAGGGGCCTGCGGCTCAGCCTCCGGGCCCCAGAGCCCCCCTGAGCGCCCCTCCCACCCGAGTCAGGGGCCGGAAGGCAAGGGGGTTGAGAGATGAGAGTCAGCAACTAGACGTGGAGCTCTGAATGCCAGCTCTGCCACTGAACAAGTCGTACAATCCTGGGCAGGTCTTTCTGAACTCTAATTTCATCTGCAAACTGGGAATAATAATAGTACTTATCCTTCGGGGTTGTTGGGAGCATCGAACGAGATGACGGGCATGAAGGGCAGGCGCAGCACGTTAGACTGGGCTGCTGAGGGCACGGCAATTACAGCCGCGGCCGTCTTCACTCTAAGTGAAGATGTGTGTGTGTGTTCACTCTCTGTCCTCAGGACTTCTCGTGCCCCTTCCCTGCTTAGGCTTCCACCCTGTCGGACCCGGGTCTCCCCCCGGCAGCCCTCCCTTAGCCGGCCTCATCCCTTCACCTCCTGAAGGCCGGTCTTCAGAGCCTCTCATCCATTTGCCCAGGGTGGGCCTTTCAGGGGCGATCCCCAGGAGGGCAGTTTACCAGTCACTCTGCCAAGACTCCCAGGCGGCCACAGTGGGCCGTCTCCAGCCAGTCCTCTTCCTGCCTCTGGCTCCCTGTCCCTCCCACCCTGCCCGGGGCCTGGGCACTCCCTTGACGGCAGCCGTGTGAAGAGGCATTTCCTTGAATTCTCTGCCTGTCCTGACCTTCTGCTCTGGCCTCCGTTCCCCACTCCTCCTCCCTCCTCTAGATCCTCCCTCCTAGAGGCCTGATTGTTGGCAGAACAGGCTACTCCCTACTGAAGTGATGGGGTGGGGGAAAGGCTTCATTCCTTCCTGGGCACAACCTGAACTCAGGGCTCCTGGCTCGCCACACCCTGCTCTTTCTATGCCACTCATTTTTTATGTCCTAGCAGTTATTTCTGCGTTCGTGAGTGTACCAGCTCTTCTCCTGAGAGGAAGGAGGGGAGGCAAGCATGCGTTGCTCTAGGCGGCTGCGTAGGCAGAGCAGCGAGCTCGGCCGTGGGCCCCGAACATGTGAGGAGGAAGCCCAGGGGCCTGCGGCTCAGCCTCCGGGCCCCAGAGCCCCCCTGAGCGCCCCTCCCACCCGAGTCAGGGGCCGGAAGGCAAGGGGGTTGAGAGATGAGAGTCAGCAACTAGACGTGGAGCTCTGAATGCCAGCTCTGCCACTGAACAAGTCGTACAATCCTGGGCAGGTCTTTCTGAACTCTAATTTCATCTGCAAACTGGGAATAATAATAGTACTTATCCTTCGGGGTTGTTGGGAGCATCGAACGAGATGACGGGCATGAAGGGCAGGGCGCAGCACGTTAGACTGGGCTGCTGAGGGCACGGCAATTACAGCCGCGGCCGTCTTCACTCTAAGTGAAGATGTGTGTGTGTGTTCACTCTCTGTCCTCAGGACTTCTCGTGCCCCTTCCCTGCTTAGGCTTCCACCCTGTCGGACCCGGGTCTCCCCCCGGCAGCCCTCCCTTAGCCGGCCTCATCCCTTCACCTCCTGAAGGCCGGTCTTCAGAGCCTCTCATCCATTTGCCCAGGGTGGGCCTTTCAGGGGCGATCCCTGAAGAGGCTGAGAGAAGAGGGGGGCGGGGTGCCAGGACTTTCACAGGTGCAGGCTGCAGCCAGGGAGATTGGGGGCTCAGCAAGGGGACTGTCCCCTACGGGTCACGGCCACCTCTTGCCTGTCACTGAGGACAGCTTTGAACCCAGGAGGCTGCGGCATTCCCGGGGGTGGCAGTTCCCTAGTCTGGGGAACTGGGGCTGGAGCTGCGGCCCTGGTGCCCTGCAGTGGGGTCTGAGGGGCCCGAGCAGCCCAGCCCTGCTCCTCCGAGCTCTGTTTGTGCAGGGTGGCAGAAGTCGTCTGGATTGCTGGCTGGGTCTGGTCCAAGCCTCCTGCCAAATTCCTTTTCCATGGAGTCACTGCGGGCTGGGATGGGGGCACGGGAGCTTTGTGGGAGCCAGGGCTGCCTCATCCCCTGGCCTTTTCTGCTGGGTTCCTCTGGTCCCGGAATGGCAGTATGGGGAGGGGCTCAGGCTGGCTGGGGGTCTGCTGACCAGGTCCTGGCCCACGGCCTTCTCTGTAACCCCTTCCCCCTCTAAAGCCTCTCAGGCCAGCTTAGCCCTGAGGGCCCTTGCTGCTCTGATGATGGAGCATTTTGTAGCCCTGTGGCCCCGAGAGCCAGCCTTGGGATGGGATTGAAGCAGAGAAGTGAAGAGAAAAACAACAGAAACGCGCGGCGACTTGGGGAGGCCTGAATGACACACACATGAGCCCCTGTCTAGGAGCCTGGCCCTGTGGGCAGCCCCGGGCTGGAAAGTGTGGTGTTCCTTGCCGCCCTGCAGAGTCAGACTGAGCCCGCCCCCCTTGCCTTCTGGCTCTGTGACCTTGGGCATTCTCTCTGAGCCTTGCTTTTCTCAACATAAAAAGTGAACAATAGGGGCTTCCCCGGTGGGTCAGTGGTAAAGAAGCTGCCTGCCAATGCAGGAGGCACAGGTTCGATCCCGGATCCGGGAAGATCCCCCGAGCAGTGGAGCAACTAAGCCCGTGAGCCACAACTACTGAGCTTGCGCTCTAGAGCCCAAGAGGCACAACTACTGAGTCCATATGCTGCAGCTATGCAACTAGAGAGTAGCCCCTGCTCGCCGCAACTAGGAAAAAGCCCACACAGCAAGGAAGACTGCACAGCCCCAAATAAATTATTCTTTAAAAGTGAGCAGTTAGTAATTTGTGTTTCATAGAATTGTTGTGAGAATTAAGTAAGACAATATGGGTGAAGTCCGTGTTTGGGTCCACAGGAAGATCCCCATCGGCGTGAGCTACGATGGCTGCGGCTGAGTCATGAGGACCGCTGGTGGGCCACGGCGTGTCTGTCCTGACCACGCCCCATGGGTGGGATGCGTGACTGTCTGCAGGGGTCTGAGCCCAGCCCAGCCCTGCTCCTCCGAGCTCTGTTTGTGCAGGGTGGCAGAAGTCGTCTGGATTGCTGGCTGGGTCTGGTCCAAGCCTCCTGCCAAATTCCTTTTCCATGGAGTCACTGCGGGCTGGGATGGGGGCACGGGAGCTTTGTGGGAGCCAGGGCTGCCTCATCCCCTGGCCTTTTCTGCTGGGTTCCTCTGGTCCCGGAATGGCAGTATGGGGAGGGGCTCAGGCTGGCTGGGGGTCTGCTGACCAGGTCCTGGCCCACGGCCTTCTCTGTAACCCCTTCCCCCTCTAAAGCCTCTCAGGCCAGCTTAGCCCTGAGGGCCCTTGCTGCTCTGATGATGGAGCATTTTGTAGCCCTGTGGCCCCGAGAGCCAGCCTTGGGATGGGATTGAAGCAGAGAAGTGAAGAGAAAAACAACAGAAACGCGCGGCGACTTGGGGAGGCCTGAATGACACACACATGAGCCCCTGTCTAGGAGCCTGGCCCTGTGGGCAGCCCCGGGCTGGAAAGTGTGGTGTTCCTTGCCGCCCTGCAGAGTCAGACTGAGCCCGCCCCCCTTGCCTTCTGGCTCTGTGACCTTGGGCATTCTCTCTGAGCCTTGCTTTTCTCAACATAAAAAGTGAACAATAGGGGCTTCCCCGGTGGGTCAGTGGTAAAGAAGCTGCCTGCCAATGCAGGAGGCACAGGTTCGATCCCGGATCCGGGAAGATCCCCCGAGCAGTGGAGCAACTAAGCCCGTGAGCCACAACTACTGAGCTTGCGCTCTAGAGCCCAAGAGGCACAACTACTGAGTCCATATGCTGCAGCTATGCAACTAGAGAGTAGCCCCTGCTCGCCGCAACTAGGAAAAAGCCCACACAGCAAGGAAGACTGCACAGCCCCAAATAAATTATTCTTTAAAAGTGAGCAGTTAGTAATTTGTGTTTCATAGAATTGTTGTGAGAATTAAGTAAGACAATATGGGTGAAGTCCGTGTTTGGGTCCACAGGAAGATCCCCATCGGCGTGAGCTACGATGGCTGCGGCTGAGTCATGAGGACCGCTGGTGGGCCACGGCGTGTCTGTCCTGACCACGCCCCATGGGGGTGGGATGCGTGACTGTCCCTGCAGGGCTGTAGGCTGGAAAGAGAGAGCTCTGTATCTCGGTGGCAGGGGGGTGGGGGGTGGGGCGTGGGCAGAGCCATGGCAAGAGGTGGGAGTGAACGTAAGAAGCGACTTTGGAGCTGAAGCACATTCCTCAGTGGGGGGGGGGGCACCTTCAGGGTCGTGAGCGCCCTCTCAGCTGAGTGTGCAGCACAGGCCTGGACGCTCGGGGGTGCAGGAATTGTGGGGAGTTGGACAGGCGACAGCCGTCCCTGAGGTTCTGAGGGTCTGTGATTTGGGACAGTGACCCCTGCCTCCCAGTCACTCTGGAAGTCCCTGCTGTGCATCCGTAAGAGTCACATCCTCTGGGGACTGTGGTCTGTGGAATGGATCCCTTTTGCTAGACACAGCTCTGACCCCTTCCAGGGAGTCACGTGGAGTCACCAACTGCCAGCGCCATCCCAGGGGAGTGTGAGCCCTCCGTCCTGTCTACTTGGGCTGAAGGACAATGACCCTCTCGCCTCACCGGCACCCGTAAGCTCATAACCTCCAAACCCTAATGTGAGCATTTCATCACCTTCTTCTTGTTTAAGCAAACTGTCTCTGAGAGGCGCATTAACGGGCCAAGGTCACAAAATCAGCAAAGAACAGGGCCAGGAGGCCTGACTTCTAAGCAGAGCAGAAGAGAGGGACCAACATGAGCCCAGTAGCCCCTGTGGCTGGCCTGCCCCCACCTCAGTTCCCCCGAGGACAGCAGCCTGGCCCAACCTTCAAAGCCGCTATCTTTTCTAGATGGGGCGATCAGGCAGGAGAGGAGCCCTGCCCGGAGGAAGCAGGTGTCAGGGCGCGGGGCAGGCTGTGTGTTCTAGACAGGTGGGCGTAGGCGTGTGTGGTGGGGGGCCCGGTCGTGCCGGGAGGAGGGAAGAAGCAGGCTGGGGCCAGAGAGCCCGTGGCCGCGAGGCCTGGTCCAGTGACTGTCCTGTCGGCGGTCACCCTGCTGTGTGTGGCCCTGTTGGCCTGGGGTGAGCTCCACCTGTGCCACGCTCCCAACCTTGGTTTCTTCATCTCTAAAATGGGGGGTGGTGGTGAAAATGCTCCTCTATAAGAGCCCTTCCAGCTCTGAGAGCCCATGAATTCTGAGCCCCGCTGGCAAGACGCCTAGGAAAACTGTCCCCGGAGACCCACTCGGCACGTCAGGGCCCGTGCTAATGAGGGCAAAGTAGGAGGAGGGCAGGGTCAGATTCCTCCAGAACTAATTAGCTCCTCGGTGGGGTGGGGTGACCAAGGGAGGAATTTTCCCAGCCACTGACTGAGCTGCCGGCCCTGGCCACAGGCTCTCCCATCTGTCCGTGCTCAGGTCCATCGGTCCACGCGGCCCCTTCTTATTCAGTGCGCACCCAGCGAGCGCTGCCTGTGGGCCAGCTGAGCACTGGGCATAAAGAGGAACGGTGCCTGTGGTCGTTAACCCTTCATCCCGGGGGACTGTGTTTGGGAATGGATCCCTTTGCTAGACACAGCTCTGACCTTCCAGGGAGTCATGTGGAGTCACCAACTGCCAGCGCCATCCCAGGGAGTGTGAGCCCTCCGTCCTGTCTACTTGGGCTGAAGGACAATGACCCTCTCGCCTCACCGGCACCCGTAAGCTCATAACCTCCAAACCCTAATGTGAGCATTTCATCACCTTCTTCTTGTTTAAGCAAACTGTCTCTGAGAGGCGCATTAACGGGCCAAGGTCACAAAATCAGCAAAGAACAGGGCCAGGAGGCCTGACTTCTAAGCAGAGCAGAAGAGAGGGACCAACATGAGCCCAGTAGCCCCTGTGGCTGGCCTGCCCCCACCTCAGTTCCCCCGAGGACAGCAGCCTGGCCCAACCTTCAAAGCCGCTATCTTTTCTAGATGGGGCGATCAGGCAGGAGAGGAGCCCTGCCCGGAGGAAGCAGGTGTCAGGGCGCGGGGCAGGCTGTGTGTTCTAGACAGGTGGGCGTAGGCGTGTGTGGTGGGGGGCCCGGTCGTGCCGGGAGGAGGGAAGAAGCAGGCTGGGGCCAGAGAGCCCGTGGCCGCGAGGCCTGGTCCAGTGACTGTCCTGTCGGCGGTCACCCTGCTGTGTGTGGCCCTGTTGGCCTGGGGTGAGCTCCACCTGTGCCACGCTCCCAACCTTGGTTTCTTCATCTCTAAAATGGGGGGTGGTGGTGAAAATGCTCCTCTATAAGAGCCCTTCCAGCTCTGAGAGCCCATGAATTCTGAGCCCCGCTGGCAAGACGCCTAGGAAAACTGTCCCCGGAGACCCACTCGGCACGTCAGGGCCCGTGCTAATGAGGGCAAAGTAGGAGGAGGGCAGGGTCAGATTCCTCCAGAACTAATTAGCTCCTCGGTGGGGTGGGGTGACCAAGGGAGGAATTTTCCCAGCCACTGACTGAGCTGCCGGCCCTGGCCACAGGCTCTCCCATCTGTCCGTGCTCAGGTCCATCGGTCCACGCGGCCCCTTCTTCACTCCTTATTCAGTGCGCACCCAGCGAGCGCTGCCTGTGGGCCAGCTGAGCACTGGGGGCATAAAGAGGAACGGTGCCTGTGGTGAACTTCCAGATTAACAGGGCCTGACTCCAGCCTGACCCCTGACCCCAGGCCCCAGACGGAGCCCTGACTCCCACCAACTCTGTCCCCTGCGCGTCCCAAAGGGACCCCGGGGGCAAGCCGGCAGCGGGAACATATGCTGTTGCCCCAGAGGGCACTGGTTCTGACTCCAGCCTTGCCTTTGCCCCTGGGTGAGTTACTCACAAGTCTCTGGACCATGTTTTCTACTTCTGTAAAACAGGGATGAGTAATACCCGTGAAGGCAACCCACTCCAGGGTGCTTGCCCATGGACAGGGGAGCCTGGCGGGCTGCAGCCCACAGGGCTGCGAAGGGTCGGACTCTACTGAAGCGACACATTACCCGCACGACACTCGTGTCCCGCTGTCCTTGTGAGGGGAAGCGAAGGTGGTGGTTCTGGTAGAGGCACTGCTGAGGTTAGGGCGATTCATCACCGCTCCACTAGTGAAGTGTGAGAATCTTTATACGGTTGTTTACATGAAAATGGGAAGAAATTCTGCAAAGATTGTAAGAAATGATTAACAGTTGTTACCTGATTTGTGGTGTGGAGCTCTCAGAGGAGAAGGGACATTTTTTTCACTGTCTACCGTTTTTATGTTTTTAATTTTTAAAAATGCTTGGCCTGTGTAAATGTATTACCTATTCTAAAAAGGAGAAGTGTCAGTGTTAACTAATGACTATGCTCCGAGTTTGATCACAGCTCTGAGTCTGAAAGTGTCAAGGGCCCTAAAAGGTGCAGAGAGGGCGTCCAGCGGGTGCATTCATGCCTTCAGTAATGCTTACTGAGTGCCTGCTTTTTGCCAGGCACTGTTCTAGGGGCAAGGGTGAGAGGGATGAAAAAGTTGAGCACAGTCATTTTCCCCTTACAGCTTATACTCTAGGCTGGGAGATATATAACAGACAAGGAAACATGTAAAAAAGATACTACTGAACGGTGTTGAATGCTATGAGGAAGACCTAGTGATGGGTTGTCAGAGGGGAGGGCTGATTATAGAGGAAGGCCCTCCAGAGAGTTGAGCCCTGAGTGATAAGAAGGAGCCAACACGGAACGGCCCCTGGGAAAAGACCATTCCAAGCAGAGTCAACAGCAAGTGCAAAGGCCCTGGGGCAGGAACTCACTTGGCATTTTCAAGGTACAGAAAGTCAACCCGGGCAGAGCCCAGTGAGAGAGTGGCATGAGATGAGTCTAGGATGTGGGGGGGCCTTGAGTGCTGGGGTGAGGCGTTCATGCTAAGTTTGGCAAAGTGCCACGTCAACAACCTTCAGGAGGAATCCTAACAAGGGGTCGACCAAAGGAAAAGGCCGTCTGTAACAGGAGGGCACAGGTGACCATCTGTCTGTCTGTCTATGGCTCCACAATCTCGTGTGCTAACTAGGCCTCTTTCCCTCCCACAGCTCTGGGCCGGAGCACCAGCTTCACCGAGAAGGATCTGAAAGAGGCCAAGGCCAGGAGCCAGCAGATCGCAGCCCAGCTGACCACCCCTCCCAGCTCCAACTCCCGCGGGGTCCAGCTCTTCAACAGGCGCCGGCAGAGGGTGAACGAGTTCACCTTGGAGAGCCACGGCCAGAGGGGGCAGACACCCAGCCAGGAGCCCCCCAGAGTGCTCCGCCAGCCCCACAGGTCATGCCCGGCTCAGCCTGAGTCCCACCTCGCCCCCAACGCCTGATTTGTGTTGAGCTCTCAGAGGAGAAGGGACATTTTTTCACTGTCTACCGTTTTTATGAAAATTTTAAATGTACCTATTCTAAAAAGGAGAAGTGTCAGTGTTAACTAATGACTATACTCCAAGTTTGATCACAGCTCTGAGTCTGAAAGTGTCAAGGGCCCTAAAAGGTGCAGAGAGGGCGTCCAGCGGGTGCATTCATGCCTTCAGTAATGCTTACTGAGTGCCTGCTTTTTGCCAGGCACTGTTCTAGGGGCAAGGGTGAGAGGGATGAAAAAGTTGAGCACAGTCATTTTCCCCTTACAGCTTATACTCTAGGCTGGGAGATATATAACAGACAAGGAAACATGTAAAAAAGATACTACTGAACGGTGTTGAATGCTATGAGGAAGACCTAGTGATGGGTTGTCAGAGGGGAGGGCTGATTATAGAGGAAGGCCCCTCCAGAGAGTTGAGCCCTGAGTGATAAGAAGGAGCCAACACGGAACGGCCCCTGGGAAAAGACCATTCCAAGCAGAGTCAACAGCAAGTGCAAAGGCCCTGGGGCAGGAACTCACTTGGCATTTTCAAGGTACAGAAAGTCAACCCGGGCAGAGCCCAGTGAGAGAGTGGCATGAGATGAGTCTAGGATGTGGGGGGGCCTTGAGTGCTGGGGTGAGGCGTTCATGCTAAGTTTGGCAAAGTGCCACGTCAACAACCTTCAGGAGGAATCCTAACAAGGGGTCGACCAAAGGAAAAGGCCGTCTGTAACAGGAGGGCACAGGTGACCATCTGTCTGTCTGTCTATGGCTCCACAATCTCGTGTGCTAACTAGGCCTCTTTCCCTCCCACAGCTCTGGGCCGGAGCACCAGCTTCACCGAGAAGGATCTGAAAGAGGCCAAGGCCAGGAGCCAGCAGATCGCAGCCCAGCTGACCACCCCTCCCAGCTCCAACTCCCGCGGGGTCCAGCTCTTCAACAGGCGCCGGCAGAGGGTGAACGAGTTCACCTTGGAGAGCCACGGCCAGAGGGGGCAGACACCCAGCCAGGAGCCCCCCAGAGTGCTCCCCGCCAGCCCCACAGGTCATGCCCCGGGGCTCAGCCTGAGTCCCACCTCGCTCCCTCTGAGAAACCCTGCCTGCCAGAGTGCTGCCACAGGGGTCCGCGGCCACAGCATGGAGGGCTGCTCGGAGGAAGCCAGCCTGCTGCGGCACCTGGAGAAGATGGCCAGCGAGGAGGAGGAGGTCCCCCTGGTGGTTTATTTAAAGGAGAACGCGGCCCTGCTGACGGCCAACGGACTCCACCTGTCCCAGAGCCGAGAAGCCCAGCAGAGCCCACCAACCCCACCTCCAGAGGAAGAGATCCCCAGCCCAGTCGCAGATGCCAACCAAAACCTTCCCTCGGCCAGCACCCCGCTCGTCATGCCGGCGTCTAACAGCAACCACGACCTGCCAGCCACCGATGTCAATCAGAACCTACAGCCCACAGAGTCCGTCACCCCACAGAGCCTGCCGCTCTCCAGCGTCCACCAGAATTCTTCAGAGGCACAGCTTCCTCCCAATGACGCCAATGACACGGTGCTGGACTTCAAACCCAGCCCGCCGTGTGCTGGCGGGCAAGCCCAGGAGCCAGCCGCGGAGGTGAGAGCCAGCACCCTCCTAATTGATAAGGTATCCGCCCCGCCTAGCACCACCAGCAGCTTCCCCAGAGAAGTTACTCCCATCTCCAGCTCCAGCTCCAGGCCCCCGGGCCCGGATTTCACGTCCAGCTCCCTCCTCACTGACGTCCAGCTTGGTGCCCCAGCGGTGCCCACAGAACAAGAGATGTCCGGGCGGACAGCCGCCACCACGCCCACCAAACTGTACAGCGAGGTCCACCTCACGCTAGCCAAGCCTCCGTCTGTGGTCAACAGGACCGCCAGGCCCTTTGGGATCCAGGCACCAGGCAGCCAGATGGAGCGAAGCCCCATGGTGGAGAGACGATATCGCGGGGAGAAGGGCCCTGCGCCCCAGCCCCCCAGCGTGGCAGACAGGAGCCCCCGGCCACAGAGACACGTAATGTCCCACAGCCCCATGATGGAGAGGAGGCCCGTGGCCCAGCGAAGCCCTGCGCTGGAGAGGCGGCCCTTGGGAAACTTCACCCCACCCCCCACCTACGCGGAGACCTTGTCCACAGCGCCCCTGACTTCCCGGGTTAGGTCTCCCCCGTCTTACTCTGCCCTGTACCCCAGCTCCGACCCCAAGCCTTCCCATCTGAAGGGCCAGGCAGTTCCTGCCAGCAAGACGGGCATTTTGGAGGAGTCGATGGCCCGCAGGGGCAGCCGGAAATCCATGTTCACCTTCGTGGAGAAGCCCAAGGTGACCCCGAATCCAGACCTGCTGGATCTGGTCCAGACGGCCGATGAGAAGCGCAGGCAGAGGGACCAGGGGGAGGTGGGCGTGGAGGAGGAGCCCTTCGCGCTGGGGGCCGAGGCCTCCAACTTCCAGCAGGAGCCGGCGCCCCGGGACAGGGCCAGCCCCGCCGACGCGGAGGAGGCCGTGCCCGAGTGGGCCTCCTGCCTCAAGTCACCGCGCATCCAGGCCAAGCCGAAGCCCAAACCCAACCAGAACCTGTGCGAGGCCTCGGGGAAGGGGGCGGAGCTCTACGCCCGCCGCCAGTCCCGGATGGAGAAGTATGTCATCGAGTCCTCGGGCCACCACGCCGAGCTGGCCCGCTGCCCGTCCCCCACCATGTCCCTGCCTTCATCCTGGAAGTACTCCACCAGCGCGCCCGGCGGCACCTTCCGAGTGGCCTCCCGCAGCCCGGCCCGGACCCCGCCTGCCTCGCTCTTCCACGGCTACCTGCCGGAGAACGGGGTCCTGCGCCCGGAGCCCACCAAGCAGCCGCCCTACCAGCTGCGGCCCTCGCTCTTCGTCCTCTCGCCCATCAAGGAACCCGTCAAGGCCTCGCCCCGAGCCGCCTCGCCCGCCAAGCCGAGCTCCCTGGACCTGGCGCCCAGCCTGCCCAAGGCGGCCCTCCCGCCGTCCCCCGCCCTGCCTCGGCCCTGCCGCTCCTCGCCGGGCCTCTACACCTCCCCCGGCCAGGACGGCCTGCAGCCCACCGCCATGAGCCCCACCTACAGCAGTGATGTCTCGCCGGTGTCGCCCTCCAGGGTGTGGTCTCCCCGAGCCAAGCAAGCCCCCAGGCCCTCCTTCTCCACCCGGAATGCGGGGATCGAAGCTCAGGTGTGGAAGCCCTCCTTCTGCTTCAAGTAACAGACCCCGCAGGGATCCGACCACCTGTCTGAGCCCCTCTCCGGGCCGGATGGAGAGCAGGAAGTGGCTCGGGGCTGAGTCAGGAGTACGGGGACTCAGGGCGCGAGGGCCGACGCTGACACTGCCACCAGCTAGGTTTGTGACGTTGGGCAAGTCACCTCCCCTCTCTGAGCTACAGCTGCCCCTTCCCTCGCACGAGGTGGCTGGACTCCACGTCTGAGGGACCTGCAGTCGGCTACCGGTGGGGAGGAGGTTACTAGAGAGAGGACTCCCTAGGCCAGCCCTGGCGAGGCTGGGAGCTTCACCTGACCTTTGTGAGCTACAGGGCTCCCAGCGTCTTGCTGAGGAGAGGCCTAGAGGGGCCCTAACAGGGGCCTCTGCAGCAGCCAGAGCCTGCCTTTGCTGGTGGAACTGGCCAGCCGCCTCAGCCGCCCCAGGGGGCCGCTCTCGTCGTGGCCTCCTTCTGCCTGTCGCTGGATTCACAGCTCCACGAGCCTGTCTCTTGCACCTCTGCCTTTCGGACACTGTTTCCTCTCCGCTGCTTCAGAGACCTTTGCCTCGGCCTCCACCCTCTCTCCTCTCCCGGGGTCTGCTGGACGAGGACTCAGCCCGCCACTGCTGTCTGACGCTTTTCTTCCTCCCCCTCCACTCAGCTGCCTTCACGCCCTCTGCAAACATCTGGCTCCGCTTTCGAGACAGCTTATGCCGTTCATCCCAGACCTCAGTCCTGGTGCCACCTGGCTTGCCCTCACTGTTCTGGGGCGTGGGAGGTCCCCAGGGATCCCCAAGAGACAGAGAGCCCAGTAGGAGGCTCTGCAGAGGTGGGTGTGCAAGCTGGGAAAGAGGCCCCCGGAAGTACACCCATTGGCTGTTAGGCTTCACCCTCTGCCCAGATCTCCACGGCTGAAAACAGCCACCTACGTGCAGGGGAAGAGGCCACAAGGGGGAGGCATCTCGGCCTCCCATTTGCCATGTGGCTTTGGCCAAGTCACTTTCCCTTCTTAGGCCTCAGTTTTCTCATATACAAGTGAGGGCCCTCCTAGCTGTGAGCGTCTGGGAGGAAGGAGAGGACTGGCTGATACTTTGGAAGAAAGGTCCTGTAAGAGACAAGAGAGTCCCCAGGGAAGTGAGAGGAAGGAAATAGGACAGGTGTCAAAGGAGAGATGGGAAGCAGATGTCTGTAAGGGCGCCCCCGGAGAGTGTGACTGCAGTGAGCTGAGCCAGAGGCCAGGAAATCAGAAGCTGAGGTTCGGGTCCAGGATTGGCTGGAGACAGCCAGTGGGAGCACAGCAAGGACCGGGGCAGGAGCAGGGCCCCAGGGAGGGGACAGAGAGACCTTGATGCCAGGAGGAAAAGGCTGGGGCTTAGGAGATCTGAATTCTAAAAGATGGTCCCAGTGTGTCTTTGGGTCTCAGTTTCCCGTTCATACTGTGAGAGGTTTGGGTCAGGTAGTCTGAGATCCTCCCCATCTCTGACACCTTTGATGTGCTGTACCCTCTCAAAAAACCACGCTTTGTGGGGGTGAGAGAATATAGACCCAAGAGGCAGCATTCAGATGGAAGCCTCCCAAGACCCGGGGCCGAGCACCACCCACTTTCTCTTTCCTAGCCCTATTTCTGGGCTCCCCAGCAGAGTGAGGGGTGGTGGAGGCGGTGCCCATGCTGGGCTGAGCCTGCAGGTTTTGTGAGCTCTCGGCTCGTCTCCATGGGAACAGGGGGTGCCTTCCCAGTGAGTTCATTCTGCCCGGAATGTGGGGGCATGCGTGGGGGAGTCACGAGTGCACTGAGCTCCTCCATTCTAAGCGCCTCCCAGGACAGAGCAAAGCCCGTGTTCCGGACCCCTCTCCCTCGACCCCCCGGGGGCCAGCAGTAGAAGAGCCCACCCTCCATCCTGCGGCTCCTGTGGCCAGGCTGTCTGAGCTCTGCCCTCCACTTTGTTTTCTCTCCTGTTCTCAATACAGTCTGCCTCGAATCTGTCTTGCCTCTTCTCTTCTGTGCTGTCTGGCTGGTGGTCTGGGCCTCCTCTCTGCTCCCGGATGCTGGCCTGGGGAAGTGGGGCGGGACTGCCCCATCACTGTGTGAGAGCCTGTGGTGTGTGTGTGTGCTGCCCGCATATGCTGGGGGTCTGCATCCGCCGTGGGCACAGATGTGCACTGACTTGGACGTGAGGACCGCCTTGCTCTTCCCTGGGGCAGCCCTCAGGGAACCACATTCTGTGTTCTCCTTCCTTCGGAGTTTGGCCAAAAAGCCTGTGGATGGGGAAAATCCACGTCCCTTATGGCCTGGACTTGTATGAATTCTCTCTAAGTGCCTTTAGCCAGAGCATATACACTTTCCATTCCCTTAGGTTACCCCAGAAGCACTGAGCAGACAGCCAGGGGACACGAGGCCAGGAGCAGGGCCCCAGGAGGGGACAGAGAGACCTTGATGCCAGGAGGAAAAGGCTGGGGCTTAGGAGATCTGAATTCTAAAAGATGGTCCCAGTGTGTCTTTGGGTCTCAGTTTCCCGTTCATACTGTGAGAGGTTTGGGTCAGGTAGTCTGAGATCCTCCCCATCTCTGACACCTTTGATGTGCTGTACCCTCTCAAAAAACCACGCTTTGTGGGGGTGAGAGAATATAGACCCAAGAGGCAGCATTCAGATGGAAGCCTCCCAAGACCCGGGGCCGAGCACCACCCACTTTCTCTTTCCTAGCCCTATTTCTGGGCTCCCCAGCAGAGTGAGGGGTGGTGGAGGCGGTGCCCATGCTGGGCTGAGCCTGCAGGTTTTGTGAGCTCTCGGCTCGTCTCCATGGGAACAGGGGGTGCCTTCCCAGTGAGTTCATTCTGCCCGGAATGTGGGGGCATGCGTGGGGGAGTCACGAGTGCACTGAGCTCCTCCATTCTAAGCGCCTCCCAGGACAGAGCAAAGCCCGTGTTCCGGACCCCTCTCCCTCGACCCCCCGGGGGCCGGCAGTAGAAGAGCCCACCCTCCATCCTGCGGCTCCTGTGGCCAGGCTGTCTGAGCTCTGCCCTCCACTTTGTTTTCTCTCCTGTTCTCAATACAGTCTGCCTCGAATCTGTCTTGCCTCTTCTCTTCTTCTGTGCTGTCTGGCTGGTGGTCTGGGCCTCCTCTCTGCTCCCGGATGCTGGCCTGGGGAAGTGGGGCGGGACTGCCCCATCACTGTGTGAGAGCCTGTGGCGTGTGTGTGTGCTGCCCGCATATGCTGGGGGTCTGCATCCGCCGTGGGCACAGATGTGCACTGACTTGGACGTGAGGGCCGCCTTGCTCTTCCCTGGGGCAGCCCTCAGGGAACCACATTCTGTGTTCTCCTTCCTTCGGAGTTTGGCCAAAAAGCCTGTGGATGGGGAAAATCCACGTCCCTTATGGCCTGGACTTGTATGAATTCTCTCTAAGTGCCTTTAGCCAGAGCATATACACTTTCCATTCCCTTAGGTTACCCCAGAAGCACTGAGCAGACTGCTCCCGAGAGCCAGAGGAATGGGTTCTAGTCCCAGATCTGCACCTGACTCCTTGTGCGACCTTAGAAAAGCCCTGGGCCTCAGTCTACCCCAAGAGGATCACAGAGGCTGTGGGCTAGTGGGCTCTCTGGGTCTCTGACAGTCCCTGTCTGACTCTGCTCCATGCCATGCCTTCACCTCACACACATGCCCTGCTTTGGGGCGGGTTCTGGGTTAAAGGGGTGCTCCTTTCTGAATTTCCCCCCATGTGCATTTTCACGAAGCCCTGGAGTACATGATGCTTTGAGATCTTTTTCAGAAAGTGACTAAAGCTGATTCCCTGCAGTCTTTCTGTATTCTGCACTGCCCCCCACCCAGGGTGTGCAGACGCGTGCGCACACACACACACGCACACCCAGACAGGGCAGTTGTGATGAAGTCAGGCCCTGGCCCACTGCCAAAGGATGAGGAGCTGGTCACCACTGCCCCCAACATTCCAACCCACGCATTCTGAGAAGTTAATTCTGTTACTTCTTCCACTTGCTGGCCCTCGCCTTCCCCTTGAGGCCACCAAAGGCAGAGACAGTCCTTAGAGATGTCAGACAGTTACCATAGCTCCTCCTGCCCTAGCCTGCTCCTCTCCTGGCTGGAGGCCCTGATTCCTCTGCCTTGGTGCTTATTGATGGGCTTGGATTCTGAACTCTTGGCTCCAATTCCCACAGGCAGGCTGACTGAAAGATTCCCCAGACGGGAGCTCCAACGGTCTCTGGCTCACAAATACACAGCTCTGACCCTGGGAATAAAAGGGTGAAGCCCGTGCTGAGCTTTAGCTTTCCGAGGTGATGTCTGGGGCCTTGGACATCCCCAGGAGGTCCCTAGCACCACCAAGTCCATGAAAACTCTTCTGGCTGCAATACATTCTTCTTTAGATTAAAAGGCTCCATTTATGAGTCTGGACCCATCTAGTAGCTGCTGCGTTGCTTTCTGTTGATTGGAAGAAATGAGATTCTGATTGGATGAGAGGTTGATGGCTGGGCTGTGGATGGTTACTGATTGGATGAGGGACTGGCTCCTATGAGTGGTTCTAGATTTTGATTGGGTGGGAGGCACAGGATGAACTGACCGGTTCTGGACTTTAAGAGATGACTTGATGAATTTGGACTGGAATCCAGACTGACTAGACTGATGTAGTGCTGGAATCTGATTGGCTGACCAAATGGGTGGTTTAGCACAGTGGTTCCCAATTGGCACCAAAGACGAGTTTTTCTGGAAGAAAATTTTCCCACAGGGTGAGTAGGAGTGGGATATGGCTTTGGGATGATTCAAGGGCAGTGGGTTTCATGCTCTGTGAGAATCTAGTGCTTCCGCTGATCTGACAGGAAGATGAGCTGGGGGGTAATGCCAGCAATGAGCGGGGGCAAATGCAAATCCAGGTGAGGACGGCTCCCTGGCCACTCACCTCTTGCTGTGGGGCCTGGTTCCTAACAGGCCACAGTCTGGTCCCAGTTCATGACTCGAGGGTGGGGACCCCTGGTTGAGCAAATCCATAGTAGGCATGGGTTCCCAAGCTCTGTACTTTCACATCAGTTCAAACTACTTAAGCCTGCCTACAGCCTTTGAGTAGCAGAGTCTCACACACACACACTCCGCTCCTGGGAGGGCAACACACACTAGACAGTGAGCGACAGCTCTGAACTCCATTGGCGTCACTAGCCTGCTCCTCTCCTGGCTGGAGGCCCTGATTCCTCTGCCTTGGTGCTTATTGATGGGCTTGGATTCTGAACTCTTGGCTCCAATTCCCACAGGCAGGCTGACTGAAAGATTCCCCAGACGGGAGCTCCAACGGTCTCTGGCTCACAAATACACAGCTCTGACCCTGGGAATAAAAGGGTGAAGCCCGTGCTGAGCTTTAGCTTTCCGAGGTGATGTCTGGGGCCTTGGACATCCCCAGGAGGTCCCTAGCACCACCAAGTCCATGAAAACTCTTCTGGCTGCAATACATTCTTCTTTAGATTAAAAGGCTCCATTTATGAGTCTGGACCCATCTAGTAGCTGCTGCGTTGCTTTCTGTTGATTGGAAGAAATGAGATTCTGATTGGATGAGAGGTTGATGGCTGGGCTGTGGATGGTTACTGATTGGATGAGGGACTGGCTCCTATGAGTGGTTCTAGATTTTGATTGGGTAGGAGGCACTGGATGAACTGACCGGTTCTGGACTTTAAGAGATGACTTGATGAATTTGGACTGGAATCCAGACTGACTAGACTGATGTAGTGCTGGAATCTGATTGGCTGACCAAATGGGTGGTTTAGCACAGTGGTTCCCAATTGGCACCAAAGACGAGTTTTTCTGGAAGAAAATTTTCCCACAGGGTGAGTAGGAGTGGGATATGGCTTTGGGATGATTCAAGGGCAGTGGGTTTCATGCTCTGTGAGAATCTAGTGCTTCCGCTGATCTGACAGGAAGATGAGCTGGGGGGTAATGCCAGCAATGAGCGGGGGCAAATGCAAATCCAGGTGAGGACGGCTCCCTGGCCACTCACCTCTTGCTGTGGGGCCTGGTTCCTAACAGGCCACAGTCTGGTCCCAGTTCATGACTCGAGGGTGGGGACCCCTGGTTGAGCAAATCCATAGTAGGCATGGGTTCCCAAGCTCTGTACTTTCACATCAGTTCAAACTACTTAAGCCTGCCTACAGCCTTTGAGTAGCAGAGTCTCACACACACACACTCCGCTCCTGGGAGGGCAACACACACTAGACAGTGAGCGACAGCTCTGAACTCCATTGGCGTCACTGTAAAATGCGCGTGGTAATACCCGCTACCTGACCAGACTATCGTGAGCTCTGATGAGAGTGAGGATGGGACTGGACTGTGTAGACTGAGAAGTCCCTACGGAGGTAGGAAGCAGGTATGACTGTGCAGAGCAGAGGAGATGGTGATGACCTCAGAGAGGGTCACCAGCTGGGCCTCACCGAATCCACACGCCCTGACTCCTGCTGGCACAAGGTCCAGGGAAGGCAGTGTGCTGCCCAGAGAGGAAAGGCCCGACTTCCTTTTATGCTTTATCTGTCCGCAAGACCTCCCTGCCTGATCAAGGATCCGGGGAACTGCTAGGAGGTGACCAAGGCAACACACCAGGTGGATTGGGATGGAGCAGGCCTTTCCCTAAGTTCAGCCTTAGTAATACTGATCAATTTTGTCTTTAATTTTTTGAACAGATAGCATATCCATACAATTCAAAACCTTGTGAAAGTGAAAGCCACTCAATCGTGTCATACTCTTTGCCACTGGTAGACAAGCCTTGGAATTCTCCAGGCAAGAATACTGGAGTGGGTAGCCTTTCTCTTCTCCAAGGGATATTCCCAACCCAGGGATTGAACCCAGGTCTCCCGCATTGGAGATGGATTCTTTACCATCTGGGCCACCAGGGAAGCCCAAACCTTACACTTATATAAAAAGGAATATGTGAAAAGTCTTATTCCTACCCCGTGGCTGTGTACCCTGCCCAGTTCACCCTACTTCCTAACAGAGACCCACTCTAGCTAGTGTCATGTGTAGTCTTTGAGTGCGTCTTTATGGTAACTAACACCTGTTGCGCACTTAACCTCTTCTAGAATCTCATACTGCGATATTCTTTCACATAAGTTAACTCATTTACTCCTGGCAACAACCCTCTATGGTACATGCTGACATTATACTCCCATTTCACAGAGGAGGCCAGGGGCTTCCAGTTGCTTCTGTTGCTGAAGCAACTTGTCCAAGTTCATTCAGTAAACAAAGGGGTCTGTCTCCAGAGCAAGCCTTAAACCATCGGCCTCTCTGTTAACACGCAGGCGCAAGGAGTTGAAAGTTGGGGTACCTGCGTTTTGCTGCAGGCACTACTGTCTTCACTCACTGGCTTCCCGAGTGGCTCCTTTCTGAAACCCTGGAATAGAGGAGCCGCGCACTAACGCCTGCCCCCTCCTCTCTGCTCTCTCCCCAGGACCGCCAGGAGAGCCTGCCCACCTCCCCGCCCTGGACGCCGGGCGCCTCCCGGCCCCCAAGCAGCCTGGACGGCTGGGTGAGCCCGGGGCCGTGGGAGCCGGGCCGCGGGAGCAGCGTGAGCAGCCCCCCGCCGCTGCCACCGCCACCGCCCATGTCTCCCTCGTGGAGCGAGCGCTCCGTATCCCCGCTGAGATCTGAGGCTGAGGCGCGGCCCCCCAGCCGCCAGCTGCAGGCGCTTCTGGCACGAAACATCATCAACGCAGCCCGGCGCAAGAGCGCCTCCCCGCGGCCAGCGGGCGCTGAAAGCCTTCGGCCCTTCTCCCCGCCGAGGGCGCAGCCGCCGCCACCGCCACCGCCGCCGCGCATGCGCTCGCCGCAGCCGGCCCGGCCTGGCCCAGCCACGGCTCCCGGGGCCACGTTCGCTCCTATCCCCCGGAGCCCGCTGCCCGCGCCGCCTAGGCCCTTCCCATACCGCCGCTCGCCCACGGACTCCGATGTGTCCCTCGACTCCGAGGACTCCGGGGCTAAGTCACCAGGCATCCTCGGCTACAACATCTGTCCCCGCGGGTGGAACGGCAGCCTGAGGCTCAAGCGTGGCAGCCTCCCCACCGAGGCTTCCTGCACCAGCTAAAGCCTTCTCCGCCCACACCCCATCCCTAACCCAGGGAGGACCGAGCCAAAAGGAGTGTCTTGGGAGATCCCAGCACCATGTCCCCAAGGGGCCTGGCCACTCTGGCAGCTCCAGGGATCAGGGGTCAGGGAGGGCTCTGGACTTGGGCGTGGGGTGGTGAACCAAGCTTGGGTTCTAGCCCTCACTATCTTTCAGTCGTGGAAGGAGCTTTCCTCTGCTCCTCAGCCTACCGGTCTGTTTAATAGAGCTTTGGCCAAGGCCATCTGAATCCTCTGAACCCCCCTCCCATCAATACACACACATTAGTGCATTGGAAGAGGCAGGGAACTTTATGTATGGATCCCTAAACTTGCTGCATTGCAGGGTTCCATACTCCTGGCTCCCTGGCTCTGATCTCTGAAGTCTGGCAAAGAAGGGGTGGGTGTTCAGAGGCTCTCATGCCTGAGTCCCCTGTCCAGGCCCTGGGACCTTGGCCATCCACCCCCTTGGCACTAAGTCCCCAGCAGGAACAGCTGTTTTCCATCCCCAGACAAGCTCTATTTTTGCCATGGTGACCTTTAGAGAGGTCTCCCAGGCCAGCTCAAGGTGTCCGGCTGGCCTCTGGAGAGAAGAGGCAGGCGTCCTCCTGCCATCTGAAATCCCTCTCCTGGATTCCTCATCCCACTTCAGACTGCCTGGAGTGTCTGTAGCCAGAGAAGAGAGGTGTAAGGCAGTATTTTCCCCAGACCTAGGACTCGGACTTCCAGGAATGCTATAATAAGTGTCTCCAATGCACCCATCCCTTTCATGGCAGGCTCTGGGCTCAGAGCTGAGGTGGGGAGAGAAGCGTGTGATCTAGAGCTATCTGTTATCCTTTACTTGATAGCCCTGAGTTTGAGGCTGCCCACTTGGAAAGAAGGAGGCAAAGAGTTCTTTGTTATGGGTGGCATGCAGGCCATGGCCAGGATGCAGAGGATATCTAGTAGGGACAGGTTGGCTCAGATGATCTCTGAGGGCTCTTCCACTCCTGAAATGCATTCCAAAGTGTTGGGAAGGAAGGGAGAGTAATGATGGTGGACTGGCTGGGCAGATGAGTTTGCGTGGGTGAGTGAGGGGTTGGACCAGGGTCTGCCTGTGTTTCTGATTCCTTAGGAAGTGTCCCCACTCTCCGGTTTCAGGCCCAACATGTATTGTGCCCAGATGAGTGGCACTGTCCTGCCTCATCTCCTTCCTGTCCCACTAGGGCCCAGCCAGTGCCTGGTGCCCAGTAACCCTGGGGCGCCTGGCTCCAGGCCCTAGCCCGTCCCTGAAGCTGCAGTGACTGACTGGGAACCTCCAGAACTGGCTGGTGATGCCCTCTAGAGGTTCAAAATATCAGCTTCAGGATATTAAGTATAGGGTGGGGGTGGGGGGCTGGAACCGACTGAGAATCAAAGGTTTGTATGTAGGTGAAAGGATCCCAGAATGTTGTTAAAGGTGAGGAACGGAGGTGACTTTTTGGGTTAGGGGTAGACTTATCCGTTCCTCAGGTTGATATTAAACCTGGAACCCCTTGGTGAGGCTGGGGCAAGCTGGGACCAGGAAGTCAAACAGACAGAATCAAGGTGGGGGTGGGGTGCCTTGGAATAAAGGACCCCAGAGGATTCCTCAAGGCCTAAAGACTGGGAACATAGGCCCTGGTGGTAGGATGTTGAGAGCACGCTTCAGCATGTTAGTGGGGTGAGTGATCCCATTTCTCGGGTCTCCACCTGCTTCAGGGACCCTTGTAGCATGGGAGGCTAGGGCTCAGAGCCTCTTTTAGAAACAAGACACTACCAGGTCACCGGTTGATGCAACCGCATAGAAAAAATTCACTTCTGCCTGCATTTCCCACGAAGAGCCAGCAGGGGGCAGCCCCGGGAGGCGGCCGTCCTGGCTGGCTGGTGTCTCCCTGTCACTGCCTTCTCCCCCAGCCTTCTCCTCTAGAAATTGCCTGTGTCTTGCCTTTTGCCTCCTGTAGAATTCAGCTCTGGCCTCAATAAATGCTTCCTGCATCTTTTTGCCCCCTGTGCCGTCTTAGACTTTCCTTTTCCCCAACCATGGAGTAGTCCGCAGGATGCTGGGTGGAAGTTGTAACCATGAAGAGAGAAGGGGAACAAAGGAAACACTCTGAGCCACAGAAGAATTCCCTGGGTGGAGGTTCTGGCCCTATCGTCTACTAGCTTGGTGACTTGGGTAAACCTACTCTTTCTCCAGGCCTCAGCTTCCCTGTCTGTAGCTGGGCGAGGGGATGTCTCAGCGTGGTATTGCCCAGGCCCTGATCATCTGTGTGATGAAATCACACAGATGAAATCATGTTGGCCATGGGCAGGGCCAACCTGCATCAGGGCCCAGCACTCTAGGGCTGCTCTGACAACAGGGCGGGGCTTCAGGCAGGAGGAGGAGCCCCCACAAGAGGTAACATCAGGGTGCAGGCTACCCCAGTGGGCTCAGGACCCACACCATCAGGAGCACTCCTCTCCTGAGGGGGGCGTCCTTGGCCCAGAGAAGGAGATCATGCCCCCACTTGCAGGTGAGGCCAGGCCGGCCCCGGGAGCATCCCTCACCTTCCTCCCTAAAAGTTCAGACCCAGCAGAGGCTGGGCAGAGGACACTGTGCGGCAGGAAGCCGAGTTCAGATCACCCACGCAGACTCGAGGCTTCTTAAGAGAGATGCCCTCGCACAGTGTATCCGGAAGGCCGACCCAGCGCCTCCCTGCGGGCCCCACCTTTCCCTGAGAGTGGTTAGTGCACCTGACACAGTCTTTACTTTCAGCAGAAACCTCTCCTGAGCACAGTATCACCCCTTCCCACTAGCGATCCCGGTGCCCCGACACCTCAAACCAATTTCGTCCCAAAGTGAACTCAGTACCTGCGCCACCCCCGTCTACCTACGGTTACTTTCCTGGAGTGACTCAAGCCAGCAACGGGAGCGGCCCTTTCCTCACCTCCTGCACCCAGTCTCAGCAGGACCTGGTACTTCCCCGCCTATCCATCAAGCCCCGCTCCTCTCCACACCCTCCACCCCGAGTCCAGCTGCCCCGGCTCTCATCTGACCACAGAGAAATCCACCCACCTCCAGTCTCACTCCCGCCAACCCACTTGCCACAGGGTGGCCAGAGATATCTTTGGAAGGTGCCATCTGCCCGCTCCGTTCCACCACTTTAAGCTCCAACTGCCCTTTATAAAATACACGTTCCTTTTGAAAAGCCTGCTGTGATCTAGCCCCCGCCCACCTGTCTGGCCTCATCTCTCAGCACCACACAGTTCTAGCTGGCCCCTAATATCCTTAGACGTAACTCGGCCCCTCTCTGCCTGGTGAGCTCCCACTCAGCCCTCAAGGTCCAGCTCAGATATCTCCTCCTGGGGAGGCCTTCCCCACCCCCAGGCCCAGCCGGTGGCACCCGCCCCCAGGCCCTGCGAGAGCATTTCCCATGATGCGTCGCAGAGGCTGTTTACGGGCTGACACGGGCCTGGCTGAGCTCCTTGAGGACAGAGCCCTGCCTTATTTATTTTCAGTCCTTAGAGAGAGGCTCAGAGAATGTGAGAAGGTGGAGGGAGAGAAGAAGGGAAGGAGGAAGCAGAAGGAAGAAAGGAAGGCAGAAAAGAAGAAAGGAAAGGAAAGAACAAGTCAAGCAAAGGCGTTGGGGGACAACCTGTTTGTTCACCTGTTCACCCATTCAATCACTCGTTCAACAAGTATCTACCAAGTTCCTACCGGGTCCCCCTCTAGGCACTAAGGAGATAACTAGCAAGCTCAGGGGACCGGCGACTCACTCAACATCTCCAGGTGACTTTGGTGTGTGCATGTGGATGTGTACTGTACATGTGTGTGTAAGGCCTTCTGTGTGCAAAGGCCTGCTGCCGGGGCACCTGTCTTCCTCGGGGCCTGGTGCTTTTAGCATCTGTCCCTGGATCCTGTTGCAGCCCGAAATAAGGCTGTGAGCCACAGCAAGGCAGGGGCAACTCTCGTCGGCTGAGGCCAGAGCTGGCTGCAAGGCACACCCAGCTCGCTGACCGCCGACCGCCTGCCCAGACGCCGACCACTCGACTTTCAGGTTCCCAACAGAGGTGTTAATCTGAGGGTCTGACACCCCTTCCTGTTCACTGTGGCGCCATCTCTCAGGTACCAGGATTCAAAAGGAGCTCAAGGGACTGTGGGGAGTAGGCAGAGAAATCCACCCACCTCCAGTCTCACTCCCGCCAACCCACTTGCCACAGGGTGGCCAGAGATATCTTTGGAAGGTGCCATCTGCCCGCTCCGTTCCACCACTTTAAGCTCCAACTGCCCTTTATAAAATACACGTTCCTTTTGAAAAGCCTGCTGTGATCTAGCCCCCGCCCACCTGTCTGGCCTCATCTCTCAGCACCACACAGTTCTAGCTGGCCCCTAATATCCTTAGACGTAACTCGGCCCCTCTCTGCCTGGTGAGCTCCCACTCAGCCCTCAAGGTCCAGCTCAGATATCTCCTCCTGGGGAGGCCTTCCCCACCCCCAGGCCCAGCCGGTGGCACCCGCCCCCAGGCCCTGCGAGAGCATTTCCCATGATGCGTCGCAGAGGCTGTTTACGGCTGACACGGGCCTGGCTGAGCTCCTTGAGGACAGAGCCCTGCCTTATTTATTTTCAGTCCTTAGAGAGAGGCTCAGAGAATGTGAGAAGGTGGAGGGAGAGAAAAAGGGGAAGGAGGAAGCAGAAGGAAGAAAGGAAGGCAGAAAAGAAGAAAGGAAAGGAAAGAACAAGTCAAGCAAAGGCGTTGGGGGACAACCTGTTTGTTCACCTGTTCACCCATTCAATCACTCGTTCAACAAGTATCTACCAAGTTCCTACCGGGTCCCCCTCTAGGCACTAAGGAGATAACTAGCAAGCTCAGGGGACCGGCGACTCACTCAACATCTCCAGGTGACTTTGGTGTGTGCATGTGGATGTGTACTGTACATGTGTGTGTAAGGCCTTCTGTGTGCAAAGGCCTGCTGCCGGGGCACCTGTCTTCCTCGGGGCCTGGTGCTTTTAGCATCTGTCCCTGGATCCTGTTGCAGCCCGAAATAAGGCTGTGAGCCACAGCAAGGCAGGGGCAACTCTCGTCGGCTGAGGCCAGAGCTGGCTGCAAGGCACACCCAGCTCGCTGACCGCCGACCGCCTGCCCAGACGCCGACCACTCGACTTTCAGGTTCCCAACAGAGGTGTTAATCTGAGGGTCTGACACCCCTTCCTGTTCACTGTGGCGCCATCTCTCAGGTACCAGGATTCAAAAGGAGCTCAAGGGACTGTGGGGAGTAGGCAATGGAGAGGAGCCAATTCTCAGAGCAAGGGCCCTGCAGAGGGGCTGGGGAGCGTGGGCCCTCGGGGAAGCCTGGGTCCTGAGTTGGGAAGGGAGGGATCCTAAGCTCTGGGTTACACAGGGTGGGGGGCGGGCAGGGGGTGGCTATGATTCCAGGTGGGGATAGGCAATGGCTCTGCTCAGACCCCAAGAACTTTCAGCAACAGGGGGAAGCAGGGTCTCTGTCTATAAAATGAGGGGTCCTTCCTGATCTCTGCCAATTTCTGTAAGGGAAGTTAGTCAATAAACAGATCGGGGACTGTGGAATCCTAAGTGGTCACAGTGGAGCACAGTCCACCAGCTCACCAGCCTCACCCCAAATGCATGCACCTGTGCTCACGTTTGCATGCAGTTTTGGGGGACTCATGGGTACCTGTGATCTAGCCCGATCTTATGTTACAGACGTGGCACAGAGAGACACGGAGCTGGAGAGCTGCTTGCTCCGTTACCGAAGGAGTCGGGGGACCGGTTAGAATCCAGGTTGCCCCGCTCAGTGCCCACTGACCTGGGGCCGGTTATGGGTGTCAGGAGGAGGGATATAAATGCAGGCAGATTGTTTTTCTAAAAGAAGGAATATAGAAAAACACCTGGCAATAGAGCAGAGGGGCACAGAGTGGCTGTCAGGAGACTCAAGGGCTTTGCCTTCTCTCCTGAGGGCAAGGTAGGGAATCTGGACTGGGGACCCGCAAGGCTTCACTGGGGCTTTGGACCTCATTTTATTTTAAATCACCTCCACGATTCCTGGGACATGCCATAGATGCCAATGGGGAGCTGCAGGAGTGAGAACCAAGCGCCGTAATGAGCCGAGCGAGGGGGGATGCGGAGGGGCTGATGGCGCTTTCAGCTTCCTTGCGCCGGCCTGCGCTCTCGAGCTTCAGAGCTGCACACTGGGGACCTGAGGGCACACTGCAGACCCCAGTGCAGCCCAGCCTCACCAGCCACGCTCCTCGGCCCTGACTTCAGCCTCCAATCTCCTTCAGCCTCTGATGAGAGCTCACCCAAGCCTGGATGACAGTCAAACACCCCCACCTTGTCTCCTAGCATCCCAGAAACTACCCCCCGACGAGCCTGGGCTTCCTTAACAACCTGGAGGCAGACCTGAGTGACCTTCCCCTCACCCTCCACAGACTCAGCCTCCTCTTTCCAACTTGGACCACCCTTGTTTGAGACTTCGGGGTGCCCCGAGGTTGTGCAGGGCTGGGGCTGGATGGACCAAGGATTGGGAGGCTGGGGAGGAGCAGAGGCAGCCTGGCACAGCTGTGGGAATCTCTCCTTCACAGGATGATCCCCAAGGAGCAGAAGGGACCAGTGATGACCACCATGGGAGACCTCACTGAACCAGGTAAGATGGACCTAGCTCCTGTGCGCTTCTCAGAGCCCGTCCTTTCTTGGTCCCAGGCTATAGCTACTCAGCCTGCTGGCCCCAGGCCTGAGCAAACAGGTGTGAGTTCCAGACCAGTCTGTGGAATCTGCCGCCTGGGCTGGGAAGCTTCCCGAAGCCCTGGGAGGGGCCTTGCCCTGATCTCCAGGCACATGAGAGCTGAGATTGGCTGTAGTAGACTGGGCCCTGGCCCAACCCGAGTCATGCCCTCAGCCCCAGACGGAGGAGCACTGAGGGTCTCAGATCCAATCCTAATGACGGCCCAAGCTTCCAACACCATTGCCCTTGTTTGCTTTAACTGGGGGTCTCACTGAGCAGCCATAGTGCCAGACAAGGGGTCAGGGGAAAACCAGGGCAGGTGGGCAAGAGGAGGCTGCCCCATCTGAGTCAAACCATCTCACTTAAAAGTCGAGCCGCCCAACGGATAAATCATCTAAAATGCACATTCGTCAACTTTATAAGAACTCTTTCAGAACTCCTGGCTTAACTGTGGAGTCTGTTTATCTGGCCTATTTTAGAGCATCTCATGTATTTTAGAAACAAATTCAGCTAAGCCAGGACTCTGACACTTTACTGTAAATCTTAGTGACATGGTGCTGTTGGTTGAAAATACAGATTCCCAGCCTCTGTGCCTGGGAGCTCTGCTCCAGGGGACCTGGGGAGGAGGCAGTGCCTCAGCTGTTTAGACGTGCACCCAGCTGGTTCCTGCGTGGGAGGGCGGTGACGAACCCCTGCCCAAGGACTTTGCGGCGGTTTTGCCTCCTTTGGTGTTCTAAGACGTATTTAATCATGTGCACAACTATCTGTGAGGCATACTTTCAGTTCATTTTGTGTGTTCTTGGCTCCTTTTTTTTTTGGTGTTTTTTTTTTGTTGTTGTTGTTCCATGATTTTTGTACTGAAACATGCAAGCTTTGTGAGATATTGAGGCTCTAACTGGAAGAACCAGGCAATGCCTCTTCTCTTGTCTAGTTAGTTATAGCCTCCCCAGTATTGACGCACATTTATGCCAGAGGGGAAATACGCTTTTGGTTGATTATTGTTAGGACAATTTTGAAACTAAAGTAGACAGCGGAAGAAATTCTCATGATCTCATCACCCAAAAACAGCCATTATAAAATAATAATAAAGCACTTACCGTTCGTGCGCATTTACTGTGTTGCAGATGACAGTGCTAAGAGCCTTTGGGCTTATATATGACCCTCACAACAGCTCTGTCACTTAGACATGATCATACCCATTTTTCAGATGAGAAAACAGAGACTCAAGAAAGCCAGGAAATCACATCCATAGGAGGTGGGAGAACTGAGATTTGACCCCAGATCTCTTTGTCTCCCAAACTGCTCCTTTACCACGTGGTTACATCAATAAAACACTCATTTTATAAAATATTCAGGCAAAATAGATATGAATGACTTTGAAAATGAAAGGGGTCAGGGGAAAACCAGGGCAGGTGGGCAAGAGGAGGCTGCCCCATCTGAGTCAAACCATCTCACTTAAAAGTCGAGCCGCCCAACGGATAAATCATCTAAAATGCACATTCGTCAACTTTATAAGAACTCTTTCAGAACTCCTGGCTTAACTGTGGAGTCTGTTTATCTGGCCTATTTTAGAGCATCTCATGTATTTTAGAAACAAATTCAGCTAAGCCAGGACTCTGACACTTTACTGTAAATCTTAGTGACATGGTGCTGTTGGTTGAAAATACAGATTCCCAGCCTCTGTGCCTGGGAGCTCTGCTCCAGGGGACCGGGGGAGGAGGCAGTGCCTCAGCTGTTTAGACGTGCACCCAGCTGGTTCCTGCGTGGGAGGGCGGTGACGAACCCCTGCCCAAGGACTTTGCGGCGGTTTTGCCTCCTTTGGTGTTCTAAGACGTATTTAATCATGTGCACAACTATCTGTGAGGCATACTTTCAGTTCATTTTGTGTGTTCTTGGCTCCTTTTTTTTTTGGTGTTTTTTTTTTGTTGTTGTTGTTCCATGATTTTTGTACTGAAACATGCAAGCTTTGTGAGATATTGAGGCTCTAACTGGAAGAACCAGGCAATGCCTCTTCTCTTGTCTAGTTAGTTATAGCCTCCCCAGTATTGACGCACATTTATGCCAGAGGGGAAATACGCTTTTGGTTGATTATTGTTAGGACAATTTTGAAACTAAAGTAGACAGCGGAAGAAATTCTCATGATCTCATCACCCAAAAACAGCCATTATAAAATAATAATAAAGCACTTACCGTTCGTGCGCATTTACTGTGTTGCAGATGACAGTGCTAAGAGCCTTTGGGCTTATATATGACCCTCACAACAGCTCTGTCACTTAGACATGATCATACCCATTTTTCAGATGAGAAAACAGAGACTCAAGAAAGCCAGGAAATCACATCCATAGGAGGTGGGAGAACTGAGATTTGACCCCAGATCTCTTTGTCTCCCAAACTGCTCCTTTACCACGTGGTTACATCAATAAAACACTCATTTTATAAAATATTCAGGCAAAATAGATATGAATGACTTTGAAAATGAAAGTTCCTTATAATGAAACCATCTGGAGATAACCATTGTTAACAGATTTGTGTAAATCCTTCTTCTGTTCATATAGAAACCTATTTATACAAGCGCATATACACATGGGTTAAATGCTATACACTGTGTTCGTCATCTGAATTTTCTTTCACTTTGTAGAATTCCACAGACTTCTTTCCATCTTAGTATGACTTATCGCACCCCACCTCTCCCCTTGCTGCCCAGCATATAAGATAGATATATATATTTATACACACACACACCCCAAGGAGGCCTTGAAGACTTGACTAAGTATCCAGGTAGAACTTGAGGATTCCTGAACTAGCAGCTTGTTGAGATGGCACTCCTAGAAGAAGGGAAGTGATAAAAGCAGGACTGGGCAGAGGAAATCGCTAAGGAAGGAAGTGGGTTCCAGAACATAAATTAACTGCCATACAGAAATCACCAGCTTTAACGAGGGGCTGCTGGAGCCTCAAGTCACCGGGACGGTTCTCTGCAGAGGTGGCCGTTATGAGCTGTTCATGACCGATAAAGGGCATCCGGGCAGCATCCACCCGAGACTGATTGCTGGTTTTCATAGTTAGACATTCACTGCAGCAAACATCCTTGCACGTACATCTTCAAATGTTTTTATTCAGTTTTCTCCCCAAGGATGAATACCTAGAAGTAGAATTGCTTAGTCAAAATAGGTTTTATCTGTAGCTTTTTTTTTGTCTTTAAATATTGAGCTCGGAGAGACGATCTCATCACCCAAAAACAGCCATTATAAAATAATAATAAAGCACTTACCGTTCGTGCGCATTTACTGTGTTGCAGATGACAGTGCTAAGAGCCTTTGGGCTTATATATGACCCTCACAACAGCTCTGTCACTTAGACATGATCATACCCATTTTTCAGATGAGAAAACAGAGACTCAAGAAAGCCAGGAAATCACATCCATAGGAGGTGGGAGAACTGAGATTTGACCCCAGATCTCTTTGTCTCCCAAACTGCTCCTTTACCACGTGGTTACATCAATAAAACACTCATTTTATAAAATATTCAGGCAAAATAGATATGAATGACTTTGAAAATGAAAGTTCCTTATAATGAAACCATCTGGAGATAACCATTGTTAACAGATTTGTGTAAATCCTTCTTCTGTTCATATAGAAACCTATTTATACAAGCGCATATACACATGGGTTAAATGCTATACACTGTGTTCGTCATCTGAATTTTTTTTCACTTTGTAGAATTCCACAGACTTCTTTCCATCTTAGTATGACTTATCGCACCCCACCTCTCCCCTTGCTGCCCAGCATATAAGATAGATATATATATTTATACACACACACACCCCAAGGAGGCCTTGAAGACTTGACTAAGTATCCAGGTAGAACTTGAGGATTCCTGAACTAGCAGCTTGTTGAGATGGCACTCCTAGAAGAAGGGAAGTGATAAAAGCAGGACTGGGCAGAGGAAATCGCTAAGGAAGGAAGTGGGTTCCAGAACATAAATTAACTGCCATACAGAAATCACCAGCTTTAACGAGGGGCTGCTGGAGCCTCAAGTCACCGGGACGGTTCTCTGCAGAGGTGGCCGTTATGAGCTGTTCATGACCGATAAAGGGCATCCGGGCAGCATCCACCCGAGACTGATTGCTGGTTTTCATAGTTAGACATTCACTGCAGCAAACATCCTTGCACGTACATCTTCAAATGTTTTTATTCAGTTTTTCTCCCCAAGGATGAATACCTAGAAGTAGAATTGCTTAGTCAAAATAGGTTTTATCTGTAGCTTTTTTTTTTGTCTTTAAATATTGAGCTCGGGAGATGAACAGCACTTGAGAATATCTGCCAGGGGACTTTTATTACGTATTTAGGTCTTTCATCTGTTTAAGTACAGAGTATATTTTCTTGTTAAAAATATAAGAACAGTGCAACAATTTCCAGCCCTCCTCCTCTGTATGTCTCATAAATAGTCATGGCTAATATTTGGCATGTCTCCTTGAAGATTTTTCAATACATGCATAAACATATACTTATTGTTTTAAACATGAGTGGGATCTTAGAATCCAAATTCTTCTGAAATTTACTTTTTCCCCCCTCTTAATCTACAGTGAATATCTTTCTTATTCTAATCTGTAGGAGTTTCTTTCTCTACATATGCTTAAAGAAATGGGGGAAAAAAACCAAAAACCACCCTCCTTGTGTAAAAGGCCATGTAGGACTCCACTGAGTGGGACGCATCACAGCTCTTGAATGTCCCTCTGTGCTGGCTGAGGACCGCCTCCGCCATCCTAAGCCAGTCGCTCTCCCCTACTCTTCTTAAAACCACTTGAGAAACCTCTCCTCTCAGACTCCCAGCACCTCCTCCCACCTTCATGCTCAGCTAGTGACCTGGCTTCTTCTTTCACGGAGAAAAGCAAAGGGGCCAAAAGAGGATTCTGCAAGCCCTCCTCCCATGCTGCAAGCTTTTCTGACTGCCTGTTTGTATCTGCATCCCTGCTCTTGGTTTTCCTTCCTGGTGTGATAGATGAACTCTCCTTGCACCTGTTCCGAAGCCAACGCTTCTGGCTGGGCACCGGACACCCGCCTGCCCTCTTTCCCATTCTAGGACATTCCTTCAGTAATTCTCCTCTTTAAAAACAAGCAAGCAAACAAACAAGTCCCTCTTGCTTCCATAGCTGCCTCCAGCCACAGTCATTCAGAGCATAGTTCTTCAAGTCTGCTCTCTTTACTTCCCTTCTCTCTTTTAAATTAATTTTAAATTTTCCGGGCAGCATCCACCCGAGACTGATTGCTGGTTTTCATAGTTAGACATTCACTGCAGCAAACATCCTTGCACGTACATCTTCAAATGTTTTTATTCAGTTTTTCCCCAAGGATGAATACCTAGAAGTAGAATTGCTTAGTCAAAATAGGTTTTATCTGTAGCTTTTTTTTGTCTTTAAATATTGAGCTCGGGAGATGAACAGCACTTGAGAATATCTGCCAGGGGACTTTTATTACGTATTTAGGTCTTTCATCTGTTTAAGTACAGAGTATATTTTCTTGTTAAAAATATAAGAACAGTGCAACAATTTCCAGCCCTCCTCCTCTGTATGTCTCATAAATAGTCATGGCTAATATTTGGCATGTCTCCTTGAAGATTTTTCAATACATGCATAAACATATACTTATTGTTTTAAACATGAGTGGGATCTTAGAATCCAAATTCTTCTGAAATTTACTTTTTCCCCCCTCTTAATCTACAGTGAATATCTTTCTTATTCTAATCTGTAGGAGTTTCTTTCTCTACATATGCTTAAAGAAATGGGGGAAAAAAACCAAAAACCACCCTCCTTGTGTAAAAGGCCATGTAGGACTCCACTGAGTGGGACGCATCACAGCTCTTGAATGTCCCTCTGTGCTGGCTGAGGACCGCCTCCGCCATCCTAAGCCAGTCGCTCTCCCCTACTCTTCTTAAAACCACTTGAGAAACCTCTCCTCTCAGACTCCCAGCACCTCCTCCCACCTTCATGCTCAGCTAGTGACCTGGCTTCTTCTTTCACGGAGAAAAGCAAAGGGGCCAAAAGAGGATTCTGCAAGCCCTCCTCCCATGCTGCAAGCTTTTCTGACTGCCTGTTTGTATCTGCATCCCTGCTCTTGGTTTTCCTTCCTGGTGTGATAGATGAACTCTCCTTGCACCTGTTCCGAAGCCAACGCTTCTGGCTGGGCACCGGACACCCGCCTGCCCTCTTTCCCATTCTAGGACATTCCTTCAGTAATTCTCCTCTTTAAAAACAAGCAAGCAAACAAACAAGTCCCTCTTGCTTCCATAGCTGCCTCCAGCCACAGTCATTCAGAGCATAGTTCTTCAAGTCTGCTCTCTTTACTTCCCTTCTCTCTTTTTAAAATTTAAATTTTTAAAATTTTTAAAACGAGGTAACCTTGAGCTATAAGTTTCATGTATACAATATTATATTTCTACATCCATAGACCCTACAATGAGTTTAGCACCAAACATGTAGTTTCTATCCATCACCAATAAACTTATTTTTAGGAGATGAGGAAATAAACCCAATATATTGTGAATTACTCAATGTTTTGGAGCTGGTTAGCAGTAGAGCCAGACGCACACGTCAAGCATCTCCACGTCTAGCTCCTGGCCTCTTCTCTGACTCACATGGTCTCCCAGACTCAAGAGGAAGATGCAAGTGCGGACACTGGGAATGTTCATGTTTGGGAGGTGTGGAGAGATTTCCATGACGTGCAGTGCCCGGTGCAGGGCGAGAGGAGGGCCATTCATCACTACATTTTATTTGACCAACTTACACACACATCAAAGTTAGAGAGTGCGAACCCGCATGACTCTCCCTCATTCCTGGAGCCCAGAGCAAATCCCAAAGAACATGTCATTTCATCCTCCAAATGCTTCACTGTGCATCAAAAAGTAATAAAAAGCCCATTGCCTTACATAAAGATACGAACACACTGAACAAAATGAGCAATACTGATTTACTGCTACCTAACAACCAGTCCTGTAGTCAACTTTCTCCAGTTTTCTAGTTTATTAACAAGGATCCAAATAAGAGCCACTCTGGATGCTGTCATCAGCTAGTGACCTGGCTTCTTCTTTCACGGAGAAAAGCAAAGGGGCCAAAAGAGGATTCTGCAAGCCCTCCTCCCATGCTGCAAGCTTTTCTGACTGCCTGTTTGTATCTGCATCCCTGCTCTTGGTTTTCCTTCCTGGTGTGATAGATGAACTCTCCTTGCACCTGTTCCGAAGCCAACGCTTCTGGCTGGGCACCGGACACCCGCCTGCCCTCTTTCCCATTCTAGGACATTCCTTCAGTAATTCTCCTCTTTAAAAACAAGCAAGCAAACAAACAAGTCCCTCTTGCTTCCATAGCTGCCTCCAGCCACAGTCATTCAGAGCATAGTTCTTCAAGTCTGCTCTCTTTACTTCCCTTCTCTCTTTTAAATTAATTTTAAATTTTAAATCGAGGTAACCTTGAGCTATAAGTTTCATGTATACAATATTATATTTCTACATCCATAGACCCTACAATGAGTTTAGCACCAAACATGTAGTTTCTATCCATCACCAATAAACTTATTTTTAGGAGATGAGGAAATAAACCCAATATATTGTGAATTACTCAATGTTTTGGAGCTGGTTAGCAGTAGAGCCAGACGCACACGTCAAGCATCTCCACGTCTAGCTCCTGGCCTCTTCTCTGACTCACATGGTCTCCCAGACTCAAGAGGAAGATGCAAGTGCGGACACTGGGAATGTTCATGTTTGGGAGGTGTGGAGAGATTTCCATGACGTGCAGTGCCCGGTGCAGGGCGAGAGGAGGGCCATTCATCACTACATTTTATTTGACCAACTTACACACACATCAAAGTTAGAGAGTGCGAACCCGCATGACTCTCCCTCATTCCTGGAGCCCAGAGCAAATCCCAAAGAACATGTCATTTCATCCTCCAAATGCTTCACTGTGCATCAAAAAGTAATAAAAAGCCCATTGCCTTACATAAAGATACGAACACACTGAACAAAATGAGCAATACTGATTTACTGCTACCTAACAACCAGTCCTGTAGTCAACTTTCTCCAGTTTTCTAGTTTATTAACAAGGATCCAAATAAGAGCCACTCTGGATGCTGTCATCATCTAGTCCCCAATGTGCAACATTGTGTTTCTACTTCAGAGCACGCCGCAGCACGAAAAGTGAAAGGGTCAGTCGCTCAGTCGTGTCCGACTCTCTGTGACCCAGGGACTGTAGCCTGCCAGGCTCCTCTGTCCGTGGAATCCTCCAGGCAATGGGCTGCCTCTCCTGTCTCCACGGGGTCCTCCTGGCCCAGGGGTGGAACCCGGGCCTTCTGCACCGCAGGCAGATTCTCCACCATCGGAGCCACCAGGGAAGCCCAGACAGCGGGCTCACCAGCAAACGTGTGCCTTCTGTCTTTCACCACAGAGTCGACCCCTTTCCCATTCTGCCCCCCACCTCGGCCCCCATTCCCTTCTGGTAGCCACTGCTCTGTTCTCCGTACGTGCATGCTCAGTGATGTTAGGTTTGATCATTTATATCGATCTTTGGCTTTAGCTTCCACATATGAGTGAAATCATATGGCATTGTCTTCCTCTAACTTACTTCATTTTTTTTTAAAAGATTTATTTATTTATTTATTTTGGGCGGGGGTCGGGTTGAGGAGGGGGAGCGGGCGGGCCACTTCTATTGATCTTTCATTTCTCCATTTTCATCCTTCTTTGTTCTTTGGCTCCTGTGGGCCTCCATTGCAGTGGCGTCTGTCATCGCAGAGCGCCGGCTCTGGGCGCATGCGCCCCAGATCTCCGGCTCGGTAATTGGACACATTGGTCCAGCCGCTCTGTGGCACGTGGGATCTTCCCAGGCCAGGGATTGAACCGGCGCCCCTTGCACTGCAAGGCGGTGTCCTTACCCACTGGACCACCAGGGGAAGCCCCTCTGACTTACTTCACTTGGCATGATACCTTCAGGGGCCCTTGTTTTTCTTTGGTAGCCATGTCTCTTAAATCTCCTTTAATCTAAAACTCCACCCCCTTCCTTTTTTTCCACGTCCTTCCCTCCTTTGAAGAAACCGGGTCAGCGGCCTTGTACAAGTCCCACATCCTAGTTTTGGCTCGCTGCTGCCTCATGGTGTGGTTACACTGTTCCTCACCCGATCTCTTAAAAAACTTTTTGAGACTCCCGCTGCTGCCCCTCATGGTGTGGTACACTCATCATCTAGTCCCCGATGTGCAACATTGTGTTTCTACTTCAGAGCACGCCGCAGCACGAAAAGTGAAAGGGTCAGTCGCTCAGTCGTGTCCGACTCTCTGTGACCCAGGGACTGTAGCCTGCCAGGCTCCTCTGTCCGTGGAATCCTCCAGGCAATGGGCTGCCTCTCCTGTCTCCACGGGGTCCTCCTGGCCCAGGGGTGGAACCCGGGCCTTCTGCACCGCAGGCAGATTCTCCACCATCGGAGCCACCAGGGAAGCCCAGACAGCGGGCTCACCAGCAAACGTGTGCCTTCTGTCTTTCACCACAGAGTCGACCCCTTTCCCATTCTGCCCCCCACCTCGGCCCCCATTCCCTTCTGGTAGCCACTGCTCTGTTCTCCGTACGTGCATGCTCAGTGATGTTAGGTTTGATCATTTATATCGATCTTTGGCTTTAGCTTCCACATATGAGTGAAATCATATGGCATTGTCTTCCTCTAACTTACTTCATTTTTTTTTAAAAGATTTATTTATTTATTTATTTTGGGCGGGGGTCGGGTTGAGGAGGGAGGGGAGCGGGCGGGCCACTTCTATTGATCTTTCATTTCTCCATTTTCATCCTTCTTTGTTCTTTGGCTCCTGTGGGCCTCCATTGCAGTGGCGTCTGTCATCGCAGAGCGCCGGCTCTGGGCGCATGCGCCCCAGATCTCCGGCTCGGTAATTGGACACATTGGTCCAGCCGCTCTGTGGCACGTGGGATCTTCCCAGGCCAGGGATTGAACCGGCGCCCCTTGCACTGCAAGGCGGTGTCCTTACCCACTGGACCACCAGGGGAAGCCCCTCTGACTTACTTCACTTGGCATGATACCTTCAGGGGCCCTTGTTTTTCTTTGGTAGCCATGTCTCTTAAATCTCCTTTAATCTAAAACTCCACCCCCTTCCTTTTTTTCCACGTCCTTCCCTCCTTTGAAGAAACCGGGTCAGCGGCCTTGTACAAGTCCCACATCCTAGTTTTGGCTCGCTGCTGCCTCATGGTGTGGTTACACTGTTCCTCAGTCTCTCTTCTCTTGAATCCTTTCCAGTAAGGCTTTCACACCCAAGGACACCACAGGGACTGGCTTTTGTGGAGATTACCAATAATAACCCCATGTTACTAAATATAGTGGCTACTTTTCAGCCCTCCTCTTCCTTGACATGACAGCAACATTAGAGTTCATTGTCCCTGAAAACTCTTTCATCCTTTGGTTCTAGGACACCACCACTAATTAGATTTCCTCCTGCCTTGCTGGGTACTTCTTCCCAAGCTCAGGCTAGTTCTCATCTCTTCGGTCTACGTGTTGGAAGCCCCGGGGCTCAGTGTGTAGATTTCTTTATGCATTCTCAAATCCATGGTGACCTCAACCAGCCTCTGGTCTCAGGATGTCACTGAGGGCTGAAACATGAATGCACGTGTATCTGATGTTAGAGACGACAGCTCTGCCTGTGCTGTCCACACGTGTCCCTCTCCTACCAGCGTCCTCACCACTCCGACACTCCTCTCTTCCAAGCCTTGCCTTGTTGCACCAACAAGAAATGCGCACTTTGCTGGCTGGGCAAGCACAAAGGATATGGATGGACACCTAAACCACCAACAGTCGCCAGCCCTCAAATCCTTCTACATGGCTGTAAGGACTGGCCCCAATTATGAGAAAAGGAATCAATGGAACAGTTCACTAAAATAAAACCAACAATAGCAAATACCATGTGTACATGCCTGCTGCCTCAATGTTTACATCCAAGTCAGGTTTCTCCCATCAACATGAAACTCACATACCCAGGTCCCTCCTCGGCATCTCCACTGGGAAGCCTACAAGGCTGCTCAAACATTATACGCAGCTGTGGAGACTGTTAGGGGAGTTTGAATATGGACTAGGCATGATATAAAACAAAAATCCATTCACTAGGAAAGGTGGAGAGCTTTGAATAAAAGCCAGCTATGAAACAGCTTTGCTAGTATTTCATTTTGGTTAAAAGGTCACGCATGAATAGATAGCCAATGAAGAAGACAGGAAAGGATGTAGACTAACGGGTTAGGGGGGCAATCTCTGGGTGGTAGGAAGTGGTGTTCTCTTTTCCTTTTTCTCTTAGGTCTGCATTTTCTAACCTTCTTCAATACATATATGCTGCTTTTATGGTAATAAAAGGTTGTTTTAAAGCGAAGACATGTCTAGAACTGAACGCTTGGTCTCACCCCACTCCTCCTCCAGCCTTCCTCCATCGGGAACGGCTACTCCATCTTCCCAGAGACTTATGCCAGAAAGCCAGCCATCACCTCCTCCTCCTTCCCCACGCGCGCGTTCTCTCTCTCTCTCTCTCTCTCTCTCTCTCTCTCACACACACACACACATCCCACATGCAGGGCCCACCCTTAAAAGACATCTAGAATCTGATCATTTCTCGTCACCTCCACCACTATGAGCACAGAGCTGCACGGGAGGTGCAGAGAATAAATACACCTGGCCAAAGAATATCCAAAATGATGGTCAATTTCAGCACCAAACACAGACAAATTACACTCAGAGGAGTCTTATCAGCCCATTAGCTCGACAAAGGGTCCACAGAGTAGTGACATCACGTGTCAGCAAGCATGGGGAGAAACCGGCACTCCTGGACACGAGGGACGGTGCTGTAAGGAGCCCCCCTGGAGTGAGCCACCGGCGTGCCCTGAGGGCTTGGTGGTAGGAACGCTCTCTGGCCTTCCCGCAGTTCCTTTGCTGGACCTGGGCAAGAAGCTGAGCATGCCCCAGGACTTGATGATGGAGGAGCTCTCGCTGCGGAACAACAGAGGGTCCCTCCTCTTCCAGAAGAGACAGCGCCGCGTCCAGAAATTCATCTTCGAGTTTGCAGCCAGCCCTCATGCTGTGAGTAAGCTCACTGTTCTCACAGGGAAACGGAGGCCCCAAGAGAGCCAGCTGTTAGCCTAGAGCCAAACAATGCACCAGGTGAGGACATCTGGCCCCTGCGGGAGCCCCTCAAGTCCTGTGGGGGTGGCTGTGACGTTGCCACCAGAGTGATCCCTGACCTCCACGCACACGCCTCCCCACAGAGGGGTGACCCTAGAAAAGGGTTAGCTCTTCAGGTGTCTCTCCCCAGACACAAAGCATACAGTGGATTAGACAGGGTGAGCTGTGGAGTGAAGGGACTCTGACTCCTACAAAAAGGGCAGAAAAAAACCAGGGCTCTGGGCTGAATCTGCAGCAAGCAGGATTTAGATTAGACTTGAGCTTGATCCAAGATGGGAAATACAGAACGCCTTTCTCTTCTACCCACTGGAAGAAGGCCAAGGCCATCAGCCAGCCATCTAAAGGATGGGGCTTCCCCAGGCGGCTCAGTGGTAGAGAATCCACCTGCCAATGGAAAAGACCCAGGTTTGATCCCTGGGTTGGGAAGATCCCTTGGAGAGGGAAATGGCGGCCCATTCCAGTATTCCTGCCTGGACAGCTCATGAACAGAGGAGCCTGGCGGCTTACAGTTCATGGGGCTGCAAGAGAAGTCAGATGCGACTTAGCAAGAGAGACATAACAAGAGAGTAAAGGAAACAGGAATACTTGTGCTCAGCCTTCGGGAATGTGACAGGCAGCTTCAGGTACTTCCGATAACCTCATGGCCTTTCCTCCTCCACTCCACTTCTGGATGAAACAGGAGAGGATGAGAGGCCACAAGGTGGCAGAATAGTAAAGATGACAAAACAACCGCCAACCGCCTCTGCCCTGTGCTCACTGTGGGCTTGCTGAGCAGTCTGCAGGGATCATCTCATTTAATGATCAGCGAGTGATAGCATTGTCCTCATCCCCACCTTACAGAGAAGGAAACGCTCAGAAGGCCGAGTGTATGCCCGAGGTCCACACTCCAACAGCCCCTGACATGTACAGGAGCATTTCTCTGTCCAGTATCTGCGCTCTACCCAGTGAACTCACCCCCACACAGCCCTGGGAGGTGGGCTCTAGGACCGACCCCTCCTGCCCTCTGCTGTTTTTAGTGGAGGCAGAACCCTGCTGAGCCTGCTTGTGGCTTACTCGACACTGCCCCGCACCCCACAGGTCGTGGCAGGAAGTGTCAAGGAGAAGGTGGCTGGAACAGCGGAAGCTGGGATGGTGAGTGTGGAGAGAGACCTCAGAGAAGGGGACCCTGGGGAAAGGGACCCAGCCCAGATCCCCAGGTCCACCGCCTCTGAGCTTCCACTCCTGTGCACAGGTTGCCAACAGCCCTGAGGGGCAGAACTACCGCTCTGAGCTCCACATCTACCCGGCCTTGCCCGGGGGCCCTGGGGATGCCCAGTCCATGGCCTCCTGGCCGGTGAGCACCCACAGCCCCAGCGCCTTGGCACCAGGTACGTGGCCTCCTCAGGTCCCAGGACTAGGGCTGGAGGGCCAGAACGTGGGTGTGCTCCCTGATGGGGCAGGAGGAGCCCATACACACACACCCCCTCCACAGACACAAGTCCAGAGAGGCGTGCCGTGCCAAGGTCACCGAGCGTGCCAGAGACCAGCCGAGATGAGCGCCTGCGCCCAGCTCTCAATTCTCCTGCTCCTTCCTCCCATTCCCAGGGACGGGGAAGGGTCCCCTTTGCCAGAGCGATTTGGCACCACATTCCACCCCCTCCCCTGACTTCCCTTTCCTAGGTCTTTCCTTCACGTCCCCGGTGTCTGTGGGATGGGTATGGGGGCCAAAGGAGAAGGGAACCCAGGCAGCCCGTTTGCCTGCCTCCCATGTACCATGCTCTCTCCAACCCAGGTTATGCCGAGCCACTGAAGGGCGTCCCTCCAGAGAAGTTCAACCACACAGCCATCCCCAAGGGCTACCGCTGCCCGTGGCAGGAGTTCATCAGCTACCGGGACTACCTGGGCGAGGGCGGAAGTCACACCCCAAGCCTAGTGGAGTATCGGAATTTCAACAAGTAAGACAGGGTGGGCTGCTTAGGGGGAGGCCTGGAGGGAGGAGCCAGTCACAGCCACAGCAGTAGCGGCGTTTCCTGAGCACTTCCTATGTGCCAGGCTCTACCCCGGTGCCTTACCTGTTTCTGCAGTTCCTGCTAAAAATCATTAGAACTCTTGCCTTAGCGCATAGTAAGTGCTCAGTAAATGCACAGGGAATGAGTAGGTGTACGTGGCACACATCTTGTTGGATTCTGCTTCACAACAGGGTCGGGCAGGGGCAGTCATTTTTCCTGTTCTGCTAGAGACGAGGACGACAGACAACCTGCCCAAAGTCACAAAGCAAGGAAGCGTAGCAGGGCGGGGTCTGTCTGACTCCAGAGTCCCGTTTCCTGCTCTCCATCCCTGCTGTGGCCGCCTCCCTGGTGGCCGTCAAGGTGTGAGCCCTTCTCTGGGTGGGGGCCCCGAATCTCCCCAGGCCTAGGCCAGCTTGGCCTTCCCTTCCCTTTCATCCATGGTCTGGAAGAGGTCTAGACAGTGACCTTGAGGCTGGACCTCTGTGGGAAGCAGCAGGAAAATGCTGGACGCCAGAGGTGAGAATGACAGATGTTCTCACTCATGATGTTCAGAGCGTGGGGCTTCATCAAGGGCTTAACGCAGTCTCCACCCATGGTCGTGTGGGACCTAGGACTCGCTGGGCCTCCTTTTCCCCACTTGTAAAAGGAGACTGTTATAGTATCAATCCCTTCTCATGAGGACGGCATGAGAGGCCATTGGCAAAGTTTCTGGCAAGTGATAAGCTCTCAATAAATAGTAGCTGCCACTACTACTATTATTATTATTATTTTATAGGTTATTAATATTTTCAGGGGACAACTTGAAAGGGATACATTTAACATTCTGCTCTAGGGGCCCGAAAGGAAACCACAGCAGGCAGGACGGGAGTCTGGCCATGGAGGAGGGCCTGGGGCTGGGGCCGCATCTCTACTGCAGTTGGCTTCCTTAGTCTCTTGCTATTTATGAGAACCTCTCTCCTGGCGTGGGCTGCATTCACTGAGAAAGTGGAGGCTCCGTAGAGAGGAGGCCACAGCCCGGCTCTCCTGGCAGCCGCTCAGACCACACGCTGGAGACTCGTGTCTGCCTGGCTCGGCGGAGAGATCAGGCCTTCTGAGGAAGGGCTGGAGGAGGCGGGGGTGATGGGCCTGCAGATTTGTGACTGCCCTCCAACATCTGAGAGCCCAGGAGGACATGATGGGAAGAATGGGTCCGGTCGGCATCATGTGAACCACGCCTTGGCAGAGGTTTTGGGGTTTTCTGCCATGCAGTAGTAGTGCTAAGGATTCTGCTTCACAACAGGGTCGGGCAGGGGCAGTCATTTTTCCTGTTCTGCTAGAGACGAGGACGACAGACAACCTGCCCAAAGTCACAAAGCAAGGAAGCGTAGCAGGGCGGGGTCTGTCTGACTCCAGAGTCCCGTTTCCTGCTCTCCATCCCTGCTGTGGCCGCCTCCCTGGTGGCCGTCAAGGTGTGAGCCCTTCTCTGGGTGGGGGCCCCGAATCTCCCCAGGCCTAGGCCAGCTTGGCCTTCCCTTCCCTTTCATCCATGGTCTGGAAGAGGTCTAGACAGTGACCTTGAGGCTGGACCTCTGTGGGAAGCAGCAGGAAAATGCTGGACGCCAGAGGTGAGAATGACAGATGTTCTCACTCATGATGTTCAGAGCGTGGGGCTTCATCAAGGGCTTAACGCAGTCTCCACCCATGGTCGTGTGGGACCTAGGACTCGCTGGGCCTCCTTTTCCCCACTTGTAAAAGGAGACTGTTATAGTATCAATCCCTTCTCATGAGGACGGCATGAGAGGCCATTGGCAAAGTTTCTGGCAAGTGATAAGCTCTCAATAAATAGTAGCTGCCACTACTACTATTATTATTATTATTTTATAGGTTATTAATATTTTCAGGGGACAACTTGAAAGGGATACATTTAACATTCTGCTCTAGGGGCCCGAAAGGAAACCACAGCAGGCAGGACGGGAGTCTGGCCATGGAGGAGGGCCTGGGGCTGGGGCCGCATCTCTACTGCAGTTGGCTTCCTTAGTCTCTTGCTATTTATGAGAACCTCTCTCCTGGCGTGGGCTGCATTCACTGAGAAAGTGGAGGCTCCGTAGAGAGGAGGCCACAGCCCGGCTCTCCTGGCAGCCGCTCAGACCACACGCGGAGACTCTTGTCTGCCTGGCTCGGCCGAGAGATCAGGCCTTCTGAGGAAGGGCTGGAGGAGTCGGGGGTGATGGGCCTTCAGATTTGTGACTGCCCTCCAACAGCTGAGAGCCCAGGAGGACATGATGGGAAGAATGGGCCCGATCGGCATCATGTGAACCACGCGCCCTTGGCAGAGGTTTTGGGGTTTTCTGCCAGGAAGGACTGGGCTGCCTCTTCTCCTGGGCCCTCTAGCCCTGCCTGTGCAGCTATTTAAAACCCTCAGCACACGGCAGTGGGAGCAGGCAGCTTCCAAGCTGGCCGGGGTAAGTGACAGCCCCTCTGATCTCACGCTATGACAGGCTGAGGCACGTTCCCACGGAAAGAAGGGGGGTCCTAGGGAGCTCTGAGCCCAAACCTTTCCTGGAAGAGCCGAGGCAGCAGAGGTGGAGAGAGGAGCAGCAGTGTGGGCAGCCAAGCTGTGCTCAGGATGCATAGCCTGAGCAGGAGGCCTGCTAGGCTTGGAAGCAGTCCAGCATGTTTCTGCAGGGCTCGGCTATCGCCGCCCAGGCTGGGGTGCCCCGAACAGAAATGCTGTCCTGCCTGGACCCCAGGCCTTGGCGAAAGGACGGCCTTTTTACCCCAGGGCAGGCATCTGCCTCTTTTCGTTGGTCCCAAGCAGCAGGGAAAACCCTACATGAGCAATGCTTCTTGTTCTCTTGAAGGTAAAAACTAGTTTGAAAATCATGTATTTGCATTTTCTTTAAAAACAAAACAAAAAACCTTGGGCAACCACAAATTAAGGCAGAGCCTCTTTGTTCCCCATCCCCTCATCCTAGCTCCCTTCCCCAGAGTAACACTGCTGTCAGGCTGGTTTGTGTTTTCAAAACATTCTCTACAAGCAGCTACACACCTACGGGGATGCAGCATTCTTTGGTGTTGCTGTGTGTTTTGATATTTTGCATTTTATCCTATAAATTGTTTTTTTCACTCAACATTAGGTTTTTGAAATCTCTTCTTAACACCTGGAGCTCTTTTCATTTCCTGTAAGCTGTTACATGTACTCTGCCATGGATCTACTTAGCTCATCCACTCCTCTGCGAATGGGCATATGGCTCGTCTCTGGTTGTCACTAGTCACTGCTCCTACCTGCTTCCTTGTACAGATGTGCACGCGCTTCCCTAAACCATATGCTTACAGGTGGAGCTGCTGGTTGGCACTACTGGCACACTTTCAGGTTTAAAGGAGCCTGGGCCCATGGGAAGAATGGGCCCGATCGGCATCATGTGACCCCCTTGGCAGAGGTTTTGGGGTTTTCTGCCAGGAAGGACTGGGCTGCCTCTTCTCCTGGGCCCTCTAGCCCTGCCTGTGCAGCTATTTAAAACCCTCAGCACACGGCAGTGGGAGCAGGCAGCTTCCAAGCTGGCCGGGGTAAGTGACAGCCCCTCTGATCTCACGCTATGACAGGCTGAGGCACGTTCCCACGGAAAGAAGGGGGGTCCTAGGGAGCTCTGAGCCCAAACCTTTCCTGGAAGAGCCGAGGCAGCAGAGGTGGAGAGAGGAGCAGCAGTGTGGGCAGCCAAGCTGTGCTCAGGATGCATAGCCTGAGCAGGAGGCCTGCTAGGCTTGGAAGCAGTCCAGCATGTTTCTGCAGGGCTCGGCTATCGCCGCCCAGGCTGGGGTGCCCCGAACAGAAATGCTGTCCTGCCTGGACCCCAGGCCTTGGCGAAAGGACGGCCTTTTTACCCCAGGGCAGGCATCTGCCTCTTTTCGTTGGTCCCAAGCAGCAGGGAAAACCCTACATGAGCAATGCTTCTTGTTCTCTTGAAGGTAAAAACTAGTTTGAAAATCATGTATTTGCATTTTCTTTAAAAACAAAACAAAAAACCTTGGGCAACCACAAATTAAGGCAGAGCCTCTTTGTTCCCCATCCCCTCATCCTAGCTCCCTTCCCCAGAGTAACACTGCTGTCAGGCTGGTTTGTGTTTTCAAAACATTCTCTACAAGCAGCTACACACCTACGGTGATGCAGCATTCTTTGGTGTTGCTGTGTGTTTTGATATTTTGCATTTTATCCTATAAATTGTTTTTTTCACTCAACATTAGGTTTTTGAAATCTCTTCTTAACACCTGGAGCTCTTTTCATTTCCTGTAAGCTGTTACATGTACTCTGCCATGGATCTACTTAGCTCATCCACTCCTCTGCGAATGGGCATATGGCTCGTCTCTGGTTGTCACTAGTCACTGCTCCTACCTGCTTCCTTGTACAGATGTGCACGCGCTTCCCTAAACCATATGCTTACAGGTGGAGCTGCTGGTTGGCACTACTGGCACACTTTCAGGTTTAAAGGAGCCTGCCAAACTTCCCTGCAAGGGCACAGCCCCAGCTTATCACCCCGCAGCCCACAGTGTAGGGGTGAGAATCTTTCAACACTTCACTGACTTTGGCCCATTGCCCATCTTATTCTTGCTAGGCTCATGGGTGAGACACGGCATGCCTCGATTGGAATCTGTATTCTCTGATTCTCAGTGTTCTTTCTAACCCTCCTTTTGCTCTCCACATTGGGATATATTTTGGTAAGGGGAGATGTCAAGAGGAAGGAAAAGCCCTATTCCAGTTCTACTCCCTCTGGACCTTACTTAAGGGGAGCCTAGAGTTTGGCGAGGACAGACCAATTCTCACTCTGAAAACTTCGCTCCTATTAATATTTCCAAGCAACAAGCTATCCCGACTAGGGGCAGACTTAGGACTGGGCAGAGCTGGAGAAACCTGTCAAATATAGTGCAAAACCTTGCCAAGTAGCAGAGAAACTAGCCCAGAGAGGCGGAGAGGGGGCGCACGCAGTGACCCCACCTGTTCTGCCTCCTATTCCCACACCGCCCGCCTCTCCCGCTGTTCTTCTCTCCCCAGGACCCCGGTGCCCTTCGGAGGACCCCTGGTTGGGGAAACCCTTCCGAGGGCAGGCACCCCCTTCGTCCCGGAGCTCGCCAGTGGCCTGGAACTGCTCCGCCTCAGACCCAGCTTCAACAGAGTGGCCCAGGGCTGGGTCCGCAGCCTCCCAGAGTCCGAGGAGCTGTAGCCCCGCCCCCGTCACGCCCCTCAGCGCAGAGTTCCAGTAACACCTGGAGCCAAGACTCGTGGACAGCACCTCACAGTTTACGAAGGGCCATCGCACACCAAAACCTTACAGCAAATGGCCTCCGAGGTCACAAAGTTCAGCAGTTCGCACGTGTGACACACTTCAAATTACCTGGGTTCTTCTCCTACAGGTTTCTAAGCCACCCAGACCTGCAGCATCAGAATCCCCTGAGCGGAGGAGCTCTATTAGTAACTCATACTCACGGCCATTCTAGGAAAACCCGTCCCTGGTTTGTGTCTTTAGGAATCCAAACCACCAATGACTTCATGTCCATCCTCCACTCTCTCCTGCTCCTGTAGTCCAGCTTACTCTTCCCCGTGCAGGGAGCCGACTAGCTGCCTATTTACCTGCGAAACACTCTGGTAACTGGCTTTTCCTTTTACGGAGACACAGATGGTCTTTATCTAATGTTCATGCTGTTAACGTTTCCTAAGCACCAACTGCGTGTTAGCTGCCGTTGCAGCCCCAGGCGGAGGTGTGGGGAATAAGTCCCGGCTCTAGCCTAGGGAGGAAAAGGCAGTAGGGAAGACAGGGTCGGAAAGCAGTAAATCGTTTCGTTTTCCTTAAAGCATGCTGACAACCGAGGGACCATGTGCTGGTGAAGGCCAGAGGACTTCCAGTTCTACTCCTCTGGACCTTACTTAAGGGGAGCCTAGAGTTTGGCGAGGACAGACCAATTCTCACTCTGAAAACTTCGCTCCTATTAATATTTCCAAGCAACAAGCTATCCCGACTAGGGGCAGACTTAGGACTGGGCAGAGCTGGAGAAACCTGTCAAATATAGTGCAAAACCTTGCCAAGTAGCAGAGAAACTAGCCCAGAGAGGCGGAGAGGGGGCGCACGCAGTGACCCCACCTGTTCTGCCTCCTATTCCCACACCGCCCGCCTCTCCCGCTGTTCTTCTCTCCCCAGGACCCCGGTGCCCTTCGGAGGACCCCTGGTTGGGGAAACCCTTCCGAGGGCAGGCACCCCCTTCGTCCCGGAGCTCGCCAGTGGCCTGGAACTGCTCCGCCTCAGACCCAGCTTCAACAGAGTGGCCCAGGGCTGGGTCCGCAGCCTCCCAGAGTCCGAGGAGCTGTAGCCCCGCCCCCGTCACGCCCCTCAGCGCAGAGTTCCAGTAACACCTGGAGCCAAGACTCGTGGACAGCACCTCACAGTTTACGAAGGGCCATCGCACACCAAAACCTTACAGCAAATGGCCTCCGAGGTCACAAAGTTCAGCAGTTCGCACGTGTGACACACTTCAAATTACCTGGGTTCTTCTCCTACAGGTTTCTAAGCCACCCAGACCTGCAGCATCAGAATCCCCTGAGCGGAGGAGCTCTATTAGTAACTCATACTCACGGCCATTCTAGGAAAACCCGTCCCTGGTTTGTGTCTTTAGGAATCCAAACCACCAATGACTTCATGTCCATCCTCCACTCTCTCCTGCTCCTGTAGTCCAGCTTACTCTTCCCCGTGCAGGGAGCCGACTAGCTGCCTATTTACCTGCGAAACACTCTGGTAACTGGCTTTTCCTTTTACGGAGACACAGATGGTCTTTATCTAATGTTCATGCTGTTAACGTTTCCTAAGCACCAACTGCGTGTTAGCTGCCGTTGCAGCCGCAGGCGGAGGGTGTGGGGAATAAGTCCCGGCTCTAGCCTAGGGAGGAAAAGGCAGTAGGGAAGACAGGCTCGGAAAGCAGTAAATCGTTTCGTTTTCCTTAAAGCATGCTGACAACCGAGGAACCATGTGCTGGTGAAGCAGAGGGGCGTCGAGAACCCTGGGTGTGGGGCGGGGATGCCGGGAAGCTTCTCAGGGGACGTGAGCTCCCCTGGAGGAGGACCGAGGGTCGGTCACGGGGAGGGGCGCGCGGGGAGGTTGTGGAGGGGAAGGCAGGTCTATCAGGTGGGCGGCAAGTGCAAGGGTGCGGAATTGTCAGGGTGCGGGCGCCGTGGAGGAGGGGTTCGTAGCGTCAGAGGAGGCGGTGACGCCTCAGAGAGGCAGAATGGGGTGTGAGAGAGGGGTCCTGCTGGTGGCTGTAAGGCTAACTGGAGCGAAGCAAGGCCAGACGCCAGGCATCTTTCAAAAAACAAGGCCTGGACTAGGGAGGCACCGTTGGGTCGAAGGTAGGGCATCCCTCGGCACGTATCAGGCAGGTGCACAGTGGGGTGTGTACAAGGACGACGCCCCCACCCCTTTCCACTCACCACTTGGAGCAGCCGCCGGGGTAGGTCTCGTCCTGGTCCCCACTGAGTGCAGCTCGGCCTCTGCGCAGGCTCAGTAGGAAGATAGAGGAAAGGAACGCCCCCTCGCAGGTGTTGGTGATGCGGCTGCTTCTGACTGGGGCCCGGTGCCTGGGCTGGCAGCAGGTGCTCCACATATCCCACCTCTCAGTACTGCCCTGAGACACAGGCGTGATCTCGTTACACAGCTGTGGACATCCAGGCCTGAGGGGGGAAGCACCGCATCCAGGAACAGAGCCATTGCGGGATCTGTCTCCCTCCAGCGAAGCTGTCCTCCCACCTCGCTGGGTGGCCCAGCCAGTGCCCATTCACTCTGGAATCACCCAATCATGGGGTCGTGCCTTAGAGTTTAGAGCTAGAGTGCAGGCTGAGGGTCAGACTGGATGGGGTGGACTCCAGCGCCCCCGCGAGCCGGGACCTCGAGCAAGTCCCTTCTCAGCTGGGGCCTCTGTTCCTCCACCTGTCAGATGAGGACACGAGGAGAAGCTGAGGGACTTCTGTGAGCACAGTGATGGACACACAGGAAGTAAGCGGTCTGTCCTTATCAGATCCTAGGCAACTACCGCTCCTGGCTGGGTAAGATGTTCCTGCAGTGAACACAGCTTGAGAAGCAGGCTCACGGAAACGTCACTGGGGGTGAGGCAAGCTGAAACCCGAAGGAAAGACTCCCTTTGGACACGACTGATTCCCTCCCTGTGGCCTCCCGCTGCCTTCTGCCTGACCCCCTTTCCTGGGGAGATGAGAAGGCCACAAACCTAGCTGGTTCCCAGGTGCATGTGATAATGGTTGCATCTTCCTTTTGCTCCAGAGTTTCGCTGTGCCCCACCCAGTCTTAAGGGGCCAACAGCTGATTTTGATTTGCTTGCAATTGATGTGTTGTCTTGAATGTGGGGGCTGCCATTTAAAGCCATGTTTCCATGAAGTGAAAGTCAACCATTACCAGGTCTGAAACACAGAAGACAGGATATGGGCTGCCTTGGAGCGGCACTGCTGTGCTCTGGGGCACGGAACAGGAGAGCCTGCTGTGTCCCAGGGTAAATCCTCATTCCTTTCTTCTTCTGATGTGACTCTTTTGCTGATGTTGTTGATGCTTATTGTAAAAGTATATAAGTGAAGCAATAAAACACAAAGGTCTCGGCCCACACAGCTCCTCTCACACACACGCAGAGACTCCCTGCCTCCTGCATTCCGCCCCACTCCCGCACATAAGCCAGAAGGAACCACGGCAAGCTGTTTGTTCCCCTAGAATTCTAGACTTACTTGAATATGTACATGTATAACACACAGAAGTACAAAGACAGGTCTGTCTTTTAATGGGTCATGTAGTATTTGCTGTTCTGTAGTTTGCTTCTTCAACAATTAAAATTTGGATCCTAGAAAAGCAGGTCATTAGCCTTTCATGTAATTCAGGGGCCTACCATGCCCTTCATATAAATTCTGTACTTTTGCAAATGAAATTATACAGTGAAGCGGGAATGAAAGGGGCTGGGAGTAAGTAACCCAAGCACTGGGATGCCCACCAGTAGACATGGCAGCAGTGAACATGAATGAACCAAAGTCACATACAACATGGAGGCATCAAAACAATGGTGGGCAAAGGAACCAGGTATACAAAACCTGTCTACCAATGCAAGGAGGTGTTTAATATGAAACCAAGACTTTGGAAGAAATAAAGGTTTGTGACTGAAGGGATATAATAAAATGTTTCTGGGGCAAGCTGGACTATTTCTATTTCCAGATCAATTTTAAGTTATTCACTTAAAATATTTAATTGTGCATCTGTGCTTATGCATTTTTGGTACATCAGCGACATTTTACCAAAACGATCTCTCCTTCTAAAAGAGTGGACACAGGACCTCCCTGGCGGCCCAGTGTTAGGACTTAGCGCTGTCACTGCTGAGGTCCCAGGTTCCCTCCATGGTGATCCCACACAAGCCACACAGTGTGGTAAGAATAAACACATGATCAAATACAATAAATTAAAAATTTAACAGATTGATAGAAGACTGGGTGTACCTGAAGAAAAAATTAGTGAGCAACAGTGCCCACAATGCATCACAGAGGGAAAAAGGAGAATACGAAAGAGAAATGAAAAAACAAGGAGAAATAAAATGAAAAGATACAGCATTACTAACAGGAGTTCCAAAAGAAGTTTAAAATGACTTGGGACTGTCTGAAGAACAAGTACAATATACTAACACATATATATGGAATCTAGTAGGATAGTGATGATGGCACATGCAGTGAAGCGACAGAAAGACAGACATGGACAGTGGACATATGGACATTGTGGGGAAGGAACAGAGGGTGGGAGGCGTAAAGGAAGTAGCATGAAGGCCTGTACTATCACGTGTGAAGAAAATAGCTCTAGTCATTGCTCTGTGAGAAAAGCAGATCCTTCAGGGGTGCTGTGTGACAGTCGGGAGGGGTGGGATGGGGGGGATATACATATGACTAATCTGAGAACATACGTATCTGTAAACACCAAAACTCTGTAAAAGTTAAATAAAAGTTAAAAAAAAAAATGACTTGGAACTCTCTGGATTTGATAAGATACCTAAACTCACACAATTCTCACCCTGTCAGGAGAGGGATACATTCAAGCCACACTTAAGAACCATGGTAGTGAATCTCACAGAACCCCGAAGTCCCAGAGATATTTGGGAGACTCCAGACAAAAAAGGTCATCTGACAGCAGTAATGGAAAAAAACCCTTCAAGAATTGAGATTGGGGACTTCCGTGGTGGCTCAGTGGTTAGGACTCTGTGCCACCACTGCAGGGGGTGAGGGTTCGATTCCTGGTTGAGGAATACGATCCTGCAAGCTGTGTGTCACAGCTAAAAAAAAAAGAAAACAGCTAATTTTCAGACAAATAGATATGAAGAGAGTTTTCACTAACCTTTGAGAGAACTAAAAAAGAACATGCTTTGGGCAAGACCCACACAGGAAGTACAGAATCTAAGGAGCAATGAGGAGCAGAGAAACTAATTCAACAGATAGCAGGAAGAATCTAAAAAAGCCAACAAGGGCATCTAATGTTGTATAAACACACTTAAATATAGCAGTTATGAGTTTAAAGACAAACTCAAAGACCGGATAAAAAGTAATTGCAGCTTTATGCTGCTTACAGAGCAGTAATTCTGAAAATACGACACAAAAGTGAAAGAAATGGAAGAGGACATGCCAGTGAAATATCATCCCAAAGGAATGTGCAAGGGAGACTTCCTGATAAAAAAGAATTATTGTGATAAATACCCTTATATAATATAAACACATAATCACAGTGGAAGATCAAACACATTTCTTTCAACTGTTGATCGCTCATTAGACAAATATTGGACATGGATATAAAAAAATGTACAATAAAATGAAAGTGTAGAATTCTGCACCACCAAATTAGACAATACATACTATTTTCAACTATCTGGGAAACACAAAATTAAAAACTTTTGTGCATCTAAAACCACTATCGTCAAGAGAGTGGAAAGAACCCACAGGATAGGAGTTTATAACTCAAGGAATAAAGTAAATATCCATGAATTCAGTGATATAAATAAATGAATGAATACATACATGCGGGGGAAAAGACAAATCTTTCTTCCTTATAAAATAATACAGGTTATTATTACAAATTATTCCTTACAAATAATACATGCAGATACTGCCCCCTTTCAGGAGGTAGAGCTTAATTCCCCTCCTGATTATACACTGCACTTACTGACCTGCTTCCAAAGAAAAGAGCATAGTAAGGGAAAATACTAACTTTGTAAAGACACCACCTTAACAAGGTTAACATCATCAGTGATATTCAAAATCCTGATGTAAACGGATGAGAAGGGCACTCCCACCTTGTGATTTTCCCCCCAATCCATAAGCCCTGTCTAAACAAACACAAACTGAGAGACATTCTACAAAATGCCTGACCAGTCAGTCCTCTTTAAAACTATCAAGATCACGACAAGCAACGCAGTCTTATCTATGTGGGAGAAGGTATCCTTCCACCCAGCTGTAAGCCAGACCCTTGGAGGGTTAGTAGGGAGGTGAGAAGGGTTACCCTAGACTACTGCGACTTCACTTGCATTTGTTTCAGGTCCCATATCTCATTGATTTGGCTTTCCAACATTCACTCTTATGAGGCTGTACCTTCTGAGCCTTCTCCAAGAGTGGAGGAGCTCAAGATACAACAGGTGGTGAGACAGGTTAGGAGGTGAGGCATTACAACCAGAGGTTGAGAAGTGTGCCTGCTGGGAGTGCAAGTAATCTGGCTCCAGAGTCTGTGTAAATCACCATTGCTCCCACCCAAGCACTAACCAGGCCTGACCCTGCTCAGCTTCTGAGATCTGACACAATCTGATGCGTTCACAGTGACATGGCTGTAGTAGGTGGCAGGATACAAAATTAATACTCGATCCTGGCCAAAAGGCCGAGAAGTGATAAAAGATTAACACACAGCATTTCGTTACACTAACAATGAAATAGCAGAAAGGCAATATATATTAAAAAAAAAAAAAACCTTTAAAATTGCAACAAATAAAATACTTAATAATGAATCTGATCAAGGAGGTGAGAGTTATATGCTGAGAAGTTGCTTTTGAACTGTGGTGCTGGAGAAGAGGAGAGTCCCTTGGACTGCAAGGTGAGAGTTCATATGCTGAGAAGTGCAAGGGGCTGAAAAGAGTCTAAATGTATCATAATACAACCCCATAAAATAATACAGGTTATTATTACAAATTATTCCTTACAAATAATACATGCAGATACTGCCCCCTTTCAGGAGGTAGAGCTTAATTCCCCTCCTGATTATACACTGCACTTACTGACCTGCTTCCAAAGAAAAGAGCATAGTAAGGGAAAATACTAACTTTGTAAAGACACCACCTTAACAAGGTTAACATCATCAGTGATATTCAAAATCCTGATGTAAACGGATGAGAAGGGCACTCCCACCTTGTGATTTTCCCCCCAATCCATAAGCCCTGTCTAAACAAACACAAACTGAGAGACATTCTACAAAATGCCTGACCAGTCAGTCCTCTTTAAAACTATCAAGATCACGACAAGCAACGCAGTCTTATCTATGTGGGAGAAGGTATCCTTCCACCCAGCTGTAAGCCAGACCCTTGGAGGGTTAGTAGGGAGGTGAGAAGGGTTACCCTAGACTACTGCGACTTCACTTGCATTTGTTTCAGGTCCCATATCTCATTGATTTGGCTTTCCAACATTCACTCTTATGAGGCTGTACCTTCTGAGCCTTCTCCAAGAGTGGAGGAGCTCAAGATACAACAGGTGGTGAGACAGGTTAGGAGGTGAGGCATTACAACCAGAGGTTGAGAAGTGTGCCTGCTGGGAGTGCAAGTAATCTGGCTCCAGAGTCTGTGTAAATCACCATTGCTCCCACCCAAGCACTAACCAGGCCTGACCCTGCTCAGCTTCTGAGATCTGACACAATCTGATGCGTTCACAGTGACATGGCTGTAGTAGGTGGCAGGATACAAAATTAATACTCGATCCTGGCCAAAAGGCCGAGAAGTGATAAAAGATTAACACACAGCATTTCGTTACACTAACAATGAAATAGCAGAAAGGCAATATATATTAAAAAAAAAAAAAACCTTTAAAATTGCAACAAATAAAATACTTAATAATGAATCTGATCAAGGAGGTGAGAGTTATATGCTGAGAAGTTGCTTTTGAACTGTGGTGCTGGAGAAGAGGAGAGTCCCTTGGACTGCAAGGAGATCAAGCCAGCCCATCCTAAAGGAAATCAATCCTGAATATTCATAAAGAACAGATGCTGAAGCTGAAGCTCCAATACATTGGCCACCTGATGCAAAGGGCCGACTCGGAAAAGACCCTGATGCTGGGAAAGATTGAAGGCAAAAGGAGAAGTGGGCAGCAGAGGATGAATGGTTAGATGGCATCACTGAGTCAATGGACATGAACTTAGCAAACTCCAGGAGGTAATGAAGGACAGGGGAGCCTGGCATGCTGCAGTCTATGGGGTTGCAAAGAGTGCGATATGACTTAGTGACTGAACAACAACAAATAAAAAGATTAATAAAAGACATTAAAGAAGATTCAAAGAAGTGGAAAGATAAACCATGCTCTTGGATTAGAAGAATCAATAGTATTAAAATGGTCATACTACCCAAAACAATCTAGAGATTTAATGTGATCCTTATCAAATCATTCGTAACATTTTTCACAGAACTAGAACAAATAATCCTAAAACTTATATGGAAACAAAAGACCAGAATTACCTAAGCAATCCTGAGGGAAAAGAACAAAGTAGGAAGCACAACCTTCCCAGAATTTGGACAATAATATTACAAAGCTACAGTACTCAAAACAGTGTGGTATTGGTACAAAAACAGACATATGGATCAATAGAACAGAATAGAGAGCCCAGAAATGAACCCATACACCTACGGTCAATTAACCTTCAACACAGGAGGCACAGATATAAAATGGGGGAAAGTCATTTCAACAGGTGGTACTGGGAAAACTGGACAGCTGCACGTAAATCAATGAACTTAGAGCACATTTTCACACTATGCATAAACTCAAAATGGCTAATAACTTAAATATAAGAAAAGACACTACAAAATTTCTAGACGAGATCACTGGTAAAACAATCTGACAGGGGCTTCCCTGGTGGTCCAGTGGGTAAGGAGTCCGTCTTGCAGTGCAGGGGGTACCAGTTTGATCTGTGGCCTAGGAGGATCCCATGTGCCTCGGAGTGGCTGGACCGGTGTGTCCAATTACAAGTTAGTGCTCTGGAATACAAGTGTCCAGAGCCGATGCTCTGCAACGAGAGGGCAACTGCAATGGGAGGCCCACACAGGCCAAAGAATAAAGATGGATGAAAGTAAATAAATAAAAAGCCAATAAAAGAGGTCAAAATTTAAAACAACAACAAAACACTCTGACATAATCATACCAATGTCAGTCTCCCAAGGCAATAGAAATAAAAATAAAAGTAAGCAAATGGCATCAAATCAAACCTACAAGCTTTTGCTTAGCAAAGGAAACTATAAAAACAAACAAAATGAAAAGACAACCTACAAAATCAGAGAAAATATCTGCAAACAATGGGACCAGTAAGGGCTTAATTGCCAAAATATACAAATAGCTCCTACAGCTCAACAATAAAAAATCCAATTGGGGCTTCCCTGGTGGTCCAGTGGATAAGGACACTGCCTTGCAGTACAAGGGGCACCGGTTCGATCCCTGGCCTGGGAGGATCCCACGTGCCGCAGAGCAGCTGGACCGATGTGTCCAACTACCGAGCCAGAGTTCTGGAGCGCATGCGCCCAGAGCCGGTGTTCTGCGACAACAGAGGCCACTGTGATGGGAGACCCACACAGGCCAAAGAACAAAGATGGATGAAAATAGATAAATGAAAGACCAATAGAAGTGGCCCGCCCGCCCCGCTCCCTCCCCAACCCACCCCCCGCCAAAATAAAATAAAATAAGATCTTTTAAAAAAAAAAAAATCCAATTGAAAAATGGGCAGAAGACCCAAATAGATATTTCTCCAAAGAGGACATAAAGATGGCCAATAGGCAGATAAAAAGATGCTCAATATCACTAATTATTAGAGAAATGCAAATCAAAACTACCACGAGGTACCATCTTACACTGGTCAGAATGGCCATCATTAAAAACTCTACATATAACACATGCTGGAGAAAAGGAAATCCTTCTGCGCTGTTAGTGGGAATATACGTTGGTAGAGCCACCACTAAGGACAGTATGTAGGTTCCTCAGAAAACAGAAAGTATAATTACCATGATTCAGCAATCACACTTCTGGGCACATATCTGAACAAAACTATAATTCAAAAATACACATGCACCCCAATGTCCTGACATCACTATTCACAATAGCCAACTGAAAAAATGCACTATTCACGTTAGTGCTCTGAATACAAGAATGGAAAAATGAATGGGAGGCCCACACAGGCCAAAGAATAAAGATGGATGAAAGTAAATAAATAAAAAGCCAATAAAAGAGGTCAAAATTTAAAACAACAACAAAACACTCTGACATAATCATACCAATGTCAGTCTCCCAAGGCAATAGAAATAAAAATAAAAGTAAGCAAATGGCATCAAATCAAACCTACAAGCTTTTGCTTAGCAAAGGAAACTATAAAAACAAACAAAATGAAAAGACAACCTACAAAATCAGAGAAAATATCTGCAAACAATGGGACCAGTAAGGGCTTAATTGCCAAAATATACAAATAGCTCCTACAGCTCAACAATAAAAAATCCAATTGGGGCTTCCCTGGTGGTCCAGTGGATAAGGACACTGCCTTGCAGTACAAGGGGCACCGGTTCGATCCCTGGCCTGGGAGGATCCCACGTGCCGCAGAGCAGCTGGACCGATGTGTCCAACTACCGAGCCAGAGTTCTGGAGCGCATGCGCCCAGAGCCGGTGTTCTGCGACAACAGAGGCCACTGTGATGGGAGACCCACACAGGCCAAAGAACAAAGATGGATGAAAATAGATAAATGAAAGACCAATAGAAGTGGCCCGCCCGCCCCGCTCCCTCCCAACCCACCCCCCGCCAAAATAAAATAAAATAAGATCTTTTAAAAAAAAAAAAATCCAATTGAAAAATGGGCAGAAGACCCAAATAGATATTTCTCCAAAGAGGACATAAAGATGGCCAATAGGCAGATAAAAAGATGCTCAATATCACTAATTATTAGAGAAATGCAAATCAAAACTACCACGAGGTACCATCTTACACTGGTCAGAATGGCCATCATTAAAAACTCTACATATAACACATGCTGGAGAAAAGGAAATCCTTCTGCGCTGTTAGTGGGAATATACGTTGGTAGAGCCACCACTAAGGACAGTATGTAGGTTCCTCAGAAAACAGAAAGTATAATTACCATGATTCAGCAATCACACTTCTGGGCACATATCTGAACAAAACTATAATTCAAAAATACACATGCACCCCAATGTCCTGACATCACTATTCACAATAGCCAAGACATGGAAACAACCTAAATGTGCATTGACAGATAAATGGATAAAGAAGATACGGTACACACATGCAACAGACTACTACTCAGCCATAAAAAAGAATGAAACAATGCCATTTGTAGCAACATGAAGGCAACTAAAAGATAATTTTATCCAGTGAAGTAGTCAGATAAATATATCACATCACTTAAATACGGCACAAATAGAGTCTTAAATATGGCACAAATGAACCTATCTACAAAAAAAGAAACAGACTCACAGGCATAAAAAACAGACTTGTAGTTACCAAATGGGGGCAGAGGGATGGACTGGGAGTTTGGTGTTGGTAGATGTAAATTACCACATATAGAATGGATAAATAACAAGGTCCTATTATAAAGCACAGAGAACTATCAATATCCTGGGATAAACCACAATGCAAATAATATAAAAAAGAACGTATACATGTGTATAATTGATTTACTTTGCTGACCATTAGAAACTAACACAACATTGTAAATCAACTACACTTCAATTTAAAAAAAAAGAAAAAAAAGAATCACTATTGCTCAGTATAAACAAAAATGAGTTTCTTTTTTGTGATCAGACCTGACAGCTTTTGAGTAACCCTAGGTGCTATTAGATCCTCAGCTCTCATGGTTTACTGGAACATTCCTCTTAGCACTGTGCTCTCCTTGAAGCAGGGATACAGGAGCCCAGCCTCCTTGCCTGGTGTGCCATCTTCCAGGTATCATCCTCCTGTGCATTCATTCAGCAGACAGGAAAGAGCTCATACGTCTGAGAGGGTGAGATGTTTTTACAGGTGAGGTCTGGGCATGGCAAAGTTTACTTTTTGTCCAGTGCACCCTTGACTATGTGCCCCAGAAAAAAAGGAAATGGGAGTTTGGTAAGCACTTCAGAGTTTCTACCAAAATCTAATGGCTTTTAATTCTAATTTACTTAAGGCTAATCAAGTACTTACTCTATACTTCAGGTTTGCTTATGTCTTTTAAAAACATATCCACAGGGCTTCCTGGTGGTCGAGTGGGTAAAGAGCCTGCCTCAGAAAACAGAAAGTATAATTACCATGATTCAGATACAATTGAAAATTTTGAATTAAAAAGCCAAGACATGGAAACAACCTAAATGTGCATTGACAGATAAATGGATAAAGAAGATACGGTACACACATGCAACAGACTACTACTCAGCCATAAAAAAGAATGAAACAATGCCATTTGTAGCAACATGAAGGCAACTAAAAGATAATTTTATCCAGTGAAGTAGTCAGATAAATATATCACATCACTTAAATACGGCACAAATAGAGTCTTAAATATGGCACAAATGAACCTATCTACAAAAAAAGAAACAGACTCACAGGCATAAAAAACAGACTTGTAGTTACCAAATGGGGGCAGAGGGATGGACTGGGAGTTTGGTGTTGGTAGATGTAAATTACCACATATAGAATGGATAAATAACAAGGTCCTATTATAAAGCACAGAGAACTATCAATATCCTGGGATAAACCACAATGCAAATAATATAAAAAAGAACGTATACATGTGTATAATTGATTTACTTTGCTGACCATTAGAAACTAACACAACATTGTAAATCAACTACACTTCAATTTAAAAAAGAAAAAAGAATCACTATTGCTCAGTATAAACAAAAATGAGTTTCTTTTTTGTGATCAGACCTGACAGCTTTTGAGTAACCCTAGGTGCTATTAGATCCTCAGCTCTCATGGTTTACTGGAACATTCCTCTTAGCACTGTGCTCTCCTTGAAGCAGGGATACAGGAGCCCAGCCTCCTTGCCTGGTGTGCCATCTTCCAGGTATCATCCTCCTGTGCATTCATTCAGCAGACAGGAAAGAGCTCATACGTCTGAGAGGGTGAGATGTTTTTACAGGTGAGGTCTGGGCATGGCAAAGTTTACTTTTTGTCCAGTGCACCCTTGACTATGTGCCCCAGAAAAAAAGGAAATGGGAGTTTGGTAAGCACTTCAGAGTTTCTACCAAAATCTAATGGCTTTTAATTCTAATTTACTTAAGGCTAATCAAGTACTTACTCTATACTTCAGGTTTGCTTATGTCTTTTAAAAAACATATCCACAGGGCTTCCCTGGTGGTCGAGTGGGTAAAGAGCCTGCCTTGCAGTGCAAGGGGCGCCAGTTCCTGGGTCAGTTCTTCCCTGACCCAGGAAGATCCCACATGCTGTGGAGTGGCTGGACTGGTGTGTCCAACTATGAGCCAGCACTCTACAGTGCATGTGCCCAGAGCTTGTACTCTGCGACGAGAGGGGCCGCTGCAATGGGAGGCCCACACAGGCCTAGGAATAAAGATGGATGAAAAATAAACAAACAAAAAATCAGTAAAAGAGGCCAAAATTTAAAAATCTCACACGCTCAAAAGTAGTCCCCCCAACCACTCCATCACAAAAAACCCTACCCAAAAGGGTGTCAAATTTTTTGGACATATTCCTGTATTACTTCACGGATACTACTAGAATAAAACTAAAAATTTCTAAGTGCTTCTAGATTAATTTTAAATCTTCAAAATAAAAGGCAAGATAAAAGTCCTCTAGAGGAAAACAATAAAAATTCTCCAGAAAAGCTAAGATAGTGTAAAATAAGGGATCTACCCATTCCATGTACATATTTTAGATAAAAGTAACATGGGAACTGGCTTCTGGAAAAATGGAGTGGAAGACAGACTTTTCCTGCTTCCTTTGAGAATGGCTTGCACAATACTCTAGGATGACATTTTACAGCAACCACGCCGACCACGTCCCAGCAACCACATGGCAGGCTCTGTGTTGAGACCTTCTGTATGTTATCTTATTTCAACCCCACAAGTAACCTTTGACATAAGTACTAAAAAGGACTGGGTCTTTTAGAACAGATAAAGATCAGAATCAAAACAATCTGAAACAAAAACATCTTTTCATATATAACTTGTTTCTAATGCCCACTGACCTCAAGCTCAGCTACCAAAGATAAAGGAAACAGAAATTAACCTATGACAACATTTGAAAAATTGACCCGTTTTAATTTTTCAAAACAAAATACAACACAACATCAAAAAATTTGTTTTTTGCCATCTACAATTCAATTACATCCAAATGTTCTAGGACCAAACAGAATCCTCTGCCCAGAAGCAGGGCATTAAAATGAGAGGTTGAAGTCACACAAAGGCGAACGCTGAAGATCAACATTCCAGCTGTAGGTCACAAGTCTTCCATTTAAACACTCTCTTACTTCTTTTCTTTTCACAGTTAAAGTGTTTTACCGGAAGTTCTTTAAAATAATTCCATTCAGATACCAGGTCTCTTCCATGATACACAGCTCCATGACATCTGTGTTTCCATCTGATCAACAGGAATGAAAAGTAACTTTTGTCTTTTTTGGTAGCATAAAGAAGTAAAAGTAGCAGGCAGACTCCTTTAGTAATGAATGAGGAACAGCAAGTAAGATCTGGGTTTGCTGGGTGCTGGTTTCTACTGTCTTTCAAGAGTGTGACTTTAGAAGCGCTCAGTCACACTCATGCTACTACAATGATTAGTACTAGTAATCTTTTAGATAAAACTAAAAATTTCTAAGTGCTTCTAGATTAATTTTAAATCTTCAAAATAAAAGGCAAGATAAAAGTCCTCTAGAGGAAAACAATAAAAATTCTCCAGAAAAGCTAAGATAGTGTAAAATAAGGATCTACCCATTCCATGTACATATTTTAGATAAAAGTAACATGGGAACTGGCTTCTGGAAAAATGGAGTGGAAGACAGACTTTTCCTGCTTCCTTTGAGAATGGCTTGCACAATACTCTAGGATGACATTTTACAGCAACCACGCCGACCACGTCCCAGCAACCACATGGCAGGCTCTGTGTTGAGACCTTCTGTATGTTATCTTATTTCAACCCCACAAGTAACCTTTGACATAAGTACTAAAAAGGACTGGGTCTTTTAGAACAGATAAAGATCAGAATCAAAACAATCTGAAACAAAAACATCTTTTCATATATAACTTGTTTCTAATGCCCACTGACCTCAAGCTCAGCTACCGAAGATAAAGGAAACAGAAATTAACCTATGACAACATTTGAAAAATTGACCCGTTTTAATTTTTCAAAACAAAAATACAACACAACATCAAAAAATTTGTTTTTTGCCATCTACAATTCAATTACATCCAAATGTTCTAGGACCAAACAGAATCCTCTGCCCAGAAGCAGGGCATTAAAATGAGAGGTTGAAGTCACACAAAGGCGAACGCTGAAGATCAACATTCCAGCTGTAGGTCACAAGTCTTCCATTTAAACACTCTCTTACTTCTTTTCTTTTCACAGTTAAAGTGTTTTACCGGAAGTTCTTTAAAATAATTCCATTCAGATACCAGGTCTCTTCCATGATACACAGCTCCATGACATCTGTGTTTCCATCTGATCAACAGGAATGAAAAGTAACTTTTGTCTTTTTTGGTAGCATAAAGAAGTAAAAGTAGCAGGCAGACTCCTTTAGTAATGAATGAGGAACAGCAAGTAAGATCTGGGTTTGCTGGGTGCTGGTTTCTACTGTCTTTCAAGAGTGTGACTTTAGAAGCGCTCAGTCACACTCATGCTACTACAATGATTAGTACTAGTAATCTTTTTTAGATAATAAAAAGGAAAACATCCAATGGACATAAAAATTGTCAAAAATTGTTGGCTTGTTTTCTTACTGCAGGTCAATTCTTACCTACACCCTAGCCACCCGCCCCCCCAAAAAGATACAAAATGAACATATCATTGGGACATTCTAATTCACCCAGCTGCTTGTTCCCCATCCAGGGGAGAAGAAGAGGCGTTAGGTTTTTTAGTAATGTTAGAGCAGTAGCCAGACGTGCTGAAGGCAGCTTATGTCAGGTCCACCAATCCTGAGGACACCGGGAGGAAATCACGGCTGTCCTACTCCAGCTGCCCACCTCCGAATACATTCCACTACCATGGAAACTACAAAGGAAGGAAAAACATATTTATTCCAAGACTGATTTACTAGGGTTTTCAAGCGGCCTCTCTTCCGTAGAGCCCCAGAGCGGTGACGCTGTGCTAGGGGCTGCTGTGCTTGCCCGCGTGTGCTCCCATCCTCTGCGGGTCCTGAGAAGGATAGTGGATCGGTCCTGGTGCCCTCAGGAAAGGAGGAGGCGGCCCCATGGGGTGGAACATGTGTGGCCCAAAACCTACAGACGGGAGAGAACAAATCTGTCAGGCTTGCGACTCTCTCGACAACCCTTCAAAACCCGAGTCTAATGTCCAAACCACCTACACATAAATCAAACTGATATGGGGCTTCGGAAAATGTGGGTTCATAGGACCTTCTTAGGAATGTCTGCAGGGGTTTCAGAACCCCTTCCCCTCAGGATGGCTAAGAAAGCTCCACAGGTTTCAACGTGTTGCTAGTATGTCACCTGAGCCTTTGCTCTCTCTCCAACAGGCCAGTCCTACCAGATAGGATTTGATCAGCATCTGGGAGGTGAGGGGAAATCAGGCTGACAGTCAGACCCTATCACTGTTAACCTCAACACATTTTACTTGACTGAAGGCTGTTCAGAAACCAGGACCTTCTCCAGCGAGTATGGGAACTCCGCCCACGAGAACCAGCGACTTGTGATCCACTTCCATGGCTCACGCCAGTCCTGGTAGGGCTGTGAAGAGCAGTGCTCCACAAAGTGCTGGTCCCTGACCTGATTATTACTTGTCACGAGCAAGGTAAAGAGGTGCAGCCAGAATGTAACTTCATCACACAACTAAGCACACTGTTTAGTTCATCTAACAATTCTTTTGGTAACAAGACTTCCTTAAGGACTTTCCTTGTGGTCTCGGAGCTAAGACTCCACGCTCCTGATGCAGGGGGCCAAGGCTCAATCCCTGGGTATACAAAATGAACATATCATTGGGACATTCTAATTCACCCAGCTGCTTGTTCCCCATCCAGGGGAGAAGAAGAGGCGTTAGGTTTTTTAGTAATGTTAGAGCAGTAGCCAGACGTGCTGAAGGCAGCTTATGTCAGGTCCACCAATCCTGAGGACACCGGGAGGAAATCACGGCTGTCCTACTCCAGCTGCCCACCTCCGAATACATTCCACTACCATGGAAACTACAAAGGAATGAAAAACATATTTATTCCAAGAATGATATACTCAGCTTATCAAGCGGCCTCTCTTCCGTAGAGCCCCAGAGCGGTGACGCTGTGCTAGGGGCTGCTGTGCTTGCCGCGTGTGCTCCCATCCTCTGCGGGTCCTGAGAAGGATAGTGGATCGGTCCTGGTGCCCTCAGGAAAGGAGGAGGCGGCCCCATGGGGTGGAACATGTGGCCCAAAACCTACAGACGGGAGAGAACAAATCTGTCAGGCTTGCGACTCTCTCGACAACCCTTCAAAACCCGAGTCTAATGTCCAAACCACCTACACATAAATCAAACTGATATGGGGCTTCGGAAAATGTGGGTTCATAGGACCTTCTTAGGAATGTCTGCAGGGGTTTCAGAACCCCTTCCCCTCAGGATGGCTAAGAAAGCTCCACAGGTTTCAACGTGTTGCTAGTATGTCACCTGAGCCTTTGCTCTCTCTCCAACAGGCCAGTCCTACCAGATAGGATTTGATCAGCATCTGGGAGGTGAGGGGAAATCAGGCTGACAGTCAGACCCTATCACTGTTAACCTCAACACATTTTACTTGACTGAAGGCTGTTCAGAAACCAGGACCTTCTCCAGCGAGTATGGGAACTCCGCCCACGAGAACCAGCGACTTGTGATCCACTTCCATGGCTCACGCCAGTCCTGGTAGGGCTGTGAAGAGCAGTGCTCCACAAAGTGCTGGTCCCTGACCTGATTATTACTTGTCACGAGCAAGGTAAAGAGGTGCAGCCAGAATGTAACTTCATCACACAACTAAGCACACTGTTTAGTTCATCTAACAATTCTTTTGGTAACAAGACTTCCTTAAGGACTTTCCTTGTGGTCTCGGAGCTAAGACTCCACGCTCCTGATGCAGGGGGCCAAGGCTCAATCCCTGGTCAGCGAGCTGGCCACAGGCCACACCTAAAGGTCCTGCAAGCTGCAGGTAAAGATCCCACATGCTGCAACAAAAACCAAAGATTCCACATGTGGCAAGTAAGACTCGGTGCAGCCAAATAAATAAATTAAAAAAAACACACACACAAAAACTTCCTTGACGAATTTACATTCTGGTGCAACCTCTTACCTTTCTGTGAGCAGGTGACAAAAGCTGAGAAGTGAGCAGTGTGACCCACAGTCACACTTTTAAGCACTGATGCTCCAGAGCACCAGGGTCTAGACCACGGAACAAACCGCAGACAGATCACTGCAACCAGGTACCTCCCACTCTGATCACACACATGCTAGTTCGCTACGTCCGAAGACAGAAGATGAAGCTACCTGGGGGTGGGGGCGGGGCGATGCCAGGTGGGGGTGGCAGGGCAATGTTCACCACGGCTGGAGGACCGCTGGGGGGCAGGTTGAAGTAGTTGGCAGAGGCTTCTTCTTCCGCGGCAGGAGGAGGAGGAAGAGCTAGAGAAGTGAAGACAGCGAATTAGAGAGGACCACTGGGCAACAGTTTCCACCGTCTGGAAATCCTGGGAGGTCCAGCTGCAAGAACACGGCTGCCGGGAGCCAGAGGCAGGTCTCTTCTAACACTCGGGGAAGGTCAGGGCAGTCTGAGCATCTGAAGTTAGTGAGCGAGCTACCGGGCAGGCAGGGTCTACACTCACCTCCTGGGAGCCCTGGAACGGGCTCGAGCTTGATTCCAGAGTCTGTGGTTCCATCCTTCTCCTTTTCTTTTCCTCTGGCTGCCTGGGACCTGGCAGACACAGACACTTTACACTACTGGCACTTGGTCCCACATTCTCTCACACCTGGGCTTCTCATGCTTCCGAGTCAAACGGAGCTCCTTCACCCCCGCCTCCTCCTCAGCACACACCCTTTCTCCAGACTCGCCACAGTGCACAGTGGATAGGAGCAAAGGTTTTGAAGCCAGAAAGACTAGGGTTCAAACCTGGCTAGGATCGCTGTGGGGCTGGAGAAGGCAATGCCCATGTGTTGAGCCCAGTGCTCGTGAAGCACCGCGAGGCCTGCTGCTGCTGAGAGGGCTCCCTGGCTCCAAGTCAGAAACCGGTCCCCCTTGTGAATGTTCAGGGCGCTTCACCTGCGTCCCTCGTACACAATCACTGCCTTCAGGCTTGAATCAGCTGTACTTCACTAGACAACTGGCCTCTAAGGACAGACTCCAGGTCTATCTAATTCACGTGTAAACTCTTAGGCCATCTTCCATGCCCTAGCACTCTCTTTGGCCTATAGTACCTGGTCACAGAACACATGACCCATCAAAGGATCAGAGTACCAGACCAAAACCCTGAATATATCTCCAAAGTAGCATCTTCCTAATACCCACAGCAATGAAGTGTCTGACATAATAAAAAATATTCTTTTAAAATATCCTACCGATTTAAGGCTATTCGCCAATCCCGAGATAATGAAAAGGTTTCTTGAAAACCTCAATAATGCCATTTTTGCTTTTGCTGTGCCACACAGCACATGGGATCTTAGTTCCCTGACCAGGGATTGAACTCATGCCCCCTGCAGCGGAAGCACAGAGTTTTAACCACTGAACTGCCAGGTAAGCTCCAGTGCTACTGCAATATAGTCTAACGCTCACCTTCCCCATTTCACGTTTAGCCTGCGGCCATTGACAATCAACTTATTAAAGGACTTCTCAGCAGCCACTTCTGCAGCCTGCCTTGTGGCAAACTGGATGAAAGCACACTGCTGTCTCTGCACAACAGTGATTGTCCGGATCTCTCCAAACTGGTAGAAGTGGTTCCTGAAGGGATACAAACAGAAAAACGAGAGCCATCAACACAGACATTCCCAGGGGGCTGAGTATGGATTATTAACTCTGCCGCGGATTCACCACAAGGCAGGTGGCCCCACGGAGATCTGCCTAATTGCCTGTAAGTGGTTCCCCCTATGCCTACACCCTACTGTGGGTGCTGTGCTCTGAGGAAGCGAAAGAAAAACAATGGGTAAATAAAGGCTATCGAACATCTTAGGGTTTTTCCCATGGAGGAAAGGGGGCTCCAGTAGGTTTCCTAAAGACCTTAAACCCTAGATAACAGCTTAGGAAAGTACAGTCCCCATGGCGGAAGAGCCAACAATGTTTACAATAAAATGTTTTAAAGTTGTGACAAAGAAAAGAGGAGGTGAGAAAAAGTCTGCCACACCCAGGGGACTGTCCAGCTCACACAGGATTTAATGTAGACAGCCTAACAAGGGCAGGTTCCACACCTGTACGAGTTTCTTTTCCACTCTCTCTCTGCAAGAGGTAATTTTCATCAATGTCTGCCCAGCCAAAATACAAGTCAAAAATAACACAAAAATCAACAAATACCAATCTCTTTAAAAAACCAAGTTAAACTGTAAAGTTTCTTTTTTTTAGTACTGCAAAACTCTCCTCCTCCTATGTAATTAATCATACTTGTTTACATCCCATCTTTAGAAATTCTAATGGCTATCAGGTCAAACAGAACGTCATGTATCTATGATCCTAAGCAAGCATGGAATAAGCACTGCTGAGTGCTTACTGAGTCCATGTTGAATATTATCTGTCATCAGGAAGAACAACTTTATAAAAATTCCAGTCAGCTTGATACTAACTATGGAGCAGCAAAAAAACTGTACCTGGTACAGAATTAACATGTTTTCCTAAGTTTTTGCCAAATATATATATATATATATATATATATATATAATTCCAAGGCAGGTGAAAGCAAAGATAATTCATAAAAGTACACTGACAAACCTTAGATCAGTCTCAGTGATGGTGTCGCCCAGACCACCAACATACAGTGTGGTGATGGTCTTGTCCTCTGGTGGGTCCAGACGTGGCATTGTTGAAGCCCGCTTTAAAAGTTTATCTGCCACAGGGTCATTGATTCCATAATATCGGTCTTTAATGTTCTGATCAGCAAGGGGGTCATCTGGATCTGTGGGCTTCTCATGTCTACAGTTCAGGAAAGAACAATGCATAAAGGTGAAACAAGGAAAACATTTTACAGGCATACCAAAACATAATTATCAAGACTTAAATGGCCATAGGGTGGAAGTTTTCTTATAAAGAAATGCTTTTCAGACTTCTCAAAATACAGTGGATAGGAGTGTGCCTGTCAATGCAGGGGGCGCAGGTTCAATCCCTGGTCTGGGAAGACTCCACATGCTGTGGAGCAGTTAAGTCTATGCACCACAGCTATCGGCGCCCACGCACTCTAGGGCCTGACCCACAACTAATGAGCCTGTGGGCCACAACTGCTGAAGCCCAGCACCTAGAGCCTATGCTCTACAACAAGAGAAGCCACCACAGTGGAAAGCCTGTGAACCGCAGCAAAGAGTAGCCCCCAGCTCACCCCAACTAGAGAAAAGTCTACACACAGCAACAAAGACGCAAAGCAAGCAATAAATAAAAAGAAAAATGCTTTTCACACAATTCACTCCAAAATGAAAGGCAACTACAACATGGTTACCCTTCTCTAGGACAATGGTTCTTAATGTATCTAATGTCTTGCAATCTACTGAGAGTCTGATTAAATCTGTTGACCCAACCCTAGAAATAGGCAGAGCTAATTTTTTCCTGGGGGTGGGGTTCACGAACTCCCAGGTTAAAACTCCTAATCCAGAGGCCTGGCTGTCTTGACTCGAACATACAGAGTCTTTAGAAGTCTGGTCTTAATCTAATTTCAACTATACACTGAGATTCAAGCCAGTCACGACAGCAAAGACTTACATCTTAGGTAGGAATCTGAGGTCAACACTGATACTTCATGGCAGAACAATTTAGCTTCCCAAGGGCTTGTTGTAAGTAAAAGTTCCATTATAAGTAAAAGCAACAAGTTAATCAAGCTCTGCTCCTAAGGTACAAGATACATGACACTAACTGTATACACTTTCACATTCAAAGCAGAAACAGTTTAAACCAGCACGTCCCCTTCTCAGATAACACATCATCTGAAAGCAAATACTGAAAAGGCAATTCAGTTCTTGCCTGTATGGACACTCCTCTCCTCGCTTACATTCTCCTTTAACCCAGAAGGAGCAAATGTGCGGTCGATTCCTTTTGTAGTAGGGTGTGGTCCGTGCCAGTTTGAGCAGCATGTCGCTGGTGGACGTGGCTTTCCCCAACATGCCAACCGGCCGTGTTCCATCAGAGTTAGAAATCTACAAGGCAATGACACGTTCAAAAGATACATCACACAGATTGTGTATCCCTGAGGATTCTTTCATCAAATATAAAACTGCATCAAGCGAGTGGCAGCGCACCTCTCTCTCCATATTCTGTGTGTAGTACTCTTTGTTGACATCCGACTTTGGCATGTCATCCTTAAAAGACAACCCTGCATCACGAACCTGGATGGGCAGGCCTAGAACCAAGCAGGAAAAAACTCAACATACATCTTAAACCATATCCAAACTGAGTATGTAGACAGAATAATGTAACATCAGCCAGCTAAAAAAATTTCACCCCAACTAGAGAAAAGTCTACACACAGCAACAAAGACGCAAAGCAAGCAATAAATAAAAAGAAAAATGCTTTTCACACAATTCACTCCAAAATGAAAGGCAACTACAACATGGTTACCCTTCTCTAGGACAATGGTTCTTAATGTATCTAATGTCTTGCAATCTACTGAGAGTCTGATTAAATCTGTTGACCCAACCCTAGAAATAGGCAGAGCTAATTTTTTCCTGGGGGTGGGGTTCACGAACTCCCAGGTTAAAACTCCTAATCCAGAGGCCTGGCTGTCTTGACTCGAACATACAGAGTCTTTAGAAGTCTGGTCTTAATCTAATTTCAACTATACACTGAGATTCAAGCCAGTCACGACAGCAAAGACTTACATCTTAGGTAGGAATCTGAGGTCAACACTGATACTTCATGGCAGAACAATTTAGCTTCCCAAGGGCTTGTTGTAAGTAAAAGTTCCATTATAAGTAAAAGCAACAAGTTAATCAAGCTCTGCTCCTAAGGTACAAGATACATGACACTAACTGTATACACTTTCACATTCAAAGCAGAAACAGTTTAAACCAGCACGTCCCCTTCTCAGATAACACATCATCTGAAAGCAAATACTGAAAAGGCAATTCAGTTCTTGCCTGTATGGACACTCCTCCCCTCGCTTACAGTCTCCTTTAACCCAGAAGGAGCAAATGTGCGGTCGATTCCTTTTGTAGTAGGGTGTGGTCCGTGCCAGTTTGAGCAGCATGTCGCTGGTGGACGTGGCTTTCCCCAACATGCCAACCGGCCGTGTTCCATCAGAGTTAGAAATCTACAAGGCAATGACACGTTCAAAAGATACATCACACAGATTGTGTATCCCTGAGGATTCTTTCATCAAATATAAAACTGCATCAAGCGAGTGGCAGCGCACCTCTCTCTCCATATTCTGTGTGTAGTACTCTTTGTTGACATCCGACTTTGGCATGTCATCCTTAAAAGACAACCCTGCATCACGAACCTGGATGGGCAGGCCTAGAACCAAGCAGGAAAAAACTCAACATACATCTTAAACCATATCCAAACTGAGTATGTAGACAGAATAATGTAACATCATTCTTCTTTTCTCCAGGTTACCATGTTACCCGAGGCTTTATTTGAATTCAGTATCTTTAGCACCATGAGGCTAATACTACTACAGAGCATTCTAAGACATTATCTAAATTCTGAGTTTTCATGAAATAAATGTTTTAAAAATATTTTAGATAAACAAACTCTTACTGTAGTCAGATCTGACCTGCAATTAATAATGCATCTAGCTTTTACAATACCATGATTTAAAACCAATGTGAGGGCTTCCCTGGTGGTCCAGTGAGTAAGGACACCGCCTTGCAGTGCAAGGGGCGCCGGTTCGATCCCTGGCCTGGGAAGATCCCACGTGCCACCGAGCGGCTGAACCCATGTGTCCAACTACCGAGCCAGAGCTCTGAAGCGCGTGCGCCCAGAGCCAGTGTTCTGCAGTGAGAGGCCACTGTGATGGCAGGCCCACACCGGTCAAAGAACAAAGATAGATGAAAACAAATAAATGAAAGACCAACATAAGTGGCCAAAAAAAACCACAACCCTATAAAACCAATGTGAAAAGTGGATTATTTTAGGCTTGACCTGCAGATCCGCTGAAGAGTCAGTCCCGTAAGGGTAACTATCCTGCAGAACCAGAGCACTCCTTTAACAAACAGACAAATAACACCAAACAGCATCTGACCAGGGCTCTAATTAACAGAGCGAACTTTCTGAACTAAACAGAAATAAACTTGTATTTTCCTTTTTCCTTTTATTATATAGTAGAAACTTGTTGAAAGTTACTTAGTTACTTACTTTAGTTTTCTCAAAAACTAAGTCACTTGCAATTAAAAAAAAAAAAAAAATCACTCCCAAAGCAGTTACTCTGAAACAGTTGCAATACAATGTGTCAGTCCTAACATCACACTTGACACAAAAACCTAAAGCACAATTAGCCTGAACTTTGGTAGGCACTGTGAAAAAACTGCTTTGGATCCAGAAAGCCCAAGGCAAAGAAATTACCTGTCAAGGCAACAGTGCCTCCGTTTTCCCTTGGCTACAAAGGTATACAGAAGGGAGGTTTAAGGCCAGTGTTAATTCACAGCTTTTCTTTAAGTCACTACTTTTATTCAGAACACTGGCATAACCAAGTATAGTTCTCTTCTCCATGGGGAAAGCAGAGTTTGAAGACACTTCAACGTGGCTCAGCCCAGAAAAGGGGTGCGCAGCGGGAGATGGGGGACAGGTGAGTTGCACGGGGCGGCCGCAACCCCTCAGATCTCCAGGACAGGGAAACGTACCGTACTCGAGGTCCAGGAGACAGGTCTGACAGACATTCTTCAGTTTACTGCAGGTCTGGCACACCTCAGTCTTCTTGAAACGCATGCGGACCCCAGGGCACCAGCGAAACACTGTAAATGGCCTGGCACAGATCTGGAACACAAGGCAAACCCACAGAGTGTTAATGGTCTGATCTGGACACTCAGTTCAGAAGATTTACTAACATCAGAGGGTGGAAAGAAACGATCCCTGAATCCAGGGCTTAAAAGAGATCTTAGCAATCATCTAAACACCATCTGATGTTTCAATCCTTTACAACACTCTTCCTCGGTGTTAAAAAAAAATTCACACGGTACAGAAATAAAATAAAAATCAAAGTCCTCCACACCCTAGAGGTCACCACCATTGACAATATAACTCGTAATCTTTCAGCGGTGAGTAGGGAGTGTCATATACTCCTTTGAGAAACTTATGTCTATGACCTTCCTCCTCAGCTAAAATGCTCACGTGCATAACCACACAACACTTGGTATATGCAATCCCAGAGGGTTCTTTGAACCCCACAGCCCAACCAGTTATCCAGCTAAGAACCTTACATTAAAGGGCTCATTTTCTTATCGCTACACTAAACAATTAACAGCCAGAGTACATAAATGGCACATGAATGTTCGTGTAGCGTTCACTTTTATATAGGACTTCAAACATCAGCTAGTCGAAGACAAAAAGGAAAATTAAAGTAAATCATTATTAACATACTTACTTTGCATTCCTTCCCATACTTTTCTTTGGTCTGAAACAGAAAAAAAAAAAAAAAGAACGAGTTATAGAAAGGAAAAAAAACTGACGCCTGCTCCTTGTCTATATTAAGATCCAAGAGATGTATCTGGAAACCCCTTAAGAAGGCAAAACCCCACCCTTTTGGGGGAGGAGAGGTAAGGGAAGGGCTGGGATATAATCTAATCACCCACCAGTTATAAGCTCTTAAGAATTTTATGGATCTAACACTGAGTAAGTATGTATGTTTCCACAACCACAACTCTTAGGATTCACTTCTGGCTCCCAAGTTCTCTCCCCAAAACAATTTTCTACTGGTTTCCAAAGTCCCTAAACCACGAAGGATGCAGCCAGCTGGTTTTCCAGTTTGTCAGAGGTAACTACTATACCCATCCTGGGCTGGTCCGCTGTATACAGTCAACCAACACCTTCGAGACCAATCACAGCTTCGCCCTAATAATTAAATGTAAACTACTACTAATTTTACCCTTATTTATAAGGACAGTGAGTACCTTTACTACTAAACAGATTATAAGGTGTGGAGGCCAAAAGGCACTTGATTTTACTACTGGTTCTCCCCCTCATTTGCTGAGGTCCCTGGAGTTAGAATATCTGAATTCAAATTCCAGTTCCACACGTTATTTGCTATATGGAAAAGGCATAAATTCTCTTAGCCTCTGGTTAACAGACCTAACTCCTAGGTACAGAGTCAATGGATATTAGCTATTATTGTGACTCCTACATCAGGATTCTCGCTGGGTTCCAAAGTGTGAGAACAGTGTGACAATCCTTTGCAAGTTCTTCCTACGCTTCGAGTTAGTCAAGGAACATCATTCCTTCATCTTGGCTAAGAGAAACATAGCACCGAGAGTGTGCGAGAACCACGACACCGACAGAACGTAGACAGCAGATTCCGTTTCACACTCACTCACTCACCATTCGGATATATGGGTTTTCTCCAAGACACGTCTGGCATAGAATAGGGAAGTCCTGGGGAAAATGAGAGATCCGGGTGAATGCTCAGCTCCAAAGGCCTTGCCATCCCGGCCACAATCACAGGGCGGGGGAGGGGCGAGGAGCGAGATCGGGAACCGGGCAGGAACCCGGCACTGCACGGGCCGGGTCGCGGGAGGGGGCGCTGTCTGCACTTCCGGCAGGCGGCTGGAGTACAGACCCCAAAAAAATGGCAAAGACTGACGCCTGCTCCTTGTCTATATTAAGATCCAAGAGATGTATCTGGAAACCCCTTAAGAAGGCAAAACCCCACCCTTTTGGGGGAGGAGAGGTAAGGGAAGGGCTGGGATATAATCTAATCACCCACCAGTTATAAGCTCTTAAGAATTTTATGGATCTAACACTGAGTAAGTATGTATGTTTCCACAACCACAACTCTTAGGATTCACTTCTGGCTCCCAAGTTCTCTCCCCAAAACAATTTTCTACTGGTTTCCAAAGTCCCTAAACCACGAAGGATGCAGCCAGCTGGTTTTCCAGTTTGTCAGAGGTAACTACTATACCCATCCTGGGCTGGTCCGCTGTATACAGTCAACCAACACCTTCGAGACCAATCACAGCTTCGCCCTAATAATTAAATGTAAACTACTACTAATTTTACCCTTATTTATAAGGACAGTGAGTACCTTTACTACTAAACAGATTATAAGGTGTGGAGGCCAAAAGGCACTTGATTTTACTACTGGTTCTCCCCCTCATTTGCTGAGGTCCCTGGAGTTAGAATATCTGAATTCAAATTCCAGTTCCACACGTTATTTGCTATATGGAAAAGGCATAAATTCTCTTAGCCTCTGGTTAACAGACCTAACTCCTAGGTACAGAGTCAATGGATATTAGCTATTATTGTGACTCCTACATCAGGATTCTCGCTGGGTTCCAAAGTGTGAGAACAGTGTGACAATCCTTTGCAAGTTCTTCCTACGCTTCGAGTTAGTCAAGGAACATCATTCCTTCATCTTGGCTAAGAGAAACATAGCACCGGGAGTGTGCGAGAACCACGACACCGACAGAACGTAGACAGCAGATTCCGTTTCACACTCACTCACTCACCATTCGGATATATGGGTTTTCTCCAAGACACGTCTGGCATAGAATAGGGAAGTCCTGGGGAAAATGAGAGATCCGGGTGAATGCTCAGCTCCAAAGGCCTTGCCATCCCGGCCACAATCACAGGGCGGGGGAGGGGCGAGGAGCGAGATCGGGAACCGGGCAGGAACCCGGCACTGCACGGGCCGGGTCGCGGGAGGGGGCGCTGTCTGCACTTCCGGCAGGCGGCTGGAGTACAGACCCACTGGCAAAGAGTGGAGGGAGCAGGAATGGCAAGGCAGCTGGTCCCAGATCCTGGTTCACCCCGTTCCATCCAACCCCGCAGGAGGGCCGCCCTCCAGCCTTCAGCCATGGCCGAGTTAGGCCGCGGTGCCGGCTGCCCCTCGGAATTCCCTCGGCCGCGCCGCAGCCACGTCCCTGCCCACCCGCTGGAGGCCTGACCTCGCCGCCTGTTTCCGTCCTCCTCCGGCCGGCTCACTCACCGCATCCTCCCAATTCTGCCTGTTGTAAGTGTTGGAGCCTAGAGAGGTCGCCATCTTGAGAGCGTCTGGAGCCCGCCGCAGCTTCCGAGTTGGGAGAGAGGACCGCCACAGTCCCGTCAGGCCCCGCGGCTGCCTCCTGGCTGGTCCACGTCTTATTTATGCGTCTGGCACGCCTTTGAGGGCGGGGCCTGCGTAATGACGTCGCCTACTAGGAATTTCTTCTCTCACCAACTGGCTTCCCGCTGTTTCGTGAACTGACAGCCAGGGGGTAAGAGTCACAAGTATGATTGATTTATTTAAAAACTGAGTAAAAGACTAGAGGAACAACAAATAATCAATGAGGGGGCTGGAATTAAAACAGCGCTGACCCCCACTGAGTGCTGATTATGTTAAACGGTGGGGGAACGTGTTGCAGTGACTGTCTTACTTAATTCCCACAATAAGCCCGATATGGAATTGCCAGTGTGAGAACAGTGTGACAATCCTTTGCAAGTTCTTCCTACGCTTCGAGTTAGTCAAGGAACATCATTCCTTCATCTTGGCTAAGAGAAACATAGCACCGAGAGTGTGCGAGAACCACGACACCGACAGAACGTAGACAGCAGATTCCGTTTCACACTCACTCACTCACCATTCGGATATATGGGTTTTCTCCAAGACACGTCTGGCATAGAATAGGGAAGTCCTGGGGAAAATGAGAGATCCGGGTGAATGCTCAGCTCCAAAGGCCTTGCCATCCCGGCCACAATCACAGGGCGGGGGAGGGGCGAGGAGCGAGATCGGGAACCGGGCAGGAACCCGGCACTGCACGGGCCGGGTCGCGGGAGGGGGCGCTGTCTGCACTTCCGGCAGGCGGCTGGAGTACAGACCCACTGGCAAAGAGTGGAGGGAGCAGGAATGGCAAGGCAGCTGGTCCCAGATCCTGGTTCACCCCGTTCCATCCAACCCCGCAGGAGGGCCGCCCTCCAGCCTTCAGCCATGGCCGAGTTAGGCCGCGGTGCCGGCTGCCCCTCGGAATTCCCTCGGCCGCGCCGCAGCCACGTCCCTGCCCACCCGCTGGAGGCCTGACCTCGCCGCCTGTTTCCGTCCTCCTCCGGCCGGCTCACTCACCGCATCCTCCCAATTCTGCCTGTTGTAAGTGTTGGAGCCTAGAGAGGTCGCCATCTTGAGAGCGTCTGGAGCCCGCCGCAGCTTCCGAGTTGGGAGAGAGGACCGCCACAGTCCCGTCAGGCCCCGCGGCTGCCTCCTGGCTGGTCCACGTCTTATTTATGCGTCTGGCACGCCTTTGAGGGCGGGGCCTGCGTAATGACGTCGCCTACTAGGAATTTCTTCTCTCACCAACTGGCTTCCCGCTGTTTCGTGAACTGACAGCCAGGGGGTAAGAGTCACAAGTATGATTGATTTATTTAAAAACTGAGTAAAAGACTAGAGGAACAACAAATAATCAATGAGGGGGCTGGAATTAAAACAGCGCTGACCCCCACTGAGTGCTGATTATGTTAAACGGTGGGGGAACGTGTTGCAGTGACTGTCTTACTTAATTCCCACAATAAGCCCGATATGGAATTGCCAGATTTAACAAAACCTCAGAAGGTCTAGTTTAGTTTGAATTCCAGATAAACAGCGAACCCTATTTAGTATAAATATGTTCCAAACATGCTTACTCTAAATAATGACCCGTTTTTCTGAAAGTGAAATTTAGGAGGACGTCTTGTACTTTTCTGGCAAACACTAGGCAAGTGTGACTGTACCTCTTTTATACAAGGAAACCGAGGTTTAGAGAGACTAAGTTACTTGCTTCTGGTCGTGTAGCCAAAAAATGCTGAAGACACAGATCCAAAGAGAATAAGTACTTTTTCCAACTTCTGAAAGGAAAAGACTCTTATGGATCGACACATGTATTGTTATATTGTTTTTTGGAATAACTCATAACCACGCTGCTGATAATTTATGAATTTCAAGCGTCTTGGTATCACTTGCATAATTTTTGACATATCATCAAACTAAGTTTATTCAAGCCATCTTATGTCTTAAAAATCAGGTTTAAAGTGTAATTTTTATACAGTAAAATTTTATTTGAACAGCTATGAATGTTTACATATCTTCACTACAAATACAGAAGAGTTCTATCATCCCCCATCCCCCAAACTCCCTTTTTATTCGGTGAACCCACCTCTCTCCATGCTTGGTCTATGGCAACCTGATCTGTCTTCTGTCCCTATAGCTTCAACATTTCCAGAGCATCATCCATCCTATTGGGTCTGACTTTTTTCTCTTAGCATATGGTATTTGAAATTCATGCATATTGTTACATGTATCAGTAATTTGTTCCTTTTTATTGCCAAGAATTTCACTGTATGGATATACTTGGGGTTAAAACACACACATGTGCCAATTAACGGACATTTGAGTTGTCCACATTTCAGTGAAATAAAGGCATTATAAACATTCCCATGCAGATTGTTGTATACACAGGTTTTCATTTTGCATATGGATTGGGACTGCTAGATCATATGGTGTTTTTGTATAAGTGCTTGGATATATCTGAGCTTCACACATTCATAATTTGTTGTCCTTCCTTTGTTGTATTTTGAAAATTCTTAAAATATTCTTTAAATATTCTGCCCAGTTTCTTCTCCATCTGGGATTCCAATAATGTATTAGACTATTTAATATCATCCCACAGACATAGAGGGCTTCCCTGGTAACTCAGACAGTAAAGAATCTGCCTGCAATACAAGAAACCTGGGTTCAATTCCTGGATCAGGAAGATCCCCTGGAGGAGGGCATGGCAACCCACTCCAGTGCTCTTGCCTGGAGGATCCCATGGACAGAGGAGCCATGGGTCCCAAAGAGGTAGACACGACTACACAACTATTACCTGTTGTTATTCATAGACCTTAAGTACTTTGCTGTTTTGGGGAGGAGTTTCAGTTTCTATAATTTCTATAGACCTATTTCCAAGTTTCCTGATTATTTCCTCAGGTATGACAAGGTTTTCTGATGAGCCCAGAGAAAACATTCCTCTTCTCTGATGCTGTAATTTTCATTTCAGTTTGTCCCTTCCTTATAGTTTGTATCTCTCTGCTGAAATCTGTTTATGCATATTATCCCTATTTTCAACTAGGTCTTCAACATGTTAATCAGAGTCAAGTTCCTAACCAATAGTTCCAACGTCTGGGTCATACATGAATATGGTCTTGTTGATTGTTTTGTACGTCACAAATGGGTTGATTTTTTCCTGGCTTCTTTGTGTATCTCAGTTTTTTTTATTGAATATCAGTTGTACTTGTGTATCAGCAGAGACTGAAGTAATAGGATTGATGCTTGGAAATCAGCAAGCCTCTAATTCTGCCGGGCTGTTTGTGTGGGGTTTGGTCCATCTAGTCAGGAACTGAGCTAGGCTTTGTTGTTGCTATGGTTGCCTTCAGTGTACCACAGGTTTTGTATCTGTTAAATGTTATTTTGTGCTTTAGGCTGGGGCTGAAGAATTTTTCTCAAGTGTTCAATACTTCATCCTTAGCCTTCAGCTGTTCTGGATACCTACACCATGGCAGCAGGTCTCTATGCCCTTGCCCATGGCATCAGCAACTGCTTGCTGGGCTGGTAGTTGGAGAGGAGTCAGGGTCCTCTGTTCTAATTCAGCGTCAGTCGAAGGTCCTTTGTGACCAGGCCTTGGGAGAGGGTTTCTTCTCAACATTCCTTATTTTTGGCCACTTCTATTGGCCTTTCGTTTATTTCTTTGTTCTTTGGCCTGCGTGGGCCCATTGCAGTGGCCTCTCTTACTGCAGAGCACCGGCTCTGGGCGCATGCGCTCCAGAGCTCCGGCTCAGTCGTTGGACACATTGGTCCAGCCGCTCCGCAGCACGTGGGATCTTCCCAGGCCAGGGATTGGACTGGTGCCCTTGCACTGCAAGGTGGTGTCCTTACCCACTGGACCACCAGGGGAGCCCTCTTCTCAGCATTCTTGTCCCTCCTCTCCGTGGCAGCCAAACCCTGACTTGAATCTGTGCTTGGTCTTGAAGGGGAGAGTTTCGTGTCCCTCCTGCAATGGCACGCGGCCTTTAATGGTACTGGTATAAAACCATGAGGCTCAGGATTGCATCCTGTTCCTCCCACGGGTAGAGTTTTTTCCTTACCTTGGCCCAGGAGCAATGGGTCTTTACCTGTGCCTTACTTGGTAGACAGAGTTTTCTTCTCCCTGTTCCCCAGTGGCTTAGGCCTTTTTGCTCCTAATGAGGGAAGAACCTAGGCAGGGAGAGGTAAAGTTTCATGCCTCTCCTATGCCTCCTTCCTTTGCACGCCTCCAAACCCAGGCAGGAAGCTCCAGCACCCCCACCGCCCTCAGGTCTTCCTCATGAACACTGGGTGGAGTTTCTGGAAAGAGCTGGTTCAGCAAGCCTCTAATTCTGCCGGGCTGTTTGTGTGGGGTTTGGTCCATCTAGTCAGGAACTGAGCTAGGCTTTGTTGTTGCTATGGTTGCCTTCAGTGTACCACAGGTTTTGTATCTGTTAAATGTTATTTTGTGCTTTAGGCTGGGGCTGAAGAATTTTTCTCAAGTGTTCAATACTTCATCCTTAGCCTTCAGCTGTTCTGGATACCTACACCATGGCAGCAGGTCTCTATGCCCTTGCCCATGGCATCAGCAACTGCTTGCTGGGCTGGTAGTTGGAGAGGAGTCAGGGTCCTCTGTTCTAATTCAGCGTCAGTCGAAGGTCCTTTGTGACCAGGCCTTGGGAGAGGGTTTCTTCTCAACATTCCTTATTTTTGGCCACTTCTATTGGCCTTTCGTTTATTTCTTTGTTCTTTGGCCTGCGTGGGCCCATTGCAGTGGCCTCTCTTACTGCAGAGCACCGGCTCTGGGCGCATGCGCTCCAGAGCTCCGGCTCAGTCGTTGGACACATTGGTCCAGCCGCTCCGCAGCACGTGGGATCTTCCCAGGCCAGGGATTGGACTGGTGCCCTTGCACTGCAAGGTGGTGTCCTTACCCACTGGACCACCAGGGGAGCCCTCTTCTCAGCATTCTTGTCCCTCCTCTCCGTGGCAGCCAAACCCTGACTTGAATCTGTGCTTGGTCTTGAAGGGGAGAGTTTCGTGTCCCTCCTGCAATGGCACGCGGCCTTTAATGGTACTGGTATAAAACCATGAGGCTCAGGATTGCATCCTGTTCCTCCCACGGGTAGAGTTTTTTCCTTACCTTGGCCCAGGAGCAATGGGTCTTTACCTGTGCCTTACTTGGTAGACAGAGTTTTCTTCTCCCTGTTCCCCAGTGGCTTAGGCCTTTTTGCTCCTAATGAGGGAAGAACCTAGGCAGGGAGAGGTAAAGTTTCATGCCTCTCCTATGCCTCCTTCCTTTGCACGCCTCCAAACCCAGGCAGGAAGCTCCAGCACCCCCACCGCCCTCAGGTCTTCCTCATGAACACTGGGTGGAGTTTCTGGAAAGAGCTGGTCTCTGCACGCAGGGTCCCTCAGTGTCTCATACTCCCGAGGGTTTTACACTGTCATGTTAGCTCCAGTTTGGCCTTGATATTTTAGTCCATTTTCTCTTACCTACTTATATGGTAGTCAACACTTCTTTCTCCCATCCTCTGCTACAAGGGAGCCAGTCGTCATCCCATCGCCCTTTCGAGGAGTCTGTCCTTCCTTGAAATTCAGGCTAGTTGACTGCCCTGTCATATCAGCTGACAGACCCAATAAAATGTATGATCTTTGTCATCTATCCAGTTTTCTGTTCGAGTCAGGATAATACTTCCAGACAGCTACATCATAAGCACAGATGGAACTCCCAAGTCTCCTTCTACTTAACATATATGTCAAGAGGAACATTTTAAAACCACTTCTGTAGGGCTTCCCCTGGTGGTCCAGTGGGTAAGGACACCGCCTTGCAATGCAAGGGGCACCAGTTCGATCCCTGACCTGGGAAGATCCCACGTGCCGCGGAGCGGCTGGACCGATGTGTCCAACGACTGAGCCGGAGCTCTGGAGCGCATGCACCCAGAGCCGGTGCTCTGCAACGACAGATGCCACCGCGATGGGAGGCCCACAGGAGCCAAAGAACAAAGACGGATGAAAATAGAGAAATGAAAGACCAATAGAAGTGGCCCGCCTGCTCCCCTCCCTCCCCAACCCGATCCCTGCCCAAAATAAATAAATAAATCTTTAAAAAAAAAAAAATCACTTCTGTAAATGGAAAATTAGTATCACATGTCTAGAACAAGTACAATGAAAATGAAACATTTTTCAGTAAGCTACTGTGGTCTGCCAGAGGTGGAGCCAGAAGCCCATGTTTGTTTTTAAAAAGTGTTATGCAAAAGAATGGATACTTTATCCTTGAGATAACAAAAGGATCGGTGGGGAGGGAAGAATGGCATGAAAATGACACAACTTTTTGATGAGTGACTGACTTTATGTTGTTTAATGTTACCTTTGCTTGTCTTGTGTAGGTGGCTTATATTGTGAAACAGATTTCACTATCGATGTTCCTGACCACTAGAAAATGGGAGTAAATAAAGTTAACTACAACGGACCCTGAACAACACAGGTGTGAACTGCATGGGCTCACTTACACACTCTCTCCCCCCGGGGCCCCGCCCCACCCGCCACTACACACACACTACAGCACTACACAATCTGTCCTCAGTTAAACCCATGGAAGCAGAGCCTTAGGCACAAAGGGCAGGCTATAAGCTTACATACAGGTCTGTGACTGCCCAGCGCCAGTGTCCCTAACCCGTGCCCTGTTCAAGGATCAACTGTACCGCCACTGAGCAAGTGACTTAGCTCCTGAGCTTGAGTTTACTCCAGGCTACCCTTTGACTGGAATATATTGTTTGGGCTTTCCTTAACATCTTATAGAAACGCCCTAACGAACTTTTTGGTCAATCCAGTAGAAGAAACAGGTAACAAACAGGCCTAGATTTGGCTCTGTGGAGGTGTACAACACAGCAAAGGAGCTATACACATATAAAACCCAAGACTAGGAAGAGCTAAGTGTCCTGGAGAGGTTCAGTACTACAGATTACAACCACACCCAAATGGCAGGGAGGGAGAGCAGGAGCAGGAAATTAATTCTGGAGAAGGTATGGAGAGGACAAAGTACCCTAGGGTAGAGATGACACCAGAAAAAGAGAGCTCAAGGCAAGTAAGATGTCTGGCTTATGACAAAAAGAGGCATATATATATATACATATTTTTTAAAGATAAAAGGTCAACAGCTACGTAAACAAGGAAAAGGAAAATTGTTTTAATTTATTTAACAAATATTAGTTGCCTGCTATGTGGCAGGCATTGCTGTAGGCTTTGCTGATTTATCAGTTAAAAAAAAAAGACAATGAAGCTTATGTTCTAGTATGATGAGTGAAAAATAAAGTACATAGTGCTGGGTGCTGATTAGCACTACTGGAGGCAAAAATAGCAGTGAAGAGTTAGTGGACGGCACTTTACATGATTATCTCGGGAGGCCAGGGAAAGCTTAGGTAGGAAGCACTTAAGTACAGATGTGACTGGCAGAAGAGTTCTGCACCACAGCTGGTGCAGACAGCCCATGGTGGTGCCTCCTGGGTGACTCAGGAACAGCAGGGAGCACAAGGATGCCATTGATGAATTTGGGGAGTCAGGGGTTTTTGGGTCCTATAGGACCTCCTAAGCTACTGTAAGGACTTTATATTTGTTTTGTTCTTACATGGGAGAAGCAGCCTAAGGATTTTAAGCAGGAAAATATCTTAATTCCTCTGGCTGCTATGCTGAAAACTGACAAAGGAGTGCAGCAGGGACCAGGGTGGCTTCAAGACCAGCTTAGACGCTACTGGAATAATCATCCAGAGGTCTATGTGGATGACGCTGATTTGGCCCAGGATAGTCACACTGGAGAGGCTGTGAAGTAGTCAGTTTGAAGACAAGAGCTGAAAGAGGTTGCTGGCTTACTGGATGTGGCATGTAAGGACTCACCGGTGATGCCAGTGACGTTGTGCACAACTCAAGGGATACAACTGCCACGTAGTTAGGGACGAATGCTGCAGAGACTGAAGCAACAGAAAATCCAGGCTGTGGTTTTTGACTTTCACTGACTATTCTAGAACTGGTATGTCAATTTGAGGGATGGCCTAAAAAAATGGGTGAGATACTAAGAGTGAGTGTAGGGAGAAAAGCACCCCAAGAAAGGAGACCTGGTCCACTCCAAGGCTGGGGAGATGGCACAGGACTAGGGAAAGACACAGAAACAAAGCTGCCAGTGAGGTAGCAGGAAAACCAAGAGAGCTGTGCTCTGGAAACCAGGTGAACTAAGTCTTTCAAGCAGGGAGACATCCGCCAGTGGATGCTGCTCAAGGACTAAAGAGGTAAGACCTGAGAACTGACGACTGTGTTCGCTAGTGTGGACTGCTGCGGACCTTCGCGAGGACGGTCTGGAGATGCGGTGGCAGTTGCAGCCCGAGTTGAATGGGTTCAGGTGAAAAGGGGAGGAACTAGAAGGTAAAACCAGGAGCTTCACTGTAAAGGGAATACAAAAATGGGGTGGTAGGTGAAGAGGGATGTAAGGTCAGGTTTTTTTTTTTAAGATAAATCATATCATGCCAATGGAAATGATGCAGGAGTGGGGGAGAGAGACTGTTGAAGAAACTTACTCGATTCTGTGAGAGGGTAAGTGGAGCAGAGTAAGTGGTGGGCTGGCTTTAGACAAGAGGAACATGAACAAGTCCTCTCCAATAAGAGGAGGAAAAGCTGACAGATCAAAGTGGACGAGTGGTTACCTGAGAGGGCTGGGCCACTCAGTACATTTAAAGGCTATCTGTGTGAGTAATGATCCAGGAGAAAAGTCGGTAGAGTCCTAACAGTACAACTCTTATAATGGTTCTGAGAATATGTTCATAAGGAGCCCAAGCAACATCTATCTATGTAATGTCACCGTGAACTTTTACCTTGGTTCATATTAAGAAATGGAAGATGGGAACATGCCCCACTGACTCTCACAACAACTGCTGGCTCCACCTACCATCCCATACCCTGGCATGCGACCCAATCAGCCTTCATGAAACCAGACGAAAGACACACGCAAGCTTTGTCTGCTTTATTTCACTAAATGAAGTTAAGCAATAAGGCAAACCAGTAACCTGTCATTCATAAAGACCAAGGAGTGCCTCTCATTCCTGAAAGGGACCAAAAAAACATACCTCTTTACAAATATGCATGACATTTTAGCTCATTAAGCCTATAAACACTCTGAACAAAAGAAAACTCTGGTGGGCGAATCAAATCACAAATTCCAACTAACTTTAAGTTCCCCAAACTGTAGTTTCTAGTGCTAATTGCCTGCAGAGGTGCACAGTCACTATACTTTAAAAACCCTGATCTAATATAAAAAAGGAACAAATACAATTCCAAATTCACCAGCTGCAGGTATTGAACTATTTCTACTAACACACAGAATTACCAGCTTGTTCTGAAAACAATCTTGAGCAAACATTAAATGAATGGCTCTGTTATTCTGCAAGTTAATTCGGCTTTTGAAGAAAAACATTCTATGGTCAAAAGTGTTTTTGTGTTTGTGTCACATGGGGGTGATGAGACCCATTACTTGAACATTATTACTTCTGGGAACAAACACCAGCTATATGCCATAAATGCATAACTATGTGTAGTCTATGCAAATGTGTAAACATAGGAAGTTACTCTCTACCTTGAGGCTCATCTCCTCCACTGGCAAATAAGGAGCACTGGCGTCATGGTAGGCTGTAGTGGGTAGTGAAATAAACATTAATTTGACACTTAGTATGGTCACAAAAACTTCAACTATCTCTAGAGTCTGCAAATTTGTCATTATACCGCACACTGCCCAAATCCTAAAAGGCTAAGCCTTACTATTGTCATAATATTGGAGATAACGAATTCTTTTTTTCTTATACTGCAGCATATGTTACTCTGTGGAATATTGTTTCATAAGATTGGCTTGATCTTAACACTGCTATTTAGTGTCATTCAAAGGCTTCCTAAATATTTTCTACCTCCCAAAGGCAGCTGAAGTTACTATGTCCTGTCTGTATTTTAGATTGCTATACACATCTTTTTTTTTTTTTTCTTTTAAACTAAAGGTTTAAACTTAGAAACAAAACCAGGGTAAACAGGAAATTCTCTCTTTCCCCCTAGTCTGTTGGTCACTTGCTAATGATACATTTACAGAGAGGTGGTGCAGCTGGTGGTCTACTTTGTCAAGTGTCATTTTAGAACACATCGCAGAGATGAAGGTTAGCAACCCAACCCCAGGATGGCAACTGGAAACAGGGTGTGTGCTGCCGGGCAAGGATTCCAGGTTGCTTGCTGAACCATCTTATGGTTTATGGTCAAAATGGTCTTATCTGACAAACTGTGCGATGAAGTCATACACTCAGGAAGGGGGAAGGTTCTTTTTCTTAATATTCAGTTTTGGGTGCTCTACACATTCAGAGAAACTTCTCTAGTAACCAACTATAGAATGATCCCTGAAAGTATAGTCTTAATATTCAGTTTTGGATTCAAGAGATTACAAATGTTAATTTCCTCTTCAAATCAGTGGAAAGAACATTAGCTCAGATCATGATAAAATTCTAACCTTCAAGATATTTTCTGCATTCCAGAAGTGAACTTGTCCACCAAAAGTGTTTTTGTGTTTGTGTCACATGGGGTGATAATTGCTTTTCTGGGAACAAACACCAGCTATATGCCATAAATGCATAACTATGTGTAGTCTATGCAAATGTGTAAACATAGGAAGTTACTCTCTACCTTGAGGCTCATCTCCTCCACTGGCAAATAAGGAGCACTGGCGTCATGGTAGGCTGTAGTGGGTAGTGAAATAAACATTAATTTGACACTTAGTATGGTCACAAAAACTTCAACTATCTCTAGAGTCTGCAAATTTGTCATTATACCGCACACTGCCCAAATCCTAAAAGGCTAAGCCTTACTATTGTCATAATATTGGAGATAACGAATTCTTTTTTTCTTATACTGCAGCATATGTTACTCTGTGGAATATTGTTTCATAAGATTGGCTTGATCTTAACACTGCTATTTAGTGTCATTCAAAGGCTTCCTAAATATTTTCTACCTCCCAAAGGCAGCTGAAGTTACTATGTCCTGTCTGTATTTTAGATTGCTATACACATCTTTTTTTTTTTTTTCTTTTAAACTAAAGGTTTAAACTTAGAAACAAAACCAGGGTAAACAGGAAATTCTCTCTTTCCCCCTAGTCTGTTGGTCACTTGCTAATGATACATTTACAGAGAGGTGGTGCAGCTGGTGGTCTACTTTGTCAAGTGTCATTTTAGAACACATCGCAGAGATGAAGGTTAGCAACCCAACCCCAGGATGGCAACTGGAAACAGGGTGTGTGCTGCCGGGCAAGGATTCCAGGTTGCTTGCTGAACCATCTTATGGTTTATGGTCAAAATGGTCTTATCTGACAAACTGTGCGATGAAGTCATACACTCAGGAAGGGGGAAGGTTCTTTTTCTTAATATTCAGTTTTGGGTGCTCTACACATTCAGAGAAACTTCTCTAGTAACCAACTATAGAATGATCCCTGAAAGTATAGTCTTAATATTCAGTTTTGGATTCAAGAGATTACAAATGTTAATTTCCTCTTCAAATCAGTGGAAAGAACATTAGCTCAGATCATGATAAAATTCTAACCTTCAAGATATTTTCTGCATTCCAGAAGTGAACTTGTCCACCACGTTTTCTTTGGGCTCTTTCCAGGTCCCAGACACTCAGAATAACTTAAGTGAGTTAAAGAGGCAGAGTGGAGAAGGGGTGGGAGAAAGACACACAAAGAATGCCTCCCTGCGGTGGCCTCTAGCCTCAATACTGGACAACAGTTAAAATGAACGAAATCTGCCACCTCCCCTCCCTGACATGACAGGTTAATTCCTTCCTTCTCCAATTCTCCCTAAAACAAAAAGTTCCGTATGTTACTGGGAAAAAAATTTAAGAGCAACTAATGTGTAAGTACTCTACATTCACTGAAAATGAAGGTGCCTTAACTATTTCACAGGTTTTTCCAAACTTCACAAAACTAAAAACAACATGACAATTCTATCTTCCTGTCAAATGGGTGGGAGCCAGGATGGCAAGCGGAGAGAGATGCTTAGCGTGCTAGATTACATTCAGAGGAATGCAAAAAGCAGTTCGTACACGGAGTCCAGTGCTGGGTCATCAGCAGCAGGTCTAACTTTCGATTATTTTAAGTTTCGTCTGTGAGATGGACCTTTTCTGAGATCAGGTTGGGAGACAGTATGGTCAGTTTCTCCAATGGTGAATCGAGTGCCACTGCAAGCACAGTGGCCTCTCTCGGTGGAGCTGTGCTGCTGTCAGTCAGCGTGCAGGGGTCAGTGTGGGGGACAGACGTATGGTGTTAACGGAGGAGAGCCAGAGGAATGGCAGTCGCTGTGTTCCTAATGCTTGCCTATATGCGCCCACCCTCCTAGGAGCAAGATTCAGTAGTGCATGGATACATCATTATACACAGGACCTAACGAAGCAGCGGCTTCCACATTTTAACGTGGGTTTGTGGTGATACTGTCCTTTGGGATCTGCCCGCCAGCAGAACACTTTACGGAAGAAGTGGGCCCAAGCTGAGTTCCACATGCTGGGTAAGCCAGATGACTTCTGTGCCCTGGTCAGTTTCTTCAATGGGGCGGATGGGGGGAGCCAGGTTTTTAAAATCATGCTTCATCTTAAAGCACACGGTCACTTCGCCCTCCTCACGTTGTGGGGTAACTTTGATGAAAATACCCACTTTGTTGGCCTTTCTGAAGGCTATAATGCTACGGAAAGAAACAAGCACAGCATTAGGCAGGTCACAGGTCAGCCAGGCCGGTTAGACTCACAGTTTTATGGCCCACAGGAAATCTCTTATGACAACATATGACCAGCATTCCGTCTGTCAGCAATGAAGAGCTGCTTCAGCAAAATGCCCATCTCCTTATTTTTAAAATATTTTACAAAAGCAAAATACACTCATAAAACTTTAAACAGGAAAAAGTAAATCTTTCTTATTTTCCTCTTCAGCACACACAGAAAAGATGTAAACAGTCTGGCTCTTAATCTACCAAGTATTTTTCCATGCACTTACTTTTCTACTTTTTCAACCAATACAAAAGGGACACACTATTCTGTAACATGTTTTTTTTCACTGTTTATCACAAACAAGTGTCCACATACATATATCTAGATCCTCTCTGTTCCACTTAATGGGTGCAGAGCAACCATAGTTAGCATACACCAATTTCCTCTGTTAATAACATCTCTTCATATTACCCTTTATACACATATGATAATATTTCTACTGGATAGAGACAGATGCTAACTCAGAGTTTTGAAGGACTTTCTGGAATACCATATATCAGTGTGTTTTATAAAAGGTTCTGTGAAATTAGAAAAAAATTTGGTCGGGGGTTTGTTCTCCAATGGTGAATCGAGTGCCACTGCAAGCACAGTGGCCTCTCTGGGATCTGCCCGCCAGGGGTCAGTGTGGGGACAGCATTTCGGAGGAGAGCCAGAGGAATGGCAGTCGCTGTGTTCCTAATGCTTGCCTATATGCGCCCACCCTCCTAGGAGCAAGATTCAGTAGTGCATGGATACATCATTATACACAGGACCTAACGCAGCGGCTTCCACATTTTAACGTGGGTTTGTGGTGATACTGTCCTTTGGGATCTGCCCGCCAGCAGAACACTTTACGGAAGAAGTGGGCCCAAGCTGAGTTCCACATGCTGGGTAAGCCAGATGACTTCTGTGCCCTGGTCAGTTTCTTCAATGGGGCGGATGGGGGGAGCCAGGTTTTTAAAATCATGCTTCATCTTAAAGCACACGGTCACTTCGCCCTCCTCACGTTGTGGGGTAACTTTGATGAAAATACCCACTTTGTTGGCCTTTCTGAAGGCTATAATGCTACGGAAAGAAACAAGCACAGCATTAGGCAGGTCACAGGTCAGCCAGGCCGGTTAGACTCACAGTTTTATGGCCCACAGGAAATCTCTTATGACAACATATGACCAGCATTCCGTCTGTCAGCAATGAAGAGCTGCTTCAGCAAAATGCCCATCTCCTTATTTTTAAAATATTTTACAAAAGCAAAATACACTCATAAAACTTTAAACAGGAAAAAGTAAATCTTTCTTATTTTCCTCTTCAGCACACACAGAAAAGATGTAAACAGTCTGGCTCTTAATCTACCAAGTATTTTTCCATGCACTTACTTTTCTACTTTTTCAACCAATACAAAAGGGACACACTATTCTGTAACATGTTTTTTTTCACTGTTTATCACAAACAAGTGTCCACATACATATATCTAGATCCTCTCTGTTCCACTTAATGGGTGCAGAGCAACCATAGTTAGCATACACCAATTTCCTCTGTTAATAACATCTCTTCATATTACCCTTTATACACATATGATAATATTTCTACTGGATAGAGACAGATGCTAACTCAGAGTTTTGAAGGAATTTCTGGAATACCATATATCAGTGTGTTTTATAAAAAGGTTCTGTAAATTAGAAATATTTATAATAGAAAAAAAACTCTTTAGTTGGAAGTTTCCATCTCAGATTTCTCGTGATAGGCACTTGAAGTCTGTGTTTAAATAACCTAGCTTCAAAAAGTAAGAAGGTGGGCTTCCCTGGTGGTCCAATGGGTAAAGAATCTGCTTTGCAGTGCAAGGGGCACTGGTTTGATGCCTGGTGGGAAGATTTCACGTGCCACGAAGTGGCTGGACCGTATGTCCAATTACAAGCCAGCACTCTGCAGCGCATGTGCCCAGAGCCGTGCTCTGCAGTGAGAGACGTCACTGCAATGGGAGGCCCGCACAGGCCAAAGAATAAAGACGGATGAAAATAAATAAATAAATAGCCAATAAAAGAGGCCAAAATTTAAAAAAAAAGAAGAAAAATTACAAAAAAAAAAAAAATATATATATATATATTAAAAAATTCTTTTTAGCCTTAATTTCCCAGGCAACCACTGATGCCTGGGAAACTTAAAAAGAAAAAAATCAGATTCCTGGTGCCTACCTAGTCCTGCTAAAGAGAAGCTGTGGGTCTGGTACTCTATATAGAATTAAGAAAAAACAAAACAAAACACCACCACCCATCCTGGTGCTTTCTGAAGCTAACCTGTGGTAATTGCCATACTAATCTCACCTTTGCCTTCACTTAACTTTTCTCATTTGTCCCATGGTATAATTATAATTATTCTCTCCTCCTTAAATATTCCCTACACCACTATATTAAATGCTACTGCTTTTCAACTCCAAGCCCACTCTTTGTTTTTTTTAAATTTTTTATGGCTACACCATACATCTTGTGGGATCTTAGTTCCCTGACTAGAGTCCTAACCCCTGGACAACCAGGGAATTCCCCAAGCCTGCCTTCGTATCCGCGGTAAACAGTCTGGCTCTTAATCTACCAAGTATTTTTCCAACCAAATACAAAAGGGACACACTATTCTGTAACATGTTTTTTCACTGTTTATCACAAACAAGTGTCCACATACATATATCTAGATCCTCTCTGTTCCACTTAATGGGTGCAGAGCAACCATAGTTAGCATACACCAATTTCCTCTGTTAATAACATCTCTTCATATTACCCTTTATACACATATGATAATATTTCTACTGGATAGAGACAGATGCTAACTCAGAGTTTTGAAGGAATTTCTGGAATACCATATATCAGTGTGTTTTATAAAAAGGTTCTGTAAATTAGAAATATTTATAATAGAAAAAAAACTCTTTAGTTGGAAGTTTCCATCTCAGATTTCTCGTGATAGGCACTTGAAGTCTGTGTTTAAATAACCTAGCTTCAAAAAGTAAGAAGGTGGGCTTCCCTGGTGGTCCAATGGGTAAAGAATCTGCTTTGCAGTGCAAGGGGCACTGGTTTGATGCCTGGTGGGAAGATTTCACGTGCCACGAAGTGGCTGGACCGTATGTCCAATTACAAGCCAGCACTCTGCAGCGCATGTGCCCAGAGCCGTGCTCTGCAGTGAGAGACGTCACTGCAATGGGAGGCCCGCACAGGCCAAAGAATAAAGACGGATGAAAATAAATAAATAAATAGCCAATAAAAGAGGCCAAAATTTAAAAAAAAAGAAGAAAAATTACAAAAAAAAAAAAAATATATATATATATATTAAAAAATTCTTTTTAGCCTTAATTTCCCAGGCAACCACTGATGCCTGGGAAACTTAAAAAGAAAAAAATCAGATTCCTGGTGCCTACCTAGTCCTGCTAAAGAGAAGCTGTGGGTCTGGTACTCTATATAGAATTAAGAAAAAACAAAACAAAACACCACCACCCATCCTGGTGCTTTCTGAAGCTAACCTGTGGTAATTGCCATACTAATCTCACCTTTGCCTTCACTTAACTTTTCTCATTTGTCCCATGGTATAATTATAATTATTCTCTCCTCCTTAAATATTCCCTACACCACTATATTAAATGCTACTGCTTTTCAACTCCAAGCCCACTCTTTGTTTTTTTTAAATTTTTTATGGCTACACCATACATCTTGTGGGATCTTAGTTCCCTGACTAGAGTCCTAACCCCTGGACAACCAGGGAATTCCCCAAGCCTGCCTTCGGTATCCCGCGTGTGACACAGGCTTCTGCTAACCCCATTTTTGCTTGGGAAGCTGGTTCCCAACAGGCTCCCTCAGGAGCTCTCACAGAGACCAGAGCAGCCCGTGGAAGAAGGGGCTGCTCCTGCTGGGGGGTGTCCGCCTGCAGCTCTGGAGGACAGCACCCGGGAGGCGGCAGCACCCGGGAGCAGCTCCCTACCTGCATAATGCACGCTGCCCTCCTCCGCCCCTCTGCATGCCAGCACCATTCACACAGTGCTCCTCCTCCATTTCCCAGAGATCTGAGTTCCACTCCATAGGTCTCCTCCTTTAAGCTTCTAAATTTTAATCATTTTAACCATTTCTCTTTGTACCCTCAGCCCTAGGTGTGGTAACTGCTTCACAGAATTGCTGTCTCTGGGATATTTCAGATTTCTTTCTAACCATTAAAGCTATCCAGTTAACAAGTTTTCATATCAAATTCTCTCTATTCAAATGACAGATGTGATTTCTGTTTTTAGACTGAAAGCTAACCAGTGTACCTCTTACCTGGAAAAGCTTTGCTTTCTCAGTTACTAGGTACGAGAGAGTGAAATCTATTAATCACTCTAAGAGGGAAAGGTGGCAGGGGAGTGACAAACCCAAGGATCAATCTTTGGAGATAAAGTACTGTATCCTGTTCACAACCATTAACAAACACGTGCCTGAAAATTTTTTAAGATGGGAAACATAAGTTAAAGAAAATTGTGCTTACAGAATGATCCTAATTATGAAAATGTTAATGGTGCTCATCTCCGGTGGTGAGATTTTATTTTCTTCTTCACATATATTAATTATTTAATAATAATAGCTAGAAAGAGAATTAAATTCAGATAAGAAAACTGAGATCTATGAGGGGGCTCCTGTAAACCAGCCAACTGTGGTGTGTGTGTGGGGGGGGGGGGACGGGGCGGGTCACAGAAAGACCACTCACTCTGGATCGTCCTGAAAGTCCTGGGGTTCTGCCAACTCATCATACTCTGCTGCAGCATCCTTCCCGGCTAGGACAAGCTCTTTGGGAGGCACCACCACCTGGAGAGCAATCCAAAGAGGCTGGCCTCAGAAGGGGTCAGTGCATGACAGAACAGCCATTCCACAGAACACAGCCCTGACCCAGACATACAGAAGCAAGCAACACGTTTCAAGAAACATAGCACATAACTTCACTTACAAAAAGTTTAAAAACATTGTTTGCAAATAAAGACATTTCCAATAAAAAGATTAAGAACAAAGAAATTTAAGGGAATGATAAAGTCAAGTGAGTGCCTGCTTCATTGGGGCTGCCATGGAGAATTCAAGTGGGCAGGACCTGGGGGCTTCAACTGTGTCTTTAATGGTTTATTTCTTGAGAGGCTGGGGGAATATGGTGTTTGTATATGTTCTTTAAGCTTTGTGGTATAAAAAAAAAAAAACACAAAGAAGAAACAGTGGTTCCAACTTACTTTCTGAAATGGGAATATTGGGTATGTTTATGGTCATGAAAAACAGTTAAGCATTCTTCAGACTTAGCCTTTGGCTGGAACTAGGCTTCAACTTTGCTGTGTTAGAGGCTAACAGGTAACAATGTTAGCAACATTTCTAAGTATGGAAATACCCCATGAAGAACGTCCCAGGTGGCACTAGTGGCAAAGAACCCGCCAGCCAATGCAGAAGACACAAGAGACGTGGGTTTGATCCCTGGGTTGGGAAAAGATCTCCTGGAGGAGGTCACAGCAACCCATTTCAGTACTCTGGCCTGGAGAATGCCTTGGACCTGGCAGATCAAGGTCCCTAGAGTCACAAAACATCTGACACAACTGAAGGGACTTAGTGCACATGCACACATACTCTATGTAAGCAGAGGGCATCTAGCCGAGGCCCACCAGATTTTAAAAGGAAATGCTATTTCCTTTGTATCTTGAAAAATAAGTATGCATCAGGCAGAAAGAGAGGTGTGGGCATGTCTGTCAGAAGAGTAGGGATGGGAAGGAAGAATTCTACATAAAACAAATAGCATATGTAATTCTCCAGGAGTTGATAGTTTATGACCCATTGGATCTGTCTGGATCTCGACCATTAATATGTATGATCTAGAGGATGCCAGAGTTACTGGTTTAAGGGAAGATCATCATGGATGAAAAGAGATGTGAGGATATTAAAGAGCTCTTTTTTTTTTTTAATTTTTGGCCACTTTGATTGGCTCTTCATTTATTTATTTTTATCCATCTGTGTTCGTTGGCCTGTGTGGGCCTCCCACCACAGCGGCCTCTCCCTCAGGAGAGCACCGGCTCTGGGCGCTTGTGCCCCAGAGCGCTGGCTTGAACCGGACACACTGGTCCAGCTGCTCCGCATGCGAGATCCTCCAGTCCCAGAGATGGAACCGGCGCCCCCTGCAGTGCCAGGTGGACTCTCCATCCACTGGACCACCAGGGAAGCCCCTAAGGAGCTCTTAATGGCAAGATGGAGCATGGGCTGGAGGGGAAGTGTGGGTGAATTAAAAACAGGGAGCTAGAAAGTTACCATCACAATCCATGTGGGAAATGATGAGACCTTCGAAAAGGGCAGTGGCAGTATCCTTGTGGATAAAGTAAAAAATGCAAGAGGTAAAATCAAAAGAACTTAAAGACTGGATGTGAAAATGAGTCAGTGCGGAGTCCTTTAAACCAGGTCAAATGAGGCCACTCCAGGAAAGCCAGGGTCACTCAGGATGAAGCGAAACACGTCCTACCTTAGCAGTGCTGTTGATATTGTCAGGGTCCCCCTCCTCGCACTCCACCAGAGTCACGTGCGTGAGGTTCTCCACGGGATTCGTAAGAGTCAGGAGGACCTGGCTCTCCTGGGGAAAAGGGAGGGCATCTTTCAGACACGCTCCACTGCTGCCACCAAAGTCCACTTTCTTTCAGCATTGTATCACAAAATCATCATCTCCTACCCCACCTCTCATAATCACTCCTCGACAGCACTGCACTCTCATATGCTCAACTCCTCTGTTACTTACATGCAAGGTTATATACTTTCTGGAGTTGCTATTTCACTGAGGAAATGGATCAGATTCCACAAAAAGGGCAAGTCACTAGACCCAGGAATTCTGAGAAATATACATCATCTAAATGACTGTTTAGAGTTTATAAACATTGCCATACCCAGGCTGCCACTAGGACTGAAAAGAAGGAAGCTCTTATAAATAAAATATGGAAGCCACAGCGAGCCAGATGTATTAACATAGCAAAAAAAAAAAAACAACAACAACAAAAAATGCTTATCAAGACTATAGAAGACTTTTAAGATTTTTTGAACTTTGTTTGGTATGCTCTTTAGATTAGCACACAAAAAAATCTTTGAAATGAACAGAGACAATAAAAGTCCTGAGGAGTGCAGCATAAAAACACTGAAGAGGCTGCTGCAAAACATTCTGTAATTTGTTGGGAGGTGTGGGAGGTAAGGACCTCAGAGAAGAGAGGGACTGTGTTAAGAAGAAATCTAGCTGACTGCTGACCACACCCACACCCGCAGAAAGACACACGAGATGATGGAGAATCTCCTGGTTGGAGGAGAGATGAAGATGCCCGTGGGGCCAACACACACACAGACACACAGACACACACACACAGACACACAGACACACACACACACACACACACACACATGATGATGGAGAATCTTGGAGGAGAGATGAAGATGCCTGTGGGGCCAACACACGCACACACACACACGATGATGGAGAATCTCCTGGCTGGAGGAGAGATGAAGATGCCTTTGAGGCCCAGCATCTCTGTTCTTACCTGTCATGGGTCTACCACACTGCTCCCTCTGTATATATTTTAAAGATGATTAAGAATCCCAGCTTATAAGGCCACTTAAAATCTCAATCCCTTTATTGTTTCAAACTTCCATCGTTTCTATCTCATGCTCACTGCATCCCGAGTCAAACACACACAGCCATCATAGGCACTAAACACACATGTGATCAATTAACTCTCTTCCTGTTAATAAACATGGTACTAACCTTCATGTAGCGAAGATTGGGAATTGACATGATTCTTACTTCTGGGATGTAATTGCTATGTGTGAATAAAAAAATGCATTAATGTTCACTGAAGTCTCTTAAAACTGTTACTTGTTTTTAAAGCTAGTGCAGCAAAGAAATGATTTCTTCATGTTAATTAGAACATGTCAGAAATTTTAAAGAATCTTATCACTGCAATAAGAACTTAAGGCATGAAATCACTGGTAATGAATTCTTTCTGACATCTTACGTATACCTCTAGTAGAGAGCCTATATATTTGTGCATCATGGCAAATATCTTTCTTATATATTTATTAGATAAGTATTTTGAGATTTTTATTCATTCATTTCTGTAAATCTATATAGCAATTGGTTATAAGATCTAGAAACCAAGATTTAATAAAACATTGCAGGGGTACAAAAACACTACCACATACTTACCAAACACATCTCTACAGCACTTCCTAAACCACTACCACATATGTCTATACAGCACTTACTACATGCCAGGCAGGATCTGAAGCATGTTACAAATATTAAATCATGTTCTCTTCACTCAACTGCATTAAACAGGTACTACTATCATCCCTATTACAAAGATGAAGACACCAGGCTTGGGAGAAGAAGCCTGGAGTTAGTAGCCAGGATTCAGTCCTAGTCTGGCTGCAGGGTGTTGCTCTTAACCACGATCTAGGCTACCTCTCTGAATCAGGTAACTGAATACTGTACTTACGTGTGCTTGTTCTGGACTCAAAACCACCTGAGTTCAAATTCTAGCTTAGTGCTCCTTTGCAAAGAGCAGGGCAAGGTATTTACCTCTTTGTGTCTTGGTTTCTTCAATCGTAAAATGAGAACACTGAAAGTTCCTTTTCATTGGGAAGAATAAATTGCATAGTATGTACAAAAGGTGCTTAGCACAAAGCACGCATAAATGTTATCATGCAAATATTAACTTAAGACACAACCTATTGCAGAAACACTTCCAATGGGTGGGTGCTGGAGGGTATCTTAGAATTAGGGCATTATAACTTCAGATTACGTATTTTTCATGATAGTCGTCATGGTGACCTGAGTAACCTGATACAAAATTCAAGGGCCTCACTATCAGAGATGTCTATTTAGCTGGTCTGACGTGTGGCCAGAACACACAGATTAAGATTCCTTGGTGACTCTGCCATGATACCAGAAAATTAATCACTTTTTTTCAAAGCAATCTTCAGAAACTGATGTGCCCTTCAGGGTTTCTACAATGAGTGTAACTCTTGACAAGGAAAGGAGTTGATACACATGCCATTTCTGTAGTCCTAATCAGTCACGTACAGGGATTTCTAGTTACAAAGCATCTGTGAACATAACAGCTCACTGGATCCTTCTCAACCACAGGAGGTGGCAGGGCTGGCATCACGCCCACTTCAGAGATGAGGAAGATCAGTTAAGACAAATTCTGTGACAGAACCTGTATCTGGCCCTCCTACGTCACCAGACCAGCACTTATCTGCCATTTGACTGACACTAATTTCTTTTAAAGAGTTGCATAATATTCTACACGGGTGTATCTCAATTTAATCAATTATTTTTATTAACGGTTAATCAGTTTAACATTAAAACTGTTTCCAGTTTTTTGCCATTAAAATGTTACAATGCACATCTTTTAAAAATGTCTCTTTATATACTGAGGGTCTTTATATATTGTTTCTGTTACTACAGAATGGAATTCTGAAATAGTATTACCAGGTTAAAATGTGTATGTCATTTTGTCTTGATATTTCAGGCCACTCTCCAGAAAAACTCCAGCAATTCAGTCTACCAACAATGTATGCAAGTATGTTTATCCACATTCCCATGAGCACTCAGAACTATTATTTAAAATTTTCCTATCAAGTCTTAGCATCTTTCCACACATTTACTGGCCATTTGGTATTTCTATTCTGTGACCTACATATTCAAATCCTTTGCCTCACCTCATTTCTCCATCCTGCCCATTCTAGGGATACTCAACTTTTATTTATCATGGGGTGGCAAATATTCTTTCTCACTCGACTGTCAGGACTTGGCTGTCAATTTCATTTTTCACAACTCGTATTTTTATGCTAAGGTCAAAGTTGGCTTTACTAGCTTCTGAAGGCTTCCTGCTTTACTTAGGCAGGACTCTCTCACCTCAAAGTCAAAACAATAATCTCCTAATTTTTCTTTTGTTTGATAGATGATTTCCATACACAAAATTCCCTTCTACTGACAAGTCCCAGTGAGTTAACATGAATTTAATCATTTTCATCCCATTCAACAAAGCACTATGAGAACACAGCTAAATAATATGATCATTGTTACAGGGATATTCTTCCATCTGCTATAGTTTATTTTCTTTAATTTTTTAAGAGATCATTCTCAAACTTAGGTACTTTACCATTTGTAACAAACGACTCTCCAGCCAGCAACACAACATACTGCCAGAGACCGTACTATTACATGTCCTTGATACAAACCCCTTGGATTCTGGGTCTGTAGATTTGCCTTAAACTTTCTGTTCTGTATTTCAAAACCCAAACAGAACAGAATAGCAAGATTATTCTGATGTGGTTTCTCTCTTCTTTTTTAAGCCAAGAGTAAGCATATTTCACAGTTGAAAAAACAAACAAACCAATAACCCGAAACACCAATCCCAAATACTCACACAGCAACCAGCTGGATTTTGAATTTGATAGATGTTGGATTAAATTCTGGCTTGCTCAAATTATGTTCACATTTCTAAAAAGAAAAAAATATAATTTATGTATGAGAGGAAAACAAGAATATGATCTGCTGATCCAGAGCTGCTAAATGCAGAAGCAAAGCATTTAATACACTTTGGTTTCATTTTGTTGCAAGATCACATGTTTTGAAACACTGTTTATTACTGATAACCGAAACATGAGATGATGTTTTGGGCTTCTGGAAGTAAACGACCACACTATCAAATATTATAACCCTGTAGAGCTTCAAATGGAAATAAGAACTAACACATAATTCTTTTCTGAAATATTTTTAAAATTTATTTCTATTCTGTGACCTACATATTCAAATCCTTTGCCTCACCTCATTTCTCCATCCTGCCCATTCTAATACTCAACTTTTATTTATCATGGGGTGGCAAATATTCTTTCTCACTCGACTGTCAGGACTTGGCTGTCAATTTCATTTTCACAACTCGTATTTTTATGCTAAGGTCAAAGTTGGCTTTACTAGCTTCTGAAGGCTTCCTGCTTTACTTAGGCAGGACTCTCTCACCTCAAAGTCAAAACAATAATCTCCTAATTTTTCTTTTGTTTGATAGATGATTTCCATACACAAAATTCCCTTCTACTGACAAGTCCCAGTGAGTTAACATGAATTTAATCATTTTCATCCCATTCAACAAAGCACTATGAGAACACAGCTAAATAATATGATCATTGTTACAGGGATATTCTTCCATCTGCTATAGTTTATTTTCTTTAATTTTTTAAGAGATCATTCTCAAACTTAGGTACTTTACCATTTGTAACAAACGACTCTCCAGCCAGCAACACAACATACTGCCAGAGACCGTACTATTACATGTCCTTGATACAAACCCCTTGGATTCTGGGTCTGTAGATTTGCCTTAAACTTTCTGTTCTGTATTTCAAAACCCAAACAGAACAGAATAGCAAGATTATTCTGATGTGGTTTCTCTCTTCTTTTTTAAGCCAAGAGTAAGCATATTTCACAGTTGAAAAAACAAACAAACCAATAACCCGAAACACCAATCCCAAATACTCACACAGCAACCAGCTGGATTTTGAATTTGATAGATGTTGGATTAAATTCTGGCTTGCTCAAATTATGTTCACATTTCTAAAAAGAAAAAAATATAATTTATGTATGAGAGGAAAACAAGAATATGATCTGCTGATCCAGAGCTGCTAAATGCAGAAGCAAAGCATTTAATACACTTTGGTTTCATTTTGTTGCAAGATCACATGTTTTGAAACACTGTTTATTACTGATAACCGAAACATGAGATGATGTTTTGGGCTTCTGGAAGTAAACGACCACACTATCAAATATTATAACCCTGTAGAGCTTCAAATGGAAATAAGAACTAACACATAATTCTTTTTCTGAAATATTTTTTAAAATTTATTTTTGGCTGTGCTGCACGGACTTTCTCTAGTTGCGGCGAGAGGCCTTCTCATTGTGGTGAGTTCTTTTGAGGCAGAGCACACGCTCTAGGTGTGCAGGCCTCAGTAGTTGCGGTTTGAGGGCTTAGTTGCTCTAAGGCATGTGAGATCAGGGATCAAACCTATGTCACCTGTATGGGCAGTCAGACTCTTAACCACTGAACCACCAAAGAAGTCCCTAAAACGTACTTCTAATTAAATTCACAATGTGAATTCTGCTGAGTTTTCCTCTTCCTTGTTTGCTACTCTTTTTGGCCGTGGCTTACAGGGGCATGCGGGATTTTCCCCAACCAGGGATGGTACTCATAGTCCCTGCAGTAGAAGCATGGGATCCTAACCACTAGGATGTCAGGGAAGTCCTCTCTTTGTTTCTTTTTACATTATTATAGTTATTATTTTTTGACTTCATGCCACGAGCTTTTTCTTAGTTATTTATTATTTTCATCAATCTTTATTCTTTGGCATGTGGGGGCCTCCCATCGCAGTCGCCCCTCTCGCTGCAGAGCACCAGCTCCAGGCACATGTGCTCCAGAGCACTGGCTCATAACTGGACACCACCAATCCAGCCGCTTCACGGCACATGGGATCCTCCGGGGTCAGGGGTCAAACCGGTGCACCTTGCATTGCAAGGAGGACTCCCTACCCACTGAACCACCAGGGAAGCGCCCCTTTACATTATTTTTATTAGTTCTTTTTAATTTCCTAGTTGCCTAAAACACATGTATTCTTGGTTTAAGTGAATTTAAAGACCACATTGCCTTTAGGAGGTAGGTGTAGGCACTAAAAATATTATCTGTATTTCAGACAATGAAAATGGGGCAAAGGAAAGATAGATAATTTGTGCAAACTTCACAGAGCTAGTATGACTTGGAGCTAGGATTTAAATCCAAGAGGTGTGTCTCCAGATCTCATGCTTTAGAATAATTTCTTGCTTACTGTCTTCAATGGGTACTACCCAAATCTGGTTATAATTTTTCTTAAACCTATTAAAAAAAGAACTGTGTGAAGACAGCAGTTACTGGTCCCACTCTCCTCTCCTCAAAGCCAGCCAGACTCATCTATTTTCTCACAGATAGGTGATGAGCATAAAAGTTCACACATACATCATCTTTCTTTTGTACTATAACACAAAAGAGAACATTTTATTTTCATCTGCCTTTTTCAGTGACTCTATCTTGGGAAATTTCATATCAGCACACAAAGAGGTATCTCTGTGTACTACTGTAATGATTTCCATAACTTATTTAACCAGACCCAAACTGATAAATGTTTCATGATTCTGCTATCACAAATAACAGAGCAATGTGTACTTTTATATGCAAATCAGTTCCCACGTGTATAAATTAGGCTGTAGGATAATTTCCTAAAAGTGCATTTGTTATTCTGATGGATATTGCCAGGTGGCTAACTTTTACCAATCTGATGATTATGAAATGGTCTCACTGCAGTTTTAATATACAATTCCCTGATTTCTGTATATGTTTGAGTATCTCTCTTCTTTAATGGGCATGGAGATTTCCTCTACCATAACTGGTATGTTAGTTATCTATTTGTCATTTTTTACAGGGTTATCTTTTCCTTACTGACTTGTTATACTTCTTGACATATTCTGGACACTAATTCTTTGTCAATTATATACTTTGCTAATTACTTTTCTCAGTTTATGGTCTATCTTTTCATTTCTTTATGGGTTTTCCTTGAAACTGGGGTATAAAATTTAACATGTCAAATATGTAACTTTTCCCCTTATGATTTGTCTTACTTATGGACTACTTCCCTAACTAGATTCCATAAAGAATATTCTCTCATATTTCCTTCTAAATGTTTTTTTCACTTCTTTTCATTTACTTTTAAAAATTTTCGCTTTAGGAGGTAGGTGTAGGCACTAAAAATATTATCTGTATTTCAGACAATGAAAATGGGGCAAAGGAAAGATAGATAATTTGTGCAAACTTCACAGAGCTAGTATGACTTGGAGCTAGGATTTAAATCCAAGAGGTGTGTCTCCAGATCTCATGCTTTAGAATAATTTCTTGCTTACTGTCTTCAATGGGTACTACCCAAATCTGGTTATAATTTTTCTTAAACCTATTAAAAAAAGAACTGTGTGAAGACAGCAGTTACTGGTCCCACTCTCCTCTCCTCAAAGCCAGCCAGACTCATCTATTTTCTCACAGATAGGTGATGAGCATAAAAGTTCACACATACATCATCTTTCTTTTGTACTATAACACAAAAGAGAACATTTTATTTTCATCTGCCTTTTTCAGTGACTCTATCTTGGAATTACATATCAGCACACAAAGAGGTATCTCTGTGTACTACTGTAATGATTTCCATAACTTATTTAACCAGACCCAAACTGATAAATGTTTCATGATTCTGCTATCACAAATAACAGAGCAATGTGTACTTTTATATGCAAATCAGTTCCCACGTGTATAAATTAGGCTGTAGGATAATTTCCTAAAAGTGCATTTGTTATTCTGATGGATATTGCCAGGTGGCTAACTTTTACCAATCTGATGATTATGAAATGGTCTCACTGCAGTTTTAATATACAATTCCCTGATTTCTGTATATGTTTGAGTATCTCTCTTCTTTAATGGGCATGGAGATTTCCTCTACCATAACTGGTATGTTAGTTATCTATTTGTCATTTTTTACAGGGTTATCTTTTCCTTACTGACTTGTTATACTTCTTGACATATTCTGGACACTAATTCTTTGTCAATTATATACTTTGCTAATTACTTTTCTCAGTTTATGGTCTATCTTTTCATTTCTTTATGGGTTTTCCTTGAAACTGGGGTATAAAATTTAACATGTCAAATATGTAACTTTTCCCCTTATGATTTGTCTTACTTATGGACTACTTCCCTAACTAGATTCCATAAAGAATATTCTCTCATATTTCCTTCTAAATGTTATCACTCTTTCATTTACTTTTAAAAATTTTCCAGTGTTCCTGAAATTGACTTCTGTGTATGGCGTCAGTTAAAGATCCAATTTTTTTTTTTCACAGAATCATCTGACCTAACTCACAGGATAGCGACTACCCTGGTGGTCCAGTGGGGAAGACTCTGTGCTCCCAATGCAGGGGACCTGGGTTCGATCCCTGGTTGGAGAACTAGATCCTACACGACACAACTAAGACGTAGGGCAGCTAAACAAATAAAATTAAAAGAAAAAAAAAAACAATTTTTTCCCCCCACAGGCTATTCTTTCCCCAGTGATCCAAAAGGCCGTATTTAGTAAATATCAAGGTTCTTAATATGCATAACTCTATTTCTGCTTTCTCTATTCTGTTCCAACAGTCTAAAATCGAACATAAACAAATATTTATTATACATACATATTTTCCCCCTCTTTTCTTACACAAAAAATTATGTACCCATATACACCCTGCTTTTTGCATTTACAAATACATCCTACACTAGTGTATGTGTATATATGTATGTTCACATATACATACACATATTTTTTTCTTTTTTGTGTATCTGCAGTACTCATTGTGTGGCTGCACCCTAATCTCTACATATTCTGGTTTGTATCTGTAGAGGTGTATCTGTTGGTAGACTCCTAACGGGGAGACGGATGGGTCAGCACCCCTCTGATCTTTGGCCTGCCGGATCTGTTCATTTCTGAGAGACGGGTGTTGAAGTCTCCAGCCTTGACGGTGGGCTCGTCTACTTCTCCTCGCAGCTCTGTCTGGTTCTGCCTCTCCTAGTCTCACATGCTGCTGTTGGGAACGTGCACATTAAGAACTGCTGTACCTCCTAGAGACTGACCTCTTTACCATTACATAGCACCTTTCTTTATCCCTGGGAACTGTCTTTCACTTTGCTCTGTCTGAAATAAGTATGGCTATTCTTGTTTTCGTTTGATTAGTACATATAGCCCGGTATATCTTTCTCCATTTACTTTTATTAATCTATATGTGTCTTTATGCTTAAAGTGGGCCTTTCTTTTTAAAAACATTTTTCAATACAGAAATTTCTGAACACATGCAAAATTACACAGAAGTATTATAAACCCCTTGGCACTCACCAACCCACTTCAAATTAGCAATGTGGCAGCAACAATGGCCCATCTTGTTTCATCTACTCTTAGCCACTTCCTATGCCCGACTACTGACACCACTAGCATCAGACACCATGTCATTTCATCCCTAAATATTCTGCTATGCATCTCTATTTAAAAATACAGGATACCCTAGGATCTTTACACGGGACCAACAACTAAGGACGAGGGCAGCTAAACAAATAAAATTAAAAGAAAAAAAAAAACAATTTTTTCCCCCCACAGGCTATTCTTTCCCCAGTGATCCAAAAGGCCGTATTTAGTAAATATCAAGGTTCTTAATATGCATAACTCTATTTCTGCTTTCTCTATTCTGTTCCAACAGTCTAAAATCGAACATAAACAAATATTTATTATACATACATATTTTCCCCCTCTTTTCTTACACAAAAAATTATGTACCCATATACACCCTGCTTTTTGCATTTACAAATACATCCTACACTAGTGTATGTGTATATATGTATGTTCACATATACATACACATATTTTTTTCTTTTTTGTGTATCTGCAGTACTCATTGTGTGGCTGCACCCTAATCTCTACATATTCTGGTTTGTATCTGTAGAGGTGTATCTGTTGGTAGACTCCTAACGGGGAGACGGATGGGTCAGCACCCCTCTGATCTTTGGCCTGCCGGATCTGTTCATTTCTGAGAGACGGGTGTTGAAGTCTCCAGCCTTGACGGTGGGCTCGTCTACTTCTCCTCGCAGCTCTGTCTGGTTCTGCCTCTCCTAGTCTCACATGCTGCTGTTGGGAACGTGCACATTAAGAACTGCTGTACCTCCTAGAGACTGACCTCTTTACCATTACATAGCACCTTTCTTTATCCCTGGGAACTGTCTTTCACTTTGCTCTGTCTGAAATAAGTATGGCTATTCTTGTTTTCGCTTTGATTAGTACATATAGCCCGGTATATCTTTCTCCATTTACTTTTATTAATCTATATGTGTCTTTATGCTTAAAGTGGGCCTTTCTTTTTAAAAACATTTTTCAATACAGAAATTTCTGAACACATGCAAAATTACACAGAAGTATTATAAACCCCTTGGCACTCACCAACCCACTTCAAATTAGCAATGTGGCAGCAACAATGGCCCATCTTGTTTCATCTACTCTTAGCCACTTCCTATGCCCGACTACTGACACCACTAGCATCAGACACCATGTCATTTCATCCCTAAATATTCTGCTATGCATCTCTATATTTAAAAAATAACAATATCATTATTATTCCTAAGAAAATGAATAATTCTTTAAACAGCATTAAAAAAAATCCAGTCAGGGCTTCCTTGGTGGCTCAGTGGTAGAGTTCGCCTGCCAATGCAGGAGACATGAGTTCGATCCCCGATCCGGGAAGATCCCACATGCTGCGTAGCAACTAAGCCCATGAGCCACAACTACGGAGTCTGTGCCCTCAAGTCTCGGCGCCGCAACTATTGAGCCCATGTGCTGTAACTGCTGAAGCCTGTGTGCCCTACAGCCTGAGTTCCACAACAAGAAAAGTCACGGCAACAAGCCTGCTCACCTCAACTAGAGAGTAGCCCCCACTCCCTACAACTAGAGAGGAGCCTGTGGTAGCAGAGAAAACCCACAATAGACCACCGCCCCCTCCCCCCCAAAAATCCAGTCAGTATTTAAATTTCCCCAAAGGTTTCACACATTTTTCATTCCTTCCTCACTCTTCCCTTACTCTTCTTCCCTTCCTTCCCCCTCCCCTGGTCCTTTTCTTTCTCTATTTCCCTTTTCTTCTTTCTCACTTTCTGTGCTTTGTTTGAATCAGAAATTGAAGTCTATAGACTGTGTCTGGTTGGTAGGTCTCCTAGCTTCTAATCTAATGTGGCATTATTTGCTAACAGGAGCTGCTAGCCATGTGTCATTACTTAAATGAATTTCATCGTAAGAGATGCGGGACCTCAGCAGCACTGCCATATTTCAAGCGCTCAGCAGGCTACACGAGACTGACCTCTTTACCATTACATAGCACCTTTCTTTATCCCTGGGAACTGTCTTTCACTTTGCTCTGTCTGAAATAAGTATGGCTATGCGTGTTTTCGTTTGATTAGTACATATAGCCCGGTATATCTTTCTCCATTTACTTTTATTAATCTATATGTGTCTTTATGCTTAAAGTGGGCCTTTCTTTTTAAAAACATTTTTCAATACAGAAATTTCTGAACACATGCAAAATTACACAGAAGTATTATAAACCCCTTGGCACTCACCAACCCACTTCAAATTAGCAATGTGGCAGCAACAATGGCCCATCTTGTTTCATCTACTCTTAGCCACTTCCTATGCCCGACTACTGACACCACTAGCATCAGACACCATGTCATTTCATCCCTAAATATTCTGCTATGCATCTCTATATTTAAAAAATAACAATATCATTATTATTCCTAAGAAAATGAATAATTCTTTAAACAGCATTAAAAAAAATCCAGTCAGGGCTTCCTTGGTGGCTCAGTGGTAGAGTTCGCCTGCCAATGCAGGAGACATGAGTTCGATCCCCGATCCAGGAAGATCCCACATGCTGCGGAGCAACTAAGCCCATGAGCCACAACTACGGAGTCTGTGCCCTCAAGTCTCGGCGCCGCAACTATTGAGCCCATGTGCTGTAACTGCTGAAGCCTGTGTGCCCTACAGCCTGAGTTCCACAACAAGAAAAGTCACGGCAACAAGCCTGCTCACCTCAACTAGAGAGTAGCCCCCACTCCCTACAACTAGAGAGGAGCCTGTGGTAGCAGAGAAAACCCACAATAGACCACCGCCCCCTCCCCCCCAAAAATCCAGTCAGTATTTAAATTTCCCCAAAGGTTTCACACATTTTTCATTCCTTCCTCACTCTTCCCTTACTCTTCTTCCCTTCCTTCCCCCTCCCCTGGTCCTTTTCTTTCTCTATTTCCCTTTTCTTCTTTCTCACTTTCTGTGCTTTGTTTGAATCAGAAATTGAAGTCTATAGACTGTGTCTGGTTGGTAGGTCTCCTAGCTTCTAATCTAATGTGGCATTATTTGCTAACAGGAGCTGCTAGCCATGTGTCATTACTTAAATGAATTTCATCGTAAGAGATGCGGGACCTCAGCAGCACTGCCATATTTCAAGCGCTCAGCAGGCTACACGTGACTAGTGGCCACCATGCTGGACTGTGCAGATAAGGAACATTTCCATCAACTTTCCTCAGAAAGTTCTGAGGGATGGTACTGATCTAAAAGGTTTCCTTCCCCTTTTGTTGGTATTTTTTCCTTTTACAATATTTCTTTTATTAATTGAGGAGACTTTTGTTTGTTTCCTAGATTCCTAGAGCCTAGATTTTAATGACTTTTCTTCTTCCTTGTTTTCCTTTTAAATTCTTTTTTTTTTTTAATTATTTTTTTTTTTTTTTCCCATCTGTCTTTAAAGCTTTATATTCTTTCAGTACTCTTTTAGGGGTTAGCAGTATGAACTTAACCTTCAGAGACCCCAGCATACACAATTGTGGAACAAGGCAAACAACAGTACTTACCTCATGGAGTTAGAGGATTACATTTATCTTGAAAGCTTTAAAACAGTGCCTGCACGCTGGAACGTTCTTTATAAGCATTTCTATAGTTACTCCTTTCCAGAGGTTTTGATACTGACCAGATGCCAGCTTGTTTATTTTTGCTTTTCTCTTACACAAATGACACACTACAGAGAGGAATACTCACTCGGCAGCGGAGGGACCGTTTGATCAGAAGATGCTTGTGACGAGGATACAGTTGGGAAGCGCAGATCGGTTGGAAGTCAGGCTGTAAGAGGCGCTGCTGAAGGGTGGTCACTAGCATGAATGGCAGAAAGCAAGCTCAGTTTACACTGGCTTGCTCAAAATCAGATGTGTACAAGCTAACTACACAAAATAACACTGCCCTGTAAATAGCACTTTTGAAACTGGTTTTTTACCACCGCCCCTCCCCCAAAAATCCAGTCAGTATTTAAATTTCCCCAAAGGTTTCACACATTTTTCATTCCTTCCTCACTCTTCCCTTACTCTTCTTCCCTTCCTTCCCCTCCCCTGGTCCTTTTCTTTCTCTATTTCCCTTTTCTTCTTTCTCACTTTCTGTGCTTTGTTTGAATCAGAAATTGAAGTCTATAGACTGTGTCTGGTTGGTAGGTCTCCTAGCTTCTAATCTAATGTGGCATTATTTGCTAACAGGAGCTGCTAGCCATGTGTCATTACTTAAATGAATTTCATCGTAAGAGATGCGGGACCTCAGCAGCACTGCCATATTTCAAGCGCTCAGCAGGCTACACGTGACTAGTGGCCACCATGCTGGACTGTGCAGATAAGGAACATTTCCATCAACTTTCCTCAGAAAGTTCTGAGGGATGGTACTGATCTAAAAGGTTTCCTTCCCCTTTTGTTGGTATTTTTTCCTTTTACAATATTTCTTTTATTAATTGAGGAGACTTTTGTTTGTTTCCTAGATTCCTAGAGCCTAGATTTTAATGACTTTTCTTCTTCCTTGTTTTCCTTTTAAATTCTTTTTTTTTTTTAATTAATTTTTTTGTTTCTTCCCAACTGGCCTAAAAGCTTTATATTCTTTCAGTACTCTTTTAGGGGTTAGCAGTATGAACTTAACCTTCAGAGACCCCAGCATACACAATTGTGGAACAAGGCAAACAACAGTACTTACCTCATGGAGTTAGAGGATTACATTTATCTTGAAAGCTTTAAAACAGTGCCTGCACGCTGGAACGTTCTTTATAAGCATTTCTATAGTTACTCCTTTCCAGAGGTTTTGATACTGACCAGATGCCAGCTTGTTTATTTTTGCTTTTCTCTTACACAAATGACACACTACAGAGAGGAATACTCACTCGGCAGCGGAGGGACCGTTTGATCAGAAGATGCTTGTGACGAGGATACAGTTGGGAAGCGCAGATCGGTTGGAAGTCAGGCTGTAAGAGGCGCTGCTGAAGGGTGGTCACTAGCATGAATGGCAGAAAGCAAGCTCAGTTTACACTGGCTTGCTCAAAATCAGATGTGTACAAGCTAACTACACAAAATAACACTGCCCTGTAAATAGCACTTTTTGAAAAACAATATGGAAATTTGACAGACATTTTATAGTTCTTCAAATGATTACCTCTATCTTATTTTCTACATGATTCATTTTTAATAACTGTACCATTAAAAAAAAATCTCCAATCAAAAATTAAAAAGCATGTAAGTAATAAAAACAGAATTAGGTATAAAATAGAAACAAAGTAGAATCATGTATAAAATTACCCTCTGTTAAGTTCACTGGTCTCGTATAATAGTCTTCAGGCAGAGGTTCCACTTCATCTACAGCCTGAGCTGGCTCAATCTTTATTTCCTTCTGGTCCTCTCCTTCTTTAAGGCTAAAAGATAAAAGCAGTCATTTCTCAAGGGTCCCCTTGAATATCTTCAAAATCCATGATATCAGTAACTGGAGTACTCCTCTACTGTAGAACATTCTTTCTGGCTAGGTTTTTCCTAAGTATGAGCATCTCCTTCCCCACTGGCAACAGTCAGTTACTCTAAAACCACATTCCTTCAATATTCATTTTGATACCAGCTTTTTTCCTCAAAGCCTTTTAATATCCAAACTTACGAAAGCCCAGCAAGGGTACTGATGGTTGTACCAGCTCGTGGTCGCTGAAGTCTGGTTCCAAGACCGTACTTGTCCTAAACAGAATTCAGAAATTCCTATTAGAATTTCTATTTTTATATATGCTATGTATCAAAATAAAGAATTTGGGGAAGGACAGCAATGAAAAGCTAAGGGAAATAAGCCAAAAATAAAAATAAAAATAAAAAAAAAAACCTACTTTAATAAAAAGCTTCTTTTAAAGAGAGTGACTGTAGACCCACATCATTTTATTTTTAAAAGAATAACAAAAGCACCAAACACAGAAATAGAAACTACATTAATACAGTAAAACGAGCAAAATGTGATTTTTAATCTAAAAATATCTAAGCTATGGCTTAGACCAGAATTATGTGAAATATGTAAGACACATGATGAATGTCTTCTTTGAATATCAGCGATTATCTGCCAACTTTTTAGGGTCAGCAAGAATCATAAAAGAAAACTTACCACTACATGAATAGTATGTTGCTGTAGGCCCCCAAATAGCAGCAGATTGCAACAGAGACAAAAAAATGCAGCATAAGATAGAAGCAAACTCATACAGCAGGCAGGTCATAAGGGGAAGCTGGAGGCATAACACATTCAATTCAAATTCCTTCCTAAATACACTAGTGCATATCACACCACCAGACTGTTCAAAAAACTCACTGAAACTTCCTAAGAGTCTCTGGCAAATATGGACGTTTCACACAATTTACTGTTTTATTAAATTCCAAACTAGACATCTGTATATGGCTCTTACCAATTCTTAGGGTGTTAATGGCCTAGCTAATTCTCATGCAGAAGCACCACAAGAAGTTATTTAACTATTACAAGTCTCATTCCCCTAAGTGTAAATTGGGGATATGCCACCTACCACACAGGACTGTTGCTGAGGATTAAACAAAATAATATGTGTAAAGGGCTTAGCACCAAGTGTGCTACATCACTGCCATTCAATAAACAGTATTTATTAAAGGTCAACCTGCCTGGCAACAGTCACTTCTTAATATTCATTTTGATACCAGCTTTTTTCCTCAAAGCCTTTTAATATCCAAACTTACGAAAGCCCAGCAAGGGTACTGATGGTTGTACCAGCTCGTGGTCGCTGAAGTCTGGTTCCAAGACCGTACTTGTCCTAAACAGAATTCAGAAATTCCTATTAGAATTTCTATTTTTATATATGCTATGTATCAAAATAAAGAATTTGGGGAAGGACAGCAATGAAAAGCTAAGGGAAATAAGCCAAAAATAAAAATAAAAATAAAAAAAAAAACCTACTTTAATAAAAAGCTTCTTTTAAAGAGAGTGACTGTAGACCCACATCATTTTATTTTTAAAAGAATAACAAAAGCACCAAACACAGAAATAGAAACTACATTAATACAGTAAAACGAGCAAAATGTGATTTTTAATCTAAAAATATCTAAGCTATGGCTTAGACCAGAATTATGTGAAATATGTAAGACACATGATGAATGTCTTCTTTGAATATCAGCGATTATCTGCCAACTTTTTAGGGTCAGCAAGAATCATAAAAGAAAACTTACCACTACATGAATAGTATGTTGCTGTAGGCCCCCAAATAGCAGCAGATTGCAACAGAGACAAAAAAATGCAGCATAAGATAGAAGCAAACTCATACAGCAGGCAGGTCATAAGGGGAAGCTGGAGGCATAACACATTCAATTCAAATTCCTTCCTAAATACACTAGTGCATATCACACCACCAGACTGTTCAAAAAACTCACTGAAACTTCCTAAGAGTCTCTGGCAAATATGGACGTTTCACACAATTTACTGTTTTATTAAATTCCAAACTAGACATCTGTATATGGCTCTTACCAATTCTTAGGGTGTTAATGGCCTAGCTAATTCTCATGCAGAAGCACCACAAGAAGTTATTTAACTATTACAAGTCTCATTCCCCTAAGTGTAAATTGGGGATATGCCACCTACCACACAGGACTGTTGCTGAGGATTAAACAAAATAATATGTGTAAAGGGCTTAGCACCAAGTGTGCTACATCACTGCCATTCAATAAACAGTATTTATTAAAGGTCAACCTGCCTGGCTCCAGGCAAACACACAGAAAATAAATTATTCTGAGAGTATATAAAACTTGGAGGACAACAGCAAAAGTTCCAGATCCTAATTTCTTGCTTCTAATAGGCAGAGAACAACTTTCACAAATAATTTCTATCAAAATTATATGTGCATATATTATTACTTACTTTAACCACAAAAAAGCTCTGTGTAAAAGTCAGTATTTTTCACACTGGAGAAATACCAGAAGGTGCTAAAAAATGATGACAACTAAAGCCAGGAAACCACTACTGCCCAGATGCCAAAGGTGGGTAGGCTCCATGGGCAAACGGGACTAAACCTACCAACTGTTTATATTCTTCTGACTTTCCGTAATATCCAAAAGCTGGAATGTGGGTGCCTACAAAACTAAACAGCAGCCTCTTTAAGAAATAAGAAGATGTAAAAAAAAAATTAAAAAAAAAAATAAAAAAATAAAATAAAATAAAAAAAAAATAAAAATAAAAAAAAAATAAAAAAAAAAATAAAAAATAAAAAAAAATTAAAAAAAAAAATAAATAAAAAAAAAAAAAAAAAGAAATAAGAAGATGAAGGGGAGCAACAGAGAACGAAACACACATGTACTAACACTCACAGAACTCAGACAGAACCAGTGATACAGCAGAGAAATGCATCTGCTGGACTTAGACATCCATCACCTGAGGACCCTTTCTCTTCTAGCCATCATTCAGAAGACTAGGGACAACGGTCACTTTCTGAAATGTTCACTGGTCTTTCACCACACCAGACTGTTCAAAAAACTCACTGAAACTTCCTAAGAGTCTCTGGCAAATATGGACGTTTCACACAATTTACTGTTTTATTAAATTCCAAACTAGACATCTGTATATGGCTCTTACCAATTCTTAGGGTGTTAATGGCCTAGCTAATTCTCATGCAGAAGCACCACAAGAAGTTATTTAACTATTACAAGTCTCATTCCCCTAAGTGTAAATTGGGGATATGCCACCTACCACACAGGACTGTTGCTGAGGATTAAACAAAATAATATGTGTAAAGGGCTTAGCACCAAGTGTGCTACATCACTGCCATTCAATAAACAGTATTTATTAAAGGTCAACCTGCCTGGCTCCAGGCAAACACACAGAAAATAAATTATTCTGAGAGTATATAAAACTTGGAGGACAACAGCAAAAGTTCCAGATCCTAATTTCTTGCTTCTAATAGGCAGAGAACAACTTTCACAAATAATTTCTATCAAAATTATATGTGCATATATTATTACTTACTTTAACCACAAAAAAGCTCTGTGTAAAAGTCAGTATTTTTCACACTGGAGAAATACCAGAAGGTGCTAAAAAATGATGACAACTAAAGCCAGGAAACCACTACTGCCCAGATGCCAAAGGTGGGTAGGCTCCATGGGCAAACGGGACTAAACCTACCAACTGTTTATATTCTTCTGACTTTCCGTAATATCCAAAAGCTGGAATGTGGGTGCCTACAAAACTAAACAGCAGCCTCTTTAAGAAATAAGAAGATGTAAAAAAAAAATTAAAAAAAAAAATAAAAAAATAAAATAAAATAAAAAAAAAATAAAAAAAAAAAATAAAAAATAAAAAAAAATTAAAAAAAAAAAAAAAAAAAAAAAAAAAAAGAAATAAGAAGATGAAGGGGAGCAACAGAGAACGAAACACACATGTACTAACACTCACAGAACTCAGACAGAACCAGTGATACAGCAGAGAAATGCATCTGCTGGACTTAGACATCCATCACCTGAGGACCCTTTCTCTTCTAGCCATCATTCAGAAGACTAGGGACAACGGTCACTTTCTGAAATGTTCACTGGTCTTTCACCACACCGGTCTTGATCAATTAACTGCAAACTCCTTTTTGGACCAAGTTCTCACCGAGAAAGCCAAAGGCATGTAGTTTCTACGCCGTGCCAGTTTCTTGCGATCTCGCTCAACCTTTTCCTTCTGAGCAAGCTGCTGGTAGTACTCAATCAGCTTGTTCATCTGTAAGAAACCAAAGACTCAGTATATGAAACCGCTAACAAGAAGCGTAGGAAATTCACTGACTACACTGACTAGATATATAATGAATAGAGAAGACAACCTTAAGGTGGGCAAGCTTCTCCTCAAAGAAGAGAATCTGTCCTCATTACAAGATTTATTTTCAGAACTGAAATGCAACTTTCAAGTTCAACAACAGGAAGAAACGAGCAATGAAAAGGCTTGAAAATTTCATGTTCTCTTTCCACTGCTCTTTTACTTCACTGCTTACCTCCCTCACAACCACTCCTATTTTTCGGGCACAGCCCAGGACCATCTATTTCCATGGATGTGACATTTCATGCTCTATCTTCTCCCACTTCCATCACATATTTTCATTTCACAAATGTATTTTAATCATAAAAGTCATATATTATAGCTGTGAAAAGTTCAAGCAATATAGAAACATAAAGAATACAAACAGAAACTTCTCTTTTATCTGTCACACCCAAGTTGACCCTTCCTCTCACCACAGGTATCCACTATTAGAGGTGAGCAATCTTTCTTATACACAAGCACAGCTATGATATTATATTCTGCATGTATTTAAAAAATACATGTATAGATGTCTAGTTTTTTATACATGTAGAACAGATACAGGTCTTCATATTTTTCATATAAGGGGCAAAAACTTACTATTTTAAAACTTTCTCACTATAAGTATGAATTTTCCATTCAATACAAATAGTAATAGATCTACCTCATTCTTTCTAAAGGTTGCATCTTATGAAACGGTACAGATGTCCTAAAGGTATTCAACCATCTCCTCTGAGAGCACTTAAATGGCCTCCTGGCATCCACTCTCATCCTCTCAAGTCAACAGTAATTTTTTTTAGAAACACTAATCTGATCCTGTCAGCTCTTCTGCTTTAACGCCTTAACTTGGTCCACATGGTTCTCCACATGGTCTGATTCCAAATCCTTTTCTCTGTTCATCTACCTCAAGGCTCTTCTCTGGCACACTTGCTTACTGGTCTACAACTGGCTTTGCTCCTTCCACTGACAAGCCCATTGTCTCTGGTGTGCCTCCGCCTGAAATTCTTTCCCTTCTCTGCCTGTTGTCCTCAGATCCTAGTGCAATCCTCAGATGCAGACCTATCTAGTTCAAATTCCCCCTACTACACGTTCGTATGCACAATTTCTCTTTTCTTCATGCTATTTTGGGTTTTTCCTTTATCTGGGGATTTATTAATTGATTCTGTCTTCCCATTAGTCTTAAGCTCTGTGAGAAGAAGGATCATCTATTCCTGTTGCTCAGCACAAGTCCCTGGCACAGAGAATGGAGCCTATGCTTGATAAGGGACTGAGAACTAAATATATATATTGTGCATCAGTGCAAGTATTTCTGTAGGTCAAGAGTCCAGGAAGCAAATATGGTTGAGGGACCAAGAAATCTGTGTTAATTCACACTAACAATGTGAATTCGTCAAAAGGTCCAATTCCATACATTCCCATCCAGGATATTTTCACTATTTCTAATTTTAGCTGATGTCATAAGTGGATAATTAGAAATTATGCTTTAATTTCCAGCTTGACTGTACAACTTCATTTCAACAGCATTTCATCATTGTTCTAATACTCTGCTTCTGAGGCAACAAAATCAGTCCTGATGTATGCTGCAGAGATCAATTCACTGTGAATTACTACGAGAGACCTAAATCATGACTTACGAGCAATGACTACCAAGTCCAAGGACATCTTCTAAGTTAGCAGTGTTTCCAAGACTTAAGATGTGCATGTGCTGATATATGCTTACATGCTGATGATACTGGTGAGAACAAACAAACCCTTAACTGGTGGGTATGTGGAAAATGGAAACATATTATGGCCTTTTTCCAATTCATAACATCAGTACAAAAATAAAACTACTCCTAGGTTTCTCTATTAACTTAAGTAAGGTTGGAAAAAACTGCCATTATGATTTAACGTCTTAAGACAAAGTGTAAAAGACACCAAAGTACACATCATGGATTTATAAGCATAAGCCATATTCACTCATCATTAAAACGGTCTTTTCCCTCATCTTCTCTCACATCATCCTCTCTCGGATGACCCTTTACTTACCCGTTGCGTGTGAGGATTTTCTGGTTCCTGCCAACCACCACTAGCTGTAAAATAAAGGAATATTAAACAAAGCTTACATAATATGATCATTTTATTTTCACGAACTAGGTCATCTACAGGCCACAGAATAAAACTTAAAAACAAAAAATCACAGAATTTTCAAGAAAGAGTCCTAGAAATGATACAGGCCAGGGTGCTCAGAATGAAATCTTTTCTTTAAACATAACGATGGTGATAATAATCACCACCATAGGACCGTCTCTACAACTAATACATGTATAACTTCTGTGCCAGGAAACTGAAATGCATCACACTTTATTTTATCCTCATAATAAACCTCTGAGGTAGGGACTCTCATTATTAGTCTTATTTTACAAATGAGGAAATTGAAGCTCAGAGAGTGAAATACCTTGCCCAAAGTCAGAGAGACAGTAAGCAGTAAAGCCAAGATTTAAACCCAGGCAGTCTGGTTTCAGAGAACTTGCCCTTAACTGCAATACTGTGCAATCTCTATGTTCTAGGACCTTGATTTAGAGAAGAGTTTCTTACATAAGAAACAAAAGCACAAAATCATAAAGGAAAATATTATTCCAGACAGCTGAAAGTAAAACAAGACTGAATACTTTCAACAAATGATGCTGTAACAATTTACACAATTCACAAAAAATTAACCTTGATCCTTACCTTACAACATTTACACACTTTACCCTGTAATAAACTTACATGTGAAAGTGGAAACAAAAATATTTCCAGAAGAAAACAAAAGTGAAAATCTTAGCAACCTTGGGTTAAGCCAAAGTTTCTTCACTAAGAAGAAACTTCACAAAAGGCAGAAAAAAAATATAAAAAAAAACCTGCTGACACTGCTGAGAAAATAAGGCAAGCCACATACTGAAGAGAAAATTGGTCTTTTCATTCAAAAAAATTTTTTTGGGGCATTATGATTTAACGTCTTAAGACAAAGTGTAAAAGACACCAAAGTACACATCATGGATTTATAAGCATAAGCCATATTCACTCATCATTAAAACGGTCTTTTCCCTCATCTTCTCTCACATCATCCTCTCTCGGATGACCCTTTACTTACCCGTTGCGTGTGAGGATTTTCTGGTTCCTGCCAACCACCACTAGCTGTAAAATAAAGGAATATTAAACAAAGCTTACATAATATGATCATTTTATTTTCACGAACTAGGTCATCTACAGGCCACAGAATAAAACTTAAAAACAAAAAATCACAGAATTTTCAAGAAAGAGTCCTAGAAATGATACAGGCCAGGGTGCTCAGAATGAAATCTTTTCTTTAAACATAACGATGGTGATAATAATCACCACCATAGGACCGTCTCTACAACTAATACATGTATAACTTCTGTGCCAGGAAACTGAAATGCATCACACTTTATTTTATCCTCATAATAAACCTCTGAGGTAGGGACTCTCATTATTAGTCTTATTTTACAAATGAGGAAATTGAAGCTCAGAGAGTGAAATACCTTGCCCAAAGTCAGAGAGACAGTAAGCAGTAAAGCCAAGATTTAAACCCAGGCAGTCTGGTTTCAGAGAACTTGCCCTTAACTGCAATACTGTGCAATCTCTATGTTCTAGGACCTTGATTTAGAGAAGAGTTTCTTACATAAGAAACAAAAGCACAAAATCATAAAGGAAAATATTATTCCAGACAGCTGAAAGTAAAACAAGACTGAATACTTTCAACAAATGATGCTGTAACAATTTACACAATTCACAAAAAATTAACCTTGATCCTTACCTTACAACATTTACACACTTTACCCTGTAATAAACTTACATGTGAAAGTGGAAACAAAAATATTTCCAGAAGAAAACAAAAGTGAAAATCTTAGCAACCTTGGGTTAAGCCAAAGTTTCTTCACTAAGAAGAAACTTCACAAAAGGCAGAAATTATACAATAAAAAAACTTATAAACTGAACCTCATCAAAATTAGAAACCTGTGTTTTTCAAATGACACTGCTGAGAAAATAAGGCAAGCCACATACTGGAAGAGAAAATTGGTGAAACACATATTCAACAATGGGCTTGTATCCGCAATATAGAACTCTCACAAAACTCAACAAACAAATAACAGCTCAGTTTAAAAATAGCAAAAGATTTGTACAAATACTTCACCAAAGAAAATACACAGATGGCAAATAAGCATACTAAGAAAATGCAACTTAGAACCATAATGAAGTATCCCTAAAATCACTAGAATGCCCAAAATGAAAAAGACCAACAATACTAATGGTTATTGAGGAACTAAATTCTCCTCCACTGTTGGTGAGGACCTGAAATGGTACAATCGCTTCAGGAAAAGTTCAACAGTTTGCAGTCAAGGTAAACATACACTTAACCCTGTGACTCAGCAATCCAATTTCTAGGTATATACTCAAGAAAAAAGAAAATACATATTCACACTAAGATTTGTAGGCAAACGTTCACAGCCAACTTTATTCATATGAGCCCCAAACTGGAATAAATTCAATGTCTATCAACTGCAGACTGAATAAACAAATTATGGTATATCCATACAACAGAATTACTACTCAAAAAAAAGACAAAAATATGAACGAACCTCAGAAGCATTATACTAAGTGAAAGAAGACAGACACAAAAGGTTAAAACACTCCAATTATATAAACTTCTAGAAAAGGCACAATTACAGTGAAAGAAAGCAAATCAATTATAGTCAGGGGCCAGGAGGTATAGGGAGGAAGTGACTGCAAATGGGCATGAGAAAACTGTTTTGGGGTGAGAGAAATGTTCTATATCATGACTGTGGAGGTGGCTACATTGGCACACATATTCGTCCAAAATCAAAGAATTCTACACTTAAAATTGGTGAGTTTCATTATATGTAAATTATATCTCAATAAAGCTAACCCAAAAAGGGGGGGGAAAAACTATAATGAGATGCCATTTCATAACTATTAGTTTGGAAAAAACTAGAACTCCAACAGTACTAAGAGCTGCCAAGCATCTGGAGCAATGAAGCGTTTGGTCATATGTAATTTGTGGGAGCAAAAATTGTTAAACCAGTTTGGAGAGATACAATGTACACATCTTTAAACCAGCAATTTTACTTTTAATTATGCAGACAAATCCTTGCTCCTGTGACAGGAAATACACAAAAGAATGTTTCTAACAGCACTGTTGTCAGAAGCAAAAAAACAGAAAACCACCTAAATGTCCACTCAGAGGAGACTGAAGACGTAAACTCTGGTGAGGTCAGGCATGAATCCCCTACCATTCCAACTACGAACCACAAACCGGATAGAGACTAGTTGGTGCAGAGAAACCTAGCTAGTGGCTAGACACATAGATGGAGAACTGCAGAAACAAATACAGACACTGCAGAGCAACTGAATCAGGCCTGTGATGCCCACCTCTCTCTAGGAAGCAGAAGGCAGATGCAGTGCGGGGAAGGATGGACACCAGACTCACACTATTTTGGTTCTGTTTAATTTCTTAAGCTAGTGGTGAGTTCATAAATGTGCATTATTTTTATGAGTGTGCTTAGCCACTTAGTCACGTCCAATTCTTTATAGATATAAGTAATGTTCTTCCCAAATAAAGACTCCTGTTAAAGTGACACTCCTTACAGGAAATGACAACAATAACAACCTTTAGCACAATATTTATACTTTAAAAGTTAAAATATAAATTTACAAATTTACTTAAGCAATCATGAAAAATACTAATGTGAAAAAAAAGTTTCAGTAACATTTTAGACAATCTTCCTGTTTGACCTAACTGCATTTTTAGAACTGGTGACTGCTTCTAACTACAAATTTGAGAGCCATTATGATCTCATTGTAAGTTTCTGCACATTACTGACCTAAGAGCTTACTTATAGATAAACAAACCTCAAGGGTTTAGGCTTCTCAGTTACCACTATATCATGACTGTGGAGGTGGCTACATTGGCACACTTTTCGTCAAAATCAAAGAATTCTACACTTAAAATTGGTGAGTTTCATTATATGTAAATTATATCTCAATAAAGCTAACCCAAAAAGGGGGGGGAAAAACTATAATGAGATGCCATTTCATAACTATTAGTTTGGAAAAAACTAGAACTCCAACAGTACTAAGAGCTGCCAAGCATCTGGAGCAATGAAGCGTTTGGTCATATGTAATTTGTGGGAGCAAAAATTGTTAAACCAGTTTGGAGAGATACAATGTACACATCTTTAAACCAGCAATTTTACTTTTAATTATGCAGACAAATCCTTGCTCCTGTGACAGGAAATACACAAAAGAATGTTTCTAACAGCACTGTTGTCAGAAGCAAAAAAACAGAAAACCACCTAAATGTCCACTCAGAGGAGACTGAAGACGTAAACTCTGGTGAGGTCAGGCATGAATCCCCTACCATTCCAACTACGAACCACAAACCGGATAGAGACTAGTTGGTGCAGAGAAACCTAGCTAGTGGCTAGACACATAGATGGAGAACTGCAGAAACAAATACAGACACTGCAGAGCAACTGAATCAGGCCTGTGATGCCCACCTCTCTCTAGGAAGCAGAAGGCAGATGCAGTGCGGGGAAGGATGGACACCAGACTCACACTATTTTGGTTCTGTTTAATTTCTTAAGCTAGTGGTGAGTTCATAAATGTGCATTATTTTTATGAGTGTGCTTAGCCACTTAGTCACGTCCAATTCTTTATAGATATAAGTAATGTTCTTCCCAAATAAAGACTCCTGTTAAAGTGACACTCCTTACAGGAAATGACAACAATAACAACCTTTAGCACAATATTTATACTTTAAAAGTTAAAATATAAATTTACAAATTTACTTAAGCAATCATGAAAAATACTAATGTGAAAAAAAAGTTTCAGTAACATTTTAGACAATCTTCCTGTTTGACCTAACTGCATTTTTAGAACTGGTGACTGCTTCTAACTACAAATTTGAGAGCCATTATGATCTCATTGTAAGTTTCTGCACATTACTGACCTAAGAGCTTACTTATAGATAAACAAACAGTTATAACTCAAGTGGTTTCAGGGCTTCTCAGTTACCACTGACATCACGGAAGAAATGAAATTATCTGTACTCCTTAAGAGCTCCGAGTATTCAATTATCACTGTCAAGATATCCCAGAGGGCCCTGAGGAGGCGGCAATGGCAGGGGGGCTGGCGACCCCTGAGACCTGCTCTCTACCTCGGAATTCGCCTTTTGGTTTTGTGAACAGCCAGCTCCCTAGCACCAGGCAGCCCTGTAGAGAGAGGCCATGTGCCCAGAAGTGAGCTTGGAGGTGAAGCAGGCTCCAGGATGGCCTCCGGAGACTGCACTGCCATGAACTCTGACCTCAGTCGCAGGGGGCGATCTTGAGCCGGAGCTATCAGTTCAGCCATTAGACTCTTGACCCAACAGACTGGTAAGACTCAAGGTCAATGCACAGCAGGCTGAAAGATGAAGAGTAAATACCGGGCAGATACGGTCTGTGGAACAGAGGAACAGCCCTGCTGCTCATCCTCCACACGATCCAGTGCTGCGACTTCCGCCTTACTACGCTCACTGCCCAAGAGGAAGCAGAGTGCATGTAGCAGTCCAGAACAAAGTACCTTGAAGTCAAAGTGATTTTAGAGGAAACAGGAAACACTCCCCCAAAACCACTACAGACTTAGCAGAGAGGAATGAGCAAAAGAAAGGGGATGACTTAAAAGTACGTGGTTTCTAGAAATTACTACAAAATTTTTCTCGCATTATCCATTATTTCAGTTTTACATATTGATTCGAGTGTGCTTAGCCACTTAGTCACGCAATTCTTTATAGATATAAGTAATGTTCTTCCCAAATAAAGACTCCTGTTAAAGTGACACTCCTTACAGGAAATGACAACAATAACAACCTTTAGCACAATATTTATACTTTAAAAGTTAAAATATAAATTTACAAATTTACTTAAGCAATCATGAAAATACTAATGTGAAAAAAGTTTCAGTAACATTTTAGACAATCTTCCTGTTTGACCTAACTGCATTTTTAGAACTGGTGACTGCTTCTAACTACAAATTTGAGAGCCATTATGATCTCATTGTAAGTTTCTGCACATTACTGACCTAAGAGCTTACTTATAGATAAACAAACAGTTATAACTCAAGTGGTTTCAGGGCTTCTCAGTTACCACTGACATCACGGAAGAAATGAAATTATCTGTACTCCTTAAGAGCTCCGAGTATTCAATTATCACTGTCAAGATATCCCAGAGGGCCCTGAGGAGGCGGCAATGGCAGGGGGGCTGGCGACCCCTGAGACCTGCTCTCTACCTCGGAATTCGCCTTTTGGTTTTGTGAACAGCCAGCTCCCTAGCACCAGGCAGCCCTGTAGAGAGAGGCCATGTGCCCAGAAGTGAGCTTGGAGGTGAAGCAGGCTCCAGGATGGCCTCCGGAGACTGCACTGCCATGAACTCTGACCTCAGTCGCAGGGGGCGATCTTGAGCCGGAGCTATCAGTTCAGCCATTAGACTCTTGACCCAACAGACTGGTAAGACTCAAGGTCAATGCACAGCAGGCTGAAAGATGAAGAGTAAATACCGGGCAGATACGGTCTGTGGAACAGAGGAACAGCCCTGCTGCTCATCCTCCACACGATCCAGTGCTGCGACTTCCGCCTTACTACGCTCACTGCCCAAGAGGAAGCAGAGTGCATGTAGCAGTCCAGAACAAAGTACCTTGAAGTCAAAGTGATTTTAGAGGAAACAGGAAACACTCCCCCAAAACCACTACAGACTTAGCAGAGAGGAATGAGCAAAAGAAAGGGGATGACTTAAAAGTACGTGGTTTCTAGAAATTACTACAAAATTTTTCTCGCATTATCCATTATTCAGTTTTACAGTGATGTTTACCATAACACTATTAAGAGTTCTAGAAATACTACTTGCTCCTTATTAAAAAATACATTTCAAGTCATTTTAAATTTGGCACTGAAATCTTAAGCGTGATCCAAATACGACTTCAAAAGTCCTAATTTTTCTTGAGTTCATCAACTGAGGTTGTCAAGTTGCTTGGATGTTGCTGCTTTTTATGAAACTCATCTCAAACCATCACCTCTGGCTCAGTTTTAGGCAAACTGAGAAAAGAAGCTGCTTTCAGAACCAGGTGGTTGGGTACCTTATTACTCAGAAAAAAAGGTGGGGGTGGGAAAAGACAGAGAGGCAGACACACTGCTCATTTTGTCTGATTTCTCTAGTGAGCATCTAGAGACAGGCCCAGGGGTGGTTTCACAGTAACTAGAAAGGCCACAATAGTAAAGATTAGAAAAAAGATTCACCAGTATTTGATGCCAGCTTCCCTACAAAAATAAAAAGCAACCTAAAAAAACCTTATGCCTAACCAGCAGGCAACACAAACCTAAGACCCATAACAATCACAAAACACCCACAATCATTTACTAAACAGCACTATCTAGCCAGCAGCATCAACTCCAAGCTACCACCTTGAACTGAAAAGGCAAGGAGCAGTCAATCCAGAGCCGACTGGGAGTGGATCAAAGGACACTGTCACACAGCTGATGCTCTACATCTGATGTTTCGCCAACGATACAGCAGAGGGATGTGCTAGCAGAGGACCAAGCTTACACACACACCAGATAATGGTGTTTTTCTTTTGTTTGTTAATTACAGAGTGAAAGCAATGAATGATATTTAAGTACCTACTAGCCCTTAACTAACAGCTTATAATCACTCACTCCGCAAATCTGTTATGACAGTTTTCAGGCTGACAGAAGATTATTAGTGTTATCTACTTCACGATATACCATCACTTTAAAGGAAGTCACTTAATAAAGCACCAGTTTTAAAACCCTTAACAACAACAAGAAAGATATCCCAGAGGAGACAGATTTCTAGAAATAAGCACAGGTCTTAAAATAATGAAAAATCCACCCATTTCTAATGGTTTATAGTTCAAAAAGTATTTAAAAAGCAGTTACAGAGTAACAAACTGTGAAGTCTTTTTGGATTTCTAAAATTTTGTTTCTTTAATTTGATAAAAAGAAACAAAACAGGGCTTCCCTGGTAGCTCAGTGGTAAAGAGTTCACCTGCCAGTGCAGGAGACATGGATTCAGTCCCCGATCCAGGAAGATCCCACATGCTACGGAGCAACTAAGCCCGTGAGCCACAACTTTTGAGCCTGTGCTCTAGAGCCTCGGAGCCACAACTATTGAGCTCATGTGCTACAACTACTAAAGCCTGTGTGCCCTAGAGCTGGAGTTCCACAATAAGAAAAGTCACTGCGGGGCTTCCCTGGTGGTCCAGTGGGTAAGGACACCACCTTGCAGTGCAAGGGGCGCCGGTTAGATCCCTGGCCTGGGAAGATCCCATGTGCCGCGGAGCGGCTGGACCGATGTGTCCAAATACCGAGCCGGAGCTCTGGAGTGCATGCGCATAGAGCCAGTGCTCTGCGACAACAGAGGCCACTGTGATGGGAGGCCCACACGGGCCAAAGAACAAAGATGGATGAAAATAGATAAATGAAAGACCAATAGAAGTGGCCCGCTTGCTCCCCTCCCTCCCCAACCCACTCCCTCCAAAAAAAAAAAAGTCACTGCAACAAGAAGCCTGCTCACCTCAACTAGAGAGTAGTTCCCACTCCCTCCAACTAGAGAAGAGCCTGTGGCAGCAGTGAAAACCCAGAACAGCCATAAATAAATAAATAAATAAATAAAATTAAAAAACACACACACAAATATTTACTGACAATCTAAAAAGATGATAAAGAAACTTTCCAATATAAATCATATTTTAGGAAATACCTACGCACCAGTAAACAAGTTTTAAGGGACTTATTTGTTTAGTTAATTTTTTCTTTTTGAAGAGTGTTTTATCAACATTAGGTATGAAATCAGGAAAACAACCAAGAGCTCAAGCACTCTAAATCCAAGGGCAAACTCAACAGAATCAAGAATTAAGTTTTAAGAATAGAGCTGAATCTAAAGGAATTTCACCCATTTTTACTATTTATTTAAAAATCTGTAGGAAATTTTTAGCTAAAGTCCATCTTCATTTGAGTTATGTCAAATAACATAGTAATTTTTAAATTGGCTTCCTCATATATTAGTAAGTTAATCTTTTTTTCAAACTTTAAACTTTTTACTTTCTATAGGGTTATAGCTGATTAACAATGTTTGGCAGTTTCAAGTGAGCAGTGAAGGGACTCAGTCATACACACATGTATTTATTCTCCTCAAACTCCATCTCATCCAGGCTGGGACATAACACTGAGTAGAGTTCCTTGTGCTATACAATAGGTCTTTGTTAGTAAGTTGATATTTTTGATGAAAATCTAAAAATGGTTAATTTTTAACAAGTCTAAAACTTTTTCAGTAAATTAAATAAATGAAATTTCAGAAAGAAAAAAAGACAATGGGGAGTTAGCAGTGCTGCTTCTTATATAAAAAATAAAAAGCAATTCAAGATTCTGAACTGACTGTAATAAAGAATGTTTCTACTCTGATATTAACCATGAAAAAATGGTTAGAAAACGAAAAAATAAAGGACATTTCTTTTTTTTTTTGGCCACTTCTATTGGTCTTTCATCTATTTATCTTTGTTCTTTGTGTGGGCCTCCCATCACAGTGGCCTCTCTCGCTGCAGAGCGCCAGCTCCGGGTGCATGCACTCCAGAGTGCTGGCTCAGTAACTGGACACATCGGTCCAGCCGCTCCGCGGCACGTGGGATCTTCCCAGGCCAGGGATCGAACCGGCGCCCCCCTGCACACTAAGGCAGTGTCCTTACCCACTGGACCATCAGGGAAGCTCAATAATAAAGGACCTTTCTTAACAAAGATAAGTGCAACTTCTGAAATGAAATGCACAAATGACGGAAAAGCAATTAACGTCTTAGGCTGTCTTTAAGTCCAAACACACATAAACTTTTTGTATCACTTATGATACATACACATGTATTTTTGAGCATATGTTTGAATGCTCCAGATACCTGAAACTTAAAAAGTTTAATAAATGTTGTCAAGCTGCTCTCTAAGGTGGTAGCAGACAAAGAACTGTTTTCCTATATTCTTGTCATACTACCAGGTTTTTTAAATGTTGCCAAATCAACGGGTAAAATTTTAATATGCATTTTCCTGCTTACTAGTAAAGCTGAAACTTCTCTTTTTGCATGCTTATTGACTTAAAAATTGCATACTTACTGACTTAAAAATCAACTCACCAAGTTGTGTGCAAAAAAAAAAAAAAAATTACAATGATTTGTGTACATTCTGGTTATGGAAAGGTTTTTTTTCCATTTCTGAGGGCTGCTGTTGATATCCTTTGACAATTTTTTCTATTGGCAGACTTTCTTATTGATTTATAAGGTTATTTATCTATAGTCTGTAAAACATGATCCAAGATTTGCAACTTTGATCTTTCAGGTTTGTTCATGGTGTGCTTCACCATCAGCAACACTTACTCTTGCTTTTCAGTAAATTAAATAAATGAAATTTCAGAAAGAAAAAAAGACAATGGGGAGTTAGCAGTGCTGCTTCTTATATAAAAAATAAAAAGCAATTCAAGATTCTGAACTGACTGTAATAAAGAATGTTTCTACTCTGATATTAACCATGAAAAAATGGTTAGAAAACGAAAAAATAAAGGACATTTCTTTTTTTTTTTGGCCACTTCTATTGGTCTTTCATCTATTTATCTTTGTTCTTTGTGTGGGCCTCCCATCACAGTGGCCTCTCTCGCTGCAGAGCGCCAGCTCCGGGTGCATGCACTCCAGAGTGCTGGCTCAGTAACTGGACACATCGGTCCAGCCGCTCCGCGGCACGTGGGATCTTCCCAGGCCNGGATCGAACCGCGCCCCTGCACACTAAGGCAGTGTCCTTACCCACTGGACCATCAGGGAAGCTCAATAATAAAGGACCTTTCTTAACAAAGATAAGTGCAACTTCTGAAATGAAATGCACAAATGACGGAAAAGCAATTAACGTCTTAGGCTGTCTTTAAGTCCAAACACACATAAACTTTTTGTATCACTTATGATACATACACATGTATTTTTGAGCATATGTTTGAATGCTCCAGATACCTGAAACTTAAAAAGTTTAATAAATGTTGTCAAGCTGCTCTCTAAGGTGGTAGCAGACAAAGAACTGTTTTCCTATATTCTTGTCATACTACCAGGTTTTTTAAATGTTGCCAAATCAACGGGTAAAATTTTAATATGCATTTTCCTGCTTACTAGTAAAGCTGAAACTTCTCTTTTTGCATGCTTATTGACTTAAAAATTGCATACTTACTGACTTAAAAATCAACTCACCAAGTTGTGTGCAAAAAAAAAAAAAAAATTACAATGATTTGTGTACATTCTGGTTATGGAAAGGTTTTTTTTCCATTTCTGAGGGCTGCTGTTGATATCCTTTGACAATTTTTTCTATTGGCAGACTTTCTTATTGATTTATAAGGTTATTTATCTATAGTCTGTAAAACATGATCCAAGATTTGCAACTTTGATCTTTCAGGTTTGTTCATGGTGTGCTTCACCATCAGCAACACTTACTCTTGCAAAAGAACATTAATCTTTTGATTCTAAAAAAAAGTGTCAGACATATAAATGCTATTTTACCAACTTTAAGAATACCCAGGGGCTTCCCTGGTGGTCCAGTGGGTAAGGACACTGCCTTGCAGTGCAGGGGAAGCCGGTTCGATCCCTGGCCTGGGAAGATCCCATGTGCCGCGGAGCGGCTGGACCGATGTGTCCAATCACCAAACCGGAGCTCTGGAGTGCATGCACCCAGAGCCAGTGCTCTGCGACAACAGAGGCCACTGCGATGGGAGGCCCACATGGGCCAGAGAACAAAGATGGATGAAAATAGATAAATGAAAGATCAATGGAAGTGGCCCGACTGCCCTGCTCCCTCCCCACCCTATCCCTCCCCTTCAAAAATAAATAAATAAATAAATAAATATTAAAAAAAAAAAAAAAAGAATACCCAGTCTCAGATGAAACATCATGGTACACAAAAGTGAGAATTTGGGAACAGAAGATTTAGTGACAAAATACTCTGAATTTATCATCTACTTCCCAACAGGTAACAGAATTCATGATGTGTGTGCAACCACAGCACTGCCGATTTCAAAAAACCTCATGTTAAAGTCCATCTCACTCACCCACAGATTTGTCTGCCATGCCCACATCTCTAGATGTCCAGCGACAAAATCCACAGGCCAGATAGTAGGCTTTCTTCATGGTGGTCTTGGCTGGGTCATCTGGAAGCTGCGTGGAGATGCTTGTGGCCCGAGTGGAGAGGGTGTGCATGCAGCCGGGACAGTCAAAGCAGTTGGCGCACCTAGAACACGACAAACCACCACTGCCTCATTCAATAAATATTTACCAAGCACCCACTATGTTCCAGACAGTCTGCTATGTGTTATGAATTCCAGAGAGAACTATAAGGGAAGGGTGGCTCACAAACAAAAAGAAATTAAAAAGTACTCGGAAGAGAGTCTTAGCAAACTCTGTCTTAAAATTTCAAAAGCATTACATGTTAATTACAGGATGTAATCACCCTCAAAGTTCCTGAAGAACTCCAGCATGACCCAGGCCTATTTTACAGAGGGAATCACTGTTAACAGTCAGGAGTTAACTTTTAGACTCTTTTTATGATTGTACAGACCACTAAGATTTCTGTGGGGCAGAGAAATGTCAGAGTTTATGACTTTAAAGAGGACAGACCAACTGCACAATGGAAAACAGAGGCCACAATTCTAATGAGACTTGTGAATACCCAGGGCTTCCTGGTGGTCCATGGGAGGCACTGGGCCAGGGAGATCCCATGTGCCGCGGAGCGGCTGGACCGATGTGTCCAATCACCAAACCGGAGCTCTGGAGTGCATGCACCCAGAGCCAGTGCTCTGCGACAACAGAGGCCACTGCGATGGGAGGCCCACATGGGCCAGAGAACAAAGATGGATGAAAATAGATAAATGAAAGATCAATGGAAGTGGCCCGACTGCCCTGCTCCCTCCCCACCCTATCCCTCCCCTTCAAAAAAAAAAAAAAAAAAAAAAAAATATTAAAAAAAAAAAAAAAAGAATACCCAGTCTCAGATGAAACATCATGGTACACAAAAGTGAGAATTTGGGAACAGAAGATTTAGTGACAAAATACTCTGAATTTATCATCTACTTCCCAACAGGTAACAGAATTCATGATGTGTGTGCAACCACAGCACTGCCGATTTCAAAAAACCTCATGTTAAAGTCCATCTCACTCACCCACAGATTTGTCTGCCATGCCCACATCTCTAGATGTCCAGCGACAAAATCCACAGGCCAGATAGTAGGCTTTCTTCATGGTGGTCTTGGCTGGGTCATCTGGAAGCTGCGTGGAGATGCTTGTGGCCCGAGTGGAGAGGGTGTGCATGCAGCCGGGACAGTCAAAGCAGTTGGCGCACCTAGAACACGACAAACCACCACTGCCTCATTCAATAAATATTTACCAAGCACCCACTATGTTCCAGACAGTCTGCTATGTGTTATGAATTCCAGAGAGAACTATAAGGGAAGGGTGGCTCACAAACAAAAAGAAATTAAAAAGTACTCGGAAGAGAGTCTTAGCAAACTCTGTCTTAAAATTTCAAAAGCATTACATGTTAATTACAGGATGTAATCACCCTCAAAGTTCCTGAAGAACTCCAGCATGACCCAGGCCTATTTTACAGAGGGAATCACTGTTAACAGTCAGGAGTTAACTTTTAGACTCTTTTTATGATTGTACAGACCACTAAGATTTCTGTGGGGCAGAGAAATGTCAGAGTTTATGACTTTAAAGAGGACAGACCAACTGCACAATGGAAAACTGAGAGGCCACAATTCAATAAGCTGTGAGACTGGGTTTGGAAAATAACTTGCTTGTCTGCTGTGCCAGAGAGCTGGAATAGATATCAACCAATGCAACCTAGGTGAACCGGTTCAGAAGTGCAGCATTTTCAGAACTTTCTGCTCTCTTGAGGCAGTATCCTTCCTAGAGAACCAGCCAACACTCCCCAGCAGGCACCCCCATGCCTTTCCTGCCATCTGAGATCATCAAGATTCCACCTTCAGTCCTGGACCTGCTCAAAGGCTTCATTCCACACCTCCAATTTTCTGTGGTATTTTGCTACTGGATAATATCCTCAAATAAGGATAATCGCAGTACCTACCTTAAAGGGATATTTTGAGGATTAAATGATAAACTAAAGGTACAGACAGCCCATAAAACTGGTTTATATGAAGCTGTTTCTCTGGAACAGGCAAGACAAACAGTAGTTTATATCCAGGGAGGTACAGAGGTGTGACCAGTTGCAAAGGACTTCCACACCATGCTAAAAATCAAAATGGCGGCAGGAGCAAGGAGCACATCTAACTACTCAAACCTTGATTTTTAATACCAATCTCCAGCCAAAGGCACCAGGGCTCCTTGGTGACTGGGGCAGAAAATATAGAGTAAGTAGGAAAGTTCTCCAGTAGCTGAATAACGCTTCCCTCCCTCTCAGTACTGTAAAATGATGGGGGTATGCCAGAGGAGACGGAAGTGTACTAAAAGAGATTGCAGCAGTCAAAGCTGGTACAACCCTTCTTAAAAAAATAATAGCAGTAGTGGATTATAATCTAAAGTATATAGGACTTATGAGCCCATACTGCTTTAAGTAAATGATTAAATAAATGAAAAGAGAAGAGAAAAATCTTTCATGCAAAAGAATTCCAAGTAATTCACAGAGACAGCCCTTATGGAAGGGGAGCATAACTCACCACTTGTTAAGTGTGGGCTGTAACAGGGCGTTTCCTTCCAAGAGTACAATATGGAGAAGGAGAGGGGAGGGTGAAAAAGAGTAACTTCCCATCAGAGAACTCTGACAAGCACTAGCTTAGGCCAAGTAATGGAGGTTCCCATCAACAGTGGTAAGTCTACACTGGTGGTAGGACAGGACGTGATGAGAGATGCACTTCACCTGTGTGATCTTCTTTCCCGTAACACAGTCCCTTCGATGATGACAAAAACATCAAGACACCTTCCAACCGAGGGACAGTCTACACAATGTCTTACCAGTACTCCTCAGAACTAAGGAAAGTCTAACAAAAACTATCACAGCAAGAGGAGTACAGAGACACGACTATTAAATACAAGGTGAGCATCCTGAATAGGATGCTAGAACAGAAAAAGACTAGGGGAAAAACTGAGGAAATCTAAATAAAATATGGAGCTTATTTAATAATCATGCTACCAATAAGGTTCATTAACTGAGATAGTAATGCCACACTAATACATGACATTTACAATAGAGGAGACTAGGTAAGGAGTAAAGGGAATTCTCTGTATCATCTTCCAAAACTGTCCTAAAATATAATTTTTTTTTTAAATGAAAGCTTTCATCTTTGGAAAAAAATGATGCTTAAAAAAAAGAGAATTAAACAGTTAATTCTATGTGTTTTCTTACCAGCTATTAAAAAAAAAGTTCGGGGAAATAGGAAAAATGGATTCCAGTCTTACCTATTTTTTTTCAGTTTGGCTTCAGCCGATGGCATGTTTTCTAAACAACTGGGACAATAATGGGAGTCCACCTAGAAAGAAACAAGAAATCAATAAAATCACCCTGGCTTGTGTATATGCCTATGCCAAACAGTGAAATTTAAAATACATTATTCTGCAGTAGAAGGTGAGAGACCATGATTCTGGCAAAGAATGTGGACTGTTTCCAGCAAATGTTTTACTCTTGTTTAAAAAAAAAAAAATCACCTTTTTCTTAACCTCTGAATTTCCTAAAATCCTTCTATCTTTCTTTTCTGATTTTTCCTAATACCTTTCACCGGGGTTTTATGTATCAGACATGTTAAAATATGTCTACGCTAAAGTAGCTCTCTATGATAATCTAAACAGATTAACAAAATGACCCAATTTATGAAGCTGTGATCAAATATCCTTTTATCTAGTCTAGCTTTACGGGACTGCAATAACTTGACCACACTTGAATTGTTAGGAGAGATTTTAAAAGTTCTCTCATTACTGACGTATTACATGCTCCCTGAAGAAAAGCATAAATTAACATTTATAAAGTCAGCTATAGCCAACCAACTAGAGATTTTTAAATGGCAAATTAAACTGCTAACAGTTAACAAGATTGTCTTATTGTATTTAATTCAAACACAGTATAAAAATTTAAATCACCGTATTTTTTTAAGGACTGAACAACTGTTTTCTTCAGTGTAGGCAGATCCTATTTGATAATTCCAGAACTCTAGGCACCTTACAGATGAAAAGACACAGTCACTTGAATATAAATCCTATGATAGAAACAGGTTTCTTTTTTTATCATCTGCTTATAAACAGAACCACCTTGGAAAAGATAACACTGATGCTCAAATACTCTCTAGGAACACAAAAATATAGTACTGCTAACTTCTATTTGCACCTACTCATCATAAAAGGTAAAACATCCTGCATTCCTTCTTGTCGCCTCTCTAAATATGCGTCTCCAGACTGCTTCAACTCTGGCTAGCACCATCTTTCCCCAAACCCTGGCAGCAGCCAGTTCACAGGTGCACACTGGTCCATAAAAGATACAGTCACAGACTGAATGTCCTAGCTGAAGATGTCCTTACAGATGATGACGACCGAGCTCCCTACTGATCACCGAATGAGAATCTAATCCAGAAAATTCTGGAAGTGGAGCTTGGTCGGGGAGGCATCATAAAGAGAAAGGACCTGCCAAAGAGATAGCATTCAAAGTGCTAAAGGAGAAAAAAAAAAGTTTTATATAATACAGCACTGATTTTTAATTTCCCCTTGTTATTTACCTGTTTTCTCGGACTATTCTGACTAGTATGAAAAATATTCCTAATAGTAATGATTAATAATGTGTAAAAGGGCTTATAGTATAGCACATACTCTCACATGCATTTTTAACAGTCCAGGGATCCTCACTGAAGCCCACTGAATCAGGTTGCTGGGTTTCAAACCTGGTCCTCCTTGCCTCAAATTTTTGGCTATATGACCTAGTGGAAACATCATGTGTGTTTCTTTACTGTAAAGTGTTTCCTTATCTTTCTTTTATTTTTTTTTAAGAAAAAGGGTATGCATTGTTACTTTGTAGGATGATTAAAGAAGATTATGTAAAGCACACGGCATAAAGTATTGAATAAGCAGTAACTATGTATTATTAATACTAATCAGCTTTTCCTTCATGGGAGCCTGCAAGTAACTCAAGAGCAGGATTTATATCTTAACCCCTCTTTTAATCCCCAAAGCTTCCTGAATGAACATGTGCCAAGTGCTGCAGAAATTTGGGGTCTTTGTTACTAGGTGTTATTTTTTCTCCCCCACGGTGGGGTCTTCTACAACTCTGAGCAATCCCACCTGCAACACCCACTTGTATCAGTGAAGGATAGAAATGTACCCTCAAGAGAAGCTCCATGAATATAATACTTTGAGATTCGACAACAGATCCGATTCTAAGCGCTTTTCAGTCAGTTCACACCATGCCAACCTCCCTTCTGCGGCAGGCCTTGGGCTGGGCCAGGAACAAGAACTAGGCTCTCAGAAGGCCGGGCTTCTGCCCAAGCAGGGGCAGAACTTCCTGGACGGGAGGAGCTTGGATGAGAATGCCGGCGGACTTCCCACGACCTCAGTCAATCCTGGGACGATACCTCGCCCCTCAAGTGGCCTGAACCATCGAGCCGCACACCTTTTCCCCCCACAACCTGCCCAATTACCAACCAACCTAGGAGACAATTAGGGTCCCCAAAGCCAACTCTGTCCAATCATAAGATGCTCTAGAACAGAAAGGCCGCTCAGCCTCACCCAAGGCCTCTCCTTTCCAAGTGACAAGTTATAAGCAAATTAAATCACAGACAAGTCTGAGTGATGGAAGGGAGAGCCAATCAGCATGCTAGGAAAACAACTACCCGCCTCCAACGGGCGGAACTTCCCCGCCGGTCGCGGTGACTAGGAGAAACGCCTCCCCCCTCCCCCAACACACACACCCTTCATGGGACTGCCTTACCTCGTGAGACACACATTCCAGCGACCGCAGATCGCTACAATAGCGGCAGAAGTAAAGCTGCGAGAGCGGCGCCCGAACCTTCTTTTCTCCCTGAACCAGGTAGAGAACCCGCTCCGATTGCAGCAAGGACGCCATCTTGCGGGGGAGGGATCAACGACGCTCCCCGTCGCATCACGTGACCCGAGGGCTGGCGTCTCCCTGGCTTCTCTCCTTACATCTTTCAACGTAGACTCTGACGTCAGGTTGCCGAGCTAGCAGGGCTTTGCGCCTAACGAAAGTCGCAGTGCGCATGCTCAACTGGGAATCGCGGTTTCTCCCCATTCCTGTCTCCGGCCCCCGGCCCTTTGTGAGCACCAGTTGTTGGGGCAGAACTCGGGCCGTTCTTTTGCTAAGTATGGAGTCACAGATCAAATCCATACAGACTCAGTACTCTCTTCCTCTGTTTCTAACAGGAAAGTTGCTCTTTTGTTTTATAAAACTGCTTTCATCGCCCTCGACCTTCCAGACTCCCCATCTCCAGAAATTTGATGGAGGGGCTCTTTGAGACAGGAGTTTCATGGGAACTGGAAAATTAAGAGTCCACTTATATTTGACAGTCTTTCTTCTGACAGTCTTGCTACTGGCCCACAGGAAACTTTTACAGACGTTCTTTTGAAGTTTCTTAGATTGAGCTCTTCCACGCTGAAGCCATCTCACTCATTTCCAGGCTTCGCGTAATTAGCATTAGAACTAAGACTATATTGTGGGTGTTCAATAAGTATTTCTTAATGAAGGGACGGAATCAGTGAACCGTGTTGCTAGGTGTCATTTACATTTTTCTAGTGCATAACTTAAGGCTTAGGCATGCAAAATGATCACTTAGAAAAGCTGGCCTGGCAGACACTGGAGCCCATGTTTCCTGCCTCAATTCAGCTTTTCTCTTTGTTTTAGCATTGTATTATTACCTGTCTGATATTAGACTCGGTGATTGAGAAGAAATAGAACTAAATAGTAATTATCAGTTAACACATTGAGCACCTACGGAATGCGGGACATTGTGTCAAAACTTTACATAATCTCATTTAATTTTCACCAGAATTCCAGAAGGCAGGTACTATCATTTTCTCTGTTTTGCAGTGAAGGAAACAGATCCAAGAGCCTTTCTCTCTTCTCCCTAGAAAGCCTGGCCATAACTGAGGCAGACTGAGATTCCTCTGCTCTGTGACTGGTAGTCACCAGTAACTGAATCCCTAATGTATAGGTAGTGAGTAGCCTGGGCCCTGGGCAGCAGCAAGGCCCAGACACTGGGAACCGAAGGGGAAAGTGAGTCACAGGAGGATACCTGGCTTGATTTCTGAGGCCAGCCTGCTTCAGTGCTGTTGGCAGGATTTTACCAATACACACAAGAGCTATGGATTGGAGTTTGCCTATGCCTGCTATAGCCTCCTGGGGTAGTAGGCTGGATAACTTAGAATCATCATGTACTAGAAAGATCCTAGTTCAATCCTTGTATTTTTCAAATGGAGACAATGAAGTTGTGAGAGTCAAAAGAACATGCCCCAGGCTTTCTCACTCCTGGTTTAGTAGTAGTCTGTTTTCTGATGCCGCAAATGCAGTTTCTTGCACCCTAGGTCAGTTCATTCATATTTATGGTTGAGTAAGAAACCACTTGCTGTTCTAATAACACTTAAAAAGAGACAAAAGCAGATGCAAGAGAAAGTAGAACATTAATGGACAGCCAACTCATTTTTGCCCTGGAAGTTTGCTGGAATTGCCTCATCCCAGTTTGGGGCATGTGAGTCTCACATCTCAGGAACGTCCTCTGCCTGGGTCCGACAGGAATTTCCCAAGCATATGTCAAGCCTAACCAAGGCTTGTCTCCCCTCCGGCCCCACCCGACTACCTCTGCTTGGTAGACTAACCGGAAGCTAATGCTCTTGGGTGGCAGCATAGAACGCTCATAGAACGCTTCCTCTGTGCTCTACTGAGGATGCAGGGAGGTGAGAAGGGAATTCAGCTTTTCTCTTTGTTTTAGCATTGTATTATTACCTGTCTGATATTAGACTCGGTGATTGAGAAGAAATAGAACTAAATAGTAATTATCAGTTAACACATTGAGCACCTACGGAATGCGGGACATTGTGTCAAAACTTTACATAATCTCATTTAATTTTCACCAGAATTCCAGAAGGCAGGTACTATCATTTTCTCTGTTTTGCAGTGAAGGAAACAGATCCAAGAGCCTTTCTCTCTTCTCCCTAGAAAGCCTGGCCATAACTGAGGCAGACTGAGATTCCTCTGCTCTGTGACTGGTAGTCACCAGTAACTGAATCCCTAATGTATAGGTAGTGAGTAGCCTGGGCCCTGGGCAGCAGCAAGGCCCAGACACTGGGAACCGAAGGGGAAAGTGAGTCACAGGAGGATACCTGGCTTGATTTCTGAGGCCAGCCTGCTTCAGTGCTGTTGGCAGGATTTTACCAATACACACAAGAGCTATGGATTGGAGTTTGCCTATGCCTGCTATAGCCTCCTGGGGTAGTAGGCTGGATAACTTAGAATCATCATGTACTAGAAAGATCCTAGTTCAATCCTTGTATTTTTCAAATGGAGACAATGAAGTTGTGAGAGTCAAAAGAACATGCCCCAGGCTTTCTCACTCCTGGTTTAGTAGTAGTCTGTTTTCTGATGCCGCAAATGCAGTTTCTTGCACCCTAGGTCAGTTCATTCATATTTATGGTTGAGTAAGAAACCACTTGCTGTTCTAATAACACTTAAAAAGAGACAAAAGCAGATGCAAGAGAAAGTAGAACATTAATGGACAGCCAACTCATTTTTGCCCTGGAAGTTTGCTGGAATTGCCTCATCCCAGTTTGGGGCATGTGAGTCTCACATCTCAGGAACGTCCTCTGCCTGGGTCCGACAGGAATTTCCCAAGCATATGTCAAGCCTAACCAAGGCTTGTCTCCCCTCCGGCCCCACCCCGACTACCTCTGCTTGGTAGACTAACCGGAAGCTAATGCTCTTGGGTGGCAGCATAGAACGCTCATAGAACGCTTCCTCTGTGCTCTACTGAGGATGCAGGGAGGTGAGAAGGGCATCCTCTTCCGGCTGGGGGATGCACAGGGTGACTTGAGGTTAACCACAGCTGTTACCCAATTGCTGCTGGTGTTGAAGGCAGACCTCAGGCCCCTGAAGTTCTGGCTCATAAGAGACAGCTCCTGGCACTCTCTGTGTTCCCTTCCTCCTGCATGTTTGCGCACTTACTCCTGAGAACTCACACCTGATACAAGAAACTGCAGCTCTCAGTGAAATAAGGGCAAAGTGGTGAAACTATAGAGCCAGAAGTGACCTTGCAGATTAACTAATCCCTCTCCCGTTATTTCCAAGATGGAGAACTGAAGCCCAGAGAAGGGAAGAGACTCTCCCAGATTCCCAGAGGACATTAGAGGTGAAGCTAGGATTCAAATGCAGGTCCCTCTTCCAAGTTTATTGCCTTCATTGCACTTAGCTGGACCTCTACCTGGACGTCTCTCTACAATTCAACATCCAACGCTAAAGCTTGCTTCTAAGAGATCACCAGTATATTGCTTGCTGAATTGAATAAAAGAGAATTGATAATTGGATTCCAGCCTAACGCAGTAATACAGTCTTTGACTATCTGAAACCCCTAACTTAAAACATTTTTTTTTTCCCTTTGGTCTTTAAGTAACTCCTTATTTAGGAAGGTAAAGGAAGAAATAGGAGATGGAGGCTGGTCACGATTTTAAATAAGGTGATCAGGGTTGGGCTCATGAGAAGGTAAGATAGGAGCAGAGATTTGAAGGCGATTGGGAGTGGGCTGGATGGCCATCTGGGAGAACAGACTTCCAAGCAGAGTCTAAGCACAGTCTCTAAGGCCTAGCTGAAGAATAGCAAGGAGGCAGTGGGCTGATAAAGAGTGAGCAAGGGGGAGAGGTACAGGGGATGAAGTTCCAAAGGGAATAGAGGTGCACTTCATGTAGGATCTGGAAGGCATTTTAATGACGTTGGATTTTGCTTGGAAGGACATAGGGAGCCATTATAGGATTTCAAACAGAGCTGTGATACAATCTACCCTACATGCAACAGGGGTCACTGGATACTGTTTGGGGAATTGACTTTAGAGAGATAAGGACAGAAGCGGGGAGGCTATTGCAGTGACCCAAGCAACAGGCAACAGTGTCATGGACCAGGGATTCTGACTATATTTTGAAGTACACCTCACAGGATGCCAGAGGCCAGCCTCTGGAAAGACATCTATACAGACTGCCATAGGAAGGGGAGTTCAGAGTCTCATCAGAGATGCCCTTGTTGTACTGGGGGAAAGTCCATCTCCTGGTCTGGCGAGCTGCTGGGAGTTTTCTCAAGCATTTTCTCAGGCATTTTCAAGACTCTACCAAAGATCAAAACAAACAAACAAAAGAACAACATGGAAAGGATTAGACGGTTTTATGTTTAAAGGAAGAGGATGAAGCTAACTTGTTTAGTCTTTAGTTAAGTTTGTTCCAAGTCACAAAACATGATGATTGCCACACAGGAAAGCATATTTCACAAGAGGCCCAGAGAAGGAGCCAACCCATTACCAAACACATGAATCAGATCTTCAGAGCTCCAGCTCAGGCTGAGAATGGGAAGTTGGTGTGGGAGGACCCAACCCATTTGCAATGGTGCCAAGAGCTCTTCAAAACAAGTTTTGCCCTTCACTATGCAGGTAAAGTGAGCTGAAGGTGAAAGCGAACATGACAGAACATGATACATTGCTACCTAAGTATTTATTACGAGGCCACAGAGTTTAGCCCAGTCCCTTCATTTACAAGTGAGCAAATGGCTCCAGAAGGAGGAAGGTAAAGGAAGAAATAGGAGATGGAGGCTGGTCACGATTTTAAATAAGGTGATCAGGGTTGGGCTCATGAGAAGGTAAGATAGGAGCAGAGATTTGAAGGCGATTGGGAGTGGGCTGGATGGCCATCTGGGAGAACAGACTTCCAAGCAGAGTCTAAGCACAGTCTCTAAGGCCTAGCTGAAGAATAGCAAGGAGGCAGTGGGCTGATAAAGAGTGAGCAAGGGGGAGAGGTACAGGGGATGAAGTTCCAAAGGGAATAGAGGTGCACTTCATGTAGGATCTGGAAGGCATTTTAATGACGTTGGATTTTGCTTGGAAGGACATAGGGAGCCATTATAGGATTTCAAACAGAGCTGTGATACAATCTACCCTACATGCAACAGGGGTCACTGGATACTGTTTGGGGAATTGACTTTAGAGAGATAAGGACAGAAGCGGGGAGGCTATTGCAGTGACCCAAGCAACAGGCAACAGTGTCATGGACCAGGGATTCTGACTATATTTTGAAGTACACCACAGGATGCCAGAGGCCAGCCTCTGGAAAGACATCTATACAGACTGCCATAGGAAGGGGAGTTCAGAGTCTCATCAGAGATGCCCTTGTTGTACTGGGGGAAAGTCCATCTCCTGGTCTGGCGAGCTGCTGGGAGTTTTCTCAAGCATTTTCTCAGGCATTTTCAAGACTCTACCAAAGATCAAAACAAACAAACAAAAGAACAACATGGAAAGGATTAGACGGTTTTATGTTTAAAGGAAGAGGATGAAGCTAACTTGTTTAGTCTTTAGTTAAGTTTGTTCCAAGTCACAAAACATGATGATTGCCACACAGGAAAGCATATTTCACAAGAGGCCCAGAGAAGGAGCCAACCCATTACCAAACACATGAATCAGATCTTCAGAGCTCCAGCTCAGGCTGAGAATGGGAAGTTGGTGTGGGAGGACCCAACCCATTTGCAATGGTGCCAAGAGCTCTTCAAAACAAGTTTTGCCCTTCACTATGCAGGTAAAGTGAGCTGAAGGTGAAAGCGAACATGACAGAACATGATACATTGCTACCTAAGTATTTATTACGAGGCCACAGAGTTTAGCCCAGTCCCTTCATTTACAAGTGAGCAAATGGCTCCAGAAGGAGGAAGAGTTTGTCTGAAGTTACACGGATCTCCGCTTACCTACTGAACACTGAGTTGATTTCCTTTATTATGTTTGGAACATTGAGATCTCCAGTCTTTCCCACATTCCCATCTGTGCCTTTTTACAGCTCATTTCTGGGAAGCTCTTTTAGTCTTTGAGCTTTTGCTGTGCATCAGAGAATATTCCTGATCTCCCAGGAAAGTTCAATGAGGTATTTTGTGACTCCTGACTACCTGTTGAAGCCAGCTTACAATGTGTCCTCTGGTGGTATTATACCCCTGTGTACCACTCTCCCCACTGTACCAGGGTTGGTCTGTGCGACCAACAGCATAGGGCAGAAGTGAGGGTGACATTTCTGAGATTACACTATGAAAGTCGGTGGTTTCTGTGCGGGGTGCTCTCTTAGATCCCTGCTTGGGAGAAGCTGCCTTTTTTGTGAGCAGTCCTATGGAGAGGCTTATGTGGTAGGGCACTGAAGCCTCTGCCAAGAGCCAGCAAGGACCAAGGCCTGCCAACAACTGGTGTGTGAGCTTGGAAGTGGATTCTCCTATTCCAGTCAAGAACCGAGACGGCTACAGACCTGGCTGACAGCCTGACTGCTATCTCTTGAGAGACCGGGAGTCAGAACCAGCTACCTCAGCAGATCCTGAACTCCTGACGCTCAGAAATTGTGAGATCATAAATGTTTGTTTTAAGCTGCTAAATGTTTTTGAGAGGGCGTTCAGTATCAGTTTTGTTTTGATTCTTTCACTTCTAAAAAATGTAATTGCTAAGAAGTTTTGTTCACATGAATAGACAGGAAGAAATGAAAAGGTTTTCTGCCAGCACCGTCACACACTTCTTTGTGTCCTTCCTGAGTTATGTACCAAAAGCTCCATTATGATCCTCAAAAATTAATTTTCATGATTTATTAACTGACAATTCCATTAGTCACTTCAGCAACATTGCTGAAAGCAAAGAATTAGCACCCACTTGTGTTCCAAAAGGTCTTGTTAGGCAGAAATTAGGGTCATTCATTTTTCCACATCAACACCCTCGTTTTGGCTGCTCCTGCTGTTCAGTGCTCAGAGGTTTCTGTCCCCATGCATCAGGGTCAGATTAGCCACACGAGGGTTAAAGGCGCAAGAGGACTGTGTCTCTTCTGAAAATGAGAGAAGACCTGTTGAGAAAGAGGAGGTGGGAAAGAAGAGAGTCTACCTGCCAGAGACTCAGGCACATCATTTTAGGAAGTCAAGAGTCTAGAAATGGGTTTCTTCACAACTGAATGTGCCCACGGACTCCTGGCAACTCCTCATGCAACTCTTCATGCCCAGTTATACTCCTCATCTAGGATGACCTCATCCCTCATTTACCTCATCCCTGTTTCCATATCTGCAGTTGGGGACTGGCATTATCTATATCACAGGATTAATTTGATGATGGAATTAAATTATCTACCACATGTAAAGTACCCATATCAATGTCAGACATATAGTGAAAAAAAAAAAAAAAAAGAGTTAGTTGCTCCACTGTGTTGGATTCTTTGGGACCCCATGGACTGTAGCCTGCCAGGCTCCTCAGTCCGTGGAATTCTCCAGGCAAGAATACTGGAGCGGGGATCTTCCCAACCCAGGTATCAAACCCAGGTTTCCTGCATTGCAGGGAGATTATTTAATATATGAATCATCAGGGAAGCCCAGACATATAGTAGGTGTTCAGCAGATAATGGATTCTTTCCCTACCTTTCTTACTTGATATGCCCATTTTCATTTAAGTAGAATTGATACTCCTTTTTTTCCCTTCTTTTTAAGAGTCTAAAAAGCATATTTTTAAAAAGGTTATGTTGGGGACTTCCCTGGTGGTGCAGTGGTTAAGAATCTGCCTGCCAATGTAGGGGACACAGGTTCGATCCCTGGTCCGGGAAGCTTCCATGTGCCATAAAACAACTAAGCTTGTGTGCCACAACTACTGAGCCTGGGTTCTAGTGCCTGTGCTCTGGAACAGAAGAAGCCACCACAATAACCCCAAAGTAGCCCTTGTTCATTAATGCAATTCCATACATTCAGCACACCAAACTTGTGTTCCAAAAGGTCTTGTTAGGCAGAAATTAGGGTCATTCATTTTTCCACATCAACACCCTCGTTTTGGCTGCTCCTGCTGTTCAGTGCTCAGAGGTTTCTGTCCCCATGCATCAGGGTCAGATTAGCCACACGAGGGTTAAAGGCGCAAGAGGACTGTGTCTCTTCTGAAAATGAGAGAAGACCTGTTGAGAAAGAGGAGGTGGGAAAGAAGAGAGTCTACCTGCCAGAGACTCAGGCACATCATTTTAGGAAGTCAAGAGTCTAGAAATGGGTTTCTTCACAACTGAATGTGCCCACGGACTCCTGGCAACTCCTCATGCAACTCTTCATGCCCAGTTATACTCCTCATCTAGGATGACCTCATCCCTCATTTACCTCATCCCTGTTTCCATATCTGCAGTTGGGGACTGGCATTATCTATATCACAGGATTAATTTGATGATGGAATTAAATTATCTACCACATGTAAAGTACCCATATCAATGTCAGACATATAGTGAAAAAAAAAAAAGAGTTAGTTGCTCCACTGTGTTGGATTCTTTGGGACCCCATGGACTGTAGCCTGCCAGGCTCCTCAGTCCGTGGAATTCTCCAGGCAAGAATACTGGAGCGGGGATCTTCCCAACCCAGGTATCAAACCCAGGTTTCCTGCATTGCAGGGAGATTATTTAATATATGAATCATCAGGGAAGCCCAGACATATAGTAGGTGTTCAGCAGATAATGGATTCTTTCCCTACCTTTCTTACTTGATATGCCCATTTTCATTTAAGTAGAATTGATACTCCTTTTTTTCCCTTCTTATTAAGAGTCTAAAAAGCATATTTTTAAAAAGGTTATGTTGGGGACTTCCCTGGTGGTGCAGTGGTTAAGAATCTGCCTGCCAATGTAGGGGACACAGGTTCGATCCCTGGTCCGGGAAGCTTCCATGTGCCATAAAACAACTAAGCTTGTGTGCCACAACTACTGAGCCTGGGTTCTAGTGCCTGTGCTCTGGAACAGAAGAAGCCACCACAATGAGAAGCCCACACACCACAACAAAAAGTAGCCCTTGTTCACCACAACTAGAGCAAAGAAGACCTAACCCAGCCAAAAACAAGTAAATATATATATATATATATATATATATATGTATATATATATATATGGTTATATTGGGACTTAATCAAACTTAGTATCTTTTGCGTAGCAAAACAAACCAAAAAAGCAACCTATGAACTGTAAGAAAATATTTGCAAATGATGTGACCAACAAGGGGTTAAAAACACACAAACAACTTCTACAACTCAATATCAAAAACACGAATGACCCAATCAAAACATGAGCAGAAGGCCCAAATAGACATTTCTCCAGAGAAGACATACCAATGGCCAAAAGGCACATGAAAAGATGCTCCATATCAATAACTGTTAGAGAAGTGCAAATCAAATCTGTAGTGAGCACCTCACACCAATCAGAACAGCCATCATCAAAAAGTCAACACACTGGAGTTAAATGCTGGAGAGGGTGTGGAGAAAGGGAATCCTCCTACACTCTTGGTGGCAACGTACACTGGTGCAGTCACTGTGGAACACAGTATGGAGGTTCCTTTAAAAACTAAAAATAAGGCTACCATATGATCAAGCAATCCCACTCCTAAGCATAAATACAGAAAAGATAAAAACTCTAATTTGAAAAGATACACTCACCCTAACATTCATAGTTTAACTCTTCACAATAACAAAGAATGGAAACAACCAAAATGCCCATCAATGGATGACTGGTTTAAGAAGATATGATATATATATATATGCATATATATAAACACACACCCATATATATACCCATACACACAGTGGAATGCTATTAAGCCATAAAAAAGAATGAAATAGTGCCATTTCCAGAAACATGGATGGACCTAGAGAATATCATACTAACTGAAGTAAGTCAGACAAGCAGAAATATTATATGACATCACTTATGTATACAAATGAGTCCATATATAAAACAAACAATGGAATCTAAAAAATGATACAAATAAATCTATATACAAAACAGAAACAGACAGACACAAATAACAAATTATGGTTATCACAGGAGGAAAGGGAGAAGGATGGATAAATTAAGAGCATGGGGATTAGCAGTACTACTATATATACAATAGATAAGCAACAAGGATTTACTCTAGAGTGCAGGGAACAGTATTCAATATCTTGTACTAACCTATAATGAAGAAGGGCTTCCCTGGTGGCTCGGAGGTAAAGAATCCGCCTGCATTGCAGGAGCTGCAGGAAATGTGAGTTCAATCCCTGAGTCTGGAAGATCCCCTGCAGAGGGCGTGCAACCCATTCCAATATTCTTGCCTGGAGAATCCCATGGACAGAGAAGCCTGGTGGGCTATGGTCCATAGGATCACAAAGAGTTAGACATGACCAAAGCAATTGAGCATATATGCACGCACATAATGCAGAAAATCTGAAAATAAAATGTATAACTGGATCACTTTGCTGTAAACCTGAAACTAACACAATATTGTAAATTAGCTATAAAAAATTATAAGTTGACTGGATTTATACAGGTGATTTATAGTTGACTTGGCCAAAATTACACGAAATCCATTAAAGTGGTGCATGCTTACAGAATACATATCTATTACCCCTTTTTTCATCCTTTCCTTCCTGGGTGGATACTTATCTTGGCTGGCATAAATAATGCTGCAGTGAATACGGGGTGCAGATATTTCTTCTGACGAGCTGCTAAGTTTTAAGGTGCTTTGTCACACAGGAACAGATAACTCACCCAGCTGCTTCCTCTTCCACTGCGGCAGTTAGCCTCTTTTACTCTGCCGCCGGTCTTCCCACCTCTGTCCCCTCCACCATCCCTGTGGCATCGCCTGTGCCTTCACATGGATCCTCATCCCCAGCCCTCCTGAGGCTGAACTCAGAAGTCATCAAACCTGCTAGACCACTCATAGTACCAACTGGAGGAGACTGTGGACTAAATTTGGAATTTGAGGAAACTTTAATAAAGGGTCAACTTGCAAAAATGTGAGTAGGGTAAGGAATACTGTAATGCTGTGTGCTTAGTTTCTCTGTCATGTCTGACTCTGAGATACCAGGGACTACCACCTGCTAGGCTCCTCTGTCCATGGGATTCTCCAGCCAGGAATACTAGAGTGGGTAGCCATTCCCTTCTCCAGGGGATCTTCCTAACCCAGGAACCAGGGTCTTCCACACTGCCGGTAGGTTCTTTACCAGCTGAGCTGCTAGAGTGCAGTAGTACTGCAGGACTAGTAGAGGTAGACTGCTGCTTATGGCCTGAGGGCTGATGGGATATGGGGAGGGAGCATTTGCTGGGACCGGGAGACAGAACTGTGTGAAGAAGGCCCTTGACAGGACTTGGACCTATGGGTCCAGGCACTGACATCCTAGCTAGGAGGGGAGAATGCAAAACACCTCAGTTCCTGATGGTGTTTCTCTCTTAGCTAAACCCAGCAGGAAGCCAGACATCAAGGAAACCTAGGTTGGTTTGGTTTCCCTTAGAAGAAGGGTTTAAGTAAATCATTCATCTGAGAGGTTCAGGGTAAACTAGTAGAGGAGTGAGGAAGTGACACAGGAAAGACATGGTAGCCAATAAGGCCGTTATAAACCGGCTGTCAGAGTGGGTGACTGGAACTGAGTCCCATGGAGAAATTCAGGGAAACGATGTAAACACATACCTCACAATGATCTCATCATTTTTGCTGTTAAAAAATTCCATCAAAGGTGAAGGAGTTGGGACGTTTATACCTCTAACAACTTTGGCTGAGAGCTCCTCCTGGGGATGAGTGTACATTCCTGGGTACCTATGGAATGCCAGGCTGGCAGACTGGCCTTGTGTGGTTCTGAGAAGAGCCCTCAGACACAAAGATGCAAGTATAGTAGCAGCTGGAAGTTTGTGGAGACCGGAAGTGGGTGAGGTCCAAAGGATCTGGGCAGGACCTTGGCAGGGTCTGCCCGGGGCCCAGTGATGTGGGCTAGATGTGTACAGACGCACCTCCCATGTGCAGCACAGAGCGGAGGAGTGTGTGGAGGGTGAATCTGGAGGGACAAATAAAACTTACATGTGTCTCCAAAGTAACTAGGTAATATTTACGAATACTCTTAGACTTTGTAGCACTGTTTGGGTTTCAAAACTATTTTTCCTTTGGATTATCATGATTACTGTCCTCCAGCCTCTTTCACCATCATGCATCTAATGGTCTGATTGCACATTAACCATGGCAGGAACTACTCCAGTTTATGGAGCAGAAAACAGATACAGAGAGAGGGTTTAATTCAGTAAGAGTCAGCTACGCGCAGGGCATTTAGAATCAGTTCTGCCACTTAATGGCTGGGTTATATTAGATAAGTGAGTTTATCCTCTTTGGGAGGTTAAGTTAATAACACTGAGGGTAATGACATTTTCACCATAGAATTGTTGCAAGGAATAAGCGATATGATGCATGTAAAATCCTAGTTACACAGTACTTGCTCTTAAATAAATGCTTTTAAGCAAGTAATCTATCTTTAAAGGAAAAGCTTTTATTACATATATTTTTCTTGACCTCTCAGTTTACTTCAAAAATTAGTCCAGCTGGACTGAGATATCTTCCAGTAACAGGCATTCTCTTCTCTCTCAGCTACATGACTGTGTGATAATTGGACTTTCCAGAATTAAGGCATGAGAACTGATTCAAATAATAATAACCACATTAATGAAACCATGTGACCATCTCTCCACTTGAAAGCTATAAAAGAGAATTTTTCATTTCCTTTTCTTTCTTTTTGTACACTCAGAAACATGTTTGATCTCAAATTTATGTATTTGGAGAGAGTTCCGTCATTTTACCTTCTCGCCTAATCATTAGTTCAATGAGTTCTTTCAGTTACAGTTTAAAAAGTTGTCAACTAAAAATCCCTGCATCTAGTTTTCAGTCTAAAAGCATATTTCTTTTCAGAGGTAGCAAGCAAGTGGGACTTCCCCAAAGAGTAAGAAGGCATTTTGCCTGAGGATCTGGAGAGCAAAAAGACCTTGAGAATTTTTCCAGGGAGAAGCCAAGCGGAGGGAGCCCAGTGATGTGGGCTAGATGTGTACAGACGCACCTCCCATGTGCAGCACAGAGCGGAGGAGTGTGTGGAGGGTGAATCTGGAGGGACAAATAAAACTTACATGTGTCTCCAAAGTAACTAGGTAATATTTACGAATACTCTTAGACTTTGTAGCACTGTTTGGGTTTCAAAACTATTTTTCCTTTGGATTATCATGATTACTGTCCTCCAGCCTCTTTCACCATCATGCATCTAATGGTCTGATTGCACATTAACCATGGCAGGAACTACTCCAGTTTATGGAGCAGAAAACAGATACAGAGAGAGGGTTTAATTCAGTAAGAGTCAGCTACGCGCAGGGCATTTAGAATCAGTTCTGCCACTTAATGGCTGGGTTATATTAGATAAGTGAGTTTATCCTCTTTGGGAGGTTAAGTTAATAACACTGAGGGTAATGACATTTTCACCATAGAATTGTTGCAAGGAATAAGCGATATGATGCATGTAAAATCCTAGTTACACAGTACTTGCTCTTAAATAAATGCTTTTAAGCAAGTAATCTATCTTTAAAGGAAAAGCTTTTATTACATATATTTTTCTTGACCTCTCAGTTTACTTCAAAAATTAGTCCAGCTGGACTGAGATATCTTCCAGTAACAGGCATTCTCTTCTCTCTCAGCTACATGACTGTGTGATAATTGGACTTTCCAGAATTAAGGCATGAGAACTGATTCAAATAATAATAACCACATTAATGAAACCATGTGACCATCTCTCCACTTGAAAGCTATAAAAGAGAATTTTTCATTTCCTTTTCTTTCTTTTTGTACACTCAGAAACATGTTTGATCTCAAATTTATGTATTTGGAGAGAGTTCCGTCATTTTTACCTTCTCGCCTAATCATTAGTTCAATGAGTTCTTTCAGTTACAGTTTAAAAAAAAGTTGTCAACTAAAAAATCCCTGCATCTAGTTTTCAGTCTAAAAGCATATTTCTTTTCAGAGGTAGCAAGCAAGTGGGACTTCCCCAAAGAGTAAGAAGGCATTTTGCCTGAGGATCTGGAGAGCAAAAAGACCTTGAGAATTTTTCCAGGGGAGAAGCCAAGCGGAGGGAGCACAGTTATCTCAGGAATCCTGGGACCCAGTGCCTGACTTCCAGGAAAGACCTGAGCTGATCAGGGGCCTGTGAAGAGGGGGCTTATGTCTGAGCCAGGCCACAGTGACACATGGAAGGAGACGGATCACTCCACATGCATAAGCTCTTAACGCAAAACTGTGGTCACCTTATGATCTGTGAGTCTTAGATTTAAAGGGATTTGGAAGTGTAAGTGACTTAAAAGAATACCTAATTTAACTCCTCCCTTTTCTTTTAACTTTTGCGGTCAAAAGATCTGGAGAGGAGTAGGGACTTATTGAAGATCACTTAGCAAACTACTGTAGAGTCAGCAGAAGAAGCAGAATATAGTACGATTCAGTACCAGTTTTGTGCCATTACATGGTGCACTCACCTCCCTCTGTCACCCTACCCTGCACCACTCCAATGGAATCCTCTGCAGTGCAGGGGGCTCATGACACTCCAGGAAAGCTCACTCTTTTAGAGCTGTCTGAAAATATATTGAAAATATATCTCATCGGGTTTTTAAAAATTTTTTTCTGATTTTTATTTTACTTTTTACTTTTACAGAGTTTTGTTATTGACAGTCATGTATAATCCCAGATTAGTCATATGTATATCCCTGATATCTCATCTTCCCCTAGCCCTCTAGCCTGCTAGTCTACCCTACAGATTTTGAAGTTGCTTTTCTCAGCTACATGACTGTGTGATAATTGGACTTTCCAGAATTAAGGCATGAGAACTGATTCAAATAATAATAACCACATTAATGAAACCATGTGACCATCTCTCCACTTGAAAGCTATAAAGAGAATTTTCATTTCCTTTTCTTTCTTTTTGTACACTCAGAAACATGTTTGATCTCAAATTTATGTATTTGGAGAGAGTTCCGTCATTTTTACCTTCTCGCCTAATCATTAGTTCAATGAGTTCTTTCAGTTACAGTTTAAAAAAGTTGTCAACTAAAAATCCCTGCATCTAGTTTTCAGTCTAAAAGCATATTTCTTTTCAGAGGTAGCAAGCAAGTGGGACTTCCCCAAAGAGTAAGAAGGCATTTTGCCTGAGGATCTGGAGAGCAAAAAGACCTTGAGAATTTTTCCAGGGGAGAAGCCAAGCGGAGGGAGCACAGTTATCTCAGGAATCCTGGGACCCAGTGCCTGACTTCCAGGAAAGACCTGAGCTGATCAGGGGCCTGTGAAGAGGGGGCTTATGTCTGAGCCAGGCCACAGTGACACATGGAAGGAGACGGATCACTCCACATGCATAAGCTCTTAACGCAAAACTGTGGTCACCTTATGATCTGTGAGTCTTAGATTTAAAGGGATTTGGAAGTGTAAGTGACTTAAAAGAATACCTAATTTAACTCCTCCCTTTTCTTTTAACTTTTGCGGTCAAAAGATCTGGAGAGGAGTAGGGACTTATTGAAGATCACTTAGCAAACTACTGTAGAGTCAGCAGAAGAAGCAGAATATAGTACGATTCAGTACCAGTTTTGTGCCATTACATGGTGCACTCACCTCCCTCTGTCACCCTACCCTGCACCACTCCAATGGAATCCTCTGCAGTGCAGGGGGCTCATGACACTCCAGGAAAGCTCACTCTTTTAGAGCTGTCTGAAAATATATTGAAAATATATCTCATCGGGTTTTTAAAAATTTTTTTCTGATTTTTATTTTACTTTTTACTTTTACAGAGTTTTGTTATTGACAGTCATGTATAATCCCAGATTAGTCATATGTATATCCCTGATATCTCATCTTCCCCTAGCCCTCTAGCCTGCTAGTCTACCCTACAGATTTTGAAGTTGTCAGACTCCACAATCATGTGAGGCAATTCCTTAAATCAGTCTCTTTCCCCCATCTCTCTTTATAACACACACACACACACACACACACACAATAGGTTCTGTCTCTTTGGAGAACCCTGACTAATACCATGTTTTCAAGCACAGAACTTTGTCTTTGGGCAGAACTTCAAAACTGATGACAGAAGTACTGGTTGACCTCTCAGAACCCCTCATCCATTCATTCAACAGAGGGAACATTGTTCTCAACCAAGTACTGGTGATGGAAAGGAAAATACTGCAATGAGAGTTCTGAATTAAGGACCTTGATTAAATCAGACCCTGGCCAAAAATCACAGGGCAGAGTGACAGAGAACTTAGGTTCTGTAGACAGGACAGTCCTGTTGATATCTGGCTTTCACAATTGCCAGCTGGTGACTTGGGGAAGTCACTCAGCCTCCCTGACCTCAGCTTAATTTCCCCATCTGTAAGAGGAGGGGATTAGATTATTTTAATTTTATATATGCAGTTTCCTAATTTATAGAAAATTCAGGAAGGGGAGAACTGTAAATAGTATCAGTCAACAGGATGACAGAGAATTCAGAAATATGACTGATGAATTAGATGTAAAATGGGTTAATGTTCTAGAGGGTAAAATAAAAAGAAAAAAAAACCCAACGACATCTATTTTAAGGGCCCAGGAAAAAGCCTATCGATGAATATGTACATATATTTACTATCCGTACAAATAAGCGTAAGCTCTTTGACATTCTTGAGTTGATCCTATTTCATCCTCACTAAAAGTCCTAGAGGTTTTTAGTGAGGCATTCACAGTTAGTAGAAAAAAAATTGAGACTCATAGACATTAAATTCTTTGTCAAATCCACACAGTTCCTAAGTGCCAGAACTGGGATCTATTTCCAATGTTGTGTTCTTTCCAAACAGTTTGTCCAAACATAATTTTGAGGAAAGCTCACTTTTTAGAGCTGTCTGAAAATATATTGAAAATATATCTCATCGGGTTTTTAAAAATTTTTTTCTGATTTTTATTTTACTTTTTACTTTTACAGAGTTTTGTTATTGACAGTCATGTATAATCCCAGATTAGTCATATGTATATCCCTGATATCTCATCTTCCCCTAGCCCTCTAGCCTGCTAGTCTACCCTACAGATTTTGAAGTTGTCAGACTCCACAATCATGTGAGGCAATTCCTTAAATCAGTCTCTTTCCCCCATCTCTCTTTATAACACACACACACACACACACACACAATAGGTTCTGTCTCTTTGGAGAACCCTGACTAATACCATGTTTTCAAGCACAGAACTTTGTCTTTGGGCAGAACTTCAAAACTGATGACAGAAGTACTGGTTGACCTCTCAGAACCCCTCATCCATTCATTCAACAGAGGGAACATTGTTCTCAACCAAGTACTGGTGATGGAAAGGAAAATACTGCAATGAGAGTTCTGAATTAAGGACCTTGATTAAATCAGACCCTGGCCAAAAATCACAGGGCAGAGTGACAGAGAACTTAGGTTCTGTAGACAGGACAGTCCTGTTGATATCTGGCTTTCACAATTGCCAGCTGGTGACTTGGGGAAGTCACTCAGCCTCCCTGACCTCAGCTTAATTTCCCCATCTGTAAGAGGAGGGGATTAGATTATTTTAATTTTATATATGCAGTTTCCTAATTTATAGAAAATTCAGGAAGGGGAGAACTGTAAATAGTATCAGTCAACAGGATGACAGAGAATTCAGAAATATGACTGATGAATTAGATGTAAAATGGGTTAATGTTCTAGAGGGTAAAATAAAAAGAAAAAAAAACCCAACGACATCTATTTTAAGGGCCCAGGAAAAAGCCTATCGATGAATATGTACATATATTTACTATCCGTACAAATAAGCGTAAGCTCTTTGACATTCTTGAGTTGATCCTATTTCATCCTCACTAAAAGTCCTAGAGGTTTTTAGTGAGGCATTCACAGTTAGTAGAAAAAAAATTGAGACTCATAGACATTAAATTCTTTGTCAAATCCACACAGTTCCTAAGTGCCAGAACTGGGATCTATTTCCAATGTTGTGTTCTTTCCAAACAGTTTGTCCAAACATAATTTTGAAAATGTGAAATATATTCATACATACAGTGAGCATTTCAAAGTTTTATTTAGATATTTAAAGTTTCAGATGCTCAAAGTTTTATTTAGATGTTTAACAAAGGAGACATAGGATGAAAAAGAATGCTGACAAACTTGACATAAAATGCAAAATTGGTTAATGCAATAGCCAATTGCAAAAAAATAGGGTACCCATTTCAGACCTAATGACACACATAGACTGAAAGTGACAGGATGGAAAAAGATATTCCATGCAAATGGAAATCAAAAGAAAGCTGGAGTAGCAATCCTCATATCAGACAATATAGACTTTAAAACAAAGACTGTAAGAGACAAGGCAGGTCACTACATAATGATCAGGGATCTATCCAAGAGACAAGACATAGCAATCATAAATATCTATGCACCCAACACAGGAGCACCCCAATACATAAGACAAACACTTTCAGACATAAAAGAAGAAATCAACAATAACACAATAATAGTAGGAGACTTTAACACTCCTCTCACACCAATGGACAGATCATCCAAACAGAAAATTAATAAAGAAATACAAACCTTAAATGACACACTAGAAGAGATGAACTTCATGGATATCTGTAGGACCTTCCATCCTAAAGCAGAAGAATACTTTCTTCTCAAGCGCTCATGGAACATTCTCCAGGATAGACCACATCTTGGGCCACAAATCACACCTCAGTCAATTCAAGAAAATTGAAATTATATCAATCATCTTCTCTGACCACAATGCAATGAGACCAGAGATCAACTACAGGAAAAAATGCTAAAACACAAACACATGGAGATTAAACAACATCTAAAACTGACCAAGCAAATCAAAGGAGAAATAAAAAATTTTGAAGAAAAGCCTATCGATGAATATGTACATATATTTACTATCCTACAAATAAGCGTAAGCTCTTTGACATTCTTGAGTTGATCCTATTTCATCCTCACTAAAAGTCCTAGAGGTTTTTAGTGAGGCATTCACAGTTAGTAGAAAAAAAATTGAGACTCATAGACATTAAATTCTTTGTCAAATCCACACAGTTCCTAAGTGCCAGAACTGGGATCTATTTCCAATGTTGTGTTCTTTCCAAACAGTTTGTCCAAACATAATTTTGAAAATGTGAAATATATTCATACATACAGTGAGCATTTCAAAGTTTTATTTAGATATTTAAAGTTTCAGATGCTCAAAGTTTTATTTAGATGTTTAACAAAGGAGACATAGGATGAAAAAGAATGCTGACAAACTTGACATAAAATGCAAAATTGGTTAATGCAATAGCCAATTGCAAAAAAATAGGGTACCCATTTCAGACCTAATGACACACATAGACTGAAAGTGACAGGATGGAAAAAGATATTCCATGCAAATGGAAATCAAAAGAAAGCTGGAGTAGCAATCCTCATATCAGACAATATAGACTTTAAAACAAAGACTGTAAGAGACAAGGCAGGTCACTACATAATGATCAGGGATCTATCCAAGAGACAAGACATAGCAATCATAAATATCTATGCACCCAACACAGGAGCACCCCAATACATAAGACAAACACTTTCAGACATAAAAGAAGAAATCAACAATAACACAATAATAGTAGGAGACTTTAACACTCCTCTCACACCAATGGACAGATCATCCAAACAGAAAATTAATAAAGAAATACAAACCTTAAATGACACACTAGAAGAGATGAACTTCATGGATATCTGTAGGACCTTCCATCCTAAAGCAGAAGAATACTTTCTTCTCAAGCGCTCATGGAACATTCTCCAGGATAGACCACATCTTGGGCCACAAATCACACCTCAGTCAATTCAAGAAAATTGAAATTATATCAATCATCTTCTCTGACCACAATGCAATGAGACCAGAGATCAACTACAGGAAAAAAAAATGCTAAAAACACAAACACATGGAGATTAAACAACACATACCTAAAAAACAAACTGATTACCAAGCAAATCAAAGGAGAAATAAAAAAATTCCTAGAAGAAAACGACAATGAACACACGACAGTGCAAAACCTATCGGACACCACAAAAGCAGTTCTAAGAGGGAAGTTTATAGCAATAAAATCCTACCTCAAGCAAAAAGAAAATCTCAAACAGACAACCTAACCCAACGCTTAAAACAACTGGGGAAAGAAGAACAAAAACACCCCAAAGTTAGCAGAAGAAGAGAAATCATAAAAATCAGACCAGAAATAAATGAAAAAGAAACAAAAGAAACAATAGTAAAGATAAGTAAAACAAAAAGCTGATTGGTTCTTCAGAAAGGTAAACAAAATCGACAAAATGCTGGCCAGACTCATCAAGAAGAAAAGAAAGAAGAACCAGATCAACAAAATCAAAAACGAAAAAGGAGAGATTACAACAGATAATGCAGAAATCCAAAGGATTCTAAGAGACTATTATGAACAAATCTATGGCAACAAACTGGACAACCTGGAGAAAATGGACAGTTTCTTAGAAAAGATTAATCTTCCAAGACTGAACCAGGAAGAAATAGAAACTATGAACAACCCAATCACAAGCTCAGAAACTGAATTTGTGATAAAAAATCTACCCAAAAATATAAGCCCAGGGCCAGATGGCTTCACAGGTGAATTCTACCAAGCATTTAAAGAAGAGCTAAGGCTTGTCTTTCTAAAACTCTTCCAAAAAACTGCACAGGAAGGAACACTTCCAAACATATTCTACAAGGCCACCATCACCCTGATACCTAAGCCAAGCAAAGACAACACAAAAAAAGAAAATTATAGACCAATTTCTCTGATGAACTTAGATGCCAAGATCCTCAACAAAATCCTAGCAAACAGGCTACTGGATTTGCTCTGCCATGGCCCAGACTCTGTCTGTGGAGTGTGCTTTCTCTGAATCTGAATAAATCCATTTCTTACCTATCAAAAAAAAAAAAAAATCCTAGCAAACAGAATTCAACAACACATCAAAAAACTCATACATCACGACCAAGTCGGGTTTATCCCAGGCATGCAAGGATTCTTCAGTATCCACAAATCAATCAATGTGATACACTATATCAACAAATTGAAAGACAAAAATCACATGATAATCTCAATAGATGCAGAAAAAGCCTTCGACAAAATCCAACACCCATTTATGATAAAAACTCTTCAGAAAATGGGCATAGAAGGAACCTACCTCAACATAGTGAAAGCCATAGATGAGAAGCCCACAGCAAACATTATCCTCAATGGTGAAAAACTGAAAGCATTCCCTCTAAGATCAGGAACAAGACAAGGGTGTCCACTTTCACCACAACTATTCAACATAGTCCTGGAAGTTCTAGCAACAACAATAAGAGAAGAGAAAGAAATAAAAGGAATCCAGATCAGAAAGGAAGAAGTAAAACTCTCTCTATTTGCAGATGACATGATATTAGAAAATCCCAAAGACACTATTACAAAACTACTAGAGCCAATCAACGAATTCAGCGAAGTCGCAGGATACAAAATCAATACACAGAAATCACTGGCATTCCTATACACAAACAATGAATAATCAGAAAATGAAATCAAGAGGCAATCCCCTTCACCATCGCAACCAGAAGAATCAAATATCTAGGAATAAACCTACCCAAAGAAACAAAAGAACTGTACACAGAAAATTACAAGACACTCATGAGAGACATTAAAGAAGAGTTAAACAGATGGAGAAATATTCCATGTTCCTGGGTCGGAAGAATCAATATTGTGAAAATGACCATACTACCAAATGTCATCTATGGATTCAATGCGATTCCTATCAAACTTCCAATAACATTCTTCACAGAACTAGACCAACGAATAACACAGTTCATATGGAAACACGAAAGACCTCAAATAGCCAAAGCAATCCTCAGGAAGAAGAATGGAGCTGGGGGGATCAGCCTCCCCAACTTCAGACTCTACTACAAAGCAACAGGCATCAAGACAGTATGGTACTGGCACAAAGACAGAAATATCGACCAATGGAACAAGATCGAGAACCCAGAGATAAACCCATGCACATATGGGTACCTTATTTTTGACAAAGGAGGCGAACATATAAAATGGGACAAAGACAACCTCTTCAACAAATGGTGCTGGGAAAATTGGACAGCTCCATGCAAGAAAATGAAGTTGGAACATACCCTGACACCATACACAAAGATCAACTCAAAATGGATTAAAGACTTAAATATAAGGCCAGAAACCATCCAACTCTTAGAGGAGAATATAGGCAAAACGCTCAAGGACATAAATCAAAGCAAGATCTTCTCTGACCCACCTACTAGAATAGTGGAACTAAAAAGACAAATGAACATGTGGGACCTAATGAAACTTAAAAGCTTTTGTACAGCTAAAGAAATTACAAAAAAGCTGAACAGACAGCCCACAGAGTGGGAGAAAATCATAGCAAATGAAACAACAGACAAAGAATTAATCTCCAAAATCTACAAGCAACTCAGACAACTCAGCACTGGAAAAACGAATAACCCAATCAAAAAATGGGAAAAGGACCTAAACAGACACCTCTCCAACGATGACATACAGATGGCCCAAAAACACATGAAACGATGCTCAACTTCACTAATAATTAGAGAAATGCAAATCAAAACTACAATGAGATATCACCTCACACCCGTCAGAATGGTCATCATCCACAAATCGACAGACAATAAATGCTGGAGAGGCTGTGGAGAAAAGGGAACACTCCTGCATTGCTGGTGGGAGTGTAAATTGATACAGCCTCTATGGAAAACAGTCTGGAGATTTCTTAAAAAACTAAAAATAGAAGCACCATATGACCCAGCAATCCCACTCTTAGGCTTATACCCTGATGAAATCAAAACTGAAAGAAGCACCTGTACCCCAATGTTCATTGCAGCTCTCTATACAATAGCCAGAACATGGAAGGAACCTAGATGCCCATCGATGAACGAATGGATCCAAAAGCTCTGGTACATATATACAATGGAATACTACACAGCTGTAAAGAGAAATGCAGAAGAATCAACCCTAATGAGGTGGAACTCTAGCCAGCAAAGCTGGTGGGATCAGCCTCCCCAACTTCAGACTCTACTACAAAGCAACAGGCATCAAGACAGTATGGTACTGGCACAAAGACAGAAATATCGACCAATGGAACAAGATCGAGAACCCAGAGATAAACCCATGCACATATGGGTACCTTATTTTTGACAAAGGAGGCGAACATATAAAATGGGACAAAGACAACCTCTTCAACAAATGGTGCTGGGAAAATTGGACAGCTCCATGCAAGAAAATGAAGTTGGAACATACCCTGACACCATACACAAAGATCAACTCAAAATGGATTAAAGACTTAAATATAAGGCCAGAAACCATCCAACTCTTAGAGGAGAATATAGGCAAAACGCTCAAGGACATAAATCAAAGCAAGATCTTCTCTGACCCACCTACTAGAATAGTGGAACTAAAAAGACAAATGAACATGTGGGACCTAATGAAACTTAAAAGCTTTTGTACAGCTAAAGAAATTACAAAAAAGCTGAACAGACAGCCCACAGAGTGGGAGAAAATCATAGCAAATGAAACAACAGACAAAGAATTAATCTCCAAAATCTACAAGCAACTCAGACAACTCAGCACTGGAAAAACGAATAACCCAATCAAAAAATGGGAAAAGGACCTAAACAGACACCTCTCCAACGATGACATACAGATGGCCCAAAAACACATGAAACGATGCTCAACTTCACTAATAATTAGAGAAATGCAAATCAAAACTACAATGAGATATCACCTCACACCCGTCAGAATGGTCATCATCCACAAATCGACAGACAATAAATGCTGGAGAGGCTGTGGAGAAAAGGGAACACTCCTGCATTGCTGGTGGGAGTGTAAATTGATACAGCCTCTATGGAAAACAGTCTGGAGATTTCTTAAAAAACTAAAAATAGAAGCACCATATGACCCAGCAATCCCACTCTTAGGCTTATACCCTGATGAAATCAAAACTGAAAGAAGCACCTGTACCCCAATGTTCATTGCAGCTCTCTATACAATAGCCAGAACATGGAAGGAACCTAGATGCCCATCGATGAACGAATGGATCCAAAAGCTCTGGTACATATATACAATGGAATACTACACAGCTGTAAAGAGAAATGCAGAAGAATCAACCCTAATGAGGTGGCTGGATCTAGAACATATCATCAAAAGTGAAGTCAGTCAGAAAGAGAAGGACAAATACAGTATATTAACACATATATATGGAATCTAGTAGGATGGTGATGATGGTACACGCAGTGAAGCGACAGAAAGACAGACATGGACAGTGGACATAGGGACATTGTGGGGAAGGAACAGTGGGTGAGAGGCATAAAGGAAGTAGCATGAAGGCCTGTACTATCATAAGTGAAGAAAATAGCTATAGTCATTGCTCTGTGAGAAAAGGGGATCCTTCAGGGGTGCTGTGTGATGGTCGGGAGGGGAGGGAAGGGGGGGATATACATATGACTAATCTGAGAACATACATATCTGTAAACAACAAAACTCTGTAAAAGTTAAAAGTAAAATAAAGGTTTAAAAAAAAAATTTAAAAAAAATCAACCTGTGGAACCTAATGAAACTTAAAAGCTTTTGTACAGCAAAAGAAATTACAAAAAAGGTGAACAGACATCCCACAGAATGGGGGAAAATCATAGCAAATGAAACAACAGACAAAGAATTAATCTCCAAAAAATGAGGCAGAAAAAACACAACTTTGGGGATTATCTTTTCTATCAGATGGGCTTCCCTGGTAGCTCGGATGGTAAAGAATCTGCCTGTAATGTGGGAGACCTGGGTTCAATCCCTGGGTTGGGACGATTCCCTGGAGGAGAGCATGAAAACCCATATTTATATTTATCCTCCCTACACATAATCAGGAAAGGGGAAGCTGACCAACCCTCCCTCCCCAACATCTGCAGAGGTCAGTGTTTTTCTGTGTGCTTAGTTGCTCAGTCCATTTTTTTATAAATTCCTGATCCAAAAGACTAAATTTTTAAAAAAAAACCTCATACCAGTCAGAATGGCCATCATCCACAAATCGACAGACAATAAATGCTGGAGAGGCTGTGGAGAAAAGGGAACACTCCTGCATTGCTGGTGGGAGTGTAAATTGATACAGCCTCTATGGAAAACAGTCTGGAGATTTCTTAAAAAACTAAAAATAGAAGCACCATATGACCCAGCAATCCCACTCTTAGGCTTATACCCTGATGAAATCAAAACTGAAAGAAGCACCTGTACCCCAATGTTCATTGCAGCTCTCTATACAATAGCCAGAACATGGAAGGAACCTAGATGCCCATCGATGAACGAATGGATCCAAAAGCTCTGGTACATATATACAATGGAATACTACACAGCTGTAAAGAGAAATGCAGAAGAATCAACCCTAATGAGGTGGCTGGATCTAGAACATATCATCAAAAGTGAAGTCAGTCAGAAAGAGAAGGACAAATACAGTATATTAACACATATATATGGAATCTAGTAGGATGGTGATGATGGTACACGCAGTGAAGCGACAGAAAGACAGACATGGACAGTGGACATAGGGACATTGTGGGGAAGGAACAGTGGGTGAGAGGCATAAAGGAAGTAGCATGAAGGCCTGTACTATCATAAGTGAAGAAAATAGCTATAGTCATTGCTCTGTGAGAAAAGGGGATCCTTCGGGGGTGCTGTGTGATGGTCGGGAGGGGAGGGAAGGGGGGGATATACATATGACTAATCTGAGAACATACATATCTGTAAACAACAAAACTCTGTAAAAGTTAAAAGTAAAATAAAGGTTTAAAAAAAAAATTTAAAAAAAATCAACCTGTGGAACCTAATGAAACTTAAAAGCTTTTGTACAGCAAAAGAAATTACAAAAAAGGTGAACAGACATCCCACAGAATGGGGGAAAATCATAGCAAATGAAACAACAGACAAAGAATTAATCTCCAAAAAATGAGGCAGAAAAAACACAACTTTGGGGATTATCTTTTCTATCAGATGGGCTTCCCTGGTAGCTCGGATGGTAAAGAATCTGCCTGTAATGTGGGAGACCTGGGTTCAATCCCTGGGTTGGGACGATTCCCTGGAGGAGAGCATGAAAACCCATATTTATATTTATCCTCCCTACACATAATCAGGAAAGGGGAAGCTGACCAACCCTCCCTCCCCAACATCTGCAGAGGTCAGTGCTCTTTTTCTGTGTGCTTAGTTGCTCAGTCGTGTCTGTTACTTTGTGACCCCTTGGACTATAGCCTACCAGACTTCTCTGTCCATAGGATTCTCCAGGCAAGAAGAATGGAGTGGGTAGCCATTCCCTTCTCCAGGGGATCTTCCCAACCCAGGGATCAACTAAGTCACTCCTAAACAAAGCCAATCTCTGGGTCGGGATGGTCTTCTGGAGGAAGAAGTGGCAACATGTTCTAGTATTCTTGCCTGGAGAATTCCATGGACAGAGGAGCCTGGCAGGCTGCAGTCCATGGGGTTGCACAGAGTCAGACACAACTGAGAAACTAAGCACAACACAGCACAGGTCAGTAAAAACACAACTTTGAGGAATTTTTTTTTTCTATCAGACAGGAATAATTTGCATCTCTACTGGACAAACCAATCAACCAAGCAGCCAACTAACCAACCAGACAAACTGGACCTTATCAAACTTGCTACAAGTTAGCATCTACCTTTACAGAGCTGTAAAATCTTTGGACCCTAATTAACAGTAAAGAGTAAATCAAACAAATGTACATATTCTAGTCAGATGATCTTTAGGCAACTTATTAGGCCATGCTCTTATTTGATGTTGACAAGACATCTGGTCATCCTTTTGATTTATTCCTGAGTTCTGGGTTGTTTTTTTTTTTATCAGTCCACCTCTGTGACTGCTAACTGCATTTATTATCACAAAAATGGATGATTTCATTAGATGTTGGGGATATTTGACCTGACTCATTTGAAACCTCATTGTATGGCAGTCAGTAAATCTAGAGTGCATGGTACTGAATGCCTACTATAGTCAGAGGACTGACTTCTGTTTGACATTTCACAAGGAATAGGACTGAATGATCATTACCCATTATCATTCCAAACATATATTTTTTAAAATTTTATTTATTTATCTTTTGGGGGGTGGGGTGGGGAGGGAGGGGGATGGGCGGGCCACTTCTATTGGTCTTTCATTTCTCTATTTTCATCCGTCTTTGTTCTTTGGCTCCTGTGGGCCTCCCATTGCTGTGGCCTCTGTTATTGCAGAGCGCCGGCTCTGGGCGCATGCGCTCCAGAGCTCCGGTTTGGTGATTGGACACATCGGTCCAGCTGCTCCGCGGCACGTGGGCTCTTCCCAGGCCAGGGATCGAACCGGCACTCCTTGCACTGCAAGGGTGTCCTTACCCACTGGACCACCAGGGGAAGCCCCCCAAACATATTTTTAACTTAACTGAGATATAATTCAGATATCACACACATCATTCATTTAAAGCATGCAGTTCGTTGGTGTTTAGTATGTTCACAGAGTTGTGTAACTATCATAACAATCAGTTTTAGAAGATTTTCATTATCCCAGAAAGAAAGCTCACCATTTTTTGACGTTGCTCCCCAATCCCTTCACTACCCTCAGGCCTAGGAAACCATTAATCTTTCCACCTCTATTGATTTACTTGTTTTTGATGTTTTATGTAAATGAAATCATATAATATGTGGTCCTTTGTAACTGGCATCTTCCATTTAGCATATTTTCAAGGTTCATCTTGAAGTCTGCATCAGTACTTCATTTCTTATTGCTGAATAATATTCCATCATGACCATGAAGACTTACTCCATGTTTTCTTCTTAGAGTTTCACAGTTTTAACTCTTTCATTTGTGCCTCTTTTGAGGTCATTTTTGTATGTGGGGTGAAGTAGGAATCTGGTTTTATTCTCTGGCATTTGGATATCCTGTTGTTTCAGCACTTTTGGTGAAGAGTCTGTTCTTTCCCCACTTAACTGTTTTGGCACCCTTGTAATCAGTTGACTCTAAATGTGAGTGTTTATTTCTGGACTCTCCACTTTTATTCCATTGATCTATATACCTATCATTATTCTAGTACTGCACTACTTTGATTACTATAGCCTTGAAGTTTTGAAGTGGAAAAGTGGGAATACTCTTGTTTTGTTTTTTTTTTTTAAGATTATTTTGGCTACTTAAGATCCCTTGCAATTTCATAGAAATTTAATTTATAAGCTAGTCCATTTCTGTGAAAAATACACTTGGGGTTTTGATAGAAATTGTACCAGATTTGTGTCTGTTGAGATGATTATGTTGTTTTTGCCCTTTACTCTCTTGATGTGGCATATTACATTGATTTTTGGATGTTAAACAGCCTTGTATTTCTGGGATAAGTCCCACTTGGTCATGCTTTTTGTGTGTCTGTGGTCTTATTGCTAGGTGTGTATATGTTTGTAATTTCCTGATGGATTGACCCATCATAAAACATTTAATATAGTTGGATTTACATCTACCATTTCATTTTTTAAATATCTCATATATTTTTTCTTTTATTCTTCCTTTACTTTTTTTTTGTATCAAGTAATATTTTCTATAATTTAATGATATTTTAAAATTGCTCCTTTTTTCTCATCTATCGCAGTACAAGAAATGCAAAGCTAAGAAATTAACCTCTGTCAGACTTTACTTGCAGTCCCTAAAATTAAGTGACTTCATCTTTTCTCAAGGTCCCCTGGCCTGCTAAGTTTCCTGACCTGACAACAAGTGAACTTTTTACTATCTTACTAGCATAATGTTGGCCTCTATGGTTTATCAGCACCATCTCCTTGGAGGATTCATAACCTTGTGGAAGCACAACTCCTGTTCCTTAATGTACAGGCTCATATTTTCTCAAAAGTAAAACTTTTTGGATGGCTTTGTTTGTGTCATAGATTTGTCCAGTTTCATCCTGATAGAGATTAAAGGCAGATAAGCCAGATTCTTTGAATCTTGCCAATTATTCTTTGCAAATAATTGCTAGAGGCTCAGTAAAAGCATTCACTTTTGAATTCTAAGAAGTCAGGGATAACAAAGTATCATTTAAAAATATTTCCTTTTAGTTTGTAAGCAAGCATAGCTTGCTTACCTCTCTAACCTTATTTTGAAGGTTAGAGAGATCAGAAGTAAGCAAAAAAGGAAAAGAGAAAAAAAGATCATTCTCACAGGCACATCAAATATAAGACATTAAAAATAATCCAACAGCAATATTCTACAACAAATTATCACAATCCACAATTATGTATCCCTTTCCCCTTATCAACTTATTAGGCTTATGTGATTTATTCTAGACTCACAAACCTTGGACCACAAGTGTACTTCCATGAAGCTTTCACTTTTGGACTACGAAAAGTCCTAGCAATCCTGCCTCAGCCCTGCAGTTCAGCCGATACTTATCTACTTACGGGTGCAATGTCTGCTAGTGTGGAGAAGCCTAGCCTTGTAAGTCCATTCCAGTTAAGAGTACCTGGTGCAGTCTTTCCCACCAGGTCACTGAAGACTTAAACATGCAGCAGAGGATTGGAGGGAAGCACGCAAGGAAAGCAAAAACCACATGATCTTGATCAGACTGACGGCTCTGTTAATTTAATGAGAAAACAACTAATACCGATTTTATCCTAAATTCTATTGGGCTGTGTACTTTGTCAGTGTTTCCTCAAAGGTAAGACTATATTGTGGACATGGAGATACTGATAAATCTACTTCAAAAAATGAACATAGTTGTTCCATTTTGTGGGTTTAATATGTAATGCATATCCTACAACAGTATTAAGCCAACTAAGAAATATGGAGCATATCAAACACACCTAATTAACTTTACTCTCCCTCCTGAGTGTGAATGACAAGTCATCAGTTATAGGGTAAGAGGCCAAGCCTTTGGTATTGTAGTCATCTAATATAGGAAGCAGCAAATACGGTTGGACATGTAAAAACATGTTAGTAGTTACATTTTTATAAACTATTGAACAGGTCTTGGGAAGGTAATATTGAAAAGAATTTTCTAAGAACCATCAAAACCTTAAGACAGAAGCACAGATGCCTGGGAACAATGAATGACTGTAGCTTGGCTACCTATTCATCAGGGTGACAATACACTGGTACTAAACTAACATGACTGTAGGTACAACTAGAAGGAACTTCAGCTGCTTAAGAAATGAGGAACTTCTGCTATTGCTTTGTTTTGAAGTACTCAAGGGCATGACAAGGTCGATGGAAAGTACAGACAGTTTCTTCTGGTTAGATATATAATAGCTGATATTTGGGCAGATTACATAGAAATTAAAAACAACTTTTACTACTCTTGTTAAGAACAAACCAGGGGCTTCCCCTGGTGGTCCAGTGAATGGGGACACCACCTTGCAGTGCAAGGAGTTCCGGTTCGATCCCTGGCCTGGGAAGATCCCACGTACCGCGGAGCGGCTGGACTGATGTGTCCAATCGCCGAGCCAGAGCTCTGGAGCGCATGTGCCCAGAGCCGGTGCTCTGCGACAACGGACGCCACCGCGATGGGAGGCCAGCAGGAGCCAAAGAACAAAGACGGATGAAAATAGAGAAATGGGAGACCAATGGAGGTGGCCCGCCCGCTCCCCTCCCTCCCCAGCCCGACCCCCGCCCAAAATAAATAAATAAATAAATAAATAAATCTTAAAAAAAAAAAAAAAGAACAAACCAGAACAAATTTGTTATTTTAATATAAAGAAAAATAATAAAAATTTACTCTTGCATTAATATCAGTTTGCATGAAAGACCTTTTCAACAAGTCCTATGAGTAATAAACCCATTAAAGCAGAGCCAATTTTGTCAAAAGTTTCAACATATTTCAGTGTTTCTTTTGAGATTTACTATTTGTAGCTATTATAAACCATAGAAAACAAAGATTTTTTTAAATTTTTTTACTTTTTTATATGGAGGATAATTGCTCTACAGAGTTTTGTTGTTTTCTGCAAAACATCAACATGAATCAGCCATAGGTGTACATATGCCCCCTCCCTCTTGAATCTCTCTCCCCATTCTACTCCTCCAGGTTGTTACAGAGCCCCTGTTTAAGTTCCCTGAGTCTTTTTTATTCCTCTTTTTTTTTTTTTTTTGGCCACTTCTATTGGTCTTTCATTTTATTTCCATCCATCTTTGTTCTTTGGCCTGTGTGGGCCTCCCATCACAGTGGCCTCTCTGGTCGCAGAGCACCGGCTCTGGGCACATGCACTCCAGAGTTACGGCTCCGTAGTTGGACATATCAGTACACGGGATCTTCCCAGGCCAGGGATGGAACTGGCGCCCCTTGCACTGCAAGGCTGTGTCCTTACCCACTGGACCACCAGGGAAGCCCTTCTCTGAGTCTTATAGCAAATTTCTATTAGTTATCTATTTTACATATGGTAATGTAAGCTTCCCATATTATTCTTTCCATACATCTCACCCTCTCCTTCCTCTTCCCCACCCCATATTCATAAGTCTGTTCTCTATGTCTGTTTCTCCATTGTTGCCCTACAAATAAATTCATCAGTACCATCTTTCTAGACTCCATCTATATGCATTAGTATACAATATTTATCTTTCTCTTTCTGATTTGCTTCACTCTGTATAATAGGCTCTAGGTTCCACATTCCTCAAACACATTCCTTTTATGGCTGAGTAATATTCCATTGTGTATCTGTACCACAGCTTTTTTATCCATTCATCTATCGATGAACATCTAGGTTGCTTCCATGTTTTAGCTACTTTAAGTAGAGCTTGTAATCAATAACAGGGTACAGGTGTCTTTTTCAATTTTGGTTTCCTTGGGGTATATGCCTAGGAGTGGGATTACTAGGCTAAGTGGTGGTTTTATTCCTAGTTTTTAAGGAATCTCCATACCATCTTTCATAGTGTCTGTATCAGTTTACATTCCCACCAACAGTGCAAGAGGGTTCCTTTTTCTTCACACCCTCCCCAGCATTTATTGTTTGTAGACTTTTTAAAAAGTTTTTATTTATTTGGCTGTTCCAGGTCTTAGTTGCAGCATGCAGGATCTAGCTTCTTGACCAGGATCAAACTCAGGCCTCCTGCACTGAGAGCTCAGAGTCTTAGCTACTGGACCACCAGGCAAGTCCAGTTTGTAGACTTTTTGATGATGGCCATTCTGACTGGTGTGAGGTGATATCGCATGGTAGTTTTGATATTCATTTCTCTAATAATGAGTGATGTTGAGTATCTTATCATGTGTTTATTGGCTGTTTGTATATTTTCTTTGGAAAAATGTCTTTTTGATTGGGTTTTTTTTTTTTTGGTATTGAGTTGTATGAGCTGCTTGTATGTTTTGGAAATTAATCCTTTGTCATTGTTTCATTTGCTATTATTTTCTCCATTCTGAGGGTTGTCTTTTCACCTTGTTTATAATTTCCTGTGCTGTGCAAAAGCTTTTAAGTTTCATTAGGTCCCACTTGTTTATATTTGTTTTTATTTCCATTACTCTAGGAGGTGGGTCATAGAATATCTTGCTTTGACTTATGTCATCGAGTGTTCTACCTATGTTTTCCTCTAAGAGTTTTATAGTTTTTGGTCTTACATCTTTAATCCATTTTGAGTTTATCTTTGTGTATGGTGTTAGGAAGCATTCTAATATCATTTTTTTACAGGTAGCTGTCCAGATTTCCCAGTACCACTTATTGAAAAGGCTGTCTTTGCCCCATTGTATCTTCTTTCCTCTTTAGTCAAAAATAAGGTACTCATAAGTGCATGGGTTTATCTATGGGCTATCTTGTTCCACTGGTCTATATTTCTGGGTTTTTTTGGTGTGTGTGTGTGCCAGTACCATACTGTCTTGATGACTATAGCTTTGTAGTATAGTCTGAAGTCAGGTAGGTTGATCCCTCCAGCTCCATTCTTTCTCAAGATTGCTTTGGCTATTTGGGGTCTTTTGCATTTCCATTGGAATTGAGATTTTTTTTTGTTCTAGTTCTGTGGAAAATGCCATTGGTAATTTGATAGGGATCACACTGAATCTTTGGTAGTATAGTCATTTTCACAACATTGATTCTTCCAACCCATGAACATGTAGTATCTCTCCATCTGTTCATGCTGTCTTTGATTCCTTTCATTAGTGTCTTATAATTTTCTGAGTACCGTTCTTTTGTATCCTTCAGTAGGTTTATTCCTAAATATTTTGTTCTTTTTGTTGCAATGGTGAAGGGATTGATCCCTTGATGTCTTTTTCTGATTTTTCATTGTTAGTATATAGGAATGCAAATGATTTCTGTGTATTGATTTTGTATCTGGCAACTTTGTTAAATTCACTGATCAACTCTAGTCATTTTCTGATAGTATCTTTAGGGTTTTCTAGGTATAGTATCATGTCATCTGCCAACAGTGATAGTTTTACTTCTTTTCCAATCTGGATTCCTTTAATTTCTTTTTCTTCTCTAAGTGCCCTAGCTAGGACTTCCAAAACTACGTTGAATCATAGTGATGAAAGTGGACACTTCTGTCTTGTTTCTGATCTTAGAGGGAATGTTTTCAGTTTTTCACCATTGTGAATTACATTTGCTGTGTACTTACTATATTTGGCCTTCACTGTGTTGAAGTAGGTTTCGTCTATGCCCATTAGAAAATAAAGATTTCTTTCCCTCAGACTTCTACAGTGTATCTATTCAAATTTTGTTTCTTACTAATCTTTCACATTCTGACATAGTCAGGCATTTATTTTACAAGACAGGTTGTTCTTTTATGTTGATAAACAAAATCAAGCTTAAAATCCCACGTACACAATCATATTTCTTTGCTACTTCAATTCTTTGTATAGTTTCAATGTCCCTAAATTAAAACTTTTCAAAGTTTATACATTTATTTAAAGAGAACTGACCTTGTCACAACTAGATTTTTTTTCTAGAAAAGTGATAGAGTCATACATTTATTTGTATCTTAGTTTGTGTATCTCAAAAAGATTCTTCTTGGCTGGATTCAAAGTTACTTTCTAGTTCTGCCTCACAGCATCTCATGCAGAACTGATATTCAATAAATATTTGTTGAATGAAGAAATAGATTCTTCCTGTTTTCATCATATTGAATAAAATGGGACCCTAACAGAATAGAGAGCACAGAAATAAACCCACACACCTACAGTCAATTAATCTTCAACAAAAAAGGCATTAGTACACAATGGAGAAAAGACAGTCTCTTTAGCAAGTGGTGTTAGAAGACCTGGACAGCCACATGTAAAGTAATGAAGTTAGAGTATTCTCTCACACTCTACACAAAAATAAACTCAGAATAATTTGAAGACCTAAATCTAAGACATGATATCATAAAAATTCAAGAAAAAAACACAGACAAAATATTCTTTGACATATATAGTACCAATGTTTCTTAGGTCAGTTTCCCAAAGCAAGAGAAATAAAAGCAAAAATAAGCAGATGAGACCTAATTCAACATATAAACTTTTGTACAGGAAAGAGAACCATGAATAAAATGAAAATACAACCTATAGAAGAGGAGAAAATATTTGCAAATGATGTGACTGGCAAACGCTTAATTTTCAAAGTGTACAAACAGCTCATAAAACTCAGTATCAAAAAAATAAATAACCCAATCAAAAATTGCAGAAGACCTGGGCTTCCCTGGTGGTCCAGTGGGTAAAGAATCTACCTTGCAGTGCAAGGGTCGCTGGTTCGATCCCTGGCCCAGGAAGATCCCAGGTGCCGTGGAGTGACTGGGCCAGTGTGTCCAATTATGAGCCAGAGCTCTGGAGTGCGTGCACACAGAGCTGGTGCTCTGCAATGAGAGAGGCCGCTGCAATGGGAGGCCCACACCAGCCAAAGAATAAAGATGGATAAAAATGAATAGATAAAGGACCAATGAAGGAGGCCAAAATTTAAAAAAAAAAAAAAAAAAAAAACTGCAGAAGACCTAAATAGACATTTCTCCAAAGAAGACACATAGATGGCCAACAGGCAAACCAAAAGATGCTCAACACTGCTAATTATTAGGGAAATACAAATCGAAACTACAACAAGGCATCACATCCCACGGTCAGAATGGTCACTATCAAAAAGTCTACAAGTAATAAACACAGGACAGGGCATGGAGAAAAGGGAACCCTCCTATACTGTTGGTGGGTATATAAATTGGTTAAGTCACTGTGTGGGTTCCTTAAAAATTAAAAATAGAGCTAACATATGATCCAGCAACCCCACTCTTGGTCATATGTCTGGAAAAGACAAAACCTCAAATTTGATAAGACACATCTTTTCCCATCTGGCTTGCTTTCTGGGCAAATCGTTACTAAAGAGACACTGAGACACTGCCGGATGAGAAAGGCAGACCAAGGCTGGCTGTCACTGGCTTCGTCAGGGGCCTCTGCACTAAAAAGGAAGCCAGTGTTCACTGAAGGTATGTGGGGTTACCAGTTGTCCACCCAAAGAAAACCCCCTCTCTCGCTCCACCAGCCAGACCACATTTTGTGTTGAGACTGTCCTCCTTTAACTTCTAATGTTTCCCTGTCAATAGTTTTGTATTCAGCCATACAGAATTCCCTGGGTACTTTCAGATCCCACACTTCCTTTTTCATTAAAAGACGCTATTGGGTAACATTTGCTAGAATTTTCACCAAGTCACTTTTCCTGTCAGTCCCATCATCTTCATTGTTTTCCCTCTACCTGGCATCTGGTAAGGATGATTCAGAGGTCATTTCTGCTGACCTCATCTCTGACTCAGAGAAAACGGTTGTGATTCAGTCCAGTGCCTCTACCACACAAAATTTAGCCCCAGGCCAATATGGTTCCTACTGTACATGTCTATTGGCCAAAGAAACTGAAACACAACTGGGCTCCAAGACTCCTCAAGGTGGCACTGACGGTCAAGGCCTGAGCTCTGTTTTATTTCAGTCTTTCTTAGAGAGACTGAAGAACAGCTGAGGGCCGTGGGTGTGCATGCTAAGGCACTTCAGTCATGTCCAACTCTATGGACAACAGCCCGCCAGGCTCCTCTCTCCATGGGATTCTCCCCGCAAGAATTCTGGAGTGGGCTGCCATGCCCTTCTCTAGGGGATCTTCCTGCCCAGGGATCAAACTCAGGTCTCATCTGTTTCCTGAATTGGCAGATGGGTTCTTTACCACTAGTGCCAACAGGGAAGCAAAGAATGGCTGGCCTAATGAATTAAATAGTGTCAATGCCAAGATGAGACTGGGAGTCCCCCTCACTAGGAAATGTGTAGGAAATTGGCAGAGTTGGCGTTGTCCTGTGAAAGCTGGGGCAGAGAACTGGTTGGTCCCCGGAGGCCCCTCAGACTCCGGGATCTAATGGGCTGTAGACTGGGCTTTTGCACTGTTAGCACGAAATAAACAGGAAGCACAGAGGCATGTTACAGCAGACAACCAACCAAAGCCATCCTGGCTCTCCACCTCTGTCCTCACAAGAGGACTGGGAAGCAGGTGTTACTGTCCTCATTCTACAGAGAATGCAAACTGTCAGGGAAGTGGAGTCTTTTGTTAAGACTAGGCTCGGTACATTGCAAAGGAGGAGATCTGAGTTTTGCTCCTTGACTGACACCTCCTCCCAATTCAAACTTCATCCAAGCTAAAGGTCTACGCTTTCCCTGTACTAGACTACAGCTGGCAAGGATCACGGAGGACACATTTTAGGCCCACTTCTCTGTTTACAAGAGAATGGATGCCCTCGACCGGAGAAATGCTGGCAAAGGTCACAAGGCGCGTGCGTGACAAGCTGCACTCTAGGGAACCGAGACACAGTTTCTTTTTTCCCGTGCAGCCCGCTGGGGAGGCAGAGGGAGAGGCAGCAGCTGCCGAGGCCGCGGCGTTCCGGGGGCGGTCCCTGGCGGCCGTGCATTCCGTGGCCTCCCGAGCCCAGCGCGCCGGGCGCCGAGCTGCGCGTCCCGGCCACTCCTGCGCGCTCACGCGTGCCCCAGGCTCCGAGCTACCCGGCACGTCGGCGGCCGAGATCCCAGGGCCGGGAAGAGCATCCAGCTGCTGGAGCTCGTGCTGTCCCAGGGCACCTGGAGAAGCGTTCCAGGTGCCTCTGCCCCAGAACTTTTCGCAGACCTGGCAAGATCCAGTGACGGAGGCGGTCGCGGGTTTTCAAAGCAACTGCGCGGATCTTGGGTGAGTGGGGTTATCGGGTGCCGAGCGTGGTTCCGGCTTTCGTCCTGCCTCTACCCTAGTGCCCTTCCAACTGCCCTCTTTTTATCGCCTTTTCTTTCTCACTTCTCCCCCTTGAACACTTCTGCTTTTTTTCTTTCCTCCTCCTGTCCAACGCTCGGTTCCAGCGACCTCCGGCGCTCGATCTTGGGCCTCCCAGGAGGCCGGAGCTCGGATGGGTGGGCTCCAGCCCCCCGGAAATCAGGCCTGTCTCGCGTTTCCCTGCTCCTAACCGTGGTCCGGGGAGAAGCGGGAAGCGCGTTCGCTCGTGGAGCAGGCTCTGCTATGTTTTGCTCTCCCGGCGGGGCGGCGCGGCTCGGCGTCCCGGCCTGAGCACCCGCTGTGGGCGCTGCGCTGGCGGTTTGGATCTTTGCACCACCCAGAGCAGCAGGCTCTTTGACCTGCTTTTCTCAAAGCCCTGCGTGGAAAACGCCCGGAATTTGGAGCCAAGGATGGTAGGTTCCAGCCCTGATCTGTCACTAGCAGTTTCTCTGTCTGTGAAATGGAGAAAATACCCTTGCATACAGATGAAATGAGAAACGGAAAGTTCAAAGTATCTAAAGGGTCTGTTTTAAATGGAGCCAAAATACCCTTTCTCTGTTTACAAGAGAATGGATGCCCTCGACCGGAGAAATGCTGGCAAAGGTCACAAGGCGCGTGCGTGACAAGCTGCACTCTAGGGAACCGAGACACAGTTTCTTTTTTCCCGTGCAGCCCGCTGGGGAGGCAGAGGGAGAGGCAGCAGCTGCCGAGGCCGCGGCGTTCCGGGGGCGGTCCCTGGCGGCCGTGCATTCCGTGGCCTCCCGAGCCCAGCGCGCCGGGCGCCGAGCTGCGCGTCCCGGCCACTCCTGCGCGCTCACGCGTGCCCCAGGCTCCGAGCTACCCGGCACGTCGGCGGCCGAGATCCCAGGGCCGGGAAGAGCATCCAGCTGCTGGAGCTCGTGCTGTCCCAGGGCACCTGGAGAAGCGTTCCAGGTGCCTCTGCCCCAGAACTTTTCGCAGACCTGGCAAGATCCAGTGACGGAGGCGGTCGCGGGTTTTCAAAGCAACTGCGCGGATCTTGGGTGAGTGGGGTTATCGGGTGCCGAGCGTGGTTCCGGCTTTCGTCCTGCCTCTACCCTAGTGCCCTTCCAACTGCCCTCTTTTTATCGCCTTTTCTTTCTCACTTCTCCCCCTTGAACACTTCTGCTTTTTCTTTCCTCCTCCTGTCCAACGCTCGGTTCCAGCGACCTCCGGCGCTCGATCTTGGGCCTCCCAGGAGGCCGGAGCTCGGATGGGTGGGCTCCAGCCCCCCGGAAATCAGGCCTGTCTCGCGTTTCCCTGCTCCTAACCGTGGTCCGGGGAGAAGCGGGAAGCGCGTTCGCTCGTGGAGCAGGCTCTGCTATGTTTTGCTCTCCCGGCGGGGCGGCGCGGCTCGGCGTCCCGGCCTGAGCACCCGCTGTGGGCGCTGCGCTGGCGGTTTGGATCTTTGCACCACCCAGAGCAGCAGGCTCTTTGACCTGCTTTTCTCAAAGCCCTGCGTGGAAAACGCCCGGAATTTGGAGCCAAGGATGGTAGGTTCCAGCCCTGATCTGTCACTAGCAGTTTCTCTGTCTGTGAAATGGAGAAAATACCCTTTTGCATACAGATGAAATGAGAAACGGAAAGTTCAAAGTATCTAGGAGCCAAAGAAACCTTGCTCCCAAGCTCCCTTCTGCCTCTTTCCTTAGTGGTTGTTCCAATGGCCGGCCCTCCTGCACCCCTGACCGCCTTCCACAAACTCCCTGAGGGTCGGCATTGTCTCTCATCCGCAGCACTGGGCACAGGACACCCAATAGTGCCTACTGAGCCAAAGAGAGATGTAACCCATAAACACGCCCATACAAGTGTTAAGGTTGTTTACTGGACTGAGTGGCCAGGCTGGGCTCTTACTCAAGCAGCTTCACTTATTTTCTTCCAGACTGGTTCTAGTCTTGTTGGCACCAGGGGCTTTTTTAGTCGGCCAGTCATCTACAGATTCCTTCAAAGCTCTAGGCTGCAGGGGTGAGAGCCGCTCAGTCTTTCACATATGGAAGTTCCCTGATCCTCTGCTCTGATCTGTGGTCCCACTGTGGGGGGTACATAGTTCATAGTTTTGCTGGACTGTGAAGGCTTGCGTAGGGTAGGGGGTGGGGGGAGGTGGGAAGAACTGTCTCCCTGGGAATCAGGAAACACACGGTCTGGACCTGGCGTTTCCCATCCGTCAAATAAGGAAGTAGAGGTGGGACAGTTAGGTGTCTGTGGTTAAGCGGGATGTGCTTTCAGGTTATTCAAGCCCCTCAGCAATCCACCAGGCACACACGAAGCTGGGCTTCAGGACATCGTGTACTTCTGTAGTAACAGCCAGGAAAAGCCAAGAAGTGCTTCTCTGCTCCGGCCGAGACCTCCAGTTTCCAGCTAGGGGCCAGGTCTCTGTTTTTAACCGTGGTCCGGGGAGAAGCGGGAAGCGCGTTCGCTCGTGGAGCAGGCTCTGCTATGTTTTGCTCTCCCGGCGGGGCGGCGCGGCTCGGCGTCCCGGCCTGAGCACCCGCTGTGGGCGCTGCGCTGGCGGTTTGGATCTTTGCACCACCCAGAGCAGCAGGCTCTTTGACCTGCTTTTCTCAAAGCCCTGCGTGGAAAACGCCCGGAATTTGGAGCCAAGGATGGTAGGTTCCAGCCCTGATCTGTCACTAGCAGTTTCTCTGTCTGTGAAATGGAGAAAATACCCTTTTGCATACAGATGAAATGAGAAACGGAAAGTTCAAAGTATCTAGGAGCCAAAGAAACCTTGCTCCCAAGCTCCCTTCTGCCTCTTTCCTTAGTGGTTGTTCCAATGGCCGGCCCTCCTGCACCCCTGACCGCCTTCCACAAACTCCCTGAGGGTCGGCATTGTCTCTCATCCGCAGCACTGGGCACAGGACACCCAATAGTGCCTACTGAGCCAAAGAGAGATGTAACCCATAAACACGCCCATACAAGTGTTAAGGTTGTTTACTGGACTGAGTGGCCAGGCTGGGCTCTTACTCAAGCAGCTTCACTTATTTTCTTCCAGACTGGTTCTAGTCTTGTTGGCACCAGGGGGCTTTTGAGTCGGCCAGTCATCTACAGATTCCTTCAAAGCTCTAGGCTGCAGGGGTGAGAGCCGCTCAGTCTTTCACATATGGAAGTTCCCTGATCCTCTGCTCTGATCTGTGGTCCCACTGTGGGGGGTACATAGTTCATAGTTTTGCTGGACTGTGAAGGCTTGCGTAGGGTAGGGGGTGGGGGGAGGTGGGAAGAACTGTCTCCCTGGGAATCAGGAAACACACGGTCTGGACCTGGCGTTTCCCATCCGTCAAATAAGGAAGTAGAGGTGGGACAGTTAGGTGTCTGTGGTTAAGCGGGATGTGCTTTCAGGTTATTCAAGCCCCTCAGCAATCCACCAGGCACACACGAAGCTGGGCTTCAGGACATCGTGTACTTCTGTAGTAACAGCCAGGAAAAGCCAAGAAGTGCTTCTCTGCTCCGGCCGAGACCTCCAGTTTCCAGCTGTCTAGGGGTTATGAATCATGCCAAGGGGGTTACATGTCGTCATACCCCGTCACATCTTCCAGACACTGACGACTCAGGGTGTCAGCGCTGTGGGCTCTGCCGCCAAAAAGCTCTGGGGATTCCCCGTCTCGGGCCCAGCCTGAGAATCACGGGGCTGTGGTGAGGTGTTTGAGACATAAAATTGATCGGACACTCTGGGGGCTGAGTATGGTTGGGTCACATGTGGGGCCTGGGGGTGTCAGATCAAGGGGATAATAAGAGGTTTTCCCAGCCCTATTTCTGACCCTTTTTTGAAGAAAAGTGTATCTGCTTCTTCTCCATGAAAACACTTCTCTTTCTTCTTCTGTATTTTTTTTTCTTTTCCACATCATGCCTCTTTTATTTATATTTGTTTTCATCCATCTTTTTTATTCTTCAGCATGTGTGGGCCTCCCATTTCAGTGGCCTCTCTCACTTCAGAGAACCAACTCTGGGTGCATGAGTTCCAGAGCGCTGGCTTGTAATTGGACATACCAGCTGCTCTGTGGCACGTGGGACCTTCCTGGACCAGGGATCGAACTGGTGCCCCTTGCAGTGCAAGGCTGACTGTTTACCCACTGGACCATCAGGGAAGCCCCCTTCTTCTGTATCTTAATAGAAACTCAGAAACTGTTTCCAAGGACACAGGATCTTTTTTTTATTTTATTTTATTTTATTTTATTATTTTTTTTAAACCTTTATTTTACTTTTAACTTTTACAGAGTTTTGTTGTTCACAGACATGCATGTTCTCAGATTAGTCACATGTATATCCCCCCCTTCCCTCCCCTCCCGACCATCACACAGCACCCCTGAAGGATCCCCTTTTCTCACAGAGCAATGACTAGAGCTATTTTCTTCACTTATGATAGTACAGGCCTTCATGCTACTTCCTTTACGCCTCTCACCCACTGTTCCTTCCCCACAATGTCCATATGTCCACTGTCCATGTCTGTCTTTCTGTCGCTTCACTGCATGTGCCATCATCACCATCCTACTAGATTAGGACACAGGATCTTTATCTTGATTGTCTTATACTGCCACTATCAGCAGTGGTATTAAAGGCAGACACATGTACTCCCCCTCACAGTTTGTAAGAGTAAACACTGGTATTACCACCCTGCTGCCCCTGCCTGGTTGGCCGGGTAAGCTGAATAATGTAATAATAATCATTTTGTTGTCATTGTTTACACGAAGCTGGGCTTCAGGACATCGTGTACTTCTGTAGTAACAGCCAGGAAAAGCCAAGAAGTGCTTCTCTGCTCCGGCCGAGACCTCCAGTTTCCAGCTGTCTAGGGGTTATGAATCATGCCAAGGGGGTTACATGTCGTCATACCCCGTCACATCTTCCAGACACTGACGACTCAGGGTGTCAGCGCTGTGGGCTCTGCCGCCAAAAAGCTCTGGGGATTCCCCGTCTCGGGCCCAGCCTGAGAATCACGGGGCTGTGGTGAGGTGTTTGAGACATAAAATTGATCGGACACTCTGGGGGCTGAGTATGGTTGGGTCACATGTGGGGCCTGGGGGTGTCAGATCAAGGGGATAATAAGAGGTTTTCCCAGCCCTATTTCTGACCCTTTTTTGAAGAAAAGTGTATCTGCTTCTTCTCCATGAAAACACTTCTCTTTCTTCTTCTGTATTTTTTTTTCTTTTCCACATCATGCCTCTTTTATTTATATTTGTTTTCATCCATCTTTTTTATTCTTCAGCATGTGTGGGCCTCCCATTTCAGTGGCCTCTCTCACTTCAGAGAACCAACTCTGGGTGCATGAGTTCCAGAGCGCTGGCTTGTAATTGGACATACCAGCTGCTCTGTGGCACGTGGGACCTTCCTGGACCAGGGATCGAACTGGTGCCCCTTGCAGTGCAAGGCTGACTGTTTACCCACTGGACCATCAGGGAAGCCCTCTTCTTCTGTATCTTAATAGAAACTCAGAAACTGTTTCCAAGGACACAGGATCTTTTTTTTATTTTATTTTATTTTATTTTATTATTTTTTTTAAACCTTTATTTTACTTTTAACTTTTACAGAGTTTTGTTGTTCACAGACATGCATGTTCTCAGATTAGTCACATGTATATCCCCCCCTTCCCTCCCCTCCCGACCATCACACAGCACCCCTGAAGGATCCCCTTTTCTCACAGAGCAATGACTAGAGCTATTTTCTTCACTTATGATAGTACAGGCCTTCATGCTACTTCCTTTACGCCTCTCACCCACTGTTCCTTCCCCACAATGTCCATATGTCCACTGTCCATGTCTGTCTTTCTGTCGCTTCACTGCATGTGCCATCATCACCATCCTACTAGATTAGGACACAGGATCTTTATCTTGATTGTCTTATACTGCCACTATCAGCAGTGGTATTAAAGGCAGACACATGTACTCCCCCTCACAGTTTGTAAGAGTAAACACTGGTATTACCACACCCTGCTGCCCCCTGCCTGGTTGGCCGGGTAAGCTGAATAATGTAATAATAATCATTTTTGTTGTCATTGTTTAGTTGCTAAGTTGTTTCTGACTATTTTGTGACCCCACGGACTGTAGCCCACCAGGCTCTTCTCTCCCTGGGATTTCCCAGGCAAGAATATTGGAGTGGGTTGCCATTTTCTACTCTGGGGATCTTCCCAATCCAGGGATCAAGTCTGCATCCCTGCACTGGTAGCGGATTCTTTACCGCTGAGCCATCTGGCATCTATTGAGAGCTTGCTATTTGCCAGGCACTGTGCTAAGCATTTGACACGGGTGAACTCACTCAGTTGTCACCGTAACCGTACGGGGTGGCTCCATCACTGCATCTGCTTTATAGATGAGGCAGCTGGGGTCCAGAGGGAGTGGCTCACACACATCACACGGGAAGCAGTGCCAGAGCTGCAACTTGCACCCGGGGAGTGTGGCTTCGGGGCCTGCGCTCTGAACCTCGCTGCGATTGGGGAAATCTGGTTCAGACCTTGGCACCTGTCACCCTGTCACTTACAGGGTGACCCAGAGGAGCTGAGGGAGAATTTGGCAGCCTCTGGACTAGCGAATCACTAGGGTCCCTAGTACCCTTCCAACTCACTAGGGAAACAGGCAACGAGTGACAGTGATGTACGTCTGGGTCTGAAGGTTGAGAGTCAGGCAACAGGTCAGAATGATAACTTCCTGGCACATCAGACAACAGCAAAACAGATCCAATGACTAGCTCGTGTGCTTCAAACCGCTCTGTTGTGTGCAGATGCAGCTCCCTTATTTTGTGGATTTGGATCCTGCTGGGCTGGTTAGGCATGTGAATGAGTGTCGGTCCACTCCATAGGACCAGGGGAAAAGACATGGAGGAGGGAGAAGGAAAGACAGGAAGACAGCTGGGTTCCCCAGGTCAGTGTCAGTTAAGGAGGACACGACTGGCACACACATCACTTCCCCCGCTCCCTGCCCCAGGCCAACACAGACCCTCAGCACACCTTTCCAACACACCTCTGCAGGGAGGGAAGAGCTCTTCTTAACTCTGCTGTGGGTTACAGAGCATCTAGCTCGCCCTCCCAGACTTCCCACTTCGTTCTTCTTGCTCAGAGAAGTAAAGAGGGGGCAAAAGAGAAGACCCTTTGGCTTCCCTGGTGGTCCAGTGGGTAAAGAGTCCACTTTGCAGTGCAAGACCAGTTCAATTCTTGGCCTGGGAGGATCCCACGTGCCGCAGAGAGGCTGGACCAGTGTGTCCAATTATGAGCTAGCGCTCTGGAGCGCATGCGTCCAAAGCCGGTGCTCTACAACGAGAGGCCACTGAAATGGGAAGCCCACACATACCAAAGAATAAAAAAAGATGAAAACAAATATAAATAAAAGAGGTATGATGGGGAAAAGAAAAAGTTTTTGTTTTTAATAAAGAGGAGATCTTTCTTTCTGAGTGCCCTGGTGGCATCTGAGGAAACACCTTGGGGCTTTTTAAAGATTAACCCCTTTCCCTCACTCTTTTCTAGGTTTTCCTGAATGGTTTTCAACCCAACACCATCCCGCCCTGGGGCAGGGCTCTAGGGGCAGCAGAGTCAGTCTTTGAGAGCTGGCCCTTTAAAAGTCACCTTGTCCATCCTCTCCTATTGACCTACAGGAAACTGCAGTTCAGTTTGAAAGAGGGACTTACTCAACTGCATTCATTTTCTAATGCTGTAACAAATCATCAAAAATTTAATGGCTCCGAGTATATTGTATTAAATTTCTCACTGGAGCCTTGAGGGTACTTGATTCCCTGCTTCTTTGAGTTGTTGGCAGAATTCAGTTCTGTGGTTGTAGAACCAAGATCACTTTCTTGCTGGCTGTAGACTGAGGGCCATTCCCTGCTTCTCAGGCCACTGTGTTCCTTGGCTCATAGCCCCCTTTCTCCGTCTTCAAAGTAGGCAGTAGTGAGTCAGGTCCTTTTGCTGTCGTATTTCTTTCTCTCTTCTGCTTTCCTCTTCACTTTTAAGGATGCATATGAGTAGATGGGTCTCACCTGGATAATCAGGCTAATCTCCCCCATCTCAAAGTCGGTAACTTTAATCACATCTGCCAAGTCCCTTTGCCTCTTCCTTGGCTCCTCCCTGAATCATGCTTTCTTATTCAAGGCTCTGAGGACCAGGACGTGGACATCTCTGTGGGGTTGTCGTTCTGCCTACCATACACAGCGAGGCCCACTTTGGGATAGTGACTTGTTCTGGATCGCCCATCTCGTCAGGGGGTTCATACCATTGTGGTGCCCTTACAGCTCTGTCACTGACACCCAGCCCCACAAGAGTGAACCTCAGCGAGAGGCTCCTTTGTCAGCCAGCAGCAGCAGGCACTGAGTCAGTGGCAAATAACAGTGATGGACGGTAGAGGCTTAAACAGGATGCTGTGGATTTGGCCCGGGTTTCTCCTCTGCTGGCTCCCTGTTGGTTTCTAAGACTCTTTGATTGGCTGGGTCAGATGGTACGTGCAGTTTTGAATAGCTCTGGCGTGCTTTCTGATCCCTTTGAAATATCTTGGTGTTTTTCCATTTTTCCAGCCACAGTGCAGCAGATAAAACTCAGGCAGGGAACAAGTGTTTAGACTATTAAGAATTTCGAAGGAGACAGAAGCCAACTGCGGTAAAACGAGAACAGAGAGCTCCCCAGGGACCTCGGGCCATTGGAGGAAGTCCTCTGGTCTGATTTGTTTCACAATTCTGATACTTGTGTGTCCTGCCCACTCCTTTCTCTGGCCCCTTTCTTTGGAATAGAGGTCCCTGGTGAAATAGACTCCTTGCTGAGTTGGTAAATGCTTGAGGCTAACCATTATATAACACTGTTTCCAAGAGTAAATGAGAGGCTGGGGTGTCCTTCTCACACTGTACTTGGCATAAGAAATCCCCTCCCCTTTTATCAACCTCTCTGTCCTCTTTTGAGAATAGAGAGAGAAAAGTCCATAATTCTGGGCAGCAACTCCCCAACCCCTACACCTACCTCAGTGCACAGCCCCTGAGCACAGGGAATTGAAACTTGTATTTAAATCACCAGTCCAGGCATGTCAGGTGGAGGAAAGTCTAGAGGATATTATTCTGAAAGGCCAGTGCTTGTCTGTCTAGTACATAGTGGATGGACTAGAAAAGAAAGAGGCCCCATAATCTTTCCTGAATGTACAGAGATGAAATTCAAGGGTGTCCTTTTATTTAAGAGATAAGGTTCTGACTTTAAGGTCATTGAACAGGGGTGAGGATCCTTTCTGGACCTCCCCAACTACGTTCCAGGGGTTAAGATCAAATCTAAAGTTCCCCAGCCTGGCCATGTTGATTTCCTGGTTCATCTTACATTCATCCGGCACTTACTATGTGCCAGCGCCTGTGATGGGTGCTGAGGGAACAGCAGTGAACAAGAGAGAAAATGCTTCTTCTGTCTTTGTACTTGCTCTTGAGGGGGCAAAGATGGCCAATAAAAACAAGCAAATGAGCTAATTTGAGGCCATGAAAGTGTGTGAAGAAGATAAAACAAGGTGCGAGATAGAGAATGGCTAGTGGAGGAAGGTGGTAATTTAACAGGGTGGGTCTGGAAAGGCTCTTCCAGAGGTGACATTTAAAAGTTGAGATTGTGGCCATTGAGACACTGGATGTTTAAGGGAAGACCTAAGATGATCTAGAGCTTTCTAGGAAGATAAAACTCAGGGGAACAAGTGTTTAGACTATTGTTCAAGGAGACAGAAGCCAACTCGTAAACGAGAACAGAGAGCTCCCAGGGACCTCGGGCCATTGGAGGAAGTCCTCTGGTCTGATTTGTTTCACAATTCTGATACTTGTGTGTCCTGCCCACTCCTTTCTCTGGCCCCTTTCTTTGGAATAGAGGTCCCTGGTGAAATAGACTCCTTGCTGAGTTGGTAAATGCTTGAGGCTAACCATTATATAACACTGTTTCCAAGAGTAAATGAGAGGCTGGGGTGTCCTTCTCACACTGTACTTGGCATAAGAAATCCCCTCCCCTTTTATCAACCTCTCTGTCCTCTTTTGAGAATAGAGAGAGAAAAGTCCATAATTCTGGGCAGCAACTCCCCAACCCCTACACCTACCTCAGTGCACAGCCCCTGAGCACAGGGAATTGAAACTTGTATTTAAATCACCAGTCCAGGCATGTCAGGTGGAGGAAAGTCTAGAGGATATTATTCTGAAAGGCCAGTGCTTGTCTGTCTAGTACATAGTGGATGGACTAGAAAAGAAAGAGGCCCCATAATCTTTCCTGAATGTACAGAGATGAAATTCAAGGGTGTCCTTTTATTTAAGAGATAAGGTTCTGACTTTAAGGTCATTGAACAGGGGTGAGGATCCTTTCTGGACCTCCCCAACTACGTTCCAGGGGTTAAGATCAAATCTAAAGTTCCCCAGCCTGGCCATGTTGATTTCCTGGTTCATCTTACATTCATCCGGCACTTACTATGTGCCAGCGCCTGTGATGGGTGCTGAGGGAACAGCAGTGAACAAGAGAGAAAATGCTTCTTCTGTCTTTGTACTTGCTCTTGAGGGGGCAAAGATGGCCAATAAAAACAAGCAAATGAGCTAATTTGAGGCCATGAAAGTGTGTGAAGAAGATAAAACAAGGTGCGAGATAGAGAATGGCTAGTGGAGGAAGGTGGTAATTTAACAGGGTGGGTCTGGAAAGGCTCTTCCAGAGGTGACATTTAAAAGTTGAGATTGTGGCCATTGAGACACTGGATGTTTAAGGGAAGACCTAAGATGATCTAGAGCTTTCTAGGAAGAGGGAACAGCAGACACAAATATCTTGAAATGGAACCATCCCTTGGGATATAAGTCACTAGGTAGTCCAGCTTTTAGGTGGCTAGTGGGGTCTCTGCTTGGTACTTGAGTTACTCTCTCTTTCTGGCCTAAATGCTCCATTTTCTGACAATCTCACTAGCTCTTTCTTTCTTGAGGGCAGAGACTTAGGAAGAGGTGCTATGAACTAGGCTATACTGGTACACCACCTAGTCTACTGCCCTGTGAACCATAACTTTGTTGTTCACATTCTGCAAAATGCTTTAAGAAACGTCTCTAGCATTGGTGACTCAGAGCTGCTTCTAGCTGCCTCCTCTCAGGCCTCCGTATCTGGTGGAAAGGAAACAGCAGCACTGCCTGCTGAGAGCTTTGGCTGGACCAAGGCCACACCTGCAGGAAGTCACCTGCCTTCCACTGTGGCATAGTTAAGCTTGCCTGCCAGCAGGAGGTCATTTCTTTTATTGCATTCTTCCTTGGAGAACTCCTTGGTGGTAAAACCGGTTAAATAACCACTGGCAGTCTCTCAAAAGTTACCTGATAGCTGCAGTTCAGATGTGGAGAATGTGCATTTCTAGTGGAAGGTTAAAGATGGGAAGAGATCAAAGGCTATTTTTTTATGAAACTATCACTGTGGCTTCTTAGATCAGATGCAGAGCAGTCATGGTGCCTAAATGGCAGGGCCCCTGAACTTGGTGTGGCTTTAGGAGTTGTGGTCAGCAGCTCAGTTTAACATTTAAGAAGCCATTACCATGTACCAGGCACTGTCCAGGTGCTTTATGCATTAGCTCATTCAGCTTCCACGGCATCCCCATGAGGAAGTTCCTATTATTAGTTAGTAGTATTCCCATTTTTACAAGTGAAACTGGGGCTCTTAAGGGCTGAGTTGCCTACCAAAGCCACCAGCACCACATATGCTCCCAATACACCAAGTATCTCCTCAGTTCTGGGCTTTCTTGATGATCCTATCCTACTGATCCTGCTTTCTCCTCACTTCTTTCTTTTGAACGCCTACGGCTCTTCAAATTCCGTATCAAAAGCCTCCCTTTTGGGGTGAAGTCTTCCATTTTACTATGACCAAAAACAAAGGCATGAGGATTAATTTTTTGGAGCATCTATTATTTTCCAGGATTCATACACATTTTACCACTTTAGCCTCACAACAGGGTGCCACAGTGCAGTGCTTCTAGTGTCCTTGCTTTAAAAAAGAGAAGACCGAGGCTCAGAGATAGCTTGCCCAAAGTCACACATCGATGGGTGGAAAGCAGGATTCAAATCAAGGCCTCTTTCTGCACCTCTCCTCTTTGGGGATGGCATGTGGTTTGTACCTTCAGTTCACTTCTCTGCCTTGGTATTGCAATCTGTGACTGTGATTAATGCCTTTTCCTCCAGAAAAGCATGAGCTTCTTAAGGCCTAACTCTGTATCTGTCTCCACACCCACTCCCCAGTGTTAATCACAGAGCCATAAATGTTTATTGAATTAAACTGAATTGCTATTCTACTCGTTTTATACTTGGATTGGAAGAGGAGGTCAGGTTAACCAGTGCTGCTGCTGGTTGATTTAAAAAAAATCATTAATGTGGATTAAGCATCCATCATCTTTGTTGACAAAGTGAAGAATAGTCCAAGTTAGGGATGTTAACAAACTCTAGCCAAAAGGTGTGTATATTTGCCTAGGCCAGAGACTACCTATGGTTGGGGATTATTAATTATAGGATGAACATTTGTAGAGTGCTGTTTGTCAGAACACTGCTAAGTACCATATGAGATTATCTTGTGACATTCTCTTTAATGCTATAAGGCAGACGCTATTATTTTCCCATTTTGTTTTCAGCTGAGTAAATGGAATCATTAGGAAGTTTAAGTTACTTGTTCAAGGTAGGTCAGCTAGAAAGTGGTAGAGACACATTTAAATCCAAGCCAACTGGCCTTCTAGACTAGACTTTTAACACTACTCTGCAGTCTGCTGTTTCCAAGTATTTTCTACACTTCTAAAAGGTTCTATCACCTTACCGGATTACAGGAGCTTGGGATTTTCTAATTCAAGGCACGCTTATTCAGTACCTATGCCACTGAGTAGAGAGGGAAGGCATTCTGTGAGGAGAAGTGTGTTCAGTAAAATCAGTGCTGGGGCAGACCAGAGCTCAGGCCAAGTCTGTTCCGCTCCCAGTCTTTCATCCTCTGTGCATGCTGGCTTTCCCCCCTGCACTTCACTGGAATCTCCTCCTACAAGTAAGATTCTAGTGTCTCCCTCTCTTTGATGTTCTCACCCATGGTTAGAAGTAAATAAGTTACAAGGCTTAGCCATTACCTTCTTCACTGGGTTGATTTGCATCTGGACCTTAAGTCAAAGGGATGAAATATAAAGGGTGGAATTATATCCATGGGTGATTTTGGTAGGGCACTGCTTTGCTTTTAGGGTTGTGTATGTGTATATGTTCCTGGAAAACCATCTCACTGCCTCGCCTTTGAGGAGGTTACTTAGGACTCTTAGCCTAAAGTTCCTGCTAGGTTTTTATATAATAAAAAGGTATAGTCAAGAAGCCTGTAAAAAAGCAGTATGGAGGTTCCTCAGAAAACTAAAAATAGAATTACAGTGTGATCCAGCAGTCCCACTCCTGGGCATATACCTGGACAAAGGTTTAATCCAAAATGATGCACGTACTCCTGTGTTCATAACAACACTCTTCACAATAGCTGAGACGTGGAAACAACCTAAATGTCCATGGACAGATGAATGGATAAAGATGTGATACATATACACAATGGAATACTGCTCAGCCATAAAAAAGAATGAAATAATGCCATTTGCAGCAACATAGATGCAACTAGAGATGAATAATCTCTAGCCAAAAGGTGTGTTTTTTAAATTATGGTTTTTTTGGAACATTTGTAGAGTGCTGTTTGTCAGAACACTGCTAAGTACCATATGAGATTATCTTGTGACATTCTCTTTAATGCTATAAGGCAGACGCTATTATTTTCCCATTTTGTTTTCAGCTGAGTAAATGGAATCATTAGGAAGTTTAAGTTACTTGTTCAAGGTAGGTCAGCTAGAAAGTGGTAGAGACACATTTAAATCCAAGCCAACTGGCCTTCTAGACTAGACTTTTAACACTACTCTGCAGTCTGCTGTTTCCAAGTATTTTCTACACTTCTAAAAGGTTCTATCACCTTACCGGATTACAGGAGCTTGGGATTTTCTAATTCAAGGCACGCTTATTCAGTACCTATGCCACTGAGTAGAGAGGGAAGGCATTCTGTGAGGAGAAGTGTGTTCAGTAAAATCAGTGCTGGGGCAGACCAGAGCTCAGGCCAAGTCTGTTCCGCTCCCAGTCTTTCATCCTCTGTGCATGCTGGCTTTCCCCCCTGCACTTCACTGGAATCTCCTCCTACAAGTAAGATTCTAGTGTCTCCCTCTCTTTGATGTTCTCACCCATGGTTAGAAGTAAATAAGTTACAAGGCTTAGCCATTACCTTCTTCACTGGGTTGATTTGCATCTGGACCTTAAGTCAAAGGGATGAAATATAAAGGGTGGAATTATATCCATGGGTGATTTTGGTAGGGCACTGCTTTGCTTTTAGGGTTGTGTATGTGTATATGTTCCTGGAAAACCATCTCACTGCCTCGCCTTTGAGGAGGTTACTTAGGACTCTTAGCCTAAAGTTCCTGCTAGGTTTTTATATAATAAAAAGGTATAGTCAAGAAGCCTGTAAAAAAGCAGTATGGAGGTTCCTCAGAAAACTAAAAATAGAATTACAGTGTGATCCAGCAGTCCCACTCCTGGGCATATACCTGGACAAAGGTTTAATCCAAAATGATGCACGTACTCCTGTGTTCATAACAACACTCTTCACAATAGCTGAGACGTGGAAACAACCTAAATGTCCATGGACAGATGAATGGATAAAGATGTGATACATATACACAATGGAATACTGCTCAGCCATAAAAAAGAATGAAATAATGCCATTTGCAGCAACATAGATGCAACTAGAGATTATCCCCCTAAGTGAAGTAATTCAAAAAGAGAAGGAAAATACCGTATGATTCTGCTTATGTGTGGAGTATCTAAAATACGACACAAATGAACTTACCAACAAAACAGAAACAGACCGCAGACATAGGGATCAGACTGGTGGTTGCCAGGGATAAGGGGGTTGGGGGAGGGAAGGAGTGGGAGGTTGGGGTCAGCAGATATAAGCTATTATATATAGAATGGCTAGACAATAAGGTCCTACAGAGAACTCTGTTCACTATCCTATGATAAACCATAATGGAAAAGAATATAAGAGAATATATATGTATAACTTGAATCACTGTGCTATACAGCAGAGATGAACACAACACTGTAAATCAATTATGCTTTAATTGAAAAAAAAAAAGGAAGCCTGGCTAGTGGTCATTTTTTAGATTAGCTTATTCTCTATCACTGCTTTCTCCAACCTGATGCCCCACTGTCTACTCCTGATTCCCAACTGAAACGGGATAGTGATGGAGTTGAAAAGAAGCACTGCAGGGGCTTCCCTGGTAGCTCAGTGGTGAAGAGCTCGCCTGCCAATGCAGGAGACACAGGTTCGAGCCCTGGTCCAGGAAGATCCCACATGCTGCAGCAACTAAGCCCGTGAGCCACAACTATGGAGCCTGTGTTCTAGAGCCTCGCAACTATTGAGCCCATGTGCCGCAACTAACTGAAGCCCATGAGCCCTAGAGCCCGAGTTCTACAATAAGAGAAGTCATGGCAACAAGAAGCCTGCTCATTTCAACTGGAGAGTGGCCCTGACTCCCTACAACTGGAAAGGAGCCTGTGGCAGTAGTGAGGACCCAGAATAGCCAAAAAGAAATAAATTCTAAAAAAAAATTTAAAAACAAACAGGTGTCTTTTGCTTTTTTTCTTTTTTAAAAAAATTTCTTTTTAAAATTGATTTGATTGCACCAGGTCTTAGTTGCAGCATGTGGGATCTAGTTCCCTGACCAGGGATGAAACCTGGGCTCCCTGCATTGGGAGCACAAAGCCTTACCAACTGGACCACCAGGGAAGTCCCAGGTGTCTCCTTTAACAAAACAAAACAAAAAAAGCACTGCAGATCTGGAGGCTGAATTGTCCCGAGTCCTGCCCTTAAATTACTATGGTGACTTTGGGCAAGTCATGTCCTTCATCTGTAAAGTGGAAGGTAGACTATGTAGTTTGAACTAGATAGTGTCTAAGTCTTGTGTAGATTTCTAGAATACCATTAGTTTGTAGAAGTTTCATCTCCACAGAACAAACCCAATAGGATGTAAAATTGCTGTATTCATTTTCTATTGCTGCCTAACAAATTAGCACACTTCAGTGATTCAAAACATACGTACATAATCTTAGTTTCCTTGGGTCAGGAGTCCAAATACAGTTTAGCTGGGTCCTTACAGAGATGCCGTCAGGGTGTCAGCCAGGCTGCTCTGTCCTCTGGGGGACTCAAAAGGGAAGAATCTGCCTGCAGGCTCGTTCAGGTGTTGGTAGATTTGTATCTTGAACCTCAAGGCCATCAGAAATGTATGCTTGACCTAGGGAAGGTTTCAGCCTTCTTTTGAAGGACTTCCGCTTTATTAAGTCAGCCCCACCCAGGGCAATCTTTTTGATTACATTAAAGCCAGCAATTCCGGAACCTTAATTACATCTGCAAAATCCCTCACCCGAGTTATGTGACCTAACCTAATCACAGGGTAACACCAGGAAACAGTGAGTGTGGGAGCCACCCTGGAATTCTGCTTACTGCCACTGTTTCACAGAAGCAGCGTGTTCACAGTTGCAACTGGAGCAGACCTCTCCTCTCAGGTCAAATGACCTGGTGCATGAAATCAGTTCTAAAACCTACTTGCTCCTATGCTAGAACGACTCTTCCTTGAACCTGCTTTTGGAACACAATCTATTATGCTTCCATTTATTCTAATGTGATTATCCTCCACATTATTCTCTTACAGTACTATTTGTGAATATATCATTATTGATAGAGGAAGTAATTTAAATTTAACTTCTCATTTTAAATTAGTTTTTCTATTTGAAATCATATATTGTACAAAACTATTAATTTAAGGAATCTTCTTTGTCCTTAGGTGATTCTTAAAATTATTTTGTTCATCAATATTTGAGAAAGATGTGTTGAACTCCCCTACCATAACTGTGAATTTGTCTCTTTCTCCTTATAATTCTGAGATTAGGTATATGAAAATGAAAAGTCATTTGATCTTTTGATATCTCTACTTATACTTTTGCTTAAATGTCTACTTTGTTCAATGGGAAAATAGTCTCTACGTGTAGATTTCTAGAATACCATTAGTTTGTAGAAGTTTCATCTCCACAGAACAAACCCAATAGGATGTAAAATTGCTGTATTCATTTTCTATTGCTGCCTAACAAATTAGCACACTTCAGTGATTCAAAACATACGTACATAATCTTAGTTTCCTTGGGTCAGGAGTCCAAATACAGTTTAGCTGGGTCCTTACAGAGATGCCGTCAGGGTGTCAGCCAGGCTGCTCTGTCCTCTGGGGGACTCAAAAGGGAAGAATCTGCCTGCAGGCTCGTTCAGGTGTTGGTAGATTTGTATCTTGAACCTCAAGGCCATCAGAAATGTATGCTTGACCTAGGGAAGGTTTCAGCCTTCTTTTGAAGGACTTCCGCTTTATTAAGTCAGCCCCACCCAGGGCAATCTTTTTGATTACATTAAAGCCAGCAATTCCGGAACCTTAATTACATCTGCAAAATCCCTCACCCGAGTTATGTGACCTAACCTAATCACAGGGTAACACCAGGAAACAGTGAGTGTGGGAGCCACCCTGGAATTCTGCTTACTGCCACTGTTTCACAGAAGCAGCGTGTTCACAGTTGCAACTGGAGCAGACCTCTCCTCTCAGGTCAAATGACCTGGTGCATGAAATCAGTTCTAAAACCTACTTGCTCCTATGCTAGAACGACTCTTCCTTGAACCTGCTTTTGGAACACAATCTATTATGCTTCCATTTATTCTAATGTGATTATCCTCCACATTATTCTCTTACAGTACTATTTGTGAATATATCATTATTGATAGAGGAAGTAATTTAAATTTAACTTCTCATTTTAAATTAGTTTTTCTATTTGAAATCATATATTGTACAAAACTATTAATTTAAGGAATCTTCTTTGTCCTTAGGTGATTCTTAAAATTATTTTGTTCATCAATATTTGAGAAAGATGTGTTGAACTCCCCTACCATAACTGTGAATTTGTCTCTTTCTCCTTATAATTCTGAGATTAGGTATATGAAAATGAAAAGTCATTTGATCTTTTGATATCTCTACTTATACTTTTTGCTTAAATGTCTACTTTGTTCAATGGCAAAATAGCTCTACTCCCTTTCGAAGTTCATGATAGATGTTATATCCTTTGTTTCCACTTACTTTTCAATATTTCTGAACCCCCATGTGTCTCTTGTAAAAAATATTTATATTTTTATATACTCTGATAGTTTTTGTTAGTTTGGGTTTAAATCTACTGTCTTTATGTGCTTTCTCTTTGTCTAACCTGTTCTATTTCCCTCTCTTTGTTTTCTCTGGAAATTATGTGCTCTTTTACTACTTTTAAATGGCTACCCTTGAGATTACAATATACATCCTTGATTTAACAAAGTTCAAGGTTATTGGTTATTTTGCCTTTTCCCAGACAATGCCAGAAAATAAGAACACTTTGACTCTGTTTCTTCTATTTCTTATTATTGAATTTTTAAATTTTATGTTTTTATCTGAAGATGCATTTCATCTTAATTCTCAGTTATTTTTGTTCACTGTAAAGAAACTGTTGTTTTCTAGATTCCGTTGTTCCTGATGAGAAGTTAGCTGTCAGTCTAATTGGTTTTCATTTGAAGATACCTTTATTCTCTTTGTCTTTGATTTTCAGCAGATTTACTGTAATGCACCTAACTATGGATTTTACTTTATTTCTCTTGCTAGAACTTTAGAAGGCTTCTTGAGTTTGTGAATTCATATCTTTCACCAGCTTTGGAAACTTCTCAGGTATTTCTTGCTCTAATGTTGTTTCTGCCCCATGCAGTCTTCTCTCTTTCTAGGATTCCAACCACATGGATGCTATATTGTGTCCCTGTTTTCTCTATACCCTTCACCAAATCTTGTCCTTTTATTTTTCCTCCTTTTATTTCTCCGCATCATTATAAACTTTTTCTCCCTAGCCTCCAGTTCATTCATTCTTTCTTCAGCTATGTTTCATCCACTGTTAGGTCCATCCACTGAATATTTATTTTCAGCTATTGTATTCTTTAGAATTTCTATTTGGCTCTTTTAAAAAGTCTCGTATGCTCTTTCTTACAGTTTTCAGTTCTCTGTCAACATTCTCAATCTTGTTTTATTTTCTCCTCAAACATAGTAATCAAGGTCACTTAAAAATGTGTCTGTCCGACAACTCCAATATCTGGAGCCCCTGTAAATCTTTTCCTATGGTCTGTTGTTTCTTATGGTTCCGTTCTAGTCATCTTGCCTTTTTTCATTGCTGCTTAGTTTTAGTTATGACTGGATATTAAATTTAAATAAGAAATTTGAATATAAGTTTGAACTGTGATGTTATCTCCTCTAGAGAGTATATAAATTTGCTTCTGCCAGCTGGAGGTGCTAGCAATGTAGAACAAACTTAACTCCATTTGAGGGACTGTGACAATTCAAAGCTGGGTTGCACTCTCTGGGATTGGTATAGTTCCTGTTCTCTCTTAGCACTAAGAATGCTCTTTGAAGTCCAAACTCGAAGTAAAGGGGCTTTACTCTCTCTGTCTGGGCAGTCCTATACTCCTGAGTCTGTCAAAACACTGCTGACTCCCCATCCTCCACTGAGGGAAATGCTGCTTCAGATACCAGGCTCGCCCCCGGAGTTTTCTTGTCCAAGTTTTTAAATTTTATGTTTTTATCTGAAGATGCATTTCATCTTAATTCTCAGTTATTTTTGTTCACTGTAAAGAAACTGTTGTTTTCTAGATTCCGTTGTTCCTGATGAGAAGTTAGCTGTCAGTCTAATTGGTTTTCATTTGAAGATACCTTTATTCTCTTTGTCTTTGATTTTCAGCAGATTTACTGTAATGCACCTAACTATGGATTTTACTTTATTTCTCTTGCTAGAACTTTAGAAGGCTTCTTGAGTTTGTGAATTCATATCTTTCACCAGCTTTGGAAACTTCTCAGGTATTTCTTGCTCTAATGTTGTTTCTGCCCCATGCAGTCTTCTCTCTTTCTAGGATTCCAACCACATGGATGCTATATTGTGTCCCTGTTTTCTCTATACCCTTCACCAAATCTTGTCCTTTTATTTTTCCTCCTTTTATTTCTCCGCATCATTATAAACTTTTTCTCCCTAGCCTCCAGTTCATTCATTCTTTCTTCAGCTATGTTTCATCCACTGTTAGGTCCATCCACTGAATATTTATTTTCAGCTATTGTATTCTTTAGAATTTCTATTTGGCTCTTTTAAAAAGTCTCGTATGCTCTTTCTTACAGTTTTCAGTTCTCTGTCAACATTCTCAATCTTGTTTTATTTTCTCCTCAAACATAGTAATCAAGGTCACTTAAAAATGTGTCTGTCCGACAACTCCAATATCTGGAGCCCCTGTAAATCTTTTCCTATGGTCTGTTGTTTCTTATGGTTCCGTTCTAGTCATCTTGCCTTTTTTCATTGCTGCTTAGTTTTAGTTATGACTGGATATTAAATTTAAATAAGAAATTTGAATATAAGTTTGAACTGTGATGTTATCTCCTCTAGAGAGTATATAAATTTGCTTCTGCCAGCTGGAGGTGCTAGCAATGTAGAACAAACTTAACTCCATTTGAGGGACTGTGACAATTCAAAGCTGGGTTGCACTCTCTGGGATTGGTATAGTTCCTGTTCTCTCTTAGCACTAAGAATGCTCTTTGAAGTCCAAACTCGAAGTAAAGGGGCTTTACTCTCTCTGTCTGGGCAGTCCTATACTCCTGAGTCTGTCAAAACACTGCTGACTCCCCATCCTCCACTGAGGGAAATGCTGCTTCAGATACCAGGCTCGCCTCCCTGGAGTTTTCTTGTCCAAGATCTCACCTTGGTAATTCTTCATTATTTTGCTATTTCTTAATGCGTTTGAGTAGATTTTTTCTTTTTTTGGTCTAACTTTTCTAGTTGTCCTCAGTACAAAAATACGTCAAAATTATCTAGCTTGCCATTACCAGAAGTGAAAGTCCTGATCTTTGTAGATCCCATCTCTCTTTCTTATTGAGGTGTAATTGGCATATAGTAGTAATTTCAGGTGTAAAACATAATGGTGCAGAATGTGTATATGCCATGAAATAATCACCACAATGAGTCTAGTGACCATCTGTCACCATCCAAAGTTGCAGTTTTATGTGTGTGATGAGAACTACTCTTATCGCTAATTTTTAACTATAGGTACCATGCTGCCTTTTTGTGGGGGGGAGGCTGGGGAGGGAGGGAGGTGGGCAGGCCACTTCTATTGGTCTTTCATTTATCTATTTTCATCCATCTTTTTTCTTTGGCTCCTGTGGCCTCCCATTGCAGTGGCCTCTGTTGTTGCAGAGCACAAGCTCTGGGCGCATGCGCCCCAGAGCTCTAGCTCAGTAATTGGACACATCGGTCCAGCCGCTCTGCAGCTCGTGGGATCTTCCCAGGCCAGGGATCGAACCAGCGCCCCTTGCCCTGCAAGGCGGTGTCCTTACCCACTGGACCGCCAAGGAAGCCCCATGCTGCCTATTTTTAATCAAATGTTTGTTGTTGAGTATATTCTGATTATTAACCCCTTGTCGGATATATACTTTGCAAATATCTGTTCCCATTTAATAGGTTGCCTTTTTATTTTGTTGACAGTGTCCTTCACTGTGCAGAAGCTTTCTAGTTTAATGTGATCCCACTAATTCACTTTTTTTGGGGGGGGGCGGGAGTTGGGTTGGGAAGGGAGGGAGAGGCGGGCCACTTCCATTGGTCTTTCAATTCAAAGCTGGGTTGCACTCTCTGGGATTGGTATAGTTCCTGTTCTCTCTTAGCACTAAGAATGCTCTTTGAAGTCCAAACTCGAAGTAAAGGGGCTTTACTCTCTCTGTCTGGGCAGTCCTATACTCCTGAGTCTGTCAAAACACTGCTGACTCCCCATCCTCCACTGAGGGAAATGCTGCTTCAGATACCAGGCTCGCCTCCCTGGAGTTTTCTTGTCCAAGATCTCACCTTGGTAATTCTTCATTATTTTGCTATTTCTTAATGCGTTTGAGTAGATTTTTTCTTTTTTTGGTCTAACTTTTCTAGTTGTCCTCAGTACAAAAATACGTCAAAATTATCTAGCTTGCCATTACCAGAAGTGAAAGTCCTGATCTTTGTAGATCCCATCTCTCTTTCTTATTGAGGTGTAATTGGCATATAGTAGTAATTTCAGGTGTAAAACATAATGGTGCAGAATGTGTATATGCCATGAAATAATCACCACAATGAGTCTAGTGACCATCTGTCACCATCCAAAGTTGCAGTTTTATGTGTGTGATGAGAACTACTCTTATCGCTAATTTTTAACTATAGGTACCATGCTGCCTTTTTGTGGGGGGGAGGCTGGGGAGGGAGGGAGGTGGGCAGGCCACTTCTATTGGTCTTTCATTTATCTATTTTCATCCATCTTTGTTCTTTGGCCTCTGTGGCCCTCCCATTGCAGTGGCCTCTGTTGTTGCAGAGCACAAGCTCTGGGCGCATGCGCCCCAGAGCTCTAGCTCAGTAATTGGACACATCGGTCCAGCCGCTCTGCAGCTCGTGGGATCTTCCCAGGCCAGGGATCGAACCAGCGCCCCTTGCCCTGCAAGGCGGTGTCCTTACCCACTGGACCGCCAAGGAAGCCCCATGCTGCCTATTTTTAATCAAATGTTTGTTGTTGAGTATATTCTGATTATTAACCCCTTGTCGGATATATACTTTGCAAATATCTGTTCCCATTTAATAGGTTGCCTTTTTATTTTGTTGACAGTGTCCTTCACTGTGCAGAAGCTTTCTAGTTTAATGTGATCCCACTAATTCACTTTTTTTGGGGGGGGGCGGGAGTTGGGTTGGGAAGGGAGGGGAGAGGGCGGGCCACTTCCATTGGTCTTTCATTTCTTTATTTTCATCCATCTTTGCTCTTTGGCTCCTGTGGGCCTCCCATCGCGGTGGCGTCTGTCGTCGCAGAGCGCCAGCTCTGGGCGCATGCGCTCCAGAGCTCCGGCTCGGTGATTGGACACATCAGTCCAGCCGCTCCGTGGCACGTGGGATCTTCCCAGGCCAGGGATTGAACCGGCGCCCCTTGCACTGCAAGGCGGTGTCCTTACCCACTGGACCACCAGGGGAAGCCCCTATTGGTCTTTCATTTATCCATTTTCATCCATCTTTGTTCTTTGGCCTGTGTGGGCCTCCCATCGCAGTGGCCGCTGTTGTCGCAGAGCATCGGCTCGGGGCGCAAGCGCTCCAGAGCTCCGACTTGGTAATTGGACACATTGGTCTAGCCGCTCCGCAGAACGTGAGATCTTCCCGGGCCAGGGATGGAACCGGCGCCCCTTGCACTGCAAGGTGGTGTCCTTACCCACTGGACCACCAGGGAAGCCCCCACTAATTCACTTTTACTTTTGTTGCTCTTTCCTTTGGAGCCAGATCCAAAGAATCCTTGTCAAGACCAATGTCAAGGAGTTTACTGTGCTTTCTTCTAAGAGTTTTATGATTTCAGGCCTTTAATCTAGTTTGAGCTAATTTTTATACATGGTGCAAGATAGCAGTCTTTATTCTTTCACATATGGCTGTCTGGTTTTCCCAATGCCATTTATGAAAGAGACTGTCCTTTCCCCATTGTATATTCTTACTCCCTTCATAGTAAATTAGTTGACCATACATGTGTGGAATTATTTCTGGGCTCTCTATTCTGTTCCAATGATCTGTGCATTTGTTTTTATGCCAGTGCCAGTTTTTGTGTGTGATTACTGTAGCTTTGTAATGTAATTTGAAGGCACAGAGCATGCTTTCAGCTTTGCTCTTTCTCAAGACTGCTTTGTAATTTAGGGTCTTTTGTGGTTTCGTACACATTTTAGGATTGGTTTGTTCTATTTCTGTGCATGTATTTCTTAATTCTTAGGGAATGGCAATCCACTCCAGCATTCTTGCCTGGAGAATCCCATGGATAGAGGAGCCTGGTGGGCTACAGTTCATGGGATTGAAAAGAGTTGGACATGACTGAGCGACTATATTTTCACTTTCAAATCTAGAATGGCCTTTGACCAAAAAAAGTAAGAGTCTGACCTGGACTTAAAAGAGAGCTGTGTGAGGATAAATATCACATGACATCCCTTTTATGTGGATTCTAAAAAGAAACTATACAAATGAACTTATTTACAAAACAGAGAGACTCACAAACTTGGAAAACGAACTTATGGTTGCAGGGGGGAGGGGATGCTTGGGGACTTTGGGAAAGTCATGTACACACTGCCATGTTTGAAATAGATAACCAGCAAAAATCTATTTTATAGCACGTGGAGCTCTGCTTAATGTTATGCACCAGCTTGGATGGGAGTGAGGTTTGAGGGGAATGGTTACATGTATATTTATGGCTGAGCCCCTTCACTGGTCACTTGAAACTATCACAAAATTGTTAATTGGCTATACCCCAATACAAATGTTTTTGGTATTAGGGGAGAGAGAGAGAGAGAGAGTGAGCTGTGGCTCTGGATCTCCCTGTTTAAACTACTGGGTCTGTTTGAGTACTTTGGAGGTAGCTGTATGTGGTGGTACATATACAGTCAGGAGACCTGAGTTTGAATCCCGTTTATCAGCTTTATGATCACTAGCCAGTTAACTTCTCTCAGGTTTAGTTTCCACATCTGTAAAATAATATACTATATGGGGTTATTCAGTTCAGTTCAGTTGCTCAGTCGTGTCCAACTCTTTGTGACCCCATGGACTACAACATGCCAGGCTTCCCTGTGCTTCACCATCTCCCAGAGCTTGCTCAAACTCATGTGCATTGACTCAGGGGTGCCATCCAACCATCTTGTGCTCTGTCATCCCCTTCTCCTTCTGCCTTCTATTTTTCTCACCACCAGGGTCTTTTCTAATGAGTCATCTCTTCACCTCAGGTGGTCACAGTATTGGAGCTTCAGCTTCAGCATCGGTCCTTCCAATGAATATTCAGGGATGATTTCCTTTAGGATTGACTGTTTGATCTCCTTGCATACCAAGGAACTCTCAAGAATCTTCTCCAACACCACAGTTCAAAGGCATCAATTCTTTGGCACTCAGCCTTATTTATGGTCCAACTCTCACATCCATAAATGACTATTGGGAAAATTGTAGCTTTTGACTATATGGACTCTGGTCGGCAAGGTGATGTCTCTGCTTTTTAATATGCTGTCTAGGATTGTCATAACTTTTCTTCCAAGGAGCAAGCGTCTTGTAATTTCATGGCTGCACTCACCATCTGCAGTGATTTTGGGGCCCAAGAAAATAAAGCCTGACTCTTGTTTCCACTGTGTGCTCATCTATTTGCCATGAAGTGATGGGACCAGATGCATAGGATTATAGTGAAGGTGAAATAAACTAATGCATGGGACAAGGCCTGGCACAGTACTTAGTGGCTTATTTGTTAAAACTAATTCTGGCTTGTGTGATTCTGTGTTTAAGGGGAGGGGTATTTAACTTGTGGTTCTTGAAATTTAAAAAGTTATTTAAATTTAAAAATTTAAAGTTACTCAAATAATAGTAACTCCTAAGAGAATATCTTTTGCATAACAAGTAGTCAGCAAGTGAATGAATGAGTGAATGAATGAACACCCTAGACAGTTACTAGTCCTGATAGCTCAAAACTACATTGCTCTTCAAGGACATAAACCAAAGCAAGATCTTCCATGACCCACCTACTAGAATAGTGGAACTGAAAAGAAAAATGAACATGTGGGACCTAATAAAACTCAAAAGCTTTTGTACAGCAAAAGAAACTACAAAAAAGGTGAACAGACAACCCATAGAATGGGAGAAAATCATAGCAAATGAAACAACAGACAAAGAATTAATCTCCAAAATCCACAAGCAACTCAGACAACTCAGCACTGGAAAAATGAACAACCCAATCAAAAAATGGGAAAAAGATCTAAAGAGACATCTCACCAAAGAAGACATACAGATGGCCAAAAAGCACATGAAACAATGCTCAACCTCACTTATTATTAGAGAAATGCAAATCAAAACTACAATGAGATATCACCTCACACCTGTCAGAACGGCCATCATCAACAAATCAACAGACAATAAATGCTGGAGAGGGTGCGGAGAAAAGGGAACCCTCTTGCATTGCTGGTGGGAATGTAAATTGATACAGCCTCTATGGAAGAGAGTATAGAGATTGCTGAAAAAACTACAAATAGAAGCACCATACGACCCAGCAATCCCACTCGTAGGCTTATACCCTGATGAAATCAAAACTGAAAGAAGCACCTGTACCCCAGTGTTCATTGTAACACTCTATACAATAGCTAGAACATGGAAGCAACCTAGATATCCATCGACAAATGAATGGATAAAGCAGCTCTGGTACATATATACGATGGAATACTACACAGCTATAAAAAGAAATGCAGAAGAATCAACCCTAAGGAGATGGCTGTATCTAGAACCTATCATAAAAAGTGAAGTCAAAAAGACAAAGACAAGTACAGTATACTAACACGTATATATGGAATCTAGTAAGAGGGTAATGGTAATATACTCAGTCAAGCGATGGAAAAACAGACATGGAGAACAGATTTATGGACATGGTGGGGTATGAACAGTGGGTGGGAGGCATAGAGGGAGTAACATGGAAACCTATACTATCATATGTGAAAAACATAGCTCTTGTCATTGCCCTGCGGGAATAGGTGATCCTGCAGGGCAGGGTGTGATGGCCTGGAGGGGTGGGATGGGGGAGACTGGGAGGAGGGAGGGGGCCAGGGAGCTGTGTATGACTGATCTGTGAACAACAAAACTCTGTGAAAATCTTGAAAAACCAAAAAAACACCACATTGCTCTGAGAGGTGAAGGTTACTTGTTGGGGAGTGAGTCTCACAAACAGAAAGGTAGATAGCACAGATTATACATTTTGAATACAGTTATTCTAATACTCCTGACTTGTAGGAAACTTTAATTTACACAATTTATATATATATAAAGATTTGCCAGATGATAAAATTGACTGGAAGGATTATTATTATTATTATTTTATAAACAAACTTTCAGTTGCTTAAGAAAAGTAGTCCCAGAAGTAAAACTTGATGTTTCAGAAGCAGGCAGCAGGGAACCTGCTCTTTCCTTCCAAGTTTGGACCAGATAGACTTGATGGATGGGGTGAATTTTTTACCTTGGGAGAAGTAACTACAATTTTTCACTCTTACGCTTAGTCTTGTTAATGGATACAAAATAGTCATTTTCGGATTCTTAACTTTTCTAATGAATTGTCAAAACCACTTAAGCCTGTGCTGTAAAGTGGAGCCACGGTGTCTCAGGTCACAGGGCAGGTGGTGTAGGATCTGGATGGTGCCCGTGGTTGAGGATGCCAGTTAGCTTCTTTGTCCACACAAGGTAACTTTAACATAGTCTCTTAGACAAACATATTGAACATATGTTAAAGTTCAGCTTTCATTAGTGAGGTAAATAGCAGATAAAGTTTGCCACTTTGAAGGAACAAGAATTTAGGCCTGACTGCTGTTCTACCTCCCACTGTCATAAAAACATTACACATTTTAAATCAATGATAAGGTTAAACTTGACACATGAATGGTTTGTGCCATATCCTCTGACATGACCTATTAATCAGAAATCACAAGCAATATATCTGCAAAGCAAGCAATGAGCTTGTTGACTTGTAGTTATTCATTAGATATTCCAAGAAACAGAGTTTTACACCCTCACAAGGAGCCAGTCACTGGATGCTAGACAGAGGTCAAATAGAGGTCAACTACCAGCAGTTTCAAGTCCTGCTTTTTCTCAAGAAAAATTTTCTAGCATGCCATTAATATTGCTGAACATATAGTTAGTGTAGTTCTTATTTGGGGGAAATTTGTTTTTCACAGTGGGGAGAGGTGGAAGTGACTGGAATCTCTGGGAGGGGCCAGGTCATGAGAGAACCTGGGGGAGGGCTGAGCAGGCTGAGACAGGGAGGCGGCCCTGCGCCCTCTGACACCTGACCATATGTTATGTCCAGCCTTCGAGCCCTGCAGCAGCCGCTCCGGAAGGGACCTTGGAGAACATTAAAGCCTGTGGCTTTCAGTCTGTGTTCTGAGGAGCCCAAGGGGTCAAGGAGCAGCTGAACAGCTGTGCTGTACCACGTAAGCAAGCCGTGCTAAGCGGGGACACCGGAAAAATAGCTGGGAAAACATGTTCTCAGACTTTTCTCAGTATAAGAAAAAATGACTTCAATTTCATCATAACGTACATTTTGGTGTTGTGATTTAGTATGGCTTCTAGTCTGAATTGCGTATGTGAAGGGGGAGGGCACCCTAATGTCAGCACTTACTGTCTGCTCTAAGGCTACTTTATTCAGCTCTGCTGTTAGAGCAGGACCCCAAACCCTACTCTCTGCACCCTCCCCAGCAATCTGGAGCAGCTCCAATTTTATCTGTCTTTGTGACTGGGTTTTAAATAATTTCATGTGTGAAAAAATATTAGTGGTACGAGTCTAGAATACAGATTACAGGCAAAGTTTCATTTATTGATCGATTTGTTCAGTTTTGTTTCAGTTAGGGTCAGTGATCTGATCAGATTTAGATCTTTGAGTCATTATTCTAGAAGAGGGTGGGCTTAACGGTGAGGGGAGACCTTTGGACTCCGTTTTGCCACATGTGAACAAGGCTGGTTCACGGCCTTGCTTAGCTTCAGTTGTTTTTTATTGTGGATGAGCCCTGGAGCCCAAGTTCCTGTAAATGACAGGTTTTCCTTATGAAAATCAGCAGGGATTATGTGTTCTTGGCATTTGGAGTTAACAGAGGCTGTTTGATGTTAATGGGTTTACCGGAAAGCGCTTTTGTGGGGTTCTTTTGGCCCAAAACAATCTAGCTTTTGATGTAATCAGGAGACCACAGTGGATGATCTCCTCCACCCCCGTCCCTCTTCAACAGTGTGCGTCTCCTGTGACTCACACTTCTGTGCTTTAGTCTGTGGAGAAAGTGACCATGTTTCTGAGGCTGAGGCGGAGCCTTCTTGTGCCTCTTCCTCCAAGGCGTGATACTCGCCTTGCCTGATAGTCAGGTAGCTGGAAGAGCCTTGCCAGAGGCTTCTCCTCCATCCTAGAACTTGGCAACATCTGACCAGACTGGGTACAGAGCACAGAGGAATCAGTTCCTAAATCATGGAGGTAGGAAGAGTTGTAGAAAGCTGCAGAGATCATCGAGTCCAGGGGTTCCCAAACCCGGCTGCACATTCAGATCATCTGGGAAATAGGGGGAACAAGGCCCATCTGGAGTCAGTTAACTGAGTTAATCTGTAATGGGACCTTGAGTCAACTTTTTTGAAACTGTCCTAAGGTAGTTCTCATTTAGCATGGTATATGGCACTTAGTGACCACTAATCTAATCTCATACTTTAATTTTACTTGTCTTGAAAATTGTATGTGTATGTATTTAGTCTTTTTTAATGCAGAATTATAAATTAAGAAACAAAAGAGCCCATTTTTCCATCAACCAGTTGATCTAAAAAAACTAAGACATGCTCATGTTCATAAAAAAGTCAAACAGTATAAAAAATGAAAAATGAAAAGCAAGAACTTTTTTCCACTCTTACTCCAACTCCCAAGGGTAATCACTATTATCCTATACACAGTATCCTGCACTTCATGTCTTTTCTCCACTTAGGACTATTTTGGAGCTCACTGTTAAATAAGTTAATATTTGGAACACACTTGGAACAATGCATGGCGTGCAGCAGGCACTATAGATTTGTTAAATAAATGGATGAAAACGGTTGCACAGTCGTCCATTATATGGATATACTCTACTATTTATGGCTACTTCTGTTGGGTTGGTTGCTATAGTAAACAGTGCAGAAACAAGTATGCATGTCTTGGAGGCTGTATGGTAATCAGTAAACTTAATGCAACCACTGTAGGCATGGAGCCAAAGGCATTAAAAAGGAAAGGCTACTGATCTGAGTAAAAGCAGGAAATAGGACTGAAATTGGGAATTCTGCGTGGGACCTTGAACCACAGAATCTTAGATCTATAAGGAACAGTAGGAGATTGTTCTGGCTGTGACTTCTGGGCAGGGAATGTGTTGCAGCTGTGGCTCTGAGCTTGCATGGAAAGCCTGGGGAGCCCAAGGGAATTCATTGGAAAAGTATGTGTCTGGGGGCTGCGGGATCTTTAACATTTTTGACAGGAATATTGATATTTGACACCTCTCAGACATTGTGCAAACTACTAGCTCAAGACAGTCTACAGTCTGACATTAATCATACTACATTCCTTTTGGTGGTGCTACATTTTATGATGCTGAGTTTGGGCAGTTGCTACAACATGGCAAGCACGGCACACAAGTGAACGTGGAACAGGAAGTGAGCATGGCACCGTCCCATCTGACGCCAGAGCTCGAGATGTCATGCAATGCCTCACAGCTGCACACGTGTCATTAGGAAGTAACTGGCTAAGAATGAAATATAATTTTTTTCTTTCAATTTGTGTGTATTATTTTTTCAAATAGCCACTCATTTGTTAGGACATAAATGCTTAGTAAATTGAACCTAACTGCCTAATAATGGAACTGCTGGGTATTTCTTGTGGCCTGGAGTGCTGTGGGAAAATTACTGAGACATGAAGGGTACTGTGAATCGAGAAAGCTTGGGAACAACTGATTTATATCTTTATCCATCAGAACTCCTTTAGCTGTAAGTGAAAGAAACCAAACTGGCACTGACTTCTGCAGAACCACCTGGGACGTCCAGGGTCGCAGGTGGTGCTAGACTGTCTGGGTTCGGGTGCTCACCTGAGGTTGTTAAGACTCCACTTCTCTTTCCATGTCTAGGACATGCTCTCATCTGTGGACAAGACAGCCCCACATCCATCCTTTCCAGACTCACATCCTCTCATGTTAGAAACCCCAGCAGAAAGAAGCCTCTTTCTCAATAGTTTGTGCATAAAAAATAGTTTGGGTCACTTGCCGATCCCTGAATTGAGGCTATGGAGATTTGTAATGGCCAAGCCTAGGTCACATGGTCTTTCCCTGTGCTCAGATGAATGCCTTAATGAAACCACACAGAAAAGGTAGGTTCTCCAGAAAATAAAAGGTTCTCCTCTTCTTCAGAAGAGGGGAAGGGGTGAGGACCAGAAACAATGGATTTCCCACTTTACAGACGAGGGAACAGACCGGTGGTATGATAGCTTAATAGTTCAACATGGTGGTTCTGGAGTCTCACCCATCTGGTTTCACTTCCTTGAGCAAATTAACTGCATCGACATCTTCACCTCTAAAGTGGAAATAACTGAAGATGCAGGGCCAAGAAATAAAAGCATGATAATAACAGTCTCTACCTCAGAGGTTTGGTGTTGAAGTGAGGACTGAATGAGTTAATACACATAAAGTGCTAACTAGCCTAGGGTCTGGCAAGTAGGAAGCCCATAGTAAATGAGACTGTTGTAATTACTGACCGGGCAACAATGGGTTCACAGCAGCTGGCAGCTGACCTACCTTCTGACTTCTGCGGCAGGTTTCCATCCAACCAGGGAGGCAGGGAGCAGGTACAGAACGGTGACTTCCTCTTTTCTGTCTGTTGCAGAGAGAAGCCTCATGGATGCTGTCAGCCCGGTCCCCATGGGAGTCGTGCTCCCCAAGCACATCCTGGACATCTGGGTCATTGTCCTCGTCATCCTGGCCACCATTGTCGTTATGACCTCCTTGCTGTTGTGCCCGGCCACTGTGGTCATCATCTATCGCATGCGAACTCATCCCATGTTAACTGGGGCCGTCTGAGGATCTCTGGCAGGGGCAGGTGAGGGATGAGGATGGCGGCCTGGCCCTCTGCATCTTCCCCTCTTCCAGAAGAGCAGCAAGGAGGGACTTTGGAGCGTGGACTCTGGAGCTTGATATGTGAGGAGACCTGAGTTCTGGCTTTGGTTCTGCCCCTGGTCAGCGGCGTGAGTTCAGTCCAGGGACCTAATTCCACGAGTTCCAGGTTCCTTATCCTCTAAACAGGCATCATGATCTCTGCCGTCCTACCTCATGGGGTGATGAGAACCTATGCCCTGGTGAAGGTTGAAGCTTGTTAGTGAGCAGATGCAGTGTCACTACTGCATGCTGAGAAGCTTTTAAGAACCCCTCTTACTGCTGAGGGCCTTCAAGGTGGTGAGGGAGGCACAGGGCAGAGCAGCCTCTTCCAGTTCAGGTAAAACCAAGTAAGAGCCCCCTGTCCTCAGCCCAAGAAACCCACACATGTGGCTCAATGTTACTTTATCAGAGGTGCCATGCCCTGAAATTTTCTAATTTGGGAGGGAATTGAGCATGGCTGGGAGAGGGAGATTGGGTGGATCTTCTCGGGACACCAGAAGCTCTGCCCCTGTGCATTTGAGTTGGGAGGAGGCTGCCCTATTTCTTGGCAATGACAAGGGAGCTGGGGAGATGGGCTTCCTTCTGCATTAGGGTCCCGGAGCTTTGACACTCTAGCAGTGTTGGCAGATGCACGGTGGCTGAGGCCCTGTCTAGCTTTCAGAATCTCAGCCCCTGCCCCTTTGCCCCAGCTCCTGCTCTAATGAGATCCCCCCAGAACACATGCTCCCAGCATTCCACACCCCCACTAGCACTACAGCCATTCCAAGGTACAGGCTTGTATTTAGGAGATGATCCCAGCACTCTGGAACTAACCCTAACAATGATGTTTATTTTGAATGCTACAACTTATAAGTACAAAGAGATTTCTGGACTACTCAAGGTCTTTGAACAGAATCAGGAGTGTCTGGAGATTTGTTAAATTATGTAAGAAGACAGCACAGATTATCGGGATATTATTGTGTGAAAATGATGCTTTTACTTTGATCTGATTTCACTGATGTACACAACTAATTTCCAATAAAGTGCTGGAATGAGCATGTCTGAAGTCTTTCTTTGTAAAGAGCACCCGTTAAACTCAGCAAGAGGATGGCACAGAATTTATAGCCTTCAGGGACAGGTTGAATGTTGGAACAGAAAGGGAAAAGGACAATCAAATCGACTTCCAGGAATCTAAGTAGTGGGTAGATAGTTGTGCAGTTTACACAGACAGAGAATGCAGGGAGAGGAGCAGACTTTGGAAGGTGAGATGATGAGTTTAGTGTTGGGTTTAGTGTGTTGAGTCTGATATTCAGGTGGACACTTTCAGAATGCAGCTGGAAGCCTGGGAAAGTTTTGTGGCTGGGGTTATGTTTGGGGGTTGTCTGTGTACGGTAGATATGCCATACAGGGGGATGGGAATACCCAGGCCGAGTACAGACATGGGAGGTGCTAATACAGAGCTGGGAGGATGCTTAAGAGGAGTGGAGGGAGAGGTGGGGGAAGGCAAAGCAAGGAGGTGCCATGCCCTGAAATTTTCTAATTTGGGAGGGAATTGAGCATGGCTGGGAGAGGGAGATTGGGTGGATCTTCTCGGGACACCAGAAGCTCTGCCCCTGTGCATTTGAGTTGGGAGGAGGCTGCCCTATTTCTTGGCAATGACAAGGGAGCTGGGGAGATGGGCTTCCTTCTGCATTAGGGTCCCGGAGCTTTGACACTCTAGCAGTGTTGGCAGATGCACGGTGGCTGAGGCCCTGTCTAGCTTTCAGAATCTCAGCCCCTGCCCCTTTGCCCCAGCTCCTGCTCTAATGAGATCCCCCCAGAACACATGCTCCCAGCATTCCACACCCCCACTAGCACTACAGCCATTCCAAGGTACAGGCTTGTATTTAGGAGATGATCCCAGCACTCTGGAACTAACCCTAACAATGATGTTTATTTTGAATGCTACAACTTATAAGTACAAAGAGATTTCTGGACTACTCAAGGTCTTTGAACAGAATCAGGAGTGTCTGGAGATTTGTTAAATTATGTAAGAAGACAGCACAGATTATCGGGATATTATTGTGTGAAAATGATGCTTTTACTTTGATCTGATTTCACTGATGTACACAACTAATTTCCAATAAAGTGCTGGAATGAGCATGTCTGAAGTCTTTCTTTGTAAAGAGCACCCGTTAAACTCAGCAAGAGGATGGCACAGAATTTATAGCCTTCAGGGACAGGTTGAATGTTGGAACAGAAAGGGAAAAGGACAATCAAATCGACTTCCAGGAATCTAAGTAGTGGGTAGATAGTTGTGCAGTTTACACAGACAGAGAATGCAGGGAGAGGAGCAGACTTTGGAAGGTGAGATGATGAGTTTAGTGTTGGGTTTAGTGTGTTGAGTCTGATATTCAGGTGGACACTTTCAGAATGCAGCTGGAAGCCTGGGAAAGTTTTGTGGCTGGGGTTATGTTTGGGGGTTGTCTGTGTACGGTAGATATGCCATACAGGGGGATGGGAATACCCAGGCCGAGTACAGACATGGGAGGTGCTAATACAGAGCTGGGAGGATGCTTAAGAGGAGTGGAGGGAGAGGTGGGGGAAGGCAAAGCAAGGAGACTGAAAATGTCCGGTGGTGTGAACTAAGATGGATGCAACTGCACTTTGTACGTGAAAGCAGGATGGGAGGTTAGGCGGCGGAGACAGCGGGAACAGACAACTCTTTCCAGGAACAAAATATAGTACAGAAGTAATAAGAAGGTTTAGGAGAGCATGGGCAAGGAGGGGTAGACATGACAAGATTCTGATGGGTTTGCTCAGCACATATATCCAAACTTTTTTTTTTTTTTTTAAATGCCTTCCTGTGTGGCAAAGGCTGGAAAGTGAAAAACTATATTGAATGTGAAAAACTTCCCTTTTCTAACTAAACTTTACTGGAGATTCATATGTGATTGGGTGGTAGTGGTTTAGTTGCTAAGTAGTATTTGACTTTTTGTGGCCTCATAGACTGTAGTCTGCCAGGCTCCTCTGTCCATGGAATTGGGAGGGGTGGGCAGGGGGGGATATACATGTGACTGATCTGGGAACATGCATGTCTGTAAACAACAAAACTCTGTAAAAGTTAAAAGTAAAATAAAGGTTTTTTTTTTTTTTTTTTTTTTTTAAAAAGAGTACTGGACTGGATTGCCATTTCCACATGCCCACTGTCACTAAAATGTGCTCTTTTTTTTTTTTTTTCCTTTAATGGATTTTTCTTTTTTTTTTTTTTTTATTTTTGGCCTCACCATGCAGCATGTGGGATCTTAGTTCCCCAACCAGGACTGAACCTGGGCAGAATCTTAACCACTGGAGGCATTTGTGGTGCTGGTGTGAACCCAGTAAGAAGAACTGGACTGGGAGACTGCTGGGTGTGGGGCCGATGCTGCGTGTCACCCAGCCTTCCTGCGTGGTGTTCCTGGTCTGCATAGTGGAGGGGCTCAGAGTGAAGTAACTCAGAAAGAGAAAAATAAATAGCGTATATAGGCATATATGTGGAATCTGGAAAAATGGTATAGGTGATTTTATTAGCAAAGCAGAAATAGCGACACAGACATAAAGATCAAGCATAGGTACCCCGGGGGGAGGGGGTGGGATGAATTGGGAGGTTGGATTGACATATATACACTACTGACACCACGTAGGAAAGAGGTAACTAATGAGAACCTGCTGTACAGCAGAGGGAGCTCTACTCAATGTGACCTAAATGGGAAGGACGTCTAAACAGCGGGGATGTATGTATACAGATATGTGATTCATTTTGCTGTTCAGTAGAAACTAAGACAACACTGTAAAGCAACTCTACTCCAACACAATTTAATTGAGACAAATCGAAAAAAAAAAAAAAAAAGGAGGGTATCAGAAGTAAATGAGACCATCCTCCAATGGTTTTAGGGTAACTGAATGTGAAGACTGTTAGGCAGTCCACCAGATGGCCATACAGCTCTTTTTTCCACAGGGAGCAGACAGCTCACAGAAGTTTCCAGCCAACCCTATCACATTCCTAGCAGCCTAAGAGTTTATTTTACAGTTCTGGTTTCCGTGACTCTGGAGGCAGCGTAGGAACCATCCAGTCCAATTTCCCCTGACGCGAAGGAATCCACGTATTCACCGTAGGGTTGCTAACTGCTGTCAATCTGCTGTTTTCCCATGGGCCCCCTGGGGGCTCAGACAGGAAAGAATCCACCAGGAATGTGTGAGACCTGGGTTCCATCCCTGGGTTGGGAAGATCCCCTGGAGAAGGGATAAGCTACCCACTCTATAGTGTTCTCGCCTGGAGAATTCCATGGCTCACCCATGAGGTCACAAAGAGTCAGACCCACCTGAATGACTTCACTTTCAGTTTTCACTTTGTGCGGCCCTAGGCCACCTTTGTCAGGGCCACCCAGGAGCATCTGCCCACACACACAGTCCTCAGTGTCCAGTTTCACACTTTCTGAGAGCCCCTGGGGGAGGGTCTTGAGTGTCTGCTTTGTGAAAACGAGCTCCCTACAGGATCAGTGAGCAGGTTAAAAGTTGGAGCACCATGAGCCAGGGAAAGGGAGTCCTCTTCTTGCTGAAACCATCCTTGACAGAATTCTTCCTTCAGTGAGAGAGGAGGGGGCCAGGGGTGCCAGCTCGCCCCTCCTGGGGCCACCCTAAAGAGAAGAGCTTCCTTTTCCTTGTGCCAGTATCTGAACACTTTGAAGATAGCTCTCATGACTTACCTTATCCCATCATCTCCGAGTGGAAGATTCACACTTCGCATCAGATGCTGGCTCTCATCCTCCCTCCCTCCCTTTCCAGGAGTCAGTAGAGTAGATTAAGGGCGAGAGCCTGAAGAATCTTGGCTTTGCTCTTCACTAGCCTTGTGATTGTGGTCGAGTAACAAGCTCTTGGAGCCTCAATTTCCTCATCTGCAAGACAGATGTAAAATTACACTTACATCACAGAATTGTTATGAGTATTCAATGAGGTCGTAAATGCACAGCGCAAGGGTAAAATACAGTAAATACTCAGTAAAGGTGATCTGTAGGCTGGGTCTCCGTTTCTCCACCGTCTGTATGACAGCTAAACAGGTTTCTTTTTTCCACAGGGAGCAGACAGCTCACAGAAGTTTCCAGCCAACCCTATCACATTCCTAGCAGCCTAAGAGTTTATTTTACAGTTCTGGTTTCCGTGACTCTGGAGGCAGCGTAGGAACCATCCAGTCCAATTTCCCCTGACGCGAAGGAATCCACGTATTCACCGTAGGGTTGCTAACTGCTGTCAATCTGCTGTTTTCCCATGGGCCCCCTGGGGGCTCAGACAGGAAAGAATCCACCAGGAATGTGTGAGACCTGGGTTCCATCCCTGGGTTGGGAAGATCCCCTGGAGAAGGGATAAGCTACCCACTCTATAGTGTTCTCGCCTGGAGAATTCCATGGCTCACCCATGAGGTCACAAAGAGTCAGACCCACCTGAATGACTTCACTTTCAGTTTTCACTTTGTACGGCCCTAGGCCACCTTTGTCAGGGCCACCCAGGAGCATCTGCCCACACACACAGTCCTCAGTGTCCAGTTTCACACTTTCTGAGAGCCCCTGGGGGAGGGTCTTGAGTGTCTGCTTTGTGAAAACGAGCTCCCTACAGGATCAGTGAGCAGGTTAAAAGTTGGAGCACCATGAGCCAGGGAAAGGGAGTCCTCTTCTTGCTGAAACCATCCTTGACAGAATTCTTCCTTCAGTGAGAGAGGAGGGGGCCAGGGGTGCCAGCTCGCCCCTCCTGGGGCCACCCTAAAGAGAAGAGCTTCCTTTTCCTTGTGCCAGTATCTGAACACTTTGAAGATAGCTCTCATGACTTACCTTATCCCATCATCTCCGAGTGGAAGATTCACACTTCGCATCAGATGCTGGCTCTCATCCTCCCTCCCTCCCTTTCCAGGAGTCAGTAGAGTAGATTAAGGGCGAGAGCCTGAAGAATCTTGGCTTTGCTCTTCACTAGCCTTGTGATTGTGGTCGAGTAACAAGCTCTTGGAGCCTCAATTTCCTCATCTGCAAGACAGATGTAAAATTACACTTACATCACAGAATTGTTATGAGTATTCAATGAGGTCGTAAATGCACAGCGCAAGGGTAAAATACAGTAAATACTCAGTAAAGGTGATCTGTAGGCTGGGTCTCCGTTTCTCCACCTGTCTGATGGTCATGACAGCTACTTTTGAGTGTGGGGAGGATCATATGAGACAATTTAAGTAAAGGACTGGGCAGTGTCTGACTCAGGAGCCTCTCAACAATGGTAACTATCAGGTTACCAACAATGTAGTAACACCAAAGGTCTATGATCCTAGAGGGGTTGGGTTTTAAAATCACTAGTTAAAGCAGTGAGATTAGCAGAAAAGTTCCCCACTGACACCCTGCAAGACTGGCTCCAAATACACAAATGACCTTCGAACCAGTTATAAGAATTATACCTCTCCTCCTTTAAGATATTTTGTAATGGGGCTTCCCCTGGTGGTCCAATGGGTAAGGACACCGCCTTGCAGTGCAAGGGGCGCCAGTTCGAGCCCTGGCCTGGGAAGATCCCACGTGCCGCGGAGCGGCTGGACTGATGTGTCCAATCACCGAGCCGGAGCTCTGGAGCGCATGCGCCCAGAGCCAGTGCTCTGCAACGACAGACGCCACCGCGATGGGAGGCCCACAGGAGCCAAGGAACGAAGACGAATGAAAATAGAGAAATGAAAGACCAATAGAAGTGGCCCGCCCACTCCCCTCCCTCCCCAACCTGAGCCCCGCCCAAAGTAAATAAACAAATAAATCTTTAAAAAAAAAAAAAAAGATATTTTGTAATTAATTCACAATTACTAAAATATAAAGTTTTCAGTTTTAAGTTTTAATTCTTCACAGAAATTGCCTTCTAAATTTTTAAGAGCTCAATAATTTAAAATCTTTAAGTAAGATAAAACTTTAATCAGGCCTTTACATAATTTTTGCTAAAGAGAGACAATGACAAAAGGATTGCAAAATGAAATGATGGTGAGAACAAAATTTCCCTTGAAACCCCTAATACCAAAAGTTGAAGAAGCAATTAAAAAAAAATTTTTATTTATTTATTTTTTGGGGTGGGGAGGGTGGGGGCGGGTGGGCCACTTCTATTGGTCTTTCATTTACCTATTTTCATCCATCTTTGTTCTTTGGTCCGTGTGGGCCTCCCATCGCAGTGACCTCTGTTGTCGCAGAGCACAAGCTCTGGGCACACGTGCTCCAGAGCTCTGGCTCAGTAATTGGACACATCAGTCCAGCCCCTCCGCGGCACGTGGGATCTTCCCAGGCCAGGGATTGAACCAGCACCCCTTGCACTGCAAGGCGGTGTCCTTACCCACTGGACCATCAGGGAAGCCCCAGCAATTTTTAAATTGCCTAAATCACACAAGTAATTTAATTCAGGTGTATGAAGAGCGCTTCAGTTCCTATGAAGATGTACATACTAGAAGAAAGGTTTCTGTGTTAGCAGGACTCTAACATTATTTCTCAAAATCATAAGATTACTGTACGTATTTAAATTTGAACAGCTGCCAGTATAGAGAGAATTGTCTCCATGCACAAACTTGAGTCAAGCCGACTCGGTTCCTCTCTGGCTCCACCAGTATATTTCTTGAAAGTAGCTGTCTTGGAATCTCACTGCCTTTATAAGTAAAAGGAAAGACTGTGTTTATCTCTTCAGGGCCACTGGAAGGATCAAATCAGCCTCTGTACCTAAAATATTTATAGAGAGTCTGGCCTGTGTAAATATTCAGTGCTTGTGGCGGTTGGTGGTTGAGTTACTCAGTCGTGTCTGACTCTTGCGATACCATGGACTGTAGCCCGCTAGGCTCCTCTGTCCATGGGGTTCTCAAGGCAAGAACACTGGAGTGGGTTGCCATTTCCTTCTCCAGCAGATCTTTCCAACCCAGAGACTGAACTCAGGTCTTCCACTTTGCAGGCAGATTCTTTACCATCTGAGCTGGTATCTAAAAACAAAGGGGGCCTTTCTTGGTGATACTCCTTGCAATACAGGGGACATGGGTTCAATCATGGAACTAAGATTCCATATGCTATGGAGCAACTAAGGTCACACACTGCAACCAATTCCAAAGAGTGGGGTGTGTGTGTGTGTGTGTCTGTGTGTGTGATGGGGTGGGGAAGGGGTTTTCCTGCACCAACAAGCAATTTCAGACACCATTAGGTGTCCAAGGATTCAACTCAATTCTGGCACTATCTACCTAGGAATAGCATTAGATTCTGATAAAAGACTCAGTCCCATAAGACCACCCTCCACTTCAGACGCCAACTGCAAGCCCAGGTGGTTACCTGTCCTTCTGACTGACTGGCTATACATCAGAGGCTTCCCTGACCTTTTCCTTGTGTTTGATTAATTTGCTAGAACAACTCATAGACCTCAGGATATTTACTCCCTACATTACTCACTTATTACAAAGGATATTAAAGGACTTGACTCAATAGTCAGATGAGGAAACATACAGGGTAAGGTTCCAAACAAAAGGCTTCTGTCCTCACGGAGTTCAGGGCCAGCTATGGTGGGACATGAAAAATGTTCTTGTTTTTCTAACCTGGAAGCTCTCCAAACCCCTTCCTTCTTGGTTTTTATGGAGGTTTTATTAATAGATGTGACTGATTAACTCATTCACCACTGGTGATTGATTCAACCTCTATCCTCTCTTCTGTACCCCGAAATTGGGAGATGGGACTGAAAGTTCCACCCTTCTATTTCTGGGTTTGGTTTCCCTGGCACCCAGCCCCCATCCTTAGCTGCTTTCCAAAAAACACCTCATGAACATGATCCAGATGTGGTGAAAGGGGGCTTGTTATGAATAACAAGACACCCATTTCACCTTTATAGCTCTGAGGGGTTTCAGGAGCTGAGAACAAGAGACCAAATACTATAACAAATGAGTACATCTCTCACTGCTCAGGAAATTCTAAGGGCTTGGGGAGCAGAGAGCTAGAACTGTGGACGAAGACCAAATATATATGAGAAATATACTTTGGTCACCTGAATGCCCAATATATATATTTCTTATAAATTGTAATATCATATCAGTTAAACATTCTGAGAGATCAGGGTAAGATAAGTTAGCTAATGCTGAGTTGGAGGGTCATGGTTGGTGAATGTTGGGATTCTTTGTGAGTGTTTCCAGTAAGTGACTGAGGTTTTGATCAGTGATGTAGGTGGGGCCATGGGGTCATCCTCTGTTTTGTGGGACCTCATATATGAATTAAGTTTATCACACCAAGTATGTGTACATGCTCAGTCATGTCATAACAATATGAAGAATATATTTTAATGAATTTTTAAATTGTTGAGTGACTTCAGAATTTCCACTACTGGAGTTTTTTATACTACTTTTAATTAAGATTTGTACCTCAGAAAACACACTTAAAATTGTGCTGTTAGAAAAAACTCAGTATGAATGTTGCTATGTTGTTGTACAGAGCAATTATTTGGGTCATGGATAACAATGAGTGGATATTTGTTCTGCAAATAAAGATATTTGGTGCTCTAGAAATTGAACAGCAAGTAGCCAAAGAATAATTTATGGAATCGCTGAACATCAGGACAGTAGACTGCTCTTAGGTTTTCTTTTTCCACATTTACTACTAACTTATTTTGGATTTATGGGAAGTTAAGCTAAATAAAGGAAATGGCAACCCACTCCAGTATTCTTGACTGGAGAATTCCACGAGTAGAGAAACCTGGCAGGCTACAATCCATGGGATCAGAAAGGGTTGGATGGGACTAAGGCCCCCCCCCCCCCACACACACGATAAACAAAGCACACCTTTCCATTTTGTTGTGAGAAGCATGACACTTTCAAAAGGAACTATCGCTCTTTCTTAGTGTAACAGATTAAATGGTGACTCCTCCCTCCAAATATATGGCCACTTCCTAATTCTCTGAACCTATGATGTGAACTTACTTGGTAAAAAGGTCTTAGTTGATGTCATTAGGGATTCTGAGATAAAGAAATCATCCTGTGTTATTTGAGTGGGCTCTATATCCAATAACAAGCAGCTCTATGAAAGACAGATCGAGGAGAGATACAGAGAGAAGAGGAAGAAGCAATGTGACTACAGAGACAGAGCCTGGGCAGATGTGGCCACAAGCCAAGGGATGTGCAGAGCCACCAAAGGACAGAAGAGTCAAGCAATGCATTGTCCCCTAGAGCCTTTGGAGGGAGCGTGGCTCTGCTGACACCGTAACTTCAGACCTCTGGCACCCAAAATTGAGAGAATAATCTTCTCTTGTTTTAAGCCACTAAGTTCATGGAAATTCGTTAAGGCAGCCCTAGGAAACTAATACATTTGACAAGCTGATGTGGGACAATGAAGTTTTTCAACAACCGCACAGATAGACTAAAAACTCTAGAGAGTAAACATTTATTGGTAAGGAAGACAACGTGATACAAATTGGAAAGGGAAAGGAGGAGGAAAGGGGGAAAGAGAGAGGAAAAGAAGGGTGGTAGTCAATGTGAACTAAGCTTTGTCAGGCTTCCAGGAATAGTAGAAACTGTTGGGGCCCAGGGCGGGCTGCTCCCACATATGCCACAATGGCATATTACTTTGAACTAGAGTTATTTAAGAAATGACTGACATAAGGCCATTCTGACCCTTCTGTCTGTCTCCCTGAAAGTAGGAAAACACCTCCCATGTGAAGGGTGCTCTCCCTGTATCTGGAGACAGAAGGACACCCTTATCATAAGAAATGGGGAAGCCCGTATACACAAACCTTGCTACTTCTTTAATCTACCAAGCCAAATCTGTTTAGATGCTTCCCTAATTAAACTATAATTAAACAAAGCCTTGGAAAAGGAAATGGCAACCTACTGCAGTATTCTTGCCTGGGAAATCCATGGTCAGAAGAGCCTGGAGGGCTAGAGTTCATGGGGCTGCAAAGGGTTGGACACGGCTTAGCAACTAAACAACAAGCAAAGCCTGTTTGTCTTGTCAATTCCTCACAAATTACTTATCCAAAAAGTATAAAATCTGCTTCTTTTGTAGAAATGTGCTTTAGTGTAGTCATTTTATTGTTCATGGACATTTAGGTGGGCTGTTATGAATGGGACTGCTATACTCTTGTTTGGGTTGTTTGTGAACAGGCTTTATTTTCTCTTGGATACATGCCTGAGGGGAATTGTTTGGTCACAGGGTAAGATGAAAATTTAATTATATGACCCACTGCCAGACATATCTTCAAGGTGGTTGTATGTTTTATACACCTACCAGCAACGTATGAGTACTCCAACTGAGTGACATCCTTACCAACACTTGGTCTAGTCATTTTTCTAGCCATTGATTTTATCATTTCTGTGAAATGATATATTACTGTGGTTTTAATTTGCATTTATCCATTGATTGAAGATACTGAGCACTTTTTTTTTAGGAGTTTATCAAACTACTGCTCTTTTCTGAAGTATCTATTCAATAGTTCAAGTAGTTTGGCTATTTTTAAATATTGGGCTTTGCATGGATTTCTAGGCATTTATATAGTCTCATGCAACCTTTGTCTATATGAGTTTTGCAAATATTTTCTCTCAACTTTGTCTTGTGGCTTATCTTTTAATTTTTGAATGGTGCCTTGATTAGCAGACATCTCTAATTCTGATAAAACCTAACTGAATTTTCTTTTTATGGTTCATGCTTCTTGTGTTCTGTCCCAAGAAATCCTTCTTTATCCCAAGGCTGTGAAGATATTCTGCTGGATTTTAGAAGGTAAATGGTTATGGTTTTCCACTGAGGTCTATGATCCATCTCAAATTATATTAATACCTTGAAGCCAAGTGGTGCAAATATTCCCAAGTTCTTTTTCAAAACTGTTTTGGCTTTTCTCCATTTTGGCATTTTTATAAAAAATTAGGAATCAACACATGAAAAAACCCAGCTATAATTTTGGTTGGGATTATACTCAGCCCTGCTTTCCTCCCTGGTTCCTCTCATGGAGTGTGGGATGAGCAAAGCCCTCTGCCTCCAGCATCTGAAGGCCAGATTCTGTACAGCTGGTGACTTTCTTCCTTTTAAGTGTCAGTTGAGAACAGTTTCACTGAATGGAAATTGTTTAAGCAGTACCCCTACCAGACCTGTAATGTTTATCAGTAAGTGAATGTCTCTGGCATTTTGTTTGAAAACACTCCTCTTCTTCATTGTGCTTGGAAAGAACCTAGAGGAAACATGTTGTCCCTACCTTATTATTGTACAGGAGACAGTGATCAAAACCATCCCCAAGAAAAAGAAATGCAAAAAGACAAAGTGGTTGTCTGAGGAGGGCTTACAAATAGCTGAGAAAAGAAGAACTGTGAAAAGCAAAGGAGAAAAGGAAAAATACACCCATCTGAATGCAGAGTTCCAGAGAATGGCAAGGAGAGATATGAAAGCCTTTTTGTGTGAACAATGCAAAGAAATAGAGGAAAACAGTAGAACGGGAAGGATTTTCTTCAGAAATTAGACACCAAGGAACATTTAACTGAGTGACATCCTTACCAACACTTGGTCTAGTCATTTTCTAGCCATTGATTTTATCATTTCTGTGAAATGATATATTACTGTGGTTTTAATTTGCATTTATCCATTGATTGAAGATACTGAGCACTTTTTTTAGGAGTTTATCAAACTACTGCTCTTTTCTGAAGTATCTATTCAATAGTTCAAGTAGTTTGGCTATTTTTAAATATTGGGCTTTGCATGGATTTCTAGGCATTTATATAGTCTCATGCAACCTTTGTCTATATGAGTTTTGCAAATATTTTCTCTCAACTTTGTCTTGTGGCTTATCTTTTAATTTTTGAATGGTGCCTTGATTAGCAGACATCTCTAATTCTGATAAAACCTAACTGAATTTTCTTTTTATGGTTCATGCTTCTTGTGTTCTGTCCCAAGAAATCCTTCTTTATCCCAAGGCTGTGAAGATATTCTGCTGGATTTTAGAAGGTAAATGGTTATGGTTTTCCACTGAGGTCTATGATCCATCTCAAATTATATTAATACCTTGAAGCCAAGTGGTGCAAATATTCCCAAGTTCTTTTTCAAAACTGTTTTGGCTTTTCTCCATTTTGGCATTTTTATAAAAAATTAGGAATCAACACATGAAAAAACCCAGCTATAATTTTGGTTGGGATTATACTCAGCCCTGCTTTCCTCCCTGGTTCCTCTCATGGAGTGTGGGATGAGCAAAGCCCTCTGCCTCCAGCATCTGAAGGCCAGATTCTGTACAGCTGGTGACTTTCTTCCTTTTAAGTGTCAGTTGAGAACAGTTTCACTGAATGGAAATTGTTTAAGCAGTACCCCTACCAGACCTGTAATGTTTATCAGTAAGTGAATGTCTCTGGCATTTTGTTTGAAAACACTCCTCTTCTTCATTGTGCTTGGAAAGAACCTAGAGGAAACATGTTGTCCCTACCTTATTATTGTACAGGAGGCAGTGATCAAAACCATCTCCATGAAAAGAAACGCAAAAAGGCAAAATGGTTGTCTGAGGAGGCTTTACAAATAGCTTAGAAAAGAAGAGAAGTGAAAGGCAAAGGAGAAAAGGAAAGATACACCCATCTGAATGCAGAGTTCCAGAGAATGGCAAGGAGAGATAGAAAGCCTTCCCAAGTGAACAATGCAAAGAAATAGAGGAAAACAGTAGAACGGGAAGGATTTTCTTCAAGAAAATTAGAGACACCAAGGGAACATTTCATGCAAAGATAGGCACAATAAAGCACAGAAATGGTATGGGCCTAACAGAAGCTGAAGATACTAAGAAGAGGTGGCAAGAATACACAGAAGAACTATACAAAAGAGACCTTAATGATCCAAATAACTACAATGGTGTGATCACTCACTCAGAAGTGTGAAGTGGAGTGTGAAGTCAAGTGGGCCTTAGGAAGCATCACTACGAACAGAGCTAGTGGGGGTGATGGAATTCCAGTTGAGCTATTTCAAATATTAAAAGATGATGCTGTTAAAGTGCTACACTCAATATGCCAGCAAATTTGGGAAACTCAGCAGTGGCCTCAGGACAGGAAAAGGTCAGTTTTCATTCCAATCCTAAAGAAGAGCAATGTTGGGGCTTCCCCTGGTGGTCCAGTGGGTAAGGACACCGCCTTGCAGTGCAAGGGGCGCCAGTTTGATCCCTGGCCTGGGAAGATCCCACGTGCTGCGGAGCGGCTGGACTGATGTGTCCAATTACCGAGCCAGAGCTCTGGGGCACATGCGCCCAGAGCCGGCGCTCTGCGACAACAGAGGCCACCGTGATGGGAGGCCCACAGGAGCCAAGGAACAAAGACGCATGAAAATAGAGAGATGAAAGAACAATGGAAGTGGCCCGTCCGCTCCCCTCCCTCCCCAACCCAACCCCCGCAACCCTGCCAAAAGAAGAGCAATGTCAAAGAATGTTCAAATTACCACACAATTGCATTCATTTCACATGCTGGCAAGGTCATGCTCAAAATTCTCCGTTAGGCTTCACCAGTATGTGAATTGAGAACTTCCAGATGTACAGTCTGGATTTAGAAAAGGCAGAGGAACCAGAGATCAAATTGCCAACATCCACTGAATTATAGAAAGAGCAAGAGAATTCTAGAAAAGCATCTACTTCTGCTTCATTGACTATGCTAAAGCCTTCGCCTTGTGTGGATCACAACAAACTGTGGAAAATTCTGAAAGAGATGAGAATACCAGACCACCTTATCTGCCTCCTGCAAAGCCTGTATGCAGGAAAAGAAGCAACAGTTAGAACCAGACATGGAAAAACAGACTGGCTCCAAATTGTGAAATGAGTACATCAAGACTGTCTATTGTCACCCTGCTTATTTAAGTCATATGCAGAATACACCATGTCAAATACCGGGTTAGAAGAACCACAAGCTGGAATCAAGACTGCTGGGAGAAATAACTTCAGATATGCATATGACACCACCCTGATGGCAGAAAGTGAAGAGGAACTAAAGAGTCTCTTGATGAAGGTGAGAGAGGAGAGTGAAAAAGCTGGCTTAAAACTCAACATTCAAAAAACTAAGACCATAATATCCAGTCTCATCACTTCTTGGAAAATAGAAGGGGAAAAAGTGGAAGCAGTGACAGACTTTATTTTCTTGGGTTTGCTCCAAAATCACTGAGAACAGTGACTGCAGCCATGAAATTAAAAGACACTTTCTCTTGGAAGAAAAGCTATGACAAACCTAGACTGCATATTAAAAGGCAGACATAATTTTGCCAATAATGGCCCATCTAGTCAATGCTATGGTTTTTCCATCAGTCTTGTACAGATGTGAGAGTTGGACCATAAAGAAGGTTGAGTGCCATAGAATTGATGCTTTTGAACTATGGTGCTGGAGAAGACTCTTGAGTGGCCCTTGAACAGTAAAGAGATCCAACCAGTCAATTCTAAAGAAAACAAACCATGAATATTCACTGGAAGGACTGATGGTTGAAGTTGAAGATCCAATACTCTGGTCACTTGATGCAAAAAGCTGACTCATTGGAGAAGACCCTGATTCTGGGAAAGATTAAGGGCAGGAGGAGAAGGGGGCAACAGAGGATGAGATGGTTGGATAACACCATCGACTCAATGGACATGAGCTGGAGCAAACTCCAGATGATAGTGAAGGACAGGGAAGCCTGAGGTGCTGCAGTCCACGGGATGGCCAAGATTTGGACACTACCGAGTGACACAATAATCAGAAACTCATCTTCTAAATGAAAGACAAATAGAAGTGGCCCGCCCGCCCCCCTCCCTCCGCAACCCCCCCAAAAAACTCATCTTCACAAAATTTAAAAAATAGGCATCATTTCAGATCATGTTTACTGACCACAACACAACTAGAAGTTAGTAACAAAAGAGGTGAATTTAATGCCTATTATATTTGAAAATTAAAGGCACATTTATAAATCATTCAGGGGTCAAAGAATAAATCATGCTATTTAAAATATTAATAAATGACTATAAATAATTCATGTATCAAAACCTTTTTGATTCTGTATATTTTAATGTGTACTTATGGGTCACTATGTAAGAAATGGAGACTACAGAATAACAGTGAGTCCAAAAAAAGAAGGTAAGAACATAGAACAGAATTGTTCCTGATAAACTAGTGGGAAGGTACTAAGAGTAGATTAAGGAAACAAAGGAGACCAAATAAAAACAATTGATTTAGAAAACAAAAGTAGGGCTTCCCTGGTGGTCCAGTGGATAAAGAGTCCGCCTTGCAGTGCAGGGGGCACTGGTTTGATCCCTAGCCTGGGAAGATTCCAGGACTGGTGTGTCCAATTACAAGCCAGAACTCTGCATCGAGAGAGGCCACTGCAATGGGAGGCCCACACATGCCAAAGAATAAAGACAGATGAAAAATAAATGATGACTTAGATTATTGCTGAGAAAATACAACTTACTAAAATATATCAAGAATAAATTAAAAACATAGGAAACAGAAGTACAGTAAGTCATCTAGACAATTCTCCCACAATTTCAAAAAGAATTAATTCTAACCCTTTACAAAATCTCTGAATATGAAAAAGAGGGAACTACGTCCCAAGTTTATGCAGTGAAGCGAGTTCAACTTGATAACAGTCATATGAAGACAGGATAAGAAAGACACACTAGAGTGTCTTTTCACCGATAAATATGCAACAATTAAAATGAATTATTGGCATAACAAATACAGCAGTCCTTAGATGATTTTTCATTATGACAAGCAAACATAAATGTAACTGGAGTCCCACATGGAAAATAAAGTAGAGAACAAGGCAGGGACTTCCCTGGTGGTCCAGTGTTTTAAGACTTTGTGTTCCCAATGCAGGGGGCTTGGGTTTGATCCCTGGTCAGGGAACTAGATCCCACATGCCACAACTAAGACCCAGCACAGTCAAATAAATAAATTTAAAAAAACAGAGAGAGAACAAGGCATAAGAAGTATCTGAAGACATACAATTAAGAATTTCTCAAAAACTATCAAAGATATCAAGCCAGAGGTTCGTGTTTGAAAAACCTCAGGCAGAATACATAATGAGCAATATAGACATCAAAACCCCAAATAACCAACCAAATAAACAACTCTACCCATAAATCTAAACTCATTATTTTTGAACTGTTGATCCTCAGTGATAAAAAGAAAAACTTAAAGACATTGAGAAGATAAAGACATTCAGTCAGAGGAATAAGGCTACAAAATACATGTCGTGGGAGGATTGGGGTGGAACTAAGATGGTGGCATAGAAGGACGTGCACTCATCTCTCCTGCAAAATCGCCTGAATTGCAATGAGTTCCTGGGAAACCATCGACAGGAGGAGGTTGGATCTGATCACAGAGAGGATATCACACATCGAAGAACAAAGGAGAAGCCGCACCAAGATGGTAGGAATTACAAGCCAGAACTCTGCATCGAGAGAGGCCACTGCAATGGGAGGCCCACACATGCCAAAGAATAAAGACAGATGAAAAATAAATGATGACTTAGATTATTGCTGAGAAAATACAACTTACTAAAATATATCAAGAATAAATTAAAAACATAGGAAACAGAAGTACAGTAAGTCATCTAGACAATTCTCCCACAATTTCAAAAAGAATTAATTCTAACCCTTTACAAAATCTCTGAATATGAAAAAGAGGGAACTACGTCCCAAGTTTATGCAGTGAAGCGAGTTCAACTTGATAACAGTCATATGAAGACAGGATAAGAAAGACACACTAGAGTGTCTTTTCACCGATAAATATGCAACAATTAAAATGAATTATTGGCATAACAAATACAGCAGTCCTTAGATGATTTTTCATTATGACAAGCAAACATAAATGTAACTGGAGTCCCACATGGAAAATAAAGTAGAGAACAAGGCAGGGACTTCCCTGGTGGTCCAGTGTTTTAAGACTTTGTGTTCCCAATGCAGGGGGCTTGGGTTTGATCCTGGTCAGGGAACTAGATCCCACATGCCACAACTAAGACCCAGCACAGTCAAATAAATAAATTTAAAAAAACAGAGAGAGAACAAGGCATAAGAAGTATCTGAAGACATACAATTAAGAATTTCTCAAAAACTATCAAAGATATCAAGCCAGAGGTTCGTGTTTGAAAAACCTCAGGCAGAATACATAATGAGCAATATAGACATCAAAACCCCAAATAACCAACCAAATAAACAACTCTACCCATAAATCTAAACTCATTATTTTTGAACTGTTGATCCTCAGTGATAAAAAGAAAAACTTAAAGACATTGAGAAGATAAAGACATTCAGTCAGAGGAATAAGGCTACAAAATACATGTCGTGGGAGGAGGGGGGTGGAGCTAAGATGGTGGCATAGAAGGACGTGCACTCATCTCTCCTGCAAAATCGCCTGAATTGCAACGAGTTCCTGGGAAACCATCGACAGGAGGAGGTTGGATCTGATCACAGAGAGGATATCACACATCGAAGAACAAAGGAGAAGCCGCACCAAGATGGTAGGAAGGGCACAATCGCACTTTTAAAAGTCAAACCTCATACCCGCCAGACAGGCTGGGTGGGCCAAAGGCCCAAAGCCTGTTGCAGATCAAGACCCAGGAAAGGAGCAGTGATACCCACAAGGGACTGAGCCAGACCTGCTTTGGAGGGTCCAGGTGCCCCCTTGAACTAGAAGTGACCTTGAGCAGTCCTCGGAAGGATGGCACTCAGTTCCCTTTGAAGGAGGTTACCATTAACCCGATCACAGAGCCGTCGAGGAGGACTGGAAACTCTGTGCGCACTGTGATCCAGAAGAGGGGAACAGCGATCCTGCACGAGACTGAGCCAGACTCACCTCTGAGTAATCTGACATCTCCCGCGGTGGCAGGGGTCCACGGTGGCCTGTAGCAGGGTCGGAGTCACTGCAACAGTGCTTCCCATAGAGCGTGTGGGAATAAATCCTTTGTGAGACAGACACCATTTTCCCTACCGTAGTTTGGCTGCTGGTCAAACTGCAGGGCTGCTGGTCAAGCTACAGGGAGGGAATTTAGCTCCACCCAGCAAGAAAAGGGATGTGGATTAAGAAACTCCCAGGGCCAGCCTGGGCGGGCCTTTTAGTTCTGGAATAGGCCGAAATAAACAAGCAGTCAAAGCGATCTTCAGATCCAGCCACTGCCAGAGGCAAGAAAAAGACTGATAATTCCTGAACAGTCAGCAAGAAACAGAAGAACATAAACACTATTTTCAGGTTTTCTCTGAAGCTGGAGTTACTGCTGGATATTTTAAATTTCATTTTATTCCTTATTCTTTTTTAATCGCCTTTTTTTTGTATTGTATTGCTTTGTTTCAATTGTTTTTTTCCCTTTTTTCCAAACCCACTCAGTGCACTCTCCGTTTCCTTGGTTTTTTTTTTTTTTTGGGTGTGTGAAAGTGGGTGTGTTCATTTCCTTCACTGAATTCTATTGAACCTACTAATCTTATCAGTAAGACTGAATATATTAAAGTTTACATAATTTTTTTTTCTTTTTCCTTTTAAACCACACATTTTATTTATTTTTTTAAACCTTTATTTTGATTTTAATTTTTACAGAGTTTTGTTGTTTACAGATATGAATGTTCCCAGATTAGTCATATGTATATCCCCCCCTTCCCACCCCTCCCAACCATCACACAGCACCCCTGAAGGATCCCCTTTTCTCACAGAGCAATGACTAGAGCTATTTTCTTCACTTATGATAGGACAGGCCTTCATGCTACTTCCTTTACGCCTCCCACCTTCTGTTCCTTCCCCACAATGTCCATATGTCCACTGTCCGTGTCTGTCTTTCCATCGCTTCACTGAGTGTGCTATCATCACCATCCTACTAGATTCCATATATATGTGTTAATATACTGTATTTGTCCTTCTCTTTCTGACTGACTTCACTTTTTATGATACGTTCTAGATCCAGCCACCTCATTAGGGCGGATTCTTCTGCATTTCTCTTTACAGCTGTGTAGTATTCCATTGTATATATGTACCAGAGCTTTTGGATCCATTCATTCATCGATGGGCATCTAGGTTCCTTCCATGTTCTAGCTATTGTATAGAGAGCTGCAATGAACACCAGGGTAAAGGTGCTTCTTTCAGATTTAATATCATCAGGATATAAGCCTAAGAGTGGGATTGCTGGGTCGTATGGTGCTTCTAGTTTAGTTTTTAAGAAATCTCCAGACTGTCTTCCATAGAGGCTGTATCAATTTGCATTCCCACCAGCAATGCAGGAGTGTTCCCTTTTCTCCGCACCCTCTCCAGCATTTATTGTCTGTTGATTTGTGGATGATGGCCATTCTGACGGGTGTGAGGTGATATCTCATTGTAGTTTTGATGTGCATTTCTCTAATTACTAGTGAAGTTGAGCATCGTTTCATGTGCTTTGGGGCCATCTGTATGTCATCGTTGGAGAGGTGTCTGTTTAGGTCCTTTTACCATTTTTTGATTGGGTTGTTTGTTTTTCCTGTGCTGAGTTGTCTGAGTTGCTTGTAGATTTTGGAGATTAATTCTTTGTCTGTTGTTTCATTTGCTCTAATTTTTTCCCACTCTATGGGCTGTCTGTTCAGCTTTTTTGTAATTTCTTTAGCTGTACAAAAGTTTTTAAGTTTCATTAGGTCCCACATGTTCATTTGTCTTTTTAGTTCTGCTATTCTAGTAGGTGGGTCAGAGAAGATCTTGCTTTGATTTATGTCCTTGAGCGTTTTCCCTATATTCTCCTCTAAGAGTTAGATGGTTTCTGGTCTTACATTTAGGTCTTTAATCCATTTTGAGTTGATTTTTGTGCATGGTGTCAGGGTATGTTCCAACTTCATTTTTATAGGACAGGCCTTCATGCTACTTCCTTTCCCCCCCCCACCCTCTGTTCCTTCCCCACAATGTCCATATGTCCACTGCCCGCTCCCATCGCTTCACTGAGTGTGCTATCATCACCATCCTACTAGATTCCATATATATGTGTTAATATACTGTATTTGTCCTTCTCTTTCTGACTGACTTCACTTTTTATGATACGTTCTAGATCCAGCCACCTCATTAGGGCGGATTCTTCTGCATTTCTCTTTACAGCTGTGTAGTATTCCATTGTATATATGTACCAGAGCTTTTGGATCCATTCATTCATCGATGGGCATCTAGGTTCCTTCCATGTTCTAGCTATTGTATAGAGAGCTGCAATGAACACCAGGGTAAAGGTGCTTCTTTCAGATTTAATATCATCAGGATATAAGCCTAAGAGTGGGATTGCTGGGTCGTATGGTGCTTCTAGTTTAGTTTTTAAGAAATCTCCAGACTGTCTTCCATAGAGGCTGTATCAATTTGCATTCCCACCAGCAATGCAGGAGTGTTCCCTTTTCTCCGCACCCTCTCCAGCATTTATTGTCTGTTGATTTGTGGATGATGGCCATTCTGACGGGTGTGAGGTGATATCTCATTGTAGTTTTGATGTGCATTTCTCTAATTACTAGTGAAGTTGAGCATCGTTTCATGTGCTTTGGGGCCATCTGTATGTCATCGTTGGAGAGGTGTCTGTTTAGGTCCTTTTACCATTTTTTGATTGGGTTGTTTGTTTTTCCTGTGCTGAGTTGTCTGAGTTGCTTGTAGATTTTGGAGATTAATTCTTTGTCTGTTGTTTCATTTGCTCTAATTTTTTCCCACTCTATGGGCTGTCTGTTCAGCTTTTTTGTAATTTCTTTAGCTGTACAAAAGTTTTTAAGTTTCATTAGGTCCCACATGTTCATTTGTCTTTTTAGTTCTGCTATTCTAGTAGGTGGGTCAGAGAAGATCTTGCTTTGATTTATGTCCTTGAGCGTTTTCCCTATATTCTCCTCTAAGAGTTAGATGGTTTCTGGTCTTACATTTAGGTCTTTAATCCATTTTGAGTTGATTTTTGTGCATGGTGTCAGGGTATGTTCCAACTTCATTTTTTGCATGTAGCTGTCCAATTTTCCCAGCACCACTTGTTGAAGAGGCTGTCTTTGTCCCATTTTATATGTTCTCCTTCTTTGTCAAAAATAAGGTACCCATAGGTGCGTGGGCTTATCTCTGGGCTCTCTATCTTGTTCCATTGATTTGTATTTCTGTGTTTGTGCCAGTACCATACTGTCTTGATGACTGTTGCTTTGTAGTAGAGTCTGAAGTTGGGGAGGCTGATCCCTCCAGCTCCATTCTTCTTCCTCAGGATTGCTTTGGTTATTCGAGGTCTTTTGTGTTTCCATATGAACTGTGTTATTCTTTGGTCTAGTTCTGTGAAGAATGTCAATGGTAGTTTGATAGGGATCGTGTTGAATCTATAGATGACATTTGGTAGTATGGTTATTTTCACAATATTGATTCTTCCGACCCAGGAACATGGAATATCTCTCCATCTGTTTAAGTCTTCTTTAATGTCTCTCATGAGTGTCTTGTAATTTTCTGTGTACAGTTCTTTTGTTTCTTTGGGTAGGTTTATTCCTAGATATTTGATTCTTTTGGTTGTGATTGTGAAGGGGACTGCCTCTTTGATTTCGTTTTCTGATTTTTCATTGTTTGTGTATAGGAATGCCAGTGATTTCTGTGTGTTGACTTTGTATCCCGCAACTTTGCTGAATTCGCTGATTAGCTCTAGTAGCTTTGTAACCGTGTCTTTGGGATTTTCTATGTATAATATCATGTCATCTGCAAATAGAGAGAGTTTGACTTCTTCCTTTCTGATCTGGATTCCTTTGATTTCTTTCTCTTCTCTTATTGCTGTTGCTAGAACTTCCAGGACTATGTTGAATAAGAGTGGTGAAAGTAGACATCCTTGTCTTGTTCCTGATCTTAAAGGAAATGCTTTCAGTTTTTCACCATTGAGGATAATGTTCGCTGTGGGCTTCTCATCTATGGCTTTCACTATGTTGAGGTAGGTTCCTTCTATGCCCATTTTTTGAAGAGTTTTTATCATAAATGGATGCTGTACTTTGTCAAAGGCTTTATTCCATTTTGAGTTGATTTTTGTGCATGGTGTCAGGGTATGTTCCAACTTCATTTTTTGCATGTAGCTGTCCAATTTTCCCAGCACCACTTGTTGAAGAGGCTGTCTTTGTCCCATTTTATATGTTCTCCTTCTTTGTCAAAAATAAGGTACCCATAGGTGCGTGGGCTTATCTCTGGGCTCTCTATCTTGTTCCATTGATTTGTATTTCTGTGTTTGTGCCAGTACCATACTGTCTTGATGACTGTTGCTTTGTAGTAGAGTCTGAAGTTGGGGAGGCTGATCCCTCCAGCTCCATTCTTCTTCCTCAGGATTGCTTTGGTTATTCGAGGTCTTTTGTGTTTCCATATGAACTGTGTTATTCTTTGGTCTAGTTCTGTGAAGAATGTCAATGGTAGTTTGATAGGGATCGTGTTGAATCTATAGATGACATTTGGTAGTATGGTTATTTTCACAATATTGATTCTTCCGACCCAGGAACATGGAATATCTCTCCATCTGTTTAAGTCTTCTTTAATGTCTCTCATGAGTGTCTTGTAATTTTCTGTGTACAGTTCTTTTGTTTCTTTGGGTAGGTTTATTCCTAGATATTTGATTCTTTTGGTTGTGATTGTGAAGGGGACTGCCTCTTTGATTTCGTTTTCTGATTTTTCATTGTTTGTGTATAGGAATGCCAGTGATTTCTGTGTGTTGACTTTGTATCCCGCAACTTTGCTGAATTCGCTGATTAGCTCTAGTAGCTTTGTAACCGTGTCTTTGGGATTTTCTATGTATAATATCATGTCATCTGCAAATAGAGAGAGTTTGACTTCTTCCTTTCTGATCTGGATTCCTTTGATTTCTTTCTCTTCTCTTATTGCTGTTGCTAGAACTTCCAGGACTATGTTGAATAAGAGTGGTGAAAGTAGACATCCTTGTCTTGTTCCTGATCTTAAAGGAAATGCTTTCAGTTTTTCACCATTGAGGATAATGTTCGCTGTGGGCTTCTCATCTATGGCTTTCACTATGTTGAGGTAGGTTCCTTCTATGCCCATTTTTTGAAGAGTTTTTATCATAAATGGATGCTGTACTTTGTCAAAGGCTTTTTCTGCATCTATTGAGATGATCATGTGATTTTTGTCTTTCAATTTGTTGATATGGTGTATCACATTGATTGATTTATGGATATTGAAGAATCCTTGCATGCCTGGGATGAACCCAACTTGATCGTGATGAATGAGCTTTTTGATGTGTTGTTGAATTCTGTTTGCTAGGATTTTGTTGAGGATTTTGGCGTCTAGATTCATCAGTGAAATTGGTCTAGAATTTTCTTTTTTTGTGTTGTCTTTGCCTGACTTTGGTATCAGGGTGATGGTGGCCTCGTAGAATGTGTTTGGAAGTGTTCCTTCCTGGGCAATTTTTTGGAAGAGTTTTAGAAGGACAGGCATTAGCTCTTCCTTAAATGTTTGGTAGAATTTGGCTATGAAACCATCTGGTCCTGGGCTTTTATTTTTGGGTAGATTTTTGATCACAAGGTTGATTTCTGAGCTTGTGATTGGCTTGTTCATAGTTTCTATTTCTTCCTGGTTGAGTCTTGGGAGATTAATCTTCTCTAAGAAACTGTCCATTTCTTCCAGGTTGTCCAATTTGTTGCCATAGAGTTGTTCATAATAGTCTCTTAGAATCCTTTGGATTTCTGCATTATCCGTTGTAATCTCTCCTTTTTCATTTTTGATTTTGGTGATCTGGTTCTTCTCTCTCTTTTTCTTGATGAGTCTGGCCAGTGGTGTGTCGATTTTATTGACCTTTACGAAGAACCAGCTTTTTGTTTTATTTATCTTTAGTATTGTTTTTTTTGTTTCTTTTTCATTTATTTCTGCTCTGAGCTTTATGATTTCCCTTCTTCTGCTGGCTTTGGGGTGTTTTTGTTCTTCTTTCCCCAGTTGTTTTAAGCGTAAGGTTAGGTCGTCTGTTTGAGATTTTCCTAGTTTCTTGAGGTAGGATTGAATTGCTATAAACTTCCCTCTTAGAACTGCTTTTGCGGTATCCCATAGGTTTTGCACTGTCATGTGTTCATTGTCATTTTCTTCTAGGAATTTTTTTATTTCTCCTTTGATTTGCTTGGTAATCAGTTGGTTTTTTAGGTATGTGTTGTTTAATCTCCATGTGTTTGTGTTTTTAGCGGTTTTTTTTCCTGTAGTTGATCTCTAGTCTCACTGCATTGTGGTCCAAGAAGATGGCTGATAGAATTTCAGTTTTCTTGAATTGACTGAGGTTTGATTTGTGGCCCAAGCTGTGGTCTATCCTGGAGAATGTTCCATGAGCACTTGAGAAGAAAGTGTATTCTTCTGCTTTTGGATGGAACGTCCTAAAGATATCAATGAGGTCCATTTCTTCTAGTGTGGCATTTAAGGCTTGTGTTTCTTTTTTAATTTTCTGTTTGGATGATCTGTCCATTGGTGTGAGAGGAGTGTTAAAGTCTCCTACTATGATTGTGTTAGTGTCGATGTTTTCTTTTATGTCTGAAAGTGTCTGTCTTATGAAACCACACATTTTATTTTGGTATAAAATTCTGGTTCCCCATTGGCCTTTTACGGTTCTTTGGGGGTTTTGTTTGTTTTTATTATTTTTGCTTTGTTTTTCTATATTTTTCTATATACTTATCTCTTTTAATTTTAAAAATATTTCATTTTTACTACTACTTCCTCTGTAATTCTTTGCTTTCTCTGAAGCTCCTTTCCTATAGCACTAAACTCTAATACATACAAATCTTTATCTCCCTATATTTAACTTTGCAGTATTATTCTATATTTCTCTTCTATCCTCCCTTTCTCTTTTTCCCTTTCCCCACCATATTTCTTAGTCCATTCTGTCCTCATTGCCTTATCGCAAATGGGGACCATGCTCTAGCATTATTCTCCGATTGGTGCTCTACTTAGTTTGGTTATTAACTGGTGGATATCATTCTTGGTTTTCTCTATTCACCGTGCTAACGTATTGTACTGTATTTTTGGTTGGAATGTTTAGGTTATGTTACAGCTGTATATGTTTATGAGTATAATTCAATATGCTGGATAGTATTTGCATAATATTTTAATTGCCATTTGTCAAAGTTATACCTTCTGTTTCTCATTCGTGTATATCTGTTTTAATATCATTTAATGCTATAACAAACCAGCCGTCAGATACTCATTCTCTGGTCAGGCAACAAGCCCCGGGGCTTTAGGGAGGGAGCACTGACTCCAAAACTCTACAATACTAGAGAACGCCTAACACTAGAGAGCAGTATACAAGTTGAGAACGCCAACAAAGATAATCACTTGTATGCAAGTCCTGACATCACCCAACCACCAGCATCACTCAGAATAAGAAGCCCCATCCAAACAACAAACACCAACAGACGTAACTCAAAGTCTGGGAAAAGGAAATCCCAAACAGAGTCATTTAAAAAATTAGTAATAACAATGAAATGGCAGAGAAATACCACACAAGTGAAGGAACAATCTACAAACACACAAGATCAAATCAACGAAGAGAATTTGGACAAACTTTCTGAAAGTGATTTCAGAAGAATAATAGTAAAGATGATCAAAGACACTGAAAACAGAATGTTAGAGAAATTACAAGACACAACTAACACACTGAATAAAGAAATACAAGAACTGACCAAAAAAGTTAACAGAGACAAACAAGTCAATTGCTGAACTGAAAAACACTGTAGAAGGAAACAAGAGCAGAGTATCTGAGACAGAAGACCAGATAAGTGAGCTGGAAGATAAAATGGTGGAAGTAACTGCTGAAAAACAGAATCTAGCTCAAAGAATGAAAAGAGCAGAGGATAGCCTCAGAGACCTCTGGGATCACATCAAACGCACCAATATTCGAATTATAGGGGTTCCAGAAGAAGAAGAAGAAAAGAAAGGCTATGAGAAAATTTTTGAAGAGATTATAGTTGAAAATTTCCCCAACATGGGAAAAGAAATAGTCAATCAAGTCCAAGAAGCACAAAGAGTACCATACAAATTCAATCCGAGAAGAAACACACCAAGACACATATTAATGAAGCTAACACAAATTAAACACAAGGACAGAATTCTCAAAGCAGCAAGAGAAAAGCAACTAGTGACATACAAGGGAAAGCCCATACATTTAACAGCTGATATTTCAACAGAAACTCTGCAGGCCAGAAGGGAATGGCAGGACACATTTAAACGGCTAAAAGAGAATAATCTGCAACCAAGAATCCTCTACCCTGCAAGGATCTCATTCAAAATTGATGGAGAAATCAAAAGCTTTACAGACAAGCAAAAATTAAAAGAATTTAGTCACACCAAACCAGCCTTACAACAAGTGTTAAAGGGACTTATATAGACAACAAGTATAAAAGGAGAAGATCCACGAAACAAACCCATCATAACATCTAAGAAGATGACAATAGGATCATTTGTATCAATAATTACTTTGAATGTCAATGGACTAAATGCCCCAACCAAAAGACACAGAGTGGCTGAATGGATCCAAAAACACGACCCATACATATGCTGCCTCCAGGAAACTCATTTCAGACCTAGAGACACTCATAGACTGAAAGTGAGAGGCTGAAAAAAGATATTCCATGCAAAGGGAAATTAAAAGAAAGCTGGAGTAGCAATCCTCATATCAGACAAAACAGACCTCAAAGAAGATTAGAAGAGACAAGGCAGGACACTACATAATGATCAAAGGATCGATCCAAGAAGAAGACATAACAATCATAAATATCTATGCACCCAATGCAGGAGCACCCAAATACATAAGACAAACATTTTCAGACATAAAAGACTTCGACACTAACACAATCATAGTAGGAGACTTTAACACTCCTCTCACACCAATGGACAGATCATCCAAACAGAAAATTAAAAAAGAAACACAAGCCTTAAATGCCACACTAGAAGAAATGGACCTCATTGATGTCTTTAGGACTTTCCATCCAAAAGCAGAAGAAAAGAAAGGCTATGAGAAAATTTTTGAAGAGATTATAGTTGAAAATTTCCCCAACATGGGAAAAGAAATAGTCAATCAAGTCCAAGAAGCACAAAGAGTACCATACAAATTCAATCCGAGAAGAAACACACCAAGACACATATTAATGAAGCTAACACAAATTAAACACAAGGACAGAATTCTCAAAGCAGCAAGAGAAAAGCAACTAGTGACATACAAGGGAAAGCCCATACATTTAACAGCTGATATTTCAACAGAAACTCTGCAGGCCAGAAGGGAATGGCAGGACACATTTAAACGGCTAAAAGAGAATAATCTGCAACCAAGAATCCTCTACCCTGCAAGGATCTCATTCAAAATTGATGGAGAAATCAAAAGCTTTACAGACAAGCAAAAATTAAAAGAATTTAGTCACACCAAACCAGCCTTACAACAAGTGTTAAAGGGACTTATATAGACAACAAGTATAAAAGGAGAAGATCCACGAAACAAACCCATCATAACATCTAAGAAGATGACAATAGGATCATTTGTATCAATAATTACTTTGAATGTCAATGGACTAAATGCCCCAACCAAAAGACACAGAGTGGCTGAATGGATCCAAAAACACGACCCATACATATGCTGCCTCCAGGAAACTCATTTCAGACCTAGAGACACTCATAGACTGAAAGTGAGAGGCTGAAAAAAGATATTCCATGCAAAGGGAAATTAAAAGAAAGCTGGAGTAGCAATCCTCATATCAGACAAAACAGACCTCAAAGAAGATTAGAAGAGACAAGGCAGGACACTACATAATGATCAAAGGATCGATCCAAGAAGAAGACATAACAATCATAAATATCTATGCACCCAATGCAGGAGCACCCAAATACATAAGACAAACATTTTCAGACATAAAAGACTTCGACACTAACACAATCATAGTAGGAGACTTTAACACTCCTCTCACACCAATGGACAGATCATCCAAACAGAAAATTAAAAAAGAAACACAAGCCTTAAATGCCACACTAGAAGAAATGGACCTCATTGATGTCTTTAGGACTTTCCATCCAAAAGCAGAAGAATACACTTTCTTCTCAAGTGCTCATGGAACATTCTCCAGGATAGACCACAGCTTGGGCCACAGATCACACCTCAGTCAATTCAAGAAAACCGAAATTATATCAACCATCTTCTCGGACCACAATGCAATAAGACTAGAGATCAACTAGAGGTTACTGCTAAAAACACAAACACATGGAGATTAAACAACACATACCTAAAAAACCAACTGATTACCAAGCAAATCAAAGGAGGAATTTAAAAATTCCTAGAAGAAAATGATAATGAACATACGACCGTGCAAAACCTATGGGATACCGCAAAAGCAGTTCTAAGAGGGAAATTTATAGCAATACAATTCCACCTCAAGAAACTAGGAAAATATGAAGGAGATGGCCTAACACTCCACTTTAAACAATTGGAGAAAGAACAAAAACACCCCAAAGCCAGCAGAAGAAGAGAAATTATAAAGACTAGAGCAGAAATAAATGAGAAAGAAATGAAAGAAACTATAGTACAGATAAATAAAACAAAAAGGTGGTTCTTTGAAAAGGTAAACAAAATTGACAAGCCACTAGCCAGACTCATCAAGAGAAAGAGAGAGAAGAACCAGATCAACAAAATCAAAAACGAAAAAGGAGAGATTAAAACAGATAATGCAGAAATCCAAAGGATTCTAAGAGACTATTATGAACAGTTATACGCAAACAAACTGGACAACCTGGAAGAAATGGACAGTTTCTTGGAGAAGACTAATCTCCCAAGAATGAGCCAGGAAGAAACAGAAACTTTGAACAACCCAATCACAAGCTCAGAAATCAAATTTGTGTTTAAAAATCTACCCAAAAATAAAAGCCCAGGGCCAGATGGCTTCACAGCCAAATTCTACCAAACATTTAAATGCCTGTCCTTCTAAAACTCTTCCAAAAAATTGCACAGGAAGGAAAACTTCCAAACACATTCTATGAGGCCACCATCACCCTGATACCCAAACCAGGCAAAGACAACACAAAAAAGGAAAACTATAGGCCAATTTCTCTGATGAACTTAGATGCCAAGATCCTCAACAAAATCCTAGCAAACAGAATTCAACGACACATCAAAAAACTCATACATCATGATCAAGTCGGGTTCATCCTGGGCATGCAAGGATTCTTCAATATCTGCAAATCAATCAATGTGATACACCATATCAACAAATTGAGAGACAAAAATCACATGATCATCTCAATAGATGCAGAAAAAGCCTTCGACAAAGTACAACATCTGTTTATGATAAAAACTCTTCAGAAAATGGGTGTAGAAGGAATCTATCTCAACATAATAAAAGCCATCTATGAGAAGCCCACAGCGAACATTATCCTCAATGGTGAAAAACTGAAAGCATTCCCTCTAAGATCAGGAACAAGACAGGGGTGTCCACTTTCACAACTACTATTCAACATAGTCCTGGAAGTGCTAACAACAGCAATAATAGAAGGGAAAGAAATCAAAGGAATCCAGATTGGAAAGGAAGAAGTCAAGCTCTCTCTTTTTGCAGATGACATGATATTATACATAGAAAATCCCAAAGACACGGTTACAAAGCTACTAGAGCTAATCAGCGAATTCAGCAAAGTCACAGGATACAAAGTCAACACACAGAAATCACTGGCATTCCTATACACAAACAATAAAAAATCAGAAAACGAAATCAAAGAGGCAGTCCCCTTCACAATCACAACCAAAAGAATCAAATATCTAGGAATAAACCTACCCAAAGAAACAAAAGAACTGTACACAGAAAATTACAAGACACTCATGAGAGACATTAAAGAAGACTTAAACAGATGGAGAGATATTCCATGTTCCTGGGTCGGAGGAATCAATATTGTGAAAATGACCATACTACCAAATATCATCTACAGATTCAATGCAATAACTATTCAACTACCATTGACATTTTTCACAGAACTAGACCAAAGAATAACACAGTTCATATGGAAACACAAAAGCCCTCAAATAGCCAAAGCAATCCTGAGAAAGAAAAACGGAGCTGGAGGAATCAACCTCCCTAACTTCAGACTCTACTACAAAGCAACAGGCATAAAGACAGTATGGTACTGGCACAAACACAGAACTATAGACCAATGGAACAAGATTGAGAACCCAGAGATAAACCCATGCACCTATGGGTACCTTATCTTTGACAAAGGAGGCAAAACTATAAAATGGGACAAAGACAGCCTCTTCAACAAGTGGTGCTGGGAAAATCGGACAGCTACATGCAAGAAAATGAAGTTGGAACATTCCCTAACACCATACACTAAGATCAACTCAAAATGGATTAAAGACCTAAATGTAAGACCAGAAACCATCCAACTCTTAGAGGAGAATACAGGCAAAACCCTCAAGGGCATCAATCAAAGCAAGATCTCTGACCCACCTACTAAAATAGAAGAACTGAAAAAAAACAACATACTATTCCTCAATGGTGAAAAACTGAAAGCATTCCCTCTAAGATCAGGAACAAGACAGGGGTGTCCACTTTCACAACTACTATTCAACATAGTCCTGGAAGTGCTAACAACAGCAATAAGAGAAGGGAAAGAAATCAAAGGAATCCAGATTGGAAAGGAAGAAGTCAAGCTCTCTCTTTTTGCAGATGACATGATATTATACATAGAAAATCCCAAAGACACGGTTACAAAGCTACTAGAGCTAATCAGCGAATTCAGCAAAGTCACAGGATACAAAGTCAACACACAGAAATCACTGGCATTCCTATACACAAACAATAAAAAATCAGAAAACGAAATCAAAGAGGCAGTCCCCTTCACAATCACAACCAAAAGAATCAAATATCTAGGAATAAACCTACCCAAAGAAACAAAAGAACTGTACACAGAAAATTACAAGACACTCATGAGAGACATTAAAGAAGACTTAAACAGATGGAGAGATATTCCATGTTCCTGGGTCGGAGGAATCAATATTGTGAAAATGACCATACTACCAAATATCATCTACAGATTCAATGCAATAACTATTCAACTACCATTGACATTTTTCACAGAACTAGACCAAAGAATAACACAGTTCATATGGAAACACAAAAGCCCTCAAATAGCCAAAGCAATCCTGAGAAAGAAAAACGGAGCTGGAGGAATCAACCTCCCTAACTTCAGACTCTACTACAAAGCAACAGGCATAAAGACAGTATGGTACTGGCACAAACACAGAACTATAGACCAATGGAACAAGATTGAGAACCCAGAGATAAACCCATGCACCTATGGGTACCTTATCTTTGACAAAGGAGGCAAAACTATAAAATGGGACAAAGACAGCCTCTTCAACAAGTGGTGCTGGGAAAATCGGACAGCTACATGCAAGAAAATGAAGTTGGAACATTCCCTAACACCATACACTAAGATCAACTCAAAATGGATTAAAGACCTAAATGTAAGACCAGAAACCATCCAACTCTTAGAGGAGAATACAGGCAAAACCCTCAAGGGCATCAATCAAAGCAAGATCTCTGACCCACCTACTAAAATAGAAGAACTGAAAAGAAAAGTGAACACGTGGGACCTCATGAAACTTAAAAGCTTCTGTACAGCAACAGAAATTACAAACAAGGTGAACAGACACCCCACAGAGTGGGAGAAAATCATAGCAAATGAAATAACAGACAAGGAATTAATCTCCAAAATCTACAAGCAACTCAGACAACTCAGCACCGGAAAAACGAACAACCCAATCAAAAAATGGGAAAAAGATCTGAAGAGATGCCTCCCCAAAGAGGACATACAGATGGCCCAAAAGTTCATGAAACGATGCTCAACCTCGCTTATTATTAGAGAAATGCAAATTAAACCACAATGAGATATCACCTCACACCCGTCAGAATGGCCATCATCCAAAAATTTGCACACAGTAAATGCCGGAGAGGGTTCGGAGAAAAGGGAACCCTCTTGCATTGCTGGTGGGAATGTAAATTGATACAGCCTCTATGGAAGACAGTCTGGAGATTGCTGAAAAAACTACAAATAGAAGCACCATACGACCCAGCAATCCCACTCTTAGGCTTATACCCTGATGAAATCAAAACTGAAAGAAGCACCTGTACCCCAATGTTCATTGCAGCTCTCTATACAATAGCCAGGACATGGAAGCAACCTAGATGTCCATCAACGAATGAATGGATCCAAAAGCTCTGGTACATATATACAATGGAATACTACTCAGCTGTTAAAAGAAATGCAGAAGACTCGTAGGGCCTCTAACTTCAGACTCTACTACAAAGCAACAGGCATAAAGACAGTATGGTACTGGCACAAACACAGAACTATAGACCAATGGAACAAGATTGAGAACCCAGAGATAAACCCATGCACCTATGGGTACCTTATCTTTGACAAAGGAGGCAAAACTATAAAATGGGACAAAGACAGCCTCTTCAACAAGTGGTGCTGGGAAAATCGGACAGCTACATGCAAGAAAATGAAGTTGGAACATTCCCTAACACCATACACTAAGATCAACTCAAAATGGATTAAAGACCTAAATGTAAGACCAGAAACCATCCAACTCTTAGAGGAGAATACAGGCAAAACCCTCAAGGGCATCAATCAAAGCAAGATCTCTGACCCACCTACTAAAATAGAAGAACTGAAAAGAAAAGTGAACACGTGGGACCTCATGAAACTTAAAAGCTTCTGTACAGCAACAGAAATTACAAACAAGGTGAACAGACACCCCACAGAGTGGGAGAAAATCATAGCAAATGAAATAACAGACAAGGAATTAATCTCCAAAATCTACAAGCAACTCAGACAACTCAGCACCGGAAAAACGAACAACCCAATCAAAAAATGGGAAAAAGATCTGAAGAGATGCCTCCCCAAAGAGGACATACAGATGGCCCAAAAGCTCATGAAACGATGCTCAACCTCGCTTATTATTAGAGAAATGCAAATTAAACCACAATGAGATATCACCTCACACCCGTCAGAATGGCCATCATCCAAAAATTTGCACACAGTAAATGCCGGAGAGGGTTCGGAGAAAAGGGAACCCTCTTGCATTGCTGGTGGGAATGTAAATTGATACAGCCTCTATGGAAGACAGTCTGGAGATTGCTGAAAAAACTACAAATAGAAGCACCATACGACCCAGCAATCCCACTCTTAGGCTTATACCCTGATGAAATCAAAACTGAAAGAAGCACCTGTACCCCAATGTTCATTGCAGCTCTCTATACAATAGCCAGGACATGGAAGCAACCTAGATGTCCATCAACGAATGAATGGATCCAAAAGCACTGGTACATATATACAATGGAATACTACTCAGCTGTTAAAAGAAATGCAGAAGACTCAGTCCTAATGAAGTGGCTGGCTCTAGAACCTATCATAAAAAGTGAAGTAAGTCAAAAAGAGAAAGACAAATACAGTATACTAACACACATTTATGGAATCTAGTAGGACGGTCTTGATATCACACACAGGGAACTCATGGAAAAAAAGACAAGAGCATAGACATAGGGACATTGTGGGGAAGAAATAGGGAGGGGGAGGCATAGAGGGAGTAACATGGAAACCTATACTGTCATGTGTGGAAAAGATAACTATTGTCATTGTGCTAAGGGAATAGGAGTGCTTACAATGGCATGGGGCGATGGTCCGGAGGGGTGGGAAGGGGAGAAGTGGAGGGGGGAGGGGCCAGGGATATGCATATGAGTGATCTGGGAACATGCAAGTCTGTGAACAACATAACTCTGTAAAACCTTTAAAATAAAGAATAAAAAAAAAAATGTAAAGAGACATCTATCCAAGGAAAACAAACGGATGGCCAAAAAACACATGAAAACATGCTCAACGTTGATTATCATTAGAGAAATGCAAATCAAAACTACAGTGAGGGCTTCCCCTGGTGGTCCAGTGGGTAAGGACACCGCCTTGCAGTGCAAGGGGCACCGGTTCGATCCCTGGCCTGGGAAGATCCCATGTGCCGCAGAGCGGCTGGACTGATGTGTCCAATCACCAAGCTGGAGCTCTGGAGCGCGAGCGCCCAGAGCCAGTGCTCTACAACGACAGACGCCACCGCGATGGGAGGCCCACAGGAGCCAAAGAACAAAGATGGATGAAAATAGAGAAATGAAAGACCAATAGAAGTGGCCCGCCCGCTCCCCTCCCTCCCCAGCCCGACCCCTGCCCAAAATAAATAAATAAATATATCTTTAAAAAAAAAAAAAAAACTACAATGAGATATCACCTCACACCAGTCAGAATGGCCATCATCAAAAAAGCTAAAGACAATAAATGCTGGAGAGGGTGCGGAGAAAAGGGAACACTCTTCCATTGTTGGTGGGAATGTTAATTGATGCAACCACTATGGAAGACAGTATGGAGATTCCTCAAAAAGTTAAGAATAGAAGGACCATTTGGCCCAGCAACACCACTATTAGGCTTATACCTTGATGAAATCAAATCTGAAAGAGACACCTGTACCCCAGTGTTCACTGCAGCACTCTATACAATAGCTAGATCATGGAAGCAACCTAAATGTCTTATCAACAAATGAATGGATAAAGAAGCTCTGGTGCATACATACAATGGAATATTTCTCAGCCACAAAAAGAAATGCAGAAGATTCAGTCTTAATGAGATGGGTGAATTTAGAACCTATTATACACAGTGAAGTAAGTCAAAAAAGGGGGGACAGATACAGTATACTAACACATATATATGGCATCTAGTAAGTTTGTACTGATAAATATACACGCAGAGCATCAATGGAAAAATAGTCATAGAGAACAGACTTATGGACATTGGGGAGAGGGAAAAATGGGTGAGAGATATGGAAAGAGCAACATGCAACCCTATACTGTCTTATGTAAAAGAGATATCTACTGTCAATGTGCTGTGGGCCTATGGGATCGTACATGGGGGCTATGTGACAGCCTGGAGGGGTGGGATGGGGGGAATGTGATATACATATGACTAATCTGGAATCATACATATCTGTAAACAAAACCCTGTAAAATCAAAAAAGCAAAATAAAAAAACTTGTGATTGTGGGGGAAAAAAAAGTACAGTAGACCACAAATTCTCCTTTTTCCTCTCCATGCAACAGGCTCTGGAGCAGCAGGAAACATAGAACCCCTAGCTGTTTCTTAGTGAATGGGAAAAAAGAGCAAAGTAGAGAGGGTTAAGTTCTTAGAAGACCTAAGAACTTAGCACCGAAGAATGTACGTTTTATCAAGCTTGGAAAAAAAAATCCCCACATATCCTCAGGTAGCACACACTCTCCCACCAGTGGAAGTGAACAGAATTCAAACTGAGAGACAGAAAAATTGATGCATGTCCTGAGTCAATTTTGCTCATTCTGCAGAAGAAAGCCCCTCTGTGAAAGTGGCAATGAGACTGTTTTCAAGAAAACAGTGTTTTTGGAATGCTAGAGAAACTAAGCCCATCCAGTGTACACAGAGCTGGATGAGCCTGCAAGTGTCAGCTATCTGGGAGATACGCTGAGATGGCTCAGGAGATGAATGCAGCAAGACCAAGGAACAAACCAAGGATTGTCTGAGTCTATGGGATTCTCTGGTCTCAAAAAAGCACCTTTGGGCTTCCCTGGTGGTCCAGTGGGTAAGGACACCGCCTTGCAGTTCAAAGGGCGCTGGTTCGATCCCTGGCCTGGGAAGATCCCACGTGCCGCGGAGCAGCTGGATGGATGTGTCCAATTACCGAGATGGAGCTCTGGAGTGCATGCGCCCAAAGCTTGTGCTCTGCGACAACAGAGGCCACTGTGATGGGAGGCCCACACGGGCCAAAGAACAAAGATGGATGAAAATAGCTAAATGAAAGACCAATAGATGTGGCCCGCCCACCTCTCCCCCTCCCCAAAAGCACCTTTTCAACTCAATGAATTCTCCTGCTAAGTGGAGATCTTATGGAAGTCCCATTCTACAATGCTTGACCTGATGCTGTCGTGGCAGGGCAAAGGGACTACACGGCCTACAGAGATGGGATGATTCAGGGGCTGCACACAGCATCGACAGAACAATGACAAGGCTGGGGAAAGGCTGGGGAATGAGTGGGAAGGGAGGAAAAATAACTCGACTAGTGGGAAAGAAAGGGAATGTTTTCCTCATCACTCACCGTTGACACTCCCTGCCCTGCCAAACAACACACACACACCCTGACCTGAGTGTCTCAGACACCACGGAGTATTCCTCAGAGCCCAGAGTTACTGTATCACAGAATGGGATTTCGATTTCTTAGAAGGAAATAAGCATCTTTCCCTCTCTAGGTTAAGTGGAAAGCATCAAATTTCTACGTACTTCATTTTATCAGGTTCCAAATTTACATTCTAATATAACTCTTAATGTGATCATCACACTAAAATTATAAGTATAAAAACTACACAACAGTTTCACCTGGAAAAGTACTGTCTAGCAGTATGCACAGAGACTACATATTGCCATATTGATAGGCACATAAATGAAACTGGTAAGAATTGTTCAAATGCCAACTTTAAAACTGTCAGAGAAGGGGAACTGTGACGTGAATGGGTCTTAAGCACCCTGAAATCTAGTGCTAGTACCTAGGCTGGGCCACAGTCAAATAGGGTGGCAGCTGGCCGGGCTGAAGGCACAGTAACTCCTCCTAGGGTTTCCAGTGGGTGGTCACAGAGATGGTCACTCTTTGCACACAGATGTAACTGTCATGTTATTTTTCAGGTTCTTGCCCTTTATTCCATCCAACTCAGTGGTGGTATCTGCCAGGTGATCAGAGAAAGACTAAGCGTTTTGGGGGGGCTGCCCTGCCTTCCCTGTGGAGCTGATGTGCACTTCCTGCATGAATTTCTCATGGACTTTCACACTGGAAAATGGCAGGCCCTTCTATGGATCAATGATATACTTGGTGCTCTCATGAAGCTGAGGGAGAGGCAGAGGTTCCAGAGTTTAAAGCTCTCAGTGAGATGAGTTATCAGGTTGCCAACAGGCACACGGCCCATGCACATGGCATGGCTGCCGTGGCCACATGATTCTTGCTGGGCTGGCTTGGCCACTTGGAGGCTCAGTTCATGCTGCTCCTGCTGTCTCCTCACCACCAAGGGACCCCTTGTTGCTTCCCCGTGGTGCCTAGAGGAGGTGAACTGGCCCATCCTACTTCAAGATGTGGTATCTCTGGCCTCCAAGAGACTGCAGCTGGAGCCCCAGCCCTGACTTTTTCTCCAGTGCAGGTATCTGTGGGCTGTACCCAGAAGCCAAGTTCATTTCAACCTGCTCAGCTTGGCAGGCAGATTCTTATCTGTGTCAACCACTAGTGCCCTGCCCAAACAACACACACACACCCTGACCTGAGTGTCTCAGACACCACGGAGTATTCCTCAGAGCCCAGAGTTACTGTATCACAGAATGGGATTTCGATTTCTTAGAAGGAAATAAGCATCTTTCCCTCTCTAGGTTAAGTGGAAAGCATCAAATTTCTACGTCTTCATTTTATCAGGTTCCAAATTTACATTCTAATATAACTCTTAATGTGATCATCACACTAAAATTATAAGTATAAAAACTACACAACAGTTTCACCTGGAAAAGTACTGTCTAGCAGTATGCACAGAGACTACATATTGCCATATTGATAGGCACATAAATGAAACTGGTAAGAATTGTTCAAATGCCAACTTTAAAACTGTCAGAGAAGGGGAACTGTGACGTGAATGGGTCTTAAGCACCCTGAAATCTAGTGCTAGTACCTAGGCTGGGCCACAGTCAAATAGGGTGGCAGCTGGCCGGGCTGAAGGCACAGTAACTCCTCCTAGGGTTTCCAGTGGGTGGTCACAGAGATGGTCACTCTTTGCACACAGATGTAACTGTCATGTTATTTTTCAGGTTCTTGCCCTTTATTCCATCCAACTCAGTGGTGGTATCTGCCAGGTGATCAGAGAAAGACTAAGCGTTTTGGGGGGGCTGCCCTGCCTTCCCTGTGGAGCTGATGTGCACTTCCTGCATGAATTTCTCATGGACTTTCACACTGGAAAATGGCAGGCCCTTCTATGGATCAATGATATACTTGGTGCTCTCATGAAGCTGAGGAGAGGCAGAGGTTCCAGAGTTTAAAGCTCTCAGTGAGATGAGTTATCAGGTTGCCAACAGGCACACGGCCCATGCACATGGCATGGCTGCCGTGGCCACATGATTCTTGCTGGGCTGGCTTGGCCACTTGGAGGCTCAGTTCATGCTGCTCCTGCTGTCTCCTCACCACCAAGGGACCCCTTGTTGCTTCCCCGTGGTGCCTAGAGGAGGTGAACTGGCCCATCCTACTTCAAGATGTGGTATCTCTGGCCTCCAAGAGACTGCAGCTGGAGCCCCAGCCCTGACTTTTTTCTCCAGTGCAGGTATCTGTGGGCTGTACCCAGAGAAGCCAAGTTCATTTCAACCTGCTCAGCTTGGCAGGCAGATTCTTATCTGTGTCAACCAGTTATTCGATCCCCTTTCCTCATAGACATCATTGAGGACAGGAGCATTCTTTCTGGGTTTCAGGCAGCTGATGAGAGATGGCTTCCAGTACAAAACCACTTGTGATGAGAGGGACACGGGTCTCTTTTTCTTCTTCTCCTTCCACACTGAACAGACACCCACCGTGTCTGCCCACTCACCGTGAATTGCAAGCTTTCAGCCAACACCATCAAGAGTGCTCGGCCGGGGCTTCCCTGGTGGTCCAGTGGGTAAGGACACTGCCTTGCAGTGCAAGGGGTGCCTGTTCGATCCCTGGCTTGGGAAGATCCCACGTGCCGTGGGGGGGCTGGACCGATGTGTCCAATTACTGAGCCAGAGCTCTGGAGTGCGTGCGGCAGAGCCAGCGCTCTGCGACAACAGAGGCCACCGCGATGGGAGGCCCACGTGGGCCAAGGAACAAAGATGAATGAAAATAGATAAATGAAAGACCAATAGAAGTGACCCACCCACCCTTCTCCCTCCCCAACCCACCCCCCCTGCAAAAGATAAAAAAAAAAGAGTGCTCGGCCGGGTTAACTCAGGAAAGTCTGAAACTGTGAACACAGGACACAGCCTCTGGCTTTTGTTTTTGTAGTCACATGGGATCCCAGAAACCTGGACAAGAAACCTCTGACATAAACCAAATGAAGGAGATTGAGTTTCCGCATAAGTGGAAGTTCCAAAAAGGAGGAAATATCCAACAAATACAGATATCAGAACAGGTTTTCCAAATAATATACTTTGTGATTAATTATGAAGATCATTTTCCAAGAGATACACAATCTCAGAACACTCTGAAATATTATTTGAAAATACAAAATAGGTTGGATCTTTCAAAGTCTGTTCTCTTAGTGCAATAAATTTCATTTCTAATGATATATTTTTTAAATTTACAATATGATTTTCTTTGTTGTCTTATTTCTTTCCTTATGGTATAAGTTTTGTTTGTTTTTTGTTTTTTTTTGGTCCCACTGTGCAGCATGTAGGATCTTACTTCCCTGACTGGGACCAAAACTTATCCCCCTGTAGTGGAAGCCTGGAGTCCTAACCATGGGGAAGCCAGGACTACCCCTCCTTGTGGTATAATTAGCACTTAGTGAAGTGCAGAGTTTTAAAGTGTATTGCTTGGGCTTCCCCTGGTGGTCTAGTGGATAAGGACAGCACCTTGCAGTGCAAGGGGCGCCGGTTCGATCCCTGGCCTGGGAAGATCCCACGTGCCGCGGAGCGGCTGGACTGATGTGTCCAATCACCGAGCTGGAACTCTGGAGCGCATGCACCCAGAGCCGGTGCTCTGTGACAACAGACGCCACTGCGATGGGAGGCCCGCAGGAGCCAAAGAACAAAGACAGATGAAAAATAGAGAAATGAAAGACCAATAGAAGTGGCCCGCCCGCTCCCCTCCCTCCCCAGCCCGACCCTTGCCCAAAATAAATAAATAAATAAATAAATCTTAAAGTGTGTTGCTTAATGAGTTTTATGAAATGCATATCCATATCAGAATTCAGGGCATTTCCATCAAATGAGAAATTTCCTTTATGCTCCCTCCCAGCTAAACCACTCACTGAGGCAAACACTGATTTCTTACACCACGGATTAATTTTACCTATTTCAGAACATTATATAAATGAGGTGATCTAGATTTTACTAACATTAGGCAATAACAAACTATCTTGATGCTGTAACTACAGAAAATCTTGAAATTATGTAGTAAGTTCTCTAAACTTATACTTCCTTTTCAAGAATTTTTTAGGCTATTTTAGTCTTTGTGCATTTCCATATGAATTTTAGAATCAGTCTGCCAAATTCTACCAAAAAAAAAAAAAAAAAGCTGCCTGCTAAGATATTAGCAGGGAATACTAGACCAATTTAGAGAAAACTGATATAACCATATTGAGTTATCCAACCAACAAACTTGATATATTTCTCCATTATTTTTATCCTTTTTATTTCTCTCAGCAATGTTTTATAGACTTCAGTGTATAGGCATAATATTACACACATTTTATTAAATATATCCATATTCCATATTTCTAATGCTACTGTGTAAGTACTGTTTTTCAAATTTCAATATGATTGAATGTTTTTAAGTGTGTGGCTATACATCTGACTTTTTTAAAATTTTTAAAAAATTTATTTATTATGCTTGTCTCTTCTAGGTTTTCACAGCTCCACAGGCTCTTCTCTAGTTGCAGGGAGTGGGGCTACTCTCTAGTTGAGGTGAGCAGGCTTCTTGTTGCACCCGTGAGGCTCTTCTTTCTGTCTGTCCCCTCCTGTGGTATAATTAGCACTTAGTGAAGGCTTTAAGTGGGGGATAAGGACACCGCCTTGCAGTGCAAGGGGCGCCGGTTCGATCCCTGGCCTGGGAAGATCCCACGTGCCGCGGAGCGGCTGGACTGATGTGTCCAATCACCGAGCTGGAACTCTGGAGCGCATGCACCCAGAGCCGGTGCTCTGTGACAACAGACGCCACTGCGATGGGAGGCCCGCAGGAGCCAAAGAACAAAGACAGATGAAAAATAGAGAAATGAAAGACCAATAGAAGTGGCCCGCCCGCTCCCCTCCCTCCCCAGCCCGACCCTTGCCCAAAATAAATAAATAAATAAATAAATCTTAAAGTGTGTTGCTTAATGAGTTTTATGAAATGCATATCCATATCAGAATTCAGGGCATTTCCATCAAATGAGAAATTTCCTTTATGCTCCCTCCCAGCTAAACCACTCACTGAGGCAAACACTGATTTCTTACACCACGGATTAATTTTACCTATTTCAGAACATTATATAAATGAGGTGATCTAGATTTTACTAACATTAGGCAATAACAAACTATCTTGATGCTGTAACTACAGAAAATCTTGAAATTATGTAGTAAGTTCTCTAAACTTATACTTCCTTTTCAAGAATTTTTTAGGCTATTTTAGTCTTTGTGCATTTCCATATGAATTTTAGAATCAGTCTGCCAAATTCTACCAAAAAAAAAAAAAAAAAGCTGCCTGCTAAGATATTAGCAGGGAATACTAGACCAATTTAGAGAAAACTGATATAACCATATTGAGTTATCCAACCAACAAACTTGATATATTTCTCCATTATTTTTATCCTTTTTATTTCTCTCAGCAATGTTTTATAGACTTCAGTGTATAGGCATAATATTACACACATTTTATTAAATATATCCATATTCCATATTTCTAATGCTACTGTGTAAGTACTGTTTTTCAAATTTCAATATGATTGAATGTTTTTAAGTGTGTGGCTATACATCTGACTTTTTTAAAATTTTTAAAAAATTTATTTATTATGCTTGTCTCTTCTAGGTTTTCACAGCTCCCACAGGCTCTTCTCTAGTTGCAGGGAGTGGGGGCTACTCTCTAGTTGAGGTGAGCAGGCTTCTTGTTGCAGTGACTCCTCTTGTTGTGGAACTCGGGCTCTAGGATACACAGGCTTCAATAGTTTTGGCACATGGGCTCAATAGTTGCAGTTCTGAGACTCTAGAGCACAGGCTCATTAGTTGTGGCTCACGGGCTTAGTTGCTCCACAGCTTGTGGGATCTTCCCGGATCAGGGATCGAACATGTGTCTCCTGCATTGGCAGGCGAACTCTTTACCACTGAGCTACCAGGAAAGCCCACACACTTGATTTTTTGTATTTTGATCTTGTATACGATGTTCTTGCTAAACTTGTTAAGTTTTAATGGCTCTTTTTGTCGATTACCTAGGATTTTCTACATAGATAAGCATGTCATGTATGAATAAGGAGAATTTAACTTCTTTCTCAAACAGGATGTCATTTCACTTTCTTGGCTGGCTAGGGCCTCTGGTGCATTACTGAAGCAAAGTAATGGAAGAAATCATCTTCTCTCCTTATTCTTGATGCTAGAGTGAAAATGATCTATCTGGTCCCATTAAGTATGATGCTAGCTCCTGTGACTCACAATGCCAGCCTAACAGAATGAGTTAGAAAATATTCCCACAAAAACTCTTTCAGAAAAACTGAAGAGAATTTGAAATAACTGGAATTATTTCTTCCTCAAAGTTGGTTTGGTACATATAGCTCACCAGGTAAGCCATTTTTTTGTAGCTGGCCTGGACTTTTTTTGTAGCTGCTGTTGTTTGTAAAAGGGTTTTTTTGCTTTGTTTTTCATTTCTTGGCCACTTTTATTGGTTTGTTTTTATTTTCACCCATCCTTGTTCTCTGGCCCGCGTGGGCCTCCCATCGCAGTGGCCTCTCTTGTAGCTGGTGATTGGACACACTGGTCCGGCTGCTCCATGGCACGTGGGATCTTCCCAGGCCAGGGATGGAACCAGAGCCCCTTGCACTGCAAGGTGGACTCTTTACCCACTGGACCACCAGGGAAGCCCTTGTAAAGGTTTTCCCTTTTAGACTTTTTAAAATTTTTAAAAATTTATTTATTATGCTTGTCTCTTCTAGGTTTTCACAGCTCCACAGGCTCTTCTCTAGTTGCAGGGAGTGGGGGCTACTCTCTAGTTGAGGTGAGCAGGCTTCTTGTTGCAGTGACTCCTCTTGTTGTGGAACTCGGGCTCTAGGATACACAGGCTTCAATAGTTTTGGCACATGGGCTCAATAGTTGCAGTTCTGAGACTCTAGAGCACAGGCTCATTAGTTGTGGCTCACGGGCTTAGTTGCTCCACAGCTTGTGGGATCTTCCCGGATCAGGGATCGAACATGTGTCTCCTGCATTGGCAGGCGAACTCTTTACCACTGAGCTACCAGGAAAGCCCACACACTTGATTTTTTGTATTTTGATCTTGTATACGATGTTCTTGCTAAACTTGTTAAGTTTTAATGGCTCTTTTTGTCGATTACCTAGGATTTTCTACATAGATAAGCATGTCATGTATGAATAAGGAGAATTTAACTTCTTTCTCAAACAGGATGTCATTTCACTTTCTTGGCTGGCTAGGGCCTCTGGTGCATTACTGAAGCAAAGTAATGGAAGAAATCATCTTCTCTCCTTATTCTTGATGCTAGAGTGAAAATGATCTATCTGGTCCCATTAAGTATGATGCTAGCTCCTGTGACTCACAATGCCAGCCTAACAGAATGAGTTAGAAAATATTCCCACAAAAACTCTTTCAGAAAAACTGAAGAGAATTTGAAATAACTGGAATTATTTCTTCCTCAAAGTTGGTTTGGTACATATAGCTCACCAGGTAAGCCATTTTTTTGTAGCTGGCCTGGACTTTTTTTGTAGCTGCTGTTGTTTGTAAAAGGGTTTTTTTGCTTTGTTTTTCATTTCTTGGCCACTTTTATTGGTTTGTTTTTATTTTCACCCATCCTTGTTCTCTGGCCCGCGTGGGCCTCCCATCGCAGTGGCCTCTCTTGTAGCTGGTGATTGGACACACTGGTCCGGCTGCTCCATGGCACGTGGGATCTTCCCAGGCCAGGGATGGAACCAGCGCCCCTTGCACTGCAAGGTGGACTCTTTACCCACTGGACCACCAGGGAAGCCCTTGTAAAAGGTTCTTAACTACAAATTCAATTCTTTAGTTGATAAATAGCCATTTGTGTTGTCTGTTTCTTCTGGAGCAAACTCTGGTACTTTTTATCTTTCAAGGAATTTGTCCATTTCATCTAAATTATCAAGTTTACTGGCATTAACAGAGTAATTCCTTATTATTATTTGGATATCTGAAAAAACTGTAATGATGTAATTTCTCTCATTTCTGGCTCTGACCCTGTCTTTTCCTTTGTTATCGTAATGAGTCTGACTTACATCAATCTTTTCAAAAAGCAATTTTTGTTTTTGTTTCTTTCTATTTCTTCCATTTAATCAATAGAGGGGAAAAAAAAGAATCCAAATTGAAAAACAAGAAGCAAAACTGTCACTGTTTGAAGGTGACATAATACTATATCTAGAAAATCCTAAAAATGGTATCAGAAAACTACTAAAGCTCATCAAAAAATTCAGTAAAATTTCAGGGTACAAAATTTAAATACACAGATATCTGCTGAATATACTAATAACAAAATAACAGAAATTAAACAATTCCATTTACCACTGCATCAAAAGGAATAAAATTCCATGAGGATAAACCTACTTAGGGAGGCATAAGAACTATACTCGAAAAACTAAAAAATGTGAATAAAATAAATTGAAGATGACACACACAGATGGAAATATATACCATGTTCTTGAATTAGAAGGTATTGTTAAAATGACTATACTACACAAGGCAATCTACAGATTTAATGCAATCTCTATCAAATTACCAATGGCATTTTTCATAGAACTAGAACAAAATTTTAATTTGTATGGAGACACAGAAGACCCCAAATTTCCTCTTGAAAGAAAAATGAAAGAAAAAACAGAACTAGAGGAACTAGACTTCCTAACTTCAGATTACATTACAAAGCTATAGTCATCAAAATACTATGGTACTGGCACAATATTAGAAAAACAGATCAAGAGAATAGGATAGAAAGCCCAGAAATGAACCCATGCCCACCTCTGGTCAATTCATCTACAGAAAAAGAGGCAAGAATATACAACAGAGAAAAGACAGCCTCTTCATAAGTGGTGCTGACAGAGCTGGACAGCTATATGTAAAATAATGAAATTAGAACCTTCTCTGACACCGTATCCAAAAATAAACTCAAAGTAGATGAAAGACCTAAATTTAAGACCTGATATTACATCACTTTTAGAGGAAAACATAGGCAGAACATTTTCTGACATAAACTACAGGAATATCTTTTTTGATTCATCTCCTAGTGTAATCGAAATAAAAATAAAGAAATTAAGCTCAAAAGTTTTTGCACAACAAAGGAAACCATAAAAAAAGAAAACCCATAAAATTAGAGAAAATATTTGCAAATGATGGGACCAAAAAGGGATTAATCTTCAAAACTAACAAACAGCTCAGGTGGCTCAATATAGAAAAAAAACCATGTCCAATTCTTTGCGACCCCATGGAAAAGCCATGGAATTCTCCGGGCAAGAATACTGGAGTGGGCAGCTGTTCCTTCTCCAGCGGATCTTTCCAAACACATTAATAAAAAATATGGACAGATTCCTTAACAGACCTTTCTCCAAAGAAGATATACAGATCGCCAAGAGGCACATGAAAAGATGTTCAACATTGCTTTAATTATATTATAGAGAAATGCAAATCAAAAGTACAATGAGATTTCATCTCACAGCAATCAGAATGACCATCATTAAAAAGTTAACAGGGCTTCCCTGGTGGCTCAGTGGTCAAGAATATGCCTGAGAATGCAGGAGGCATGGGTTCAATCCCTGACCCAGGAAGGTCGCACATGCTGCAGAAGCTATTAAGCCCTAGCTCCACAACTATTGAAACTGAAGTGCCCTAGAACCCATGCTGCGCAACAAGAGAAGCCAGCTCAATGAGAAGTCTATACGCTACAACTGGAGAGTGGTCCTTGCTCCCCTCAATTAGAGAAAAGTCCATGCAGCAACGAAAGCCCAGCACAACAAAAAACAAACAGGTTTTTTTTTTTTTAAAGCCTACAAATAAATGCTAGAGAGAGTGTGGAGAAAAGGGAATGTAAATTTGTATAGCCACTACAGAGGAAAGTATAGACATGTCTTAAAAAATCTGAAAATGAACCTACCATACGATCCAGCAATCCTGATCCTAGGCATATATCAGAGGAAACCATAATCTGAAAGGATATATGCACCCCAATATTCACTTTTACAATTAGCCAAGACATAGAAGCAACCTAAATGTCCATTAACAGATGGATAAAGAAGATATGGTCCATATATACAATAGAATATTACTTGGCCATTAAAAAAATTGAAGTAATGCCATTTGCAGTAACAGTGGATGGACCTGGAGATGATCATACTAAGTCAGACAAAGAAAGACAGTTTTACATGGTTTATACATTGAATCAAAAAAAAATACTAATGAATTTATTTACAAAATAAAACACACTCACAGACTTTGGGAACAATCAAAGGGGGAAGATGTGGGGGAGAGAGATAAATTGGGAATTTGGGACTGACATATACACACTACTATATTTGAAATAAATAACCAGCAAGGACTGGAACTATGATCAATATTCTCTAATAACCTAGATGGGAAAGGAATTTGAAAAGGATAGATACATATGTATATATAACAGAATGGAATCACTTCAGAAATACCTGAAACAAATACAACATTACTAATCAACTGTACTCCAATATAAAATAAATATTAAAAAACAATTATCTGTACAGGAAGAAAAACAACCCATTTGTATCTTTATATTTAAAGTCTGCTTATTGTAGGCAGCATAGTTAAGCTGTGTTGTTTTAGCCAATATAACCTCCTCTACCTTTAACTGGTGTGCTTGGACTGTTATGTGACAATTTACATTGTTAGATTAAGACTTGTCACATCTCCATTTTATTTTCTATTTGTCCTATCTGTTCCTTTTCTTTTTTTTCTGCCTTCTCTTGGATCCAGTGAATGTTTTTATGTGATTCCTTTGTATCCTTTTTTGGATTATTAGCTATATAACTGTGCTTTGATATTTTAGTGGTTTACTTAGCATTTGCACTATATACCTTAAACTTACCCCAGCCTACATGCAAGTTAACATACGACTTCATTTATAAAAGTCTTACAAAATGTACATGGTCATGTTTTGCCATTATATGAACACATAGCCCCTTCAAAGATTGGCTTAGCCTACCTCTGGCAGGTACAGTTGTGGATGATGTGAAACTCTTCAGACAGCATTATCTGGGAGCTCTCCCAAGAATCTCTTTAGATAAGGAATCCCAAAGCAAGATGAGGCATTAGATTTCTTCTTGATCATCTCAATAAAATCTGGAGCCAGTGTCTGATGCTACCACCTGCAACGAAGAGCATCATCAATCAAGACATACTTCCTAAAGGACTATGTTTCTAGACACTTCAATCTTAAGAGGGCTATACCTTGGGAGGTTCACTGAATGTATAAGAATCAATGGCTTCACCTATGCTCTTCAAATACTGATTCTCAGAGCTCTTTTAAAAATCTAACTTGATTTCCAAGTTTATCAACAAGGTATCTCATTTCTACAACCTGAAAGATCCTTTACAAACCAAAAATAGGAATTAAGGTTAAATCTTTAAATCAAATAATATAGTGATTTTTACAGGAAATTTTTTTCAATAATAATCCTTGGCTAAAGAGGAGCGTCTTTGTGCAGGCATCACAAACCATGTATTAATAGTTCAAAAAACAGTCTACAATGGAAATAAGGGCAGCATAATACAGTGGTTAAGAGTGTAGACCCTGGCAACAGTATCTCTCAGTGTGAATTATGATTTCTGATGAGTGGAAACTAAGTTACTATTTGTTTTGCTTTTATTTTTAGTATCTTGGTTTTCTTTTAGGTATAAAGGAGTTAAAGACAGTTCTTTGTTTGTTTTCTTTTGATGATGGAAAATGTGTGCTGACCTTCAAAGTAGCTTTCTGGCTGTAAAACACTGATATCAGCCTTTGTATAAAGATGTTCTCTTGTTCAGTTTGGTGAAAACATTGTTAGATTAAGACTTGTCACATCTCCATTTTATTTTCTATTTGTCCTATCTGTTCCTTTTCTTTTTTTTCTGCCTTCTCTTGGATCCAGTGAATGTTTTTATGTGATTCCTTTGTATCCTTTTTTGGATTATTAGCTATATAACTGTGCTTTGATATTTTAGTGGTTTACTTAGCATTTGCACTATATACCTTAAACTTACCCCAGCCTACATGCAAGTTAACATACGACTTCATTTATAAAAGTCTTACAAAATGTACATGGTCATGTTTTGCCATTATATGAACACATAGCCCCTTCAAAGATTGGCTTAGCCTACCTCTGGCAGGTACAGTTGTGGATGATGTGAAACTCTTCAGACAGCATTATCTGGGAGCTCTCCCAAGAATCTCTTTAGATAAGGAATCCCAAAGCAAGATGAGGCATTAGATTTCTTCTTGATCATCTCAATAAAATCTGGAGCCAGTGTCTGATGCTACCACCTGCAACGAAGAGCATCATCAATCAAGACATACTTCCTAAAGGACTATGTTTCTAGACACTTCAATCTTAAGAGGGCTATACCTTGGGAGGTTCACTGAATGTATAAGAATCAATGGCTTCACCTATGCTCTTCAAATACTGATTCTCAGAGCTCTTTTAAAAATCTAACTTGATTTCCAAGTTTATCAACAAGGTATCTCATTTCTACAACCTGAAAGATCCTTTACAAACCAAAAATAGGAATTAAGGTTAAATCTTTAAATCAAATAATATAGTGATTTTTACAGGAAATTTTTTTTTCAATAATAATCCTTGGCTAAAGAGGAGCGTCTTTGTGCAGGCATCACAAACCATGTATTAATAGTTCAAAAAACAGTCTACAATGGAAATAAGGGCAGCATAATACAGTGGTTAAGAGTGTAGACCCTGGCAACAGTATCTCTCAGTGTGAATTATGATTTCTGATGAGTGGAAACTAAGTTACTATTTGTTTTGCTTTTATTTTTAGTATCTTGGTTTTCTTTTAGGTATAAAGGAGTTAAAGACAGTTCTTTGTTTGTTTTCTTTTGATGATGGAAAATGTGTGCTGACCTTCAAAGTAGCTTTCTGGCTGTAAAACACTGATATCAGCCTTTGTATAAAGATGTTCTCTTGTTCAGTTTGGTGAAAAGATTTTGAGAAAAGGCTGTGGTGACAATGGCATGCATTGGGAAAAACAGAGGTCATGATGAGCGTGCTGCCTATTACCACAGGATGATGAAGCTCCAGGTGATGAGAAAGTAGTTCAGTCCTTTAGGAGACGGGAGATGATCCCAGATAACCTTCTCAAGGTTTACCAGAGATCCTGTATAGTTCCAGAGTCACAAAACTAGCTGCTAGACAGTAACAGTGATTTCCTAGAGAATTCTATGAATTTTCAATCTCCTCACCAAGTCATAAATTCAGTATTCCTTTTATGACAGAATGTACCAAAACCTCTGTACTCCAGTTAAAGAACAAACCATTAGAATGCAGAATCCTCAATTTTCATCATAATATGCTGTACCACAAGTCCTCGTTAAGATAGATTGAATGGGTTCCTCTGGGGCTAATGGAGACAAGCACTCAAACATCAAGACTTTACTGGCACAGAGAAAGGTAAAATACCTGGCTATTATTACATGAATAGAAATGGCATTAACCTGGCTATGCCTGGTGTGTTAAGTCTTATGATATACAGAGCTGCAATAAGAAAACAGAATGACACCTAGAATATGAAAGTAAGTATCAATGTGGGGAAGTCTGTCAAAGATTCATCTGCAAAGATACACAGAGAATTTTATGCTCATGACTTTTTTTGATTTTTATTTATGAGTATGAGCTAGGAATTGAGGGTTTTTGTTTTGTTCTTGCATATGGATTTCCAAAATGTTTCAGCATTGTTTGTTGAAAAGACTACTTTCTGTCCATTGAGTTACCTTGACAACTTTGTTAAATATCTGTTGTCTGTCTGGTTTGATTCTAGACTATACTGTTTCATTGACCTATTCTCAGGCCAACACTATATATTCAATTACTCTAGCTTTATAATAAGCCTTGAAATGAGGTAATATGAGTCTTCTTTCTTTTCAAAGATGTCTTGTTAATTCTAGGTCTTCTGAATTTTCATATAAATTTTTGAATCTGAGTGTCAAATTCTATACAAATACCTGTTGAGATCCTTTTTGTGGGTGACTGCAGTAAACATACAGATTTGAGGAAAATGGATACCTTAACAATAGTGAATCTTTTCATCTGGAAATACAGTATATCATATTTATTTAGATATTTTGCAAACCCCATTTTTAGGTCTAGTGTGTATATATATATATATATATACTTTTAAAAAATTTTTGGTCTCTTTTATTGATTTCTTTTCATCCATCTTTATTCTTTGGTCTGTGTGGGCCTCCCATTGCAATGGCCTCTCTTGTTGCAGACCACAGGCTCTGGGCGCATGCCCCAGAGCACTGGCTCATAATTGGACACACCAGTCCAGTTGCTCCACAGCACGTGGGATCTTCCCAGGCCAGGGATCAAACCAGCGCCCCTTGTATTACAAGGTGGACTCTTTACCCACTGGACCACCAGGGAAGCCCCAGGTCTAGTATATTTTTAAAAACTGATTTATATTTAGGCCACATTATGAGACATGCAGGATCTAAGTTCCCCAGTCAGCCATAAAACCTGTGTGTCCCCTGCATTAGAAGTGTGCAGTCCTAATTACTGGTCCATCAGGAAGTCCCTAGATTTTTTTTTTTTTTAATAATTTTTGAAATTCTCTGTGTAGAAGACCATGTTTTCTAGAAATACAATTTTATTTTCCTTCCCTGACTGTATACTCCACTCCCCAACTCCAACCTACTCCCTTGCCTTTGTGTTCTGTCTTCCCTACTGCCCTGGCTATGATCACCAGCACAATATTCACTAAGAGAAACAGAGCAAACACTTACTCTTTCACTATAAAATATGTTAACTTTAGGTAGTCTACAGATGTCCTTCAACAATTTGAGGAAGCTGCCCTTTATTCCTAATTTAGTGAGTTCTTATTCTAAACAGAGGTAGAATTTTTGTCAAATTTCCCCCATATATAGAAATGATCGTATAGTTTTTTTTAGGCTTGTAGTATGTGGAATTATACCCTCTTCCCCCTCCCTGCTTTTTATTTTGTATACTGGACCAATCTTGCCTAAAACTACCTGGCCAGGATGCACTTTCTTCAAAACATTTCTAGATTCGATTTGCAAATAGTCTTATTAAGGATGGCTGTGGCTATGTTCAGGAAAAATACTGGTCACCTGTAGGCCCCAGGAACCTTGGACCTTCAGAGCTAAACTGGCCACCCAAGAGAAACTGGGCAAGAGTCGTGTCAGGACTTTTCCCATAACCCCGGGGTGAAGGATTGAGAGCAAGATGTTGCAAATAGCATCCTACACACAAGGTGTTTGGCAAGCGGTATGACTGATGACAAGCCGTCAGTTCCTGTTCCTTGAGGGAATTGTTGGAAAACAACATGTTCTGCCAAGAACATAAACAGGACTATTAAGAGTCAGGAGTTAAACATTTATCGCTCTTTGTAAAGAACGTTGAGGTCTAAGCATTGTAGGATGTTGACCATTATTATTCTGCTGTGAAAAAACAAGCGGCTACGCTGCACGTACACGGAAGCTGAGACAATAAAAAGACATGTGTGGACTCAGAGCAGCGCTACCGCCCTCTAGTGGCTGTAGCCCTGATTCCCTCTCTATTTCTTTCTTTATTCTTCCACGGCACCGTACTTTCGGATTCATTCATTGTCAGCCTGGCACCGACAGTCACTAATTGTGTTTTCTTATGTCTGTCTGGCTTCAGCATCAAGATACTGGCAGTCTCATAAAGTATATCAGGGATCCCTCCTCTTTTCTGGAATAGTTACTGTACAACTGACTTTTTCCTCCTCTTAATTAGTTGTATGCAAATCCTTTCAATAACTTTTAAGTCTCTGTAGACTCTTCATATGGCTATTTCTTTTTCTTGCCTAACTGCACTGACTAGTTCCTTCAGTAAATTGCTAGGAAGGAAACAAACAAAAAAGCACCTGCTAAAATGCTAAACCAGAAGGCACTGAAGGCAAGGCAAGGCACTAAATCTGAAAATGAGATTTTTATGGAAATCTATTACCACATCAGTGAGGCTGCCTGGAGCTGTTACGGTGGAAGGATCAAATGGGTAAGTCTGTAAGGTGGGCACTGTGAATCTCTGTTCAAACCTACATAAGCTTCTTGGCTGTCACTATATAAAACTCCCACTTCACTAAATTCCTCCATATTGCCAATATGATCCCCAGGCCTTCTCATGCCTCCACAAGAACCAGTTAGGACACCTTTCATGAGGAATCTTCAAAGTAGTCAACCCGTGAGGCCTTCTATGCCAGATCTGAACAGCCAGTTACGTCTGATGTCAGTGTTTTCAACTCAGTGCTCATAATGAGATCAGAAATTTGCCCACACAGGTTCCCACATCCCTCTCTGTCACATATGTCATGTATGCAGAGACTCTCATCCAGTTTCATAATAGATAATTCAGCCATGCAGGAAATGGGTAAGGTGGGCATGAAAATGTGAAAGAAGCAAGTGGGAACTAAGGGAAGAACAATGTGAACATGGATAAACCATATTTAAACATAAAGATAACCCTCATCCTTGCCAGGTATGCTCTCGTGCGAAACATCTCCAGCAGGAGTCCTCAATTTTAAGTTGTTCCTCTGGAGGAATATGTGGGACCACAGGAAGGAGAGCAGAAGATATTTTAGAGATACTGAGTTCTCAAATCGATGGCAGACATAAATTCTTACCCCAATAGCTTTCCTCTGAAAGTATCTTCAGTTCTGGAAAAACAGTTGCAGCTGCAGGACAGGGATCAAAAAGGAACTGAAGAGGGTTTGTTTTGCATGGAATCCTTTTTCAGGCATAAACTCATTATAAGTATATCAGGGATCCCTCCTCTTTTCTGGAATAGTTACTGTACAACTGACTTTTCCTCCTCTTAATTAGTTGTATGCAAATCCTTTCAATAACTTTTAAGTCTCTGTAGACTCTTCATATGGCTATTTCTTTTTCTTGCCTAACTGCACTGACTAGTTCCTTCAGTAAATTGCTAGGAAGGAAACAAACAAAAAAGCACCTGCTAAAATGCTAAACCAGAAGGCACTGAAGGCAAGGCAAGGCACTAAATCTGAAAATGAGATTTTTATGGAAATCTATTACCACATCAGTGAGGCTGCCTGGAGCTGTTACGGTGGAAGGATCAAATGGGTAAGTCTGTAAGGTGGGCACTGTGAATCTCTGTTCAAACCTACATAAGCTTCTTGGCTGTCACTATATAAAACTCCCACTTCACTAAATTCCTCCATATTGCCAATATGATCCCCAGGCCTTCTCATGCCTCCACAAGAACCAGTTAGGACACCTTTCATGAGGAATCTTCAAAGTAGTCAACCCGTGAGGCCTTCTATGCCAGATCTGAACAGCCAGTTACGTCTGATGTCAGTGTTTTCAACTCAGTGCTCATAATGAGATCAGAAATTTGCCCACACAGGTTCCCACATCCCTCTCTGTCACATATGTCATGTATGCAGAGACTCTCATCCAGTTTCATAATAGATAATTCAGCCATGCAGGAAATGGGTAAGGTGGGCATGAAAATGTGAAAGAAGCAAGTGGGAACTAAGGGAAGAACAATGTGAACATGGATAAACCATATTTAAACATAAAGATAACCCTCATCCTTGCCAGGTATGCTCTCGTGAAACATCTCCGGCAGGAGTCCTCAAGTTTACGTTGTTCCTCTGGAGGAATATGTGGGACCACAGGAAGGAGAGCAGAAGATATTTTAGAGATACTGAGTTCTCAAATCGATGGCAGACATAAATTCTTACCCCAATAGCTTTCCTCTGAAAGTATCTTCAGTTCTGGAAAAACAGTTGCAGCTGCAGGACAGGGATCAAAAAGGAACTGAAGAGAGATCAGACAGGGTCTTAATGGGCAAACATCAGTTTATACACGTGTATGTAAACAATAATAAAAACATAATAACCTCACTTTTACATACCAAGAATCAAGGCTACCAGAGTCAAAGACAATAAAATGAATCAGTCATAGGAATGGTGTTTAAAAGCAGAGTATCTGGACTGCAAAACAAGTTCGGGTGTATCACATCAGTCTTAACATCTTGTTACAGGATAACAGACAAAAGATAAAAAGAATCAATGTTAACTGAAAATGTGCTCTATTTACCAGTAAATGTACTTTCATTTACCAGTAAGAAAAATCATTCAGATGGGTAAAGTAGGCTTGCTTGAAGTTACACAATCTTTCGAGTACTTGAACCAGGATTGAAACCCAGACAATCTGGTTCAATACTAAAGTCTTTCCATGATACCAAATTCTCAGGAAGGAAGAACAGGAGACCTGGTCAAGAAGCTTCAATTTCAACAGGATCCTTCCAAAGAAAAATGAACTTTACATGCTTAAGATGGGACAATGTACAAATATGACCTTTATTGAATCTGATCAACCATCTTTTCATCTCTGTTTAAGAATTTTACATGTATCTTTAAGGAACACGCTAAGCCCTTTTTTTTTCTTTTTTGGCTTGTACTGTGCAGCTGTTTTTAGTTTCCTGACTAGGAATGGAACCAGGGCCACAGCAGTGAAACTGCTGAGTCCTATCATCAGGGAACTCCTAAGACCCTCCTCATTAATGCAGTTTCTGGGAATTTATTATTTTTTTAATCAAGTTTTCTTCATGTCCTTTATAGGAATTACTATATATGGCCAAAATAATGCCCAAACATCCTCTCTGTCACATATGTCAGAGGTCTCCAGCAAAAGATAATTCAGCCATGCAGGAAATGGGTAAGGTGGGCATGAAAATGTGAAAGAAGCAAGTGGGAACTAAGGGAAGAACAATGTGAACATGGATAAACCATATTTAAACATAAAGATAACCCTCATCCTTGCCAGGTATGCTCTCGTGCGAAACATCTCCAGCAGGAGTCCTCAATTTTAAGTTGTTCCTCTGGAGGAATATGTGGGACCACAGGAAGGAGAGCAGAAGATATTTTAGAGATACTGAGTTCTCAAATCGATGGCAGACATAAATTCTTACCCCAATAGCTTTCCTCTGAAAGTATCTTCAGTTCTGGAAAAACAGTTGCAGCTGCAGGACAGGGATCAAAAAGGAACTGAAGAGAGATCAGACAGGGTCTTAATGGGCAAACATCAGTTTATACACGTGTATGTAAACAATAATAAAAACATAATAACCTCACTTTTACATACCAAGAATCAAGGCTACCAGAGTCAAAGACAATAAAATGAATCAGTCATAGGAATGGTGTTTAAAAGCAGAGTATCTGGACTGCAAAACAAGTTCAGGTGTATCACATCAGTCTTAACATCTTGTTACAGGATAACAGACAAAAGATAAAAAGAATCAATGTTAACTGAAAATGTGCTCTATTTACCAGTAAATGTACTTTCATTTACCAGTAAGAAAAAATCATTCAGATGGGTAAAGTAGGCTTGCTTGAAGTTACACAATCTTTCGAGTACTTGAACCAGGATTGAAACCCAGACAATCTGGTTCAATACTAAAGTCTTTCCATGATACCAAATTCTCAGGAAGGAAGAACAGGAGACCTGGTCAAGAAGCTTCAATTTCAACAGGATCCTTCCAAAGAAAAATGAACTTTACATGCTTAAGATGGGACAATGTACAAATATGACCTTTATTGAATCTGATCAACCATCTTTTCATCTCTGTTTAAGAATTTTACATGTATCTTTAAGGAACACGCTAAGCCCTTTTTTTTTTTCCTTTTTTGGCTTGTACTGTGCAGCTGTTTTTAGTTTCCTGACTAGGAATGGAACCAGGGCCACAGCAGTGAAACTGCTGAGTCCTATCATCAGGGAACTCCTAAGACCCTCCTCATTAATGCAGTTTCTGGGAATTTATTATTTTTTTAATCAAGTTTTCTTCATGTCCTTTATAGGGAATTACTATATATGGCCAAAATAATGCCAAGCTACTATTAGCAATTGCACAATCTATTTATTGTTATGAGGAATAATATGGAACATGTACTTTGACAATATTCTATATACATAATTTATTCTACTGACCATTCAGTTCGTAACTTTAAGTAAAAGCTTTACATTATATGGTGAAAGTGTCCTTCGTTTGTGTAATTATTTTCCATCATGTTTGCTGAGTTAGGTATCACACTACAGACATGAATTCTCTTGTAAAATTTTCTCTATAAAGATGTTGTTGACAAATTTATCAAATCAATCAAGTTTCTATTATTTGTTAAGGCTTGAGCTAATACCAAAGGCTTGTCTGTGTTTTTAGTTCATGTGCTTTTACCACTGCTATGAATTCTCTGATGTACAGTGAGTTGTGATTTCTGAATGAAGGCTTTCCCACATACAGCACACCGATAGGGTCTTTCCCCAGTATGAATTCTCCGATGTAAAACAAGATCTGACTTCTGAGAAAACGCCCTTCCACATTCAGTACATACGTATGGTTTCTCTCCTGTATGAATCCTCTGATGACCTGGGAGGTGAGACTTTTGAGAGAAAGCTTTACCACATTCAGTACAAACATAAGGCTTTTCTCCTGTATGGATCCTCTGATGTCCAATGAGATGTGATTTCTGACAGAAGGCCTTTCCACACTCACTGCATTTATACGGTTTCTCTCCAGTATGCGTTCTCTGATGTATAATGAGCTGTGATTTTCGGGAGAAGGTCTTCCCACAAGCAGTGCACTCATAAGGTTTCTCCCCAGTATGAATTAACTGGTGTGTAATGAGTTCTGTCTTCCTGCTGAAGGCTTCCTCACATTGAGTACATTTGTAGGGTTTCTCCCCAGTGTGAATTCTTTTATGTATAATGAGGTGGGACTTCTCACAAAAAGCTTTACCACATTCAGTACACTCATAAGGCTTCTCTCCAGTATGAGCTCTATGATGTATAATCAGTTGCGACTTCTGGGAGAAGGCCTTACCACACTCTCTACATTCATAAGGCTTCTCTCCAGTGTGAATTCTCTGATGTATGATGAGGGGTGATTTTTGGGAGAAAGCTTTTCCACATTCACTACATTCATATGGTTTTTCCCCAGTATGAACTCTCTGATGTATAATGAGGGATGATTTTTGAGAGAAAGCTTTTCCACATTCAGAACATTCATAAGGTTTCTCCCCAGTATGAGTTCTCTGATGTACAATGAGGTGAAATTTCTCACTAAAAGCTTTCCCACATGCACCACAATCATATGGTTTCTTCCCAGTATGAATTCGTTGATGTACAATGAGCTGAGACTTCTTAGCAAAGGTTTTTCCACACGTAATACATACACAGGTTTTCTCCTTAGTTTCAACATTCTGATACTGAATAAAGGATTGTCTTGTGCTGAAAATGTTTCCATGCTCATTATCATTACAGGGAATGACTCCATTGTGAATCTTCCCAAGATTAGAATAGGACACACTGTGAATGGATGATTTACCACATCCAAAACTCTCATCAAGGTTTCTTCTTGAATTGTTCTTATTACAACTAGGTAGGTCAATATTCGATTTCAAGTTCTTTTTAAATACATCACAGTTACAAGGTCTTTGTCTTGAGGTATCTGACTCTATGCACTCTTGAAGTATTTTCTCCAGTGCACTGTATTTGTGGTCTGACTCCACAGTAACTGTTTTGCTGTTATTGATTGTTACTTGCCTGAAAGATCTGTTTTTCTGACATCTCTGCAACTGGCCATCATCTTGACAGACTTTTAAAATGGAGTAAAATGAATCATCCTTTGTGACTTCTTTCTGTATCTTATTATGGAAGGACAGAGACTCCAAAATACATGATTGGGGGTTACTCTTCCTGTCTAAAGGAAAGAAAAAAAAAACAGTCATAAGGAATAATTAATAGAATGAAGAGGAGAACAAAAAATAATTTATCTAATGAAGGTGATGAACACAAAACAGCAATGACAGGTCATTTCATAAGACAGTAAAACATTCAGTATGATCAGGGGAATAGACAGACAAAGATATTAAAAAAATATATTTATGAAAAATCCAGACCTGAAGGAGACAGTAAATCGAGTTATCAATTACTCTAATCTTGAATTACTCTTTTTTTGTTTTTGCCTCTAAGTCATAGTTTATTTTTCATTCATTTTTATTCTTTGGCTTGCGTAGGCCTCCCTCGTTGCAGAGGACTGGCTCTGGGTACATGCGCTCCAGAGTGCCGGCCTGTAACCGGACACACCGGCCCTGCCGTTCCTTGGCATGTAGGATATTCTTGGGCCAGGGACTGAACCGGTGCCCCTTGCACTGCAAGGCAGACTCTTTACCCACTGGACCACCAGGGAAGCCCTAATCTTGGATTACTCTTTTAGAATTTTCCTATTTCTCCTGCTTTCTGAATGTTAACGCTTTTCACATTCAAATTCATTTATTTTATAAATCAATTATTATACATAATTTACTAGTATTATCCTGTCAACACTAGCCTAAGAAACAAGATTTCTTTTGTATTCAAAATACTTTTAACTCTTTTCAGTCTATTTACCTAATTAACAACTAATACAAACAAGAAAGACCCAAGGTCCTGCTTTGAATCCAATATAAGATTCACACCAAGAGTTCAAGCTTGAATCTAACAATTCCCCATAAATTCCTTTTATATATTATCAAATAAAACTAGCTAAGTTTTCCCAGAAAAGCCTTATTTCCCCAATTTTCAGGTTTTGTTCATATACTCTTCTCACCTCCCCCACAAAGTCTGCTTTAACCTCCCTTTCTCAGCATCATCAATACTCAATGTATCTTTCAAAGCAGTTATAGTTACTTGCCTGAAAGATCTGTTTTTCTGACATCTCTGCAACTGGCCATCATCTTGACAGACTTTTAAAATGGAGTAAAATGAATCATCCTTTGTGACTTCTTTCTGTATCTTATTATGGAAGGACAGAGACTCCAAAATACATGATTGGGGGTTACTCTTCCTGTCTAAAGGAAAGAAAAAAAAAACAGTCATAAGGAATAATTAATAGAATGAAGAGGAGAACAAAAAATAATTTATCTAATGAAGGTGATGAACACAAAACAGCAATGACAGGTCATTTCATAAGACAGTAAAACATTCAGTATGATCAGGGGAATAGACAGACAAAGATATTAAAAAAATATATTTATGAAAAATCCAGACCTGAAGGAGACAGTAAATCGAGTTATCAATTACTCTAATCTTGAATTACTCTTTTTTTGTTTTTGCCTCTAAGTCATAGTTTATTTTTCATTCATTTTTATTCTTTGGCTTGCGTAGGCCTCCCTCGTTGCAGAGGACTGGCTCTGGGTACATGCGCTCCAGAGTGCCGGCCTGTAACCGGACACACCGGCCCTGCCGTTCCTTGGCATGTAGGATATTCTTGGGCCAGGGACTGAACCGGTGCCCCTTGCACTGCAAGGCAGACTCTTTACCCACTGGACCACCAGGGAAGCCCTAATCTTGGATTACTCTTTTAGAATTTTCCTATTTCTCCTGCTTTCTGAATGTTAACGCTTTTCACATTCAAATTCATTTATTTTATAAATCAATTATTATACATAATTTACTAGTATTATCCTGTCAACACTAGCCTAAGAAACAAGATTTCTTTTGTATTCAAAATACTTTTAACTCTTTTCAGTCTATTTACCTAATTAACAACTAATACAAACAAGAAAGACCCAAGGTCCTGCTTTGAATCCAATATAAGATTCACACCAAGAGTTCAAGCTTGAATCTAACAATTCCCCATAAATTCCTTTTATATATTATCAAATAAAACTAGCTAAGTTTTCCCAGAAAAGCCTTATTTCCCCAATTTTCAGGTTTTGTTCATATACTCTTCTCACCTCCCCCACAAAGTCTGCTTTAACCTCCCTTTCTCAGCATCATCAATACTCAATGTATCTTTCAAAGCAGTTATAGCTACATGCTCTGAAAAACATCTTTTCAAATTTTGTTGCATCTCTTTAGACTCTAATTTTCTCTGAACTTTTAAAAACAGCAGCAGTATTTGACATTTAATTTTGTTATGCAACCTGTATTCTTAGAAGAAATTTGCCTTCTACTGTCTATTAAGCCTTCTCATAAATGTATAAAATACATAAAATAAATATAGCTTTAATACATAAAACATATAGAATTAATAAGAAAGAGCTATCCCTCATAAATGTTCACGATTATTTAACTGATTAATTATTTGCTGAGTGCCTACTATATTCTTAACACAGGAACAAAGAGTAAGAGAATTCACTAAACAGAGAAACATAAGCCTCTGACATCAACCAATTTAAAAAATTAAACAAAACAAACAAGCAAACTGATACTTCACTTCCCTTGCCCATCTGCCTGATCTTCATACGGACAAATCCAATTTGGTCTGTCTCTCTTTATGATCCATGGATCTTGTCCTTGCTCCAACTTGGAGATAACTTCTGGTTTGGAAACTGGATACCCTATTAAATGAAAATCAGAGAGGAATTGGAATAAACTGCACAGAAGGCAAAAGAGGAGGACAGGGGCTTCCCTGATGGTCTAGTGTGTAAGAACACTGACTTGCAGTGCAAGGGGCACTAGTTCGATCCCTGGCCTGGGAAGACCCCATGTACCGCAGAGCGGCTGGACTGATGTGTCCAACTACTGAGCCAGAGCTCTGGAGCGCATGCACCCAGCAGAGCCGGTGCTCTGCAGCGAGAGAGGCCACTGCGATGGGAGGCCCACAGAGGCCAAAGAACAAACATGGATGAAAATGAATAAATGAAGGACCAATAGAAGTGGCCAAAAAAAAAATAAGAAGAAGGAAGTTTAAGGAGGTGTGCAATGAAGTAGTTCATTTAGCTATCAGAAAGTAATGACCTCCATGAGGGAGGGTATGAAGGTCATAAAAACTTACATATGTCAGGAGCCACCTAACTATAGTGATTCATAAGGAAAGGTACTTGATTGGACAAGTCTGAGTTTTACAGGGAAGCCATCCTTACCCACTGAGACCAGGTGGCTGTAGTTCTCCAGCATTACATCCCTGTACAGGGTCTTCTGAGCAGGGTCCAGTTGCTGCCACTCCTCCTGGGTGAAATCCACAGCCACGTCCTTGAAAGATACTAACCCCTGTAACAGTAATATTCCTGTTCAATCTAAAGTGATCATTCTTATCATCGCTACTTCAGCATGCAAAACTATGCCTACACTTGGTTTTGTATCAGAGTACTTGGGAATCAATGTTAAATCCTCACTTTACTAAGAGCCAGACAGAACAGGAGAACAAAAGAGATAAATCATAAAAAGGCTAATACAAGTGGCAATTTAGTAAGTGATAAGGGCAGCATTAAAACAGCTGAAAGGAAGATGCACTATCCAATGCACTGTACTGAAACTACTGGAGAGTTATTTAATAAGAAAATAATAATGCTGGATCCATATGCTAGAGGCTCAATTGCGTACCTGGAAATTCATCAGTTGAAATCCTAACCCCTAGAACCTCAAAATGTGACCTTATTTAGAAATTGGGCTATTGCAAATATAATTAGTTATATGAGGTCATTTAGGGTGGACATCAGTATAACTGATGTCTATATCAAAAGGAGACGTTTGAACAGAGAGACACACTTAGAGAGTATGAAAAGAAATAAGAAGATAAGTTATCTACAAGCCAGAGATAGAACTGAAACAGATCCTTTCCTCCAGCCCTCAGAAGGAACCAACCCTGCTGATAAGGTGAATTTTGACTTAGAGCCTCCAGAACTCTAAGAAAAAAAAATTTCTGTCATTTAATCCATGCTGTTTGTGGTATTCTACTATGCCAGCCCTAGTTGCCATAATAAAATACATCAAGTATAACTAATACAATTGTATATGGTGTTTTGGAAAAGAGAAAAAATACATATTCTGAATGGAACAAAAATTGAAACTCTAAAAATACCCAAATCTATACAACAACAAAACAAAATTTGGCTTAGAGGATTTTTATTAATAATTATAGGGCTTCCCTGGTGGTCCAGTGTGTAAAGAGTCTGCCTTGCAGTGCAGGGAGCACCAGTTTGATCCCCGGCCTGGGAAGATCCCACGTGCTGCAGAGTGGCTGAACCAGTGTGTCCAATTATGAGCCAGCGCTCTGGAGCGCATGCACCCAGAGCCGGTGCTCTGCAACGAGAGAGGCCACTGCAATAAGAGGACCACACAGGCAGAAGAATAAAAATGGATGAAAAATAAATAAAAAATCAGTAAAAAAAGAGGCCAAAATTTAAAAATTAATAATAATTATAGAGAAGAATTTTTAAAGTATAATGTATAAAAAAAAGAGAAAAGTCACATTTAGAGAAATCAAGAGAATATCAGAGTTCCTGAAGATACTAATCCAATCTCCTCATTTCATAGGAAAGAAATCTTACCTTCTTCTAAATCTAACAACTCTCCTATATATATGCAATAGCTAAGATATAATGAAATATATCAGTAACAACAGCAATACTTTAAAAATATACTTAAGAAATATGCAGGAAACATCCATGAAAAATGCATACTAAATTACTGACATGACATTGAAATAAAGGACTTGGGTAACTGTAGAGTCCTGTTTCTGGAGGGTAAACTGATGATTTTAATTATGCCATCGTTACATGTGTTCACAATAGTTGTCACCTAATAGTGGAATCTGAGTGATTTGTGTTAAACTACTTTTAAGGGTTTTTCCCTAATTACTCCCTTATCAAGTACTGCTTTCAGAATGAAATAATTAAATATCAACATTCCACTGCTTAAAAGACTCCTCTGGTTCCATCCATGTATACATAATTACTCTCATCTCAGTCATCTCAATCTTAAAGTTTCTCTAATCCCATACCAAGACTCATATTAACATCACCAACCTGCCAAGCATTTAGTTTGTGCCCATAACAATTTCTTTACTTTTCCCATGCTACATATGAAATAACTGTGGTTTACATTGGTTAAGTCAAAAAACTAATACAATTGTATATGGTGTTTTGGAAAGAGAAAAATACAGATTCTGAGTGGAACAAAAATTGAAACTCTAAAAATACCCAAATCTATACAACAACAAAACAAAATTTGGCTTAGAGGATTTTTATTAATAATTATAGGGCTTCCCTGGTGGTCCAGTGCGTAAAGAGTCTGCCTTACAGTGCAGGGAGCACCAGTTTGATCCCCGGCCTGGGAAGATCCCACGTGCTGCAGAGTGGCTGAACCAGTGTGTCCAATTATGAGCCAGCGCTCTGGAGCGCATGCACCCAGAGCCGGTGCTCTGCAACGAGAGAGGCCACTGCAATAAGAGGACCACACAGGCAGAAGAATAAAGATGGATGAAAAATAAATAAAAAATCAGTAAAAAAAGAGGCCAAAATTTAAAAAATAATAATAATTATAGAGAAGAATTTTTAAAGTATAATGTATAAAAAAAAGAGAAAAGTCACATTTAGAGAAATCAAGAGAATATCAGAGTTCCTGAAGATACTAATCCAATCTCCTCATTTCATAGGAAAGAAATCTTACCTTCTTCTAAATCTAACAACTCTCCTATATATATGCAATAGCTAAGATATAATGAAATATATCAGTAACAACAGCAATACTTTAAAAATATACTTAAGAAATATGCAGGAAACATCCATGAAAAATGCATACTAAATTACTGACATGACATTGAAATAAAGGACTTGGGTAACTGTAGAGTCCTGTTTCTGGAGGGTAAACTGATGATTTTAATTATGCCATCGTTACGTGTGTTCACAATAGTTGTCACCTAATAGTGGAATCTGAGTGATTTGTGTTAAACTACTTTTAAGGGTTTTTCCCTAATTACTCCCTTATCAAGTACTGCTTTCAGAATGAAATAATTAAATATCAACATTCCACTGCTTAAAAGACTCCTCTGGTTCCATCCATGTATACATAATTACTCTCATCTCAGTCATCTCAATCTTAAAGTTTCTCTAATCCCATACCAAGACTCATATTAACATCACCAACCTGCCAAGCATTTAGTTTGTTCCCATAACAATCTCTTTACTTTTCCCATGCTACATATGAAATAACTGTGGTTTACATTGGTTAAGTCACTTTATGACATTGAAAGTCAAAGATTACACTGAATATATATGACTAGTCAGATTTAAAAGCAAGTATCCTGACTCAATAGCTTGGTTTCTTGACCACTGTACTCCACAATGCCTTCCTTGATACTGCAAACAAGACCTTTTATATTTTACTACATTAATAGCGCCTTTAGACAAACTTTCCACAAAACACCCTTCACTTTATAGTTTTCCTGAAATGCTTATTCTTTCCTACTTTTGCAAAGGCTGTTTCCCTTCCTCATTCTACTTCCTTCATGATCCAAAGTTCAGTCATCTTTTAAGCCTCTTCTCCCTGACTTCTTTATAAAGCTGGCTACTCTCCCTTCTCTGCTAAAAGTTCCTTGCTCCCATATGTCAGTTAAAGAGCTTTTATGTATTAATATTAGCTTCTACGTCTGTTTTCCCCATTTTTCTCTGTATTTTTCTGAAGAAAGATGTCTAAATCTTGAGATATTCCACAGCCTGCCAGCCCCTGTAACACACATGAACATTCAAGACATGTCTGCTAAAAAAGAATGAAAATTATAGAAAGTAAAATAAAGTTCAGAGCTTCCATGGTAGCTCAGTGGTAAAGAGTTCGCCTGCCAATGCAGGAGACATGAGTTCGATCCCTGATCTAGGAAGATCCCACATGCCGTGGAGCAACTAAGTCCCATGAGTCACAACTAATGAGCCTGTGCTCTAGAGTCTCAGAACCGTAACTACTGAGTCCATGTGCTGCAGCTACTGAAGCCTGTGTGCCCTAGAGACTGAGTTCCACAACAGGAAAAGTCACCACAACAAGAATGCCCCTCATGCTGCAGAGCAGCTAAGCCCAGGAGCCACAACTATTGAGCCTGTGCTCCAGAGCCTTGGAGCCACAACTACTGAACCCAAGTGCTGCAACTACCGAAGCCCATGTGCCCTGGAGCCCGAGTTCCACAACAAGAGAAGTCACCGCAACAAGAAGCCTGCTCACCTCAGCTGTTCTACCATACCTTTTGCCAAGCATTTAGTTTGTTCCCATAACAATCTCTTTACTTTTCCCATGCTACATATGAAATAACTGTGGTTTACACTGGTTAAGTCACTTTATGACATTGAAAGTCAAAGATTACACTGAATATATATGACTAGTCAGATTTAAAAGCAAGTATCCTGACTCAATAGCTTGGTTTCTTGACCACTGTACTCCACAATGCCTTCCTTGATACTGCAAACAAGACCTTTTATATTTTACTACATTAATAGCGCCTTTAGACAAACTTTCCACAAAACACCCTTCACTTTATAGTTTTCCTGAAATGCTTATTCTTTCCTACTTTTGCAAAGGCTGTTTCCCTTCCTCATCCTGCTTCCTTCATGATCCAAAGTTCAGTCATCTTTTAAGCCTCTTCTCCATGACTTCTTTATAAAGCTGGCTACTCTCCCTTCTCTGCTATAAAAGTTCCTTGCTCCCATATGTCAGTTATAGAGCTTTTATGTATTAATATTAGCTTCCACGTCTGTTTTCCCCATTTTTCTCTGTATTCTTCTGAAGAAAGATGTCTAAATCTTGAGATATTCCATAGCCTGCCAGCCCCTGTAACACACATGAACATTCAAGACATGTCTGCTAAAAAAGAATGAAAATTATAGAAAGTAAAATAAAGTTCAGAGCTTCCATGGTAGCTCAGTGGTAAAGAGTTCGCCTGCCAATGCAGGAGACATGAGTTCGATCCCTGATCTAGGAAGATCCCACATGCCGTGGAGCAACTAAGTCCCATGAGTCACAACTAATGAGCCTGTGCTCTAGAGTCTCAGAACCGTAACTACTGAGTCCATGTGCTGCAGCTACTGAAGCCTGTGTGCCCTAGAGCCTGAGTTCCACAACAGGAAAAGTCACCACAACAAGAATGCCCCTCATGCTGCAGAGCAGCTAAGCCCAGGAGCCACAACTATTGAGCCTGTGCTCCAGAGCCTCGGAGCCACAACTATTGAACCCAAGTGCGCAACTACCGAAGCCCATGTGCCCTGGAGCCCAAGTTCCACAACAAGAGAAGTCACCGCAACAAGAAGCCTGCTCACCTCAGCTAGAGAGTAGCCCCCACTCCCTGCAGCTAGAGAAGAGCCTGTGGCAGAGGTGAAAACCCAGAATAGCCAAAAATAAATAAATAAAATTAAAAAAAAAATAAAGTTCATACTGAGTTAAAAATGATTTTGCATATATTAACATGAGAAAGACAATAAATGTAGAATGCACAGGAAATCCATTCTGATAAAACAAATAAATGTAATGCTAACATTCTAATTTTTGCTTTATCAGTAATACTATATATGTATAAGTTTTGTAAATTTTTAGGAAAATACAGTGCAACATCAGTGGAAAATTGTACTTCTGTATCAGACACAAACAATTTTTACAGCTTGAGTGACTGCCAGAATGGAAGAGATGAAGGAGATGAAGGGGAGAGGAGGCGCTAGAGGGAGAAAAGGACAGGTGTGTGTGGAGATGATGACTTCACTGCTGGACCACACAGGAAAAATATGAATCTTCATTCCTGAAGGAACAAGCCAGTTAATTAGCTATGGTAGTTGGATTTATTGGGCCAATAAAAAAACCCATGTTCATCTTCAAAGCAGCCCTAACAAAAACATAAAGCCAACCAGATAATTTTAAATTTTATAGTAGCAATGTTTAAAAATCATTTTCAATAATCATATTTATCCCAGTATATCTGAAATGCCATTTCAACATATATTCAATCTTTAAAAATTATTAATGAATTTCTGGAATTATATCCTTCAAAATCCATATATACTTTACACTCAAAGCACACTTTTGTACTCTACGCTTGAAACACACTTTAATTCAAACTAGCCAGTTTGGAGCACTGAACAACCACATGTGGCTGCTCTCTCTTATAGCACGGCTTTAAAGCTATGGAGACCCAAGAAGAAATAAAACCTGTTTTTTTACAATAGAACACATCTGTTAAGCTCTATGTAAAACACACATAAGAACTCCAATGCATAAACTGATTCTAACATTTGACAATAGTAATGATACATTAACAATAGCTGGGCTTCCCTGGTGGTCCAGTGGGTAAGGACATCGCCTTGCAGTGCAAAGGGCACCGGTTTGATCCCTGACCTGGGAAGATCCCACATGCCAAGGAATGGCTGGACCAATGTGTCCAATTACCGAGTCGGAGCTCTGGAGCGCATGCGCCCAGAGCCCGTGCCCTGCGACAACAGAGGCCACCGGGATGGGAGGCCCGCAGGAGCCAAAGAACAAAGACGGATGAAAATAGATAAATGAAAGACCAATAGAAGTGGCCTGTCCGCCCTCCTTCCTCTCCACCCCGCGTCCCCCCCGCCAAAAGAAGATAACCTTATATAAGTTACAATTATCTTTTTTTACTGGAGTATAATTGCCTTACAATGTTGTGTCACTTTCTGATGTACAACGCTGTAAAGCAGCTTTATGTACACATGTATTCCCTCCCTCTTGAACCTCTCTCGTCTTCCCCTCATCCCATCCCTCTAGGTCATCACAGAGCACCAACCTGAGCTCCCTCTGCTAGACAGCAGCTTCCCACTAGCAGTCTGCTTCACACTCAGTAGTATATAAATATGTCAATCCTACTGTCCCAGTTCATCTCACCCCACCTTTCCCACCCTGTGTCCACATATCCATGATCTACACCTGCATCTCTATTCCTGCCCTGCAAAAAGGCTTATGTGTACCATCTTTCTATTAATAGATTCCACAGAGAGGCATTAATACATGATGTTTGTTTTTCTCTTTCTTTTTTTTTTAAAGATTTATTTATTTATTTATTTTGGGCGGGGGTTGGGTTGGGGAGGGAGGGGAGCGGGCAGGCCACTTCTGTTGGTCTTTCATTTCTGTTTTCATCCATCTTTGTTCTTTGGCCCGTGTGCGCCTCCCATCGCAGTGGCCTCTCTCGTCACAGAGCACCGGCTCTGGGTGCATGTGCGCCAGAGCTCTGGCTTGGTAATTGGACACATCGGTCCAGCCGCTCCACGGCACGTGGGATCTTCCCAGGCCAGGGATCGAACTGGCGCCCCTTGCACTGCAAGGCGGTGTCCTTATCCACTGGACCACCAGGGAAAGCCCTGTTTTTCTCTTTCTGACTTTATTCCTATGACAGACTCTAGGTCCATTCACATCACTACAAATGACTTAATTGTGGATTCTAGTTCCCCAATAAGGGACTGAACTTGTGCCCTCTTCAGTGGAAGCTCAGAGCTCTAACCACTGCAAGGGAATTCCTGACAATTATATTTTAAGAACTGTTTTTTGAAAGAAATATATATTTTGGAAGACCGTTCAAAATGTGCCTATCCTGTATTATCGAGACTTTGTTGGTGGATAAAACTGGACAACACAAAGCCTCTATAATCTATCTAGTCCTTTAAGGCAGAGATTAACATTTCAGCAAAGAAGACATCTTCAGCATTTCAGGCTATATGGTGCTTACCCAACTCTGCCACTGCAGTACAAAAAAAGTCACAGAAAATATGTAAACAAATGGCATGGCTGTGCTGCCATAAAACTATTTAGAAAAACAGCTTGAGAATTGAATTTGCCCTACAGGCAATAGTTTGATTACTCCAGCTCTAAAGGATAAAATTAAGGAGTTTGGTTATTATGATTCACTCTATGATACAGTTACAAGAAATTTATTATTATACCCCATTACCTAGAGAAAGATTCAAAACTGAAATTTGTTTTAGTTGTATATGGCAACAAGTAATTTCCTACTATAGGAAATGTATCTGCTTTCTCTTTCTCTTTAGAGAACTGCAAATCATATAACCTATAATGTCAGCAAAAAAGACAACAAAAATTGGTACCCTAATTTTTTAAAGTAGTTTCAAGCCAAATCATCTACATATTACTTAGCAACTCTTTCTAGGTCTGGATCCTTATTTTGGCTATCTTTCCTTGACCCTAATTTTAGGTATCTTCACTTTTCCATTTGATATAAAGAAGCAAAAAAAAAAAAAAAAAAACCCTAAACAAGTGAAAATTTAACCAACTCACCCGGGATTTCATGTTGTCCTCTAAAATGGCAGACGCCTGAAAAGGCAAAATTGGTGACCAGAAGGTTGTTTCACAGATCAGATGACAACTGCAGCGTCCATATTCACCAATCTGGAAACAAACACCCCAGAAGTTAGGCAGATCATAGGCAAAGCTGTGGGAGGAGACTGTTTGGTCTTTACAGGAAGATAAGTAAGTATAATGTGATGAAAGTCCTCTTTTGATTACATACTTTAACCATACAGAACTTGGATGAGGTTTCTGAGTTGTATAGATGTGAAGATACGTTTCCTGTTGATTTATTAACAGCTTATTTCTTCCCAACCCTATGAACCAGTAATTCCATTCTTAGGTGTCCATAAGGTAACCCCCACACACAGATCAAGTTCCCCCAGGAGTAAGAACAGCTAATGACCAAATCAAAAACTAAGAAATTCCCTAGAAAGGAATCAGCACCTAAATTCTAATCTCCCAAGAGCTCTTGTATTTTCCTTCCAACTCAGCAGACATTCTTGGCAATCAATACTTGTGGACCAAAATGTTAACTAAGATGTTTTCTGTTTAAACAAACTTTTATTACTGATTTTCAACAGTACATATGTCTGTGTATAAAAATGGTACTATGTTGGGACCACTGATACAAAGGAATATTCCCTAATACAGGAAGGTACATACCTGGTAAATCTTTCTCTGTCCTACAAGGAGTCAGGTAGACAGGATTTAACTGGTTCAGAGAAACTGAGTACTCCAGTGACCAGGTAGACTGTTTTACATGGGGTATTCCAAGCTTTGTCAAAACAGATCTGGAAGGAAACGATTAGTAGAAATAGTCGTACTTACCTCTGGGTACCCAGCAAGTGTTCAATAAATATTTCTTTTAAAAAATAGAGGTGGACAAAAATCACACTTTTCACAATAACCCTATCCTTTCTGACTTGTTTGTTCTTGCTTCAAATGATCATTTTTGTTGTGGGCACCAGGCTAAGGGCATAGTGGTAGGCTGAAAAGGGTTTTGACCTTAAAGGTGGCCTATGACCTGTGGAAATTTTACTATATGTTAAAAAAAAAAAAGGGCCCATCAAGACACCTAACTGCTCCCTCTAAATCTCTGAATCTTGGGGCCTAGCAATCACATAACCCAAAGAGCTCCATGCCCACCACATCACTGACTGCCACAAGGATGCCCTCATCATTTGGTCCATAGCCTCCCTCATCAATCAATCACTGACTCCTCTGAGTCCCCTAGATCCCTGACCCAGTCAACACCAGTCAGTCTCACTACACACCATTTCTGCCCCCACAGATAACCCCACTACTGACCAGTTACCAATTGCTAATCTCATAACTCACCCCATCCCTGACTCCTAAATAAGCTCAACCCTAATCCTACATATACCATCCCTACCAGCGACTTCAACAATTTGCAATCACTGACACTCACGGACCCCTCCCATCCCATTACCACACAAGTTCGCCTTCTGACCTACAGTTCTGTTGTCAGATCCAGAAACGCCCGTCACAGCTAAACGGCTGTCACATCCATCGCGGTGAATTCTCCCGCTTCCTGTCTGGGTGAGCAAAGTGTGGGGCTCCTGGGCTTGCGCTGTTCTGTACGGGGGAGTTTTGCCCACTCTGCACCCTGGGCGGCTTTGTTCAGAAGGCAATATGGCTGCTCCCGTGCTCTGTGCTTCAGTGGGAGCCGCCATCTTGAGAAACTGGTCAGTTCCGTACAAGCAGAGCAATTCCGTTGATTCAGACTCTGTGTTTGGGCTGTACCACAAAGGCAGCGAAGGGAGGGGGGAACGATGACAAGGAACATATAAACTAGTAACGCGCAAAATTCTGCAGAGAGATTTTACAGGATTGGATAAGAAGTTTAAGTGATAATATCTTCCATTATAAGGCTTCATTTGGTTAAAGAGGAAGAATTTGGGAGAGTAAAATATTCTCACTAGCAACTTTACCAAGAAGTGTTTGTAAATGGTACAACCCTATCCCAAGAGATGCTACTACTAGCCTAGAGGGTGAAAATGTGGAACAGAAATTCCACTGTTGAAAAATGGGCCAAAGTGGTGGAAGGAGTTCACTAAGGAGAAGGGAATGAGGATATACATTAATAAGAAACTTTACGTTAAGAAGGATTATAAGGAATTCTCTAGGGTACACTACTACTGCATAACAAGTTGCAGAGGGCGACTGAAGAAAATAAAAGTGAGATAAGCTGAAGGAAGAGGAGGCCTCTTTCAAAATAAATAAAAGTTAAAGCCACAGTAATATACTATTTCTCATCTATCACCTTTTTATTTAAGTATTCTAAGTTTGGAAATATAGAGTGCTAATAAGAATTCCATGGGAACTTGGAATTCTCATGGGACAGAACAAATTAGCAATAGGGGCTTCCTTAGTGACAGTGGTAAAAAATCTCCCTTGCCAATGCAGGAAACCCCAGACATACTGCCTGGATCCCTGGGTCAGGAAGATGCCCTGGAATAGGAAAGTGGCAACCCACTTCATTCTTGCCTGGAAAGTTCCATGGACTCTGAGCCTGAGTCCATGAGCTACAGCCCATGAGGTCACAGAGTCGGACCTGACTGAGCACACACAAGTACATAACTAGATGTATCTGTTACCTATCACTGTGTAACAAGTTACCTGAAATTTAGCTGTTTGAAACTATAAATGTTGTAGTTAATTGTTTCATAGTTTCTGTGAGTTAAGAATGTGAGAACAACTTAGCTGGTTGGTTGAGACCTAGTCTGTCATGAGGTTGCTGCACTAATTAAAACTGTCAACCAGGGTTGCAGTTATTTAAAGGTTGAACTGGAGGAAGTTATGCTTATAAACTCAATGAAGAAGCTGGTGATAAGCCTCAGAATTTGAACTTCCAGGCTCAACTGCTCACCACGGGAGCATTTCTTTCAGCTACTCAATTATCCTCATGACATAGTAGGGTCTTCCCTCTCTCAAGCCTGTCTCATAGTATGGAAGCTTGCTCTATGCGAGAAAGTGAGTCAAGAGAAAGAGAGAGAGAGAGCACACACAAGATAGACGCCACAGCCTTTTTATAACCCAAATTAGAAATGACACCTCATTAATTCTTCTGTATTCTATTTGCTGAAGGTGAATCAGTAAAGGTGTCCACAAAGGAATGGGAATTAAGCTCTACCTCTTAAGGGGAGGGTTATCAAAGTCTAAAATCACAACACCATATATAAGCTTTTGCCCCTTAACTCAGAAACTCAATTCCAGGAATATATCCAACGTATACAGGGGTCAAAAATAAAAAGTATGTTAATTGCTGCAGTACTCTTTTAATACCTAAAGACAGCAGAATTAATATGAAAATACAGTATACACTAAAAAATAAAAGTCTCCCAAATGGGAAAAAAAGAACTAAGTTTGGAAATATAGAGTGCTAATAAGAATTCCATGGGAACTTGGAATTCTCATGGGACAGAAAAAATTAGCAATAGGGGCTTCCTTAGTGACAGTGGTAAAAAATCTCCCTTGCCAATGCAGGAAACCCCAGACATACTGCCTGGATCCCTGGGTCAGGAAGATGCCCTGGAATAGGAAAGTGGCAACCCACTTCATTCTTGCCTGGAAAGTTCCATGGACTCTGAGCCTGAGTCCATGAGCTACAGCCCATGAGGTCACAGAGTCGGACCTGACTGAGCACACACAAGTACATAACTAGATGTATCTGTTACCTATCACTGTGTAACAAGTTACCTGAAATTTAGCTGTTTGAAACTATAAATGTTGTAGTTAATTGTTTCATAGTTTTTGTGAGTTAAGAATGTGAGAACAACTTAGCTGGTTGGTTGAGACCTAGTCTGTCATGAGGTTGCTGCACTAATTAAAACTGTCAACCAGGGTTGCAGTTATTTAAAGGTTGAACTGGAGGAGGTTATGCTTATAAACTCAATGAAGAAGCTGGTGATAAGCCTCAGAATTTGAACTTCCAGGCTCAACTGCTCACCACAGGAGCATTTCTTTCAGCTACTCAATTATCCTCATGACATAGTAGGGTCTTCCCTCTCTCAAGCCTGTCTCATAGTATGGAAGCTTGCTCTATGCGAGAAAGTGAGTCAAGAGAAAGAGAGAGAGCACACACAAGATAGACGCCACAGCCTTTTTATAACCCAAATTAGAAATGACACCTCATTAATTCTTCTGTATTCTATTTGCTGAAGGTGAATCAGTAAAGGTGCCCACAAAGGAATGGGAATTAAGCTCTACCTCTTAAGGGGAGGGTTATCAAAGCCTAAAATCACAACACCATATATAAGCTTTTGCCCCTTAACTCAGAAACTCAATTCCAGGAATATATCCAAAGTATACAGGGGTCAAAAAATAAAAAGTATGTTAATCGCTGCAGTACTCTTTTTAATACCTAAAGACAGCAGTCAACCCATTTACCAACAGGTCTAGCTGTATAAATTACAGTATACACATAAAACAATACTATTCAGCTGTAAGAAAGAGAAATATCTCTATGCACTAATATGGAGGTAACAAGGACATAATGTTCTAACAGAAAAAGGTAGGAAAAAAAGAAAATTGTTATTATAATTTAGTTTCTAAATGTGAATATGTAATAGCTAATTACTCTTATTTACAGTAGCTATGTTCAATTAAGTTGCTGCAAACATAGAACTAGTGAATACTGAACTACATATCCAAAGGGGAAAAAATCAAAATAGATAACAATCTTAAGTTACAACTTTGTATAACTAAGATTATAACCTTAAAAACAACTCATGTTGGTGGATTCTATTTTATTTTACAAGAAAAACAAGGTTCAAAAGAATTAAGTGATTTGTCTGAGGTCCAATAACAAAGGCCAGAGTTAGATTCAAACCCTGTCTAGCTGGCTCCAGAGCTGGAGTTTCCTGTATCACATTACACTGCCTCTACTATCCTCATTATCTGTTCATATCTGAGTAAGAGCTCGAACAAAAATGCAGAGCATCCCCTTGCTTAAATTCAGCTGGGAATGTGTGCAATGGGCAACTAAATCTTTTGGTACTGTGTACATGTCTGCTTATGACAGAAAAGGCCCTGTGTGTACTGATTTTTTTTTTAATGTATTTATTTGGTTGCACTGGGTCTTAGTTATGGTATGTGGGATCTAGTTCCCTGACCAGGGATCGAACCCAGGTCCCCAGCATTGGGAGCACAGAGTCTTAGCCACTGGACCACCAGGGAAATCTCTGTACTGATTTTTGAGGTTACAAATATATTTTAGCAAGTAGGTAAATTTGCAAAAACAGAATCTGTGAATAATGAAGATCAACTGTAGAAGTATTTACCTTAAAATTTAAAAGCAAATGATGGGAAAATATGCAATCAAATAAAATATAATCTACGGAAGGTATTATCAGTTATCCATTGAAACATAGCAACTTACCTCAAAACACAGTGGCTTTAAACAACACTTATCTATTGTTTCACAGTTTCTGTGGGTCTATGGATTATCTGAGTCCTCTGCTTAAGGTCTTCTGCAAATCTGTAGTCAAAGTATTGATCCGGGCTGGCGACTCTCTTATCCAGAGTCAAATGTGGAAAGACTCACTTCCAAGCTCAATTACATGATTGTTGGCAGGACTTAACGCCTCAAAGACTGTTGGACTAAGGACATTCATGTCTTTGCTGGTTGTTGTGAAGAAGCCACCCTCAGTACCTTGCCATGCAGGACTCTCCAACTTGCAACCTGCTTATCTAGGGAGTCAAGAGAAGTGTCTGTAAGCAAGACGGAAGTCACAATTCATTATAACCTAATGTGTGACATCCCCTCAATGCTGCTATATGTCATTGGTTAGCTGCTTGCTTGAGGGACTCATTGATGCCTATCCTAGATACTTCCTACACCAGGGAGGAAGGAAGTAAGACAGAAGAGACATAGATTGTCTCTGATACTCTTTGAATATACCATGTTCTGTTCATTTATTTGACTTTGTAACCACAAAAAATTTTACACAATTATAAAACAAAGTTCAACTTTATACACCAAATCCAAACTTCTGCTTCTCACTGAAGTAATAGGGGATAAGAGATGGGAACATTCACCTGAACCAATGGAAAAACCAGACAAGTGTATGAAACAATGGTTTTAAAAGTATTAGACATCAATCTGTGAAGGACAGTAATCCTTGAGAGATGGGAAACAAACTGTAGGTGACCCTTCTGGCAGCCCAGTTCACTGCCTTGAGAACATTTCCAGGTATGACATGAAAAGGGAGTCCGGGCAGGGACCAGTAAACTTCCAGAGTGGTAGAGAAAGAACTAACAGTACAGAGAGACCAAGGCTGCTATCTTCACTGAGCAGAGATCAAAGAGGAGAAAGCTGCACAAAAAGAGATCTCCAGAGACTCACAGAGGCTCCACTTCGAGTACCAGAAAAGTACTGGTTAGTGCACATACGTAAGGAAAATTAAGAGTCTGGGAAAAGAGACACTGGAAAGATAGGAAGAAATAATAACCGGAGTTCAAGATTAATGCAATCAAATAAAATATAATCTACGGAAGGTATTATCAGTTATCCATTGAAATATAGCAACTTACCTCAAAACACAGTGGCTTTAAACAACACTTATCTATCGTTTCACAGTTTCTGTGGGTCTATGGATTATCTGAGTCCTCTGCTTAAGGTCTTCTGCAAATCTGTAGTCAAAGTATTGATCCGGGCTGGCGACTCTCTTATCCAGAGTCAAATGTGGAAAGACTCACTTCCAAGCTCAATTACATGATTGTTGGCAGGACTTAACGTCTCAAAGACTGTTGGACTAAGGACATTCATGTCTTTGCTGGTTGTTGTGAAGAAGCCACCCTCAGTACCTTGCCATGCAGGACTCTCCAACTTGCAACCTGCTTATCTAGGGAGTCAAGAGAAGTGTCTGTAAGTAAGACGGAAGTCACAATTCAGTATAACCTAATGTGTGACATCCCCTCAATACTGCTATATGTCATTGGTTAGCTGCTTGCTTGAGGGACTCATTGATGCCTATCCTAGATACTTCCTACACCAGGGAGGAAGGAAGTAAGACAGAAGAGACATAGATTGTCTCTAATACTCTTTGAATATACCATGTTCTGTTCATTTATTTGACTTTGTAACCACAAAAAATTTTACACAATTATAAAACAAAGTTCAACTTTATACACCAATTCCAAACTTCTGCTTCTGGCCAAACTGAAGTAATAGGGGATAAGAGATGGGAACATTCACCTGAACCAATGGAAAAACCAGACAAGTGTATGAAACAATGGTTTTAAAAGTATTAGACATCAATCTGTGAAGGACAGTAATCCTTGAGAGATGGGAAACAAACTATAGATGACCCTTCTGGCAGCCCAGTTCACTGCCTTGAGAACATTTCCAGGTATGACATGAAAAGGGAGTCCGGGCAGGGACCAGTAAACTTCCAGAGTGGTAGAGAAAGAACTAACAGTACAGAGAGACCAAGGCTGCTATCTTTACTGAGCAGAGATCAAAGAGGAGAAAGCTGCACAAAAAGAGAACTCCAGAGACTCACAGAGGCTCCACTTCGAGTACCAGGAAAGTACTGGTTAGTGCACATACGTAAGGAAAATTAAGAGTGTGGGAAAAGAGACACTGGAAAGATAGGAAGAAATAATAACCGGAGTTCAAGATTAATGCCTGTTAACACTAGTCAGACTGGAAAATTTCACAGTTCACTGGAGGAATACACTGAAGGGTCTTGTCTCCAAAGTGGGAAATACTTGGCTCTACATTGATATCTCACTCTGATCTCAGCTAATAACTATTTCCAAGTAACTTTCTGAAATACAGAAAAAAGCTTCAACTATATACTAGAACACAATAATATCTATCATCTAACAAGGTAAAATTCAGTGTCTGTATCCAAATCAAGGATTATCAGGCATATACAGAAACTGGAAAATGATACTCATAATAAAGAGAAAAATAAATCAAAGAAAAAAACAATCCAAAATTGAAAACTATGTTGGACATTGTAGAACTAGATAATAAGTTACTACAGATACTGTAGTCATTAAAAGGATAACGTGAAGAGACCACTGAGATGGAAGGCACACATGGGCCAAAGAACAAAGATGGATGAAAATAAATAAATGAAAGACCAATAGAAGTGGCCAAGAAAAAAGAATAATGTGAGAATTTATGAACAACTGTAGGCTCATAAATTTGGCAAGGTAGTAGAAATGGACCATTTCTCCACCAAAAGTCAACACCAAAACTCAATGAAGATGAAAAAGATCATTTGCATGGACCTATAATTAGAATTTTACCAAAATTGGAGTATTCTAAACCATTTTATCAGGAAATTGTTACCCAAATCATACCAAGTAGTACAATAAAAGAAAACTGCAGGGGGCTTCCCTGGTGATCCAGTGGGTAAGCACACCGCCTTGCAGTGCAAGGGGCACTAGTTCGATCCCTGGCCTGGGAAGATCCCACGTGCCAAGGAGTGGCTGGACTGATGTGTCTAACTACCGAGCCGGAGCTCTGGAGCACATGTGCCCAGAGCCTGTGCTCTGCAATGAGAGGCCACTGCAACAGGAGGCCCACACAGGCCAAAGAACAAGACGGATGAAAACAAATAAATGAAAGACCAATAGAAGTGCCCCCCTTCAAAGAAAACTGCAGACCAGTATCTCTCATGAACTTAAACATAAAAATTCTCAATAATATACTAACAAACCAAATCCAATAATATATTACAAAGAATTATACACTATGACCAAGTGAAACATATTCCAAGTATTCAAAGCTATCTAAGAATTGAAAATTAACCAACAAGACACACACAAAAACGTCAATGATCATGTCAATTGACACAGGACAGGCATTTGCCAAAAATCCAATATACATGCATGATTTAAAAGAAAAACTCTTAGTAAAATAATAATAGAGAGGAATTTCCCTAACTTAGTAAAGTACACCTACCAAAAAAAAAAAAACCCACATAAAATATAATACTTAATGATGAAAGGCTGATTCCCCTCTTAGATTAGGAAGACAATGATGTTTGCTATCACCATTCTACTTCAACACAGAAATGGAAATTCCACCCAGTAAATTAATACAAGAAAGCAAAACTAAAAGCATATATATCAAAAAAGAAATAAAACTGTTCCTATATACAAATGACATGAATGCTTGCTGATGTAGGCAATTCAAAGGAATCTATCCATGTTACATCTAAAACAAGTGAGTTCAACTCATGAAAAAAAAAAAAAAAAGACAGAGCATAGACATAGGGACATCGTGGTGAATAAATAGGGAGGAGGAAGCATGGAGGAAGTAACAAGGAAACCTATAGTGTTATGTGTGGAAAAGACAGCTAGTGTCACAGTGCTAAGGGAATAGGAGTGCTTACAATGGCTTGGGGCGGAGGTCTGGAGGGGTGGGATGGGGGGATCTGGGTGGGTGGGGACCATGGATATGCATATGACTGATCTGGGAACATACATGTATGTGAACAACAAAACTCTGTAAAACCTTTAAAATAAAGAATAAAAAAAAATAAATAAAAAAATATATATATATTTGTTTGCCTTGACTTTGCTTAGTATGGTAATCTATAGGTCCATCCATATTGCAGCAAATGGCATCATTTCCTTCTTTTTTATGGCTGAATAGCATTCCCTTGTATGTGTATATCATATTTTCTTTATCTCTTCATCTGTCCGTGGACATTTAGGTTGCGTCCCTGTATTGGCTATTATAAATAATGCTGCTATGAAAAAAAATAAATAAATAAAACAAGTGAGTTCAAAAGGAACAAGATACAAAAATCAATCACATTTCTATATACTAATAATATAAACATGGAAACAGAAAAGAAAACATTAATAGCATTCTTAGTCACTCCAAAGAAACTGAAACAGACTTACACTTATCAAAACACACAGAATCAGGCTTCCCTTGTGGTCCAGTGGGTAAGGACACCACCTTGCAGTGCAAGGGGCGCCGGTTCAATCCCTGGCCTGGGAAGATCCGACATGCAGCGGAGTGGCTGGACTGATGTGTCCAACTACCAAGCCGGAGCTCTGGAGCACGTGCGCCCAGAGCCGGTGCTCTGCGACAACAGAGGCCACCGCGATGGGAAGCCCACACGGGCCAAAGAAAAAAAAAAAGATGGATGAAAATAGACAAATGAAAGACCAATAGAAGTGGCCCACCTGCTCCCCTCCCTTCCCACCCCCACCCCAACCCCCACCAAAATAAATAAATAAATAAATCTTTAAAAAAAAAAAAACACGCAGAATCTTTTGGAATAAAATCATGAAATGTCATTAAAAGCAATCAAATAAATAGATATACTATGGTCATTTATTTGAAGACTATACCTAGTAAATTATCCCTAAACTGATCTACAGGTTTAAGGCAATTTCTCTTAAACGGGGTGGTTTTTTTTTTGTAAAATTAGACAAAACTATTTATATAGAATTTCTTAAAGAACTAAAAACAGAGTAACTATAGGTTATGTGGGGCACTAGTGTCACAGTTTAGGAGTGCTTACAATGGCTTGGCGGAGGTCTGGAGGGGTGGGATGGGGATCTGGGTGGGTGGAGACCATGGATATGCATATGACTGATCTGGGAACATACATGTATGTGAACAACAAAACTCTGTAAAACCTTTAAAATAAAGAATAAAAAAAAATAAATAAAAAAATATATATATATTTGTTTGCCTTGACTTTGCTTAGTATGGTAATCTATAGGTCCATCCATATTGCAGCAAATGGCATCATTTCCTTCTTTTTTATGGCTGAATAGCATTCCCTTGTATGTGTATATCATATTTTCTTTATCTCTTCATCTGTCCGTGGACATTTAGGTTGCGTCCCTGTATTGGCTATTATAAATAATGCTGCTATGAAAAAAAATAAATAAATAAAACAAGTGAGTTCAAAAGGAACAAGATACAAAAATCAATCACATTTCTATATACTAATAATATAAACATGGAAACAGAAAAGAAAACATTAATAGCATTCTTAGTCACTCCAAAGAAACTGAAACAGACTTACACTTATCAAAACACACAGAATCGGGCTTCCCTTGTGGTCCAGTGGGTAAGGACACCACCTTGCAGTGCAAGGGGCACCGGTTCAATCCCTGGCCTGGGAAGATCTGACATGCAGCGGAGTGACTGGACTGAGGTGTCCAACTACCAAGCCGGAGCTCTGGAGCGCGTGCGCCCAGAGCCGGTGCTCTGCGACAACAGAGGCCACCGCGATGGGAAGCCCACACGGGCCAAAGAAAAAAAAAAGATGGATGAAAATAGACAAATGAAAGACCAATAGAAGTGGCCCGCCCGCCCCCTCCCTTCCCACCCCCACCCCCGTCCAAAATAAATAAATAAATAAATCTTTAAAAAAAAAAAACACGCAGAATCTTTTGGAATAAAATCATGAAATGTCATTAAAAGCAATCAAATAAATAGATATACTATGGTCATTTATTTGAAGACTATACCTAGTAAATTATCCCTAAACTGATCTACAGGTTTAAGGCAATTTCTCTTAAACAGGGTGGTTTTTTTTTTTGTAAAATTAGACAAAACTATTTATATAGAATTTCTTAAAGAACTAAAAACAGAGTAACTATATGACCCGGAAATCCCACTCAAGGCAAATATCCAAAAAAGACAAAAGCTCTAATTTGAAAACATACATGCACCCCAATGCTCACAACAGCACTATTTACAATAGCCAGCTCGTAGAAGGAACCTAGATGTCAGTCAACAGACGAATGGATAAAGATCTGGCATATATGTATGTATGTATGTATGTATAGTGGAATATTTCTTAGCCATTAAAAAGAATGAAATAATGCCACATGCAGCAACAAGTATGAACCTAGTTATTATCATAGTAAGTGAGTCAGAGACAAATACCATAGGATGTCACTTATATGTGGAAAAGATACAAATGAACTTATTTACAAAACAGAAGAAGACTCACAGACATAGAAAACAAACTTATGGTTATCAAGTGGAAAAAGGGGAAGGAACTAATTAAGAGTTTGGTATTAAACCACAGATATGGGGCTTCCCTGGTGGTCCAGTGGGTAAAAAGTCTGCCTTGCAGTGCAAGGGATGCAGGTTCAATCCCTGGTCCAGGAAGATCCCACGTGCTGTGGAGCGGCTGGACCAGTGTGTCCAATTATGAGCTCTGAAGCACATGCATCCAGAGCTAGTGCTCTGCAACAAGAGAGGCCACTGTGATGGGAGGCCCACACAGGCCAAAGAATAAAGATGGATGACAATAAATAAATAAATAAACAATAAAAGAGGCCAAAAATTTTTTAAAAAGAAATAGACAAGGACTTACTGTATACCACAGGGAACTAGATTCAATATCTTATCATAATCTATAATGGAAAAGAATCTGAAAAAGAATATATATATATATATATATATATGTCAATTATACATTAACAAAAAGTTGGGGGGTTTTTTTTGAAAAAAAAAAAAAAAGAAAACAAAATATAAAGGAACAGGCCCTAAAAGAATCTTGAAAATGAAGAATAAAGTGGAAGGAATTATGCCCATAACTTCTATTAAACATTGTATTGGAGGTTCTAGTTGGTCCAATAAGGCAAAAAGGAAATTAAAATCATTTGGTTTGGAAAGGAAAGGGTAAAACCACATTCATTTGTAGATAACATGATGTTCCATCTAGAAAGTCTAATGTATTCTATTAAAAAAAAGGTAGTAGAACTAACTAATAAACTTAGAAAGGTTGAAGTATACTAGATCAATATACAATAATCAGTTGTACTGTCATATATATTCAACAAATAATCAGAAATTAAAATTTTAAACATGTAAGACAAATTTTTAAATATGAATTGTTTGGGAGAAAATTTGACAAAAGGTGTGAAACATTAACACACTAAAAGCTACAAAAAAATGCTAATAGAAATGGGGCTTCCCTGGTAGCTCAGTGGTAAAGAGTTCACCTGCCAATGCAGGAGACACGGGTTCAATCCTTGATTTGGGAAGATCCCACATGCTGTGGAGCAGCTAAACCCATGAGCCATAACTATGGAGCTGGTGATCTAGAGCCTCAGAACCACAACTACTGAGCCCATGTGCCACAACCACTGAAGCCCGTGTGCCCTAGAGCCCGAGTTCCATAACAAGAGAAGTCACTGCAACAAGAAGCCTGCTCACCTCAAGTAGAGAGTAACCCCCACTCCTTGCAACTAGAGAAAAGCTGGTGGCAGCAGTCCCACGTGCTGGAGCTGGACACATTATGAGCTCTGAAGCACATGCATCCAGAGCTAGTGCTCTGCAACAAGAGAGGCCACTGTGATGGGAGGCCCACACAGGCCAAAGAATAAAGATGGATGACAATAAATAAATAAATAAACAATAAAAGAGGCCAAAATTTTTTAAAAAGAAATAGACAAGGACTTACTGTATACCACAGGGAACTAGATTCAATATCTTATCATAATCTATAATGGAAAATAATCTGAAAAAGAATATATATATATATATATATATATATGTCAATTATACATTAACAAAAAGTTGGGGGGGTTTTTTTGGAAAAAAAGAAAAAGAAAATAAAATATAAAGGAACAGGGCCTAAAAGAATCTTGAAAATGAAGAATAAAGTGGAAGGAATTATGCCCATAACTTCTATTAAACATTGTATTGGAGGTTCTAGTTGGTCCAATAAGGCAAAAAGTAAATTAAAATCATTTGGTTTGGAAAGGAAAGGGTAAAACCACATTCATTTGTAGATAACATGATGTTCCATCTAGAAAGTCTAATGTATTCTATTAAAAAAAAGGTAGTAGAACTAACTAATAAACTTAGAAAGGTTGAAGTATACTAGATCAATATACAATAATCAGTTGTACTGTCATATATATTCAACAAATAATCAGAAATTAAAATTTTAAACATGTAAGACAAATTTTAAAATATGAATTGTTTGGGAGAAAATTTGACAAAAGGTGTGAAACATTAACACACTAAAAGCTACAAAAAAATGCTAATAGAAATGGGGCTTCCCTGGTAGCTCAGTGGTAAAGAGTTCACCTGCCAATGCAGGAGACACGGGTTCAATCCTTGATTTGGGAAGATCCCACATGCTGCGGAGCAGCTAAACCCATGAGCCATAACTATGGAGCTGGTGATCTAGAGCCTCAGAACCACAACTACTGAGCCCATGTGCCACAACCACTGAAGCCCGTGTGCCCTAGAGCCCGAGTTCCATAACAAGAGAAGTCACTACAACAAGAAGCCTGCTCACCTCAAGTAGAGAGTAACCCCCACTCCTTGCAACTAGAGAAAAGCTGGTGGCAGCAGTGAAAACCCAGAATAGCCACAAAAAAAAAAAGTGACAGAAATGAATAAAGCCTTAAAGGAGCTACAATCAATCACATTCATGTGTCAGAGCCCCATTGTTATAATGGTCAAACTCCAAGAACTGAGTTATAGATTCAGTAATATCTATTCAAAATGGCTGCATGCTTTTGAGAAAAAACTGACCAGAAAAGAAATCATATGGAAAGGAAAAGTACCAATAACTGTGAAAACAAATTTGAGAAAAAAATTAAGCTTGCACCTTAACACTGCCTGGTAACAAGGCTTATTATACACAGACCACAATAATCAAGAAAGTGTGGTATTGGTGTAAAGACAGAAAAATGTTTAAATTGAACAGAATAGAATGCCTCAGAAATAGATCTAACTGGTATACTAGCAAAGGTAAATCTGTGGGGGGGGGTGGCGAGAAGAGCCTTTTCAGCAAACAGTGCTTGCATAATTGAGTATCTATAATTCAAATTGAATCTTAACTCCTTTTTCACGCTACATACAAAAAAACTCAAAATGACTTGCAGTCCTAAATATAAACACTGCAGAGTATACAGATTGAGACGGCTGAGTAAAAGGACATGTGCTTATCTTTTACTGCCAGATCACCAAGATCACAATTAGAGACAAATATTGCAACAAACATCGACAGGAAGACACTGGAACCCACCAAGAAAAGATATCCTATATCCAAAGCCAACTAAAAGCAAACAAAAAAATGCTAATTTAGAAAAATTTGACAAAAGGTGTGAAACATTAACACACTAAAAGCTAAAAAAAATGCTAGGGCTCCAGTGGTAAAGAGTTCACCTGCCAATGCAGGAGACACGGGTTCAATCCTTGATTTGGGAAGATCCCACATGCTGTGGAGCAGCTAAACCCATGAGCCATAACTATGGAGCTGGTGATCTAGAGCCTCAGAACCACAACTACTGAGCCCATGTGCCACAACCACTGAAGCCCGTGTGCCCTAGAGCCCGAGTTCCATAACAAGAGAAGTCACTGCAACAAGAAGCCTGCTCACCTCAAGTAGAGAGTAACCCCCACTCCTTGCAACTAGAGAAAAGCTGGTGGCAGCAGTGAAAACCCAGAATAGCCACAAAAAAAAAAAGTGACAGAAATGAATAAAGCCTTAAAGGAGCTACAATCAATCACATTCATGTGTCAGAGCCCCATTGTTATAATGGTCAAACTCTAAGAACTGAGTTATAGATTCAGTAAAATCTATTCAAAATGGCTGCATGCTTTTGAGAAAAAACTGACGAGAAAAGAAATCATATGGAAAGGAAAAGTACCAAGAACTGTGAAAACAAATTTGAGAAAAAAATTAAGCTTGCACCTTAACACTACCTGGTAACAAGGCTTATTATACACAGACCACAATAATCAAGAAAGTGTGGTATTGGTGTAAAGACAGAAAAATGTTTAAATTGAACAGAATAGAATGCCTCAGAAATAGATCTAACTGGTATACTAGCAAAGGTAAATCTGTGGGGGGGTGGGGGGGGGTGGCGAGAACAGCCTTTTCAGCAAACAATGCTTGCATAATTGAGTATCTATAATTTAAATTGAATCTTAACTCCTTTTTCACACTACATACAAAAAAACTCAAAATGACTTGCAGTCCTAAATATAAACACTGCAGAGTATACAGATTGAGACGGCTGAGTAAAAGGACATGTGCTTATCTTTTACTGCCAGATCACCAAGATCACAATTAGAGACAAATATTGCAACAAACATCGACAGGAAGACACTGGAACCCACCAAGAAAAGATATCCTATATCCAAAGACAACATGGTAGGAGGGGAACAATTACAATAAAATCAAACCTTATGCCTGCCAGGTGGGCCACTCACAAGCTGGATAACAATATCATCAAAGAAGCTCTTGCACTGTGAGAAGGTTCTGGCCCCCACATCAGGCATTCCAACTTGGGGATTTGGTCAAAGGACTGGGAATCCACAAGGAATCTGACTTGGAGCTTCCATAAAATGGGGAATCAGAAACCCCTAGAGGGCACAAACAAAATCTTTTGTGCCCCAGGACCCATGGGAAAGGAGCAGTGACCCCACAAGAGACTGAGCCAGATCTATCTGTGAGTGAGGGTCTCCTGCAGAGGCGTGAGTCAGGAGCAGCCTGCCACAGGGACATGGGGCACTGACAGCAAGAGTACTGGGAGCTGTGTCATGGCATGGGCCCTCTTGGTAGTCATCACTAAGACACTACGGAAGGCTAGAGACTCCAGGACTGAGTTGTCTCAGGCCAGACAACTAACAGGGAGGGAGCACAGACCCATCCATCACTAGATAGTTGGATTAGAGTTTTACTGAGCAGGGCCCTGCCCACCACAGCAAGACCCAGTTTCCCCCTGGGCCAGCTCCTCCCATCAGGAAACATGCACAGACTCTTATCCTCACCAAAATGCAGACAGAAGAAATAAGGACTACAGTCTCATCAGCCTCTAGAACTAATCTCACAGCCATGGAAAGCAACGCAAAGTCAAAAGAAACAGGATTACATCCCAGATGAAGGAAAAAGATAAATTCCCAGAAAAACAAGTAAATGAAGTAGAGACAGGCAACCTCCCAGAAAAAAAATTCAGAATGATAGTGAAGATGATGCAGAATTAGAAACAGAATGGAGAAGATGCAAGAAATGTTTTTCAAGGACCTAGAAGAATTAAGAACAAGCAGAGATGAAAAATACACTAGAAGGAATCAACAGCAGAAAACTGAGGCAGAACATGTAAGTGACCTGAAAGACAGAATGATGGAAATCAATGCCGCAAAACAGAGTACACAAAAAAGAATGACAAAAAATGAAGACACAGCCTAAGACTTCTGGGACAATATTAAATGCACCAATATTTGAATTATAGGGGACCCAGAAGGAGAATAAAGGACCTGAGAAAATATTTGAAGAAATTAAAAACTGAAAATTTCTCTCACATGGGAAAGGAAATAGTCAACCATGTCCAGGAAGCACAGAGAGTTCCAGACAGGATAAATTCAATGAGGAACACACTGAGATACAAGGTAATCAAACTGACAAAAATTAAAGACAACGACAATTTACTAAAAGCAACAAGGGAAAAAAAAGACAAATAACATACAAGGGAATATCTGTAAGATTATCAGCTGATTTCTCAACAGACACTCTGTAAGTCAGAAGGGAATAGCACAATATATTCCAGGTGATGAAAGAGAAGAATCTACAACCAAGAATACTCTACCCAGCAACACTCTCATTTGGATTTGAGAGAGAAATCAAAAGCTTTACAGACAAGCAAAAGTTAAGAGAATTTAGCACCACTAAACCAATTTTTTTACAAAAATGGTAAAGGACCTTCCAAACTCAGGAAATACAAGAGAAGGAAAGGATCTACTAAAAATAAACCAAAAACAATTAACAAAATGGTGACAGGATCACACCTATTGGTAATTACCTTAAATGTAAATGGATTAAATGCACCCAAAGACACAGACTGGCTGAGTCGATACAAAAACATGACCCATATACATGCTGTCTACGAGAGACCCACTTCATATCAAGTGACACTTAACAGACCAAAAGCAAGGGGATGGAAGAAGGTTTTTCACGCAAATAGAAATCATAAAAAAGCTGTAGTAGTAATACTCATATCAGACAAAATAGACTTTAAAACAAAGACTGTTATATAGAGACAAGGAAGGACACTACATAATGATCAAAGGTTCAATCCAAGAAGAAGATATAACATTTGTAAATACATATGCACCCAACATAGGAACACCTCAATATGTAAGGCAAATACTAACAAATACAAAAGGAGAAATCAACAGTAACATGATAATAGTGGGGGACATTAATACCTCACTTTCATCAATGGACAGATCACCAGGCAGAAAATCAATAAGGAAATGACAGGCTTTAAATGATACTTCAGATGAGTTTGACTCAATTGATATTTATAGGGCATTCCATCCAAAAGCAGCAGACCACACATTTTTATCAAGTGCACACAGAACATTCTCCAGGATTGACCACATGCTGGGCCACAAGGCAAGCCTTGGTAAATTTAAGAAAGTTGAAATAATATCAACCATCTTTTCTGATCACAACGCTATGAGATTAGAAATAAACCATAAAAAAAAAAAACCCTAAGAAAACAATCGATGAATCACTGAGAAATCAAAAAAGAAATTAAAAAAAATACCTAGAGACAAATGAAAATGAAAGCACAACAGTCCAAAACTTATGGGATGCAGCAAAAGTAGTTCTAAGAGGGAAGTTTGTAGCAATACAATCTTACCTCAAGAAACAAGAAAAATCTTGGGGCTTCCCTGGTGGTTCAGTAGGTAAGGACACCACCTTGCAGTGCAAGGGGCGCCGGTCTGATCCCTGGCCTGGGAAGATCCCACGTGCCGCAAAGCAGCTGGATCCATATGTCCAATTACCAAGCCAGAGCTCTGGAGTGCATGTGCCCAGAGTCGGTGCTCTGTGACAACAGAGGCCACTGTGATGGGAGGCCCACACGGGCCAAAGAACAAAGATGGATGAAAATGGACAAATGAAAGACCAATAGAAGTGGCCCGCCTGCCCCCCTCCCTCCCCACCCCCACCAAAATAAATAAATAAATAAATCTTTAAAAAAAAAAAGAAAGAAGAAAAATCTCAAATAACAACCTAACCTTACACCTAAAACAACTAAAGAAATAAGAACAAACAAAACCTAAGGTTAGTAGAAGAAAGGAAATCATAAAGATCAGAGCAGAAATCAACGAAATAGAGACAAAGAAAACAACTGCAAAAATCAATGAAAGTAAAACCTGGTTCTTTGAAAAAATAAACAAGAATGATAAACCTCTTGCCATACTCGGGGTCAAATCAGTAAAATTAGAAATGAAAGAAGGTACAATTTATCAGTGGCAATTACCAAAAGGAGAAATCAACAGTAACATGATAATAGTGGGGGACATTAATACCTCACTTTCATCAATGGACAGATCACCAGGCAGAAAATCAATAAGGAAATGACAGGCTTTAAATGATACTTCAGATGAGTTTGACTCAATTGATATTTATAGGGCATTCCATCCAAAAGCAGCAGACCACACATTTTTATCAAGTGCACACAGAACATTCTCCAGGATTGACCACATGCTGGGCCACAAGGCAAGCCTTGGTAAATTTAAGAAAGTTGAAATAATATCAACCATCTTTTCTGATCACAACGCTATGAGATTAGAAATAAACCATAAAAAAAAAAAACCCTAAGAAAACAATCGATGAATCACTGAGAAATCAAAAAAGAAATTAAAAAAAATACCTAGAGACAAATGAAAATGAAAGCACAACAGTCCAAAACTTATGGGATGCAGCAAAAGTAGTTCTAAGAGGGAAGTTTGTAGCAATACAATCTTACCTCAAGAAACAAGAAAAATCTTGGGGCTTCTCTGGTGGTTCAGTAGGTAAGGACACCACCTTGCAGTGCAAGGGGCGCCGGTCCGATCCCTGGCCTGGGAAGATCCCACGTGCTGCAAAGTAGCTGGATCCATGTGTCCAATTACCGAGCCAGAGCTCTGGAGTGCATGTGCCCAGAGTCGGTGCTCTGTGACAACAGAGGCCACTGTGATGGGAGGCCCACATGGGCCAAAGAACAAAGATGGATGAAAATGGACAAATGAAAGACCAATAGAAGTGGCCCGCCTGCACCCCTCCCTCCCTATCCCACCTCCCTCAAATAAATAAATAAATAAATCTTTAAAAAAAAAAAAGAAAGAAGAAAAATCTCAAATAACAACCTAACCTTACACCTAAAACAACTAAAGAAATAAGAACAAACAAAACCTAAGGTTAGTAGAAGAAAGGAAATCATAAAGATCAGAGCAGAAATCAACGAAATAGAGACAAAGAAAACAACTGCAAAAATCAATGAAAGTAAAACCTGGTTCTTTGAAAAAATAAACAAGAATGATAAACCTCTAGCCATACTCATCAATAAAAAAAGGGAGAGGATCCAAATCAGTAAAATTAGAAATGAAAAAGAAGGTACAACTGACTCCACAGAAATATCAAGAATAATAAGAGACTACTATGAACAACTGTATGTCAATAAAGTGGACAATCTGGAAGAACTGGACAATTTCTTAGAAAGGTACAGTCTTCCTCAACTGAACCTGGAAGAAACAGAAAATATGAACAGACCAATCACAAGCAATGAAATTGAAACCATGATTAAAAACCTCCCAACAAACAAAAGTCCAGGACCCAATGGCTTCACAGGTGAATTTTACCAAACATTTAGAGATGAGTTAACACCTGAAATGGTTCCAAAAGGTCACAGAGGAAGGAAAATTTCCAAGCTCTTCTTATGAAGCCACCATCACCTTGATACCAAAACCAGACGAAGATACCACACACAAAAAAGAAAAGTACAGGCCAGTATCACTGATGAACACAGATGCAAAAATCCTCAACAAAATACTAGCAATCTGTATCCAAAAAACATTAAAAAGATCATACACCACAATCAGGTGGGATTCATTTCAGGGATGCAACGATTTTTCAATATCTGCAAATCAATGTTATATACTGTATTAACAAATTGAAGAATAAAAAAACATATGAACATCTCTCAGATGAAGAAAAGGCTTCTGACAAAATTCGGTGCCCATTTATGATAAAAACTCTCCAGAAAGTGGGCATAGAGGGTACACACCTGGACATGATAAAGGCCATATATGACAAACTTACTGCTAGCATCATACTCAATGACGAAAAGTGGAAAGCATTCCCTGTAAGATCAGGAACAAGACAAGGATGTCTACTCTCACCACTTTCGTTGAACATAGTTCTGGAAGTCTACAGCAATCAGAGAAGGAAAAGAAGTAAAACGAATCCAATGTGGAACAGAAGTTAAATGGTCATTGTTGGAGAAGGAAATGGCAACCCACTCGAGTATTCTTTTTTTTTTTTTTAATTTTTTTTGGCCGGGGGTGGGGGGCAGGTTGGGGAGGGAGGAGGGCAGGTGGGCCACTTCTATTGGTCTTTCATTTATCTATTTTCATCCATCTTTGTTCTTTGGCCTGTGTGGGCCTCCCATCGCCGTGGCTTCTCTCATCACAGAGCACCGGCTCTGGGCGCATGCGCTCCAGAGCTTCGGCTAGGTAATTGGACACATCGGTCTACCCACTCCGCGACACGTGGGATCTTCCCAGGCCAGGGATCGAACCGGCGCCCTTTGTACTGCAAGGCGGTGTCCTTACCCACTGGACCACCAGGGAAGCTCCCACTCCAGTACTGTTGTCTGGAAAATCCCATAGACAGAGGAGCCTGGCAGCTACAAACTATGGGGTTGCATGTGCATATTCATATCACCAAAGGACAGGATATGGTCAAGTATTAATTACAAAAGAGTAGCCTTTAAGAAAATAGGAAATAAAGATAATCAAAGAAATTATCTTACTGATTTGGATAGCAGATCAATATTTTTACAACCAGTGGTAACTTTTACCAAACAGCTTAATGAAAAATAAAAATTAACTGAAAATTTTCAAAGAGCACAATGTTGGGCAGCCAGATCAAAAATAAAAAAAAAAATAAGCAAAGTACTTGGGCAGGAAAAAAAGGCTTTGAATTTATCTGGAAGGCTTATATTTTGCCTTTTAATTAAATTTATAAGATAAATTTTAAAAGACAAAATGTTAGGAACTTCAAAAGCATCCACAATTGTAACTAATACCATTGCTTTTATGAAACATTATTGTAAAGTTGATTCTGAATTTTGTTGTCTGGTGTATTACATTTTCACTTGTATGAGAGTCAGAAAATATGAGAACACAAAAGTTCACTCTGATTTCTACAAAGACAAGAGTGTGGCAATAGTAAAAAGCAGTTTCTAGTCACTGTGTTTTTAAAGAGTTTCTTCTAGCGAGTATTATTTTAAAATGCATGAAGTGCATTGAATCTTAAATTGGGAGACAGGGAACAGGAAAACCTTGGATGAAAAATAATCCAAATAAAGCTGAAACCTCTAATGATAATTAATTAGAAACACAAGTTAACTAGGCTGGAAGTGTATGATTATGAGTTTAAATGATCTTTTAAATATGACTCAAAGCCAAATAATAGCTTATTTGTAGATTGTGACTATTTAAATGTACTATTTTTTTTTTGTTCTTTTTTGCCCAGGGAATTAATAGTTTATGTCAATAATTATAAATACCTTCAATGCATCTTATCAAGTTGAAGCCCTCACCTTAGCACCTTTAGCTAAATTTTTGGAAAATCTTAATATATTTTATCTGTTTGCCCTCCCCAATAATACTTTCACTAGAAGTAAATATTGTTTGCCCTCCCCAATAATACTTTCACTAGAAGTAAATATTCTGATGGAAAAAAACCTGAAGTATTACCGAAGGGAAAAAAATCAGTAATATACATGATACTTTTAATGCTAACATTAGCACAAAATGAATTATTATTTTAATTGTTCAATTTTTTTTTCTATTATAATCCCTCCTCAGTAAGAAAAAAAAAAATTAATTAAGGACTATAAACACTCCTAGGAGTGCTTACAATATCTTGGTGCGATGGTCCAGAGTGGGGGGATTGGGGGAACCTGGGGGAGGCGGACCAGGGATATGCATATGACTGATCTAGGAACATACATGTCGGTGAACAACAAAACTCTGCAAAATGTTTACAATAAAGAATTAAAAAATAAATAAATAAAAAACTGCTTACTAAAAAAAAAAAACACACTCCTAGGTTTCTTTAACATATTGCATCCACAAACTCTCTTTCTTTAAAAAACATTTATTTTTTATTTATTTATCTTTTGGGGGGGGTGGGGAGGGAGGGGAACGGGCGGGCCACTTCTATTGGTCTTTCATTTCTCTATTTTCATCCGTCTTTGTTCTTTGGCTTCTGTGGGCCTCCCATCGCAGTGGCCTCTGTCATCATAGAGCACCGGCTCTGGGCGCATGCGCCCCAGAGCTCCGGCTCGGTAATTGGACACATGGGTCCAGCCGCTACACGGCACGTGGGATCTTCCCAAGCCAGGGATCAAACCGGCGCCCCTTGTACTGCAAGGCGGTGTCCTTACCCACTAGACCACCAGGGGATGCCCCACAAACTCTCTTAATGTTAAATAATATAATAAAGCCTCAACACTTGCATTCTGCTTTCTATAATAAATACTAATAATGAATTAATAGAAATAATTAATTTTTCAAATTAAATTAATTTAAAAAACCTGTCACTGCAGATGACATGATAGTACTATACACAGATCCTAAAGATGCTACCAGAAACCTACTAGAACTCATCAATGAATTTAATAAGGTTGAAGGTTACAAAATTAATACACAGAAGTCTGTTGCATTTCTATACACTGATAATGAAAGATCTGTAAGAGAAATTCAAGAAGCTATTCCATTTACCATTGCATCAAAAGAATAAAATACCTAGGAATAAAACTACCCAGTGAGACAAAAGACCTGTACTTCAAAAACTATTAAGGGGCTGATGAAAGAAATCAACGAAGACATAAACATACGGAAAGATATACCATGTTCGTGGAATGGAAGAATCAACACTGTCAAAATGACTATATTACCCAAGGAAATCTACAGATTCAATGCAATCCTTGTCAAATTACCAATGGTATTTTTCACAGATCGAGAACAAGAAATCTGAGAATTTGTACAGAGACACAAAAGACCCCAAATAGCTAAAGCAATCTTGAAAAACAGAGCGGAAGGAATCAGGCTCCCTTACTTCAGATGATACTACAAAGCTACAGTCATCGAGACAGGGTGGTACTGACACAAAAATAGAAATACAGATCAAAACAGGATAGAAAGCCCAGAAACAAGCACATGCACTTATAGTCAATTAATCTATAAAAAAAAGGGGCAAGACTACATAATGTTGGAAAGACAGTCTCTTCAACAAATGGTGCTGGGATGATGGTCGGGAGGGTTCTATTGGTCTTTCATTTCTCTATTTTCATCCGTCTTTGTTCTTTGGCTCCTGTGGGCCTCCCATCGCAGTGGCCTCTGTCGTCGTAGAGCACCGGCTCTGGGCGCATGCGCCCCAGAGCTCCGGCTCGGTAATTGGACACATGGGTCCAGCCGCTCCACGGCACGTGGGATCTTCCCAAGCCAGGGATCAAACCGGCGCCCCTTGCACTGCAAGGCGGTGTCCTTACCCACTAGACCACCAGGGGATGCCCCACAAACTCTCTTAATGTTAAATAATATAATAAAGCCTCAACACTTGCATTCTGCTTTCTATAATAAATACTAATAAGGAATTAATAGAAATAATTAATTTTTCAAATTAAATTAATTTAAAAAACCTGTCACTGCAGATGACATGATAGTACTATACACAGATCCTAAAGATGCTACCAGAAACCTACTAGAACTCATCAATGAATTTAATAAGGTTGAAGGTTACAAAATTAATACACAGAAGTCTGTTGCATTTCTATACACTGATAATGAAAGATCTGTAAGAGAAATTCAAGAAGCTATTCCATTTACCATTGCATCAAAAAGAATAAAATACCTAGGAATAAAACTACCCAGTGAGACAAAAGACCTGTACTTCAAAAACTATTAAGGGGCTGATGAAAGAAATCAACGAAGACATAAACAGACGGAAAGATATACCATGTTCGTGGAATGGAAGAATCAACACTGTCAAAATGACTATATTACCCAAGGAAATCTACAGATTCAATGCAATCCTTGTCAAATTACCAATGGTATTTTTCACAGATCGAGAACAAGAAATCTGAGAATTTGTACAGAGACACAAAAGACCCCAAATAGCTAAAGCAATCTTGAAAAACAGAGCGGAAGGAATCAGGCTCCCTTACTTCAGATGATACTACAAAGATACAGTCATCGAGACAGGGTGGTACTGACACAAAAATAGAAATACAGATCAAAACAGGATAGAAAGCCCAGAAACAAGCACATGCACTTATAGTCAATTAATCTATAAAAAAAGGGGCAAGACTACATAATGTTGGAAAGACAGTCTCTTCAACAAATGGTGCTGGGATGATGGTCGGGAGGGGTGGGAAGGGGGGGATATACATATGACTAATCTGGGAACATACATATCTGTAAAAAACAAAACTCTGTAAAAGTTAAAAGTAAAATAAAAGTTTAAAAAAAAAATGGTGCTGGAAAAACTGGACAGCCACATGTAAAAGAATAAAATTAGATCATTCCTTAACTCTATACACAAAAATAAGTTCAAAATGAATTAGAGACCTAAATGCTAGATTGGACATATGTTCATATGTTAGTATAAAATTTTTGGACAAAAATATAGATAGAACACTCTCTGACATGAATCACAGCAAAAAATACACCTCCCAGAGTAATGGAAATAAAAGCAAAAATAAACAAATGGGACCTAGTGAAACTCAAAAGCTTTTGCACAGCAAAGGAAACAAACAAACAAAAAAACGAAACAAAAAGACAACCCACAGACTGGGAGAAAGTATGGTGTGACTGATAAGGAACTAGTCTCCAAACTTTACAAATGGCTTTTAACATTCAACAACATCAAAACAAACAACCCACTCAAAAACTGGGCAGAAGATCTGAATAGACATTTCTCTAAAGAGGACATACAGAGAGCCAACAGACACATGAAAAGATGTTCAAAATCACTAGTTATTAGAGAAATGCAAATTAAAACTACAATGAGATACCACCTCACACCCGTGAAGAATGGCTATCATCAAAAAATCCATGAGAAGCCGCCGGAACCCGCGGCGCCGCGAGAAGCGCCACATCGCGGGTAAGTTCAGCCACTCCAACTGGAGGGCTTGCTGAATGGAGAGGGGAAGTCGCCAAAGGGTTGCTGACCAGGGACCGGGCACGAGCTGCACGGGAAAGCTCGCGCCCGCCTTTGGAACTGAGACACGTAACCGTAACCGGCAGTGCACATGTACCAGCGGCGGATGAGCCTGCGCACCCCTAGAGCTGCAGGAGAAGCGGAGGAAGCGAAAGAGCAGGAATTGGAGACTACTGGCGGATGCACGGTAGAGCCGAGGCGCCCCCGTCAGACATGGGACTGCGCGCACTGCGGCCCCGCCCGATGGGCTGGCATCAGCCTACTGCCCCAGCCAGCACCCAAGCTCGCGGCAAAGCCTTCGTTTTGCTGAAAACAAAAACAGAAACCATAGCAACCGGCGCTATAAGGGAAAGACTACGCCATCAAGACAACACCATCAACAGCAGACTGGTTTCCAACAGGCAGATGAGAAGATAAAAACCAGGGACAGTGTTTACCTTTTTGTTTTTTTTGCTTGTTTATTTGTGGTTGATTATTTTTCTTATTCAATTGATTGGTTTGGGGTTTATTAGTTTGTTTCTTTATTCTGTTTTTTTGTTTTTTGGTTTTCGTTTGTTTTGTTTTTTTGTTTGTTTTTTTGGTCTCATTAATTTTTTCTGCCCTTTTAAATTTTTAATTTCTTTTTTTGACTTTTATTGTTTTTTTTTTTATTTTAATTCTTGGAAAACTCTAATTCTCTTTCTTCTTTCCCACTGCTTTCTCCCTCTATGTTCTACATATAAAACATTTTCCTATCTACCAATATCTTCTAGATAAATTATTTCCTATCTTCCTGTCTCCACTATTCTCTTCCAAATACACTAAACAGGGGCTTCCCCTGGTGGTCCAGTGGGTAAGGACACCGCCTTGCAGTGCAAGGGGCGCTGGTTCAATCCCTGGCCTGGGAAGATCCAACGTACCGCAGAGCGGCTGGACCCATGTGTCAATTATCGAGCTGGAGTTCTGGAGCACATGCGCCCAGAGCCGGTGCTCTGCGACAACAGAGGCCACCGCGATGGGAGGCCCACAGGAGCCAAAGAACAAAGACGGATTAAAATAGATAAATGAAAGACCAATAGAAGTGGCCCGCCTGTCCCCCTCCATCCCCACCTCACCCCCCAAAAATATTAAAAAAAAAACAAACAAAAAAAACAAATACACTAAACAATACACACACTAATCTTTGCTACCTAACCCTACAAAATCCTTCCAAGACAAATCTATTCCTTCTCATTACCTATACACTCTCCTCCTCGTCACCCCCAACACATGTGTAGTTAAAAATTGCTGTCAGTGAAATAGTCCAAGCCAGGACCTTGCGCTGGATCTATTTATTCAGGCAATATTTTAATTAATTCAAATCTTAACAGGCAAGTATCATCTATGATTGTGTGATTCACCAGAAAGATTTCCTGTGCCTTATCTCTGTAAAACTGGTCAGTTGTGGGGATTGCTGTGTATGTATGTATATGTTACGATTATGTTAGAAAACATTTGCATGCTTTTATGACTGTCACCCATCAGGGATTCACCTCTTGTTCCTCAGATGCTAGTATGTGAACTAATATCACAGAACATCATAGCAAACCAGACATAGAGCCTACACCCCCTGACCAATCATCAAACCAAGGATCCTCAGAGTGGAAGCCCTGATTCCAAGACACCATACTACCAAAGAGCATACAACACTAGAGATTATTCACCTGTAAGCAAGACCTAACACCATCCAAGACACAAACCACTGAACCCTTCTAGAAGGACAGAAACCCAAAGGAAGGGAGAATTCAACCAAGAAGCCTGATGGGGGAAAAAAGAACTCCACACACACAGACACACACAAAGAAACAAAAATTAACCTAATAATGAAATGTCAGAGAAACACTGCACAAATGAAGGACCAAGTTAGAGAAACACTGCTTCAAATGACACAGGAGGAGATAGACAAACTATCTGAAAGAGAATTCAGAAAAGCTATACTAATGAGGATACAAAACACGGAAAACAGAATATTAGAGGAAATTAGTGCATTGAGAGGAGACATGCAAGAAATGAAAAATAAGCAAATGGAGACAACCAACTCAACTGCTGAACTCAAAAATACTATAGAAGGTCTCAACAGTACAGTATCAGAGGCTGAAGAATGGATAAGTGAGCTGGAAGATAGAATGGTGGAAATAAGTGCTGAAGAACAGAACAAAACTGAAAGAATTAAAAGAACTGAGGATAGCTGCAGAGACCTATGGGACAATATCAAACGCACCAACATTAGAATTATAGGAGTTCCAGAGGAAGAAGAGGGGAAGAAAGGCTACGAAAAAATTCTTGAAGAGGTTATAGTTGAAAACTTCCCCAGCATGGGAAAGGAAATAGTCAACCAAGTCCAAGAAGCACAAAGAGTTCCATACAGGAGAAACCCCAGAAGAAACACACCAAGGCACATTCCAATCAAACTAATGCAGACTAAATATAAAGACAGATTACTAAAAGCAGCTAGGAGCAAACAACAAATAACATATAAAGGAAACCCCATACGTCTAACTGCGGATCTCTCAACAGAAACCCCGCAGGCCAGAAGAGAATGGCAAGACACATTTAAACGGCTAAAAGAGAATAACCTCCAACCAAGAATTCTCTACCCAGCAAGAATCTCATTCAGAATTGATGGTGAAGTCAAAAGCTTCACAGACAAGCAAAAACTAAAAGAATTCTGTACCACAAAACCAGCCCTACAACAAGGGCTGGTTTTAATGGCCTGATATAGCCAATAAATACAAGAGTAGGAGAAGCCTTACAAATCAAACCCCAAATTTCTAAGAAGATGACAATAGGAACATTCGTTTCAATAATTACTTTGAATGTAAATGGACTAAATGCTCCAACCAAACAACACAGGCTGGCTGAATGGATCCAGAAGCAAGACCCATATATATGCTGTTTACAAGAGACCCACTTCAGACCTAGAGACACTCATTGACTGAAAGTGAAAGGCTGGAAAAAGATATTCCAGGCAAATGGAAATCAAAAGAAAGCTGGAGTAGCAACCCTCATTTCAGACAAAATAGACTTTAAAGTAAAGAAGATTCTAAGAGACAAGGCAGGTCACTACATCATGATTAAGGGACCTATCCAAGAGCAAGACATAACAGTCATGAATATCTACGCACCCAACACAGGGGCACCTCAATACATAAGACAGATACTGTCAGACATAAAAGAAGAAATCAATAATAACACAGTAATAGTAGGAGACTTTAACACTCCTCTCACACCAATGGATAGATCATCCAAACAGAAAATTAATAAAGAAACACAAGCCTTAAATGCCACACTAGAAAAGATGGACCTCATAGATATCTTTAGGACGTTCCATCCAAAAGCAGAAGAATACACTTTCTTCTCAAGTGCTCACGGAATATTCTCCAGGATAGACCACATCTTGGGCCACGAATCAAACCTCAGTCAGTTCAAGAAAACTGAAATTATATCAACCATCTTCTCGGACCACAATGAAATGAGACTAGAGAGCAACTACAGGAAAAACAAAGTCTAAAAATACAAACACATGGAGATTAAACAATACATACCTAAAAAACAACTAATTACTGAGGAAATCAAAGGAGAAATTAAACAATTCCTAGAAGAAAACGACAATGAACACACGACCGTGCAAAACCTATGGGATACTGCAAAAGCAGTTCTAAGAGGGAAATTTATAGCAATACAATCCCACCTCAAGAAACTAGGAAAGGGGCTTCCCCTGGTGGTCCAGTGAGTAAGGACACTGCCTTGCAGTGCAATGGGCACCGGTTCGAGCCCTGGCCTGGGAAGATCCCACGTGCCGCGGAGTGGCTGGACTGATGTGTCCAATCACCGAGCCGGAGCTCTGGCGCGCATGTGCCCAGAGCCGGCTTTGTGCGACGACAGACGCCACCGCGATGGGAGGCCCGCAGGAGCCAAAGAACAAAGACGGATGAAAACAGAGTAATGAAAGACCAATAGAAGTGGCCCGCCCGCTCCCCTCCTTCCCCAACCCGACCCCCGACCAAAATAAATGAGTAAATAAATCTTAAAAAAAAAAAAAGAAACTAGGAAACTATGGAGCAGAGGACCTAACCCTCCACTTAAAACAATTGGAGAAAGAAGAACAAAAACACCCCAAAACCAGTAGAAGAAGAGAAATCATAAGGATCAGAGCAGAAATAAATGAGAAAGAAACAATAGTAAAGATAAATAAAACAAAAAGCTGGTTCTTTGAAAAGGTAAACAAAATTGACAAGCCACTAGCCAGACTCATTAAGAAAAAGAGAGAAAAGAACCAGATCAACAAAATCAAAAACAAAAAAGGAGAGATTATAACAGTTAATGCAGAAATCCAAAGGATTCTAAGAGACTATTATGAACAGTTATATGCAAACAAACTGGACAACCTGGAAGAAATGGACAGTTTCTTGGAGAAGATTAATCTCCCAAGAATGAGCCAGGAAGAAACAGAAACTTTGAACAACCCAATCACAAGCTCTGAAATCGAATCTGTGATTAAAAATCTACCCAAAAATAAAAGCCCAGGGCCAGATGGCTTCACAGCCGAATTCTACCAAACAGTTAAAGAAGAGCTAATGCCTGTCCTTCTAAAACTCTTCCAAAAAATTGCACAGGAAGGAAAACTTCCAAACACATTCTATGAGGCTACCATCGCCCTGATACCCAAACCAGGCAAAGACAACACAAAAAAGGAAAACTATAGGCCAATTCCTCTTATGAACTTAGATGCCAAGATCCTCAACAAAATCCTAGCAAACAAAATTCAACGACACATCAAAAAACTCATACATCATGATCAAGTCGGGTTCATCCTGGGCATGCAAGGATTCTTCAATATCTGCAAATCAATCAATGTGATACACCATATCAACAAACTGAGAGACAAAAACCACATGATCATCTCAATAGATGCAGAAAAAGCCTTCGACAAAGTACAGCATCCATTTATGATAAAAACTCTTCAGAAAATGGGCATAGAAGGAACCTATCTCAACATAATAAAAGCCATCTATGAGAAGCCTACAACGAACATTATCCTTAACGGTGAAAAACCGAAAGCATTCCCTCTAAGATCAGGAACAAGACAGGGGTGCCCACTTTCACCACTCTTATTCAACATAGTCCTGGAAGTCCTAGCAACAGCAATAAGAGAAGAGAAAGAAATCAAAGGAATCCAGATTGGAAAGGAAGAAGTCAAGCTCTCTCTCTTTGTAGACAACATGATATTATACATCGAAAATCCCAAAGACACTATTACAAAGCTACTAGAGCTAATCAACGAATTCAGCAAAGTCACAGGATACAAAGTCAACACACAGAAATCACTGGCATTCCTATACACAATGAAAAGTCAGAAAATGAAATCAAAGAAGCAATCCCCTTCACAATCGCAACAAAAAGAATCAAATATCTAGGAATAAACCTATCCAAAGAAATGAAAGAACTGTACACAGAAAATTACAAGACACTCATGAGAGACATTAAAGAAGACTTAAACAGATGGAGAGATATTCCATGTTCCTGGGTCGGAAGAATCAATATTGTGAAAATGACCATACTACCAAATATCATCTACAGATTCAACGCAATACCTATCCAACTACCATTGACATTTTTCACAGAACTAGACCAAAGAATAACACAGTTCATACAGAAACACAAAAGACCTCGAATAGCCAAAGCAATCCTGAGAAAGAAAAACGGAGTTGGAGGGATCAGCCTCCCTAACTTCAGACTCTACTACAAAGCAACAGTCCTCAAGACAGCATGGTACTGGCACAAAAACAGAGATATAGACCTCTATATAGATATAGAACAAGATTGAGAACCCAGAGATAAACCCACGCACCTATGGGTACCTTATTTTTGACAAAGGAGGTGAAACTATAAAATGGGACAAAGACAGCCTCTTCAACAAGTGATGCTGGGAAAATTGGACAGCTACATGCAAGAAAATGAAGTTGGTACATTCCCTGACACCATACACAAAGATCAACTCAAAATGGATTAAAGACCTAAATGTAAGACCAGAAACCATCCAACTCTTAGAGGAGAATATAGGCAAAACCCTCAAGGACATCAATCAAAGCAAGATCTTCTCTGACCCACCTACTAGAATAGTGAAACTGAAAAGAAAAATGAACATGTGGGACCTCATGAAACTTAAAAGCTTTTGTACAGCTAAAGAAATTACAAAAAAGCTCAACAGACACCCCACAGAGTGGGAGAAAATCATAGCAAATGAAACAACAGACAAAGAATTAATCTCCAAAATCTACAAGCAACTCAGACAACTCAGCACAGGAAAAACGAACAACCCAATCAAAAAATGGGAAAAAGATCTAAAGAGACGCCTCTCCAAAGAGGACATACAGATGGCCCAAAAGCACATGAAACAATGCTCAACCTCGCTTCTTATTAGAGAAATGCAAATTAAAACTACGGGGAGACATCACCTCACACCTGTCAGAATGGCCATCATCAAAAAATCTGCAGACAATAAATGCTGGAGAGGGTGCAGAGAAAAGGGAACCTTCTTGCATTGCTAGTGGGAGTGTAAACTGATACAATCTCTATGGAAGACAATATGGAGATTCCTTAAAAAACTAAAAATAGAGGTACCCTATGACCCAGCAATTCCACTATTAGGCCTATATCCTGATGAAATCAAAAATGAAAGAGGCACCTGTACCCCAATGTTCATTGCAGCTCTCTATACAATAGCCAGAACATGGAAGCAACCTAGATGTCCATTGACAAATGAATGGATCCAGAAGCTCTGGTACATATATACAATGGAATACTACTCAGCTGTTAAAAGAAATGCAGAAGACTCAGTCCTAATGAAGTGGTTGGCTCTAGAACCTATCATAAAAAGTGAAGTAAGTCAAAAAGAGAAAGACAAATACAGCATACTAACACACATACATGGAATCTAGTAGGACAGTCTTGATAACACACGCAGAGAACTCATGGAAAAACAGACAGAGCATAGACATATGAACATTGTGGGGAAGAAATAGGAAAGGGGAGGCATCGAGACAGTGACATGGAAATCTATACTGTCATGAGTGGAAAAGAGCTATGGGCATTGCGCTAAGGGAATAGGAGTACCTACAATTACTTGGGGCAATGGTCTGGAGGGGTGAGAGGGGGGGAACTGGGTCAGGGGAGGGTCCAGGGATATGCATATGACTGATCTGGGAACATACATGTTGGTGAACAACAAAACTCTGTAAAATCTTTAAAATAAAGAATAAAAAAAAAAAGTAGATAAGAAAAAAAAAATCCACAAACAACAAATGATGGAGAGGGTGTGGAGAAAAGGGAACCCTCCCACACTGTTGGTGGGAATGGAAACTGGTACAGCCACTATGAAGAACCATATGGAGGTTCCTTAAAAAATTAAACACAGAGCTAACACATGACCATGCAATCCCACTCCTGGGCATATATACAGAGAAAAACATGGCCCAAAGAGACACATGCATCCCAATGTTCACTGCAGCACTGTTTACAATAGCCAATACATGAAAACAACCTAAATATCCACTGACAGAGGAATGGATGAAGAAGATGTGATTATATAATACAGAAGGAGAAATATCATATGATATGCCTTTTATGTGTATTTCTAAAAAGAAATGATACAAATGAACTTATTTACAAAACAGAGACTCACAGACTTCAAAAATGAACTCGTGGGGCTTCCCTGGTGGTCCAGTGGGTAAGGACACCACCTTGCAGTGCAAGGGGTGCCGGGTTCAATCCCTGGCCTGGGAAGATCCCATGTGCTGCAGAGCAGATGGACCGATGTGTCCAACCACTGAGCCAGAACTCTGGAGCTCTGTGCCCAGAAGAGCCAGTGCTCTGCAGCGAGAGGAGCCACTGTCACGGCAGGCCCACACAGGCCAAGGAACAAAGATGGATGGAAGTAGATAAATGAAAGATCAATAGACGTGGCCAAAAAAAAAAAAAATGAATTCATGGTTGCAGGTGGGTAGGGATGGTTGGAGACTTTGGGAAAGTCATATACGCACTGCAGTGTTTGAAACGGATAACCAACAAAAGCTACTGTATAGCACATGGAACTCTGCTCAATGTTACATACTAGCCTGGATGGGAGGGGGTTTGGAGGAGAATGGATACATGCATATGTATTGCCAAGGTCCTTCACTATTCCTCCGAAACTATCACAAAATTGTTAATTGGCTATACCCCAATACAAAATGTTTTTGGTGTTAAAAAAATAATAATAATTTTTAAAAATAAATAATAAAGTCAAGACTTTTATGTTTTAAATAGAATGGAATCAATAATTTCCAAATGGAAAAAAAAAATCACAAAGTATTAATACTGATAATCCCAAGAAGAAGGGAACATGAAATTGAAAGTTCTTTCATTTTACCGTTTTTACTTTTTGTATATTTTAAAATGTTTATTATCAAGTAGAGATAATTCAGGCCAGGGGAAAAAATAGTAAAATGACTTAACAAATTGAAAAACAGAGTAAGAACTGACCTGGAGTTCCAGGGAAGACTCACAAATTGGGAGATAAGGTTTGGAGAAAGGGAGACCCTACCCTCCAAGCACCTTCCCATGAACTATAACTAAAGAACTAGCTTACATATCTGTAAACAACAAAACTCTGTAAAAGTAAAAAGGAAAATAAAAATTAAAAAAAGAAAAGAACTAGCTATTTGAGAGAAAGATTTATTTTGGATTTAAATAGATGCCCATCATTCCACCTTATCTAGGTTCTTAGGCTTACCACGGATAAACTGTACCATACGAAGCCTTTAGTTCCCTAAGGAATAATGCTTATTAAGTTTAGCTCTGACATTAATAACAAATGCCCTCTAAAAGAAGTATTTTATGATATACCACAAAATATCTGAAACATTTAGACAAAAGTATAAGTCAGGACAGGAAGATACCACCAAAAAAATCTCTTTTGGTCCTAGTGGCAGAAAATATTTCAAGGAAACATTTTCTTGAAAATTCAACTGATTTCTCTTTACAGAGAATGCAAAACATCTATATGATATCCTCTTAACTTTCTACTAGAAAAGATCAGACAAACTTGCACTTTAATTTACACATTCATATTAAAATAAGCATAACATAAATATTAGTGTACTGTAGTTACATATAATATATATAACAAATATACATATATATTCAAACTATAGTTTAATTGTGGTTTCAACTATATCATGTGCATATTACATAGTAACTCTTTTCAAGTCTTAGTAGCTCTCCATATCATCTTCATATTACAGTAACTTTTCCACCTTTTATTCTCTCTATAACTTCCTTAATTATCATTTTTCACTTTCTGCACTTTTTCATTTCAGTGTATGGGAATCAAGCACAAAGGAAGCAAGCAACTCACCTGAGACTGGTCTTTTTCTGCTTCTCTTCCACAGGGACAAAGGTTTGGGGCATCAGAACTAGGAGACAGACTGGAACCTCCTAAAGTCAGAATGAATATTTACTGATCTAGAAACACCACCCCCAGAAATCAGGTGGATAACAGGTCACCCAGTAAAAGAAAGGACCCTTACAGAAGAGTCCTTACAGAGGCATTATGTGAAGGAAGTCCTCTTATGATTACAATGATCATACAGAATTTGGACAAGGTGTATTTCTAACTAGTGAGTACAGGTATGTTTTCTGTTTTTGACCCTTTGAACCAGCAATTCTATCTTTTTTGTTCTGTAGATGAACTTTAAACAACAAAACTCTGTAAAAGTAAAAAGGAAAATAAAAATTAAAAAAAGAAAAGAACTAGCTATTTGAGAGAAAGATTTATTTTGGATTTAAATAGATGCCCATCATTCCACCTTATCTAGGTTCTTAGACTTACCACGGATAAACTGTACCATATGAAGCCTTTAGTTCCCTAAGGAATAATGCTTATTAAGTTTAGCTCTGACATTAATAACAAATGCCCTCTAAAAGAAGTATTTTATGATATACCACAAAATATCTGAAACATTTAGACGAAAGTATAAGTCAGGACAGGAAGATACCACCAAAAAAATCTCTTTTGGTCCTAGTGGCAGAAAATATTTCAAGGAAACATTTTCTTGAAAATTCAACTGATTTCTCTTTACAGAGAATGCAAAACATCTATATGATATCCTCTTAACTTTCTACTAGAAAAGATCAGACAAACTTGCACTTTAATTTACACATTCATATTAAAATAAGCATAACATAAATGTTAGTGTACTGTAGTTACATATAATATATATAACAAATATACATATATATTCAAACTATAGTTTAATTGTGGTTTCAACTATATCATGTGCGTATTATATAGTAACTCTTTTCAAGTCTTAGTAGTTCTCCATATCATCTTCATATTACAGTAACTTTTCCACCTTTTATTCTCTCTATAACTTCCTTAATTCTCATTTTTCACTTTCTGCACTTTTTCATTTCAGTGTATGGGAATCAAGCACAAAGGAAGCAAGCAACTCACCTGAGACTGGTCTTTTTCTGCTTCTCTTCCACAAGGGCAAAGGTTTGGGGCATCAGAACTAGGAGACAGACTGGAACCTCCTAAAGTCAGAATGAATATTTACTGATCTAGAAACACCACCCCCAGAAATCAGGTGGATAACAGGTCACCCAGTAAAAGAAAGGACCCTTACAGAAGGGTCCTTACAGAGGCATTATGTGAAGGAAGTCCTCTTATGATTACAATGATCATACAGAATTTGGACAAGGTGTATTTCTAACTAGTGAGTACAGGTATGTTTTCTGTTGATTTACCTATTGACACCCTTTGAACCAGCAATTCTATCTGTTGTTCTATATGTATTCTACCATATGACAATAATCATGGATATATATGTAAAAATTTAACTGCAGATGGGGCATATCCCTGGCAGTAAGACTGGAAATGACACATAGAAAATTAAGGAATGCATTTCTGTATTCCCTAGCCAGAAGAAGCCAACAAAATCCTAAGAGTTCTTTCATATTTTCCCCTAATTTGGCAGTGCAAAGTCTGTATTCATGGATTAAAACTGTTGATTTTGTTAATTTTAAAATGTTACCTGTTTAAAATTTTATTACTAATTTTTAACAGTGCAGTGTACATTAAAAAAAAAAAAATACAGGCTGGAAATACTGTTAAACAGGAGCATACCATAATGCAGCAAGATAGTTACTTCGTAAATCATTCTCAGTCCCAGGAAAGGTCATGCAGACAGGGCTGAACTCATTTAGAGGAAGTAAGTGCTCCTATGATAGGATGGCTATTTCACATAGGGCATTCCAGGCTTTGTCAAAATAAATCTGGAAGGAAACTAACAGTCATGTTCATCTCTGGATACCCAACTCTGCAACAAGTAAATACCAGGTATTAAATAAATGTTTGTTGAAGAGAAAGTAGAAGGTCTGCGATAGACTGAGGAAGAAGTAGAGCTGAAGTAAAACCTTACATGAAAAATAGAAAAAGCAGCCCTTCCTATCTAAGAGCTGGCGTGACCCTCACGACCCCATTTACATGAACAATTACATTTACATGAACAATTACACAGAACACCTACATCAGACAAGGCCATTCTCTGAGCAGGACCGATCCAGACAGAAACACCACCTCTCTGAAATCATACCTGAACACGGACAAAACATCAACACCGGCCAATTCACAAAACACCAAACATCCCTCTCTCCCATCTTACACGAAGGACTGCTACTTTTTTACTGAAAAAGGCTTGCTACTTTTTTTTTTTTTAAGATTTATCTATTTATTTTGGGCGGGGTCGGGTTGGGAGGGAGGGAGTGGGCGGGGCCCCTTCTATTGGTCTTTCATTTCTCTATTTTCATCTGTCTTTGTTCTTTGGCTCCTGTGGGCCTCCCATCACGGTGGCGCTGTCGTTGCAGAGCGCTGGCTCTGGGCGCATGCGCCAGAGCTCCAGCTCGGTAATTGGACACACCAGTCCAGCCCCCGCAGGCCCCCCAGGGATCGATATCCCTGGCAGTAAGACTGGAAATGACACATAGAAAATTAAGGAATGCATTTCTGTATTCCCTAGCCAGAAGAAGCCAACAAAATCCTAAGAGTTCTTTCATATTTTCCCTTAATTTGGCAGTGCAAAGTCTGTATTCATGGATTAAAACTGTTGATTTTGTTAATTTTAAAATGCTACCTGTTTAAAATTTTATTACTAATTTTTAACAGTGCAGTCTACATTAAAAAAAAAAATACAGGCTGGAAATACTGTTAAACAGGAACATACCATAATGCAGCAAGATAGTTACTTCGTAAATCATTCTCAGTCCCAGGAAAGGTCATGCAGACAGGGCTGAACTCATTTAGAGGAAGTAAGTGCTCCTATGATAGGATGGCTATTTCACATAAGGCATTCCAGCCTTTGTCAAAATAAATCTGGAAGGAAACTAACAGTCATGTTCATCTCTGGATACCCAACTCTGCAACAAGTAAATACCAGGTATTAAATAAATGTTTGTTGAAGAGAAAGTAGAAGGTCTGCGATAGACTGAGGAAGAAGTAGAGCTGAAGTAAAACCTTACATGAAAAATAGAAAAAGCAGCCCTTCCTATCTAAGAGCTGGCGTGACCTTCACGACCCCATTTACATGAACAATTACACAGAACACCTACATCAGACAAGGCCATTCTCTGAGCAGGACCGATCCAGACAGAAACACCACCTCTCTGAAATCATACCTGAACACGGACAAAACATCAACGCCGGCCAATTCACAAAACACCAAACATCCCTCTCTCCCATCTTACATGAAGGATTGCTACTTTTTTACTGAAAAAGGCTTGCTACTTTTTTTTTTTTTAAGATTTATCTATTTATTTTGGGCGGGGGGTCGGGTTGGGGAGGGAGGGGAGTGGGCGGGCCACTTCTATTGGTCTTTCATTTCTCTATTTTCATCTGTCTTTGTTCTTTGGCTCCTGTGGGCCTCCCATCACGGTGGCGTCTGTCGTTGCAGAGCGCTGGCTCTGGGCGCATGCGCTCCAGAGCTCCAGCTCGGTAATTGGACACACCAGTCCAGCCGCTCCGCAGCACATGGGATCTTCCCAGGCCAGGGATCGAACTGGTGCCCCTTGCACTGCAAGGCAGTGTCCTTACCCACTGGACCACCAGGGGAAGCCCCTGAATTACCCCACTTTCTGACAACATCCAACGCAAAGCAAGGCCCATTCCCTATACTCTTCCGCAAAATCACTTAACACAAGGCCAAATCCTGAAAGAAGTGCTTTCTAGCAGCCTCTTACTGAGACACACTAAATCTCCCCATGGTGTATCTGTCCCTGGACAGATGCAAAAGCAACAAATCCAGCTTCCTCAACTACAGGGTGTTCCTGGCAGTCTTTGGCTTGAGAGGATTGACAGTAATAATCCTATCACTTTAGATACCTTTGATCTTAATATTCAAAGGATGTTTTCTTCTGTAAAGATAGAAGATGATGGAGAGGGATGACAGTTTGATAAAACATCTAAGGAGGGTCTTCAACCTGAGGGCAACCTCTAATCTACACAAATTGTAAAGCAAGGCATTTCCCAGTAAACTGGGACTAACCTTTTACAGTTTTGAGCCCCATCAATAATCTCTCAATATCACTGAATCACCAGATGAAGACATCAGAAATCTCAAAAAGCACCTCCACTCCGACTCCTACCACAAGCACTAGCCATATAGGTCCACAACTGGCCACGTGGATACCCCATCAGTCCACAGGCCCCCATCCATGATCCACAAATAATACAGCTCCCCCTCTGACTGGTCCCCACACATAGCCAACACTCATCCCAGAGACTTTCCTTCCCTGACCCATAGACCTTCTTCAATTACTGACCCGCACAGACACTCACCCCAATAATAGTTTCAGTCCTCCCTCCTCAGCTCTCAACCCATAAACCCCCCTCTAACCCCAAGTTCCATTATCAGGTGCCCAAACACCTGCCACAGCTTCAACCCTGGGTGGCTGTCACATCCATAGCATCAAATTCTCCTGCTTCCTGTATGGGTGAGCAAAGCACAGGGCTCCTGGGCCTGCACTGTTCCCACAGGGCAGCTATGCCCACTCCGCACCCTGGGCAGCTTTGTTTGGGAGGCAATGTGATTGCTCCCATGCTTTGTGTGTCAGTGGGAGCCTCCATCTTAAGAGACGAGCCAATTCCCTAAAAGCAGAGGCATCCGGGTTTACTCGAAACCTGATGCTGGAATATACCACGGTGGCAGTGAGGAGAAGGGGAAAAAGGTGACATAAAGGAGTGAGTGTGTATGTGTTCAGTTATATCCAACTCTTTGGGACACTATGGACAGCAGCCCACAAGGTTCCTGTCTGTGGGATTTCCCAGGCAAGAATACTGGAGAGGGTTGCCATTTCCTCCTCCCGGGGAAACCTTCCTGACCCAAGGATCAAACCTATGTTTCCTGCATCCTTCCTGCCTTGCAGGCAGATTCTTTACCACTGAGCCACTGGGGAAGCAAAGGAGGATTATAGAACAAGGCAGGTACAAACTACTGCAGAGAGACGTTATGGGATTGGGGAAGAACCTACAGTGGCACAGTACTTCACTAGAAGTCCATCTCTTGTGTAAGAGAATTTGGAATGGTAAAATCCTTGCATAGGGGAGTCTACTGAAAAGTATGGGCAAGGGCTTTCCCTGGTGGTCCAGTGGGTAAGGACACCACCTTGCAGTGCAAGGGGCGCCGGTTCGATCCCTGGCCTGGGAAGATACCACGTGCCGCGGAGCGGCTGGACCTATGTGTCCAATTGCCGAGCCAGAGTTCTGGAGCGCATGCACCCAGAGCCGGCGCTCAGCAACGACAGACGCCACCGCGATGGGAGGCCCACAGGAGTCAAGGAACAAAGACGGATGAAAACAGACAAATGAAAGACCAATAGAAGTGGCCCGCCTGCTCCCCTCCCTCCCCAACCCGACCCTCGCCCAAAATAAATAAATAAATAAATCTTTAAAAAAAAAAAAAAAAAAGTATGGGCAAATGTTTCAGGAGACTCCACTCTAAGAGGGGCAAAACTGATGGCAGCCGTAAGCAGCAGAGATGCGCATGTCAGCCACAAGCTGGCATGTGCCATGGGTGCTTGTCATCTGCCTTTACAAGGATTCAATAAATCGTGTTTGCATGCAGCTGCTCAGCTTCAACACTTCCTAGAAGGAGGGCAGAAAGGAGGCACTCTGTGCTCCCAGAAAACTGCCGAGACAAGTCTTCAGATAGATAGTCTTAGGAGGTGATTTTTAGAGCCCAATTCTTATATCTCCTCATATCTAGAAAGGTCTTAAAATCCTTCATGGTGATGACTGTTTCTCATGACTAGCAGGAGCTTCACAAGACCAGCAAAAACTTTCTAAAAAATAAACGTGCTTGATTGCATGTACTCCCCCTTTACCAAAATCATATATATACCATCCCTACCCCTTTGGAGCAGTCTCTCAGAGCTGTCTGAGGTGCTGTCTCCTGGGCTACAGTCCTCATATTGCTCCAAATAAAACTTAACTCACAACTCTCACATTGTGTGTGTGTGTTTTAAGCCAACAAGCATGAACTGTTACTTATGCTAATAACAATTATGGGGAATCCTCCTAGGGGAAATTACAATTTGGCAATAAATTGCAAGGGCTGGCGAAAAAAAAAAGAACACCAATAGATAAACAACAAGGTATTACTAATAGCACAGGGAACTCTGTTCAGTATCTGTAACAAACCATAGTGGAGAAAAATAGGAAAAAGAACATGAATAGGTATGCATAAATGAACCACTTTGTTGTACAGCACAAACTAACACAACTCTGTAAACCAACTATACTTCAATAAAATAAATTTATCTATAAAAATGTAACACTGAGATAGAGGAGAGTGAGACACAAAGAAAAGCAGATACTGAGGGAAAAAAAAAAGGACGACTAAGGGACAAAAAGATGTCAGACGGTAGAAGGGGGAATGAGACCAGAGGACAAAACAGGAGGGAGACTGAGGGGCTGAGAGTGAAAGACTGAGGCAGGAGGAGAATTAAGGAAATGGGAGACTGAGACCGAAAGGGGGAGGATGAAAGGGAGACTGAGGTGGGGTGACTCACCATAAAGGTTTGCCTGGAACTGTCCCAGGAAACCCCTCTCATGCATTTCAGAAGCCCCATGGTGGGAGTGTTAGAGTGAAAAACAAAAAAGAAGAATGAGTTTTTCTTTTCTTTCCCGAGAACAAAGAAGATAAAGAGAAGAGTAAACAGGCCTGATCACTTCTAGTTTTTACTTTAACTGCTCCTAATCTGTAGTCTCTAAATTTGCTTGTCTGCACCTAACTCTGCCTGAGCTACATTCTGCACCCATTATCCTTATCGTTTAACTCTAGGCTCATTACATCGTGTACCTGATGCTTACCTTTACCACTGACCAACCCATGTAGTTTTCTTTCTTTTTGCATTTCAGAAAGAAGGGCAAAGTGTGATAAACCAGAGACAAATGGACCCAATTCCAGGGTTACCAGACTGCCAGACCCCATTACCGGACTACTTTACAGCAGCTATGACTTTTGAAACAAAGTAAGAACAACGCAAGACCTTCATTACTTTGAACCTTATCATTTACCCCTAAGACTATGAGACCCAGGCTATATAAAGTCTCTCAGTTTCCTGGGGGTGGGGGTGGGGAGGCGCATAGTTCTTGAGGCACTAAGCTGCTGTGTTTCCCTCTTCACTTGATGAAGATCAAAGCCACATTTCTATTTCCTCCAAACTCTGTTTCTTTAATTTGGCATCAGTGGGCAGAGAAAGCCAAGATTTTTGTGGCAACAAGAAGATGCTACAGAAAGTTGGAGAATAACTATAAAACCCATAAGGTAGCCCAAAAAGTAAAGCTGTAAGCAACACTGTTTTCCTCCCAGATGGATAAGGCAAAGACTTAATGCCTTTCCTGGTCTCTACTATTGCTGTTGCTTTTTCCCTCTGTGGCTGTTGATGATTTACAATTAATCCATTGTTCCATCACTCTGGACCAATATGATTTAAGTATGCAACTTAAGCATACTATAATCATGTTACGGGAAGCACACAGACTGAAACTGCCCACCCTGTCCAGGCACCACAGTAACCACCAGCTGAGTGAGTTATTTTATGACAGGAGGTTCTGGTAGGGAACACGGAACTAATAAGCCGCCCCTAACCAGAAGAGCTCAAGAAAGGTTAAAAGGAGACACCACGTGTGCAATCACCACCCAGAATCCTTCCCGGCATCCATCTTGGCTGAGCAATGCGTGTCCACCAGGACAGACTCTGAGTCAGAATGACCAGTTAAAGGCAACTTGGAAACTAATCCTATTACCATAAAACCCTACTTTAACTGCTCCTAATCTGTAGTCTCTAAATTTGCTTGTCTGCACCTAACTCTGCCTGAGCTACATTCTGCACCCATTATCCTTATCGTTTAACTCTAGGCTCATTACATCGTGTACCTGATGCTTACCTTTACCACTGACCAACCCATGTAGTTTTCTTTCTTTTTGCATTTCAGAAAGAAGGGCAAAGTGTGATAAACCAGAGACAAATGGACCCAATTCCAGGGTTACCAGACTGCCAGACCCCATTACCGGACTACTTTACAGCAGCTATGACTTTTGAAACAAAGTAAGAACAACGCAAGACCTTCATTACTTTGAACCTTATCATTTACCCCTAAGACTATGAGACCCAGGCTATATAAAGTCTCTCAGTTTCCTGGGGGGGTGGGGGGGGGGGAGGCGCATAGTTCTTGAGGCACTAAGCTGCTGTGTTTCCCTCTTCACTTGCTGAAGATCAAAGCCACATTTCTATTTCCTCCAAACTCTGTTTCTTTAATTTGGCATCAGTGGGCAGAGAAAGCCAAGATTTTTGTGGCAACAAGAAGATGCTACAGAAAGTTGGAGAATAACTATAAAACCCATAAGGTAGCCCAAAAAGTAAAGCTGTAAGCAACACTGTTTTCCTCCCAGATGGATAAGGCAAAGACTTAATGCCTTTCCTGGTCTCTACTATTGCTGTTGCTTTTTTCCCCCCTCTTTGGCTGTTGATGATTTACAATTAATCCATTGTTCCATCACTCTGGACCAATATGATTTAAGTATGCAACTTAAGCATACTATAATCATGTTACGGGAAGCACACAGACTGAAACTGCCCACCCTGTCCAGGCACCACAGTAACCACCAGCTGAGTGAGTTATTTTATGACAGGAGGTTCTGGTAGGGAACACGGAACTAATAAGCCGCCCCTAACCAGAAGAGCTCAAGAAGGTTAAAAGGAGACACCACGTGTGCAATCACCACCCAGAATCCTTCTCGCTGGCATCCATCTTGGCTGAGCAATGCGTGTGCCACCAGGACAGACTCTGAGTCAGAATGACCAGTTAAAGGCAACTTGGAAACTAATCCTATTACCATAAAACCCAAGATTGCAAGCCACGAGGCAGAGCAGTTTTCCTGGGTTCCCTCACCCTACTGCTCTCCGCCTGGGGGCCCTTTCCAATAAAACCTCTTGCTTTCTCAGCACATGTGTCTCCTCGGACAATTCATTTCCGAACGTTAGACAAGAGCCCATTTTCAGGCCCTGGTAGGGGTCCCCCTTCCTGCAACAGTCATAAGCTTTAATAATCATTAATAATCAAAGACAAGCTTTATGGCTTTGTCTGTTGATTAACTGTCGTGTTTTGTACTGATACAATACTAATTTGTAACACTGTGAATATTATGACTATGTTTCATTTCACTCTCCCCTTTGCCTTGCCTCCCTCTTCTCCTCTTGATAACTGTATGTTTGTTCTCTACAGCTATGACTCAAAAGACTTATTTTACTATTTTAATATGTAAAGACATATTCACATCTGGATTAGGGAAACAAACAACTAAAACACTGCAAACTGCATAAGATGAAAAAAAGAAGTTGGGATTGGACACAGTGGAGAAGGGGAATGAAAGCATATATGCAGAATAAACTTTAAAGTCAAGGATGAGACAAGCGAATACTTTTAAGTAAATAAAAGAATTTTTGTTTTTCAAGGGTTTTTGTGTGTTTGTTTGTTTTGGTCTCCAAAAAGACACCAATGCTAAGTTGAAAATAGTGGCTGCTGAACTGGACAGATGACTTCTAAAGGCAACCTCGGCAGTAGTTATCTGTCAACTGGCCCAAAGTGCCCTTGACATTAGGTGTGCCTCTCACCTAGTTGAGGTTGCATACTGGGTGTTTTTTTTTTTTTTTTTTTAAGATTTATTTATTTATTTATTTTGGGCGGGGGTTGGGTTGGGGAGGGAGGGGAGCGGGCGGGCCACTTCTATTGGTCTTTCATTCCTCTATCTTCATCCGTCTTTGTTCTTTGGCTCCTGTGGGCCTCCCATCACTGCGGCGTCTGTCGTTGCAGAGCGCCGGCTCTGTGTGCATGCGCTCCAGAGCTCCGGCTCGGTGATTGGACACATCGGTCCAGCCGCTCCGCGGCACGTGGGATCTTCCCAGGCCAGGGATCGAACCGGCGCCCCTTGCACTGCAAGGCGGTGTCCTTACCCACTGGACCACCAGGGGAAGCCCACATACTGGGTGTTTAATAACCCAGATACAGTGGTTAAAAGGCCCAGAGGCAAGCACACCTACTAGTTGTGAGGCAGGAGGTAGATTCCCCCCACTCCAACGTAAAGCATTTGGAGATTCATTCCCTATGGACTGAAACTCCAAGACGAGAATAGCAGGACAATTAACGGAGAAGTCTGGCATTTCTACCCTCCATTGGGGGAACTGACCACATTTTCCTGAAGTCTGGAGACCTCCCTAGCCACACAGGCATGGAAGAGCTCCTTGGAGGCCAAAGAGGAGTTATGTCAAGGGATGTTCTACCTAGACACCTTTTTGTAAAATCCATCTTGGCTAAGAGATGCATGTGCACACATGGGAGGATCCTGTGATATACCAAGTATAGACTGCGAACCAGGCAAGTCAAAATGACTGGCCAAAGGAAACCTGGAAGAAATGGCCCATAGAAGTGATTCAGATTGCTATGAGGGCACAACTGAGTGAGTCTCTCTCTCCCTGAGTCCGTCTGTCTATTCACATGTACTGTACTCTTTTTCTTCCTAATAAGTACTTCACCTGTTTTACTACTTTCCATCTTTGCTAGGATTCTTTTCTGCAAAGTCAAAGGCCAGGGCTCTTGTTACTGATCACTAGTTTAGTGGCTAGGATCTGGTGCTTTCACTGCCATGATCCAGGCTCAATTTCCAGCTAGGAATCCAAGCCTTTGGAGGCTGATGCCACCCAAGATTCGTTGCTGCCCTTGAGTGTTAACCAGCTGGCAAGAGAATCTGGACTAACTGCCAGGGAGATTCTCAACATGTTGAGCAGCTTCCCCGCAGCTCCCAATAAGGGACAGCAAGCCAAGGAAACTAGTACTCAGTCAGTGTGCCACAATGTAACAAGCTGGACTCTGGAAAGGAGAATGCCCTCAGGGTCCCCAAAGGAGGACAGAAATGGCAGATCCTGACCACCACCCTCAAAGCAGATGGTCCAAATAGATGAAGAATAATGGGACCAAGAGCTCCTAAATCGACACTCCAATTGACCTCCTAGAAGTCCCATGTGATACTTGACACAAGGGGAAAGTCTGTTACATTTTAGTCAGCACTGGTACCACCAATGTTCTCAATTCTAAACACCAAATAAGGCAAATCCAGTCACAATAATTGTGAAATTATGGGAATATCAGGGAAGGCCCAAGTATAGGCTTTCACAGTCATTAACACGCAAACTGGAAAAATATGCTCTCACCCGTTCCCAAATGTCCTCTATCCCTGGTAGGAAGAGGTATTCACCAAATGGGAGACAAACGACATTGGTATTCCCCTAGACGATGGTCACAAGTTGGAAATGCTAATGGCTGAGGTGAAACTTCCCTGCACAAATCCAAACAATTAGATTAAACTGCTAAAGGATAGTTCTCTGCCTATATGCAGCAACAAATACTGGCAGAGGCTGAGATACAGTCAATCACCATATGAAGTCCACACCAGTCTCAAGCATTAGTAAATTTGAAGGGAACGGAATAGGCAACCCAAGTGGCTCAGTGGTAAAGAATCAGCCTGCCCATGAAGAAGATCAGGAAGATACTGGGTCAGAATGATCCCCTGGAGGAGGAAATGGCAACCCACTCCAGTATTCTTGCTGGGAAAATCCCATGGAGAGACGCCTGGTGGGCTACAGTCCATGGGGTCGCAAAGAGTCGGACAGGACCGAGTGTGCACGCACACACACAGAACTGTCATCACCCAGAAGGACAATTCAAGCCCAGGTCACACTTTTGACAATTTAGGGATTACTATAAAAACCTGAAATTCCCTGGAAACAGCGGTTAGGACTCAGCACTTTCACTGAGGCATCGTGTGGCAAAAACAAACAAAATAAAAGCCTGTCAAACTGGTACACTAAATCCTGTCATCTTACTACCTATAAAAACAGGGCCCCTGGAACTCCAGCATACAGAAACAAGAGACACAGCCTCGCCCAGTTGCCCTAACCTAGGAAGTAAGCCTCTCAGAGTGCTAACGAGGATGGGCACAGCTCTATGAATGAGGGAAAAGGCCAGCGGATATGCAACAGCCTCTAGATCTAAGCAGATGGTCCAAATAGATGAAGAATAATGGGACCAAGAGCTCCTAAATCGACACTCCAATTGACCTCCTAGAAGTCCCATGTGATACTTGACACAAGGGGAAAGTCTGTTACATTTTAGTCAGCACTGGTACCACCAATGTTCTCAATTCTAAACACCAAATAAGGCAAATCCAGTCACAATAATTGTGAAATTATGGGAATATCAGGGAAGGCCCAAGTATAGGCTTTCACAGTCATTAACACGCAAACTGGAAAAATATGCTCTCACCCGTTCCCAAATGTCCTCTATCCCTGGTAGGAAGAGGTATTCACCAAATGGGAGACAAACGACATTGGTATTCCCCTAGACGATGGTCACAAGTTGGAAATGCTAATGGCTGAGGTGAAACTTCCCTGCACAAATCCAAACAATTAGATTAAACTGCTAAAGGATAGTTCTCTGCCTATATGCAGCAACAAATACTGGCAGAGGCTGAGATACAATCACCATATGAAGTCCACACCAGTCTCAAGCATTAGTAAATTTGAAGGGAACGGAATAGGCAACCCAAGTGGCTCAGTGGTAAAGAATCAGCCTGCCCATGAAGAAGATCAGGAAGATACTGGGTCAGAATGATCCCCTGGAGGAGGAAATGGCAACCCACTCCAGTATTCTTGCTGGGAAAATCCCATGGAGAGACGCCTGGTGGGCTACAGTCCATGGGGTCGCAAAGAGTCGGACAGGACCGAGTGTGCACGCACACACACAGAACTGTCATCACCCAGAAGGACAATTCAAGCCCAGGTCACACTTTTGACAATTTAGGGATTACTATAAAAACCTGAAATTCCCTGGAAACAGCGGTTAGGACTCAGCACTTTCACTGAGGCATCGTGTGGCAAAAACAAACAAAATAAAAGCCTGTCAAACTGGTACACTAAATCCTGTCATCTTACTACCTATAAAAACAGGGCCCCTGGAACTCCAGCATACAGAAACAAGAGACACAGCCTCGCCCAGTTGCCCTAACCTAGGAAGTAAGCCTCTCCAGAGTGCTAACGAGGATGGGCACAGCTCTATGAATGAGGGGAAAAGGCCAGCGGGATATGCAACAGCCTCCTAGATCTAAGTCATAGAACCAAGAGACCTACTCTCAGGGATTTCAGCCCAAAACGTTGGGCTGATGGCCCTTACTGAGAACTTAGGAGCTCAGGTCAGAGAAGGTCTTAAATATTTACATGGATACTTGATATGCCTATGCCATCCTACCTAGACACGGAGCTATCTGAAGGGGAAGAATTTTGCTTTTTGCAGAGAATAAACAGGTGACAGATGACTTAAGCATACTGACGCAGTACAGCTCTTTTAAGTACAACTCCTATAAGCAGTACAGCTTCCAGGAAAGGCTGCAATGATTCACTGCTGCAGTCACCAAAAGGAGGGTGCAGGGGCAACAACGGGAAACAACATGGTGGACACAACTGCCAAAAGGGTGGGCCTCCAGGTGAGACACTAACTTGGCAACCACACCTCACAGAAGGTCAGATCCCTCCAATTATTCCCCAATCTACACAAAAGAATTACACAGGGCTTCCCTGGTGGTCCAGTGGGTAAGGACACCGCCTTGCAGTGCAAGGAGCGCTGATTCCATCCCTGGCCTGGGAAGATCCCACGTGCTGTGGAGCGGCTGGACCGATGTGTCCAATTACCGAGCCGGAGCTCCAGAGCGCATGCGCCCAGAGCCGGTGCTCTGCGACGACAGAGGCCACGGCAATGGGAGGCCCACACGGGCCAAAGAACGAAGATGGATGAAAATAGATAAATGAAAGACCAATAGAAGTGGCCCGCCTGCCCCTTCCCTCCCCAACCCGCCCCCCCCCCCAAATAAATAAATAATAAATATTAAAAAAAAAAGAAGAAGAATTACACAAAGCCCCCAAATGGGGCTTCAATAGGGATGTGGGGAGCCATGGGTGGCTAGTGAACGTTCCCAGCTGTAGCTTTCCAAGCCATCGGGGAAGGCCAGTGAGGATCTCCTTACAGGAGGGAACTCCTATATATCAATTATTAGTTGGTTAAGACCATGGAAAACCCAGCCATGAAAAGCATAATTGCCTGTGTAGTTGAGACTTGCCCCATTGGCACAATAAAAAAAATTCCAACATTGAACCCCTGGAGGCTGCAGAGGGACATGCCCTGGGGAATGCTGGCAGGCTGACTTCACTGTCACACTGAGAGTCCCAGGCAGTTTCAGATATAAGCATTCCCTTTTAGAACTGAAAGGCAGCTGAAGTGACTAAGGCATTACTAAGAGAAATAATTCCCAGGTTTGGCCTCCCTGGATCCCTACAAAATAATAATGGCTCAGCATTTGAGTCTCATGTGAGGAAGGGAATCATGAGTGCCCCTGGTACAAAAATGGACCTTATACTCATCTGGGCCAGTAGAGGGATCCAATCAGACCTTGAAATGGTCCTTAACCAAGCAAACTATGTCACGAAATTCAGGCAAACTGGATTAAGGTGCTTCCGATTCTTTTGCTCCAAACGTGTTTAGTACCCCCTGGGGATCAATTAAACTTAAATGCATTTGAACTCAAGTATAGCAGACCCATTCCCCAAGACCAAGAAGGGATACCTAATCCCCTTGTAATGAAACAACTCAAGTTCTCCAGGTAGGAGAAATCATGAAAGGTCTCACAGCATATGGTAATGAGGAGCTGACCACATAAACTGACCTGGCCCTAGACCCCTTTCGGCCAGGAAATTGGGTTTACCTAAAAACATGGAAAACCAGCAGCCCACAAGAACTCACTCCTAAGTGGAGGGGACCCCACTGAGTGAGTCTAACCACCCATTCTGCCCTGAAGCTACAAGGGGCTCACTCCGTGGGTTCAGCACACTTGAATGAAGAGGGCTCTTGAGTCCCAACCTCCAGAGCAGTAATCCAAGACAACAGAACACCCACCCTCAGCCCCTGCCGCAGCAATGACCCTTGTGAACCTTTCTCTGACTCCTTTTCCGAAAACCAGCAAAAGTAACTGTGTATATCAAGCAGCAGGGATTTTAAGATAAGGGATTGCACTTGATTATGAGTTAGCTAAGCAAGGAGGAATCTGTGGAAGGGTCAAAATGTCCCCTGACTTTCACATCAATGTAAGTGGCCTGAAGAAACTGTAGACAGTCTGTAGAAACACAAACCTGGCAAACAGAAGCCAATGGTTTCCCTGATGGTAAAGGAAAAACAAAGAATACACCTGCCAATGAAAGAGACCAGGTTTACTCCCCGGGTCAGGAAGACTCCCCGGAGAAGGTAATGGCTACCCATTCCAATATTCTTGCCTAGAGAATCCTGTGGACAGAGGAGTCCGGAGGGTTACAGTACATGGGGTCACATTAAGAGTTGGAAACAACCTTGTAACTAAACAACAGCAACAAAACAAGCCCTCCCTAGCGTCCTTGATTTCTGTATTTCTTGGGCCTCTTCCTCTTACTGACATTCAGGCCATGTATTTTAAACTGCCTGCTGGCCCTGGTCTCTAAAAGATCTGAATCTATAAAATTTTCAGGGGCTTCTCTGGTGGTTCAGTGGGTAACAGGTTGGCCTTGCAGTGCAGGGATCGCCGGTTCGATCCCTGGCCTGGGAGAATCTCACATGCCGCAGAGCGGCTGGACTGGTGTATCCAATTACAAGCCAGCGCTCTGGAGCGCATGCGCCCAGAGCCAGTGCTCCGCCATGAGAGAGGCCACTGCAATGGGAGGCCCACACGGGCCAAAGAACAAAGATGGATGAAAAGTGGCAAAAATTAAAAAAAAAAAAAGTTTCACTGGCGGTCACTCATGAAAACAAAGTCAGGCTGAGGCCGGTTAACAGTACAACATATCTCCAGGCAGCACGGAAGTCCCGCGTTTCCTCCTGGAAGACAACATCCAGACTCAGCGGTGAACAGTTACAGAAAACAGACCCTGAAGCTACAAGGGCTCACTCCGTGGGTTCAGCACACTTGAATGAAGAGGGCTCTTGAGTCCCAACCTCCAGAGCAGTAATCCAAGACAACAGAACACCCACCCTCAGCCCCTGCCGCAGCAATGACCCTTGTGAACCTTTCTCTGACTCCTTTTCCGAAAACCAGCAAAAGCAACTGTGTATATCAAGCAGCAGGGATTTTAAGATAAGGGATTGCACTTGATTATGAGTTAGCTAAGCAAGGAGGAATCTGTGGAAGGGTCAAAATGTCCCCTGACTTTCACATCAATGTAAGTGGCCTGAAGAAACTGTAGACAGTCTGTAGAAACACAAACCTGGCAAACAGAAGCCAATGGTTTCCCTGATGGTAAAGGAAAAACAAAGAATACACCTGCCAATGAAAGAGACGCAGGTTTACTCCCTGGGTCAGGAAGACTCCCCTGGAGAAGGTAATGGCTACCCATTCCAATATTCTTGCCTAGAGAATCCTGTGGACAGAGGAGTCCGGAGGGTTACAGTACATGGGGTCACATTAAGAGTTGGAAACAACCTTGTAACTAAACAACAGCAACAAAACAAGCCCTCCCTAGCGTCCTTGATTTCTGTATTTCTTGGGCCTCTTCCTCTTACTGACATTCAGGCCATGTATTTTAAACTGCCTGCTGGCCCTGGTCTCTAAAAGATCTGAATCTATAAAATTTTCAGGGGCTTCTCTGGTGGTTCAGTGGGTAACAGGTTGGCCTTGCAGTGCAGGGATCGCCGGTTCGATCCCTGGCCTGGGAGAATCTCACATGCCGCAGAGCGGCTGGACTGGTGTATCCAATTACAAGCCAGCGCTCTGGAGCGCATGCGCCCAGAGCCAGTGCTCCGCCATGAGAGAGGCCACTGCAATGGGAGGCCCACACGGGCCAAAGAACAAAGATGGATGAAAAGTGGCAAAAATTAAAAAAAAAAAAAGTTTCACTGGCGGTCACTCATGAAAACAAAGTCAGGCTGAGGCCGGTTAACAGTACAACATATCTCCAGGCAGCACGGAAGTCCCGCGTTTCCTCCTGGAAGACAACATCCAGACTCAGCGGTGAACAGTTACAGAAAACAGACCCTTCAGCGCCCCTTAGCACCCCTCAAGCAGGAGAAGTAGGTCAAAAGATAGAAGAGGAATTTGCCACCGGTAAAGGCCACTGGGGTCCCAGAGAAAAATTAAAAGGGAATCTAAACGCAAGCTCTAACCTCGTCTTTTATGTTTAATCTAGGTTCACTTACCTGTCGAGGGCACCGCGCAGAGGCCTTTCAGCCAACCCACCCCATTACAGCTCCCAGAGCACAAGCGGTCCGCTAACTCGGCCTGTAGGGGGCAGAAGCCTGCAGAGGCCCTGCAACCCAAGACTGCGGCAGCGGCTTACCGACAGGCCTGTGCCTGACCATGAGAACTGCCTCACCCGCGAGAACTGCTTCACCCGTTAGAACTGCTTTAGGTCTGAACCCACTTCAGGCCTCCTAGAACACCGCCTGGCCAGTAGGCCGCCCCTCCCACCCTAGAACCCAAGAAAGCTGCACCGCTAATGGTCTTTCCTGGAGAACTGGGCTCCACTGTGTGCTCTCCAACACCCGACTGCACTTCTTCATTCTTCCACCCAAGACTGGAGAGGTACAACCTGGTGCTTATTTTTGCTTCTGAAGTGAACCCTTCTTGCTGCTGGTCTCCAGAGTCGAAAACACAGCTTCATTAATACTGAACTGCCCAGAGGAGGAAAACTGTCTCTAAACATTGTCAAGCGTTTCTCTTGAAATGTGACGGTTAGTTAGCTATGGGTCATCATACCTGTGCATCAATATAAATTTATGGTTTTATAAAGCTGGGTAACAGGTTGGCCTTGCAGTGCAGGGATCGCGGTTCGATCCTGGCCTGGGAGAATCTCACGCGGGGTGGACTGGTGTATCAATTACAAGCCAGCGCTCTGGAGCGCATGCGCCCAGAGCCAGTGCTCCGCCATGAGAGAGGCCACTGCAATGGGAGGCCCACACGGGCCAAAGAACAAAGATGGATGAAAAGTGGCAAAAATTAAAAAAAAAAAAAGTTCCACTGGCGGTCACTCATGAAAACAAAGTCAGGCTGAGGCCGGTTAACAGTACAACATATCTCCAGGCAGCACGGAAGTCCCGCGTTTCCTCCTGGAAGACAACATCCAGACTCAGCGGTGAACAGTTACAGAAAACAGACCCTTCAGCGCCCCTTAGCACCCCTCAAGCAGGAGAAGTAGGTCAAAAGATAGAAGAGGAATTTGCCACCGGTAAAGGCCACTGGGGTCCCAGAGAAAAATTAAAAGGGAATCTAAACGCAAGCTCTAACCTCGTCTTTTATGTTTAATCTAGGTTCACTTACCTGTCGAGGGCACCGCGCAGAGGCCTTTCAGCCAACCCACCCCATTACAGCTCCCAGAGCACAAGCGGTCCGCTAACTCGGCCTGTAGCGGGCAGAAGCCTGCAGAGGCCCTGCAACCCAAGACTGCGGCAGCGGCTTACCGACAGGCCTGTGCCTGACCCGCGAGAACTGCCTCACCCGCGAGAACTGCTTCACCCGTTAGAACTGCTTTAGGTCTGAACCCACTTCAGGCCTCCTAGAACACCGCCTGGCCAGTAGGCCGCCCCTCCCACCCTAGAACCCAAGAAAGCTGCACCGCTAATGGTCTTTCCTGGAGAACTGGGCTCCACTGTGTGCTCTCCAACACCCGACTGCACTTCTTCATTCTTCCACCCAAGACTGGAGAGGTACAACCTGGTGCTTATTTTTGCTTCTGAAGTGAACCCTTCTTGCTGCTGGTCTCCAGAGTCGAAAACACAGCTTCATTAATACTGAACTGCCCAGAGGAGGAAAACTGTCTCTAAACATTGTCAAGCGTTTCTCTTGAAATGTGACTTGGGTTAGTTAGCTATGGGTCATCATACCTGTGCATCAATATAAATTTATGTTGTGTTCATAGGGAAGATCACACTTGCTCAGTAGTAACTTCAACCATTGTTAGCTTTGATTTGCAGGCGCTTTAAGGAAGTCTCTAAGAGGTATTCTTCAGTTTGTAACTTCATACTCACAGGCCAACAGAAGGCCTTGGGCTCAAACTCAAAATTCCCAAGTCTTCAAATTTCTAGTGAACTGTGATCCTGTCGAAAGAATTCTTAACACAGAGTAGATCTGGATACTACCGCTATGTTGCTGGCGCAGGGCACCTGTGCCTCATTTCCTGGAGACCCAGGCCTGAAGTCCGGCCGCAGTTAGGTGGAACGTCCTGGGACCACACCTCAGGCACCTGGCCTCTTGCTGCACATTTGCACCTCTGCAGCGCAGGCTTTCTGGGAGATGTAGTTTGCAGTCAGAACATGCTCTCATGGGCCCCGCTCACGGCCGCAGGGGCTTGTTCTGGGCTTGTGTGCCTTCCAGGTCCTCACAAAGGTGCCCCCAGGAGGGCACCCAGGAGGGGTTGGGTCCAGAGGGGTTAATCTGCTCACCTGGCCAGCCTTGGTCCTGGCTGGAGGTTGCACTGTACAAAGATGGCGTGGGTATAAGGGGGCCTTGGGGAACCCAGACTTAGGGGTAGAAGCGTGAACGGCATGTTTGGAAGCCTACAGGGACCTTTCCCAGCCCAAGTTTGTGAGTCCAGGTTGGTGGGCTCCTGGGACTGGGCAATGCGGGGACTCTGCAGGTGTAGCATCCCTGAGCACACGAGTGCTTAACACCATGCCTTCCAGAATGTGCAAAGAGAACTAAGGTCTGAAATGTTGCTGGTGGAGCTGTTGAGGCACTAAGTCGTTTGGAACTCTTTGAGCCCCAGGACGCCAGGCTGCCCTGTCCTTCACTCTCTTCCAGAGTTCGGTCAAACTCATGTCTATTTGAATCTGATGCCATCTAACCATCTCATCCTCCCGCTCCCCCTCTCCTCCTGCCCTCTATCTTTTCCGAGCCTCAGGGTCTTTTCCAATGAGTTAGCTCTTCACATCAGGTGGCCAAAGCATTGGAGCTTCAGCTTCAGCATCAGTCCTTCCAATGAATATTCAGGGTTGATTTCCTTTAGGATGGACTTGTTTAATCTCCTTGCTGCCCAAGGGACCCCAGAGTCTTCTCCAGCACCAGTTTGGAAGCATCAGTTTTTCTGTGCTCAGCCGTTATGGTTCAACTCTCATACCTGTACATGACTACTGGAAAAACCATAGTTTGACTAGATGGATCTTTGTCGGCAAAATGATGTCTCTGCTTTTTAATACACTGCCTTAACACAGAGTAGATCTGGATACTACCGCTATGTTGCTGGCGCAGGGCACCTGTGCCTCATTTCCTGGAGACCCAGGCCTGAAGTCCGGCCGCAGTTAGGTGGAACGTCCTGGGACCACACCTCAGACACCTGGCCTCTTGCTGCACATTTGCACCGCTGCAGCGCAGGCTTTCTGGGAGATGTAGTTTGCAGTCAGAACATGCTCTCATGGGCCCCACTCACGGCCGCAGGGGCTTGTTCTGGGCTTGTGTGCCTTCCAGGTCCCCACGAAGGTGCCCCCAGGAGGGCACCCAGGAGGGGTTGGGTCCAGAGGGGTTAATCTGCTCACCTGGCCAGCCTTGGTCCTGGCTGGAGGTTGCACTGTACAAAGATGGCGTGGGTATAAGGGGGCCTTGGGGAACCCAGACTTAGGGGTAGAAGCGTGAACGGCATGTTTGGAAGCCTACAGGGACCTTTCCCAGCCCAAGTTTGTGAGTCCAGGTTGGTGGGCTCCTGGGACTGGGCAATGCGGGGACTCTGCAGGTGTAGCATCCCTGAGCACACGAGTGCTTAACACCATGCCTTCCAGAATGTGCAAAGAGAACTAAGGTCTGAAATGTTGCTGGTGGAGCTGTTGAGGCACTAAGTCGTTTGGAACTCTTTGAGCCCCAGGACGCCAGGCTGCCCTGTCCTTCACTCTCTTCCAGAGTTCGGTCAAACTCATGTCTATTTGAATCCGCGATGCCATCTAACCATCTCATCCTCCCGCTCCCCCTCTCCTCCTGCCCTCTATCTTTTCCGAGCCTCAGGGTCTTTTCCAATGAGTTAGCTCTTCACATCAGGTGGCCAAAGCATTGGAGCTTCAGCTTCAGCATCAGTCCTTCCAATGAATATTCAGGGTTGATTTCCTTTAGGATGGACTTGTTTGATCTCCTTGCTGCCCAAGGGACCCCAGAGTCTTCTCCAGCACCAGTTTGGAAGCATCAGTTTTTCTGTGCTCAGCCGTTATGGTTCAACTCTCATACCTGTACATGACTACTGGAAAAACCATAGTTTGACTAGATGGATCTTTGTCGGCAAAATGATGTCTCTGCTTTTTAATACACTGCCTAGGTTTGTCATAGCTTTTCTTCCAAGGAGAAAGTGTCTTTTAATTTGGTGGCCAGTCACTGTCCACAGTGGTTATGGAGCTCAAGAAAAATAATGTCTGCCATTGTTTCCATTTTTTCTCCTTGTCTATTGGCCGTGAAGTGATGGGACTGGATGCTGGTGGAGTGCTACCTGCTTTGCCAAAGGTGTCTAACTTTAACTGCACAGCGACTGTGGAGTGAGACTCAGAACAAGAGTAAGCATGAAGTGATGAAATCCTTCAGTGAAGTCAAGACTAGTACTTTTATTTGCTGGTACTTTTTAAAAGTTTGGTTGAAATTTAAAACGAGGGTTTCCCTGGGAGCTCAGTGGTAAAGAGTTCGCCTGCAAATGCAGGTGACACGTGTTTGATCCCTGATCCGGGAAGATCCCACATGCTATGGAGCAACTAAACTCATGAGCCACAACTATTGAGCCTGTGCTCTAGAGCCTCAGAGCTGCAACCATGGAGCCCATATGCTGCAGCTACTGAAGCCTGTGAGCCCTAGAGACCGAGTTCCACAACAAGAGAAGTCACTGCAACAAGAAGCCTGCTTATCTCAAGTAGAGAGTAGCCCCCACTCCCTGCAACTAGAGAAGAGCCTGTGGCAGCAATGAAAACCCAGAATAGCCAAAAATAAAATGCATAAATTAATTAATTTTAAAAATGCATTTCTTTAAAATTTAAGATGAATTATTTGCATATAACTTTATAAAATGAAAATGTAAGATTTATTGTATAACATGCCATCTAAATTTTGATTGAAATCCAAATTTTAATATCCCCAGAAAGTTCTGCCCCTTTCCAATCAGTCTTCCCCTCAACACACACACACATGCTGAGAAACAACTAATTTTCCAATTTGTATCTTTCTAGGTTAATTTTGCCTTTCTGGAACATCATATAAATGGAATCTGTTTTATGACACATACTACGGCTACATATATGTTTTTGCAATGACTATTTTTTGAGCATCTATGAGCCACTCTTCCTGGTGCTGGGGATACAATATTATTCAGACAAAAACCCCTATCTTTATGAAATTTTGCTTTTAGTAAGTAGAGTCAATAAGCAAGAAGCACAATAAATCAGTAAATTATATAGTATAGTAGAGGTGAAGTGTTCTACACAAAGAAAAAGTAGACGGAGTAAGAGAAACAGACAGGGTTAAGTTTCAATTAGATAGGCAGAGAGCTCTCCTTGATCTTTGAGGAAAGGTAATGAAATAGTGGGGATGCGCTGGGCACAGGGGGTGGCTAACATGGTTGTGTGCACAGACACGCACACACAGACACCCCTTACGTTAACATTACGTTGTTCCGCAAAATATGTTTATTACCTTAATTTTTTAAGGGGAGGGGTAAAGTCACTAGTATAACACAGGTATCATTTCCAATTTTACTAAGGCTCAGGAAGATGCAGTGACTTGCCCAAGCTCAAATACCGAGCAGGTAAATTCAAGCCCAGATATTTGTCACCAACTGTCCTGCTCCTTACAACACCTCCTAGCCTAAAACACAGCATTTGACTGAACTCTGGTGCTCCTCAGCTGCACCTCAGTTATCCTGAGGAAGATTCCAGAGAGACTGTTGAATGAATCTTACCACGTGCATACTGTATTTCCAAGCCTACTGACCTCCTTGCCTAGTTCCTCGGTCCCGCTGGGAACCTGATGCTGTGCATCCGGTATGAAATGAAGGGCCTGTGGCCAGCAGTGAAAACCCAGAATAGCCAAAAAAATAAATAAATAAAATTCATTTTTTTAAAATTTAAGATGAATTATTTGCATATAACTTTATAAAATGAAAATGTAAGATTTATTGTATAACATGCCATCTAAATTTTGATTGAAATCCAAATTTTAATATCCCCAGAAAGTTCTGCCCCTTTCCAATCAGTCTTCCCCTCAACACACACACACATGCTGAGAAACAACTAATTTTCCAATTTGTATCTTTCTAGGTTAATTTTGCCTTTCTGGAACATCATATAAATGGAATCTGTTTTATGACACATACTACGGCTACATATATGTTTTTGCAATGACTATTTTTTGAGCATCTATGAGCCACTCTTCCTGGTGCTGGGGATACAATATTATTCAGACAAAAACCCCTATCTTTATGAAATTTTGCTTTTAGTAAGTAGAGTCAATAAGCAAGAAGCACAATAAATCAGTAAATTATATAGTATAGTAGAGGTGAAGTGTTCTACACAAAGAAAAAGTAGACGGAGTAAGGGAAACAGACAGAGGGTTAAGTTTCAATTAGATAGGCAGAGAGCTCTCCTTGATCTTTGAGGAAAGGTAATGAAATAGTGGGGATGCGCTGGGCACAGGGGGTGGCTAACATGGTTGTGTGCACAGACACGCACACACAGACACCCCTTACGTTAACATTATGTTGTTCCGCAAAATATGTTTATTACCTTAATTTTTTAAGGGGAGGGGTAAAGTCACTAGTATAACACAGGTATCATTTCCAATTTTACTAAGGCTCAGGAAGATGCAGTGACTTGCCCAAGCTCAAATACCGAGCAGGTAAATTCAAGCCCAGATATTTGTCACCAACTGTCCTGCTCCTTACAACACCTCCTAGCCTAAAACACAGCATTTGACTGAACTCTGGTGCTCCTCAGCTGCACCTCAGTTATCCTGAGGAAGATTCCAGAGAGACTGTTGAATGAATCTTACCACGTGCATACTGTATTTCCAAGCCTACTGACCTCCTTGCCTAGTTCCTCGGTCCCGCTGGGAACCTGATGCTGTGCATCCGGCCGTCACACTCAGCCTGTCTCTACTGCTGCAAACCGTGGAGAGTCCACAGAAGGCCTGGCTAGAGGATCAGAGAAAGTGTGTTGATGTTGATGTACACTAACTACCATTTACTTTTATTCTTTTATTTTGGCCTCTTTTTAAATTTATTTTTCGTCCATCTTTATACTTTGGCCTGCGTGGGCCTCCCATTGCAGTGGCCTCTCTCATTGCAGAGCACTGACTCCGGGCGCATGCGCTCCAGAGCACTGGCTTCTAATTGGACACACCGGTTCAGCTGCTCTGTGGCAGGTGGGATCTTCCCGGGCCAGCGATTTAACTGGTACCCCTTGCACTGCAAGGCAGACTCTTTACTCACTGGACCACCAGGGAAGCCCCACCATTTATATTTTCACAAATATTTGGCAACATCATTTCTGATGATTACAAATTTATTTGGGAGGTACACATGTATTTGTTTCATCAGTTCTTTAATTTGTTCCAACTTTCAGTATGTTGAAAAGTGCTACAGCAGATATTCTTGTAGCTAAATCTTAGTGCAAATCATGGTTTTCCCTCAATGATTTCTGGAGCACCCAGGGCATATCCTCCCACAGTGGCTTCTCCCACCCTGTCGAGCCAGTGGTGGATGGGTTGTTATGGCCACTTGTGTCAGGGTTTATTTGTTTATTTAGATCATGCTGTATAGATCTTAGCTCCCTGAGTAGAGACTGAACTCAGGCCATGTTAGTGAAAGTCCTAACCATTGGATGCCTGGGAATTCCCTAATTTTTTCTTGAACAAAGTATGAATTCTAAAGAAACAGCACATCCTAAAGAACTCCAAAGTATAAAATAAACTTTTTTACTGTTTTTTTTTTGGCATATATAAAGGACTTTCTGCTACTTCTCGATCAGTGATAGAATATGTAAATGTATTGTTATTTACATAAAGTATATAAATATGAGATATTATAAGAGAGTGAGCAAAAAGAAAACAGCCATGGCCTCTTAGAACACGCATGATAATTTAAATAGTTGTTTGGGAGGATGAATTATCCCCTCTTACAACTGTTAACTGCCCTCCTAAATCCATATGTTGAAGCCCTAGCTCCCAGTGCCTCCTAATGTGATGGTATATAAAGATCTCCCATTGAAAAAAAAACCAAACAAACCCAGTTTAAAAATAGACATAGACATTGCAACCAAAAGAATCAAATATCTAGGAATAAACCTACCCAAAGAAATGAAAGAACTGTACACAGAAAATTACAAGACACTCATGAGAGACATTAAAGAAGACTTAAACAGATGGAGAGATATTCCATGTTCCTGGGTCGGAAGAATCAATATTGTGAAAATGACCATACTACCAAATGTCATCTATAGATTCAATGTGATCTCTATCAAACTACCAATAACATTCTTCACAGAACTAGACCAAAGAATCACACAGTTCATATGGAAACACAAAAGACCTCGAATAGCCAAAGCAATCCTAAGGAAGAAGAATGAAGCTGGAGGGATCAGCCTCCCTAACTTCAGACTCTACTACAAAGCAACAGTCATCAAGACAGTATGGTACTGGCACAAAAACAGAAATAAAGACCAGTGGAACAAGATAGAGAACCCAGAGATAAACCCACATGCCTATGGATACCTTATTTTTGACAAAGGAGGCGAAACTATAAAATGGGACAAAGACATTTTGGAGGCATTGGCCTATGGAGCCAGCGGTGGATGGGTTGTTATGGCCACTTGTGTCAGGGTTTATTTGTTTATTTAGATCATGCTGTATAGATCTTAGCTCCCTGAGTAGAGACTGAACTCAGGCCATGTTAGTGAAAGTCCTAACCATTGGATGCCTGGGAATTCCCTAATTTTTTCTTGAACAAAGTATGAATTCTAAAGAAACAGCACATCCTAAAGAACTCCAAAGTATAAAATAAACTTTTTTACTGTTTTTTCTTTTGGCATATATAAAGGACTTTCTGCTACTTCTCGATCAGTGATAGAATATGTAAATGTATTGTTATTTACATAAAGTATATAAATATGAGATATTATAAGAGAGTGAGCAAAAAGAAAACAGCCATGGCCTCTTAGAACACGCATGATAATTTAAATAGTTGTTTGGGAGGATGAATTATCCCCTCTTACAACTGTTAACTGCCCTCCTAAATCCATATGTTGAAGCCCTAGCTCCCAGTGCCTCCTAATGTGATGGTATATAAAGATCTCCCATTGAAAAAAAAACCAAACAAACCCAGTTTAAAAATAGACATAGACATTGCAACCAAAAGAATCAAATATCTAGGAATAAACCTACCCAAAGAAATGAAAGAACTGTACACAGAAAATTACAAGACACTCATGAGAGACATTAAAGAAGACTTAAACAGATGGAGAGATATTCCATGTTCCTGGGTCGGAAGAATCAATATTGTGAAAATGACCATACTACCAAATGTCATCTATAGATTCAATGTGATCTCTATCAAACTACCAATAACATTCTTCACAGAACTAGACCAAAGAATCACACAGTTCATATGGAAACACAAAAGACCTCGAATAGCCAAAGCAATCCTAAGGAAGAAGAATGAAGCTGGAGGGATCAGCCTCCCTAACTTCAGACTCTACTACAAAGCAACAGTCATCAAGACAGTATGGTACTGGCACAAAAACAGAAATAAAGACCAGTGGAACAAGATAGAGAACCCAGAGATAAACCCACATGCCTATGGGTACCTTATTTTTGACAAAGGAGGCGAAACTATAAAATGGGACAAAGACAGCCTCTTCAACAAGTGGTGCTGGGAAAATTGGACAGCTACATGCAAAAAATGAAGTTGGTACATTCCCTGACACCATACACAAAGATCAACTCAAAATGGATTCAAGACCTAAATGTAAGACCAGAAACCATCCAACTCTTAGAGGAGAATATAGGCAAAACCCTCAAGGACATCAATCAAAGCAAGATCTTCTCTGACCCACCTCCTAGAATAGTGAAACTGAAAAGAAAAATGAACATGTGGGACCTCATGAAACTTAAAAGCTTTTGTACAGCAAAAGAAATTACAAAAAAGCTGAACAGACAACCCACAGAATGGGAGAAAATCATAGCAAATGAAACAACAGATAAAGGATTAATCTCCAAAATCTACAAGCAACTCAGACAACTCAGCACCGGAAAAATGAACAACCCAATCAAAAAATGGGAAAAGGACCTAAACAGACACCTCTCCAATGAGAACATTCAGATGGCCCAAAAACACATGAAACGATGTTCAACCTCACTTATAATTAGAGAAATGCAAATCAAAACTACAATGAGATATCTCCTCACACCCGTCAGAATGGCCATCATCAAGAAATCGAGAGACAATAAATGCTGGAGAGGGTGCGGAGCAAAGGGAACCCTCTTGCATTGCTGGTGGGAATGTAAATTGATACAGCTGCTATGGAAGAGAGTATGGATGGAGATTTCTGAAAAAACTAAAAATACAGGCACCCTATGACCCAGCAATCCCACTCTTAGGCTTATACCCAGATGAAATTAAATCCGAAAGAAGCACCTGTACCCCAACATTCATTGCAGCTCTTTAAACAATAGCTAGAACATGGAAGCAACCTAGATGTCCACTGACGAATGAATAGATACAAAAGCTCTGGTACATATATACAATGGAATACTACTCAGCTGTAAAAAGAAATGCAGAAGAATCAGTCCTAATGAGGTGGCTGGATCTAGAACCTATCATAAAAAGTGAAGTCAGTCAGAAAGACAAGGACAAGTACAGTATACTAACACACATATATGGACTCTAGTAGGATGGTAATGATAACACATACAGTGAAGCGATGGAAAAACAGACATGGACAGTAGACATATGGACATTGTGAGGAATGCACAGTGGGCGGGAGGCATAAAGGAAGTAGCATGAAAACCTATACTATCATATGTGAAAAAAGTAGCTATTGTCATTGCGCTGTGAGAAAAGGAGATCCTGCAGGGATGCTGTGCGATGGCCTGGAGGGGTGGGATGGGGGGATATACATATGATTAATCTGGGATCGTACATATCTGTCAACAACAAAACTGTAAAAGTAAAAAGTGAAATAAAAATTTTAAAAATAAATTAATTAAAAAAAAAAATCTCTCTGGACAGCTGGGAAGGTGGTATTGCCCAATGGTTAAGAGCACAAATTTGGCCCCTGCTTCGAATTCTTCTAGGTATAGACCTAAAAGTGGAATTGCAGGATCACGTGGTAATTCTGTGTTTAATTTTTTGAGGAACTACCATGCTGTTTTCCAGAGTAACTGATGACCTACAGTTTTCAGTTCTTTTTTCTAATAAAGCAGAAAGAAAAAAAGAAAACAACCTGAAGTAAAATTGATCTTCCCCCGTGGAGCCAGATATACACACTTTGGTCAAAGATACTTTGTAAGAGTAGACAATACAAAACTGTCCAACACACCACTCACTTGTTGTCCCTCCCGCTGATAGGAGAGTGTTACTTTTATGTAATTAAAACAAGTTTTAAATAGTGACTAACAAAAAAGCATAAACTGCACAGTCTTCATGGGCTCTGGTTACCCATTAGGTAGCCCTCGGCTGCTGAATCTTTGAAAAATCCTGGGGAAAATGCTAACAAAACAGCAACCTCTTCCAGGAACTTTCCTGGCCCTTCACAGCCCTGGGAGGTGCCTTCTGTCCCCTGAGCTCCAGAATTCCGAAAGAAGCACCTGTACCCCAACATTCATTGCAGCTCTTTAGACAATAGCTAGAACATGGAAGCAACCTAGATGTCCACTGACGAATGAATAGATACAAAAGCTCTGGTACATATATACAATGGAATACTACTCAGCTGTAAAAAGAAATGCAGAAGAATCAGTCCTAATGAGGTGGCTGGATCTAGAACCTATCATAAAAAGTGAAGTCAGTCAGAAAGACAAGGACAAGTACAGTATACTAACACACATATATGGACTCTAGTAGGATGGTAATGATAACACATACAGTGAAGCGATGGAAAAACAGACATGGACAGTAGACATATGGACATTGTGAGGAATGCACAGTGGGCGGGAGGCATAAAGGAAGTAGCATGAAAACCTATACTATCATATGTGAAAAAAGTAGCTATTGTCATTGCGCTGTGAGAAAAGGAGATCCTGCAGGGATGCTGTGCGATGGCCTGGAGGGGTGGGATGGGGGGATATACATATGATTAATCTGGGATCGTACATATCTGTCAACAACAAAACTGTAAAAGTAAAAAGTGAAATAAAAATTATAAAAAAATTTAAATTTAAAAAAAAAATCTCTCTGGACAGCTGGGAAGGTGGTATTGCCCAATGGTTAAGAGCACAAATTTGGCCCCTGCTTCGAATTCTTCTAGGTATAGACCTAAAAGTGGAATTGCAGGATCACGTGGTAATTCTGTGTTTAATTTTTTGAGGAACTACCATGCTGTTTTCCAGAGTAACTGATGACCTACAGTTTTCAGTTCTTTTTTCTAATAAAGCAGAAAGAAAAAAAGAAAACAACCTGAAGTAAAATTGATCTTCCCCCGTGGAGCCAGATATACACACTTTGGTCAAAGATACTTTGTAAGAGTAGACAATACAAAACTGTCCAACACACCACTCACTTGTTGTCCCTCCCGCTGATAGGAGAGTGTTACTTTTATGTAATTAAAACAAGTTTTAAATAGTGACTAACAAAAAAGCATAAACTGCACAGTCTTCATGGGCTCTGGTTACCCATTAGGTAGCCCTCGGCTGCTGAATCTTTGAAAAATCCTGGGGAAAATGCTGAACAAATGGGTATCCAACTTATTTGCAACCTCTTCCAGGAACTTTCCCTGGCCCTTCACAGCCCTGGGAGGTGCCTTCTGTCCCCTGAGCTCCAGAGGAGTTCCTGGTCTCCGGCACTTCCCACACTGGCCCTCTTCACGCTCCGGTGCTCCCCGAGTCTCGGCGGAGTCTCAGAGGCCATGCTGACGCACCGGTCAGGGTCTCCAGCACAGCCTTTGTTTCTTGGCTGTGTGTCTGGCTGCTGCTGGGAACAAAGGGTCAGTTTCAGGACCTCAGATCAGCCCGGCCAGGAACAGTAGATACACAGCCCCCATTGGCCCACTTCTGAGAGGCTTCCAGAACTCCAGCCCATGACCCTGCACTCCCCTTGGCTTTCCATTCCACCCTCTCCTGCCCAGGTTGTCTGCGTGCAGCAGGCCCAGCGAGCAGGTATTGATCTGTTACCAGTCGACTGTCAATACTGCCTCTTAGTGGGATCTGCATCCTTGGGGTTGACTTGAACAGCAGTCTGCTGTGTATGAGTGTGCATTATTACACTGCAGCATGAAATAGCTTCATAACCCACAGCTCAGACTACGCCCTGACTCAGATGGGTCTGTCACAGCAGGTAGCTAAGGGGTTTCTTGTTTCACAGGTAGTTTTTCCCATGATTAAAATTTTCTGATGCACACTGTTAACCACTCGGACATACAACTATAGAGAAGAAGATGGAAAACGACTGAATGCCACTACCCAACAGAAGCACTATTAACATGGGATGTATTATCCTTTCATATGTGTGTACACACACAAGTGTGCAAAGTTTATATGTTTATAATTAGCATTTTACTTAGAAGTACACCTTAGACATCTATTTCATTATATTCAAATGGCCTGATTATTTCCCCTTATTTGATGTGTATGTAGCCAAACTAGTATAGGAAGGCCTGGTTGGTTTTCAGTTTTTCAGTGATACAAACAATGCTGAGATAAACCTCTGGCCCCCAGATTGTTTATAGTGACTGAGAACATACAATTTGAATTGTTTCCACAAGAGGGAGTCTAGCTACTGTGAGAAGACAAACTAAGATTCAAAAAATAAAAACAACCAGAAATTTCTTACTCTATTGCTTTCAGGAAAGAAAAAAAAAAAAGAAGCTATCTGGCACAGAGAAGGTCACCCCAACCTTGTGAGGCTGGTAGTAGTATTCCCCTCATTTTAGGGGTAAGGCAACTGGGGCACGTGCATGGATTCTCATCAACCAGCGAGTGCCAAGGTGGAATTCAGAGCTGTCTTCTGACAGGATGCTGTGTCGGTGGCTCTCTTTCCTTCTCAGCACCGCCAAATGCAGAGCAGTGTGGTATTCTCCTTCCATTAAGTTCAGTTCCAGGCACTGTACTGGAAACACTCTGAGGCATGCAGAAATGAATTAGAGGATTCCTGACCCTCAGGAGGTCCTTACCAGGTGTGAGGACAGACTTAGACATAAAAATGGGAAAGGCTAAATGCCCACTAGAACAGAGAGAGCCAGAGAGGCGGGAAAGTCCATTTGATGGTGAGACCAAGCACAAGTTTATAGCATGATGCCAGTAAGTGCTAAGGTTCATTTAGCACTGTGCTCAGAGTTTCACATGCATCATCTAACTACAAGTTCCCCATAGATCTGGATAGTATTAATGTCCTTTTTATAGGGAAGAAAATGGATGATTAGAGAGATTAAGAAACTGACTACTTGTGTCAAAACACTTGAACCCACATCCATGATGTGTGTTTGGCAGGACCTAGAAGAAATGGTAGGCTCTTAATTGGCAGAGCTAGGAAAGGGACTTTGAGGAAAGGAAACAGAGAGACAAAGTCTTGGAGGCAAGACATATGAGCATATTTGGGAACGTAAGGAGATTGGGGCGCCTGGAATGTGAAAGAGGAGGTATCTGAAGAGATAAAAACTAGAGAGAGAATACAGCCAGTTTGGAGAAGTCCATAAAGAACAAGCCAAGGAGGTCCTACTGTGTTTTATATAGGGGGGAACCAACCAAAGAGAACGACATTACCTGTGCTTTATGAAGATACATTTGATGTGTTGCATAAGGCAACAAGGAGACTATTAGGGGACTGTTAAAATAATCCTGGCCAAAGGCAATCAGAGAAGAAATGAGGACCAAAAGAGATTATGGAGGTAAACTCCACAAGATCTGACCTCTTATCAGACGTTGGAGAGAGGAGAGAACCATGAACACTGTTTGCACACTTGGGCAGCTGGGAGAAGGTAAGTGTGTGCACCAGGAGTGGGGGCTGTGAGGAACCCTCAGGAGCACAGAGAAGGTCACCCCAACCTTGTGAGGCTGGTAGTAGTATTCCCTCATTTTAGGGTAAGGCAACTGGGGCACTCTTCTCATCAACCAGCGAGTGGCAAGGTGGTATTCAGAGCCGTCGTCTGACAGGATGCTGTGGCGGCGGCCCTCTTTCCGTCTCAGCCCCGCCCAATGCAGAGCAGTGTGGTCCCCTCCTTCCATTAAGTTCAGTTCCAGGCACGGTACTGGAAACACCCTGAGGCATGCAGAAATGAATTAGAGGATTCCTGCCCCTCAGGAGGTCCTTACCAGGTGTGAGGACAGACTTAGACATAAAAATGGGAAAGGCTAAATGCCCACTAGAACAGAGAGAGCCAGAGAGGCGGAAAGTCCATTTGATGGTGAGACCAAGCACAAGTTTATAGCATGATGCCAGTAAGTGCTAAGGTTCATTTAGCACTGTGCTCAGAGTTTCACATGCATCATCTAACTACAAGTTCCCCATAGATCTGGATAGTATTAATGTCCTTTTTATAGGGAAGAAAATGGATGATTAGAGAGATTAAGAAACTGACTACTTGTGTCAAAACACTTGAACCCACATCCATGATGTGTGTTTGGCAGGACCTAGAAGAAATGGTAGGCTCTTAATTGGCAGAGCTAGGAAAGGGACTTTGAGGAAAGGAAACAGAGAGACAAAGTCTTGGAGGCAAGACATATGAGCATATTTGGGAACGTAAGGAGATTGGGGCGCCTGGAATGTGAAAGAGGAGGTATCTGAAGAGATAAAAACTAGAGAGAGAATACAGCCAGTTTGGAGAAGTCCATAAAGAACAAGCCAAGGAGGTCCTACTGTGTTTTATATAGGGGGGAACCAACCAAAGAGAACGACATTACCTGTGCTTTATGAAGATACATTTGATGTGTTGCATAAGGCAACAAGGAGACTATTAGGGGACTGTTAAAATAATCCTGGCCAAAGGCAATCAGAGAAGAAATGAGGACCAAAAGAGATTATGGAGGTAAACTCCACAAGATCTGACCTCTTATCAGACGTTGGAGAGAGAGGAGAGAACCATGAACACTGTTTGCACACTTGGGCAGCTGGGAGAAGGTAAGTGTGTGCACCAGGAGTGGGGGCTGTGCGGAGGAAAGGCCTCTTTTCCTGTGCAGGACTGACTGAGGAACCTGAGGGACCTCAGGGTAGAGGTGTTCAGTGGGGAGTTAGGAGTAGGGAGCTGCTGATTTAAATGTGGTCCCCAAGCATCAGAGGAAGTGACTGGGTGTGGCCAGGGAGAATCTATACTTAAGATCCAGCAGGGGCTGTTCATACCCTGAGAGCCTGTAATTCTCCTGTCGGATTTCTGCCACAGAGAAATAAAGTCACACGTGCACAAGGAAGGGTGTGAAGGGAGGGCACCGCAGCCTTGTTTGTAGCCATGAGATGTGGAACGAGGGGAGGAGTGAGTAGGGAAGCCATAAAACAGCCACATTGTGCAGGGGTTAAAAATTAAGTAGATGAAAAATGCTAGCGTGACAGATCTCTAAAACATATGATGGGTGAGGAAAGCAAGCTGTAGCACAATAATAATGTGCAATGCTACTTATGAAAAAAAGAAGAGAAGAAGTCAAATGAAAAGGTGTGGTCACATATTTTACATGATGTGGGTGTGTGTGTGTGTGCACCCAGAGAAAATTCTGGAAGGGTAAACATCCTGTTAATTAGGCTGTGGAGGCAGAATTGTGACAAAAATGAAGAGCAAGAAGAAGGTGAGATGGGATTTTTAGCCTTAGTGGCCAAGTTTTAATTTTACAAGAAGAATGCAATCATAACTACATGAATAAAAATTCCCAAACCATTAGAAAACATATAGATTCAATGGAAATAAGAAACAAGGGAAGAGACAGGGACATAGTCCAAGGCTCTGGATAGGGTAATATTACTGGAAGCCCTGGGAGAAGTTTCTGGAAGTGCAAAGTAGAGGGGGGGGGATCCCGACTCTCAGCAACTCTGCAGAGGCAACCAGCAGGATGCACCCTGTGAGCTCATCGAGTTTTCAACACCTCACAATTAGAGCCACAAGCTTCTGTGTCCCTGAAAGGTCACCATGTCCCACCACCAGACTTGGAATGAGAGGGTGTTCGTTCTGTTCTTTCCGGAGTTGTAAATATCCTAGGACTTTTCATCCAAGTCTTGTGTTTGCACATGCCCTCCCTTTCCCAGAAATTCCAGCATTCTTGGTGGTGTCATTCCAGTCCTTCAAGTTGCCCGTGGAAGCCACTTCCTCCCCTTCCGATCCCAGCCAGTTCCTGTCTCATCTCTTGTCTCCCATTCAAAAATATTCCCACTCTGGGTTCTTTATAAGAACACTGTCAGAGGCCTTTTATGGAATTAAGAGTCACTGGCAACAGATGTAACTAACACTGTTTGAGCACAGAGAGGGGCTAGACTTCATAGAAAGTATCTCATTGAATTCCTCTAACAGCCTAGCAGGTCAATACTATTACAACCCTTATTTCACAGCTGAGACTTCGTGTAAGCATGTTGTAGGCAAGTGTTAGGACAAACTAGGTGAATGGGGGGCATAGAGACTGGGGGTGGGTGGAATGGATTGGACGAGGGAGCAGCTTCTTAGCTGCTGGAGTGGGAGTGAGGGTTCAATTTACCGAGTGCCTTTAGAGCGATAGTTTCATTTGGTGTCACCACAATGATCTAATAATGGGGACCATTAAGGAGAATAATGAGTCAAGCTTTAATTCCCTTCAAGTGGCAGCCACTGGGTTTGGGCAGCTTTGGGGGCTTATTAATCCACCATGCTGCCTTGAGGAAGTCTGCAACGGGGTGGAGACAGAATGGGGGGCCCCCGTGGCTAATTTTGGCACAACTCTTTAAGGATCATCAGGTCCCTAGCACCTGCTCCTCCCAGTCTGGAAACTCTTGGCCAGGCAACTTCTGCTCTCCAAGCCCGCCCATCCTAGAAGATAAGGCTAAGTGGTAGAAGAGCCCGTTTCCAGGGTTAATAAACAGGCTGTTTATAGCTAGAGGCAGTCACGGGAGGCACAGACAGGCTGGGAGGTCACACTCCACCTCCCTGTAGAGGATTCTCATAAACATTCTCCCAGTGACCATTCTGAGATGCAAGGAGAGCTCTTGGCCCGATGCCCTGCAGAGCACCAAGGTCCCCACACCTCCCTTCCTCCTCCTTTCTCCCCACTCTTCCTCCTTCTGTTCTTTCCGGAGTTGTAAATATCCTAGGACTTTTCATCCAAGTCTTGTGTTTGCACATGCCCTCCCTTTCCCAGAAATTCCAGCATTCTTGGTGGTGTCATTCCAGTCCTTCAAGCTGCCCGTGGAAGCCACTTCCTCCCCTTCCGATCCCAGCCAGTTCCTGTCTCATCTCTTGTCTCCCATTCAAAAATATTCCCACTCTGGGTTCTTTATAAGAACACTGTCAGAGGCCTTTTATGGAATTAAGAGTCACTGGCAACAGATGTAACTAACACTGTTTGAGCACAGAGAGGGGCTAGACTTCATAGAAAGTATCTCATTGAATTCCTCTAACAGCCTAGCAGGTCAATACTATTACAACCCTTATTTCACAGCTGAGACTTCGTGTAAGCATGTTGTAGGCAAGTGTTAGGACAAACTAGGTGAATGGGGGGCATAGAGACTGGGGGTGGGTGGAATGGATTGGACGAGGGAGCAGCTTCTTAGCTGCTGGAGTGGGAGTGAGGGTTCAATTTACCGAGTGCCTTTAGAGCGATAGTTTCATTTGGTGTCACCACAATGATCTAATAATGGGGACCATTAAGGAGAATAATGAGTCAAGCTTTAATTCCCTTCAAGTGGCAGCCACTGGGTTTGGGCAGCTTTGGGGGCTTATTAATCCACCATGCTGCCTTGAGGAAGTCTGCAACGGGGTGGAGACAGAATGGGGGGCCCCCGTGGCTAATTTTGGCACAACTCTTTAAGGATCATCAGGTCCCTAGCACCTGCTCCTCCCAGTCTGGAAACTCTTGGCCAGGCAACTTCTGCTCTCCAAGCCCGCCCATCCTAGAAGATAAGGCTAAGTGGTAGAAGAGCTCGTTTCCAGGGTTAATAAACAGGCTGTTTATAGCTAGAGGCAGTCACGGGAGGCACAGACAGGCTGGGAGGTCACACTCCACCTCCCTGTAGAGGATTCTCATAAACATTCTCCCAGTGACCATTCTGAGATGCAAGGAGAGCTCTTGGCCCGATGCCCTGCAGAGCACCAAGGTCCCCACACCTCCCTTCCTCCTCCTTTCTCCCCACTCTCTTCCTCCTTCCTGTCTTATGTAATGGAGAGAGGATACATTTTCACAGCAGACATACCCCGCAACCTGGGGCAGGTAATCCATTCCTCTTGAGTCCCCAGATGATTTCCTCCCTTATGAGGACATGACAGGGCCTTCCTTGCAGAAGGTACAGATAGTGAGTATTTAACACATGCTTGTCTTCTGTTTTTCCCCCTCCACCCCATCCCTTCCCTCTAATCCTGGCCCCTGCCTTTTTCCCCTTTTGAATATATTTTCCTGCTCCCGTCCTGCCCCCACCTCCACCCCAGGCACTTCCGCCCCCTCTGACTGTGCTTCTGGGTGGATGGGAGAGGCAGCCAAGCTCAGCCCTGAATGGCTGACCGCTGTAGGGCCAGCCAGGCCAGACCAGCCTTGGCGTTTACCACAAGGCCACACCCTAGTCTCTCTGGTTTGAGTAAATGGCCCACAGGATTCGGGGGTGGAGGGAGGATGTACAAAGGGAGAGGCCAAGATATTTTACTCTTTGGCTCTTTGGCTTATTATTGCCCTCAATATGACTCTTTCAGTGACTTAATGGTCTGAGATCATTGCGTAAGTTGCTGTGTGACTTTAGGCAAGTCCCCACTCACTCTCTGGACTCAGCGCAGTGTGGGATAAAAGAGGAGACTATCAGGACCTGCAGCCAGTGTCTGAGCTGGAACGTCACCTCCACCACTTACTAGCTTGGGTTACTGACTTCTCTATCCCTCAGTTTCCTCCATTTTAAAATGGAATTTATATTATATGTACTTTATAAGGTTGTTATGGGAGTTAAATTAATTAGTCTGTGTAAAGCACTTAGAACAGAACCTAGCCCATGGGAGGCAATCAGTTCATCTCAGCTCAGCTATTCTGTGTGAGCAGGGAGGTAGGGCAGGCGCTGTGTGCCTGCGGGAAGAGCTGGACATCCTCTCAGGGCGCTCCAAAGTCCTGAGGCCTCACGGCCCGCCTCTGTGCTGACCTCTAGATGAGAACAGTTCAGAAGCTTGTAAACAAAGTCCTTAACTGTCCCAGAGAGACCCCACGAAACTAGACAAAGACTTTCAAAGCCAGATGGAGCCCTTGGAGGTCATCTGGTCCAACTTCTCATGGCTCAGAAAGGGCAAGGAGGACCAGAGAGACTGCGAAGACTGGTCTGAGGTCACAGAGCAGGGCTGAGCTGTAGAACTGTAGGTGACGCTTTTAATATATATAATAATAATATACCCCACACCCTGCACCAAATGTTTTCACATGCATTCTCTTAGTCCATGTGAAATCTCCGTTTTACAAATGAGGAAAGATGTCTTTCCCAAATAACTAGAAAGGGGTAGATCTGGAACTTGAGTACAGGTTTCTCCAATGCCCAGACCAGCAAGACTTCTCTCTGCTTCCCAGTGCCTTACTGGGAGCTGAACCCAAGTCCCCCAAAACAAGGATCTTGAATTTGTCTGAAAGAGCTGGCCAAGCAGATAACAGCAGTGGATGTGCCTGCACTACCAGCCGTCTTTCCGATCTGTCCACTCCGACCCACAAGCCTCAAGAAGAGCCCAGACCCTGTGTGAGAGAGGTAGGGCCTTTCTTTCAGGGGCCCTGCCTTTGCTATCGGTCCCCACTAATTATATATTTTTTTACAACTTTGAAAGATTATAATATATTCACTGGAAAACATTCAGCAGTACAAAAGCCTTCCCTGGGCCCTCCTACCCTGTCACAGACCCACAGCTGGTGGAATGATCCAGAAATTCTTGAGCTCTGGAAAGGTCCCTGGTTAGTCCTTGAGGAACATAGGTAGCTATAGCAAAAGACCCTACTCAAGTAAGGTTCTTGATGCCTGGGGAATTTTGAGGGACGATTGCTTCAAACTCAGTCACAAGGCTCCCACACTTCTTGGACACCTGGAGGAGGAAGAGCCTTCTGCAGCATGCCAGGCCCGACAGCCTCGAACACGACGGGCGTGGTCCTGCTGTCTGAACCTGGGGAGAAGCGGTAGCTGGTTTTGGAAGAGGTAGGGAAATAGGGCTTAAACCTGAGGTGAAGCCCAGAGGACCTTAAACCGGAGAGCCTTACTTGCCCAGACTTCATCCAGGGCAGGATTATGAACAGATGGAAAGCGGAAGAGAAGGCATTCAGAAGGTAGGCTGGAAAAGAACTTCTGCCTCTCAGAAACAAAGTCTGTACGTGCAGTAGCTGATACGAATTTGTCAATTTAATGTTAAAAAACATAGGACCAGTGTAGGCAGCAGTGGGAATGTCTGTCAGTGAGTTGAAGGCCATAGAACATCCACAAGGACTCTTCTGGGATGATAGTCTCATGAGGCTGAGAGATCAAAGCTTGGAAAATAGGACAGGACCTGATTTTTAACTCAGATACCCTAAAATCTTTTGGAGTTCAATGTGAGGGCCAGGCTATTTACCATGGATCACAGAGCCTTAAGGAAAAGGAAGTTGGTGTCCAGACCTCAGTGAGGCTTTCGGCTTCAAGGTCAGCTCACCCTGAGCCTTCTCCCTAAGTCACAGCTAGCCTTCCCTGTCGCTCCACTTCCTGGAGAGACAGAACTGCCTAGGCTGTACCTCTCTGCTATGGAGGGTGGGGACGGGAGGCTTGTCCCTAAATGAAGGCAAAGTACAGGGACACTGCCAGATCTATGTCTCATCTTTCCTTTTTCTCATGAGTTGATTCATTCACTCATCCATTCATTCACTCACTCTTAAACAACTATTACTCATACAGCCTCTGTGTGTGCCTGGTACTTCTTTAGGGTTGGAGCTATAGTGGAGAACAAGACACAGCCTCTGACCTCATGCTGTTTACATCTAGGTGGAAGGAGAACGGGATAGACCATTCATAGGTAGGCAAATAAATGAATGAGAGCATTGATACCTGGGAAAAGAATAACAGAATAGTCAAACAACATGATGGAGTGGGGAGCTTTCATTGTCTACTGTCCTGAAAATAAAGTCCAAGACCAGAAGGCCCGTCTCCATCTGCCCTTATTTACCTCTCCAGCCTTACCTCTTGTCACTTCTCACCTTGAACTTTAGCGGCAAAGAACCTGCATACCGAGGCTGGTAGGTATCAAAGTTGGAGGGGGCCAACTAGCCCCTTGATTAGTGGTTCTTTTAGAAACACTGCCTCTTTTTCACTACGTCTCTCATGTGTCTCACCAGCTAACTCCTGTTCCTTCTCAGCTTACAGGTTACTTTCATCCAGAAGCTGGCCCCGCTCCCTCAAATCCAGGGCAGCGCCTCTCTCTGGGCAGCACTTTCTCCTTCAAGAGCACCCATCGCCCTCTTAGCCGGTTTGCTACGATCTCACACCAGACTGTGAGCTCCTGGAGGGCAGGAATCATTGCTCTCCTTGAATCATAGAATCCCCAACATTTGGCTCAGTACATAAACTAGAAACCTGTTGAAAATTAATTTACTAAAATTTGGGTTTCTCATGAGGCTGAGAGATCAAAGCTTGGAAAATAGGACAGGACCTGATTTTTAACTCAGATACCCTAAAATCTTTTGGAGTTCAATGTGAGGGCCAGGCTATTTACCATGGATCACAGAGCCTTAAGGAAAGGAAGTTGGTGTCCAGACCTCAGTGAGGCTTTCGGCTTCAAGGTCAGCTCACCCTGAGCCTTCTCCCTAAGTCACAGCTAGCCTTCCCTGTCGCTCCACTTCCTGGAGAGACAGAACTGCCTAGGCTGTACCTCTCTGCTATGGAGGGTGGGGACGGGAGGCTTGTCCCTAAATGAAGGCAAAGTACAGGGACACTGCCAGATCTATGTCTCATCTTTCCTTTTTCTCATGAGTTGATTCATTCACTCATCCATTCATTCACTCACTCTTAAACAACTATTACTCATACAGCCTCTGTGTGTGCCTGGTACTTCTTTAGGGTTGGAGCTATAGTGGAGAACAAGACACAGCCTCTGACCTCATGCTGTTTACATCTAGGTGGAAGGAGAACGGGATAGACCATTCATAGGTAGGCAAATAAATGAATGAGAGCATTGATACCTGGGAAAAGAATAACAGAATAGTCAAACAACATGATGGAGTGGGGAGCTTTCATTGTCTACTGTCCTGAAAATAAAGTCCAAGACCAGAAGGCCCGTCTCCATCTGCCCTTATTTACCTCTCCAGCCTTACCTCTTGTCACTTCTCACCTTGAACTTTAGCGGCAAAGAACCTGCATACCGAGGCTGGTAGGTATCAAAGTTGGAGGGGGCCAACTAGCCCCTTGATTAGTGGTTCTTTTAGAAACACTGCCTCTTTTTCACTACGTCTCTCATGTGTCTCACCAGCTAACTCCTGTTCCTTCTCAGCTTACAGGTTACTTTCATCCAGAAGCTGGCCCCGCTCCCTCAAATCCAGGGCAGCGCCTCTCTCTGGGCAGCACTTTCTCCTTCAAGAGCACCCATCGCCCTCTTAGCCGGTTTGCTACGATCTCACACCAGACTGTGAGCTCCTGGAGGGCAGGAATCATTGCTCTCCTTGAATCATAGAATCCCCAACATTTGGCTCAGTACATAATAGATACTTAAGAAACACCTGTTGAATTAATTAACAGTTTAGTACATTTTGCTGTTGTTGTTTAGTTGCTAAGTCATGTCTGACTCTTTGTGACCCCATGTACTGTAGCCCTCCAAGCTCCCCTCTCCATGGGAATTTCCAGGCAAGAATGCTGGAGTGGGTTGCCATTTCCTTTCCCAGCCCAGGGATTGAACCCACATCTTCTACACTGGCGGGTGGATTCTTTATTACGGAGCCACCAGGGAAGCCCTTAGTACCTTTAAAAGCTCAGTAATAGAGGAAAACTCATTGACAAAGCATGGCTTTGGAGACAAAGAATTAATTGGGGAACTTCCCTAAGATGGTCATGATAACACACGCAGTGAACTTATGAAAAAACAGAGAATAGACATAAAGACCATGTGGAAACCGAACAGTGGGAGGGAGGCATGGAGGGAGTAACATAGAAACCTATACTGTCATGTGTGGAAAAGATAGCTATTGTCATTGTGCTAGGGGAATAGGAGTACCTACAGCCACTTGGGGCGATGGTCTGGAGGGGTGGGAGGGAGGGAACTGGGTTGGGGGAGGGTCCAGGGATATGCATATGAGTGATCTGGGAACATGCAAGTCTGTGAACAACAAAACTCTGTAAAATCTTTAAAATAAAGGAAAAAAAATGAAAAAAAAAAAAAAGAAAGAAAGAAACAAGTATACACCTCAAAAAAAAAAAAAAAATGAATCTGCCTGCCAATGCAGGGGACAATGGTTTGATTCTTGATCTGGGAAGATTTCACACGCTGCAGAGCAACTAAGCCTGTGCAAATAAGAAGCCCACACCAAACCACCCATTGAAGCAATGAAGTCACAGTGCAGTCAAAAATAAATTTAAAATAAACAAATAATCTTAAAAAGAATTAATTGGAAAAGTATAGAACAATTCCTCAGTCCTTTCTGGAGTTCATATTCCAGCATCTTTCAGCTCCAATATTCTACCAGAGCCTCCTAAAGGGCTTACCAAGCAGTCAGGGCAGAAATTATTGGCCCTACTTACCAGCTAGGGAAGGTCATGCCCCAGAAGGGTGAATATACTTGATCAGAAGTTACTCAGCCAGGTGGCCGTAGAGTGCATCTGGATAAGCTTAGAGCCCTAGAGGCATCCTGCAGGAAATGTGAATGGGGTCCGTCATAGTTCTGGCTCACCTAAAACGTGAAACAATTGCTTGACAGTGACAGTGATGGCAGCCACAAAGGAGAAGACAACACGATTTGCCCACAGTCACCCTCAGTCTATAACCCACTTCTAACTAGGCAGATTCTCCAGACCACCATTCCACTTGTCCTTAGGGACTCCTCCCTGGGGTCAGTTCATGAGACACTGTGCTCTCAGAGACTGGCTAGGATGGACTGAACCTCAGGATTCTAACTTCCTCATTTCAGAGTTGGGGGAGTAAGGGCTCAGAGAGATGTGATTAGTCTGTGGCATGGACAATGGCAGCCTTCAGAGTCCAGACTCTGAGTTCAAAACTTTCTCAAGATCCCCTTGACATGAACCTCTGAATTGGGGAAAGGATGATGATGATGTGCACTAACCCGGCCATTTGTGAGCTGTGCTCATGGCCAGGAAAGAGGTGGAGGGAGTACCTACAGCCACTTGGGGCGATGGTCTGGAGGGGTGGGAGGGAGGAACTGGGTTGGGGGAGGGTCCAGGGATATGCATATGAGTGATCTGGGAACATGCAAGTCTGTGAACAACAAAACTCTGTAAAATCTTTAAAATAAAGGAAAAAAAATGAAAAAAAAAAAAAAGAAAGAAAGAAACAAGTATACACCTCAAAAAAAAAAAAAAAAATGAATCTGCCTGCCAATGCAGGGGACAATGGTTTGATTCTTGATCTGGGAAGATTTCACACGCTGCAGAGCAACTAAGCCTGTGCAAATAAGAAGCCCACACCAAACCACCCATTGAAGCAATGAAGTCACAGTGCAGTCAAAAATAAATTTAAAATAAACAAATAATCTTAAAAAGAATTAATTGGAAAAGTATAGAACAATTCCTCAGTCCTTTCTGGAGTTCATATTCCAGCATCTTTCAGCTCCAATATTCTACCAGAGCCTCCTAAAGGGCTTACCAAGCAGTCAGGGCAGAAATTATTGGCCCTACTTACCAGCTAGGGAAGGTCATGCCCCAGAAGGGTGAATATACTTGATCAGAAGTTACTCAGCCAGGTGGCCGTAGAGTGCATCTGGATAAGCTTAGAGCCCTAGAGGCATCCTGCAGGAAATGTGAATGGGGTCCGTCATAGTTCTGGCTCACCTAAAACGTGAAACAATTGCTTGACAGTGACAGTGATGGCAGCCACAAAGGAGAAGACAACACGATTTGCCCACAGTCACCCTCAGTCTATAACCCACTTCTAACTAGGCAGATTCTCCAGACCACCATTCCACTTGTCCTTAGGGACTCCTCCCTGGGGTCAGTTCATGAGACACTGTGCTCTCAGAGACTGGCTAGGATGGACTGAACCTCAGGATTCTAACTTCCTCATTTCAGAGTTGGGGGAGTAAGGGCTCAGAGAGATGTGATTAGTCTGTGGCATGGACAATGGCAGCCTTCAAAGTCCAGACTCTGAGTTCAAAACTTTCTCAAGATCCCCTTGACATGAACCTCTGAATTGGGGAAAGGATGATGATGATGTGCACTAACCCGGCCATTTGTGAGCTGTGCTCATGGCCAGGAAAGAGGCTGGAGGGGTGATGGGCTCCGCAGCCCATCCGGTTGTCCTATTCTAGAGTTTATTAGTTCCTACTAGTTCTCACTGGTCTCGTGCATTGTCAGTTAACCAGAGGAAGTGGGATATGGGTTTTCCACTGTTTAGTGACTGTTTATGAAAGACATTATTCCTCCAGCACAACAGTCTCCCAGCCAAACAGTAATTGAGAGCATGGAGGGTGGGAGGAAGGAGGCCAGCAGACACATAGGTAGGGCTCCCTACTACTAGTAACTGGGGAAAAGGGTATGTGTTTTAGGTTCACCAACATATAAGAACTTCTAAGAGAGGAAAAGGACACTGAAAGTTTGGAACTACTCCAAGCCCAGGTGTGACTCTTGTATTTGCTGTGGGCTCCTGGACAAATCACTCAGCCTTTCAGAACCTCAGCCTCTCAAATGAGAGGGTTGAATGAAACTGTTTTTAGGGACTCTCCCCTTGTTTATAACTATCCCCACGATTAAGTGTGTTTTCGAGAAAGTGGGAGTCAATAATCCATTTCAGATAAACTCAATAAACCTAGTACTTGCTAGGCCAGGTCCTGTTGAAGTTTAATTGTGAGAGCTGAGGAACAGAGTTAACACAGCAGGCCTGGGACTGCTATCCTCAGAAAGATCTGTTTGCACAATTGGCCCTGGGTGGACATTCCGGAACTTTGATTTCAAGGGATTTCCACACTTCCCAGAACTGATAAGAGAAGCTCACTAGGACTATTTGACAAGCAACATGGTTTGTGTTGAACACCTGTTTTTCTTCTGGCAGTCTGGCATTTTGGTACACGCTAGGTGGAGGATGCCTACAAGGTCAGCCCCCAGTAAAAACTGAGCACCGGACTTCCCTGGTGGTCCAGTGGTTGGGAATCTGTCTGCGAATGCAGGGCACATGAGTGTGACTCTTACTCTGGGAGGATGCCACGTGACGAGGGGCAACCGAGCCCACCTGGCCCAACTATTGAGCCTGCACTCTAGAGCCCACTAGTCGCAGCTACTGAAAGCTCTTGTACCTAGCACCCATTCTCTGCAACAGGAGAAGCCACCACAATGAGAAGCCCAAGCACCTCAACTAGAGAGTGACCCCTGCTTACAGCAACTAGAGCAAGACTGTACGCAGCAACAAAGACCCAGGGCAGCCAAAAATAAATAAATAAAAACCAATCGCTGGTCTAATGGGCCTCCCAGGTGGACACTTTACATGTGTTGTCACAGTTTGTTGCTCAAAATTAAGTACATCCTGTGTGAGTCAACTGGGAGAGGCCTCTTTGGAATCTTGTGCCTGCTTTCCTCAGTCTTTGTCCTATGCCCCTTCTCCTTTGGCTGGTTTGTTCTGTAACTTTCTGCTGTAACAAATCAGTGTGAATATAATTACATGCTGAGTTCTGTGAGTCCTGATAGCAAATCATTGAACCAGGAGGTGGTCTTGGGACCTCAGGAGATAAACCTAGATTTCACAGAAACAACCGTAATCCTAAGCAACCTTTTATGAATGTACAGCTTAAACTAGCACTATCCAATAGAAATATAGTATCAGTTGCATGTGGAATTTAGATTTTTCTATCACTCACATCTTACAGAGTAAAAAGAAAGTGAAATTAATTTCAAGAATACAATTTCTTAAACCCAATATATAAGAACATTAAATTTTAACATGTAATGATGCATACATCTATTGAGATATTTTTATTCTTTTTTTTCTTACTAAGTCTTCAAAAACCAGTGTGTATTTTATACCTTCAGCACATCTCAGTTTGGACTGGCCACATTCCAAGTACTCACTAGCCGCACACAGCTAGTGGCTGACATCCTGCACCGCACAGGCTTAGAGATTAAGGACAGGGACTCTGCAGACAGACATCTGGTCAGAACCTTGGTTGCCACTTACCAACTGCATCACCTTAAGCAAAGTTATTTAACCAATGTATTCGTTTCTTCATCTCTAAAGTGGGGGTAATAAAGTGAGCCACCTCATGAAGTTACAGGGACTTTTTACAAAAGTTAATACATCTCAGGCAGTGCCCGCACATACAGTATCAACTATTGAGCCTGCACTCTAGAGCCCACTAGTCGCAGCTACTGAAAGCTCTTGTACCTAGCACCCATTCTCTGCAACAGGAGAAGCCACCACAATGAGAAGCCCAAGCACCTCAACTAGAGAGTGACCCCTGCTTACAGCAACTAGAGCAAGACTGTACGCAGCAACAAAGACCCAGGGCAGCCAAAAATAAATAAATAAAAACCAATCGCTGGTCTAATGGGCCTCCCAGGTGGACACTTTACATGTGTTGTCACAGTTTGTTGCTCAAAAATTAAGTACATCCTGTGTGAGTCAACTGGGAGAGGCCTCTTTGGAATCTTGTGCCTGCTTTCCTCAGTCTTTGTCCTATGCCCCTTCTCCTTTGGCTGGTTTGTTCTGTAACTTTCTGCTGTAACAAATCAGTGTGAATATAATTACATGCTGAGTTCTGTGAGTCCTGATAGCAAATCATTGAACCAGGAGGTGGTCTTGGGACCTCAGGAGATAAACCTAGATTTCACAGAAACAACCGTAATCCTAAGCAACCTTTTATGAATGTACAGCTTAAACTAGCACTATCCAATAGAAATATAGTATCAGTTGCATGTGGAATTTAGATTTTTCTATCACTCACATCTTACAGAGTAAAAAGAAAGTGAAATTAATTTCAAGAATACAATTTCTTAAACTCAATATATAAGAACATTAAATTTTAACATGTAATGATGCATACATCTATTGAGATATTTTTATTCTTTTTTTTCTTACTAAGTCTTCAAAAACCAGTGTGTATTTTATACCTTCAGCACATCTCAGTTTGGACTGGCCACATTCCAAGTACTCACTAGCCGCACACAGCTAGTGGCTGACATCCTGCACCGCACAGGCTTAGAGATTAAGGACAGGGACTCTGCAGACAGACATCTGGTCAGAACCTTGGTTGCCACTTACCAACTGCATCACCTTAAGCAAAGTTATTTAACCAATGTATTCGTTTCTTCATCTCTAAAGTGGGGGTAATAAAGTGAGCCACCTCATGAAGTTACAGGGACTTTTTACAAAAGTTAATACATCTCAGGCAGTGCCCGGCACATACAGTATCTTGGGAGAACGCTGGCTGTGACTCTCATTATCCAAATGGTGAGCCTTAGAGATCAACTTGCTCAGCTCCTCATGTCACAGATAAAGAAACCGAGGCCCAGAGTTTGGAAGGCACTGATTGCAAAAGCAGTCTCCAGCCACCTCTTTTCCTGTCCCCTGGCTATCTCTGAGATTGTATCTGCTAATTATTTATCCAGCAGCTTAAGGGCCTCACCTGGGTTCTGCAATCCCTTCTTGATTGCAAAACAGGGCCATCACTGGAGTTGGCATGAAGTGGGGGGCCTAGGCTCCCTTCTGCTATGCCCATCTGGACCCACTGGTTGGGCTGGCTGACCCTGACACCGAGTCCAGCTCTTACTCAGCACGATAGGGTTGGCTTCCATTATTTTCGCTTTTCACTGCTGTTCTTGTTTATTAACTCATGTTCTTTCTATTTTCCTCTAAGACACAGAGCATCAGCACTTTTTTAAAAAAAAAAAATCTCCTTTTAATCATCTACAGTCCCTGTTTACCCACCAAGCAGGTGGGTAGTAAGCTCCCTCAATATGTATAAAGAAGAGTATATCTAGAAGTGAAGAGTGCTCACTTATCTGAGATGCAGTTGCTCAAACTGGAAAAAGAACTAGCTTATGATTTCTCTGCAGCATCTGCCGCCACCCTTCCTTTCCTGAAACTCAAATTGTCTACTCCCCTCTGACAAGTTCACTCAGCAGAACTCACGTGCCTCAGAGCTTCCTAGCAGCTGGAATCAGACCAGTTTTGTGAAGTAAGGGTGAGACGAAAACTGCTTATTCAATTCACCAAGTAGTGTTTTGTTTGGCACTCATTTATTTAATAGTTGCTGCATACCTGCTGTGTATTAAGCCTTCTGCAAAGCGGTGAGAACAAGACCTTTGTGGACCTTATGATTCAGTGTAGAAAATGGACAAACAAGCAATAATGGTAAAGTACAACAAAAGGCTGATGTAGAAAAAATGTCAAAAGCTCTAGTAACTAGAAAAAAGCAAGGGGGCATGAACAAAACTCTTTCCTTAAGAAGTGACACTTACACTGAGACCCGAAAGTGGTAGGAGAGAACCAGTGAAAGAAAACAGAGAGAGTTCCAGGCAGAGGCAACACAGACAAGACCTGGAGGTGAGAGAGCCTGGGATGCTGGAAAGCTAGCGTAGGAGAGGGAAACAGTGTGAGGGCCTTAGAGATCAACTTGCTCAGCTCCTCAGCTGGCCTGACCCTGACCTCTTTTCCTGTCCCCTGGCTATCTCTGAGATTGTATCTGCTAATTATTTATCCAGCAGCTTAAGGGCCTCACCTGGGTTCTGCAATCCCTTCTTGATTGCAAAACAGGGCCATCACTGGAGTTGGCATGAAGTGGGGGGCCTAGGCTCCCTTCTGCTATGCCCATCTGGACCCACTGGTTGGGCTGGCTGACCCTGACACCGAGTCCAGCTCTTACTCAGCACGATAGGGTTGGCTTCCATTATTTTCGCTTTTCACTGCTGTTCTTGTTTATTAACTCATGTTCTTTCTATTTTCCTCTAAGACACAGAGCATCAGCACTTTTTTAAAAAAAAAAAATCTCCTTTTAATCATCTACAGTCCCTGTTTACCCACCAAGCAGGTGGGTAGTAAGCTCCCTCAATATGTATAAAGAAGAGTATATCTAGAAGTGAAGAGTGCTCACTTATCTGAGATGCAGTTGCTCAAACTGGAAAAAGAACTAGCTTATGATTTCTCTGCAGCATCTGCCGCCACCCTTCCTTTCCTGAAACTCAAATTGTCTACTCCCCTCTGACAAGTTCACTCAGCAGAACTCACGTGCCTCAGAGCTTCCTAGCAGCTGGAATCAGACCAGTTTTGTGAAGTAAGGGTGAGACGAAAACTGCTTATTCAATTCACCAAGTAGTGTTTTGTTTGGCACTCATTTATTTAATAGTTGCTGCATACCTGCTGTGTATTAAGCCTTCTGCAAAGCGGTGAGAACAAGACCTTTGTGGACCTTATGATTCAGTGTAGAAAATGGACAAACAAGCAATAATGGTAAAGTACAACAAAAGGCTGATGTAGAAAAAATGTCAAAAGCTCTAGTAACTAGAAAAAAGCAAGGGGGCATGAACAAAACTCTTTCCTTAAGAAGTGACACTTACACTGAGACCCGAAAGTGGTAGGAGAGAACCAGTGAAAGAAAACAGAGAGAGTTCCAGGCAGAGGCAACACAGACAAGACCTGGAGGTGAGAGAGCCTGGGATGCTGGAACAGCTGGAGAACAGTCCAGGAGAGCTGGGAAAAGAGCAGTGTGGGAAAAGATGAGGAAGCGGTGGGACTTGGAGGATATGGGCTGAAGCGCTAAAGAATCTGGACCTTAACCTGAGGGCAAGGGGAAAGAGCCTGGTGCAGAATAACATCTTTCAAAGCAGGGTTCCCGGGACCAAATCAATCAAATGTGCTGAAAAGGCTGATGGTAAAAAGACTAGCATGTCCAGTTTGCATCCAGTCTTCGTGATCTTTGTACGGAGGCTCTGACCTCCTCTGAGAGTAGTCTGCATCACGAAGGCCCAACCCCGTGGCAGGCTATGCTCCCAGACCTCCCACCCTGCGGCCCATGAGATCAGTACCCTCAAGTCTGGGGAAGTGTAGGTCTCCCTTAGACCCTTGGAACTGCAGAACCCCAGAGCCCAACATGGAGGGACTGTCAAAGACCCTCGTTTAAGAGACGGACCAGAGAAGGAAAGTCACTTGTCTGTGGCCCCACAGCAAGTCTCCGGTTCTGACTCCTCCTTGTTTCCCCCAGAGAAACTATACACCTGGGCCAGGACGAGAGTAGCAATTTGGGCACCCGGGGCGTACCATTTAAGCAGTCACTCATGCACGGGAGCAGCCCTGCACGTCATCACCCTAGTCTTGGCTCTGCTGAACACACTTTGAAGGCAGGGATTGTAACTTCCAGAAAATCCTTTGGCATCTTTCATGGTGTTTTGTTTTGTTTTGTTTGATGTGGACCATTTTTAAAGTTTTTGTTAAGTTTGCTTTTGTTGATTATGTTCTGGCTTTTTTGGCCATGAGGCATGTGGCTTCTTAGCTCCCTTATTGGAGATCAAAGTTATACCCTCCGCATTAGAAGGCAAAGTCTTAACCACTGGCCCACCAGGAAGTCCCCTCTTTCATGGTGTTGACAAGATGCTAGGCATATATTTTGAGGGCTCCTGGATGCCTACTGATGCAAATGAATAATGGACTTCTGACAAACTAAATGTATACAGATGTTTGTATCTTTCGGTAAATATGACCTTTAAGAGACAACAGAACAAAGTTCAGAGGGCCCAAGAATGGAGTCTAGACCTGGATTCTGGTCCTGTCTTAGCCACCAATTTGCTCTGGGTAAATTGTTCCCCATCTCTAGCCTTCAGCAAAATGAGGTAACTGAATGAGTAGTATTTGTTGACTACATACTATGTCAACCACTGTTCAAATGCTTCTGTGCTTTAACTCAAAGAATTCCTGGCCTTCAAGACTCCCTCCACTTTGACAGGCTGTGATGTGAGGTAAGGAGGGCTTCACAGAGAATAGGGGTTGGGACAGACCTTCCAAATTCCCACAGGGGCCATGTCATCTTAAACCATGATAAAGGCATAATATCTCAAGGCGCTTCTCCATCAGAAGACAGAATCACCTGCCTCAGAATCAGCTCTGGACCATGACTGAAGGTGGAGTCTCGGCCTTTGCCCCTAGAGATTCTAATGCAGGATTCTAAAGAGGTACCTGGGTATCTGTATAAAAACCTTCTCAGGTAACTCTTGTCTGATTTGGGAAGCACAGAGCCCAACACACATCCCTATCTGTGGACAGAACCATACCTAGACAGCGCAGATCTCGAACTGCCTGACCTGCCGTCAGCATCTCAAAGCAGAGAAACATATACACTGATTCTTTCTCTTTTTTTGGCTGCTCTATGCGGCATATGGGATCTTAGTTCCTTGACCAGGGATTGAACCTGCACTGCCTGCATTGGAAGCACAGAGTCTACACCACTGGACCATCAAGAAAAATCCCCAAACTCATGGATTGATTAATGCCATAGATACTAAGCACTGGTTGTGTTCTAGGCCCTGTGCCAGCTAGTGTCTATGCTTTCTCCTCTCAAGGAACTCAAGGAACTCCTGGTCTAGGTCTGTCACTTATTTTTGGAAGCAAGTCATCTGGTCAGAACCAGAAGGATCTTAGAGAGCATCAACCAATCCCATCACGCAGTTGGGGAAACTGAGGCCCAGTTTGCTTTGAGGGAAAGCAACATGTTCAATACTACACAGGGAGCAAATGCACTCTCCACTCTCAAACCAGCTGAGGGGGCTGCATTCAAAGCTTCTAGAGCCTTCACTGCAAGCCTGCATAAAGTAGATGCTTCTAGACCTCTCACTTCAGATCCTGCTGACATGTTAAGTCCTTAATATCCCTTCTACCAGAACGGAGGCAGGAGGGAACAAGAACAGCATGGGATCCATCAGTTCGTCGGTGCTTTCTAAAGCTCCTTCCCTGGCTGGGCTGAGAACACCGTGCTTGCTTCTTCAACCCTTTGGAGTCGAAAGCAGAGGGGGCCGCCTCGCGGGTTCACAAGGACTTGGCTCCCCGTCTCTCAGTCCAGACTTGCTTATGTCACTGTCGCTCCGGGCGTGGGGAGGCGGAGAAGCGGAGGGGAAGTCATGCCCGCCCCTCAAATGCCAGCCGCCCTGCGATTGGCTACAAAGACACCAGCTCGGCTGCGGATTGGTCATCGCTGAGGGCTTGAAAGGTGGATGAGAGCGGTCAACACCTCAGACGGACCGTGGCCCGGGATCAGAGAGCGTCTCCCGCGGCGAGCCGGAGACGCGCCCCCAGCCACCATGGCCCGGCTCTTCCGGGCATCCTGCCTTCTCTCCCTGCTCCTGGCCGGCTTCGTTCCGCCGAGCCAGGGACAGGAAAAGTCGAAGGTGAGTGAGCCTCGGGGGCGGGGGGCCAGGAACGAACATAGCCAGTAGGTGTCCATCTCTCGGCGCGTGGCACCCTTTTCCCCCAGCTCCCCTCCAGATGACACCTAGGTGCGAGAGACGCCTTGACTCCTGTCGCCTCCCTCTTTGGCGCACGGAGACTGTCGTCAGACTCTTCGCAGGTTCATCTGCTGGAGACCTGGGTGCCCGAGGGGGCGGAATGAATGAGGGAGGGAGGGAGGGAGGTTCTCTCCCCAGTTCACACCTTTCTTCACCACGGCCCCCTCTGGGTCGCCCTGCTACAACCAAGCCAGCATCCGCTTCTGTTACCCTTCCGTGGAATGGAGCTGAAGGGGTTGAGGGCGTAGAAAACGGTTGGAGACTTGGGGTCTGTGTTGGCTGCAGAGGGCCCCAGGGAAAATGGCAGGCAATGTGTGGTCCCATCTAGTCCAAGCATAAACGCAGGGAGGACTCTGGGATACTGGTAGAAGAGGCTGATAAAAAGAGCTCTCGGCTGGCAGCACAGAACGCCGGGGCACCGACTAGATCCCTGATCCTTTGTGGACCTCAATTTCTCCATCTGTAGGAGGTGGGAGGACAGGGCACGGTGGCGCCGAGGACTTCAGAGGGCATGCTTGGAGAAGCTGCAAAATCCACGTGCCCTTCTCTGAAAGGCTTCCTGTTTGGGGGCAGCCTCACTTCCCACCAGCCACTGCCAACTCGACAGGACAGGCAAATTTCTCCTGAGTCCGAGTCTATCCCCAGCAGAGTGTGTGGCCCTTAGCTAGAGTGGGGATGCTGAGGCCAGGGGCAGGGGTGACCTGGCATGCTTATCTCCTTGGACAGTGTATGCCGACAGGAGTATTGTAGATGGCTCCTCTTCCCCAGGATGGGGAGGCAGGAGCCAGGCTTAGACCCAGAGATAGAGATTTCTGTTTTCATCCCAATTCACACACACACACACACACAAACACAGACACACACACACACAGACACAGACAGACACACAGACACAGACAGACACACAGACACAGACACAGACACCCCTCTCTATAAAATCAAGAAGCTTTGCACTTGTGCGTTTCTCAAATCTTCCATTCAGACCTTCCACTCTAAGACCTTATGATTCCATGATTCTGTTTCCATAATCCTATCTACTGTTCAGGAAGCCCATTAAAATGCAGATTGACTTCTGTCTCTATCCTCTGTCCTGACCTTAGCCTAAATTCCAATTGGTCTGCCCCTCCTCGGAGTCGGCCTAGAGACTGGATGGTTATGGGGCCACTTCCTCCTATTACCTGGCTTTGTATCCAGTCTTGTTCATAATCCCCAATTCAGAAGGTATTTTCTAGGGCAGGGATGGGTGTAAGTTTCAATATTAGGGTGTGGAATGGAAGGGAGGGCAGACCATGGGGTGAGGCAGGATCATGGAGTCAGTCCTGTCACATCAGTTTGGGGGGAAGCAGAGAAGGAAGATGGGGCCCTGCTTCCAGAAGGTGGAGGTCAGAGCCTGGGTCCCGTGGAAAACTCATCCGAGCCACGTGCTCTCTGTAGAGCTCTGGGGAGGAATAGACGGCTTCAGAGAAAACAGGATGGGCGGGGTCTAGAAAAGCCTTAGAGTGGGGTGTCATCTTATTACCAGATGCAACCAGCGACTTGCTAGCCAATGACAGTCTGGATTTGCCCATCTCTCCTCCCAGGTCCCGAGAGGGTTGAAATGTCACAGCCCTGGGTTCTAGGACTCAATCACTTCTCTTACCCCCAGCTCCAGGGCCAAGGGAGGGAGCCAGGGGCAAGTGGAGAGTAGGATGGACAAAGGAGGACAGCCCCCGAGGGGTGTCTGCCTCCTCCCAACTCAAAGGGAGGGGCTGGAACCAAGGGACGCCTCCCTTCCTCGCTCCACCCTCTCCAGTCCAGCTCACGGCTGCCCAGGCTCCCTGACCCTCCCCTACAAAAGGACTTCCCCGAGGCTGGGGAGAGCAACAGCTGCTGACATGGGGAGAGCAACAGCTGCTGACATGCGTGGGCTCCTAGTAACCGCTGGTTTCTAGGTGACTAAACCAGTCAGACAGAATGATCCTACCGCCGGCTGACAGAGCTGAAGGGCCCTCAAGGCAGCAGTGAATCTGACCCCATCTCACAGTCAAGGAGCCAGAGCCCCAGAAAGGGACAGAAATAGCCACATGGCATCAGAGGCCCAGCCAGGCCTGAACACGGTCTCCTGCCCCCAGCCCAGCTCTCCCCTCACACGACAGGTGTGGTAAGACCAGTGAGGAGAGAGACACAGGACCAGCAACGCAAGCCACCGCGGCCTGGCAGGGTCTCCCCTCCAACTCTCAAGCCGTCTGAACTCCCCCGTCTTGTGCAATTGTGGTAGGCTTGAGGCACCCTCACTGCCCCTCCCAACCCCCACTGCCATCTCCTCTGACCTTCTGGTTAAGGTGCTGGGTTCTGGACTCGAGGGACCCAGAAAAGGGGGCTCTTGTAAGGAGGAGGTACATGCTAAGTCGTGAGAGCAGGCCATGACGTTTCCCTGATCAGAGAAACAGGATGGGCAGGTGGGGGAAGCAGAGAAGGAAGATGGGGCCCTGCTTCCAGAAGGTGGAGGTCAGAGCCTGGGTCCCGTGGAAAACTCATCCGAGCCACGTGCTCTCTGTAGAGCTCTGGGGAGGAATAGACGGCTTCAGAGAAAACAGGATGGGCGGGGTCTAGAAAAGCCTTAGAGTGGGGTGTCATCTTATTACCAGATGCAACCAGCGACTTGCTAGCCAATGACAGTCTGGATTTGCCCATCTCTCCTCCCAGGTCCCGAGAGGGTTGAAATGTCACAGCCCTGGGTTCTAGGACTCAATCACTTCTCTTACCCCCAGCTCCAGGGCCAAGGGAGGGAGCCAGGGGCAAGTGGAGAGTAGGATGGACAAAGGAGGACAGCCCCCGAGGGGTGTCTGCCTCCTCCCAACTCAAAGGGAGGGGCTGGAACCAAGGGACGCCTCCCTTCCTCGCTCCACCCTCTCCAGTCCAGCTCACGGCTGCCCAGGCTCCTGACCCTCCCTACAAAAGGACTTCCCGAGGCTGGGGAGAGCAACAGCTGCTGACATGGGGAGAGCAACAGCTGCTGACATGCGTGGGCTCCTAGTAACCGCTGGTTTCTAGGTGACTAAACCAGTCAGACAGAATGATCCTACCGCCGGCTGACAGAGCTGAAGGGCCCTCAAGGCAGCAGTGAATCTGACCCCATCTCACAGTCAAGGAGCCAGAGCCCCAGAAAGGGACAGAAATAGCCACATGGCATCAGAGGCCCAGCCAGGCCTGAACACGGTCTCCTGCCCCCAGCCCAGCTCTCCCCTCACACGACAGGTGTGGTAAGACCAGTGAGGAGAGAGACACAGGACCAGCAACGCAAGCCACCGCGGCCTGGCAGGGTCTCCCCTCCAACTCTCAAGCCGTCTGAACTCCCCCGTCTTGTGCAATTGTGGTAGGCTTGAGGCACCCTCACTGCCCCTCCCAACCCCCACTGCCATCTCCTCTGACCTTCTGGTTAAGGTGCTGGGTTCTGGACTCGAGGGACCCAGAAAAGGGGGCTCTTGTAAGGAGGAGGTACATGCTAAGTCGTGAGAGCAGGCCATGACGTTTCCCTGACCATCGGCACTCTCCGGCCCCTCTTGGTCTGACCCCACGGCACCGGCATCGCAGGCTGTTGAAAGCAGGAGGCTCTGTCACAGGTTCCTTTTCTGGGAAACACCTGCCCAGTGCCTCTCCTTCCTCATCCTGGCCGGGGCACATCAGAGTCCTCATCACTGTAACAGCACTGTCAGAGCCTTTTACCCTGTGCCTTGATCAGGGTTTCTTTCCAAGAGGCTTTCAAGACAGTTTTCATATACTAGTAAATTCCCACAGCCATTTTGGGAGGCAGGTGGTACTATCTTTGCTCATCAACAGATGGAAACTCAGATTGAAAATGATTTGCCCAGGGTCCTGTAGCCAGCAAGACTCAAATCTAATGAGAGATTTCCCTTGCCCCTCCCCACCCTGAAATGAGCCTCTGAAACGGATCCTCCCACTGTTTTCCAGCTTCCATTATTTAGACAACCTCGTGGCCCCTTTTTTTTTTTTCCTCCCCATTAGTCTGTTTTCAGACTGGGCTGGAGTGGAGAGGCGGGCCTCGCCTTCTGGCTGCTAGGCCCCCGTGGCCAGCTAGGGTGTGCTTATCGTGTCCTGGCGGTTTGCCTTTGGAGCTGGAGCTGATCCCAGCTGGGGCCCAGGAGGCCCAGGGGCTGGAGGAATGTCGAGCTTAGGTCTCAGGCCTGCCTCCGGCACCCACCAGAAGTCATGGGGCGTGGAATATTAGACTCACATGAAGCAGGAAACTCCTACCGGAGCCAAGAAGAGCGCTTGTGGCTGTTGGGGAACGGCTGTGTGGAAGGGATCCAGCACCCCGGCTCAGCAGGCCGATGACAGAGTCTCCAAGACAGAGGGGGCCTTCTTACGCTCGCCTGGGGCTACACCCTGCCAGGCCAGGCGGCTCGCTCCATGCCGCTGGGCCCAGGTGCGTCTCACCTTAACAGCAAGTCTTCCAGGATTGGCTGGAATGGGGCACATGAACTTGGTCTCTTAACTCCAACCACCTGTCTCTGTCTTTCTGGTCTATTCATACTAGTCGCAGGCTGTTGAAAGCGAGGAGGTACATGCTAAGTCGTGAGAGCAGGCCATGACGTTTCCCTGACCATCGGCACTCTCCGGCCCCTCTTGGTCTGACCCACGGCACCGGCATCGCAGGCTGTTGAAAGCCGGAGGCTCTGTCACAGGTTCCTTTTCTGGGAAACACCTGCCCAGTGCCTCTCCTTCCTCATCCTGGCCGGGGCACATCAGAGTCCTCATCACTGTAACAGCACTGTCAGAGCCTTTTACCCTGTGCCTTGATCAGGGTTTCTTTCCAAGAGGCTTTCAAGACAGTTTTCATATACTAGTAAATTCCCACAGCCATTTTGGGAGGCAGGTGGTACTATCTTTGCTCATCAACAGATGGAAACTCAGATTGAAAATGATTTGCCCAGGGTCCTGTAGCCAGCAAGACTCAAATCTAATGAGAGATTTCCCTTGCCCCTCCCCACCCTGAAATGAGCCTCTGAAACGGATCCTCCCACTGTTTTCCAGCTTCCATTATTTAGACAACCTCGTGGCCCCTTTTTTTTCCTCCCCATTAGTCTGTTTTCAGACTGGGCTGGAGTGGAGAGGCGGGCCTCGCCTTCTGGCTGCTAGGCCCCCGTGGCCAGCTAGGGTGTGCTTATCGTGTCCTGGCGGTTTGCCTTTGGAGCTGGAGCTGATCCCAGCTGGGGCCCAGGAGGCCCAGGGGCTGGAGGAATGTCGAGCTTAGGTCTCAGGCCTGCCTCCGGCACCCACCAGAAGTCATGGGGCGTGGAATATTAGACTCACATGAAGCAGGAAACTCCTACCGGAGCCAAGAAGAGCGCTTGTGGCTGTTGGGGAACGGCTGTGTGGAAGGGATCCAGCACCCCGGCTCAGCAGGCCGATGACAGAGTCTCCAAGACAGAGGGGGCCTTCTTACGCTCGCCTGGGGCTACACCCTGCCAGGCCAGGCGGCTCGCTCCATGCCGCTGGGCCCAGGTGCGTCTCACCTTAACAGCAAGTCTTCCAGGATTGGCTGGAATGGGGCACATGAACTTGGTCTCTTAACTCCAACCACCTGTCTCTGTCTTTCTGGTCTATTAATACTAGTCTGTGTACATTTGAGTTGTTTATTGTCTTCCCACTTCTCAGGTGTCCAGGCCAGGACTCCTGGCCCACCTGCTAACGGTGGCGCTCTTTCAAGAGTAGACCTAGGTTTTCAGTCTACACCAAAAAGCGGTAGCGATGAGACCGAGCTGGAGTGGGTAAATCCAGCATCCCGCCTGCTGGCAGTGATCCATTCGTCCTCTCCCACCACAGTGATGCTGTCAAGCCATCATGGTTCAGAACAGCTGGTCCAGTTCAGGGTTCTCATTTTATAAACGAGGAAACTCAGGCCCAGAGGAGAGAAAGGGCTAAGCCACATAGGGAGTTAGTGGCAGAGCTGGTCATGGGATCCAAGTTCCCCAACTCGCAGCCCATTGTACGCAGTCTCTTCTAGTTTGGGGGCTGACCATGGAGCAGCAGCTGGACAAAGAGGAAGGCGCCATGGTCCCCGTCACGGCTACTCACCACAGGGAACATCGGCTCTCTGTCATGCACTGGGCTTTACCCTGACACCCCGTTTAATCCTTCCGGCAGGGCTGGCCCTCATCCTGCTTCCCGATTTTTGAACAACAGCCTCACCTTTCCAGTCCTCCAGACTGGAAACCTCTGAATCACCACAGCTCGCACTGCCACTTCCTCGTTTCTGCTCAGCTCTTCCTCCGCGACGGTCTAGTCCAGGCTCGCCACCACTCCCGCTACTGCCACAGCCTCCCAGTCCCCACCAGCCCACCCAGTAAAGCAGCACCGACACAGGGCAGTCTTCCTCACAGCCTGCCTCAGCCACAAAACTCCTAAGCAGGAAACTCCCGGAGCCAAGAAGAGCGCTTGTGGCTGTTGGGGAACGGCTGTGTGGAAGGGATCCAGCACCCCGGCTCAGCAGGCCGATGACAGAGTCTCCAAGACAGAGGGGGCCTTCTTACGCTCGCCTGGGGCTACACCCTGCCAGGCCAGGCGGCTCGCTCCATGCCGCTGGGCCCAGGTGCGTCTCACCTTAACAGCAAGTCTTCCAGGATTGGCTGGAATGGGGCACATGAACTTGGTCTCTTAACTCCAACCACCTGTCTCTGTCTTTCTGGTCTATTAATACTAGTCTGTGTACATTTGAGTTGTTTATTGTCTTCCCACTTCTCAGGTGTCCAGGCCAGGACTCCTGGCCCACCTGCTAACGGTGGCGCTCTTTCAAGAGTAGACCTAGGTTTTCAGTCTACACCAAAAAGCGGTAGCGATGAGACCGAGCTGGAGTGGGTAAATCCAGCATCCCGCCTGCTGGCAGTGATCCATTCGTCCTCTCCCACCACAGTGATGCTGTCAAGCCATCATGGTTCAGAACAGCTGGTCCAGTTCAGGGTTCTCATTTTATAAACGAGGAAACTCAGGCCCAGAGGAGAGAAAGGGCTAAGCCACATAGGGAGTTAGTGGCAGAGCTGGTCATGGGATCCAAGTTCCCCAACTCGCAGCCCATTGTACGCAGTCTCTTCTAGTTTGGGGGCTGACCATGGAGCAGCAGCTGGACAAAGAGGAAGGCGCCATGGTCCCCGTCACGGCTACTCACCACAGGGAACATCGGCTCTCTGTCATGCACTGGGCTTTACCCTGACACCCCGTTTAATCCTTCCGGCAGGGCTGGCCCTCATCCTGCTTCCCGATTTTTGAACAACAGCCTCACCTTTCCAGTCCTCCAGACTGGAAACCTCTGAATCACCACAGCTCGCACTGCCACTTCCTCGTTTCTGCTCAGCTCTTCCTCCGCGACGGTCTAGTCCAGGCTCTCGTCACCACTCCCCGCGTTACTGCCACAGCCTCCCAGTCCCCACCAGCCCACCCAGTAAAGCAGCACCGACACAGGGCAGTCTTCCTCACAGCCTGCCTGGGCACTGTCTACAGTGGCGTGTGGTGCAGAAATAATGACCGTAGCGTTTCTCCCAGTTTCCATAGCACTCACCAGCTTATTAAGTGCTTTTGAACTTACTATCTTCTACAAGGAATCAGGAGACCTCGGTTCTCGTCTGGCTTGGATTCTTGGGCAAGTCAAGACCACCTGGGCGAGAGTGTCCCACCTCTCCCCTGGCATCTTGAAAATGGTGGCGTCCAGATTCCCTTCGGGCGCTAACCACTGCCCGGCGTGGGTCTTCTCTTCCAGATGGACTGCCATGCAGGCGTGAGTGGCACCATCTACGAGTACGGGGCCCTCACCATCAGCGGGGAGGAGTACATCCCCTTTAAGCAGTACGCTGGCAAATACATCCTCTTTGTCAACGTGGCCAGCTACTGAGGCCTGACGGGCCAGTACCTCGGTAAGAGCACCCCCCCCAACCCCCGCTGCTGTATCTGGGGCTATTTTTGCCAGGGGGGCACATTCCAGTCACAGGAGTGTTTCTGGTACAAGGGGAACGGGGTGACGGTGGTCGTGAGGTTCCAACACCTTCATTCTACTGTTCTGTGAAAATGATTATATAACCCGAGGTCCAATCACCTTCAGACAAGTTCTGGAAGATTCTCAGTTATCCTTCATTCCTGGGTATCTCCACTGCTCTAAAAGAAGGATGGAAGAGGTCGGGCGTGTGCCTGAGTGTCCTTTCCCTGGAGTAAGAAGTAACAGCTTCACATTGCCGAGAATGCCTCACCTGTCCTCAGCCTCACTGGCCTCAGTGCTCCTCTCAGCCCCCGGCCCGAGTCCCCAGAGTTGGTGCGGTAGTGGCAGAACCAGGTTTCATGGTCCCACGTATCCCTACTTCTTTCTCCTTAACTGGGTCAGAGTCAAGAGCCCGAGGGGATAGGCGAGCCAAAGGCATCTCCCAGCACCCACCAGAAGATGCTTCGAGGGGTGTGGGAGGGAGGCGGGGGCAATCTAACATAGATCAAATGTGCTGCCTGACAGTGCTAGGCAGATTCCTGGGAGGGGAATGACTGGGCTGGACGGCCCAGGGGGTGGTGAGCGCTCTGTCTAGCAGGTTTCTGTGTAGCCCCTGGAGTAGCGCGCAGTGCGTTTGTGCAAGAGGTGGGCTGAGCGCTGATGCTGCACAAGAGGCCAAGAGGTGCCGAGAGGTGTGGGAGCTGGTCAGGGCCTCCCTTGGGCCCCTGAATTCCCCGAGTATAAGAGGGTATGAGGGCCGATCCCACCCCCAGAGAAGTCATCTGCCTTCTGCTCAGGGATAGATGGTTCTCGCTCCAAGAAACTCAGTCCTGAGTCCTGAAGGAGCCCGCAGTCTACGAGCCTAGGTAGGGAGTCTTGGCAGTGGGTGACTGATGACTGGTCGGAGGAAGCACACTGCTCTCTTTTCCCCCAAACCTCCAACCTCTTCAGGGTGGACTCTGTAGGATGGGTCTTGACTCCCAGCACTGCCATACTCAGTGGATGATCTTGGGCAAGTCCCTTCCCGTGTCAGGCCTCAGTGATTTCAGCTGTACAATGGGTGGACAGGTAGACTGTTACACAGGAGGTAGGGCTTCTCATCAGGCTACCTTCATCTCTGCTCTCTCCCTATTCCAGAACTGAATGCACTGCAGGAAGAGCTTGAACCATTTGGCCTGGTCATTCTGGGCTTCCCCTGTAACCAATTTGGAAAACAGGAACCAGGAGAGAACTCGGAGATCCTAGCCACCCTCAAGTGAGTGCTGACTCACGTGTCCTGAGAACGCTTCTAGCAGGTCCCACCCACCCGCGCCCCAGCCCAGGCTCCACTGTCTCTTCCACTGGCCCCTGTTCACAATGGGTATTTCCTTCCAGGAACCCTGTTTAGTGGAACGAGTGGAAGAACCAGAAAAGAGACAGGGTCAGGGAGGAAGGCTGTGAGCCGCGTTAGGGGAAGGGAGTACAGGTGGAGGGCAGGGCTGCTGAGGAGGCACCAAACTGGACAAGGACTGCAGACCCTTCAACAGTCACTGGCTTCCACTGCCTGCTGCAGAATGAAATTCAGATCCCCAGCCCCCTCCCTGGTTCTGTCCCCTCCCTCGTGTCTGAGCCCTGTGCCCATGTCCCTGGGACCCACACAAAACTATTCCTCTTAGGTATGTCCGACCAGGTGGGGGCTTCACCCCCAATTTCCAGCTCTTTGAGAAAGGGGATGTGAACGGGGAGAAAGAGCAGAAGTTCTACACGTTCCTGAAGGTGAGTACACAGCCACCTCCACGGAGTCTTCCTGCCCACTGACGCTGGCTCGAGGCCGCAGCCCCCCCGGGGACGAAGAGACAAGGCCTGTGCAACTCTCCTTGCCCTAGGTCAGTTGGGATAGATGGTTCTCGCTCCAAGAAACTCAGTCCTGAGTCCTGAAGGAGCCCGCAGTCTACGAGCCTAGGTAGGGAGTCTTGGCAGTGGGTGACTGATGACTGGTCGGAGGAAGCACACTGCTCTCTTTTCCCCCAAACCTCCAACCTCTTCAGGGTGGACTCTGTAGGATGGGTCTTGACTCCCAGCACTGCCATACTCAGTGGATGATCTTGGGCAAGTCCCTTCCCGTGTCAGGCCTCAGTGATTTCAGCTGTACAATGGGTGGACAGGTAGACTGTTACACAGGAGGTAGGGCTTCTCATCAGGCTACCTTCATCTCTGCTCTCTCCCTATTCCAGAACTGAATGCACTGCAGGAAGAGCTTGAACCATTTGGCCTGGTCATTCTGGGCTTCCCCTGTAACCAATTTGGAAAACAGGAACCAGGAGAGAACTCGGAGATCCTAGCCACCCTCAAGTGAGTGCTGACTCACGTGTCCTGAGAACGCTTCTCTAGCAGGTCCCACCCACCCCGCGCCCCAGCCCAGGCTCCACTGTCTCTTCCACTGGCCCCTGTTCACAATGGGTATTTCCTTCCAGGAACCCTGTTTAGTGGAACGAGTGGAAGAACCAGAAAAGAGACAGGGTCAGGGAGGAAGGCTGTGAGCCGCGTTAGGGGAAGGGAGTACAGGTGGAGGGCAGGGCTGCTGAGGAGGCACCAAACTGGACAAGGACTGCAGACCCTTCAACAGTCACTGGCTTCCACTGCCTGCTGCAGAATGAAATTCAGATCCCCAGCCCCCTCCCTGGTTCTGTCCCCTCCCTCGTGTCTGAGCCCTGTGCCCATGTCCCTGGGACCCACACAAAACTATTCCTCTTAGGTATGTCCGACCAGGTGGGGGCTTCACCCCCAATTTCCAGCTCTTTGAGAAAGGGGATGTGAACGGGGAGAAAGAGCAGAAGTTCTACACGTTCCTGAAGGTGAGTACACAGCCACCTCCACGGAGTCTTCCTGCCCACTGACGCTGGCTCCGAGGGGCCGCAGCCACTCCCGGCCCCGGGCCACGAAGAGACAAGGCCTGTGCAACTCTCCTCTGCTCTTGGGGAAGCTCCTGGCATCTGATTATTATTATTGCAATTAAAGTGCTTTGCAGACCCTAAGGTCTCCTCAGCCCATTTTACAGATGGGCCCCAGAAGGGCCAAGCTTGGGTCTCACAATCTGCTAGAACCACAGCTGGTGCTGGGATCGGGTGTTCTAACTCCCAGCCTGGTGCTCTTGGCTCAGTGCCAGACTACTGTGCTTCCCCCCGGGAGGTCCTGGGTGGGTGGATAAGAGGGGCGGGGCAGGGGGGAGGGTAGGGGGCCCCAAGTGGGGTCAACACCTCCCTCCCCTCTGCTCTAGAACTCCTGTCCTCCGACCTCGGAGCTCCTGGGCTCACCCGGCCGCCTCTTCTGGGAGCCCATGAAAGTCCACGACATCCGCTGGAACTTTGAGAAGTTCCTGGTGGGGCCAGACGGCATTCCCATCATGCGCTGGCACCACCGCACCACGGTCAGCTCTGTTAAGATGGACATCCTGGCCTACATGCGGCGGCAGGCGTTTCTGGAGGCCAAGGGGAAGTAACGGAGGCCCACCCCTAAGCCCAGGTCCACCCCCGGGGCTGGGGAGGACTCTGCTCCGGAAGGACTCCATGTCTCCAGCCACACCGCACTCCCAGGCCAGACCCTTTACTGTTACTGTGCACTTGTCAACCAGCGCGAATATCCAGGCACGGGCACCGTGTGTGTGGCAACAGCCGTGTGCCGTGCAGAGCGCCGGAGGAGCCGCCCCTCCTCTCCAGCTCTCAGTTCCAATGACAGCAGCCCACTTCTAGCTGAGCCCACCCTCCGATAAATTCTGTCCTTTCCCCCCCGTGTCTGAGCCCTGTGCCCATGTCCCTGGGACCCACACAAAACTATTCCTCTTAGGTATGTCCGACCAGGTGGGGGCTTCACCCCCAATTTCCAGCTCTTTGAGAAAGGGGATGTGAACGGGGAGAAAGAGCAGAAGTTCTACACGTTCCTGAAGGTGAGTACACAGCCACCTCCACGGAGTCTTCCTGCCCACTGACGCTGGCTCCGAGGGGCCGCAGCCACTCCCGGCCCCGGGCCACGAAGAGACAAGGCCTGTGCAACTCTCCTCTGCTCTTGGGGAAGCTCCTGGCATCTGATTATTATTATTGCAATTAAAGTGCTTTGCAGACCCTAAGGTCTCCTCAGCCCATTTTACAGATGGGCCCCAGAAGGGCCAAGCTTGGGTCTCACAATCTGCTAGAACCACAGCTGGTGCTGGGATCGGGTGTTCTAACTCCCAGCCTGGTGCTCTTGGCTCAGTGCCAGACTACTGTGCTTCCCCCCGGGAGGTCCTGGGTGGGTGGATAAGAGGGGGGCGGGGGCAGGGGGGAGGGTAGGGGGCCCCAAGTGGGGTCAACACCTCCCTCCCCTCTGCTCTAGAACTCCTGTCCTCCGACCTCGGAGCTCCTGGGCTCACCCGGCCGCCTCTTCTGGGAGCCCATGAAAGTCCACGACATCCGCTGGAACTTTGAGAAGTTCCTGGTGGGGCCAGACGGCATTCCCATCATGCGCTGGCACCACCGCACCACGGTCAGCTCTGTTAAGATGGACATCCTGGCCTACATGCGGCGGCAGGCGTTTCTGGAGGCCAAGGGGAAGTAACGGAGGCCCACCCCTAAGCCCAGGTCCACCCCCGGGGCTGGGGAGGACTCTGCTCCGGAAGGACTCCATGTCTCCAGCCACACCGCACTCCCAGGCCAGACCCTTTACTGTTACTGTGCACTTGTCAACCAGCGCGAATATCCAGGCACGGGCACTGTGTGCGTGGCAACAGCCGTGTGCCGTGCAGAGCGCCAGAGGAGCCGCCCCTCCTCTCCAGCTCTCAGTTCCAATGACAGCAGCCCACTTCTAGCTGAGCCCAAGGTCAGAACCCAGCTCTGGACTCAGCCGTGTGCTCTAATGTGGACCTCACCCTTTGGGGCCGGTGCCCCGCCCCCCCGCCCACCTCCAAACACCCGCCCCCTGAGTACCTGGCAGTTTCTGCCTGACCTCCTCCTCCACCACACAGCCTCCCTCCTTCCGGAGAGCTCTCTTCAGCCCCCTCTTCCACTCCACAGCCTTCCCTTAGAGTCGCCAAGGCGGACGTGAGAGCGAGGGCCACGTTCCCGTGTCAGGGCGGCATCGCCATGAAGGAGGGGCCCAAAGCCCTAGTGGGCGGACCCCCCTTGAGCCTGTCTGAAGGGCCAGCCCTTAGTGCATTCAGGCTGAGGCCTCCAGGCAGGGATGCCAGCCCTGCTCCTCAGGAGACGTGTCCTCTCCCCTCACCCTGACCCACTGGCGTCAGACTCACCCCTGTCTGCCTAGTAAAGGCCTTTCTGCAGCAGCTGAGCCTCCTGTGGTTCTTCTTCCATGGGGCGGCCCCCGCGTGGGGTGGGCAAAGGGGGAGTGGGAGGAAGGAATGAAGGGAGGGCTTTGGGTCCTTGCTTCTTGGTTTCTGCCCAGGTCCGCGTGGCGTCTACTCTCACCCCACAGTTCTCTCAGGCGGCTAGCACTGACCCGGGGGCTTCCACCCGACAGACGGGGAGGCTAAGACTCACAGAAGAGCTGCGCCTTGCCCAGTGTCTCCTGAAAAAGGCGGGGCAGGACTGCAGTGTACACTCGGGTCACCTGACCCCCACCCCTGGATGTCCCACCCTCACGGAGGCTCTGAGCAGGACCGCAGGGATACCTGCCAAGAGCCATGGTGGTGCTCTTGGGGGGTGTCTGGGAGGAATGGGGTGCAGCCAGGAGAGCAGCACTCTGGCTGACTAGGAGGGGAACATCAGCCAGGGCATAGAAGAAATCCAGTCACACAATACTAATCCTCAACTTGGATTTATGTTCAAGATTTGTGCAAACAGCTGCCCAGGGATCAAGAGCCAGCCCAGTCCAGGCCTCACACCACGAGCCTCCAGCTGAGGGCCTGGCGGCTTCGGGCGGGGCCCCTGGGCCGACAAGGCTGGCACGGCCCCGTCCCAGGCCGCGGGGGCGGAAGTGGAGCACCCACGGCAGAGCATCCTGCCATCCTCCTGTGTTCCCAGGCAAACCCACTCTTCCCACACCTCCTCAGTGGGGGCGGGAGGCACGTGGGGCAGGTCCTTCTCCTGAAGAGCTCGAAGCCAAAATTACACACAGGTGAACACACAGGGGTTGACGCACCACCTCCGGGGATGTTCGAGAAGGAAAGGGTCTCGGCTGTGCCACAGAGACACGGCCGCCCGCAGCTTCTGCAGGAGGGCGGGTCCAGGCCGCCGGCACCTCTCCCCCTCAGGAGCAGCGGAGCAAGCCTGTCCCAGTCTCTCCAAAGGAGAGGCCAGATGGACACCTTCTGGATGGAGCCTCCCCTGTCTACAGACCCTCCAGGTTGCAGCCAGGGCTCAAGCTGGCCGTCCATCTCTGCCTCCCGAGTGGCAGCGGCTCTGGCCACATAGCCCGTGGCCTCTCGCCTTCCAGTAACTGCAGTCATCTGGCTCTGCGAGACGAAGGTGGAGCCAAGGGACTGGTCTCACTGAGGTCCCTCACGGTCATTTTTGGTGGACTCTAAATAAACAAATTTAAGACTTAAAGATGAGGCGGTACAATAAGTTTCAAAGTCCTGTGGAAACAAATACAGTAAGAGTCGGGGGGAAACACCCAAAAACCCAGGGTTGCTGCATGTTGCTGAGTGCCAGGCCCTGGTCTAAGCACCTGAGGTATATCTGTCATTCAATCCTTGCTCAACCCTTCAAAGCAGGCAGAATCTCACTGCTTTATGGGGAAGGGAAGTGGGGCCCAGAGGAGTTCTTAAAAACTTGCCCAAGGTTCACATTTAGGAAGTGCTGGCACCCAGTCAGTCTGGTTCCTGACCCCAGAAATGAAGTAGTTTTGGAAGAAAGGACAGTCCTGCCCACTTGGCCACCCTCTGTCCTCATCAAAGCAGGCTCCCAGGGGAAGCCTGTGCTCTGTGGGGAATCATGGAAAAGTGACTGACCAGCCCAATGCCACCGCCTCCTTCCACCCACACCCAATCCAAGCGGCCCTGCGATCTCTGCCCACACTCTGCGGAGGGGCCTCGACCACCTGCTTGGCAGGCTCCATTTCTGCAGAGCTGACCTTTAGAGAACTCCTCCTTGTGCTGAGATGGACGTGGCCTCCATATGGCTCCCACTAGCTGCGATGCTGTTCCCGAAGCCCCATAGGCAAGGCCCCATAAGAGCCTTGCAGAAAGCGAGGGAGAGACTGAGGGCCTGGAGTCCTCTCGTGACCGGCAACAGACCCCTCCGATTTTAAAATGTCCAAGGCCAGCAGGCTATCCTTAGGATAAAGACCAGCCCTCCTCTGCTGGGGCCTACAAGGCCCTCATGGGGGTCCCACCAACCTCCCTGTCCTCCCTTCCCCATCTTATTCCTGCCTCAGCCGAGCCGGCCTCCTCTCGATCCTCGAGTCAGCCTCGGTTCTTCACTTCCTCCCACCACGGCCTGTGCTCTGGGCTTGGCTTCCCCAGCACTGTGCACAGCGCACGGCATTGAGCAGATTAAACCCCAGTGGATGGAAGGAACGGACGGAAGGAACAGAGTTAGCCCCTCACACTGCAGTCACCACCCCTTCTGTCTCCACACTGTCTCAGAAGCCTGGGCCTCTCCTCCACTGAGATCAGAAGTTAGCGACATTGCTCCTAAATCGGGGTGATCCTGGCAGATAGAAAGTTCTCTTTTTATAATCCAAGGCCCACCATGGGGGAATCGTGCTCACCTGGACCCGCAGGTCTGGCTGTAGGCGAGTCCATCACTTGGGAGCTCTGATTGCGTATCCCTCCACAGGGCAGCCGCCAGGTGTACTCTGGCTGCAACAAAACTGGTGTTTAGTGATCAGTAACCATAGTAGCAGCCCCCCTGCCAGAACAGTGCTGAGTTCATAGTAATCAAGTGTAACTGAACCCTTACAACAGCCCAGGCTACATCCCTATTTTACAGGTTGGCAAACTGAGGCTCAGTGGGTGAAGTCACTTGTCGAAGGTCATCCAGCTAGGCAAGTGGCCACACTCTGATTTGAGCCCAGGTTTCTATAATCCTGCAGAACACTCCAGCGTTTAAAGATGCAGGGAAGAAACAGTCGTGGGGAGGAGCTGAAGGAGAAGAGGATGGACTGGGAGCAGTTGTCTGGGTTGGGGTGGGGATGCCTGAGGGGCTGTGGCAGAGGCACTGGGGAGAATGAGACAGGGCTCAGAAACTCTTTGGGGACAGAATGATAAGGAGGAGAAAAAAAAAGGAGGAAAAGGGAAAAGGAAAGGAAATTGAGAAGGAAAAGCAAAGGGAGAGAATGCCCGGTAAAGACCTTGGTACCTGGTCACATGGGAGGTTGTGTAAAAGGTCAAACGCCTGGCCTGGCTGGCAGGAAAGAGTCCTCCTGCCGGTCCCGTTCCCTGACCTGGCCTTTTCTGCCCCCCCACCAGGGACCCTGAGCCGCCCAGCTGAAGGTTCTGCCCCTAGGATGGCAGGCCGCACACCACGCTGCTGCTGAGAAGAGCCAAGGAGGCAGCTTTGACCCTCTCCCTTGCCCCTGCCCTCTGGCACGTGTCTGGGTGCCCTGGGTATGCGTCCTGGCATGAAGGAGGGGCACGGACTCACCAGATGGAAGAGGCGCGAGTTGGGGTGTGGGGGCACGTGCTCCATGGCCGTTGGGGGCGGGGGGTAGCGGATCTGGGACCAGTCCTCAAAGCCAGGGTGTGGCCCAATGGGGGGCATGGGTGGGTAGACGTAGGGGCAGGCCCCGCAGAGGTGGTCCGGGTGGGGCTCCATGTGGTAGCGGTCGGCCGAGGTCTGGAAGAAAGGTGGCGTCTGGCCCTGGTCTGATGGGCCACAGGGCCGCCCCAGTGACACCCGTCTCATCCCCGCTCTCCCCGGAGAGGCTTGCTTCTCTGGTGACAGCCTCGTGGCCATGGAAGGCTGCACACGGGCCCAGGATACCAACCCTGAGGACAGCCGACACGTCCCGAGCGCCTGTTCTGTACCAAGTACTGTTCTAAATGCTCTACCTGCATTGTTTTTGTTTGTAAAGCACTCAGTACCACACCCAGCATGTGGTCGAGCTCATCATTCATTACCGTCATTTGCCGGGTGTGTGTGTGCCCAGTTGCTCAGTCGTGTGGGACTCTGTGTGACGCCATGGACTGCAGCCCCCCAGGCTCCTCTGCCCACGGATGGTCCAGGCAAGAGTACTGGAGTGGGCTGCCATGCCCTCCTCCAGTGGATCTTCCCAACCCAGGGATCAAGCCCATGTCTCTTACGTCTCCTGCACTGGCAGGTGGGCTCCTTACCACGAGTGCCACCCGGGCCCTCATTAGTTAGCTGGACCCCTGAGCAAACAAGGCCTCCCCCGTCAGACTGCAGCTCCCTGAATGAGGTACAAGGCAGTAAGCGCTGCTTCCTCCCTCAAGCCTCCTCACCTTTGCTTTCCTCTTCTGCTGTCTCAGGACATCTTTCGCCTTTTCCTCATCTTTGAAGGCTTTTAGCTGAGAGGAGGGAGGGAGGGAGGGAAGCCTGTCAGCAGGGGTGCTTCCCTGCCAGGCCTGGCTCCAGGGCCTAACCAGCCCCAGCGTGGACGGGCCAACGCACGAGGCTGCTGCTCTGGGCTGTCCCGCCTGGCCCGGCCGAGAGAAAGGACGCTGGGGGCAGAGCACAGCCCAGGCTGGGGGCTGTGGACGAGGCCGGCTGCCTGTGGGCGATCTGAGCACAGGTCAGGAGGGCTGCGTGAGCCTCACTGCTGCAGTGCTTCTGCATTTACACCTTTCATCTTCAGTGTGGGGGACGGAGGGTGGGTCAGAGCCAATTCCTAAATTCGCTCTTCTAAGGCATCAAAACTGAGGGTGGAAAATCAGGGCTCCACATGGAGAAGGGAAGGGCCTTTCTGAGGCCACAGAAACATGGCAGCGGAGCTGGAAGGAGAATCGGTGAGTGTGCTGACAGCCAGTCTCGCCAGGGCCGGACCACCCATGGCCCCTCCCTGCGGGCACAGCTGGCCGCCCCTTCTGGGTTCAGGCCTTCTTACCTGTGCGTGGGACAGGGTGACCTGGGCCTGCAGCTTCTCCACCTGCTTCTTCAGCTCTTCCTTCTCCTCATTCATGCGCTCCCGGTCGCTGCGCTCCCTCTGGAAATCCTCCTCAAAGATCTTTACCTGAAGCAGGGTGATGGCGGGGGCAGAGCGGGGAGAGAGGAGGGACAGGTCTGAGTGGGGCTCACACCTGCTTGGGCCCCATGATCCCAGGCTCCTCTGCCCACGGATGGTCCCAAGTACTGGAGTGGGCTGCATGCCCTCCTCCAGTGGATCTTCCCAACCCAGGGATCAAGCCCATGTCTCTTACGTCTCCTGCACTGGCAGGTGGGCTCCTTACCACGAGTGCCACCCGGGCCCTCATTAGTTAGCTGGCCCCCTGAGCCAACAAGGCCTCCCCCGTCAGCCCGCGGCTCCCTGCATGAGGTCCACGGAGGCAAGCGCTGCTTCCCCCCTCAAGCCTCCTCACCTTTGCTTTCCTCTTCTGCTGTCTCAGGACATCTTTCGCCTTTTCCTCATCTTTGAAGGCTTTTAGCTGAGAGGAGGGAGGGAGGGAGGGAAGCCTGTCAGCAGGGGTGCTTCCCTGCCAGGCCTGGCTCCAGGGCCTAACCAGCCCCAGCGTGGACGGGCCAACGCACGAGGCTGCTGCTCTGGGCTGTCCCGCCTGGCCCGGCCGAGAGAAAGGACGCTGGGGGCAGAGCACAGCCCAGGCTGGGGGCTGTGGACGAGGCCGGCTGCCTGTGGGCGATCTGAGCACAGGTCAGGAGGGCTGCGTGAGCCTCACTGCTGCAGTGCTTCTGCATTTACACCTTTCATCTTCAGTGTGGGGGACGGAGGGTGGGTCAGAGCCAATTCCTAAATTCGCTCTTCTAAGGCATCAAAACTGAGGGTGGAAAATCAGGGCTCCACATGGAGAAGGGAAGGGCCTTTCTGAGGCCACAGAAACATGGCAGCGGAGCTGGAAGGAGAATCGGTGAGTGTGCTGACAGCCAGTCTCGCCAGGGCCGGACCACCCATGGCCCCTCCCTGCGGGCACAGCTGGCCGCCCCTTCTGGGTTCAGGCCTTCTTACCTGTGCGTGGGACAGGGTGACCTGGGCCTGCAGCTTCTCCACCTGCTTCTTCAGCTCTTCCTTCTCCTCATTCATGCGCTCCCGGTCGCTGCGCTCCCTCTGGAAATCCTCCTCAAAGATCTTTACCTGAAGCAGGGTGATGGCGGGGGCAGAGCGGGGAGAGAGGAGGGACAGGTCTGAGTGGGGCTCACACCTGCTTGGGCCCCATGATCCCTGGCCTCTGATCAGAGTCAGACGTCAGAGTGGTTTCACCCCATCCTGAAAACCCCTATGGGGAGGGAGATGGGTGTGCCTCTCACCCCAACCCCAATAGTCCCTCAGTCTTATATTCTGAGCTTCAACCTGAGCTTTATTTGAAAAAAGGATCCATGGCTAAAAAAACCCCACAATGGTCAGCAGCCATCTACCAGTCCCATCCTTCCATCCTGCTGAGGCCACAGAGAGGCGGAGGCCACAGAGACAGACTCTGAGCAGAGGACGGCACGTCAGGTCTCCCAGTGCTGAGAGAAGAGGCCTGCGAAACCCTCCCGAGGCTCCGGGGCGTGAGGGGCCCTGCCGGGGTGGACAGGCCCTGCCGCTGCCTGCAGTGCCACGTCCTCACTGCAGACCAGTGAGAAGCCGGCCAGGCTCGAGGTGATTTAGAAGGAGCCGGCGCACAGCAGCACAGCAGCACGGGCGAGAACCAAGCCTTCCCAGCTGCCTTCAGTCCTCTGTGTCCCTCAAGAAGGTCTGCACTCACCCTATGGAGGCTTTAACAGCTTCCTAGTACTTACTTTCCTACAATAAAGGGAGCAAGGACTTAAGCTCAGAGCCTTCAGCAGGCACGGGTGTCTAGCTAGTTTAACAACACTGCTTTGCCTTGTTTACTGTATTTATGGCTTACAGCTACTTTAAAAAAAAAAAAGACTTTATTGATTTTGTTACAATGTTGCTTCTGTTCTATGTTTCAGTCCTTTGGCCACCAAGCACGAGGGATCCTAGCTCCCTGACCAAGGATTGAACCTGCACCCCCTGCACGTCAAAGTGAAGTCTTAACCACTGCCACGGAAGTCCCTATAGCTACTTTCTACTTACGGCAAATAATAAACAGCTTTTCCCATTTATACTAGAAATCTAAATTCCCTCATAAATACATTTATTGAATTAATTTAAACATTTGTTTTCATAACATACATAGAGAATATGTAAATCAGATAACTAGTAAGGATATACTGTATAGCACAGGGAATTCCATAATGACCTACACGGGAAAAGAATCTAAAAAAGAGTGGACATACATGTATGCATAACTGATTCACTTTGCTGTACAGCAGAAACTAACACAACACTGTTAAGTCAAATACACTCTGATAGCAGTTAATTTTTTTAAATAAATAAATAAAAATTTGTTTTCAAAATACCAGGTAGATAGGAGCAGAGCTGGGCACAGACAGCGGCAGAGGTAACACTGGACAGGGCTACGCCGCTGGCGAGGATTAGCCCATGCCAGACAGGGGTCCTGGCCAGTGGCCAGACAGCGGACTGTGGTTACAGCTTCCCCGTGACTCGAGGCCCACCCTGAAGCCTCAGGAACGCTCCAGCTCCCACTGGCCACCTCTGCCTGACCTCCTCCCCTCAGCCTCACCTGCTGCTTCAGCAATTCGTTCTGCGTGAGCAGCTCCTGTTTCCTGAGCCACGTCCTCACTGCAGACCAGTGAGAAGCCGGCCAGGCTCGAGGTGATTTAGAAGGAGCCGGCGACAGCAGCACAGCAGCACGGGCGAGAACCAAGCCTTCCCAGCTGCCTTCAGTCCTCTGTGTCCCTCAAGAAGGTCTGCACTCACCCTATGGAGGCTTTAACAGCTTCCTAGTACTTACTTTCCTACAATAAAGGGAGCAAGGACTTAAGCTCAGAGCCTTCAGCAGGCACGGGTGTCTAGCTAGTTTAACAACACTGCTTTGCCTTGTTTACTGTATTTATGGCTTACAGCTACTTTAAAAAAAAAAAAGACTTTATTGATTTTGTTACAATGTTGCTTCTGTTCTATGTTTCAGTCCTTTGGCCCCCAAGCACGAGGGATCCTAGCCCCCTGACCAAGGATTGAACCTGCACCCCCTGCACGTCAAAGTGAAGTCTTAACCACTGCCACGGAAGTCCCTATAGCTACTTTCTACTTACGGCAAATAATAAACAGCTTTTCCCATTTATACTAGAAATCTAAATTCCCTCATAAATACATTTATTGAATTAATTTAAACATTTGTTTTCATAACATACATAGAGAATATGTAAATCAGATAACTAGTAAGGATATACTGTATAGCACAGGGAATTCCATAATGACCTACACGGGAAAAGAATCTAAAAAAGAGTGGACATACATGTATGCATAACTGATTCACTTTGCTGTACAGCAGAAACTAACACAACACTGTTAAGTCAAATACACTCTGATAGCAGTTAATTTTTTTAAATAAATAAATAAAAATTTGTTTTCAAAATACCAGGTAGATAGGAGCAGAGCTGGGCACAGACAGCGGCAGAGGTAACACTGGACAGGGCTACGCCGCTGGCGAGGATTAGCCCATGCCAGACAGGGGTCCTGGCCAGTGGCCAGACAGCGGACTGTGGTTACAGCTTCCCCGTGACTCGAGGCCCACCCTGGAGCCTCAGGAACGCTCCAGCTCCCACTGGCCACCTCTGCCTGACCTCCTCCCCTCAGCCTCACCTGCTGCTTCAGCAATTCGTTCTGCGTGAGCAGCTCCTGTTTCCTGAGCAGGCCGCCAGCTCCTTCCGGGCTCCCGAAGGCAGCTGTTGGAGAGGATGGGGAACCCTGAATGCTCAGTGCTTCCTCCAGGGCCTGGAATCAGGAAGAGAGGGGACGGTCCCATCATCGGCAGGAGCCCCTGGAGGTCAGGCCCCACGGGAAGACCCCTTCATGATAACAGTAATAATCACAGCCACCACTCTGATAAGCGCCATCTCATGTATGAACACTATACACACATCATGCCACTGGATCCTCTCTATTGTCCTATGAAGACAGTGTGGCCCTCGTCCCAGATGTGAAAACTGAGGTTCAGAGACCTGAAGTGAGTTGTCCAAAGTCACACAGCTAGTAAGTGGCAAAGCAGGAATTCAAAGCCAGCGTGCGCTCTTAACCAGCTGAGGTCTTTATGCAGAAGGCAGAAGTCTCCCCTTCCCTGAGGATGGGGGGCTCAATTCTCGGCACCCAGGCCTGGAAAGAACACTAAGACCTTTGGGGGAAGAAGCTCAACCTCTTGGATGACTGCCTGCCCAGAGACACCGCAGCGTCCATAACCCATTCCCACCAAGCCAACCCCCCACCTCCAAGTCTTCTGTAGCTAAATTAGCCTGGACTTTAACTCTGACTTAATTAATATTTTACCATTCCTGAAAATGGGCTGAAACATCACCAAATAACATTTTGAAAATTTTTTTGAAGTCCTATTTGGCCACCTTCGCAGAATACTTTCCCTTGGATAAACAGAGTGCTCACATTCTCTTAGAAGTTTTTCATTAACTGGTTTTCTCCAACCCTGTTAACATGTTGCTTGAAAACTCTGGACACCTCTTAAGACCGAGTGGCCTCGTGACCATGTGACCCTTAGCCCCCGGAGGGCAGGGCCTCTGCGGGCCGCGGGACAGCACTGCTCACAGCACCCTTCTGGAGTCCGGGGAAACTCTGCCCAGCTTGGACTTGCTCCCCTTGGTCTCCTTGACCCTCCCAGAAACATGAGGAAACTTCCGAGCCAAGAGTAAATTCTAGGGATTTCCCTGGTGGTCCAGTGGCTGAGACTTCAAGCTCGCAAAGCAGGGGGCCCAGGTTTGATTGCTGGTCAGGAAACTAGATCCCACATGCCACAACTATGAGATCGTATGCCACAACTAAAGACCCCGCATGCAGCACCTAAGACACGGGCAGGCAAATAAAATTCATAAATATAGGCATCAATATTTAAAGCATATTTCAGCATTCAGGATGCTCAAGGAAAGGCTCTGACTGCTGCTCCAAACCCCGCCACCCTCTGTCTGTCCCATTTTTCTGAGGAGCAGCCTGGGGTCCAGGGACAGGGAGAGTCCTGCTCTACTCATTCCTACAAGCTTCTGTCCCGGCTACATCACAGGAACCTGGAGGGCAGCGGCCCTGCCTGGGTCACCTCCACAACCAGCGCCACGTACAACACTCGGCCTGGATCTGGAGCCCAAGTCCCCCGGCTTGGGGCAGATCATTCTTTTCACTGAGAACAGGTCCCAGGGCCCCAGACTCGGCCCCATCAATGCTTCTCAAACACCAAAACCAAACAGAGTCACCCCCGCAGGGCTAGGGCCCCGTGCATGCAAACTCACAGCACTGCCCGCTGTGAGCACAAAGAGCAGGCAGAAGGAAGGGCAGACAGACAGCACGGGAGGAAAAGCCGAGCACCCGCTCCACAGGGGAAAGCTGAGCCTCCAGAGTTTGCTGCCAAAGCCCCTCCGTCAGCTTGCTCCTTTAACCCCTGCGCTGGAAGGTGGGAAGGGCTAGCAGGATTCCAATCAGGGCTCAGATGGCAAAACCGAGGCCTGGACAGGTTCCAGGGGCTGTGGCTGGGCCCAGAACCAGCTCCCAGTCCAGCCCACTTCCCCTCACTGTGGCCCAGAGCAGAGGGTTCCTACTTCATCTGGACTCCCCCAGCCCCGCCCCTGCCCCATCTCCCTGGATCCCCCTTCTCGAGAGCAGAAGCCCTGAGCAGTGCCTGACCACCCCCTTCAGTGACTCTGTCCTGAACACATGCTCAGTGCCAGACACGCCTGGCAGCCCTGGATGGGAGAACAGGTCATCAGAAAGTTATCACAGGAAAATGCCAGCAGGCTGTGAAAGAAGTTGCTGATGCTTTAGACACACAGCACAGGGAGACTCAAAGGAGGCTTGGGAAGGCCTGGCTGAGGAAAAAGTGTTACAGCTAAACCTGAACAATGAGCAGGCGGCAGCGTGTGAGCAAACAGCATGTCTCAGGCCTGCAGGAGAGCAGGCAGGCGCTCATCCAGCCTGGCATTCAGCATGCAGAGATGGGGGCAGGGGCGGCAGAAATGCCGGGACAGCGCCCAGGCCCTCGGCCCCCTTGTCCTGACCCGGGCGTCGCCCCTCCTGAGCTGAGGGTCACCGGCCATGGAGTGGGCTCTGTAGCTGGGCTCAGAGCTGCCCTCCCCCACCCTCCGACCACAGACACGGCGCCCACCTTGTTGAGGCGCTGGATCTCCTTTTCCTGGTACTCCCGCTGCCGGGTGAGCGGGCTGAGCTGGTCCTGCAGATACTTGACCTTCTGGCGCAGCTCCTTGGCCTCTGCTGTCAGGTGCTCCTTGTCAGTCTGCAGAAGACACAGGGCTGGTGAGCAGGGAGCCTCTCCAGGAAGGCTGTGTCCCCTGCCTGACCGTGCCTGCCCCTCGCTCTCACTCCACAGCCCCAAAACGCTCATGCACAAGGCTCCCCACAAGGCGCCCACGTGACAGCAGTAATGTCCACACACTCCTGCTCTCAAGGAAAAGGCGGCCTGGCTGAGTGGAGGCCCTGGGTGCCAGCACCAGCTCCTCCAACAGCCAGCTGGTCCTCAGGCACTGTCACAGCCATCTCTGGTCTAAGCTCACCTATCTGCCAGGGGTAAGGGGTTCGTAACAGGAGTCACAGATGGGCTTAAGGAGGTCTGCGAGCCCCCAAAATGGAGCGCGCAATTTTGACTGCAATTTCTAGAGAGAAAAGCCAGTTTCTACCAGTCTCACACAAGGGTCTTCTATGATGCACAGAAAGTGGTAAGTCACTGAGAGTCTCCAAAGAACCTTTGAGCTCTTCTAGTCTCTAAGCCCAGAGGAGAGAAGACCCTTAAAAAGATACACATAGCATGAGGCAGAAAGAGTTCCTCTACAGAAAAACAAAGTCCTGTCAGCTAAAACGAAGAACACCACCGCTGAAAAGAAACCAGGAAAGGCTTCAAGGTGGAGGCAGCCCTTAAGCACTGGATCCAGAGACGGCCTGGGTCTCCAGCGCCCACCCGTGCCCGTCTACTCCACTGGCTGTGGCTGAGGCGGAGCAGCGCGCCCAGAGCTGAACCTGCAGCCCACTCGCCACACTCGCCTCCTCCATCTCGATCTTGGACTTGGCCAGGAGCAACTTGCGGTCAAAGTCGCGCTGCTTCTGCTCCCGCTCAGCCTCCAGCTCCGTCACCTGCTTCTGCAGGTCCGCCAGCTTCTGTCGCAGCTCGGTGATCTGGGTTCAGAGGCAGAGAGGGTGTGCGTGAGGTCAGGGTGGACGGCCGAGGCTCGAGGCAGCTGCCAGGGCACCGCATGCAGCACGCTGGGGCGCCCCGAGGGCCCAGCAAGAAGCAGGGGCCCGGCCTTGAGTCCCCAGTGCCCCACCTTACCTTCTGCTCGTACTGCTGCTTCATGGACCGGAAATGCTGGTCCCACTGTTTGTTCACTTCCAGCAGCTGTGGGGGAGACAGGGGTTAGCAGGAGATAAGCAGCAAAGGACCAAGAGAGCCCACCCAGCTTCACGGGCGCGAGTGGCGGGTGTGGAATGCCGTGATCCCCTACTTCTCAAAACCCTTCCTCAAGGGAGTCACCTTCATCAGCTGCCAGGTTTTACCCTCGCCAGGAAGGCAAGACCAACACCAGGACACAGAAGCACTATACAACTCTGGCACAGAATTATGGGACAGACACCCATGCAGAGGGCAATTCAGGACTATTTGCTAGAACTTCAAGTTCTCTTTAACCAAATAATTCCACTCTGAAAACTGTAACCAAAAGAAGCACTTGCACAAGTGTGTAAAAAAATACATGTACTACTGATCACCTCGACCATATTTATATTGCAGAAAGATCCAGAGGCAAACCTGAGGAAACAGGTTAAGGAGACCATAGAATTAAACAGAAAATGGAGCTCTGCACAGCTCTTCAGAGCTGGGCGCCTGATGAACTGCCTCTGTTCTGAGATGACACTAATTATCTGCCATGATTTTGATATATTGACAATTCTTCAGGGAAGCAAAACAATCCAACAACATTAAATAAATAAAATAACGGAAAGGGCATCCTTTCCAATTTCAAAAACACTAAAATATGATAAAAAAGTACTCAGAATAAAGGAACATAGAATGTTTTATATATAAATCTAATCAATCCTCTCAAAGATCCAGCTAATTTTAAGAAAACAAAGGAAAAAAGCAACCTGCAATGTGGAATGTATGATACCATTTTTACAAACATCACACGGTAGTGAGTACATAGACAAAGCTGAGGCATATATAGTGAACTGTTACCAACCGTGGTCGTCTCCAGGAGACTCTCCATCTTTTTCTAATGAGCATCTTTTTATATGATTTTTTATCTTTTTATATGATGTTTGTAATCCGAAAAAAAAATACCTTACAGCAATATGAGAAGAAAAGCGAAATGAAGACGCATGTAAACAAAAGACCAGCGAAGGCCGCCTTTCAAACGAGCTGGAGGACAAGCGAGGGCAGAGAGGCCCGGGGATGGAGACCAGGGCCTGAGCTGCGTGGGGAGGAGGCCTCAGACAGCAAAGGGGGGGAGGCCGGAAATGCTGGTCCCACTGTTTGTTCACTTCCAGCAGCTGTGGGGGAGACAGGGGTTAGCAGGAGATAAGCAGCAAAGGACCAAGAGAGCCCACCCAGCTTCACGGGCGCGAGTGGCGGGTGTGGAATGCCGTGATCCCCTACTTCTCAAAACCCTTCCTCAAGGGAGTCACCTTCATCAGCCGCCAGGTTTTACCCTCGCCAGGAAGGCAAGACCAACACCAGGACACAGAAGCACTATACAACTCTGGCACAGAATTATGGGACAGACACCCATGCAGAGGGCAATTCAGGACTATTTGCTAGAACTTCAAGTTCTCTTTAACCAAATAATTCCACTCTGAAAACTGTAACCAAAAGAAGCACTTGCACAAGTGTGTAAAAAAATACATGTACTACTGATCACCTCGACCATATTTATATTGCAGAAAGATCCAGAGGCAAACCTGAGGAAACAGGTTAAGGAGACCATAGAATTAAACAGAAAAATGGAGCTCTGCACAGCTCTTCAGAGCTGGGCGCCTGATGAACTGCCTCTGTTCTGAGATGACACTAATTATCTGCCATGATTTTGATATATTGACAATTCTTCAGGGAAGCAAAACAATCCAACAACATTAAATAAATAAAATAACGGAAAGGGCATCCTTTCCAATTTCAAAAACACTAAAATATGATAAAAAAGTACTCAGAATAAAGGAACATAGAATGTTTTATATATAAATCTAATCAATCCTCTCAAAGATCCAGCTAATTTTAAGAAAACAAAGGAAAAAAGCAACCTGCAATGTGGAATGTATGATACCATTTTTACAAACATCACACGGTAGTGAGTACATAGACAAAGCTGAGGCATATATAGTGAACTGTTACCAACCGTGGTCGTCTCCAGGAGACTCTCCATCTTTTTCTAATGAGCATCTTTTTATATGATTTTTTATCTTTTTATATGATGTTTGTAATCCGAAAAAAAAATACCTTACAGCAATATGAGAAGAAAAGCGAAATGAAGACGCATGTAAACAAAAGACCAGCGAAGGCCGCCTTTCAAACGAGCTGGAGGACAAGCGAGGGCAGAGAGGCCCGGGGATGGAGACCAGGGCCTGAGCTGCGTGGGGAGGAGGCCTCAGACAGCAGAGAGGACTGGGCTCTGGGGCGGAGGAGGAACATGAATGAGCCACAAGGGAAGGGCCTCAACTTCCGGAGACTCTCAGCTGACTGGGAGCGATGCTCCAAGCAGGTGTGGGGTCTCTCCTTCTGGACAGGCTGTCCCTGAACCAGCGGCGTGGGCCAGCTGACTCCAGACACCCCAGTCCTGACGCTGAGCTTGCCTCCTGTCACAGCCTCTCTCCACCCGCCAGGGCTCACCATGGGAGCCTTCCTAAACTACTCCGCAACAGTTACAGGCCACGCCCCGAATGGCACGTCCTCCGTGGGCAGGGGGCTGAGCAGGAGACAAGAGCCCAGGGCAAGGCAGCATGTCTCACCCTTGGGCAAATGGCTCAGTAGTCACCATGGCAACTCAACACAGGGACCGGTCAGAGCCAGGGTTCGGGAAGGGCCTTGGTCCTGCTGGCCTGGGAGGGAGGAAGGATCTTCCCTGACCACCACCCGCTCTGGCCACCTACCTCTGTGCGCTGCTGCTCCAGCATCCTCACCTTCTTCTCGGCTGCGCCCAGGGCCCCCACCTCCGGGGCTCTCCCTGCTGCCACACCAGCCTGGGCAGGAACACAGAGCGGCTTTCAGCAGAGCCCCAGAGAGCAGTGTTCTCACCCACTCAGTGCTCCTCCAAGGCTGCTCTCCCCTGAGACCCAGCCTCCGTCTCCTGCCTCTCTACCCTCTCACCCCCAGGACACTGCTCGTCCCACCATGACTGAGCCTCCTGGGAAGTCCACAGGGGTCATCACTCCCCCTCCCTGAACCTCCGTGGCTCCCAGGCCCTGCCTTCCCCACCCCTCCCCCAGCCACTTCTCTCCCGCTCTGGCTCTCAGGCCAGCTTTTTATCCACTCTTTTCTAATGAGCATCTTTTATATGATTTTTTATCTTTTTATATGATGTTTGTAATCCGAAAAAAAAATACCTTACAGCAATATGAGAAGAAAAGCGAAATGAAGACGCATGTAAACAAAAGACCAGCGAAGGCCGCCTTTCAAACGAGCTGGAGGACAAGCGAGGGCAGAGAGGCCCGGGATGGAGACCAGGGCCTGAGCTGCGTGGGAGGAGGCCTCAGACAGCAGAGAGGACTGGGCTCTGGGGCGGAGGAGGAACATGAATGAGCCACAAGGGAAGGGCCTCAACTTCCGGAGACTCTCAGCTGACTGGGAGCGATGCTCCAAGCAGGTGTGGGGTCTCTCCTTCTGGACAGGCTGTCCCTGAACCAGCGGCGTGGGCCAGCTGACTCCAGACACCCCAGTCCTGACGCTGAGCTTGCCTCCTGTCACAGCCTCTCTCCACCCGCCAGGGCTCACCATGGGAGCCTTCCTAAACTACTCCGCAACAGTTACAGGCCACGCCCCGAATGGCACGTCCTCCGTGGGCAGGGGGCTGAGCAGGAGACAAGAGCCCAGGGCAAGGCAGCATGTCTCACCCTTGGGCAAATGGCTCAGTAGTCACCATGGCAACTCAACACAGGGACCGGTCAGAGCCAGGGTTCGGGAAGGGCCTTGGTCCTGCTGGCCTGGGAGGGAGGAAGGATCTTCCCTGACCACCACCCGCTCTGGCCACCTACCTCTGTGCGCTGCTGCTCCAGCATCCTCACCTTCTTCTCGGCTGCGCCCAGGGCCCCCACCTCCGGGGCTCTCCCTGCTGCCACACCAGCCTGGGCAGGAACACAGAGCGGCTTTCAGCAGAGCCCCAGAGAGCAGTGTTCTCACCCACTCAGTGCTCCTCCAAGGCTGCTCTCCCCTGAGACCCAGCCCTCCGTCTCCTGCCTCTCTACCCTCTCACCCCCAGGACACTGCTCGTCCCACCATGACTGAGCCTCCTGGGAAGTCCACAGGGGTCATCACTCCCCCTCCCTGAACCTCCGTGGCTCCCAGGCCCTGCCTTCCCCACCCCTCCCCCAGCCACTTCTCTCCCCGCTCTGGCTCTGTCTCCAGGGGCCAGCTGCCCTCCCTCCCCTTTTCCAGATATCAGCCAAAAATCTCTGGCCTGGAAGGCAAGAGTTATATATTTCAAAAATATTTTGTAAAATATTTATTAAAAATTTTTAAAATTTTTGTTGTTGTTGTTGTTGTTTTAAAAAGAAAAACACAAAGATGTATGTGCATGTGTGATTACTACATGTATGTCCTTGCCCAGGCCTCTGAGAGGGGCCTAAAGCAGTGTCCCTCAGGTAACAGTGAGCAGAGATCTTAGTTTCTTAATAGCATTCTCCAACGGAAAGAAACAAGGCTCTTTGGAGAAGTGGTTCATTTCATGGCTGGAGCAGGGAAGACATAAAGTGAATAGGGAGCAACTTGTGATGCTAGAAAGTAAGGAAGAGTTCAATCATCATCATCCTCATCAGAAGAAGAAGAAGGGCATGTCCAGTGGGCACAGGAAAAAACTTGAAAGAGCTTCCTATGACCAAAGTAGGAAGAATCTGAACAAGAAAATAAATCATGATGGTGGTAGGTCATAAGCCAAAGGATAAAATATCCTTGAGTCCATATTAATAGCAAGAAACAGATATATAAATAAGCGGTGGAGGGACTTCCCTGGTGGTCCAGTGGGTGGAGAGTCTGCCTTGCAGTGCAAGGGGCACCAGTTCGATCCTTGGCCCAGTAAGATCCCACATGCCATGGAGCGGCTAGACAGGTGTGTCCAATTACGAGCCAAAGCTCTGGAGCACATGCACCCAGAGCTGGTGCTCTGCAAGGAGAGGCCACTGCGATAGGAGACCCACGCAGGCCAAAGAACAAAGATGGATGAAAATAAATAAATAAAAATCAATAAAAGAGACCAAAATTTAAAAAAAACAAAAAATAAATACACGGTGGAAAAGGGACAAGGACTCCAACTAGTAAAGAGAGCAGGAGTGAGGAAAGTCCGCAGTCACCACAAGAAGGCTGTGGCAGTCACCACTGCAGGCAAGACCCGCCAGTGGATACTAGAACTAGCGCAAGGAGAAGCAAGACGCCTGCGGTCTCAAAGGGCATCCTTGAAAATAAATACCTATGAATTACAAAAGAAAAATCAGTCCCTTTATTATGGAGACACCTGACAGGCAGCCCCTTAACCAAATGGTCAAGACTGAGTATAAACAGACACACTGACGTCATGAACCTCTCACATGATACAAGATATCGCCCTGTGGTCTTCCTGTCCAAATCTTTAATGTCAGTCTAATTATAAGAAAACACCAGAGCTTCCCTGGTGGTCCAGTGGCAAAAGAATCCACCTTGCAGTGCAGGGTGCCCCAGCTAGATCCCTACCCCGGAAAGATCCCACGTGCTACAAAGTGGCTGGACTGGTATGTCCAATTACAAGCCAGAGCTCTGGAGTGCATATGCCCAGAGCCAGAGCTCTGCAAGGAGACAGGCCACTGCAGTGGGAGGCCCACACAGGCCAAAGAATAAAGACGGATAAAAAATAAATGATGACTTCGAGGCCAAAAAAAAAAAAAGCAAAACACCAGAGGAACCCAAACTGGGGGACTGTCTACAGAAGAGCTGGCCAGCATAACCCAAAAGCCTCAAGCCCAAGAAAGATGAGAACCCCTGGGATTCAAACCGGCAGGGAAGCCCTCTCTGGATTATTAATTTGCTACGTGTGTCTACAGTTCTCTCAAAAAAAAGTTAACTTTTTTTTTTAAATAGGAAATGTTGAGGTGATACAGCAATAAGGATGCTAGGAACTCAGAAACTGAACACACACATAAGCATACACACATACACACAAATTAAAAAAGGAAAGAAACTGAGCACCAGTTCTACCTCCAAAGCTCTGCAGGATGCAGGTTAAGGCTCACACCCTCTTTGGGCCTCAACAAGATCACACAGGATGGGCCCCGACCTCTGATAGTCTACAGGCCTGACAGCATTTGCCCTGGAGTCACTGCCGACTCTCTCCATTCCTTGCCTTCCCAGCCCGTCCACACTCTCCAGGGGATGGGCGGGGGTGGGGCCTGAGTGAACTTACGAGGCTCATGCGCCCCCTGCATGCTAAGATCTGTAACTACACCACAGAACCCAGGAATAAGGGGAGAGTTAAGGCTTCACCTCCTTTAAGGAAAGTGAGATATGCGCCTGCCCCTAGAAGCCTGCTACTTCCTGGAGGGCAGCTGTGCATTACTGGGGAAGAGGAAGAGGGGGTGATTCTGGAGGTGCACCCTTAATCACCGTAGAGGAGACACCAAATCTGCCATTAAAAGCGACAGCCAATGTGTCCAGTGCTAAACCAGCTTCACAGGCATCAGATCACTGAACTCTCCAATCACCCTCTGAGGGAGGTGTTATTATCTCCATCTCCCAGAGGAGGAAACCGAGGTCTGAGAGTTCATGCACCCTGTCCGAGGCGGCAGCGCTGACAAGAGGCACAGCCTGCATTCAACCCACAAGCAACTGCACGGCACAGGCTTCGCCACCACCCACAACACAAGCCTTCCTCCCGGGCAAGGCAATGACAGCACCTGACTCTTCCAGACATCAGCCAGGCTGAGGGCTTGCCCACACTGCTGGGAATCCAGGGGAGAACAGACGAGCCCATGTGTCACTTCCGCCAGAGGGCAGACAAGGCAGGCTCTGATGTGTGGGGCAAATGGAAGAGAGGGGCTTCAGGGGCTGCGAATTCAAAGGCCGTGCATCAGCCTGTTGCCCCCACACCCTCGCCTGCCTGACAGCAGTGGGTGGACGCAGGGATCGAATGGTGGGACATCACAGGGCTCTCCAAACCCCCTACTGTAAGCAGCCATGGCTGCCTCACAGGGTAAGTGTCCCCACCCTGCTTCCCTGACATGCAGAGAGGAAGTCCAAATCAGATAATGAATTTGCAAATCGTGGGTAAACTCTACCTTGTCACATAGTAAGAAGGAATTAAGTTATTAGGATAATCACCGCCATTACTCAAGTGCGGCGCTTGTTAAAGATACTGATGGCTGTGCAGCCATTAAACCTCATTAAAAAGGAAAAACATGTCAGTAAAAAGCTGGGACTCAGCTCTGCAGGAAGACACAGACCAAGCAAGGGGCCGGCCCGCTCCCTGCGAGAACTGGCTGAGAGCCAGTGCTGGGGGCAGCAGCGGGGAGGGGGCAAGTGAGCCGCCAGGGCATCAGCAGGCCTTGCCGAGCCGGCCCACACCTCCTCCTGCACCTCAGAGGCACCTGGAGCAACCCGAGGAGCTCAGAGTCCCCTCAGAAGCTCTCTTCCTAACATCCAAATTCCACTAAAAGTGTCGGGGAGCAACCTGTCTGAGGAAGGCTGATTAATCACCGTAGAGGAGACACCAAATCTGCCATTAAAAGCGACAGCCAATGTGTCCAGTGCTAAACCAGCTTCACAGGCATCAGATCACTGAACTCTCCAATCACCCTCTGAGGGAGGTGTTATTATCTCCATCTCCCAGAGGAGGAAACCGAGGTCTGAGAGTTCATGCACCCTGTCCGAGGCGGCAGCGCTGACAAGAGGCACAGCCTGCATTCAACCCACAAGCAACTGCACGGCACAGGCTTCGCCACCACCCACAACACAAGCCTTCCTCCCGGGCAAGGCAATGACAGCACCTGACTCTTCCAGACATCAGCCAGGCTGAGGGCTTGCCCACACTGCTGGGAATCCAGGGGAGAACAGACGAGCCCATGTGTCACTTCCGCCAGAGGGCAGACAAGGCAGGCTCTGATGTGTGGGGCAAATGGAAGAGAGGGGCTTCAGGGGCTGCGAATTCAAAGGCCGTGCATCAGCCTGTTGCCCCCACACCCTCGCCTGCCTGACAGCAGTGGGTGGACGCAGGGATCGAATGGTGGGACATCACAGGGCTCTCCAAACCCCCTACTGTAAGCAGCCATGGCTGCCTCACAGGGTAAGTGTCCCCACCCTGCTTCCCTGACATGCAGAGAGGAAGTCCAAATCAGATAATGAATTTGCAAATCGTGGGTAAACTCTACCTTGTCACATAGTAAGAAGGAATTAAGTTATTAGGATAATCACCGCCATTACTCAAGTGCGGCGCTTGTTAAAGATACTGATGGCTGTGCAGCCATTAAACCTCATTAAAAAGGAAAAACATGTCAGTAAAAAGCTGGGACTCAGCTCTGCAGGAAGACACAGACCAAGCAAGGGGCCGGCCCGCTCCCTGCGAGAACTGGCTGAGAGCCAGTGCTGGGGGCAGCAGCGGGGAGGGGGCAAGTGAGCCGCCAGGGCATCAGCAGGCCTTGCTGAGCCAGCCCACACCTCCTCTCTGCACCTCAGAGGCACCTGCGGAGCAACCCGAGGAGCTCAGAGTCCCCTCAGAAGCTCTCTCTTCCTAACATCCAAATTCCACTAAAAGTGTCTGAGATGTTAAAGTGATTCTGGCAGCTACCCTGTAAGAGACTGACAAACTGGAATGGGTCTAAGGGATATGCCCAGACAGTAGAAACGACGCGACACAGCCTTCATGAGCAGTGACCAAAGGAGCTGCGGCCATGCAGCCTGGAGAAGGCGTGGGGGGCCACAGACTCTGCAGGCTGGGCGTGTGTCCCAGGGGATGGAATGCTCCCTGTGGCTGGAGGAGAGTAAGGGCTGAGAAGTACAAGTTCCAGGGAGGCGGACTGTTGGACAAGCCAAGGAAATGCCGTCTAACAACTAGAACCTTCGGGCGGAGGGACTGGCTCACTGCCCCGGAGACTGGGCACTGGACACTGGGGCCTGGGAAGGGAGTTTCTGACCACCTACCTGCTGCAGTGCCGCTGCCCCCTTCTTGCTGGTGCCTTCCATCTTTGGTGAGCCTGGCCGCCCAGAGGCACCCTCTCTGCTGCTCATCAACAGCTTCCTAAGTTCCAGGTTTTCCTCCCTGGGTTGGAGGCAAACAGAGAGGTCATATTGCTGGCCCTCAGCACAGGAGACGGGGGGCTTCAGATGTGCTGCTCGTCTGAGCTGCAGCTGAGTCCCGGGGAGGAAGATGAGTCCCTGAGACCTGCCCTCAGGTGGAAACGGTGCAAAGTGGCATCCTGATGCCATTTTGCTCGGCCTCCGTAGAAGCCCCTCATCCTCACCAATAATGTCTCCCCAAATAGTGTATCCCAGGCAGTGGGATGACTGTCCACCTGAGATCTTCAGGATACATTCACACTGCGTTAAATAACCCAGATCAGGACTTCCCCGGCGGTCCAGTGGTTCAGGCTCCACACGTCCACTGCAGGGGGGGTGGGTCTGATCCTTGGTCAGAGAACTTAAGATCCTGCATGGTGCAAGGTGCAGCCAAATAATAAATAGCCCTGGATCACACTCTGGAGAAAGTTCCGCCCTTTGCAGTTTTCCTCAGACATCTGTGAGAAGCACAGGAAAGTCTCCGTTTGGTGCTGGCAGGCCCTGAGCCGCTCTCTAGTACCTGCAAGTCTTCCGTGTGAACCAAGAAAGAGCAACTTCAGGCTCCGAGCCCTCAGTGGGCAACGCACCAGAATGAATGAACACCCTTCCATTTTTGTGTATTAATTGTTGAAGGCACCTTGTATTTATCCTAGCTTGGGCTGTTTTCCAGTTTTCTAGCTTTCTTAATAACAATCTTCAGTAAAAGCGTGATGCAAATTAAGTTCTCAAGTAAATAATAAGGTAGGTGATACAAGACACAAGACAAACGGTGATGTGGATTCTGGTACGACTGAAATATGGAAAATATTTTTTTGCATTCCATTTGCTAGCTGGGCTCCATGTGATAATAGGAAAACAGAGGAGAGTGGCTTTCTCAGGGGGATCCTCGTCTTCTAATCACGAGTCTTGCCTCTGGCCTGGGTGCCTGGATCCATGGGTGGAGTCATTATGGCTATCAAGTTCCAACTGCTTGGCCCTCCAGGCTTCAGTGAATATAGGCTGATTCAAAATGGCGCAGGGGCTCAGTAGTCCCACTTGACTCCCTCCAGGCCTCACAGCCCTCTCCCTGGGCCTCAGTTTCTCCCTGCAGGGAGAGAGGGGTTTGGCCCATGTGATCTCAAAGGGCCCTCTGAGCTCTGATGGCAAACATCAGGGTTTCTTAGGTGGGATCCTGGAGCTGCCCTACTTCATAATCACGGAAAACGTGATTATGGGCCCACGGGAAAATAACGACGCCTAGGTCTCACCCTGACCCAATGAATCAGAATCTGAGCCAGGAGAGAGGGGCGGGACTAGCAACACCTTTCCTGACCCCCGAGGATCCCAGGGGCCAGCCCAGAAGAGCATCTGGCTGTTCTCAGGAAACAGAGTAGGACAGGATGGTGACCAGCAGTGGGCAGCAAAGTCCAGAGCTCCATCTCTTACGAGCCAGCAAGCTGCTAACCGGCAGGTTCCCAAGAAAGGCATGCACATCGTCCAGACCTTCGTTCTGAAGCTCTCGAGGTACTTTATACACAAACACCCCTCAAGGTATTAATGGACCAGAGAGGAAACCCCCAAGGAGAAGGACCAAGAGACCTGAGAGCCAAAGCGGGCTGGACACAGGCCTCGGTGCTCTCAACCCAGAAGTTAGTGCCACGAACCACTGCTCTCCTCCCATCTGGCTCCTCACGCCTTCTCTGCGGACTTCCCGCCTGGACTCACCGCAGCCTCTCGGCAGCCTGATCCCGCTGTTCCAGGCCCTTGTCCAGCTTGGCCTTCAGGGCCTCATTCTCCTTCCGAAGCTGCTCACACAGGGTCTGCAGGGCAGAGAGGAGAGATGGGCGAATGCAGAATGATGCTGGAGGATGGGGGAGACACTATAACACCACATCCCAACACGGTGTCCCCATTGCAGGGCCTCTGCCAATTCCTCTTGGGAGAATAGGAGCCACGCCACGAGGCCCATCCAGGCTCCTCTGTGCATCCTCTCCCTCAGGAGCCAGCCATGGAGACGCCTGGCCAAGAGTCAGCCACAGGGCCGTCTGGTCCTCCACGGCCACCCCTCCTCCTCCACACCTCTTCCCACAGCCTAGAATGCTCTTCCCCACCAGCCGACCCCTGGCTGACTTCTACTCCTGCTCCAAGTCTCAGACTAAATGTCACCTCCTCCAAGGAGTCCTCTCTGAGTCCCACATCTCAGGTGACTCAGGTCACCTCATCCTTTCCCAGTCCCCTGCTCTCCCCTCCCAGCACCTGTTACCATCAGAGCTACAGAATTATCACAGCTGTTACTTTCCTCGCATCCTCCCACCCCGCCCCCTACTAGTCCACGCGCTCCCAGAGGCCTGGAGGCCCCTTGCCACACCCTTGTCCCGGCAGAAGCCCTACCAGGCCAGGGCCCAGCCCAGGTCGACACTTAACTTGGTCAAAGGAACACACCACCAAATGGCTGAATGGCCAAATGAATGAAGGCATGTGCACACCTGAGTCCTAAGAGGCCTACAGCTTAGGCGATTTGGAGAATGCATGCGGCATCAAGGTGTAAGGCAAGTGGGAGGACAGGGCATCTGGTCAAGACCTCACCATTTTCAGTGTGGCTCAGGATCCCCTCACTTCTGAGGCACGATTCCCTCGCCTACAAAGTGGGGCAATGGTGCCTCCCCCGCCTCCTTCACAGGGCTGTGGTGAGACCAAACGAGACCGGGAGAACACAAGGGCCTCGTGAGCTGCCAGTCCTTGGGAGCCTTTGGGGTGCTGTGTTTGAGGTGCTCCGAGGCAGGGCACAGAAGACGGGCACCTAGACTCAGGGCCTCCCGGATGGAGGGAAGGGAGCTGCTGCTGACCAGTGATGGTGATGCACCAGGTCAGGACCAAGCGGCTCAATCTTTCAGCAAATACCTAGTGAGCACCACACACTGCTGGGTGGTCCTCCACCCACCACTTCAGGAGAGCCTCACAGCTCTCCCAGAGCTATGTACTTCAGCTTGATTTTAAATGCTGACTGGGGAACTCCCTGGATGCCCAGGGGTTAGGACTCAGTGCTGCCACTGCCCCGGCCCCTGGTTCAATCCCTGGTTGGGGAATTAAGGTCCTGCAAACCGAGGGGTACAGCCAGATGTAGGTTAGTGCAGATGAAGTAACGTGCTTAAGGTTGCACAACTCTTGAGAATCACCGCTGGGATTAAACTCCATCTGGCAGACCCTAAAGGGTGTGTCTTTCCCGTGTGATGAGAGAGCAGAGAGGGGAGGCAGCAGCTGGTAAACTGGACTGGACAGAAACAGGGAGCAATCTTCACTGGACCTTCTACCCACTCCCTTCCGTTTCTCAGGCTTGCTGTGATCATGTGACCTGCTGTGGCCAATGAAAGCTGAGTGGGAATGACACGTGTTCCCTCTGGGCTCTTTTTCCCTGTGGTTGCTTCATGTTCCAAAGGGCACAAGACAGTCAGGGCCTCAACATGACTGTGGAGCAGAAACAAGGCCTTGCCCCACAGAACAGGAGGGAAAACTTGTACGGTATCCAAGGAGACTTCAGAGCTGTTTCCACAGCTGGATGGAAGAGATGGCCTGGAACTGGTGGGTAGTCAGGCACGAAGGAACAGAAACCCACCATGACTGACTGCAATGCCAGTACGGCTGACTCTTGGCCAGCCATACCTGGCCTTGGAAGTGCTGAGGGAGCCAAGAAACAAATCGATGACTGAATGAGGAGGAACCGGACTAATCTACCTCCACTCACAGGGCTGTGGTGAGACCAAACGAGACCGGGAGAACACAAGGGCCTCGTGAGCTGCCAGTCCTTGGGAGCCTTTGGGGTGCTGTGTTTGAGGTGCTCCGAGGCAGGGCACAGAAGACGGGCACCTAGACTCAGGGCCTCCCGGATGGAGGGAAGGGAGCTGCTGCTGACCAGTGATGGTGATGCACCAGGTCAGGACCAAGCGGCTCAATCTTTCAGCAAATACCTAGTGAGCACCACACACTGCTGGGTGGTCCTCCACCCACCACTTCAGGAGAGCCTCACAGCTCTCCCAGAGCTACGTACTTCAGCTTGATTTTAAATGCTGACTGGGGAACTCCCTGGATGCCCAGGGGTTAGGACTCAGTGCTGCCACTGCCCCGGCCCCTGGTTCAATCCCTGGTTGGGGAATTAAGGTCCTGCAAACCGAGGGGTACAGCCAGATGTAGGTTAGTGCAGATGAAGTAACGTGCTTAAGGTTGCACAACTCTTGAGAATCACCGCTGGGATTAAACTCCATCTGGCAGACCCTAAAGGGTGTGTCTTTCCCGTGTGATGAGAGAGCAGAGAGGGGAGGCAGCAGCTGGTAAACTGGACTGGACAGAAACAGGGAGCAATCTTCACTGGACCTTCTACCCACTCCCTTCCGTTTCTCAGGCTTGCTGTGATCATGTGACCTGCTGTGGCCAATGAAAGCTGAGTGGGAATGACACGTGTTCCCTCTGGGCTCTTTTTCCCTGTGGTTGCTTCATGTTCCAAAGGGCACAAGACAGTCAGGGCCTCAACATGACTGTGGAGCAGAAACAAGGCCTTGCCCCACAGAACAGGAGGGAAAACTTGTACGGTATCCAAGGAGACTTCAGAGCTGTTTCCACAGCTGGATGGAAGAGATGGCCTGGAACTGGTGGGTAGTCAGGCACGAAGGAACAGAAACCCACCATGACTGACTGCAATGCCAGTACGGCTGACTCTTGGCCAGCCATACCTGGCCTTGGAAGTGCTGAGGGAGCCAAGAAACAAATCGATGACTGAATGAGGAGGAACCGGACTAATCTACCTCCACTCACAGGCTGGGAGAACACACAGGACACCACGGCCCTAGGTGGGGCCTCCAGGGAACAGAACGTCCTGCTATGGGCACTACGAGAAGGCCAGGAAAGGGCCCCCGCGCTATCCTTCTAGGCCAGAGGCAAATGCCCTGGGCACAAAGCAGAGGAGAGAGGCAGTCACAAAGGTCACTACCTTCCATCAAAGGGGCTAAGAGAGCTCACGTGTGAGTCCATTTGTCCATTCATTCATTCACCAAATGCACCTTCAGCACCTGTGAAGGGCAGACCCTGGGGTGCAGTGGTGTGTGTGGCAGACAAGACACCTACCCGTCTTGTGAGGCCTACATTCTAGCAGGGGCACAAGGAAACATGCAAACACAAGGAAACTGCTTAATAAAATAACATTACAAAATATGACAGAGCTAAGAAGGCAACAAATACAAGCCTGATAGGAAAATGAGGGTGGGACTTCCGGAGGTCCAGTGACTAAGACTCCGTGCTTCCAACACAGGGAGCCCGGGTTTGCTAACTGGTCAGTTAACTAAGATCCTGCATGCCACACGGCACAGCCAAAAAGAGCCTGCAAAAGAATATACGCGTGTGTGAGCGTCACTGTGCTGTACGCCTGGCCCAGGGCTGTGAAGCGAAGCCTCCTCCCTTGGGGAGGCAGGCTGGGATGGCAGTGAGGAGCATGCACTTTGGAATATGACGGACGGTGGGTCAAATCCCAGCTATACCATCTACTAACTGGGGGACCTTGTGCACGCACACACACACACACACAAAACACCTCTCGAGGGCTGTGCTCCCGCACACCCCCTGCCATGAAGTGGGGATAATGATGCTCCAGCCTCAGGGGGCAAGGCACTAAACACACAGGGGGCCAGACTCTGTCCCCTCTCTGTCCACGCCTGTATGTGAAGAACAAAGGCAAGCTGCTGCCGACCTGCCACATCCACAGCCTCAAGAGTCACCCCAACTGTGAAATGTGAATCACCCACCCCATCATTTCCCAATTTCCTTCCTCATCCCTTTTCACAACTTCCTTACACCACTCACCACCTTGAACAAGAAGCCCAAGTCGGGTCCCCAGCCACACCCTTGGAAGTCCCTGTGGCCCCCTAGACCCCCCAGAAGGGCTGGAGAAAGTGAAGAGGAGGTCTACAGCCGACCCCGGGCCACCCCTGCCGGCCCCACCTCACCTGCAGGATGGAGGTGCGTTGCTCGTTCTTATGCACCTTGGAGGCCAGCCGGTTGAACTCGAGGGCCATGCGGCCCAGGTGCGTGAAGAGCTGGCTGTGGTCGGGCTCCTCAGCGCACACGCTCAGCGTGGTCTCCAGGCGCTGCAGGTGCAGCATCAGGTTGCTGTCCTCGTGGGGCAGGGGGCCCAGCTCCTGGGGAGGATGCAGACCGCTCTTCTGAGAAGATGTCGCCAGCCCTTCTCCCTCTGCTTCCCCATTCCTCATGACTCAGTTTCCCCCTCTGATCCCAGCTCAGCCCAGGGAAATTCTCCAGTTACGTTGGTTCCCTGTCTGGGGCTGACTCACAGGGCAGGACCTAGACTCCCAGCCACTGGCTGGCTCACCAGTGGTGGCGCCTCCTTCTTCCCACACGCGGGGCCTTGCCGAGTGCCTGTGGGTCAGTCACGGGCCCACGGGCCTCAGAGTCCTCATCCACTGCGAGCACACAGCCCTTTCTTCCCTTCCACCCTACAGAGTTCCCCTGCGGGTGAACTAACACAGGAAAGCAGCAAGGCCAGGGAAGGGGTATCACTCTACACACAGCGCTGCTTCTATTCAGGAAGGCTCGGCCAGCAGACGTCCGAACCATCTACCATGTCTGCACAGGTGTCTTCTGGGGAATGGTCCAAGCACTCATCAAATTCTCAGAGGACCCAAGACTCAAAGCACATTAAGAATCATACCCCTAGGACTTCCGTGGTGGCTCAGGGGTTAAGAGTCTGCCTGCCAATGCAGAGGAGTCAGGTTCGATCCCTGGTCTGGGAAGATGGCCCATGCGCCACAGTTACTGAGCCTGTGCTCTAGAGCCTGGGAGTCACAGCTACTGAAGCCTGCATGCCCTACAGCCAGTGCTCCACAACACAAGAAGCCACGGCAGTAAGAAGCCCAGGCACCACAGCTAGAGAGTAGCGCCTGCTGACCACAACTAGAGAAAGCCCATGTGCAGCAATGAAGACCCAGCACAGTCAGAAATAAAGAATCAATTAAGAAAAGAAGAAAGAATCATAGTTCTAGACAGTTCAATGAATCCCCATCTAATAGAGAACTAAGACAGAAAGCAAACCATGGGTAAGACAGCCCAATCTCAGAACCCATCACTCTCTCCCTGTCTCTCCTTTGTCTCTTAGCAGAGACAGCGCCTTAGCTATGCCAGCACCATGTCCAAGGATGCACAGGGGTGCCTGACAGCTGACTGCCTTAAGACCCTGCCCCCCAGGCAGGCACATGAGCCCCCAGACCTCACGCCGCCTCAGCCTTCATCCTCCCCGCCCTGCCCGCGTGTGCTCTAGCAGGCCACTCCATCACATTGACAGGAGTCACGGGATGTCACAGCTACACGGAGCCTCAAGGTTTGGGTTTGGAAACCAAGGGGTGGGGAGGACGAGGCTGCCCAAAGTTGCCCTGTGGGTCAGTGGCAGAGCCAGGGCCAGACCTTGGGTGTACCAATGCCCCACGTGCGGCGACTTCCCATGTCTGAACTCCACGGCAGTGGACACGTCCTGAGGGCCACAGTGTGGCAGCCAGTGGATGGCTCCCTAATACTCTCAGCACCTTGCTCTAACTGCTGCTACTGCTGCTCCAATTCTGCCTCTATTCCCCACTGCCTTTTTTCACACAGGATTTGAGGTGGCGAGTTATTCTCTATATAAGGCTGGTGACGTGTTTTATCTCTGTACTTCTCCGATGAGCC